>CM065801.1:211490669-214251669 GCA_033398695.1 Orobanche coerulescens | reverse complement strand
CTCCCTACTTGTTTTAAGTTTCGGGACGAAACTTCTTTTAAGGAGGGTAGAATGTAATATCCGCAATTTCGGATTTCCGGTAATTTTCATTTTCGGCGGAGGTCCGTTTCGACGACTCGCTTTTGACCGTTTCGTCATTCGGAGAATATTTAATTCTGCACTTTTTGTCATCCGAGTTCGTTTTGGTCTTTGCTTTGTTGAGTTCCGTGCTTTTAGCGACTTTTCCGCGCTTGAGTTCGGTTCTTGCGAATCTCGTTCGAAAGCTGCTTGGGGTTTTTGTAAGTTCATTTAACGTTGTTATACGTGTTGTGAGCTTCGGTTTGATTATTCGTTGTCGTATGGTGATTTTCGGGCATTTGGGCCATTTTCGTAATTTCCCAAAGTTTGGGGTAATTACCTTCCGTTGTCGAATTTCGAGCCTTCGGGTGGTCGGAATCGTGTGTTCTACTAGCTCGTAGATTCGTCTTTGTGAGTACTTCGTAACCGTATCTTCGGTTCGTATTCAGGTTCGGATTTCGGTGTCGTTTTGTTGAATTCAGGATTACTAAACGACTTTTCTAAGTTTGAGTTCGACTTTGTTAGATCACCATTAATTTTTGGTAACTCCAAAAATTCTAAATCCTTACAATATTATAGAGCATCGAATTAGCTTTCCAATGGTTCAAACGGTGAGTCAATCGGAGTCCGGACGAGAGAGTTATGGTCGTTTTAGCTCACCCGCTCATTTGGCCGATCACTGCCGACCGGACTCGGCCGTGTCGCCTGCACGGCTGCGTACTCGTCCGGATAAGCCGGTAGCGTCACGCAGGCCCGACCGTGTTCCAGGACACGGCCGAGTCAATGCCGAAGCGCCTTCGCGACACGACCGTGTCATGCAGACACGGCCGAGTCCTCCGGCCGACAAGCGCCACGACCGTGTCATGTCGGACACGGTCAGTCTCGGCCTATTTAAGGCACAGCGGCGTATTTTTCGCCCGATTTCTCATTCCTTTTCTTCCCGTCATGGTGTGGGTGTATACATCATGGAGACATGATGTTGTTCTTTCAATCCATGAAGTTTTGAGGCTCATATCATCAATCATCCGTCCTATAACATCCTCCGATCTACCGACCGTGCCGATTTCCTAGAAATCTAATTTTGGGGATTTTGGGTATTTTGGTTGTTTTCGTCCGATTAATCCGTTTTAACTTAGGATTGTGATGGATTGATGATTATTTAGATGTATTATATCATTTTCCTTGTTATTCCATGGTTGGATCGTATCGATTCGTTATTTTGGTCGAGTTCTTGATCGACGCCTTGAAGGTGTCCGTAAAATGTCATAGAGGGGTTTTCGGGCGTTCTACGATTATTCTTCCTCGTATGATCGATGATTTATTGATTATATGTTGTTAGGGTCGAATTCTTGTGAAGAACTCGAGTGGAACCCTTTCGCTCGTTGTCTTCTTGAGTCCGAGCTTCCCGGTCGAACCGTGTTCTTCGGAGCGTTTGGTAGCGGTTATTAAGGCAAGTATCTTATTATACGACTTGTATCTTGTGAATAGTAATTACGTATGATATGTATAACGATTTTGCTTGCCTCCGTAAATATGTTTCGTTTGAGTTGGTTGTGTTTTCCGAAATTTGAAGGCTTTGTGATAATAGTGATATATTGGTATACGTGTTAGGCGTTGTGCCATTTGTGCAGGATTTCGATGTACATATGAGATGGTTGTACAAGTGTTTCTTCAATGAATTGTGTACCGAATGTGTGTTGTGTTGGTTAAGAGTCGTTGTGATGATCATGATGTTGTGTTGTTTTGGTTTACTTGCTTGATTGTACATTCGGCGTAATGTGGAATGACTTGACATTTAATGATTATGAATTGTGTCGAGTCGATGTGTGTGTGATCCAGGTAGGGTCTGACGAGGCCTCTGGAGTTCGGTACATGATGTGTACGAACAAAGTGTGTGAACCGTAGGGTCCGACGAGGCCTCTGGAGTCCGGTACATGACGTGTACGGACAAGGTGTGTGATCTGTAAGGTCCGACGAGACCTGCGGAGTTCGGTACATGATGTGTACGAACGATGTCAGAGCCGGGTAGGGTCCGTTGAGGCCTCCGGAGTTCGGTACATGATGTGTAACAAAGGTGTGTTGTAGCCGGGTAGGGTCCGTCGAGGCCTCCGGAGTTCGGTACATGATGTGTACGAACAATGTGTGCGATCCGGGTAAGGTCCGTCGAGGCCTCCGGAGTTCGGTACATGATGTGTACGAACAATGTGTGCAATCGGGTAAGGTCCGTCGAGGCCTCCGGAGTTCGGTACATGATGTGTACGAATGTGATCGTGTAGCGATGATTGTTCGGGTAACATTTTAAATATGGATCTCGGACGCATAATGATATATTATTTAGTATGCTTTGAAACGAGAATCGGGCTAAGGCCCTATTGTTTACGAAAAGGTTTTGTAAATTGGGACTCGAGGTCCAAAAGATTTTCTCGCTTTAAAAATTCCCGAGATGATGTGTTCCTTTTCAAATATCTCTTACTTGAGTTCGAAATTCTAAAACTTCTCGGGAACATTTTGATAATGGATTTCCGTATTAAATTCGTAGTTGCTATTTGCTTGTTACATTTCGTATGGTTTGATACTTGCACTAGTAAAACAAATGGAGTTTTACTAACCCCGAGTATTCGGGGTGGATGTCCTGCTCAAGGCCCGGTACATGCAGTTCGGGGAGCAACACAGGATTGGCATAAGGGGATGACGAGTCATGATACTAATCAAGAGTTGAGAGTTGGTAGAGTTTAGTTGTATTGTTAGAGTTGATTCAGTCTTCCGTTGTATTGTATTTCGACCCCTGTGTGGGTAATGTTGTTAGTCATCCTGTTGATAGAGTTGTGTGACCTCATCTGGCCATGTGTTTATGTGTAAGTGACCTTGACGGCCTGTATTATTATATTGTTTGACCACAGACGGCGGGCATTTGATTGTTTATGGACGTTTAGCTGGTAGATCCTTGCGGAAAGGGTTTACAGTGTAATATTCCCATACGGTTTTGGGGGTGTTACATTTATGGTATCGAGCTTAGGTTGCGGAAACCTAGCCGCCGGGTCGAGTCGAGTTGTGATTTGTCGAGTAATGTGTTGTCTCGCTGCTCGAGTCGTCAGTGACAAGTTGAGTTGTGCGTAGTCACAACGCGTTGGATATGTTGTCGGATGAGATTAGTATCGTGGCGATCGCTGCCTCCGTGCGGCCTGTGGACGTAAGTCTCCTCTTTTATGCATAATATCTGTGTTCATGATTTCATTTATGTGTGATATTTGTGGTGCATAATTTTATTTACACGGTGTTGTGTAATGAAGTTGTATTCGGTACTTGGATACGCCTGTACGTGTATAGAGTGGATGTATTGATGTTTGACCCTTGAACCACCATGTGGGTTGGTATGGTGTGAAAGTTGTGAACCTTGATGGGTTTTACGGTAGAGTTTGTGGGAAACTCCGATGAATGATTTTACCGTGTGTTTAAACTTGATGCCATGAGATGTATGTGATTGAATTGGCGACTGCTTGCCATTTGGGCATGTGGTTTTAATATCGACTATTTTGGATTGTTGTAATTATACCCGCTACGGGTAGCTTTGAAAATGTTTTCCTTAAAGACTACTGATTTGAGCATTTTTGTGGAAATCAAAATTTTTGGAAAATCTTGTTTTGCAAAACGACCGAGGTATTATAAGTGTTTTCAAAATTTCATTTCACCAATTTTTTTTCAAACTTGAGAATTTTAAAATTTTATCATTTGAATAATACCCCGGAAACATTTTATTTTTGTTGTTTGTTTGATCCCTGCGATACGTGTGTGGTTTTGATAGTGTTTGATTTTGTAAAATCCAAACATCTCTGTTGATGCGACTGTGTGGATTATTTTTTTTATGAAGTCCTAAAATTACAGTGTTAGTTTGTGCACTTGTGTGATGACTTGGAGTTGATGTTTTAACGTGCTGCTATCTATTGTCTTATCTTGACGTTGTGATATTTGTTTGGATGTGTTATTCTTATTGGTCGTCCATCCAGTATGCCGAGAGGCCGTGGCCGAGGACGTGGTCGTAGTCGTGGTTGTGATCAGCAGCAATCATCCAGAGGTAATGTTGATATTGACGCCGCCACCATCCTTCGTCAGGTGACTGACCGGTTGGCGCATATGAATCAGACTGTACACCGAGACGGGATTCCGGATGAAGATAACGGAGCTGGTAAGTGGTTACGAGATGTGATGAGAATGCACCCGCCCCGGTTTGTCGGGTCTTCGGACTCGTTAGGTGGGAGAATTGGCTCTTCCAAATGGGATGTAACGTTTGATGCCGTAGCTTGCCCCGATGAGAGAAGAGTGCCTATTGCTCAATACCTACTCGACAGGAAGCTGCAGACCGGTGGGAGGCCGTAGCGCCAGTGATCGTACCGCTACTTGGACTGAATTCAAAACTGCCATGGAGGCCGAGTATTGTCCGCCGCCTGTTAAAGAGCGTAGGATTGTCGAGTTTTTCTCGGCTACGCCCCGAGACGTGTCGATATCCCAGGCGATAGTCGATTATAATCGACAGCTGTGTTATGTTCGGGATCAGGTGAAAAGTGAGGCAGATAAGGTTCGTTATTTCGATATGCGTATGAAACCTCAGATTCGGCAGTGTATGGCTCCTTTTATGTGTACAACCTTGAAGGACTATCAGGATCGAGCCTTGGCGTTTGAGATGACTATAATGTCTACCGAGTCCGTATCGGTAGCAAAAAAGCAGAAGATTTCCGATGACGCATCGGGAAGTAAGGGAATTGGGATTCCCACACCTCAACCCTCGTATCAGCCGAGTATGGGACCTTCTCGGTCAGTTAGAGAACCCAAAAGACCCAAGTCGGTGTCTTTGAGTTCTGGTAATGCTCCTAGATGTTTCAACTGTAACGTTCTAGGCCATGAACGCGCGCATTGTAAGAAACCGCCAGTGACTTGTTATAATTGTGGACACGAGGGGCATCGAGTTCAGTACTGCGAGATTGTTGCCGAGATGATAAGGGACCGGAATTCTATTCCTACTTCCGGAGGGCCCAGTGATGTCTAGTGATGATGTTTTGGTACTCGCTGTAACACCCCCAATCCACTCAGGGATATTACACGCCGTAGACCCCTTTCCACAAGGAGCTACCAGGCGGGAGACTACAAATCAAAACCCACATGCGGTCAACTTGACCAAAACATAATACCGTAGACCGATTAGGTCTCTCAAAACATAGCATAACCGTACATCTGATGAAACTAAATTACAACTCGATCACATAGTACATAAAATGTCCATCCCCTCAAGGATGACAAGAACTCAAACTGACATATCACCGATGCATTTACGGACTACAACCGTGACTAGTATCACGCATTGCATCATCCTCCGAGCCAATCGTGGTTGCTCACTCTCGATGTAACACGGAATAAATAACAAAATCCCCAACGAGGGGTTAGCGATGGAATCGCTAGCAAGTAACCAAGCTATACAATTATACATCAAGAATACAACCGTTATGAAAATAACATTTCGACAAGGTAGTAACACGATCCCCGAGTCTAAAGTCTTTGAAAATTTATTCCTTTAAAACAAACCATGGGGATTACTCCGTAAATCATTGTAAGAGATTATTTAGAGACTTCGGGGTCTCGGTAAAATCCTGAAATATGAATGTTTATCCTTTTCAAAAGGTTTTCTTTCAAAATCATACAAATGATTTTATTCTCAACTCAAACCTCAAGATCAAAACCATATTCACCAATATAATCGGGATTCAAGATTCAAAACATAAACAATTCAGATATCAAATCAACAAATAAAACGTCTCCGTGGCCCGAAGGGTCCCACCCGGATTAGTCATCAAGAATAAACTCGAACACACCCATAAGTTATCTTGACATCGCACTCGCAAGTGACGATTCTCGGAGCCCTCTCCGACCTACCCGATTAGATAACCTTATGGTCAAATCGTAACATCCGCCGTACTCGCAAGCACGCGCCTCCGAGGCCTCGACGGACCCTACCCGGATAACATCATTCAAATACACCCATAAGTTATCATGACATCGCACTCGCAAGTGTCGATTCTGAGCCCTCCCTGACCTACCCGAATTGATAACCTTATGGTCACAACGCACGTCCGGCCGTACTCGCAAGCACGCGCCTCCGAGGCCTCGACGGACCCTACCCGACAACATCTCAATTCGCTAAGATACACAACAACAACAAAGGCACAATATTCACTACAACCGAAACACGTAACATATAAGTTAATGTAACATAACTTCCACAAAGGCACAACATCCACAAAGAAACCATCATTCAGAAAAAGGCCAACGAGCAAATAATACAAGTATTACGCGATTCCACAATTCTTCAGTTAACTACTCATTTCTAGTATTTATTTTAATCACAAAATAACATGATGAGGTAGTTATCATTATTCTTGAAACTAAAGTTTACGTTGGTAATTACCTTCATAAAATCACATCTTCATTTAAAGTAAGTTACGGTTAAATATACCGTCACTAACGAGTCCACGTTAAATTCACGACACATCACATTCTCAAAGTATAAAGAATATAGACGAGATACTCGCCTCAAGTCCAACGCACGCGGAGCAACGGGAAAGCTCGACTTAATGACCGCTACCGGTGTAACACCCCCAGATCAAACCGGGAATATTACACGCCGCAGACCCTCTCCGTGAGGATCCACCAGGCTAGACATCAAAACAACACATTACATTACATACCGACGAATCAAAATAACGGACCAATAGACCGATTTGGTCTTTCGTCACAGACTTACAAATCAAAATACATAAACTCATCCAGACTCATACCCACACAAGGGTAAAATACTTGCAACAATGAACAATAAGACAGCGGAAAAGACAATACAATGGACTCCGACTAACTGAACCCAAAACTGGCCTTCGTGTGATTAGTATCATTCGTCTTTCATCATCCCTCGTGCCGATCCTGTGTCTTGCTCCCAAAACTCGCATGAACCTCGACACAATACAGAGATATCCACCCCGATTACTCGGGGTTAGCAAACTCCACTGTTTCGCTAGTGCAAGTATAAAGTGCAAATACGAGCCATACGTAACACATTCCGAGAATATAACGAAAGACTTCCGAGATGTATTTAGTTAAAAATAGTTCAAGTCTTGAAAGCGAAACAAAGCAAGTAAGCATTTTGAAAACATTGCAAAATCTCGAGTTTTGAAAACATCGAAATTAAAAAGGTTCTTAATTCCTCGAAAGCCGCTAGTGGTCACACCCAAAGTTCATTTTTCAAAATACAAATCATTTAACAAAACACGGGTCCACGACCCAACCATTCCGGTCACAAAACACAGGGTCCACGACCCGATCATCCACTTCAATTCACTTACAAGGTCACATTACACATAACACATTATTCCTATGCCATTCTAGCCAAACACCAAGACTCGATATATAATGTCTCTCGACCCCAAGCACAAAGCATTATGATACTCCGGACAATATCACAATTAACGAAAACATCAACGTCATCCTCAAGATGAAAACCACAACTGGTAACCCGCGGCCGTACCCCTTAGTATCGACCCCCAGACATCCCGTCGGACACTCCGGGTGGGAAACCACTTCCGCGGCCGTACTTAGTATCGACCCCCGACATCCCGTCGGACACTCGGTGGAAGTTCATCCACACACGCACCCACTTCCGTGGCCGCATTCCCTTAGTATCGACCCCGGACATCCCGTCGGACACTCCGGTGGAAGGAACAACACACACACGTTCCAAAATCACGCTTGCAAACCACAAGCCTCGAAGGTCAATCACAAGATATATAGTCGAGGTACCTTACTAGAATGGCCAGATTCATCCAAAGATATACTCACGACCAAGTAATGATACAATGCACAAGGACGCGCAAGATTTCAACAGCACCGAACGACACAACTAATATCACACAAACTCACATATCCAACTAAACATATTAATTCCCGACACACACGGTTCACCTTTACGAAAAACATGATGGTAAAATATACCGATTCCTTTGAAAATGGTTATAAATATTTATTTAGCACATATCGACGATTAACAACCATAATATCCACAAAACACGTAATGTATGGGCAAGATACTTGCCTCGATACCAAGAGCACTGAACCACGAACGGATACAGCTCAACCGGGAAGCTTCGGAACGCCCGATGCTAACGAAAAGGAAGACGACAATGAACGGAACGGAAGAATCAAGCACGACCGTGAGGAACCGACGAAAATGAACCTAACGATTCGAATAGCACAATCACAACCACTTCTAAACGATTATGGAAATGGAATACACCCGGAACCCCGCCTACGATTCATGTATATTCATACCGAAAACAACAACGAGGGCGGACCACAACCAAACCCTCTCGATTCCGTAAAAATCTACAAAATATCCATGAATCCGTAGGGAAACTAAAGATACTAACAAGATTAATCATATTTATCATGAATCCATCAACGAAACGGAAAGAATCGGACAAAACCCCAAAATCCCCAATTATCCAAAAAGGTAGGGTTTCAAGAGATATTACCTTGAGTGATTCAAGTGTTAAGATCCGTAGAACACGCGTTAGATTGATTATCCGAGCCTCACAACCGAAAAGAAATGATGAAAATCGACCCGGATGAAGAACTCTCTCCCTCTATATCTCCTCTCTCGCGCAGTGGAAAATGGGAAAGAAATGAGCTTCACGCTCAAAACAACGCATTTAAAGTGTAACACAGCAGACCTATCGGCCGCCTATCGGCCGATAGGCCCAACCGATAGCCATATCGAATGTAGGCGGTAGAGTCTATCGACCCCTATCGGCCGAAAGGCTCCTGGAAGTGCTCGCCAAAATCAAACGACCATAACTCTCTCTCGTCAGGACTCCGATTGACTCACCGTTTGAACCATTGGAAAGCTAACTCGATGTTCTATAATATTGCAAAGATTTATAATTTTGGAGTCATCAAAAATTAATGGTGATCTAACAAAGACGAACTCATACTTAGAAAAGTCGTTTAGTAATCCCGAATTCAACAAAACGACACCGAAACCCGAACTCGAATACGAACCGAAGATACGGTTACGAAGTACTCACATGACGAATCTAAGAGCTAGTAGGACACACGATTCACCACCCAAGGCTCGAATTCAACAACGGAAGTAATTACCCAAAACTTTGGGAAATTACGAAAATGGCCCAAAACGTCCGAAAATCACGATACGCGATCGAAACACCAAACCAAAGCTCGCAACATGAATAATAACATTAAATGAACTTACGAGAAACTCGAAACGACAGTTTCGGACGAGATTCGCAAGAATCGAGCTCAAGTGCGGAAAAGTCGCTAAAAAGCACGGAACTCAACAAAACAACACCGAAACGAACTCGGATGACAAAAAGTGAAGAATTAATCATTCTCGAAATGACGAAATGGTCATGAGCGAATCGTCAAAACGGACTTCCGCCGAAAAAAAGAAAAATTACCGAAATTCGAAATTGCGGATATTACATTCTACCCTCCTTAAAAGAAGTTTCGTCCCGAAATTTAAAACAAGTAGGGGGAAGCAATATACCCTGCCAGGAAAACTCGACGAGATACGCAAAAACCGAAAACTCGCGCCCGACGGCGAAACGCTGCAAGAAACGCAAAGAGACATACGGCGTGAAAACACGTTCCACGACGACCAATACCACGTCGCCGTTAGGAACATAATAAAGTCAACAAGTGACAAGCGTCAACAAACAGATAGTATAATCAAGTCGATTATCCAGACAATCACAAAGCACAACGAACGAAAATCAACAGGATTGACCAACCCAACGGTACATCAATCAAAACGCGGCCAACCGCTGAACAAATACAGAATTCCACCGCCCAAGGGTTGGAAGATTGGAAACGAGACTAACTTCCCGAACTTAAGGGAATTTCAAAGGAGTCTGAATGTTCAACAATCACGAAACGAGATCAACAAAAACTGAACAATCAAACGATCGAACCACAAAGATCGAGACAACAAAAATCGAACGATCATGTTCGGATCACGAAGAACAATAAGGTTCAACCGACAATTCCGAGGTCCACATCTCGACTCAAGACAAAACATGATCCGGTGAAAACAACAAGATGCACACTCGTATGAGATCCACAGGAAAGGGATTAATAATTGAAAAGTCACAACGACGAACGAGTAATTCCGAAATAATACCACCCTCGTTCGATCAACAAAAGCAAGTGGCAGGACAAGCTCAGAAAATGTCAATGAACATAAACGAGTCGACAGAGTCGAAAATACGAAGTTCCAAATCCGATCCACTTCGAATAAGAGAACTAGTAAAACCAGATGATGTCACTTCCGAACAAGGTTCACAAGAATCGAATCAACTCGAAAAAGTCACAGCGATAACAGTTGACCCAAAACAAGATCACACTGCTCGAACGATTTAAACCGAAATACGAACAAGTTCGTAAAGTATCAACGAACACGAGCGAGTCGATAGACTCGAGAAAGAGAAAATGCAGAGTCTAAAAACAACACGGGTACTACATTCGACCTCTTATAAAAGAAGGTCGCCCGCAACTCACAACAAATAAATCAAGGTGACGGCACAACAAGCAATCGATGAAACATCCTTCCAAGGCCTCTCAAAGCCGATTCCGATGATCAGGCCAAGCGCGAACTTCGAAAGTCTCGGTAGCTAATTCGCAAACGGAATTCGGTGTCCCTCGAGTCCACACTTGAAATGTGTTACCGACGAGAAGGACAGTTTACACGTGCATGCCCCGGCACATCACGGTTGAAACGTCTCGGCTCGGCATACCGAAAATACAAATGCTAGATACAATGGGGCACAACGTCGCAAAATAACATAGCGGAGATGCTAACTCAGCACAACAAAGAATCATAACACATACCATATACAACGATTACCATCATAAAGTAATACACACACAAACACTACAAGAACGACGGTATCGTTCGGCGACCTCGACGGCCCGAACGATAACCAGACATAATTTCAACCATCATGATACAATCACAAATGTACACAAACGTACAAACTCAAGCTTCAACAGCTCACACCCGTGCGACAACACGCAAATCACCACGAGGCGACAAACAAGAAATACCAGCCATACCTCTCACAGAGGACTAGTACAACAAATGCGTGGCAACGCCGACGTTCATGCCACCATTTGGATCACACCGGGTTAACACCGTAACGAAAGTTCGAAAACCATACACGCATTTCCGGTCCGCAAACAGAATGATAGGTTTTAAAAACAAAACCACCTTTGAAGACAGGTTTGGAAACACCAGTTGATCTTGAGTATCATTTTACAAAAAGTTGAACAAACATCATTTTCGAGACTTTGAAAATCATCTAGCGTTTGAACAAAAATGAGGACACCTTCACGTAGTGAAAAACTTTCAAAAATATTCGACGCTTGGGTCTAAGCAACTGCATTTGAATATATCTAAATAATGTTTTTGGTCATCAACCGGTAAAATTTTGAAATGTATTGCGGAAATAGAACACACCATGAAAACACCCCAAGAAAATAATTCGTTTTAAAAGTACGTCTAGAATTTTAATTTCCTAAGACACTCAAGGTTTTCAAAATAATTCAATGGGCTAGAATGCCCAAAAATTTCGTAATTACAAGGAACAATATAGCGCCGTGGGTCCTGCTACGAACCCACCAGCTAAAAACCATTCACAAAAACGCCAAAAAGGCCGATGACGGTAATATTTCAAAACTCATAAAATCCATTTACAAAATACTAAATACCGTCATAAGAATTTCGCCAAAATGATCAAGGCCATAATGCCAAAAACTCGGTTAATGGAATCAATTTTCGAAATAAAACTCAGTCGGTAAAATACCGAAAATCATTACAAAGGAACTCACGCAGCGGATAAAAGAAATAAAGTCAAACATGCACAATCCATCAACACTACTCCTCATATGAACGAAGTATTAGAGTCAAGTAACCACATATCACGAAATCAAAATTCATAAAAGAATTCCGTCGCTTAACAAATAGTCATAAAAATAGCTCGTGTCACACGAGGCACAACACAAAGAAGGGAGACTTACAGCCACAGGTCGCACGAAGACGATGATCGCCCACGATACTAATCACGACCAACAAACTCAGACGACGCGTCGCGACACGACTTAGTCAGACATAATCCGACAAGACAAAACTCAATAGACACCACTGACCCGACAGCCTAGGTTTCCACAACCTAAGCTCCGATACCATAAATGTAACACCCCCAGATCAAACCGAATATTACACGCCGCAGACCCTCTCCGTGAGGATCCACCAGCTAGACATCAAAACAACACATTACATAACATACCGACGAATCAAAATAACGGACCAATAGACCGATTTGGGCTTTCGTCACAGACTTACAAATCAAAATACATAAACTCATCCAGACTCATACCCACACAAGCGTAAAATACTAGCAACACTGAACAATAAGACAATGAAAAGACAATACAATGGACTCACTAATCGAACCCAAATCGGCCTTCGTGTGATTAGTATCATTCGTCTTTCATCATCCTCGTGCCGATCCCGTGTCTTGCTCCCGAAAACCTGCATGAACCTGGACACAATACAGATATCCACCCCCGATTACTGGGGTTAGCAAAACTCCACTGTTTCGCTAGTGCAAGTATAAAGTGCAAATACGAGCCATACAGAACACATTCCGAGAATATAACGAAAGACTTCGAGATGTATTTAGTTAAAAATAGTTCAAGTCTTGAAAGCGTAAACAAAGCAAGTAAGCATTTTGAAAACATTGCAAAATCTCGGAGTTTTGAAAACATCGAAATTAAAAAGGTTCTTAATTCCTCGAAGCCGCTAGTGGTCACACCCCAAAGTTCATTTTTCAAAATACAAATCATTTAACAAAACACGGGGTCCACGACCCAACCATTCCGGTCACAAAACACAGGTCCACGACCCGATCATCCACTTCAATTCACTTACAAGGTCACATTACACATAACACATTATTCCTATGCCATTCTAGCCAAACACCAAGACTCGATATATAATGTCTCTCGACCCCAAGCACAAAGCATTATGATACTCCGGACAATATCACAATTAACGAAAACATCAACGTCATCCTCAAGATGAAAACCACAATCGTAACCCGCGCCGCACTTTAGTATCGACCCCGGACATCCGTCGGACACTCCGGTGGGAAACCACTCGCGGCCGTACCCTTAGTATCGACCCCGGACATCCCGTCGGACACTCCGGTGGAAGTTCATCCACACACGCACCCTGGCCCACTTCGTGGCCGTACCCTTAGTATCGACCCCGGACATCCCGTCGGACACTCCGGTGGAAGGAACAACACACACACGTTCCAAAAATCACGATTTGCAAACCACAAGCCTCGAAGGTCAATCACAAGATATATAGTCGAGGTACCTTACTAGAATGGCCGTCATCCAAAGATATACTCACGACCAAGTAATGATACAATGCACAAGGACGCGCAAGATTTCAACAGCACCGAACGACACAACTAATATCACACAAACTCACATATCCAACTAAACATATTAATTCCCGACACACACGGTTCACCTTTACGAAAAACATGATGGTAAAATATACCGATTCCTTTGAAAATGGTTATAAATATTTATTTAGCACATATCGACGATTAACAACCATAATATCCACAAAACACGTAATGTATGGGCAAGATACTTGCCTCGATACCACGAGCACTGAACCACGAACGGATACAGCTCAACCGGGAAGCTTCGGAACGCCCGATGCTAACGAAAAGGAAGACGACAATGAACGGAACGGAAGAATCAAGCACGACCGTGAGGAACCGACGAAAATGAACCTAACGATTCGAATAGCACAATCACAACCACTTCTAAACGATTATGGAAATGGAATACACCCGGAACCCCGCCTACGATTCATGTATATTCATACCGAAAACAACAACGAGGGCGGACCACAACCAAACCCTCTCGATTCCGTAAAAATCTACAAAATATCCATGAATCCGTAGGGAAACTAAAGATACTAACAAGATTAATCATATTTATCATGAATCCATCAACGAAACGGAAAGAATCGGACAAAACCCCAAAATCCCCAATTATCCAAAAAGGTAGGGTTTCAAGAGATATTACCTTGAGTGATTCAAGTGTTAAGATCCGTAGAACACGCGTTAGATTGATTATCCGAGCCTCACAACCGAAAAGAAATGATGAAAATCGACCCCCGGATGAAGAACTCTCTCCCTCTATATCTCCTCTCTCGCGGCGCAGTGGAAAAATGGGAAAGAAATGAGCTTCACGCTCAAAACAACGCATTTAAAGTGTAACACAGCAGGACCTATCGGCGGCCTATCGGCCGATAGGCCCAACCGATAGCCATACCGAATGTAGGCGAGAGTCTATCGACCCCCTATCGGCCGAAAGGCTCCGGAAGTGCTCGCCAAAAATCAAACGACCATAACTCTCTCGTCCGGACTCGATTGACTCACCGCTTGAACCATTGGAAAGCTAACTCGATGTTCTATAATATTGCAAAGATTTATAATTTTTGGAGTCATCAAAAATTAATGGTGATCTAACAAAGACGAACTCATACTTAGAAAAGTCGTTTAGTAATCCCGAATTCAACAAAACGACACCGAAACCCGAACACGAATACGAACCGAAGATACGGTTACGAAGTACTCACACAGACGAATCTAAGAGCTAGTAGGACACACGATTCCGACCACCCGAAGGCTCGGAATTCAACAACGGAAGTAATTACCCAAAACTTTGGGAAATTACGAAAATGGCCCAAAACGTCCGAAAATCACGATACGCGATCGAAACACCAAACCAAAGCTCGCAACATGAATAATAACATTAAATGAACTTACGAGAAACTCGAAACGACAGTTTCGGACGAGATTCGCAAGAATCGAGCTCAAGTGCGGAAAAGTCGCTAAAAAGCACGGAACTCAACAAAACAACACCGAAACGAACTCGGATGACAAAAAGTGAAGAATTAATCATTCTCGAAATGACGAAATGGTCATGAGCGAATCGTCAAAACGGACTTCCGCCGAAAAAAAGAAAAATTACCGAAATTCGAAATTGCGGATATTACAACCGGACACTCCGAAGAACACGATTCAACCGGGAAGCTCGGACCCCGAAGAAGACAACGAACGGGAGGGTTCCGACTCGAGTCCTTCACAAGAATTCGACCCTAACAATATATAATCAATAAATCATCGATCATGCGAGGAAGAATAATCGAAGAACGCCCGAAAACCCCTCTATGACATTTTACCGGACACCTTCAAGGCGTCGGTCAAGAACTCGACCCAAATAACGAATCGATACGATCCAACCATGGAATAACAAGGGAAATGATATAATACATCTAAATAATCATCAATCCATCATAATCCTAAGATAAATCGGATTAATCGGACGAAAACAACCAAAATACCCAAATTCCCCAAAACTAGATTATCAAGAAATCTAACCTTGATTCGGTAGATCGGAGGAGGTTATGAGGTGATGGATTGATGTTAGTGTTGTGTCAAGATTTAACACCTTCCGACCGGCGATCGCCTCCGAGGCCGAGCGACCGACTTACAGGCCGAGCGACCGAGTCACTGCCGAGCGACCAAGGCAAGCCTGCCGATCGGCGACCTGGCGACCGAGCCTTAGCCCAGTGGACATGCTAAATCACAACCAAGGGCCTGTGGCGAATCCTGCCGAGCGATCGACATCAAGGCGATCGCCTCTCGACTCGGCGACCGACCCTTGGCGATCGACCGTCTCTCGCACTGGCGACCTACCCTTGGCGACCGACCCTTGGCGACCTCCATCCACCGGCCGATGACGACCTCCGAAGACCATCCAGGACGACCACCTCATGTCGATCACCACCGATGGCCATCCAAGTCGGCAAAGGCCGAGCCTCAAGATCGGCACCATGTGCGAAGGCCGACAAGATCCGCGAATCCGGGCCATTGACCAAAGCCCGACAGATTCCTCCACCACCGACAAAGCCGCCGAAAGCTTGTCGGTAGGGCCACATGTTGACCGACTCCGGACACGTGATGGCTCCTTATTGGACCGCCAGGCCGTGGCAACAAGATCTTATTTGGACTTTAGCCTGACAGCCCAGAGATCGCCCCATTAAAGTATTGGCCGGCAGCGATCGGCGAATATTAAAATGACCGTGACGATCGGCCACTACAGACGAGGACCATTGCCCCTATATAAACAAGGCAGCCTTCACTTGTCCAAAGACCCGAGATTCGACTCTAAAAACACGCCGCACTCTCGACATTCTTGCAATACTTACGCAATCTGAAGCAAACATCAAGCACTTGGCAAATCTCAACTCTTGGCAACGGCTTTCTTTCGGTCTTACTTCTCCGGCCTTTTCTCCTCGAGCGGATTACACGCGGGACGAAGAACACCGAGCTTCGCTCAAGAGCCGGATTAACGAGTCTTTTTACACTCATTGTACTTAGATTTCTCTAATTAATACTTGTATCCACGAATATTTGTATTAATAACATCTCGCGAGAGCATTCAAGCCCGGACTAACAAACCCGGCAAATCTTGTATTATTTATCTTCTCTCGGAAGTGCTCCGCATTTGTTTGTTGTCCGTCTTCCAGTATTAATCTTCGGATAAATATTTTGGGCAACAACAATTGGCTCTAGAAGAAGGGGCATCAACCCTCGATTTTTTACACCTACCGTCCCGAAGAACACTCCTTTGTTCTCAGGCGAGATATTGAAGTGACACTCACCGCACTTCAAAAGAAATCCTTCAGAAAACATGTCTTAGCCTCGCGTCGAAGAAAGCGGCCCGACTGGCCGGCGGACCTGTTCCGTCCCGGTCGAGCGCGGCCGATGGTGGAAGCGGCCGCCGCGATCGAGACGCCGACCACGTCCCGGGAAGGCGGCCCGAGCCTCTCGCTCGATCGGTTCGAACCAAGGAACGGTCGAAGGGGCCTTGGCCGTCTACGGGAGCGGATTTGCTCTCGACGCGCCTCCGGCTACCGCCCCGGTCTCTCGCCGGAAGTTCAAGCGGAAGCTTAAGGCACTCTTGGCCGAACAAGTGCCAGGAGGCTCTCGCCCGCAAGAAGAGGCGCTCGGCACCGGGGCACGTCTGTCTTCGATCGCCTGGCGGCGACCCGACTCGCGGCCGGGCGATCCGGCCCCGGCTACGAGACAGCGGAGTTGGTGTCCGTCACCAGAGCTCGGCCTACCGGCTCCCACAAGGCGATCCGGCCGCTGGCTCCGCCGCAAAATTCCGAGTCGGCGGCGGCGAGTCGGTCGATCGGTACCACGATCGCCTCGGCCCCGCTCCCAAAGCCGATCCAAGCGGCCGAGCGCGGCGATCGCGCAATGCAACGTCGGTCGACGACATGAAGGCGCTCCTGCAATCCGGGCGGCGCCGTGAGGACGATCGCCCGCCGGCGAGCCGCTCGCGATCGACATCGAGCTCGCCCCGGTGCAGCACACGATCGCCCCTCCTAAGACACCCGTGTACCAAGGGCGATCGGACCCCCAAGCACACCTTCACAAGTTCAACATCTACATGACCGGGTGTGGGGCATCGGACGCGACCCGGTGCCGAATGTTCCCTCTGACACTAGACGACCTCGCCCACCGGTGGTACACCTCATTGCCACCTCGGTCCATAGGCTCCTTTAACGAGCTGGCGCACGTCTTCACGGAATACTTCGCCACCAGGGCCGCTCGGCCAGAAGGTCCCCATCGCATGTGGCGGATCAGGCAGGGAGAACAGGAGTCCGACTCGGACTACATCGACCGGGTTGACGTGATCATCCTCAACGGCGAGCCCGTAAGCGATGAGACCGCCCTCTACGCGGTCCTAGGAGGTTTTCAGGGCTTCTCGCCTATGTTCAGGCATCTCACGAAGACCCTACCGACGACCTACGCAGCCTTCCGGGCCAGAGCCGCAGATTTCCTGTCCAGGCAAAGGCTTCTTCTTGGCCTAGGAGTAGAACGATCGGCACCCGCGCGACGACCTCCAATCTTCCAGCCCGATCGCTACTACCCAGCAGAGCCGGAGGACTCGATCACCGCCTACAGTCCATTCTAACATGAGTGACTAGCCGCCGCCCGATCGCCAATTTCGACCTACGAATAAAGCGATCGGCCGCCGAGCGGCGATCGCCAGTCTTCCGGCCAGATCGCAACATCATCAGCAACCCGGTGGACACGATCGCCATCTACAGTCCAGCATATAACATGACGGACTAAGGCATAAGATCGCCTCCACCGCACATCATAAAGCCATGGCCCTGGCAGTCGATGGAACCGGCTGCTTCGGTCATGCAAGGTCCCTTTCGGCCGAGATCGCCCGCCCTTCGTTTAAATACGAGGCCGGCGTAGTCGGAGGGCCCTCCAACATTAATCAATGGACTCATTCCACAACCCCGTCTCAACGTACACCGTCGAGGTCGGCCATCTCCATGGCTGGCCGAGGTGGAAGCAGAGCTAACAAGCCGCGGGCGTGGAGTTGATTCATCCGACGCTGCCCCGCGCAAGGACTCCTCTAGACCGAGACCGCACGCCTTTCGTTGAAAAACAAGGCGAGGCGCAGCCTAACAGAGGACCCTCATAATAAAGTGAGCCACGAGGCACTCATTGTCTTTGTGCACTAAGACACGGTCATGGGGTCGGTCCATCGATCTCCGCGACTGTGCACGATTCCTCAAGCAAGCGAAATCACCAAGTTTCCATGGGGGATCGGCCAATGTTGTTTTTTGCAGGTACAAGACCGAAAGATAGCTAAGCCAATCGACCATGATTAAGCCCAAGTCCGAGTCCTAAGTCAACTCAGATCGCCCGTCCTCATCCATACGCGATCACCAGCAAGAACCACCTCGCCCCATGTCTTCAACATAGGAGCAAGTCGGGGCAATTGTTGTGTCAAGATTTAACACCTTCCGACCGCGATCGCCTCCGAGGCCGAGCGACCGACTTACAGGCCGAGCGACCGAGTCACCGCTGAGCGACCAAGGCAAGCCTGCCGATCGGCGACACAGCGACCGAGCCTTAGCCCAGTGGACATGCTAAATCAAGCCAACCGAAGGGCCCAGGCGAATCCCGGTGCCGAGCGATCGACATCAAGGCGATCGCCTCTCGCACTCGGCGACCGACCCTTGGCGATCGACCGTCTCTCGGCACTGGCGACCTACCCTTGGCGACCGACCCTTGGCGACCTCCATCCACCGGCCGATGACGACCTCCGAAGACCATCCAGGACGACCACCTCATGTCGATCACCACCGATGGCCATCCAAGTCGGCAAAGGCCGAGCCTCAAGATCGGCACCATGTGCGAAGGCGGGACAAGATCCGCGAATCCGGGCCATTGACCAAAGCTTGACAGATTCCCTCCACCGGTAGACAGGCCGCGAAAGCTTGTCGGTAGGGCCACATGTTGGCCCGACTCGGACACGTGATGGCTCCTTATTGGACCGCCAGTGGCGGCCGGCAAGATCTTATTTGGACTTTAGCTTTGACGGCCTGTGGATCGCCCCATTAAAGTATTGGCCGTGACGATCGGCCGAATATTAAAATGACCGTGACGATCGGCCACTACAGACGTGACCCGGCCCCTATATAAACAAGGCATCCTTGACTTGTCCAAAGACCCGAGATTCTTTCTCTAAATACACGCTGCACTCTCTGACATTCTTGCAATACTTACGCAATACAGAAGCAAACATCAAGCACTTGGCAAATCTCCAACTCTTGGCAACAGCTTTCTTTCGGTCTTACTTCTCCCGGCCTTTTCTCCTCGAGCAGATTACCGGCGGGACGAAGAACACCGAGCTTCGCTCAAGAGCCGGATTAACAGAGTCTTTTTACACTCATTGTACTTAGATTTCTCTAATTAATACTTGTATCCACGAATATTTGTATTAATAACATCTCGCGAGAGCATTCAAGCCCGGGCCTAACAAACCCGGCAAATCTTGTATTATTTATCTTCTCTCGGAAGTGCTCCCGCATTTGTTTGTTGTCCGTCTTCCAGCAGTATTAATCTTCGGATAAATATTTTGGGCAACAACAGTTAGAAACTCAAGAACTTCGTGGATTGATATATAAACAACATCTAATCACGTACTCCAAGCCCCAGCCACGGAAGGAAATGAGACGGATGAGAAAAATAGGTGTAAACCCGACTGCTCGAACATATATATACTCCCCAGCATCCTGCCGACCACTTACGGCCGTAACCGGCAGACCTTACGGCCGTAACCGGCATTCGTCAAAATCCGCCCAGCGCATGCCGATCGCTCTGGCCAGAATCGACAGACCTTACGGCCGTAACTCGGGACTTACGGCCGTGCACGGCAGTCCTTACGGCAGTAACCGCATTCGTCCGGAAGTTGCACAGCACCCGTGGCCGTAACTCTCGACCCTTACGGCCGTAACGGCATTCGTCGGGCCGAACTGCCGAACACTTACGGCGTAACGGCACCTTACGGCCGTAACTCGGCGGAGACCGATCCTGCTGGCCGTCTCGGTCGTGGCCACTCCGACGATCCGAACGACCCGAAACCCGAACACGAATACGAATCGAACATACGGTTACGAAGTACTCGCAAATACGAATCCGAGCACTAAGAGAACACACGATTCCGACCACCGAAGGCTCGAAATTGACAATGGAAAGTAATTACCCCAAACTTTGGGAAATTACGAAACGCCCAAAACGCCCGGAAATCACGATACGTGATCGAATAACCAAACCGAAGTTCACAACACGTCTAACAAAGTTAAACGGACTTGCGGGAAACTCGAAACAGCTTAGCCGACGAGATTCGCAAGAATCGAACTCAAGTGCGGAAAAACCGCTAAAAAGCACGGAACTCAACAAAACGACACCGAAACGAGCTCGGATGACAAAAAGTGCAGAATTAATCAATCTCGAAATGACGAAATGGTCATGATCGAGTCGTCAAAACGGACTTTCGCCGGAAAAAAAGAAATTACCGGAAATCGAAATTACGGGTATTACATTCTACCCCTCTAAAAAAAAGTTTCGTCCCGAAACTTAAACTAAAAAAAAAGTGAAGTCACAAACAACAAAGCACGGCCGACAAAATCTCAACGGTCCCGACAAACCGATCCCGATACCGATGCCGAAACACGATTCTGGGAAACCTCATGGAATAATTCACAATACTGAACTCTGTGGCCCTCGAGTCCACAATTATAACAAGTAATCCGTTGCGAAGGACAATTAGCTTGCACATGACCGACAACATTGCGCTTAAAGCACCTCCCGGTCGACTAGGAGTCAAAGAAGACAACTTGGAACTCTTGGTTCCACCGAACGAAGAAATTGAAGGTTTCGCCGTACGGCTCGCGAAACTCGATGAGAAGAATTTCCATCTCTTGCCGTCCGAAAATCTCCAGACGTCCTCTGTCTCTTTGACTCATGCGAAGGCCCGTGAATAACGATGCCATCTCGTACGCCATGGCTCGATTCGATACTCTCTCAAAGTAGCACAAGTGAAACCCGACATGTACCGTCGAATCTCTGGTCTCATCCGCATATCAAAATGACGGATCTTGTCCTCCTCGGTCCTCACCGATTCTTCACAAAGGCGAGCCGCCGACTATAATCGACAATAGCCTGCGACACGGTACATCCCGTGGCTCGGCTAGGTAAAAATCTCGGATCCTCTGCTCTCGAATCGGCCTCGGCAAAATTCCGCTTCCATCAACTTCTTGAACTCTTCCCAAGTAACAAGATGATCTTGAGGCTCAACGGCCTCCCACCGATTAGCGGCGTCATCAACGAGAAGGAATCGGGCGATAGGAATCCTCCGCTCCTCGGGACAACCAATCGCCTTGAAAATCTTCTCCAATGGATAAGCCAACCGTCCCAAACCAAAGTATCACCCGCTCCCGCAGCGAGGGGGACGATACGAACCACTTCTCTAAGCCACCGAGTCGATCCAACATCCTCATTCGCAGTATGGTTACGCTGAACCACCTGAGCTAAATGTGTCATCTGGTCTGCCACCTGTTGGAGCACAGTGGCAACACCAGTACTAATTCCATTACCGGTAGTACGATCCTGGTCGCGCGGAGGGTTACCACGACCTCGACCTCTCGGCATACTGAATGGGCAACCGATCAGAACAACAAAACAACCACCACATAATCAATATAGAGCAACCAACAATAACACAATAAAATACTCATTCCGAGTTGTAACACGAATACATGAACTATCACTGCAACGACAGGAATTCAAATTCATAAATCATTCACTTAGCCATGTTAACATAACGTACGACCTTTACCAAGTTTATCACGGTCAAAACCACAAACATATCATCAGGGTCGAATATGGGTAATATTTTAAAAACAATTTTTTTTTTTTTTTTTTCAAGGTGCTCGCCCAAATGATAGTATTTTAAAATTCCTGAATTTGGAAAATTTGCTGAAGCGAATTTTAGAAAAGAAAAGTTTGATCAAAACTACGAATCTATTATCATCTCTGTCTCGTTTTGAAAACAATGTACAAGACATTCTAAATTACCACATCCGGATAACGTCAAAGAAACACACAATTATACCGAACTATGAAATCATCGTATCTGGGCGTACACCCATAACTTGCTAACAAGAATTGTGACAATATATAATACGTCAATAATATCCACACAGGTGAAGCAACTAAGTGCAATCGATATCGCAGCTAGGGTTCACGATCGTCACAGACGGACCATATGATTAGGTCGATAGAGATTGAGCAATGTAAAATGATCACCTATAGAATTGTAATAAAGAAAGGTAATCAGAAAATTTTCCGACGGCAAAACAACATAACAAACATATAACATAAATTTTTCAAAATTCTTTTGGTCTCAACCGAAGGTGACGGTAATATTTTGCAAAGGCCCAAAATACATTAATATACATTTTTCCTCATACCGCTTTGATGGTGTCATTTGAAAATACAGGATTAACTATGTCAAAACTCGACGATTTCAAAATTCATACGGCCGGTTTAATCGAACCATAAAAATATTTTCAAAATCAACTTTCACAAAAATGTTCCACCCTTATGGCCCCTCAAAAATATATTCTCAAATCTACCCAATGAATAATTACGATAGTCCAAACAAACCGATCGAACTAAAAACCACCGCTCAAACGACAAACAAAATCACAAATTCAACCAAACACATTTCGCGCATCAAGTTAAAACATATATCCGACTATCATTTGAGCTTTTCACCGAATTAACTGTCGCACACTTTCGAAACCCATCAAAGTTCACAAATTTCACAACATACCACCCCACACGGCGGTTCAAAGTCAAAACATCAATACGTCCCAAACATATTCGTATATCGTGCGTCACGAGCATCGAATACAACTCCCTTACACAACACCGTGTAAATAAGGACACACATCACATTTAATTCGCACACGTAAAAACATGAAATACAGTACCTCACATAAAGGAGGAGACTTACGTCCACAGCCGCACGGAGATAATGGTCGCAACACGATACTAAACACAACGAACCAAAATAGAACACAACGGAACGCACTGATCTCGCTTGTGCACAACTGCACACCCGCGAGACACGACAAGACACGCCTCCGACAACACAACACTCGACAAGAACCAACGAGACCCAACTGCCTAGGTTTTCGCAAACCTAAGCTCGATACCATTTATGTAACACCCCAATCCACTCGTGGATATTACACGCCGTAGACCCTTTCCACAAGGAGCTACCAAAGGGAGACTACAAATCAAAACCCACATGCGGTCAACTTGACCAAAACATAATACCGTAGACCGATTAGGTCTCTCAAAACATAGCATAACCGTACATCCGATGAAACTAAATTACAACTCGATCACATAGTACATAAAATGTCCATCCCTCAAGGATGACAAGAACTCAAACCGACATATCACCGATGCATTTACGTACTACAACCGTGACTAGTATCGCCGCATTGCATCATCCTCCGAGCCAATCGTGGTTGCTCACTCTCCGGTAACACCCGAATAAATAACAAAATCCCCAACGAGGGGTTAGCGATGGAATCGCTAGCAAGTAACCAAGCTATACAATTATACATCAAGAATACAACCGTTATGAAAATAACATTTCGACAAGGTAGTAACACGATCCCCGAGTCTAAAGTCTTTTGAAAATTTATTCCTTTAAAACAAACCATGGGGATTACTCCGAAACCATTGTAAGAGATTATTTAGAGACTTCTGGGTCTCGGGTAAAATCCTGAAATATGAATGTTTATCCTTTTCAAAAGGTTTTCTTTCAAAATCATACAAATGATTTTATTCTCAACTCAAACCTCAAGATCAAAACCATATTCACCAATATAATCGGGATTCAAGATTCAAAACATAAACAATTCGTAGATATCAAATCAATAAATAAACGTCTCCGTGGCCCCGAAGGGTCCCACCCGGATTAGTCATCAAGAATAAACTCGAACACACCCATAAGTTATCTTGACATCGCACTCGCAAGTGACGATTCTCGGAGCCCTCTCCGGACCTACCCGATTAGATAACCTTATGGTCAAATCGTAACATCCGCCGTACTCGCAAGCACGCGCCTCCGGAGGCCTCGACGGACCCTACCCGATAACATCATTCAAATACACCCATAAGTTATCATGACATCGCACTCGCAAGTGTCGATTCTCTGAGCCCTCCCCTGCACCTACCCGAATTGATAACCTTATGGTCACAACGCACGTCCGGCCGTACTCGCAAGCACGCGCTCCGGGAGGCCTCGACGGACCCTACCCTGACAACATCTCAATTCGCTAAGATACACAACAACAACAAAGGCACAATATTCACTACAACCGAAACACGTAACATATAAGTTAATGTAACATAACTTCCACAAAGGCACAACATCCACAAAGAAACCATCATTCAGAAAAAGGCCAACGAGCAAATAATACAAGTATTACGCGATTCCACAATTCTTGATTAACTACTCATTTCTAGTATTTATTTTAATCACAAAATAACATGATGAGGTAGTTATCATTATTCTTGAAACTAAAGTTTACGTTGGTAATTACCTTCATAAAATCACATCTTCATTTAAAGTAAGTTACGGTTAAATATACCGTCACTAACGAGTCCACGTTAAATTCACGACACATCACATACTCAAAGTATAAAGAATATAGACGAGATACTCGCCTCAAGTCCAACGCACGCGAGCAACGGAAAGCTCGACTTAATGACCGCTACCGACACTCCGAAGAACACGATTCAACCGGAAGCTCGGACCCGAATAAGACAACGAACGGGAGGGTTCCGACTCGAGTCCTTCACAAGAATTCGACCCTAACAATATATAATCAATAAATCATCGATCATACGAGGAAGAATAATCGAAGAACGCCCGAAAACCCCTCTATGACATTTTACCGGACACCTTCAAGGCGTCGGTCAAGAACTCGACCCAAATAACGAATCGATACGATCCAACCATGGAATAACAAGGGAAATGATATAATACATCTAAATAATCATCAATCCATCATAATCCTAAGATAAATCGGATTAATCGGACGAAAACAACCAAAATACCCAAATTCCCCAAAACTAGATTATCAAGAAATCTAACCTTGATTCGGTAGATCGGAGGAGGTTATGAGGTGATGGATTGATGTTAGAAACTCAAGAACTTCGTGGATTGATATATAAACAACATCTAATCACGTACTCCAAGCCCCAGCCACGGAAGGAAATGAGACGGATGAGAAAAATAGGTGTAAACCCGACTGCTCGAACATATATATACTCCCCAGCATCCTGCCGACCACTTACGGCCGTAACCGGCAGACCTTACGGCCGTAACCGGCATTCGTCAAAATCCGCCAACGCATGCCGATCGCTTACGGCCAGAATCGACAGACCTTACGGCCGTAACTCGGACTTACGGCCGTACACGGCAGTCCTACGGCCAGAATCGCATTCGTCCTAAGTTGCACAGCACCGTCGGCCGTAACTCTCGACCCTTATGGCCAGACCGCATTCGTCGAGCCAGCTGCCGAACACTTACGGCCGAATCGGCACCTTACGGCCGTAACTCGCCGCATCAAGACTGCCGCGCCGTCTCGGTCGTGGCCACTCCGACGATCCGAACGACCCCGAAACCCGAACCTGAATACGAATCGAACATACGGTTACGAAGTACTCGCAAATACGAATCCGAGCACTAAGAGAACACACGATTCCGACCACCGGAAGGCTCGAAATTCGACAATGGAAAGTAATTACCCCAAACTTTGGGAAATTACGAAAACGGCCCAAAACGCCCGGAAATCACGATACGTGATCGAATAACCAAACCGAAGTTCACAACACGTCTAACAAAGTTAAACGGACTTATGGGAAACTCAAATAGCTTTGACGAGATTCGCAAGAATCGAACTCAAGTGCGGAAAAACCGCTAAAAAGCACGGAACTCAACAAAACGACACCGAAACGAGCTCGGATGACAAAAAGTGCAGAATTAATCAATCTCGAAATGACGAAATGGTCATGATCGAGTCGTCAAAACGGACTTTCGCCGGAAAAAAAGAAATTACCGGAAATCGAAATTACGGGTATTACACTCGCTACACGGATTGTTTCGCGTGTAGAGATGTTTTTGTGACGCTTTTTCATTTGGAACTTGTTGAATGATATTTTGTTTTGTGTAAGTTCCCGTTTAGTTGTTGAACCTACGGAGGCGTGTCAGTGGACCACGAAGTCATGAGCATGGTATTTTATTATGTGTCGTTATATTTTGTTTCGTATCACTGTGATAACCTTAGTTTAAGTTTCGGGACGAAACTTATTTTTTTGTATGATAGAATGTAATATCTGGTATTCTCGTTTTCTGTTATCTGGAATTGTTTGTGTTTTGACGTCGGACATTTTCTTGTTGGTGAGAATCGGAATGATTTCTATCGTAATACTCTAATTGTTTCTATCGCATAGCCGTTTTAGTCGGGTGCGACTTGTTGTCGCGTACATTTCCTTGATTAAATGTGTGCATAAGATGTGGTATGTGATGCGTCGTTAATTGATCGTTATTGTTTTGAATCATTGCCGGTGGCGTTGTTATGGTCGTAGTGTGGCGTGTTGTCACGCTGTATATTCTTTCGCGTTACTTGTAACGTTTCGCCAATGGACGAAAGTTACACGTTTCTCGTGTATCTTGTTGAATTTTCCTGTCGGGATATTGCTTCTCCCTACTTGTTTTAAGTTTCGGGACGAAACTTCTTTTAAGGAGGGTAGAATGTAATATCCGCAATTTCGGATTTCCGGTAATTTTCATTTTCGGCGGAGGTCCGTTTCGACGACTCGCTTTTGACCGTTTCGTCATTCGGAGAATATTTAATTCTGCACTTTTTGTCATCCGAGTTCGTTTGGTCCGCTTTGTTGAGTTCCGTGCTTTTAGCGACTTTTCCGCGCTTGAGTTCGGTTCTTGCGAATCTCGCTCAAACTGCTGTTTGGGGTTTTTGTAAGTTCATTTAACGTTGTTATACGTGTTGTGAGCTTCGGTTTGATTATTCGTCGTATGGTGATTTTCGGGCATTTGGGCCATTTTCGTAATTTCCCAAAGTTTGGGGTAATTACCTTCCGTTGTCGAATTTCGAGCCTTCGGTGGTCGGAATCGTGTGTTCTACTAGCTCGTAGATTCGTCTTTGTGAGTACTTCGTAACCGTATCTTCGGTTCGTATTCGTGTTCGGATTTCGGTGTCGTTTTGTTGAATTCAGGATTACTAAACGACTTTTCTAAGTTTGAGTTCGACTTTGTTAGATCACCATTAATTTTTGGTAACTCCAAAAATTCTAAATCCTTACAATATTATAGAGCATCGAATTAGCTTTCCAATGGTTCAAACGGTGAGTCAATCGAGTCCTGACGAGAGAGTTATGGTCGTTTTAGCTCACCCGCTCATTCGCCGATCACGCCGACCGGACTCGGCCGTGTCGCTCGGCACGGCCGTGCCGCATTTCGTCCGGATAAGCCGGTAGCGTCTGCCCGAGGCCCGACCGTGTTCCAGACACGGCCGAGTCAATGCCGAGCGCCCCTTCGCGACACGACCGTGTCATGCAGACACGGCCGAGTCCTCGCCGGCCGATTGCGCGCCACGACCGTGTCATGTCGGACACGGCCGAGTCTGTCACCTATTTAAGGCCCGGCAGCCGTATTTTTCGCCCGATTTCTCATTCCTTTTCTTCCCGTTCATGTCAGGTGTATACATCATGGAGACATGATGTTGTTCTTTCAATCCATGAAGTTTTGAGGCTCATATCATCAATCATCCGTCCTATAACATCCTCCGATCTACCGACCGTGCCGATTTCCTAGAAATCTAATTTTGGGGATTTTGGGTATTTTGGTTGTTTTCGTCCGATTAATCCGTTTTAACTTAGGATTGTGATGGATTGATGATTATTTAGATGTATTATATCATTTTCCTTGTTATTCCATGGTTGGATCGTATCGATTCGTTATTTTGGTCGAGTTCTTGATCGACGCCTTGAAGGTGTCCTAGAAATGTCATAGAGGGGTTTTCGGGCGTTCTACGATTATTCTTCCTCGTATGATCGATGATTTATTGATTATATGTTGTTAGGGTCGAATTCTTGTGAAGAACTCAGTCGGAACCCTTTCGCTCGTTGTCTTCTTCGTCCGAGCTTCCCGGTCGAACCGTGTTCTTCGGAGCGTTTGGTAGCGGTTATTAAGGCAAGTATCTTATTATACGACTTGTATCTTGGGAATAGTAATTACGTATGAGATGTATAACGATTTTGCTTGCCTCCGTAAATATGTGTCGTGTGAGTTGGTTGTGTTTTCCAAATTTGAAGGCTTTGTGATAATAGTGATATATTGGTATACGTGTTAGGCGTTGTGCCATTTGTGCAGGATTTCGATGTACATATGAGATGGTTGTACAAGTGTTTCTTCAATGAATTGTGTACCGAATGTGTGTTGTGTTGGTTAAGAGTCGTTGTGATGATCATGATGTTGTGTTGTTTTGGTTTACTTGCTTGATTGTACATTCGGCGTAATGTGGAATGACTTGACATTTAATGATTATGAATTGTGTCGAGTCGATGTGTGTGTGATCAAGGTACGGTCAGACGAGGCCTCCGGAGTTCGGTACATGATGTGTACTAAAAAAGTGTGTGAACCAGTAGGTCCGACGAGGCCTCCGAGTCCGGTACATGACGTGTACGGACAAGGTGTGTGATCCGTAAGGTCCGACGAGACTCTGGAGTTCGGTACATGATGTGTACGAACGATGTCAGAGCCGGTAGGGTCCGTTGAGGCCTCCGGAGTTCGGTACATGATGTGTACGAACAGTGTGTGTTGTAGCCGGGTAGGGTCCGTCGAGGCCTCCGGAGTTCGGTACATGATGTGTACGAACAATGTGTGCAGTCCGGGTAAGGTCCGTCGAGGCCTCCGGAGTTCGGTACATGATGTGTACGAACAATGTGTGCAGTCCGGGTAAGGTCCGTCGAGGCCTCCGGAGTTCGGTACATGATGTGTACGAACAGTGATCGTGTAGCAGTGATTGTTCGGGTAACATTTTAAATATGGATCTCGGACGCATAATGATATATTATTTAGTATGCTTTGAAACGAGAATCGGGCTAAGGCCCTATTGTTTACGAAAAGGTTTTGTAAATTGGGACTCGAGGTCCAAAAGATTTTCTGCTTTAAAAATTCCCGAGATGATGTGTTCCTTTTCAAATATCTCTTACTTGAGTTCGAAATTCTAAAACTTCTCGGGAACATTTTGATAATGGATTTCCGTATTAAATTCGTAGTTGCTATTTGCTTGTTACATTTCGTATGGTTTGATACTTGCACTAGTAAAACAGTGGAGTTTTACTAACCCCCGAGTATTCGGGGGGTGGATGTCTGTTCTGCGTCCAGGTATGTAACACCCCCAGAATACGACCGGGAATGTCACACGCCGTAGACCCTTATCACGAGGATCTACCAGGCTAAACTCCAAAAGACTACTCAATGATTGACCGACCGGGGTCAAAATTAAATACAAAGCAGACCGACAAGGTCATTAACCAATTCAGAACTAACGACATTCATATTACAATGACAATAATAAACTAGAACACCGAAAAGAATGACAACTCAATTTAATAAATGAAAACTACACCCATGCAAGGGTGAATACTCGAACGACAGAGAAATACCGACCATAATGAAACAAAAGAAAAGACTCTGACTCTGATGTGATTAGTATCATTGTCCTCCATCTCCTTCCAAGCCAATCCTGTGACTGCTCCCGAGCTGCCAAAACCTGAGCGCATAATGCACTCCACCCCGAAAACTCGGGGTTAGCAACCGGAATTTTGCTAGTGCAAGTACATAATATACAAGATATACGAATAATAACAACACAAATCTCAACAGTCGTGAAGCCTTAATATAAACCACACATTCCCATAGTCCACACAGAATAGTATCACATACACAAAGTGAAAGATAATCACATAGTCATATTCTCTGTACGGAACCTAACGCCAATGAAACTTTAAACGAGTCCAAGGAGTCAGAAAAATCCCTTTTTATAAAAGGAAAAGTATTTTGATAAGAAAGTTGGAAAACATTATTATTGACTCAGGCCATCATGGGGTTTTGAAAATCAAATGGGAATACTTTTAGAAAATACTTCAAAAACTCTCGGATCCTCGACCCAGCATGTGGAAAACAATTTACAAGAAAACCATTACAACGTTATTCGGGTCCTCGACCCAATGCATGAATAATCATCACAAAGACAATCAAAGGCACACCTCTCATTCGACAATTCCCATCAAGACCCTTGATTAATTAACCCTGAGATTTCACAAACATCCTTGGTTAATTAACCCCAATACCAACGCCTTAAAAACAATTTGAAACAAGCTTTCAAAAACACGAATCACTATATCGAGACCAAGATTTTAAAAGAGTTGAAAGAACTTTGAAATACGAGGATTGTTCGAACGGGTCTTAGCTATCACTCGAATATCCGTTACCAATAAGCCCACGCCAGCGCCTCCCTGCACACACTGCACCGGCGTTCACTCCACTATGTTGGCCGCCCTTGAACATGTCACCGCGCCGGCGAACACTCCCGATGAGCCGCCCCTTGCACGCGCATTAGGTAACACCGGTGTTCACCAAACATATGGAGCCGCACATTGCGTACAGACACCAGCCGGAGTACACACCCCGCCCTCAGAGGTTCCCGGATACGACGTCTCTCACAACAAGTATTCACATTATTACAAACATCAAGTACACAATCAATCAATTCAACAATTATCAAATCAATACACCAATTCACACAATTTATCCGACAGTCCATAACCACACAATAAACAATAACACGTACATTATCAATCAAGATCCAACCCAATAAGCCTTCGGCACAACCAACCAACGCTACACATATATCCTTGTATTGCGACCCAACCGAATATATATATATAGATATATATATGGATATATACATATAACCTTACTATATTATATGAATAACTATAGTTCATCCATCAATCCAAGTTGAGTACGCCAACTAGTGTTAGCATTCACCACTCGTCGTTCACCGACATAAACATATATATTAATATACGTATATACATACATATATTTAACATGTAACTATATATATAAACACACATATATATATATATATATACACATACATGTTTATACCTCCATATAAACTCATACACTTCGACAACAATGATTTCACGCAGTTACAATTCGTATATCGAGGTACTTGCCTTGGTAATACGACGGGAAGGAGACGACGAAGGAATAGGTTCCGGTCCGAACAATCCCCTCAAATCCGACCCTAACACAATAGTGATATAAAACCAATTTCAACACCATGAATACGAAGAAATTCATCCTAGTTCTACCCGTTGGGACAATTCATCGGACACCACGCGTGCATAAGGAAAAGAAATCGGTCAACGGTGGAATAACGGGATTTCATCCCAACCAATAACAAGAAAACCAAGGGTTACGAGTATATTATCAAAATCTAACAACAACATCGGTAAATTCGAATTAAAACACAAGATCACCACCAAACCCTCCCCAAAATCATACTAGATTGAAGGAGTTCTTACCTCTTGAAGATTCAATCCCTATAATCCGAAGAACACGTGCTAAATCCACAATCCGAGCTAAACGATTGAAGGAGGATGAAGAAAATAAAACACTCAAATGATTTGTGAGGTAAAAACCCTCCCTCCGGCTCTCTCTCTCGGTTGCAGTGAAGAAACGGGGAAAAATGAGTGAAATGCCGAGAAAACGAATTTATAGGGCGGACAGACTCGACCGTGTCCGACATGACACGGTCGTGGCGCGCAATCGGCAGCGAGGACTCGACCGTGTCTGCATGACACGGCCGTGTCGCGAAGGGGCGCCGGCATCGATTTCGGCCGCGTGTCTGGAACACGGCCGAGCCTCCGGGCGGGCTACCGCTTATCCGGACGAGTACGGCACGGCCGCGCTGCGACACGGCCGGGTCTCGAGGCGCCGCCGGCTTATCCGACGAGTACGACACGGGCCGTGTCGGACGACACGGCCGAGTCCGGCCGGCAGCGATCGCCAAATGAGCGGGTGAGCTAAAACGACCATAACTCTCTCGTCCGGACTCGATTGACTCACCGTTTGAACCATTGGAAGGCTAATTCGATGCTCTATAATATTGCAGGATTTGGAATTTTTGGAGTTACCAAAAATTAATGGTGATCTAACAAAGTCGAACTCGACGCGGAAAAGTCGCTAAAGAACACGGAACTCAACAAAACGACACCAAACAAGCTCGGACATCAAAAAGTGCGTAATAAAACATTCCCGGAATGACGAAACGGTCTTAAGCGAGTTGTCAAACGGACCTCCGCGAAAAATGAAAATTACTGAATCGAAATTATGCGGTATTACATTCTACCCTTCCTAAAAGAAGTTTCGTCCCGAAACTTAAAATAGAGAGCGGCGGAACAATCAAGGAAATAACTACTTGCCCAGCCCCAAATCATCACGAGCAATGCGCGAATGCGGGGTTCTAAAATGTAAGTGAACACGATAAGTCGAGGTGGAGGAGTATGAATTTGGATACCAAAGCTCCCCGAGTTAAGAAAATCACACAATAGTTCAGACGTCCTGAAAATCATGTTTCGAGCTCGACCAACCGCATCCAAGTTCAAAACATATTCGGAAGTGCTAATTACACGCGTGGGAATAATAGTTCCGAACAAAATTTGCAAGAATTAGGTTCAGATATGGAAAGACCACAATAATTCACGGGTTACAGCTCCGAAATTCGTTCGGAGGACGGCAGGCTAAGTAGAACAAGATAGTTTAAAATCGTCGAGAGGATTATAATTGAGTTACCAACAATGAAAAATCATACAATGCCGAAAATACCAAAGAAAGTACGGGTAATACGCATCCGCATACTAAAAGGTATTTCGATCCCAAACTTAGAACAACAAGAGTTGGAAGTATAGAGCAATGAAATGAAGAACGATCAAAGTCACGATTGTTCAAAACAGCAACAATTAGGACATATTGCAAAATATTCATCCTCCCATGTTAGGCTCTTCAGAAGGAAACATAGGGTTTCGGACATTCTCCACTACTAGCTCGCTCTCTCTCGGGCGGCATTCTTTGCCAATTCAAACTATCTCACAATGCTTCTCCCGATGACCTTCACACCCGCACCAGAATAAGTCAAGAGTGGAAAGGGACAATTCACACGAACATGTCCCCGACGATTGCGATTGAAGCACCCTCCTTCTTACCGAGAGTCACCGATGGCCGGCTTGGGATTCCAAGAGCTCACTCCCGATCGCGAAGACGACGCGTTCGAACGACGTGGGGGTTTGGGAGCCTTAGACTCTTCACCGCTCAAAAACTTCCCAGATGTCCTCCGTCTCTTGGCTTCGCTCGAGGGCTCGACCACTGAGGAGATTTCATAGGATATCGTTTGATTTAGATACTCCTTCATCGTAGCATGGATCGTGGTCGTACGAACCACCTTGCCGCTTCCATTTCCATCATCACGTCCACGTCCGTCGTGGCTCGACATACTAATACAGATAGTACCATTCAGCATTATCAAATAATCAATGCAAGATACCACCCTTATCAACACAAGGTTTAGTTAACATCTAAAGAATAACGGTAATATCATAAAGCATAAAGTTTTATGAAGTCAAGTTCGAGTTCCACGACGAGGACGATCATTATATGTATGCACTTAATGAAATCAAATTTTTGAAAAAGGGGCTAGTCACGTTGCGCCAAAGACTTGTAAACACTGTCTTTTATTTCGGAAGAGGAAGTTTACATAATGACTCTAAAAATTATTTTCGAGTGATGAATAAAAGAAAAAAAAAAAAAGAAATCGAAAATTAATTTGTAACTAATTTGAAATATTTTGAAAATGTTGAGTCCCAAATATCAAAATTTTGAAAGTCTTTCCTCTTCTTCAAAAACGTTTATTCGAAAGGATTCTCCACCGAGATACGTGACCATTTAACATGACGATATTAAATCATGGCTTTACACAATGTTAGAAAATTTCAAAGCATTACTTTAAAATATTCGTGATACTACAATGCCGTGGGCCCCGTGCCGGAACCCACCAGCTAAAAATCATTTTAAAAAAAATGATCAAAATGCCAAAAAGGCCGAAGTCGGTAATATTCTCAAATACTCACAAAAGTCATTTATAAAATGTCAAATACCGTCATAAGAATACTATCAAAACATGCAAGACCAAAATATCAAAACTCAGTTTGCAAGATAACAAAAACCATCTTAAAATACTCATGCGGTGGAGAAAATTATCATTCGTAAATTCATTCTAATAAAGTACCGAAACAGATAAATATGTTCGACTTCCACGTAATATCCTAAAACGATAATATCACCAACAAGTTCCAATTCCTAGTTCACATTAAGCATATTAGCACAATGTAATCAAATACGTGTATAAGGGGACTTACGATCGGGAGGCTTACCATCACGGATTGCCTTAAGATGATGTCGGAACCACGACACTAATCACAACTCTGATGCGCGCGACTTACACAAGACATGGACTTGACCCAACGGCCTAGGTTTTTCGCAAACCTAAGCTCCGATACCATAAATGTAACACCCCCAGAATACGACCGGGAATGTCACACGCCGTAGACCCTTATCACGAGGATCTACCAAAGCAACTCCAAAAGACTACTCAATGATTGACCGACCGGGGTCAAAATTAAATACAAAGCAGACCGACAAGGTCATTAACCAATTCAGAACTAACGACATTCATATTACAATGACAATAATAAACTAGAACACCGAAAAGAATGACAACTCAATTTAATAAATGAAAACTACACCCATGCAAGGGTGAATACTCGAACGACAGAGAAATACCGACCATAATGAAACAAAAGAAAAGACTCTGACTCTGATGTGATTAGTATCATTGTCCTCCATCTCCTTCCAAGCCAATCCTGTGACTGCTCCCGAGCTGCCAAAACCTGAGCGCATAACAGGCACCCACCCCCCGAAAACTCGGGGGTTAGCAAACTGGAATTTTGCTAGTGCAAGTACATAATATACAAGATATACGAATAATAACAACACAAATCTCAACAAATGTGAAGCCTTAATATAAACCACACATTCCCATAGTCCACACAGAATAGTATCACATACACAAAGTGAAAGATAATCACATAGTCATATTCTCTGTACGGAACCTAACGCCAATGAAACTTTAAACGAGTCCAAGGAGTCAGAAAAATCCCTTTTTATAAAAGGAAAAGTATTTTGATAAGAAAGTTGGAAAACATTATTATTGACTCAGGCCATCATGGGGTTTTGAAAATCAAATGGGAATACTTTTAGAAAATACTTCAAAACTCTCGGATCCTCGACCCAAAGATGTGGAAAACAATTTACAAGAAAACCATTACAACGTTATTCGGGTCCTCGACCCAATGCACGTAATAATCATCACAAAGACAATCAAAGGCACACCTCTCATTCGACAATTCCCGCTCAAGACCCTTGATTAATTAACCCCTGAGATTTCACAAACATCCTTGGTTAATTAACCCCAATACCAACGTCTTAAAAACAATTTGAAACAAGCTTTCAAAAACACGAATCACACTATATCGAGACCGATTTTAAAAGAGTTGAAAGAACTTTGAAATACGAGGATTGTTCTAACGGGTCTTAGCTATCACTCGAATATCCGTTACCAATAAGCCCGCCAGCGCCTCCCTTACACACTGCACCGGCGTTCACTCCACTATGTTGGCCGCCTTGAACATGTCACCGCGCCGCGAACACTCGACAGAGCCGCCCCTTGCACGCGCATTAGGTAACACCGGTGTTCACCAAACATATGGAGCCGCACATTGCAGACACCGTGCCGGAGTACACACCCCGCCTCGAGGTTCCCGGATACGACGTCTCTCACAACAAGTATTCACATTATTACAAACATCAAGTACACAATCAATCAATTCAACAATTATCAAATCAATACACCAATTCACACAATTTATCCGACAGTCCATAACCACACAATAAACAATAACACGTACATTATCAATCAAGATCCAACCCAATAAGCCTTCGGCACAACCAACCAACGCTACACATATATCCTTGTATTGCGACCCAACCGAATATATATATATATAGATATATATATATGGATATATACATATAACCTTACTATATTATATGAATAACTATAGTTCATCCATCAATCCAAGTTGAGTACGCCAACTAGTGTTAGCATTCACCACTCGTCGTTCACCGACATAAACATATATATTAATATACGTATATACATACATATATTTAACATGTAACTATATATATAAACACACATATATATATATACACATACATGTTTATACCTCCATATAAACTCATACACTTCGACAACAATGATTTCACGCAGTTACAATTCGTATATCGAGGTACTTGCCTTGGTAATACGACGGGAAGGAGACGACGAAGGAATAGGTTCCGGTCCGAACAATCCCCTCAAATCCGACCCTAACACAATAGTGATATAAAACCAATTTCAACACCATGAATACGAAGAAATTCATCCTAGTTCTACCCGTTGGGACAATTCATCGGACACCACGCGTGCATAAGGAAAAGAAATCGGTCAACGGTGGAATAACGGGATTTCATCCCAACCAATAACAAGAAAACCAAGGGTTACGAGTATATTATCAAAATCTAACAACAACATCGGTAAATTCGAATTAAAACACAAGATCACCACCAAACCCTCCCCAAAATCATACTAGGATTGAAGGAGTTCTTACCTCTTGAAGATTCAATCCCTATAATCCGAAGAACACGTGCTAAATCCACAATCCGAGCTAAACGATTGAAGGAGGATGAAGAAAATAAAACACTCAAATGATTTGTGAGGTAAAAACCCTCCCTCCGGCTCTCTCTCTCGGTTGCAGTGAAGAAACGGGGAAAAATGAGCCGAAATGCCGAGAAAACGAATTTATAGCGGACAGACTCGACCGTGTCCGACATGACACGGTCGTGGGCGCGCAATCGGCCGGCAGGACTCGACCGTGTCCGCATGACACGGTCGTGTCGCGAAGGCGCTCGGCATCGACTCGGCCGTGTCTCGAACACGGCCGAGCCTGCAGCGGGCTACCGGCTTATCCGGACGAGTATGCACGGCCGCGCTGCAGGCGACACGGCCGGGTCCGAGGCGCCGCTCGCTTATCCGACGAGTACGACACGGGCCGTGTCGGACGACACGCCGAGTCCGTCGGCGTGATCGCCAAATGAGCGGGTGAGCTAAAACGACCATAACTCTCTCGTCCGGACTCCGATTGACTCACCGTTTGAACCATTGGAAGGCTAATTCGATGCTCTATAATATTGCAAGGATTTGGAATTTTTGGAGTTACCAAAAATTAATGGTGATCTAACAAAGTCGAACTCGTACGCGGAAAAGTCGCTAAAGAACACGGAACTCAACAAAACGACACCGAAACAAGCTCGGACATCAAAAAGTGCAGAATAAAACATTCCCAGAATGACGAAACGGTCTTAAGCGAGTTGTCGAAACGGACCTCCGGCGAAAAATGAAAATTACTGGGAATCGAAATTGCGGGTATTACAAGGTACATGCAGGTTCAGGGGAGCAGTCACAGGATTGGCATAAGGGGATGACGAGCTGCGATACTAATCAAGAGTTGAGAGTTGGTAGAGTTTAGTTGTATTGTTAGAGTTGATTCAGTCTTCCGCTGTATTGTATTTCGACCCCTGTGTGGGTAATGTTGTTAGTCAGTCCTGTTGATAGAGTTGTGTGACCTCATCGGTCTGTGTGTTTATGTGTAAGTGACCTTGACGGTCTGTATTATTATATTGTTTGACCCTGGACGGGCAGGCATTTGATTGTTTATGGACGTTTAGCCTGGTAGATCCTTGCGGAAAGGGTTTACGGCGTGTAATATTCCCATACGGTTTTGGGGGTGTTACAGTCTTAAACCCTTATTTATAGCTTTTAGATCCTCCAAATCGCGTCCGTATGAGTAGGTCGAAAACTGGCTTCGAAACGGCCCAAATCTACGCGATGCATACAAAAGCCGCCTAGTGTGCCGCGTCTCACTAAGTCTGTGCCGCGGCACACTGGGACTGTGCCGCGGCACAGAGTACAGGTTACTTAGTGCCCGGCTGGGTGTCTTCCTGTGCCGCAGCCCTGCTTCCTTGTGCCGCGGCTCATAGCCAAAATTTGCTGCCGCTTTCGCCTCGTTTTAGCTTCCGGACTTCAATTTCCTGACAAACATACAAAATTAAGGCATTAAAGGCTCATTTAAACAATTTCACTCTCCAAAATAATACAAAATAATGATAAATAAGCGTATAAAAATACGCCTAACAGACATTAATTTTTATAATTAGACTGCCTACTTGATTACGTTTCTTGTAATACAACTCCGTACGAATGAGGCAGTTGTATAATCTTTGTGAATAGTTTTACCAATTTCGAAACTCATATTTGAATATCTCTATAAATTTGTAAAATTTACATTCGTCACTTTTTCTGTTACAACATCATCCGTAACTAGTTAAATATAAATGGACATAATTTCCGTATTTTAAGATGGGCAATAATATTTTGTTAACATTGTACAAAATTTAATTACCAGAAACATAATTAATGTAGTGTTTTTATATAGAATATTTGATGACTATAATGATAAACAAAATTGCACTTTGCGATTAATTGAATTTCGCCCACGTGGAATAAACAATGAACCTCTTTATTGCCATTATTTCAAAACATTAGTAAAAAACATTAGTAACAATATTGTAAAAGAAATTAGTGTAGTGATAACCCTGAATAAACAAGAACAGTTTTACATGAAGTTATGAAATATATTTAGAAGTGAACATGTTAAAAATGCAAACCACTCCGAGATATTCAGAGTAGGGGTGGCATTTCGGAACCGAAAATCCAAAACCGAACCGAAAAAACCCGAAAAAATAACCGAAAAATCGAAACCGAAGAAAATCGAACCGAAGAACAAAAAAAAAGAACCGAACCGAACTAATTTGGTTCGGTTCTTGGTTCGGGGTAGAGCGGAACCGAACCGGACCGAAATGGACCGAAGTCAAATTTCAACATACTAAAATGACCTTGTTTTTGTGATTTTGGTGTGTTTCGAATTTTAGTATAATTCGTTTTCCTTTTGTAAGACCCTCATGGGTCCAAGAAGGACCGATAATATGCTCATGAATTTGTGATTCAATTAATTTAGGTTGAGAGAATGAGCTAATGTGGTTTACGATTGTTATATATTTTGAGATATTTGGAAATTGCTATGCAACTCTAGCTTTTATCTTGAATATATATATATATATATATATATATATATATATATAAAATTCTTGTTGGCTTGTTGTTATATATAACTTATTCTATTGCATATAATATTTGAATTTATATTGTGAAGAACCGAAAAAACATCAAACCAAATCGAAACTGAACCGAATATTTATAAAACCGAACTTAACCGAACCGAACTTCAAAAAGAACCGAACCAAACCGAAACCGAATATTTGGTTCGACTCTCGGTTTCGGTCAAAAACCGAACCGGATGGAACCGAGTCCACCCCTAATTCAGAGTATGTCACAGCGCCTTGAATCCCCACATGGAACCCACAAGACTAAATTCATACAAAATTCATTTCAAAACGTCCAGTATGTTAAACAGAATAGATACGCACGACCATATATGCTCGTGCGTCTGCCGTGCGTGTCGTGTGAAACTCCCTGCCCAACTCCTGCTGGGACGCACGAGCAGGGGCGGACCTCTATGATGCCATGGTGGGGCACGTGCACCACCAAAATTTTGTAAAAAAAGACCCCTTTACCTATATGAATGTCCACTTAATCCCTACTTTTAGCAATTATGTATAGGTGTGCATGGTTATGTACATGTGCTTCTATCATTTCTGTATTTTTTATCTACCTACTCATTTTTATTTAAGAGTTAAATTATTTCTATTATTTCTTTTATCAAATTATATAGAATATTTATATTATATTCTATTAATGTCAGTACTTTCTTTTTTTAATTCTTTGACAATGCCAGCCCTGAGTTACTCGAGGCCGTGTGTGAAATCTAAGATGTGTCCCTATAAAAAAATGTTTGAATAAAATTTGATATACTTATCAAAATCTTATTACTAAATTCATGAATAAATAAAGCATAGACTATAAATATAAGAGCATATAACAATCATAAACAAAAACTGACCAAAAAAATCATAAATAAGGTTAAAACAGAAAGTTCACTATTGAATTAAATAATTCTTATCAAATTAGATAATTTTTTTAAGTTTGTTAGTATTTTGTATTAAATAGAACTTTACGTGATTCAAACTTGGATCTATTAATAAACATAATATTTAAATACATTTTCCGATCCAACCATAATACAAGATTTTGATTTGATATTTTTTTATATTATATTTATAAGAAAAAAATATTTATAGGCTCTAGAAAATTGAAGATCCTTTATGGGCACAAGTCACACCTTATATATAGTGTACCCGCCGTGTTCGTCGGGTGCACCAGTAGAAATTTGGTGCTGGATCCGCCTATGCGCACGAGCAGCAGCTCGTGCGTCTACTCGTGTCCCTGCTAGGTGCAAAACATGCAGCAATTAGCTGCTAATCCACGTTGTGCCGCCTCGATAGTCTGCAATCTTATCGAAGCTAAAATGTGACAAAGCACGAAGAGTCTCCCAACATGAAGTCGAGCATAAAACAAACACATGATTCCGCCCGCCCGAAGGTTCGGAAAGCGACAACAAAGTAATTACCCCAAACTTTTAGAAATTTACAAAATGGCTCAAAACATCCGAAGCGATGCGAGATCGAATGACCACACCGACGCCCATATATAACACATCTGAAAACATCATACGACCTTACGGGAAATATGAAAAAGTAGTTTCGAACAACGCCTACGCTAGATGTAGCGACCACTTTTCTAAAATAATAATTCGTCTAATTTTACGAAGGATAAATAAAAATTTTGCAGCGAAAATACATTTTTAAGAAAAATAAACTTAATAATCGCAAGTAATAATCTCAAGCCACCATTAAATAAAAACATAATTTGACGTTAAAATTGTAACACCCCAAACTAGGCGGATATTACAGTGCCGTAGATCCCCGACTGGGACCCACCAGGCAAATGAAAATGAATAAATTACACAAGATAAATGTAGTACCGAACCACATTATATTACCAAATACTCCGATGAGGAGTTTAAGTACATCACACCAGGACAATACCGAATACTAGTGTATTTTATGTGAAGATAAAATACACCACCCTGAATAAATAAACATTTCAAACGGAATTTTGCAGCGGAAAATACAAATGACTGAAACTGACCGAAACAAACGAAATGATTGGGGCCCCCTACTAGTATCACTGGGACTCGTCGCCGTCAACATGCTCTTCCCATGCCTTTGCCTTGCCGTGACCTGAAAACAAAATCCCCCAACGGCCGGGCCATACGTAACAACAATCCTCAAGGGTTGAAATTACACAATCATGAATTAATCGAAGTTATGAAATATTCTTAATTATGAATTACGTCAAGAGGAGTACCATAGTACGCCCGTAATGTTCTCAGGCAAGTGTACAACACCCGTCCGTGTACCTAATTAGTCTCACGAGACAATATGACTCGTGTGCACGGCCTAATGTATCGGTGAACCCAATACAATAACCATCGTGTGCCCGACTAAAAATTCCACACGCACACACCCGCCACGCAATATGAACCTTAAGGTCACATGAACGAGAATGACCATAATGAACGTCAATGAATAATTAATTAGACAAGGATAAAATGACTCACCGTTATGAAAGTAATAGTGACGTGATTGATAATCCAATGAAATGATTTGGAACCGCTGCTCCTCGTGAATGAAATTATTATTCGACAATTACAAATCTCAAAATGATTATAATTATGATGAATGAATTATGATTATGAACAATCAACAACGAAAGGAATGAGTATCCTTTTAACCGAGTAAGATTTAACTTACTCAACAACAATGAAGAATGTCCGTCACGAACAACGCCCTAACCAAGATACCGGTCGCCGAACAACCTTAATTCATTACAATTACCAACAATCCGATTAATAACGAATTAAACACGAATAAAACGAACTCAAGACGCCGATACGATTAAACCAAGTTCATCGGGCATTATATCGAACACTTTGAGGCCAACTTTGATTGTATACAACTAAACCTCAATAATATCAACTTCAAATCCCCAAGAAGTGTTTCAAATCAACAAAACATCTCCAATACGATCAATAATCCGTTATGATTATCCGAAAACGTGATTATAACAACAATTAGTTGAAAATCCCCAATTCCAACTCGATTTCCAAAGTGTTCTTGAATAATCCCTCAATAATCCAATGAATCCTTATACAAACTCATAATCATATACATATCCCTTCATATATCATGATTATAACGTCCAAAACATCCTATTTCAACACAAAATCGAAGTCCAAAGTGTTGAAGGAATTACCTCTTGATGATCCAAGTGCTTCAATCAAGAATACGCGTTAGATTGATTATCCGGCTTCACGATCGAAAGGAGATGAAAAAATCAAACACCCAAATGATTTGTGAAGGAAAAACCCTCCCTCAAGCCTTAACTCTCGGTTGAAGGTGAAGAAAATGCGTAAAATGGGTGAAATGATGAAAAAATGAATTTATAGGGGTTGGTGCTGCACGGACACGGCCGTGCCGATCGGCACGGTCGTGTCGGCTACGCCGATTGGCCGACAGTGACTCGACCGTGTCGGATTGACACGGTCGCGGCTGAGGGCCTACCGAAGCGACCCGCCTGGCGACTTCGGCATGACTCGGCCGTGTCACGGGACACGGTCGGGCGTGTCGGCGATCGTTCGAGCTTATCCGGAAGAGTACGGCACGGGCCGTGTCGGACGACACGGCCGAGCCGGTCGGCGTAAACTTCGCATTTTCCGGACGAAATGCAGCACGGGCCGTGTCGGACGACACGGCCGAGTTCGGCGATGATCGGCCAAAATCAAACGACCATAACTCTCGTCGGACTCGATTGACTCACCGTTTGAACCATTGGAAAGCTAACTCGATGCTCTATAATATTGCAAAGATTTAGAATTTTTGGAGTTACCAAAAATTAATGGTGATCTAACGAAGTCGAACTCATATGAGGAAAGTTGAAACGATGAACAATAACGATACTCAACTCAAGTTTATACGAACGGTGAACACGGTGAATGAACATGATTGATGAATGATTATAATTGAGTGAAAATACACCGAGTGACAATTCTTGATCGATAATTACCGAATGAAAATGAATGAATTACAACCGGTATTACATACTCCCCTTAAAAAGAGTTTCGTCCCGAAACTAAGGGTCAAACAACTCGGGATAACTCTCCCGCATAATCTCCTCGGTTTCCCAAGTGGCCTCTTCGACTCCATGTCCTGGACCATCAATCTTGACCAAAGGAATCGACTTATTTCTCAACCGTTTGATTCGCCGCTCTAAAACTCGTATAGGACGCTCCTCATATGATTGATCGTCGCGATCTCGATTCGTCGAACCGCAGATGTGACTCGGGTCGGCAACATACTTTCGCAATCGAGAGACATGAAACACATTATGAATTCGGCTCGGGGCGGAGGTAAAGCCAATCGATAAGCTAACTCGCCTACTCGATCCAAAATTTCAAACGGTCCAATGAATCTCGGACTCAACTTCCCCGTTTTCCGAAACGGAAAATACCTCGACTGGGATACCTTGACCAAGACGTGGTCACCCGTCTCGAACTCTAGTGGTCGCATTTACGATTATACGCATATGATTTACGCCGACTCGAAATGTCAACATACGACTCTTGATCAAAGCTACCTTCTCCGGCGGCTATAAGCATATCGGGTTCGGTGCCGATTGATTCGACAAGTCATCCCAACACAAGGGAGATCGACAACGACGACCGTACAAGGCCTCGTAAGGTGCCATCTTAATGGAAGCATGCCAACTATTATTATACGTGAACTCGATCAATGGTAGTTGGGCTTCCCAATCGTCCTTCCAATCGAGGACGCATGCCCTCAACATGTCCTCTAATGTCTCGTATAGTCCTCTCGATTGTCCGTCGGACCGAGGATGAAAGGCGATCGAGATTGAGCCGAGTTCCCATAGCACGGTGAATCGATTTCCAAAAATGAGATACAAATCGTCCGTCACGATCGGAAACGATACTCTTAGAGTACCGTGCGGTCTTACTATCTCCTTGATGAATAATCGGGCGATCTCTCGGGACCCCACGTATCCTTGATCTCAAGGAAATGAGCTGATTTAGTTAAACGGTCCACAATCACCTGCATCGTATTCATGCCACGACGACTCGTCGGCAAACTCGTGATGAAATCCATAGAAATGTCTTCCCACTTCCACTGAATAGGAGAGGTTTCAAAGATACCCACGGTCGCCGATGTTCAATCTTGACTTGTTGGCAAGTTAAGCATCTCGAAACAAATTCCGCGACTTCTCGCTTCATATTACTCCACCAAGAATTTTGTTTCAAGTCCTTATACATCTTGCTAGACCCCGGATGAACAGAATAAGGGGTAGCATGAGCTTCTCTCAAAATCGAGTTTTTCAACTCATCATTCGCCGCACGCACAACCGGTTCTTAAACCTCAAAAGTCCATCCTCGTGGACCACGAATCCAGGGCTCTCCCCTGAGCCACATCCTCACGAATGCGCAACAATGCCGGGTCCGAACCCCGATTCTCCCCGATTGCATCCTCAAGAGATGATGAAATCTCTAACATACAAAGTCAGTCCCTGAACTCGTTGAAGCCGGACCTCGATCTCGGGTCTAAGGAATTCTGTTGGAGCTCCTTCGAATTGTTAAACGAGCAAGCATCTGCTCCCGAATGGACTTACGACTCAAGGCGTCGGCGACAACGTTCGCCTTGCCCGGGTGGTAAAGGATCTCAATATCATAATCCTTGATTAGTTCTAACCACCGCCTCTGCCGCATATTTAATTCCTTCGAGTAAATATATACTTTAAACTTTTATGATCGGTGAATATCGACAAGTGACGCCATAAAGGTAATGACGCCAAATCTTCAAAGCGAACACCACGGCCGCTAGCTCAAGGTCGTGTGTCGGATAATTAACCTCGTAAGGTCTCAACCGCCGTGAAGCATAGGCAATAACCTTCCTGCTCGCATGAGTACGCATCCGAGACCCTGTCCGACGCATCACTATAAACCACAAATCCCTCCGTCCCTCGCGGCAAGGAAAGTACAGCCGACATTAACCGGCTCTTGAGTTCTTCAAAACTCCGACACGCGTCGGACCACGTGTATTTCTTATCCTTCCGCAAAAGGTTCGTCAATGGTTGAGCAATTTTGGAAAATCCTTCCACAAACCTCCGATAATAACCGGCTAATCCGAAAGCTTGGATTTCCTTAACATTCTTCGGAGGTAACCACCTGGATAGCCTCCGTCTTCGAGGATCAACACGCACTCCATCTCGATGAAATTACATGTCCGAGAAACATCACTGACATCCGTAACTCACATTTGGAAAACTTCCCATAAAGTTGTTCTCGTCTCAACACGTCGAGCACTTGATGAAGGTGAAACTCGTGTTCCTCTCGGTCACGAGAATAAATCAAAATGTCATCGATGAAGACAACAACAAACCGATCCGTAAAGTCGATGAAGACCCGATTCATTAAATCCATGAATACCGCAGTGCATTAGTCAATCCGAACGGCATAACCACAAACTCATAATGACCATAACGTGTTCAAACGCCGCCCTAGCGATATCCGACTCTCGAATCCAAGAATCGATGATATCCGGATCTTAAGTCGATCTTGGAAAATACCAAGCTCCTCGTTGATCCAAAAGGTCATCGATACGGGTAAAGGATACTTATTCTTGATTGTCACCTTATTCAACTCCGATAATCGATACACAAGCGAAAAGAACCATCCTTCTTTTGACGAACAAGATCGGGTGCTCCCACGGGACGCACTCGGTCGGATATAACCTTTCTCGAACAATTCCTCAAGTTGACTCTTCAACTCTCGCATTTCGGTCGGGGCCATTCACGGTGCCTTCAAATCGGGACGTACGAGCTCCAACTCAATCGTGAATTCCACATCTCTCGTGGAGGCAAACCGTAACTCGTCTGGAAATACATCGGCATATTCCCTTACTACTGGAATATCCGACAACATTACCGATGATTCCTCGCTTGGTCATATAGCACCAATAACCGACACATCCTCGATCGAGTAATCGCCTTGCTTTCATCAAATTAATGACCTTACTGCAATGTAGGGATTACCTCCCCGAAATACACATTCAACCCCATCGTCGAAATGATAGTAATCATACGCTTACGGACACTAATGATGGCATCATGACGATCCATCCAATCAATACCCAAGATGACGTCGTCTCGGCAAATCTACGACGATAAGGTTCGGCGCCATACACGACCATGAAATCGAATAGGACAATCCGAATCTCACGATTTCGATGATTCGTCTACCATCGTGTAGACCAATGACATAAGGCTCACAACTAGTAGCACTACCCGGACGTAGTCTACTCAAACATGATTCGGAAATGAATGAATGCGATGCACCAAGATCAAAAAGGGTACACACAAAGTTGAGATAGAATATCGAGTGTACACGAGATCATTTGGGCCTCGGGATCATCGGTCTTCTTCATCTCATAAATCCGGGTTTGCTAGTCCCGACCGACGCTCCCGTCTGCTGACTATAGGCTCCACCTTTAGTCGCTCCTGTCGTTTTAAACGACGCTGATTGAGTGGCCTGATTCTGAACGGCTGACTGTTTCGGGGCCTGAGATGACGCCTGAGTAGGTTTGGAGTCCCTACGGCAAAAACGGGCCTTATGCCCAGCAATCCCACAATTATGACACGTGATCGTCTGTCTCGGACACTTGGTACTGAGGTGACCAAGTTCCCCACAGTTATAACAGGTGATGGCCGAACTGGCCGCTCGAGACTGTGATTCCGCGGGTTTAGACGACACAGGAGGTCGTTCAGAAAAAGCGGAGCCCGCACGGGGTTTCTTGAAAGTTGTCTGACCGCCTTCAGACTGATTTCGATTCTTCGATTTCTTGCTAGCAGACGAAGGTTGCTGCTTAGCAATCTCTTTAGCAGTAAGCTCATAGGTGAGAGCTTTCTCGATGAATTCGGCCAACGAGGTGCAATTATGATTAAGTAACTGAAGTCTCATACGGGGTTTCAGCCTCTTGCTGAAATACTTGATCTTGTCCGCTTCTGAGTGAATGATAGATGAGGCGAACGGAAGAAGTTCCTGAAATTTTTCGGCAATGGCGAGAACATCATTATCCGCCGAAAGGTCGGGAGTGAGTAATTCCGACAACTTGGCCTCCCTGAGTGGGGCCGGATAGTACCTCTCCATCATGAGAGTCTTGAACTGATCCCAAGTACAAGATCCTTCGGTGGGCTTCAACGATAACCACCAAGAATGTGCGCTCTTACCCAGGTAGTAAGCTGCAACAGAAACTTTGTGTCCTTCCGGACACTCCACCATAGCAAACAACTTCTCGAAATGTTCGAGCCAATGAATAATATCTGCCGGCTCAGACGAGCCCTCGAAAGTCGGTGGCCTCTGGCGAGAGATGTCGCCGATGATATTGCTCACATTCCTCTCTTGCCTCGGAGGTGGCGGCGGAGGAGCCTGTTGATTTTGAGTAGTGGAGTTATGCATCGTCTCCATCAGCTGTGCCATCTGAGTCATCCGGCCATCATGCCCCGCATAAAGGCGAGTGGATCGATCCGAACACCTTCGACCGAGCGGTGTCCCTAGTACGACTCACGATAGAGAATGATCACGTCCTGTGTGAATGAGTAGCGGCGTCGCTACTAGATGAATTAGCATTATTTCTCGCATTTGCACGTGTATTCGCACGAGTTCTGGATTCCGCCGCTCCACGGCCTCGTCCTCCTCGTCCTCTGCCCGACTCTTTCCATATCAAGTAGGAAAGTCACATGATGATTATATTTCCCGCATGAATATCATGTTATGATTATATTATGAAATGATGAAAATGAGCATACACGCTCCAATACATGATTACATGAATGATTAATCGACGTGACATGATTATCTCGATGAAGTTATGAAATGATTATCTTGAATGAGTTAACAAGATTAATGATTTGATCTTTCAAATCAACAAGCTCAATAATGAAATGAATTGAGTGATTAATGAGTCAACTCTGACCGTTCGATCAAAGTGACAATGACGATTGAGGATTGTTAATCGATGAATTATGAATGAATGATTAATGCGAGAAATTATACCATGGCATTAGAAATCTTACGATTCTTGGTCCGATTGGCTCGGCATTTGCACAGTCACACGTGACGCGAAAGTCCAATGATACTAGTCCGATGACGATGATTTCAAACGAGACATGACTTGGAGGGTAGTATTCAAAACCACGCTCTGATACCAACTCTGTAACACCCCAAACTAGGCGGATATTACAGTGCCGTAGATCCCCGACTGGGACCCACCAGGCAAATGAAAATGAATAAATTACACAAGATAAATGTAGTACCGAACCACATTATATTACCAAATACTCCGATGAGGAGTTTAAGTACATCACACCAGGACAATACCGAATACTAGTGTATTTTATGTGAAGATAAAATACACCACCCTGAATAAATAAACATTTCAAACGGAATTTTGCAGCGGAAAATACAAATGATCAAATCGATCAAACAAACGAAATGATTGGGGCCCCCTACTAGTATCATCGACTCGCCGTCAACATGCTCTTCCCATGCCTTTGCCTTGCCGTGACTAAAACAAAATCCCAACGGGCCGCCATACGTAACAACAATCCTCAAGGGTTGAAATTACACAATCATGAATTAATCAAGTTATGAAATATTCTTAATTATGAATTACGCTGAAGAGGAGTACCATAGTACGCCCGTAATGTTCTGTGCAAGTGTACAACACCCGTCCGTGTACCTAATTAGTCTCACGAGACAATATGACTCGTGTGCACGGTCTAATGTATCGGTGAACCCAATACAATAACCATCGTGTGCCCGACTAAAAATTCCACACAGACACACCCTGCCACGCAATATGAACCCAGAAGGTCACATGAACGAGAATGACCATAATGAACGTCAATGAATAATTAATTATACAAGTATATAATTACTCACCTTTATGTAAGTAATATTTTCTTGATTGATAATACAATGAAATTATTTGGAACCGCTGCCTCGTGAATGAAATTATTATTCGACAATTACAAATCTCAAAATGATTATAATTATGATGAATGAATTATGATTATGAACAATCAACAACGAAAGGAATGAGTATCCTTTTAACCGAGTAAGATTTAACTTACTCAACAACAATGAAGAATGTCCATCCACGAACAACGTCCTAACCAAGATACCGGTCGCTCGAACAACCTTAATTCATTACAATTACCAACAATCCGATTAATAACGAATTAAACACGAATAAAACGAACTCAAGACGTCGATACGATTAAACCAAGTTCATCGGGCATTATATCGAACACTTTGAGGCCAACTTTGATCAGATACAACTAAACCTCAATAATATCAACTTCAAATCCCCAAGAAGTGTTTCAAATCAACAAAACATCTCCAATACGATCAATAATCCGTTATGATTATCCGAAAACGTGATTATAACAACAATTAGTTGAAAATCCCCAATTCCAACTCGATTTCCAAAGTGTTCTTGAATAATCCCTCAATAATCCAATGAATCCTTATACAAACTCATAATCATATACATATCCCTTCATATATCATGATTATAACGTCCAAAACATCCTATTTCAACACAAAATCGAAGTCCAAAGTGTTGAAGGAATTACCTCTTGATGATCCAAGTGCTTCAATCCGAAGAATACGCGTTAGATTGATTATCCGGCTTCACGATCGAAAGGAGATGAAAAAATCAAACACCCAAATGATTTGTGAAGGAAAAACCCTCCCTCAAGCCTTAACTCTCGGTTGAAGGTGAAGAAAATGCGTAAAATGGGTGAAATGATGAAAAAATGAATTTATAGGGGTTGGCTGCTGGACACGGCCCGTGCCGATCGGCACGGTCGTGTCGCACGGCCGATTGGCGGCAGTGGCTGGCCGACATGCGGATTGACGGTCCGGATTGACACGGCCGCGAGGGCCTACCGAAGCGACCCGCCCGACTGGCGGCATGACTCGGCTTCGGCCGTGTCCTGGGACACGGTCGGCGTGTCGGCGATCGTTCGAGCTTATCCGGAAGAGTACGGCACGGGCCGTGTCGGACGACACGGTCGAGCACAGTCGGCGTAAACTTCTGCATTTTCCGGACGAGTACGGCACGGGCGTGTCGGACGACACGCCGAGTTCGGTCGGCAGTGATCGGCCAAAAACTGAAACGACCATAACTCTCTCGTCCGGACTCCGATTGACTCACCGTTTGAACCATTGGAAAGCTAACTCGATGCTCTATAATATTGCAAAGATTTAGAATTTTTGGAGTTACCAAAAATTAATGGTGATCTAACGAAGTCGAACTCATATGAGGAAAGTTGAAACGATGAACAATAACGATACTCAACTCGAAGTTTATACGAACGGTGAACACGGTGAATGAACATGATTGATGAATGATTATAATTGAGTGAAAATACACTGAGTGACAATTACTGACTGATAATTACTGAATGAAAATGAATGAATTACAACCGGGTATTACAAAAATAAAACAAATGAAACACTTGTTCATAAGGCGTAGCTTGAGAAAAATAATAGTAAATAAATAAATAACAACTCGTGAAGCTTGATCATCCCACACTCAAGCCCATGCCACATCGAGCTCCTCAACCTGAAAGAGGGTAAAATAGTGGGGTGAGCTTCCAACTCGCTCAGTGTGGAGAGTACGCAATATGTCTACGTTAATTACTAAATATATTAGCAAGTATAAACAACATGACTGATAAATTATGAAGCGTGTCGGCTAGCCCGAAGGCTTTATGCACAATTAAGTGCTTCTGACTGATTTGCACATTTAAGTGCTTCTGACTGATTGCACATTTAAGTGCTTCTGACTGGTTGCACATTTAAGTGCTTCTGACTGATTTCACGTGCACATACGAGACAATATATAAAGTAATTAAAATAAACAAAAGCGTAATAAATCCCCACACCTGGATAAAGTTGTAGTTCTGAACTTGAATATGATGAAATGCTTGACTCGACAATTCTAGGCCCGTAAATTCTTGTTATTATCTACAATTAATAATAATAGAAAATTATTATTATATGACTGAGCATTAAATTGTAAGTGAATAATAATAGTAATTGAAAAGGTCGACATGTTAAAAGCTTGGCCGAAACGGACTGATTTTTAAAATATTGAATCTGGCTGGGAGGAATTAAAAGGATTGGAAAATTCAGGGACTGAAATTAAATACACTGAAAAGTTGATTTGGGGTCAAATCGAGAAGGTCTGGAACTTGGGGGCTAAAATAGAAATTGACTGAGAACAAAGGATATAAAACCCTTTGCCACGTTGAAGTCAATGCACAAACAGTCATCTCCTATAAACCTCATCTGGTGCCCGCCTCTCTCTCTCTCGTTCTCCCTTCTCTTCTTACACACACACAAAAAAAAAAAAAAAAATCACACTCACACACGACCGAAACACACACACACAACCGAAACACACACACACATACTTCCTACAAACCACCGTCAACATGAATCGACTACCCAGGGCAGCCACACGCGGACGGTGGCAACGACTTCAGTGCAAAGTGGCTCGGGGTGGACTGAAGGTGGCTAAAATCGTGCAGGCGGAGCAAAGCGGTGGTGGTGGCAGAACCGAAGGGTTTCCTATCGGACTATGTGGAAGCGGCGGCCGGATGGTGGCCGGATCTGTCGCCGCCGAGGCAGAAGCCTTCACAGGTAGGGTTTGGATTTCCGATTCTGGACCAATTTGGTGTTCTGATTTGAGTTCTGGTTTGGGCTTCAAAACGGGATTTCTGGATTTGAAACTGGAATTTTGGCCTACTGGGGTTGTTCTAAGATGATAATACTCAAAATCGAATAGAAGATGTTAATGTTTAAAGGTTTACCTTTAGTGTAGAATTTCAGGATGATGAAATTGGTTGAGAATTGGACTGCCGAGAAGAAATGGCTGGTCGTGCGAACTCAAAACTAGGTTGAGAATTGGGTTTCTTCCGATTTGGCTCCTGCTTGTTGAACGGCCGTTTTTTTTTCTTTTCTCTGCGAAGTGTTTCTACCGTGAAGTTGAAGGGGAAGATTTACAAGAGGTTTAATTGTGCAGATTTTTGATGTTGTAATTTGATTATATATGGGAAGTGTTTGTACATGATAAGGACTCTAAATTGATTGGGAGAGTATGATAGGATTGAGTACAAAGAGATTTCTAGTTTTGAAAAACTGGGAGGAAGAACCGTGAGCAATTTTTTTTTTTTTTACTAATTAGTCAATTAATTATACTTTAATTATTCTAAATGATAATTATGATATTGATGGTAATGATAGAAATAATGGTTATATTTATAATAATAATAATAAATAATAATATTATTATTTGACTTGTAAAATCTTTTGGTAATAATTAATATTGTTTAAAATTTGACTCGGGCCTAGGAATGACGAGATGAAATGATGAATTTAAAATGAGAAATGAAATGAACGAATCACGTGACTTGTCATGAATAAAAATGACATAAATGAAATTTGCATGATCCTGAGAATGAAATGAATTAAACGATAAATTATTCGGGCATTAATTTAATAAAATTGAACATGTTTTCTAAAATTCACAATAAATGTATATGCGAAATCGGGGCGTTACAACCTACCCCCCTTTAACAAATTTTCGTCCTCGAAAATTAAGTTACGTACCTTGAAAAATGAATGTTGGGTACTTAGAACGGATCTCCTCTTCACGTTCCCAAGTTGCCTCATTTGGTCCATGACGACTCCATTGAACTTTCACCAATTTTACCTCTTTATTTCGTAACTGATGTACCTTACGCTCCAAAACAGCTGTAGGTACCTCCTCATAAGTCAAGTTCTTGGCTACATGTAACTCTTTGAAATTGCATACATGACCAGGATCATGTACATATTTTCTTAGCATGGAGACGTGAAAGACATTGTGCACTCCCGATAACTCCAATGGCAGTGCCAAACTATAAGCAAGGTCACCGACACGACCCAAAATCTCAAAAGGTCCGATATAACGAGGTTGTAGCTTTCCCTTTTTACTGAATCGTATCACTCCCTTCATCGGCGCTACCTTCAAGAACACCTTCTCTCCAATCTCAAATTGGATATTTTTCCTTCGCTTATCAGCATAAGACTTCTGCCGATCCTGGGCAGTCTTAATTCTGCTTCTGATCTCAGCTATCTTCTCTACAGTCTGCTCGATCAATTCTGGACCCAAAATCTTTCCTTCTCCAACCTCACTCCAATAAAGAGGCGATCGACATTTCCTTCCGTACAGAGCCTAATACGGGGCCATTTGTATAGTCGCTTGGTAACTATTGTTATAAGCAAATTCTACTAACGGTAAAATATTCTCCCAATTCTCACCAGTATCAAGAACGCACGCCCTCAACAAATCTTCAAGTGTCTTGATAGTCCGCTCAGATTGACCATCGATCTGCGGATGATATGCAGTACTGAAATTCAACTTAGTGCCCAATGCACTCTGAAGACTCTTCTAAATTTTGACGTAAATCGCGGATCTCTATCCGATACGATTGACACTGGAACACCATGTAGCCTCAAAATCTCCCGAATATAAATCCGTGCATATTGTTCCACACTATAAGTCATCCTCACCGGTAGAAAGTGAGATGACTTCGTCAAGCGATCTACTATCACCCAGATAGTATCGTTCTTCCTCACGGTTCGTGGCAGACCAACCACGAAATCCATTGTGATATGCTCCCATTGTCATTCTGGGATTTCCAACGGTTGAAGTAAACCTCCTAGCCGTTGGTGTTCTGCTTTCACCTGCTGACATATCATACACCTCTCCACAAATACACTAATGTTTCATTTCATTCCTCTCCACCAAAAGAACTTCTTCAGGTCGTGGTACATCTTTGTACCTCCCGGGTGAGCGGAGTATGGTGCACTGTGAGCTTCTTCAAAAATTTGCTTCCTAAGGGATGGATCCTTAGGAACACATCACCTCCCATCATAAGTCAAAACATCGTCTGCAGCAACGACAAATTTCTCAACACTCCCATCTTTTGCCCGATCTTTCATCTTGCACAAGAACTTATCACGTGGTTGAGCCTCCTTAATCTTATCCCTCAAGTTTGGTTGCAAGACCAAAGATGATAGGATTGCTTTTGCACTCTTTGGAGACTCAACTACCTCAATCCTCAACTCAGAGAACTCCTTTATCAAACTCTCCTGATCGGTCAAGCAAGCTAACTCGCCCCTAGTCTTTCGACTCAAAGCATCAGCTACCACATTAGCCTTACCGGGATGGTAATGGATAGTACAATCATAGTCCACCAGTTCTAACCATCGCCTTTGTCTCATGTTAAGATCCTTCTGTGTGAAAAGATATTTCAAACTCTTATGGTCCGTGTATATCTCACACTTCCCTCCGTACAGATAGTGGCGCCAAATCTTCAGTGCATGTACTACAGCAGCCAACTCCAGATCATGCGTTGGGTAGTTCAACTCATGCGGTTTAAGCTGTCTCGATGCATAGGCTACTACTTTACCATGTTGTATCAAAACACAACCCAAACCCTGCTTTGAGGCATCACTATAAATAACAAAGTCATCCGTCGGATCAGGAATCGTTAATACTGGTGCCGAGGTTAGTCTCCTTTTCAACTCTTGAAAACTTTCCTCGCACCTCTCACTCCATTCAAACCTCACGCCCTTCCTTGTTAATTGAGTCATAGGAGTGGCGATTTTAGACAATCCTTCGATAAATCTTCTATAATAGCCAGCTAGGTCCAGAAAGCTACGAACTTCGCTTGCATTCTTGGGTACTCCCCAACTACTCACTGCTACAACCTTATCGGGATCTACCTCAATTCCTTTTGAGGTCACCACATGTCCAATGAATCCAACTCTGTTTAACCAAAACTCACATTTCTTGAACTTGGCATACAACTTCTCTTTGCTAAGTGTCTCCAATGTAACCCTCAAATGCTCTTGGTGTTGTTCCTTGTCCTTAGAATACACCAAGATGTCATCTATGAAGACGATCACGAACTTATCCAAGTAAGGTTGGAACACCCTGTTCATCAAATCCATAAAGACTGCTGGTGCATTACTCAAACCAAATGGCATCACTACAAATTCAAAATGTCCATAACGGGTCCTGAAAGCCGTCTTGGGAATGTCACACTCCCTAATCTTCAATTGGTGGTACCCCGACCGCAAATCGATCATCGAAAAGGTTCCGACTCCCCTCAACTGATCGAATAGATCCTCGATTCTCGGCAACGTGTATTTATTCTTCATCGTGAGTCGATTCAACTCTCGGTAATCTATACACATCCGGAGTGACACATCCTTCTTTCTTACAAACAACACTGGTGCACCCCATGGTGACATACTAGGACGAACAAATCCAAGCTCCAGCAACTCTTGAATTTGGACCTTCAATTCTTGAAGTTCCCTCGGAGCCATTCTATATGGCGCTTTGGATGTTGGGGCCGCCTCAGGGACCAAATCAATACTAAACTCCACTTGTCGGTCGGGTGGGACTCCGGGAAAATCTTCTGGAAACACATCCAAAAACTCCCGTACTATAGGTACGTCTGTAGGGGACACCTCATTAGTACGGGTGTCGACCAAACTCACCAAGTAACCCTGGCATTGCTCCTTCCTTAGACTTCTTAGTGCTTTCATAGCACTGATTACTCTAGGTACTGTCCTACTCTTAGTACCATAAAAGGTGATCGACTCACCTTCCGAACACTTCAATGTTACCTTCTTCTCACGACATCTTATATCGGAATCATGTCTATCGAGCCAGTCCATACCAAGGATCACGCCAAAATCCATCGAGTTAATTAAATACAGGCTAGTGTCAAATTCTCTACCTCCTATCTCAATATTCTCGTCAATCATTGTATTAGTGATGATCGTATTTCCTGACAGTAAGCTAACCTCAAGAGACTCAACAGTTATAGTGCTTCTATGACCAATAGCATGATAAAACTTTGCAGACATAAAAGTATGTGTGGCACCAGTGTCAAATAAAGCAAAAGCAGGCACGTTAGATATCATAAGCATACCTGACACTGTGCCGGGATTCTCATATGCGTCCTTTTGGTTCAAAGAATAAATACGAGCCTTTCCTCCAGAACCTTGACCTTTGGCCCTTTGGAGATGACAATTCGAAGATGTATGCCCTGGCTCCTTGCATCTGTAGCAGACACCTTTTCCATACAAACACTCTCCGCCATGATTCTTACCACACTTCGAGCACTCTGGCTTACTGGTTTGAGGCTTAGGTCCCGACCTTTGATCAACCTTTGCTTGCTTATTAGAAACCACGGCCTTATTTTGATTCCCATTCCAATGCCTCTTACCGGTACTAGGCTTAGTTGACTGTTGCTGATCCAGATTGTGACTAGCCTCAACCTCTTGAGCTCAAAACACTGTCTCGGTATATGGTAGCACCCCATGACCAGCTACGATGTGACGAATACTCGGGCGTAAACCACTCCGAAATTTAAGGGCCCTCTTCCGATCTGTATCCACCATGTGCTCCACAAAGAAGCTGATTTGGTTGAATTTCCTCTCATATTCTTTAACCGTCATCCCTCCTTATTCGAGATTCCAAAACTCTCTCTCCATCTTCTCTCGATAATGCTGTGGGTAGTACTGTTCCATCACTATTTCCTTGAATCGATCCCAAGTCAATGCAGCACGCTCGGCCGCCGGCCTCAAACGCCAATAGCTTATCCACCGGCCCAAAGATCCTCCACCATTTGGTATTGGCCGCAAAGAATTCTTTGCGCATCAGTGCACCCAATGAGCTCAAAGGTGCGCTCGAGTGACATGAACCATTCATCAACGAAAGCTGGTCCTTCTTGATCGTTGAATGTTGGTGGGCTCAAACGTTGGAACTGTTGCACCACTTGTGCCTGAGTAGGAGCTGGCACATTATTGTTGTGGTCACCACCACCAAAGTTGGCATTCTGACCACCGAGATTATCTGCACCTCGATTAGTTGGGCGTCCACGTCCACGAGTTGCCATTATCCTAAGGCACACCACACGCAACGATCCTTCAATACTTTCCCAACGAGAGGGAGAAATAAGATGGGGAGTTACATTGCATCTATAGGTTGATAACCAAAGACTTCTAGCAATGATGATTTACGCATGTCACACATATACTTATGAATTTATAAGAAAACAATTTCATGCCCAAATACTTTATCATAGAATTCTTATGCACAAAATAGACTGAAAATGCATCTGTAATACATGAATCATGGTTGATATGGGAAACTGCATTTATCGCATAATGAATAATCATAACTTAATGTACCTTGGAGTCGACGTGGAGCGGCAGAGGTGGATGATCATAATTGCTAAAAATATTTGACTACTTGTGAAAATGAAATTTCAGTTTATAAAAAGAAATTATTTTAACGAGTCTACAGAACCGTAGACCCGCTCCGATACCACTAATGTAGCGACCACTTTTCTAAAATAATAATTCGTCTAATTTTACGAAGGATAAATAAAAATTTTACAGCGAAAATACATTTTTAAGAAAAATAAACTTAATAATCGCAAGTAATAATCCCAAGTCACCATTAAATAAAAACATAATTTGAAGTTAAAATAAAACAAATGAAACACTTGTTCATAAGGCGTAGCTTGAGGAAAATAATAGTAAATAAATAAATAACAACTCGTAAAGCTTGATCATCCCACACTCAAGCCCATACCACATCGAGCTCCTCAACCTGAAAGGGGGTGAAATAGTGGGGTGAGCTTCCAACTCGCTCAGTGTGGAGAGTACGCAATATGTCTACGTTAATTACTAAATATATTAGCAAGTATAAACAACATGACTGATAAATTTTGAAGCCCGTCGGCTAGCCCGAAGGCTTTATGCACAATTAATTGCTTCTGACTGATTTGCACATTTAAGTGCTTCTGACTGATTGCACATTTAAGTGCTTCTGACTGGTTGCACATTTAAGTGCTTCTGACTGATTTCACGTGCACATACGAGACAATATATAAAGCAATTAAAATAAACAAAAGCGTAATAAATCCTCACACCTGGATAAAGTTGTAGTTCTGAACTTGAATATGATGAAATGCTTGACTCGACAATTCTAGGCCCGTAAATTCTTGTTATTATCTACAATTAATAATAATAGAAAATTATTATTATATGACTGAGCATTAAAATGTAAGTGAATAATAATAGTAATTGAAAAGGTCAACATGTTAAAAGCTTGGCCGAAACGGACTGATTTTTAAAATATTGAATCTGGCTGGGAGGAATTAAAAGGATTGGAAAATTCAGGGACTGAAATTAAATACACTGGAAAATTGATTTGAGGTCAAATCGAGAAGGTCTGGAACTTGGGGGCTAAAATAGAAATTGACTGAGAACAAAGGATATAAAACCCTTTGCCACGTTGAAGTCAATGCACAAACAGTCATCTCCTATAAACCTCATCTGGTGCCCGCCTCTCTCTCTCGTTCTCCCTTCTCTTCTTACACACACACACACACACACACACAAAATCACACTCACACACGACCGAAATACACACACACACAACCGAAACACACACATACACACATACTTCCTACAAACCACCGTCAACATGAATCGACTACCCAGGGCAGCCACGCGCGGACGGTGGCAACGACTTCAGTGCAAACTGGCTCGGGGTGGACTGAAGGTGGCTAAAATCGTGCAGGCGGAGCAAAGCGGTGGTGGTGGAAGAACCGAAGGGTTTCCTATCGGACTATGTAGAAGCGGCGGCCGGATGGTGGCCGGATCTGTCGCCGCCGAGGCAGAAGCCTTCACAGGTAGGGTTTGGATTTCCGATTCTGGACCAATTTGGTGTTCTGATTTGAGTTCTGGTTTGGGCTTCAAAACGGGATTTCTGGATTTGAAACTGGAATTTTAGCCGACTGGGGTTGTTCTAAGATGATAATACTCAAAATCGAATAGAAGATGTTAATGTTTAAAGGTTTACCTTTACTGTAGAATTTCAGGATGATGAAATTGGTTGAGAATTGGACTGCTGAGAAGAAATGGCTGGTCGTGCGAACTCAAAACTAGGTTGAGAATTGGGTTTCTTCCGATTTGGCTCCTGCTTGTTGAACGACAGTTTTTTTTTTTCTTTTCTCTGTGAAGTGTTTCTACCGTGAAGTTGAAGGGGAAGATTTACAAGAGGTTTAATTGTGCAGATTTTTGATGTTGTAATTTGATTATATATGGGAAGTGTTTGTACATGATAAGGACTCTAAATTGATTAGGAGAGTAGGATAGGATTGAGTACAACTCCTCCAGTTACTCCACAATTAAATGGTGTATCAAAAAGAAGGAACCGAACCTTGTTGGACATGGTTCGCTCCATGCTTAACTATACCGATCTACCGATTTATCTGTGGGGTTACGCGCTCCTTACTGTTGTGCATATCTTGAACAGATGTCCTTCCAAATTCGTTCCTAAGATCCTGCCAAACATAAAAGAATAGTGCTTTAAAGGCTCATTTATACAGGTTTAGACACAAAATGGATAAAGAAAAATGATAAATAAGCGTATAAAAATACGCCTAACATCCTTGCAATTGTCAAACCAAACTTTTAAATTGTGTGTTTCGCTCAACTAAATCTCTATAACAAATAGATAAATATTGTATAATTCAATATATAACCTAACATCCTCGTGGGATCGATAAACCGGACTCAAAAAGTCCACTTACTACTTGATACGATATCGTGCACTTGCGATAGTTACACAAAAGACGTGTCAATATCTCTCCTCCCTACTTATTTTAAGTTTCGGGACGAAACTTCTTTTAAGGGAGGTAGAATGTAATATCCGCAATTTCGATTTTCCAGTCGATGATTGCTCACCCTCACCCCTAGCCCGTTTAGCATTTTCTCCTCTTAAACTATTATATAAGTTAAGCATGGGATCCTCGCTAGTACAAGAAGAAAATGATGATGAAAACGAAGTTGAAGAATCATTTCTTGAACCATACTTTTTATAATAAACCCCGAATAAATCTTTAAATTTTTTGTTAAAAGTGGATTTTGCATCTCTTGGATAGAAAACGTTTTCGTTATGCAACTCTAAATCAATACAAATTTTTTCGATAAGTAGTTCCACCCCGCTAATATTCATACATGGGTTTAACGCGGCGGAACAAGTAATTACTGATGGCATTTCTTTGAAATATTTTCTAGTCCGGAAGCTCGAACGATGAAAAACGGGCGAAAACGGTAAATTTTGGCCCGGGGCCGCGGCACGAACCAAGTGAGCCGCGGCACACGCAGGTGACCAGCAAGCCCCGAGTGGACTGTACCGGGGGCCGTGGCACAAGGATGCTGAGCCGCGGCCCAGGAAGAAAAATGCGCGCCCAGGCATAGGCGCTGAGCACCGTGAGCCGCGGCACAGATTAAGTGAGTCGTGGCCCACGGGGCGATTTTGATAGAAATTGCCGCGTTTCTGGGCCGTTTTGGAGCCTGTTTTCGACCCAATCCCCGGACGCGTTTTGGACGCTGATGATAGTTATAAATAAGGGTTTAAGGTCTGAAAAGAGGCATTCATTGAATCATCAGAGGATCGATTATCAATAAAAGAAGCAGAAAACACCAAGGAGCAGAGGGCGGAAGCCAGAAGAACGGAGGAATCTGAGCTCTTCGACTGCATTTGATCTTTATGCTTTCTTTAATTATTTCTGTATTTTTATGAGACCAGAGATTCGACAGTACATGTTGGGTTTCACTTGTGCTACTTTGAGAGAGTATCAGAATCGAGCCATGGCGTACGAGATGGCATCGTCATCTACTAGGCCTTCGCATGAGCTGAAGAGACACAGGACGTCTGGAGATGTTTCGGATGGTGCGAGAGTCGGAACTTCTTCTCATCGGTTTCGTGTAGTCGTTCGGCGAAACCTTCCCTTTCTTCGTTTGGTAGAACCAAGAGATCCAAGTCATCTTGTTTGACTCCTAGTCAGACTGGCAGGTGTTTCAATTGCAACGTTGTGGGTCGTGTGCAAGCTAATTGTCCTCCGCAGTCGATTACTTGTTATAACTATGGACTCGAGGCTACAGAGTTCAGTATTGTGAATTATTCCATGAGGTTTCCCAGAATCGAGCTTCAGCACCCTTGTCGGGATCGACTTGTGTAGATCGCTGAGAGAGGTGCCGATCGCCGCGCCTCCGATCACTGTTGTTCCTCCGGAGAATGAGCCTACGCCCTCCGCGGCTTTCTTACGGGAGATGGCGATCGCCGATGCTGAGACCCCTCGTGGGAAACCATACTTTGGCCGCGATCCCGAGAGAGCCGAGAGGTAAGCTTTGCTTGCTGAGTTTGAAACTGGTTATTTGCGTAGGAGATGTGTTAATTTATTTGTTTTGATGTAGGATCCGTAGCACAGATCCATCCTGTCCGCTGATGGTGCGGCATTTTCTGGCGAGCCGATCTCCTCTCCGGACCTGCGATGTCCCGCTATATGTTAACCGGGCCATTTCTGCTTTACCGAAAGCTTGGACGACCGATCTAGATGCGATCGCTCGTTAGCGATCTGGGAGTACAATGCAGGCTGCTTTCGCCCTTTCTCTTCAGGCGGCGACCATGGATGCCCAGGCTGTGCAGGAGTTTGAGGAGCGTCCTTCCACTACTCGCCTGCAGGCGGATCTCGAGGTGGCTCGGAAAGAGAACGCCGAGTTCGCCGACAAGATTGTGGCAATGGAGAAGGACTCCTTGGATGCAGCTAAGCAGGCAAGCCAAGAGCTTGAGCTGGCGAGACGGGATGCTGAGATGGCTCGGGTGACGGTTGACCGACTTCGGGACCGGATGACAGATGCCGTACGCTCGCAGACGGCCGCTGAGAAGGAGGCCGATCGACTGAAGGTGACTATCGCTCGGATGACTAGCGAGCTGGCGGAGTCGAAGGAAAAGACGGCTGCAAGGGAGGCCGAGCTCCAAGGTGCGCAACAGGCGATGGCGGAGCTGAAAGGGGAGGTAGAGGCGACCAAGGCCAATCCCTTTCTTAACTTGGAGTTTGTCAGCGAGTTTGCCTATTATATGGCGTTCGCTGACTCGATCCGAGCTGCTAAGAAGGGAGGGTTGGAGGTCGGCCCTCTTGCTGAGAACTTCAAGGCGTATGCATTGGAGCATCCTCTCCATCCTGCTTTCTCCTTGCCGATCTTGGATCTCGCGGATATCGGTGTGGGCTTGAGCTGGTTGATCGCTTGAATTCGCGTAGTATGGTTTTCAAATCCGATCAATTTTAAAATTTGTAAAACCTCGGAGTATTTCCAAGGTGTCGAACCCAAGGGAATTGATGTGTCGAAAATAAAGGAAATAACTCTACTCAAAATTTGACTGCTATTTAGGAATCCGAAAATTTGGTTTGTTTCTAATTATCTAACTTCAAAAATCGAAATATAAAAATTAAATAAAAGATGAATTATCTAAATCAAGCAAATGAAGCAAATTAGCAAGATAAAATCACAAGATGAAAGTTAATTGATCCTAGGGTAGTATCATCTAATTGAGTTCACACAATTCATTCACTTGATTCCTTTTCCCCAAATTTTAATTCAATCCTAGAAATAATCACTCACCCGATCTAGAATTCCGATCAAGGCAACCTAGAAAGATAGTTAATTTTAAACCCTTTTTCCCGCTAAGGCTCAAAGAATTTAAATCACTTAAAAAGCGCCAACTTATTTATCTATGATTTATCTTACTCCACTTAGGTCTTAAGATTAAATCATATTGTGCATCAAGTATTTCCACTAATTAATTAATCCTTTCGGGCAAAATCAATTAGCTAACATGCATCGATTAAGGGCCCTTTAATCTAGCATGAGATTTAACACATCTTGATCACAAGCCTAGGATGAAAGGTAAAAAGGTAATCAAAGGAACATCATGTGAACATCAATTAAAATCACTAACCCTAGAATCAATCAATGGATTTAGCCAGACATAATTGAAATTAAACAAGAAATAGATGGAGAATGCATATTATTAATATGAAAAGAGAGATTACAACCCTTACGGATGAATTCCGAGTCTTCAATCTCCGAAAAACAATAATAATTGCTGCTCCAAAAAGTTCTAGTCCCCAAGAATTAATCTTGCCAAAATATGTAAAAGATTGCAAAAGATGATAAAAGATGAAAAATAATGATGAAAGATAGTAAAACTAGGTCTAGGAGGGGTGTATATAGCCTATGGGAGTTAAAACTCCCGATTAGCCCTAATTTAGGAAACAAAAACTATCCAAAAGAGTCATAATACGTCAAAATACGAGAGTCCGCTGGGCCGCCTATCGGACTGGCCTATCGGCCGATAGGCTGGCCGATAGTTGGTTCGTCGATCGACTTCACTCGGTAGGGCAGGAACACCTTTCGGACGCACCTATCGGCCGATATAGGCTGGCCGATAGGGTGGTGCATCTCTTGCAAAAATCCGTTTCTTCCGTCCGTGACTCGACTCTCGGTCCTTTGTCTCGTTTTGGGTCCTTTTGGCTCTAAAAACCTGCAAACACACTAAAACCAACCCAAACGCGTAATACGGCTCGACTAATCATAAATAAGCCAAATACGATCACATTAATTACGAAACGAGATAAAAACCTAGTATAAAATCCTAGAAATAAGTGGTAAAATTACCACTTATCAAACCCCCCCAAACTTAAGCCTTGTTCGTCCCGAACAACAAAAAGAAAAGAAAAAGAATGTCGTGAATCATCGTGCAACTCATAGTGTTCAACCTAATCAATACTATCCTGTAATTCTCTCTAAATAATCCGAGTGTCGTAAAAGCGAGCTGCACTCTGAATAATGATTCCGCAAAGTAGACAAGTTCAGTCCTAATCATTCGTTCATGAAGAAAATCCAGCTCAAAGATTAACAAAACGTGAGTCAAATCGACCGTCAATATAAAAGGCTAAAATAAACAAGCTAGTTCGTCCCGTTACACAGTCTAGTGGCACAATTTTCACGAGTTTCATAACAATTAAACCTCGGACAGTATTCCCTTATATATATGTTCAAGAATTTGATTCGAGTTGACCACTAGGTTAGGATCTCGGGATGTTTCATCGGGGTAATCCTAGGGTGGAACTTCCATTCTCATGTATTAGGAAACCGTTTGATGTAAAAGACACTCATGGGGCACATGGATGCTTCTAGTTACTAAGTTCCGTCTCTGACGGAGAAACAACTCGAATATATAATTTCCGCATGTCCGAATCAAGGTCGCCGTTTTGCGCGAGAGTAAGCAATGGTCACGCGAATACCCCGATTACTAGGCTCCTATCATTGGCACATGTGAAATATATAAATCACTAGTCTAATCGGGTCGTCGTTTTACGCGAGGGTAAACAACGGTCACGCGAATGCCCCAGGTTACTAGACTTCCCTTCATAGAACAACATTATCTCGATTTTGGGAAAAGCGACCGCCTCTAAACTCAATCTAAGTGCCAACACGACTAAAGAAACAAGATCGACTCACTATCCTAAGATGTAACCAAACGTATTGACGGTGATTTTAAAACAAGTATGTATCGTCTCTTATACGCAAGACCTCTACAATCACGAAAAATTTTGGACCTAAATGAATACTATGCAAAACGAAATAATCGACTACAACTCGACTAAAACTCGACCGTTTCTTGAGAGAGAAAAAGCGATTCGTAACATCGGTATCACACAAATAGAAGCACGAAAAAATCACGAATAAAGAAAAACTAAGACAAGCAAGGCCTCAAAGCAAACAACGAAAAGCAAATAAAAGCAAACACGAAAGCAAAACACTACTACGACCTAAAAAAAATAGAAACTAGCAAACACACCAAACGAAAATGAACATAACAAAAACTAAAAACTAAGCAACAAAAGCCAAAACCACGCAACACCAATATGATAAGCACAAATAAAAACAACGGGCACCAACACAAGCAAATAAAGATACAAGGCAAACAAGGTACTCACACGTAAAGAAATTAACAAAGCCGCACTTCTCCCCCCCCAAACTTATTTCGCATCCCAAAGGAGGAATAAGTTTGAAAAGAGAAAGGAGTGGCTTTGTTAACGGAGTACCTGATCACTGTGGCGGAAATGGCGGGTTTGTCGGTGAGCTCGGATCATAGCGGGCATGTGAATCGGGGAAAGGAGCAAAGTGGTACATCTCGTGTAGCATTCGGTTGTAGTGGTCCTCCTGGGCCCACCTATCTTCCTGCCTCTTCCTCTCTTGCTCCCTCCAAGCAATCTCCTCCTGTCGCCACACTCTGTCCTCTTCGGCTCGTTTCTCCACGAGCTCGTACAACTCATTGACCCGAGTGGCAACAACACCCACCCGAGTCTCAACCTCGCCCAGCCGAGTTCCCAAAGAACCAAACTCGGTTGTCAAAGAACGCATACTCGCCAAATGATAATTATCTTGTGCCTGCATACTCTCTTCGTTCATCTCTCTCTCTCTCTCTCTCAAAAAATCTCGACTCAAAACCATCAAAATCCGGAGCCCTCATCTGAAAACTACTACCGCCACCAGTGGGAATCTCGTCACGGCTACCCCCCTCGGGTATATCATCCAGCTCCTCCTCGGCTCCCTCCAAGAACGGCTCATCAATGGTCACCTCCCGGCGTTGCCTCTTACGAGACGCATCCAACGGTCGGATAAGTGCCAAATGAGCCGCGGAGCTCATACTCCACCTCACATATACATCGGGCGCGTCGCCCATCACAGAAGTCAAGGTCGGAGAGGGGAGTCGGAAGAGGGACACGGTTTTGTTCCGACCGTGCAATTTCCAGTCGAACCCCTCGGTGAAGGCAAGCATCTCTTGCCTCTGTAGTGTCGGTCTATCCAAATAGATGTCTCGGGACACCGGCTCTCCTCTAATGTGCACCCTAAGATGCTCCGCGATAGGGGTCACGAACGCCCCAATCCCAATCCTCTGCTTCCCGGTCAGCCGGGCTTGTTTCTCCATGTGCTCAATCAGAAAACATCCGGCGTGCTTCCGTGTACCGTTCAAGGCCGACCATAAAAGGTGAAGATCAGTGGACAAGCACGTCCCCGAGTCGGTACGGCTCAAAATCGTCGAGGTGAACAGACGGTGGATATAACGGAGAACTGGGTTCCTGATCGAGGAGGCCTTGGCATACGTCGGATTATAAATGAGAAGTGTCTCCTCCCTGCGGTAAATCATCTTGGACCACAGCTCTAAGTTTTCTTTGGCATGATCGCCCTGCTGGAATGACCCGTCCTCGGCCCCGTTGATAATGGCATTAACTTCGTCGGCCGAGAGCTCCCTTTCTATGTTGTCGAGGTTGAAGCGAATAGATGCCGGAGTCCCGTTCTCCCTAAAAACCTCAAGTGTGGACAGAAACTCCACGGTGAGCACGTGGTAAGCGAGATAGTTTGCCCGAAAAATGCTCTCAAACCCGCACTGTCTTGCTAGTAACATAATATCATCATATATTCCCATCCCCCGAGCCGTCTCCTCATGTAAAAATCGGCAATGCTTGTGTGACATTCCGATAAGGTGCGACCACCTTCTTTTAGACTCTGGCCCAGTCAATCTTAGCTTGAATTTCTTCGGGTCGAGCGCAGCCGGGATCGGAATAGCCGGCACTACCTTCGTCGGAGCCTTTTCCTTCTCTGTGGTTGCCTTAGACTTTCCGGCCGTGCTAAACCGACTTCTTGCTTTGCTTTCCCATTTCAAAGTTCCTACAAAACAACCATCCAATCAATATCCAATAAGTAACTCATAATACAAACATTCAACGAGCATCGACATAATCCAATAATCCCACAATATTAACTAAGGGCCCTATAATGCCCAATAAACACCAAAATCATAGTCCCGACAGCCATATACTACGATCAACAAATCACACAACCTCCCCCAAACTTCGACTCCCCCATTTCATATTCAAAGGATTAGAATCACACCCCACAATAATAAAACAACACACTATGATCATATTAGGGCAAATTCTCTCCAATCCAATCTAATTCATCAACAATTCAACTCATATCAATCCCAATTCACAATTCAATTCAACAAATTCACCCAATTTCAACAAAATGCGAAATTAGGGTTCTTTCAATTTGGGGTTTTTTTTAAAATTCGTTCAATTTCATCAATTAATCCCCCAATTCGAAGTACCCATGAACAATCAAGCATAGATAACACGTTTCCATCAAGATTCTATCAACAATCGGGCATAAAATTCAAAGAACATCCAAGTCTAACAAAAGCCCCAAAAAGTGGATCCCCAATTCGATTTTCATCAAAACTCCAAAAAGAATCCGTCAAAGTGCTTCAAAACATGTATAGAATTGAAAAACAAGAGGATTAAGAGTCGAAATTAGGTACCTTGATCGAGTTTTGAAGGAAGAAAAGTAGAAAGAAATCGCTTCTTGTGTTCTATCGGCCGATAAGTATGTAAGTGTGTGAGAAAATCGGGTGGTGAAGGTGTTTAAGAGGGGTATTAATCAACCGGGTCGAAGTGGATACTGGGTCGGGTATGTCCTATCGGGCAGGCCTATCGGCCGATAGGCTGGGCCGATAGGAACTACTGAAACTTACGTACCTCATATCGGGTGGGATATCGGTCGATAGGATCTGCCTATCGACCACTGCTTGTAACATAAAAATTCTTTTAATTTTCCTCAGCCTATCGGCCGGGCCTATCGGCCGATAGGCTCGACCGATAGGATCTTCTGTCTCAAAAAAATTTTTTCAACTCGTTCTATTTCGTATACTTGGTCCCGTTTTTGCTTGGATATGGCGATTAAAGACCTGCAAGTATCCAAAACTCGGCATGCATGGTTTAGAACTTAACAAAACTAACAAAGCTACTACGAAACTAGAAACTACAAAAATCACGCAAACGAAAAATCGAAAACAAATGAATAAAACGAACTAATATACATACGTTGGGTTACCTCCCAACAAGTGCTACGTTTAACGTCTTTAGCTAGACGATACCTCATTCATTCCGGGTCTTCGAGGTAAGTAACATACTTCTCTTCGTGGTGCAAGGGCTTGAAATAGTGCTTCATCCGATGTCCATTCACAATAAACTTGTTCCCATCTTCTTTCATCACGACACATGATCCGTTTTGATTTACTTGAAAGACGGTGTATGGACCAGTCCATTTTGACATCAACTTCCCCGGAAATAGACGAAGCCGTGAATTGAAAACGAGCACTTCGTCTCCCGGGACAAAGTCCTTCTTCCGAATGCGATCATCGTGAAACTTTTTCGCTCTTTCCTTGTAAATCCTTGCATTTTCGAAAGCCTCGTTTCTCTATTCGTCGATTTCCAGCAGCTTCTCTCTTCTTGATCCACTAGCTTCAAGAAATTCGAAATTAATCCGTCTAGTGGCCCAATACGCTTTAACTTCCACTCCAGTAAATGACAGGATTTCCCAAAGGCAGTGGTATGGAGACATTCCATTGGAGTCTTATACGCGGTCCGATAAGCCCAAAGTGCATCATCTAGATATTTGCTTGATCCTTCTTGTTCGTGACCGTCTTCTCTAAAATTTGTTTGATCTCCCGATTGGCGAGCTCGGCTTGTCCATTAGCTTGTGGATGATAGGCGGACGTAATCTTATGTTTAACTCCATATTTTGCAAGAAGGGTTCCTAACCACCTATTATTAAAGTGGCTCCCCCCGTCACTCAACAAAGCTCGTGGAGTCCCGAAACGAGTCAAGATGTTCTTATTAAGAAATTTAATCACCACTTTCGAATCATTCGTAATCGTCGGCATCACCTCAACCCATCTCGACACGTAGTCGACCGCAAGTAAAATATACGAATAGCCTCGTGATTTTGCAAACGGACCCATAAAATCGATACCCCATACGTCAAACAACTCTACTTCCATAATAGTGTGCTGCGGCATCTCGTCTCTTTTTGCTATGTTCCCCAATCGTTGGCATCTATCGCAATGTTTCACAAAAGCTTGGCAATCTTTATGAATAGAAGGCCAATAGAAACCACATTGGTACACCTTCATGGCCGTTCGATTCGCTGCAAAATGACCCCCACTCGGTGCACTATGGCATTCTTCAATTATCCTTTGCCATTCGCTTTGTCGAACACACATGCGAATAATCCCGTCCGCGCACCTCCGATAAAGAATAGGGTCTTCCTAATAGTAGAATTTAACGTCATGGAAGAATTTCTTTCTTTGATGAGAAGAAAGACCCGTTGGAACATGCTTGATAGAAAGGAAATTAACATAGTCCGCGTACCATGGTGTATCGTCGGCCAAGGCTAGGATATGCTCGTCCGGAAAGTTCTCCTTTATTTCGACCCTCGAATCTTCTCCCTCAACCGGCTTCTCGAGACGGGAAAGGTGATCGGCAACAACATTCTCGCACCCCTTCCTATCCCGAATCTCCATGTCGAACTCTTGTAGAAGGAGTATCCATATCACTAATCTCGGCTTCGAATCCTTCTTGGCAAATAGATAGCGAATCGCTGCGTGATCGGTATGAACAATAGTGTGAGTGCCCACTAGGTAAGGTCGGAATTTGTCGAATGCATAGACTACAACGAGCAACTCTTTTTCCGTCGTGGTGTAGTTCATTTGGGCCGAATCCATCGTCTTACTCGCATAATAAATTACCCGGAAAATCTTATCCCATTTTTGACCCAAAACGGCCCCAACGGCCCAATCGCTCGCGTCGCACATCAACTCGAATGGTGCACCCCAATCCGGAGTGATCAAGACCGGCGTCGAAATTAAGGCTCGTTTCAGTGTCTCAAACGCCCTCAAGCAATCATCATCAAACTCAAATTTCGTGTCTTTCTCGAGCAAGGAACATAACGGCTTCGTGATTTTTGAGAAATCCTTAATAAACCGTCTATAGAACCCCGCATGGCCTAGGAAGCTTCGTACTGATTTAACATTGGTTGGAGGCGGTAATTTCTCGATAGCAACCACCTTCGCTCGATCAACCTCCAATCCTTCCGAAGATACTTTATGCCCCAGCACTACTCCCTCTTGCACCATGAAGTGACATTTCTCCCAATTTAGAACAAGGTTCGTCTCCTCACACCGGGCAAGTACCAAAGATAAATTTTTCAAGCACTGGTCGAAAGATGAACCAAAAACTGAAAAATCATCCATAAAGACCTCCATTATGTTCTCGACTAATCCGTGAAAGATGGCCATCATGCACCTTTGAAAAGTTGCGGGTGCGTTGCACAAGCAAACGGCATCCTTCGATGGCGAATACCCCATAAGGGCACGTAAAGCGGTCTTGTGTTGGTCTTAGGAGCGATAGCAATTTGATTGTACCCGAATACCCGTCCAAAAATCAATAATAATCGTATCAGGCAAAACTATCTATCATTTGATCAATAAATGGAAGTGTAAAATGATCCTTACTCGTAGACGAATTTAGTAGACTGTAGTCGATACAAAGTATCCATCCGTGACTAGCCTTGTCGCAATTAATTCATCTTTCGTCCTTGATCACGGTCATACCCCCTTTCTTAGAGACGACTTGAATAGGACTCACCCACTCACTATCGGAAATCGCATATATCATCCCGGCATCTAACAATTTGAGCACCTCTTTTCTCACAACCTCTTGCATTGCCGGATTTAATCTTCGTTCGGCCGCACCTCGGCTTATGATCGTCTTCTAGCAAAATCCGGTGCATACAAATAGAAGGGCTTATTCCCTTAATGTCCGAAATCGTCCATCCAATCGCCCCTTTGTGTTTTCGCGCACAGTAATAGCTTCTCCAAGTTAGTAGGTCCGAGAGAAGAAGAAACTATCATGGGATAGGACTCGTTCTCGCCCAAGAAGCAATATTGTAAGTGATCCGGCAACGGCTTAAGTTCTAACTTCGGCACCTCTATCGATCGGTCCTCAGCGACAACTCCCCCTTGAACGGGTTTGTTGACATCAAGATAGCATACGTCTCTCTCATTAAATCGAAACTCGTTCGCCTCCAACATTCGAACATACTCTGGCAATTCCTCGTAAATTTCTTCAACATCGGAATGTGAGTAAATGGAGTGTGAAATGCAATGCTCCAACAAGTCGGTCGGGGGCGGCATAATAGACTCAATTGCATAACATTCCTCGGGCGCATCCTCGGGCTTCTTCATCGCGTCATAGATGGAAATTTTCAGATTTTGATCATTAACCCGAAAGGTAAGATCACCCTCTTGCACGTCGATAAGTGCTCTCCCCGTCGCTAGAAACGGTCTCCCAAAGATCAATGGTTGATTCTCATCCTCGGGCATGTCAAGAACTATGAAATCGGCCGGGAATACTAAGTGTTGGACTCTAACGAACACATCCTCCACAACTCCCCTCGGATAAGAGATCGACCGGTCCGCCATGAGTAGAGAAATGGTAGTCGGCTTCATCTCCCCAATCTTCAACCTCTTAAAGATGGATAGAGGCATAAGATTGATGCTTGCCCCGAGATCACACAACACATTACGGAACTTTTGGTCGCCAATCATGCATGTAAAAGTAAAACGTCCCGGATCCTTCTGCTTGAGCGGTAGCTTGTTTTGAATGATAGCGCTGCACTCCTCTGTCAAATTTATTGTTTCAAACTTTCCCAACTTCCTCTTGCTTGCCACAGCGTCTTTCAAGAATTTCACGTACCCCGGCATGTCTCTCAAAGCGTCTAGAAGTGGAATGTTGATATTCACCTTTTGAAACATGTCGATAAATCGTTGAAGCTTTTCATCATGTCTCGACTTGGCCAATCGCTGTGGAAATGGATCTTTTACCTCAAAATCCTTCACATTCGAACTTCCAGGAGCCTTTCGACCGATAGGGGGGTCGATAGGATCCACTCCGGCATTCTGTCTGGGTATCGGGTGGGCCTATCGGCCGATAGTCTTGGCCGATGGGCCTGCTATGTTTCATCTTCCTTCTCGTTCTCGGCTCCCGTTTCTAGTACATCCTCGTTTCCAGATTTCTCAACTTCAGCCCCATGATTAATGTACCTTGTCCCACTCCGAAGCTCGATTGCGTTGCATTGTTGCGTCTTCGGGTTGGTCTCGGTGCTGCTCGGAAAATGGCCCGGCTTATGAAATCCGGCTTGGGCGTTCGCCATTTGACTCATTTGGGTCTCCACCATCGACATCTGCTTTGTCAAGGCTATCACTGAGTTTCCAATAGATGTCACACTATACTCGAGAGCCCCGAACCTCTTGTCTGCTTTATAAATAAAATCTTTTTGACTCGCCTCCAACCGTTCCAACATCTCTTCCATCGGTGTCTTAGCAATCGGCTCTTGAATAACCCCGTTTTTCACGTTAAATCCCGGTGGTGGATGAAGAGCATTGTTCGGGTTGGCATAGGAGAAATTAGGGTGGTTTCGATTGTTCGGATAATAGTTTCCCCTATTTCCCCCTTGCCAGAAGTTTCCTCCTTGCACGTAATTCACATCCTCCTCAATTGCAATAGGCTCGTTTAGCTCTTCAAAAACTGCATTGACTCCCAAAGTCTTCTTTCTTAGTGTCTCAAGCTCTTTTTGTTGTCTTTCAAATTTCGCCTTCAAATCACCGTAGGCGTCCTCGTCACCAGATGGAACCTTTCTTCTCGTCATCTTCCTATCGGTCACCTCCTCGTAATCATTGTTGACTGCTAGCTCGATGAGATTCTTGGCCTCTTCATAATCGTTAGCAAGAAATCCCCCTTTCAATGAATAGTCCAACTCTCTTCTAGCCTTCCTCGTCAGACCCCGATAAAACCGAATATAGATTTCCTCCTTGTCAATTCCATGCTGTGGGCATTTGTGAAGTAGCTTCTTAAATCGGATCCATGCCTCGTATAAGTATTCATCCTCATATTGCTCGAATTGCAAGATATCGTTGATTTGTTTTTGCACCTTCGAGGGAGGATAGAACTGTGCTAAGAACAACCGAGTCATCTCTCTCCAAGTACCAATTTCCTTCCGATCTAGGCTCTTATACCAATCTAGCGCATCGTCTTCTAAGGAGAACCGGAATAGGTGGAGCTTAATGACATCCGGAGGCACTCCGTTTTGCTTGATGGTAGCACATATGTCCAAAAACGACTCAAGATGAGCGTTTGGATCTTCATTAACTCCTCCTCCGTATGTTTGAGATTTCACCGTAGCGATGAGGGACGGCTTAAGCTCGAAGTTGTTGGCATTAATCTTTCCCCAACCTCCTTCTTGATAATCGTCCAGCTTAGGTCGAAAGCGGGCATTTAAAGGGATCTTCTCGGGACGAGCGAGTTCTCGTGGTGGGTCAACAATGCCGGCCATGGTGTCAACGAAAGGTATGGAAATAGTCTCGGTTCTCGCTTCTTGCTTCTTCCTCCTCAAAGACTTCTCGATTACCGGATCCAAAGGAAATAAGTCCTTTCCTTGGGATCTTGTGATCATGCACCGCCTACAAAGAAGAGAAAACAAGATGTGAGGAAACGAGATCGAAAATTAATAATAATAGTAAACAACCTAAAGTAACAATCTCTTTTTTTTTCGAATTATCCCCTTAAGTTTTCTATCAATTCCCCGGCAACGGCGCCAAAAATTGATCGCTTGAATTCGCGTAGTATGGTTTTCAAATCCGATCAATTTTAAAATTTGTAAAACCTCGGAGTATTTCCAAGGTGTCGAACCCAAGGGAATTGATGTGTCGAAAATAAAGGAAATAACTCTACTCAAAATTTGACTGCTATTTAGGAATCCGAAAATTTGGTTTGTTTCTAATTATCTAACTTCAAAAATCGAAATATAAAAATTAAATAAAAGATGAATTATCTAAATCAAGCAAATGAAGCAAATTAGCAAGATAAAATCACAAGATGAAAGTTAATTGATCCTAGGGTAGTATCATCTAATTGAGTTCACACAATTCATTCACTTGATTCCTTTTCCCCAAATTTTAATTCAATCCTAGAAATAATCACTCACCCGATCTAGAATTCCGATCAAGGCAACCTAGAAAGATAGTTAATTTTAAACCCTTTTTTCCCGCTAAGGCTCAAAGAATTTAAATCACTAAAAAAGCGCCAACTTATTTATCTATGATTTATCTTACTCCACTTAGGTCTTAAGATTAAATCATATTGTGCATCAAGTATTTCCACTAATTAATTAATCCTTCCGGGCAAAATCAATTAGCTAACATGCATCGATTAAGGGCCCTTTAATCTAGCATGAGATTTAACACATCTTGATCACAAGCCTAGGATGAAAGGTAAAAAGGTAATCAAAGGAACATCATGTGAACATCAATTAAAATCACTAACCCTAGAATCAATCAATGGATTTAGCCAGACATAATTGAAATTAAACAAGAAATAGATGGAGAATGCATATTATTAATATGAAAAGAGAGATTACAACCCTTACGGATGAATTCCGAGTCTTCAATCTCCGAAAAACAATAATAATTGCTGCTCCAAAAAGTTATAGTCCCCAAGAATTAATCTTGCCAAAATATATAAAAGATTGCAAAAGATGATAAAAGATGAAAAAGAATGATGAAAGATAGTAAAACTAGGTCTAGGAGGGGTGTATATAGCCTATGGAGTTAAAACTCCCGATTAGCCCTAATCTAGGAAACAAAAACTATCCAAAAGAGTCATAATACGTCAAAATACGAGAGTCCGCTGGGCCGCCTATCGGACTGGCCTATCGGACGATAGGCTGGCCGATAGTTGGTTCGTCGATCGACTTCACTCGGTAGGGCAGGAACACCTTTCGGACGCACCTATCGGCCGATAGGGTGGTCTGTCTCTTGCAAAAATCCGTTTCTTCCGTCCGTGACTCGACTCTCGGTCCTTTGTCTCGTTTTGGGTCCTTTTGGCTCTAAAAACCTGCAAACACACTAAAACCAACCCAAACGCGTAATACGGCTCGACTAATCATAAATAAGCCAAATACGAGCACATTAATCACGAAACGAGATAAAAACCTAGTATAAAATCCTAGAAATAAGTGGTAAAATTACCACTTATCACTGGTATCCGACTCCGACGAACCTTGTTCATCCTGACGCTCTGGAGGACGGGGAGGCCGCTCCGGAGGCTGACGGAGGGTCACGGGCCAATCCATAGGTTGAAGGCGAAGGCCAGGCAGGGGCCTGAGTCACCTCGTTTTTGTTTGTTTTAGCTTTTCTTTGTAGTACTTAGGCCTTCGGACGACCGTGTATGTACCTTTGAGACTTCAAGTAATGAAATGAATGTTTGCTTTTTTGATATATCACTTGAATTACTGCTATTTTTGAGTCTTTTGCTTGACTTTGTACAAATGTGTGAGGAGAGAATGTTGCAAGTGTAGGTCTAAGTGAATTGATAAACTCATATAGATAACTTTTACAACAAATTCGATCGCTGCACAAACATCTGACTAATGCCGATCTCCGTATGTAATTGAGTATGGACGATCGTTGTATAGGTAGCCCCGCACTCTTCCCCCTTGTTTTTGTTCACTTAGTGAAAGTAAGGGGACGAAAATAAATCGTTGAGTGAGCGGTCCTCAATTTTGTCGAATCCTCGAGGAAGGCCGTTCATCTCGGTCTTGAGGAACCGTGCACGATTGCCGAGTTCGATAGACCCATCTCCACGACCATGTCTTGTGCGCGAGCGACATTGTCCGTCTCGTGACTCATTTTATTGTGAGGGTCCTCCGTTAGGCTGCGCCTCGCCTCGTATTTAAATGAAGGGCATGCGGTCTTGGTCTGGAGGAGTCCTTGCGCGGGGCGTCGTTGGATTACTCGACTCCACGTCCGCAGCTTGTTAGATCTTTTCTACCTCGGATCGTCATGTTAGATGACAATCCTCGACTGTATACATTGAGACGGGGGTAGGGGCGCATCGCTTTGTCCGTGAAGGATCCACCAGGCTAAGTGACGGACCTTCGAGGGCGTGCGATCGTGTCCACTGATTTGTTTGGAGGGTCCTTCGGCTACGCCCGCCTCGTATTTAAACGAAAGGCGAGTGATCGCAGCCCAAAGGAACCTTGCATGGCCGAAGCAGTCAGTTCCATCGACCACCAGGACCATGGCTGCACTCTTCTACCTCGGATCGTCATGTTAGACGCTGATCGTCGATGGTGTACGTTGTATGGGGGAGGCGATCTCGTGCCTTAGTCCAACATGTTAGATGATGAACTGTAGAGTGCGAGCGAGTCATCCTCTTTTTTGAAGCGCTAGCTCAGGCAGTAGCCTTTGGTTCAATGAGGTGGGAAATCGGGGAGAGACTTCCGAAGTTCTCTTCTCTTGATTGAAGCATGTAGATACGGTCGTCGAGATTGATCGAGGGGTCGGCTCGTATGAGCTTTCTGGCATGTTCGCGTTCGACTAGGGCGACCGTATTGGGATATTGGTGGGGCTCCGGCTAAGCCAATAAACTGTCCAACTTGCCCTCCTCGAACAATCTCCAGAGCTGTTTGAGGAGGTCGCGGCATTGGTTGGTGCTGTGGCCGGGACTCTTGTGGTAAGCACAATATTGATTGTGGTCCAGATGACCGTGGTCCCTTATCGCCTTTGGCTTGTTCAGCGGTTCGCGCCCCTTGATGGCGTGGAAAATGTGGGCCGGAGTTCGGTTGAACTTGTTGAGGAGATGGGCTTCCATATCCTCGAAGGCCTTGTGGTCGCCGGATAACTTGGCGACCGTCTTTTTGGTATCGGCGATCGCCGTCTTTCGGACAGGAGGAGGCATTTCCTCGTCTATGCGGAGGGTGAGTAGCCTTTGCCTGGCCAGAAAGTCGGCAGCCTTAGCGCGAAAGATCGCATAGGTTGGGGGGATATCGTTGGTGAGATGCCTAAACATGGGTGAATGACCGTAGAATCCCCCCAGAACCGAGTAGAGAGCGAGCTCGTCACTCATGGGCTCGTCGGTGAGGATGATTTCGTCTACTCGGTCGATGTAATCTGCGTCGGTTTCGTCTTCCCCCTGCCTGATTTTCATCACGCGGTGGGGGCCTTCGGGTCTGTTGACCTTGGCGGCGAAGTGTGACGTGAAGTCATTCGCCAGTTTCTCAAAAGAGATGATCGATCGCGGTGGTAACAAGATGTACCACCTATGGGACAGCTCGCCCAATGTCAATGGGAAGATTCGGCATTTGGTTGCATCTGTTGCCCCACACCCGGTCATGTAAATTCGGAATTTACTTAGGTGGGTCTCGGGGTCCGATCTCCCTTCATATAGAGGTGTTTTGGGAGGAGTGATCCTTGGTTGCACGGGGGCGAGCTCGATGTGGACCGCGAGTGGCTCGGTCGGCCCGATTATCTTTCTGCTGGTGCTTGCCCCAGTGTCCAAGAGTGCTTTCATCTCGTCGAGCTGGCGTTGCATAGCGGCCATCGCTGTGGCCTGGCTGCTCGCGGCTAGACGCTTGGAGCGGGAGCCGAGGCGATCAAGTACTGACCCTCTAGCGTTCGGAGTGGGAGCCAAACGGTTGAATTGTGTTCGGCTGGGAGTCGGGTATGCCAAACTCCGCGTGACGGACTCGGATTCTATCGTCTTGTAGTTGGGGCCAGAATGCCCCGGTCGCCATGATGGGTCGCGTCCCAAGCGACTGAATACGGACCCGTCCAGTCATTTGAGAGCCTTTTCTCGCGAATTGGGACTTTCTGACGATCGCTCGCCCAGTAGCCCATTGAATTTCCGTTTGCCCATGCGGCGGATGGTCGAGGGAGTTATTGCGGGCGATGCGCATGCTCTCTGTCGCTCCTTTAGGATGGCCATAGCCTCCTCGATCTGTTCCTTGGTTCGGAACTGGTCGAGTGAGGGGTTGGGGCCACCCCTCAGGTGCGGGATCGAGAGTCTTGCGTTGTCGTGGCTTCCCCCGGCCGTCGGCTGGGGTTCGGATTGAGCCGGGATATGGTGTTCGGCGGTTCGGAGAGCGGCTCTCTTCGATGTAGTAGCGGACGTCATGATTCTGAAGGTTTTCTTTGAAGAGCAGTGAGTGTCACTTCAAGTACATGCCCCGAGAACAGTGAGTGTTCTTCGGGATGGTAGGAATAAAAATGAAGGTTTAGACAGCTCCTTCTTCTAGCGCCAATTGTTGCTACCCAAAATATTATCCGGAGATAGATATTGCTGGAATGGATGGATAGCAAACAAAGTGCGAGAACATTTCCGTGGGAAAAGTAAATAACACAAGATTTGCCGGGATTGTTAGTCCCGGGCTTGAATGCTCTCGCGAGATATTATCAATACAAATATTCGGGGATACAAGTATTAATGTAAGAGTTCAATTACAATGAGTGTAAAGACCCTTGTTATCTTAGCTTGTGAGCGTGTAAAATAGTCTGAACCCTTCCGATGTATTTATATCGATTAATTAATCCCATTAATAAATCATATCAAATACATAATGACATAATTAATTTCTCCAAGAAATAATTATATTCATGAATTAAATTAATCACCCGGTAATTTATTTAATTCATTAGGCCGTAAATTAATTTATCCAATAAATCAATTTAGACATCCAATGTCCAAAATTAGATATCCAATATTTAATATTCGTAATAAGAGATTAAGCTCGATTCATTCCGTCGCCAATCCTAATGCGCGACTCGGTAGGTCCGTCTCAGTCAGCAATGGGAGGAACCAAAGAGTAGTAGCACCACCTAGCCAGCCTCGCGACCTACACTGTACCCCGACTGAGAACGAATGATTGGGATCATTCAAGAACCATTCAGTCGTGAATACCAGTATACGTATAAACCCTTCTTTCAAATGTCCCGATCAAGTTATAGGGTCACAATCAGTCAAATCTATACTTGACGCTATGCATGCGTTAATGCAAATCGAGATCACCGAGCTCTCGTGTATCCAATACAACTAGCTCCAATGCTTTGGCCAAAGACTTATGATCTCATCTGCCAATAAACGCATAGGACATATAACCCGCTCACTAACGGGAGAAAGAATTCTATCTTGGTATTCAGTAGGACCTGCTACTTGCTCGTCAAGATGCACGTCGAGGTTGACCCCCGCCTTCCGGTTTACAAGGTCGAACTACTCTAATAAAAATCTTGACGTCACAAGCACATCCCTACTAAATTCTCAAGTCGAAGGTTCACGAATACCTATCACAACCTTTCGATTCCGTCATTGACTGTCCCGGAGTGAAATTCGTGTGACGAATCGGGGGTGAGTCGGTTCGAGTATACTAATCCAATTAGCATACCTATAACGTGTGCTCCCACTAACCATTAGTGTTCGACAGGCACTCTACATGTCAAAGAACACGTCATACAAGTCTTCACATAAACTTAATGCCCAATCAAGTTTCATCGACTTGCGAACGATTAAGTATTTGAGCTATAAACCTTTCCAGTGCCTACCCCCTTATCCAATAAGGAGTGGAACGTTTTGCTCTCAAATACACGGACTAGTTTCTATATGTATATTTACGAGTTAAGAATGCCAGTAACTACCAGTAAATAAAGAAACATTCATTGCCTTTTATAAATATTTTACATAATTACAAGTACAATGCCCTCACTCAACATCCTCCGAGTGGCATTCGATGGCATACTTGTAACACCCCAATTCACGAATGGGATATTACACGCCGTAGAACCCTCGTGAGGTCTACCAGGCTAACACAAGACACATAAACCACAATGAAATCCCAAAAGATACGCTCAAAAGTAAATAAGGTCTTGGCCTCGGCCAAAACATTTTAACGGTGCATGAAACATAAGTTAAATACCAATTCATTGCCCACGCAGGGGACTTATACCAAGTTTAGAAGTAAACAGTCTAACTGCAGTACTCGACAATGCAATGACAAAACATAAAAATACACACTCGAGCCACATCATCATGCCAGCCCATCCTTTGCGTGCACATCCCGTGCCAGCTCCTCAGCTCGACCAGTACCTGAAATGCATAAGACGCATTTCCCCCATTTAATGGGTTATCATTCGAATAGCTAGTGCAAGTACACAATTACACAACATTATATACATACACGATTCAACGCGAACAAATCATTAGGAAAGATCATTTTGAGAATCAATATTCCGGAATATCACATTTACACCAAAAAGGTAAATAATCAAGTTTTCCACATCACAAATATCCACGCTTGGTAACTCGCGACCGTACCCATTAGTATCGGCCCCAGAGGTCCCGTCGAACCGTCCCCAGGTGGAAGAACAACGCACACAAGTCCACTTCTGTGGCCGTACCCATTAGTATCGGCCCCCATAGGCCACATGCCATCCCCAGGTGGAAGAGTAACCAACACAATCATTCAATAATCCAGTTAACATCACTCGCATCAAAATCGTTCACGCATAATGAAATATAATACATGTACTTGCCTTGAATAAGACGAAATGAAGGAAACGACGAAGGAATAGGTTTTGGTCCGAACAATCCTCCCAAATCCGTTCCTAACATAATAACGGTATACAACAAGTCTTATTAATGCGGATAGGTAAGAATTAATCCTAATTCTACCCGTTGGAACAATTTGTCGGTCATGACTTGGGTATCGTCGACTATAAGTGACGAACAATGGAAAACTTGGAGTTTAAATCCACAAATCATCAATAAAAACGAAGGATTACAAGTACACGATCTGCACCTCCTCCCATACAATGCCTCAAATGGTGCCATTTTGATCGAGGCGTGCCAACTATTGTTGTACGTGAACTCGATCAACGCCAAGTGCGACTCCCAATCATCCTTCCAATCTAAGGCACAAGCTCTCAACATATCCTCCAACGTCTGGATCGTCCGCTCTGACTGTCCGTCAGTATGAGGGTGGTAAGACGTACTGAGTCTCAACTCAGTCCCCAAAGCTCGATGAACAGCCTGCCAAGAATGTGATACAAACCGGCCATCTCGATCTGAAACAATACTCCTAGGGGTCCCATGCAATCTCACGATCTCTGCAATAAACACTCGTGCCAGCCTCTCCGGTCCCCAAGTGTCCTTAATACCCAGGAAATGAGCCGATTTGGTTAGTCGATCAACAATAACCCAAATCATGTTCATTCCAGTCCGGGTCCTAGGCATCCCGGTAATGAAATCCATAGAGATGTCTTCCCATTTCCATTCCGGAATGGGAAGTGGTAAATAACAAGCCAGCGGGCCGATGCTCAATCTTAACTCACGTGAGTTAAACACTTCGCCACAAACTCGCTAACGTCCGTCTTCAAATTGCTCCACCAATAGTTACTCATCACTAGACCTGGCAAACGGGCGGGCCCGGCCCAAACGGGCCGGGCATAAAACGGGCGGGCTTTTTTTGGGCCGAGCCAAAAAGGCCCAGTTTTTCCTGGGCCAAAATTATTAGGCCCGTGGCCCGCCCCAGGCGGGCTCGGCCGACCGCGAACCTCGACTTTTTTTTTTTGAAATATTAATTCTGAAATAAATATACAAATATTTTTCGATCCTTAATTATTATATTATTCACTATACTATCACAATCAGATAAATAAATTTACAATTATTTTTATTTGATAATTACATTATTTACTACACTACCATAATCAAAAGACAAATATACAAATATTTTTATTTGATCATCATATCATTTATCACTACTAATTTCTTATAAAATCATAACATAATATTATTATTGATATGAGATACTACAATTAATCACAAAGTCCCAAAAAAAATAAAATTACATCAATAAGTAACATATAGATGTATTATAATCTAACAAACAAGGAAAAAAAAATTAAATATTATAATTACACATAACATAAATTAAAAAAAAAAAAAAAAAGGGCCAGGCGGGCCGCCCCCGGGCCGGGCCTCTATTGGCGGGCCAAATGCAGGGGCAAAAAGGCCGGGTTTTTGGGCTAATAATATGCGGCCAATGCCCGCCCAAAACAGGCGGTGGCAGCTTGCGGGCTGGGCTATTTTTGCCGGGTCTACTCATCACATCCTTGTACATTTTGCTCGTACCAGGATGTATGGAATAAGGCGTAGTATGAGCCTCACTCAAGATCTTCTGCCTCAACTCAATGTCATTCGATACACATAATCTTCCGCAAAATCTCAGAACGCCATCATCCTGAACCACAAATCCAGGGGCTTTCCCCTTCCTCACATCCTCCCTCAGCTGGACCAAAAATGGATCGTCGTACTGTTTCGCCTTGATATCATCAGTCAAGGACGAAGTGATCTCTAACACACATAACTGACCCTGAACTCTCTGAACCCAAACCTCGATATTCTGACAAATAAAATCTCGCTGGATCCTACTCTGTGGCATAAGTACCTCTAACATCTGTAATGCCGGCTTCCGGCTCAACGCATCAGCCACTACGTTAGCCTTGCCTAGATGATAAAGTATCTCGAGGTCGTAATCTTTAATTAGCTCTAACCACCTACGCTGCCTCATATTCAACTCTTTCTGACTGAAAATGTACTTCAGACTCTTGTGGTCCGTAAAAATCTTACACGACGACCCATAGAGATAATGCCTCCATATCTCTAAGGCAAAAACGACCGTAGCTAACTCCAAATCGTGCGTGGGATAATTTACTTCATAAGGTTTCAACTGGCGGGATGCATAAGCAATCACCCTGTCTCTCTGCATCAAAACACATCCGAGCCCAAGGCCCGAAACATCACTATATACCACAAAATCTTCGTTCCCCTGAGGCAACGCTAACACGGGTGCGGTAGTTAGTCGTCTCTTCAACTCGTCAAAACTATTCTGTCTGTCTGCGGTCCACTCGAATTTCTGAGCCTTCTGGAGAAACTGAGTGAGTGGTCTAGCGATCTTAGAAAACCCCTCAACAAATCTACGGTAATAGCCGGCGAGACCCAGAAAACTCCTCACCTCTTTCACGTTCTTAGGCGGCTCCCAAGCCATCACTGTTTCTATCTTCTGCGGATCTACCCGAACTCCCTCTGCTGAAATCACATGCCCGAGGAACATCACTTCCTCGAGACAAAACTCACACTTAGAGAACTTCGCATACAACTGCTCAGCTCTCAAAATGTATAATACAATCCGGAGATGTAAGGCGTGCTCCTCTCAACTCCGTGAATAGATAAGAATGTCATCGATAAAAACGACTACGAATTTGTCCAGATACTCAATAAAAACTTTGTTCATCAACTGCATGAACACTGCTGGGGCATTGGTTAGCCCGAAAGGCATAACCACAAACTCGTAATGGCCATATCTCGTCCGAAAGGCAGCTTTCGGTATATCGATGTCCCGAATCCTCAACTGGTAGTAGCCCGATCGCAAATTAATCTTCGAAAAGACTGTCGCCCCCTGAAGCTGATCAAACAAATCGTAAATCTGGGGCAAATGGTATTTATTTTTGATGGTTAACTTGTTTAATTCTCGATAGTCGATGCATAAACGAAGCGATCCATCCTTCTTCTTAACAAAAAGTACGAGCGCACCCCAAGGCGATGCGCTCGGTCGAATATACCCTTTATATAACAATCCTCCCAACTGATTCTTCAACTCTAACATCTCCGACGGTGCCATACGGTACGGCGCTCTAGAAATAGGGGCCGTATTCGGCTCTAGATCAATAGGAAACTCCACCTCCCGATGTGGTTGTAATCCCGGCAAGTCATCCGGAAATACATCGGGGTATTCACTAACAACTGGAATTGATGACAAATCAACTCCACCATCTTCCGCCTTTAGAGCATAACACCAGTAGCCGACACAACCCTGGTTCAGAAGTTTCATCACCTTCAAGGCGCTAATCACACTCCCCGATCTACCCGGCTTACAACCAACGAGAGTATGCTCGGTGCCATCCTCGGCCACTATCGAGATGGTACGTGTCTGATAGTTCATAATAGCACCGTGACGATCCAACCAATCGTCCCCGAGGATCAAATCCTCACCCTTATGGTCTATAACAATGAGATTCGAGGGCCAATCCCGGCTCCCGATCCTCACTGGGCAATCTCTAACCTCCCGGTCCCCAACCATATGATCCCCGCTGGGCGTACCCACTACAAATGGTCAAGCAGTCAAAACCAATACGACTCACACAGTCCGAAGCAATAAAAGAGTGGGTAGCACCCGAATCAAAAAGCACTGAAACTGGATGAGAAAGGATCTGAGTGGTACCTGACGCCACCGGAACGTCTGCCTCCTCTGTGCGCCTCATCGTCTGATCGGGGTGGCGAACCCGAACTCGATGCTGCACGGCGATCCGACTGACCCCGACCCCTACCACGGCCCGAACTTTGCGGAACATGAGTAGCTGGAGTGCTGTGATCCCTCTGATCGGTAGTGGTAGTCGGAACTCTAGCGGCCCTGGTGGCCCTCTCACAATGAGTTGCCCGATGCCCGGTCTGTCCGCAAGTGAAGCAAGCAACTAACGGAAATGGGCAATCCTTCATAACGTGCTCGGGCTGACTGCAATTAAAACAAACCCTCACTTGGTGCGTGAGGCGTGAGCAGTTACCCTGAGATCCACCGGCCTGATGAAACGGCCTCTTCCCAGGTGTAGGAGAAGAACGAGATCTCGAAAACTGACCACCCTTACCGGCCGAGAATCCGCCAGTAGTCTTCTGCTTCTTAGCTTCCGAAACTGACTTTGATTTCGGGACGACCATCTCGATCGCTAGAGCGGGATCCTGATATTCCTTCAAAGTGGCACACATGAGCGGTGTCATACTCTGCCTGATATGCGGCTTCATACGCATATTAAAGTAACGGAATTTATCGGCCTCCGTCCTCACCTGATCTCTCACAAAACCCAACTGCTGATTGTAAGAGATAATGGCCTGCGAAATTGGCACATCCTGGGGTGTGGCAGTGAAGAACTCCACAATTCTGCGTTTTTTGACTCGCGGCGGACAATATTCTGCTTCCATAGCAGTCCTGAACTCCTCCCAAGTAGCCCGACGGTCTCTGGGCGCAACGGCCTCCCACCATTCCGCAGCTTCCTTATCTAGGAGGTACTGGGCGATATGTACCCTCCTGTCTTCGGGACAATCTACGGCATCGAAGGTCCTGGACAACTGAAAAAGCAAATTCTCCCAACCGAGGGAGTCAGAAGATCCGGAGAAACGAGGAGGGTGCATCTTAGTCACTGTCTGAAGTCACTTACTAGCTTCCTCTTCAGGTGTTGGGGGCGGATTCTGACGTCCACCCTGAGCTGTCTGAGCAAGTTGGGCTACTAACTGCTGAAGTACGGCACTAGCCCCAGCGTCGGCATTATTACCTGACGGCACTGAGTGAGAGGCTGAGTCCGCAGAGGACTGAGAAAGTGAGCCTTCTTCATTATCAGCACCTCGACCACGGGCTCGGCCGCGTCCCCTAACTGGTCTACCACGACCTCTCAACATACTGAAGAAAATATGAAAAGAACAAGATCAGAAAGATTCACACTTTACAAGGTTGGCATCACAATTCACAATTCCGAACAACGCAAGAGAACGAATTATAAAAGTATAAGAGTTAGAGGATACTTACAGCCACGGGTCGCACGAAAAGACGGCAACAAGATGATGTTAAGCTCAACGACTGACTCTAACGACGCAACTGATAGACCCAAAATTTACCGACAGCCTAGGTATTCAAAACCTAAGCTCTGATACCATAAATGTAACACCCAAATTCACGAATGGGATATTAAACGCCGTAGAACCCTCGTGAGATCTACCAGGCTAACACAAGACACATAAACCACAATGAAATCCCAAAAGATACGCTCAAAAGTAAATAAGGCCGTGCCTCGGCCAAAACATTTTAGCGGTGCATGAAACATAAGTTAAATACCAATTCATTGCCCACGCAGGGGACTTATACCAAGTTTAGAAGTAAACAGTCTAACTCCAGTACTCGACAATGCAATGACAAAACATAAAAATGCAGACTTGAGCCACATCATCATGCCAGCCCATCCTTTGCGTGCGCATCCCGTGCCAGCTCCTCAGCTCGTCCAGTACCTGAAATGCATAAGACGCATTTTCCCCATTTAAGGGGTTAGCATTTGAATAGCTAATGCAAGTACACAATTACACAACATTATATACATACACGATTCAATGCGAACAAATCATTAGGAAAGATCATTTTGAGAATCAATATTCCAGAATATCACATTTACACCAAAACGGTAAATAATCAAGTTTTCCACATCACAAATATCCACGCTTGGTAAATCGCGACCGTACCCATTAGTATCGGCCCCCAGAGGTCCTGTCGAACCGTCCTTAGGTGAGAAACCACTTCCATGGCAGTACCCATTAGTATCGGCCCCCAGAGATCCCGTCGAACCGTCCCCAGGTGGAAGAACAATCAACACACGCACACAAGTCCACTTCCGTGGCCGTACCCATTAGTATCGGCCCCCAGAGGCCACATGCCATCCCCAGGTGGAAGAGTAACCAACACAATCATTCAATAATCCAGTTAACATCACTCGCATCAAAACCGTACACACATAATGAAATATAATATATGTACTTGCCTTGAATAAGATGAAATGATGGAAACGACGAAGGAATAGGTTTTGGTCCGAACAATCCTCCCAAATCCGTTCCTAACATAATAACGGTATACAACAAGTCTTATTAATGCGGATAGGTAAGAATTAATCCTAATTCTACCCGTTGGAACAATTTGTCGGTCATGACTTGGGTATCGTCGACTATAAGTGACGAACAATGGAAAACTTGGAGTTTAAATCCACAAATCATCAATAAAAACGAAGGATTAAAAGTACACGATCGAAGTCTAGCGATAATCCAATGATAATTCGAACTAAAAGAGTCAAATCCCAAGAAATCCCCAAAATTTCCCCAAAATCTCAAAACAAGGGTTTCAGGGATTCTTATCTTGATTCGGATGGTGGAAAGTGTTAGGAACTTGAAGAATTCACGCAAGAAATGCACGGATGGTAATGGATGATGATATTCAGTCGGAATCGGCCCTAACCCTTGTCTGGAATCGCTCAAAGCCGAGAAGGATAAGAAATGATGGAAAAATGACGAAGTTGACTGCTGCTGTCATATTTAAATTAAACAGGCTTAGCGCACGCTACGCACAAGCATTAGCGTGCGCTAACGGGGTGTGGAAGAACAGTCTGCCTACTGTCCTCCAGTTAGCGTACGCAAGCTAACATGATTAGCGTGCGCTAATGCTAGGAATTAGCGTGCGTTAACACTGAATTAGCTTATGCTACCTGGTCCAGTACAGAAATACTGAACCTACTCTCCAGACCGCTGAAATCGTTAGCGCACGCTACGAATCCCAGGTTAGCGTACGCTAACCACATAGTGATAGCGCACGCAAGTAAGCCCAGAGTAGCGTGCGCTACTCAGGCAGCAGTTCAGTACTGCCCAGTACACTGCTGCCAACAGCACAAAAGTATCGAAATGTGAAACAAGACCAGAATCCGGAAACATAAACACGGAATATTCAAGACGACAAAGCTGAGTGTTGAAAGAGAATATAATCCCGATCACCGGAGAGTCCGTAATGAAACAAACAAAGTGAAATTCCCTAAACTTATGGAAATTACAAAAATGGGCCAAGTGCCCGAAAATCGCGATACAACGTCGGATTAACAAATCGAAAGTTTCAACACGACCAACTCAACCATACAAACTTATGCAAACCAAGAAACAACGAAAACGAACGAGTTTTACGAGAATCGAACGTACATGCGACAAGATATAATTCAAGATGAAATTATGCAAAAACATCCTCGAAACTCGTCCAAACGGAAAATCTCCAAGAACAAAATAGGTTCAGAATTTCAAAACAGTAACAAGCGAGTCGTCTGAAACGAACATACACCAAAATTAGAAATTACCAAAAATAGAAGGTACGAATATTACAATACTCCTAACACAGGGGTGGTAGGCCAAGAAAACAAGAGGTGAAGAAGGTCGACTATCCGGAGGCCAAGATGATTACAGGTACACACAAGATTTACCAGCTTATGTGTACTCTTTTTGATATTAGTGCTTTATATTTATTTATATATGAGTCTTGCATGAGTAGATTGCATCTGGATATCATTACCGAGTATAGAATCGTATGTGATTGGTCTACCTAATGGAAAAAAAATTATTAGGAATCGAAAAGTTAAGATCTGTCCGATTCAGATGAATGACTACACGTGTTTTGTCAAACATGATCTTGGTAGATTTACTTAAGGATGATGTGATCTTGGGTATTGATTGGATGAATCGTCATGATGTCGTTCTTAGCATCCATAAGCGAATGGTGACAGGCACTTACGATGATAGTTTTGAGTGTCTTTTTCAGGGTGTCAATCCTAGTTGTTCCGGGATTGCTTAATCATGATTATGTTGGTTATTGGTGTTATATGGCCAAAATCGAGGATTTACCAGTTGAGTTGTCTAAGCAAGTATTTCAGATTCTTTAGCCGGAGAAACAACTTCTCCGGTTGTCCACCAAATCCTACATTGTTTGTTGATCTTTCATCTGCGGTGGAGTACTTAGTTTCACTTTACACTTTATCATTCTCCAATCTTAAAAGTGTTACACAAGTATTACATTTCTCCCTGCACAAAGGTAGATGAATCCCACGTGAAGCGGAGCAATGGAAAAGAGGGCGTGCAGACCGCAGCCATACCGACATGTTCACTTTTGTGTTGCCATAAACTAACCAAAAGCTGTGAAACAAAAATTAGGCAGCCAGACATTTCCTTAAGTATAATGGCAAAAAAAAAAAAATGATCCTGCTACAAAAAATAATGTTTAATGGTGTAAACAACGAATGATTTAGCAAAAAGACAAATAAAATACCAAAGAACAAAAACTTAAGCATATACCAAGAGATACTAGGCCAAAGGCTTTCCTCCACTCCCTTTAACACTAGCAAGTAGCAACCATAATTTACAATATTTGGAACCTTGATATGAGTTTATAAAGGAGGGACAACTATGATACTATATATTTAGAAACTATGGAATATATGTTTGGAGTTGTTTCCCCTGCAAATTATGGTTGTAACTTGTAAAGAAGCAGTTTACCCAATTCTCTCCCGAGCCACCCAAAGACAAAGCAATAGCGGACATATACTACAAATGTCACATATAATGACAGCTTTTTACCGGGTGCTGATTACTTATGTATCAAAACTATATAGCTTTAAAGGCGCACTACTAGAGACAGCTTGTGTCTTAATATTCCCAACAGGCAAGATTACAGACATGAACCTTAAAGAGCCAACAGATAGAGATAATCATGAAAACGGTTTGTACAATGGTAAAACTACAAGAATCAACTATAACAATGCTGCACTTAGGAGGCTTTTCAGATTGCATTCCCTTGTCCATCAAAGCCTCGGATAGATAGATAGGTAGGTAGGTAGGTAGGTATATTATTACAAATTCAAATCTCTTGCATAGATAAATAAAACATTCACCATATTTAAATTCCAAAAGTTGCATGGGAGTCCAAGTACCAAAAGTAACTAAGTATCAAATTATTACAGACAAAATTGTACCAGGCGAAACTAATAAAATACCACAAATCTAATGGCGCTCATAGGTAACACAACATTCCATACGAATATGGTATAAACTAGTTCCTTCAGCCATCCTTTTCTTGGTATATTCAATCCAAGCATCTTTGTCCTGAAAAAAGAATGAATATATGAGGAAAATTTGATATTTCATCTTACTTGATGGAAACTTGTCTAACTTGATGCAAACTTGGCAAAATTACTTACAGTAGCACTCATGTTCAACCACTCTGAGTGTCCATCACTTGCGATCTCAGGTGATAACTTTGATGAAAAAAGCATCAAGGAAACGAATTAACACTGATTTAGGAAAGAAATTGATACCTCAAAAGTTGTGTAGAAATAAAGAAAGAGATCTTACTGTTCCGGTGGTTGGGAATGGATGGGTCTCATAATATCTTTTCAGATAGTCCTTCATCCTGTAATTAAACAAAATTAGATCAAAACCCTACAAAGAAAAGTCCAGGAAAAAATTGAAGTAAAAAGTTACATGAAAATAGCAAAAGCGTCGTGCTCTATTGTCCTCGGTATCCATTTTGGCTTAAATCCATCTTTCTGAGGAACTTTTTGAATTTTCTTTGTTGCTCCAGACATTGATCTTGTGATTGGCATGGTCGATTCCTGCAAAATCTGTATGCAAATTCGAAATAAAACAATTAAGTTCATATAAACCGCAAATAGCATACAATATCTAAGCATAAGAATCCCCCAAAAAAAATCTAACATATAAACCCCGATAATCTGTAGGGTTTATAAAAATTCCCAAGTCGGAAATCAACCCCCAAATAACAAATCGAAAATAGCAGATAACGATTCCAACCCCCAAATCCCTAAATTCGAATAAGATATAATCCCTATATTCGAATTTTAAGCTCTAAAATTGATTCGAATTTTAAGCCCTGAAATTGAGCAATAGTGTATAGTGCGATAATATAGAGATAATGGGAAGAGAGAGAGAGAGAGAGAGAGAGAGCAATGTTTAGTTGAGAGAGATAATTGAGCGGCTTTACTGAGAGAGAGAGAGAGAGAGAGAGAGAGAGAGTTGAGCGGGCTGAACAGATCAGGGCTGTCAAAAAAATTCAAAAAATTGGATATTCGTCCAAAATAGTTGTATTCGTATTTAGAAAAAGCGTATAAATATTATTTGTATTCGAAGATTTTAGATACGGATACGGATATAGATATAGGCGTATCCGTATCCGAAAATATCCACATCCGAAATTAATTATATATAATATATATTTTTAATATAATTTTAATATATAATTACAAAATATAAGCATACTACTCCCCATAATACTTTGTCACATATCTTCATTCTTTATCTCTCATTATTAAAATATAAGCATGCAGTATAAGTTATCTTTACTTATTAGTTATTTCTCTTTCTAACACAACAATCATTTCAGCTAACCCAAGTGGTATTGGCACTAGAAATTTGGTAAGGAGAAGGAGCTCCACCGGGGTTCAAATCCCTCTCCAAAAATCTTAAATTTTTGAAGATTAAAAAAAACTGGCGGATACTATCCGTATCCGGATAGCATCCACCGGATATTATCTGTATCTGGTCCGTCCGGATATTTACGAATCCAAATATGAATACCTATACTAAATGCCGGATCCGGATACGGATATGGCTATATCCGACTCTGTATTATCCGTTTGATAGCCCTAGAACAGATACACAATGAGAATCGGAATTTGAGTGTTTTGAATTAAATAAGACTCAAAGATTATATGATTAGTAAATTAAAGAATTATACTCTCCCATATTAAAAAAATAATTTGCAGTCTTTTTAAGTATTTGTATACATTTCTTGTATTTGGATCATTTATTTACTTAATAAAGTATAACTAAAAATAAATATGCAAAAAAATAACCTAAGATGCACTCCGGACTTCTTTCTTAATTTTTTTTTAAAAAATTAAGTTATTTTTCGGTTACTTTTATTTTCATTCTATATCTTAAAAAATCAAGAATTAATTATCTCATTATACTTGATATTTGGTTCTTTTCCCAATCTTGAATTGCTAAACTCATATTTTTTAATGTATATTGTCCGAAAACTAACATTGTGGCCCTATCAACTTCTCCGTATTTATAATAAAATGCACTTGACTTCATTGACTTATACTATTACGAGATAAAATATCTGAACTTCATAATTTATGAACTATCTTTTAAGTTTTAGTATTGAAGATTCATGAATAAAAATAATTAATAATAATAACAACAGTAATAATAGAATAATAGCCAAGAATAATTTTATATGTTTATTCAACAAAACTTTTGAAATCCCCTAATTTATGGACTGTAATTTCAATTTTCAAAACTGAAGATGCATGAATCATGAAAACTGAAGATACATTAATTAAGTATTCAATAATTATCATTTTATCACCAAAGTATCAAATGCAAGCAGCTTATTCTTCACAAAAAAATATTTTTTTTAAGAATTTTTCTTTAGATTATATATTATAAATAATTAGGATATGCATTGCATATGCACATAGTATAATTATGGGTTTGTTTGGCCAAAAGTAGGGCTGGCAATTTTCGGCACGACACGAAAACACGACACGGACCGACACGAAATTAATGGGTTAGTGTCAAGCCTTATTGGGTTCGGGTTCTTATCAGGTTGACGCAATAAGGACACGATCATTTCGGGTCGGGTTCGGGTTGGGTTCGGGTCAGGTTCAGGTAACCCGTTATAATTTATTTTTTTAATAAATATTTATTAAAAAAATAAATATTTAATAAATATTTAATAAATAATTTTTTAATAATTTATTTCTTTTAGACTTTTAGTTGAGGTTTATAATTCTTATTGTTTTTTATCATTTTTTTGTTAGTATTTATAGGTTATCAGTTTGTTATCGTGTTGAAACAGGTTTTTAACGTGTCGTGTCGTTATCGTGTTGCTATCGTGTCGGGTCAACACGAATCCAATTGTGTTTTTATCGTGTTCGTGTCGTGTCCGGGTCGTGTTCGGGTTTGACCTTATCAGGTCGGGTTCGTGTTCGGATTTAGGGAATCCTTATCAGGTCGTGTTCGGGTTTGACCTTAACAGGTCGGGTTGTTATCAGGTCAACCCGATAACGACCCGACCCGCACGATTTGCCACCCCTAGCCAAAAGTAGAGGATAGCGGATAAACTAGCTTATAGTAGGTGAGATAGCAGATAAAATAACTTATTAAATAAGTATTTGATGAAACTAACCATTTAATTTTTGATTCACTAAATAATCTGTAAATCTAATCTTCTTCATTCTTCTTTTGAATATGTTTTTGATTTAATATTTTTTTTAAATAATATAAATATTTTTCAGATTTTATAATTGTTCTAAAAATTGAAGAGCTCAAGTAAATTCTAAGACCAAGTTGATCGATATTTTAGCCAACCGTCGACTACCTCAAAAAAAAATAGAAATGATGGAAGAGAGAGTGGTCGACCAACACAAAATATAGACTACATAGTCTCTCTCCAATTTTGACACCAGTAGTTGAGGCACTTGTCTCTTTTTATTGGTTTGTCAAATTTCATTTAGATAAATATTTAAAATTATAAAAAATATATCAAAATTTATATATATTTTTTCATTTTCTATAAACAGAGACCAATCTTGCTATTATATTACATTGTTGAATATTTTTTTCTCTACATATAATATCTATTATTTTTTCTCTCTTCTACAATTTTTTTTAATTATTTAATTTAAATTTAATATTAAAATAATTATTATAATTAAAAAAATAGAGAAATAATTAAATATAATATTATGGTTAGATGATTGAATGGTTAAAGTGATTATTGATAAACTAGTAAAATAGAGGTTGTTTGATTGGGATGAATATCACTCATATGAAAGAGATATATATTAATTAAATATTAAAGTGATTGAATGATAGGACGTTTGGTGGTTGAGATGGTTGGTGATAAATAAACATATGCCATGTTCTTTTGGACTTATTTTGATTTTGATTCGATTCGATTCAGTCGATTCGATTCGATTGGTCATTCAATTGATTCAATTATTATTATTATTATTATTATTATTATTATCATCATCATCATTATTATTATTATTTATTTATTATTCTTTTTAGAAATCTTGATTATTATTGTTGATGTTGTTGATTATTATTATTATTACTAATAATATTTACTATTAATAATAATATTTATTGTTGTTTTTTATTACCATTATTATTATTATTATCTATCATTATTATTATTATTATTTATCATTATTATTAAGACTTAACATTTATAGCACAAGACTGAATCTTTATATATATACTAGTCATTCAGATCCGTGCGTTGCACACGTATTTTATAATTTTTTGAAATTTGATGTTTAGCGTAAAGGGTTAAAAGTATTAATAAAAGGATTGTTCAAACTGTTAATTATAACTTTTTAATTGATTGGATCGGGTCGGGTCGAGTCGCACCAAATCGGTGTTTACTAATAGATTGTGGTACAATTTTATTTTCAATAATACGTACGCCGATTGCTAAGTTTTTATCTGGTTTAGTAGCAATACCTTTACAATTGATGGACGACAACATCCAAATACACTTTCAACATAACTGAAGATTATTAACCAACCACAAAACCAAAAAGAGTTCTTAATATCTAGGAATGTAAAAAATAAACAAAATTCAGTTAGTTGTGGTCTTAAAACTTTTGACTAATCTTTTAATTACCTCAATATAACCCAAACAATTAAAGGTTGTATTATATTTGAGAACTTAGAAAAAAAAAGAAATTTAATTATTTTTAAAACGTATTTTGATATTAATATTTTAACATTGTTGATAAGTATTTTTAACATGGTACTAAAAATCCAAGACATTAAAAACAATTGACTTTATATGTAAAGATGTATTAATGACATTAATAATTAAGACTCAGCATTTAATTATTGGGACTAAATCTTAATGACATTAATCATTAAGACTCAATATTTAATTATTGGGACTCACTTTTTATATAGATATAGATAGATAATAAAATGTAAGAAATTTTCTCTAATTTAATGACAAAAGAAATTTTCTCTAATTTAATGACAAGTCATTTCCTGTATTTACTGTTACTTATATATTCCTTTTAGTTATGGTTAAACTTGCTATCAAACAAGCTTATAGTAAATGACTTTGTCATTATATTTGACTTGAAGAATTCTATCATCAAGGTGTATTTGATTTCCACGTATCTCAAGTATTGTATCTACTATCTAGGCTCCTCACACTATATCTGGTCATTTTCGGGTCAGAATCGGAGCATATACATACTATGCGGAGTAGATTTTCGAACAAATCTTATAGGGGGTAGCACACAAAAAATTATGAAAATTTGAGGTGAATCGATTTGGGGACATTTTCTCGTAATATGTCCCTCGATCAACAAATTTGCATCAGATTATATTTGGTCATGTGTGGGCCAAAATCGGAAAACATATGACCGAAAATAGATTTTTGAACAAATTTCATAGGGGGAGTACACGGAAAATTATGAAAAATTGAAGCCGACCGATTTGTGGATATTTTCTCATAATATGTCCATGTGAATTAATAAATTTGCATCATATCATATATGGCCATGTCCGGGACATAATCCGAGCATATACGACTAAAACTAGATTTTTGAACAATTCTCATTGGGAAGAGTGCACGAAAAATAATGAAAAATTGAGGAGTCACGGTTTGTGGATGTTTTCTCGTAATATGTCCTTATGGATTAATAAATCCGCATCAGAATATTTGGCCATGTCCAGGCCGGAATCAGAGCATAAACGACGGGAACTAGATTTTTGAACAATTCTCATAAGGGATAATAGTACACAGAAAATTATAAAAAATTGAGAGAGGTCGATTTGTGAGTATTTTCTCATAATATATCCCAATGAGTTAATAAATTTCTATCAGACTATTTTTGGCCATTTTCGGGACGAAATCAAGGCATACGATGAAAACTAGATTTTTGAAAAATTATCACTAGGGAAAGTACACGGAAAATTATGAAAAATTGAGGCGCACCAGTTTGTGGATACTTTCTCGTAATATGTCCCCATAAATTAATAAATCTGCATTAGTCCGTAGTTGGAGCGTATACGACTGAAACTATAATTTTTTAACAATTCTCACACGGAATAGTACACGGAAAATGATGAAATTTTATTTAGCAAAAAAAATTATGAAAAATTGAGGCTGACCGATTTGTGGATATTTTCTCATAACATATCCCTATGGATTAATAAATTTGCATCAGACTATATTTAGCCATGTTTGGGTCGGAATCCGACCATATACGATGAAAACTAGATTTTCGAACAATTCTCATCAGGGGTAGTACACGAAAAATTACAAAAAATGGAGGCATACCGGTTTGTGGATATTCCTGATGAATTAACAAATTTTCATCAGACCATATTTGGCCACGCCCGGGCCGGAATTGGAGCATATACGACGGAAAATAGATTTTTGAACAAATCTCTACACGAAAAATTATGAAAAATTGAGGCGGACCGATTTGTGGATATTTTGTCGTAATATGTCCCTGTGAATTTATAAATTTGCATGAGACTATATTTTGCAATGTTCGAACCGGAATCGCAGCATATCCGACGGAAACTAGATTTTTGAACAATTCTCATATGAGATAGTACACGGAATATTGTAAAAAATTGAGGACCGGTTTGTGGATATTTTCGCCTAATATGGCCCTATGGATTAATAAATTTGCATCAGAATATATTTGAAAATGTTCGGACTGGAATCTGAACATATACGACGGAAACTAGATTTTTAAACAATTAACATAGAGGATAGTAAACGAAAAAATGTGAAAAATTAAGGCGGATCTGTTTGTGGATATTTTCTCGTTGTATGTCCCTATGGATAACTTTGCATCGAACTATATTTGACCATTTTCAGGCCTGAATCGGAGCATATACGATGCAAAATAGTTTATTGAACAAATCTCATTAGGGGTAGTACAGAGAAAATTATAAATATTGAGGCGGACCAGTTTGTGAATATTTTCTTTTAATATGTCCTTATGGATTAATAAATTTGCACTAGACTATATATGGCCATGTCCGGGCCGGAAATAGAGCATATACGACGGAAAATAGATTTTTGAACAAATCCCATAGGGTAGTTTGTTTCAAGAGTCTTTCTAACAACTATTATCTTTCTATCAATTAACACTAAAAAGGGTAAAAGGAATATAAAAAGGGTAAAAGGAATAAGAATTAATTTATAAAAGCTTTTAAGATTATATATAATTATATATTGAAAAATATTGAAAGTGTCCTTTGATACTACATTAGCTTTATTTATGCATTTTCAGGCTTTGTGTCAAATCACATTGAGCAAAAACCTAGAATTCATTTTCCTCCCTAGCTGGCTAGCTTAATTTGTAGCAATGTAGCTCAAAATTTGTCATGGCTCACCCTTGCATTTAAAGTCATGGCTCAACCTTTTTGGTTGTCACTAGAGGTGGCATTCGGGTCGGGCCCGGGCCGGTCCGGTTCGGGCTTCTAAAGCCCATTCCATTTAAGGGCCTGACCGTGCCGGTCCGGCCCCGGTCTTTTTTAACAAACACAAGGTCCGGCACGGCCCACAGCCCACTGTGTTCATGGTCCGGGAGGGCCTGTTCACGAGCTGGGCCGGGCCTATTCACGATCCAATTGTTGGGACTTGCCGATTTGGCTATTGATGTGAGGGTTTGGTTGAATTGATAGGAAAAAAAGAAGATAAAATCCTATTGGGTTTTGGGCTTGATGTTGGATTTTTCAATTGGACTTATGGTATGAACTATAAATCCAAAATTAACATTTAGATGAAACGGTCTTTAGGCGGGCTAAACGGATCGGGCCTGCCCGGTTCATGGGCTAACACGGGCTCGGGCCTTCCCGGTTCACGGGCCGGTCCGGGCCTCTAAAACAAAGACCCCTAAAGCCCACATAACTTAAATTAAATGTACATGGGCCGGTCCAGGCCAAATAGTACACGGACCGTGCCGGGCTGTTCTGCGACCGGCCCAGATACCACCTCTAGTTGTCACTCGAGGAGATTCTAGGAGCCGCTAGTGTTGACTCCCATAGACAGGTGAATGTTGTCTCTGTGAAGTATTAAAACTAGATTTGGGTCCTTGTGACTAGGCTTTATAGTATTGGGCCTACCTAATTGGGCTTCTTGTCATCTCTTTAAGTCTCTCACCACCATTCTGGGCTTCTAGCTAATTGTATGGGCTTTGGCCCACCCAAATAAGAAACTACTTCTAATAGATTTAGGTTTCTTACTCTTCAAGAACTACATGAGATTGATCCCCGATAAACATGGGTACCTAGGCACATCAAAAGGGTTGGAAGTTGCGAGCTCTAAGAATACCGCCAAAACACTTTTAATCTCAGCCACCAGAAAATACAAAATTCATCGAACTCATGTGATATTGATAATTGCTAGCTCAGTGAAACTGATAGTTAACCAGTTCCATCTCATCTTCGTGGCCTATAATTTAAAGTAAATCGTGGCTCAACCTTTTTGGATGTCACTCAAGGAGATTCTAGTGGCCGCTACTGTTGACTCCCACAGACAGGAGAATGTTGTCTCCGTGAAGTATTAAAACTAGATTTGGGTCCTTGTGACTAGGCTTTATAGTATTGGGCCTACCTAATTAGGCTTCTTGCCATCTCTTTAAGCCTCTCACCACCATTTTAGGCTTCTAGCTAATTGTATAGGCTCTGGCCCACCAAAGTAAGAAACCTACTAATAGATTTAGGTTTCTTACTCTTCAAGAATTACATGAGGTTGATCCCCAATAAACATGGGGTACCTAGGCACATCAAAAGGGTGGATGTTGCTATCTCTAAGAATACCGCCAAAACACTTTTAATCTCAGCCACCAGAAAATACAAAACCACCACACTTCTGTGACTTTTCTGGTGACAAACCACCATTGTCTTGATTCCGGTGAATAACCTCGAACTTTGTTCTTATGAGATTCCTCCATCAACAAATTAGCGCTAGAAGGAGGGGCATGATTCAAGATCATCATCTTAAGAGGAAATAATGTCTCACCGTGGTGATGAAGGTTTGTATGAGGGCATGTTCTTGATTCCAGGCACATTGATCGACAAAAATTTATCCTAAAAATAGGAGTTTTTAAGTCGCTCGCAAATATATACGAGGTAGAAGTAGTTGTGGTAAATTCTATCAAGGTCTTTTCTCTCGAGGATTGTTCAACAGGGTTTCGTATAATATTTTGTTATAGATTGCGAGAAATAAATACTAAAACATTCTAAAATATATTTTAGGGTTTTTAAGTTAACTAAATTGAAATGCACTATTTATAAACTAGATTATTTTTAATAAAACTATTTTTACTAGACTATATTAAGACTATTTATAATACTACTATTTTTAATACTAGTAAAAATAATGAATAAAACTTAAAATGAGTCAGAACTTGATTTGATAAAAACTAGGGGATTATGGCTTCATTAAATTAGGTTTTTAATAAAGTAGATGAATTGATTTACACAGATATAAAAGAAAAACGAGTGTTTATCAAGTAATCAACTTTTTCACCTTATAACTTTCGTATTCAAAGGTTTCTTAATTACTTTCGTAACCTTTAAGATGTTGTTTACAAGATAAACAATTGATGATTGAAAAGATATGTTTCCAATTCACTTAACAATCAATCAAGAAGGTTTTATTAGTAGAAATAGGATATGATCAATCACTATTTAACCAATTAATCCCTTTTAATCGAGATAGTGTAAATCACTCAATACTATATATATACTTAAGTAGATGGATTAACTTACACGAGAAAACGATTGTTCATCGAGTAATCAACTTTTCACCTCATAACTTTCGCATTCAAAGGCTTCTTAATTACTTTCGTAACCTTAAGATATTGATAAGAAGATAAACACTTGATAGATTGAAAAGAGATGTTTCCAATTCACTTAACAATCAATCAAGGAGGTTTCATTAGTAGAATATGATATGATCAATCTCTATTTAAACCAATTAATCCCTTTTAAATAAGATAGTGTAAATTAACCAAATACTTAATATATAACCTAATAGAAATCCTCCTTCCCCTAGGAAGAAAGATTAGCTACTCATTGGTTTATACAAACTAAAATTATAATAGAAATAATTGATATACATAATATATATAAAAACTTTTAATAATTATAACTTTAATGACAATAAATAAAAAAACTTACTTGAATATGATGTATCAAAATGTAATGAACAATCTCTGAAAAACGAATTCGAATTTGATTCCAAAAGTTACAAATGATGAACGGAGAAAGTAAGATACTAAGTACTTATTGATCAAGCACTTTTCAAATACAAACTAAAAAATACAACAACTTCAAACTATCACAATGAAATGGATAAAAACAACTATGGTAGAGAGTTCTTGGTAAGAATGGATATTTCTAGGCAAGAAGAGGAGTTATTTTTGCAATGGATGAAGGTACCCTTTTATAGGTAATTTTCAAGAATACTATGGATTATTTAATTCAAAAGATGTGTTGTAGTATCTGTTAGGATTGTATACTGCAAAGCATACTTTATGTTTGTATTACCTAATTTCCCTGTTACTACCTATGAGAATATTAATTATATTTAATCACATATTTTGCATATTTATTCACGTTATGGTTATGCAAATGAAATGTCTAATTATTTTATATTGTAGATAATGTGGTGTGTTGGTGTCACACGGAAGATCACATTATCGGTGCCTTATAAAATAATATAATAGTTCACAACCTATATAATTATTAGACAAATTATACAAAATGTTGTAGTGTATGCTTGAGAATAGTTGGTCTTGACTATTAGCATACATCAGCGTATTTGCATATGTTGAACTGGATCGAGGTGAGATAGTGTCTTCTGTACTGACTGTAAGAAGAACGTAAATCTCGGATAATTATTATTTCTTAATTCTAAGTATATAATATTTAATTGTGTATTTATAATAATTATTACTTTGATTTACCATAGGTGAGAGTCAAAATGATCGACTCAATAAGCCTCGTATCTTGGGCAATAATATTATTTATACGACAGTTATTATTATTACTAGAAATCGTGTCCTGACTCGTGCGGGTTGATGATGTCCCCTTGAGGAGCTCGATAATGATTATTATATTAAACCATGCAGGTGGATTTAATTCCGATATAATAATAAAGTTCGAGTGGTACTACTCTTGGATAAGATATTAATTAATTAAAGCTGTCAGTAGCTTATAATTAATTAATGGGCATTCGATATCTTAAACACGGGAAATAATATATTTAATGAGGATCCCAATTTCGTAATTTGATATTTTAGTAGGAAGTGAAATATCAACCTTTTAGTGGACTAAGTTGATATTAATAGATTCATTATATTAGGAAGAGTCCTAATAAGGTAAGATGAATTTATTGGGAGTCTTTCCATAATCCTCCTTAAGATCCCTAGTAGTCGTCCAAGAGCCTATATATAGGATATATTGGGTTGGCCGATTTTTGCATAATTTCATACACAAGGAATTTCGATTTTTTTCTTCTAAGTGTTTAATTGTGGATCTTGACTTGTGTCTTTGATCCCACAATTGAGAGAACACTTTTATTCTTGCTACATATCGGAATAACTTGAAGAAAAGAAAATCGAGAGTTGTGAGGGATAGAAATCGGCCGATCCCAAGGTTGTCCAAACAAGATCCGGTAGCTCGTTGCCCACACAACGTCCGGGTTAAGGCGGATCATACTCTAGAAGGTCTAAAGGATGAAATACAAGGAGATCAAGACGAAAGTAACCAATACTCTTCAAAAGGTAATATCCTATGATATTTGGATCTAGATTAGGATATTTTAATTATCAACATATTTAATTAATAAATAATAAATAATATTTAAATTGCTTATTAATCTTAGTAATTAATTAATTAGCATGCCTAAATAGATCTTATGCTCGTAGATACGTAAAACGCGATTATCATCTTTCCCAAACTTCGCTTCCGCTGCGTTTTACTTTCCAACAATTGGTATCGGAGACGGATTTTTAGGTTTTTGCTATTTTAATTAATTTTGGTGATTAATTGATAGAAATTTAAATATTCATATATTTTGATGTTGGAATATTTTGCTAGATGTGTTCTTGCAGGTGATATGATCCAATTATCATGTTTTATGTGAATGGTGTATTTATTTATTTTTATTAATTATGCAATTGTTGGTTTGGCCCGTTTTATGAGGCATGCAATGGTTTTTCCCGTGAGAAAATTCGCGGGTAGTTCTAGGTGTTTTTATTTTTCGTGTAATCTTGATGTAATTTCGATGTATTTTATTTTGTATAAAATTATAATCGAATTCGGAAAAGATGTGATCACGAAAAAATAGAGCAGTAACTGGATCGCTAGGAATGGCTGGCCGCTTGGCCGACAAGCAAGCGGCGCCGCTGCACACGGCTACCTGCCGAGCAGCGCCGAGCAGCTGCGATGCATGGCGGCTGGTCCGGTCGATTGGTTCGGGCCGGGTCGTCCAGTTTTTGGTCCTGTCCGTTTCGCCGCTGTTCGTTGCGTCCGCTGGAGAGTCGGGATTTAAAATTAAAATTTTTTTATGTAATTAATTTTGCATAAAAGTGAAATTTTAATTTTGGAAATCCACGGCCCGTCCGGGGAGAAGCAACGAGATGCTTGATTCAGTGGGAGAGATCAAGTCGAAGATTTTTCTCTGGTTCAACTCAAGGAAGAAGACCATGATAATTGGATAATTTAATTATCCATGCCTTATTTTTTGGTTTTTACTGTTTTGATGTATGACATGTATGGATGTATGCGTGATATGTTTCCTTGCATGTTAGGACGAGAAAATTAAAAACCTTAAGGCTAAAATAACTAAGTGATTAAATTGATTTATTTTTTTTAAAATAAAATCAAATTGGCCTCCATAATTAATTTAAATTGTGAAGTAATTAGCATGCGCATTGACATTAGGATCTTCATCCATATCGGATGTGCTAATTATAGGTTCACTAGTTTTAAATTTCAAAATGATAACATAAGGTAAATATTACTTTTTATGATAGGACCTCTCCATCTGTAGGACTATTATTTAAAGATAATATTTTAAGGATGTTAAATTATGGTGTTCACTTAGGTGTATTAATTAATAAGGTCCACATCGGAGTCTATGTTAATTAATACATGGCCAAGAGAAACCAACTATTAATTTTACTTGTCATAACGTAATTTGACTAGATAGTAAAATTAAAGACGTAAAACTTTACTTGAGAAATGTGTGTGTAAACGTCCACACGATCGTGGCTTGCATGTGCAGATTTTTCGAGGTGTTGGTTGTTAGCATATATATTGTGTTTTGAGGTTTTTCGATATATTTTGCTATGCATTATGTGATGGATGTTTTTAATTTTTATCTCAGATGTCTTTCAATCCACTAGATGTTATTCTCAAAGAAAATAAACTTGATGGCACTAACTTTGCCGATTGGAAAAGAAATCTTGACATTGTCCTGACTGCTGAGGGGCATAAATTTGTCTTAATCGAAGAGAGCCCTCTAGAACCAGAACCGGATGCCACTCCCGAAGAGTTGGCTGAATTCCGAAAATGGAAAAAGTCTGATGAGATGGCTCGCTGTTACATTTTGGCTTCACTGACAAATGTATTGCAGCATCAGCATCAGACAATGGGCTCGGCCGAGGAAATAATGAAAAGTCTCACCGAGATGTTTGGTCATCAGAACCGGGCGGCTAGACAAAATACAATGAGGGTATTGATGACAACCCAAATGTCTGAAGGGACCCCAGTAAGGGATCATGTTCTGAAAATGATGTCTCATTTGAACGAATTGAGCATACTGGGGGCTACTATCGATGCGGAAACGCAGGTCGATATTATCTTAGGCAGCTTACCAAGAAGCTTTGAGCAGCTCCGCCTTAACTACAATATGTGTAACACCCCCAAGATATTCGAGGTGTATTACAGCGCCGTGGACCCCTACATGGGACCCACCAGGCTAACACAAGAAAACACCTCTCGACTAACCATCTCGGTTAGCAAGGAAACCATTGTTAACAACAAGAACATAAAACAACACGTCAGGTACAACCGGCATAATAAACATCAACCGACAAATACGGTAACTCCAACGAAGTCCAAACACAATCCGAAAGGAAAAGCCTAAGTACTCGCGAGTACAATCTATAAGTTTACAATTTGGAAAACATCCACATCAAAAGGGACAGTAGGAAATAACAAGACTCAATTGCACACGTCAACAACCTTGGCCGACATCCTCGTACCATCCCAGTGCCCGCTCGTCTGAACATAACACGAAATCCATAACAAGAATTTCCCGACAACGGGTCCCCAAAGGGTTAGCAATTACGCTAGTACAAGTATTCAAGGCAAACCAATCGCTTACACATTTCATAGTACATGCACCAATATCATTTCAAAAATCAAAACTAGACATGTCTTTCCTAAATAAATACCCACAATTAGCCTTGAGAACGGGCGGCGGCATACATTCTCACTCGAGGCCTCGCAGGACCCTACCGAGTTGGCTACAATTTCGAGAAAAACAAAACTACGCACACGCTATGCCGTGAGAACAGGCGGCGGCATACATTCTCACTCGAGGCCTCACAAGGACCCTAACGAGTTGGCTAGCGGTGCAGAAACTCGTGAAATCCAGGCGGCGGCATAGATTTCCCTCCTTGACCCCGTCAGCCAACACAAGGTGAGCAAATTACACACAATATACATTACCATTTCACGTTAAGCATAAAGGTTTCCAAAAATACTTGCCTTGAATTATTGTGACGCAACGAACGGAAAGGAAAGTCACCGACGACGCTAGGAACCAATGAAACCGAACCTAACGATTCGAAGAATACAATCACAACCATTTCTAAATGAATACGGAATTGGAATACACCCGAAAACCCGCCTACGATTCATGTATATTCGTATATAAACAACAACGAGGGCGGACCACAACCAAACCCTCTCGATTCCGTAAAAATCACGAAATATACCATGAATCCGTAGGGAAACTAAGAATACCAACAAGATTAATCATATTCATCATGAATTAATCGACAAAACGGAACGAATCGGACAAAAGCGAAAATCCTAAATCTACCCAAAAGTAGGGTTCTAAAGATCTAACCTTGATTATTTGGATCGAAGGATGTTATAGGATGATTGATCAACGTTATAACCTCAAGAACTTCATGGATTTGTTGTACAACAACATGGTTTCGTCTCCTCCGAAACCCCACCGCGGACCGAAGAGAAATGAAATGAAAAATGACGGAGAAAGTCAGTGTCATCATTTATATATCGGGCCGGAACTAGCGTGCGCTAGCCTTCCGACTAGCGTGCGCTATCGGCCCGATGTCGGCCGAGCACTCTCGGCCATGGCCCGCATGACCCGGCACCACCACCGACCAATTCTGCCGACCGTGACTCGACCGCCGTCTCCCGCTAGCGTGCGCTACGGCCGGAAGCTTCTGCGCTAAGCCGGCACATCCGGTAGCCACCGGATCGACAACTCATCCGTGCACGTCGCTAGTCGGCGGCGTCAGGCGCTACCCCTGCCCGGTTAGCGCGCGCTACGACCGACAGATGGCGTGCGCTACCCGCCGATCTGGCCGAGTCCAACCTCGAATACCTCTGCCCGGGCCGATAGCGTCTGGCCGACTCGGCAAGCGTGCGCTACACTGCCGAGCTAGCGCAGCGGCGTCCGGCCGTGGCGTGCGCTTACGCCGGTTCTGCCGTGCTGCTCGGCGGTGCCCGACTCGTCCGGCCATAGCCGTCCGCAACTTTCGGCCACGACCCGACGCCTCGATTTCAAAACGCACGAATCGGACACGGCGAAAAGTTCGCGGACGACGTCAACGACTCGAGATGAAAACGTAATGCAATAATTAATCATACGCGACCAAGAAAAGGGTCAAGACGACAAATACCGATATGGATACCCGTAACTTTCAAGAAATTACAAAATGGCCCAAAACGCCCGGAAATCACGATACGTGATCAAATAACCAAACCGAAGTTCACAACACGTCTAACAAAGTTAAACGGACTTGTGGGAAACTCAAATGATTTGGACGAGATTCACAAGAATCGAACTCAAGTGCGGAAAAGTCGCTAAAAGCACGGAACTCAACAAAACAACACCGAAACGAACTCGGATGACAAAAGTGTAGGATTAATCATTCTCGAGAATGACGAAGCGGTCATGAGCGAAGTCGTCAAAAGCGGACTCGCCGAAAAAAGAAATTTACCAAAAATCGAAAATTGCGGATATTACATTCTACCCTCCTTAAAAGAAGTTTCGTCCCGAAACTTAAAATAAGTAGGGAGAAGCAATATCCCTTGCCAAGAAAACTCGACGAGATACACAAAACCGAAGACTCGCGCCCGACGGCGAAACGCTGCAAGGAACGCAAAGAGACATACGGCGAGAAAATACGCTCTAGGGCGACTAACACAACGTCACCGGTAGAGACATAATAAAATCAACGAGTGACAAGCGTCATTAAACGGATAATACAATCAAGTCAATTATCCGAACAATCACAAAACACAACGAACGAAAATCAATATGATTGACCAACCCAACGGTTCATCAATCAAAATGCGAGCCAAACGCTGAACAAATACGGAATTCCACCGCCTAGAGATTGGAAGATCGAAAACGAGACTAATTTCCCGAACTTAAGGGAATTACGAAGGAGCCTGAACGCTCAACAATCACGAAACAAGAACAAAAACTAAACAAACAAACGATTGAGACAACAAAAATCGAACAATCATGTCCGAAACACGTAGGATAATAAAATTCAAACAACAACTCCCAGGATGACCTGGTGAAAACAGAAAGACGTGCATTCCCACAATATCCACAGGAAAGGGAATAGCGATTGAAAAGCCACAACGACAAACGAGTTATTCCAAAACAATACCACCCTCGTTCGATCAACAAAAACAAGGGATAGGGAAAGTTCAGAAATGTTAACGAGCATAAACGAGTTGATAGAGCCAAAGATACAGAAGTTTAAAACCCGATCCACTTGAATAAAAGAACTATTAGAACCAAAAAAAATGTCACTTCCGAACAAGGTTCACAATAGTCGAACCGAATTCGGAAAAGTCACAGCGATAACCAGATCGACTCAAAACCAGATTATAGCTCGTTCGAACGATGAAACCAAGGTACAGAACAAGTTCAGAAGGTATCAATGAACACGAGCGAATCGATAGACTGGAGAAAGAAAAAAAAATATAGAAGTCAAAATAGTACGGGTATTACCTTTGACCTCGCCCCCGAAACTCACCACAACGGAACCAAGGTAACAATACAACAAGCAACCGACACAACGTGGAACAATCACCGATGCACACAATCATACCAACCCGATCTCTAACAGCTCGCATATATGCGATAACGCATAAACCGCTACGAGGCGACAACATCCAATACCAATATCACACCCCTCGCAGAGGCTACCACGACAACTGTGTGGCAAACGACTCAACGCTCACACCACCAATTCAACAACAACTCGGGGGTTAACACCCTAACGAGAGCACGAACATCACACATATATTCCCGGACCACAAATAGGAATGATAGGTTTTGAAAACGAAAACCATCTTTTGAAAATATCTTGCAAGCACCAGTTGATCTTGAGTATCACATGTCAATAAGTAGTACAAACATCGTCATCGAGACTTTTTAAAAAAAAAATCATCTTGCGTTTGATAAAAAATGAAGACACCTTTCGTTAAATTAAAACTTTTCAGCTATATTCGACCTTCGGGTCTAGGCGAATGCATTTCTAAATCATTAGAAATATTTCAAAATATTTTGATCCTCAAAGTAGAATAATTTTGAAACATAGCGTGGCACTAGTAGGCATCTTGAGAGCACTGTGAGAAAATAATTTATTTTAAAAGTACGTCTCGAGGTTTATTTTCTAAGATACTCAAGGTTTTTCAGAAGTACAATAGGCCAAAATGCCCAAAATTCGCACGTATCAACACTTACTTAAACACATCATATCACACGCATCAAATCGCTCAAAATCACGACAGTGATCCTCAGGATATGTTTAACAACATCGTTAAAACAACAATCGGTTTATCAAAACTGGATGGAAAACGATATCAAGAACAAAACTCCAAAAAGTCAACTCTAGGGATTCAAGAAAATACCTAGATTCGGCGAAGAACAATGGATTAGATGATGTTAAAAATCATCTAGGATACTCCAAAACACCTTTGGATGGAAGAAAAATCAGCCCAGATGCGAAACCGAGTCGCTACGTCTCAAACTCATGGAGGAAGAAGAAGAAATGAAGAAAAATGCAACTTCTAGATCGGTGTCCAAGATTTATATCGACACAATTAGCGTGCGCTAATCATTAAGGTTAGCGTGCGCTATCACGGCACCAAACAAAACTCCCGACCAAAAATACCTGCTGTTAGCGTGCGCTAACCCCAAGTGTTAGCGTGCGCTAACGAGAACTTGACTCGATCCGGTAGCTCTGGGCCCACTGCTACCGAGTAGCGTGCGCTATCCTCCCCTTAGCGTGCTACCAACGCACTCTTGCGCGCGCTTGAAAAGCGTAGCGTGCGCTAATGACCCACGAGACAACAACAACATATCCGAAAAGTTACATGCCGTAAACCTTTCTCACACGGGTTTACTGTGCTAAGCACAATTTCCCATCTCATTTCGAAAATGCTAAAAAGACCAATGGCGGTAATATTTTTCCAAAGCTCACAAAATCATTTGTCAAACCATCATGAAATATTCAAGGCCAAAATGCCAAAACTTGATTCAAGGAATCAGTTTTACGAAATAAAACTCAGTTTGCAAAATACCGAAAGCCGTTTGAAAGAACTCACGCAGCGGATAAAATACGGTTCGAAAATACATCAAGAAGTGATTTACACTCCTCGTATAAACCAAATACGAGAGTCTAATAAACACATATCGTGAAATCAAAATCCACAGAAGGATTCCATCATTTAACAACTAATCAAACAAATAACTCGTGTCACACGAGGCACAACACAAAGAAGGGAGTTTAACATCCATAGGTTGCACGTAAGTGACGACCACCCCTCGATACTAACCACGACCAATGATCTCAAACGACGCGTCGCGATGTGACTACGTCAGACAAAATCCGACAAGACAAAACTCAACAAACACAACTTGACTCGACAGCCTAGGTTTCCCGAGGCTAATCTGATTTTAAAATCGTATACTCTAGTTATTCGAAAATAAAACCGATAAGTTAAAAATCGTTTTCAAGACCCTTTCAAACACGACAAGGGCTTAATAGCGGTAGCATTTTATAAAATATCCTAAACACTTTTAAACACGACCTTTAAATACGACACAAGGTTTTATTTGAAAATACAAGGCTGGCTCGCCCAAATTCATGTCACTTTTCAAAAACCCACAATACGATCAAGTCTCAGAGATTTTCAAGCATGCACGCCGCATGTATTATTATTAATAGAAACACATTGGTTGTAAATAATAATAATTAGCCAAGTACCAACAATTTCCGAACACACGCATATACGTCATTCAAAAAAATCACCAGTTCAAAAAGCGCAACTCGGAAATACTAATTCCAAGCATATGTCAAACTATCTCTTCAAGTTTAACAGCGTAACCAAAGATCACTGATTTGGACGTATGTCGAAACCAGCTATGTGAGTTTCTCAACAAACTATGCCATCAATACCTATACCGGAACATATCAATGTTCAAAACTTCTACATCATACTGCACCCTTCGGTGTCCAACTCATTGGTACATTCGGCTCAACATACATTTAGTATATCGCAATTACCAGACGCAGATTCCATCATCCAACAAAAGACTAGAGGGTCAAGCCCTCTCACAATATACCACGGAGCAAAACTCGGATCTTTCGATCACCAACGATCCCACCAACGCTAGGAAGTTTAGCGATGGAAAGCTCGCAAAACGACAAACGGTCAAGCCGAGCAGGCGCACATACTCCCGAGAGAGACAAATGATCGCCAATACTAGAATCAAAAGTACACAACCGGATGGATCGAGAAACAACTCGGCGATAAGTACGAGAGAGGCAATCACAGTTCAAGAAGTGGAATTTCAATACGAGAAAACAAGAGAATTGAGTAAGGAAAACTTACGAGCACTGGATGTACTGAGATGCCGGCAGCGGTGTGACAATGTGCAAAACAAAACACAACTAGACCCAAATAACCAACAAGCCTAGGTATCCATAAACCTAGAGCTCTGATACCATTTTCTGTAACACCCCCAAGATATTCGAGGTGTATTACAGCGCCGTGGACCCCTACATGGGACCCACCAGGCTAACACAAGAAAACACCTCTCGACTAACCATCTCGGTTAGCAAGGAAACCATTGTTAACAACAAGAACATAAAACAACACGTCCGGTACAACCGGCATAATAAACATCAACCGACAAATACGGTAACTCCAACGAAGTCCAAACACAATCCGAAAGGAAAAGCCTAAGTACTCGCGAGTACAATCTATAAGTTTACAATTTGGAAAACATCCACATCAAAAGGGACAGTAGGAAATAACAAGACTCAATTGCACACGTCAACAACCTTGGCCGACATCCTCGTACCATCCCAGTGCCCGCTCGTCTGGCTGAACATAACCTGAAATCCATAACAAGAATTTCCCCGACAACGGGTCCCCAAAGGGGTTAGCAATTACGCTAGTACAAGTATTCAAGGCAAACCAATCGCTTACACATTTCATAGTACATGCACCAATATCATTTCAAAAATCAAAACTAGACATGTCTTTTCCGGAAATAAACAGTCCACAATTAGCCTTGAGAACAGGGCGGCAGCATACATTCTCACTCGAGGCCTCGCAGGGACCCTACCGAGTTGGCTACAATTTCAGAAAAACAAAACTACGCACACGCTATGCCGTGAGAACAGGGCGGCAGCATACATTCTCACTCGAGGCCTCACAAGGACCCTAACGAGTTGGCTAGCGGTACGAAACTCGTGAAATCCAGGGCGGCAGCATAGATTTCCCTCCTTGACCCCGTCGGGCCAACACAAGGTGAGCAAATTACACACAATATACATTACCATTTCACATTAAGCATAAAGGTTTCCAAAAATACTTGCCTTGAATTATTGACGACGCAACGAACGGAAAGGAAAGTCACCGACGAACGCTAGGAACCAATGAAACCGAACCTAACGATTCGAAGAATACAATCACAACCATTTCTAAATGAATACGGAATTGGAATACACCCGAAAACCCGCCTACGATTCATGTATATTCGTATATAAACAACAACGAGGGCGGACCACATCCAAACCCTCTCGATTCCGTAAAAATCACGAAATATACCATGAATCCGTAGGGAAACTAAGAATACCAACAAGATTAATCATATTCATCATGAATTAATCGACAAAACGGAACGAATCGGACAAAAACGCGAAAATCCCTAAATCTACCCAAAAGTAGGGTTCTAAAGATCTAACCTTGATTCGCTGGATCGAAGGATGTTATAGGATGATTGATCAACGATATAACCTCAAGAACTTCATGGATTTGTTGTACAACAACATGGTTTCGTCTCCTCCGAAACCCCAGCCGCGGACCGAAGAGAAATGAAATGAAAAATGACGGAGAAAGTCATTGCATCATTTATATCTTGGGCGGAACTAGCGTGCGCTAGCCTTCCCGACTTTAGCGTGCGCTTATCGGCGATGTCGGCCGAGCACTCTCGGCCATGGCCCGCATGACCCGGCACCACCGACCAATTCTGCCGACCGTGACTCGACCGCCCGTCTCCCGCTAACGTGCGCTACGGCGGAAGCTCGCGCTAGCCGACATCGAGAGCCACCGGATCGACAACTCATCCGTGCGTACGCTAGTCGGCCGGCGTGCGCTACCCCTACCGGTTAGCGCGCGCTACGACCGGCGATGGCGTGCGCTACCCGCCGATCTGGCCGAGTCGAGAACCTCGTAATACCTGCCCGGGCAGATAGCGTCTGGGCCGACTCGGCAAGCGTGCGCTACACTGCCGAGCTAGCAGCGCGCGGCGTCGGCCGTGGCGTGCGCTCGCGGTTCTGCCGTGCTGCTCGGCGGTGCCCGGCTCGTCCGGCGATCCATAACCGTCCGGCCAGCTGCTCAGCCGCCACGACCCGACGCCTCGATTTCCGAAAACGCACGGAACGAACACGACGAAAAGTTCGCGGACGACGTCAACGACTCGAGATGAAAACGTAATGCAATAATTAATCATACGCGACCAAGAAAAGGGTCAAGACGACAAATACCGATATGGATACCCGTAACTTTCAAGAAATTACAAAATGGCCCAAAACGCCCGGAAATCACGATACGTGATCGAATAACCAAACCGAAGTTCACAACACGTCTAACAAAGTTAAACGGACTTGCGGGAAACTCGAAACAGCAGTTTCGGACGAGATTCACAAGAATCGAACTCAAGTGCGGAAAAGTCGCTAAAAAGCACGGAACTCAACAAAACAACACCGAAACGAACTCGGATGACAAAAAGTGTAGGATTAATCATTCTCAGAATGACGAAACGGTCATGAGTGAGTCGTCAAAACGGACTCCGGCCGAAAAAAAAGAAATTTACCAAAAATCGAAAATTGCGGATATTACAATATGAACCGTAGGACATATAGTTTGGCGGAACTTCTGACAGAGCTTCAATCTGCTGAAGGTCTCTTCAAACAAGGTTATCATCAGATTCTTGCGGCAACCGGTGCTACTTCTTCCAAACCCAAATGGGGAAAGAAGAAAAAGCAGGTTGGCCATAAGCAAGCGGCAAACCTCAAGGTGAAAAGCAAGGCTCCTCACCCCGATGCGAACAAAAAGTCAAAGGGAAAGTGCTACAAGTGTGGTCAGAAAGGACATTTTAAAGCGGACTGCCCTGCTCTTAAGAAAGGTATGTATCGTGCACTAGTAGTCAAAACATGTTTGACAACTTGTTCTTCCACTTCGTGGATAGTTGATTCAGGCTCCACTGATCATGTTTGCTTTGACTCGCATGGTTTTCAGGTAACCAAGCAGCTTAGTGCGGGCGAGATTACCATCAACTGGGGCGATTATTCCAGGCTTATGGCTGTTGCAGTGGGAGTCGTGCAGTTGAATATTAATGATAAATTATTAGTCCTCAATAATGTATTATTAGTACCGGATTTTAGAATGAATTTAATTTCGGTTTCTAAATTAAAAAGCGATGGTTATTCAGTTTCTTTTGACGATGATGCCATTATTAAGAAAAAAAGCGGTGAATATATTTGCAAAGGTATTTTTAATGATGTACTATATGTCGTTAATACTGCACAAACTCCTATGCATAAATCACTTAACTCTTTGTCTAAACCTAAAAAGAGAAAAGAACCTTCAAGCATAAACCAAACATATCTGTGGCATTTACGGTTAGGACATGTAAACCTTAGAAGGATTCAAAGATTGGTAGACGATGGCCCATTGGATGATCCCCAAGTTGAGTCATTTACAATTTGTGAATCTTGTCTGGAAGGTAAGATGACCAAAAGGGTTTTTAAAACCAAGGGAAACCGTGCCCAAAATTTATTAGAATTGGTTCATACGGATGTATGTGGTCCAATGAATATCCAGGCTAGGGATGGTTTCGAATACTTCATCACGTTTATAGATGATTATTCGAGATATGGATACATATATTTGATGCGATGTAAGTCTGAAGCCTTTGACAAATTCAGAGACTTCAAGACTGAAACGGACAAGCGTCATGGGAAGAGTATCAAGCCACTACGATCTGATCGTGGTGGCGAATACCTTAGTGGAGAGTTTTTGGATTTCTTGGCGAATGAGGGGATTTCGTCCCAGCTCACCGCATCGGGAACTCCACAACAAAATGGTGTGGCTGAAAGAAGGAATAGGACTCTTTTAGAAATGGTTAGATCAATGATGAGTTATTCAGATTTACCTATTTCGTTTTCGGGATACGCCTTAGAAACAACGGCGTACATTCTAAACCTGGTGCCTTCGAAATCAGTTCCAAAAACACCCACAGAACTGTGGAGTGGGCGTAAGCCCAGTCTAGGACATGTTCGAATTTGGGGTACTCCAGCACATGTGCTGAATAAGGAAGCTGATAAGTTGGCATCTCATACAGAAGTACGAGTGTTTGTAGGACATCCTAAGGGAACGAAGGGTGGCTTGTTCTATAGTCCCCAGGATCAGAAGGTCATTGTTAGCACCAATGCCTGATTTCTGGAAGAGGATTATATGATTAGTCACAATCCCATGAACGAGATAATTCTGGAAGAGCTGAGGGGAGAGACTCCGTCTATACCAATCGTACAAGCGCCAAATAACACTGCACCACGTATCGATTCTGATACTTTTACACCAACTCAGGATTTGCCTCGTCGTAGTGGGAGGGTTGTTCGTCAGCCCGAACGATTCATAGGCGTGGGAAAGTCTTCGGACTCAATCCCAGGCGAAGATGAATCAGATCCCTGGACCTATAAGGAGGCAATCCAAGATAAAGATACTGACTCCTGGCAAGTAGCAATGGAATCAGAAATGGGATCTATGGATTCCAATCAAGTGTGGGATCTAGTAGAGCTACCTGATGGTGTACAAGCCATTGGGAGTAAATGGGTCTACAAGCGAAAAAAGGACGTGACGTGAAGGTTGAAACCTTCAAAGCGAGTCTTGTTGCAAAAGGTTACAATCAAAAAGAGGGTATCAATTATGATGAAACCTTTTCGCCGTAGCCATGCTTAAGTCAATCCAGATTCTTTTAGCTATAGCTGCGCATTTGGATCTGGAGATTTGGCAGATGGATATCAAGACTGCATTCTTGAATGAGAGTCTAGACAAGGAAATCTATATGCGCCAAGCATAGGGATTCATTGCTGAAGGAGAAGAGCACTTGGTGTGCAAACTTAAGAAATCCATTTATGGACTTAAGCAAGCATCTAGATCTTGGAACACTCGTTTGTGAAGTTGTCCATCATATGGATTCGTCCAATGTCCGAGTGAGAGTTGTGTGTATAAGAAATGCGATGGAAACGTGTTGGTGTTTCTTATCGTATGTAGACGATATCCTTCGATTGGAAACAACGTGAAGGAATTGTCGGACGTCTGGGTATGGCTATCGGCGATTCGATATGAAGGATCTAGGAGAAGCAGGACACACCCTTGGAATCAGGATCTTTCGTGATCGGAAGAAAAGGATGTTGTGCTTATCCCATGCATCCTATATCGATACAGTGCTGAAGCGGTTTAGCATGAAGAATTCCAAGAAAGGTTTTCTACCTTACAGACATGGAATTCAACTATCTAAGGACATGTGTCCTAAGACACAAAAGGAGATAGATGACATGAAGATGGTCCCTTATGCATCTGCTGTGAGAAGTCTCATGTATGCTGTGCTTTGCACTAGACCAGATATCTATCATGCCGTGGGCATGGCTGCTAGATATCAGTCAAACCCGTGACCGGATCTTGGATTGTCAAGCACATACTCAAGTACCTGAGAAGGACTAGGGAGTACATGCTTGTATATCAATCAGACGACCTGTTTCCGGTGGGTTACACTGACTCAAATTTTTCATCGGACAAAGAAAAGTCCAAATCTACTTCGGGTTATGTGTTTAGCCTGGGAGGTGGAGCCATTAGTTGGAGGAATGTGAAGCAGAAATACATCTCGGACTCTACCATTGAAGCCGAGTACGTGGCAGCCTATGAGGCAGCCAAGAAGGCAGTGTGGCTCAAGTACTTCCTGCAGGACTTAGATGTGATTCCCGATTTTCCAGAGGGTATTATACTTTATTGTGATAATACTGGTGTAGTCGCAAATTCGAGGGAACCACGAGCCCACAAGGCAACTAAACATATCAACTTCAAGTACCACATCATACGACACTTCGTAAAGGAAGGAGACGTAGTTGTAGCCAGGGTTGCATCGAAAGATAATCTTACTGACCCTTTCACGAAAGGCCTACCCTCAAAAGTTTTTGAAAGGCATGTGGAAGGAATGGGATTACGGTGTATGGCAGCATTGCTTTGAGTATAAGTGGGAGAAATGAGAGACTATGTAATAGAGTATTATACTTAAAAGCATGCTTTAAGTATAAGTGGGAGATTGTTAGGATTATATATTGCAAAGCATACTTTATGCTTGTATTACCTAATTTCCCTGTTACTACATATGAGAATATTAATTACATTTAATCACATGTTTTGCATATTTATTCACGTTATGGTTATGCAAATGAAATGTCTAATTATTTTATATTGTAGATAATGTGGTGTGTTGGTGTCACACGGAAGATCACATTTTCGGTGCCTAATAAAATAATATAATAGTTCACAACCTATATAATTATTAGACAAATTATATAAAAGGTTGTAGTGTATGCTTGAGAATAGTTGGTCTTGACTATTAGCATACATTAGCGTATTTGCATATGTTGAACTGGATCGAGGTGAGATAATGTCTTCTGTATTGACTGTAAGAAGAACGTAAATCTCGAATAATTATTATTTCTTAATTCTAAGTATATAATATTTAATTGTGTATTTATAATAATTATTGCTTTGATTTACCATAGGTGAGAGTCAAAATGATCGACTCAATAAGCCTCGTATCTTGGGCAATAATATTATTTATACGATAGTTATTATTATTACTAGAAATCGTATCCCGACTCGTGCGGGTTGATGGTGTCCCCTTGAGGAGCTCGATAATGATTATTATATTAAACCCTGCAGGTGGATTTAATTCCGATATAATAATAAGGTTCGAGTGGTACTACTCTTGGATAAGATATTAATTAATTAAAGCTGTCAGTAGCTTATAATTAATTAATGGGCATTCGATATCTTAAACACGGGAAATAATATATTTAATGATGAGCCCAATTTCGTAATTTGAGATTTTGATAGGAAGTGCAATATCAACCTTTTAGTGGACTAAGTTGATATTAATAGATTCATTATATTAGGAAGAGTCCTAATAAGGTAAGATGAATTTATTGGGAGTCTTTCCATAATCCTCCTTAAGATCCCTAGTAGTCGTCCAAGAGCCTATATATAGGACATATTGGGTTGTCCGATTTTGCATAATTTCATACACAAGGAATTTCGATTTTTTTCTTCTAAGTGTTTAATTGTGGATTTTGACTTGTGTCTTTGATTCCACAATTGAGAGAACACTTTTATTCTTGCTACATATCGGAATAACTTGAAGAAAAGAAAATCGAGAGTTGTGAGGGATAGAAATCGCCCGATCCCAAGGTTGTCCAAACAAGATCCGGTAGCTCGTTGCCCACACAACGTCCGGGTTAAGGCGGATCATACTCTAGAAGGTCTAAAGGTAGAAATACACGGAGATCAAGACGAATGTAACCAATACTCTTCAAAAGGTAATATCCTATGATCTTTGGATCTAGATTAGGATATTTTAATTATCAACATATTTAATTAATAAATAATAAATAATATTTAAATTGCTTATTAATCTTAGTAATTAATTAATTAGCATGCCTAAATAGATCTTATGCTCGTAGATGCGTAAAACGCGATTATCATCTTTCCCAAACTTCACTTCCACTGCGTTTTACTTTCCAACAGTATCTTGATTTTTTCTTTGTTTATTTGATTCACACTTCATCCATCATGCATGTATTGATTTTCCGATCATTGACCACCTAATAAAATATATGGTTGTTGAGCTCACAAGATGGTCAAAAATGGAATATTCAGCATATGATCTGTCCAAAAATGACTTTGAAAAACGGCCCAGTTTGCGCCGTGTTGTGCGCCGTTTTGTGGTGACTCGGTCTCTTCCGGAACACACTCGAGGACACGGCGCAAAATGCTGGCCGTGTGTGAAACGGCCCAAGACACGACCGACAGAAAACGGCCCTCGTTGCGCCATATGTGAAACGGTCGACAGGGAACGGCCTTGTTTGCGCCGTGTTGTATTGATCGTTTTGTGGATTGTCTCCTTGAAAATGTTCTGATTTTGGATTTGATTTTGTTTTTCGTCCTTTCTGACGTGTCATGTCATCAATCTGCAAAATAAATATTTTTAGCTCATATTTTGACATATCTTTAAATCAGTTATTTATTTATCACAAATCAGTATAATTATGCCACAAAAAAGAATATTTATATATGAATTTTTAGATCAAATATTCATTAATCAAATACCCCACACTTGAACATTTGCTTGTCCTCAAGTAAACTTCAGATATAGTACGATTGAACATACCAATAATTTTACCACACCTCAAGGGGTAAATCAGACCAAGTTTTTTTTATAGTTTTGTCAAATCTCAAGAAAATTTCCATTTAATCAAAAGTATGAATTCATAAAACTCGCTGGATAAGTGTGTCGCTCACTCTCAAGTGTATATGGGACATATTTTCGCTCAAGCTTATTTAATGAGGTGAAAACTTCCATATGCGTGCAAATCGTCTTTTATCTCTACCACTTGTGTGTGTAACGTTGTGAATCAAAAAGAACTTTTAGGTTGTAATGTCGGCTCTTTGGTTGGGGTAGGAAAATATGGATAAAGTGACTTGAAACCTATAATATCCGGATTTATTATTGAGTATTTCATCTGTATTTGAACCCTGTATTATTCGGAATTGTCATATCGATAATTGAAGTGTGATATTTCTCGTATTTGTATGCTTGTACATGAGTATGGCAACATGTAAATTTTCCCATGCAAATACGTGATAACGTACGTTATCTGTCGGAGTTAGCGTACGCTACGAATGTAGCGTAGCGTGCGTTAACTAGCTAATAATTGAGCTAGGTGGCTGTCACATGCGCCAACCAGACATGGGTCCGGATAAGATTCCCTCGGATGAACCTGGACACTGTTGAAGTCAACGATTGTTAATGTACGCTAAGGATTGTTTCTAGCGTACGCTAATTTGTGTTACTTACGTACGTAACCTGATGGTGTAACGTACGTAATCAAGGTCAGAATCAGGACAGTTAACTATCAGGACGATAGCGTACGCTAAATTATGCTGGGTAGCGTACGCTAAGAGGCTAACGTACGTTATGCATGAAGGCTAACGTACGTTAAGGACAGAAAATTATAAATAAGACATCACACCATTTCATTTCAGCTCGTTCATTTCACCTATCCTTCAGCATACTTCGTGCCCAGAGATATCCTAGCCCCCTTAGACACCTTTAGAACACTTTTTCTTGATCATTGAAGATTGGAGATTACTCATTGAAGTGGAGAATCGTTTTGGATTGACACACAAGTAACCGGAGATGATTCTACCTATTGTCTCGGTGTTTCCTTCATCTTAAGGTATGTTATACTACCTCCAATCTTGGTTTCGTGTTCTTAAGGATATGATGATCATGCTATTAAGATATTAAGTTCCATTGATGAATTATTCGACCAAACATCACATTTAGAAGTTGGGATGATTATGCTTAAGATATCATTGTTGTAAACATCATTGTAGAATCCTATTACGTCAAATGATGAGAGTAAGCTTCTAAGATTGATTAACCGTATTAAATAACGTTGCCATATTGATCGTAGACTTGGAGATTGATATCACTTTTGATAAACGGACTTAAGAAATAATCATCGAAGGTTGTATCCTTTCTTATAAGTTGGATTTGTTAGTTCTTTTAAATGAAGTCTGAAAGTCATGATGATATTGGAATCTAGTGCATCAACCTTAGATCACCCGAACTTCACATGAGTATGATAATCGAGATTGAATATAAGTGTTGCAATGATTACATTTCCTTGAATTCGAAGATGTTTGAATCCGTAAGATCATTCATAGTTTTGATGAACATGTTATGTTGAAGGATAACATACGTTAATCACTGAGGATTTCGTAAGCTTCATCACAGTTAGAACAGTCGTCTGCCCTGTGAGAAACTGCCATGCACGCTTAGCGTACGCTATGCTATGTAGTTAACGTACGCTATCAGGCATAGTTAACGTATGCTACGTTTGGTACGTAACGTATGTTATATCATCAGATGAGTTAGTCGGCTGATCAGAGAGGGACTGTCAATACGTGGTTAGCGTATGCTAGACTTCGTAGTTTACGTGCGCTAATGAGTAGACTTAACGTACGCTACCTATGGTACGTAACGTACGTTAAGCAGTTCAGACAGGTTACGTTTTATGAACTTCCGACCGTAATTTGGATTTTTAGATGTCCGTACGATGTGAGATGAACTCTATGTTATTTCTTTTATTTAAGGTTCGAGCTTGCTACGTGATTGATCGAAGGGGCGACCTTCGAGTGTTTTGTTTTTCGTGGAAGTATTATTCTTATCTTCGAATCGAGGCAAGTACCCGAATTGTTTTATGTATTGATGTTATACATATTGTTGTACATGTATGTAGTTGTTGTATGTCCACCTCCTGTTGGTCCGACGGGATCATCGGGGGATCTATGCTAACGTGCGCTAGATCATCGGACGGGTTTTTCCACCTCGAGTTGGTTTGACGGAATCATCGGGGGGTCTAGGCAGTGAACGTTGGATCATCGGAATTCCCATGTGTATGTTGTGATATCATGTTGTGATTATCATGTGTGTATGTTATTATTGAGTTTCTCTCAGGAGAAGACTCTTTGGTTCTTTGTCATTTATGTTATTATTATTCTTCGTGAGATGTTGAATAATATGTTGTGGTACTTGTACTAGCATCGTTGTGCTTGTTAGGAGTATGCCCTCGAATGCCACTCAGAGGATGTTGAGTGAGGGCATTGTACTTGTAATTATGTAAATCATTAATAGAAGGCAATGGATGTTTCTTTATTTACTAGCAGTTACTGACATTCCTAACTCGTAAATATACATATAGAAACTAGTCCGTGTATTTGAGATCAAAACGTTCCACTCCTTATTGGATAATGGGGTCGGCACTGGAAAGGTTTATAGCTCAAATACTTAATCGTTTGCAAGTCGATGAAACTTGACTGGGCGTTAAGTTTATGTGAAGACTTGTATGACGTGTTCTTTGACATGGAGAGTGCCTGTCGAACGCTAATGGTTAGTGGGAGCACACATTATAGCTATGCTAATTGAATTAGTATACTCGAACCGACTCACCCTCGATTCGTCACACAGATTTCACTCCGGGACAGTCAATGATGGAATCGAAAGGTTGTGATAGGTAAGGCTGAGCACCGGGTCTGACCCGGCCCGGACCGACCCGGTCCGGAATGGCCCGGATTATAAATGGTCGGACTTTACCGGGTCGTTCCGGGCTAGACCCGGATTTTCCGGGTTTTGACCCGGTCCGGCCCGAAACCCGGTTTTGGAGAAAATGGAGACCCGGGACCCGGACCTAATTAATAGGTCCGGTTCAGGTCCGGTCCGGGTTCGTTCCGGGTCTGGGTAAAAACCGGGTCCGGACCATTTGTGCTCAGCCCTAGTGATAGGTATTCGTGAACCTTCGACTTGAGGATTTAGTAGGGATGTGCTTGTGACGTCAAGGTTTTCATTAGAGTAGTTCGACCCTGTAAACCGGAAGGCGGGGGTCAACCTCGACGTGCATCTTGACGGGCAAGTAGCAGGTCTTACTGAATACCAAGATAGAATTCTTTCTCCCGTTAGTGAGCGGGTTGTATGTCCTATGCGGTTATTGGCAGATGAGATCATAAGTCTTTGGCCAAAGCATTGGAGCTAGTTGTATTGGATACACGAGAGCTCGATGATCTCGATTTGTATTAACGTATGCATAGCGTCAAGTACAGATAGGGTTTGGCTGACCGTGACCCTATAACTTGATCGGGACATTTGAAAGAAGGGTTTATACGTTTTTATGTCAAGATTTATTCACCTCGGCAGGCGATCGAATACAAGGCCGAGCGACCGACTCCACAACCAGTCAAGCTATGGCGAAACTCGCCTAAACGAAGATACTAGACCACCTTCAGGCATCTAGCGATCGACTCCCAAGGCGATCGCCCTTTGGTACCTAGAGATCGACTCTGGTGCCCGGCTAAGGACGACCGTCCTACGCCCCGAACAGAAACCATCGTCCGTCAAAGTCCACAAAGAATAGATCTCAAAGCAGCGCCCATGTGCAGATCCAAGACAAGATCCGTATTTCATAGATCATTGACCACCAACAGCTGTCTCTGACAAAGGCGGCTTTACCTACCGACAAGCCCGCCGAAAGGCACAAGGTGGGACCGCCTGTGACAGCGACTCCGATGCGTGCAAGCTTCTCATTGGACCGCGCGGCTGGCTGCCAGCAACTCCTGCATACTTTAAGGAGACAAGCCCATGTGCTAAAAGACGACCGCCCGCTTATTATAATACAGGAAATGCGATCGCCCAGCAGATCCAAGTGCTATAAATAGAGAACCTCCTTCTACTGGAAAAAGGTTCCGCATTCAGTTCACGAATTCTTCATTCGGTTCGAGCATTCTCCATTAAGTTCAGAGAAAATACATACAAACATACATAATCTCAGGCTCCCGGCTTCCTCACCGGAATCTACCTTAGGATTTCTCTCTCAACACATCTCAACCAGAAGACGGTCGGCAGAGGCAAGAAGTCTCCACAGATCAGATTCGCAAGCCTCTGAGCTCAGATACATAGAAACTACATGTCGTAAGAGGCGGTCGATCTCTCGCCGCCGTGACAGTTCACCAACTTTGTTACAAAAACTCAGAGAGCATCACATCTGGTTCTTCCGGCAATCTACACGCTCGCTAGCTAAGATAACTAGAATCGTTGCACTCATTGTAATAGTATTCTAACATTAATACTTGTATCCTTGAATATTCGTATTAATAATATCTCGCGAGAGCATTCAAGCCCGGGACTAACAACCCCGACAAATCTTGTGTTATTTACTTTCTCTACGGAAGTGCTCTCGCACTTTGTTTGCTATCCATCCATTCCAGTAATATCTATCTCCGGATAATATTTTGGGTAGTAACAATTGGCGCTAGAAGAAGGGGCTAATCTAAACCTTCATCTTTATTCCTACCGTCCCGAAGAAAACCTTCAGAATCATGGCATCCACCTCTGCACCGAAGAGAGCCACTATCCAAACCGTCGGACACTGAGTCCCGGCTCAATCCGAGCCCCAGCCGACGGCGGAGGGAAGTCGCAGGAATGCGAGACTCTCGATCCCGCATCTGAGGGGTGGTCCCAGCCTCTCACTCGATCAGATCCAAACTGTGGAGCAGATCGAGGAGGCTATGGCCCTCCTAAAGGAGCGACGGAGAGCATGCGCAACTCCCGATATTACTCCCTCGGCCATCCGCCGCGTGGGCAAACAGAAATTCAAAGGGCTACTGGGCGAGCGATCGTCAGAAAGCCCCAAGTCGCGAGAAAAGGCTCTCTCCAGATCGGACGGTTCCGTGTTCAGTCGCCTAGGGAGCGATCCATCATGGAAACCGGGGCAATCTGGCCCCAACCACGAGATGATGGATTCCGAGTCCGTCACCAGGAGTTCGGCCTACCCAACTCCCAGCCGAAGGCAGATCAGCCTCTTGTCCCCCATTCCAAACGCCAGGAGGTCTGTACTAGACCGCCTCGGCTCCCGCTCTGATCGCCTAGCTGCGGGCATCCAGGCCACAGCGATGGCCGCTATGCAATGCCAGCTCGACGAGATGAAAGCACTCTTGGACACTGGGGCAAGCACCAGCAGAAAGATCATCAGACCGACCGAGCCGCTCGCGGCCCACATCGAGCTCGCCCCCGTGCAACCAAGGATCGCTCCTCCCAAAACACCTCTATACGAAGGGAGGTCGGACCCCGAAACCCACCTAAGTAAATTCCGGATCTACATGACCGGGTGTGGGGCATCAGATGCAACTAAGTGCCGAATCTTCCCGTTAACATTGGGCGAGCTGGCCCATAAGTGGTACGTCTCGCTACCACCACGATCGATCATATCCTTTGAGAAACTGGCGAACGACTTCACGTCGTACTTCGCCGCCAAGGTCGCCAGACCAGAAGGCCCCCACCGCATGATGAAAACCAGGCAGGGGGAAGACGAATCCGATGCGGACTACATCGACTGAGTGGACGAAATCGTCCTCACCGGCGAGCCCATCAGCGATGATCTCGCTCTCTATTTAGTCCTGGGGGGATTCTACGGTCACTAACCCATGTTTAGACACCTGACGAAGGACATCCCCCCAACTTACGCGATCTTCCGCGCTAAAGCTGCTGACTTTCTGGCCAGGCAGAAGCTGCTCACCCTCCGCCTAGGCGAGGAAATGCCACCTCCTGCCCTAAAGACGGCGATCGCAAAAACCAAGAAGGCGGTCGCCAAGCCGCCCGGAGATCGCAAGACCCTCGAGGACATGGAAGCCCATCTCATCCATACGTTCAACCGAACTTCGGCCCGCATTTACTACGCCGTCAAAGGGCGCGAACCGCTGAACAAGCCAAAGGCGATAAGGGACCATGGTCACCTGGACCACAATCAATATTGTGCCTTCCATAAGAGTCCCGGCCACAGCACCAACCAATGCCGCGACCTCCTCAAACAACTCTGGAAATTGTTCGAGGAAGGCAAGTTGGACAGCTTATTGGCTTAGCCGGAGCCCCTCCAATCTCCCAACACGGTGGACCGAGTCGAACGCGAACAGGCTGGAGAACTCATACGAGCCGACCCCTCGATCAACCTCGGCGACCGTATGCTTCAATCAAGAGAAGGTAACCTCGGACGTCTCTCCCCGATTTCCCACCTCATCAAACCAAAGGCTACTGCCTGGACGAACACTTCTAAACCGGAGGACTCGTTCGCCATCTACAGTTCATCATCTAACATGGTGGACTAAGGCACGAGATCGCCTCCCCCGCACAACGTACACCGTCGAAGGTCGGCATCTACATGACGATCCGAGGTAGAAGAGTGCATCCATGGTCCTGGTAGTCGATGGAACCGACTGCTTCGGCCATGCAAGGTCCCTTTGGGCCACGATCGCCCGCCCTTCGTTTAAATACGAGGTCGGCGTAGTCTGAGGGCCCTCCAAAACTAATCAATGGACACGCTCGCCCGCCCTCAAAAGTTCATCATCTAACATGGTGGGCCCGGACAGTGCGGCGTGTCCCTACCCCCGTCTCAACGTACACCGTCGAGGGTCGCCATCTTCATGGCGGCCCGAGGTGGAAGCAGAGCTAACAAGCCGTGGAAGTGGAGTTGATTAATCCGACGACGCCCCGCGCAAGGAATCTTCCAGACTGAGACCGCACACCCTTCGTTTAAATACGAGGCGAGGCGCAGCCTTCGGAGGACCCTACCAATTAAGTGAGTCACGAGAACTTAGCCATCAGACGGAATGTCGCTCGTGTATAAGACATGATCATGGAGGTCGGTCCATCGAACTCCGCGATCGTGCACGGCTGCTCAAGACCGAGATAAATGGCTCCTTTGGAGGATTCGACAAATTTGAAGACCGCTCACTCAACGATTTATTTTCGTCCCCTTACTTTCACTAAGTGAACAAAAACAAGGGGGAAGAGTGCGTAGATATACACGACGATCGTCCCTATCTAATCACATACGGAGATCGACATTTTCAGATGTCTGTGCAGCGATCGAATGTGTTGTAAAAGTCATCTACGTGAGTTTATCAATTCACGTAGCTTACAGCAATCTCTCCTCACACATTTGTACAAAGTCAAGCAAAAGACTCAAAAATAGCATCCATTCAAGTGATAAATCGAAAGACCAAATATTCATTTCATTACTCGAAATCTCAAAGGTACATACAAGGTCGCCCGAAGGCCTAAGTACTACAAAAAGTAAGCTACAAAGTTACAAGGCAAAAAGCTAAAGCAAACAAGTATGAAGAGCCTCAGGCCCCCGCCTGGCCTCCGCCTTCAATCGCCGGATTGGCCTGCGCCCCTTCGCCAGCCTCCGGAGCAACCTCCCCATCCTCCGGAGCATCAGGATGAACGAGATTCGCTGGAGTCGGATACCAACTCAAATCCACGCCAAGTTCCGAGAGATCCAAAATCGGCAAGGAGAAAGCAGGATGAAGAGTATGCTCCAACGCATACGCCTTGAAATTCTCAGCAAGAGGGCCGACCTACAGCCCTCCCTTCTTAGCAGCTCGGATCGAGTCAGCGAACGCCATATAATAGGCAAACTCACTGACAAACTCCAAGTTAAGAAAGGGATTGGCCTTGGTCGCCTCTACCTCCCCTTTCAGCTCCGCCATCGCCTGTTGCGCACCTTGGAGCTCGGCCTCCCTGGCAGCCGTCTTTTCCCTCGACTCCGCCAACTCGCTAGTCAGCCGAGCGACGGTCACCTTCAGTCGATCGGCCTCCGTCTCAGTGGCCTTCTGCGAGCGTACGACATTTGTCATCCGGTCCCGAAATCGATCAACCGTCACCCGAGCCATCTCGGCATCCTTCCTCGCCAGCTCAAGCTCTTGGCTCGCCCGCTTAGCCGCTTCCAAGGAGTCCTTCTCCATTGCCACAATCTTGTCGGCGAACTCGGCGTTCTCTTTTCGAGCCGCCTCGAGATCCGCCTGCAGGCGAGTAGTGGAAGGACGCCCCTCAAACTCCTACGCAGCCTGGACAGCCATGGTCGCCGCCTGGAGAGAAAGGGCGAGAACAGCCTGCATTGTGCTCCCAGATCGCTGACGAGCGATCGCATCTAGATCGGTCTTCCAAGCCTTCGGTAGAGCAGAAACGGCCCGGTTGACGTATTGCGGGATGTCACAGGACTGGCGAGGAGATCGGCACGCTAAGAAATCCAACACCATCGGCGGGCAAGATGGATCAGTGCGACGGATCCTACATCAAACAAAAAAGTTAAACACCTCTCCTACACGAATAACCAGTTTCAACTCAACAGATAAAGCTTACCTCTCGGCTCTTTCAGGATCGCGGCCAAAATATGGCTTCCCACGAGGGGTCTCGGCCTCAGCGATCGCCATCTCTCGCAAAAATGCCGCAGAGGGCGGCTCATCCACCGGGGGAGCAACAGTGATCGGAGGCGCGGCGATCGTCACCTCACTGGCAGGGGCAGAAACTGGAGTTTCTACCATCCTCTGCTATTTACGATTCGTCCGAAGCCCCTCCTCCCGAACTTCCTCCTCAGCCACGATCGGCTCTACGCGAGGCTCCACCTCTGGAATGATAGGTAACACCACAGGAGGAGCCCGAGAGGACTTCTTCTGGCGGAGACGACCCAAAACTCCTGGGTTCGACATATCTATCTCCGGTGGGGGCTCCAAAAAAACGAGGAAATCGGACCTCTACAATAAGGACAGTTGAACAACAGTTAGACACACTCTCCAAGCAAGACGATCGTCAAATAATTGGAGATCGCGGAAACCCATACCTGAGACCGAGAGATGACGTGGGAAGCCTAATAGCCGTGCAGACAACCAACGACTCTCCTTATTAATCCACTGAGCGTCTAAGTCGTCGTCCGGCAAACTCCGTATCCGCTCCCATATGACTCGCCGAGTGTCGGGATATGGAAACCTGCAAAAGGAAAACCAAAATTAGATCAGTTCAGATCATATCCGAGCAAAGGGAGAGTTAGAACCCTTACCCGGATTCCTCTACCGAAAGCCGGTTGGAATATTCAACTCGTCCGTAGGATTGCTGCTCGCCAGGGCCTTCCATGAACCGCCAACCCAGAACCACTTCGCCGTGTCTCCCCGCACCTTGTTCGGGACTCCGAGGATCACCCGACCGGATCGGCCTTGAATATGATAGCCTCCGACCGACCCTTTCTGAGCCATCAGCTTGAACAGATAGTTCATCTCCAACGGCGAAGGAAGGCGGTACAGTCGGTGGCCGCCAAACAAGGTGAGAGTGCAAATTATCTGGATCCAAGCATTCGGCGTCAACTGGAGTGGCGCCACGTTCCAAGCAGCCAGCAGATGGGTGACGGAGGATGACAAAGGAAATCGCAGCCCTGCCTCCATGATCGCTCCATTCACGGCGACCATCCCATCCGGAGGCTGATCGACTCTCTCATTCTCGGCCGGCACAAATAGATCCACATCTGAAGGGACATGAAACCTCGTCCTCCAGACGTCCAGGTCCTTCCTGGTCGCCGAACTCCTGATTTGGTCAAGAGACCATAGAGATCGCTGCGCAGCCCGGAAAAGCGACCGCTTAGGAGGCTGATAAGGATGCGCGATCGAGTAATCCCGATAATTGAACTTAGCAGACGGGCCGGCCAACCTCTCCATAATCTCGACAAAGGCCATATAGACCTGTCCAAAGGCACTATGTTTCTCCCAGTAGGCCCTCACCGCCAGATCTCTCTCCATCTGCGAGCGTCTGCGCTCAACCGCCGACTCCCTAGCAACGTCGGCCTCATTAAACAACGCCTCGACTTCCGCGGGATCGATACCGGCGCGAATAGCTTCAGCGGCAGTCTCCAGATGAAATTCTGTAGAAGGCCCGGCGGCGGAGGAGGTGCCCACTCCGTGCGTAGATGATGTCCCAGACATTCTCGATATTAGAAGAGGAGAAAAGGAGTGTTTTCTTACCAAGGAGACAGTCGGTCGATGATCAGTAGTCGGATCTTCAGGAAATTCTTCAGTAGTATTATCCTTCTTTCTCCGATAAAAACGCGTAAGAATGAACGCTGCAACCTTGCGTCCTTTTATAGGAAATGGCAGGGACTCATATGCAATTAAGGAGAGTCTCAGGGGTTGAAGTGCAACCGTCGCATTTATTGGCCCCCTTGAGACCCACATACGCGTCTTTTCAAGGACGCGTCAGACGAGGAGTCATAAATGACCGTCGGTGTCCTCCAACAGAAATCCGACACGTGCGTAGAGACTTTTCCACGCCCATTACCATTTTCCGCTCAGCTCAGCGACCAACCAGGTCGTCCAAATTCAGAATCTATCAACTCAAAGACGATCGCCACAGTAAAATGCAAAATCACTCGCCATAATTCAGCGATCGCCAGCAGAACCACCTCGCCCCACGTTTCCAACGTCGGAGCAAGCTGGGGGGAAATTGTTGTGTAAAGATTTATTCACCTCGACAGGCGATCAACTACAAGGCCGAGCGACCGAGTCCACAACCAGTCAAGCTATGGTGAAACTCGCCTAAACGAAGATACCAGACCATCTTCAGGCATCTAGCGATCGACTCCCAAGACGATCGCCCTTTGGTACCTAGGTATCGACTCTGGTGCCCGGCTAAGGATGACCGTCCTACGCCCCGAACAGAAACCATCGTTCGTCAAAGTCCACGAAGAATAGATCTCAAAGCAGTGCCCATGTGCATATCCAAGACAAGATCCGCATTTCATGGATCATTGACCACCAACAGCTGTCTCTGACAAAGGCGGCTTTACCTACCGACAAGCCCGCCGAAAGGCACAAGGTGGGACCGCCCGTGACAGCGACTCCGATGCGTGCAAGCTTCTCATTGGACCGCGCGGCTGGCTGCCAGCAACTCCTGCAGACTTTAAGGAGACAAGCCCATGTACTAAAAGACGACCGCCCGCTTATTATAATACAGGAAATGTGATCGCCCAGCAGATCCAAGTGCTATAAATAGAGAACCTCCTTCTACTAGAAAAAGGTTCCGCATTCAGTTCACGAATTCTTCATTCGGTTCGAGCATTCTCCATTAAGTTCAGAGAAATTACATACAAACATACATAATCTCAGGCTCCCGGCTTCCTCACCGGAATCTACCTTAGGATTTCTCTCTCAACACCTCTCAACTAGAAGACGGTCGGCAGAGGCAAGAAGTCTCCACAGATTAGATTCGCAAGCCTCAGAGCTCAGATACATAGCAACTACATGTCGTAAGAGGTGGTCAATCTCTCGCCGCCGTCACAGTTCACCAACTTTGTTACAAGAACTCAGAGAGCATCACATCTGGTTCTTCCGGCAATCTACACGCTCGCTAGCTAAGATAACTAGAATCGTTGCACTCATTGTAATAGTATTTTAACATTAATACTTGTATCCCCGAATAATCGTATTAATAATATCTCGCGAGAGCATTCAAGCCCGGGACTAACAACCCCGGCAAATCTTGTGTTATTTACTTTCTCTACAGAAGTGCTCTCGCACTTTGTTTGCTATCCATCCATTCGAGCAATATCTATCTCCGGATAATATTTTGGGTAGCAATATACGTATACCGGTATTCACGGCAAAATGTTTCTTGAATGATCCCATCATTCATTCTCAGTTGGGGTACAGTATAGGCCGCCAAGCTGGCTAGGTGGTGCTACTACTCTTTGGTTCCTCCCATTGCTGACTGAGACGAATCTACCGAGTCGCGCAATAGGATTGACAACGGAATGAATCAAGCTAAATCTCTCATTATGAATATTAGATATTGGATATCTAATTTATTGGGACATTGGATGTCTAAATTGATTTATTGGATAAATTGATTTATGGCCTAATGAATTAAATAAATTACCGGGTGATTAATTTAATTCATGAATATAATTATTTCTTGGAGAAATTAATTATGTCAGTATGTATTTGATATGATTAATTAATTGGATTAATTAATCGATATAAATACATCGGAACGGAATCGTAGTTTATCTGTTTGGACTCACGGGAGTCCGAAACGAACCGAACTCGTCCGTTTTTGCATAGTAGCCGCCCCCTTTGTTTCCACTCACTTTCCTCTTGTCTTGTTGCTTTCATTTTATACGAAAGAACATGACATTGTGGGGTTTAAAATCATGTGGCATGATTTGTATTATTGAAGTGAGAGTTGAATAAAGGGAAGAAGACATCTCATATCACATGCACACTTTGATTCTTAGCAATTCATACATGAGAGTTGAATAGTTCAAGAGAGAGAAAAGTTCTTTCTCAAAGTCTTCTTCTTCATCTCATTTCTTGAGAGTTTTTCTTAGAGAAAATATCAAAACATAAAGAGAGAGTAAGATTAAAATACTTAGAATGTAATAATCTTAACATACAAAGCTTCATCACTTAATTCTAGCCGTAACCTTAGAGGTTAATTGAGTGATCGTTGTTCCGGTCGTTTCTCCAGCGCGTGGCAAGTAGAGACGCGATGCTTTAGGCGTTGGATCGTTCAAGTGCTTGGAGTGCTTCGGATCGTAGAGAATTCAAGTAAAGCTTGGGGAATAGCTCAAGAGAAGGTTACCATTTAATCAACGAACTTCAAGGGTGAGTTTTTTACAACTCTTGTTTTTCGTTTATATATTCGTATATACGTAGCTCGATCGATCCTCGTAGGGATTCAGATCGAATTAATTTTCGTTTTACCACTTCCACTGGGCCTTCGTTTTAGGCACCGAATCCCAACAGTGCTAACCCCTTCGGGGGTGAACATTTGTTTATGTTCAGGATCCAGGAGAGCGGGGAAACAACCACTGGAGTTGCATGACTACGAGGGTGCAGAGTGATGTTCCGGTCGTGTTTATTTGTCTGTTGTTTGTATCGTTTTAATAAGTACTCGAGTACGTCGTCGTTTGTGATGATTTGGATTTAGTGATGTATTAATACTTTTCCTTTGGACATTTGTATTTTCAGTATTGGTCAGAACTGTTGTATTTTATTTCAGTTACTTTCATATGTTGGTATCTGTTATTGTCTTTTCATTTCTCCAGCCTTGTAAATCCCTATGTAAAGGATTTACGGCGCTGTAATATTCCTGAATATATCGGGGGTGTTATAGAATATAGTATCGGAGCTAAGATTTATGGATATCTTGGCCATTGGGTTAAAATAAGGGTCGTATATGTCTTTTGAGGTAACCGACCGTGAATAACATCACTGTACTGCCTACGTCTTCGTGCGAACAGTGGTTGTAAGTTCCTAAACTCTATCTCGTCCTTTACATGTTGTATCTGTTTATACTGGAACATTGGATGATATTGTTTCCGTATATTGAGTATTTATGTTTACAGTATGTTGAGAGGTGGACGTGGATGTGGTCGCGGTCGCGGACGCGGACGAAGGAATGCCGAAAGAGAAGCTTCGCCTTCTAATCAGGCCAGCCACAACTCAGGCGAGCGACAGAGATCTATTAATAATGAACCGGAACCTGCTGTTCCCGAAATCCTTCGTCAGGTGGTGAACCAGATGACTCAGTTCGCCCAGGTCGTGGACCGAATGCAGGTGGCAGTAGGGTTACAACAGGGAGATCGACAACAGGGTATCCTAGACATGGGAAATCGAGGCGACCGATGGCTGCAAGAGGTGGCGAAGATGCAACCACCTAAATTCGATGGTATTTCTGATGTAATATCCGGATTTATTATTGTGTATTTCATCTGTATTCGAACCCTGTATTATTCGGATTTGTGATCTCGATTATTGGAGTATGATATTTCTCACATTGGTATCTTTGTACATAAGTATATCGTCATGCAAAATTTCTCATGCGAACTCGTGATAGCGCACGCTAAGAATGTAGCTTAACGCGCGCTATTGGCTACAACTAGCGCACGCTACGAATGTATGATTTGCGTGTGCTAGGCAGTCAATTATTGAGCTAGGCGGCTAGCACATGCGCCAGCCGGGACATGGGTCCGGATAAGATTCCCGCGGATGAACCTGGATAGATTTGGAGTCAACGCTTATTAGCGTGCGCTAAGAATGTATGGTAGCGTGCGCTAATCAGCTATTGTGCAGAAACTTTATTTAAAGGACATCACTCCATTTCTACCTATTCCTTTCATTTGTTCTTCGTTCCTTAGAAGTCCAGAGAGCTTTTCCTACTCCTTAAACACGTACAAATCCGCCTTACTTGATCATTAAATATTAAAGAGTGCTTACACTTGATCATTGAAGAAGAACTCACTTTGAAGTGACACTCAAGCAACCGGAGATGGATTCTACCTTTTTGGATCAGTGATTTCTTCATTAAAAGTATGTTAATTCTATCTCGAACTTTAGATTCATGTTATGAAGAATAAGATGATCATGCTAGCAAGATATTGAGTTCCATTGGTAAATTATTCAACAAATATCATGTTTAGAAGATTGGAATAATTATACTTATGATATTGTCGTTGGAACCTCGTGGTTGGAATCCTAGTACGTCAATGATGAGAGGAACATTCTGAAGTTGATTATCCGTATGATTTATGTTGTCATATTGATCATAAAATTTGAGGTGATATCACTTTTGGGTTATAAGGACTTAAGGAAAGAAATCATCTTAAGAAGTATCCTTTCGTATAAGTTGGAATTGTTAGTTCACCTTCAAGATGAAGTCTGAATGTGAATAATGAAAATATGATCTAGTGCACCAACCGGAGATCACCGAAATTCGTATGAGAATGATAATCAAGTTCGAATATAAGAGTTGTGAATATTCTTTTCCTTGAAACTTCAAAGATGAGTGAATCCATAAGATCATTCATAAGTTTATGAATATGTCATGTAGACGGATATTACACGTTAATCACTGAGGAGTTCGTAATTTCATCACCGTTAGAACTAGTCTGCTGCCCAACAGTGAACTGCCAAGCACGCTTAGCGTGCGTTAAGCTATGTGAATTAACGTACACTAACGGGCTTATTTAGCGTACGCTACGATTGAAGGCGAGTCAGTCGGCTGATCAGTGAGGTACTGACCGTGTATGGTTAGCGTACGCTAGGCTGTGTGTAATTGAGTGCGCTAACGAATAGCCTTAACGAACGCTACATAGGATACGTAGCGTGCGTTAAGCAAGTCAGACAGATTTCATTTTAAGAACTTCCGACCGTATTTTGGATTGTTAGATGTTTGTTCGATGTGAGATAAATTCTATATTATTTCTTTTGTTAAGGTTCGAGCTTTCTACGTGATTGATCGAAGGTGAGACCTTCGAGTATTTCGTTTTTTGTGGAAGTATTGTTCTTGTCTTCGAATCGAGGCAAGTACTCTAATTAGAATTGTTTATGTTATGACAGCTATATTGTGATTGTATCGTGTATTATGTGTTGTGATTAAATGCCCACCATGCGTTGATCCGACGGGAATCATCATGGGAATCTATAGCTGTGTGCGCTGGATCGTTGGACAGGTAGTTCCACCATGCGTTGGTCCGACGGGATCATCATGGGAATCTATAGCTGTGTGCGCTGGATCGTTGGAATGCCATCGATATGTTGAGATTGTTATGATGTGATATGTGTTGTTGTTATTTCTCATTGGAGAAACTTGTTATGATATAATTGTTGATTATATCACTATTGTATGATTATTGTACTTGTACTAGCATCGTTGTGCTAACCCCTTCGGGGGTGAACATTTGTTTATGTTCAGGATCCAGGAGAGCGGGGAAACAACCACTGGAGTTGCATGACGACGAGGGTGCAGAGTGATGTTCCGGCCGGGTTTATTTGTCTGTTGTTTGTATCATTTTAATAAGTACTCGAGTACGTAGTCGGTTATGATGAATTTGAATTTGGTGATGTATTATTACTTTTCCATTGAACATCCGTATTTCCAGTATTGGTCAGAATTGTTGTACCTTTTTCTGTTATTTTCATACGTTGGTACTTGTTAATGTCTTTTCAATTCTTCAGCCTTGTAAATCCTTATGTAAAGGATTTACGGCGCTGTAATATTCCTGAATATATCGGGGGTGTTACAGAATATGGTATCGGAGCTAAGATTATGGATATCTTGGCCATTGGGTTAAAATAGGGGTCATATACGTCTTTTGAGGTAACCGGCCGTGAATGACATCAGTGTACTGCCTACGTATTCATGCGAACGGTGGTTGTAAGTTCCTAAACTCTATCTCGTTCTTTACATGTTGTATTTCTTTAGACTTAAACATTAGAACGATATTGTTTCCTGTATATTGAGTATTTATGCTTACAGTATGTTGAGAGGCGGACGTGGACGTGGTCTCGGTCGCGGACGCGGACGAAGGAATGCCGAAAGAGAAGCTTCGCCTTCTAATCAGGCCAGCCACAGTTCAGGCGAGCCACAACGTTCTATCAATAATGAACCGGAACCCGCTGTGCCAGAAATCCTTCGTCAAGTGGTGAACCAGATGACTCAGTTCGCCCAGGTCGTGGACCGAATGCAGGTGGCGGTGGGATTACAGCAGGGAGAGAGACAACAAGGGATCCCAGACATGGGAAATCGAGGTGATCGATGGTTGCAAGAGGTGGCGAAGATGCAACCACCCAAATTCGACGGCTTTTCTGAGACACCTACATGGGACCATTGGTTGAAGGAATTGGAGAAAATTTTTGCCAGAATTAATTGCCTGCATTTAAGGAGAGCCTCTATAGCTCAGTACTTTCTGATAGGGGAAGCATCCGAGTGGTGGGAAGCCATCCGGCCTGCAGATCATGATGCTGATTGGACATAATTTAAATTGATGATGGAAGCTCAGTACTGCCCTCGTCCTGTGAGGGAAGCCAAAGTTCGGGAGTTTTTCTCCGCTCACCGCCGATGAACTCGTATCCTGCATAATTAAGACATTTAACCAACAACTGGCATTTGTTCGACATCTGGTCAGAACAGATACAGAAATGATGATCCATTTTGATATGAGGATGAAACCAGAAATCCAGAGGTACATATCCGGTTTTGAATGTACCACTCTCCGTCAATACCAGGATAAGGCGTTGGCATACGAAATCAAGGAAGCAGCAATGGAGAAGTTTACGGAGTCCAAGAAGCAGAAAGTCTCTGGTACTTTTACAGAGCACAAGAGCAGCGGCCCCCTCAAGGCCCAGTCATCTTTTCATTCTTTCAAGAAACCTCCGCACCCATCTAAGAGCGGAAAGAATTTCGGAACAATGTCAGCCACGACGGATACAGCTAGGAGGTGCTTTAACTGTGGTCGCCCAGGCCACCTTTGGCGTGATTGTTTGCGCACTCCAGTTACATGTTTTGATTTCGGACAGAAAGGTCACTGTGCGACGTTTTGCAAGGATGCCACCAAGTTCAAGGAACCCGTACATCACAGCTAGTTCAGAAGGAAGCTAGTATCCAACAAACGCAGCAAAGTGTTCAGATGCCTCACAATTTTGGCCGCGGACGAGGCAGAGGACAATGGGACCGAAAGGGGACATCGAGTGCCGGATCTGTTCCCCCACGTCTGTACGAGATGAGGAGGACAGACGATCAGGATGCTGCTATCGCATCAGGTACTATTCAGATCCTTTCCCAGCCAGTTAGCATTTTATTCGATACAGGAGCTACGCATTCATTTATATCCTCATCTTGTGTAAATCGTTTGAATATTTCTGGTTTTCATTACTGTGAACCTTATGTTGTTGGTTTACCGAGTGAAGAGAGGATTGTTGGAAACTTAGAAACTAGAGATTTCCCTGTATCGTTTGGAGGCAGAGAGTGGCTCTCAAATCTAATTGTAATAGAAATGCAAGGAGACGACCTGATACTCGGAGATGATTGGCTTAATCAATATGGAGCTATTGTAAACTACAGAAGGAGGAATATCTCGTTGATCGCTGACGATGGCTCCGAAATACTGTTTGAAGGATGGAAACCAGGAAGCTCAGGAAAGTTGATAAAGGCGATGAAAGCTGTCAAATTGTTGAAATAGGGTTGTACCGGATACTGGTGTTATGCAATGAAGAAAGAAGACGAAATTGTGAAACTTTCATCCATTCCTGTTGTGAACGAATTTCCAGATGTATTTCCTGACGAGTTACCTGGACTACCTCCACGACGGGATGTAGAATTCACTATTGAGCTGGAACCCGGAGCTACACCAAATTCTAAGGCGCCGTATCGTATGGCACCTACTGAGATGTATAAACTGAAAAAGCAGTTGGAGGAGTTATTGGACAAAGGCTATATCCAGCCAAGCCTTTCGACTTGGGGAGCGCCAGTTCTTTTTGTCTGGAAGAAGGATGGATCGCTTCGACTGTGTATTGACTATCGAGAGCTGAACAAGATGACGATTAAGAACAAGTATCCGTTGCCACGGATCGATGATTTGTTTGACCAGTTACAAGGAGCAACCATATTTTCTAAAATCGATCTGAGATCAGGATATCATCAGCTGAGGATTAAGGAATCTGATGTTCCGAAGTCAGCATTCAGAACTCGCTACGGACATTATGAGTTTGTAGTGATGCCGTTTGGTCTCAATAATGCACCTATTGTATTCATGCAATTGATGAACCGAGTGTTCATCGAATATTTGGATAAATTTATGGTCGTGTTCATTGATGACATTCTGGTGTATTCTAAGAGCCCGGAAGAGCATGCACAGAATTTGCGGATTGTATTAAAACTTTTGAGAAGCGAGCAATTGTACGCCAAACTTTCTAAGTGTGAATTCTGGCTAAAGGAAGTAATGTTCCTCGGCCATGTGGTATCAGCTGAAGGAGTCCGACTAGATCCTCAGAAGATCGAAGCAGTTATGGATTGGAAGCCTCCAAAGAATGTGAAAGAAGTCTGGAGTTTCTTAGGACTTGCTGGATATTAGCGTCGATTCGTGGAAGGGTTTTCTAAAATTTCCCGCCCACTTACTCGACTCCTGCAGAAAACTCAAAAGTATGATTGGAGTGAATCGTGTCAGAAAAGCTTTGATGAATTGAAGAAGAGATTGACGACAGCAACGATTTTAACACTTCCACAGGGGACTGGAGGATTCATAGTTTACAGTGATGCTTCGAACCAAGGACTCGGATGCGTATTGATGCAGAATGATAAGTTGATCGCTTACGCATCACGGCAGCTGAAACCTTATAAAGTGAACTACCCAACGCATGATTTAGAACTGGCAGCAATAGTTTTTGCTTTGAAAATCTGGAGGCATTACCTGTATGGGACTCACTATCAGATCTTTACAGACCACAAGTGTCTCAAATACATCTTCAGTCAGAAAGAGTTGAACATGCGGCAAAGAAGATGGTTAGAGCTGATTAAGGACTACGACTTGGATATTTTGTATCATCCAGGCAAAGCGAATGTAGTGGCAGATGCACTTAGCCGCAAGCCTGTTTCTATTCAGATGCTGGAGACTCTGACCTCCCAACTTAGCCTTCAACGAGAGATGATTCGAGAAGGAATTGAAGTATGGTTACAAAGAGTCCAAGGACAACTGTGCATGATGGAAATAACTTCATCATTAATCGAAGAAATCAAATCTATGCAGACAAATGATCCTCTGGTGATTCGGTTACGTGATGAAGTGATCAAGGGGAAGGCCCCCAGATTCGTAATTCATGATGATGGAGTTTTGAGATTTCAGAACTGACTCTGCATTCCCGATGTCGATATTCTGAAACAGACGATTATGAAGGAAGCTCACAGCTCTCCCTATTCTATCCACCCAGGCACCAGTAAGATGTATAAGGACTTGAAGCAGAATTTCTGGTGGGGTAACATGAAGAAAGATGTAACGGACTATGTTTCGAAATGCTTGACTTGTCAGCAGGTTAAGATCGAGCATCAACGACCTGCCGGAATGTTGAAGCCGCTCCCGATTCCTGATCGATGGACTTTATCACTAGTATGCCGAGAACCAAGACAGGAATGAACATGATTTGGGTGATAGTTGATCGTTTAACCAAATCAGCTCATTTTCTAGGCATTAAGGACACGTAGGGACCAGAGAGGTTGGCACGAGTATTTATTTCGGAGATAGTTCGATTGCATGGTACGCCAAAGACCATTATTTCTGATCGAGATGGCCGTTTTGTGTCTCATTTTTGGAAAGTAGTTCATAAGGCCTTGGGGACCGAATTGAACTTCAGCACAGCTTATCACCCACAGACTGACGGACAATCCGAGAGGACCATTCAAACGGTGGAAGACATGCTAAGGGCCTATGCCTTATATTGGTCAAACGATTGGGAAGTTCATCTACCGTTGATTGAATTTACCTACAACAATAGCTGGCATGCTTCCATTAAGATGACACCGTTTGAGGCATTATTCGGGAGGAGATGTAGATCGCCCCTATGTTGGGATGATTCATCAGACTTGATCGGGACAGAACCAGAGTTGATCGTACAGACACGAGAGAAGATAGCCTTGATTCGTGAAAGGCTGTTGACCGCCCAGAGTCGCCAGAAATCTTATGCAGACGTACGCCGTCGCCCATTGGAGTTCAGTACTGGAGACCACGTACTTTTAAAAGTTTCTCCTACTCGGGGAATCTTTCGTTTTGGAATGAAGGGAAAGCTGAGTCCGAGATATATCGGACCATTCGAGATACTTGAAAGAGTTGGAGAGTTGGAATACAGATTGGCATTGCCGCCGTCGTTGAGCCATGTTCATAACGTGTTCCACGTATCCCAGTTACAAAGATATATACCGGATCCTAGTCATGTCATTGATTTCGGCGAGATCGAAGTCGCTCAGGATGGAACGTTTGAAGAAAGACCAGTCAAGATACTCGAGAGTCGAGTTAAGCAGTTGAGAAACAAACCAATCGTTTTGGTCAAAGTTCAATGGGCACGCCACGGAGTGGAAGAAGCCACTTGGGAAACGGAATATAGTATGAAGTCCAGACATCCAGAGTTATTTTCGTCTTGAGTTTCGGGACGAAACTCCTTTTTAGTAGGAGGGTATGTAATATCTGGATTTATTATTGTGTATTTCATCTGTATTCGAACCCTATATTATTCGGATTTGTGATCTCGATTATTGGAGTATGATATTTCTCACATTGGTATCTTTGTACATAAGCATATCGTCATGTAAAATTTCTCATGCGAACTCGTGATAGCGCACGCTAAGAATGTAGCTTAACGCGCGCTATCGGCTACAACTAGCGCACACTACGAATGTAGGATTTGCGTGCACTAGGCAGTCAATTATTTAGCTAGGCGGCTAGCACATGCGCCAGCCGGGACATGGGTCCGGATAAGATTCCCGCGGATGAACCTGGACAGATTTGGAGTCAACGCTTATTAGCGTGTGCTAAGAATGGTATGGTAGCATTCGCTAATCAGCAATTGTGCAGAAACTTTATTTAAAGGACAACACTCTATTTATACCTATTCCCTTCATTTGTTCTTCATTCCTTAGAAGTCCAGAGAGATTTTCCTACTCCTTAAACACGTACAAATCCGCCTTACTTGATCATTAAATATTAAAGAGTGCTTACACTTGATCATTGAAGAAGAACTCACTTTGAAGTGACACTCAAGCAACCGGAGATGGATTCTACCTTTTTGGATCAGTGATTTCTTCATTAAAGGTATGTTAATTCTATCTCCAGCTTTAGATTCGTGTTATGAAGAATAAGATGATCATGCTAGCAAGATATTGAGTTCCATTGGTAAATTATTCAACAAATATCATGTTTAGAAGATTGGAATAATTATACTTATGATATTGTCGTTGGAACCTCGTGGTTGGAATCCTAGTATGTCAATGATGAGAGGAACATTCTGAAGTTGATTATCCGTATGATTTATGTTTTCATATTGATCATGAAATTTGAGGTGATATCACTTTTGGGTTATAACGACTTAAGGAAAGAAATCATCTTAAGAAGTATCCTTTCGTATAAGTTGGAATTGTTAGTTCACCTTCAAGATGAAGTCTGAATGTGAATAATGATAATAGGATCTAGTGCACCAACCGGAGATCACCGAAATTCGTATGAGAATGATAATCAAGTTCAAATATAAGAGTTGTGGTGATATTCTTTTCCTTGAAACTTCAAAGATGAGTGAATCCATAAGATCATTCATAAGTTTATTAATATGTCATATAGACGGATATTACACGTTAATCAGTGAGGAGTTCGTAATTTCATCACCGTTAGAACTAGTCTGCTGCCCAACAGTGAACTTCCATGCACGCTTAGCGTGCGCTAAGCTATGTGAATTAACGTATGCTAACGGGATTATTTAGCGTACGCTACGATTGAAAATTAGCGTGCGTTAAGTCATCAGGCGAGTCAGTCGGCTGGTCAGTGAGGTACTGACCGTGTATGGTTAGCGTACGCTAGGCTGTGTGTAATTGCATGCTCTAACGAGTAGCCTTAACGTACGCTACATAGGATGCGTAGCGTGCGTTAAGCAAGTCAGACATATTTCATTTTAAGAACTTCCGACCGTATTTTGGATTGTTAGATGTTCGTTCAATGTGAGATGAATTCTATATTATTTCTTTTGTTAAGGTTCGAGCTTGCTACATGATTGATCGAAGGGGTGACCTTCGAGTATTTCATTTTTTGTGGAAGTATTGTTCTTGTCTTCGAATCGAGGCAAGTACTCTAATTAGAATTGTTTATGTTATGACAGCTATATTGTGATTGTATCGTGTATTATGTGTTGTGATTAAATGTCCACCATGCGTTGATCCGACGGGAATCATCATGGGAATCTATAGCTGTGTGCGCTGGATCGTTGGACAGGTAGTTCCACCATGCGTTGGTCCGACGGGATCATCATGGGAATCTATAGCTGTGTGCGCTGGATCATTGGAATGCCATCAGTATGTTGAGACTGTTATGATGTGATATGTGTTGTTGTTATTTCTCATTGGAGAAACTTGTTATGATATAATTGTTGATTATATCACTATTGTATGATTATTGTACTTGTACTAGCATCGTTGTGCTAACCCCTTCGGAGGTGAACATTTGTTTATGTTCAGGATCCAGGAGAGCGGGGAAACAACCACTGGAGTTGCATGACGACGAGGGTGCAGAGTGATGTTCCGGCCGGGTTTATTTGTCTGTTGTTTGTATCGTTTTAATAAGTACTCGAGTACGTAGTCGGTTATGATGAATTTGAATTTGGTGATGTATTACTTTTCCATTGAACATCCGTATTTTCAGTATTGGTCAGAATTTTTGTACCTTTTTCTGTTATTTTCATACGTTGGTACTTGTTAATGTCTTTTCAATTCTTCAGCCTTGTAAATCCTTATGTAAAAGATTTACGGCGCTGTAATATTCCTGAATATATCGGGGGTGTTACATTTGAGACTCCCACCTGGGATCATTGGTTGAAGGAACTAGAGAAAATTTTTGCCGGGATTAATTGCCCTGACGACCGGAGAGCCTCTATTGCTCAGTACTTTCTGATAGGAGAAGCGTCCGAATGGTGGGAAGCCATCCGGCCTGTAGACCATGATGCTGATTGGACAGAATTTAAATTGATGATGGAAGCCCAGTATTGCCCTCGTCCTGTGAGGGAAGCCAATGTTCGGGAGTTTTTCTCCGCTTAGCCTTCAATGTGCCAGTATCTCGGGCAATTAAGACCTCTAACCAGCAGCTGGCATTTGTTCGACATCTGGTCAGAACAGATGCAGAAATGATGATCCATTTTGATATGAGAATGAAACCACAAATCCAGAGGTACATGTCCGGTTTTAAATGTACCACTCTCCGTCAATACCATGATAAAGCGTTGGCGTATGAAATCAAGGAAGCAGCAATGGAGAAGTTTGCAGAATCCAAGAAGCAGAAAGTCTCCGGTGGTTTCACGGAACACAAGAGTAGTGGGCCCCGCAAGGCCCAGTCATCCTTTCATTCTTTCAAGAAACCTCCGCACCTATCTAAGAGCGGAAAGAACTTCGGAGCAGCATCAACCACGACGGATGTCACCAGGAAATGCTTTAACTGTGCCCAGACGGGGCACTATCGACGGAATTGCCCCCTACCTGCCGTGACTTGTTTTGATTGTGGTCGAAAGGGACATCATACGGTGTTCTGTGAAGAGGCTGCAAAGTCTTTTAGAGTCCGTACGCCACAATCAATTCAGAAGGAAGCCAGTATCTAACAGACGCAGCAAAGTGTTCAGACGCCTCAGAATTTTGGCCGCGGACGAGGCCGAGGACAGTGGGACCGAAAGGGTACATCGAGTGCTGGATCTGTTCCCCTACATTTGTACGAGATGAGGAGAACGGACGATCAGGATGCTGCTGTCGCATCAGGTACTGTTCAGATCCTTTCCCAACCAGTTAGCGTTTTATTCGATACAGGAGCTACGCATTCATTTATATCCTTGTCTTGTGTAAATCGTTTGAATATTTCTAGTTTTCATGATTGTGAACCTTATGTTGTGGGTTTACCGAGCGGAGAGAGGATTGTTGGAAACTTAGAAACTAGAGATTTCCCTGTATCTTTTGGAGGCAGATAGTGGCTCTCAAATCTGATTGTGATAGAAATGCAAGGAGACGACCTGATACTCGGAGATGACTGAATTAATCGATATAGAGCTATTATAAACTACCAAAAGAGGAATATCTCGCTGATCGCTGATGATGGTTCCGAAATACAGTTTGAAGGATGGAAACCAGGAAGCTCAGAAAAGATGATCAAGGCGATGAAAGCTGTCAAATTGTTGAAACAGGGCTGTACCGGATTCTGGTGCTAGCAATGAAGAAAGAAGACGAAATTGTGGAACTTTCAACCATTCCTGTTGTGAACGAATTTCCGGATGTATTCCCTGACGAGTTACCTGGACTACCTCCACGACAGGATGTAGAATTCACCATCAAGCTGGAACCCAGAGCTACACCAATTTCTAAGGCGCCGTATCGTATGGCACCTACTGAGATGTACGAACTGAAAAAGCAACTGGAGGAGTTACTGGACAAATGATATATCCAGCCAAGCGTTTCACCCTGGGGAGCACCAGTTCTTTTTGTCCGGAAGAAGGATGGATCGCTTCGACTGTGTATTGACTATCGAGAGCTGAATAAGATGACGATTAAGAACAAGTATCCGTTGCCACGGATTGATGATTTGTTTGACCAGTTACAAGGAGCAACAGTATTTTCTAAAATCGATCTGAGATCAGGATATCATCAGCTGAATATTAAGGAATATGATGTTCCGAAATCAGCGTTCAGAACTCGCTACGGACACTATGAGTTTGTAGTGATGCCATTTGGTCTCACTAACGCACCTGCTGTATTCATGCAATTGATGAACTGAGTGTTCATCGAGTATTTGGATAAATTTGTGGTTGTGTTCATTGATGACATTCTAGTATATTCTAAGAGCCCGGAAGAGCATGCACATCATTTACGGATTGTGTTAGACCTGTTGAGAAATGAACAATTGTACGCCAAACTTTCTAAGTGTGAATTCAGGCTAAAGGACATAATGTTCCTCGGCCATGTGGTATCAGCTGAAGGAGTCCGAGTAGATCCTCAGAAGATCGAAGCAGTTATGGATTGGAAGCCTCCAAAGAACGTTAAAGAAGTCCGGAGTTTCTTAGGACTTGCTGGATATTATCGTCGGTTCGTGGAAGGGTTTTCCAAAATTACCCGCCCACTTACTCGACTACTACAGAAAAATCAAAAGTTTGAGTGGAATGAGATGTGCCAGAATAGATTTGATGAATTGAAGAAGAGATTGACGACGACACCGATTTTAGCACTCCCACGGGGATCTGGAGGATTCATAGTTTATAGTGATGCTTCGAACCAAGGACTCGGATGTGTATTGATGCAGAACGAGAAGCTGATCGCTTATGCGTCCCGACAGCTGAAACCTTATGAAGTGAATTACCCAACGCATGATTTGGAGCTGGCAGCAGTAGTTTTTGCTTTGAAAATCTGGAGACATTACCTGTATGGGACTCACTCTCAGATCTTTACGGATCACAAGAGTCTCAAATACATCTTCAGTCTGAAAGAGTTGAACATGAGGCAAAGAAGATGGCTGTAACTTATTAAGGACTATGACTTGGAGATTCTTTATCATCCAGGCAAAGCAAATGTAGTGGCCGATGCACTTAGCCGCAAGCCTGTTTCTATTCAGATGCTGGAGACTCTGACCTCCCAGCTCAGCATTCAACGAGAGATGATTCGAGAAGGAATAGAAGTATGGTTGCAAAGAGTCCTAGGACAACTGTGCGTGATGGAAATAACTTCATCATTAACCGAAGAAATCAAATCTAAGCAAGTAGATGATCCTGTGATGATTCAGTTACATGATGAAGTGATCAAGAGAAAGGCCCCCGAATTCATAATTCATGATGATGGAGTTTTGAGATTTCATAACCGACTTTGCGTTCCTGATGTCGATGTTCTGAAACAGACGATTATGAAGGAAGCTCACATCACGCCCTATTCTATCCACCCGGGCACCAGTAAGATGTATAAGGACTTGAAGCAGAACTTTTGGTGGGGCAACATGAAGAAAGATGTAGCGGATTATGTTTCGAAATGTTTGACTTGTCAGCAGGTTAAGATCGAGCATCAACGACCTGCAGGAATGCTGAAGCCACTCCCGATTCCTGAATGGAAGTGGGAGGACATATCGATGGACTTTATCACTAATATGCCGAGAACCAAGATAGGAATGAATATGATTTGGATGATAGTTGATCGTTTAACCAAATCGCTCATTTTCTAGGTATTAAGGACACTTGGGGACCCGAAAAGTTGGCACGAGTATTTATTTCAGAGATAATCCGATTGCATGGTACACCGAAGACTATTATTTCTGACTGAGACGGTCGCTTTGTATCGCATTTTTGGAAAGCAGTTCATAAGTCCTTGGGGACCGAATTGAATTTCAGCACAGCTTATCACCCGCAGAGAGACGGACAATCCGAGAGGACTATTCAAATGGTGGAAGACATGCTAAGGGTCTGTGCCTTAGATTGGTCAACTGATTGGGAAGTTCATATTCCGTTTATTGAATTCACCTACAACAATAGTTGGCATGCTTCCATTAAGATGGCACCGTTTGAGGCATTATACGGGAGGAGATGCAGATCGCCCCTATGTTGGGACAATTCATCGGACTTGATCAGAATGGAACCGGAATTGATCGTGCAGACACGAGAGAAAATAGCCTTAATTCGCGAAAGGCTGTTGATCACCCAGAGTCGACAGAAATCTTACGCAGACGTACGCCGTCGCCCATTGGAGTTTAGTACTGGAGATCACGTGCTTTTAAAAGTTTCTCCTACTCGGGGAATCTTTCGTTTCGGAAGAAAGGGGAAGTTGAGTCCGAGATATATCGGACCATTCGAAATTCTTGAAAGAGTTGGAGAGTTGGCATTACCGCCTTCATTGAGCCATGTTCATAACGTGTTCCACGTATCCCAGTTACAGAGATATATACTGGATCCTAGTCATGTCATTGATTTCGGCGAGATCGAAGTCGCTCAGGATGGAACATTTGAAGAGAGACCAGTCAGGATACTCGAGAATCGAGTTAAGCAGTTGAGGAACAAACCAATTGCTTTGGATAAAGTTCAGTGGTCACGTCACGGAGTGGAAGAAGCCACTTGGGAAACGGAGGATAGCATGAGGTCCGGATATCCAGAGTTATTTTCGTCTTGAGTTTCGGGACGAAACTCCTTTTTAGTAGGAGAGTATATAATATCCGGATTTATTATTGAGTATTTCATCTGTATTTGAACCCTGTATTATTCGGAATTGTGATATCGATAATTGAAGTGTGATATTTCTCGTATTTGTATCCTTGTACATGAGTATGGCAACATGTAAATTTTCCCATGCAAATACGTGATAACGTACGTTAATAAGGATAGCTTAACGTACGTTATCTGTCGGGGTTAGCGTACGCTACTAATGTAGCGTAGCGTGCGTTAACTAGCCAATAATTGAGCTAGGCGGCTGTCACATGCACCAGCCGGACATGGGTCCGGATAAGATTCCCTCGGATGAACCTGGACACTGTTGAAGTCAACGATTGTTAACGTACGCTAAGGATTGTGTCTAGTGTATGCTAATGTGTGTTACTTACGTACGTAACCTGATGGTGTAACGTACGTAATCAAGGTTAGAATCAGGATAGTTAACTATCAGGACGATAACGTACGCTAAGTTATGCTGGGTAGCGTACGCTAAGAGGCTAACATACGTTATGCATGAAGGCTAACATACGTTAAAGACAGAAAATTATAAATAAGACATCACACCATTTCATTTTAGCTCGTTCATTTCACCTATCCTTCAGCATACTTCGTGCCCAGAGATATCCCAGCCCCCTTAAACACCTTTAGAACACTTTTTCTTGATCATTGAAGATTGGAGATTACTCGTTGAAGTGGAGAATCGTTTTGGATTGACACTCAAGTAACCGGAGTTGGATTCTACCTATTGTCTCGGTGTTTCCTTCATCTTAAGGTATGTTATACTATCTCCAACCTTGGTTTCGTGTTCTTAAGGATATGATGATCATGCTATCAAGATATTAAGTTCCATTGATGAATTATTCGACCAAACATCACATTTAGAAGTTGGGATGATTATGCTTAAGATATCATTGTTGTAAACATCATTGTAGAATCCTATTACGTCAATTGATGAGAGTAAAGTTTTGAGATTGATTAATCGTATTGAATAATGTTGCCATATTGATCGTAGACTTGGAGATTGATATAACTTTTGATAAACGGACTTAAGAGATAATCATCGAAGTTTGTATCCTTTCTTATAAGTTGGATTTGTTAGTTCTTTTAAATGAAGTTTGAAAGTCATGATGATATTGGAATCTAGTGCATCAACCTTAGATCACCCGAACTTCACATGAGTATGATAATCGAGATTGAATATAAGTGTTGCAATGATATACATTTCCTTGAATTCGAAGATGTTTGAATCCGTAAGATCATTCATAGTTTTGATGAACATGTTATGTTGAATGATAACATACGTTAATCACTGAGGATTTCGTAAGCTTCATCACAATTAGAACAGTCGTCTGCCCTCTGAGAAACTGCCATGCACGCTTAGCGTACGCTATGCTATGTAGTTAACTTATGCTATCGAGCATAGTTAACGTATGCTACGTTTGGTACGTAACGTACGTTATATCATCAGACGAGTCAGTCGGCTGATCAGAGAGGGACTGTCAATACGTGGTTAGCGTACGCTAGACTTCGTAGTTTACGTGCGCTAACGAGTAGGCTTAACGTACGCTACCTATGGTACGTAACTTACGTTAAGCAGTTCAGGCAGGTTATGTTTTATGAACTTCCAACCGTAATTTGGATTGTTAGATATCCGTACGACGTGAGATGAACTCTATTTTATTTCTTTTGTTTAAGGTTCGAGCTTGCTACGTGATTGATCGAAGGGGCAACATTCGAGTGTTTCGTTTTTCGTGGAAGTATTATTCTTGTCTTCGAATCGAGGCAAGTACCCTAATTGTTTTATGTATTGATGTTATACATATTGTTGTACATGTATGTCGTTGTTGTATGTCCACCTCGTGTTGGTCCGACGGGATCATCGGGGGATCTATACTAGCGTGCGCTGGATCATCGGATGGGTTTTTCCACCCCGGGTTGGTTTGACGGAATCATCGGGAGGTCTAGGCAGTGAACGCTGGATCATCGGAATTCCCATGTGTATGTTGTGATATCATGTTGTGATTATCATGTGTGTATGTTATTATTGAGTTTATCGCAGGAGAAGACTCTTTGGTTCTTTGTCATTTATATTATTATTATTCTTCGTGAGATGTTGAATATGTTGTTACCCAAAATATTATCCGGAGATGATATGCTGGAATGGACGAGTAACAAACAAAATGCGAGAGCACATCCGTGGGGAAATAAATAACACAAGATTTGCCGGGGTTGTTAGTCCCGGGCTTGAATGATCTCGCGAGATGTTATTAATATGAATACTTGAGAGTACAAATATTAATGTTAGAGTACAATTATAATGAGTGTAAAGACCCTAGTTATCTTAGCTCTTGAGTGCTGAAGATTGCCGGAAGAACCAGGGTTGATGCTCTGTGAGTTCTTGTAACAAATGAGATGTGATTCTCGACTCGGCCGATCGTCTTTCGGTCGAGAGTCAGAGAGGTTTTGAGCTTCTAAACTCTTATAATCTGAACTTCTGAACCTTTTTCCAGTTGCTGGAGGTTCTCTATTTATAGGACTGGGAGTCGCTGGGCGATCGCCTCTACTGTATTATAATAAGCGGGCGATCATCTTTAGCACATGGGTTGGTCTCCTTAAAGTCCGCAGCAGCTGCTGGCAGCCGAATGTGCGAACCAATGAGAGGCCAACACGCGTCTGTGTCGCTGTCTTGGGAGGCCCCACCTAGGACCTTTCGGCGGGTCTGCGGTAGGTGAGGCCGTCCTTGTCACTGACAGCTGCTGATGGGCTGGAGTCAACAATCCATGTTCTGCGGCGCCATTCGCGGATCTGCACATGGGTCCTTGCTCCATGATCGAGTCTTCGTAGGCTTGACGGACAATGGCCTTATATGTGGCATAGGACGGTCGTCCTTGGTCGGGCACCAGAGTCGATCGCTAGGTGCCAAAAAGCGATCGCCCCTGACGTCGATCGCTCGGTACCTGATTTCGGTCTGGACTTTTCGCTTTGGTAAGTCTGTCTTGGATTCATTTGATGCTGAACTCGGTCGCTCGGTCGTATGCCGATCGCCGTCCAGGCGTATTAATCGCCGCACAACAATTGCCCCCCAGCTTGCTCTCATGTCGAAGACGTGGGGTGAGGTGGTTCTACTGGCGATCTCTTAACTTAGACGAGTGACTCAGCATTTTACGGAACAGACGATCGTCTTTGAACGGACTGGTTTTGAATATGGGCGACCTGGCCGATCGCTGAAATGAGCGGGAAATGACAGCGGTTGTGGAAATGTCACCGGGGCACGTGTCGGGTTCCTGTTGGGGGAGTCCGACGGTTTTGTTGGGCTGTCTTTTGGTGTGCCTTTGAAATGACGCGAATCGCGGGATTCGAGGACAGCATTAAACGCTGCCTATCTGACGGTTGCACTTCGACCCTCAAGATTCTCCTTAATGGCATGGAAGCCCCCGCCTTCCCCTATAAAAAGGGCTGGGGCTACAAGGTTAAAAACCTTAATGCGTTTCTGCCTGAGGAGAAGACATAGTCGATTTCTCTTGAAGCTCTTCGTGACGATCGTCGTTCGACTCGGACCTTAGGTAAGAACAAAAAATTTCTTCTCCCCCCTTTCTTTGAATATGTCCGGAGGAAGATCAGACGAGTACGAGTCGGGTAGTACTTCCGCTTCCGGGGCATTGACCGCCCAGGATGAATCTTCTGCGGAATTTCATGCTGACACCGTCGTCGAAGCCATCCATGCCGGGATTGAGCCCGCGGATATCGAGGAACTTTTTAACGAGGCCGACGCGGCCAAGATGGTGGAGGCCGATCGGATCCATTCACTGAAACGGGACGGCGCAATCGGAAAATCCTTCACAGATTTCGCTGAATTCATGGAGAGATTGGACAGCCCTCTTCTCAAATTTAACTTCAATGATTATTCGATCGCCCATCCTTATGAACCTGTAAGGAGGACGTTGTTCCAGGATGCCTGCCGCTCTCCGTGGATCCTTGGACAGATCGGGAGCTCGGCGACTAGGAAGGATCTGGACCGTTGGAGGACGAGGTTCCATGTTCCTTTTGATGTCAGCCTCCACGTTCCTGCCGAGAACGAGCGAGCCGATCAACCTCCTGAGGGCATGGTCGCCGTCAACGAGGCGATAATGGAGGCTGGACTGCGATTCCCACTGCCGTTCGCTGTCTCCTATCTGTTGACTGTCTGGAACGTGGCGCCGCTTCAGTTGACGCCGAACGCCTGGCTGCGAATCATTTGCACCTTCACTCTGTTTGGCGGCCACCGGTTATATCGTCTCCCTTCGCCGTTGGAGATGAACCATCTCTTTAAGTTGACGGCTCAAAAAGTCACGGTTGGTGGCTATCATATCCAAGGTCGCTCGGGCCAGGTGATTTTTGGAGTCCCGAATAAAGTGAGGGGCGACCCGTTAAAGTGGTTATGGGTCGGCTGTGCTTGGAAATCGGCGACAAGCGAAAATCCGACCGACGATTTGGATATTCCCACTGGCTTTCGGGAGAGGAGTCCGAGTAAGGATTTAGACTCTCCCTTTGTTCAGATATTTTCGGAACTAATCTGATTTTGGTCTTCCTTTTTGCAGGTGTCATTGTTCCGGCATCGGGCGACCTTGCTTTCGACTTTGCGATCGTCTGGGAGAAGATACGGAGTCTTCCTGATGACCGTTTAGATTCCTGCCAAATTAACAATGAAGCCTGTTGGTTGGCAGCTCGACTGTTTCGCTACCCTCGGCATCTAAAGGTTCCAGGTACGAACTTTTGCGATCTTCTTTGATATGCCGATCGACTCGACTGAGGAAGATTACTAACTTCGTCGTTTGTTTTATTTTGTAGAAGTTCGTTTCCCTTGCTTCCCAGAGCCTCCTGCTGCGATTGCCATGTATAATCTGGGGGTTATGAACCATCTTCGCCAAGTAAAAAAGGGGAGCCGAGCTCCTTCTGTTCCGCCGCGACCGACCCCAGAGGCAAGACCTCTCCAGGAGCCTGTCGTCGAAGGGCGGGAGCCTCGGGAGGAGGAGCAACTTCGTCTTATCCGTAAGAAGCGGAGGACCGTGGAGACCTTGGCCCCTGTCACTGCGGACGCCGATCTATGTGCCACCGATTTCCGCGATTCCTCCGGTAGAGGGGTCCACGCCATCCTCGGCTTTTCTTCAGTCCATGGCGACTGCTGAGGCCGAGATTTCGTGTGGCAAGCCGTTCTTCGGTCGTGACCCAGAGAAGGTCGAGAGGTAAGCCTGGTTGTTTTGCCAAGTTATGAAACTTGTGTAGGAAAACACACTTAACACTTTTGTCATTTTGTGCAGGATCCGCCATTCCGACCCGAGTTGCTCGCCGATGGTGCTGGACTTTCTATCGAGCAAAGCTCCTCGCGAGGTCAGCGATATCCCATCTTATGTTGCTCGGGCCACTGCTTCCCTCCCGAAGGCCTGGACGACCGACCTGGATGCGATCGCGCGCCGGCGATCTGCTGATGCGATGGAGGCTACCTTTGCGCTGGCACTCCAGACGGCGACGATGGCTGCCTAGGCCGTGCGGGACTATGAGGGGCGGCCATACACTGCCTGTCTCCATGCAGACCTCGAAGCCGCATGGAGACAAGTCATTGAATTTTGCGATCGGCTCGCGGCCATGGAGAAGAGTTCAGTGGAGGCGAAAAAGCAGGCGAAGCAGGATGTCGACCGGGCACGGGCGGCGACAGACCGGATGCGGGACCAAATGACAGAAGCCCGTAGGTCGCAAGCGGCCGCGCAGAAGGAGGCCGACCAGCTGAAGGTTACCGTTGCCCGTCTGACCAGCGAGCTTGCATCCTCGAGGGAAGGGGAGGCCGCTAAAACTACCGAGCTTGAGGGTGCTAACCATACGATTGTGGATTTTAAGGGAAAGCCGAAGGCGATTGAGGCCGATACCTTCGTTAACGTGGAGTACGTCAGCGAATTCGCCTATTACATGGCTTATGCTGAAGCCGTCCGCACCGCTATGAAGGGAGGGCTTGAGGTCGGCCCTTTGGCTGACAATTTCAAAGCCTATGCGCTGGAGCATCCTTTGCAGCCTGACTTCACAGTGCTGATCCTCGACCTTTCCGTGGATCTTGGGATCGACTTGAGCTGGTACCCGCTGCCGGACAACCTTGTTCATCCGGGTGCCTTGGAGGATGGGGGTCCAGAGCCTGCAGCTGGTGATGGAATGGGCGCCGATCCTTGAGTTTTTCTGCTTTTTTACTTGTAATTTTCATAGCTTTCGTTGTACTTCTGCCTTCGGGCGACCGTGATTGTACTTTTGCATTCCAAGTAATGAAATAAATATTTGCTTCTCTGATTTATTGCTTGAATGTTTGTCTTTCTGAGTCTTTGCATGACTTTATACAAGTGTGTGAGGAAAGATTATTGCGTGTACAGCTCCAAGTGAATTGATAAACTCATATTGATAACTTTTACAACAAAGTCGATCGCTACACATATATCTGAACAATGCCGATCGTCGTACAAGTAATTGGGTAGGGACGATCGTGGTATACATAGCTCCGCCATTCCCCCTTGTTTTTGTTTACTTAGTGAAAGTAAGGGGACGAAAATAAATCGTTGAGTGAGCGGTCTTCAATTTTGCAGATTCCTCGAGGATGGCCGACCATTCCGGCCTAGAGGAACCGTGCACGATCGCGGAGTTCGATGGAACTGACCTCCACGACCATGTATTGTGCGCGAGCGACATTCCATCTGATGGCCAACTTCTCGCGACTCACTTAATTGTGAGGGTCCTCCGTAGGCTGCGCCCGCCTCGTATTTAAACGAAGGGCGTGCGGTCTTGGTCTGGAGGAGTCCTTGTACGGGGCGTCGTCGGATTAATCGACTCCACGACCGCGGATTGTTAGCACTTTTCTACCTCGGATCGTCATGTTAGATGGCGATCCTCGACGGTATACGTTGTGACGGGGGGAGGGACGCGTCGTATTGTCCGGATCCATCATGTTAGGTGATGGACCTTTGAGGGTGAGCGAATGTGTCCACAGATCTGTTTTGGAGGGCCCTTTGGCTACGCCCGCCTCATATTTAAACGAAGGGCGAGCGATCGCTGCCCAAAGGTTCCTTGCACGGGCACAGAGAACGGTTCCATCGTTCTCCACATCCATGTCGACACTCTTCTACCTCAGATCATCATGTCAGATGGCGATCCTCGACGGTATACGTTGTGTAAGTGGAGGCGATCGCTGCCTAGGCCCATCATGTTTAATGATGAACTTTAGAGGGTGAGCGAGTCATCCTATGATTTGTTTTGGAGGGTCCTTCGGCTATGCCCGCCTCGTATTTAAACGAAGGGTGAGCGATCGCTGCCCAAAGGAACCTTGCATGGACGGATCGTCGGTTTCATCGACCTTCGCGACCATGGCGACACTTTTTTACCTCGGACCGTCATGTTAGTTGGCGATCCTCGACAGTATACGTTGTGGTAGGGAGGCGATAGCTGCCTAGGTCCATCATGTTAAATGACGAACTTTAGGGGGCGAGCGGGTCGTCCTCTTTTTCGAAGCGTTGCTCAGGCAGTAGCCTTTGGTTTGACGTGGTGGGAAATGGGGAAAGACTTCCAAAGTTCCCACCTCTTGATTGAAGCATATAGATCCGGTTGCCGAGGTTGATCGAGGGGTCGACTCGTATGAGCTTTCCGGCCTGTCGCATTTGACTCTAGCGACCGTATCGGGAGATTGATGGGGCTCCGGCTAAGCCAATAAACTGTCCAGCTTGCCCTCCTCGAACAATCTCCAGAGTTGTCTGAGGAGGTCGCGGCATTGGTTGGTGCTATGGCCGGGACTCTTGTGGTAAGCACAATATTTATTGTGGTCCAGATGACCGTTGTCCCTTATTGCCTTTGGCTTGTTTAGCAGTTCGCGCCCCTTGATGGCGTAAAATATGTGGGCCAGAGTTCGGTTGAACTTGTGGAGGAGATGGGCTTCCACATCCTCGAAGGCCTTGAAATCACCGGGTGGCTTGGCGACCACCTTGTTGGTTTTGACGATCGCCGTCTTTCGGATGGGAGGCGGCGTCCCCTCGCCTAGGCGGAGGGTGAGCAGCCTCTGCCTGGCCAGAAAATCAGCAGCCTTATCGCGGAAGATCGCGTAGGTCGGGGGGATGTCCTTTGTGAGGTGCCTAAACATGGGTGAATGACCATAAAATCCCCCAGGACCGAGTAGAGAGTGAGCTCGTCGCGGATGGGCTCGTCGGTGAGGACTATTTCTTTCACCCAGTCGATGTAATCTGCGTCGGTCTCGTCTTCCCCCTGCCTGATTTTCATCATGCGGTGGGGGCCTTCTGGTCTGGCGACCTTGGTGGCGAAGAATGATGTGAAGTCGCTCGCCAGTTTCTCAAAGGAATTGACCGATCGTGGTGGCAGTGGGATGTACCACTTATGGGCCATATCGCCCAATGTCAACGGGAATATTCGGCACCTGGTCGCATATGATGCCCCACACCCGGTCATGTAGATCCGGAATTTGCTTAGGTGAGTCTCGGGGTCCGATCTCCCTTCATACAAGGGTGTTTTGGGAGGGGAGATCCTTGGTTGCACGGGGGCAATCTCGATATGGACCGCGAGTGGCTCAGTCGGTCCGATGATCTTTCTACTGGCGCTTGCCCCAGTTTCCATGAGCGCTTTTATCTCGTCGAGCTAGCGCTGCATAGCGGCCATCGCCGCAGCCTGGCTGCTCGTGGCTAGGTGCTCGAAGAGGGGGCCGAGGCGATCAAGTACTGACCCCCTGGCTCCGCTATCGATGATGTCCTTGTCGAGTGGCTCGACTCTTCGGCGGATGGGGGCCAAACGGTTGACCTGTATTTGGTTGGTAGTTGGGTATGCCTAACTCCTGGTGACGGACTCAGATTTCATCGTCTCGTGGTTGGGGCCAGAATGCCCCGGTCGCCATGATGGGTCGCTTCCTAGCCGGCTGAAGACGGAACTGTCCCGCTTCGCGAGAGCCTTTTCTCGTGAATCGGGGCTTTCTGACGATCGCTCGACCAGTAACCCCTTGAGCTTCCGTTTGCCTGCGCGGCGGATGGCCGAGGGGGTTATAGTGGGCGCTGCGCATGCTCTCCGTCGCTCCCTTAGTATGGCCATTGCCTCCTCGATCTGTTCCACGGTTTGGAACTGGTCGAGCGAGAGGCTGGGGCCGTCCCTCAGGGGCGGGATCGAGAGTCTCGCGTCGCCGCGGCTACCCTCTCCCGTAGGTTGGGGCTCGGATTGAGCCGGAATAAGGCGTCCGGCGGATCGGAGAGAGGCTCTCTTCGATGTGGTGACAGACATCATGATTCTGAAGGTTTTTCTTTGAAGAACAGTGAGTGTTTCTTCAAGTATATGCCCCGGAGAACAGTGAGTGTTCTTCGAGACGGTCGGAATGAAAATGAAGGTTAAGATTCCCTCCTTCTAGCGCCAATTATTGTTACGCAAAATATTATCCGGAGATGATATGCTGGAATGGACGAGTAACAAACAAAATGCGAGAGCACGTCCGTGGGGAAATAAATAACACAAGATTTGCCGGGATTGTTAGTCCCGGGCTTGAATGATCTCGCGAGATGTTATTAATATGAATACTTGAGAGTGCAAATATTAATGTTAGAGTACAATTACAATGAGTGTAAAGACCCTAGTTATCTTAGCTCTTGAGTGCTGAAGATTGCCGGAAGAACTAGAGTTGATGCTTTGTGAGTTCTTGTAACAAATGAGATGTGATTCTCGATTCAGCCGATCGTATTTCGGTCGAGAGTCAGAGAGGTTTTGAGCTTCTGAACTCTTATAATATGAACTTCTGAACCTTTTTCCAGTTGCTGGAGGTTCTCTATTTATAGGACTGGGAGTCGCTGGGCGATCGCCTCTACTGTATTATAATAAGCGGGCGATCGTCTTTAGCACATGGATTGGACTCCTTAAAGTCCGCAGCAGCTGCTGGCAGCCAGATGTGCGAACCAATGAGAGGCCAACACGCGTCTGTGTCGCTATCTTGGGAGGCCTCACCTAGGACCTTTCGGCGGGTTTGTCGGTAGGTGATTCCGTCCTTGCCACTGACAACTGGTGTTGGGATGGAGTCAACGATCCATGTTCTGCGGCGCCATTCGCGGATCTGCACATGGGTCCTTGCTCCGTGATCCAGTCTTCGTAGACTTGACGGACGATGGCCTTATACGTGGCATAGGACGGTCGTCCTTGGTCGGGCACCAGAGTCGATCGCTAGGTGCCAAAAGGCAATCGCCCCGGACGTCGATCGCTAGGTACCTGATTTTGGTCTGGACTCTTCGTTTTGGTAGATCTGCCTTGGATTCATTTGATGCTGAACTCGGTCGCTCGGCCGTATGCCGATCGCCGTCCAGGCGTATTAATCGCCGCACAACAGAATAATATGTTGTGGCACTTGTACTAGCATCGTTGTGCTAACCCCTTCGGGGGTGAACATTTGTTTATGTTCAGGATCCAGGAGAGCTGGGAAACAACCACTGGAGTTGCATGACGACGAGGGTTGAGAGTGATATTCCGTTCGGGTTTATTTGTCTGTTGTTTGTATCTTTTTAATAAGTACTCGAGTACGTCGTCGTTTGTGATGATTTGGATTTGGTGATGTATTAATACTTTTTCTTTGGACATTTGTATTTTCAGTATTGGTCAGAACTGTTGTATTTTATTTCAGTTACTTTCATACGTTGGTATCTGTTATTATCTGTTCATTTCTTCAGCCTTGTAAATCCCTATGTAAAGAATTTACGACGCTGTAATATTCCTGAATATATCGGGGGTGTTACAAAACCGAACAATTAGAAAATATTCTGAATCGAGTTTTATCAACTGGTAAGCACTTTAGAAGCTATTTAATGAAGCTTTGTATCGATCCCCTTACTTATGCTTCGATTTATCTGAGCTCTTTTTCTTGCTTTCAATCAACCATTTTTTTTCGCCTTTTTTTGGGGGTTGTTTATTATCTGTTTTACGCGAATGTAAACTATGGGTCACATGAATACACCCGGTTACTAAGATAAAAGCATACACAAGCTGCTTCTATGCATACTCATATCTAAGGTAAATGTTTTACGCGAATGTAAACACGAGTCACATGAATACACCCGGTTACTAAGTTCCCAAAACAGCGGAGTAAATGTTTTCTCCATTTTTCAACAGTACCAACTATATATATCACTCAATGTCACCACACAATATCTTTATCCTTGTCAAAAATAATTTCTAACTGTTCAAGTATGGGTCAAAGGATTTATAGCGATAGAAAGCTCAGTATGTGGTTAACAATAGAATAGGCAATAAGCTCAATTGGGTTAACGAGAGAATTAATAATTTTTGGGGTAGGCCGAAAAAGATTGAAAGGCTAAATAAAAAAAATCGCCTAAAATCACTTTCACTATTTTGCACACACTTTGTAATTTTGAGTAAGATACCAATGCACATTCTAGAGTTTCACAACACAAGTAACGCACTCAATCAAAGGAGATTTTGCATGATAGCAAGTAAACAACGGCTCAAAAGCTCACAAGTTCTTAAATATATATTTTTTTATGAATTCACACTAAAGAAAAAAAAATTAGAAACAATTGAGTTTGACATTTCATCGAAAATTCAAGTTTAGCGCATGGTCATTTTACCGCACCAAAATTTTATAAACAAGTCTCCCGAGGTGAGTAGTAAGACACATTACAAATTGACTGTTGGAGGTATTTTTTTCTATGTTCTAAAAATTCATATATTTCCGATATTATACCAAACACACCACACCTCCAAACTTGAAAAAAAACTGTCCTCAGTTAAAAAATAAATAATAATAATAATAATAATAAGCAAAGAAGAAAAGCAGAATACTCTCTGTTATGAATGTTGATGCTTGAGCTTAGGGCTGAGCACCGGGTCTGACCCGGCCCGGACCGACCCGGTCCGAAATGGCCCGGATTATAAATGGTCGGACTTTATCGACCCGGCCGGACTGCTCGTAACTGTGCCAACTCGGTCGGACCAGTAAACTGGTCGGTCGAACTAGCCGGTTCTAGCCCGATTTTGTAAAAAAAAATTTTTTGCATATTAAGTGTCTTTTTATTACATATAAAATGCTTTCTTCTTTACATACTCCCATAAAATACAATTATCAATCTTAATATCTTCATTTAGTCATCAAACTCCCAAGTTCAACAATATTTTAGTATAAATAAACTTAATTAGAATAATGTGCAATCATAATCGAGCCATTAATTATCATTTATTTCATCACCACGAGGGTAAATTACAATAAAAAATATTTTTTTTTTATATTTTTATTTTTACCGGGTCGTTCCGGGTTAGACCCGGATTTTCCGGGTTTTGATCCGGTCCGGCCCCGTACCCGGTTTTGGAGAAAATGGAGACCCGGGACCCGGACCTAATTAACAGGTTCGGTTCGGGTCCGGTTCGGGTCCGGTTCGGATCCGGTCCGGGTCCGGACCATTTGTGCTCAGTCCTACTAGAGCTAACACCTTTTTGGATCTGCAAAAAAAAGAATATACGAGGCAAACAACAAAAAAAATAAAAAAAATAAAATATGCCCGGAAGTATAACACAATTTTTAAGATGCGGTTCAAGAAAGTCCGAAGAGACGCCTTACGCTGCCATCAATGCTTTTATTAAAAATAAATAATAAAAATTACAGTAATAAAAATAACAATACATAAATCGCGAATAGATGCGCGTCAAGAGATCAAAAAGAAACTCCTTAAGCTGCCATCATTTAGCAGGATTTTTACACACGACAGAAAGTAAAAATAACAAGAGGTCCGATATGGGTTATCAGAGGGAGAAGAATGTATCCACTTTTTGTTTTCTCATGGTAAAATCTTCCATCCAGACAATATTAGCTAGAGCTGGATGTGTTTGAGGAACAAATTCAATGAGTTTTTTGATTAGTTCTTCTGGTGTTGTTGCAACGATTATGATTTGTTTAGCACGCTCGGAAATAAAACCTTTTTCAGCAGAGTAATCGATGAAAGATAGTAAACCATTAAAGAAACCATTGACATTAAGCAGACCTATTGGTTTTTTATGATCATTTAGCTGGGCTCTGGTAACCACATGAAAAAGTTACTCAAGAGTGCCAAAACCACCGGGAAGGGTGATAAAGGCGTTAGAATTATTCATCATGTGAGTTATGCGATCTTGCATATTTACAGCTCTAAACTCATCTCCAATAGTTGCCCCGGTGATTTTACTTTCAGCCAGAGGTTTTGAAATTATTCCCAATACTTTTACTCCTTCCATATAGGCAAAAACAGCAGCGCGTCCCATTAATCCTAGACTTCCTCCTCCGTAAACTATATGAATGCATTTTTCTCCTAAGGTACGACCCAAGTTGTGGGCTGCTTCAGTAAAGCATGCCTCTATTCCATAACTAGCTCCACAAAAAATGCAGACTGAGTTAAATCTTTTGTGGAAGATGATGATTCCATTTTTGAAAGGAAACATATTTGAGAGAAAAAGAGAAAAGTACAAGTTTGAGGGATGAATAAAAGAAACAAGCACAATGTTTATTTCGATACATCATATTCAAGTAAGTTTGAGGGATGAATAAAAATATGTAACAAATCTGTGATTGCGTTAATTGCGCTTCAATTACTCAATAGAATAATGAAAACATTTATTGTGTATCACTTTTTTTATTAAGAAAATCTCACCACACGACAAAAATAAAAGATACTCATGTGTATGTATAGTAGTTGTGATTGTGGCTCACATCTTCCTCTGATTTTACGTTCTGAAATGGCTTAAACGCCTTCTATGAGTCAGGGAGAAGCTTCCCATCCAATTTTCTTACAAATTGGCAAACAGGGTCTTTTAACGTCAGATTCCCAAGACGTTGTTCATATTCTGGTTTGAATTTATTCCACAAACATCAAATTCCATAATGTATGAGTCCACTAGGATGCGTGTCAAGAAAAATTTCGATATTATCTAAATTCTCTTTATTCAGACCATCCTTAATGAACTGAATTTTATCTTCTCTGTTTGTAGATGGAATTCCTAAAGATCGACATTTTGAATTATAGTTCCATTTAGCCCATTTATAGCAAACGGCAATTATCTTTGCTCGTCGTTTCTTGGCATATGAACTTTTTCCAAGCCCTGGTAAAAATCTAGTAGGTATTTCTGTGAATTCACCTGCTATTCTCACTTTGCCTTCAATAATGAATCTAATATCAAAAAAGTATGCTTTTATTCATAAGCAACCTCATCCTTTCAAGTCTTGTCTTGTAAATTTTCAAAATGACTTTTTTGCTAAGAAAGGGAAATCTCTTTTCAATACTATTCAAAGTTTCTTCCATAATAAAATAAAATAAAATACCAATAAAAGGAGAAAATATCTACAAATATCAGTTGTTGTGGAAAACTAAAAAAATCCGACTTTAATAGTCACGGAGTACCGCTATCCGCCACTTGACCGGAAAAACACAATTGAGTACTAAGTTACAGTGTCGAGAAATTGTATCTATAACAATAGTGTACAATGTAAGATTTCAAACAAAAATATACAAAAATTTATATTTGGCCTAAAACAATCCCCGACAATAGCACCAAAATTTGATCGACAAAAACTTATCCTAAAAATAGGAGTTTTTAAGTCGCTTGCAAATATATACGAAGTAGAAGTAGTTGTGGTAAATTCTACCAAGGTCTTTTCTCTCGAGGATTGTTCAACAGGGCTTCGTATAATATTTTGTTATAGATTGCGAGAAATAAATACTAAAACATTCTAAAATATATTTTAGGGTTTTTAAGTTAACAAAATTGAAATGCACTATTTATAAACTAAACTATTTTTAATAAGACTATTTTTACTAGACTATTTATATTAAGACTATTTATAATACTACTATTTTTAATACTAGTAAAAATAATGAATAGAACTTAAAATGAGTCGGAACTTAATTTGATAAAAACTAGGGGATTATGGGTTCATTAAATTAGGTTTTTAATAAAGTAGATGAATTGATTTACACGGATATAAAAGAAAAACGAGTGTTTATCAAGTAATCAACTTTTTCACCTTATAACTTTCGTATTCAAAGGTTTCTTAATTACTTTCGTAACCTTAAGATGTTGTTTACAAGATAAACACTTGATGATTGAAAAGATATGTTTCCAATTCACTTAACAATCAATCAAGAAGGTTTTATTAGTAGAAATAGGATATGATCAATCACTATTTACATCAATTAATCCCTTTTAATCGAGATAGTGTAAATCACTCAAATACTATATATATATATATAATTAAGTAGATGGATTAACTTACATGAGAAAAGCGATTGTTCATCGAGTAATCAACTTTTCAGCTCATAACTTTTGTATTCAAAGGCTTCCTAATTACTTTCGTAACCTTAAGATGTTGTTAACAAGATAAACACTTGATAGATTGAAAAGATATGTTTTCAATTCACTTAATAATCAATCAAGGAGGTTTCATTAGTAGAAATAGGATATGATCAATCTCTATTTAAACCAATTAATCCCTTTTAAATAAGATAGTGTAAATTAATCAAATACTTAATATATAACCTAATAGAAATCCTCCTTCTCCTAGGAAGAAAGATTAGCTACTCATTGGTTTATACAAACTAAAATTATAATAGAAATAATTGATATACATAATATATATAAAAACTTTTCATAATTATAACTTTAATGACAATAAATAAAAAAACTTACTTGAATATGATGTATCGAAATGTAATGAACAATCTATGAAAAACGAATTCAAATTTGATTCCAAAAGTGACAAATGATGAACGGAGAAAGTAAGATACTAAGTACTTATTGATCAAACACTTTTCAAATACAAACTAAAAAATACAACAACTTCAAACTATCACAATGAAATGGATAAAAACAACTATAATAGAGAGTTCTTGGTAAGAAAGGATATTTCTAGACAAGAAGAGGAGTTATTTTTCCAATGGATGAAGGTACCTTTTTATAGGTAATTTTCAAGAATACTATGGATTATTTAATTCAAAAGATGTGTTGAAGTATCTTGATTTTTTCTTTGTTTATTTGATTCACACTTCATCCATCATGCATGTATTGATTTTCAGATCATTGACCACCTAATAAAATATATGGTTGTTGAGCTCACAAGATGGTCGAAAATGGAATATTCAACATATGATCTGTCCAAAAACGGTCCAGTTTGCACCGTGTTGTGGTGACTCGGTCTCTTCCGAAACACGCTCGAGGATACGGCGCAAAATGCCGGCCGTGTGTGAAACGGCCCAAGACACGGCCGACAGAAAACGGCCCTCGTTGCGCCGTATGTGAAACGGCCGACAGGAAACGGCCTTGTTTGCGCCGTGTTGTATTGATCGTTTTGTGGATTGTCTCCTTGAAAATTTTCTGATTTTGTATTTGATTTTGCTTTCGTCCTTTTTGACGTTTCATGTCATCAATCTGCAAAATAAATATTTTTCGCTCATGTTTTGACATATCTTTAAATCAGTTATTTATTTATCACAAATAAGTATAATTATGCCACAAAAAGAATATTTGTATATGAATTTTTAGATCAAATATGCACTAATCACACATAGGGCATTGTTCCCCAAGTGGGATTAAGGCTGAAAGAGGAAGTCGGGGAGTTAATCGTTAGAATGATAATAGAGTTCGGTTAGTGACCCGTCAAAGACTGGAGTATGAAGGGAATACACATATTATGGAGTTTCCTTTTTTTTTTTGAACGGCAACCGGCTTAGTGGTTAGTGTTAGTGCGAGGTTAGACTCCGAACCCCAGAGGAGCGCAGCCTCGAATGCCCGCACCTCCACCAGAGCCACACTCCTAGAGGGAATAATACCCTCCACCATTTTAGGGAAACCCGCCACAGCCCAGACTCAAACCCGAGACCTGAGCTATGGGGTAAAACCCCAGTGCCACTAGACCAGAAGGCCATGGACATATTATAGAGTTTCCTAATGGGAGCCAAAGAAGGCAAAGGACACTAGCCGCAAGAGTAATGAAGGTAGTGAAAGATTCATTTCATTGATGACTAGGCTCAATGTGAGGTTAGCCGGGATGATTTTAGGGCACTACATTAAGAATTAGATAAAGAACAAATCACTGGTGGAGGAACGAAGACTGATGAGAATGAGTTGTGCCCCACTTGATAGGGTGCACCATCCCTTTCCTAGCACTACCAAAAAAAGGGTTTTAGTGACACTTGTGTTCTGACAGTTTTGTGTTATGTGTCACTAAATATATAAAATTGAATTAGTTTTTGTATTTAACATCTAAGTATCACTGATTGCTCATATCGACGTATCACAACTCTAGGCATTTGTAATTATTGACACTAACGTATCAGTAATAAAAAAAGAAAAAAATACTCAAATAAATCATGATTTGAACCTAAAAAGGACGATCTCATTACGTTTCTCACACATCTAAACCCTAGTAGTCGACTCTCCACCTCGTCCTTTAGGTAGTCTCATTTCCTATTTAGCACTCATTTCGGCTCGCCGACTACAACATCCAGAAGGAGTCGACTCTCCACCTCGTCCTTCGCCTTCGAGGTGGCGCTAAAAAGCGTAAGAAGAAGACCTACACCAAGCGGAAGAAGACCTTCACCTCGTAGTTTCTAATTTTTTTGCTCGCGGTATTTTTGAATGGAAGTCAGGTTGCCGGCCCTCGGTGCCTGTCTGAGTGAGCGGCGCCTCTCTGGAGACTCCTGGGAGTCCCGCGTCGCTTTCCCCTCCTTTTATTTTTGGTTTACTATTGTTAGTTTTGTGTTTTTTATTTCCCCTAAAACTAGGGTTCGTCGCCAATCCTAGACCTGCGAAGCTCAGGTATATATTTTCTTTTCTTGCTTTTAAGAGTTAATTTGCTTTGGTGATTTATATTTTTGGGTGTTTGTGTTTACAGGGCGAGTATTACACCAGGTATGGTGTTGACCATTCTGGCAGGAAGGTTTCAGGGGAAGAGGGTTGGATCTGATGTTTTTTACATTTTGTTTTCTGCATTTCCTCGATATTCATTAGGGGAGTCCTCATTGTTTGATAAAGTTTTTTTTATCATATTGCTTAGTAAATTCAAGGATTCTCACTTGTGGTGCTTAATTACATTTGTTAGTCTCATTTCTTGAAAATACTGATTTGTTTCGATATAGTCATTTAGTGAAATGTTTATTGGATTTTTGTTTTACATGTATATTTAGTGACTTGTTGTTATTATTGTAGAGAAATTATGTGTAGTTGATTTCTGCCGAGCTATCTGTACTTTAATATACATACTTCCCATTTTATATTTTGGAATTGTGTTTTGTGTCTACGATTCAATATTTTAGGGCGAGAATTATTTCTTGTATGGACAGAGTGATTACCACTCATCAAATAGAAAACTTTTTATGTTTGATGCCACACTGAGTCCGTCTTATATCGCTGACTGCAACTTTTCCAGTGGAGGAGGTGTTCTAATATCCCATTGCCTTCATGAGTAGGTTTATGCAATTATCTCTTCTAGTTTACCATAAGAAATACATGGGTTGTTTACTAGTCTTTATTATTAAAGTATGCCCATTTACAAGGAGGTGGTACTTGAATCATGTTATCCTTGCTATTTATTAGTAAATGTGGTCTCCTAATTAATGCTAAATTTATTATTTTAGTAGAGTCTGCACCAATGCAATTTAGGTGATGAGGTTATGAGAAGTAGTAGTGAACATCCTACTTGAAACTTGTCTGTGTTATACATGTGTTTAGTAACACACCAGATATTGAATATGGTGATTCCGTAATCTGCTTGTTTGGTGTACTTCTCTCGTGACTGCTGCTATAGGTCCTTACAAGATCAACAACGTTCCTTTAAGGCATGTGAATCAGGCTTATGTCTCAGTATTTTACCTTAGAAAGTTTAATTTTTTTGGAGTTGAATAAGAAATATTGTCGCACAAAAATTGTCAGTTGATTTTTTGAACATCGTTCAGGTACCACTTGTGCGACCGTACTCACACGTGCAATATATTCCGAAGGATGCAAATCAGTTGCAGCTGGAATGAATGCCATGGACTTGAGACGCGGCATCAACATGGTTGTTGATGCTGTAGTGACAAATTTGAAAAGCAGAGCACGTATGATTAGCACTTCTGAAGAGATAGCACAAGTTAGATTTAAGCTTCAGTATTTAGTATAGTAACTTGGTGATTCTTTCTTTAAGCTTATTCTCTGGAAAAAAATGATTTGATACTTTTCTAAAGGATAATTTTCTTATGAGTAGGTTGGTACGATATCGGCCAACGGTGAAAGAGAGATTGGTGAGCTTATTGCCAATGCTATGGAAAAAGTCGGGAAAGAGTGAGTTATTACCATTGCTGTAAGTAGCAATTTTCCATTCGGTGTTTATTTTCTGAAAAACCAAGAATTTAAATGATGGACTCTTTATTGACTGATGCTACCTCTTTTAATACCTTGTTCAGGATGAGAAGACACTGAATAATGAACTGGAAGTTGTTGAAGGTATGAAGCTTGACAGAGGCTACATATCCCCACACTTCATCACCAACAAGAAGAACCAAAAATGTGTAAGTTATTAAATTTTACGGAATATAGACTGATCTTACTCGGCCGAGGCACATTTATTTAAATGAACACTACTAGTTGATAGATATTTGAGTAAATTACATTATCAACTATTAATGTTCCTGTTGTTTCCTTTAAGACCGTTCATATGTGTTGCTACCCGAAATATTATCCGGAGATAGATATTGCTGGAATGGACGGGCAGCAAACAAATTGCGAGAGCACGTCCGTGGGAATGGAAATAACACAAGATTTGCCGGGTTTGTTAGGCCCGGGCTTGAATGCTCTCGCAAGATGTTATTAATACGAATACGTTTGAGTACAAATATTAATGTAAGAATGCAATTACAATGAGTGTAAAAGATCTTAGTTATCTAGCTCTTGAGCGAAGCTCTGTGTGTTCTTGTTCTCGTTTCTGCCGACCGTCTTATAGGTTAAGAGGTCTCGAGAGTGAGAGAGAAAGATGTCCGAAGTGTATAACTTTGCCAAGAAAAGCAGCGAGAAAGCCGAGCGGTTTCCAAGTGCAGGAAGCCCTCTATTTATAGGAGCTGGGATCCCTTTTATCCTGACGGGCGATCGCCTTTCTTGTATTATAATAAGGGAGCGACCGTCTTAAAGCACGTGGGTTGGTTGCCTTAAAGTCCGCGGCTGCTGCTGGCAGCCAGCTGTGCGAGCCAATGAGAAGCCTGCACGCGTCCTGAGTCGCTGTCCCGGGAGGTCCCACTTTGCACCTTTCGGCGGGTCTGTCGGTAGGTGAGCAGATGGTGACAGGCTGTGGTCAACGATCCATGTTCTGCGGCGCCTTTTCCGGATCTGCATGTGGGTCTCTGTCCTGAGCTTCGGCCTTCACCGACTAGACAGATGTTAGCTTCACGTGGCATGGGGCAGTCGTCCTTGGCCGAGCACCAAAGTCAATCGCCAGGTGCCAAGAGACGATCGCTTTGGATGTCGATCGATCGGTACTTGGGTTTGATCTGGGATCTCCGATCGGCAAGTCTACCTTGGCTATTCGACTCTGTCTCGGTCGCCCGGTCTCTGTGTCGATCGCCTGTTGAGATGTATAAATCTCGACACAACAATTGCCACCCAGCTTGCTCCAATGTTGAAGACATGGGGTGAGGTGGTTCCACTGGCGATCGTTTAAGATAATGACGGGCGATCCGATTGTTTGGCATGCTATCTTCGGTCTTGTACTTGAACTGTAGGGAATTTCTTCAATTTCGCCGATCCCTCGTGGAAAGCTGATTGTTTCGTCATTGAGGAACCATGCACAGTCGCGGAGTTCGATGGACCGACCTCCGTGACCGTGTCTTATGCGCGAGAGACATTCCAACTATAGGTTTATCTCGTGACTCATTTTATTGTGAGGGTCCTCCGTTAGGCTGCGCCCGCCTCGTATTTAAATGAAGGGCGTGCGGTCTTGGTCTGGAGGAGTCCTTGCGCGGGGCGTCGTCGGATTAATCGACTCCACGTTCGCGGCTTGTTAGCACTTTTCTACCTCGAATCGTCATGTTGGATGGCAATCCTCGACGGTATACGTTGTGATGGGGGTAGGGACGTGTCGCATTGTCTGGGTCCACCAAGTTAGATGATGAACCTTTGAGGGCGGGCGAGCATGTCCACTGATTTGTTTGGAGGGTCCTTCAGATACGCCCGCCTCGTATTTAAACGAAGGGCGAGCGATCGCAGCCCAAAGGAACCTTGTATGGCCGAAGCAGTCGGTTCCATCGACCACCAGGCAAAGGTTACTTTTCCACCTTTGAGTAACGCGATCGGCGACCGAACGACGATCATCAGTCTTCCAATGCGATCGCCAGAATCAAGCAACGTCTCCCAAAAATGGAGGACTCGCTCGCCATATACGGTTCATCATCTAACATGATGGACCAAGGCACGAGATCGCCTCCCCCATCACAACGTATACCGTCGAGGGTCGACATCTAACATGACGACACCTAAACATAGGCGAAAGACCATCGAATCCCCCTAGGACCGAGTAGAGTGTGATCTCGTCGCTCACGGGCTCGCCGTTGAGGATTATCTCATCCACCCGGTCGATGTAGTCTGCATCGGACTCGTCTTCCCTCTGCCTGATTTTCATCATGCGGTGGGGGCCTTCTGGTCGAGCGACCTTGGTGGCGAAATACGACGTGAAGTCGTTCGCCAGTTGTTCAAAGGAACTGATGGATCGTGGTGGCAATGAGACGTACCACCTATGTGCCAGGTCACCCAGCGTTAACGAGAACAATCGGCACATGGTCGCGTCTGATGCCCCACACCCGGTCATGTAGATCCAGAACTTGCTCAGGTGAGTCTCGGGGTCCGACCTCCCCACGTACAAAGGTGTTTGAGGAGGAGTGATCCTTGGCTGCAAAGGGGCAAGCTCGATGTGGACCGCGAGTGGCTCGCTCGGCCCGGTGATCTTTCTCTTTGCGCCTGCCCCAGATTCTAGGAGCGCCTTCATGTCATCGAGCTGGCGTTGCATTGCGGCCATCACCGTAGCTTGGTCGCTTGTGGTGTGGCTCTCAGAGCGGGAGCCGAGGCGATCGTGTACCGATCTCTTGACTCCGTAGGAGGCCATGTGGTCGTCACCTCCGATCTCGGTTCTTCGGCGAGGAGGAGCCAGATGGCTGGTCTGCCTTCTGGGAGTTGGGTAAGCTGAACTCCTGGTGACGGATTCGGGCTCTGTCAACTCGTGGCTGGGGCCAGAATGCCCCGGTCGCCAAGATGGGTCGCTGCCTAGGCGGCTGAAAACGGAGCCGTCCCGCCTCTCGAGTGCTTATGCTCGTGAATCGGGGCTTCCTGACGATCGCTCATCAAGTAACCCCTTGAGCTTCCGCTTGCCCGCGCGGCGGAAGGACGATGGGGTAATTGCGAGCGCGTCGAACACTCTCCGTCACTCCCTCAGTATGGCCATAGCCTCCTCGATCTGTTCCGTGGTTTGGAACTGGTCGAGCGAAAGTCTGGGGCCGTCCCTCAGGCGCGGGATCGAGAGTCTCGCGTCGCCGCGGCTACCCTCTGCCGTAGGCTGGGGCTCGGATTGAGTCGGAATAAGGCGTCCGGCGGATCGGAGAGTGGCTTTCTTCGATGTGGAGGCATACGTCATTATTCTGAAGGTTTTTCTCTAAAGAACAATGAGTGTTTCTTCAGGTATATGCCCCGGAGAACTGTGAGTGTTCTTCGAGATGGTCGGAATAAAAATGAAGGTTAAGATGCCCTCCTTCTAGCGCCAATTGTTGCTACCCAAAATATTATCCGGAGATAAATATTGCTGGAATGGACGGGCAGCAAACAAATTGCGAGAGCACGTCCGTGGGAATGGAAATAACACAAGATTTGCCAGGTTGGTTAGGCCCGAGCTTGAATGCTCTCGCGAGATGTTATTAATACGAATACGTTTGAGTACAAATATTAATGTAAGAATGCAATTACAATGAGTGTAAAAGATCCTAGTTATGTAGCTCTTGAGCGAAGCTCTGTGTGTTCTTGTTCTCGTTTCTGCCGACCGTCTTATGGGTTAAGAGGTCTCGAGGGTGAGAGAGAAAGATGTCCGAAGTGTATAGCTTTGCCAAGAAAAGCAGCGAGAAAGCCGAGAGGTTTCCAAGTGCAGGAAGCCCTCTATTTATAGGAGCTGGGATCCCTTTTATCCTGACGGGCGATCGCCTTTCTTGTATTATAATAAGGGGGCGACCATCTTGCAGCACATGGGTTGGTTGCCTTAAAGTCCGCTGCTGCTGCTGGCAGCCAGCTGTGCGAGCCAATGAGGAGCCTGCACGCATCATGAGTCGCTGTCCCGGGAGGTCCCACTTTGCACCTTTCGGCGGGTCTGTCGGTAGGTGAGCAAATGGTGACAGGTTGTGGTCAATGATCCATGTTCTGCGGCGCTTTTTCCGAATCTGCATGTGGGTCTCTGTCCTAAGCTTCGGCCTTCGCCGACTAGACGGATGTTGGCTTCGCGTGGCATGGGGCGGTCGTCCTTGGCCGAGCACCAGAGTCGATCGCCAGGTGCCAAGATACGATCGCCTTGGATGTCGATCGCTCGGCACTTGGGTTTGATCTGGGATCTCCGATCGGCAAGTCTGCCTTGGCTATTCGAATCTGGCTCGGTCGCCCGGTCTCTGTGCCAATCGCCTGTTGAGATGTATAATTCTCGACACAACAATATGCATGTTTTTGAAAAAGAATTACCTCACGAAATGGTAAAAATGGTAAAGAAGAAGGTACTTTAGTTCACGTGTTCATGGCTATTCTTGTATTTCTTCTATTTTTATTCAAATCTCTGCCCAATTCTAATGATCAACATTATGATGCAACTTCCTTTATGGATTGTTTCTTTATAGTTACTTTTGTTTGACATAAACATCTTCAAAACTAGAAGTTAATATACAGCGCAAAAAAAGTTGCAGTTCTCGGGTCATTATCTGCATGCATATATTTTGCATGCACTATTTACCCAGGAAGCAGCACCTAGCTCGATGGTTTTATCGCTTGAAAGGCTAGTCTTCTTATTCAAATAAATACAACTCAGAAGGTTATATTAGTTGATCATTTTAGAAATGTTATTCTATTATTGATGTGTTACCGATTTCGTTATGACAGTGGCTTTCTTCATGATAATAATGCTGCATTGAATCTCTGCTTGAGCCTAGATCATGCACATGCAGATGAACAGCATGAAGATATGCTATATTTATGGTATCAACTCATTGATTTGTTATCAATCAAGGTAATAGTTAATTTTTATGTTTATGCAGTCATGGCGAAGGTTCATGACATGTTTGTTGTATCGCAACTCTCATCTATGTTCTCCCGCTTCAGGGCTACTTGGAAATTCACCCTAGTTTGTATGATGTTGTGATCAAGTTATTTAATGCAAAGAACTTGTCATTGGCAAAGACTGTATCGGAGCTCTGGAAAAATAAAAGGCTTAGTCATGCTCTCTGTGCTTCATCTGTAAATCATATGTTAATCATATGTTTATTGAGACTATTTCTAAGCATCAGAGCCAACTTTGCAATTATGCTGAATTTTGGAGAATGTGCATGCAGGAACTGAAGCCGCTTGTAGTTGGGTCCCATCCCATCAATAATGAGATTAAGCAAGCAGCTTCTCTTCTTATTCCCATCAATATATCAGATGAACTACTAGTAACACGGACCTCTGCTAGATTTAGGGACAAACACACCACATGTATATGCATTCTACGTTGATGATTGCTTATATTCTTATTAAACTAAAAATCTATTACAGATTTTTCTGTTTAAGAATCTTGCTTTGTGTTATGTGATGTTCTGATTTTGATTTTTCTAAATTTGCAGGTTTCTTAAATCTTGAGATGGGATTTCAAATTTCGAGTGAATGGAAGCATGGAATTTTTTTTACCTTTTCGGAAGAATAATGTGATCTTTTTTATTTGTTATTTTGAAATGTTAACTAGTTTTGCTATGTGATATTTTGTACTTTGTAACTATTAAGGATAATGCTAATGGTTAATGAAATATTTTATATTTAGACTTTATCAAATATTGTTGCAGCATCAAAAAGTATGTATCGTTTTAATATATAAATTGATGTGTGATTTCAGTACATATTTAGTTATAAAATTACCATTAATTAAAATATCAATTTAGTGTCAAGCATTTCTTGATAATCAAGTGTCAGAATTTACTCTCACTAATGTGTCTGAAATACGAAAATTAATGACACTGAAATACAATTACTATTTTCTCACATTATTGTGTCGTTATCTATTCACACTATAGTGTGACGGAGCAGTGACATGTAATATTTATTGGAAGGTACTGACAGTGTCGTATCGGAATATAGCTACATTTGTGTAACACAGACTACTGACACCAGTTTTAGTGACACCATAAAATGGTGTCACTGTATTTTGACTGCCGGATTACTGACACATTTTACGTGCATGGGCGGATGTATGTAAAGCATGGTGGTGCATGTGCACCACCAAAATTTTGTAAAAAAAATACCCCCTTTACCTATCTGAATGTCCACTCAACTCATATTTTTTATAATTTTGTGTAGTTGTGTATGACTGTGGCGTGTGCGGTGTGCGTTATCATTTTTGTATTTTTTATCTACTCGTTATTTATTATTTGACAGTATTTGAATTGGTTTAAGAACTTGATTATTTAATATCCAGTCCTGAATTACTAGAGGTCATGTGTGAGATCTTAAATGTGTCCCAACAAAAAATACTTGAATTTATTTTCATGTAATTTTCAAAATATTAGTACTAGACACTTAAAAAAATAAGGCATAGATTATAAATATATGAGTATATAACAATTCTAACCACGGTTCAAACAGAAAATTCAATATTGGATTGAATAATTCTAATCAAATGAGCTAATATTTTTAAGTTTGTTAATATTTTGTATTAAATAGGGTTTTGAACTTGAGTCTGTTAATAAAGATGACATTTAAATTCATTTTCTAATCCAATCACACTCTAATTTTAATCTGATAATTTATATATTACTTTTTTTGGAAAAAAGTTATTCATAGGTCCCACAAATTGGAAACCATCTGTGGGGTACAAGTCACACCTTCTAAATACTTTATCGTCATGTTCGTCGGGGACACCAGTAAAAATTTTGTGCTGGATCCGTCTATGTTTACGTGTGTCACTAAAAGAGTTTAGTGACAGTTTTTTGCTGTCAGTAAAGTCCTTTTTTTTGAGTAGTGTAGAAAGGAAGATGGGCATACTGATGATTATTTTGCAAGGGGTGGAGGGGTGGTTACCGAGGAAGATGATGTAGAGGTGTGAGAGGTTGAGGATGTTGGAAATTTTGATATGAAAATCCTAGTAGAACCATATTCTAATATGGTATTTATTTCGAGTAGATATATTTTACGTATTTATTTGTTCATATCCAAATTTGGATGAATGAGCAATTAAATTACAAATAATAATACTTGAAATAAGATAATGTATGGTGGTTACTAGGTCGCACCGATTCGCGAATAGCCACATTTGGTGGTTAATTATGGAAAATAGATCATACTTTTCATGAAAAGTCGCATTGGTTCTGTAATACCCGAGATTCTCGGTTCCGGTTATTTTTGAATTTTTGTCGATTGCGCCGTTCATTTTGTTCTGTTGGCGATTTCTTGACATTTTCCCCTATGTTGGGTACGGCACGATGTACCGTGTTGTGGTGTTAAATCAGTACGACTTATCGTTGCGTAAGTCGAGCTAATAGTATGTCTTGCTTTGTTATGTGTTCGTTTTCGATTTGGATCGTTGGTGTTGTCTGTTAGTGTTTCGTTGCATGTTGAATAATTATTGTTTTGTCGAGGAGTATCGTTTTTGTGCATTTGGTCGACTTTGTAAGATCACCACCGGCGCTTATAAAGTCTAAAAATTCTGAAACTTTACAATGTGATAGAGCATCAAACTAGCTTTCCAATGGTTCGAACGGCGAGTCAATCGGAGTCGGGACGAAGGAGTTATGGTCGTAATAGCAAAGACTACTCACTGTATAAATAGCGCACGCTAAATACATATATTAGCGCGCGCTAACGGATCTGGCAGAGGGTTCTGGACTGCATTTTACAGCCGTTAGCGCACGCTACACATACCTTAGCGTGCGCTAACTGTTGACAGTATATATAAGACTGCAGAGGTCAACTTTCGTCATTTCTTCCTCCCCTTTCTTCCTTCCGGCGATCTAGACGATCTTGAGGGCGTATAAGTATGGATTTTGGCCTGATATCATCACCCATCAATATCTTTGAGTTCCTAGTACGGATTTAACAACATCCCAACATCTTTCGCCATTTTAATTGAGGTATTTTCTTCTTAAAACCCTACTTTCGGGATAATTTGGGGTTTATCGTGATTTCATGATTCCAATCCGAAATTGTTGATTCCATTGTTGTTATCTAGTCTTGTTTATCTTAACCCCCAGTTTGGAGTTTCGTTTTCATGTTTTTATCGGGTTGATTTATGTTCTTGAGATATTTTGGGGTTTTCCTTTTGATTTCAATTCTGGGCCAATTATGATGAATTGGTCATGTAATTCTTGTTGTATTGGTTGTAATCTACGGATTAGTAACTCATTTATCGACTTCATCTCACTCGGAACATGATTTTGGCTTTCTTGGAACAAACCCTTGAACCCTTGTAGTTTCTTAGTGTCGATTGAGATTTCGTTTAGTGTTGTTAATTCGTAGCGGTGTTATTCTCGTGGTGATTGTGTTGTTATTGATTTCTCGTGAAGGTGGTCGGTTTTCAATTTGGCTGTTTTGGGGCTGTTTCGGCCAAGTTTTGGGACTATTTTGGGCTGTTTCGGGACTGCTTTTGGGGTCAAGTTTAACCGAGCCGCTTTCGTCGGAGTATTCACAAATTGATTTCGAGGCAAGTATCTTGCCCATACATTACGTGTTTTGTGGATATAATGGTTGCTACGTGTCGATATGTGCTAAATAAATATTTATAATCATTTTTCAAAAGAATCGGTATATTTACCATCATGGTTTTCGTAAAGGTGACCCGTGTGAGTCGGGAATTAATATGCTTAGTTGATTATGTGTGCTAGTGTCGAGTATATGATCACCTTACTTTCGTGTGATGTCATTATGCATGATTATGGCGTCCGTAAATGTAAAGTGTAATTCTCTTGTCAAGTTATGTGCTTGGAGTCACGTGGTTATGGATAAATATGTGAGTTTTTGTGATATTGGTTGTGTCGTTCGGTGCTGTTGAGATCTTGTGCTCCCTTGTGAATTGATATAGTTCTGGGTCGTGAGTACGTGTTGGGTAATATGGCCATTCTAGCAAGGTACCTCGACTATATATATTTTGTGTGTTTGACCTTTGAGAGTTTTGGTTTTGTAATCTGTGAGTTGTTACTCTTCCACCTGGGGATGGCATGTGGCCTCTGGGGGCCGATACTAATGGGTACGGCCACGGAAGTGGACTTGGGTGCGTGTGTTGATGTTCTTACACCTGGGGACGGTTCGGCGGGACCTCTGGGGGCTGATACTAATGGGTACGGCCGCGGAAGTGGTTTCCCACCTGGGGACGGTCCGACGGGGCCTCTGGGGGGCGATACTAATGGGTACGGCCACGGGTTACCAAGTGTGGTTTCTGTGATGCTGATGTTGATGTTTTGATGATTAATTGTGATATGTCCGGAGTATCACAATGCTTTGCACTCGGGGTCGAGATACATTATATATCAGGTCTTGGTGTTTGGCTAGAATGGCATGAGAATAATGTGTTATGTGTAAAGTGTCTTTGTAAGTGAATCGCAGTGGATGATCGGGTCGTGGGCCCTGTGTTTTGTGATCGAAATGGTTGGGCCGTGGACCCCGTGTCTTGTTAATGGATTTACATTTTTGGAAAAATGAACTTTGGGGCTGTGACCCTAAGTGGCTTTCGAGGAATTCAGAACTTTTCTATTTCAAATGTTTTCAAAACTCCCGAGATTTGGAAGTGTTTTCAAAGTGCTTACTTGTTTCGTTTCTAGTTTCAAGACTTGAACTATTTTTTAACCAAATAACATATCTCGGGAAGTCTTTCGTTGTATTCTCGGAATGTGTTGTGTATGGCTCGTATTTGCACTTTATACTTGCACTAGCGAAACAGTGGACTTTTGCTAACCTCCGAGTAATCGGGGGTGGATATCTGTATTGTGTCCAGGTACATGCAGGTTTTCGGGAGCAAGACACAGGATCGGTACGAGGAATGATGAAAGACGAATGATACTAATCACACGAAGGCCAATTTTGGGTTCAGTTAGTCGGAGTCCATTGTATTGTCTTTTTCGCTGTCATATGGTCTATGTTATGAAGTATTTTACCTTTACGTGGGTACGAGTCTGGATAGAGTTATATATTTTTGATTTTTAAGACAGTGACAAAAGACCAAATCGGTCTAATGGTTCGTGATTTTGCCGCGTCGACATGTGATGTATTATGTTGTTTCGATGTTTAGCCTGGCGGATCCTCACGGAGAGGGTCTGTGGCGTGTAATATTCCCGGTTAGATTCTGGGGGTGTTGCATTTATGGTATCAGAGCTTAGGTTGCGTAAACCTAGGCTGTCGGGTCCAGTCGTGTATTGTTGAGTCTTGTCTTGTCAGATTGAGTCTGACTGATGTCGTGTCGCGACGCGTTGTCTGGGATGTCGGTCGTGATTAGTATCATGGTGCAACCATCATCTTCGTGCGATCTGTGGATGTAAGTCTCCCTACTACATGTTGTACCACGAGTTATACGAGCTTGTGTGATTCTATGTTATGTAGTAGTATTTGAAGGTGCATCGTGAGTAAGTGACATATATTTGTCGATTCTCGTTTTGTGCTAGAATGAAGAGTGATACTGCTAAATGTATCCTTGTATGAACTGTTTTTCTTGCAAGAGTAACAACCTTGAAATTTTAAGTTTTCGAAAGGCTTTAGGGGAGTCGTAATTTTTTTTTTAAAATGTTCTCCAAGGGAGGAAAATTTTTGATTTTTGTATGATGACCTCAAGGTCAAAATTTTTGAGACTTCATCTACCGATATTTCAGTTTCATCTCATACTATAAGTTTTCAAAACACGAGTTTTTAACTCAAATAAGGTCTACAAAATATACTCAAGACGTGACTCTCGTTTGTAACTTTCTGGTTTCATGAATGTTAGTCAGAAGATGTGTATTGATGATACTCTCATTGTTGGGCAGTGGTGCCAGTTTTATCATTAAAATAGTAACGTGAATGTTGAGTCCATCGGTATGTATGTGTTGAGATAGTCCTCTTTATTGAGAAGTAAAATTTTCGTTTTTGTAGGATGATTTTCTTTTGATGGTTGCTTGTGAGATGTTATAATTATGTGAGTCGATGACATTTAGACTCGTATGTGGTTACTTATTTGTAACATTCGAGTCTAGTATTACCTAATATATGTTTGCAATCGTGTTGTCGATTAGAGCAGTTAGCGCAGGCTTGGTACGAGGCTAACATGCGCTAACGTGGCATGTTTAACGCACGCTAATCTTTGTTGTAACGCGCGCTAATCAGCATGGGCAAAGGCTATGGAACCGCATTTTTAGCCGTCAGGTCTATGTTTTGCAGTCAATCATCTTCGACGGTATTCTATGTGTGTTGTCTAGTGATGCAACTGTTGTGTGGGAATAAGTGTTAGAACTTTTTGTAGCGCTAGGTGATAATTGATTTTGTTTAAATTATGTCTGCTGTGTGTGTGTTTGAAAACACCACCCTGAAAATTTCATAAAGTTTCGATGATTCGATTAATCGGCGGCTCTGTGCGTACTTTGAAAATTATTTAGAATTGGCGAGCCGGCCTCGGATTCTCAAATAAAACCTCGACGGTATTTGAAAGAGTTGTTTTAAAGTACATGTAGACATTTTGTAAAATATTACCGTCGTTGATTTTTGTGTAGTGTTGAGAGGATTTTCGAAAATGATTTTTGACGTATTGTTGTATTTTCAAATAATCCGAGTATATGATTTCAGAAATGTTTCACATCATAAAATCTTTATTTTCAAAAATCAATACAATTTTTATTTTCAACAATATACTGTGGAAGATAAAGAATCTTACTCGATTTAAAACTTCTAACTCGGGTTTAGAAAAGTTTTCTATACTGAGCCAGTTATCGTGCGTGATCTTGAATCACTCTATAATGATGATGTTTAAAAAAAATATTGCTTTGCAAGTGATGTCAAATGAGACGGTTAAAGTCCATCGTTTACGCGTTTTGATGAAACAAACTGAGGTACCAAAAATACTTTCAAGGTTTTATTTTGAATAGCGCACGAATCCAAGGATTTCCAAATGAAATCATTTAAAAGGATACCTCGTGGATTTTCTTATTTAGTTGTTATCAATTACCTTATGTGTTATGTCGTGCTGGGTTGGTACTTTAGCATATTATTTTCGCGAAGTTGTGCCATCGTATCGAGTGAGAATCCGCTTAGTATGTCTAGGGACAGAGGATACGGTCGTGACTGCGGTATAGTTAGTCATGGAGATCAGATGCGGGACCAAGAGGATATGGCCGGGAAAGTTGCTACCAGCACTTCATTCTCGTTGTTTAGGTTTCGGGGACGAAACCTCATTTAAAGGTGATATGATGTAATATCCACAATTTTCAATTTTCGGTAAATTTCTTTTTTTGGCAGGATTCCATTTTAACGGATCGTCTCTGACCGTTTCGTCCTTCTATGAATGTTTCATTCTACACTTGTTAACATCCGAGTTCGTTTCGGTGTCGTTTTGCTGAGTTCCGTGCTTTTTGGCGACTTTTCCACATTTGAGATCGATTCTTGCGAGTCCACTTCGAATTTGTTGTTCGTATTTCCCCGTAAGTCCGTTTAACCTTGTTAGATGTTTTGTGAAGTTCGGTTTGGTTATACGTTTTCTTATCGTGATGTTTCAGGCGTTTGGGCCATTTTGTAATTTCCCAAAGTTTTGGGGTGGTTGCCTTCATATCGTCTTTCCCGATCTTCAAGTTATCGGAATCATGTGTCATCTAGAGTTGCTCTGCCTGGATTGTTTCATGTTTTAAGTTTCGGGACGAAACTTCTTTTAAGGAGGGTAGAATGTAATACCCGAGATTCTCGGTTCCGATTATTTTTGAATTTTTGTCGATTGCGCCGTTCATTTTGTTCTGTTGGCGATTTCTTGACATTTTCCCCTATGTTGGGTACGGCACGATGTACCGTGTTGTGGTGTTCGTTGGGTACGACTTATCATTGCGTAAGTCGAGCTAATAGTATGTCTTGCTTTGTTATGTGTTCGTTTTCGATTTGGATCATTGGTGTTGTCCGTTAGTGTTTCGTTGCATGTTGAATAATTATTGTTTTGTCGAGGAGTATCATTTTTGTGCATTTGGTCGACTTTGTAAGATCACCACCGGCGCTTATAAAGTCTAAAAATTCTGAAACTTTACAATGTGATAGAGCATCAAACTAGCTTTCCAATGGTTCAAACGGCGAGTCAATCGGAGTCCGGACGAAGGAGTTATGGTCGTAATAGCAAAGACTACTCACTGTATAATTAGCGCACGCTAAATACATATATTAGCGCGCGCTAACGGATCTGGCAGAGGGTTCTGGACTGCATTTTACATACGTTAGCGCACGCTACACATACCTTAGCGTGCGCTAACTGTTGACAGTATATATAAGACTGCAGAGGTCAACTTTCGTCATTTCTTCCTCCCCTTTCTTCCTTCCGGCGATCTAGACGATCTTGAGGGCGTATAAGCATGGATTTTGGCCTGATATCATCACCCATCAATATCTTTGAGTTCCTAGTACGGATTTAACAACATCCCAACATCTTTCGCCATTTTAGTTGAGGTATTTTCTTCTTAAAACCCTACTTTCGGGATAATTTGGGGTTTATCGTGATTTCATGATTCCAATCCGAAATTGTTGATTCCATTGTTGTTATCTAGTCTTGTTTATCTTAACCCCCAGTTTGGAGTTTCATTTTCATGTTTTTATCGGGTTGATTTATGTTCTTGAGAAATTTTGGGGTTTTCCTTTTGATTTCAATTCTGGGCCGATTATGATGAATTGGTCATGTAATTCTTGTTGTATTGGTTGTAATCTACGGATTAGTAACTCGTTTATCGACTTCATCTCACTCGGAACATGATTTTGGCTTTCTTGGAACGAACCCTTGAACCCTTGTAGTTTCTTAGTGTCGATTGAGATTTCGTTTAATGTTGTTGATTCGTAGCGGTGTTATTCTCGTGGTGATTGTGTTGTTATTGATTTCTCGTGAAGGTGGTCGGTTTTTGGGGCTGTTTAAGAATTTTGGTCTTTGTTAGTAATTGTTTTGGGACTATTTTGGGGTTTATTTGGAAATTTGTTTGGATCAAGTTTTGTTCTGTAACATCCCCAAAACCGTAAGGGAATATTACACGCCGTAGACCCCTTCCACAAGGATCTACCAAAGCTAAACATCCATAAACGACTAAATGCTTGCCGGCCGAGTCAAACAATATAATAATACAGGCTGCTAAGGTCACTTACACATAAACACACAGGCCAGATGAGGTCATACAACTCTATCAACGTAATCGACTAACAACATTACCCACACGGGGTCGAAACACAATACAGCGGAAGACTGAAAGAACTCTAACAATACAACCAAACTCTACCAACTCTCGACTCTTGATTAGTATCGTAGCTCGTCATCCTCTTGTGCCAATCCTGTGACTGCTCCCCTTAATCTGCATGTACCTGGACGCAAAACAGACATCCACCCCCCGAATACTCGAGGGTTAGTAAAACTCCACTGTTTTACTAGTGCAAGTATCAAACCATACGAAATGTAACAAGCAAATAGCAACTACGGATTTAATACGGAAATCAATTTCTCAAAATGTTCCCGAGAAGTTTTTAGAATTTCGAACTCAAATAAGAGATATTTGAAAAGGAACACATCATCTCGGGGATTTTTAAAGCAGAAATTCTTTTGGACATCGAGTCCCAATTTACAAAACCTTTTCGTAAACATTAGGGCCTTAGCTCGATTCTCGTTTCAAAGCATACTAAATAATATATCATTATGAGTCCGAGATCCATATTTAAAATGTTACCCGAACAATCAACGCTACGATCATTGTTCGTACACATCATGTACCGAACTCGGAGGCCTCGACGGACCTTACCCGGACCACACACCTTTGTCCGTACACATCATGTACCGAACTCCGGAGGCCTCAACGGACCCTACCCGGCCACACACCGCTCGTACACATCATGTACCGAACTCCGAGGCCTCAACGGACCCTACCCGGCCACAACATCGTTCGTACACATCATGTACCGAACTCCGAGGCCTCGTCGGACCCTACGGATCACACACCTTGTCCGTACATATCATGTCTACGGACTCCAGGCCTCGTCGGACCTACCGGATCACACACTTTGTTCGTACACATCATGTACCGAACTCCGCAGGCCTCGTCGGACCACCGGAACACACACACATCGACACAACACAATTCATAATCATTAAATGTCAAGCCATTCCACATTACAATGAAATGTACAATCAAGTATGTAAACCAAAACAACACAAATATCATGTTCATCACAACGACTCTTAACCAACATAACACACATTCGGTACACAATACATTGTACAACCAAGTGTACAACCATCCCATATGTACGTCGCATTCCTGCACAAATGGCACAACGCCTAACACGTATACTGATATAACACTATTATCACAAAGCCTTCAAATTTCGGAAAACACAACCAACTCAAACGGAACATATTTACGGAGGCAAGCAAAATCGTCATACATATCATACGTAATTACTAGTCACAAGATACAAGTCGTATAATAAGATACTTGCCTTAATAACCGCTACCGAACTCTCCGAAGAACATGTTTCGACCGGGAAGCTCGAGCCCCAAAGAAGGCAACGAACGGAAGGGTTTCGACTCGAGTTCTTCACAAGAATTCGCTCCTAAGTCACAATGATATCAATTGAATCACAATTCTACGAAAATGTATGGAACTTCCCAAGTTCTACCCATTGAAGCATTTTATCGGACACTTTGAGGGCATAGGCCAATTTAATCGATTATTCAAAGAAATACTCAAATCCGTTCCATAAAACTTCAAGGGTATTGAATAATTACGAGTTTACGATCAAGTTCTAACAATAATATGAATCAAAACGAAGTAAATCAGCCAAAACACCAAGAAACCTCAAGAACATCCAAAAACCAAAAGTTTAGGTGTTCTTACCTTCGATCCGGGTGGAAGATGATGTTAATCCATGATTCCAACTTCCAAAACATGTTTATATAAGTTGATTCTACTCAAAACCATCGATCTAGGGTGAAAAATCGCGGAAGGAACGAAGAAAAGATGAGAAATGGCCGGATGACTCGGTCCAGGCCCTTAAATAGCCGACCCTGGCCGGCGCTTACGTGCGTGTCGGCCAAGGCCTACGTCATGTCGGCCAAGGCGAACTCCCCGGGTGATTCTTACGGACATGTTACGTACGTAACCGGAAGGCTGTTACGTACGTAACCGGCATTACGGCCGTTACTGCCGGGCCATTACGGCCGTTACTCGGCCAGGCCTGGCCAGCTAGGCCTCGGTCGATCCGACGGTCCGAAAAATCCTGAAACTCCGACCTGAACGTAAACCGAAAACACGATTATGAAGTACTCGCAAAGACGAATCCGAATACTAAGAGAACACACGATTCCGACCACCCTAAGGCTCGAAATTCGACAACGGAAAGTAATTACCCCAAACTTTGGGAAATTATGAAAATGGCCCAAAACGCCCGAAAATCACGATACGTGATCGAAACACCAAGCCAAAGCTCGCAACACGAATATTGACATTAAATGAACTTACGAGAAAGTCGAAACAACAGTTTCGGACGAGATTCGCAAGAATCGAACTCAAGTGCGGAAAAACCGCTAAAAAGCACGGAACTCAACAAAACGACACCGAAACGAACTCGGATGACAAAATGTGCAGAATTAATCATTCTCAGAATGACGAAACGGTCATGAGCGAGTCGTCAAAACGGACCTCCGCCGAAAAATGAAAATTACCGGAAATCCGAAATTGCGGATATTACATTCTACCCTCCTTAAAAGAAGTTTCATCCCGAAACTTAAAACAAGTAGGGAGAAGCAATACCCCGACAGAGAAAACTCAACAAGATACACAAGAAACGCGTAACTTTCGTCCATTGGCGAAACGTTACAAGCAACGCGAAAGGATATACAGCGTGACAACACGCCACACGACGACCAACCCAACGCCACCGATAGAGAAATAATAAAACCAACAAGTGACAAGCGTCATCAAACAGGTAATACAACCAAGTCGATTATCCGAGCAATCACAAAACACAACGAATGAACATCAATATGATTGACCACCCCAACGGTACATTAATCAAAACGCGAGCCAATCGCTGAAGAAATACGGAATTCCACCGCTCAAGGGTTGGAAGATCGAAAATGAGACAAATTTCCCGAATATAAGGAAATTAGGAACGAGTCTGAACGCTCAACAATTACGAAACGAGATCGACAAAAACCGAACAATCAAACGATCGAACCACAACGGTCGAGACAACAAAAATCGAACAATCATGTTCGAATCACGAAGAACAATAAAATTCAAACAACAACTCCCAGGTTCACGTCTCGGCTCGAGACAATATATGATCCGGTAAAAACAACAAGATGTGATTCACATAAGGTCCACAGGAAAGGGAACAAAGAATTGAAAAATCACAACGACAAACGAGTTATTCAAACAATACCACACTCGTTCGATCAACAAAAGCAAGGGGCAGGACAAGCTCAAAATGTCAACGAACATAAACGAGTCGAAAATACGAGAGGTTCAAAATCCGATCCACTCCGAATAAAAGAACTAATAAAACCGGATGATGTCACTTAGAACAAGGTTCACAAGAATCGAACCGAACTCGAAAAAGTCATAGCGATAACCGGATCGACCCACAACAAGATCACGGCTCGTTCGAGCGATGAAACCGAATACATAACAAGTTCGAAAGTATCAACGAACACGAGCGAGCCGATAGAATTGAGAAAGAGAAAATGCGAAGTCCAAAACAATACGGGTATTATATTCGACCTCTTCTAAAGAAGTGTCGTTCGAAACTCACAACACGAAATCAAGGTGACAACACAACAAGCAACCGATGAAACATCTTCCATGGGCCTCTTAGAGCCGATTCGATATCATCTTGAATTTCGCGCCCGAAAGACTCGGAACCCAACTCGCAAAACTAGATCCTGTGTGAAAAAAATAATTGGTACGTGCATGCCCCGGCACACCACGGTTGAAACACCTCGGCTCGGCATACCGAAAATACAAGCGCTAGGTACAATGAAATATAACGTCGCAAAACAACAAACGGAGATGCCAACTTGGCACAACAAAGAATCATAACATATATGATATACAACGATTACCATCGTAAAGTAATACACACACAAACACTACAACAACGACGATATCGTTCGCGACCTCAACGGCCCGAACGATAACGGACATAATTACAAACATTATGAAATAATCACACATGTACACAAACGTACAAACCCAAGCTTCAACGGCTCACACTCGTGCGACAACACGCAATCACCACGAGGCGATAAACGGTAAACACCGGTTCACACCTCTCACGAGAGGGCTAGTACAACAAATGCGTGGCAACGCCTCGGCGTTCATGCCACCAATTCGATCATACTCGGAAGCAAACATCATAACGACAACGTGAACATCATACATACATACCCGGCCCTCAAACGAGAATGGATAGGTTTTAAAACGAAAACCTCCTTTTGAAAATAATTTTGGAAACACCGATTGATCTTGAGTATCACCCTTCAAAAAAGTACAATCGTGAAACATCGTTATCGAGACTTTGGAAAACTATTTCGCATTCGATAAAAATGAGGACACTTTCTTTTCGTGAAAAACTTTGAATATTCGACCCTCGGGTCTAAGTAAAAGTGTTTATAAAGCATTGAAAATATCTCAAAACATTTTGGTCCTCGAGGTGGAAGAATTTTGAAGCAGTTGTGGCACCTTAGAAGTATCGAGAAAACAATTCATTTGAAACGTCGTCTCGAAATTTATTTCTAAGATACTCAAGTTTTGAAAATAATTCAATGCCAAAAGGACGATGCCAACAAGGCTAGAATGCCTAAAAATTTCGAGTAATCACACGGAACATCATAGCTGTGGGTCCCGCGTCGGAACCCGTGCTAAAAACCATTTACAAAAACGCCAAAAGGCCAATGACGGTATTATTCCAAAACTCGCAAAGCCATTTACAAAATACTAAATACCGTCATAAAAATTTCGCCAAAATGATCAAGGCCATAATGCCAAAAACTCGGTTAAGGGAATCGGTTTTCAAAAAAACTCGATCGGTAAAATACCGAAAGTCATTACAAAAGAACTCACGCAATGGAAAAAGGAATACATCCAACATGCACAATCCAATTGAATACATCTCACAAAGATCTAGTTTAAACATACAACAAAACCATTCCTCGGAGTTTCTCACGAACTCAATCGTCGATACCTTATTCGAAACCCATCAAGGTTCTCGCTTTACACTATACCACCCCTCACAGTGGTTCAAAGGTAAAACAACAATAGGCCCAGTTTTATACATATACTATATATCACACGTATTAAATACAACTATATTCACAACACCGTACAAATAAATTATGCACCGCAATTAACTCATTAAGATAAAATCGAGATACACAGGTATTACGCATAAAGGAGGAGACTTACATCCACAGGCCGCACAGAGATGACGGTCGCCCACGATACTAATCTCGTCCGACAACATAACCGACACGTTGTGACCACGCACAACTCAACTTATCACCTGACGACTCGAACGACAAGACAACACATTACTCGACAAAACACGACTTGAAACGACCCGACAGCCTAGGTTTCCGCAAACCTAAGCTCTGATACCATAATTGTAACATCCCCAAAACCGTAAGGGAATATTACACGCCGTAGACCCCTTCCACAAGGATCTACCAGGCTAAACATCCATAAACGACTAAATGCTTGCCCGGTCAGGGTCAAACAATATAATAATACAGACCGTTAAGGTCACTTACACATAAACACACAGACCGATGAGGTCATACAACTCTATCAACAACACTGACTAACAACATTACCCACACAGGGGTCGAAACATAATACATCGGAAGACTGAAAGAACTCTAACAATACAACCAAACTCTACCAACTCTCGACTCTTGATTAGTATCGCAGCTCGTCATCCTCATGTGCCAATCCTGTGACTGCTCCCCTTAATCTGCATGTACCTGGACGCAAAACAGACATCAACCCCCCGAATACTAGGGGGTTAGTAAAACTCAACTGTTTTACTAGTGCAAGTATCAAACCATACGAAATGTAACAAGCAAATAGCAACTACGAATTTAATACGGAAATCAATTATCAAAATGTTCCCGAGAAGTTTTTAGAATTTCGAACTCAAATAAGAGATATTTGAAAAGGAACACATCATCTCGGGGATTTTTAAAGCAGAAATTCTTTTGGACATCGAGTCCCAATTTACAAAACCTTTTCGTAAACATTAGGGCCTTAGCTCGATTCTCGTTTCAAAGCATACTAAATAATATATCATTATGAGTCCGAGATCCATATTTAAAATGTTACCCGAACAATCACTGTTACACGATCATTGTTCTTACACATCATGTACCGAACTCCGGAGGCCTCGACGGACCTTACCCGGACCACACACACTGTCCGTACACATCATGTACCGAACTCCGGAGGCCTCAACGGACCCTACCCGGCCACACACACTGTTCGTACACATCATGTACCGAACTCCGGAGGCCTCAACGGACCCTACCCGGCCACAACATCGTTCGTACACATCATGTACCGAACTCCAGAGGCCTCGTCAGACCCTACCTGGATCACACACCTTGTCCGTACACGTCATGTACCGGACTCCGCAGGCCTCGCGACCCTACCTGGATCACACACTTTGTTCGTACACATCATGTACCGAACTCCAGAGGCCTCGTCAGACCCTACCTGGAAAACACACACATCGACACAACACAATTCATAATCATTAAATGTCAAGCCATTCCACATTACAATGAAATGTACAATCAAGTATGTAAACCAAAACAACACAAATATCATGTTCATCACAACGACTCTTAACCAACATAACACACATTCGGTACACAATACATTGTACAACCAAGTGTACAACCATCCCATATGTACGTCGCATTCCTGCACAAATGGCACAACGCCTAACACGTATACTGATATAACACTATTATCACAAAGCCTTCAAATTTCGGAAAACACAACCAACTCAAACGGAACATATTTACGGAGGCAAGCAAAATCGTCATACATATCATACGTAATTACTAGTCACAAGATACAAGTCGTATAATAAGATACTTGCCTTAATAACCGCTACCGAATGCTCCAAGAACACGTTTCGACCGGAAGCTCGAGCCCCAAAGAAGGCAACGAACGGAAGGGTTCCGACTCGAGTTCTTCACAAGAATTCGCTCCTAAGTCACAATGATATCAATTGAATCACAATTCTACGAAACGTATGGAACTTCCCAAGTTCTACCCATTGAAGCATTTTATCGGACACTTTGAGGGCATAGGCCAATTTAATCGATTATTCAAAGAAATACTCAAATCCGTTCCATAAAACTTCAAGGGTATTGAATGATTACGAGTTTACGATCAAGTTCTAACAATAATATGAATCAAAACAAAGTAAATCGGCCAAAACACCAAGAAACCTCAAGAACATCCAAAAACCAAAAGTTTAGGTGTTCTTACCTTCGATCCGGGTGGAAGATGATGTTAATCCATGATTCCAACTTCCAAAACATGTTTATATAAGTTGATTCTACTCAAAACCACCGATCTAGGGTGAAAAATCGCGGAAGGAACGAAGAAAAGATGAGAAATGGCCGGATGACTCGGTCCAGGCCCTTAAATAGCCGACCACGGCGGCCGCTTACGTGCGTGTCGGCCAAGGCCGAACTCCTGGGATCGATCTGCCGGACATGTTACGTGCGTAATCGGAAGGCTGTTACGTGCACGAATCGCATTACTTCTTCTTAGGGCCATTACGGCCGTTACTCGGCGGGCACAGCGGCCAGCCTCGGTCGATCCGACGGTCCAAAATCCGAAACTCCGACCTGAACGTAAACCGAAAACACGATTATGAAGTACTCGCAAAGACGAATCCGAATACTAAGAGAACACACGATTCCGACCACCCTAAGGCTCGAAATTCGACAACGGAAAGTAATTACCCCAAACTTTGGGAAATTACGAAAATGGCCCAAAACGCCCGAAAATCACGATACGTGATCGAAACACCAAGCCAAAGCTCGCAACACGAATATTGACATTAAATGAACTTACGAGAAAGTCGAAACAACAGTTTCGGACGAGATTCGCAAGAATCGAACTCAAGTGCGGAAAAACCGCTAAAAAGCACGGAACTCAACAAAACGACACCGAAACGAACTCGGATGACAAAAAGTGCAGAATTAATCATTCTCAGAATGATGAAACGGTCATAAACGAGTCGTCAAAATGGACCACTGCCGAAAAATGAAAATTACCGGAAATCCGAAATTGCGGATATTACAGTTTTGACCGAGCCGCTTTCGTCGGAGTATTCACAAATTGATTTCGAGGCAAGTATCTTGCCCATACATTACGTGTTTTGTGGATATAATGGTTGCTACGTGTCGATATGTGCTAAATAAATATTTATAATCATTTTTCAAAAGAATCGGTATATTTACCATCATGGTTTTCGTAAAGGTGACCCGTGTGAGTCGGGAATTAATATGCTTAGTTGATTATGTGTGCTAGTGTCGAGTATATGATCACCTTACTTTCGTGTGATGTCATTATGTATGATTATGGCGTCCGTAAATGTAAAGTGTAATTCTCTTGTCAAGTTATGTGCTTGGAGTCACGTGGTTATGGATGAATATGTGAGTTTTTGTGATATTGGTTGTGTCATTCGGTGCTGTTGAGATCTTGTGCTCCCTTGTGAATTGATATAGTTCTGGGTCGTGAGTACGTGTTGGATAATATGGCCATTCTAGCAAGGTACCTCGACTATATATATTTTGTGTGTTTGACCTTTGAGAGTTTTGGTTTTGTAATCTGTGAGTTGTTACTCTTCCACCTGGGGATGGCATGTGGCCTCTGGGGCCGATACTAATGGGTACAGCCACGGAAGTGGACTTGGGTGCGTGTGTTGATGTTCTTCCACCTGGGGACGGTTCGACGGGACCTCTGGGGGCTGATACTAATGGGTGCAGTGCGAAGTGGTTTCCCACCTGGGGACGGTCCGACGGGGCCTCTGGGGGCCGATACTAATGGGTACGGCCACGGGTTACCAAGTATGGTTTCTGTGATGTTGATGTTGATGTTTTGATGATTAATTGTGATATGTCCGGAGTATCACAATGCTTTGCACTCGGGGTCGAGATACATTATATATCAGGTCTTGGTGTTTGGCTAGAATGGCATGAGAATAATGTGTTATGTGTAAAGTGTCTTTGTAAGTGAATCGCAGTGGATGATCGGGTCGTGGGCCCTGTGTTTTGTGATCGAAATGGTTGGGTCGTGGACCCCGTGTCTTGTTAATGGATTTGCATTTTTGGAAAAATGAACTTTGGGGCTGTGACCCTAAGTGGCTTTCGAGGAATTCAGAACTTTTCTATTTCAAATGTTTTCAAAACTCCCGAGATTTGGAAGTGTTTTCAAAGTGCTTACTTGTTTCGTTTCTAGTTTCAAGACTTGAACTATTTTTTAACCAAATAACATATCTCGGGAAGTCTTTCGTTGTATTCTCGGAATGTGTTGTGTATGGCTCGTATTTGCACTTTATACTTGCACTAGCGAAACAGTAGAGTTTTGCTACCCCCCGAGTAATCGGGGGGTGGATATCTGTATTGTGTCCAGGTACATGTAGGTTTTCGGGAGCAAGACACAGGATCGGTACGAGGAATGACTAATCACACGAAGGCCAATTTTGGGTTCAGTTAGTCGGAGTCCATTGTATTGTCTTTTTCGCTGTCATATTGTCTATGTTATGAAGTATTTTACCTTTACGTGGGTACGAGTCTGGATAGAGTTATGTATTTTTGATTTTTAAGACAGTGACAAAAGACCAAATCGGTCTAATGGTTCATGATTTTGCCGTGTCGACATGTGATGTATTATGTTGTTTCGATGTTTAGCCTGGCGGATCCTCACGGAGAGGGTCTGTGGCGTGTAATATTCCCGGTTAGATTCTGGGGGTGTTGCAGGTTCATGTTTAACGGTGGATGAAGGATCACACATTTTCATGAACAAACACATTAGTTCATGATTAAAGGTGGGATGAATGGTCACACCACTTCGCGAAAAGTCACTTATGACTATAAATAGGCCCCTACACTTGATGGTTAAACATTAATTCGAATACACTCATTCGAACATAGATTCGTCTACAAATTCGAGCATTACATTCATATTAATCTACTCGGTTCATTCATCATCCTAGTGGAAGTCTAGGAGTCTATACTCAGTTCCGAGTATCTATATTGTTCGACCGTAACTACGACCCGCGGTGCAGCGTTTCGTATTCAAAGTTTGTCGTTGTATCTTGGGGACATTTGCTATAGACCGTGTGCACAAGTGCGGAGCAATTTGTCTTACAGAGAGAGAATCGAATTCTCGCCTCGGCATTTACGTCATAAGTTTTCATTTCTATTATTTATTCTCATTGTATTTATATAATTTCATTATTTCCAACACCCACAAATTAACAATCGTAAGATAAAATTGCGAAATCAAATAGAAAACATAACAGAAAATTCGTATGTATTTTTTTGGTCAGGTCAGCCATCTTGTTTTGACGTTTCTCGGAGTTTCAACCGTTGGATCGTCTTGAATTTTGGATGATAATTTCATAAGGTCTATATATAAATTCTGAACGGTGAAGATCGAATTTGGAGGTCCAGAGGTTCGTATTCAAGGGGCTGTAATGAGGCTGTTTTCTGGACTGATTTATGTTGGAAGATGGAGTCTAACATTTATACGAGGTTGCCGAAATTCTGCGGAACTGATTTCTGTTATTGGAGGGACGAAATGATGTTGTTTCTCACAATGTTCGACATGGATCGATTCCTAACGGAATACCCACTTGCTGCCCAACCAGAGGTTTCTGGCGACCTCAACTTCGCCAGAATGACCGTCTGGAGTAACGGTGATTTTGAATGTCGTAATCAAATTATTTATCACCTTAGTTTTCCTATCTACGTCATGTTTATAGGTTGCCACACCTCGAAGGAACTCTGGAATGCCTTTGAGGTAACGTTCGGCGTTGGAGGCATTGACCACTCCCACCAAGCCAAGAAGGCGAAGGTCGATGGCCCACACTTTGAAGACACGGAAGATGATCCTCGTAAGATCGAGGAAGCCTTGACAGTCAAGGATGCTCCCTTCTGGAGGGAAGAAATTCGCAATGAGATGAATCTCCTTGTGGGAGAAATGGAGGGGATCATTTGTAAGTTCCAATGGGACCTACTTGAAAACATTCCAGGCACAACCCCGCTAGGCTAGAAGTGGCGCCTACGCAAGAAGAGCATTGGCCACGGAACAATCATCGGATTCAAGGCGAGTCTGCTAGGCTCACGCTTCCGACTCAAGGAAAGTTCCGTGTGACTTGTCCTAAACTTGTGTATAGAAAGTCGTATAGGACTATCTATAATAAAGGCTTGTAAATAAATAAAGCCTTCATTGAAAATATATATAATATATTATATATATAAATAATCAAATATTTAGTATTTGATGCATGTTCATTTAATTTGATATAATTAAATAAATGAAATTGCTTCGTCTACATTCAAGTAGAGAAATAATTGATATATTTAATTCGTTGGAATTAAATGAAAACGATTATCTTGATTAGTCTACAATAAAGTAGATAATCAAAAGGCATGTGGAATTAATGCTCATTTAATTTTAAAAATTAAATGAAGATATTAATTACCATAGACATGTAATATTAATACATATTTAATTTTAAAAAATTAAATAGAGGTATTAATCACTCTATTATAAGAATAGAGGGAAATGCACATTTAATTTTAAGAATTAAATGAAGGCATTGATCATTTAATTATGATAATGAAGGTATTAATTACTCTATTTAAAGCGCTAGAGGAAATTAATTAGTCTACTTTTAAGTAGATAATCACGGTGGAAAATAAGAATATCATTTAAAAAGTTAAATGATCAAGTTGACCCCGTGTCAATAACAATGGTTGATTAGTCTATTTTAAATAGATAATCAATGTGGGGGAACGTAGCTAAGTACTTTGTAAGTTTAGATCAATGATTTCACTATAAATCTAAATATTTAGTTTTTGGAACAAATTAAATGATAGATGATTTATTTCAAGGAAATAATCATGCTTTTGGTGAAGAGAACGTCATTGGAAATTACAAATGTACGTACAAATCAAACTGAGAGCTAGTCAAACGACTAAATCGATTTGGAATGATATTTAATATTCATCATCATCTAAAGAACAAAAAACATCTAGATAGATACGAATGAAATGTGGGGGTATCTTGACTAGCATGTCAAAATACAGTTAATATACCCAAAAGAAAAAGGAAATTCAATATTACTAGTATGACAAACGTTTATGTCGTTTAGTTAAAATCACATATTGGAAAGTGTGTTACAAGGACAATAAAGAAAATTTGTCTTGTAAACACTTCACACTTGTAAAATTACTAAGACGACTAAAGAAAGAAAGGTTGTATAGTAATGATTGAAAAAGCAAATATTTATCTTTGGATAATATATTTGATCATATGTGTATGTTGACTAAGAAAAGTCAAATACATTAATATGGCCATTACTTGAGATAAAATATGGTCAAATGCAGTAAGGGAAATGGATTGAAAACCACAATCAAATGGATGTTCATAAATGAAACTCAACCATGATGACTGGAGATCCCAAGAACTTGGTTCAATGGGACAATGAGTTATGAATGTTCAAGTTATGCACTTGAAATTTGAAATCCATTCTCGTAGCTTCTCAAGTGCAAACCTGCAGCGTGTTGTAAAGGATAAGCCTAAGAAGCTTTTAATGATTCCTATAGCCTTTAAGGTGGAGTATGGCAGAATACTCTTTATAGGAGATCACCTATATAAGTAAGAAGAATGGCCGCTTCTAAACGTTACAATACGCAAAATACTTATGAATCCAAGAATGGTCCAAGGCCAAAATGGACACAACATAAGAACAAGAGATATTAGATCTGTTATTGTGTGTGTGTTATTGTCTAGGTTTACACACAAAAGTTGACCGATTCAAGACATCGCGTTCACCGAGCATCGAGTAAATCCGATAGCACTACACTAAGGAAGGTTCAAGGCTAACTACCACCTATCCTGATGCAATAACGGGACTAAGTACATGTTGCATTTGCATTAATCGTCATTCATGTGGGGGATTGTTGGAAATTTTGATATGAAAATCCTAGTAGAACCATATTCTAATATGGTATTTATTTCGAGTAGATATATTTTACGTATTTATTTGTTCATATCCAAATTTGGATGAATGAGCAATTAAATTACAAATAATAATACTTGAAATAAGATAATGTATGGTGGTTACTAGGTCGCACCGATTCGCGAATAGCCACATTTGGTGGTTAATTATGGAAAATGGATCATACCTTTTCATGAAAAGTCGCATTGGTTCATGTTTAACGGTGGATGAAGGATCACACCTTTTCATGAACAAACACATTAGTTCATGATTAAAGGTGGGATGAATGGTCACACCACTTCGCGAAAAGTCACTTATGACTATAAATAGGCCCCTACACTTGATGGTTAAACATTAATTCGAATACACTCATTCGAACATAGATTCGTCTAAAAATTCGAGCATTACATTCATATTAATCTACTCGGTTCATTCATCATCCTAGTAAAAGTCTAGGAGTCTATACTCAGTCCCGAGTATCTATATTGTTCGACCGGAACTACGACCCGCGGTGCAGCGTTTCATATTCAAAGTTTGTCGTTGTATCTTGGGGACATTTGCTATAGACCGTGTGCACAAGTGCGGAGCAATTTGTCTTACGGAGAGAGAATCGAATTCTCGCCTCGGCATTTACGTCATAAGTTTTCATTTCTATTATTTATTCTCCTTGTATTTATATAATTCCATTATTTCCAGCACCCACAAATTAACAGAGGATTCAGAGGCCGAGGAGCGTTGATCAATAGAAGGACAACCTTTATACAAACAACACCAGAGGCAGGGCCGTCCCAACCAATTGAGAGGCCCTGTTTAAATCTTATATATGGATCCACTAATTTTATCAAATTGGTCACCTCAGTTTTACAAAATTTATCTTGCGAGTCAAAATTATTAATGAATATACCCAATAATCAAAGATAAGAAGAATAAATATAAATTTAAAAAATACTGTAGTTACAAGAAATTAAATTTCTAAAAAAACTATTTTAATCCGCTAATATGTGTAGCATACTAAATCACAATATTCTTAAAAAATAAATATAAATTTAGTTGATTTTGGTTTTAAAATGTTGAACTTATTTTCCGAAATTTTCAAATATTTATTCAAATTTTTTTGCTAAAAACAATATTTTTTTGGTTGAATACATTTTAAAAGCAATATAATATAATATATTTAATATAATCAGTTTTCTTTAACATTATAAAAAGAAGCAAAAAATAATTGTAAAAAACAAAGGAAAAATTATTACCAAAAAAGGAAAACACAAAAAAAGAAAAAAAGAAAAAACAAGATCAAAAAAAGGGAAAGAAAAGAAGGTGAAACCAAAAAAAATAAAAAACTAAATTAAGAAAAAAAGAAGAGAAAGAGTGCAGATTTTGGGGGTCTAACCTGAGTTTCTAACCCAGTATACCTAACCCTTTGCTACTTTCACTAGGCCAAGAGAACACGGATTATATTATTGAAAACACTTTTATATAATATTGACTTATATATTGGGCCCTGACAGGTTGCACAGGCCCATGGACGGCCCTGACCAGAGGTCATCCCCACAACGTGCAAGGTCAGAATCAGATGCATGCAGAACAGTCAGCCACCACCCCTGATGTTCAACACTTAGCCTCAGCCGAACGCCACTCAACCCCCCCACCCCCCCACCCCCCACCTCTGAAACACCCCCGGCCACCGCTCAAATTCCATAGACTTTAATTAGTGATGTTATTGTAGGCTTCACTGTCAAAGAACCATTATGCATGTTGAACTCATCGAACTCATGTGTTGATAGTTAATTGCATCGCTGAACTGAATTGCATGATAGTTATATACCAGGGGTTGTATTGTTTCATGACAACTACATAATATTGATAGTTAATTGGAAGATGAGCTAGCAATAACATCAAAGTATTCGGGTTTTGTTAGGCTGTAACCATGAAGACACCGCCAGCCACATCAATAGTGGGGGCCACATGACAAAATGCAACACCATATGTGGGCATAATGTAATGCAACACTAATATAGTTTCTTTTACCATACTATATTTGGCTAATGCAACACTAATTTAGACAATTGCAACAGTAGATTGCTTTACATACTACAACATTGATAAAAGACAAATGCAACACTTCAAATATATTTTCCAAAATCTCTGTTTGGTACATACATCCATCCCATTGACCAACCAAGGTAGAATACAAAATAAAAAATACCAACTAATCATCCAACAAGTCTAACACCAACAAATCCAACAAGTCTAACACCACCAACAAGTGAAAGCCTAACTAATATACCAAGTACAAAAAAAAACTATATATTGACAATAACATAACTAAATCGCTTAAAGTAGCACCGCCGCCTTGATTAATAGAACTGCTAATATAGGGAAATTTAAGGCTATACTTCACTCTTTCAAAAAATATGGATCCTCCATTGTGCCCTTCATATTATGTCATGGAATATCAACGTCAAATTAAAGATCAAGTAGATGTACTGTTTTCAAATCAGAATATGTATAAACTAGACTTAATGTAAATCAAGACCTTACAACTTAGTGCAAATAGACCTAATACCTATTTAAGAAGTGCAAATTAAATAACATTGATGCCTAGTGGGCGAGGATCTCTACAGCGCACACCATGCCGCGCACTCCGCCTTCCGATCACACACACCCGCAGGTGTGTGTGTGTGTCTATCCGACGGACAAAGCGACAAAGACGGTCTGCGTAGTGACCTGCAGTGATCCCACCCCTGCCTAGTGTCTATTTGACAAAAAAATAAAGTAAAATCCTGGTTACTTCAGTACTTGCTTCTTTACCGTGCATCATTCTTTTCCACAAAAAAACAAGGGAAAAATTCTATAAAAACCACTATATTTTGTAATTTTTTCGGATTAACCATTGAAAGAATATTTGTCTATGTTAACCACTGAAAGTTTGTTTTTATTTTTAAAAAAACCACTCTTACAGGGTATCACAGGTTTTTCAGTTCAAAAAAGCTGATATGATTTTTTTCATATAAATAATAATAACGTGATATTTTTTTTTTTTTTGATAACTAGGTGATCCCAGCTTAGCCGGACTAATCCTAGTCCCTCAATAAACCCACTCCTAACCCATTGAGAGAAGTAAATCGCGAGTCGCTCGAGCAAATCCAGGGTTCCCAATGCCTTTCTGCACTTCTGCGCAAGGAGAAGCCCTTAAGCGGTGCAGCGCCTCGGAGTTCCTGACAGCTTCTGGAGAACAACCACTGATTGGTCAGCACCTCCGGGTTCCCAGCAAGGAAATACTCCCACACTGCCGCTTGACGCGAGATTAAACATTGATTAGCGGTCGCTCGAGCTAGTCCCGGGGAGCTAGAGGATCATAAAGAGAAAAATTTCCTCTTTCACCTCCTTGGTGGGGTTAGAACCCAAGACCTCTCCTAAAGGAGTGTCTTGAAAGTAGGCGTCCTACCACTGGACCACCAACCCTTCCCCAACGTGATATTTTTTAATTCAAGAAATTGTCAATTAAATGGCTCTTTAGGCCAGCAACAATAATTAAATGGATTTATGCTTGAAAATTCCTAGAACCCCACACACTACTTTCGTCGTTTTTCTAAACCTCTCAAAACCCAAAAGCCGCTCATAACCGATTTTGCAATATCAAAGCTATTTTTGAAATTATTTTTTGAAATCGAAGCAGGAAATGATTTATAAAATTTGAATTTGATATCATCGTTTGATTATTCATGGAACGAATGATGATTTAATATGTTGTTCATTTATATATATGGAATGACCCATCCAGAGTATACTGGTTTCCATGAAATTTGGCCTAAAAGCCACTTAATTAACAATTTTTTTAATTAAAAATGTCATGTAATTATTATTTTTAATAAAAATTGTCACATAATTATTATTTTAATAAAAAATGCCACATCACCTTTGTAACCTGGAAAACCTCTTATTCCCGGTTAGGGTGGTTTTTTTAAAAATAAAAACAAACTTTCAGTGGTTAACATAGAAAATAATTCTTTCGGTGGTTAATCCAAAAAAAATGCAAATTATAGTAGTTTTTGTAAAATTTTCCCAAAAAACAATAAATGTATCTACTAAAATTGGTCATAGTTTCTTTTATTGTAAATATTGAAATTAGTTGCATAAGAAATGACACTGTCGTGAAATGGGAAGTAGTTACATGGCAACTACATTCTTTTTTCTTTTTCTTTGCTACATTTTAACCACATCTATAATCTATAATTCTATTGAAAGAGAGTCGTGACACATGTCATTTTGTAAGTTTTTTTATTTTTTATTTTAAAATAAAGTTTATATATAGAGATGTATTCTTAAATTTTAAAAAATATATTTGGGAAGTTTTATTCCACAACTTACACTCATCTACCAATAAAAAATCCTTCCTTTATTTTTTTAGCTTAAAATTTTAAATGTTTATAATTTTTTAAATCAAGTTTATTTTTAATGAAAAATATATCAAATTAATTTTTATTTCATAATTTTCAACTAGACATCCATATAAATATAATAAATTTGATGGATTTACAATAATGACGGATTGCACAAAAAAATTATATTAGAAAAATATGAATATTTATTTTTAGTAAAATTAATTGATGCAAAATAAAAATATATTAACTCATTTATTGCTTACATAAAAAATAAATTATGATATTTATTTAATTAGAATTGAAAATAATAAAATATACACTCCACACACACATATATTAAGACTTAATCACATATTACTTTCGTCCCCAAAATTTGTTCCTACTTTTTTCTCGATATGTCTAGGAAATTTGTTCATGTAAGGGACACTAATTGACTTAACACTCCGCTAATGTGGTACTCTTTCTTGAATTATATTACACCCCATAATACACTCAATAAGTCTTTTATTAATATTACGCTGATATGATACTCATGTCGAAAATCATCGAAAATAAATTTAGAGATTGAGAAATTATTTTCTAATAAGAGAATATTTTATGCGGTGCATCACACCGGGGAACATCTAGTTGTTAAAATAACAAATACTTAACACATATGATCTCACACTACGATTAGTGGCATTCTGAGTGTTTTGACACCTATGTACTATGAAGTACTTGGATCGTACATGTTGGAATCGTTAATGATTTTAATTTTATTTTATAAAATTAAATATCATAGGATCGATCTACGTTCCGAGTAGATGATCGTGGTATATTCACTTTCTCTAAACAGATTCCCGGTGAGTGAGAAATAGTGAATTAAAGTTTGTCATTTAATTGTGAATTAATAAAGGATGGAATCCCACATTGAATAATCATTATTCTAGTATATAAGGAGTTACCTTTATGCATGTAATAATTAATGACACATGTGTATGGGCTTAAAGCCCACACGCGCGCACACGTGCGCGCCGCCGCCGCCCGCCCGACTCGCCTCGGCCGCGAGCCGCGTGCTGTGGACCTTGATCTTGATCTTGGATCTTGGACTTGGATCTTGGCAATTGGTCCTTGGGCTGGTCTTTGGGCCTGTTCGTGAGCTAGGCCTTGGGCTAGCTTAAAGAATTTTTTGGACAAGCTCAACAACGTAGTTGGACTCGTATGTGCACATAAGGATGTCCAGGTACATCCGTCAAGTGGTTAAAGAGCTGAATACAGTCCAGGTACATCCTGATTGTTAAAAATTCAGTAAATTCAAAACGGGCAGTAACCACTGCCTTCAATTGTGTAACTCCTGTGTTCAATGCAGGCATTCATGCCTGCATTATGACAGCCTTAAGGGCTGTGTTTAAACCCCCCTCCAGGTGTGAATGGCCTATAAATAGGCATGCATTCCATTGCTTCTGTACATGCAATTTTCGAAACTCGAGCATAAAGCATACAATTCATAGTTCATAGTATCAGCTTCGTCCTCGCCTCATTCAAGTTCGCCGGAGCTCGTAGGTCTTGTGGTGCTACTACCTACGAGACGTTGCCGTTTTATCTTTAGGGGCGGTACGTCAGAACTGAGAGCACTACCGGGGCGTATTTCGTCTTGCGGATAGAGGATTCCTCGACTCGGCATTAGTTTACGGTTTTATAATTTATTTTCTTGTATTTACAATTCTGTTTCGAGTCTTGTATTTTCATTTCCGTACGAGTTTGTAGTTTCTATTTTCGAGTTGTAATTTTTGTAGTCCAGTTGTAATTTGTTTTTTCCGCCCAACAAGTTTGTAATAAAGAAATACAACAAACGCAAGACGAAATATCTACTTGCCGAATCCTACAACTGGAGATGACGGCCGCTGCTTCAACCGACTCCAACACCACCGCTGCCTTTGCCTCCGCGACCGCCGCTTCGAATGTGGCAAACACCATTGCTGCAACCATGTCCAGCATGATGAGCTCAACTACCTCATCAGCAACTCCATGGGTGTTTTCGAACCCCTTTCTGACTACCGGTGGATCCACCTCGAGTGGCACCGTAGGTTCCACTTTTAGTGGTACCGTTGAATCCATGTTAGGGTCTAGTGTTTTAGCCTACGGGTTCAACACGAGTGGTTTCTTTTTTGGAACAACCTCGGGGCCAAGGATGATGCCTGTCGCCAAAAAGCCGCCAAAGTTTGGTGGAGCCGACTTTAAAAGGTGGCAACAGAAGATGTTGTATTTGACAACATTGGGCTTTGCGAACTTCCTTAAGGAAGATGCGCCACAGGCGCCAAGTGCTCAAGAGACTAGTTTCACAGTTCGAGCTGCCTATGACAACTGGCACAATGGAGACTATCTTTGTAAAAACTTTATTCTGAATTCCTTAGAAGATAGTTTGTACAATGTTTATTCTGTTGTAAACACATCAAAAGATATGTGGGAAGCACTTGAAAAGAAGTACCATAGAGATGATGCAGGTACAAAGAAGTTTGTAGTCGCCAAGTATCTGGACTACAAGATGGTTGACTCAAGGCCAATCATGGAACAAGTGCAAGAGTTCCAACTCATCATTCATGATGTCAATGCCGAAGAAATGGTTCTGTCAGACGCCTTCACTGTTGCAACTGTGATCGAAAAGTTGCCCCCCAGTTGGAAAGACTTCAAGAGCTATCTCAAACACAAGAGAAAGGAGATGACTCTTGAAGACTTGATTGTGAAACTGCGCATCGAGTCAGACGTGCGCAAAAATGACCACAAACCAAAAGGCCTGATAGATGCTAAGGCCAATCTGTTGGAGCATGGCGGTCCCTCCAATAAAAGAGCTCGCCCAAGTGTCCAAAACAAGAGCAAAGGGAAGCAACCAGTCAAGAAGTTTGATGGCGATTGCTTCAATTGTAGCAAACATGGGCATGCGGCGAAAGACTGTCGAAAGTCGAAGGCCAACAAGAAGAAGAAACATGTTGCCAACATCGCCGAGACTAACGACGGATGGAAAGAGGATGACCTTGCTGCTGTGGTCACCGAAAAAGTCAACCACGTTGAGAACCAAGGTGGTTGGTACGTCGACACCGGTGCGACCGCCCACGTTGGTGCATATAGGAGCCAGTTTAAGAATTATCAAGCTGTTGAGGGGAGGAAGCTCAACATGGGGAATCCAGCTTCATCTGAAATGATTGGAGTTGGAGAAGTGGACCTCAAACTTACGTCCGGACAGACACTCACCTTCAAGAATGTGCTTCATGTTCCGGATATGAGGAAGAACTTGATCTCGGGCTCTATACTAGTTAAAAAGGGGTTTAAACTAGTGTTTGAGTCAGATAGAATTATCATTAAAAAGCACTACACCATATATGGCCTATTGCAAGCCCATTACATGTTTGTGCTGCATAAAGTGTTGCTATAGATAAGAAATTTTCTAATCTATTGCAATATATTCGAAAAGTACGGTATAAAATGGAAAGTATTGCAAGCTTAAGAATCATTTTGAAAATTTTAGAACTATTGCAATACATTACAAAAGTGTTACAATACACATAACAATTTTGGTCAACTTGATCCAAATTTGCAGGCGGGAGTTTAAATCTTTAAGTGGTAAATTTTTAAATCAAAAATTAAAATTAAATTAACATTTACCTGAAAAAATATGTATAATTCTATAAATAAATTGTAATATTACTGCAATAAAAGTAAAATTAAAGTTAAAATTATATTAAATTTATATGCTTAAAACTAAAATTAAAATTAAAAGTGAACATTAGCATTCAAATTATATGTTTATTTCTAAAAAATTAAAAATAAAAATTAAAATATATACTAAATGTTTAAAAAAGAAATCTGTTTCTTTCTAAAATATCTAACGTTTGCAAAAGAAGAATGGTTGAATTTATAAAATTATTTAATGCGTTTTTATAATATTAAATGAATAATAATATTACTATTATATATTTAAATCAATATTAATAAAGAAATCATTTTAGCAAAAAAATAAAAAAAATCCCATGTACTGAGATCTAATAAGCAGGAAAAATACCACCTTTTAACATTGGGGAAAGAATAGAAGGGAAAAAATAGAAGTGGCAAACTCGATCCACACTTAAACACTCTCTCACTCTCTCCCTCGGCGGCGGCGAATAGAAGGAGTTTTCTGGGCGGCTTCTCCGTAGGTCTATCTGTAGTCCGAGTTAAGGGGTTCGATTAACATCAGTTCGAGTTAATGGGTACTTCAATTAGGGTTCACAAATCAATTACGGCTTTTCCAGCGGCTCGATTAGGGCTTCTCCCGCATCTTTAATCAGGTATTTGCTCTCTCCCTGTCTTACTGCAATTGAAGTTCCTCATGTTGAAGACTGCCTACAGCCTGCAATTAATATAGTTCCATTGCAGGTAAATGGCTTTATTCTTTCTTTCAAATTATGCTGTTCTTTTGTTCATCCATGGTTGTTGAGGGTACTTAGTCCTACTGATCGTTTTGTTATTTTATGTAATAGTCCACATTATTTACATGTGTAAACATCAAACTGTGCTGTAGGTATCAACAGCTACACAAGTTGGCCAATATTAGTACAAAAACTAAATTGTGGTCATTGTTGCATGAAGTAGAATAAATAAGCCTCCTGTATTGAACACATACTAAAAAATAAAAAAAGGAAATAGATAAATAAAATAAAAAGAGAAACATTTCGCTTCCTGAAAATAATAGTGTAGTAATATGATCTTCATGAGTTTAGAGTCTGGGATAACTGGTCCTTGCATCAGAAGGCGCTTGTGATATTCACTTCTTTATAGAATTCGACCGTGTCCACCAAAAGCCAATTATCTCAGAAAGTAGCGATAGTATAAAGGGATATATGTAGGTCCATGAACAGCATGGACCATGGGGACAATTTGTAACTAATGCTCTTGCCTCTAGAATCGTTAGTGGAGAAGACCTTGAAGGTTCGACATAAATGCCTGTTTTGTTCTTCTTATCATTGCAGTAGCAACTTACATTTGTTCTTGAATATTTTCTATAACTGTAGCTTTTGGCATATCATCTGACTGTATTAAAGGGTTACAACGTTGATCAGCCACGAAATTTTGCAAAAAGTGTCAGAACTCAGTGAGGAAGGCTGTTCATATTTCTGCCCTGCTTTCTGAGCCCATCTAAAAGCACGACTCCAGCTAACAAAGAACCCATCTGCATTCTTTTGCTGTGGTGATTCCACTCTTGACCTTATTTTTAATTATGATAAGTTAATTTTCATCTTCTCTTTTAAGCTAAGAAAAATCAAGGCATGTTGTTGTTTCACACCATTTGCTTCTCTCTCTCTCTCTCTCTCATTCTATTTGTATTTGCATGCTTGAATGCTCTTTTTGTTTGATTTGTATGTATATGTTACGGTACTGCTAATGCATGTCTCAATCTCTCTGTATATTTCTCTCTCTATCTCAATATGGCCTAATCAACAAATGGGGCAGTGGCAACATCTCCTACAGGTAAATGTTAATTTCATAGGCGAATGCCCAGCCTAATTGGGACGAACTCGAGTTTTATCTCGGTCTTCAAGATCCGGTGCCCTGTCTTCTTCTGTTGTGTTTGATAGGGATGTTATGTTTTTTAGTCATTTTTGGCGAACTTTCTGGAGATTGTTTGGCACCGATCTCAAGTTTTCTGCTGCATTTCACCCCAGATTGGGCAAACTGAGGTTGTCAACCGTAGTTTAGGCTCTTTACTTAGATTTCTTGTAGAATAAAAACCTCATAACTTTGATTTGGTGTTACCTACTGCTGAGTTTGCTTATAATTTGTAATTAGTAATGGTATTCCTCGAATTCCTATTGATTTAGTGCCATTGCCTGTGCATTATGTGCTTGCTGAGTTTGCTGTAACATTTGCACAACATATTCATTGTTTACATGCCGATAATAAACCAAAATTACACAGGTAATAAAAATTATGAATTGGCTTGCTGATGTTCATTGTAGGAAATTAGAGTTTAATGAAGGTGATTATGTGCTTGTTCGTATTCGTCCTGAACAATTACCAAATATATGTTTTAAAAAGCTCTTTGCAAGAGCTTCAGGACCTTTACGCATTATCAAATGCCTTGGCCCTAATGCATATTTATTGAACTTATCTCCTGGTTAATCGATTAGTCCAAATTTTCGATGTTGGCGAATAAATACCTCACCGGGGTACTTTCGAGCCTCCTACTTTCCCTGGTACATGTGGGTTTTTAACTTCGTCATTCACCGTGCCGAAGCTTCCTCAGACTGTACCTCTAGCTAAAGATCTAATGGTGCATTAATTGACGACGAGTTTGTTAGTTCTACTAGTGGAGGAATTCCGCGTTTGCTTATGCACTGGAAAGGTCGTCCATCTTCAGATATTCTTGTATGCTTGAAGAAGATTTGCGCGCCGGAGTTCCTGATCTGATGCGGAGTATCTTGTTTCCAACTCTCCGGAGGCGAATTCTTTCAAGCTGGGGAGAGATGATAGAAATACATGTTTCAGTAAAGTGTATAGTAGAAAGAAACACAATGTCTAGTTTTACTTTTCAGCATGTTGCCTGCCTTTCCAGCCTGTTTCCTTTTCCAGCTTGCTGCCTTTTTTTGGCAGATTGTTTGAGCTATTCCTTAGCCTATAAATACATGACTAAGGCTGTGTTTTGAATATCTTCCAATTATTATCAATATTGAAGTATAAGTATTTTCTCCTAATTGTGTTTTATATTTAATTTATCTCTAAATTGATCAATAAGTAACACTTAAATGTTCTGTTGTAGTACTAGTATAAGGTGAAGGTGTTTTCTCATGTAGGTATTGTTAGGGTTGTATACGTCAAAGCATACTTTATGCTTGTATTACCTAATTTCCCGGTCTTTATCTATGAGAATATTTAATTCATTTATCACATATTTTGCATATTTATTCACGCTATGGTTATGCAAATGCAGTTTAAATTACTTTATATTGTAGATAATGTGGTGTGTAGTGTCATACAGAAGATCACATTATCGGTTCCTTATATAGTAATATTTAGTTCACAACTTATATAACATTAGACCGTTATGTGAGAGGTTGTAGTATATGCTTGAGATTGGTTGGTCTTGACCATTAGCATATATTAGCGTATACAGTATACGTTGAACAGGATCGAGGTGAGATAGATTCTTCTGTACTGACTATAAGAAGAACGTACATTTCGAATAATTATTATTTCTTAATTCTAGTGATTAATATTTAATTATATATATTTAATATTTATTGCTTTGATTTATCATGGGTGAGAGCCACAATTATTGACTCAATATGCTCGATATTTTGGGCAATATTATTATTTATATGATAATTAATATTATAGCTAGAAATCGTGTCTCGACCAGTCGGGTTGATCATGTCCCTTGAGGCACTCGAAAGGATTATTATATTAAACCCTGCAGGTGGAATTGATTTTCCGATATAATAATAAAGGTCGAGTGGTATACTCATGTATAACACATTAATTAATTAAAAGCTGTCAGTAGCTTAAATTAATTAATGGACATGGAATATCTTAAACACGGGAAATAATTAATTCAAAAAGGAGCCCAATTTCGTAATTTGAGATTTTGGTAGGAAGTGCAATATTAATTTATTAGTGGACTAAGTTGATATTAATAGAGTCTTCATATTAGGAAGAGTCCTAATAATGGAAGGAAGATATCTATTGGGAGTCCTTACCATATTCTCCTTAAGGTCCCTAGAGTAGCCCAAAACACCTATAAATACATGCTTAAGGGTGGCCGATTTTCTAACTTTTATTTGCCCAAGAAATCGATTTTTTGTGTGTGTGTTTTAATTGTGGATCTTGACTTGTGTCTTGGATTCCACAATTTGGTTAACACAATATTTTTCTAAAATACTCAAAATATTCAAGAAAAATAGAGAGAACAAAAATCGTAAGTTTCTTGAGAGGAAAGTTTCGGCCGATCCCTTTGCAGTCCAAGTAGTCCGGTAGATTGTTGCCCACACGACATCCGGACGTAGGCGGGATATACTCTAGAAGATCTTGAGGTAGAAATACAAGAAGATCGGAGAGAAACACGAAGAGGACATAAATCGATCAAGAAGGGATTTTCTACCACTTCGCGTCAAAGGTAAAAATTACCGACTCCCATGCGTAAATATGTTTATTTAATTGTTTATTAATCTGTTTAGTTAATTAGTTGACAAGCCTAAATAGATCTGGTTTTTGCGTTGGTTAGTTTATAAAACCTTTTATTAATTTATCATCACCAACTCGCTTCCGCTGCGTTTTATATTCCAACAATTGGTATCGGAGCCGGTCTTTAGGTTCTGTTCAATTTAATTAATTTGGTGATTAATATGCTAGCAATTAAATATTCTTATAGTTTGATTTTTTGGAATATTTTGTTAGAATTTGTCTTGCAGGAAAATATGATCCAATTATCATGGCTATGTGATGTTTTATTTATTTACGCGTTTTGGTAATTTGGCCCGTTTTTGTGGCATGTATAAGTTTTTCCCGTGAGAAAATCCACGGGTAGAATATGATTTATTTTTTCTTGTAATTTGATGTAAATTCGATGTATTTTATTTTGAATAAAATTGTAATCGAGTTGGAACACTCAAAGTACAAAAGAAAAAGAAATCCAGCGCGAAGAGGAGTCCCGATCGGACGAACCAACCGGGACCAGCAAGGAGACGATCGGAGGCTCGACCCAGATCTGATCCGGCAGTCGGTCGGTCCGGTAGGTCAGTCGGCTCGGGCGGCCGGGCGTGAGGCAATGCGATTCGGGCGGCCAGGCGGCAGCCAAATTGTCCGATTCGGGTCGTTCGATTTGTTTTTCCGCGAGATGCTTGAAGCAGTGGGAGCAAACGAGCCGAAGATTTTCTCGTTATTCAAAACGAGGAATAAAAGCCATGATAATTGGATTTAATTATCTAATTTTATTATTTGTTGGTTTTTATTGTTTTGATGTATGGCATGTATGGATGTATGCGTGATATGTTTCCTTGCATGTTAGGACGAGAAAATTAAAAACCTTAATTTTTCAAAATAACTAAGTGATTTTAAAATTGATTTTTCAAAATCAAATTGGCCTCCATAATTGGTTTAAATTGTGAAATAATTAGCATGCGCGTTGACATTAGAGTCTTCCTCCACATCGGATGTGCTAAATTATTGGCTCACTGGTTTTAAACTTCAAATTTGATAATAAAAAGGTGAATATTATTTTTTATGATAGGACCTCTCCATCTGTAGGACTATTATCATTAAATAATATTCTACGGTTTGTTAAATTATGGTGTTCACTTAGGTGTATTAATTAATAAGCTCCCCATCGGAGTCTATGTTAATTAAATACATGGACAAGAGGAACCAACTATTAATTTTACTTGTCAAAACGCATCTTGACTAGATAGTAAAATTAAAGACGTTAAAATCTACTTGAAAATGTATATGTAAACGTCCACACTATCGTGGCTTGCATATGCGGTTTTTCGAGGTGTTGATTGATTGCATATATATTGTTTTAAGGTATTTCAATATATTTTGCGTCGAATTATGTGATGAATGGTGTTTTAATTTTATTCTCAGATGTCTTTCAATCCACTAGCTGTTATTCTCAAAGAAAACAAACTTGATGGCACTAACTTTGCCGACTGGAAAAGAAATCTTGATATTGTCTTGACTGCCGAGGGGCATAAATTTGTTTTAACTGAGGAGAGTCCTTTGGAACCAGAACCGGATGCCACTCCTGAAGAGTTGGCTGAATTCCGGAAATGAAAAAAGTCGGATGAGATGGCTCGCTGTTACATTTTGGCTTCATTGATAAATGTATTGCAGCATCAGCATCAGATGATGGGCTTGGCCGCGGAAATGATGAAAAATCTCACTGAGATGTTTGGTCATCAGAATCGGGCGGCTAGGCAAAATGCAATGAGGGTTTTGATGACAACCCAAATGTCTGAAGGGACCCCAATAAGGGATCACGTTCTTAAAATGATGTCTCATTTGAACGGACTGAGCATACTGGGGGCCACTATCGATGCGGAGTCGCAGGTCGATATTATCTTGGGCAGTTTACCAAGAAGCTTTGAGCAGTTCCACCTCAACTACAATATGAATCGTAGGACTTACACATTGGCGGAACTTCTGACATAGCTTCAGTCTGCCGAAGGTCTCTTCAAACAAGGTTATCATCAAATTCTTGCGCAGCAAGTCCGCTTCTTCAAAACCCAAATGGGGAAAGAAGAAAAAGCAGGTTGGCCAGAAGCAAGTGGCAACCTTCAAAGCTAAGGGCAAGGCTCCTCAGTCAAAAGCTTCTTAGCCGGAAGCGAACAAAAAGCCGAAGGGCAAGTGCTTCAACTGCGGTCTGAAAGGGCATATCAAGAGTGACTGCCCTAAGAAAGGCACGTCTCATGCACTAGTAGTCAAAACATGTTTGGCTGCCTGTTCCATCACTTCGTGGATAGTGGATTCGGGCTCCACTGATCATGTTTGTTATGCCTCGCAAGGGTTCCAAGTAACCAAGGTACTTAGTGCGGATAAGATTACAATAAGTTGGGGCGACTATTCCAGGCTGAAGGCTGTTGCAGTGGGAGTCGTGCAGCTAAAAGTTGATGATATGATTTTAGTTCTTAATAATGTATTATTGGTACCCAATTTTAGAATGAATTTGATTTCAGTTTCTAAATTGGGTCGTGATGGATATTCAGTTTCTTTTGAAGATAATGCAGTTATTAAAAGAAATGGTGAATATCTTTGCACGAGTACTTATAATGAAGGACTTTATATCATTAATGCTGCACCAGCTCCCTTGCATACTTATAAATCACTTAATTCTTTGACTAATCCTAATAAAAGAAAAGAGCCTTCGAGCATAAATCCAACATATTTGTGGCATTTACGATTGGGTCATATTAACCTTAGAAGGATTCAAAGATTGGTGAGTGATGGCCCATTGAATTCGCTCCAAGTTGAGTCATTTCCAACCTGCGAATCCTGTCTAGAAGGTAAAATGACTAAAAGGGCTTTTCAAAGCAAAGGAAATCGTGCACAAAATGTGTTGGAATTGGTTCATACCGATGTATGTGGTCCAATGAACATCCAGGCTAAGGGTGGTTTCGAATACTTCATCACGTTTATAGATGATTATTCGAGATATGGATACATCTATTTGATGCGACGTAAGTCTGAATCTTTTGATAAGTTCAAAGAATTCAAGGCTGAAACGGAGAAGCGTCATGGGCAGAGTATCAAGTCACTACGATCTGATCGTGGTGGCGAATACCTTAGTGGAGAGTTTTTGGATTTCTTGGCACATGAGGGGATTACTTCCCAGCTCACAGCGCCTGGTACACCACAACAAAATGGTGTTGCTGAACGAAGGAATCGTACTTTATTAGAGATGGTTAGGTCAATGATGAGTTATTCTGATTTGCCTATTTCGTTCTGGGGATACGCCTTGGAAACAGCGGCGTACATTCTAAACTTGGTGCCTTCGAAATCAGCTCCAAAAACATCCACACAACTATGGAATGGGCGCAAGCCCAGTCTAGGACATGTTCGGATTTGGGGTTCACCAGCACACGTGCTGAATAAGGAAGCTGATAAGTTGACATCTCATACAGAAGTACGAGTGTTTGTAGGATATCCTAAGGGAACGAAGGGTGGCTTATTCTATAGTCCTAAAGACCAGAAGGTCATTGTTAGCACCAATGCCCGGTTTTTAGAGGAGGACTATGTGATAAGCCACAAGCCTAGGAGTGAGGTCATTCTAGAAGAACTTAGGGGCGATATTTCGACAATACCAATTGTGCAAAGACCTAGTGTACCACGTATCGACACTATTGTGGATACGCAAACCAAGGACACGCCTCGTCGTAGTGGGAGGGTTGTTCGTCAACCCGAACGTTTCATCGGAGTGGGGGCGTCTTCGGACCACTCCCCGGACCAGGATGAAATGGATCTATGTACTGTAACACCCCCAATCCGCTCAGGGATATTACACGCCGTAGAACCTTTCCTCAAGGATCTACCAGGCTGGTAACGACATATAACAACTCAACCATGCCTTTCAGGCTAAAATGACTCAGTAGACCGATTTGGTCTTTCCACAATACATACAACTCAAATACAACTCATGCCCACGCAGGGGACAAAATACAACCACACCCGTACAACGGGAACAATATAGCAGCGGAAAATAAAGTACAACTGAACCAACACACGATGTACGGTTCCTCATGTGATTAGTATCGATCATCTTTCATCATCCTTCGTGCCGACCCTGTGTTATGCTCCAAAACCTGAATGCAAAAACAGACATCCACCCCCCGAATACTTGGGGGTTAGCAAAACTCCACTGTTTTGCTAGTGCAAGAACAAAGTGCAAATACGAGCCATACCAGTCACATTCCACGAATAACAATAACCAAGGATCCTCAAAGATCCAAACGAAACGAAAAGTACTTCCCGAGGCAAGAGTTTGAGAAAACATTTCAAAATCGAAATATCATAAATCAATGGGAGTAATTTATAAAACGGTTTAGAATGCCATCGAGAGTTTTAATAGAAAACAATTTAGGATTATCAAATCCTACTTTTCGAAATCCAAAGACAAAAGGGGTCACCGCCCCAAAGGTTTACTTTCCATAAAATAACCTTTTCCAAACCGTTGGGATTTTAGCCCCAAATCCGTCAAATGACCTTTACAAAACTGTTGGGATTTTAGCCCCAAATATCATCAACTCACAGTACACAAGAACGACCACAAGGTTCGTCTCCCAACATCAAAATCCACAAATAAAGGATTTAAAACAAACAACAAAATACTCTAGTGCCATCCTAGCCAAGTAAGCCAAACGAACAACTTACCTCTTACACACTTAGTCAATGCATGCAATCATGAAAACCGTTCAAAAGCACTCATTTCCGGAAATGCCAATATCAAATCACATTTGTAAAATTCACCACAATTAACCGTCGATCCACACCTCCGTGGACCCCTACCGAGACCCCGTCGGATCTAACCCGTAGTGGTTAAAAGCAAAGCTCGTCGATCCACACCTCCGTGGACCCCTACCGAGACCCCGTCGGATCTAACCCGTAGTGAGCATACACACACACACGTTACTCATGCAATACTAATATGCTAAGAATGTAAGTTCATTAAGAATACTCACTAGAGATGGCCATTAACTCGACACCATTATCAAACTCTTCAAAACACCACAACAAGATTAAATACGGAATACACGATTCCATAACTTTAAACAATAGGAGTATCATCATCAAATTCTTCAACGTTCAAAATAACCAAATCATATTCAATCCCCAAAACACCAATCACAAAACACACACGCCATTTGAAAGAAAGCCTTTAACGAGGCCAAACCAAAATCTTTTGAAACTTCATTTCAAATAACCAAACAAACGCATCAAGACGACCACCGATCATCATATCCATAAAACGAGAAAAGTATGGGCAAGGTACTTGCCTCGAATAAGAACAACGCGGAGAATCGACCGAAGTAGGTTGGCCCGAACCGACTACGAACCCGCCGACTCCACCGAACGCCAACTCACGTTCACAAACTACGAAGGACAAATAATAACAATGAAATGAATTCCATAACATGACTCAAAGCCGTTGAATTCAAAGAACGAATGACGAAAGTTCACGGATTTCCCCCAAAACGGCCAAGAACACGATTCGTTCCGTCAAGTCACGAAAACGGAAATCCAAGTTGAAATATGGATATACAATCCATAGAATATGTTTAACAACATCATTTAACCATAATCGATCCATCGAAAACGGATGAAAAACGAGATCGGGGACAAATCCCCCAAAAAGTCAATTCGAAGGAAATCAAGTAATATACTTCGATTCGACGAAGAACAATGGATTAAATGATGTTAAACACAAGAATACTACCAAGATTAATCATACCCATCATGAATTAATCAACAACACGGAACGAATCGGACGAAAATGCAAAAATCCCCAAATTCACGAAATTAGGGTTCTAAGGAAGATTACCTTGATTCGCTGGATCAAAGGATGATAACGGACGATTGATTGATGTTATGAACTCAAGAACTTCATGGATTTGTTGTTAAACAACATGGCTTCGTGACCCATGAATCGCCACTCGCGGACGGAGAAGGAAGGAAGTGAAAAACGAAGTGAAATGTGACTGCTCAGCCACATTTATACTGGGCCAGACTAGCGTGCGCTAGCCTTCCCGGACTAGCGTGCGCTATCGGCCGGTATCGGCCGAGTACCCTCGGCCAGGGCCCACACGACTCGGCATCACCGACTAACCCTGCCGACCAAACCTGTCGACCCGACTCCCGCTAGCGTGCGCTACGGCCGGAATCCTGCGCGCGCTAGCGGCACATCCGGTAGCCGGACTAACAAACTTACCCAGTAACGTCGCTAGTCGGCCGGCGGCGTCGCTACCTGCCGGTTAGCGTGCGCTCGACCGACAAGCGGCGTCGCTACCTGCCGATCTGGCCGAGTCCGAACCTCGAAACCCCACTGTCCGGCCCGATAAGCGTCGTTGGTCGACCAGCTAGCGTGCGCTACACTGCCGGTTAGCGCGGCCTTACGGCGATGGCGTGCGCTCGCCGGTTCTGCCGCCATCTGTCCGCCGGTGCCCACAATCGTCCGGCGATCCATAACCGTCCGGCGATCCATGGCCGTCGGTGGCTCGACGACCCGATTACCGAAAACGCACGGAACGAACACGACGAAAAGTTCGCGGATGACATCAACGACCCGAAATGAAAACATAATACCATAATTAGTCATACGCGACCAAGAAACGGGTCGAGACAACACTTACAGATACGGATACCCGTAACTTTCAAGAAATTACAAAATGGCCCAAAACGCCCGGAAATCACGATACGTGATCGAATAACCAAACCTAAGTTCACCACACGTCTAACAAAGTTAAACGGACTTACAGGAAACTCGAAACAGCAGTTCCGAACGAGATTCGCAAGAATCGAACTCGAGCGCGGAAAAGTCGCTAAAAAGCACAGAACTCAACGAAACGACACCGAAACGAACTCGGATGTCAAAAAGTGTAGAATTAATCATTCTCAGAATGACGAAACGGACATGGGCGAGTCGTCAAAACGGACTCCGACCGAAAAAAGAAATTTACCGAAAATCGAAAATTGCGGATATTACATTCTACCCTCCTTAAAAGAAGTTTCGTCCCGAAACTTAAAACAAGTAGGGAGAAGAAATATTCCGCCAGGAAAAACTCAACGAGATACACAAGAATGCATAACTAACGCCCAACGGCGAAATGTTACAAACAACGCAAAGGAATATACGGCGTGTAAACACGCTCCACGGCGACCAACACAACGTCGCCGTTAGGGATATAATAAAACCAACAAATGACAAGCGTCATCAAACAGATAATATAGCCAAGTCAATTATCCGACAATCACAAAACACAGCGAACGGAAATCCATACGATTGACCAACCCAACGGTTCATCAATCAAAACGCAAGTCAAACGCTGAACAAATACGGAATTCCACCGCCTAAGGTTGAAAGATCGAAAACGAAACTAATTTCCCGAACTGAAGGGAATTACGAAGGAGCCTGAATGTTCACCAATCACGGAACGAGGTCAATAAAAACCGAACAATCAAACGATCAAACCACAACGATCGAGACAACAAAAATCGAAGAATCATGTTCGAATCACGAAGAACAATAAAGTTCAAACAACAACTCCCAGGATGATCTGGTGAGAAATACAAGACATGCATTCCCATAAGATCCACAGGAAAGGGAATAGCGATTGAAAAGTCACAACGACAAACGAGTTATTCCGGAATGATACCACACTCGTTCGATAAACAAAAACAAGGGGCAGGACAAGCTCAGAAATGTCAAAGAACATAAATGAGTCGACAGAGTCGAAAACATAAGAGTTCCAAATCCGATCCACTTCGAATAAAAGAACTAGTAGAACCAAATGATGTTACTCCCGAACAAGGTTCACAAGAATCGAACCGAACTCGAAAAAAGTCACATCGATAACCAGATCGACCCACAACAAGATCACAGCTCGTTCGGACGATGAAACCGAAATACAGAACAAGTTCATAAAGTACCAACTGTTGGAACATTTTGTTCCATACATAAATTAAAAGTGTTTTGATGATTAATGTTGATAAGCAAGACAAAACAACGAAGAGACGAAGCAAGCATCGAAGGAAAACGAAGTGCAAAAAGCTGGAAAAACACAAAGCTAACGTACGTAATATGTGATCATTAACGTACGTAATGGAAGCAGCTTAACGTACGTAATGGATGAGAGATAACGTACGTAAAGGAGTTCAAACAAGTGAACGTTGGAGAAGTCAAAGTCAGCAAAGCATACAACGGATATATGACGTCAGCAGTGACGTAATGTTAACGTACGTAACAAAGGAAAGGCTAACGTACGTAACTCAAATGACGAATCTCACTGGACTATTTTGTGAAGATGCTAACGTACGTAACCAGGCAGGGTTAACGTACGTAAAGGTGCTTACGTACGTAATGGAATGGATATAACGTACGTAATGAAGGTCCTGGCAGCTAACGGCTAGTTTGATCATGAAGCCTATAAATACCATCCCTATGGTATTGTTTGAGCACAACAACCTTGAGCAAATTGTTTATACTTGTGATATTATTACACACATTCCTGTTGTTGATATTGAGCTTAATTGTAAGTGTTTGAGTGAGAATTCACGAAAACATACACGAGTGGTAAAAGAAAAGATACGATTGGATTCGGTGTTATTAGGATCAAGGATCCGGCATTATTAGAATCGCAATCGATATCTAAGTGAGGTTTATCTAGTACCCATAGAAAGCTAGAGCGGTTGATTCCTTGTCCGATAGAAAAGGAAAACGGTTTAACTTGGACCGACACAAAGACAAGTACGAGTGGTTTATCACGGACCAATAGAAGACGTGATTGTAACGGTTATACCTCGACCGATAGAAGAGAGGCGTAGAGGTTTTTATCTTGATCCTATAGAAAAAGATACCGAGAGAGGACGTAGGCTCGTTTATAGCCGAACCTCTATAAATCCTTGCGTCACTTATTTTCCGCACCTTTTATTTACGCTTCCGCAAACGGCGCAAATATCCGAATCGGTACCCAACAATTGGTATCGGAGCGGTACTCCAATACGCGGCTTAACATCCGAGGAGAAAAGATCCAATGGCTTTTCAAATAGCTCCCGTCGAAGGCCTTGCTCTCAACCGACCACCATTCTTTGATGGCTCAAATTATTTGACGTGGAAGAAGAAGATGTCGATATTCATCCGAGCATACGACATCGAAATTTGGAAGATTATTTGCCTTGGCCCGAAAGTTCCAATCAAATCCGACGGTACGCTCAAATCTTTCGAAGAATACGACGATGCCGATTGGAAAAATGACCATCTAAATTGTAAGGCTACTCAACTCTTATTTTGTGCCTTAAATCCGGAAGAGGTCAATCGAATCTCATCGTGTGAGAGTGCGAAAGAAATATGGAAAATTCTTGAAATTACACACGAAGGGACGACTCAAGTCAAGGAGACGAAGATAAACATGCTTCTCCATGACTACGAGTTATTCATGATGAAGGGTGACGAGTCCATCACCAATATGCTCGACCGATTCTCGGTCATCACCAATGGACTAGCTTCGTTTGGCAAACCATTATCTAGTAGTGAAAAAGTCAAGAAAATCTTAAGATCACTACCTAGCGAATGGGACGGCACCGTGACCGCAATTATGGAATCCAAAGATCTCAACACGCTCGATTTTAGCGCCCTCGTTGGTTCGCTAATTAATTATGAGATCGTGTTAAAATCACGAAGTGTCAAGCCGAAACCGAAAGAAAAATCGTTAGCCATGAAGGCTAAGATTTCGAGGAAGAAAGAAGAAACCCCGGTGGAGGAAAGCGACGAAGAAGCGGCATATTATGCCAAGAATATTAATAAATTCCAAACCTTATTAAACCGGAGGAAGAAGGATATCTCGAGCGAAACGAAGAAGTTCGACAACTCTTGTCGACAATGTGGTAAACCAGGCCACTTTGCTAAAAATTGCCGTGTCAAACCCAAGAAGGAGGTTCTCGTAGCAACATGGAGCGATGAAGATGAAGACGATGATTTCATCAATCAAAATAATCTCGCTCTCATGGCGGAGTTCGCTCGGCAGCGATGGCGTCGAAAGTCGTTAGTACATCCTCCGTGATGAACTTTTTGATGCATTTGAATTATTGCATACGGATTTTCAAAATGCATTATCGGAAATCAAATCCCTTAAGTCTAAAATTAAATCTTTGGAAATTGAAAATTCCAAAATTATCGAGAAGGGAAAATTTGTTGAAATCGATCATTCAAAATGTATTGAAAATGAAAATATTTTGAAAAATGATCTCGTTAAAATCCAAACCGAGCTTAAATCTTTGACAAAGAAATTCTCGTGCGGAAACGAGAAATTTGAACAAATGCTTGGTGTTCAAAAGTTTACTCTGAATAAAGAGGGGTTAGGATTCAAAACTCGTTTGAAAAACGAATCCGTTAATTTCAAGATACCCCATTGCGAAAAGTGTTTGAAAATCGGGCATCATATTTCAAGTTGCAAAAGCCCGAGACGGACGATAAAAATTAAGAAAATTTGGGTTCCTAAAGGAACAATCGTTTCAAATATCGTCTACGTTTCTAAACAAAAACCAACTATAGGTTGGATCCCCAAAAATTGATTTTTGTATTTTACTCAGGGGGAGTATTTTTTTAAGGGAGATATTATTCTCAGGGGGAGTTTTTACCCTTCATGCAAATATTCATAAATTGTATCATGCATATTTTATATTGGTATTATTTATTTCAATTGTTATTTAATCCACCTTTTGATGAATACAAAAAGGGGGAGAGATAGAGAATGGAGAAATAAGAAAAATGGGATTACCCTAAAAGGGGAGAAACGAAGAAGTTGTAAAATGAAAAGGAGAAGTCGAAAAAAAAATGACAGAAAAAGAAAAATGCGGAGACGTCGAAAAGACGATGAAAATTTAAAAATGGAGAAAAGAAAAGAAGGAGTCGAAAAAGAAATGGGAGTAGAATCTAACGAAACGGACAAAGTCGAAAACTTTGGTCTGTAAAGATATACATATATTTTTGCAGGAAAATCCCATTGACGAAGGGTTGTTTTGTAATCATCAAAAAGGGGGAGATTGTTGGAACATTTTGTTCCATACATAAATTAAAAGTGTTTTGATGATTAATGTTGATAAGCAAGACAAAACAACGAAGAGACGAAGCAAGCATCGAAGGAAAACGGGCGCAAAAAGTCGAAAAACACAAAGCTAACGTCGTAATATGTGATCATTAACGTCGTAATGGAAGCGACTTAACGTCGTAATGGATGAGAGATAACGTCGTAAAGGAGTTCAAACAAGTGAACGTTGGAGAAGTCAAAGTCGAGAAAGCATACAACGGATATATGACGTCGGCGGTGGCGTAATGTTAACGCATTTAACAAAGGAAAGGCTAACGTACGTAACTCAAATGACGAATCTCACCGACTATTTTGTGAAGATGCTAACGCACGTAACCAGCAGGTTAACGTACGTAAAGGTGCTTACGCACGTAATGGAATGGATATAACGTACGTAATGAAGGTCCTGGCAGCTAACGGCTAGTTTGATCATGAAGCCTATAAATACCATCCCTATGGTATTGTTTGAGCACAACAACCTTGAGCAAATTGTCTATACTTGTGATATTATTACACACATTCCTGTTGTTGATATTGAGCTTAATTGTAAGTGTTTGAGTGAGAATTCACGAAAACATACACGAGTGGTAAAAGAAAAGATACGATTGGATTCGGTGTTATTAGGATCAAGGATCCGGCATTATTAGAATCGCAATCGATATCTAAGTGAGGTTTATCTAGTACCCATAGAAAGCTAGAGCGGTTGATTCCTTGTCCGATAGAAAAGGAAAACGGTTTAACTTGGACCGACACAAAGACAAGTACGAGTGGTTTATCACGGACCAATAGAAGACGTGATTGTAACGGTTATACCTCGACCGATAGAAGAGAGGCGTAGAGGTTTTTATCTTGATCCTATAGAAAAAGATACCGAGAGAGGACGTAGGCTCGTTTATAGCCGAACCTCTATAAATCCTTGCGTCACTTATTTTCCGCACCTTTTATTTACGCTTCCGCAAACGGCGCAAATATCCGAATCGGTACCCAACACCAACGAACATGAGCGAATCGATAGACTGGAGAAAGAGAAAATACAGAAGTCAAAATAGTACGGGCATTACCTCCGACCTCGTCCACGAAATTCACAAAAACGGAAGCAAGGCAACAAGACATTAAACAATCGACACATAACGGAACGATCACCGATGCACACGGTCATACCATACCAAGCTCTAACCGCTCGTACATACGCGACAACACAGAAATCACCACGAGGCGACAACATTCAACACCAACATCCCGCCTCTCACAGGGGGCTAGCACAACCAACGTGTGGAAAGCGACTCAACGCTCACACCGCCAATTCGATCATACTCGGGAGAAAGTATCAAAATGACAACGCGAACATCACACATACATACCCAGCCCTCAAACGGGAATGGATAGGTTTTAAAAACGAAAACCTCATTTTGAAAATAATTTAGAAGAACACCGATTGATCTTGAGTATCATGTTTCAAAAAAAAAAAAGTACAAACGTGAAACATCGTTATCGAGACATTGGAGAACCATTTCGCATTTGATAAGAATGAAGATACTTTCTCTTAATAAAAACTTTCAAAATATTCGACCCTCGGGTCTAAATAAAAGTGTTTCTAAAACATTGAAAATATCTCAAAGCATTTTGGTCCTCGAGGTAGAAAATTTTTGAAATATATTGTGGCACCTTGGATGTACCACAAGAAATAACTCATTTGAAAAGTATGTCTCGAAATTTATTTTTCTAAGATACTCAAGGTTTTCAAAAATCCAATAGGCCAGAATGCCCAAAACTCACAAATATCGACGTTCACTAAAACAACTCCTAGCACACGCATCAAAACGTTTAAAATCAAGACAATATATGTCTTTAAACGGAAATAAACGATAAAATACCAAATTCAGAACAAAACCACTGACCCCAATCGAGGCCTCTAAAGACCCTCCCGCACTGGCTAGTGAACAAGTCGAACGCGCATAAGCACAAAGCTTCCACAAGAGAACTTGTAAAACGTGCAAATCGATTCGAAATTCATCAGCCACGGACAAAAACAACAATAAAAAGACATCACAAGCGACGACACTCCTCGTATAAATCAAATACGAGAGTCGACTAAATACATATCGTGAAATCAAAATCCACATAAGGATTCCACCACTTAACAAATAATCATAAAAAATAGCTCGTGTCACACGAGGCACAACACAAAGAAGGGAGACTTACTTCCACAGGTCGCACGAAGATGATGATCGCCCCACGATACTAATCACGACCAACAAACTCAAACGATGCGTCGCGACACGACTCAGTCAGATAAAATCCGACGAAACAAGACTCAAACAACACAACTTGACCCGACAGCCTAGGTTTCCTCAACCTAAGCTCCGATACCATTTATGTAACACCCCCAATCCGCTCAGGGATATTACACGCCGTAGAACCTTTCCTCAAGGATCTACCAGGCTGGTAATGACATATAACAACTCAACCATGCCTTTCAGGCTAAAATGACTCAAAGAGACCGATTTGGTCTTTCCACAATACATACAACTCAAATACAACTCATGCCCACGCAGGGACAAAATACAACCACACCGTAACGGAACAATATAAAATGAAAATAAAGTACAACCGAACCAACACACGATGTACGGTTCCTCATGTGATTAGTATCGATCATCTTTCATCATCCTTCGTGCCGACCCCGTGTTATGCTCCAAAACCCGAATGCAAAAACAGACATCCACCCCGAATACTCGGGTTAGCAAACTCCACTGTTTTGCTAGTGCAAGAACAAAGTGCAAATACGAGCCATACCAGTCACATTCCACGAATAACAATAACCAAGGATCCTCAAAGATCCAAACGAAACGAAAAGTACTTCCCGAGGCAAGAGTTTGAGAAAACATTTCAAAATCGAAATATCATAAATCAATGGGAGTAATTTATAAAACGGTTTAGAATGCCATCGAGAGTTTTAATAGAAAACAATTTAGGATTATCAAATCCTACTTTTCGAAATCCAAAGACAAAAGGGGTCACCGCCCCAAAGGTTTACTTTCCATAAAATAACCTTTTCCAAACCGTTGGGATTTTAGCCCCAAATCCGTCAAATGACCTTTACAAAACTGTTGGGATTTTAGCCCCAAATATCATCAACTCACAGTACACAAGAACGACCACAAGGTTCGTCTCCCAACATCAAAATCCACAAATAAAGGATTTAAAACAAACAACAAAATACTCTAGTGCCATCCTAGCCAAGTAAGCCAAACGAACAACTTACCTCTTACACACTTAGTCAATGCATGCAATCATGAAAACCGTTCAAAAGCACTCATTTCCTAAATGCCAATATCAAATCACATTTGTAAAATTCACCACAATTAACCGTCGATCCACACCTCCGTGGACCCCTACCGAGACCCCGTCGGATCTAACCCGTAGTGGTTAAAAGCAAAGCTCGTCGATCCACACCTCCGTGGACCCCTACCGAGACCCCGTCGGATCTAACCCGTAGTGAGCATACACACACACACGTTATACTCATGCAATACTAATATGCTAAGAATGTAAGTTCATTAAGAATACTCACTAGAGATGGCCATTAACTCGACACCATTATCAAACTCTTCAAAACACCACAACAAGATTAAATACGGAATACACGATTCCATAACTTTAAACAATAGGAGTATCATCATCAAATTCTTCAACGTTCAAAATAACCAAATCATAATCAGTCCCCAAAACACCAATCACAAAACACACACGCCATTTGAAAGAAAGCCTTTAACGAGGCCAAACCGAAATCTTTTGAAACTTCATTTCAAATAACCAAACAAACGCATCAAGACGACCACCGATCATCATATCCATAAAACGAGAAAAGTATGGGCAAGGTACTTGCCTCGAATAAGAACAACGCGGAGAATCGACCGAAGTAGGTTGGCCCGAACCGACTACGAACCCGCCGACTCCACCGAACGCCAACTCACGTTCACAAACTACGAAGGACAAATAATAACAATGAAATGAATTCCATAACACGACTCAAAGCCGTTGAATTCAAAGAACGAATGACGAAAGTTCACGGATTTCCCCCAAAACGGCCAAGAACACGATTCGTTCCGTCAAGTCACGAAAACGGAAATCCAAGTTGAAATATGGATATACAATCCATAGAATATGTTTAACAACATCATTTAACCATAATCGATCCATCGAAAACGGATGAAAAACGAGATCGGGGACAAATCCCCCAAAAAGTCAATTCGAAGGAAATCAAGTAATATACTTCGATTCGACGAAGAACAATGGATTAAATGATGTTAAACACAAGAATACTACCAAGATTAATCATACCCATCATGAATTAATCAACAACACGGAACGAATCGGACGAAAATGCAAAAATCCCCAAATTCACGAAATTAGGGTTCTAAGGAAGATTACCTTGATTATTTGGATCAAAGGATGATAACGGACGATTGATTGATGTTATGAACTCAAGAACTTCATGGATTTGTTGTTAAACAACATGGCTTCGTGACCCATGAATCGCCACTCGCGGACGGAGAAGGAAGGAAGTGAAAACGAAGTGAAATGTGATCGCCACCACATTTATATCGGGCAGACTAGCATGCGCTAGCCTTCCTGACTAGCGTGCGCTATCGGCGGTATCGGCCGAGTACCCTCGGCCAGGGCCCACACGACTCGGCATCACCGACTAACCTCGCGACCAAACACATCGACCCGACTCCCGCTAGCGTGCGCTACGGCCGGAATCTGCCGCTAAGCGGCACATCCGGTAGCCCGGACTAACAAACTTACCCAGTAACGTCGCTAGTCGGCCGGCGGCGTCGCTACCCTGCCCGGTTAGCGTGCGCTATGGCCAAAGCGGCGTGCGCTACTGCCCGATCTGACCGAGTCGAACCTCGTAAACCCCACTGTCTCGCCCGATAGCGTCGTTGGTCGACCGAGCTAGCGTCGCTACACTGCCGGTTAGCGCGTAGCCTTCCGGCGATGGCGTGCGCTCGCCGGTTCTGCCGCATCTGTCCGGCCGGTGCCCTGCAATCGTCCGGCGATCCCGAACCGTCCGGCGATCCATAGCCGTCGAGCTCGGCGGCCGATTACCGAAAACGCACGGAACGAACACGACGAAAAGTTCGCGGACGACATCAACAACCCGAAATGAAAACATAATACCATAATTAGTCATACGCGACCAAGAAACGGGTCGAGACAACACTTACAGATACGGATACCCGTAACTTTCAAGAAATTACAAAATGGCCCAAAACGCCCGGAAATCACGATACGTGATCGAATAACCAAACCGAAGTTCACCACACGTCTAACAAAGTTAAACGGACTTACAGGAAACTCGAAACAGCAGTTCCGAACGAGATTCGCAAGAATCGAACTCGAGCGCGGAAAAGTCGCTAAAAAGCACAGAACTCAACGAAACGACACCGAAACGAACTCGGATGTCAAAAAGTGTAGAATTAATCATTCTCAGAATGACGAAACGGACATGGGCGAGTCGTCAAAACGGACTCCGACCGAAAAAAGAAATTTACCGAAAATCGAAAATTGCGGATATTACATGTACGTACAAACAGGCTGTTCAATACAAGGATGCTGAATCCTGGAAAACAGCAATGGAATCCGAAATGGGATCTATGGATTCTAACCAAGTGTGGGAGCTAGTAGAACTACCCGATGGGGTAAAACCCATTGGAAGTAAGTGGGTCTACAAGCATAAGAGAGGATCGAAAGGGAAGGTTTAAACCTTCAAACTCAAGGCTTGTTGTGAAAGGTTACACTCAGAAGGAGGGCATCGACTACGATGAGACCTTTTCGCCAGTAGCCATGCTTAAATCGATCCGGATTCTCTTAGCTATAGCTGCACATTTGGATATGGAGATTTGGCAGATGGATGTCAAGACTGCGTTCTTGAACAGGAGTACTGATAAGTAAATCTATATATGCGCCAACCTGAAGGATTCATTGCTGAAGGAGAGGAGCACTTAGTGTGCAAGCTTAAGAGAGCCATTTATGGTCTTAAGCAAGCATCAAGGTCTTGGAACATGCGATTTGATGAGGTCATTCAATCGTATGGTTTTGAACAGTGTCCTAGTGAGGTCTGTGTATACAAAAAGTGCGATGGAAACGTGTTGGTGTTTCTTGTACTGTACGTAGATGATATACTTCTAATTGGAAACAATGTGAAGATATTATCAGACGTAAGGGTATGGCTGTCTGAGCAGTTCAATATAGAGGATTTGGGAGAAGCTGGGCACATCCTTGGTATTAAGATCTTTCGAGATCGCAAGAAAAGGATGTTGTGCTTATCTCAGGCATCCTATATCGATACGGTGCTAAAGCGTTTTAGCATGGAGAATTCCAAGAAAGGTTTCTTACCTTACAGACATGGAATTCAACTATTTAAGGCTATGTGTCATAAGACACAGAAGGAGATAGATGACATGAAGCTGGTCCCTTATGCTTCGGCAGTGGGAAGCCTCATGTATGCTATGCTTTGCACTAGGCCTGATATCTGTCATGCTGTAGGCATGGTGGCGAGATATCAGTCGAACCCAGGACCGGGACATTGGATTGCTGTCAAGCATATACTCAAGTACCTGAGAAGGACTAAGGAGCATATGCTTGTATATCAATCAGATACACTTTGTCCTTTGTATTACACTAACTCAGATTTCCAGTCAGACAAAGTTAAGCTTAAGTCAACCTCGAGATATGTTTTTGTTGGACTTAGATGTGGTTCTTGGTTTGCATAGAAGTATCACAATTTTATTGTGGCAATACTGGTGCATTTATAAACCCGGAGGAACCACGAGCCCATAGAGCAAGGAAACATATCAGTTGCAAGTAACGTTGTAAAACGAGGGAACGTAATGTTGTTCAAGATTGCATCTGGAAACAACCTAGTTGATTCTTGCATGTGGAAGGAATGGGGTTGAGATGTATGGCAGCATTGCTTTGAGTATAAGTGGGAGAGAGATAGACATAGTCTAGATAGTATACTTCAAAAGCATGCTTTGAGTATAAGTGGGAGATTGTTAGGGTTGTATACGTCAAAGCATACTTTATGCTTGTATTACCTAATTTCCCGGTCTTTATCTATGAGAATATTTAATTCATTTATCACATGTTTTGCATATTTATTCACGCTATGGTTATGCAAATGCAGTCTAAATTACTTTATTTTGTAGATAATGTGGTGTGTAGTGTCACACAGAAGATCACATTATCGGTTCCTTATATAGTAATATTTAGTTCACAACCTATATAACATTAGACCGTTATGTGAGAGGTTGTAGTATATGCTTGAGATTGGTTGGTCTTGACCATTAACATATATTAGCGTATACGGTATACGTTGAATAGGATCGAGGTGAGATAGATTCTTCTGTACTGACTATAAGAAGAACGTACATCTCGGATAATTATTATTTCTTAATTCTAGTGATTAATATTTAATTATATATATATTTAATATTTATTACTTTGATTTATCATGGGTGAGAGCCACAATTATTGACTCAATATACTCGATATTTTGGGCAATATTATTATTTATATGATAATTAATATTATAGCTAGAAATCGTGTCCCGACCAGTCCGGTTGATCATGTCCCTTGAGGCACTCGAAAGGATTATTATATTAAACCCTGCAGGTGGAATTGATTTTCCGATATAATAATAAAGGTCGAGTGGTATACTCATGTATAACACATTAATTAATTAAAAGCTGTCAGTAGCTTAAATTAATTAATGGACATGGAATATCTTAAACACGGGAAATAATTAATTCAAAAAGGAGCCCAATTTCGTAATTTGAGATTTTGGTAGGAAGTGCAATATTAACTTATTAGTGGACTAAGTTGATATTAATAGAGTCTTCATATTAGGAAGAGTCCTAATAATGGAAGGAAGATATCTATTGGGAGTCCTTACCATATCCTCCTTAAGGTCCCTAGAGTAGCCCAAAACACCTGTAAATACATGCTCAAGGGTGGCCTTTTTCTAACTTTTATTTGCCCAAGAAATCGATTTTTGTGTGTGTGTTTTAATTGTGGATCTTGACTTGTGTCTTGGATTCCACAATTTGGTTAACACAATATTTTTCTAAAATACTCAAAATATTCAAGAAAAATAGAGAGAACAAAAATCGTAAGTTTCTTGAGAGGAAAGTTTCGACCGATCCCTTTGCAGTCCAAGTAGTCCGGTAGATTGTTGCCCACACGACATCCGGACGTAGGCGGGAGATACTCTAGAAGATCTTGAGGTAGAAATACAAGAAGATCGGAGAGAAACACGAAGAGGACATAAATCGATCAAGAAGGTATTTTCTACCACTTCACGTCAAAGGTAAAAATTACCGACTCCCATGCGTAAATATGTTTATTTAATTGTTTATCAATCTGTTTAGTTAATTAGTTGACAAGCCTAAATAGATCCGGTTTTTGCGTTGGTTAGTTTATAAAACCTTTTATTAAATTATCATCACCAACTCGCTTCCGCTGCGTTTTATATTCCAACAGGTATTGCATTCATCCTCTCTCCAAATTGTTGGGGATAGGGAAAACAACTTCGAATACATCCGTTCGACCCTTCGCTTTCTATACTTGACATGTTTCTTGTATTATATATCCCCCAAGTCAGTAAAAAAAGTCACAAATGTTTCCTTACTAGTATCTTTATTTACTATTCTCTTTTCACCAGATGCATCACTTGAAATAGATTAGAACAACCAAAAAGAGAGATCAAAGCTGTGGAGCAAGAAAGAACAGACAAGGAAGATTATTGCTCACAAGTCCTTAGCATATGAAAATAGCATCATGGAAAAGATGGTTCATGATGATGAGTGCGAGGACGACGATCGCGAGGCTGAGGAAAATGAACTTCATGATGATTGATGATCAGTACTTTTATTTTGTATATGCGTAATTGATTGGTTGGATATTTTGACTTGAAAGATAGTTTCATGTAGAATTATAGTGTAGGTCGATTATGTGTTTTGACTTTAGGTTTAAGTACTAGATGTAACATGATGTCGTGGTACACATCGGTTTTGTTTTGGCTTTATTGACATGTTTTGTTGGATTTGCCATTTGGGAAATTTGGAATGTGATTTCTGGTTTGATACGTTTTTGTGAATAGTATATTGAAATTTCAAATAGGATATTGCAATCCGGACTAATAAAAAGTGTTGCAGATTAGTGATGCAAATAAAATTTAAAAATATTACAATAGGGATATAAATGTTGCTAAAAAGTGTTGCATTAGTCTATTGTAACACCTTAAAAATGTTACTAAAACAGATCAAAGTGTTACAAAAAAGTGTTATTGCAATATTACAAAATGTGTTGCAATAAGTACACATAATGTTGCAATAGAGAGCATAGGCAACGCCAGTAAATGCAACGCCGAATTTTGGCCAAAACGTTACGTAAACATCTACTGTAACATTTTTCGGGTCTAAGAATACACTTTTGTGGGCTTGCAATAGGTCATATATGGTGTAGTGAAGTTTTATAGGTTTCTTGGTAAGGGTTACCTCACGGAGGGACTCTTTAAACTTAATGCTTTGGCCATGCGCAATGTAACCAAGTCCTGTAATGCTAATAAAAATGCTACTGCTTCCTCTTACTTGACTGAGTGTTCTGATTTATGGCATTGTATATTAGGTTATATGAATCTAAATGCTATAAAAATATTAGTAAACTTAGATTTACTAAAATTAAATGAAGTCAATACTCAAAACAAATGTGAGATTTGTGTTGAAGCAAAAATGACGAAACTTCCGTTTCATTCGGTAAAAAGAAACACACAACCCCTTGAATTAATTCACACAGATGTGTGTAATTTAAACTTTGTGCAAACTAGAGGTGGTAAGAAGTAATTTATCACTTTTATCGATGACTGCACAAGATAGTGTTATCTTTATCTTTTGAGAAATAAAGATGAGGCTATTGAAGCTTTTAAGAACTTCAAGAATGAAGCCGAAAATCAATTAGGCTGTCATATCAAGATGGTTCGAAGCGATAGAGGTGGCAAATATGTAACCTCGTTTGAGGAATTATGCAACGAAAGCGGTATAATTCATCAAACAACAACTCCATATGCACCACAATCTAATGGCGTTGCTGAACGTAAGAATCGAACCCTTAAAGATATGATGAATGCCTTATTGATTAGTTCAGGGTTGCCCCAGAACATGTGGAGGGAAGCTGTCTTGACAACCAACTACATATTGAACAAGATTCCACGCAAAGGTAAGGATATTACCCCTTATGAGTTGTGGAAAGGTAGAAAACCTTCATACAAATATCTCGAAGTGTGGGGGTGTTTGGCTAAGGTTGAGGTACCTCTACCTAAACAAGTTAAAATCGGACCTAAGACGGTTGATTGTATATTTATTGGGTATGCACTGAACAGTAGTGCCTATCGGTTTGTTATCCACAAGTCAGGAGTTCCTGAAATGACTGTGGGAACAACAATTGAATCAAGGAATGCTGTATTCTTTGAAAACATATATCCTTGTAAGGATAATGATAAAGTTGAGAACAATTCTAGCAATAGAGTTGAAGATGAAGGAACAAGTTCAAAACCTGTGGATGTAGATCCAAAGTCACGTAAGCGATCGAGATCTAATCTGGAAGATGTAGAACCGAGACGTGGTAGTAGGGTTAGGACACCAAAGACATTTGGACCTGACTACATAGTATTCATGTTGGATGAAGAACCAACATCGATCAAAGTAGCTTATGCCGCACTGCACGGGTTGCTCGAAGGAAGGCTCGAGTGAAATTGACTCAATTTTACAAAACCAAACTTGGGTTTTGGTTGATTTACCAAGGTTGTAAGCCCTTAGGATGCAAATGGATCCTTAAAAGAAAGTACAAGGTGATGGGTCAATTGACAAGTATAAAGCTCGTTTAGTAGTCAAAGGTTTCAAATGTAGGAAGGGTACGATTTTTTCGATACCTATTCACCTGTAACGAGAATTACATCTATTCGAGTGCTTCTCGCGATTGCTGCTTTGCACGATCTTGAGATTCATCAAATGGATGTTAAGACTGCTTTTCTGAACGGTGATCTGGATGAAGAGATCTATATGGAACAACCTGAAGGGTTTGTAGTACCTGGACAAGAGAAAAAGCTATGCAAACCGGTTAAGTCTCTATATGGATTGAAACAAGCTCCACTACAATGGCACTTGAAGTTTGATAATATAATGTTATCAAATTGTTTTAAAATAAACGAGTGTGATAAATGTGTTTATATTAAGAACACTAATAACAGTATGTTATTGTGTGTCTTTGTATAGATGACATGTTAATCATGAGTAACAATATACAAGTGATTAACGATACTAAGAACATGTTAAAAAGAAATTTTGACATGAAAGACATGGGGCTAGCCGATGTGATTCTTGGAATGAAAATTTTAAGAAAATCAGATGGAATCGTCTTGACACAATCTCACTATGCCGAGAAAGTTCTCAAGAAGTTTAATGCTTTTGATAGCTTGCCGGCTAAGACCCCAATAGATTTAAATGATCACTTGAGCAAAAATAAAGGGAAGCCCGTTGCACAAGAAGAATATGCACGAGTTATTCGGTGTTTAATGTATCTTACAAAATTGCACTCGACCCGATTTAGCTTGCGCTGTGAACAAATTAAGTCGTTACACGAGTAATCCAAGCAAAGAGCATTGGAAAGCTCTCGTTAGAGTTTGAGGTACTTAAAGTATACTCAAAACCTTGGGCTACACTATTCGAGATACCCCCCGGTACTTGAAGGGTATTGTGATGCGAATTGGATATCCGATACGAAAAGTTCATTTTCTACAAGTGGTTACGTGTTTACCATTGGGGGTGGAACTGTCTCGTGGAAGTCCGCAAAAGAAACGTGTATAGCCCAATCCACCATGGAATCGGAATTCATAGCTTTGGACAAAGCTGGTGAAGAAGCCGAATGGCTCAGAAACTTTCTAGAAGATATTCCATGTTGGTCCAAGCTAGTGCCTGCAGTGATGATTCACTGTGATAGCCAAGCTACTATTGGTAGGGCGAGAAGTAACGTGTATAATGGAAAGTCTCGACATATTCGTCGACGCCATAATACCGTGAGACATTTGATCAAAAGTGGGGTTATCTCTATTGACTATTTGAGGTCATTGGATAATCTAGCGGATCCGCTAACCAAAGGGTTAAACCGTGATCAAATGAATAAATTGCTAGAGGGAATGGGTTTAAAATCCACAAATTGAGAATTATCATAGTGGTAACCCAACCAAGATGACTGGAGATCCTAAGAACTTGGTTCAATGGGAGAACTAAGCTATGAGAGTTCGTGTGAAACACTCATCTAAGTTTATTCTCTATAGAGCAATTGAGTGTTGAAAGCTTGCCTAGTGGTGAGGTTAAGTCTATGACTTTTAATGATTCCTAAAGACCTCGAGGAGGTTGAGTATGGCAAGATACTCGGTAAAGAATCACCTATATAAGTGAGAAGTGGGGGCCGCTTCATGAAATACACTTATGAATCCAAAGGGGTGTCCAAGGCCCGCAAAGGACATAAAACGTGAGAACGGATGAGGTTGAGGTGTTCAAGTGTTAGCACCATTGTCTCGGTGCACGCCGTGGGGGAATAGTTCAAAGCATCAAGCCACTAATCCGCCTGTGTACCCGATGATGTTAACTATGGAAGGTTCAAAGTCACGAACTACCTATCCTTATACTTTAACGCCTCTTGAGGACTGAGCTTGTGTCTGTACATTGCATTCGGGCTATTTTCACCCATGTGGGGATTGTTGGAATCGTTAATGATTTTAATTTTATTTTGTAAAATTAAATATCATAGGATTGATCTACGTTCCGAGTAGATGATCGTGGTATATTCACTTTCTCTAAACTGATTCCCGGTGAGTGAGAAATAGTGAATTAAAGTTTGTCACTTAATTGTGAATTAATAAGGGATGGAATCCCACATTGAATAATGAACCCTCAGGAGTTACCTCTATGTATGTAATAATTAATGGCACATGTGTATGGGCTTAAAGCCCACACGCGCACGCCGCCGCTGCCGCCGCCCGCCCGCCTCGCCACGGCCGCGAGCCGCGTGCCGCGTGCCGTGGACCGTGGACCTTGGCCTTGATCTTGGACTTGGACTTGGATCTTGGCAATTGGTCTTTGGGCTTGGCCGTGAGCTAGGCCTTGGGCTAGCTTAAAGAATTTTTTGGACAAGCTCAACAACGTAGTTGGGTTCGTATGTGCACATAAGGATGTCCAGGTACATCCGTCAAGTGGTTAAAGAGCTGAATACAGTCCAGGTACATCCTCATTGTTCAAAATTCAGCCAATAGAAACTGTAATCTCCCAGAGTGATGAGGAGGTGTTAAGGCTGCCTGTTCAAATTCAAAACGGGCAGTAACCACTGCCTTGAATTGTGTAACTCCTGTGTTCAATGCAGGCATGAATACCTGCATTATGACAGCCTTAAGGGCTGTGTTTAAACCCCCCTGCAGATGTGAATGGCCTAAAAATAGGCATGCATTCCTTTGCTTATGTACATGCAATTTTTGAAACTCCAGCATAAAGCATACAGTTCATAGTTCATAGTATCAGCTTCGTCCTCGCCTCATTCAAGTTCGCCGGAGCTCGTAGGTCTTGTGGTGCTACTATCTACGAGACGTTGCCGTTTTATCTTTGGGGGCGAAACGTCAGAACCGAGAGCACTACCGGGGCGTATTTCGTCTTGCGGATAGAGGATTCCTCGACTCGGCATTAGTTTACGGTTTTATAATTTATTTTCTTGTATTTACAATTCTGTTTCGAGTTTTATATTTTCATTTCCGTACGAGTTTGTAGTTTCTGTTTTCGAGTTGTAATTTTTGTAGTCCAGTTGTAATTTCTTTTTTCCGCCCAGTAAGTTTGTAACAAAGAAATACAACAGTACATACAATATAGCATGATTCTATACCATTCCCTGCTCAAATTCAGCAAAAACTTAACAAGAAAGTTGCAAGAATTAATGTCACACACAATGGAAGTAAAAAGACACCAGAACCATGTCAAATGCTGAATGGTTTCAAATCTTGACCAACATATGCTTCTATCAAAAAGTTTTAACTCCTTCCAAATCACTTGGAATATGGTACTATGTTACGTAATTTCGACATGGAGTACCATCTACATATTGCCAAGGGGGAAGAACTGAAGGAGTAACATTAATTTTCTTCCTAAAAGTGCAACAGAAGAAAGGGCAATATGTCGTACAAATCACTTAGTCAGTATAGTCTTGGCTGAAGATATTAGCATCCCCCAAAATGAACAAAAGTTTAGGCACCTTCTTCTTTTGTGACCGATTTGTCAAATACGGCTACAAGCTATTCTTGGGCAATCTGACTTGAACATTGTCATTAAGAATTATGTCAACTATATTAAATTCATGATCTAATACATATAACTCTAACTTGACAATGTCAGGTGATCTATATCAACATCACTATAATCATATAGTGATGCCGCTCGAGAACTAGCAATGGCTCCAGTATCTCTTATGCCATCAGCTTTACAACCTGTCCCAAATTTAATACTCCAGTGCAAGTGCGGAACTCACAGTAGTTTTCGAACCAAGCACAACTAATGGATGAATGACGGCGTTGTGAGCAGAAAAAGAATATCCTGGCAGATGATTGGCATTTCCAATTATCTGACACAAAAAATGGCAATCAGATGATTTATAAATTAAAAAAAAAAAAAAACTTTTAGAAGAAGCTCAACATGAGCTACACACATCTCTGTTTATGTCACAAAAAGCCTGAAACGAGTTCACCAGTGCACATTATTTGTTTTTATTAGCAATATAAGTACATTTGGGGACCAAGGTTCAATACTGCTGCAATATAACCTCGATTTTTGTAACAAAAGAATAGCACTACCCTGGAATGGCATCATTCAAGTCTCGGATTTGTTATTTGATCAACTTATCAGACATATCTGGTATTTTAACGTTTATATGAAATTCACAAGTGCAAGTATTTTGATTTACGCTGTTCCAGTCCTACTCATGGCTAGTTTGAGTTGTTTATACACTACAACAATACAGGGCATTTATGACCGAACACTTACGATGGAATTCTAGAACTTACGACGGAAATTGATTCCGGTCGTAAATATTTACGACGGGAATGATTTTCGTCGTAAGTTTATTATAATAATAATAATAAATTCTTGGCGCTAGGTAATAAAAAATAGAAATTAGTCGTAAGTTATCAAGACGGTAAATTCAACTTTTCCCAAAAAACGTTTGGCGGGAAATTCAAATTTTCTCAAATTTTGGCGCCCAATAACTTACGACAGATTCCGTCATGAGTTAGCACATAATATTTAGTGGCCTAGTAAGATATCAAACCAAATTAATTTTTTATTTTTTGAAAATTTGTGAACATCACTAAATTAGATATATCTTGACATCCGTGTGGTTGGATCGACGAGAAAATGATATCGGAACAATGTATCTTGTTCTGTTTTCGCCAACATAGACAACAAAATGGCCCTTTGGTACGTCGAGAGGAAACCCTTCTTCATCATAACCTTGTTGTCTCTTTTTCATGCTTGAACATCTCTTCACAATTTGCTTGATCAAAGCTGCTTGTGACAACCTGTTTGATTTTTTGTAGGCCATTGAAACACCTCTGTTTTAAAATCAAAGTAGCATTGTTTGTAGTAGGAAGAAAAGATAGAGAAGTATTTTATTTTTGTGAATTGTGAGAAAGATAAGGTGAGCTGAGAGATATATAAAGTGACTGTGAAGAGGAGAGAAAGGTACACACATACAAACTACAAATAAAGTCATGTGGGCTTGTGGGGGCAAAGAAGAGACCCCGGGTGTTTTTGGGTAGTGTGTGAACTCAAGGACATGTTGGGAGCCAAATCTCACTCGGTATATCACAATTTGTTGCCCTACATTACAGCATCAAGGCCCCTTTGCTCTCTCTCTCTCTCTCTCTCTCTCTCTCATCCAATTTTTTTTTGCATGTTAAGTAGTAGCTTCATAACATATTTAATGTCTTCGAAAGAAATAGGTAAGAGCTCAATATATATAGTTTCAAATTTCTATTATTTTCATGCTCATGCCACTAGCTGTGCTATTCCAGTGTTATAATGCAGGCTTCGAAATGTAATTTCTTTTTCCAAAATTACTAGTATTTAAATACCTTGAATAGTGTTAAATGTAATTTGGTGCGGAAAGTATATATTTCCGTGTTAGAACCTAATTTTTCGAGCTACTATGTATTTGTGGCAACAGATATACTTAATTTACTTCCATAAAAATCATAACATTGCTCTAGTGGCCCGATTCTGGTGTCTAGAAATATATGTGGTTGGTGAGACATGGTCCAATAATAACTGTGTTAGAACCGGGCTACACGTTTCGTGATTACAAAGAACTTGGAAAAGAAATATAGAGAATGAGATTACAAAAGAAATAATTGAACTACAATAAATGAAATAACAAACTCTATATTAAGTCGAGTCGAGGAGGCCTCTTCCCGCAAGACAAATATTGTCCCGGTAGTGCTCTTCGATTTGGCATTTTGTCTCGAAAGGTAAAACGACTTTCGTCTCGACAGATGTAGCACCACAATTCCGGCGAGCTCCGGCGAACAAGATCGAGCTGAGGACTGGACTGACTTCTGAAATGCGAAATGCAGAGTATGCAGAAAAGACTTTTGATTTTTCGTATATTCTGATGCAATGAGATGCATGCCTATTTATAGGCCATATCACACCTGCAGGGGGCTGTCATAATGCAGGCATTCATGCCTACATTGAACACTGGAGTTACACAATTCAAATGCAGCCTTAATTCCTCCTCATTACACCTGGGAGGTTACTGCCCGTTTTTTGACTGAATTTGAACAGTCAGGCAGCCTTAACTCCTCCTCATTACATATGGGAGGTTACTGCCCGTTTTTTTTTGCTGAATTTGAACAGTCAGGATGCACCTGGACTGTATTCAGCTCCTTAGCAGCTTGAGGGATGTACCTAGACATCCTTATGTGCACATACGAGCCCAACAACATTGTTGAGCTAGTCTAAAAAAATTCTTTAGGCAAGCCAAGGCCTAACCCACGGCCATGCCCAAAGACCACCCAAAGACCAATTGACAAGATCCAAGATCCAAGTCCAAGATCAAGATCAAGGCCAAGGCCAAGGCCCACGGTCCACGGCACGCGGCTCTCGGCTCGCGGCCGCGGCCGAGGCCGAGGCGAGGCGGGCGGCGGCGCGCGCATGTGCGTGCGTGTGGGCTTTAAGCCCATACACATGTGCCATTAATTATTACATGAATAATGATAACTCCTTATATACTTGAATAATGATAGCTCATTATTCAATGTGGGATAGCCATCCCTCATTTACTCACAATTAAGTAAAACTTTAATTCACTATTTCTCACTCACCGGGAATCAGTTTAGAGAAAGTGAATATACCACGATCATCTACTCGGAATGTAGAACAATCATATGATATTTAATTTTACAAAATAAAATTAAAATCATTAACGATTCCAACAATCCCCACATGAGTGAAAATAGCCCAAATGCAATGTACAGACACAAGCTCAGTCCTCAAGAGGCGTTAAGGTATAAGGATAGGTAGTTCGTGGCTTTGAACCTTCCATAGTTAATACCATCGGGTACACAGGTGAATTAGTGGAGTGATGCTTTGAAATATTCCCCCACGACGTGCACCGAGACAATGGTGCTAACACTTGAACACCTCAACCTCACCCGTTCTCACGTTTTGTGTCCTTTGCGGGCATTGGACACCCCTTTGGATTCATAAGTGTATTTCATGAAGCGGCCCTCACTTCTCACTTATATAGGTGATTCTTTATCGAGTATCTTGCCTACTCAACCTCCTTGAGGTCTTTAGGAATCATTAAAAGTCAGACTTAACCTCACCATTAGGCAAGTTTTCAACACTCAATTGCTCTATAGGGAATAAACTTAGATGAGTGTTTCACACGAACTCTCATAGCTTAGTTCTCCTATTGAATCAAGTCCTTGGGATCTCCAGTCATCTTGGATGGATTACCATTATGATAATTCTCAATTTGTGAATTTTAAATCCATTCCCTCTAGCAATTTATTCATTTGATCACGGTTTAACCCTTTGGTTAGCGGATCCGCTAGATTATCCAATGACCTCACATAATTAATAGAGATAATCCCACTTTTGATCAAATGTCTCACGGTGTTATGGCGTCGACGAATATGTCGACAATTTCCATTATACATGTTACTTCTCGCCCTACCAATAGCAGCTTGACTATCACAGTGAATCATCACTGCAGGCACTGGCTTTGACCAACATGGAATATCTTCTAGAAAGTTTCTGAGCCACTCGGTTTCTTCACCAACTTTGTCCAAAGCTATGAATTCCGATTCCATGGTGGATTGGGCTATACATGTCTGTTTCGCGGACTTCCACGAGACAACTCCACCCCCAATGGTAAACATGTAACCACTTATGGAAAATGAACTTTTTGTATCGGATATCCAATTCGCATCACAGTACCCTTAAAGTACCAGAGGTATCTCGAATAGTGTAACCTAAGGTTTTGAGTTTACTTTAAGTACCTCAAAACTCTAACGAGAGCTTTCTAATGCTCTTTGCTTGGATTGCTCGTGTAACAACTCAATTTGTTCACAGCACAAGCTAAATCGGGTCGATTTCAATTTGTAAGATACATTGAACATCCAATGACTTGTGCATATTCTTCTTGTGCAACGGACTCCCCTCGATTTTTGCTCAAGTGAACATTTAACTCTATTGGAGTCTTAGTCGACAAGCTATCAAAAGCATTAAACTTCTTGAGAACTTTCTCGGCATAGTGAGATTGTGTCAAGATCGGATTTTCTAAAAATTTTCATTCCAAGAATCACATCGAATCGACCCATGTCTTTCATGTAAAAACTTTTTTTAACATGTTCTTATTGTCGTTAATCACTTGTATATTGCTACCCATGATTAACATGTCATCTATGTAAAGACACACAATAACATAGCCGTTATTAGTGTTCTTAATTTAAACACATTTATCACACTCGTTTATTTTAAAACTATTTGATAACATTACATTATCAAACTTCAAGTGCCATTGTAGTGAAGCTTGTTTCAATCCATATAGAGACTTAACCAGTTTGCATAGCTTTTTCTCTTGTCCAGGTACTACAAACCCTTCAGGTTGTTCCATATAGATCTCTTCATCCAGATCACCGTTCAAAAAAGCAGTCTTAACATCCATTTGATGAATCTCAAGATCGTGCAAAGCAGCAATCACGAGAAGCACTTGAATAGATGTAATTCTCGTTACAGGTGAATAGGTATCGAAAAAATCGTACCCTTCATTCTGCTTGAAACCTTTGACTACTAAACGAGCTTTATACTTATCAATTGACCCATCAGCCTTGTACTTTCTTTTAAGGATCCATTTGCATCCTAAGGTCTTACAACCTTTAGGTAAATCAACCAAAACCCAAGTTTGGTTTTGTAAAATTGAGTCAATTTCACTCTGAACAACTTCTTTCCAGAGCAGCCCGTCTGGTCTAGCATAAGCTACTTTGATCGATGTTTGTTCTTCATCCAACATGAATGCTATGTAGTCAGGTCCAAATGTCTTTGGTGTCCTAACACTACTACCACGTCTCGGTTCTACATCTTCTAGATTAGATCTCGATCGCTTACGTGACTTTGGATCTACATCCACAGGTTTTGAACTTGTTTCTTCATTTTCAACTCTATTGCTAGAATTGTTCTCAACTTTATCATTGTTCTTATAAGGATATATGTTTTAAAAGAATACAACATTCTTTAATTCAATTGTTGTTCCCACAGTCATTTCTGGTACTTCTGACTTGTGGATAACAAACCGATAGGCACTACTGTTCAATGCATACCAAATAAAGATACAATCGACCATTTTAGGACCGATTTTAACTTGTTTAGGTAGAGGCACCACTACCAAAAAAAGAATTTTAGCCGACGACACTTAAAAAAATGGCCGACGACTTTTCAGTGTCGTCGGCTAAACTTTGCACTTTAGCCGACGACCCACACTATCGTCGGCTAAAACATTTTAGCCGACGACTTTTGTCCAGGTCGTCGGTTAAACTACAACGTAGTCGTCGGCTAAAGTGTTAAACTTTGGCCGACGACTTTGTAATGATTTAGCCGACGACCCAGATCAAATCGTCGGCTAAACCTCCAATTTAAAATTATATATCGTCCTGAGTTATTTTCAGGTAAAAAAATCTTGATTTTGTGTATTTTTTGAGTTTGTTTACTACTTTGAGTTGTGCTAGATGGAGTGACGAAGGTTTCTACCGGTTGTATTGAGATTCAATTCGATTAAGGTATTTTATTGTATTTTTTATTGTGATTTCGAAACTTTGTATTATTCATGTTGTAAATTCGAAAGTTTTCTGTATAACCCTTAATTTTTGTGATGATAATCATTATGATTCATATACATTGAGGTATATCGATAGATTAAGAAAAAAGTATCTTAATGAATTTAAGGATATTCGGAACTTTTTTGGTGTCTTGAGATTCAATTATAATATTCGTTGCAGACGTTATATTGATTGTTTGTTGTGAATCCATTTATAATTTGAACAATATTAGTTAGTTGGATTAATATTGGAAAATTTATACATTTTCGGGATGGACAAGAGTTGGATTGGGTTACGAAAATGGGATCCAAGAGTAATGGATGGGATGAAGCAGTTTATGAGATTTGTAAAAGAGCACGACAGTGGTAATACGTTGCACTACTGTTCGTGTAATAAATGTAGATGTCGTAGTGATATATATCATTTTCCATTTGATGAGGTCTGGGAGCACCTAAAGAAGAATGTTTTTTGGAATAAATACATGTTGGATATACCACGGTGAAGCACCGAATTCTGTTATTCCGTATGATCACGGACAATTCAGTGGTAACGATGGGTTCACCGATCCGAAGAGGAGGTTGATTGATGATGTGTTTGGTTATTCCGAGATGTATGTACCAACTGAGCCAATCCCACGACCCCGTAGACCGATGCCTTGCAATACTGCTGGGCTTGACAGGTACAACAAGCTAATTCAACTCCAACAGACCACTCTGTACCCAGGGTGTAACATGACTATTCTTGATTGTGTCATGGAAACAATGAGTTTAAAGGTGGAGAACAGATCATCCATCAAGTATGTGGATGATTACTTGGAGCTTACGAGTAATATGCTTTCACAGGGTCATCGTCTTCCTAACACATATACCAAAATGAGACGAATTTTGAAAGATCTTGGTCTTTCCTACATTAAGATCCACATCTACATGTATGATTGTGTTCTATTCTGGGGGCATCCTAATGAAGACCTAACGAGATGTCCTGTATGTGATACAGAGAGATATAGGATCAGTCCTTTTGGAAAAGAGAAACCGGTGAAGGTACTTTGGTATTTTCCATTGAAGGACAGGTTGGAACGGCTTTTTATATCTCCTCACATGGCAAAAGCAATGAGATGGCACACCAAGCCTCGCACTCATTACAGGGATACAATGATACACCCTTTGGATGGAGAGGCGTGGAAGCATATAGATAGGGAGTATCCGAATTTTTCTTCAGATATCCGAAATGTGAGGCTCGGGATTGCATCTGATGGTTTCAACCCTTTTGGTAACATGAGTCTTTCATATACCATATGGCCTGTTGTAGTGATTCCTTACAATCTTCCTCCGTGGATGTGCATGCAGAAGGAGTATAATATGTTGACCTTATTAGTCCTGGGGCCGGGATATCCAGGAAAATGTATCGATGTGTATATGAGACCTTTGATAGAGGAGCTGGAATTATTGTGGGAGCAAGGTTATCCCACGTACGCCAGTTATTCATCTGAGATGTTCTACTTGCACACCATGTGTATCGGCACTATTAGTGATTTTCCTGCATATGGAATGTTGTCTGGATCTGTTATTAGTGGATATAGAGGTTGTCCAGTGTGTTTGAATGCATATTGTGCTAGGTACTACTGTAGGAAAGTTATCCGAATGCGTCATCGGATATGGCTTGAGAGGGAACATGAGTGGCGTATGGATGCTGCAGCATTTGATGGGACTGTAGAAATGGGCGAGCCACCACGACAGTGGACAGGTGATGAAATACTATCGATTCTTAATGAGTACGATTTTGGTCAGCTTAGCAACCATCTGGATGTGATTGCAACAACCCCTGAAAGGCCCGCCAGGTATAAGTATTGGTCGTACAAAAGTATATTTTGGGAATTGCCTTACTGGTGCAAGTTACTGATAAGGAACTTCTTAGATGTCATGCACATTGAAAAGAATGTTTGCGAAAGTGTGGTTGGGACAATCTTAGGTTGGGAGGGAAAGGCCAAAGACGGGCCAAAGGCGCGCAAAGGTTAGGAAGAAATGAGCGTAAGAAAATATTTGTGGTTGAAGACTGTCAAGGGAAAACAAAAAATGCCTAAGGCAGCTTACACCGTCACTGCCGAGCAGAAACTGAGATATTTTGGTGGATAAAGACCGCTAGGTATCCTACCGGGTATGCTGGAAATATAGTAAGATGCTTTAATTTTAGGGAGAACAAGTTAACTGGTTTGAAGAGTCAATGATTGTCATATCCTACTCCAACGCCTATTTCCGGTATTTATTCGACCGTACTTACCAAAACAGGTGGTCGAGCCCTGTGTTGCATTATTAAGATTTTTACAGAAATTATGTACGAGAGAAGTGAAGAGATCTGATTTGCGTCAAATGCAAGAAGAGATCATCTATATTTTGTGCAAGTTTGGGCGAATATTTCCTCCAAACTTTTTTGACCTCATGCTTCACCTCATGATCCACCTTCCGTGGCAGTTACTCACTGGTCCAGTGCACTACACGTGTGTAATACCCGGTTGTAATTCAGTCATTATCATTCAGTAATTTCATTCGATGATTGTCACCCAGTGTATATTCACTCGATTATAATCATTCACCAATCATATTCATTCACCGTGTTCACCGTTCGGAAAAACTTCGAGTGGTGTATCGTTATTGTTCATTGTTTCAACTTTCCTCATATGAGTTCGACTTTGTTAGATCACCATTAATTTTTGGTAACTCCAAAAATTCTAAATCTTTGCAATATTATATAGCATCGAGTTAGCTTTCCAATAGTTCAAACGGTGAGTCAATCGGAGTCCGGACGAGAGAGTTATGGTCGTTTTAGCTCAACCGCTCATTTTTCGATTTTGGCGATCCGCCGAACGAACTTCGGCCGTGTCGTCCGACACGGCCCGTGCCGTACTCGTCCGGAAAGTGCGAAGTGTGCGCCTCAGACCCGACCGTGTCGTGCAGCGCAGTCGAACCCTTCCGGATAATCCGAGCGGCCGCTGACACGCCCGACCGTGTCGTGCACGGCCGAGTCATGCCGAAGTCATTGTCGGACGGTCATCGTCGGGAGGCCCTCCGCGCCGCGACCGTGTCAAGCGGGACACGGTCGAGTCCCCTGTCGGCCAGTGTCGGCCAACTATGCGACGACCGTGCCCGATCGGCACGGCCGTGTCCGGCAGGTAGTCAACCCCTATAAATTCATTTTTTCAAGATTTCAAGACATTTTTCTTCCTTTTCTTCACCTTAAACCGAGAGAGAAGGCTTGAGGGAGGGTTTTTCCTTCACAAATCATTTGGGTGTTTGATTTTCTTCATCTCCTTTCGATCGTGAAGCCCGGATAATCAATCTAACGCGTGTTCTTCGGATTAAAGTACTTGTATCTTCAAGAGGTAATTCTTTCAACACTTTGGACTTCGATTTTGTGTTGAGATATGATGTTTTGGACGTTATAATCATGTTATATGAAGGGATATGTATATGATTATGAGTTTGTATAAGGATTCATTGGATTATTGAGGGATTATTCAAGAACACCTTGAATATCGAGTTGGAATTGGGGATTTTTGACTAATTGTTGTTATAATCACGTTTTTGGATATTCATATCGGATTATTGATCGTATTGGAGATGTTTTATTGGTTTGAAACACTTCTTGGGGGATTTGATATTGGTATATTGAAGTTTGATTGTAAACAATCGGAGTTTGGACTCAACATGTTTGTTTTAATGACTCAATGGACTTAGTTTTATCGTATCGACGTTTTGAGTTCGTTATATTCGTGTTTGATTCGTATATTGATCGGATTGTCGGTAATTGTATTGAATTAAGGTTGTTCGTGCGACCGACACTTCATTTAGGACATTTGTTCGTGGAAGGACTTTCTTCATCGGTATTTAGTAAGTTAATTCTTACTCGGTTAAAAGGATATTCATACCTTTTGTTGTTGTTCATTCATAATCATAACTCATTCATCATTATATTAATCATATCAAAACTTGTTGTTATCAATTAATCGTTTGATCATAAGGAGCAGCGGTTCCAATCTTTTCATTGAGTTGTCATTTATTTCGTTACCATTCCACCTCGGTGAGTCATTATTCATTTTCGATGTCACTTTTGTTATATCGTGGCATTCGGTCATCTTGGCGTGCCGTTGGTATGTGTAGGATTTTCATGTCGGGCACATTATAGTCGTGTGTTGGTTGGTGGCCTCACATTGGGTGTGCACGAGTTGATGGCTTCGTGAGATCGATTAGGTACAAGACCACACGTGTATTCGATCGATACTCGTTGGTGGCTTGTGCACGGACACATTTCCATCCCGGACGTAGTGTGGCGCCATTCCTTTGAGCCGTCTCGATAGTCGATTCATATAGCATGTTTGATTGCGTATGTTTCGGCTGTGATAATTCATAATTTGGATATATCATGATTGTGTATTTTCAACCCTTGAGGATTGTTGTTCTTTGTATGGCGGCCCGTTTGGGGATTTTGTTTTTCGTGTCATGGCAAGGCAAACGCACGGGAATAGCATGTTGATGTCGAGGAGTCCTAGTGATACTAGAAGGGGGCCCCGATCTTTCATTATTCATGTTATTGTTCTTTATTTTCCGCTGTAGACTTTCATTTGAATACTCGTTTCATTCGGTGTTGTGTATTTTATCTTCATATAAAATACACTAGTATTCGTATTGTCTGGTGTGTTGTAACTAAACTCCTCATCGGAGTAATTATTCGTAATGTAGTTCGGTACTACATTTATCTTGTGTAATTCATTCATTTTCATTTGCCTAGTGGGTCCCGGTTGGGGATCTACAGCCGTAATATCCGCCTAGTTTGGGGTGTTACGAGTTGGTATCGGAGCGTGGTTTTGAATACTACCCTCCAAGTCATGTCTCATTTGAAATCATCGTCATCGGACTAGTATCATTGGACTTTCGTGTCACGTGTGACTGTGCGGATGTCGAGCCAATCGACCGAAAGAAGCGTAAGACTTCTAACGCCATGGTATAATTTCGCAATAGTCATTCATTCATCATTCATCATTTAACAATCCTCAAACATCATCATTCATTATGATCGCACGATCATATTAACTCATCAATCACTCAATTCATTTCATTACTCGATTAATAATCGGACGATCATATTAACTCATCAATCACTCAATTCATTTCATTACTCGATTAATAATCGGGACGATCATATTAACTCATCAATCACTCAATTCATTTCATTACTCGATTAATAATCGGGACGATCATATTAACTCATCAATCACTCAATTCATTTCATTACTCGATTAATAATCGGGACGATCATATTAACTCATCAATCACTCAATTCATTTCATTACTCGATTAATAATCGGGACGATCATGTTAACTCGTTAATTACTCAATTCATTTCATTACTCGGTTGTCAATCTGGATGATCATATTATCAATCTTGTTAAGTTATTCAAGATAATCATTTCAAGAATTTCATCGAGATAATCATGTAACTTCAAGAATCATTCATATAATCACTAAGTTAGAGCATGTATACTCATTTTCATCATCTCATGACATAATCATAACGTGCTAATCATGCGGGAAATATAATCATTATGCGACCTTCCTACTTCGGTATGGAGAGAGGCTGTCGAGAGATGCACGGGGAGAGGCGCGGTGCGGACCGAACCCGAGAAATAATCACTCATTGCGGAAATCGTGCCCGGGACTCGGCTCGATCGAGAAGATGTTCGGGTTGATCCACTCACTTTTATGCGAGCCATGATGACCCTTGTGCGGTTGCTCAATCATCATTGCGCCACTCATTGGATTAATCGAGAGAACTCTCCGTCTGAGCCACCGCTAAGGAAATTGGCGAGCAACTTTGCATATGTCAACAGAAATCAACGGCGTAATCTATCCGAAGGCGGTCGGTCAACTTTGCAAGAAGCCTCGTGTGAGTCCTATAGTTTCGGCGACCTCTACGGCGCATAATCGTGCGGGATCTCATTCCCGAACGGCCGATTCGCCATCACCTGTTTCAATTGTGGAACGCTGGTCATTTCAGCGAGTGTCTGAAACCGTCTATCACGTGCTATAATTGTGGGAATTTTGGGCATAAGGCCCGTTTTGCCGAAGGGACTCCAAGTCGGCTCCGGCGGCATCTCAGGCTCCGAAGCAATCAGCCTTTCAGAATCAGACTGCTTTGTCAACGTCGTTTAAGACACTGGAAGCAAATAGAGTTGGAGCTCGTATTTATCAGACGGGAGCGTCCGGTTCGGGGGCCGGCAAGTCCCAGATTTATATGATGAGGAGGATCCACGATCCGGTGGCCCGAATGATTTCAGGCATACTCGTAATTTTATTTCAACTTGTGTGTACCTTTTGATGCTGGTACACCGCATTCATTCATTTTCGATTCATACTTGAATAGACGTATTTCGGGATAGTCCTATTGCTTGTGGATCTCATACCATCGGTCTACCTGACGATGGAAGAATTTTCGGAATCATACCTAATTAAGCTTAGCGACCGCGATTGATTGATGGATCTAATCGTGGTGAATTTATCTTAGGACGACTTAATTTTCGGTATTAGTTGGCTTAACCGTCTTGATACTATCCTCAGTGCTTGTTAGCGTTTGGTCGCTATCTTTCCGTCGTTGGTTGTCGAATGTGTGCTTCAGGGAAGTAATCCCCGTTGTTCCAAAGAGAAATTTTATTATGGCGAAAGCGAAGAAATTCCGCAATCGAACTATCCAATCATTCATTGTATCATTTTCATCGATTGACCTTTCTAAGGCAATCGAGTTATTCAATCATTTCTTGTATCATTTCCATCGATTGGCTTTTCTAAGAAAATCGAGTCATTCAATCATTCATTGTATCATTTTCATCGATTGGCCTTTCAAAGGCAATCGAGCTATTCAAACATTCCTTGTATCATCTTCATCGATTGGCCTTTCTAAGGCAATCGAGTTGTTCAATCATTATTGGTATCTCTTTTTATCGATTGACCATTCTAGGGCAATCGAAATGTTCAATCATTTGTGGTATCATTGTCATCGATTGACGATGTATTTCCAGACGAGTTATCTGGTTGCCTTCACATAGAGTAAGGGAATTCAGGAGTGAGTTGGAGCCGGTACGTCCCCTTTATCGAAGGCACTGTATCGGATGGCCCCGACCAGAATGCAGGAGTTGAAGATTCAACTTGAGGAATAGTTCGAGAAAGGTTATATCCAACCGAGTACGTCCCCGTGGGAGCACCGATCTTTGTTTGTCAAGAAGAATGATAGTTCTTTTCGCTTGTGTATTGATTACCGAGTTGACAGGTGATGATCAAGAGTAGTATCCTTTACCTCGTATTGATGATCTTTTAGATCAACTTCAGGAGCTTGATATTTTCCAAGATCGACTTAAGATCCGGATATCACCAGTTGCGGATTCGAGAGTCGGATATCGAGGACAGCGTTTCGTACACGCTATGGTCATTATGAGTTCGTAGTTAGGCCGTTCGAGCTAACTATTGCACCTGCGGTATTCATGGAGTTAATGAATCGGGTTTTCATCGACTTTTTAGATCAGTTTGTTGTTGTCTTCATCGATGACATTTTGATTTTTTCTCGTAGCCAAGAGGAACACGAGGTACGTCTTCATCAGGTTCTCGACGTGTTGAGACGAGAACAACCTTATGGAAAGTTTTCCAAATGTGAGTTCTGGAGGTCCGTGGTGACTTTCTCGGACATGTAATTTCATCTGACAGAATTCGTGTCGACCCTCAGAAGAGGAAGACTATCCGAGATTGGCAATCTCCGTAAGATATTAAGTAAATCCGATGTTTCCTCGGAATAGTTGGTCAATTATCCAACCCACGACCTGGAGCTAGCAGCCGTGGTTTTCGCGTTGGGGATTTGGCGTCGTTACCTTTATGGCGTCACCTTTCAGTTATTCACCAATCACAAGAGTTGAAGGTTATATTTACTCACAAGGAGTTAAATATGCGACAGAGGCGGTGGTTAGAACTAATCAAAGATTTTGATATGGAGATCCTTTACCACTTGGGCAAGGCGAACGTTGTCGCCGACGCCTTGAGTCGTAAGTCCGTTCAGGAGCAGATGCTTGCTCGTTTAACAGTTCAGAAGGAATTCCTTAGACCCGAGATCGAGGTCTGGCTTCAGCGAGTTCAGGGACATCTTTGTATGTTAGAGATTTCATCGTCACTTGAGGAGGTAATCAGAGAGAATCAGAGTTCAGACCCTTCATTGTTGCGCATCCGTGAAGATATGGCTCAGGGGAAAGCCCCTGGATTCGTGGTCCACGAGGATGGACTTTTGAGGTTTAAGAACCGGTTGTGTACCGGTGAATGACGAGTTGAAAAACTTTATTTTGAGAGAAGCTCATGCTACCCCTTATTCTGTTCATCCGGGGTCCAGCAAGATGTACAAGGACTTGAAACAAAATTACTGGTGGAGTAATATGAAGCGAGAAGTCGCGGAATTTGTTTCGAGATGCTTAACTTGCCAACAAGTCAAGATTGAACATCAGCGACCGCGGTTATGCTGAAAACCTCTCCCTATTCCGAATGGAAGTGGGAAGACATTTCTATGGATTTCATCACGAGTTTGCCGACGAGTCGTCGTGGCATGAATGCGATGCAGGTGATTGTGGACCGCTCAACTAAATCAGCTCATTTCCTTGAGATCAAGGATACGTGGGGTCCCGAGAGACTGGATCGATTATTCATCAAGGAGATAGTAAGGCGCACTTGCGGTACTCTAAGAGTATCGTTTCCGATCGTGACGGACGATTTGTGTCTCATTTTTGGAAATCAGTTCATCGTGCTATGGGAACTCGGCTTAATCTCGATCGCCTTTCATCCTCGGTCAAGCGGACAATAAGAGAACTATTCGGACATTAGAGGACATGTTGAGGGCATGCGTCCTCGATTGGAAGGACGATTGGGAAGCCCAACTACCGTTGATCGAGTTCACGTATAATAATAGTTGGCATGCTTCCATTAAGATGGCACCTTTCGAGGCCTTGTACGGTCGTCGTTGTCGCTCTCCTTTGTGTTGAGATGACTTGTCAGAATCAATCGGCACCGAACCCGACATGCTTATAGCCGCCGGGAGAAGGTAGCTTTGATCAAGAGTCGTATGTTGACATTTCGAGTCGGCGAAATCATATGCGGTAAATCGTAAATCGACCACTAGAGTTCGAGACGGGTGACCATGTTTTGGTCAAGGTATCCCAGTCGAGGTATTTTCCGTTTCGGAAAACGGGAAGTTGAGTCCGAGATTCATTGGACCGTTTGAAATTTTGGATCGAGTAGGCGAGTTAGCTTATCGATTGGCTTTACCTCCGGCATTGAGCAGGATTCATAATGTGTTTCACGTCTCTCAGTTGCGGAAGTATGTTGCTGACCCGAGTCACATACTTGATTCGGCGAAATCGAGATCGCGAGATGATCATTAAATGCGAGGAGCGTCATGTACGAGTGTTAGAGCGGCGAATCAAACAATTGAGGAACAAGACGATCCCTTTGGTCAAGATTCAGTGGTCTAGACACGGAGTCGAAGAGGCCACTGGGGAAACCGAGGAGAATATGCAGGAGAGTTATCCCGAGTTTTTTGACCCTTAGTTTCGGGGACGAAACTCTTTTAAGGGGGGGTGTATGTAATACCCGGTTGTAATTCAGTCATTATCATTCAGTAATTTCATTCGATGATTGTCACCCAGTGTATATTCACTCGATTATAATCATTCACCAATCATATTCATTCACCGTGTTCACCGTTCGGAAAAACTTCGAGTGGTGTATCGTTATTGTTCATTGTTTCAACTTTCCTCATATGAGTTCGACTTTGTTAGATCACCATTAATTTTTGGTAACTCCAAAAATTCTAAATCTTTGCAATATTATAGAGCATCGAGTTAGCTTTTCAATGGTTCAAACGGTGAGTCAATCGGAGTCCGGACGAGAGAGTTATGGTCGTTTTAGCTCAACCGCTCATTTTTCAGTTTTGGCGATCACGCCGAACGAACTCGGCCGTGTCGTCCGACATGGCCGTGCCGTACTCGTCCGGAAAGTGCCGAAGTGTACGCCTCGAGGACCCGACCGTGTCGTGCAGCACGGCCGAGTCGAACCCTTAGGATAAGCGAGAAGCGGTGCCGACACGCCCGGCCGTGTCGTGCAGCGCGGCCGAGTCATGCCGAGTCATTGTCGGACGGGTCATGTCGGGAGGCCCTCGCGCCGCGACCGTGTCAAGCGAGGACACGGTCGAGTCCTGTCGGCCGGTGTCGGCCAACTATGCGACACGACCGTGCCGATCGGCACGGCCGTGTCGGCAGGTAGTCAACCCTATAAATTCATTTTTTCAGCATTTCAGCCCATTTTTCTTCCTTTTCTTCACCTTAAACCGAGAGAGAAGGCTTGAGGGAGGGTTTTTCCTTCACAAATCATTTGGGTGTTTGATTTTCTTCATCTCCTTTCGATCGTGAAGCCCAGATAATCAATCTAACGGGTGTTCTTCGGATTAAAGTACTTGTATCTTCAAGAGGTAATTCTTTCAACACTTTGGACTTCGATTTTGTGTTGAGATATGATGTTTTGGACGTTATAATCATGTTATATGAAGGGATATGTATATGATTATGAGTTTGTGTAAGGATTCATTGGATTATTGAGGGATTATTCAAGAACACCTTGAATATCGAGTTGGAATTGGGGATTTTCGACTAATTGTTGTTATAATCACGTTTTTGGATATTCATATCGGATTATTGATCGTATTGGAGATGTTTTATTGGTTTGAAACACTTCTTGGGGGATTTGATATTGGTATATTGAAGTTTGATTGTAAACAATCGGAGTTTGGACGCAACGTGTTTGTTTTAATGACTCAATGGACTTAGTTTTATCGTATCGACGTTTTGAGTTCGTTATATTCGTGTTTGATTCGTATATTGATCGGATTGTCGGTAATTGTATTGAATTAAGGTTGTTCGTGCGTAGACACTTCATTTAGGACATTTGTTCGTGGAAGGACTTTCTTCATCGGTATTTAGTAAGTTAATTCTTACTCGGTTAAAAGGATATTCATACCTTTTGTTGTTGTTCATTCATAATCATAACTCATTCATCATTATATTAATCATATCAAAACTTGTTGTTATCAATTAATCGTTTATCATAAGGAGCAGCGGTTCCAATCTTTTCATTGGTGTCATTTATTTCGTTACCATTCCACCTCGGTGAGTCATTATTCATTTTCGATGTCACTTTTGTTATATCGTGGCATTCGGGTCATCTTGGCGTGCAGTTGGTATGTGTAGGATTTTCATGTCGGGCACATTATAGTCGTGTGTTGGTTGGTGGCCTCACATTGGGTGTGCACACGAGTTGATGGCTTCGTGAGGCCCGATTAGGTACAAGACCACACGTGTATTCGATCGATACTCGTTGGTGGCTTGTGCACGGACACATTTCCATCCCGGACGTAGTGTGGCGCCATTCCTTTGAGCCGTCGATAGTCGATTCATATAGCATGTTTGATTGCGTATGTTTCGACAGGATAATTCATAATTTCAGATATATCATGATTGTGTATTTTCAACCCTTGAGGATTGTTGTTCTTTGTAACTGAGCCCGTTTGGGGATTTTGTTTTTCAGGTCATGGCAAGGCAAACGCACGGGAATAGCATGTTGATGTCGAGGAGTCCTAGTGATACTAGAAGGGGGCCCCGATCTTTCAGTTATTCATGTTATTGTTCTTTATTTTCCGCTGCAGACTTTCATTTGAATACTCCGTTTCATTCAGTGTTGTGTATTTTATCTTCATATAAAATACACTAGTATTCGGTATTGTCCTGGTGTGTTGTAACTAAACTCCTCATCGGAGTAATTATTGCTGTAATGTAGTTCGGTACTACATTTATCTTGTGTAATTCATTCATTTTCATTTGCCTAGTGGGTCCCAGTTGGGGATCTACGGCACTGTAATATCCGCCTAGTTTGGGGTGTTACAACGTGGATGTACTCGTCTGAAAGGTAACATAATTTTGTATTATATATATAAAATATTGTCAAATTAAATATGATTTCTAACACAATGACAATATTACAGGCAACTCGGTGATTACAAAGACTCCGTGGCCAATAAGTCTGCACCGGAAGGATGCATTGCAGAATCATACCTTGCGTCGGAGTGTCTTATGTATATCAAGTTGTATTTGGGCACCTTCGAGCCCCCTTCCCGCTCTATTCCAGCAGACGAAAGACAATTCAATCTTTCTATCATCTCCATTGAGGTTGACGTCTATGGGAGGTTGCCAGGAAGACAATTAGACCCGTACGAGTCACGAATTGCACATTGGTGGATATTGCTCAATTGTCCAGAAGTTCAGTATTGGAAAGACATCCACTTGTCATGCGATATGGTGCGAGGTGACACTAGATTCCACAATGACACTTTTGCCGACTATTTTGGAGAGTGGATACGTATACATTCAGTTGCTATTGATTTTGGACTTGAGATATTTTTTTTACATAAAAAGTTTTTTTTACCACAGATGACCCATATACAAGATGACGGACACTTGTTATTGATTTTGGACTTGAGATATATTTTTTTTACATAAAAAGTTTTTTTTACCACAGATGACCCATATACAAGATGACGGACACCCTAACTGGTCGCGTGAACTTATGCTTCTTTCTATGAAGCCGGTTATGTCAAGAATTTATTCGATGGCCAAAGTCAACGGTGTCATATTCGTATGCCTTGAGAGAGACCAAAAAAGAAGATGTCAAAATTCTGGGGTTATGGTAGATGATGGATATTATGGTGTTCTTATGGAAGTGGTAGAACTAATTTACGGGGAAGGCATGAATTTACTTGTTTAAGTGTCGATGGTACGACACCAGTCTTCGAACCGATATGCAAGACGACTACGGGCTGTTATCCGTTGACACTTCCACTACATAGTATGAAAGTGATCCTTTTGTATTTGCAACATCAACAAAGTCGGTGTATTATTCGGACGACTTGGTGAAGAAAGGCACATGGAAGATAGTGAACGTTGTGACAACGGGGAATATTTATAGCGCTGCTACACTGGGAGAAACAACAGGTACTGATGACGATGATGCTTATCAAGAGCCAAATGCAGCAAATATTCCACCATCAATGACAATTACGATGAATAATGTTCCTAAAGTACGAGTCGTCCGACTCCGTGGTGATGCTCGCGGGTACGTTGACGTTGATACAGACGAATTACTTGAAAATTCTGATGACGATAATATGGACAACTTGAGGCATATGTTGCCGGATATCAACTCAGATAATGAGAGAGACTGTAGTTATGACTCAGACTATGAGCCATAAATTTATTAGATGTTTATTTTCATACGTTATATATAATGATTGTTTTTTCTTTTTTGGAAACAAAAAAAATAGTAATAATAATAATGATGAACAAATTAAAACTCGCAAGTATATGAATTGCTTTTGGGAGAATTTGGGTATAGGGTTTTGTTGTGAGGAAATCCCTCACACTATGCCGCAAGTGCACGGTGTCAACAAGTAATAAAGTGATAAGTAAGATATCGTTCCCTCGAGGACTGATTTCACTAAGTACCAAAATATAGTCAACTCACAATTTTATTTGAAGAACATTTATACGGAATTTATACCTAAACTAATTGCAGAAAATAAATAATAGTACAATAATAATAATAATACTAATAAGGGCGTAGGATTATGATTTTCACCTCAAACAATCAGGAATGATATTTATTCAATCCAATTCACCGTTATTCAATTGATTGTAAGCCAGGAATTCCTAAATTATTCTAAAGCCTTTCCCAAGGTCGATAGAAAGTACTACGAATTATTAACTCGATATATCCCTATTCGAATTAGATAATTAATAGCCAAAACAGTTCAACAATTCCCACAATAAATAAGCTTCACAATTCCCATGAGTATATTCCTATCTCACAAATATTATGATTCGTCTCACAAGAACTATGCCTAAATTTCATCTCCCGAATCCATAAAGACATTCAAAACAATTCAACTGTTGGCCAGACAATTAAAAATCATTAAGAACAGTAAGAAGAATCCAACTCAATACGAATAACGAGTAAATCGAAATAATAATAAATAAATCAAACCGTCATGAAATCGGCTACAATCACAATCCTACTTCGAATAGATCTAGAAACTAAGATGCGGAAAAATTAAGAAAAACCGTAGGGATCCGTGGTCTTGTCGTCGCCCACAAATCTCCTCCTTGTGTTCTTCGATCCCGCGATGTCTTCCTCCCAATCTGATGATCCGATCCCCTTTTCTTCAGCCCTTTAATGCTTATTTATAGTCGTCATCAGCCTCCAAAATGCGTCCGTGTGATTAGGTCGAGAACAGGCTCCAAAACGGCGAAGAAACGTGGAAGGCTCAGCCAAAACCGCCATGTGGGCCGCGGCTCACTTAATCTGTGCCGCGGCCCCTACTGCTCAGCGCCGGATGCCTGGGCTCATATTTTCCTCCTGGGCCGCGGCTCACGGTACAGTGGGTTCGACGCTTGCTGGTCACCTGCGTGTGCCGCGGCCCGCTTCCCTTGTCTGTGACCCCGGTGCCAAAACGCCGTTTTCGCCGTTTTTAAATCGTTCGAGCTTCCGGACTCCAATTTCCTGCAAAATATATAAGAATAGTGCATTAAAAGCTTATTTATGCAGATTTAGGCTCAAGATAGATATAAAATAATGATAAATAAGCGCATAAAAATACGCCTAACAAATACCCCCAAACTTGAGCCTTTGCTTGTCCTCAAGCAAAAATTATCAATTTTAAACAAAATGTATCGTGAATAATCATGCAAGTCCATAATGCTCAACTTAATAAATACTACCCTGAAAATCTCAAAGAATAGTACAAGTGTCGTAATAGCGAGTCACATCCAGGACACTGATTCCACTAAGTAACCAATTTCAGTCCTAACCAATCGTTCATGACGAAAATCAAGCTCAAAGATTAACAAGCGTGAATTTAACCGACCGTCAATATGAAGGGTTAGATTAAACAAACCAATTCGCCCGGTCTCACAGTCTAGTGGCAAAATTCAAGAGTTTCATTATCAAAATTACTCTTAGGACAGCATTCCCTTATGTATGATCAATAATATGATTCGAGTTAACCACTAAGTTTCGGCTCTCGGGATATTTCATCGGGATGATCATAGGGTGGATTTCCATTCTCATGTATCGGGGAACCGTTTGACGCAAAAGACACTCATGGGGCACATGGATGCTTCTAGTTACTAAGCCCCCCTCTACAGCGGAGAAAAAACTCGAATAGCAATTCCCGCATGTCAAGGTTGCTGTTTTACGCGAGAGTAAACAACGGGTCACGTGAATACCCCCGGTTACTAGGCTTCCCATCATCGGTAATGCGATATTTCTAAATTATTAATCTATTTAGGGTCGTCGTTTTACGCGAGAGTAAACAACGGGTCACGTGAATACCCCCGGTTACTAGATTTCCCATCATAGAACAACTAATATCTCGACTTTTTGGAAACTGTCCGACTCTAAACTCAATCCAAGTGCCAACAAGACTCATATTACTGGACGACTAGCTACGCGAAAGGTTTAACCAAACGTATAAACAGTGATTTGAAAACACGTATGTCTCTTTTCTTATCTGCTAAATTTTCTACCAAAACGATAAAATTTCGGACCTAACTGAATACTCAACAGAAACATATATCGCTGACTACAACTCGACTATACTCAACCGTTTCTTCCAAGAGAAATCAGTATCGTAACATCAGTTTTACACACGGGAGCACAAAAAATTCACGGTTTTAGCAAAAACCATCAACAGCATGCGAGGACAATAAAGCAATGATGAAATCACAATTTATAACCAAGAAAAATTAAGAAAATAATGCATGCTTCAATTTATTCCACTACGCATAACATCATTAACAATAAAACTCATGTGAAAATAAAAGAGATAAGGAAAAGAGAATCTTATTCCAAATGTCTTCTTGAAAGCCAGCACATGTTTGAGTGGAAACGTCGGTCAATCTATACTTCAATTAATGCTCAACATCACGAGGGACCCCCAAACTTAGGCTCTAGTCATGAAACAACTCTAAACCTTAAGTCAAGCAAGACTATAATGTGAATGATAATAACTCATTGGGGTTATAAAAACAAAATGATAGAGAAATAAGGGCCAACAAGAATACACGAATCCAAACAAAATAACAAAACAAAGAAAAAATTAATAACGAAAAAAAATCAAATAAAACAACTAACTAGAAAGCAAGTAAAAATGATGGGTTGCCTCCCATCAAGCGCTCTATTTTACGTCTTGAGCACGACGTAGCAAAACGAATTTAACGTGGCTTCTTTCTAGGGAGATTGCCAAATGCCCCCTTCTTGCAATCTATAAGCCTTTTATTCCATAAGGGAGGCTTTGGTTCATGCCTAGTTGCCAAAAATACTGAGTAAGAATAATTATGCGGACAACCAAAAAACAATGGAAGAATATAATAATGATAAGGCATGAATAAATAAGCAGAGTTCGAATGGATAGATAATAAAGACACATCGTGAACAACCTCATTAGAACTCAAAGAATCAACCTCAACAAAATCAAAAGTAATGGGGTCAATCTCTCCCATTATGGATGTAGGAAAAATTATGCGTGGCACCGTTAATAAAATTTTTGGCACAAAAGTGTTCACCTTATTAGTCGAAGTTTGATGACAATTTAATGAAATTTCCTTGGAAACATCATCAATGGTAACTTTTTCTACAAGCTCATCACACTTTATGTAATTATCAGGTGCTGGGGGATCGACCCTAAAACTTAACATGTCTTTCTTCTCAACCTCCCCCTCAACTTCACTACTAAATATATGAGTTTGAAAATAACCATAGTGAACCTCAAGACCACGACGTGCACATTCTCGCTCAAGAGGGGTACTATCACGATTTTTGAGAGTGTCTACACATTGTTCAAGCATGGTCTTTTGTTTTGGGGGAGGGGCTGACTGACCCTATTAGGAAAATTATTAAGAACATTGGGATTTATGAAATGCCAAGGGTCACGAAACATAATAAAAATATAGAGACTAACAAAAAAACTTCAAATTAAAATTAGAGTCGCTTGGTATTGATATTAGCGAAAAATCAGTCCCCGGCAACGGCGCCAAAAACTTGTTGTGAGGAAATCCCTCACACTATGCCGCAAGTGCACGATGTCAATAAGTAATAAAGTGATAAGTAAGATATCGTTCCCTCGAGGACTGATTTCACTAAGTACCAAAATATAGTCAACTCACAATTTTATTTGAAGAACATTTATACGGAATTTATACCTAAACTAATTGCAGAAAATAAATAATAGTACAATAATAATAATACTAATAAGGGCGTAGGATTATGATTTTCACCTCAAACAATCAGGAATGATATTTATTCAATCCAATTCACCGCTATTCAATTGATTGTAAGCCAGGAATTCCTAAATTATTCTAAAGCCTTTCCCAAGGTCGATAGAAAATACTACGAATTATTAACTCGATATATCCCTATTCGAATTAGATAATTAATAGCTAAAAAAGTTCAGGAATTCCCACAATAAATAGGCTTCACAATTCCCATAAGTATATTCCTATCTCACAAAAATTATGATTCGTCTCACAAGAACCATGCCTAAATTTCATCTCTCGAATCCATAAAGACATTCAAAACAATTCAACTGTTGGCCAGACAATTAAAAAGCATTAAGAACAGTAAGAAGAATCCAACTCAATACGAATAACGAGTAAATCGAAATAATAATAAATAAATCAAATCGTCATGAAATCGGCTACAATCACAATCCTACTTCGAATAGATCTAGAAACTAAGATGCAGAAAAATTAAGAAAAACCGTAGGGATCCGTGGTCTTGTCGTCGCCCACAAATCTCCTCCTTGTGTTCTTCGATCCCGCGATGTCTTCCTCCCAATCTGATGATCCGATCCCCTTTTCTTCAGCCCTTCAATGCTTATTTATAGTCGTCATCAGCCTCCAAAATGCGTCCGTGTGATTAGGTCGAGAACAGGCTCCAAAACGGCGAAGAAACGCGGAAGGCTCAGCCAAAACCGCCATGTGGGCAGCGGCTCACTTAATCTGTGCCGTGGCCCCTACTGCTCAGCGCCGGATGCCTGGGCGCATATTTTCCTCCTGGGCCGCGGCTCACTTAGGCTGTGCCGCGGCTCACGGTGCAGTGGGTTTGGCGCTTGCTGGTCACCTGCGTGTGCCGCGGCCCGCTTCCCTTGTGCCGCGGCCCCAAGCCAAAAATTGCCGTTTTCGCCCGTTTTTCGTCGTTCGAGCTTCCGGACTCCAATTTCCTACAAAACATATAAGAATAGTGCATTAAAAGCTCATTTATGCAGATATAGGCTCAAGATGGATATAAAATAATGATAAATAAGCGCATAAAAATACGCCTAACAGGTTTCCCTATATATACCCGTCAAAAATCGCCAAAAAGTGCAGAAAATTACATTTTCTGCACACAGGGGGGTTGGACCGCGGTCTGGAGGGCTGGGACCGCGGTCTGGATGATTATGGGGGGGCTGTCACGCGGTCTGGATTTGGGACCGCGGTCCGGGAAAAAAAAATGGGGTTTAGCCGACGACTTAGATCTATTCGTCGGCTAAACCTCTAAATAATTTTCTGCACACAGACTTATCCTGCAAATTGCGAATATGCATGAGTTTTGTACTAAGTATGCATAAAATATATGCATTCTGTGCATCAAAATTTCAATATATTAAAATATACATTATATGCATCAAAATATCGATGCATTAAAATATTGCATTATATGCATCAAATTTTTTTGAGAATAAATCTAGGCCATCCATTTATCATCATATTATAGTCCATTTTTTTTAATAAAAGTACATCATTCTTTTCCTCTAATTATTCAAATATATATTCAATGTACTTTTTACTGCAACTTTAATAACATCATTAAAAATTATCAGAAGTTGAAAGAAATATTTGGGAGTATTCTAACTTAATAAGGAAAAAAATCGTTAACGGTTATATAGTGCATGTGTCATTTTAAATAGAGATGGATGTATTAATCATTATGCTAGTTGCGAACAAGTACATAATAACAAAATGTATAATAAAGGTTCCAACAATATAAAATATAAGTGGTGATACAAAAATCATGACCTTTCAAGTGGTCTACAAAAATGAAAAGTAACTAAACTAGATCATCACTTCCCCATATCAAAGTTGCAATGTTGTCACGAACATCTTAGTAGATGTTTCTCTTGAATATTCACGATTGGTGGCACAGTTGGTGGCACTAGTAGTGTCAGGGAGTTCTTCAGAGGGTACATATTCTGGATGACTCTCAAGTACATTAAATATTAGATCATCTTCTGAGTTTATCCTAATATACTTATGTAAAGCAACTGCAGCCATAATAACATCAGTCTGAGTCTCCACACTATATTGTGGCATTTGAGCCAATATCTTCCATCTTTTCTTTAACACACTAAATGGTCTTTCGATGCAACTTCTAAGTGATGAATGTAATTTGTTAAATGCTTCTTGCCCATTAGATGGATGTTCATGCTCAAATTGAGATTTGTGGTACCTTGTATTTGGGTAAGGGACCAAGTGCCCGTCTCTTTCTGGATATCCTTTGCCAACCAAAGAATACCTACCATGTGGTGGGTTTGGAAAGTTCATTATGGGTGTATTGATCGCACGAAGAAAAATACGAGTATCATGAGCTGATTCCGGCCACCCTACTGAAACGAATGTGAAACACATATTAAAGTCACAACTTGCCACGACATTAAAGGTAGGTATCACTTTTCTTCCTCTATAGGACAACTGGTCTGTCTCAAGAATACATGCATGTATGTGTGTGCCATCAATACATCCAATGCAATCCTACACAATTTATTTAAGAATAATATAAAAAACTACTAAAAGTAGTACACAAATAGTTTATAGTTAATGTTATAGCAATAAGAATATTATAACAATAAATTCAGTACCTTAAAGTAGGGCATGTATCTATCGTCATTCGAAATTTGTGGGGGTATAAATTGAAAACTTGGATATGACAGTTTTATGATGTCACGGGCCATACCCATATAACCTTGGCTTCTACCACAAATTGCTTAAAAAACATCATGAAATGCTCGGCTAATAGTCACATCGGAACGTTGAAAGCACTCAGCAACATCTCGATTAGAAATACCTAGGGCAAGGGTATATACAAATATACCAACTTTCTCAACAACAGACATGTTATAGTTGCTTTTAGACCGTATTTATTTTGGAGTTCTTCACACAATTTTCCAAACACACTTGAATCCATCCTAAAAGCATTAACAGATCGAATGGGATGTCTATTCAAGACCTCTCTCATCCTGTCTTCCCCCCTTTGAAGTGAAGTCATGCATGGTTCTTTGTAAATATACTTATACAAATATGTCGCAATAGCACTTGTGGTACATGTCACCATAATCTAAAATAGCTTACGCTTTTTCTTTGTTCTCCTTTCGATGTCCTTAATGCACCTATTAGCCACATAGTAAACTTATAGCAATGAATAAAACATAGATTCAATCCAAAATCATCATAACATGTTCATACGAGTAGTTCAACCAACAAGAGAAATGAGTATAAAAGCTTAACAAGTACATCAAGCCAAACAATAGGGCATGCATGTATCTCAACCAAGCCATTCTAGAGATGTTATCATCCATGTTTATAAATATCTCCCGTCTAGAACCATCTTCAAGTAGATGCATCAGAAATCACCAAGATTCACTGTCCTTTTCTAAGTGACATTCAACTATCATGTTTTTAACAATATCCATGGCTACAACTATACTAGTATCTCCGAAACAAGCTACAATATTGTTAGAACCACCTCTTTTATTAGGGGAATTAGAATCTGACTCCATCAATTCCAATGCACGATTACATGTGTTTGACAAGTCGGCAAACTGACCAGATAACATAGCCGGTCCAGCAGACTGTCTTCTTTTTCGCTTCACTTGTGTAGATTTGGTAGTGGTGGTTTTAGTGTTTTGGAATGAAGCTTGTGCACCCCCACGGCTATGAAATTGGGTTCCATTAGTGGTATGGTGAGGTATTTCATAATTGGTGACATTTCTTAGAAAATCGCTAAAAAATGAATTCTCTTGATTTTCCAGTTCATCGGCCCGAGAAGAATAAGCAACATATTGTGAATAAGCATTGTCCGCACCACTTGCTTTGTAAATACCATCTTCATTTACCTCATCTTCCTCCACATTAGCCACATTCACACTTGAAGGATACATACCTGGTGCCACGATATTCTCGCCCGTCACATGTTTACCTTCAAATATCTCATGAGATAGTTCTTCCATATTAAAACTAAACTCTTTACTACGGAACCTTTTAGCTTCTTTTTTCCCTACATCAAAATAAGTAAATATTCTATGAGAATTATTGTATTACACAAAGTAAATTATTTGCAAGTGTAATCAATTGTAGATCAGACTAACCGTACTTTTTCGTGTCCACCATTCATCTGAAGCCTCAATTTTTCCTGAAACGGGATCGCGCCCAAGACCAGTTTCTCGATGCAACAACTTCTTCCATGTATACCAATCTTTCCTCATATAATCAAACTTATTCTTCACGACTTTTGATGTACAATTTCGATTAATTTATTGGTTTAGCTCAGTGGTGATTGATTTCCAGTTAAATGTTGTTGCACGCCCATTTTTTCTAATGAAGTTGATACAAACATCACACAAGATCTTCACGTCATCATCTGACCATTTAAAAGTTCCTTCCCCTTTCTCATTATTCGATGCCATCTAATAATAAATATAACAATTCTTATATCCACTATTACGAAAATAAGATTTCACATCGGTTTTTAAGTACTATTCACATCGGTTTTAAAACCGATGTCGTATCCAACGATGTTAAAATTAACATCGGTTTTTAAAAACCGATGTAAAAATAATTCACATCGGTTATGCCTCACAACCGATGTAAAATTGATGCAAAAAATTCACATCGGTTTCTTAAATAACCGATGTGAATTGCAACTACAGGATGTGTAATTCACATCGGTTTTCAATAAAAACCGATGTCAAATGTGTTACTCACATCGGTTTTGAGTTATAACCGATGTAAAAAATTTAACATAAGTTTCTTAAATAACCGATGTGAACTGTATATATATATATATATATATATATATATATATATATATGTTTTCAACCCAGCACTACCAAATTTGCCAAAATCCACCTGTTCTGTTTTTCAATATTGAGTAAAAAAAATTCTGAAAAAATTAAGAGCCTGATATCTAAAAATAGCAGCACAGAACATTTATGGTGAAATACAAGTTTTGGTTCCACATCAATCCAATATCTAAATCCTCCTATCAAAGACTATGATCGGACAAAATCTAGAAGTTTAGCTCGACGGTGCTCCACTAAAGCCGCCGGAACTTCGAAGAATCTGCCCGTTTTTCTCCAAAGTAGTACCATTTGTTGCTTCGAGTGCTTTAGTAGCATCCTCAACCTGAAGATCAAAGTATGCATAAACAACAAGATACATTGATACATCAACCATGTTCCATAAATGAAAAATGACACATAACCAAGAACATGAAGAACATCATACAGAAAAACCATCCTCTTAGTGGAAGAGAGTAAATACGCTTAAAAAATAATGAGAACTAGACATGATATGGAATAGATCCACTAAATGTTTGTAGAACAATGCTGAAATTTTTGTAAACGATATTAATACTGTTGGTGATTTTAGTGTCACCATTCATTTTGTGTAATTGGAACTAATATGTGAGCTAAGGGGTTTATAATTCGTATTCTAATATATGATCGAGTATGTGCGGAGTGCACACATGTATAAGATCAAATTATAAGCCGGTACGGACTAATGTCGGGGTCCGGGGCGCGCCCCGATGACGGGTCTAGGGGCGCCTGGCAGGGTCCATGGGGCAGAGCCCCTGGCGGTGGGGTCGAGGGGCCGAGCTCAGCTGGGGGCGGCGCCAAAAGGTCTTCGGAAATTTAGACTGGGGATTTAGTGATATTTCCGAATTTTAGAGGGAGACTGTGGTAAAATTGATTAATTTCGTTAACCACCCGTCAACCCTAATTTCGGACCACTAATGACGGCGCCGTCATCAAAACCCTAAAATCGACCTACTTGTAACCCTAATCCGACATTATAAATAGGGCTCTCCTCATGAGTCTGAGAGACACTTTTTTCTGAGCTCTTTATCTTTCTGATAAACACAGAATTTCTCTAGCAATTTGGCTTACGTTTCTGTGCCTGGATTCATAAGTGTTCCATTGGATTATCCTAGGCTGAATTTCTTGTAACCCGGGCATAGGGTAGAAATATCAGTTCGGAAAGTGTTTACACGATCCATTGGAAAATCCGGATCTCCACAAAACCCTTATACACCAACAATCGAACTGATATTTCTTGTCTTCTGGAGATGGCTGAATCAATCCGCGAGATGACTACGAAGTTCAACAAACTGGACAAGTTCGAAGGCAACGATTTCAGGCGCTGGCAGAAGAAGATGCACTTCATGCTGACTACTTTGAAGGCGGCATATGTGCTGAGTACTCCGAGACCAGAGGTGGTTGAAAACGAGACATTGGAGGAAACCAGGAAGAGGAGCAAGTGGGACAACGATGACTACATCTGCAGAGGCCACATATTGAACGGTATGTCTGATTCTTTATTCGATATCCATGGTGATGCTAAGAGTGCGAAGGAATTGTGGGACACCCTTGAATCAAAATACATCGTTGAGGATGCTTCGAGTAAGAAGTTTCTGGTTAGCGATTTTAATGCTTATAAGATGGTTGATTCAAGGTCTGTCATAGAACAATACAATGAAATCCTTCGTATTTTGGGTCAATTTAAACTGCACAACATGAACATGGACGAATCCATTGCTGTGTCAAGTGTGATTGACAAACTTCCACCATCCTGGAAAGATTTCAAACATAACCTAAAACATCAAAAGGAGGAACTGTCTTTGGTTCAACTTGCTAGTCATCTTCGCATTGAAGAATCTCTTCGTGCAAAGGATAATGACAAATCTGATAAAACCAAAGGAAAAGTTGAATCTGGACAGCCCTCAGTTCATATGGTTGAAAGCAAACCAAGGAACCCGAATAACAAAGGACATGGCAAACGTAAGCAAGAAACTGTCCCTAATAACTCCAACAAAAAGAACAAGGTTCTGACCTGTTGGAGGTGCAACAAGGTGGGACATTGCAAGCGTGATTGTCGTGTGAATCTGGGCAACAATGGTACTGGAAACAGTGGAGCCAATGGAAGTGGACATGGGTCTAAGGACCAAGTTAAAGGAGGTCAGTACTTGACTAACCTTGATAATTCTAAACAGAATTATGTCTATTATGTCTCACTGATTCCAGAATCATTCTATGTGTAGGATGATGATGTTGCTTGGTGGATCGACTCCGGGGCAACGAACCATGTATGCAAGGATAAACGGTGGTTTGAAACATTAACACCCCTTGAAGATGGATCGGTGCTGAAAATGGGAGACGATTCTTTTATACCTATTTGTGGTGTCGGTGTCGTTTGTCTTGAATTTACTTCTAGAAAGACTATTAGACTTTTTGATGTTTTGTTTGTTCCTAAGATTCGAAAGAATCTCGTTAGTGGTAGTGGTTTGAATTCTGATGGTTTTAGACAAGTTTTTAAATCGGATAGGTTTATCCTATCTCGTGGTGGAATGTTTATTGGCTTTGGATATTTGAATAATAGAATGTTTCGTTTGAATGTTATTGATAAGTCTATAACTGTTCAAAACTCTGCATTTGTGTCTTCTACTTCTAAAATTGATGACTCTATGCTTTGGCATGTAAGATTGGGTCATGTCAATTTTAGAAGGATGCATGAGATGTCAAAAGATGGATTGATTCCAGCCTTTGACATGAATCTTGAAAAATGTAAAACATGCATGCTTACAATAGTGACAAAACAGCCTTTTCCAAGTGTCACTAGGAATTTGGCTATTTTGGAACTTGTACACAGTGACTTGTGTGATTTTTACTCTTCTCCTTCCTTGGGTAATAAAAAGTATGTTGTCACATTTATTGATGACTGTACTCGGTTTTGCTATGTGTATTTGTTAGGATGAAGCCTTAGATAAATTCAAAATATACAAAACTGAGGTGGAATTGCAATTAGGCAATCCGGTTAAATGTCTTAGAACTGATCGGGGAGGTGAATATATGGATCCCATATACTTCCAATCAGTGGATATCATTCATGAAACCACAACACCTTACTCGCCCCAACAAAATGGAATCGCCGAACGCAAAAATCGAGTTTTAAAAGAAATGGTAAACTCGATGCTTTCTTACTCGGGATTGAGTGAGGGATTCTGGGGAGAGGCCATGTTAACGGCTTGCTATTTGCTGAATAGGGTTCCAAATAAAAAGAACAAAACTGTCCCATATGAACTTTGGTTCAAGAAAAAGCCGAATTTGAGTTACTTTCGGGTTTGGGGATGTCGGGCGGTTGTAAAACTTACCGAACCTAAAAGGAAAACTTTGGGTGAACGTGGAATTGATTGTATATTCATTGGATATGCTGAACATTCCAAGGCATATAGGTTTTATGTAATAGAACCTAATGATTTCGTATCGATTAACACTGTTATTGAATCACGGGATGCGATTTTTGATGAGATGCGTTTTCCGATTCAAAGGTTTAAGGATCTGAATTTTGGCACTAATGAAGTGCAAAATCCAGGAAATTCAGATGGTGTTGCTATACCAACAACACAAGAGCCTCGGAAAAGCAAAAGAGGCCAATTGCTAAAAATTTCGGTTAGATTTCCAACTCTATTTGGTAGAAGGGACAAGGAACGAATTGGTTTTCAATCTTGTTATTGTTACAAAGATTGAGGATGATCCTAAGACTTTTCTAGAGGCCATGGAGTCTCGAGATGTTGTCTTTTGGAAGGAAGCTATTGATGACGAAATGTCGTCAATTCTTGAAAATGACACTTGGGTGTTATGTGATTTGCCTCCGGGTTCTAAACCACTTGGTTGCAAATGGATTTTCAAAAGGAAAATGACTGTCAATGATACGATTGACAAGTTTAAAGCCCGGTTGGTCATTCAAGGGTTTAGACAAAAACCCGGTGTTGACTATTTTGATACTTATGCTCCGGTGGCGCGTATTTCTACTATTAGATTGTTAATTGCCTTGGCAAGTATTCACAATCTGATTGTCCATCAAATGGATGTTAAAACAGCCTTCTTGAATGGTGAACTTGATGAAGAAGTTTACATGAAACAACCAGAAGGTTTTGTTATGCCCGGTAAAGAGCATATGGTATGTAAACTTGTGAAATCATTGTATGGGCTGAAGCAAGCACCCAAACAATGGCATCAAAAGTTTGATGAGGTTATTTTGTCCTCTGGTTTTAAGTTAAACCAATGTGACAAATGTGTTTATAGTAGATTTGATGAAACTACTAGTGCTGGAGTGATCATTTGCTTATATGTAGATGACATGCTGATTTTCGGTACTGACCAAAATCAAGTAGATGAAACTAAAGAATTGTTGTCATCTAAATTTTCCATGAAAGATTTGGGAGAGGCTGATGTAATTCTTGGAATAAGAATTAAGCGGGTGAACAAAGGTTTAGTAATGACTCAAAGTCATTATATTGAGAAAATTCTCAAACGGTTTAATTTCAGTGATTGTTCTCCCGTCAGCACTCCTATGGACTCTAGTGTGAAATTAATGCCTAACACTGGCATTCCCATTTCACAATTGGAATACTCTAAGGCTATTGGTAGCTTGATGTATGCCATGACAAGTACCAGGCCTGATATTTCTTTTGCTGTGGGAAAATTGAGCAGATACACTAGTAATCCTAGTGCTCAACATTGGCAAGCTTTGAATAGAGTATTTAAGTATCTCAAGGGAACCATGGATTATGGCTTGAGTTACTTGGGATATCCTTCGGTTTTGGAAGGACATTCGGATGCGAGTTGGATAAATAACTTGGAGGACCATTCCTCGACTTCTGGTTGGGTATTCTTGCTTGGGGGAGGTGCCATTTCATGGGCTTCCAAGAAGCAAACTTGTATTACACACTCAACAATGGAATCTGAGTTTGTTGCGTTAGCTGCTGCTGGTAAAGAATCAGAGTGGCTAAGAAATTTAGTCTATGAGATTCCTTTATGGTCTAAGCCGATAGCACCGATTTCTATCCTTTGTGATAATGAAGCAACCTTGGCTAAGGCATATAGCCAAGTTTATAATGGCAAGTCTAGACACTTAGGTGTTAGACACAGTATGATTAGAGATCTAATCATGAATGGTGTTATTTCGGTTGAATTTGTGAAATCGCAACAAAATTTGGCAGATCATTTGACTAAGGGTCTGTCAAGAGACTTAGTGCACAAGTCTGTAATTGGGATGGGATTAAAGTCCATCTAATTCTGTAATGGTGAGACACCCAATTCCCTTCTAATATGACATTAGGAGTTGAATTCAATGAGGAAAGCTCACACTTATAGATTGGAACACACAAATTATTCATCCCAGGTATGTGTTCGGTTCTGCAGTTGGCTAGGTTGAAGTTTAACTTCTTAATAATTCCTTTGATAAAATGTATATGTAGATACATGAAGTAAAGGAATTACCTATGTGATTGTGAAGTGTAGTCGCATTTCAAGAGGTTGAGGACTTGGCCTTGATACAGTCATGAGAGGATTAGGACACTCGGCTTTACAATAGTGTCAAGTTGTATCTTGTTAGAGAAATTCAATAAACTTGTATGTATTTTACCTTCAGGTATTCAAATGGGTTGAAGGGTTCAATTCTTAGAACACCCTAATTCTCGATTATTTGAAAGTGTATGATACTAAGATGGAAATTCAATCGTTGCGATATTTTCATTTATGTACTGGTTTGGTTTGATTGGATTAATGTTATATTGGTTCATGGGTTACACTAAAATGGGGGAGGATTGTTGGTGATTTTAGTGTCACCATTCATTTTGTGTAATTGGAACTAATATGTGAGCTAAGGGGTTTATAATTCGTATTCTAATATATGATCGAGTATGTGCGGAGTGCACACATGTATAAGATCAAATTATAAGCCGGTACGGACTAATGTCGGGGGTCCGGGGGCAGCGCACCCGGTGACGGGGTCTAGGGGCAGCGCCCCTAGCGGGGTCCATAGGGCAGAGCCCCTGGCGGTGGGGTCGAGGGGCTGAGCCCTCGCGGGTTTGGGGCAGCGCCCCAAAAGGTCTTCGGAAATTTAGACTGGGGATTTAGTGATATTTCCGAATTTTAGAGGGAGACTGTGGTAAAATTGATTAATTTCGTTAACCACCCGTCAACCCTAATTTCGGACCACTAATGACGGCGCCGTCATCAAAACCCTAAAATCGACCTACTTGTAACCCTAATCCGACATTATAAATAGGGCTCTCCTCATGAGTCTGAGAGACACCTTTTTCTGAGCTCTTTATCTTTCTGATAAACACAGAATTTCTCTAGCAATTTGGCTTACGTTTCTGTGCCTGGATTCGTAAGTGTTCCATTGGATTATCCTAGGCTGAATTTCTTGTAACCCGGGCATAGGGTAGAAATATCAGTTCGGAAAGTGTTTACACGATCCATTGGAAAATCCGGATCTCCACAAAACCCTTATACACCAACAAATACATGCCCAACACAAAAAAAGCTTTGCTCAACACAAAAAAAAGCTTTGCTCAACACAAGATACTAGATGAAGGCACCTTGTCTTCCGTGATTCTATCTATGCATTGAAATTTAAACCTTCATTTATAATATTAAAACTACTTGATAGTTTAATCTTCTTCAAGATTAAGCAAAAGAAAAATAAAAGTTGGCACTTCTTCACCATCATACATGAGCTAAACTTACTGAATGGAAATGAATAAATGCAAATCCTCTTGAGACATGCGTGAATAAATCTCAGCCATTTAATCGTAACATGGCGTTATCGAGATTAAAAGAAATAATGAACCTAAAAGTTGAAATTTCAGAAATAAAAAATCTTACGAACAATTTCATCCTTTCTGTGTTTGTCCGATTCGCGATCTTGTCAAGAAGGAAGTCGATATCAGGGTAAGAAGGGAGTTGCCAAGAAGGAGGTCGATATCTGTCTAAAAAAAGAGAAGCAAAATACCACGAAAAATGCGACTAAGAATCAAGAAAAATACCACGAATCGAGCAGTAAGACGAGCAAAATTTTACCTGAATACTCGGTCGGAAATCTAGCGCCTCCAAAGCCTCGTCCGGAAATCTCAACGGCCGGAAAGACTGTTAGCTCCACCACTGGGCCGTGCCAGAAATCTAGCGCCTCCAAAGCTGTCAAATCTGTAAGTACAACCCAAAGGCTAATTCCGGACAGTGTACATTTCTAGAAAAATTACAATCTAAAGCCCAGACAAAACCAGCTAGAACGATCACATCGCTGCTGTTCGTTGTGGAAGTACAATAAAATGAAGATACAATCACAAAAACTTGATGGAATTACAATCTCAAAGCTATCACAGGCCTTGATAGAATCCCACAATAGCAGATGATCAAAGATACAAACCAAGGCAAGCTACTCAAAGTGAAGATATATCTCCATCGAATTGATCGAATAACAACCAAAGGCAAATAAATCAATACCCTGGTGTAAGTTTGGGAGTTGAAATGCAACAAACCCATTAATTGTGCTGCAAATCCAACCTCAAGCAACATACAACCCAACAGTAACAAAAGCAACAAAAGACAATATGTTCTAAACCGAATGCGACACAAGTCTGAAGTGCATAATTCAGCCGAACTGAAATCGAACATAGCCTTAAACAGAATTCATGTAAGCTCGGGAACAATAAATATCAAAAATCTGGACAAACAAGGCATACTTACTTCCCGTTCTTACGTTGGTCCTACTGCACGAAAGCATCACTCAGATTCAGGTAGCCGCAAGGAGCTCAATACGGGACGGATGTAGTATTGACCCGAACCGCAGTGTCATCTGGGTCGGTTGAGAACCATCCAACCGGGTCAGATGCTAAGAAACCGATTGTTGTGAGGGCCTAGGAAACCCTAGATTGGCGCCGCAAAAACGAGCTCGAGGCGGACTCACTGAGTTGGCTTCAGCGAGTTGAATCAGCAAAGGGACGACAACCGCCGCTGTTGAACTCTGCGACTGACCTGCAAACTCACGTCCAAGTCGTCTCACGACGACCGTCACAAAATCAATCTGAGCAGGTTCCGATTTTGAAACCAGGCCGAGCGAATTTCAAAGCACAAAAAGGATGTGAAAACAAAAAAAAAAACGGGAAAGGGGAAGGGTAGAGATAATCATACTCTCCTAGAAATGGTTGGACGAGGGGCCGCCGGCCAAGAGAGACGCAGCTGAGTTTATGCGAATCGCACATTCAGTGTGTGTAAATCGCACGTAGTTGATTTGAAAGAAGCTGCATAAGTGGGATCTCTATTTTTCTTCTCTATAAAAAAAGATTCACATCGGTTACAAATAAGAACCGATGTCAAGTTACAAAATTCACATCGATTTTATATAAACCGATGTTACATTAAAAAAATCATTTAATTCACATCGGCTTATTTTGAAACCGATGTTAAAGTAATATATTCACATCGGTTTCCAAATAACCGATGTTAATCGAGTATATTTCACATCGGTTTTTTTAAAACCGATGTTAATTTGTTTTAAAATTTTCAATTATGCCACCGCGTTTTTTTAACATAGGTTTTCACAAAATCGATGTTAAACAAGCGATGTTGAATGTCTTTTTTCTAGTAGTGATCCATTAAAACATAATAGACTAGTCTTTAAATAATCAACAATCAAGAACAAACATCTTAAATAATATAAAGCAAATCAAGAACAAACAGATTAAATAATATAAAGCAATGTCTAGCAAGTTGGAACATGATTTGTTTTTAAGAATTTAAACTGTGTATTGATATAAACCATAAATTTCAGAGCACCAGTGGTACCTTTACATACATTCCATACCCTGAACACCACATAAATCAACCAAAATACCTAAAACCAAAAACTAGACGAGTCACACATACAGGACCGTAGACTAATAATACACAATACTTCATAAACATTCTCTTAAACTTAGACAACTTGACCTCCATGTTTATCCCGGAACATGATTTGTCAATCATGTTATTAGTAATAGTCATATAATTAGTTAGTACAACAAGTTGGATGATTAATTAGTAGAGCAGCAGTAGTCATATAATTTATCGTGACTTGAACAAGTTGGATGACTAATTAGTAGAGCAGCAATAGTCATATTATTAATTAGTAGAGCAAGTTGGAAGAATAATTAGTAAAGCAGGGTTGGAACATAATTTACCGTTGAGGCTGTTGACCGGTGCTGAGAGATATTGTAGAGCATTGGCGACAGAAAGAATAGATGATGGAAAGCAATTGGTGTTTTTTTTCTAATTTAGGCCAGGGATATTTTTAGAATGGAAAATATAAAAGGAGTTTTTTTTTTTAAAAAAAAAAGCTAACTTGGTTAGCTTCTCAACCAGCTAGCGGAGCTAGCTGATTTAAGAAGCTGCGTGTCCACGTAACAAGCTTTTTTTCCTCGAACTGAAAAATTAGCTGAAAAGTTAGTGCTAAACGCAGCCGTAGAAGGGATAAAGACTGAATACAACTTAATTTTTTGCTAAATAACTAGAACATATTTGAAGTATAAATAAAAACGGAAACTAAAAATACTCAAGAACAATATTAAAAATTTCAGGTGGTTTGTTTGGCCACATGATGGATTTTTGTAAATATTCTTGAAGAAAATTTGTCCTAAAACACATCTTCTGTTGTAAAATCGAAATAATAGAGAGAGAAAATTTAGAGAGAGAATAGAGAGAATGATTCTCAGGTATATTTTTCATTAATAACTGAAGTCCTATTTATAGGAAAACTTCAGATGGCACAATCGTAATTACATAATTACATCAGGGGTATAATAGTCATTCACACTATATAAAAACAAAAGGGTAATTAAAATGTCACTTTCAAGGCTTATTATAACACTCCCCCTTGAATGACTATTTACATAAATATCTGCTGAACTAGTTTGAAGAAAAACCCAATGGGAGAAAAACTTTCAAACTGTTTGTACTGGAGCTTGTGGCAATCATATCATGTTGCATCATAATGTTGGTAGGAAATCTCCGTGGGATAAAACTTCAGCAATCTGTAATCTCGTAAATTTGCTCCCCCTTATCTCGGTAGTTCTTGTATGAATATTCTTGTGCCGTCTCAGTAAAACCTCGTGGGATAAAAACTGAGTGAATCTGTCATGTATATCATTCGTTGGAGTATCCATGTGTTGCCTCATTAAAACCTTGTCAAGAAAACCCAGTGGGAAAAACTTGATCGAAGGAAAAAGAGTACAACAACTCCTTCTATTTTCAAGCCTTGAGGAATAATCTTGATCTTTGTAGTGTTCCACATTATGCCATGAATATGCCTCGTTAAAACCTTATTAGGAAAAACCCAATGAGAAAAATCCTAATGAAGGAAAAAGAGTACATTATTCATACTAATACGCCATTCCAGTTGCCTCGTTAAAAACCTTGCTAGGAAAACCCATTGGGACAAAACCTCAGTCAAGGGAAAAAGAGTGCAACGCGTATTTTATAAATATGCCCCATGCATTTCAATAATCTTCCAGGGATTAGTATGAGTATCATCTTCAGTGCAATTTGTAATATCGAACTCATATTCTTTGCGATATATTCCAAATATCTTTTGGAGATTCCATATTTGTTGTGATTAGGCTGCCTCGTTAAAAACCTTGCTGGGAAAACCCAGTGGGATAAAACCTCAGTCAAGGAAAAGAGTACGGATATAATTTTCGTTCACAACGTTTTGAGTGACTGCACGCACTGATAATATGTTCAAAATCTCCTTACGAGTCACTTTCAGTAAGCCCATATATTTCATTTTATTATAAGGGCATATATTTCAATTTCGATGGATTTCAATATCCTCATTTTCACAAATCATGAATTTTAATATCCTCATTTCCAATATCCATATTTCACAGTCATGGATATCCTCATATCATTTATCGATATCCTCTTTCCAATCATTGATATCCTCATTTTCACAAATCATGGATTTTAATATCCTCATTTCCAATATCCATATTTCACAGTCATGGATATCCTCATATCATTTATCGATATTCTCTTTCCAATCATTGATATCTTCATTTTATTCATAGCGCTATATTGTGTCGACACGTTTACTTCCCCATGGCAACATAACTTGCCGAGATATCTCATTTCAATCACCCATTGGGATTACACATTGTGGTTATATCTATATACTTCTCAAAAGTATATGCCTCATTTTATCATTTGCTTTGATTTATATTCGGGGAATTATTATGTATTTATCAAAGCAGTCGTAGTTGGTATCAAAGATTAATAATCTATCATGCATCTTTGAACTTCATGTTCATATAATTGTGAGGATATAATGTGATGCATTTCGCATATTTCCAACTACCAATACTCCCCCTCATGCTGAGAGATTTCTTGAGCACCAAACACATATGCCAGTATCTCAGTATTCATCTTCAGTCATGGGAGTTTATATATTATGTTCTCGATATTGGCTGGAGGACTTCAAATAGTATGCCAATTGATATCCCACTCGTATGCGCATATCTTGATCCTTTATCGGATCTATAAAAATTTATTTGGGATATATTACTAGCTCAATCTGATATGGAATATATGCTCAAACCGTGAGCAAATCATCTCGTAAATTTCTGATTACGAGTCATATAAACATGTGACTAGCTAGTGGATCCATAATATCTAGTAGTTCACATGTAGAGGAAGTGGGCCCATACTCCCCCTTAATATATTCCAAATTTATTAGGGATTCATTCCCAATATTGGCTAGTATTGATATTAATCGAGAATAAATATTTGAAGACATGATGTGTCTGTATCACCGTATAGATATTTTGCCGGCATATCACATCATTTTTCGGTGCCATTATTGCACATCATTATCAACATGGAGTCGCTGCTCCCACATGTCATATTATGTCCATTATTCAAATATAGAGTCGTAGTTCATACGCCTCAGGACGCGGAGTCAAATCTCATACGCGTAATTTCAATCTATAAATAGATTATCATTGTATTCACAATCATCCATACCGAGGGTTTGAATATCATAATGGATTCAATGCTTTCGAATCTTCGTAAATATTACCCATCTCTTCCAGTGAATATCATAAAAAGAATTTATCGAGCTCGACTCGAAAGATTAAGGGTGCTAATGAGCAATGGCATCCCGAGAAGATATTCGATGGTTGATCAAGCACAAGTTCGATTATCCGCGAATTTTCAAATTCATTTAAGTACATGCAGTGCAGGTAAGAGTAGTTTTGCAAAGAAACGGAGAGCAAAAAGATTAGGTGGGTGCTATAAATGTGCTCGATGGACATGTGACACACGATGCAAATCTGTGGGGTTTGTATCCAAAAATCGAGAAGATAAAATAGCATTTATCAAGGATGGATTGAGTAAGGAATCTATGGATCATGATATTCAACGGATTCTTGATGCACATCCGAGTGGATACGTTCATCGTGAACTAATGGCTTTGTGGATATAATTTAAGGATGAACGAGAACGTTATAGTCATGAAAAATTAATCTCAAAAGATCCAGTTTGTAAGTCCGTTCTGTCAAAATTGGTATAAGGTAAATAGCAAAATAATGCAAGTTGTTGAATATTATTTTCTAATATTTAAATTTCTCAGCTGCCGATTGGTAACGTCATTTTCATTGAAAAATATAATATCATATCTTTCGTTTTCTTTTGCAATTTTGTCAAAAGTAATGTCTTATATACCGCTCCTTTTTCAATGAAAACAGTGAAGTTATTTGTCGTTTATAAAGAAGTTTGTTCTTTAAATTTGGGATCCACAAATCAGAAAATGTATCTCTCATAAAAGTATTTTGAAAGTCTAGTGTAGAAAGATGGAGTTCTCAGAATCCTCATATAGATCTCATCCAATTAAAACTATATGTATTTTAGGTGGATCCAAACTGATAGGTCATATCCAGCATATAGATATGGCATATCAATTCGTAAAAGAATTAGGAAAGCACAAAATTGATATATTGTATGGTGGGAGTAATCATAGATTTTTGGGTTATCTTTTAGATGCTGCACAAAATGGGAGAATAAGTGTAACAAGTGCCTTACACTTTCTCACAGTCAGAACCAGTAGTATAGGAGGTTCAACAGGGTTGATGCTTCAAGCACAGTCTGTTCATGATAGTTTGATGTATGTGGTGAATAATAGTGATGCCTTTATTGTTCTTCCAGGTGGCTATGGCACACTCAATGAGATATTCAACATTACTTCATGGGCTGAGCAGGACTTCCATACCAAACCTATAGGTTTGTTAAATATTAATAATTTCTTCAGCGATTTGCTTGCCTTTCTGGATCAAGGAGTAGATCACAAGTTTATATCTCAGCCATCACGAGATATAATAATATGTGCTGATACTGTTGCTCATCTACTTATAAAGTTTCAGGCATATATTTCAGTTAAGAATTTGGAAGTCAAAGCTCAGCAGCCACAGGCTATTGGCGCCAAACGGAAAAGAAGTTTAGATCATTTAGATCTTTCATTATAAACCCTTATGCCAGGGGGTGGCAGAGTTACGGAGTTTTATACTCTCGAGACGCACCCCTTTTCTTTTTATGGGTTTCATATGTATTTTCTTTTTCGCGTTTCATATTGTCGAGTGTTTACTGCCTTTCAGCTAGTTTCGATATTTTCACTTCGACTGTTGTGTGCTTCTTCCAGAGTAATAATAAGATCATCTTTTGCTTTTATGCAAATACAATATTTTCACAAATATGTGATATATGTTTCCCCATGAATATTGTCAATCAATATGATTTCAATGATCCCACCATGTAATATAATCAACATGGAATTTATTGAGCAATTATTTTCCAGTGATAGTTTTTCATATCACTTGTCAAATGATCCCATCATGCAGTTTGCATGGGATTTTCTTTAATTAATCGGTGATAGCTTATGGTATCACTTGCTCAATTTTCTCCATCCGTGTTTAATCATGGAGATCGGATATTATATCCATCAACGGCTTCTTCTTCGAGAGCAGGATCATTGATCAATTACTTCAGAGTATGATTTATTTCTTTCAACTGCTTCTTCAGAGCAGGATTTAGATAATCGATCAACTACTTCTCCAGAGTAGGATTATTTTTATCAATTGCTTCTTCTTTGAGAGCAGGATTTATGAACCATTCATGTGGTATAACCAACCACGATGGTGATATATAATATATAAATTGCGTATGTAAAACCATCCATTTTGTGATAATTGGACTCATCACATGCGAGGTATTGTAATTGCAGAAAATAAAATTTGATAAATATATGGTTTAAAACCACCACTTTAAGAGATAGAAATTAAACTGCAAAAATAATTAACTGCTTCTATTAAAGCAGGATCATCCAATTATTCCTCAAAATATAGTCCTCGTCAAGATATAGGTCGAAATCTCGACTGCCGTTAATAGCAATTGTAATAGTATGTATAACTTTTGCGATTTCCGGAGTTGGATATTAATTCGCACATTTTAATAAATTTAATAATGACATATATGAAAAGAGTTAATACCCATATCAATATTAGTGTCAAATTAAAGGTCTCGTTAAACCGATCACGATGGTACCAAGAAAAATCAATTCTGATAGCATATATATTTTATATGTAAGAAAAACAAATGTATGATTTAATAACTTAAAAGAATATTTTATTATTTTGGTTTCACATCACGAATACGGGTTCACATGATTTTTTTTTCGTAAGTTCATAAGTCAGCTTTGGGAAAAATATTTTCTATTCCGCGGTTTGAAGTTACGAAGACAACCTGTCTTCTCCCTTTCTTTTTTTTTTAATATTCATTTTGTCTTTGTTTGTATTTATTAATATGGTCCCTTTCTAATTGTCTGTCACACGTATGAACACAAAACGAACTGTACCTGTCATGATGTAATTAATATCTTCTCTTTCAGTCAACACCAGATCTGTCTCCATTTGAATCCTCTCACTTACACGCAGAAAAACTTCAAGAAGCTAGGCTGCTTCGACCTGAGCTCCTACCGCACCTGGAGGAACTCTATCGGACTCTTGAAAGGTTTCCAAAGATGCAAATAAAGCATCTCTCTTGAAGAATTATTGATTCCACGAACGCCAGAAAATAGCACCGCCGCTGCACTCCACGGTGGCCGCCGTCCTCGGCCAGCAAATCATCCTCCTCTATCGCATCGAACTCCTTCCAATCCTTCCCTGCGCGTTTCTATTGATGGCAACGAGAACCTTTGCTGGATTTCTGCGAGCCGGGTTTAATCGAATCGGAGAACCGGGTCAAGGACGAGTCGCGCAAGTGGCGCCCCGGAGAGCCCATCGGGCTGAGGACTGGTGTCGAGTGAAAATAGTTGGATGTCTTCTCTCCGTCGTGCGAGTCCCTAGACGGGTTCTGGACGTAGTAAACTGTCCGGTTCGGAGACGAAGGCGCCATGCTCGTCACCTCTGTGACGGTTTTTCCATGCATCGACATTTTATATATTTCCCCCCCTTTTTTTTTAGTGAGAGAAAGTGCAAGGTGATGCTTGAATTTGATTGATCTCAGTAATGGCGGATTAGATGCTTTCTTGGAGTTGGGGGAAGTGCAGAAAGTCCAAGTAAACGCAGCACGTTGCAGCTGTAATAATTGATTTCTGATACAGAGGATCATCTATACGATGCAACTGTAGAGCATACTCTCGTCATATTACTCAAATGGTTAGAGTCGTGCTGATAACGTGTTGTAAAATCGAAATAATAGAGAGAGAAAATTTAGAGAGAGAATAGAGAGAATGATTCTCAGGTATATTTTTCATTAATAACTGAAGTCCTATTTATAGGAAAACTTCAGATGGCACAATCGTAATTACATAATTACATCAGGGGTATAATAGTCATTCACACTATATAAAAACAAAAGGGTAATTAAAATGTCACTTTCAAGGCTTATTATAACATCTTCTAATTACTTTACAGTGTTGTTGCTTTTACAAATATTTCCAAATACTAGAAAGCGAGACACTTGTTCGCGAGATATCTATATCTATATCTATATAAAGATTGAGTCTCGATAATTAAATGTTGAGTCCTAATAATTAATGTCATTAAGATTGAGTCCCAATAATTAAATATTGAGTCTTAATGATTAATATCAATAATACATCTTTACATATAAAGTCGACTATTTTTAATATCTTGAATTTTTAGTACCATGTTAAAAATACTTATCATCAATGCCAAAATATCAATGTCAAAATATGTTTTAAAAATGGTTAAATTTCTTTTTTTATAAGTTGTCAAATATAATACAATCTTTAATTGTTTGGGTTAGATTGAGGTAATTAAAAGATTAGTCAAAAATTTTAGGACCACAACTAGCTCAACTTTTGTTTATTTTTTACATTCGTAGATATTAAAAATTCTTTTTGGTTTTGTGTTTGGTTAACAATCTTCGGTTATGTTAAAAGTGTTTTTGGATATTGTTGTCCATCGATTGTAAAGGTATTGCTATTAAAACTTAGCAGGCGGCGTACGTACTATTGAAAAGAAAATCGTACCACAACCTATTAGTAAACACCAATTTGGTGCGTCTCAACCCGACCCGATCCAATCGATTAACAAGTATTTAACAGTTTGAACAATCCTTTTATCAATACGTTTAACTATTTAGGCTAAACATCAAATTTTAAAAAATTTATACAATACGTGTGCAACGCACGGGACTGAATGACTAGTATAGGGGAATGATCAAATAGAAACCATTATTAGCCTAGAAACTAGAAATTTATCACATTCATTAATTTTTTAAATTCAATAATATCCGACGACATGCTCTTCATCTTATTCCGACGATATAACATCTTTCTCCGATATTTTATGATCCAACATCTTTTGTCCTTCCTCTTTTTCTCATCATCCACTTACGTTGGATTTTCTTTGTGAAACTTGCCGGGCGAAAATAAATTACAACTGCAAACGAAATTACAACTCGAAAAAACAGAAATTATAGAACTCGAAAAACAGAAATTTCAAAACTAGAAAATGAATTGAAATTACAAGAAAAATAGAAAATCGTAAACTAATACTGAGTCGAGGAATCCTCTATCCGCAAGACGAAATACGCCCCGGTAGTGCTCTTGGTACTGACGTATCGCCTCCAAAGATAAAACGACAGCGTCTCGGAGGTAGTAGCACCACAAACCCACGAGCTCCGACGAACTGGAATGAGGTGAGGACGAAGCTGACTTGTGAAATGCATAGTATGCAGAAAGCTTTTCGATTTTCGTATGTCAGATGCAAATGAGATGGCATGCCTATTTATAGGCCATCTCACTCTGCAGGGATTAAACACAGTCACTAATGGTTGTCATAATGTATACATTTATGCTGCATTGATCTCAGGAGTTTTGGAATTCAAAATCGTCCATTTACTCCTCTTCATCACACCTGTGAGGTTACAGCCGTGTTCTGCTGAATTTGAACAGTCAGGATGCACCTGGACTGTATTCAGCTCCTTAACCGCTCGATGGATGTAAAGCCAAGGCCTAGCCCAATGCCAAGCCCACGACCAGTCCAGGCCCAAAGAACAGCCCAAAGACCACCCAAAGACCAATTGCCAAGATCCAAGTCCAAGTACAAGTCCAGGTCCACGGCATGCGGCTCGCGGACGAGACGAGGTGGGCGGGCGGCGGCGGTGTAACACCCCAAACTAGGCGGATATTACAGTGCCGTGAATCCCCAACTAGGACCCACCAAGCAAATGAGCATTAATGAATTAAATAATATAATTGTAGTACCGAACCACATTATATCATTAATTACTCCGATGAGGAGTTTCAAGTAAAACACACCCATAAAATACAGAATACATGTATATTTCATATGAAGATAAAATATACAACACTGAATAAAATGAAAATCCAAACAGAAATGCAGCGGAAATTACACATCAAAGACACAAGAATAAATGGAGAGGCTGGGGCCCCCTACTAGTATCACTGGGAATCCTCGCTGTCAACGTTCTCTCCCCGTGAATTTGCCTTGCCATGACCTGAAAACAACATCCCCCAATGGGGTCAGTTACACAGAACAACAATTCTCAAGAGTTGAACAAAATACAATAATCACATGAATGAGTTATGAAATCAAGTTGAATGATGGGCATCATAGTACGCCATGAATGGGATGTGTAAGTTCACAAGCCTACCGAGTGCCCGGCGTCCCGCATAAACACCCGCAAAACTTGGCCTAATTAGTCTCACAGAGGTACGTTACCGTGTGCACAGTCCAATGTGTCCGGATCCCTACAAACACAATGACCTTAGTGTGCCCGACTAAAAATTCCACACATATACCACCCGGAATGCAATACAATCCCGGAAGGTCACATGATTGAAAGCGACCATGGTGAAGAATAATGAATAGAAATCCGACAAGGGTCAAGAATGACTCACCGATGTGAAATAATGACGCAATGAGTGGTAGCTTCAAATGAAATGATTGGAACCGTTGTTCCTCGTGAATTGAATGATTAGTTTGATAATTACAAGTGTCAACATGATTGATATACTATGAATGAATTATATGTATGAATGAACAACAACGAAAGGAATCAGTATCCTTTTAACCGAGTAAGAATTAACTTACACAAATACCGGTGAAGAAAAAGTCCGTCCTCGAACAAACGTCCTTAAAGGAATTATCGGCCGCTCGAACAATCTTGAATAATACAATTACCAATAATCCGCTTAATAAACGAGTCAAGCATGATCACAACTAACTCAAAAGTCGATGCAACAATATCCAAAATCATTGGGGCATTCTAACGAATACGTTGTAAACAACCCCCAATTGTTTACGACTAATCTCAATATATCTAACACCAACTTCCCAACGAGTGATTTAATCCAACAAAACATCTTCAATGACATCAATAATCCAATAGGAATGCACAACTCGGGATTACGACAACATCAAAATGGAAACCCCCAAAATTACCAAAGTCAACCATCAAGGGTTCTTGAATAATTCTCCAAATACTCAACAATTATGAAAAATACCAACAAATCCGTAGGAATTATATGTATCCAAGGTAGATAATCCATATTCAACATATTCCAACATAATAGCAAGCTAACTTGAAGAGATCGGAAGGAAAACACTCAAATCCCGAAATTCTAGATTCAAGAAATGTTTACCTTGATTTGGTGAGTTGGAGGGGATTAAATGATGATTAATCCGGACTAGAAGCTTGAAGATGATGCTAGATGATTGCATCTCGAAAAGATTTTCTCAAATCGTCCAAAATCGCCCAAGGAAGGAGGAGAGATGAAGAAATGACGAAATGGGCCTAAAGTGTCCTATTTATACTAAACCCAGCTTAGCGCGCGCTAGCTCCTAATATTAGCGTGCGCTAGCGGGTGTACCAGGTAGACCAGTGAGTTCTGCCTGCCTCGTTAGCGTGCGCTACGAACTTGGTAGCGTGCGCTAACGCACTCCTCTTAGCGTGCGTTACCCAAAATTAGCGTGCGCTAACTAATGTTTGATACCCAACAACTAGAGTCCAGAACCTACTGTCCAAAGTCTGATCGAGCCTTAGCGCACGCTACACTGATTGCTTAGCGTGCGCTAACTATTTCTCATTTCAGTCCAGTACCTACTGGACTGCCTGTCTCCAAAACGTTAGCGTGCGCTACAACCAACTACTAGCGTATGCTAATTCCCACTCATAGCATGCACTACAATTCTCCAATTCAGTCCAGTGCCTACTCGACTGCCTGCCACAAATACACTAGTAGCGTGCGCTAATGAAGTCCGATAGCGTGCGCTACCAGTACATAATTAGCGCGTGCTATAAATAGTATGTAGCGTGCACTACCCAACACACAGAGGCTGCCAACAACGAAGATAATGATAATATTCTCGACTCGAATCTCAAACAATGATGAAAGGCGAATGATAACTAATCCAAGGTTCCAAATACGCTAAACGGTGAACACAATGAACGAACATGAATGATGAATGACTATCAATGAGTGAAAAAAAATTTCTGAGTGACAATTTACTGAATGATAATGAATGAATTTACAATCGGGTATTACATACATCCCCCTTAAAAAGAGTTTCGTCCTCGAAACTAAGGGTCAAGCAATTCGAAATAACTCTCCCGCATACTATCCTCGGTTTCCCAAGTAGCCTCTTCGACTCCGTGTCTCGACCACTGAATTTTAACCAAAGGAATCGCCTTATTCCTCAACTGTTTGATTCGCCGTTCTAAGACTTGTACATGACGCTCCTCATACGTATGATCATCCGCTATCTCGATTTCATCGAACTGAAGTATGTGACTAGGGTCGACAACATACTTCCGCAACTGAGAGACATGAAATGTTGGGATTCAGTGCCTAAATCGAAGGCCCAGCGGAAGCGGTAAATTGAAAATTAATTCGATCCGAATCCCTACGAGGATCGATCGAGCTACGTATATACGAATATTATACGAAACACAAGAGATATAGAAACGCACCCTTGTAGTCCGTTGATTAAATGGATTTCTTCTCTTGAGATATTCCCCAAGCTTTAGATTTCTTTCCTTACGATCCAATCCGCTCCAAGCTCTCGGATGATCCAACACCGAAAACACCGCGTCTCTACTTGTCACGCGCCGGAGAAACGATCGGAACAACGATCACCTTGCTATCCTCTAAGGATACGGCTAGAGCTAAGTGATGAAGCTTTTGATTGTGATTATAACACTCTAAGTGTATAACTCACTATCTCTCAATTTATCTCTCAATTTTTCTCCAAGAAAAAATCAAGAACTAGTGATGAAGATGAAGAAGACTTGGAGAGGTTTTTTTCTCTCTCTCTCTCTCTCTCTTCCTTATATCTCACGTATGAAATGCTCCAAATGAATACATGTGAGAGTTAGTCTTCTTCTCATTCTTTATACACTTTATAACCACCAACAACTCATCTCACATGAGAGGTCTTCCCCACAAGTCATTATCATCCATTATAAAATGGAAACCAAAGACCAAAGGGAAGGTTGGTGGAAGGGGGCGGCTATCAAGAAGAAATCGGACAAGTTCGGTTCGTTTCGGACTCCATGAGTCCAAACAGATAAACTCCGATTCCGTTCCAATGTATTTATATCAATTAATTAATCCAATTAATTAATCATATCAAACACATAATAACATAATTAATTTCTCCAAGAAATAATTATATTCATGAATTAAATTAATCACCCAGTGAAATATTTAATTCATTAGGCCGTAAATCAATTTATCTAATAAGTCGATTTAAACATCCAATGTCCCAAATTTAGATATCCAATATCTAATATTCATAATGAGAGAATTAGCTTGATTCATTCTGTCGTCAATCCTATTGCGCGACTCGGTAGGTTCATCTCAGTCAGCAATGGGAGGAACCAAAGAGTAGTAGCACCACCTAGCCAGCCTGGCAGCCTACACTGTACCCCAACTGAGAACGAATGATGGGATCATTCAAGAACCATTCTGTTGTGAATACCAGTAAACGTATAAACCCTTCTTTCAAATGTCCCGATCAAGTTATAGGGTCACGGTCAGTCAAACCCTATCTGTACTTGACGCTATGCATGCGTTAATGCAAATCGAGATCATCAAGCTATCGTGTATCTAATACAACTAGCTCCAATGCTTTGGCGAAAGACTTATGATTGTAATATCCGCATTTTTCTTTCCCTTGTATTTTCATTTTCGGTGTATTTCTCGATCGTAGTGACCCTCGTGTATCTTTTAGTGTATCTTTTCCGTCAACTACTGATCTGATTCTCATTATTGTTGTGCGGAACCGCCGTTTCGGGGTTTCCGTGGATCCATTCTACGTTATGATGCGTTTTGAGATGTTCCATTTGATGTTTCGTTCATATTCCGGTGTTTTGGACCCTTTATATTCTGTATCTAGCGCACGCTAAATTTTCTGCATAGCGCACGCTAGAGGTCCCTTAGTAGCGCACGCTACGTTTACTTCGTAGCGCGCGCTAGCGAATTAGCCCTAGGAGTGGCAGTGCTGTTTCCAACCCTCTGGACTGGCGGATTAGCGTATGCTACGTAATCTAGCGCACGCTAATGTCGGGGGCTAGCGCACGCTGATATTTCCAGGTAACGTGCGCTAGCGTGGGTGTCCAGTACTGGACAGTTTACTACTGAACTCGGTCAGGTGCCAGGTAGCGCACGCTACATTTGTACGTTAGCGCACGCTAATGGGTCAGGTGAGTTTTGGGCAGTTATCTTCTGGACTCGGCTGATGTCCAGGTAGCGCACGCTATTGGTCGATAACGTGCGCTACCGAGAGGTTATTAGCGCACGCTACGTTTCGAGTAGTGCATGCTAACGGCCAGAAATCTGGCTACTGGACTGGGACGCTAACTGTATGGATTGGAATTTTATTCCATTAGCGCACGCTAACCTTGAGGAATTAGCGCGCGCTAACACTCCCTGGCTATATAAACCAGGGAGTTGACCGAGATGAACACAATTTCTCATTTCTTCCTCCTCTCCGTGGCTAACGCGATTCCGGGTGATTTTCTTGGCGATTTCTTCCTCCAATCATCTCATCCAACATCATCCTTGAATTCTTGGTGTATTATAACAACATCAACACAAATCTTCCACCCTAATCCGAGGTAAGATCTCTTAGAACCCTACGTTTGGATAATTTGGGGGTTTTGGGATTTTCGTCCGATTCATTCCGTTTTGTTGGTGGATTCATGTCGAATATGATTAATCTTGTTGATATCATTAGTTTTCCTATGGATTCATGGTATATTTTCATAGTTTTGCGAAATCGGGAGGGTTTGGTTGTGATCCGCCCTCGTTGTTATTTTTATACGAATATACATGAATCGTAGGCGGGTTTCCGGGTGTATTCCTTTTCCGTAATCGTTTAGAAGTGGTTGTGATTGTGTTATTCGAATCGTTAGGTTCATTTCTGCCGGTTCCTCGTGGTCGTGTTTGATCCTTCATTCCCGTTCGTGTCTCCGTCTATTTGATTGAGGCAAGTACCCTTATGAACTTACGATCTTGACATAGTAGTATTGTATGAGAAATTGTGTGTGTGTGTATACTCACTACGGGTTAGATCCGACGGGGTCTTGGTAGGGCTCCACGAAGCTGTGGAACCACGAGTTTGCTTTTAACCACTACGGGTTAGATCTGACGGGGTCTCGCTAGGGATCCATGAAGTTGTGGGTCCGCGGTTAATTGTGGTGCATTTTACAAATGTGGTTTGATCTTTCGCATTTCCGGAAATGAGTGTCTTGGAACTATGTTTTCTTGATTGCATGCATTACTATATGTGTAAGATGTAAGTTGTTCATTTGGTTACTTGTAATAGCGTAATTGCTAACCCCTCTGGGGACCCGTTTTGGAGAAATTCGTTTTATGAATTTTAGGTCAGGTTCATCGAGACGAACGGGTGCTGGACCAGTATGCGGATGATGGCCGTGCGTGATGATTGTGCACGAGTAGTGTCTTATTGCCTTTTATCGTTTTACCTTTTGTGGTCTTTAAACTAATAGAAGTACTCGAGTACTTAAGAATTTTTACTCATCTGGATTGTATTGTTGTTTATTATGTTATGTCGGATTATGGAGTTATGTTTGACCGGTTGAACCGGATGGATTATTTCGTTTGGCGTCTTTATGACGAGGTATTATTCTATTATTTCTGCGAGTTGATGAGTATGATGTTTGTTCAGCCTGGTGGGTCCCATATAGGGATTCACGGCGCTGTAATATACCTCGAATATCTTGGGGGTGTTACAAAAAATGGTATCAGAGCACTAGGTTTATGGATACCTAGGCTTGTCGGTTTATTAGGTCTTGTTGTGTTTTGTTTTGCACATCATCGTCACGCTGCCATGATTCCGGTACTACAAGTGCCCGTAAGTTTTCCTTCCTCTGTTCCTTATTCCCTTGTATCGTACCTTTGATTCTCGATTTGTGATTGTTCTTTTCTTGTACTTACCATCATATGGCTTTTGCTACTTATTTAACTCCGGTATGGATGCTGGAAGAGGTCGTGGTCGCGGTCGTGGTCGTGGTCGTGGACGCGGACGGGGACGTGGGGCAGCCGGTGGGGCGGCCACGTCGCAGTCTTCGGGAGCCGGCAATACCGGCGACCGTCACAGTCATGCTTCTTCTCAGGAGCGCGCCGACCTTGGTATTGCGGCTGTTATGTAGCAAATGGTGAATCAAATGGCGGCGATAGCTCAGGCGGTTCAGAACCCGGATCCGGCCCATTCTAATCGGGGCGGAGCGGATCGTTGGCTTCAGGATGTCATCAAGATGCATCCTCCTCATTTTTCGGGAGCTTCGGACCCGATCGGCTGGGAAGGGTGGATCAAGGAGATATCTAAAGTCTTCACTGCTACCAACTGTCCCGAGGACCGTAAGGTCCCTATTGCCCAGTACTTTCTCACTGGGGACGCTACGGACTGGTGGGAGGCTGTTGGGCCCAAAGATCATGCTGCTTCGTGGGCTGAATTTCAAGAATTGATGGAGACTGAATATTGCCCGTGGCCGGTCAGACAGGCTCGGGTACATGCTTTCTATGATGCTCAACCACGGGATATTCCCGTATCTCAAGCCATTGCCGATTTTAACAAGGAGTTGGGTTATGTGAAGACCCAAGTTGTCGAGGAAAGTGACAAAATTTTCCCTTTTTTCAGGCGGATGAAGTTGTCGATTCGGGACTATATGTCGGGGCTCGTCTGTACTACCTTGAAAGATTTACCAGAGCAGGGACCTCGCTTACGATATGTCTGTGACGGAGAGTGAGGCGGCCCGCGAAAGCAAGAAGCAGAAGTCTGCCGGGAATTTTTCGGGCCACAAAGGTGGGGGTCAGCAGAAATTCCAGTCTGCTAACTTTTCCGCTGGTGGTGGCCCAGCTCGATCTACTGGGTTTCCCCGTAGGGCTGCCAGTGCCCCTTCTCGAGAGGTGAAGTGTTTTAACTGTGGCCATCAGGGCCACATCAGTCGTATTTGTCCGAACCCTTTGCTGACGTGTAATCAGTGTGGCCAGCCGGGCCACAAGGCTGCTTTCTGTGGTGAGAGGGATAAAATCCTTGGTGCCCGGGCTTCCATTCCAACGCCTAGGGAACCAAGTGTGAATCAAGGATCGTTTGCTTCTCAAGCCCCGCCGAGTGCTAGTCGGGGGAGAGGTCGGGGTCAGCCCTCTAAGGGGGGAGCTTCCAGTGTCGGCTCAGCCCACCCGTGTGTCTATGAGATGTGGAGAGCCGATGACCCAAAGACTCCGTGGCGGTGTACCATTCATATTCTTTCTCATCCTGTCAGTGTGCTTTTCGATTCTGGTGCTACGCATTCGTTCATATCTCTGGAGTGTGTGCGCCGTTTGAGTCTCGACTGTTTGATGCCTTGTGAGCCCTTCATCGTTAAGCTTCCTAGCGGTGATAGGATCGTGGGTGATCAGGAGGTTCGAGACTGTTCTGTGCTTATTTGTGAGAGGGTTTGGCCCTCTAATCTTATTGTTGTGGGTATTGAGGGTGAGGATTTGATTCTCGGGGATGATTGGCTCGAGCGGCATGGTGCAATCATGAACTACCGCACGAGTATCATCACTATGTTAGCCGAGGACGGCACCGAGCACTCTTTTGTGGGGAGAAAGAGGGGAAACCAGAAGTTAGTTATTAACGCCTTGAAGGCGATGAGACTCCTGCGAAAGGGGTGTACTGGTTATTGGTGCTACGCCTTGAAGGCGGAGAGTGGTGGACTCGAGCTTTCGTCGATTCCAATCGTCAGTGAGTTTCCTTATGTGTTTCCTGACGAGTTACCGGGATTGCCACCGGATCGTGAGGTCGAATTTGCTATAGAGTTAGAGCCGGGCATGGCTCCTATTTCGAAGGCGCCGTATCGCATGGCACCTTCAGAGATGTCTGAGTTGAAGAAGCAGTTGAGCGAGCTTCTTGAGTCGGGGTATGTTCGACCGAGCACCTCGCCTTGGGGCGCACCGGTCCTGTTTGTGCGAAAGAAGGATGGTTCACTGCGTTTGTGTATCGACTATCGTGAACTAAACAAGGTGACCATCAAGAACAAGTATCCTTTGCCGAGAATCGATGACTTGTTCGATCAGTTGAAGGGAGCTACGGTATTCTCAAAGATTGATTTGAAATCGGGGTACTATCAGCTCCGGGTGAGGGAGTCCGATGTGCCGAAAACCGCTTTTCGGATGAGATACGGACATTATGAGTTCGTAGTTATGCCTTTCGGGTTAACTAATGCGCCGACGGTGTTCATGCAGTTGATGAACAAAGTCTTTATCTAGTATTTGGATAAGTGTGTCATCGTCTTCATTGACGATATTCTTATTTATTCGAGGAACGAGGAGGAGCATGCCCATCATTTGCGAGTAGTGTTAGACATTTTGAGGACCGAGCAACTCTATGCGAAGTTCTCGAAATGTGAGTTCTGGCTGAAGGAAGTGATGTTTTTAGGTCACGTGATTTCAGCCGAGGGGGTTAGTGTGGACCCGCAGAAGATCGAGGCAGTGTTGGATTGGGCACCGCCCAAGAATGTGAGGGAGCTCTGTAGTTTCTTGGGTTTGGCTGGCTACTATCGTAGGTTCGTCGAGGGTTTCTCGAAACTAGCTCGGCCACTTACACAGTTGCTCCAGAAATCCGAGAAGTTCGTCTAGAATGACGAGAGGCAGTCGAGTTTTGAGGAACTGAAGAAGCGTTTGACTTAAGCCCCGGTTTTGGCGTTGCCATGTGGCAACGAGGGTTTTGCCATTTATAGCGATGCTTCGGGTCAGGGTCTTGGGTGCGTATTGATGCAGCACGGCAAGACCATTGCCTATGCGTCGAGACAGTTGAGGCCGTATGAGCTGAACTACCCTACTCATGATTTGGAGTTAGCGGCAGTCGTTTTTGCGCTCAAGATTTGGCGTCACTATCTTTTCGGCTCTGCATGTCATATTTTTACCGATCATAAAAGTCTGAAATACATATTTACTCAGCGGGAGTTGAATATGAGGCAGAGGAGGTGGTTAGAGCTGATTAAGGATTATGACCTCGAAATCCTTTATCATCCGGGCAAGGCGAACGTCGTGGCCGACGCCTTGAGTCGGAAACCGGTTGCGTTGCGAACACTTGAGATCCTTACGTCTCAGTCTGAGCTTTGGCGGGCTTTGATCGAGTTAGATGTTGAAGTTTTGTTGCCTGGAGCTGTCGGGCAACTTTGTGCTTTAGAGATTTCGTCGTCTTTGATCGATGAAATTAAGCTGAAGCAGTTAGAGGATCCGATGATTACTCAGATCCGAGAGAACGTTCTTAAGGGAAAGTCTCCTGGGTTTGTGATTCATGAGGATGGTGTTTTGAGATTTCAGAGTCGGCTTTGTGTACCGAACGACTCAAAGTTGAGACAGAATATTTTGCGGGAGGCCCATGCTACACCTTATTCCGTTCATCCTGGTTCGAGTAAGATGTACAAGGACCTGAGAAGGAATTTCTGGTGGAATGATATGAAGGAGGAGGTCGTACAGTTTGTAGCGAGATGTTTGACTTGTCAGCAGGTCAAAATCGAGCATCAGCGACCGGCTGGGTTATTGAGTCACTTCCCGTTCCGGAATGGAAATGGGAAGATATATCGATGGATTTCATTTCGAGTTTGCCGAGATCGAGGTCGGGCATGAATATGGTATGGGTGATTGTTGATCGTCTGACCAAGTCGGCACATTTTCTGGGCATCAAGGACACTTGGGGCCCGGAGAAGTTAGCTTGTGTGTTTATAGCGCAGATTGTGAGGCTTCACGGTACACCGAAGTCTATTGTTTCGGATCGTGATGGCCGTTTTGTATCGCACTTCTGGCAGGCGGTGCATAAGGCGTTGGGTACCCATTTACGTTTGAGTACCTCTTTTCATCCCCAGTCAGATGGACAGTCGGAACGCACTATCCAGACGTCCGAGGATTTGTTGCGTGCTTGTGCTCTCGATTGGAGCAGTGACTGGGAGGAGCATTTGCCATTGATCGAATTCACGTACAACAATAGTTGGCATGCGTCGATTCGGATGGCACCGTATGAGGCACTTTATGGGCGGTGATGTCGATCACCGATTTGTTGGAATGAGGCGTCCGATTTGGTCGGGACCGAGCTGGATGTCGTTTTAGAGACGAGGCGGAAGATAGAATTAATTCGGGAACGGATGTTGACTGCCCAGAGTTGACAGAAGTCGTATGCCGACGTCCGTCGTCGACCTTTGGAATTCGAGGTGGGAGACCACGTTTTGCTAAAGGTGTCGCCGACGAAGGGAGTTTTTCGTTTCGGGAAGAAAGGGAAGTTGAGTTCGAGATTTATTGGACCCTTTGAGATTCTCGAGCGAGTCGGTGGGTTGGCATACCATTTGGCGTTACCTCCGGCCTTGAGCCATGTTCATAGCGTTTTTCATGTTTCCCAGCTGAGGAAATATGTCCCGGATCCTAGTCACGTCATCGATTATGGTGAGATTGATGTCGCCGAGGATATTACTTTTGAAGAGCGTCCTTTGAAGATTTTGGAGTATCGTGAGAAACGACTGAGGCACAAGATCATCCCTTTGGTCAAGGTGCAGTGGTCGAGACACGGTGTCGAGGAGGCAACTTGGGAAACCGAAGATAGCATGCGTGCTAGTTACCCTGAGATGTTTGTTTCTTAAGTTTCGGGACGAAACTTATTTTTAGAGGGGTAGAATGTAATATCCGCATTTTTCTTTCCCTTGTATTTTCATTTTCGGTGTATTTCTCGATCGTAGTGACCCTCGTGTATCTTTCAGTGTATCTTTTCCGTCAACTACTGATCTGATTCTCATTATTGTTGTGCGGAACCGCCGTTTCGGGGTTGCCGTGGATCCATTCTACGTTATGATGCGTTTTGAGATGTTTCATTTGATGTTTCGTTCATATTCCAGTGTTTTGGACCGTTTATATTCTGTATCTAGCGCACGCTAAATTTTCTGCATAGCGCACGCTAGAAGTCCCTTAGTAGCGCACGCTACGTTTACTTCGTAGCGCGCGCTAGCGAATTAGCCCTGGGAGTGGCAGTGCTGTTTCCAACCCTCTGGACTGGCGGATTAGCGTACGCTACGTAGTCTAGCACACGCTAATGTCAGTGGCTAGCGCACGCTGAGATTTCCAGGTAACGTGCGCTAGCGTGGGTGTCCATTACTGGACAGTTTACTACTGAACTCGGTCAGGTGCCAGGTAGCGCACGCTACATTTGTACGTTAGCGCACGCTAACGGGTCAGGTGAGTTTTGGGAAGTTAGCTTCTGGACTCGGCTAATGTCCAGGTAGTGCATGCTATGGGTCGATAGCGCGCGCTACCGAGAGGTTATTAGCGCACGCTACGTTTCGAGTAGTGCACGCTAATAGCCAGAAATCTGGCTACTGGACTGGACGCTAACTGTATGGATTGGAATTTTATTCCGTTAGCGCACGCTAACCTTGAGGAATTAGCGCGCGCTAACACTCCCTGACTATATAAACCAGGGGGTTGACCGAGATGAACACAATTTCTCATTTCTTCCTCCTCTCCGCGGCTAAGGCGATTCCGGGCGATTTTCTTGGCGATTTCTTCCTCCAATCATCTCATCCAACATCTTCCTTGAATTCTTGGTGTATTATAACAACATCAACACAAATCTTCCATCCTAATCCGAGGTAAGATCTCTTAGAACCCTACTTTTGGATAATTTGGGGGTTTTGGGATTTTCGTCCGATTCATTCCATTTTGTTGGTGGATTCATGTCGAATATGATTAATCTTGTTGATATCATTAGTTTTCCTACGGATTCATGGTATATTTTCATAGTTTTGCGAAATTGGGAGGGTTTGGTTGTGATCCGCCCTCGTTGTTATTTTTATACGAATATACATGAATCGTAGGCAGGTTTCCGGGTGTATTCCTTTTCCGTAATCGTTTAGAAGTGGTTGTGATTGTGTTATTCGAATCGTTAGGTTCATTTTCGCCGGTTCCTCGCGATCGTGTTTGATCCTTCATTCCCGTTCGTGTCTCCGTCTATTTGATTGAGGCAAGTACCCTTATGAACTTACGATCTTGACATAGTAGTATTGTATGAGAAATTGTGTGTGTGTGTATACTCACTACGGGTTAGATCCGACGGGGTCTCGGTAGGGCTCCACGAAGTTGTGGAACCGCGAGTTTGCTTTTAACCACTACGGGTTAGATCCGACGGGGTCTCGGTAGGGATCCACGAAGCTGTGGGTCCGCGGTTAATTGTGGTGCATTTTACAAATGTGGTTTGATCTTTGGCATTTCCGGAAATTAGTGTTTTGGAACTATGTTTTCTTGATTACATGCATTACTATATGTGTAAGATGTAAGTTGTTCATTTGGTTACTTGTACTAGCGTAATTGCTAACCCCTCTGGGGACCCGTTTTGGGGAAATTCGTTTTATGAATTTCAGGTCAGGTTCATCGAGACGAACGGGCGCTGGACTAGTATGCGGATGATGGCCGTCCGTGATGATTGTGCACGAGTAGTGTCTTATTGCCTTTTATCTTTTTACCTTTTGTGGCCTTTAAACTAATAGAAGTACTCGAGTACTTAAGAATTTTTACTCGTCTGGATTATATTGTTGTTTATTATGTTGTGTCGGATTATGGAGTTATGTTTGACCGGTTGAACCGGGTGGATTATTTCGTTTGGCGTCTTTATGACGAGGTGTTATTCTGTTATTTCTGCGAGTCGATGAGTATGATGTTTGTTCAGCCTGGTGGGTCCCATATAGGGATTCACGGCGCTGTAATATACCTCGAATATCTTGGGGGTGTTACAATGATCTCATCTGCCAATAACCGCATAGGACATATAACCCGCTCACTAACGGGAGAAAGAATTCTATCTTGGTATTCAGTAGGACCTGCTACTTGCCCGTCAAGATGCACGTCGAGGTTGACCCCCACCTTCCGGTTTACAGGGTCGAACTACTCTAATGAAAATCTTGACGTCACAAGCACATCCCTACTAAATCCTCAAGTCGAAGGTTCACGAATACCTATCACAACCTTTTGATTCCGTCATTGACTGTCCCAGAGTGAAATCCGTGTGACGAATCGAGGGCGAGTCTGTTCGAGTATACTAATCCAATTAGCATACCTATAACGTGTGCTCCCACTAACCATTAGTGTTCGACATGCACTCTCCATTTCAAAGAACACGTCATACAAGTCTTCACATAAACTTAACGCCCAGTCAAGTTTCATTGACTTGCGAACGATTAAGTATTTGAGCTATAAACCTTTCCAGTGCCGACCCCCTTATCCAATAAGGAGTGGAACGTTTTGCTCTCAAATACACGGACTAGTTTCTATATGTATATTTACGAGTTAGGAATGCCAGTAACTACCAGTAAATAAAGAAACATTCATTGCCTTATATTAATGATTTACATAATTACAAGTACAATGCCCTCACTCAACATCCTCTGAGTGGCATTCGAGGGCATACTCCCAACAATCTCCCACTTGCACTCAATGCCACACACTATGGTATATAATACCCATGTTCTCCAGATTATGCTCCAAGCTAATCTGAGAATGTGGCTTGGTCAGTGGATCAGCGACGTAGTTGGCTGACTCTACTCTATGCAGCACAATGTATCTCTTGCGAACAAATTCTCTTATGAGATGATACTTCCTCTCAATATGTTTGGTGCTCTTGTGAAACCTCGGCTCCTTGGCCTGCGCTACAGCTCCGTCGTTGTCGCAAAGACAAATGAACAGCATTTCAAGACATGGTATCACTTGAAGTTTACCCAGTAACTTCTAAATTCTTCGTTTGGAGGCCTCCGAGGCCGCTTTATACTCAGCCTAACAGGTGGAATTAGCAGTCGCGCTATTACTTGGCACTATGCCAAGATACTGCTCTTCCATTAAGAGTAAATGTAGCCAGAAGTAGACATATAATCGTCTTTCTGTCCTTGGAAGTCCAATACAGTGAATCCCACCACATTCTGTTCTCCACCACCATATATAAGAATCAGATCTCTTAGTACTTCTAAAGTACTTGAGAACATTCTTTACGGCAGTCTAATGTTCCCTGACTGGGTTAGCCCGAAACCTACTTACCACGCTTCCAGCATGCGCAATGTCAGGTCTTGTACACAATAAAGCATATGTAAGGCTACCCACTTCTGAAACATATGGTATATAACTCATTTCCTTTCATTGTTCCTCACTATGAGGACACATCTTCAAGGTGAGTTTTATTCCATGTCGCATCGGAAGGAACCCTCTTTAAGATCTAATCTATATAGAGTGCTTGGGAAAAACTTATCATTCTCTTCGATCTATCCCAGTAGAGTGGAATCCCAAGAATATAGGTTTCTTCTCCCAAGTCTTTCATGGAGAAATTACTCGAAAGCCAAGCCCAGAACTGAGCATTCCCACATCATTTCCTATTAGTAGAATATCATCTACATATAGTACTTTAGGATGTGATCTTGCTCCCACTAACCCTCTTGTATACACAAGATTCCTCTTCATTTTTCACGAAGTCAAACTCTTTGATCGTCTCTTCAAAATGAAGGTCCCAACTACATGAAGACTGCTACAGTCCATTTCATGGAGTCTACATCCACCATTGCTAGGTCATTTGGTCGCGGGTCGGTCTCTTGTTTATCACTTGGAACCTCGAGGAAACCCAGTTCCTCCATGTGCATAAAACTATACCTCTCAGGTAATTGAGACACCCTACTAGACCTACGAGGTGGTTGTACTTGTGTTTCAGAAGGTTCGGTTCCAGTTTCTTGCATAGGTGTCTCCCGAGGAGTTTCATTGTATTCTTCTAAAGAAATACTTCTACCTGCTCCGCCTTCCTGAATGAACTCATCTTCCAGGAAGTGTTCTTGTAAAGCAATAACGATCTTTCGATCTCCGGGCATGTAGAATAGATATCCCATCTGTAACACCCCGAGATATTCGGAATAATTACAGCGCCGTAAACCCTTTTAGTAAAGATTTACAAGCCTAAATAAAAGAAATGTAAATATAATTCATCCTTACAACTGAAGTTCAAAATACAGAACTGGTTCAACTGATCCAAAGAGTTAACTTATACAACCATATCGAAAATGACATTATTAAAACACATGTACTCGAGTACTAAAGTGAACCAAGAAGACAATCACAATAATAATAAACATCAACCACATCACTGAGCCATTTCATCGTCTCCGTTTGCATCGTGGTTGCTTCCCCGCTCCTCGGCTACCTGAACATCAAAACAATGTCCACCCCCGAAGGGGTTAGCAAAACAATGCTAGTACAAGTATCATAATACATAAATCATCAGTGCATCATAAAACATGCAAAACGGACTTCCATCATCGGAATCCAATGATGTGAATCCTCACGATTCCATCAACACAATACAGGGTAATCCAGCGATCCAGCGCCCTTGGTATAGATCCCCATGATGATCCCGTCGGACCAACGCATGGTGGAAAACCCATCCAGCGATCCAGCGCCCTCAGCATAGATCCCCATGATGATCCCGTCGGACCAATGCATGGTGGACATTCGATCCAGCGCCCTCAGCATAGATCCTCATGACCCCATCGGATCATTTATACCATAAACCAATCAATTATGCATACATATATGCATTTCAATACGTTCATCAATACGAACAATTTACAACGAATACCATGAGAATTTAAAGACATAAATCTCATATTTGACAACATGAACAAAACCATATGCATGATCAAAGTTCCAATATAAATCAAACTCAACATACGATACTTGCCTCGAAAATGGCAAGAATGAAATACTCCAACAAAAGACATGCGTCCGTATGCCACCGCCCCTCGATCGTCCCCTATGCAAGGCTCGGACCTAAGAAATAATAAAGAATTCCTCTCAAGTCGTACGAACGTCTAACAATCCGGTTTACGGCCGCAAGCTCTAAAAATGAATTCTACCTGAACTACTTAGCGCGTGCTACGTATTCTACGTAACGTGCGCTAAGCCTGCCCGTTAACGTACGCAAATGACCAAGTTTAGCGTGCACTAGCTGTGTAATGACAGTCCTCTCTAAACAGCCGACTGCCCTGCCTGATGACATAACGTACGTTACGTACCCAACGTAGCGTACGTTACTCATTCCCGATAGCGCACGTTAATATATACATCTTAGCGTGCGCTAACCGTGCATGGCAGTCACTACTGGGTAAAAACTTGAGATAAAGGTGATGAAAACTCATGAAATCCTCAGTGTTAATACATGCCAACTCCGTGCATATCATGCTCATACGGTTTATGAAAGATATTTATGGATTAAATGACTACGAGACACAAGGATACGTATCATCATTACTACACCATAATTCATCTTGATCTTCAAGAAAATATCCTAAGTTCAATTCATTCCAAGTCCCAAAACATATGATTCCTTACGTAAAACATAAGAACTAGGTAATCTCCATATACTGGTCATAATCACTTTTGAAGATACATGAATATGCTTAGGAGTCCAAATACTAAAAAGGTTCAATGGATTATACGATGAATAAGTACCGAAACGTCAAAATATCCTTCTAACACATGATGTTCGACTACTAACGAATTTAACTGACTAGATAATCCCAAATCATGATCAAAACGTCCTTCGGAATATTACTAATATTGGTGAAGAATCACCTACCTCCAAGTAGTGAAGAACACGAAGGAACTTGTAGAAATCCAACACCGAGAGCTTGACCCCCAATATCCAACGATCTACAATCTTCAACTCGAGCTAGGATAATGATATGAAGGGTTTAGGATGAAGAGAGTAATTCTCTAAGTCCAAAGATTCGGATGTGGGAAGTGAAAGGACTGAAAATACGAAAAAGGATGTTGTCCTATTTATAGAAAGTGATTATTAGCGCGCGCTAGTCCATATTCATAGCGTGCGGTAACGGCTATTTGAAACTTACTGATTTCACTGTACTCAGCCTTTAGCGTGCGCTATCCACATATGAGTAGCGTGCGCTAACGCGTTGACTTGGCTTTTTTCCGAAAGCCGTCTAGGTTCATCCCGACATAATCCGACCGAAATCCTCAGCCGATCTCACCTACCACCCTATCGTAATCATGCTGACTACGTATAGCGTGCGCTAATGTTCATGCACAGCGTGCGCTACGGATCCAAATTAGCGTACGCTACATATAGTCGATAGCGTGCGCTATATGCACAGAATCACAAATTTTAAATCACATTCATGAAATCATACGCTCAACAACACCGGATTATGAAATACGGAGAATAATACTCAGATCAAAATGCAACAATTACAATATCACAATTTCCAAATACATATCAGAAATCTCGGGTATTACATCTTTCCTCCCTAAAAAGAAGTTTCGTCCCGAAACTTAAGATGAAAACAACTCTGGATATCTAGTCTTCATACTGTCCTCCGTTTCTCAAGTGGCCTCTTCAACTCCGTGTCGTGACCATTGTACTTTAACCAAGTGTATTGGTTTATTCCTCAATTGTTTGATCCGACTCTCAAGTATCTTGATTGGTCTCTCTTCGAAGGTGCCGACATTCGCTATCTCGATCTCATCGAACTCAATAATGTAACTGGGATCCGGTACATACCTCCGTAGTTGGGATACATGAAATACATTGTGAACGTGAATCAGCGATGGCGGTAAGGCCAACCTGTATGCTAAATCTCCAACTCTCTCAAGGATCTCGAATGGTCCGATATATCTCGGACTTAGCTTGCCTTTCCTCCCAAAACGGAAAATTTCTCGTGTAGGAGACACCTTCAATAGTACGTGGTCCCCAATGTCGAACTCTAGAGGGAGACGACGTACGTCTGCATAAGACTTCTGTCGACTCTGGGTAGTCAACAGTCTTTCTCGAATCAAAGCTATCTTCTCTTGAGTCTGAACTATCAATTCCGGTTCCGTCCCGATCAAGTCCGAAGAATCATCCCAGCACAGGGGTGATCGGCATCTTCTCCCGTACAAAGCTTCAAATGGTGCCATCTTAATAGAAGCATGCCAACTATTATTGTAGGTGAATTCAATCAGTGGCAAATGAACTTCCCAATCAGTCGACCAATCTAAGGCACAAGCTCTAAGCATGTCTTCTACTGTTTGTATAGTCCTTTCGGACTGACCGTCCGTTTGGGGGTGATAAGCCGTGCTAAACTTGAGCTCAGTCCCCAAAGCCCTGAGAACTGCTTTCCAGAAGTGCGACACGAAGCGACCATCTCGATATGAAATAATGGTCTTCGGCGTCCCATGCAATCTGACTACCTCTGCAATGAATACTCGCGCCAATCTCTCGGGTCCCCAAGTATCTTTAATTCCTAGGAAATGAGCCGACTTGGTTAGTTGATCAACTATAACCCAAATCATGTTCATTCCCGTTTTGGTCCTAGGCATATTGGTGATGAAATCCATCGAGATATCCTCCCACTTCCACTCAGGAATCGGAAATCTTAACCTGCTGACAAGTCAAACACTTCAAAACGTACTCTGCTACGTCCTTCTTCATATTCCACCACCAGAAGTTTTGTTTTAGATCCTTATACATCTTACTGCTGCCCGGGTGAATAGAATAACGCTCGCTATGAGCTTCCTTCAGAATTGTCCGTCTCAAATCATCAGCATCGGGAATGCAAAGTCGACTCTGAAATCTCAAAACTCCATCATCTTGTATCACGAATCCTGGGGCCTTTCCTTTCTTTACTTCGTCACATAACCGAAGGATCAGAGAATCATTCAGCTGCTTAGATTTGATCTCCTCGACTAGTGATGAAGTCAGTTCCATCACATATAGTTGCCCTTGGATTCCTGGTGCCCATACATCAATCCCTTCGCGGATCAGTTCCCGTTGAATGCTGGTTTGGGATGTAAGTGCTTCCAACACTCGAAGAGAAATAGGTTTACGGATCAATGCATCGGCTACTACGTTTGCTTTATCCGGATGATAGAGAATTTCCAAGTCGTAATCCTTGATCAATTCCAGCCACCTTCTCTGCCTCATGTTTAATTCTTTCTGACTGAAAATGTACTTGAGGTTCTTATGATCTATAAAGATCTCGCAATGAGTGCCGTACAAATAGTGTCGCCAAATTTTCAAGGCAAAGACCACAGCTGCTAGCTCCAGATCGTGAGTCGGGTAATTAACTTCGTACAGTTTCAACTGCCGAGAAGCATAGGCAATCACCTTATCCTTTTGCATCAACACGCATCCCAGACCCTGATTTGAAGCGTCGCTGTATACCATGAATCCATCAGTCCCATCCGGTAACGCTAATATAGGTGCTTTCGTCAGTCTCCTCTTAAGTTCGTCGAAACCAGCCTGGCATTTCTCATCCCACGCGAACTTTTGAGTTTTCTGTAATAGCTGAGTGAGCGGACGAGCAATTTTGGAAAATCCTTCTACAAAACGGCGATAATATCCCGCAAGTCCTAAGAAGCTTCGGACTTCTTTCACGTTACTAGGAGCTTCCCATTCCAAGATTGCTTCGACTTTCTTCGGGTCCACATGAACTCCGTCAGCTGATATCACATGCCCAAGGAAAGTTACTTCCTTAAGCCAGAACTCGCATTTGGAAAGCTTTGCATACAGTTGTTCCTTCCTCAAGATGCTCAAAACCACACGCAAATGCTCAGCGTGCTCCTCTGCGTCTTTCGAATATATCAAGATGTCATCGATGAAGACGACCACAAATTTATCCAAGTATTCTAAGAATACCCGATTCATCAATTGCATGAATACCGCAGGGGCATTGGTAAGTCCAAATGGCATCACTACAAATTCATAATGCCCGTACCGGGATCTGAAAGCAGACTTTGGTATATCCGATTCCGTAATTCTCAACTGATGGTATCCTGATCGCAAGTCAATCTTCGAGAATACCCTTGCCCCTTGCAGTTGATCAAACAAGTCATCGATCCGAGGTATAGGATACTTATTTTTGATTGTCACTTTGTTGAGCTCCCCATAATCGATACATAATCGAAGGGATCCGTCTTTCTTCCGGACAAAGAGAACGGGCGCTCCCCAAGGAGAAATGCTAGGTTGAATATAACCCTTCTGTAATAATTCCTCCAGTTGCTTCTTTAGCTCATACATCTCGGTTGGCGCCATGCGGTATGGTGCTCTGGATATAGGAGCGGCTCCAGGCTCTAATTCGATAGTGAACTCTACCTCTCTCTGCGGAGGTAACCCAGGTAGTTCGTCAGGAAATACATCTGAGAATTCATTCACAACCGGAATAGATGAGAGCTCTACTCCTTCCTCTTTCCTCATGGCATAGCACCAAAGTCCATGACATCCCTGCTTCAGCAATTTCACGGCTTTCATTGCTTTGATCAATTTTCCCTAGCTTCCCGGCCTCCATCCTCGGAATAAGTGTTCAGATCCGTCATCAGCAATGATAGAAATGACTCACTTTCGATAATTCAGAATAGATCCATAACGGTTGAGCCAATCGTCTCCGAGAATTACATCATCACCATGAATGTCAACTACAATAAGATTCGATGGCCAATCTCTCCCTCCTATAGACACTGAAAAATCTCTAGTTTCTAGGGTTCTCACAATTCTCTCTCCGCTCGGCAAACCCACAACATATGGTTCACAATCATACAAGCACGAGATTTTCAAACGATTTACACAGTTCAAAGATATAAAAGAATGCGTAGCTCCTGAATCTAATAAGACACTAACTGGTTGCAAAAGGATCTGAATTGTACCTGATGCAACAGTCGTGTTCTGATCGTCTGACTTCTTCATCTCGTAAATACGCGGCGGAACGGACCCAGCGCTGGATGCCTCTCCCTTCCCAACATTCTGCTGCTGGAAACCGCTTTGCTGCGTCTGGTTTACACTAGTGTCTTTCGGAACCGGTACAAGAGTGCGAGTACCAAAAGATCGAGTCGCATTTCCTCAAAATGTTGCGCGATGCCCTTCCTGTCCACACTCGAAACAGGTCACAGCAGGCGCGAAACAGTCACGTCGAACATGCCCCGCTTTGCCACAGTTATAACATTTCTTCCCTGCGTCTGAAACGGTTGGTGTTGCCCGGAATTTCTTTCCACCTCGAGAAGGATGCGGAGGCCTCCTGGATGAATGAAAAGAGGACTGGACACTGCGAGGCCCACTACTCTTATTCTCCGTGAAGTTGCCAGCCACTTTCTGCTTCTTTGCTTCCATTGATTTCTCTACTGCCGCCTCTTTCATATCATAGGCCAGTGCCTTATCCTGATACTGACCCCAATATCCAACGATCTACAATCTTCAACTCAAGCTAGGATAATGATATGAAGGGTTTAGGATGAAGAGAGTAATTCTCTAAGTCCAAAGATTCGGATGTGGGAAGTGAAAGGACTGAAAATACAAAAAAAGATGTTGTCCTATTTATAGAAAGTGGTTATTAGCGCGCGCTAGTCCATATTCATAGCGTGCGCTAACGGCTATTTGAAACTTACTAATTTCACTGTACTCAGCCTTTAGCATGCGCTATCCACATATGAGTAGCGTGCGCTAACGCGTTGACTTGGCTTTTTCCTGAAAGCCGTCCAGGTTCATCCCGACATAATCCGACCGAAATCCTCATCCGATCTCACCTACCACCATGTCGTAATCATGCTGACTACGTATAGCGTGCGCTAATGTTCACGCACAGCGTGCGCTACGGATCCAAATTAGCGTACACTACATATAGTCGATATCATTCGCTACATGCGCAGAATCACAAATTTTAAATCACATTCATGAAATCATACGCTCAACAACACCGGATTATGAAATACGGAGAATAATACTCAGATCAAAATGCAACAATTACAATATCACAAGTTCCAAATACATATCAGAAATCTCGGGTATTACACCATCGTCCCAGATGGGAATCCAATGAAACGTCCCTTCGCGAACCTAGCTTCCAACTTCTCCACCTTAGTCTTCTTGACATAGGCGGGACATCCCCAAAACCTAATGTGATTAAGACTTGGTTTCCTGCCCTCCCACATATCATGTGGAGTTTTAGGAACGGATTTGGAAGGACATCTGTTCAAGATATACGCGGCAGTCAGGAGTGCATACCCCCACAGGTAAATCGGCAAGTCAGTATAGCCCAGCATGGAACGGACCATGTTCAACAGGGTCCCGTTCCTTCTTTCTGACACACCATTTAACTGAGGAGTACCTGGAGGTGTTAGTTGTGAAACTATTCCATGTTCCTTAAGAAACTCGTCAAACTCCGTACTCATATACTCGCCACCTTGGTCCGACTGAAGTGCTTTGATATGATTACCAGTTTGTTTCTTGACTAGGGCCTTGAATTCCTGGAATTTCTCAAAGGCCTCGGATTTATGTTTTCATTAAGTATACATAACCATACCTAGTATGATCATCTGTAAACGTAATGAAATATTGATATCCGTCACGTGCTGCTTCCAAAACACCACATACGTCAGTATGGATTAATCCCAGTTTATCAGCGGCTCTTTCAAAAGTCCCTGTGAAGGGGGACTTAGTCATTTTGCCTTTAAGGCAAGATTCACAAGTAGGAAAGGGATCCGATCCCAATGGACCCATAAGTACATCCTTTTCCATCTTGTAAACCTTGGTCTGACCAACATGACCAAGTCTAAGATGCCATTTCAAAACTTGATTGGTTTCATCCCTACCACGTTTTCTAGTCATAGTATTCACAACTACTTTGTTGCTGAGATTTAGATGATACAATCCATTCAACAATGTAGCAGTACCCACTAGTTTATTTGTATAATAAATTTTGCAGGAACCATCACCAAGGAAAAATGAAAAGCCTTTTCGGTCCATGACCGGAATGGATACAATATTTTTGTGCCCCTTGGGCAAAACAAGTACATCTTCTAAAGTCAAAACAAAGCCGGATTCTAAACCCAGAAGAAGTGATCCTATGTCGGTCGTTTTATGTCGAGAATTATACTCTCCGACCGGCGATCGCCTCAGAGATCGGGCGACCGAGGCACAGCCGAGCAGACGAGGCAGGCAGCCGAGCAGGCGACCTAGCCATTACCGATCAGCCGAGGCAGAACTGCCGACCAGCGACCAGGCGGCCTAGCCTTAGCCCCCCAGACAAGATATATCGGCCAACCGAAGGTCCCAGGACAAGTCCTGGTGCAGAGCGATCGGCATCTAAGACGATCGTCTCTCGGCACTTGGCGATCGACTCCTGGTGGCCGACGACCAGACGATCATCTCTCGGAACCTGCCGACCGACCCTTGGTGACCAACCGATGTCGACCCCTGGTGGCCGATCATTGACGACCGCATCATGCCGAACGAAGTTGATGGTCATCCAGTCGGCAAAGGCCGAGCCTCAGGACAGACCCCACGTGCAGCGCCGGGACAAGATCCGCATTTCACGGATCATTGACCACAGCCTGTCAGCATCCGTCCACCAGCCGACAGGCCCGCCGAAAGTTGTCAATAGGACCGCATGTGACAGTGACTCCGGACGTGTGCTGGCTCCTCATTGGACCGCACAGCTGGCTGCCAGCAGCTGCCTTGAACTTTAGGCCGACAGCCCGTGTGACTTAAGGACGATCGCTCCATTATTATAATGGCCGGAAGGCGATCGCCCGCCAGAGGACAAGGCACCGCTGCCCCTATAAATACAAGGCAGCCTGCACTTGGATTTGAGGCTTGCATTATCGCGATTTCAGCACTTAATACAGAAGCAATACAAACACTTGGCTTTCTCCTACTCTTGGCAACAGCTATCTTTTGGTTCTTTCTTCTCTCGGCCTCTCTCATCAAGAAGACGATCGGCAGGGACGAAGAACACCAGGGCTTCGCTCAAGAGCTGGATTAACAGGGTCTTTTTACACTCATTGTACTTAGATTCTCACATTAATACTTGTATCCACGAATATTTGTATTAATAACATCTCGTGAGAGCATTCAAGCCCGGGCCTAACAAACCCGGCAAATCTTGTGTTGATTCATATTCTCTCGGAAGTGTTCCCGCAAATTTTGTTTGTTGTCCGTCCATTCCAGCAGTATTTAATCTTCGGATAAATATTTTGGGCAACAACAATTGGCGCTAGAAGGAGGGCATCTAACCCTCAAATTTTCATTCCTACCGTCTCGAAGAACACTCACTGTTCTCGGGGCATATACTTGAAGTGACACTCACTGCCCTTCAAAGAAATCTTTCAGAAATCATGTCTTCCGCCTCCGCGTCGAAGAAAGCCGCTGACCAGCCCGCCAGGCGCCTCGTTCCGTCTCAGTCCGAGCCACGGCCGATGGTGGAAGGTAGCCGCCGCGGTCCGAGATGCTCGATCCCGCCCCTGGGGGCCGGCCCGAGTCTCTCACTCGATCAGTTCCGAACCGCGGAACAGATCGAGGAGGCCATGGCCGTCCTTCAGGAGCGACGGAGTGCTCTCGGCGCACCTCCCGCTGTCACCCCATCGGCCATCTGCCGAAGGACCAAGCGGAAGCATAAGGCATTGCTGGCCGAGCGATCGCCAGGAGGCTCCCATCCGTAGGAAGAGGCGCTCGCCAGTCGGGGCAGCTCTGTTTTCGATCGCCTAGGAAGCGACCCGACCTGGCGACCGGGGCAGTCCGGCCCCAGCCACGAGACGACGGAGTTTGAGTCCGTCACCAGGAGCTCGGCCTACCCGACTCCCAGAAGGTAGCCCAGCCGGCTGGCTCCCCCTCGCCAAATAGCCGAGGTCGGCAGCAGCGGAGTCTGGAGATCGGTACACGATCGCCTCGGCTCCCGCTCCCAAAGCCGATCCGCAAGTGACCGAGCCACGGCGATGGCCGCGATGAAACGTCAGCTCGACAACATGAAGGCGCTCCTGGAATCTGGGGCAGGCGCCAAAAAGACGATCGCCGAGCCGAGCGAGCCGCTCGTGGTCGGCATCGAGCTCGCCCCTGTGCAGCACAAGATCACTCCCCCGCAAACACCCTTGTACGAGGGGAGATCGGACCCCGAAGTGCACCTGAGCAAGTTCAACATCTACATGACCGGGTGTGGGGCATCTGACGCGAATAGGTGCCGAATGTTCCCTATGACGTTGGACGACCTCGCCTACAGGTGGTACGCCTCATTGCCACCTCGGTCCATCAGCTCCTTTAACCAATTGGCGAACGTCTTCACAGCGTACTTCACCACCAGGGTCGCCCGGCCGGAAGGTCCCCTTCGCATGATGCAAATCAGGCAGGGAGAAGAAGAGTCTGACACGGACTACATTGACCGAGTAGACGAGATCATCCTCAAAGGCGAGCCCGTAAGCGATGAGATCGCCCTCTACTCGGTCCTAGGAGGATTTCATGGTCTATCGCCTATGTTCAGGCATCTCACGAAGGACCAACCCGCGACCTACGCAATCTTCCGAGCTAAGGCCGCAGGCTTCCTGGCCAAGCAAAGGATTCTTCTCAACCTTTGAACAGCGCGATCGGCGCCCGAACCACGATCTCCCGTCCGATCGCCAGTATCAACTTACGAATAATGCGATCGACTGCCGAGCAACGATTACCAGTCTTCTAGCCCGATCGCCGATCATCAAGCTACATCACCAAACCGGAGGACTCGCTCGCCACCTACAGTTCACCATCTAACATGACGGACTAAGGCATGAGATCGCCTCCACCGCACATCATACAAGCCATGGTCCTGCTAGTCGATGGAACCGGCTGCTTCGGCCATGCAAGGTCCCTTTGGACCAAGATCGCCCGCCCTTCGTTTAAATACGAGGCTGGCGTAGTCTGAGGGCCCTCCAAAACTAATCAGTGGACACGATCGCCCGCCCTCAAGGTTCATCATCTAACATGGCGAACCCGGACAATGCGAAACGTGCTACTACCCCCATCTCAACGTACACCGTCGAGGTTCGCCATCGTCATGGCGGGCCGAGGTGGAAGCAGAGCTAACAAGCCGCGGAGGTGGAGTTGATTAATCCGACGGCACCCCGCGCAAGGACTCCTCTAGACCAAGACCGCACGCCCTTCGTTTAAATACGAGGCGAGGCGCAGCCTAACAGAGGATCCTCATAATAAAATGAGTCACGAGACACTCACTGTCTTCGCACACAAGACACGGTCATGGAGTCAGTCCATCGAACTCCGCGACTGTGCACGGTTCCTCAGCGACGAAACTATAAGTTTCTACGAGGGATCGGCCAATGTTGTTTTTTGCAGGTACAAGACCGAAAGATAGCTAGCCAATCGACCATGATCGCCCAAGTCCGAATCCGAAGTCCAGCACGGTCGCCCGTCTAGATCCTACACGATCGCCAACAAGAACCAGCTCACTCCATGTCTTCAAGCATCGGACCAAGCTGGGGGGCAATTGTTATGTCGAGAATTATACTCTCCGACCGGCAATCACCTCAGAGATCGGGCGACCGAGGCACAGCCGAGCAGATGAGGCAGGCAGCCGGGCGGGCGACCTAGCCATTGCCGATCGGCCGAGGCAGAACTGCCGACCAGCGACCAGGCGGCCTAGCCTTAGCCCCACAGACAAGATATATCGGCCGACCGAAGGTCCCAGGACAAGTCCCGGTGCCGAGCGATCGACATCTAAGACGATCGTCTCTCGGCACTTGGCGATCGACTCCTGGTGGCCGACGACCAGACGATCATCTCTCGGCACCTGCCGACCTACCCTTGGTGACCAACCGATGTCGACCCCTGGTGGCCGATCATTGACGACCGCATCATGCCGAACGAAGCCGATGGTCATCCAGTCGGCAAAGGCCGAGCCTCAGGACAGACCCCACGTGCAACGCCGGGACAAGATCCGCATTTCACGGATCATTGACCACAGCCTGTCAGCATCCGTCCACCAGCCGACAGGCCCGCCGAAAGTTGTCAGTAGGACCGCATGTGACAGTGACTCCGGACGCGTGCTGGCTCCTCATTGGACCGCACAGCTGGCTGCCAGCAGCTGCCTTGGACTTTAAGCCGACAGCCCGTGTGACTTAAGGACGATCGCCCCATTATTATAATGGCCGGAAGGCGATCGCCCGCCAGAGGACAAGGCACCGCTGCCCCTATAAATACAATGCAGCCTGCACTTGGATTTGAGGCTTGCATTATCGCGATTTCAGCACTTAATACAGAAGCAATACAAACACTTGGCTTTCTCCTACTCTTGGCAACAGCTATCTTTTGGTTCTTTCTTCTCTCGGCCTCTCTCATCAAAAAGACAATCGGCAGGGACGAAGAACACCAGGGCTTCGCTCAAGAGCTGGATTAAAAGGGTCTTTTTACATTCATTGTACTTAGATTCTCACATTAATACTTGTATCCACGAATATTTGTATTAATAACATCTCACGAGAGCATTCAAGCCTGGGCCTAACAAACCCGGCAAATCTTGTGTTTATTCATATTCTCTCGGAAGTGCTCCCGCAAATTTTGTTTGTTGTCCGTCCATTCCAGCAGTATTTAATCTTCAGATAAATATTTTGGGCAACAAAAGGTCGCCTAGACACTATGCCCGCTTCCGACTGTGATCATAACTTCTCCAGCTCCAAGCTTCCTACTTTGTTCCAGATCCTGATTCACGGTACAAATATGAGAACTAGCACCAGAATTCAGTATCCAGGAAGTAGAAAATACAGTAGCAGAACAATTTGTTTCCAAAACTAAAAGTTCTGTACCTAAAGTGCCATGAAGAATCGGACAGTCTCTAGCCCAGTGGCCCAGCTCACCGCACTTGAGACAAGCATCCTTCTTCTTCTTGTTCTTTGGAACCATCGAGGACTTGCCCTTTCCTTTAAGGTCCTTAACTTGTGGTCCAGTTTGCTTCTTGGTCTTTTTCTTCTTGTTCTTAGACCTCCGAGGTCCAGAAGAATTCACAAGAGCAGACTCCTTCATCCGTGGAGTCTTCATCTGAGACTGAGCGGTCACAAGTTTGTTCATTAGCCCAGCTAAATTACATGCAATCTCATTGCAGTTGAAGTTCATAACAAACTGTGAGAAGGAATCAGGGAGAGACTGTAGGATAAGGTCGGTTTGGAGAGAAGTATCCATTTTAAAATCAAGAGCCTCCAATCTCTCGATCATGGATATCATTTTTAGGACGTGTTCCCCAACCTTCCTTCATCCTTGCACCGAACAGTTACTTGGATATCTCATATCTAGCAGTTATGCTGTGCTCACCATAAAGCTCGGTTAAGTGAGATAGAATCTGCCTAGCAGAAGTCATTTTGTCATGAGCTCTCTGAAGCTCATTAGACATGGAAGCCATCATATAAGCACGGACTTTCACGTCATCCTTAACCCACTTTTCGTGGTTTTCAATCTCTTCCTGATTGGCTCGGGTCCGCCACGGGAGAGCCTTTGGAATGTCCGTCTCCAAGACGTATCCCAGTGCCTCTATCTTGAGGACTATCATCGGATGGAGCCAATCCACAAAGTTAGGTCCCATTAAGGTGTTCTTTTCGGCGAGTGCGAGTGGATTCATTGTCATATTGAGATTTGAGTCTGCATTAAGTACGATAGATTAATTAGTGACTCATTCAATTATGTTCTGAGTATAGAATTAAGGTCTTTTCTATTCTTGTTACCCAGCTCCCACTATTTTTATCGGAATAACACACTCCCATGTGAAATCCGGAAGTATCGTCGCTCTACTTCATAGTGGTAATCGAGTTCTAATGAATGATTTGATCTTCTTTTTCCCCTTGTTCACTCCCCTCAACCTATACGGTTTCTATGGTTCGTGAACAAGTTAAGTTTATACCATCGACGCAAATCAGTTTCACAATTGAATCTTATCCGGCAACCTATCAGGTTTCTAGGGATAAAATTTGCTCCAACCGAAGGCATCCAATGCGCTCCCGGTAATTTATCTGTCCTCCCCGAATGACTACCCCGATAACTCGGAAGCATAGCACATCCGGTTTGGATTTCAATTTCCCGAAAACTCGATGGAGGGAAGGAAAACCTTGAAACCTTATAAACTTAATAATTTATCGTGAGAGAATTTTCGCGATTAACGTTACACTTTGCACATTAATCGTTTAAGCGCGTTTGTGGCATTCATACAATATGAAACAACCATTCACAACCTAGTTGCTACCAACATGTGGTTCATGGACCGTTCCTAGAAAACAAAAACTCCGTAATCTAATTACAAGTCTTCGTCTTGAATCTTCGTCTTCTCGAAATGGATCTTCCTCTGGTCTTCGTCATTACATATAAATTTTACATCGAAAATTGCATCCTAGATACAAACATTTCTAGTAAAATAAATAGGCTCAAAACGGCCTTTACAACCCAATCGAATAAAACGAACGATTCAAAACTAAGTCCACGAACCACATCCCCATTAAAAAGCATTCATCCAATAAATACTATATAAATGGAAAGCGTAGAGATACATTGATCCAATCAACAATACGAACCGATCAAATCGATTCACACAATCGGTAATATGATAACGTTCAAAATAATTCGGTCAACCATAAATATTCCAATTAATCAAATTTCCCTTATAAAATGAAATACCATAAATCATTTTAATCATATTAAATCCAATTTAACATGCGGGAGATTAATTTTCAAGAATAAACGAAAAAATCGAGCCGGGGCGAAAATGGCCTGCCATGGCCGAGCCACTGCCGGCAGCCTGCCGGACGGACACGGCCCGTGCCGAAAGGCATGGTCGGGTCGTGCCGGCAGTGTCCTAGACCTTCCAGCCAGACTCGGCCGTGTCGCTTGACACGGTCGAGTCACTTTCGGAAGATGCCGGCCAGACACGGCCCGTGTCGCCTGACACGGTCGGGTCTGCCTGGCAGTGGCTTGGGGACTGCCGGACACGGCCCGTGTCACCAGACACGGCCGAGTCACCCTGGAAGCTTCCTGCCTTTTGTCCAAAAAGTCGTCCGACGACGATTCGGAGCTCGATTTTCGACCGGATATCCAATATAAATATTTTTCAACATTCATATCTTCAATATAAATCATATTTCCCAGAAATTTAAGATTTATATTTAGACATAAACTTACGAAAAATACAACTATAATGAACGAAAAACATGTACCACGATTATGACTAAAATGATTCCAAATCATTCACCATCTAATCAAGCATTCCAAATTCCAATATCGTATATACGATCGCAAGACCCACGCTCCGATACCACTGTTGGGATTCGGTGCCTAAAACGAAGTCCCAGCGGAAGCGGTAAAACAAAAATTAATTTGATCCGAATCCCTACGAGGATCGATCGAGCTACGTATATACGAATATTATACGAAACACAAGAGATATAGAAACGCACCCATGTAGTCCGTTGATTAAATGGATTCCTTCTCTTGAGCTATTCCCCAAGCTTTAGATTTCTTTCCTTACGATCCAATCCGCTCCAAGCTCTCGGATGATCCAACGCCGAAAACACCGCGTCTATACTTGTCACGCGCCGGAGAAATGATCGGAACGACGATCACCTTGCTATCCTCTAAGGATACGGCTAGAGCTAAGTGATGAAGCTTTTGATTGTGATTATAACACTCTAAGTGTATAACTCACTATCTCTCAATTTATCTCTCAATTTTTCTCCAAGAAAAAATCAAGAACTAGTGATGAAGATGAAGAAGACTTGGAGAGGTTTCTCTCTCTCTTCCTTATATCTCACGTATGAAATGCTACAAATGAATACATGTGAGAGTTAGTCTTATTCTCATTCTTTATACACTTTATAACCACCAACAACTCATCTCACATGAGAGGTCTTCCCCACAAGTCATTATCATCCAATATAAAATGGAAACCAAAGACCAAAGGGAAGGTTGGTGGAAGGGGGCGGCTATCAAGAAGATATCGGACAAGTTCGGTTCGTTTCGGACTCCCGCGAGTCCATACAGATAAACTCCGATTCCGTTCCAATGTATTTATATCAATTAATTAATCCAATTAATTAATCATATCAAACACATAATAACATAATTAATTTCTCCAAGAAATAATTATATTCATGAATTAAATTAATCACCCAGTGAAATATTTAATTCATTAGGCCGTAAATCAATTTATCTAATAAGTCGATTTAAACATCCAATGTCCCAAATTTAGATATCCAATATCTAATATTCATAATGAGAGAATTAGCTTGATTTATTCCGTCGTCAATCCTATTGCGCGACTCGGTAGGTTCGTCTCAGTCAGCAATGGGAGGAACCAAAGAGTAGTAGCACCACCTAGCCAGCCTGGCACTGCTGCACTTCAACCGAGAACGAATGATGGGATCATTCAAGAACCATTCTGTCGTGAATACCAGTAAACGTATAAACCCTTCTTTCAAATGTCCTGATCAAGTTATAGGGTCACGGTCAGTCAAACCCTATCTGTACTTGACGCTATGCATGCGTTAATGAAAATCGAGATCATCGAGCTGTCGTGTATCTAATACAACTAGCTCCAATGATTTGGCCAAAGACTTATGATCTCATCTGCCAATAACCGCATAGGACATATAACCCGCTCACTAACGGGAGAAAGAATTCTATCTTGGTATTCAGTAGGACCTACTACTTGCCCGTCAAGATGCACGTCGAGGTTGACCCCCGCCTTCCGGTTTACAGGGTCGAACTACTCTAATGAAAATCTTGACGTCACAAGCACATCCCTACTAAATCCTCAAGTCGAAGGTTCACGAATACCTATCACAACCTTTGGATTCCGTCATTGACTGTCCCAGAGTGAAATCCGTGTGACGAATCGAGGGTGAGTCGGTTCGAGTATACTAATCCAATTAGCATACCTATAATGTGTGCTCCCACTAACCATTAGTGTTCGAAAGGCACTCTCCATGTCAAAGAACACGTCATACAAGTCTTCACATAAACTTAACGCCCAGTCAAGTTTCATTGACTTGCGAACGATTAAGTATTTGAGCTATAAACCTTTCCAGTGCCGGCCCCCTTATCCAATAAGGAGTGGAACGTTTTGCTCTCAAATACACGGACTAGTTTCTATATGTATATTTATGAGTTAGGAATGCCAGTAACTACCAGTAAATAAAGAAACATCCATTGCCTTATATTAATGATTTACATAATTACAAGTACAATGCCCTCACTCAACATCCTCTGAGTGGCATTCGAGGGCATACTCCCAACATGAAATACGTTATGAATTCGACTCAAGGCTGGAGGTAAAGCTAATTGATAAGCCAGATTGCCTACTCGATCCAAAATCTCAAACGGTCCAATGATTCTCGGACTCAACTTTCCTCTCTTCCTGAAACGGAAAATACCTCGGCTTGGGGATACCTTGACCAAAACGTGGTCACCTGCCTCGAACTCTAATGATTGACGACGATTATCTGTATATGATTTTTTTCGACTCTGAGCGGTCAACAAACGACTCCTGATCAAAGCTACCTTCTCGCGGGCGGCTATAAGTATATCGGGCTCGGTGTCAATTGATTCTGATAAGTCATCCCAACATAAGGGAGATCGACAACAATGACCGTATAAGGCCTCGTAAGGTGCCATCTTAATCGAAGCATGCCAACTGTTATTATACGTGAACTCGATCAACGGTAGTTGGGCCTCCCAATCATCTTTCCAATCGAGAACACATGCTCTCAACATGTCCTCCAACGTCTGAATAGTTCGCTCTGTTTGTCCGTATGACTGAGGATGAAAAGCGGTGCTGAGATTAAGCTGAGTTCCCATGGCATGATGAACAGATTTCCAAAAATGCAACACGAATTGCCCATCACGATCAGAAACGATACTCTTAGGGGTACCGTGCAATTTCACGATCTCCTTAATGAATAACTGGGCAAGTCTCTCAGGACCCCATGTATCCTTAATCTCAATGAAATGAGCTGACTTAGTTAAACGGTCTACAATAACCCAAATTGTATTCATGCCACGACGACTCGCCGGCAGACTCGTGATGAAGTCCATTGAAATATCTTCCCACTTCCATTCTGGGATAGGAAGCAGTTTCAGCATACCCGTCGGTCGCTGATGTTCTATCTTGACTTGCTGACAGGTTAAACATCTCAAAACAAATTCTGAAACTTCTCGCTTCATATTACTCCACCAGTAATTTTGTTTCAAGTCTTTGTACATCTTTCTAGACCCCGGATGAATAGAATAAGGGGTAGCATGGGCCTCTCTCAAAATCGAGTTTTTCAACTCGTCATCTTCCGGAATGCATAACCGGTTCTTAAATCGCAAAAGTCCGTCCTCGTGGACCACGAATCCAGGGGCTTTCCCCTGAGCCACATCATCTCGAACCTTGTTTCACTCTGATCGCCTCCTCAAGTGGCGATGAAATCTCCAGCATACAAAGCTGCCCTTATACACGCTGTAACCAAACCTCGATCTCATGCCTCAGGAATTCCTGCTAAAGTTCTTTCTGAACAGTTAAACGAGCAAGCATTTTCTCCTGAACGGACTTACAGCTCAAGGCATCGGCGACAATATTAGCCTTACCCGGGTGATATTGTATCTCAATATCATAATCTTTAATCAGTTCTAACCACCATTTCTATCACATATTTAACTCCTTCTGAGTAAATATATACTTCAAACTTTTATAATCGGTGAAAATCTTACAGGTGATGCCATAAAGATAGTGACGCCAAATCTTCAACGCGAATACCACGGCCACTAGCTCCAGGTTATGGGTCGGATAGTTGACCTCATAAGGTCTCAGTTGCCGCGAAGCATAGGCAATCGCTTTACCGTTCTGCATTAATACACATCCGAGACCTTGTCCGGACGCGTCACTATAAACCACGAATCTTTCGTCCCCTGTGGTAAAGAAAGGACAGGCGCTGAAATTAAACGACTTTTGAGCTCCTCAAAACTCTGTTGACATGCGTCAGACCACGTATATTTCTTATCCTTCCGCAAAAGGTTCGTCATAGGTTGAGCGATTTTTGAAAAGCCTTCCACAAATCACTGATAATAGCCAGCTAATCCGAGAAAGTTTTGGATTTCCTTAACATTCTTCGGAGGTTGCCAATCTCGGATTGTAACACCCCAGACTGGGCGGATATTACAGTGCCGTGAATCCCCGACTGGGACCCACCAGGCGAATGAAAATGATGAATTAAATAATATAATTGTGGTACCGAACCACATTATATTACCAAATACTCCGATGAGGAGTTTAAGTACAATACACCAGGACAATACCGAATACTAGTATATTTTATATGAAGATAAAATACACAACACTGAATGAAACGGAGTATCCAAATGAAAGTGTGCAGCGGAAAATAAAGGACAACCACATGAATAACTGAAAGATCAGGGCCCCCTTCTAGTATCACTGGGACTCCTCGCCGTCAACATGCTATTCCCGTGCTTTTGCCTTGCCATGACCTGAAAAACAAAATCCCGGTAAAGTCGATTACGTAACAACAATCCTCAAGGGTTGAAAATACACAATCATGATATATCTGAAGTTATGAAATATCCTTAGTTATGAATTACGCTGAAGAGGAGTATCATAGTACGCCCGTAGTGTTCTGTGCAAGTGTACAAGACGGATGACCGGACACACCCGTCCTTGTACCTAATTAGTCTCACGGAGTTAATCTTTACCGTGTGCACAGTCCAATGTATCACTCCCAATACATGGCCATCACGTGCCCGACTAAAAATTCCACACATCCGCACCCGGCCACGCAATATGAACCCAGAAGGTCATATGAACGAGAATGACCATAATGAATATCAATGAATAATAATAATCTGACAAAGTCAAGAATGACTCACCGAGATGAAAGTGATAATGAAGTGATTGATAGTTTTAATGAAATGATTGGAACCGCCGTTCCTCGTTAATGAAGTGATTATTTGACAATTACAAGTCTCAATATGATTAATACAATGATGAATGAGTTATGATTATGAATGATCAACAACAAAAGGAATGAATATCCTTTTAACCGAGTAAGAATCAACTTACACAATACCGATGGCAATGTCCTTCCACGAACAACGTCCAAATCGAGATATCGGTCGCTCAAACAACCTTGAATAACAATAATTACCATCAACCGTTCAATACACGTATCAAGCAACGAACCACGACTAACCCAAAAATCGATACAACGATAATCAAACTCATTGGGGCATTCTAACGAATACGTAACAAACCACACAACTTCGAAAATATCCAATCCCGAATATATCGAAACCAACACCAAAATGAGTATTTTGGACCATAAAAACACTTCAATGATATCAATAATCCAATAGGAATCCACAATTCGAGTTAACGACAACATCTAATCAAAAAAACCCCAAAAACATCAAAGTCAACCCCAAGGTGTTCTTGAATAAAACCTCAAAATTTATGAAATCCGAAATATACACTGAATAATCCGTAGGAAAACATTAATCCAAGGTAGATAATCCATATCTAACATATTCCATCAACAATCCAAGCTTACACGAAGAAATCGGAAGGAAAAACCCAAAATTCAAAATTCTAGATCCAAGAAGATTATTACCTTGATTTGATGTGATGAGGATGATGAAATGATGATTAATCTAAAAGATAAGCTTGAAGATGATGACTTATGTTTACACCTCGAAGAACACTCTCCAAATCGCCCGGAATCGCCCGAAACCGCCAAAGAAACGAAGAGAAATGATAAATGACGAAGTAAGGGCTGAACTGTCCTATTTATAGCAATCCCAGTTTAGCGCGCGCTAGCCCCAGTTCTTAGCGTGCGCTAACGGGTGTTTTGGGTAGTCCAGTACCCACTGTCCGAACACGGTAGCGTGCGCTACGTACCTTTTGTAGCGTGCGCTACAACCATGCCAATAGCGTGCGTTAACACCCATGGTTAGCGTGCGCTAACGAATTTTTTGATGCCCAGTACTGGAGTCCAGAACCTTCTGTCCTCTGATCTGATCGCGGTAGCGTGCGCTACAATCAATATTTAGCATGCGATACAATATCGATTGCGTATTCTAAAAACCACTCATAGCGTGCGCTATGAATTAATCCAATGCAGTCCAGTAGCCACTGGACTCAACCTGATTCGACCTTAGCGCGCGCTATACCGACTGCATAGCGTGCGCTACTCCGGCTTACTAGCGCGCGCTACTTACCATTCGTAGCGTGCGCTACATATAACTCACCTGCAGTCCAGTGCCTTCTGGACTGTAGCCAGGACAACATTAGCGTGCGCTAATGCTGAGTGGTAGCGTGCGCTACCTTTACTCAATTAGCGCGCGCTAAAGGGAGTACGTAGCGTGCGCTACTCCTCACACACAGCTCACTATGAAGATGACAATGATGATACTCTCGGCCCGACTATCCAACCGGGTTGAATGATGAAATAACACTGATACGCGATACCAATATACTCCGAACGGTGAATCCAATGAATGAAATGAACGATGAATGATCATTAATGAGTGAAAAAAAATTACTGAGTGACAATTACTGAACGATAAATACTGAATAATGACTGAATTACAACCGGGTATTACACGGATAGCCTCCATCTTCTGAGGGTCGACACGTACTTCATCTGATGAAATCACATGCCCGAGAAACATCACTTCGGATCCAGAACTCACATTTGGAAAATTTTCCATAGAGTTGTTCTCGTCTCAACACGTCGAGAATCTAATGAAGGTGAAGTTCGTGCTCCCCTCGGTCACGAGATTAAATCAAAATGTCTCCTATGAAAACAACCACGAACCAGTCTAAATAGTCAATGAAAACTCGGTTCATTAACTCCATGAATACAGCAGGTGCGTTAGTTAACCCAAACGACATCACCACAAACTCGTAATGTCCATAGCGTGTTCGAAACGCCGTTCTTGCGATATCCGACTCCCAAATTCGCAATTGATGATACCCAGATCTCAAATCGATCTTGGAAAATACTGAAGCTCCCCGAAGTTGATCTAAGAGATCATCGATGTGGGGTAGGGGATATTTATTCTTGATTGTCACCCTATTCAGCTCTCGATAATCAATGCACAAGCGAAAAGAGTCATCCACGGGGACGCACTCGGTCGGATATAACCTTTCTCGGTCAATTCCTCCAGTTGGTTCTTCAGTTCCTGCATTTCGGTCGGGGCCATACGATATGGTGCTTTCGATATTGGAGATGTACCAGGCTCCAACTCTATCGTGAATTCCACATCTCTCTGCGGAGGTAAACCAGGTAACTCGTCTGGAAATACATCGGTATATTCTATCACTATGGGAATATCCTCCAACATCACTGATGATTTCTCGGTCTTGGTCATATAGCACCAATAACCTACACACCCCTGATTGAGTAATTTCACCGCCTTCATCATATTAGTAACTTTTCCTGAACGACTGGGGTTACCCTCCTGAAATACACACTCGACTCCATCGTCTGAAATGATAGTGACCATACGCTTACGGACACTAAGGACGGCATCGTGACGATCCATCCAATCAATACCCAAAAAAACATCATCTCTAGGTAAATCTACCATGATCAGGTCCGCCAACCAAACACGGCCATTAAGCTGAATCGGAGAATTCTTAACTTCATGATCTCCGATAATTCTTCTACCGTTTGGTAGACCAATGATATAAGATTCACAACTAGTAGCACTATCCAGGTGAAGTCTACTCAAGCATGACTCGGAAATGAATGAATGTGATGCGCCAGTATCAAAAAGGGTACATACAGGTTGAGATAAAATTTCGAGTGTACCTGAGATCATTCGGGCCTCCGGATCGTCGGCTCTCTTCATATCATAAATTCGGGGCTTGCTAGTCCCTGCACCGGATGCTCCTGTCTGATAGCTGTGGGTTCCGCCTTTGTTTGCTCCCATCGTCTTAAACGACGCGGACTGAGTGGCCTGATTCTGAACCGCTGACTGCTTCGGGGCCTGAGATGTCGCTGGAGTAGGTTTGGAGTCTCTTCGGCAGAAACGGGCCTTATGCCCGACAATCTCACAGTTGTTGCACGTGATAGTCTGCCTCGGACACTTAGTGCTGAAATGGCCCTGCTCTCCACAGTTGAAACAGGTGATGACCGAACTGGCCGCTCGGGACTGAGATTCTGTAGGTTTAGGCGCCATAGGAGGTCGCTCAGAAAAAGTAGGGCCCGTACGAGGCTTCTTGAAGATTGCCTGACTGCCTTCGGACTGATTACGCTTCGTCGATTTCTTGCCCGGAGATGAAGTTTGATGCTTAGCAATCTCCTTCGCAGTAAGCTCATAAGCAAGAGCTTTCTCGATGAATTCGGCCAGGGTGGTGCAATGATGATTAAGAAATTGTAGCCGCATACGAGGTTTCAACCTCTTACTGAAATACTTGATCTTATCCGCCTCGGAGTGGATAATGGATGAGGCAAATGGAAGTAGCTCGTGAAACTTCTCGACAATAGCGAGAACATCTTCTTCCATTGAGGAGTTGGGACTGAGTAACTCCGAAAACTTGGCCTCCATGAGCGGGGCCGTATAATACCTTTCCATCATGAGGGTCTTGAACTGGTCCCAAGTACAAGATCCATCGATGGGCTTCATAGATAGCCACCAAGAGTGAGCGCTCTTACCCAGATAGGAAGCCGCCACTGAAACTTTGTGCCCTTCGGGACACTCCACCATAGCGAACAACTTCTCAAAATGTTCAAGCCAGTGAATAATATCCGCGTCTCAGATGAGACCTCGAAAGTAGGTGGCCTCTAGCGAGATATGTCGCCGATAATATTGCTCACACTCCTCTCTTGACCCTGAGGTGGCGGCAGAGGGGCCTGCTGAGCCTGAGTGGCTGAGTTCTGCATCGTCTCCATCAGACGTGCCATCTGAGTCATTTGGGCCATCATGCCCTGCATAAAAGCGAGTGGATCAACCCGAACACCTTCTGATTGAGCTGTATCTCGGGTACGGCTTCCTGACGGTGAATGATTATTTCCAGGTGAATGAGTGGCAGCATCACTGCTAGTTGAATTGACATTATTCCTCGCGTTTGCACGGGTATTCACTCGTGCTCCCGGGTTTTGGCCCCCACCGCGGCCTCTTCCCCTGCGTCCTCTGACAGCTCTATCCATACTGAAGTAGGAAAGTCACATGATAATTATAGATCTCGCATGAATATCGCATTATGATTACGTTATGAGATGATAATAATGAGCATGCGCGCTCTAACACAATGATTACATGAAGGATCAACTGAGGTGACATGATTATCTGATGAAATTATTGAAATGATCATCTTGAACAAGTTAACAAGATTGATAATACGATCCACAAGATCGACAACTGAATAATGAGATTGACTGAGTGATTAATGAATTAACATGAATCAGCAAGATCCACAAGAAAATGATGAATGAGGATTGTTGACTGATGAATGATGAATGAGTGATCCTTACTGCCAGAAATTATACCATGGCGTCAGAAATCTTACTGTTTCTTTGGTCCGAGGGGCTCGACGCTTACACAGGTCACACGTGACGCGAAAGTCCAATGATACTAGTCTGACGAATGATGATTTCAATGAGACATGACTCAGAAGGTAGTATTCAAAACCACGCTCCGATACCAACTCTGTAACACCCCAAACTAGGCGGATATTACAATGCCGTGGACCCCCAACTGGGACCCACCAGGCAAATGAGCATTAATGAATTAAATAATATAATTGTAGTACCGAACCACATTATATCATTAATTACTCCTATGAGGAGTTTCAAGTACAACACACCCAGGAAATACAGAATACATGTATATTTCATATGAAGATAAAATATACAACACTGAATAAAATAAAAATCCAAACGGAAATGCAGCGGAAATTACACATCAAAGACACAAGAATAAATGGAGAGACTGGGTCCCCCTACTAGTATCACTGGGACTCCTCTCCGTCAACATTCTATTCCCGTGCCTTTGCCTTGCCATGACCTGAAAACAACACCCCCCAACGGGGTCAGTTACACAGAACAATAATCCTCGAGAGTTGAACAAAATACAATAATCACATAAATGAGTTATGAAATCAAGTTGAATGATGGGCATCATAGTACGCCACGAATGGGATGTGCAAGTGCACTAGGGATGGCAATGGGGCGGGTCGGGGCCGGGTATTGCCTACCCAGACCTGGACCCGCTGTTAAAAACTGGCCCCAGACCCGGCCTAGACCCGCCAATTTTTTTCAGATCCGCCCCAGACCCGCCCCGCTCGGTTCTGGGTACCCACTGGGTACCCGCGGATTTACAACTTTTAAATTTTTTCATTTTGAATTATTAAAAAAATCAAAACAACCTATTAAAAATGAGTTACAACACATTTAAAAAGATAAACATAAAACATGATATTACATAAACAAACTTGTTCCACCATCAATCAGTCTTCCTCACACGAAAATACATATAAGGTTACAAAAAAAAACTCGTCCTAATAAATTCAAAGTACAAATCCAAGCTTAAAATATCACAAAAACAAACTAGTGCAAATGTGAAATTTAAAACACATTTCCATCTCATGATCAAGTAGCCCCCATTACACAACTTTCATCCTATAAAAAAAGAATATAAATTAATCAAGTTAGAATACCAATACAAATCAATATTTGCACCAAAAAATATAATTTTAAAACAAGCATTTATAAATTAAAAGTTTGATAATACCTCTTCAACATCATTATCATCACTCATTGAATCTCTTTCAAATGGAGCCGATGAAGTAGATTCACCTATACATAATCAAGAACCAAAAATAATCTACAATTAGTATTGTCAGATTAAATTTATAAAAACAAAAAAATCAGTATTCTCATTGTTTTGTGGCTGCTCTTATGCAGACTCAAATAGAAACAAATAATATTTCCTCCCTCACTGTCATTTCAGCTGAATCCATCAAATAGAACGAATCTCTCATATATATGGACATTTCACATTACTCTTACCCTCCAAATATAAGGACAGAAACACAAAAAGTAAATAAATAAAACAATATATAAATAAAATCATCAAAACACGAAATCAAAGAACTGGGGGAAAACTAAAAGAAAGACACTCGGTAAGAGGAAAACTAAATCTTCCTAATCCTTAAATAAAATCATCAAACGCCCAATTTAAGCTCATTCCAGAGGCAGTCGGACACTCAGCATCCATTCAAACACAAGAGGATTCAACAAAAAAAAAAAGAACTGGGGGGAAACTAAATCTTCCTATTCTCAGCACAATAAAGGAGCAAAATGAAAGAAGTCGTACTTATAAATCCAGTTAAATTAGCTCGTAAGAGGAAAAATCACACGAAATCACATGCACAACTTCAAATCAAAATCAGATCGGAGAAGACGAAGAGGAAACCGGAGAAGTGTTGTTGATCGGATTGGAGATGGAGAGTCAGAGTGTCCAACCACTGTTGAGTGTTGATCGGAGATGGAGATAGTGATAAAGGGAGAGACCGTGAGGTGAGAGAGAGAGAGAGGCAAAGAGGGAGGTGGAAAAAACGGCATGCGAATTCTTTTTCTGAGGCATAGGGATGGCATTGGCAGAAGGAAGGAAACCTAATGTATTTAAGTAATATTAATTATTAAATATTAATATTATATATACGGGGCGGGTTCGGGGTGGGTATCATATTCCCCGGAACCGAACCAGACCCGATTTTTTTTTCTCTGCCCGCCTCAGACCCGGACCCGGACCCGAATTTTGTTACCCGAATTGGAACCATTCGGGTAAAAACCCGCGGGTACCCGGACCCATGGTTTTTTTTGCCATACCTAAAGTGCACAAGCCTGCCGAGTGCCCGGCGTCCCGCATAAACACCCGCAAAACTTGGCCTAATTAGTCTCACAGAGGTACGTTACCGTGTGCACAGTCCAATGTGTCCGGATCCCTACAAACACAATGACCTTAGTGTGACCGACTAAAAATTCCACACATATACCACCCGGAACGCAATACAATCCCAGAAGGTCACATGAACGAAAGCGACCATGATGAACAATAATGAATAGAAATCTAACAAGGGTCAAGAATGACTCGCGATGTGAAATAATGACGCAATGAGTGATAGCTTCAAATGAAATGATTGGAACCGTTGTTCCTCGTGAATTGAATGATTAGTTTGATAATTATAAGTCTCAACATGATTGTTATACTATGAATGAATTATATGTATGAATGAACAACAACGAAAGGAATGAGTATCCTTTTAACCGAGTAAGAATTAACTTACACAAATACCGGTGAAGAAAAAGTCCTTCCTCGAACAAACGTCCTTAAAGGAATTATCGGCCGCTCGAACAACCTAGAATAATACAATTACCAATAATCCGCTTAATATACGAGTCAAGCATGATCACAACCAACTCAAAAGTCGATGCAACAATATCCAAAATCATTGGGGTTCTAACGAATACGTTGTAAACAACCCCCAATTGTTTACGACTAATCTCAATATATCTAACACCAACTTCCCAACAAGTGATTTAATCCAACAAAATATCTTCAATGACATCAATAATCCAATAGGAATGCACAACTCGGGATTACGACAACATCAAATTGGAAACCCCCAAAATTACTAAAGTCAACCATCAAGGGTTCTTGAATAATCCCCCAAATACTCAACAATTCCGAAAAATACCAACAAATCCATGGGAATCATATGTATCCAAGGTAGATAATCCATATTCGACATATTCCAACATAATAGCAAGCTAACTTGAAGAGATCGGAAGGAAAACACTCAAATCCCAAAATTCTAGATTCAAGAAATGCTTACCTTAATTTGGTGAGTTGGAGAGGATTAAATGATGATTAATCCAGACTAGAAGCTTGAAGATGATGCTAGATGATTGCAGCTCGAAAAGATCTTCTCAAATCGTCCAAAATCGCCCAAAATCACCCAAGGAAGGAGGAGAGATGAAGAAATGACGAAATGAGGCTAAACTGTCCTATTTATACTAAACACAGCTTAGCGCGCGCTAGATCCTGATATTAGCGTGTGCTAGCGGGTGTACCGGGTAGACCAGTGAGTTTTGCCTGCCTCGTTAGCGTGTGCTACGAACTTGGTAGCGTGCGCTAATGCCCTCCTCTTAGCGTGTGTTACCCAAAATTAGCGTGCGCTAACTGATGTTTGATACCCAACAACTGGAGTCCAAAACCTACTGTCCAAAGTCTGATCGAGCCTTAGCGCGCGATACACTGATTGCTCAGCGTGCGCTAACGATTTCTCATTTCAGTCCAGTACCTACTGGACTGCGTGTCTCCAAAATGTTAGCTTGCGCTGATTAAGCGATAGCGTGCGCTACAACCCACAACTAGCGTACGCTAATTCCCACTCATAGCGTGCGCTACAATTCTCCAATTCAGTCCAATGCCTACTGGACTGCCTGCCACAAATACACTAGTAGCGTGCGCTAATGAAGTCCGATAGCGTGCGCTACCAGTACACAATTAGCGCGCGCTATAAATAGTATGTAGCGTGCGCTACTCAACACACAGGCTGCCAACAATGACGATAATGATAATATTCTCGACTCGAATCTCAAACAATGATGAAAGGCGAATGATAACTGATCCAAGGTTCCAAATACGCCAAACTAGGGCTGTAAACGAACAGAGCTATTCGCGAACAAAGCTCGGCTCGGCTCGTTAAGGGCTCGGTTCGTTAAGAACTCGAGCTCGAACTCGAACACAAAAAATCTGTACGTTAAGAAAACTAGCTCGAGCCGAGCTTGGGCATGTGCGGCTCGAGCTCGGCTCGAGATCGGCTCGAGCTCGGTTCGGCTCGGTTCGGCTCGTTAACCTCGATTAATAAATGTATTTTTAAAGTTATTTTAATAATATTTATATATTATATTATAGATTAATAATTTTTAAATAATTTTCATATATTAAAATATTAATTTTTATATATATTTAAAAATATATAATTTTTAATGATTATTTTAAAATATTTTATTTTAAATAATTCAAATATATTATTTAAATAATTTAAAAATATATAATTATTCGCGAACAACTCGAGCTCGGCTCGAGTTGTTCGTGAACAACTCGAGTTCGACTCGTTTTATTAACGAGCTCGAGCTCGAACACGTTTTTTGTGCGATAACAAAGCTCGGCTCGGCTCGGTTCGTTGACAGTCGTACGCCAAACGGTGAACACAATGAACGAACATGAATGATGAATGACTATCAATGAGTGAAAAAAAATTACTGAGTGACAATTTACTGAATGATAACGAATGAACTTACAATCGGGTATTACAGGCGGCACGCGCGTGTGCGCTTTAAGCCCATTCACATGTGCTATTAATTAATACATGAATAATGAAAACTCCTTATATACTTGAACAATGATAGTTCATTTAATCAATGTGGGATAGCCATCCCTCATTAATTCACAATTAAGTGACAAACTTTAATTCACTATTTCTCACTCACCGGGAATCAGTTTAGAAAATGTGAATATACCACGATCATCTACTCGAAACGTAGATCGATCCTATGATATTTAATTTTACAAAATAAAATTAAATAACGATTCCAACAATGTATCCATTATACCCTCTATTTGTAGTAAATGAAACAATCCTCAATAATTATTCAAATTTTCAAGAAGTTGTAGAAATTGATGGTTTGAAAGCCAAGGCCGATGATTTGTGTACAAAAATTGGTGATTTATGCTATAAAAATCAGTGAATTTTGTTGCAGAATTTGGTGATTTATGTAATACAAGTTAGTGATTTGCGCAATACATATTAGTGATTTATTCAGTATGAATCGGTGATAGTAGTTCAGATCTAGTAATTTATTAGAAGTAATAATACGAATCCAACGGAGTTTATATCTGGTTGTTGCTAGTGGTGTTTGGTGGTGGTTGTTGATGGTGATTAGTAAAAATGAAACGAGAAAAGTGAAGAAAGTTGAAGATCGACGATGGGGAGGGAGATGGAGATTATATATGGAGTGGAGTGTGATTTTTTTTTTTTGATGATATATATGTTAGAGAAAGAGATAATTGATATGATGATGGTGGAAATAGGAGATGATGATGCTGTGTATAAATGTCTATATAGGAATGAAATATTAAAAAATCATTAAATATAACTATATGAATCACCAGTTTCTAGTTTTTATGATAAGATTAGTTTCTACTAGAGTAGTACTATATATATATATATATATATATATATATGTCTTATGGTTTGTACACGGGTGTACACCAGGGGACGTGCCTTTTAAGAAGGTCCTGTGGTTTACACCCCATTTCACTAATTTTTTACCTATTTTGTCACCTCAAATTTTATCAACCTATGACGTGCAAATACCAATATTTTTTCAACCAACCTATTAACTTTTCACTCATTTTAAAAAGTCAAATCAATATTTTATAAAATGTAAAATTTGACTAATTTATTTTCAGTCATTTTAAAAAGTCAAATCATATATATATATATATATATCTTTTGCCAATATTCAACTTTGTCCCCATCTTATAGTTGCTTCATCAACTATCCCTTCTTCTCTTAATTCAACAAAATCTCTGTCTTTCATAAATTTAGAATAAAATATTACTAATTCGAATCTTCTACGAATATAATGAAATAAAGAAATATAATTGATTGTCCCTACTTTCAAAAACTTTTTTATATCCTATTTTTTTTATTCTATTTTCAATAAATCATTTATGTAGAAAAGAGGAGAAAAGGGATACACCTCCCTATTATTTTTAAAGATACATTTACAGCTCCTAACCATGCTTATTTCAAATAGAGAAAACGGAGCAATTCGGTAACCAGTTAAATCAGTGAGAGAAATAAACATGAGCTCACAAACTCTTTTACCTAAATGGATATTGTTCAATTCCTAAAAAAAATGCACGCCACGTGTAGTGCATCCGACAGGGAATGCACTACGTAGGGGTGTACCATGGACGGTACAACTCAGAAGTGTATTGTGCATGTCAAATCAGTCTTCAATAAGCAGCATCCGTTCAATCCACTATATATAGCTCTAAAATTTCTGACAGAATTCAGCATATATAGTGTAATTGGTGCGACTACACTGACACTGATCCTCTGCACGGCACAACAACAAGATAGATGGTGTGCAGTGCACACTGCTTGATTACACACACCCGCACGGGTGTATGTGTATTCGTAGCGGATCCAACGCACAGCAGTACATAACACGGTGCTGTGCATTGCAGGGGATCCAGATCCGACTACACTAGGCCTAATGACATATTATATGCGATATATACCCACATGTAGGTCTATAATGAGAAATTCTCATGGCCTTTAACACCAAAGTTGCGTGAACGAATAGTCAAACAGGTCTCGGAATTGAGATTTGCCGAATTCTACGAGTGAAACTACATCTTGATTTTGTGTTTATATTTTTAAAATCGTCGATTTTGGGGTTTGAGACTTTGTTTTTGCTTGATTTATGTCCATAAAGTACCTATAAAATCAATAAAACGTACACAAGCATGATCGAGTCCAATAAACACAATATGAGCATAAACGACACAGTTCTACACATTTTAGGATCTTAAAACCTGGAAAATCGGTGCAAAAATATGTGTAAAAATGAGTGTTATCAAAATCCCCCAAACTTGAACGTTGATCGTCCCGAGCAATGCACTTTAAAATAACCACTCTTAAGGAAACTCGTCCCTCAACATACCTCAAAGGATCATTTTAAAAGTTCATCAATACGCCTCAAGAAATAAATAAGTCGAGTTCTGTAAAGTATGCAAATCTCTGGGGTGCTTCCTTAACCTCATAGCTAATACTTGAATAATACGAACCTCGTCGGTCAAGTGTATTCCCTCACTCTCAAAGTGTATAATGGGATAAGTGACGCTCAAAACTCATTCAATGAAATAAGAATCCCCATTGGCTTGCCAATCGTCTACATCTCTACCACTGGTTGTGCATGCAAATTTGGTGAATCAAAAAGGACTTTATCGGTTTAGATGTAGGCTTTTTGGTCGGGGTAGGATAAATATGGCTTTAAAGTGACTTAACTTGAGCAACTTAGAACATCATCTCGATAATCACTTCGCTCAATTTGAACTTCTCAATTTTGTTTCCCCTGAAATTTACTTCCTTCAACCCCTTGAATCGCAATAGGCGCCTTTTTTTTTCGAAAGTAGAAATCGCAACCTCATTCCCCCTTATCGCTCCATTTAATTTTTATTTTCGCCTCTTCATCTTTATTGCCCTTTATTCATATAAGCTCCGTGTGATTTTTCATAGAGCGGACAACATCATCATCTCAACATTTCTACCTCACCGTTTATTTTGATAAATCATTTAGAACCAACTCCATCTTGAACCATGATAGTCTTTTCCCATTCATCTCCACACATATTATTCCATTCTTTTACCAATTTTTGTTCTAACCAGCTCAAGTATAGGGAAAAAGAATTTATAATGGAACGGAAAGCTCATAATGTGGCTAACAAGAAATAGGCTTTAAGCTCAATCGGGCTAACTAGGGAAATAATCTTTTTTTTTTGGGGTTGGCCAAAAGGTATGAAGGGCTAAAAAAAATAAAAATCGCCTAAAATCACTTTCACTAATTTGCACACACACTTGTAGTTTCGAATAAGATACCAGGGCAAGTTTTAGAGTCTTAAAACATGAATGGTACACTCGACAATGAAACTTGCATATTTAATGATGAACGAAGGCTCAAAAGCTCACAAGTTAGATTTGTTCATATTTCCAAGGTATTAAACTATTTATTCAATTTCACACCCTTTTGATTATTCTACAATTTTTTCCCTTCAAATTATCCTCGATTTGCATATCAAAATAACAAAATAAATCCCGAGGCATCCAAGACAAGAGTTCATTCTTTCGAGTTTCATCTAAGTTCATCATACTCCAAACACACCGAGTTCAAAATAAAACACACCAAAATAAAACAAAAAAAAAAAATCACACCAAAAACGTAAATCAAAATCACACCAAAATCCAAACCAAAATCCAAAAGACAAAACAAACAAACAATATAAGTATTTCTTGACCCAATATCTCCCCCCAAACTTGAATTAAAGAGTATACACACGAAGAGGGTATAGTATTTAAACAATAAAAACTTTGGGTCAAGAAATACTTACAACCGGTCCTACTGATTTGGCGGAGGAAAGTGGCCTTGTTGGACATGCCAATCGTGTATTCGTCGTAAAGGGGTCAGCATCTCGTCTTGTCTCTATAGGGTCTCCTCTCAGAAAGCCTCAAACTCTTCTCTAAGCGTGGAACGAGATGTGGTATGTCTTGATTCGGCCTGTCTCGATGACTCAGGCCGTTCTCTCTCTCTTTCTTCTTCCTCTTCTGTTTCTCTTTCGTCTTCAGGGCCTCTCTCATAGGCAAATTCCTCCTCCATTCTTTCTGCTCTATCTTCTTCTCGCATCCTCTCGGTTCTATCCTCATTTTCCGTACGCCTAGGACGAACATTTCGAACAAAGTATCTTTCACTAGGAGAAATTAATCCAGCTGCTTCCCGGGCCAATTTATGCGCCTCCGTGGCCATTTGTAGATTTTCCAAATCCCGAATACTGTCAATAGTTCTCAAAGTTGTATTCGGGAGTAGGAAATGATCGCCGTCATTCTGGAGGAACATAACACGAGAGTCGTAGTCGAGGATATTCATCAACTTCATGACTTGGACAGATAGGAGCATATTTCCCGGAAGGGGAGTTCGGTTTTCTAGTGGTACATCAAGACGAAGTGCGATAGGGGTAATTAAACCCCCTATCCAAATCTCCCATCTCGGTTTAGTGGCAACATCCTCAAAATAATCCATTATAATAGCTCCGGTTGCTGGATCTGTTCCGTCTGTAACACCCCAAGTTATTCAGGGTATATTACAGCGACGTGAGCCCCGCCGTGGGACCCACAAGGCTAAACATACGCGGAACTATAAACTTGACCGAGAAGGTCTACATACAATGGAAAGAAAGACGATACAAATGGTATTCAAAACCATAACCAATGAAACCATATACATCACTGCACCAATCAATACCTCGGCAACACAGGCCGGAACATCAAGGAAACTGAAATACAATACTCGAGTATTTAAAAATCCATTCCAGTACAACAACACTGAATGGAGGAATCCAAGAAAATAAACGGAGACAAGACACAGTATCACACTTGCCCATCATCTTCATGCCGACCCGGTACCCACCTGTCCGCTCTCCTGGAACCTGAAATACATGAAACGTATTTCCCCCATAAAGGGGTTAGCCGTCGAATAGCTAATGCAAGTATAACAGTATGAAACACAATACTCCTCGACAATAAAGTAAATGTAACCGTCAATTCATCAATTCAAGACTAGTATTCCGGAATAACTAAAATCTCATAAGACGTATGTGAATGCCGTAGAAACATTTCGTTCACCTCATACGCCGATACGTATGTGATTGCCGTAGAAACGGTTCGTTCACCTCATACGCCGATACATGTAGGAATGCCGTAAAAACGGTTCGTTCATTACATGCCAACAATACATATATGAATGCCGTAAAAACGGTTCGTTCATAATATGCCATCAATATATCTATGAATGCCGTAAAAACGGTTCGTTCATGATATGCCATCAATATTTCTTACTTTCAAATTCGAGAATGTACAATCATAAATGTATACTTGCCTTAATAAATGTTACTGAAAATCCCAAAGAACACGATTCGAGCGGGAAGCTTGAACCACGAAGAAGACAACGAACGGAAGGGTATGAGTTCGGTAGGTCCAAGAACGCGCTTCCGGCACCTAAACGATTCGCAAGGAAATGATAATTAATTATCCATACTCAAATTACACGAAGAGACTCCCGAAACTCGTCTACGATTCAAGAGAATACACGGGTGAACAACTAAAGGTTGGGAAATCGCCCAAACTCCCACAAGTTCGAAAACGGCACAATCCAACCCGTAAAATCGTAAGAAAAACACGCATACGGCATAGATATATCATAATCTCAAGGTTCTCGAACTTCAAATCGGATAAATCGGACGAATCTACAAAAACCCCCAAAATCCAACACAATATTCAAAGTGTTCTTGAATAATCTTTCAATAATCCGATGAATACTCAAACGTGTCCATAATCATGCGTATATCACTTCATACACCATGATTTTAACATCCAAAACGTCATTACCCAATACAAAATCGAAATCCAAGATGTTGAAGAAATTACCTCTTGAATATCCAAGCTCTATGATCCGAGGAATACGCGTTAGATCGACTATCCGGGCTTCCCAACCGAATGAAAGTGGTAAAAATCTAACACACAAGTGATAGATGTGAGGAAACTCCTCCCCTCAACTCTCTCTCTCGCAGGTGGAAGAAGGAAATGGAGAAATGAGCTGCATCTCGCTCAAAAAGCATAAATAATGCAGTTGACCGCATTGTGTGCCGCGGCTCAGCCCAGGCATGCCGCGGCACAGTCCTAAAAATTGCTCCCAGGTTTCGGCAGTATGCCGCGGCTCAGCCTAGGTGTGCCGCGGCACCGGGTACAGGCGGTTTTTGGCTGAGGATGCAACACAAGTGTGCCGCGGCTCAGCCTAGGTGTGCCGCGGCACAGGGTACAGACGGTTTTGGCCGAATCTGGAAAATGAGAGTGACTTAGCTATTTCGACCATAACTCCCTCGTCTGGACTCCGATTGACTCACCGTTTGAACCATTGGAAAGCTATCTCGATGCTTTACAAATTTGCAAAGATTCAGAATTTTTGGAGTTTCCAAAAATTAATGGTGATTTAACAAAGTCAAACTCGTACGTGGAAAAGTCGCTAAAGAACACGGAATTCAACAGAACGATACCGAAACGAACTCGGATGACAAAAAGTGTAGAATTAATCATTCTCAGGATGACGAAACGGTCCCAAGCAAGTATACAAAATGGACTTTCGCCAACAAATAAAAATTACCGGAAATCGAAATTACGGGTATTACATTCTACCCTCCTTAAAAGAAGTTTCGTCCCGAAACTTAAAACAAGTAGGGAGAAGAATTATCCCGCCAGGAAAAACTCAATGAGATACACAGGGACCGAAAACTTACGCCCAAACGGCGAATCTTCAGTATAGAACACAACAATACATTACCCGAAGGTAAACCAAGCCAACGTCGAAATAAATACGAATCACAATGCCCAAAGGGTCCAACGGAAATACCAATACATCACAATGGCCTGAAAACCGAACAGCCCAAAGCTGTAAATCATCACGATACAGATCTCAAAGAAACAAACCTGACTGTCGGACATACCCCTCGGCGTATGAACAACCAGGCGCAAATCGTCGGACATATCCAATACAACATGGACTACGAACGACCAAACAATAAAGCTCAAGAGGGACATCACAGTACGCCCGATCCGGAAATGTGTCCGTGCACATGTCCACCCCGTATACGGAATCCAGAATATACGTGTGACAATGTACTTAATTAGCCTCACGAACTACGTCTCGTGTGCACGGTCCAATGCGGAAACATCCACGCATGACCATCGTGTGCCTGGCTAAAAATCCTACACATAACCAATTGGCACGCAGATATAATTCCAGATATGCCACGATACGACGTGACAAAGAAACTCAAAGGATAATATATCCTATACGGATCATACGATTCACCCAGTGAACGACGACACACGAATAATGAAAAATCGACACGACCAACAATATCCAACATAACCATCCTGGGATCAAAATACCTTAGGACCGATTAACACGAGCAATAATCACAACACAACAATTCGGGAAATCCTCAACTCTCAACGATCACAAAATTACCGAGTTCACAAGAATAATAGTGTGCTGCCTTGAGTCGGCCAACACGGCAATAATAATTCAACGGATGGGAACTATCCTCGACAGTCCCAATTCAATACTTCGATTACCGTAGAATGGCCAATAGATAACAACGATACAACGGATGAGAATATCTTTGACAACGGATGGGAATTATCTTCGATAATCCCAATTCAATACCTCGATTACCTTAGAACGGTCAATCGATAATCAATGATACGATAGAATAGATGTCCAGGTGTCTTAAACCGACCACCGAAACGGAGATGATAAAAAGATATATCAAACGTCTCCAATCGGTTAATATAATATTAATAGAAGAACACTGATATCAATAACGACGATCACCACAATGTCTCAATGGAACATCCATCACAATCACAATCGATACTTCGATACCGCGAACTGGCGATCGACAGCGACTTTACCAACAAGTATCGCAATGCCTCGAACCGGCCTTTTACAAACAACAGTAACATTTGGCATAATTTGCCGACGGGTGTCGTGTCAACCAATCCCCTGATATCAATACAATCATAAAGAGGCCAAGTCCCGAAATGATACACACATTCGTATGCCTACACGATAACATTAGTCTCATTGATTAGTACGAGTATAAAACTTGCCTCGATATCAATACAACGAACTGTTACCAATTCAGTTGATTTCGTCTTACGAGTTCCTCAGTCCCGACCAAGGTAATCTACGAATTCTTCAACCTCAACCGCAATACAACAGTCATAATCCATGATCACACATCATGTCTTATTGTAAAATGAAGGATTAATAATCAACAGGTTCGATGACGACCAATATCAACACCACCAAACCACAAACTCAACCGTTTCACCATATCTCGACTAATCACAATCTGAACAATCCAACTCAGACACTTACAGATCCTGTCCACAATACGAGTCGAAATATGATGATCATATCAGCAACCAATTCGGACCAATAATAAGGGTCTAAATGTTCCAAACTCAATTCTTAAATACGAATTGACAAGGTTCCCTTCTCGTAAATCCATCGTTAAAATTTACTTATGACCGTCATCAATTCGAATCATCCGACTGGTTCAAAACAATAGATAATCATATTAAAAAGGTTATCAAACAATCCAATCATTCGATTTGAATATTTGCTCCATACGTATGGGCTTCCAAATTCAGAGATGAATAATAGTCTCATCAAACTCATAATCACATTCGTATTCCTATACGAATATAATTTCCAACACATAGTTTAGCTCTAGATATGAATACTCCATATTCATTTTCAAAACATCAACACTTCTTAAAAATTTTCATCACCTCGTATAATTCAAGAGTTCTTCAAGAACATGAAATATCCGAAATCACGTTCAGAACAACATATCCGAGGTATATATCTCCATGTTACCATTTTCTTCATCATGTCATTCATACAACCTCAAGAATCGCAACAAAACCCTTATCATCATATGAAGAAGATCTCAATAATCATATCAACATCCGAAATCTCTTATTACAATTCCAATAAATCTCGTATAACATTATCACATGATACCATAATTGTAACACCCTGCATCCTCACAGGAATATTACACGCCGTAAACCCTTCTCACAAGGATTTACCAGGCTAAGCACAATTTTCCACGTCATTTCAAAAATGCCAAAAAGACCGATGACGGTAATATTTTTCAAATACTAAAAAAAATCATTTTCCAAATACCGTCAAAACGATCAAGGCTTAAAATGCCAAAAACTCAGTTTAGGGAATCGGTTTTACAAAATAAAATTTAGTTGGCAAAATACAAAAAGCAATTTCAAAATACTCACGCAGCGGATAATAGTACAGTCCAATATATGCATTTACATTGAAATAAAAACGAACATCAAAATACACGATTCCCAACATACTCCCTCCCAAGTAGTAATCCTAAAAAAATGAACCACTATCAAAGGGATACGAGGACTACCATGTATGGACGAACCACGAAGAAGAATAACTTGGACTCCATTCCAAGAATCATCAAAAACTTCAAGAACAATACTCAAATCCGAGCTCTTCATCTTAATCTTGTTTGAGAGAATCATCTCTCAATGTTTAGGAACTTCAAGTACTCCCCAAGGTTCTCTCTATTGACTGAAGCAAGGAGAATGGACAAAATGCCTCTCAACACTCGTCTATCCTCTCTATAAAACACATCACTAGCGCGCGCTAGACCTTATATTTAGCGTGCGCTACATGACTAGCGTGCGCTATCCTTCCTTGATAGCGTGCACTATCGGGTATTCCAGAAGCTACTACATTGCGTCAAAATTCATCTAACGTACGTAATGCCCATGCATTAACGTACGCAAATAGGCGTTGACTTGCTACAGTGAAATGCTCAGTAGCGTGCGCTATTCCTCGACCTTAGCGCGCGCTAATCGTCGTTGACCCGACAACCTGTACCTTCCCAGAAGATGTCCGGGTCCTACACGCCGAAAGCAACCAATAAAGCCAAGATTCCCTGTTGATGATCTGAAATTAGCGTGCGTTAATCGCCGATAATAAATAGTCTGGGCCTACCTGTCGGCCACTTTACGGATCTTATCCAGAATACCTTACGTACGTTAGGGGTCCTCCTTAGCGTACGTAACTCAAACCTCTTAGCGTGTGCTAAGTATGCACCGTGGCATACGCTAAGTATATATGTCTTAGCGTGCGCTAGGCATACCTTGTAGCGTGCGCTAACGTGGCTGTACTTAGCCATTTTCTGCTATTCTCAACAAACATCTCGACATACCAAACGATCGTACGGCACAATGAATACATAAACGCATTCAATAACATTGTCATAAGTTCACATCATCCTCAAGAACAATTATCCATCAACGACATCCAACATATAAACGAAAAAAAATATATCCGAAAAATCGGGGTATTACACTCTACCCTCCTTAAAATGAAGTTTCGTCCTCGAAACTTGCAATCACTCGCACAAACAACATTTCAACGGAAATTTAAATTCACCAAGAATTATCGAATAATCCGAACAACATACTTACAAGTCTGCGAAGTTGAAGATCTCCTGTGATACTAGCATGCGACTCCTAAACAAAGTCTCAACATAATACCGATACACACCATTATCGCAATTAGCAACTTAACAAAATCTCAAGGAAGAGTTCACGTCCGTGACCACGGCCACGATTCTTCCTACTTTCAGCCAACATTCTGAAGGGCACATACGTGCGTAAGTATAATCTGAATCGCACATTCTCGAAGTGACCAAATCCCAAGAATACCAAGCTATAAACAAAACGATTAAGAAAAATACAAGAAGAGTGAGAGGGCTTACAAGTACCGGTCGCACTGTGATGATGGCAGAGTAGTGATACTGTGGGCAAATGACGACTCAATCGACCCAAAAGACCGACAGCCTAGGTATCCATAAACCTAAGCTCCGATACCATATTCTGTAACACCCCCAAGTTATTCAGGGTATATTACAGCGCCGTGAGCCCCGCCATGGGACCCACAAGGCTAAACATACGCGGAACTATAAACTTGACCGAGAAGGTCTACATACAATGGAAAGAAAGATGATACAAATGGTATTCAAAACCATAACCAATGAAACCATATACATCACTGCACCAATCAATACCTCGGCAACACAGGCCGGAACATCAAGGAAACTGAAATACAATACTCGAGTATTTAAAAATCCATTCCAGTACAACAACACTGAATGGAGGAATCCAAGAAAATAACCGGAGACAAGACACAGTATCACACTTGCCCATCATCTTCATGCCGACCCGGTACCCACCTGTCCGCTCTCCTGGAACCTGAAATACATGAAACGTATTTCCCCCATAAAGGGGTTAGCCGTCGAATAGCTAGTGCAAGTATAACAGTATGAAACACAATACTCCTCGACAATAAAGTAAATGTAACCGTCAATTCATCAATTCAAGACTAGTATTCCGGAATAACTAAAATCTCATAAGACGTATGTGAATACCGTAGAAACGGTTCGTTCACCTCATACGCCGATACGTATGTGAATGCCGTAGAAACGGTTCGTTCACCTCATACGCCGATACATGTAGGAATGCCGTAAAAACGGTTCGTTCATTACATGCCAACAATACATATATGAATGCCGTAAAAACGGTTCGTTCATAATATGCCATCAATATATCTATGAATGCCGTAAAAACGGTTCGTTCATGATATGCCATCAATATTTCTTACTTTCAAAGTCGAGAACGTACAATCATATATGTATACTTGCCTTAATAAACGTTACCGAAAATCCCGAAGAACACGGTTCGACCGGGAAGCTTGAACCACGAAGAAGACAACGAACGGAAGGGTATGAGTTCGGTAGGTCCAAGAACGCGCTTCCGGCACCTAAACGATTCGCAAGGAAATGATAATTAATTATCCATACTCAAATTACACGAAGAGACTCCCGAAACTCGTCTACGATTCAAGAGAATACACGGGTGAACAAGTAAAGGTTGGGAAATCGCCCAAACTCCCATAAGTTCGAAAACGGCACAATCCAACCCGTAAAATCGTAAGAAAAACACGCATACGGCATAGATATATCATAATCTCAAGGTTCTCGAACTTCAAATCGGATAAATCGGACGAATCTACGAAAACCCCCAAAATCCAACACAATATTCAAAGTGTTCTTGAATAATCTTTCAATAATCCGATGAATACTCAAATGTGTCCATAATCATGCGTATATCACTTCATACACCATGATTTTAACATCCAAAACATCATTACCCAATACAAAATCGAAATCCAAGATGTTGAAGAAATTACCTCTTGAATATCCAAGCTCTATGATCCGAGGAATACGCGTTAGATCGACTATCCGGGCTTCCCAACCGAATGAAAGTGGTAAAAATCCAACACACAAGTGATAGATGTGAGGAAGCTCCTCCCCTCAACTCTCTCTCTCGCAGGTGGAAGAAGGAAATGGAGAAATGAGCTGCATCTCGCTCAAAAAGCATAAATAATGCAGTTGACCGCATTGTGTGCCGCGACTCAGCCCAGGCGTGCCGCGGCAAAGTCCTAAAAATTGCTCCCAGGTTTCGGCAGTGTGCCGCGGCTCAGCCCATGTGTGCCGCGGCATCGGGTACAGGCGGTTTTTGGCTGAGGATGCAACACAAGTGTGCCGCGGCTTAGCCTAGGTGTGTCGCGGCACAGGGTACATACGGTTTTGGCCGAATCTGGAAAATGAGAGTGACTTAGCTATTTCGACCATAACTCCCTCGTCTGGACTCCGATTGACTCACCGTTTGAACCATTGGAAAGCTAACTCGATGCTTTATAATATTGCAAAGATTCAGAATTTTTGGAGTTTCCAAAAATTAATGGTGATTTAACAAAGTCAAACTCGTACGTGGAAAAGTCGCTAAAGAACACGGAATTCAACAGAACGATATCGAAACGAACTCGGATGACAAAAAGTGTAGAATTAATCATTCTCAGGATGACGGAATGGTCCCAAGCAAGTCGTCAAAATGGACTTTCGCCAACAAATAAAAATTACCGGAAATCGAAATTACGGGTATTATACCGTCGAGTATATGTGATAAAACGTATAGCTCTCGTTGAGTGATTGGCCCCGTTTCTTTCTGGCCGAAGATAGTGCTCGCAATTACTTTGTGTAGATAGCGGAGGATAGGATTGCGAAGTGAGGATCCTTTTGCCGACTTTGGGATGTAGGGACGTGCATCGCTCCCCGGATACTCAACCATTGCCCGCCAATATGTCTCACACTCGAACCGATTGATTCGATATTCTCCGTACCTTCGAGTGTCGTATATAGCATCCAATTCACCGGGAGATAGTTTTTCGTTCTTGTTGTTTAGCCGGAATTCCAAAGCGGTCGGCTCATGGGAGATCGGGTCTCTTTTAACAGTAAGTGTGCTAAGGAATTCCAACGTGAGACAGCGGTAGGTGGCCTAATGTTGTGTCATTAACGTTGTCCAACTTATTCTTTCCAGCAGCCTCATGACATAGTCTTTTATTCCCATCGCCGTCATGCATTCTTCGTCCGGCCATCGAGTGGGGAGCATTTTTTTCTGCCCCAATATCTCCCATTGTGCTAGGCGACTTGGCGGAAGTTCAATTCCATATGTCTCGGGAATCTCGACAGCCCCTTGAGTCGGTATTCTCGCGGGTTGCTCAATTTCCGTTGTGGGTCTTCCTCGTCCCCTTTGAGCCGCACCACGTCCCTGTTGGGCATTTCCTCGTCCTCGTCCCCTGGCCATTTTTCTTGAATTCGGAGTGAAAATTGAAGAAAATTTCAAAAAAATTCGCGACCCAAAACCCGGATGAATTCGTCCGATTCGTACCCTTTGAAGCTCTAGGATTATGGAATAATGATGAACACCTTGTTATTATCAAAGATTTCCCATGATTCTTGCTTGGTTTTGACGGATTTTAGGGGATTCGGGGCTAGGGTTTCGGATTTGGGGAAGAAATAGATTTAGGGAAGAAGGTAATGGGAAAGTCGGTCCGTTCAGCTTTTTATACCGCCCGACTGACACGGCCCGTGTCAAATGACATGGCCGTGTCATACCTGTCTCAATTTTTAAAAACAATGTCTGTCCGCCTAACCCGGCCGTGTCAATTGACACGGCCTGTGCTCAACTACCCCAGAAAGTAAAAATTCAACTGAATACCTGACTCAACCGTGTCAAATGACACGGCCCGTGTCGTACTAGCTTGGAACGTGAAAATGGACTGGACCCCTGACCCGACCGTGTCAAATGACATGGCCCGTGTCATACCTGCACAGAAAATGGGATGTGATCTGCCTGCACGACCCGACGTGTCAAATGACACGGCCGTGTCGTACAGGCCTGGAAAGTGCAGTTTTGTCCTCGGGTCTTTTTCTTGCGAATTGAACAACAAAAGTTGAACCGGTTAGTTTTACAACAAGTAAAAATACAAAGAAAGTGCGAAAAAGATCATAACATAAAAATAAAAACTATTGGGTTGCCTCCCAATTAGCACTAAGTTTAACGTCTTCAGCCGGACGTCTTCAACTGGAAGTTTTTATGGCTCGATCAAAGTTATTACGGATACGGCTCGATCAAAGTTATTACGGATACAACTTCCTTTTTATGGCTCGATCAAAGTTTTTATAGTAGTGCTTGACTTGTTGTCCGTTAACTTTAAATAGCTCTCCGTCTCTGCTCATGAGCTCGACTATTCCGGGTGGAAGTACTTTCTTGATCACGAATGGACCTGACCATCTTCATTTTAATTTTCCGGGGAACAATTTTAATCTTGAATTATAGAGAAGTACTTATTGCCCTGGCATAAATTCACGTTTAACGATCATCTTATCGTGCCATCATTTAGATCTCTCTTTGTAGATTCGATAGTTTTCGTAGCATTCATCCCGGAATTCTTCCAACTCATTTAGCTCTAGCAATCTTTTCTTTCCAGCGGCCTCAAAATCCAAATTTATTCTTTTCATCGCCCACATCGCTTTATGCTCCAATTCCAAAGGTAGGTGACATGATTTCCCAAATATGAGTTGATAGGGAGATGTTCCCAAAGGGGTTTTATAGGCCGTACGATAAGCCCAAAGTGCATCGTCGAGCTTGGATGACCAATCTTTCCGAGATGTACTCACCGTCTTTTCTAGGATTAACTTAATCTCTTTGTTGGCCGCTTCGGCTTGTCCATTTGCTTGTGGATGATAGGCCAATGATTTCCTTGATCGGACCCCATATTTCTGAAGGAGTTTATCCATGATTTTGTTGATAAAATGCGATCCCCGATCACTGATTAACTCTCTTGGAGTTCTGAATCGGCAAAAGATGTTCTTCTTTAAAAATTTCATTACTACTTGAGCATCATTTGTTGGGGAAGAAATTGCCTCGACACATCGAGATACGTACTCGACCGCTAGTAGAATGTACTTATTCCCGAATGATGAGGAAAATGGACCCATGAAGTCGATACCCCAAACGTCAAATAGTTCAACCTCAATTACGTTGGTCAGGGGCATCTCATGACGTCTTGAAATATTTCCCACTCGTTGGCATCTACCGCATTATTGAATGAAGAGATAGCAATCTGTGTATAACGTAGGCTAATAAAATCCGCTTTGCAACACCTTTACAGCAGTCCGTTTTGCTCCGAAATGTCCTCCGGTTGGTGACGAATGACATTGTTGAAGAATTTCATCCCATTCCTCTTGCGGTACACATCTTCTCACGATCATGTCAGCACATCTCTTAAAAAGTAGTGGATCATCCCACATATAGAACTTGATATCATGTAGGAATTTCTTCTTTTGATAATGAGATAAATCTGGGGGTAGCACACCTGCAACCAAAAAATTAACAATGTCAGCAAACCACGGAAATTTAGCTTCTACCATAAAAAGTCGCTCGTCCGGAAACTCTTCTTTAATCCCTTCGATCTCGGGTTCCTCCTCCTTTTTGTACTCGAGGCAAGATAAGTGGTCAGCTACCACATTTTCACAACCTATCATGTCTCGAACTTCTACGTCAAACTCTTGTAAAAGAAGAATCCATCGAATTATGCGAGGTTTAGAATCTTTCTTTTCGAACAAGTATTTGATAGCTGCGTGGTCCGTGTGTACTATCGTCTTTGTCCCAATTAAGTATGATCGGAACTTATCAAAAGCAAATACCACGGCAAGCATTTCTTTCTCCGTTGATGTGTAATTTTGTTGGGCTCCCTCCAATGTTTTGCTTGCATAATAAATAGCCCGAAAGAGTTTCTAACGACGTTGTCCCAACACAGCTCCGACCGCATAATCACTTGCATCACACATGATCTCAAAAGGTTGAGACCAATCCGGTACCACGAGGATATGAGCACTCACTAATGCCTTCTTTAAAGTCTCAAATGCCTGCAAACATTCATTAGAAAGAATGAAAGTGGTATCTTTTTCTAACAATTTACTCAAAAGTTTAGTGGTTTTTGAAAAGTCTTTTATGAATCTCCTATAAAAACCCGCGTGCCCAAGAAAACTCCTAATTGCTTTTTCATTCTTGTGTGGGGGAAGTTTCTCAATGGCGACAATTTTCGCCCTATCAACCTCCAAACCGGCGGCGGACACTCTATGGCCTAGGACAATTCCTTCTTGCACCATAAAGTGGCATTTCTCCCAATTCAGCAAGAGATTAGTGTCTTCACATCGCTGCAAAACTAAAGTGAGATTATGCAAGCAATGATCAAATGAATTTCCAAACACCTAAAAATCATCCATGAAAACTTCCATTATATTTTCGATCAAACCATGAAAGATAGCCATCATGCAACGTTGAAACGTGGCTGGGGCATTACATAAACCAAACGGCATTCTACGATAAGCATAAATTCCATAAGGACATGTAAAAGCCGTTTTTTCTTGATCTTTCGGTGTTATGTAGATTTGATTATACCCTGAATATCCATCAATAAAACAGAAAAAATCATGCCCCGCCAATCTATCAAGCATTTGATCAATGAAGGGAAGGAGAAAATGGTCTTTGCGAGTAGCCGCATTTAAAGCCCTATAGTCTATACACACTCACCATCCCGTAACTACTCTCATAGCAATTAATTCATCTTTCTCGTCTTTGGTTACGGTCATCCCTCCATTTTTTGATACAACTTGCGTAGGACTCACCCACTCACTATCGAAAATTGGATATATCATTCCGGCATCTAATAGTTTTAGCACTTCCTTTTTCACCACTTCTTTCATTATGGGATTAAGTCTTCGTTGATTTTGCACTTTAGGTTTAAAATTTTCTTCAAGCAAAATCCTATGCATGCATATGGAAGGGCTAATTCCCTTCAAATCTGAGATATACCATCCTATAGCCGACTTATGTGCTCTCAATACACGAAGCAATTTATCTAGTTGAGTGGATGAAAGTGAAGAGGATACAATTACCGGATTGGTATTGTTATCATCTAGAAATGCATACTTGAGGTGTTCCGGGAGAGCTTTAAGGTCCATGCTTGGTTGAGATAAATCCGATTGAGATGAAACGGACCCAAAATTTTGCACCATGTCATTGGACACGTTCGAGTCGTCCGTCAGCTTGATTTCCGCAACTATTTCATGCTCCTCTTTGTCAAAATCATCGGATTTATTGATTTGCGTTTCTTCTTGTAGAGAATTTAATTCAGAAACATAATCAAACAAGTCAGAATCGTCAAACTCCAAAGTTGAATCGCTAGAAAAACATGAGTTCGTAAGAGCAAACTCTAACGGATCCAAAGACAATGAGTGTAAGATTTTTTTCTTTCCATACGAGCTTATATGGTCAATAACATTGCAATATTCCGTATCATCATGAAATTTCATAGCTTTAAATATAGAAAATAGAACATGTTCATCGTTAACACGTAGTGTTAATTCTCCCCTTTCAACATCAATAAGAGCCTTTCCCGTTGCTAAAAATGGACGTCCAAGGATAAGTGGTAGATATTCGTCTTCTTCCATATCAAGAACAACAAAATCCGCTGGAAATATAAATTTGTCGACTTTTACAAGCACATCTTCAACAATCCCCTTGGGATGTGTTATGGATCGATCCGCCAATTGTAGCATAACCGTTGTGGCTTTTATTTCTTCGACACCTAATTTTCCTGAAAATATATAAAGGCATAAGGTTAATCGAAGCAATTAAATCACACAAAGCTTTATCGAATGAGACGTTTCCAATGGTGCCTGGAACGGTAAAGCTTTCGGGATCCTTAAGCTTTTGAGGTAATTTGTGTTGGATAATAGCGCTACATTCTTCGGTTAGTTTAACCGTCTCATGCTCTTCCATCTTTCTTTTTCTTGACATCACATCTTTCAAGAATTTTGCGTAGTTAGGCATTTGTTCCAAAGCATCTGCAAAAGGAATATTGATATTAATTTTCTTGAAGATGTCTAGAAACTTTGCGAATTGTGCATCTAACTTTTTCTTTTTGAAACGTTGAGGAAAAGGGAGAGAAGTGTTAGGAGTAGAGTTAGAAGATATTTTAGGCTTCTCAGCCCCCTTAGATGTATCATGCTTCCCTTCTTCCTCTACAATTTCGATTTGATCCTCCTTGACTCCCTCTTTTTGTTGGGCCCTTGGCATCTTTGGCCCTTCATAATTCGTTCCACTTCTTAAAGTGATCGCTTGACAAGACTCTTTTGGATTCACTTCGGTATTGCTCGGAAATTGTCCTCGGTGATGTTGACTCCCGACAACTTTAGCTAATTGTCCAATTTGAGTTTCGCGATTTTTCATTTGAGCTCCCCATGGTGGTAGCTAATTGAGTGACATGGCCTTCGATTTTGTCTAATTTCTCCTCATCTCGACTAAATCGGCTTTTTGTCTCCATCATGAAGGTAGCTAGAATATTCTCGAGATTTGACGTCGGCTTTGCTTCTTCAATTATCTCACCATTCGACACTTTGAATCCGGTCGGTGGTTGCAAAGCATTCTTTGGATTAGCATAGCTAAAATTTTCATGATTTCGATTGGAGGGATGGTAGAAGCCTGGTGGTGGATTATTCCGGAAATTGTTGTAACCCCGATTATTAATGTAATGTGCCTCCTCCAATGGATCGGACGGTAGTGGACTTGAACTTCCTTGAGAAGCTCCCTTCGAATCACCTCCTTTTGTTAGAGCCCCCAATTGAGTAGTTAACATCGTCATTTGCGCGGTTAGTGCCTTTATAGGATCCGAATCGGATATCTCAGCCACCCTTCTAATATTTGCTCTTTCCATCGGCCATTGATAGCTATTCATAGCCATTTCTTCGATCAATCCATAAGATTCTTCAGCGCTCCTTGCTAGCAATGCCCCTCCCGTGGAAGCATCAATAAAATTTCTTGCTTCTCCCATAAGACCATTGTAAAAGAAACACATTTGTTGGTCTTCGTGGAAACCATGTCGAGGGCATCGCCTTAGTAGATCTTTGAAACGTTCCCAAGCTTCATATAACGGTTCGGAGTCCAATTGATGAAATTGAGTAATCTCACTTTTTAGCTTCATTGTCTTGTTTGGTGGGAAAAAATTGAACAAAATTTTTTCGCTCAATTCTTCCCATGTCTTTATACTTCCGGGAGCTAAAGTTCCCAGCTAATTTCTTGCTTTCTCTCTCAAAGAGAATGGAAACAATCGTAAGCGTATTGCATCATCCGAGACTCCATTCATTTTGATAGTATCACATATTTGCATGAAATGAGTGATATGGGCATGTGGATCTTCGACAGCAAATCCTCCAAATTGATTTTGTTGAACCATTGAAATTAAGGCGGACTTCAACTCGAAATTTAGGGCGTTGATTGGGACATGAGTGATTCCTCCAAAGTTTCGGTCTAGTTTTGGTCGGAATCCATCCCGAATTGATTGCACCCTTGTTGTTGGATTTTCAATCCTTCCGCCCTCGTTGTCTTGGATTATTGCATTCTCGTTCGTGTTGTCCCTTCCCACGTTATCTTCCGCTCTCTCCATGTCTTCAAAAAAATCCCTTCTTAGTTTCCTTGAGGTAGCACATGTTCTTCGGGCAAATGCTTCTACTTCTGGTATGAAAGTTTCTAAAGGCACTCGAGATGAACGAGTGTTCATGCACTCCCTGAGTAAAAATTGTATAACATGAGTTAAGTAACAAATAAGAATATGTCTAAAGTAAGACTAGAAACACTTATCGTAATATCAACACAAATATAAATTAATTTATTCCCCGGCAACGACGCCAAAAACTTGTTCGCTATATTCTTAAACAATCCGCAAGTGTACGGAGTAAATGTAGAAAGCGGCGAGCAAGGTCGTATTCCACAGAGACTAAATATTCATATTGTGTTGATTACTAGATTATAATGATTCCGGTTTTATCTAGACGATCGAAAGGTGAATGAATGTTAACGAAATAAAATGATGACAAATAATTTAAACAAATGAAAATATTTGAATTAAAAAGAATTTAAAGAGTTTAGAAAGGTAGATTCCAAGGCTAGGTTTCTGTTGATTACTAGGTTTAGTCGGGATTGGTTCCAAAAGTTCTAAGTATGTTTCCAAAATGATAATCACAATAATATTCTAAAGTCTCTCTCGAGATGCATTAAAACGTAGATTAAACAACCTATAACAACGTCTCCGTCTATTATAAATTATCTAACTCCAAAATGTTCATAAGATTAAACATCATCATGGTTCATCACCGATTTCTCAATCTCGTAATTTACTACGTCAAATACTAGAAACCTATTAATGCCCTTGTTAGGCGTATTTTTATGCGCTTATTTATCATTATTTTTATCCATTTGAAGTCTAAATCTGCTTAAATGAGCTTTTAATGCACTATTTTTATATGTTTTGTAGGAAATTGGAGTCCGGAAGCTCGAACGGCAAAAAACGGGCCGAAACGACAATTTTTGGTCTAGGGCCGCGGCACGAACCAAATGAGCCGCGGCACATGAAGGTGACTAGCAAGCACCGAGCAAGTTGTACCGGGGTCCGCGACACGTTGAAGCTGAGCCGCGGCCCATGAAGAAATTTGCCCCCAGGTACAACTCGCTGAAGGTTAGGGGCCGCGGCACAGATTAAGTGAGCCGCGGCCCACGGGGCGGTCCTGCTATATTTGCCGCATTTCTGGGCCGTTTTTGGAGCCTGTTTTCGACCCAATCCCCGGACGCGTTTTGGAGGCTAATGATAGTTATAAATAGGTATTTAAGGATCGAGAAAAGGGGGAATCAGAAAGGAATCATCGAGGAATAGAGAAGAAGCATAAAACACCAAGGAACAAAGAGCGAAAGCTAGAGAACGGAGGGATCCAAGTTCTTCGTCTGCGTTTGATTTCTATACTTTCTTTAATTCTTTTTGCATTTTTATTTTCTAGCATGTCAGGCTAGAACCCTAGTCTATGATTTTGATGAAACCGAGGTTTTGATGAATTAACTTTTGATTATCAATTCAATTCCCTTTTCTATTGAGTTTTCCCCAATTGTTCTTAATGCTTTCAATTGCGTGGCCTATAATTGAATTGTTTTGTTTACGCAACTCGAATCGGGAGAGGAGAGTTGGTAGGAAATAATTGGTGAGAATCGTTTTATCTTGTGAGATAGGAATATACTCATAGGAACTACGTGGCCTTTCTGAAGTTTTTGTGCTTTTTGCCTATTGTCGAATTAATCCACCTAGGAATAGAGTGTATTATTCACCTTAGATAATTCTATTGACCTCGGGAGAGGCGGTAGAGTATTTTAGCAACCTTCGCCTTCAATAAATTGGGAAATCATTAAATTCATATAATCAAGAGTAATTCGGATAGACGGAGGTGGATTCACAATCCTAGATTAATTCCTATTTGATTTTCTTTCTTCGAACAATCGTTTTCACTATTTATTCTTTTATTAATTTTCTTTAATTATTCTTGCATCTCCAATTTCGATAGTTCAGATAAAATTAGAATACTCATATATCGGTAATTAGTAAGTCAGTCCTCGTGGGAACGATATCTTACTAATCACTTTATTACTTGTTTACGATAACGTGCACTTGCATTCAACGAATTCCGCAACAAGTTTTTAGCACCGTTGCCGGGGACTGATTATTTTACTAATATCGATTTCAGTATTTCTAGTCTTAGTTTGAACAATTTTTTTATTTGTGTAATTCGTATTATTCGTTTTCCTTTCAGGAATTTCTGATTAGTGCATGAGAAAATTCGGTAACGAAGGCCTACTACCTTTGGATACCGAACTCGAGCGCACTCTTCAGAAAAACAAGAAGGAAAAGCGCGAGCTACCGACAAAAGACACCATGGCCGAGAACACGGAAAATCATGGAGGAGAAAATCTTATTCAACAAGTTCAACCGGCATTGGCACTCCGTGATTATGCCATGCCACAAATCAATGCAAACTTTTCGGGGATTCGGCGTCCTACCATCCAAGCGAATAACTTCGAAATTAAGCCGGCTATTATTCAGATGGTGCAAGCAAGCCAATTTTGTGGATTGGCGAACGATGACCCCAACGCACACATCGATTCGTTTCTCGAGATTTGAGACACCTTCAAGAACAACGGTGTTACCGATGATGCTATTCGTATACGGCTTTTCCCTTTCTCTTTGAGGGACAAAGCCAAGTTTTGGTTGAATTCATTACCGCCGGGCTCTATCACGACTTGGGCAGAATTAGCGCAAGCCTTTATGGCTAAGTTATTTCCACCTTCGAAGACAGCGAGATTAAGGAACGAGATAACTACTTTCGGGCACTTTGATATGGAATCGCTTCACGAAGCTTGGGAGCGATACAAGGAGTTATTACGAAGATGCTGACACCATGACTTACCAGATTGGCTACAAATTCAAACCTTTTATAACGGATTGAGTGCTTCTACACGCACTCTTGTTGATGTATCCGCTGGAGGAGCGTTAATGGGAAAAACGATGGTCGAAGCCCACTCTCTATTGGAAGCGATGGCTGCAAATGCTTATCAATGGCCTTCCGAATGTGTGAACCCGAAACGAGTGATGGAAATATCCGATAATGATCCAATATCTACGCTATCGGCTCAAGTCGCCGCCTTGACTCAGCAACTTCAAGCTTTTTCACATTCTCTTTCCCCCGTTACCACTGAATCATGCGATTGGTGCAACGGATCTCACCCTAGTGCGGAATGTCAAATTGGAAATCCTTTCGAGCAACATCCGATGGAACAAGCTCAGTTTGTGGGGAACGGGAATCGACATAATAATCCGTATTCCAACACATACAATCCGGGGTGGCGAAATCACCCTAACTTTTCATGGAAAAACGGACAAAACTCAAACCAACCTCAGTTTGCTCAACACCAACAGCAACCTCCTCCTGCTCCAAAAATTTCTCTAGAGGAAGCAATGGCGAAATTAGCAGCAAATACGAGTCAGTTCATGACCCGTACGGAAGCAACCTTGCAAAACCATTCCGCTTCTATTCGCAACTTGGAAGTCCAATTGGGCCAGATAGAAAATGTGTTAACAGCCTGCCCGGAGGGTACCTTGCCAAGTACAACTGAGACAAACCCCAGAGAGAGTATCAATGCCATTAGTTTAAGAAGCGGGAAGGAAGTGTGTGAGCAGCCCAGGCAGAACAAAAAGAGAAGTGAAGATGAGGAGAATAAAAATGCAGTGACTGAGGAATCACAAATTTCAAGACCCTCGAAATTGTTTCCAGATAATCCGACAGCCTATATGCCTCCCATCCCGTTTCCACAGCGATTGCAAAAGCAAAAATTAGACAAACAATTTTCCAAGTTTCTCGACGTCTTCAAGAAACTACACATCAATATCCCATTTGCTGATGCCTTGGAACAAATGCCGAGCTATGTGAACTTCATGAAAGAAATCTTATCTAACAAAAGGAAGCTCGAGGAATATGAAACGGTGGCACTGACTGAAGAGTGCAGCGCAATCTTGCAGAGAAAGCTCCCGCCTAAATTGAAGGATCCAGGAAGCTTCACTATACCGTGCACTATCGGGAACTTGTCTTTTGATAAAGCATTATGTGATCTCGGCGCTAGCATTAATCTCATGCCCCTTTCTATTTTCAAGAAGCTAGGAATTGGGGAAGCGAAACCTACTAGGGTCTCTTTACAACTAGCTGATAGATCCATCAAGTACCCGAGAGGGGTAATCGAAGATGTCTTGGTCAAGGTCGATAAATTCATTTTCCCTGCTGATTTCATTGTGCTTGATATGGAAGAAGACCATGAGATTCCGATTATATTGGGTAGACCGTTCTTAGCTACCGGAAGGACCCTTATTGATGTTCAGGAAGGGAAATTAATACTTCGGGTTGAAGATGAGCAAGTCACATTCAAGGTGTTTCGATCTATCCCGTGTCCAAGCAAGGTCGAGAAGTGTTCACAAATTGACATCTTTGAGAAAGACACACACCAGGAGAGTTGTCGGTCGAAATGTTCAGAATCCGCTTTAGCTGCTCCAACGTCTAAGATAACTGAAGAACGAATTGTGTATCATAAGCAATTGAATATGTCATCTCCAACATCCGTTCATCCACCATCGAAATCCTCATGCTGTCATAAGTTCGCCCGTGGAGTTGAAAATTAAGCCGGATGTCAAACGAGTACCAAGTCAACTGCAAAATGGGTGTTTTGGGAGGCTACTATTGTTAAATCCGTTTCGCAAAGAACGTTGGATATCCAAACCAAAAGTCGAACGGTTGAAATTTAGTGGCCAACAATTTAAATCACGTGATAACGGTTCGATGGAATGTGCGGAGTCCAAATGGTCTTTGCGAAATGCGAATTGATTTTCAAAAAGTCTGGCTGAAGACTATACACTTAGCGCTTCTCGGGAGGCAACCCGAGTATTAGTTGTAGATTTTTATTTTTCAGTGTTTTCTTGCATTTTAGAGTCTATGTTTTTCATCATTTTTGCTTGGATATGCTTATCTCTCACGTTCTTGATGTTTTCCTTTGAAAATTCTGTGCAGAAAAACCCCCAGGGAAAAATTCAGCCCTGAGCCGCGGCACAAGGAGAGTGAGCCGCGGCGCACACAAGTTGACACAAAAGGGCCAACCAAACTGTACTCTGTGCCGCGGCACGACCTTACTAAGCCGCGGCACACCCTGTCCCTGAGCCGCGGCACATATGCTCTAAGCCGAAGCACGCCAAATGTCCAAGAAATGCCCAGGTACCTGTACTCCGTGCCGCGGCACGGACCAAATGAGCCGCGGCACACTAACATGACGAGCCGCGGCACCCGTACGCTGAGCCGCGGCACAAGGTGAAAGAACAAACACGCCTGTGCAGTCAGACTGGGCCGCGGCTCACTTAAGCCGTGGCTGCGGCCCTGCTCGAAGTTCAAAAGCCCAGGTCTCCTTTATAACCCGATCGGCCGACACACCAGGTAAATTTCCTTCACTTCTTCGCACAGCGATCGGCCGAACCTCTTCTCAACTCTTCTTCTTCTTGCATACTTCAATCCAAGTCAGGCAATTCTCAATCTCTTAATCCTAATTGATACATGATTTGAAAATTAAGGTATTGTTATTCATTCGATGTTGAATATGTTGTTAGTTTTTCTTCAAAGTTCTATCAAAAATTGAGTTGGAATATGGTGAATATGGTGATTGATTGTTATGGTATTTGTGATTATGTATAATTGTTGATGTTATTTGTCGTTTTTCTCATGACTATCGATTGAGGTTGTTATTTTTGGGGATTGAATTAAGCTATTGTCATGTTTGTTCTTCATTTAAACCCATGCATGTTAAGTGTTTGATGAAATGCGTCAATGAAAAACTTTGAGCCAAACGTTTTTAAAACCATGTGTAACGAATTTGTTTATGGGTTTACATTGTACTCCAACCCTTACGTCAAGTTTAAACGTGAAAGCTCAACTTTAATTTTCTCTCGCGACGGTGCAAGCTCGTTCAACTCTATATTCACGTTTTGCATACCTTAAGTCAAGTGGTGTTGTTTTCCTTAAGGTTACGTAATTTCCGGTGTTTATCTTTTCAGGGAACTCGCCATGGATAGAAAAATAAAGGTTAGCACAAGGGCTAGGACACAATCGTCCCCCACACGAGGGGAGACATCACAGAGCCGAGCCGAGTTAGAGTCTCACCAATTCTACGACCCGGAAATTCATAAAATATTCAATGAAAAAGCCGTCCTCGACCATTAATCCCAGAGCGGGGATTCACTCCTGCCCCCCAGGACGGTGAGCTTCTGACTATGATTGACGAGATGGGGTGGGCTCGTTTCGCTGCGCCTCCCGAGCTGGCTGTGATCTCTATCGTCCAGGAGTTTTATGCTAGCGCTCTGTTGAAGCATATTCGGGCAGGGCAGATTATGGCGCAATCAGATACTCGGACTCAGGTCGTCGTCCGAGGCCATACTGTGGATTTTTCAGTGGCCGCCATTCGGAGATTATTCGAGCTGCCATTGGTGGACGAGACGGCGTATACGCGAGTTATGAGTGGTCTCACGAGGGAGGCTCTGCTCGAGGCACTCACACATCCCGGCTCCGTCTGGGAGACGCGCGCCCCGGGTTCGTCAGCCTTCTATTTTAAGAGCTCGCGCCTCAGTCGGCTTGGGCGAGCCTGGTTGTATTTCCTCTGCGCACGGGTCGATCCTACCTCGCAGATCCGCTCTGTTTTACTCTCTCGTGCCCGTATACTGTATGCTATCACTACTGGGCTCAGATTCGATGTGGCCCCTCATCTGGTCCGATCTATCCTTCTGTGCATTCAAGGAGGGGCCAAGACGGGGCTGAAGCACCCATCTCTCATTTGCGCTCTATGCCGGCAGTCGGGCATGACTTGGTCGGATGATGAGCCCCCAGGGTCCGATTGATCATCGCATTATTTCTCACTTTGACCAGTGGGGTGGAGCACCGGCACACGCTTGGGGACGAGGATTTCTTCTTGACGAGGCACATGAGCAGTCCCCCGAGCCTCTTCTTCTAACACATGGGCAGGCAGAATCCAGCCCGCCACCCGAGAGAGAGCACCTCCAGGCGATGTTTGACGCTCTCAGAGAGGAGATGAGGAGAGATAGAGAGAGCCACCTAGCTGCCCTGAGAGAGTAGATGCGGACAGAGAGAGAGAGAGAGCATCCTCGCAGCTGTCCGGGAGGAGATGAGAGAGCAGGCCCGCCGGGCCAATCGACGTGAGGAGAGGCGCCTGGCAGCGAGAGATGCTTACCACCAGGATTACCTTGCTGCGTGGACGAGCCATGTACTGCACCCGGACGGGCCATTCATTCCACCAGTTAGGCCAGCCACACCACCCTCCTCGCCGGACGAGGCCGGCACCAGTGCATGAGCGGACATTAGGGGAGTACTTGACCTTTTCTTTTATCGCATTATTATTATCTATGTCCATTGAGGTCAATGTACATCCTAAGTTTGGGGGGGTTTACTTTCAGTTTCTTTTTACTTATTTGTTTGCATTTTTCGTTATTTTTCGTTATTTTTGACACTAGCCTTGCTTGTCTTGTTTTTATTTGCATTTGTGAATTTTTCGTGCTTCTTTGTGTAAAACTGATGTTATGATACTGATTTCTATTTGAAGAAACGGTTGAGTTTTAGTCGAGTTGCAGTCAGCGATATCTGTTTCCGTTGAGTATTCATTTAGGTCCGAAATTTTTTTCGTTTTTGTAGAAATCTTAGCAGATAAGAAAGGAGACATACGTGTTTTCAAATCACTGTCTATATGTTTGGTTATACTTTTCGCGTAGCTAGTCGTCCAGTAACATGAGTCTTGTGGGCACTTAAAGTGGGTTTAGAGTCGGACAGTTTTTCCCAAAAAGTCGAGATATTATACATGTTCTATGATGGGAAGTCTAGTAACCGGGGGTATTCACGTGACCCGTTGTTTACTCTCGCGTAAAACGACAACCCTGAATAGACTAATGGTTTAGAAATATCGCATTACCGATGATGGGAAGCCTAGTAACCGGGGGTATTCACGTAACCCGTTGTCTACTCTCGCGTAAAACAGCAACCTTGACGTGCGGGAATTGCTATTCGAGTTTTTTCTCCGCTGTAGAGGGGGACTTAGTAACTAGAAGCATCCATGAGCCTTGCTTGTCTTGTTTTTATTTGCATTTGTGAATTTTTCGTGCTTCTTTGTGTAAAACTGATGTTACGATACTGATTTCTCTTTGAAGAAACAGTTGACTTTTGGTCGAGTTGCAGTCAGCGATATCTGTTTCCATTGAGTATTCATTTAGGTCCGAAATTTTTTTCGTTTTTGTAGAATTCTTAGCAGATAAGAAAGGAGACATACGTGTTTTCAAATCGCTGTCTATACGTTTGGTTATACTTTTCGCGTAGCTAGTCGTCCAGTAACATGAGTCTTGTGGGCACTTAAAGTGAGTTTAGAGTCGGATAGTTTTCCCCCAAAAAGTCGAGATATTATACATGTTCTATGATGGGAAGTCTAGTAACCGGGGGTATTCACGTGACCCGTTGTTTACTCTCGCGTAAAACGACAACCCTGAATAGACTAATGGTTTAGAAATATCGCATTACCGATGATGGGAAGCCTAGTAACCGGGGGTATTCACGTAACCCGTTGTCTACTCTCGCGTAAAACAGCAACCTTGACGTGCGGGAATTGCTATTCGAGTTTTTTCTCCGCTGTAGAGGGGGACTTAGTAACTAGAAGCATCCATGTGCCCCATGAGTGTCTTTTACGTCAAACGGTTCCCCAATACATGATAATGGAATTCCACCCTAGGATTATCCGATGAAATATCCCGAGATCCGAACCTAGTGGTTAACTCGAATCTTTATTATGATCAAACATAAGGGAATGATGTCTGAGGATTATTTTCGACGATGAAACTCTTAAATTTTTACCACTAGACTGTGGGACTGGGCGAGTTGGCTTGTTTACTCTAACCCTTCATATTGACGGTCGGTTAAATTCACGCTTGTTAATCTTTGAGCTTGATCTTCTTCATAAACGATTGATTAGCACTAAAAATGGTTACTTTGTGGAATCAGTGTCCTTGATGTGACTCATTATTACGATACTCGTATTATTCTTTGAGATTTTCAGGGTAGTATTGATTAAGTTGAGCACTATGGATTTGCATGATCATTCACGATACTTTTTATTTGAAAATTGATTTTTGCTTGAGGACAAGCAAAGACTCAGGTTTGGGGGTATTTGTTAGGCGTATTTTTATGCGCTTATTTATCATTATTTTTATCCATTTGAAGTCTAAATCTGCTTAAATGAGCTTTTAATGCACTATTTTTATATGTTTTGTAGGAAATTGGAGTCCGGAAGCTCGAACGGTGAAAAACGGGCCGAAACGACAATTTTTGGCCTGGGGCCGCGGCACGAACCAAATGAGCCGCGGCACATGAAGGTGACTAGCAAGCACCGAGCAAGCTGTACCGGGGGCCGAGCACGTTGAAGCTGAGCCGCGGCCCATGAAGAAATTTGCGCCCAGGTACAACTCGCTGAAGGTTAGGGGCCGCGGCACAGATTAAATGAGCTGCGGCCCACGGGGCGGTCCTGCTATATTTGCCGCGTTTCTGGGCCGTTTTTGGAGCCTGTTTTCGACCCAATACCCGGACGCGTTTTGGAGGCTAATGATAGTTATAAATAGGGATTTGAGGATCGAGAAAATGGGGAATCAGAGAGGAATCATCGAGGAATAGAGAAGAAGCAGAAAACACCAAGGAACAAAGAGAGGAAGCTAGAGAACGGAGGAATCCAAGTTCTTCGTCTGCGTTTGATTTCTATACTTTCTTTAATTCTTTTTGTATTTTTATTTTCTAGCATGTCAGGCTAGAACCCTAGTCTAGGATTTTGATGAAACCGAGGTTTTGATGAATTAACTTTTGATTATCAATTCAATTCCCTTTTCTATTGAGTTTTCCCCAATTGTTCTTAATGCTTTCAATTGTGTGGCCTATAATTGAATTGTTTTGTTTACGCAACTCGAATCGGGAGAGGAGAGTTGGTAGGAAATAATTGGTGAGAATCGTTTTATCTTGTGAGATAGGAATATACTCATAGGAACTACGTGGCCTTTATGAAGTTTTTGTGTTTTTTGCCTATTGTCGAATTAATCCACCTAGGAATAGAGTGTATTATTCGCCTTAGATAATTCTATTGACCTCGGGAGAGGCGGTAGAGTATTTTAGCAACCTTCGCCTTCAATAAATTGGAAAATCATTAAATTCATATAATCAAGAGTAATTCGGATAGACGGAGGTGGATTCACAATCCTAGATTAATTCCTTATTTGATTTTCTTTCTTCGAACAATCGTTTTCACTATTTATTCTTTTATTAATTTTCTTTAATTATTCTTGCATCTCCAATTTCGATAGTTCAGATAAAATTAGAATACTCATAAATCGGTAATTAGTAAGTCAGTCCTCGTGGGAACGATATCTTACTAATCACTTTATTACTTGTTTACGATAACGTGCACTTGCGTTCAACGAATTCCGCAACAGCCCTCTTCTCTCGAATTATGAGCAATTAAGTTTAACATGAAAAAACATTGATCAAGTGTCTAAACATGAATCAAAACCAAGTATTTGATAAAGAAATCACACTAGATATATATAATTATCAATTCCTCAAAACCTTAGCAAATCAACATACTCCCATGCCCGGAATCTAACGAGTTTATCCGGATATTGTAATGAAAGAAAGATTAATAATCATCATGTTCATCATGTTCATGCTAAATAAAACAACAAATTAAATAAAAGATAGGAAGAAGATAAAACTCGGATGGTGTCTTGATTGATCCCGGTTGAAGCCTTCAAATGTTCTTGAAGTGTTCTTCAAGAATTCTTCAAATCTCCTTCTTTTTGGATGAACAACTCCTAATCTTGTGTTTGTTTTCTCTCTCCAATCTCCCCAAAACTCTCTCAAAATCTGAGTATCTCTAAGTCTAGCCCAATATCCTTTTTTATAAGGCCAAAAATACCATTTTCCATGCTCAAATCTTGCAAAAATATCAAAAGGTGATTTTTCCACCGAAAAGTGACACGGCCCGTGTCAAATGACACAGCCCGTGTCATAGTGCTCTAGAAACGGCAAGGGTTGCTGGACAGGGAACTCGACTGTGTCAGCAGACACCGCCGAGCAAGTGACACGGTCGTGTCAAATGACACGGCCCGTGCATACTCCCCCAAAAAGGGCACAATTGCCTGGATGTGAAACCCGACCGTGTCAATATGGCACGGCCAAGCTATTGACACGGCCCGTGTAAAATGACACGGCCGAGCTCGTGTTGTTCCGTTTTGACACCGTTTTGACTCCTTTTTAGGCTCGATCTCTCGTTTCCGCATTGCTTGATATGTATTGGGTTTGAGACTTCGTTCTTGATTGATTTATGTCCATAAAGTACCTATAAAATCAATAAAACGTACCCAAGCGTGATCGAGTCCAATAAACACAATATGAGCATAAATGACACAGTTCTACACATTTTAGGATCTTAAAACCCGGAAAATCGGTGCAAAAATATGTGTAAAAATGAGTGTTATCAATGACACCCTCCTATGACAAAGAGAATAATGTAGCGACTCGCATAAGCATGGTGCTGAGTCCTCCCTTTTCACCGAGTCCTTATACATACATGATCATAAGTGTTAGCCTGGGTGGCTTATTGTAATAGATATTTGATATGTATTCTGTCGGTATTTGAACCTTGTGACATTGCGTATATCATATCATTAATCATAGTATGATCCTCCGTATTTCATAGTCCAGTATTGGCGAGTGTGTGATTCCTTTGATGTTAATGCATGCATGTACTTATATGTAATTAGCGCACGCTAAACAGTGAGTGTAGCGTAAGCTAAAATGTGTAAACTAGCGCACGCAAGGATGACACTTAGCGTACGCTAGATGTGGTCAACCCGATTAAGATAAGGTTGGTAGGTGAGATCGGATCACGGATTTTGATAAGATTATGTCGGGATGAACCTGGACGGCTTTTGGAAAAGTCGAGTCAACGGTGCTTAGCGCACGCTATTGGCGATATGCTAGCGCACGCTAAAGTCAAGTACAGTGAGGTCAGTAAGCTTCGTAAAGTTGTTAGCACACGCTATGAGAGGGTGTTATCGTATGCTAACTGTTGCATTAACGTACGTAAAGGCTATTTAACGTACGTAAGGCCGAAGATAGAAAGAGACAGTGGTCTGTGAGCCCGTTAGCGCACGCTAAAATTGAAGATAGCGCACGCTAAGGGCCATTTCCTATAAATAGGACATTATCTCCATTTCATTTCTCACTTTACCCTTCGTCCAATTTCCGACTTTTTCGACTTGGAGAGCTACACTCACAACATTAACCCCTCATATCAGCCTCTGAATGTGATTTTTGAAGACGAGGAGCATTGGAGATTAGTGTTCAAGCATCCGGTGTTGAATTCCACCTATTGTTTCGTTGTTTTCTTCCGTAGTAAGGTATGTGATGCTTTCCCAACTTAGAGTTCATGTTCTTAGTGATGATTATGAGCATGCTACTGAGATTATGGAGTTTGTTATGAACATTATGAATCATACAACAAGCTTAGGAGGATTGGATTAGTTAAACTTAAGTTTTTCATTGGAAATAGTTGAACCTTGATTATGCCTATCATAAGAATGTGGTTTTCGAAGATTATAACATGCCTTGATGATGATTTCGTGATGATTACATGATGGAGATGATAATTTCGTGATTCTTATATGATGAATGAACCGATTATGTTATCACCTAGACTAGGTGAATTCTAGATGATGAACGTAGGAATTGTTCTTCAAGTATAATCCAGGGTTTGCAAAGATTGTGTGGATTGATAATCTTCATATGAATGGTTAGGATGATACGATCTTGTTGTAACGATCATGGTGAACTTAGAACTTGGATAAGATGAGTTACTTGCGGAACAACGAGAATCATAATTGGGATTAACTTAGAATCCGCTTGAACGTACTTACCTTGTTATGAATTCGTTTAGGTAACCGAAATGTGTATCAGAATTGATGGGCAGAATTGGATTGTGGTTTTTGACGTTTTGAATATGCTGAAATCCGTAGACATCAACGTGTTATCCCCGTTATGATCCTTCATTTCTCATGTAGTATGTTATTCGTTTGACTTAGAATACTTTAAGTAATTACCCGGGAATTGGTCGTATGTTGATGACTAGTTCGGTTCACTTTTGGAACGTTTAGCATGTTCTATGATAGTCTTGTTACATAAGTTGAGTTGTCGTTATTTCCTTTTGTGTAAGGTTCAATCTCTGCAAACGGTTGATCGAAGAGGCGGCCTTCGAGTTGTTGAAATCGTTGAAGTATTTATTTCTTGCCATTTTTCTAAGGCGAGTGCTTTAATTATGTTTATCCGTGTTGATGTCGGTTATGTTGTTATGTGTTGTACATATGTATTGTGATTGTTTTGTCCGCCATGCGTTGGTCCGACAGGATCATCATGGGAATCTATAGATGTGTGCTCTGGATCGTTGGACGGGTACTTCCACCATGTGTTGGTCCGACGGGATCATCTTGGGAATCTATGCTGTGTGTGCTGAATCGTTGGAATACCACAAGTATGTTGAGATTGATACGTTGTGTTGTGCACTGTCTTGTGATTGTTTCTTGTTGGGGATACTTGTTGTTATTATTGTTGATATTATTGTTATTGTTCAGGGATCGCTGAATAAATCATTATCATATAATTATCGTACTTGTACTAGCATCGTTGTGCTAACCCCTTCGGGGTTGAACATTTGTTTTATGTTCAGGATCCAGGAGGACGGGGAAACAACCACTAGAGCTTCATGATGACGAGGGTGCAGAGTGATGTTACGGACAGGATGGTTTGTCAGATTGTGTTTTCGTTTTAATAAGTACTCGAGTACGCTGTCGTTTTGTCTATTTTTTGAGGTTTGTTTTCGGGTGTTGGCCGATTTGTACTTTTAGACTTGTGATGTAATAATAAATTTTACAGTTAATATTTAATAATGTTGTTTTTAAATTCTTAGCCTAGTAAATCCTTATATCAAGAATTTATGGCGCTGTAATAATCCTGAATATCTCGGGGTGTTACAGAATATGGTTTCAGAGCTAAGATTATAGATATCTTGTCCGTTGGGTTTAATTAGGTTTTAAATATGTCTTTTTGAGTTAACCGGCTGTGGATAACATTAATGTACTGCCTACATCTCCATGTGAGTGGTGGTTGTTAGTTTCCTAAACTCTATCTTGTCCTTTACATGTTATGTCATTGTTGATAATTGAACATAGAACGATATTGTTTCCTGTATATTGAGTATGTATGCTTACAGTATGTTGAGAGGAGGACGTGGACGCGGTCGCGGTCGTGGACGCGGACGTAGAAATGCTGAGAGAGAAGCTTCACCATCTGTTCCTGATTCGCTGTCAGATCAGGCTAACTACAGTTCTGGCGAACAACAAGAATCCGTCAACAATGAACGAGAGCAAACTGTGGAAACGAAAGCCGAACCTGCTGTTCCTGACATCCTTCGTCAAGTGGTCAACCAAATAACCCAATTTGCTCAAGTTGTCGACAGAATGCAAGTGGCGGTAGGATTGCAGTCGAGAGAGAGACAACAAGATGAATCTGTAGCCCAAATGATTAAGACATTTAATCAACAGCTGGCGTTTGTTCGACACCTGGTCAGAACTGATGCAGAAATGATGATTCACTTTGATATGAGAATGAATCCGGAGATACAGAGGTACATGTCAGGATTTGAATTCACCACTCTCCGCCAGTATCAGGACAAAGCTTTGGCATACGTAATGAAAGTAACTGCTATGGAAAATTTTTCTGAATCCAAGAAGCAAAATGTCATTGTTGGTTTTTCAGAACATAGGAATAGTGGGACCCGCAAGGCTCAGTCATATTTCCACTCATTCAAGAAGCCTCCACAACCATCCAAAAGCAGAAGGAACCCCATATCTGTACCAGCCTTTACTGATACGACAAAATAATGCTTTAGTTGTGGTCGCCCAGGTCACATGTGGCGTGACTGTTTTCATTCTCTGGTGACATGTTACGGATGCGGACAAGAAGGGCATCGAGCGATGTTCTGCAAGGATGCCACTAAATTATTTGGAGCTCGTACTTCGCAGTCGGCCCAGAAAGAAGCGAGTGTCCCGCAGACACAGCAGAGTGTCCAGCCACCCCAGAGTTTTGGATGAGGAAGAGGCAGGGGACAGAACGACCGAAAAGAAGCATCGAGTGCTGGGTCTGCTCCTCCACGCCTTTATGAGATGATAAGGGCAGACGATCAGAATGCAGCTATCACATCAGGTACCGTTCAGATCCTTTCGCAACCAGTTAGTGTTTTGTTCGATACAGGAGCTACACATTCGTTTATATAACTGTCTTGTGTTAATCATTTGAACATTCCTTGTTTTCATGAATGTGAGCCTTATATTGTGGGTTTACCAAGTGGGGAAAGAATCATGGGGAATTTAGAAACTAGAGATTTTCCTGTATCAATTGGAGGCAAAGATTGGCCCTCAAACCTGATTGTGATAGATATTTAAGGAGATGACCTAATTCTTGGAGACGATTGGCTTAGCCGTTATGGAGCTATTATGAACTACTGGAAGAGGAATATCGTGATGATAGTCGAAGATGGTCCCAAATTATTATTCGAAGGATGGATACCAGGGAGCTCAGTGAAAGTGATCAAAGCTATGAAAGCCTTCAAACTACTAAAACATGGTTGTACCGGATACTGGTGTTACACGATGAAGAAAGAAGAAGGAAAAGTAGAGCTTTCATCCATTCCTGTTGTGAACGAATTTCCGGATGTGTTCCCTGACGAATTACCTGGACTACCTCCATGACAAGATGTAGAGTTTACCATGGAGCTAGAACCGGGAGCTACACCGATTTCTAATGCGCCATATCGAATAGCACCTACTGAGATGTATGACTGAAAAAGCAACTGGAAGAATTGTTGGACAGAGGCTATATCCAGCCAAGTGTTTCGCCTTCCAGAATTCACATTTTGAAAGTTTGACATATAACTACTCGCTCCTTAAGAGGTTCAAAATGATCCGTATGTGCTGCTCATGCTCTTTCGGACTCTTAGAGTAGACCAAGATATCATCGATACACACAACTACAAATTTGTCCAAGTACTCTATGAATACTCGATTCATTAAATGCATAAACACAGCAGGCACATTAGTGAGACCAGACGGCATCACTACAAACTCATATTGCCCGTAACGAGTTCTGAATGCTGACTTCGGGACATCTGATTCCTTAATCCTCAATTGATGGTATCCCCATCTCAAATCGATCTTCGAAAACAATGCCGCTCCGTGTAACTGGTCGAACAAATCATCAACCCGTGGCAATGGGTACTTATTATTGATCGTCATCCTATTTAGCTTTCGTAGTCGATGCACAATCGATGTGATCCATCTTTCTTTCGTACAAATAGAATTGGTGCTCCCCAAGGCGAAACACTTGGCTGGATATAGCCTCTGTCCAACAATTCTTCCAGTTGCTTTTTCAGTTTATACATCTGTTAGGGTTGTATACATCAAAGCATACTTTATGCTTGTATTACCTAATTTCGCGGTCTTTATCTATCAGAATATTTAATTCATTTCATCACATGTTTTACAGATTTATTCATGCTATGGTTATGCAAATATTGTCTCATTACTTTATATTGTAGATAATGTGGTGTGTCGAGTCACACAGAAGATCACATTATCGGTCCCTTATATAGTAATATTTAGTTCACAACCTTTTATAACATTAGACCGTTATGTGAGAGGTTGTAATATATGCTTGAGATTGGTTGGTTTTGACCATTAGAATATATTAGCGTATTCGGTATACGTTGAACAGGAACGAGGTGAGATAGATTCTTCTGTACTGACTATAAGAAGAACGTACATCTCGGATAATTATTATGTCTTAATTCTAGTGATTAATATTTAATTATATATATTTAATATTTATTACTTTGATTTGTTATTGGTGAGAGCCAAAATGATTGACTCAGTATGCTCGATATTTTGGGCAATATTATTATTTATATGATAATTAATATTATAGCTAGAAATCGTGTCCCGACCAGTCAGGTTGATCATGTCCCTTGAGGCACTCGAAAGGATTATTATATTAAACCCTGCAGGTGGAATTAATTTTTCGATATAATAATAAAGCTCGAGTGGTATACTCATGTATAACATATTAATTAATTAAAAGCTATCAGTAGCTTAAATTAATTAATGAACATGGAATATCTTAAACATGGAAAATAATTAATTTAAAACGGAGCCCAATTTCGTAATTTAGAATTTTGGTAGGAAGTGCAATATCAACCTTTTAGTGGACTAAGTTGATATTAATATATTCATTATATTATGAAGAGTCCTAATATTGGTAAGATAAAATCTATTGGGAGTCCTTACCTTATCCTCCTTAAGGTCTCTAGAGTAGCCCAAAACACCTATAAATAGGACATAAGGGGTGGCCGATTTTTTCACCATTATTGAACAAGAAATTTCGATTTTTTCATACTTTGTGTTTAATTGTGGATCTTGACTTGCGTCTTGGATTCCACAATTTAGCTAACACAATATTTTTCTAAATACTCAAATATTCAAGAAAAATAGAGAGAAAAGTTCGTAAGGTATTTCTTGGGAAAATTTTCGGCCGATCCATATTGCAGTCCAAGCAGTCCGGTATATTGTTGCCCACACGACATCCGGATATAGGTGGGATATACTCTAAAAGATCTTGAGGTAGAAATACAAGAAGATCAAGGAGGAGTACAAAGAGGAGTTCGATCGACCAAAAAGGAATTTTTCTACCACTTCGCTTCAAAGGTACGAATTACCAATTCTACTGCGTAAATACGTATATTTAAATTGTTAAATTAGTCTGTTTAATTAATTAATTGACAAGCCTAAATAGATCCGCAATTTTATTGGTTAGTTTATAAAACCAAATATATTCAATTCATCAATCTCGCTTCCGCTACGTTTTATATTCCAACAATTGGTATTGGAGCCGGTCTATTCAATTTAATTAATTTTGTGATTAATTTGCTAGCAATTTAATATATTCATATGTTATGATATTTGAAATATTTTGCTAGAAATTGTCTTGCCGGTAAATATGGTCCAATTATCATGGCTATGTGATATTTTTATTTATTTACGCATTTTTGTTAATTTGGCCCGGTTTTGAGGCATGTATAAGTTTTTCCCATGAGCAAATCCATGGGTAGAATAGGATTTTATTTTTCCTTGTAATTTCTATTGTAAATTCGATGTATTTTATTCATGTAAAATTGTAATCGAATTGAAATATACAAAGTATAAAAGGAAAAGGAGTCCGAGGTGCAAGAGGAATCCTAAACGAAAAGGGAGTCCCAGACGACGACAAGGACACTCGGCCGACCGCCCGGAACCGAAAATTCGCGGGTCTGGTCTGTCGCGGGTCGGATCAGCCGAGGGTAGGCTGCCGGGCCGCGGGTCGGCTCGGGCAGTGGGTTGGGCTTGTACGGGTAGGTTCATTCGGCGTATGGTCCTATTTGTTTATCCAACGTTCGTTGCGTCCGTTGGAGCACAATAATTTTAATTTGGAAAATTCTTATGCAATTAATTTTGCATGGAAGAAAGTTTCTAAATTTGGTAATTTTTATGCCCCAACCGGAAAAAAGTGACGAGATGCTTGAAGTAGTGGGAGCAGAAGAGCCAAGGATTTTCTCGTTATTCAAAACGAGGAATAAAATCCATGATAATTGGATTTAATTATCCAGTTTTAATTATTAGTTGGTTTTACTCTTTTGATGTATGCGTGATATGTTTCTTGCATGTTAGGACGAGACAATTAAAAACCTTATTTTTTTCAAAATAACTAAGTGATTTTAAATAATTGATTTTTCAAAATCAAGTTGGCCTCCATAATTGGTTTAAATTGTGCAATAATTAGCATGCCCGTTGACATTAGAGTCTTTCTCCACATCGGATGTGCTGATTATTAGCTCACTAGTTTTAAACTTCAATTAGATAACAAAAAGGTGAATATTATTTTTTATGATAGGATATCTCCATCTGTAGGACTATTATCATTAAATAATATTCTAAGGTTTGTTAAATTATGGTGTTCACTTAGGTGTATTAATTAATAAGCTCCCCATCGGAGTCTATGTTAATTAATACATGGACAAGAGGAACCAACTATTAATTTTACTTGTCAAAACGCATCTCGACTAGATAGTAAAATTAAAGACATTAAAATCTACTTGAAAAATGTATATGTAAACATCCACACTAACGTGGATTGCATGTGCGGTTTTTCGAGGTGTTGGTTGACTGCATATATATTGTGTTTTAAGGTTTTTCAATATATTTTGCGTCGAATTATGTGATGAATGGTGTTTTTAATTTTATTCTCAGATGTCTTTCAATCCACTAGATGTTATTCTCAAAGAAAATAAACTTGATGGCACTAACTTTGCCGATTGGAAAAGAAATCTTGACATTGTCCTGACTTCCGAGGGGCATAAATTTGTGTTAACTGAGGAAAGCCCTCTGGAACCAGAACCGGATACCACTCCTGGAGAGTTAGATGAATTCCGAAAATGGAAGAAGTCTGATGAGATGGCTCGCTGTAACATTTTAGCTTCATTGACAAATGTATTGTAGCATCAGCATCAGACGATGGGCTCAGGCGCGGAGATGATGAAAAATCTCATCGAGATGTTTGGTCATCAGAACCGGGCGGCTAGGCAAAATGCAATGAGTGTAATATCTGTATTTTTCCTTTTTTCGGTATTTTTCATTTTGGTGTATTTTTTTCGTTTTTAGTGACTCGCTTGCAACCGTATTGATATTTCGAGAACATTTAACCATATTTCGGACTTGTTTTACTTAATTCCGCATTTAATGTCACTCTCCGTCGCTATTTGGTTCGATTCTTGTAATCGTTGCTCGGAACCGCCGTTTCGGGGTTGCGGTAAATCCATCTTATGTCATTATGGATGTTGTGATCCCTTGTTTGGTGTTTCGATCGCGTATCGTGTATTCCGGATGTTTTGGGCATTTTTGGTGTTTTTCCTAACTTCTGGGGCATTTGTTTTCAAACACATCTCCTCAACTTTGATTCATCGTGTTCGTAAGTGTATTTGTTGCTTAGATTCGTGTATCGGATCCGAGTCATATTGCCGAATATCATGAGATTGTTGTAACCGAGATGTTACTTGTGAAGAGAAGGCGCGCTCGAGTTACCCCAAACTTTTTATTCCTTAAGTTTCAGGATGAAACTTCTTTTAAGGAGTGTAGAATGTAATACCCGAGATTTCCGTTTCTGGTTACTTTGACTTATTTGTCGGTGATGCCGGTTATTTTGTTTCGTTGATGATTAATTGGGATTTTCCCTATGTTGTGTACGGTATGATGCACCACGTTGTGGCGTTCTTCGGGTACGACTTGTTGTTGTGTAAGTCGTGCAGATCGTGTATATGCATGTGTGACATGGCGTATTATATTCCGTTCTCGTTTTGTCTCTTTAAGGACGTTGTGAGCCCTTATTGTCGTTCCCTTTCGAGTTGGTTATGTTCTGGGTGCTTTCGAAGTCGTGTCGGGCTCGATGTTAGCCTTTGATTCTAGCACACGAGCAGGCCACACGAGCGGATGCTCGTGCACGGTGCTCGTGCGTGTTGGTCAGAAGCTGGGCAATAGCCTAGCGCACGACCAAATACATGATCATTTGGTCGTGCATGAAGCTCATGCGCAACCAATGCTCGGCAGTAACTCCCAGGGACGCACGAGCAGGACACACGAGCAGTTTGCCCGTGCGCGTTGCTCGTGCATGATGACAGTAGTCGGGCAGTATCCTAGTGCACGACCAAATGCACGAGCACTTGGTCGTGCGTGATGGTCGTGCGTCCCTGATGTAATTAAGGGGACAATTGCGTTTTCAGCCTCATTTTTCTTCTCTCATTCTTCTTCTCCGATGGTTAGGCGACATGGGGCATATGGAAGCTTAGATTTTGATCGTATATCCTCATCCATCCATGGTTTTGAGTTCCTAGCACCAAGTTAACATCATCTAAACATCCTTTAACGATTGAATCAAGGTAAAATCTCTTAGAACCTTACTTTTGGGAAATTTGGGGGTTTTCGATTTGATGTCCGATTCGTTCCGTATTGTTGATTAATCCATGATGTATGTGATTAATCTTAGTGTTACTCATGTATTCCCTACGAGTTCATGGTAAATTTCGTGGTACTTGTGAAATCGACAGGGTTCAGTGCGATCCGCCCTCGTTGTTGTTTTTGTACGAATTTACATGAATCGTAGGTGGGTTTCCGGGTGTATTCCATTTCCGTAATCGTTTGGAAATGGTTGTGATTGTATTCTTCGAATCGTTAGGTTCGGGTTTGTCGGTTCCTAGCGATCGTGGTTGTTTCTCCGCTCCGTCCGTTTCGTCGTTAACTACTCAACGCAAGTATTCTTGGAAACATTTATGCTTAACATGAAATGGTGATGTATTTATGTGTGCTTTGCTCACTCCGGGAGGGTATGATGAGGCCGCGGGGGAATCCGTGACTTCACTCTGGATTCAAGAGCTTGTTTCGCTAGCCAGTTCGGGAGGGTCTTTAGAGGCCTCGAATGGGATCAGTGGCTTTACCCCGGTCCTAGGCGATGCCTGTGCGTGATTTGTTTTATGATATGACCCGTTCGGGAGGGTCCTTAGAGGCCTCGAATGGGACCAGTGGCTTCACCCCGGTCCTAGGCAAATTGATTATTAATTGTTTGTTTCCGGAAAAGACATGTATGGTTTTTAGATTTTGAAATGACTTGATGCATGTACTATGAAATGTGTAAGCGAATGGTTTGCCTTGATTACTTGTACTAACATAATTGCTAACCCCTTTGGGGACCCGTTTTGGGGAAATTCGTGTTATGAATTTCATGTTTCTTTCAGTCGGTCGAGCGGGCACTGGAGCAGTACGAGGATGCTGGCAAGGGTTGTTGACGTGTGCAAATGATGGCTTTTATTTTAGTTGTCCATTTTAAATGTTCGTTTTCAAACTTGTAAACTGTTAGATAGTACTCGCGAGTACTTTGGCGTTTTGATTTGGAAAATGGTTTGTATTACTAAATGTTATCTATGATTTTCGGTGATGTCTGGTTACCGATTGTACCGGGCATTTTATTTAATTTTTGTCTTGGTGATATGTGTTTTCTCGCTAATCGAGATGGTTAGACGAGCGGTATTAATTACTTAGCCTGGTGGGTCCCACGTAGGGGTCCACGACACTGTAATACACCCTGAATATCTCGGGGGTGTTACAGAAAATTGTATCAGAGCTCTAGGTTTATGGATACCTAGGCTTGTTGGTTAATTGGGTCTAGTTGTGTTTTGTTTTACACAATAGTCATCACGCTGCCATCATCTCGGTACTTCCAGTGTTCGTAAGTTTTCCTTACTCGATTCCTTGTTTTTTCATATCGTACTTCCGCTTCTTGAACTGTGATTGTTTTCTCTCGTACTTATCATCGAGTTGCTTTTCAATTCTGGTGTTACACATTCGTATATCTCTCTGGAGTGTGTGCGTCGTTCGTGTCTTGACTGTTTGTCGTCTTCTGAGCCTTTCATCGCTAATCTTCTTAGCGTTGATAGGATCGTTGGTAATCGGAAGATCCAAGATTGTTCCGTGGTATATTGTGAGAGGACTTGACTCTCTAATCTTATTGTTGTGGATATTAAGGGTGAGGATTTGATTCTCGGAGATGATTGGCTCGAGCGGCATGGTGCGATCATGAACTACCGCTCGAAGATCATCACCATGTTATCCGAGGATGGCACCGAGCACTCTTTCACGGGGCGAAAGAGGGGAAACTAGAAGTTCGTAATTGACGCGTTGAAGGCGATGAGACTCCTGCGGAAGGGTGTACTGGTTATTGGTATTACACCTTGAAGGCGGAGGATGGTGGAGTCGAGCTTTCATTGATTCCAGTCGTTAGTGAGTTCCCAGATGTCTTTCCTGGCGAGTTGTCGAGGTTACCACTGGACCGTGAGGTTGATTTTATTATATGTATGTTTTGTGATGAAATCCGTGTTCGGTACTTGTGATGTACTACATATGTGTTGAGTTAAATGTATTGACGGTAGATTTTGTTGAGAAACTCATATAGATGGTTTCGACATGTGTTCGAATCAGTGTTCATTAGTTATGGTGTTAAACTTGAATAGATGGTTTGACGTTTGTTTAAAATTAGTGTTTCCGAGTTGCGCTTGTTGAATTGGTGATTTTTGAATGCCGTATATACATGTGTTTGACAATTGATGCTATTTGGCTAATTGTTGTTATTTACAACCAATGTGCTCCTATTAATAATTATATTTGCGGCGTGTATGCTTGAAAATTTCTTAGACCTGATTGTATTGTAGAAAATCAGTTTTCAAAAATATTTTGACGGCGCGGTCAATGGCGGCGTATTGTGGGTTTTGAAAAGTAGTATGAATTTTAGCGAGTCAACCTTGTATTTTCAAATAAAACCTTGTGACGGTATTTGAAAGATGTATTTAAAAGTGTTTTGGGACATTTTATAAATGCTACCGCCGTTAATCCCGCGTCGTGTTTGAAAGGATTTTGAAAATGATTTTAGCTTATCGGTTTTATTTTCAAATAACTCGAGTATACTATTTTAAAAAGAATCTTACACGCCATAAAATTTTTGTTTTTTTAAAACAAAAGAAATGTGATTTTTATTTTTGAAAAAATAAATAGTGAAAGATGAAGAATCTTACTCGATTTAAAACTCTAAATTCAACTTGGAAACCTGGACAGAGTATTTGATTGTTTCAGCTTATTGACGCACGCTAATCGTAGCCTTAGCGCGCGTTAAGCAGCAGTATGTGCGTGATGTGAATTTATCGCTTAAGGCGATTGGTCAGAGATGAATCGTGAGGTGTCAAGCCGTTGTGACATATTTGTCATATTACTGTTCTTGTTGAAGAATTTTGGGTGGGTGCCCAATTGTTATGTTGTATGCGTTGGATTTGCTTTGTGACTTGTATAATGTTATTTCGTTGCGATTGAGGAGCCATAGAAATGGTTAGTACGAGTATGAATGGGTTGTCCACCCGGGGACGGTTCGGTGAAACCTATGAGGGTCGATGCTAAGAAAGCATGGCCACAGGATACCCTACGTGTTGTAAATTGTGATGATGTTGAATGGTAACAAGTGGTTACCTTGTGTGTTGATTATTGTGATGAGGATACGTGATGACGTGGATATCGCGATGATGTTATTTCTGAAGGAATTGACATTTCGGAATGTTGTTTTGCAAATGATTTCAAAATAAAACGATTATGAAAATGGGTTTATGGTTTTGATTAAACGGCCGAGGTACTAAAAGTATTTTTCAAAGATTTCAATTAAGCAAAAACGTTCAAATTCAAGAGTTTTAAAATAATATCATTTGAATGAATACCTCGGAAAATTTTACTTTTAAAGAATGTTACCAGTGGTTGACCACTGTGGTGGGTACTTTGTTTTGGCCTTGTTTGTATTGGTAAAGATCGTAAGTTCCGTTGTTATGGTTATGTGATTCGTTCCAAGTTTCGTTAGTTGCAGTGGTAGTTTTTATATTCGTGCAATTACCCGGAGTGGATATTTTGTCGTGTTACTATTCGTTGCCTTACATTGATATGTTATGCTGAGTTGGTATCTCCGGTATGTTGTTTTGCGATGTTATGTTCCATTGTACCTAGCAGTGGTATATTCGGTATGCCGAGGTGTCTCAACTGTAATGTGCCGGGGCATGTACATGCAAATTGTCCTTCTTGCCAGTAACATGTTACAAGGGTGGACTCGAGGGTCATAGAATCCAGTTTTGCGAGTTGGTTACCGAGTCTTCCGGGGCACAAACTCCAGCTCAGATATCAGGGTCGACTCTGAGAGGTCCTTGAAAGATGTTTCTGTCAGTTGCTTGTTATGTTATCACCTTTCTTTCGTTGTTGTGAGTCTTGAGGTCGACACTTTTTTTTTAAAAAAAAAAAAGAGGTTGAATGTAATACCCGCATTATTTTTTAATTCCGCATTCCTTTTTTTCTTTCAATTATATCGACTCACTCGTGTTCGTTGATACTTTCTGAACATGTTATGTTCTTCGGTTTTATCGTCCGAATGGGTTGTAATATTGTTTCGGATCAATCTGTTCATCGTTGTGACTTTTTCGAGTTCGGATCGATTCTTGTGAACCTTGTCCGAAATTAACATCTTTTAGTCTCTACAAGTCCTTTTAATGTCTTGAGTTGAAGTGTGAACTTCGGAGTTATTGTTCGAACATTGTTGTTCGATCGTTGGTGTTTGAGATCGCCGATTTGTTGGAACGAGACGTCCGATTTGGTCGGGACCGAACCGGATATCGCTTTGGAAACGAGGAAGAAAGTGGGTTTGATTCGGGAGAGGATGTTGACAGCTCAGAGTCGGCAGAAACCCTATGATAATGTTCATCGTCGACCTTTGGAGTTTGAGGTGGGAGACCACGTTTTGCTAAAGGCGTCGCCGACGAGGGGAGTTTTCCGCTGCGGAAAGAAGGGAAAGTTGAGTCCGAGATCTATTGGCCCCTTTGAGATTCTTGAGAGGGTCGGCGAGTTGGCACATCATCTGGCGTTGACTCCGGCATTGAGTCATGTCCACAGCATTTTCCATGTTTCCCAGCTGAAGAAATATGTTCCGGATCGTAATCATGTCATCGACTATGGTGAGATCGATATTGCTGAGGATACTAATTTCGAGGAGCGTCCCTTGAAAATCTTGGAGCGCTGTGAGAAGCGACTGAGGCATAAGACCATTCCATTGGTCAAGGTGCAGTGGTCGAGTCATGGTGTCGAGGAGGCAACTCGGGAAACCATGCGTGCTAGATACCCCGAGTTTTTTGTTTCTTAAGTTTCGGGACGAAACTTGTTTTTAGAGGGGGATGATGTAATATCTGCATTTTTCCTTTTTCCGGTATTTTTTATTTTAGTGTATTTTTTCATTTTTAGTGACTCGCTTGCATCCGTATCGATATTTCGAGAACATTTAACACTGGACTTTTGTCATCCGAGCTTGTTTCGGACTTGTTTTACTCAATTCCGCATTTAATGTCACTCTACGTCGCTATTTGGTTCGATTCTCGTAATCGTTGTTCGGAACTGCCATTTCGGGGTTACGGTAAATCCATCTTATGTCATTATGGATGTTGTGAGCCCTTGCTTGGTGTTTCGATCGCGTATCATGTATTCCGGATGTTTTGGGCCTTTCTGTGTTTTTCCCAACTTCTGGGGCATTTGTTTTCAAACCCATCTCCTCAACTTCGATTCGTCGTGTTCGTAAGTGTATTTGTTGCTTATATTCGTGTATCGGATCCGAGTCGTATTGCCGAATATGATGAGATTGTTGTAACCGATATGTTACTTGTTAAGAGAAGGCGCGCTCGAGTTACCCCAAACTTTTTATTCCTTAAGTTTCGGGATGGAACTTCTTTTAAGGAGGGTAGAATGTAATACCCTAGATTTCCGTTTCTGGTTACTTTGACTTATTTGTCGGTGGTGCCGATTATTTTGTTTCGTTCATGATTAATTGGGATTTTCCCTATGTTGTGTACGGTATGATGCACCACGTTATGGCGTTCTTCGGGTACGACTTGTTGTTGTATAAGTCGTGCAGATTGTGTATATGCATGTGTGACATGGCGTATTGTATTCCGTTCTCGTTTTGTCTCTTTAAGGACGTTGTGAGCTCTTATTGTCGTTCCCTTTTGAGTTGGTTATGTTCTGGGTGCTTTCGGAGTCGTGTCGGGCTTGATGTTAGCCTTTGATTCTAGCACACGAGCAGGCCACACGAGCAGATGCTCATGCGCGGTGCTCGTGCGTGTTGGTCAGAAGCTGGGCAGTAGCCTAGCACATGACCAAACACACGAGCATTTGGTCGTGCATGATGATCGTGCGCAACCAATGCTCGGCAGTAACTCCCAGGGATGCACGAGCAGGACACACGAGCAGTTTGCGCATACGCATTGCTCTTGCGTGATTACAGCAGTCGGGCAGTAGCCTAGCGCACGACCAGATGCACGAGCACTTGGTCGTGCATGATGGTCGTGCATCCCCGATGTATTTAAGGGGACAGTCGCGTTTTCAGCCTCATTTTTCTTCTCTCATTCTTCTTCTCCGAGGGTTAGGCGACATGGGACATATGGAAGCTTAGATTTTGATCGTATATTATCATCCATCTACGGTTTTGAGTTCCTAGCACCTTAAACACCCCCAACTTATTCAGGGTATATTACAGCGTCGTGAGCCCCGCCTTGGGACCCACAAGGCTATTTATACGCAGAACACATGAACTCTGACCGGGGAGGTCCAATACAATGAAATTAAGGACAATAAAAATGGTATTCAAACCATATCCAATATATATCCAAATACAACACATCTCTATTCAATACCACGGCAACACAGGCCGAAACATCAAGGAAACCGAAAACAGTACTCGAGTATTCAAAAACCATTCAAGTACAACAACACTGAATGGAGGAAATACATAACATAACCAGAGACAAGACACAACGTCACACTTTGCAGCGACCACTTTTCAAAATATCATTTTAAAATAATTTCAAGGGAGATTAAATACCCTTAAAAAAAATACTTGAATAATTGCAGCGGAAATTGAAGTAAAGTCAGTCATTTCTTAAGCAAATAAAAATAAATTCTCAATATTTCAAACATCCATAATATCCAACATGACATTGAAGCCAAAGTTAAAACTTTAAATGAACAAAATAAATAAAAAGCTGATAACTATTACTATCACGCCACGCCTTTGCTTACCACGCCAGACTCCTCAACCAGAAAGGTTTAAATAATGGGGTGAGCTTTCAACTCGCTCAGTGAGGAGGGAACGCTTTGTTAAATTTGAATACATACATGCTGTAAGTATATATGACATGCCCGAACCTGGTGATTGCCCGAGGGCCATTAATATGCGAACTTTGTGCATACTGCCTACTACTCATTGGAGGCTACAAGGTAATTAACATGCAAACTTTGAACACATTATGCCTACTACTCATTGGAGGCTACAACGTCATTAATATGTAAACTTTGAGCATATAAATATTTGGCAAGAAACACGCATATATACAAGTAACATCATGCATTAAATAAAACAAGCGTAAAGTCCCCACCTCTAAATACGATGATGATCCTTGAAAATTGAGATGCGAATGCAGTGCAAATCCTAGGTTCCAAGTCCTCGTCTCCTAAAATAATAATTAAATTTTAATATTAATATAGTGTCTAAAATAAATTGATATAATTTATTAAATTTATAACTGAGTAAAAGAGATCTGATTTAAATATTGAAAACTGGCTGGGATCAAATTAAAATAATTTTGAAAACTAAGGGACTGAAATTGAATACACTGAAAGGTTGATTCGGGGTCAAATGGAATGGTCTGGAACTTAGGGACTCAATTAAAAAACTCAAAAAGAGGGCTGGGTATAAAAACCATTTGCCCTAATGATCGGCCGACATAACCTCATTCTCATCTACCTGTCCCGATCTCTCCCTCTCCCTCGATAACCCTCACTCACTTCCGTCGAAAATCACATTTGCTAAACACACACACACACACACACACACACACACACACACACACACACACACACACACTCTCACACAGAACTGATTGAAGCTCACTACAAAATAAACACACCATTCACACCAACATTGAGTCGGTCCGACTGCACAGATGTGGCGGCTCGGGGTGCGGTGACCGGAGACGACGGAGATGGGTTCAGTTTTCTGGTTTGGGCCTAACAAGGCTCGATCCGTCCTATCGGTTTTCTGGTTCTAGGGATGAGGCAGCTCAGGCCCGGTGGTTCATGTTCTGTTGTAGATGGTGATTTCTGGGTTTCTATTATAGGGTCTCTTGAAACACGAGTGACTCAAATTGAGGAAATTCAGGAATTGATTTCGGGTTCAATTGAATAAGGCGGATCGGGTTAGGTATGGTTTAATTAAGATTTTTAGGAATTGCAATTTGGGACTTCAAAGATGATATTCAGATACCGGGCTGGTAGTATCAACCGGATGTTTAAAAGGGTGGGTTCGAATTCATGTTTCAAGATGGATTGACTATTTGGTTTTAAGATGATCGTTGGACGATTTGTGTTTTATGGACACAAATTTGAATATGCGCAGATTTTAAGATTTGGTTCGATCGTGCAGAATTGATGATGATGTTTATTAATATCAAATATTAATGCACATAAAAGATTATACCAAAATAAGGACAAGGGAAAGCAAATTACATTACCCGCAGGAATAGAGAAAGGAGGAGGAGATTCTGGCAGAAGAGAAATGTGGCGCACGATTCCAGAAGGAGAAAAATATATCTTTGTATTATTGTGTTTACCTTTTCTGATTCCTAGTTTATATTGTACTAGGAAGAATTTTAAGAGTACACTCATAATTGTGTTTTAATTGTGTCACTAATACTGAGAATTTAATGTTTTGATTTGAAAGGTTTAAGAAGAAATGGATAGAAATGAACTGCAGCAACGTTTCATGGAAGAGACAAATGGTCTTGGCCAACTAAGATGATAATTGGGTTGAAAAGTAGATATTTAAATAATTGGGTCAACTTATTAAATTGGGACTAAAATAAAATATATTTATTAATTGGGTCATTAAGAGATTCTGGATAATTTATTAAAAAAATAGATATTGTTCGACTATAATAATACGAGATCTTGGACGTGAGCCTGGAGTATAAATTAAAATCATGATATGCAAATAAGGAAAATTTGACCTTATTTAAATAAATGAAATGAAATTCGTAAATAATTTGTTGGACATTTAAAATTATTCATGCACTTTCTATAAATTATAAAATAAATACATGTGTGAAAACCGGGGCGTTACAACCTACCCCTCTTAAATAAATTTTCGTCCTCGAAAATTTAATCATGTACCTTCAATGGCAAACATCGGATACTTAGAACGAATCTCCTCTTCACATTCCCAAGTCGCTTCGTTCGGTCCATGACGGCTCCATTGAACTTTCACCAGTTTAACATCTCTGTTTCATAACCGATGTACCTTACGCTCCAAAACAACTATAGGTACCTCCTCATAAGTCAGATTCTTGGCTACATGTAACTCTTTGAAATTGCATACATGACCAGGATCATGTATATATTTTCTCAACATGGAGACGTGAAAGACATTGTGCACTCCTGATAATTCCAACGGAAATGCCAAACTATAAGCCAGATCACCAACACAATCCAAAATCTCAATTTGTCCGATATAACGTGGCTATAACTTTCCCTTTTTACCGAATCGTATCACTCCTTTCATCGGCGCTACCTTTAAGAACACCTTTTCTCTACTTCGGATTTCGGCTATGTTCTCTACAGTTTACCCAATCAATTCTGGACCCAAAATCTTTCCTTCTCCGACCTCACTCCAATAAAGAGGCGATCGATATTTTCTTCCGTACAGAGCCTCATACGGGGCCATTTGTATAGTCGCTTGGTAGCTATCGTTATGAGCAAACTCTACTAATGGCAAAATATTTTCCCAATTCTCACCAGTATCAAGAACACACGCCCTCAACAAATCTTCGAGTGTTTTGATAGTCCGCTCAGATTGACCATCGGTCTGCAGATGATATGCAGTACTGAAATTCAACTTAGTGCCCAATGCACTCTGAAGACTCTTCCAAAATTTCGACGTAAATCGTGGATCTCTATCCGAGACGATTGACACTGGAATACCATGTAACCTCAAAATCTCATGAATATAAATCTTCGCATATTGTTCCATACTATAAGTCATCCTCACAGGTAGAAAATGAGATAACTTCGTTGAAGATCTACTATCACCCAGATAGCATCGTTCTTCCTCACGGTTCGCGGCAGACCAACCACGAAATCCATTGTGATATGCTCCTATTTCCATTCTGGGATTTCCAATGGTTGAAGTAAACCTCCTGGCCGTTGGTGTTCTGCCTTCACCTGCTGACATATCATACACCTCTCCACAAATACACTAATGTCCCATTTCATTCCTCTCCACCAAAAGAATTTCTTCAGGTCGTGGTACATCTTTGTACCTCCCGAGTGAGCGGAGTATGGTGCATTATGAGCTTCTTCAAGGATTTGCCTCCTAAGGGATGGGTCCTTAGGATCACACAACCTCCCATCGTAAGTCAAAACTTCGTCTGCGGCAACGACAAATTTCTCAATACTCCCATCTTGTGCTCGATCTTTCATCTTACACAAGAACTTATCACGTGGTTGAGCCTCCTTAATCTTATCCCTCAAGTTTGGTTGCAAGACCAAAGATGATAGGATTGTTTTCGAACGTTTTGAAGACTCAACTACCTCAATCCTCAACTGGGAGAATTCCTTAATCAAACTCTCCTGATCGGTCAAGCAAGCTAACTCGCCTCTAGTCTTCCGACTCAAGGCATAAGCTACAACATTAGCCTTACCCGGATGGTAATGAATAGTACAATCATAGTCCTTCACCAATTCTAACCATCATCTTTGTCTCATGTTAAGATCCTTCTGTGTGAAAAGATACTTCAGACTTTTATGGTTTGTGTATATCTCACACTTCCCTCCGTAGAGATAGTGACGCCAAATTTTCAGCACATGTACTACAGCAGCCAACTCCTGATCATGCGTTGGATAGTTCAACTCATGTGGTTTAAGCTGTCTCGATGCATAGGCTACTACTTTACCATGTTGCATCAGAACACAACCCAAACCCTGCTTTGAGGCATCACTATAAATAACAAAGTCTTCTGTCGGATCAGGAATCATTAATACTAGTGCCGAGGTTAGTCTCCTTTTCAACTCTTGAAAACTTTCCTCGCACCTCTCACTCTATTCAAACCTCACGCCCTTCCTTGTTAATTGGGTCATAGGAGTGGCGATTTTAGAAAATCTTTCGATAAATCTTCTATAATAGCCAGCTAAGCCCAGAAAGCTGCAAACTTCGCTCGCATTCTTAGGTACTCCCCAACTACTCACTACTACAACCTTGTCGGGATCTACCTCAATTCCTTTAGAAGTCACCACGTGTCCAAGAAATCCAACTCTGTTTAACCAAAACTCACATTTCTTGAACTTGACATACAACTTCTCCTGGCGAAGTGTTTCCAATGTAATCCTCAAATGCTCTTGGTGTTGTTCCTTGTCCTTAGAATACACCAAAAGGTCATCTATGAAGACGATCACGAACTTATCCAAGTAAGGTTGGAACACCTTGTTCATATTATCAGCCTGATTCATTGAGTAGACTCGAGCTTGACCTCCAGATGATTGTCATTTGCCCTTAGATTGTGGACAATGTCGATTTGTGTGACCTGGCTTCCCGCAATTATAGCAGACACCCTTTCCATGCAAACACTCCCCTCCATGATTCTTACCACACTTTGGGTACGCGGGTCTAGTGATGGGCGCACCCGGTCCAGATTTCTCATCTACCTTCTTCTACTTATTTGAAGCCACCGACTTAGATTGATCACCATTCCAACCTCTCTTTCCAGAAGATGACCTAACCGTTGGATGAGGACTCAAGTTCTGACTAGTTTCGACCTCTTGAGCTCTGAATACAGTATCAGTATAGAGCAACACTCCCTGACCAGCCACAATATGACGAATACTCGGACGCAACCCACTACGAAACTTGAGGGCTCATTTGCGGTCAGTATCCACCATGTACTCCACAAAGAAGCTGATTTGGTTGAATTTTCTCTCATATTCTTCAACCGATAAGCTCCCTTGCTCAAGGTTCCAAAAATCTCTCTCCATCTTCTCTCGGTAGTGTTGTGGTTAGTATTGTTCTATCACTAGTTCTTTGAACCGATCCCAAGTTAATGCAGCACGCTCGGCTGCCAGTCTCAAACGCCAATAGCTCATCCACCAGCATCCAGCATCATCCACCATTTGATACTGTGCGCAAAGAATCTTTTGTGCATCGGTGCAGCTAATAAGCTCAAGGGTACACTCGAGTGACATCAACAAGTCGTCGACAAATGCTGGCCCTTCTCGACCATTGAATGATGGTGGTGTGAAACATCATAACTGTTGCACAACTTGTTCCTGGGTAGGAGCTGGCACGTTCTCATTGCGATTATCTTGACCTTGATTACCACCACCACCAGCTCCAACACCAAGATTGGCATTCTGATTACAGAGATTATCAGCATTTCGGTTAGCTAGGCGTCCACGTCCATGAGTTTCCATGGTCCTAAGGTACATTATAGCCATTTACTTCTTAGTAATTTCCTCATAAGGGATAGAAATAAAGTTATACATCACGTCTAAGGGTTAACTGCTCCCAATAGACGTTCTAGCAATACTATACTAACACATCTACATGTGTTTCTTAATTTATAAGAAAGCACATACATGTCCAACATTTATTATGAATCTCAATAGCATATCATCTCTAAAATTTAAACATGGTATTGCAACATGATTCAAAAATGAGTTGAATCTCATAACCGTAAAATTTTGTTACAATTACAACATAAACATAACTTGAAATGTGTACCTTGGAGTTGACGTGGAGCGGCAACGGTGACTGATAATAATCATAGATGCCATTAAAGTTTTAATTACTTGCGAAAAAAAAGGAAAACTTAGTTTGAAAAAGAAATTATTTTAACGAGTCTACAAAACCGTACTCCGATACCACTTATGTAGCGACCACTAGTCAAAATATCATTTTAAAATAATTTCAAGGGAGATTAAATACCTTTAAAAAAATACTTGAATAATTACAGCGGAAATTGAAGTAAAGTCAATCATTTCGTAAGTAAATAAAAATAAATTCTCAACATTTCAAACATCCATAATATCCAACATGACATTGAAGCCAAAGTTAAAACTTTAAATGAACAAAATAAATAAAAAGCTGATAATTATTATTATCATGCCACGCCTTTGCTCACCACGCCAGACTCCTCAACCTGAAAGGTTTAAATAATGGGGTGAGCTTTCAACTCGCTCAGTGAGGAGGGAACGCTTTGTTAAATTTAAATACATACATGTTGTCAAGTAGATATGACATGCCTGAACCTGGTGATTGCCCGAGGGCCATTAATATGCGAACTTTGTGCATACTGCCTACTACTTATTGGAGGGTAAAAGGTAATTAACATGCAAACTTCGAACACATTATGCCTACTACTCATTGGAGGCTACAACGTCATTAATATGCAAACTTTGAGCATATAAATATTTGGCAAGAAACACGCATATATACAAGTAACATCATGCATTAAATAAAACAAGCGTAAAGTCCCCACCTCTAAATACGATGATGATCTTTGAAAATAGATATGCGAATGCAGTTCAAATCCTAGGCTTCAAGTCCTCGTCTCCTAAAATAATAATTAAATTCTAATATTAATATAGTGTCCGAAATAAATTGATTTATGTTGTTACCCAAAATATTATCCGGAGATGATATTGCTGGAATGGATGAGTAAAAAACAAAATGCGAGAGCACGTCCGTGGGGAAGAAAATAACACAAGATTTGTCGGGTTTGTTAGGCCCGGGCTTGAATGCTCTCGCGAGATGTTATTAATACGAATACGTTGGAGTACAAATATTAATGTAAGAGTACAATTATAATGAGTGTAAAAGACCCTAGTTATGTAGCTCTTGAGTGCTGATGATTGCCGGAAGAACCAGAGTTGAAGCTCTGTGAGTTCTTGTTCTCGTTTCTGCCGACCGTCTTTGGGAGAGACAGAAAGATGTCCGAAGTTTATAGCGTGGCCAAGATAGGGAAGCAAAGCCAAGAGAGAAGCATGCATAAAAGCAGAGCGCAAAGCAGAGAGATTTCTAAGTGCAGGAAGCCTTCTATTTATAGGAGCTGGGATGTCCTAATCCTGACGGACGATTGCCTTTCCTGTATTATAATAAGGGTGCGATCGTATTTATCACATGGGCTGATTGCCTTAAGTCTGCGGCTGCTGCTGGCATCCAGCGGTGCGAACCAGTGAGAGGACAACACGCGTCTCTTGTCGCTGTCTCGGGAGATCCCACCTTGGACCTTTCGGTGGGTCTGTCGGTAGGTGAGAAGATGATGACAGGCTGGAGTCAACGATCCATGTTCTGCGGCGCCATTCGCGGATCTGCGCATGGGTCCTTGCTTCGTGAGCCAGTCTTTGTAGTCTTGACGGATGTTGGCTTTTCATGGCATGAGGCGGTCGTCCGTGATCGGGCACTTGAGACAATCACTAGCTGCTAGGAGACGATCGCCTTGGGAGTCGATCGCTCGGCACTGGGTCCTGTTCTGGGTCCTTCGATCGGCAAGTCTGCCTTGGTTTATTTGACTCTGGTTCAGTCGCCCGGTATTTGTGTCGATCGCCTGTTGAGGTGTATAAATCTCGACACAACAATTGCCCCCCAGCTTGCTCCGATGTTGAAGACATGGGGTGAGATGGATCCATTGGAGATCGTTTAGGATAAAGACGGGCGATCCGTTGAGCGGACTTTGGCCCCAGATTTGGGCGACTTGATCATTTGGCGAGCTATCTTCGGTCTTTTTCTTGTGATCTTCAATTTTGCAGATCCCTCGTGGAAGGCCGATTGTTTCGACCTTGAGGAACCGTGCACGGTCGCGGAGTTCGATGGACAGACCTCCATGACCGTGTCTTGTGCGCGAGGGACATTCCATCTGTAGGTTTGTATCGTGACTCACTTTATTGTGAGGGTCCTCCGTTAGGCTGCGCCCGCCTCGTATTTAAACGAAGGGCGAGCAGTCTTGGTCTGGAGGAGTCCTTGCGCGGGGCGTCGTCGGATTAATCGACTCCACGTCCGTGGCTTGTTAGCACTTTTCTACCTCGGATCGTCATGTTAGATGGCAATCCTCGACGGTATACGTTGTGACGGGGGTAGGGACGCGTCGCATTGTTCGGGTCCACCATGTTAGATGATGAACCTTTGAGGGCTGGCGAGCGCGTCCGCATATTTGTTTAGAGGGTCCTTCGGCTACGCCCGCCTCGTATTTAAACGAAGGGCGAGCGATCGCAGCCCAAAGGAACCTTGTATGGACGAAGTTGTCGGTTCCATCGACTTCCAGGACCATGGCTGCACTCTTCTACCTCGGATTGTCATGTTAGATGGCAATCCTCGACGGTATACGTTGTGCTGAGGGAGGCGATCTCGTGCCTAGGCCCATCATGTTAGATGACGAACTTTAGAGGGCGATAGAGTCCTCCATTTTTGGAGATGTTGCTTGGGCAGTAGCCTTTCTTTGTACTTTAGCCTTCGGGCGACTGTGTTTGATTTTGGCGATCGGACTGGGAGACTGGCGATCGTCGTTCTGATGCCGATCACGGCACTTTGATCCTTTCCGCCCGGGGCTCCGGCTAAGTTACTAGACTGTCCATCTTGCCCTTCTCGAACAATCTCCAGAGTTGTCTGAGGAGGTCGCGGCATTGATCAGTGTTGTGGCCGGGACTCTTGTGGTAAGCACAAAATTTTTTGCGGTCTAGATGACCGTGGTCTCTTACCGCCTTTGGCTTGCTTAGCCACTCGCGCCCCTGGATGGCGTAGAAAATATGAGCCGGAGATAGATTGAGGTTGTGATAGAGATGGGCTTCCACATCCTCGAAGGTCCTGAAATCACCGGGTGGCTTGGCGACTGCCTTGTTGGACTTGGAGATCGTCGTCTCTGCCCCCTCGTCTTGGCGAAGGGGGAGCAACCTATGCCTGGCCAAAAAGTCTGCGGCCTTGGCGCGGAAGATCGCGTAAGTCGGGGCGATGTCCTTCGTAAGGTGCCTGAACATGGGCGAAAGACCATTGAATCCCCCTAGGACCGAGTAGAGGGCGATCTCGTCGCTTATGGGCTCGCCATTGAGGATTATCTCATCCACCCAGTCGATGTATTCTGCGTCGGTCTCGCCTTCTCCCTGCCTGATCTTCATCATGCGGTGGGGACATTCTGGTCGAGCAACCTTGGCGGTGAAGTACGTTGTGAAGTCATTCGCCAGTTGTTCAAAGGAACTGATTGATCGCGGTGGCAGTGAGACGTACAACCTATGGGCCAGTTCGCCCAATGTTAACGGGAACATTTGGCACCTGGTCGCATCTGATGCCCCGCATCCGGTCATGTAGATCCGTAACTTGCTCAGGTGAGTCTCGGGGTCCGATCTCCCCTCGTATAAAGGTGTTTGAGGAGGAGTGATCCTTGGCTGCACGGGGGCGAGTTCGATCTGGATCGCGAGCGGCTCACTTGGCTCGGCGATCATTCTCTTGGTGCCTGCCCCAGCTTCTAGGAGCGCCTTCATGCCATCGAGCTGGCGTTGCATTGCGGCCATCGCCGAAGGTTGGTCGCTCGTGGTTTGGCTCTCGGAGTGGGAGCCGAGGCGATCGTGTACCGATCTCCTGGCTCCGCGGTAGGCGATGAGGTCGTCGCCGTCGATATTGGTTCTTTGGCGAGGAGAAGCCAGATGGCTGGTCTGCCTTTTGGGAGTTGGGTATGCCGAACTCCTGGTGACGGATTCGAGCTTCGTCGTCTCATGGTTGGGGCCAGAATACCCCGGTCGCCATGATGGGTCGCTTCCTAGGCGGCGGAAAACGGAACCGTCCCGCCTCGCGAGTGCTTCTTCTCATGAATCGGGCTTCCTGACGATTGCTCGACAAGTAACCCCCTGAATTTCCGTTTGCCCACGGCGCGGATGGCTGATGGGGTAATTGCGGGCGTACCGCATGCTCTCCGTCGCTCCCGTAGGATGGCCATGGCCTCCTCGATCTGTTCCGCTGTTTGAAACTGATCGAGCGAGAGGCTAGGGCCGTCCCCCGGGGGCGGGATCGGGAGTCTTTCGCCGCCGCGGCTACCCTCCGTCGTGGGTTGGGGCTCAGATTGAGCCGGAATAAGGCGTCCGGCGGATCGGAGAGTGGATCTCTTCGATGTGGTGGCAGACGTCATGAATCTGAAGGTTTTTCTTTGAAGAACAGTGAGTGTTTCTTCAAGTATATGCCCCGGAGAACAGTGAGTGTTCTTCGAGACGGTCGGAATAAAAATGAAGGTAGATGCCCTTCCTCTAGCGCCAATTGTTGTTACCCAAAATATTATCCGGAGATGATATTGCTGGAATGGATGAGTAACAAACAAAATGCGAGAGCACGTCCGTGGGGAATAAAATAACACAAGATTTGCCGGGTTTGTTAGGCCCGGGCTTGAATGCTCTCGCGAGATGTTATTAATACGAATACGTTGGAGTACAAATATTAATGTAAGAGTACAATTACAATGAGTGTAAAAGACCCTAGTTATCTAGCTCTTGAGTGCTGATGATTGTCGGAAGAACCAGAGTTGAAGTTCTGTGAGTTCTTGTTCTCGTTTCTATCGACCGTCTTTGGGAGAGACAGAAAGATGTCCGAAGTTTATAGCGTGGCCAAGATAGGGAAGCAAAGCCAAGAGAGAAGCATGCAGAAAAGCAAAGCGCAAAGCAGAGAGATTTCCAAGTGCAGGAAGCCTTCTATTTATAGGAGCTGGGATGTCCTAATCCTGACGGGCGATCGCTTTTCCTGTATTATAATAAGGGGGCGATCGTCTTTAGCACATGGGCCGATTGCCTTAAAGTCCGCGGCTGCTGCTGGCAGCCAGCGGTGCGAACCAGTGAAAGGACAACATGTGTCTCTTGTCGCTGTCTCGGGAGGTCCCACCTTGGACCTTTCGGCGGGTGTGTCGGTAGGTGAGAAGATGATGACAGGATGGAGTCAATGATCTATGTTCTGCGGCGCCATTTGCGGATCTGCGCATGGGTCCTTGCTTCGTGATCCAGTCTTTGTAGACTTGACGAATGTTGGCTTTTCATGGCATGAGGCGGTCGTCCGTGATCGGGCACTTGAGACGATCGCTAGCTGCCGGGAGACGATCGCCTTGGGAGTCGATCGCTCGGCGCTGGGTCCTGTTCTGGGTCCTTCGATCGGCAAGTCTGCCTTGGTCTATTTGACTCTGGTTCGGTCGCCCGGTATTTGTGCCGATCGCCTGTTGAGGTGTATAAATATCAACACAACAATATAATTTATTAAATTTATAACTGAGTAAAAGAGATCTGATTTAAATATTGAAAAGTGGCTGGGATCAAATTAAAATAATTTAGAAAACTGAGGGACTGAAATTGAATACACTGAAAGGTTGATTTGGGGTCAAATGGAGTGGTCTGGAACTTAGGGACTCAATTGAAAAACTCAAAAAGAGGGCTGAGTATAAAAACCATTTGCCCTAATGATCGGCCGACATAACCCCATTCTCCTCTACCTATCCCGATCTCTCCCTCTCCCTCGATAACCCTCACTCACTTCCGTCGAAAATCACATTTGCTAAACACACACACACTCTCACAGAACTGATTGAAGCTCACTGCAAATAAACATACCCTTCACACCAACATTGAGTCGGTCCGACTGCGCAGATGTGGCGGCTCGGGGTGCGGTGACCGGAGACTACGGAGATGGGTTCAGTTTCCTGGTTCGGGCCTAACAAGGCTCGATCCGTCCTGTCGGTTTTCTGGCTCCAGGGATGAGGCGGCTCAGGCCCGGTGGTTCATGTTCTGTTGTAGATGGTGATTTCTGGGTTTCTGTTATAGGGTCTCTTGAAACACGAATGACTCAAATTGAGGAAATTCAGGAATTGATTTCGGGTTCGATCGAATAAGGCGGATCGGGTTAGGTATGATTTAATTAAGATTTTTAGGAATCGCAATTTGGAACTTCAAAGATGATATTCAGATACCAGGCTGGTAGTATCAACCGGATGTTTAAAGAGGTGGGTTCGAATTCAAGTTTCAAGATGGATTGACTATTTGGTTTGAAGATGATGGTTGGACGATTTGTGTTTTATGGACACAAATTTGAATATGTGCAGATTTTAAGATTTGGTTCGATCGTGCAGAATTGATGATGATGTTGATTATTAATTTCAAATATTAATACACATAAAAGATTAAACCAAAATAAGGACAAGGGAAAGCAAATTACATTACCTGCAGGAATAGAGAAAAGAGGAGGAGATTCTGGCAGAAGAGAAAAGTGGCGTACAATTCTAGAAGGAGAAAAATATATCTTTGTATTATTGTGTTTACCTTTTTTGATTCCTTGTTTATATTGTACTAGGAAGAATTTTAAGAGTACACTCATAATTGTGTTTTAATTGTGTCACTAATACTGAGAATTTAATGTTTTGATTTGAAAGGTTTAAGAGGAAATGAATGGAGATGAACTGCAGCAACGTTTCATGGAAGAGACAAATGGTCTTGGCCAACTAAGATGATAATTGGGCTGAAAAGTAGATATTTAAATAATTGGGTAAACTTATTAAATTGGGACTAAAATAAAATATATTTATTAATTGGGTCATTAAGAGATTCTGGATAATTTATTAAAAAAATAGATTGTTCGACTATAATAATACGAGAGCTTGAACTTGAGCCAGGAGTATAAATTAAAATCATGATATGCAAATAAGGAAAATTTGACCTTATTTAAATAAATAAAACTAAATTCGTAAATAATTTGTTGAACATTTAAAATTATTCATGCGCTTTCTATAAATTATAAAATAAATACATGTGTGAAAATCGGGGCGTTACACACTTGCCCATCATCTTCATGTCGACCCAGTACGTGCCTATCCGCTCTCCTGGATCATGAAATACATGAAAGGTATTTCCACCAAAAAGGGTTAGCCGTCGAATAGCTAGTGCAAGTATATCGAATATGAAATACAATACTCCTCGACAATAAAGTAAATGTAATCATCATCTCCTCCGTCCCAGAGTGGTTAACCCAAAATATCCGCGGAACCGCACCAGAGTCTACGGAACCCTCAGAGGATCCGTCGGATCGTCCCAGAGTGGATATATATCATCATACAATTCATATATCTTACTTTCAAAGTCGATAACGTACAATCATAAACATATACTTGCCTTTGGGGCATCGAGAATTCGGAAGGAAAAGAGTATAAGTTTGGTAGGTCCAAGAATGCACTCCCGGCACCTAAACGATTCGTAAGGAATACGATAATCAATAATCCATACTCAAATCACATGAAGAAACTCCCGAAACCCGCCTATGATTCACGAAACTATAAGGATAATCATATAGAGGTTTGAAAATCACCCAAACCCTCTCAAGTCCAAACAAGGAACAAAACAATCCATATAATCGTAGGGAAAACATGGGTACGGAATAGATGCATCATATTCTCAAAGATCTCAAGCTCTAAAATGGATAAATCGGACGAATCTAAGAAAATCTCCAAAAATTCCCAAAACTAGGGTTCTAAGGAATTTACCTTGATTTGGAAGATAGAAATGAATTAGATCTTGTGTAATCTTTGTTATTCAACCAAAGATGATGATATCTGAAGAAGGATCACCTCAAATTGCTCTGAACCGCCCAATCTCGCTGCTCCTGTCGGAAAAAGAAGGAAAAGATGGAAAATGACGATTTCAGGGGTTGACTGTGTAATATCTGGAATTTCTACTACTGTTGTTTAACGTTATTTTATCCGAGCTATGTTGTATAGTGTGGAATCTGTACAGTATAGATAAAATAAATGAAGGACTGAGACATCTGTATTGGTATAATTGTCGTACTTGGTCGACAATTACATTTGGGGATATAGTGTGTTGTGTATACGTATTCGGTATATTGAGACATCGAGCAAGATCAGGGTAAATCGCTAAGTATAGAAGCCATAATGTACGTTAAGCGTAGTAGCTTACGTACGTTAAGGTCCAATAGTTACGTACGTTAAAGTGACTTCGTTACGTACGTTAAAGTATCAGGTAAGATACAGTTGGCTAATCAGAGAAGACTTTGTCGATACAAGCGTAACGTACGTTAAGCATAGGAGATTACGTACATTAAGACAAATCCATAACGTACGTTACGTTGATTATATAACGTACGTTATGAGAGGAATCTGACATGATCCGGATATGATTGACAGGTGGGCCCGTGGTCGGCAGCTTTCGGCGCAGAACGTGCATGGGCAAGTCAACTCCTCGATAACGAACGCTATGAGTAGTGTTTTACTTACGTTAAACGGACATTTACTATAGCAAGTCAACGTATGTATTGCGTACGCTATGGAACAAGTGTTACGTACGTTATGCAAGATACGAAGCAAGACAGTGAGTTCTGGAATGATGTTACGTACGCTATGAAGGACATGTAGCGTACGTAAGGAGCATTACATACGTTAATATGGATTGGTAACGTACGTAATGAGCGGTGCAGATTATAAAATGGGGTTCGGTCTTTCATTTCTTCACGAGAAGAAACAATGTTTTCCTTCCCTTTTTCATCCCTCTGCGTATGTTAGTGAGATTTAGCCTCTTCTAACTCGATTATAAGCTTGGAAAAATGGATTTGAGGCTTGGATATGAAGATATCAATGATCCTTGAGGTGTTTGATGGTGTTGTTCATGTTCTTGAGGTATGTTGATGAACTCTACACCTTGAATTTGGATTTTGATGTTATCGTTGATGAATGATTCGTATGAAGATGATTTTGATGTTGTTGTTATGATTCTTGAGGTTATGTGAATTGTATGATGATAAATGACTTGGATTATGAGTTGGATGATTATCTACATGTTAAAGGATATCGGATTATGTTGTTTTGATGGCTATGAATATGGTTTTGAATTACTTAGTGTTCTTGAAGGACTTTTGATAAATAGAACATAACAATATGATTGTATGTTGATTTATGATTGATTAATGGTATATATCATGCGAGTATGATAAGGAGGTTGAACCTGGAAAGATTGTGATTGATCTTGGAGTACGAGTTCCTTTATATTCGTATCCGTAATCGCAATGTGTTAAGTCGATACTTGTAAGGCATGCAATTGTATAACATTAGCGCACGCTAGCTAAACTAGCTAACGCACGCTAACGAAAATAACTTAGCGCACGCTACGGTATATGATTAACATGCGCTAAGTGGTCAGGCAATGTAGTATATCGTGTTGTGGTTATGAATTCGTGTTGGTTTGAGTTGGATTGTTCAGACTATGTTTTACCGAGATATTGTAGAACCGTTGGGTTTGTTGATTGGTTATATCGGTTGTTGATTATTATCGAATGTGTGTTAATCGATTATTGTAATAGGTTGAGATTATTGATCGGTGATTAGAACCATGCTTTGCGGTCGTGTTCGAGAATGTTCGTGAATTGCATTGGTCAGAACCGAGTTGCTAGTAGTCGAAGGCAAAGAGTTGATAGCGGCTCCATCATCGTCGTGTCGGTATCGAGGCAAGTTATTACTTGCTCAGTTTATAATATCTAATGAATGGTTTCCATTTCATTCTTTTATAATTCGTATAACAATGATTATAATTGTGAACACAGGAGATTTGGGATTGTAAGTTGTTTTCGGATTTTGGGAATTTAAATCATAATATATATGGTTTACTTTTGTTATTGGTATACTGTGGTATCGAAGATACATTGTGATAAAAACGAAGATATGAATTATCTATAGTCCGTGGCATTTTGGACCGTCGAATATGGAGGTTAATCGTCAGTGATGGTTTCTGACATTGAGATCGCTCTCGGAGGACTCGGGGCAAGTACTCTAATCATTTTTGTCATTTTGTGTCGATCATGTTGTGATACATTCGTGTATTGTTGTTGTCATGCATTTGTGTATTGTTGTTAATATGCATTTGTGCATTGTTGTCATATGTCCACCATGCGTTGGTCTGATGGGATCATCATGGGAAAATTGTTTTCTAAACTATTTTTTCGGTACGTGTAAGCGATAGCTTAACGTATGTTTTTAAACTATTGAGTTTTGGCATCTCGGGCCTTATGGTTTCAAATGAGATATTTATGACGGTTTTGTTAAACAGATTTTATTTAAGTCTTCGAATGTTTTTAAAAGATAGTACCGTCGTTAACCTCTTCGACATTTGTAAATGTTTGCGAAAATGTCTTTTAGCCTTGTGGGTTCCATCTCGGGGCCCACGACGCTTTAATATTCCTGGATGGCTCTGTGGGTGTTACAGAATATGGCATCCGAGCTTAGGATGAGAAAACCTAGGCAGTTGGGTCGAGTCAAGTCGTGTTTTTATCACGTCATTCGAGTTTTCGATTGACGAATATTAGAGCCCTGGGTTTTTGTTGTTCACTCGGTCTTGTGCGTTATGTGATTTCCAGTGTGGTACTGAGGTTGTTGTAACTTTTCCAAATGGTATTAACGTGTTTCTTCGGATAGGGATGTGTTGTGTTCTCGAGTTGAACTGAGTTTGCAAAACGTGTGTTTTGAAAGTATCTGTGTCGAGTATTTTCTAGAGTTGAGACATGTGCCAGTATCACGCGGAATCATCGTCTTCACGATCTGTAAGTATTTAGATTCTTGAATTGCATTGAGATTTATTGCTGTTCTAAGTTGATATGCTTTGAGATTCGGAAGAATATTATGCATTACAGTATGAAATAGCAGAACCTAATAGTTGGGGCAGAACCGATGATCTTGAGAAGCTGTGATTATGGAAAATCAATGTGTCGGTGAAACTGGAAAAACGGAGTTATGTATTTGGGAGAATGTTGTGGATGGTTGAGAAGAACATGTAGTCATGTTAATTCATTTTGAGATATATGAACTGTTTTTGAGCACTTGAAAATGATACTTTTCAAAATGAATGTTTCACGGATGTTATACGGAAAATGATTTTGGACCGAGACCCAATCGATTTTGAAATAGTTTTATAACTCAGGACTTGGGGTCCAAAAGGGCTTTCTACTTTTAAACTTCTTATAATGTGGAATGGAATTGGGCTGAGACCCTAAGGTTTCTAAAAGGCTTTTCTATTTTCTAAAACTCCCGAGATTTGTAAAGCACTTTACCAATCGTTTATCTATTTTATTACTGCCTTTCGCGGTTTTGGTTTACTTGTTCAAATGAGACTTCTCGGGTAGTCTTTCGCTGTGTTTTATTTGTTGATTATTCAATGTTTTATCATAGCATAAGTTGAGGTGATCTAGGATGGGATAATGGTCGAGGTTGCGAGTCATATGTGGAAAAAAGAGTTTTTATGGAAGTCTATATATTGAGATTTTGGAACTATATCGTGCGGTTATTGGATGGAATGTCAGGGGATTTGGTGACAAGCCGAACTAGTATACGGGAGTATGGATGTAGTTAGGCATTTGCATAATTCCATTTTTATTTAATCGTGTGTATTCAAAAATAATTTTCATCGAGAACTTGACACCAGTGAGCCGATTTAATTTTTTCGAAAATTGATTTCATGGTGTTACGAAAATTTATGTTTTGAGTTTTGAAATTCTTGAAAGAACTTTTGAAAATTTGTCTTCTTGACAAATACTATATGATTTCAAACTGGTTTTGAAAATGTGACTGATATACATACGCATTTAGTGCATAGTGCATATCATGGTAAAGTTCTGAGTGAGACTCACAAATTGGATAATACATTAGTATGGTATGATGAAAAAGAGATTCGAACTTTAGTATGGTAGTTTGATTATCTATGGACGATCGGTTGATTGATTGGATAAGAGGAATATGCTGCGTGTTGTAGATTCATGCACGGAATATGATTTTGGAACTTTGGATTTTGTGAAACTGGGACATGTGTGATATGTGATTCCATTGGTATGGTAGTAGTACGATTTTACCATAGTGATTTTTGAATGATTCCTTTGTAAGTGTGGATTTGGGGATGGTGATCCCAGGATGGTTGTTTTGGATATTGATTGGTCGTTCCCACTCCATGTATGATTGGGTATGTTCGTCGGTTTACGATTGGTTGTTCGTATGCCGAGGGGTATGTTCACCAATCGGGTGTGTTTCTTTGAGATCCGCTGCATGTGAGTGGTGTAACTTTTTGAGAATTTTATTCGTCCCTATATCTGTCTCGATGATTCTGTATCGATCGTGTTGGAACTTACCGTGTGAGGGTATTCTCGATTATCGTTGATCGTTCGTTGATGATATTAGAATTTATCATATTGATGATATACTCGATTGTGTTTTGACCTTTGGATGGTCACATTAGAGTTTATCATGTTGATGATATACTCGATTGTGTTTTGACCTTTAGATTGGTCGTATTGGAGTTTATCATGTCAATGGTATTATCGATTAATTTGTAGGTTGATCATTGTTAATGATCGTATGAGCGTTCGAATTTTGTGTCAATGTTTCGGGAATTGTGTCATTGTTTTGGCAGTTGTTTCATAGATGTATCGTGTATTATTCGTTTTATCGGAATTGGGACTTGATTGTATAATCAGGCAAGCAGGATTTGACACGGATAGATTATTTCATCCAAAGATGATATATTTTGTTGAGACTCATGGAATTGTGATTGTAAGCGTATTGAGGCTTAACAGTGAAGTCACTTGCTAGTATCTCAGGAGATCGTCAACTTGGCGCATATGTAAGTATACTATTTTGGTTATTCGTTAATGATGATGATTGATCATTGTCGTGATGGTTTCGGAATATTTTGGTTGAACGGTTTGTTTGTTTTTTACGACGGATTGCAAGTTTCGAGGACGAAACTTATTTTAAGTGGTGTAGTATGTAATATCCGGAATTTCTACTACTGTTGTTTAACGTTATTTTATCCGAGCTATGTTGTACAGTGTGGAATCTATACAGTATGGATAAAATAAATGAAGGACTGAGACATCTATATTGGTATAATTGTCGTACTTGGTCGACAATTACATTTGAGGATATAGTGTGTTGTGTATACGCATTCGGTATATTGAGACGTCGAGCAAGATCAGGGTAAATGGCTAAGTATAGAAGCCATAACGTACGTTAAGAGTAGGAGCTTACGTACGTTAAGGTCCAATAGTTACGTACGTTAAAGTGACTTCGTTACGTACGTTAAAGTATCAGGTAAGATATAGTTGGCTGATCAGAGAAGACTTTGTCGATACAAGCGTAACGTACGTTAATCATAGTAGCTTACGTACGTTATGACAAATCCATAATGTACGTTACGTTGATTATATAACGTACGTTATGAGAGGAATCTGTCATGATCCGGATATGATCGACAGGTGGGCCGGTGGTCGGCAGCTTTCGGCGCAGAACGTGCATGGGCGAGTCAACTCCTCGATAACGTACGCTATGAGTAGTGTTTTACGTACGTTAAACGGACATTTACTGTAGCAAGTCAACGTATGTATTACGTACGCTATGGAACAAGTGTTACGTATGTTATGCAAGATACGAAGCAAGACAGTGAGTTCTGGAATGATGTTATGTACGCTATGAAGGACCTGTAGCGTACGTAAGGAGCATTACGTATGTTAATATGGATAGGTAACGTACGTAATGAGCGGTGCAGATTATAAAATGGGGTTCGGTCTTTCATTTCTTCACGAGAAGAAACAATGTTCTCCTTCCCTTCTTCGTCCTTTTGCGTATGTTAGTGATATTTAGCCTCTTCTAACTCGATTATAAGCTTGGAAACATGGATTTTAGGCTTGGATATGAAGATATCAATGATCCTTGATGTGTTTGATGGTGTTGTTCATGTTCTTGAGGTATGTTGATGAACTCTACACCTTGAATTCGGATTTTGATGTTATCGTTGATGAATGATTCGTATGAAGATGATTTTGATGTTGTTGTTATGATTCTTGAGGTTATGTGAATTGTATGATGATAAATGACTTGGATTATGAGTTGGATGATTGTTTACATGTTAAAGGATATCGGATTATGTTGTTTTGATGGCTATGAACATGGTTTCAAATCACTTAGGGTTCTTGAAGGACTTTTGATAAATAGAACATAGCAAGACGATTGTATGTTGATTTATAATTGATTAATGGTATATATCATGCGAGTATGATGAGGAGGTTGAACCTGGAAAGATTGTGATTGATCTTGAAGTACGATTTCCTTTACATTCGTATCCGTAATCGCAAGGTGTTAAGTCGATACTTGTGAGGCATGCAATTGTATAACATTAGCGAACGCTAGATGAACTAGCTAACGCACGCTAACGGAAATAACTTAGCGCACGCTACGGTATATGATTAACGTGCGCTAAGTGGTCAGGCAGTGTAGTATATCATGTTGTGGTTATGAATTCGTGCTGGTTTGAGTTGGATTGTTCATACTATGTTTTACCGAGATATTCTAGAATCGTTGGGTTTGTTGACTGGTTATATCGGTTGTTGATTATTATCGAATGTTTGTTAATCGATTATTGTAATAGGTTGAGATTATTGATCGGTGATTAGAACCATGCTTTGCGGTCATGTTCGAGAATGTTCGTGAATTGCATTGGTCAGGGCCGAGGAGCTAGTAGTCGAAGGCAAAGAGTTGATAGCGGCTTCATCATCGTCGTGTCGGTATCGAGGCAAGTTATTACTTGCCCAATTTATAATATTTAATGAATGGTTCTATTTCATTCGTTTATAATTCGTATAGCAACGATTATAATTGTGAACACAGGAGATTTGGGATTGTAAGTTGTTTTCGGATTTTGGGAATTTAAATCATAATGTATATGATTTACTTTTGTTATTGGTATACTGGGGTATCGAAGATACATTGTGATAAAGACGAAGATATGAATTATCTACAGTCCGTGGCATTTTGGACCGTCGAATATGGAGGATAATCGTCATTGATGGTTTTTGACATTGAGATTGCTCTCGAAGGACTTGGGGCAAGTACTCTAATCATTTTTGTCATTTTGTGTCGATCATGTTGTGATACATTCGTGTATTGTTGTTGTCATGCATTTGTGTATTGTTGTTAATATGCATTTGTACATTGTTGTCATATGTCCACTATGCGTTGGTCCGACGGGATCATCATGGGAATCTATAGCTGTGTTCGCTGGATCGCTGGACAGGTATTTCCACCATGTGTTGGTCCGACGGGATCATCATGGGAATCTATAGCTGTGTGCGCTGGATCGTTGGATTACCATGTGTTGTTGTTGTGCATACGTATATTATGGGTCATCCATAAGTATACATTGTTGTTGTTATCATGGGCATGTTGATGTTGTCATGTGAGTATGCATTTGTAAGTCTTGTGTTAGGACCATGTTCGTATGTGGTATTGATCTAATCTCGGATTAGACTGACATGATTGTCGTGGCACTACATATCTTGAGGTATGTTCCGTATTTCCTTTGGTATTTGTCTTTTAATGGACAATTGATTATCGTGTTGGGATTTGATGATATTATCCGATGGATTGAACTGGTCAGAGCTGGTATGTTACCGTATCGTGAGTCAGTGATGATATTTTGAGAATATTGAGTATTGTTTGAGGTACAGTACAGATGTTATGTTTGAGTTTATTGGTTAACCGAGATCACGAGATAGGTAATATGATGATGGTTATTTTAGTGAGGATTATTCGAATAAGTAAAGTTACGGCGGTAAGATTACATTGGTCGTATTCTTACTTAGTATTTTCATTGGTATGTAATTATTGACGTGATGTGATTGTTATCATTGTTGGATATTATGGCTGACCCCGTCGTGGGATTTCTTTTTAGGTTTTTGGGATATCGAGCTTGTAGCGGTCGTGATGAGATGAGCTTCTCGGAGGATATTGGCTATGGCTTGTGTTTGTGAAGCGAGTCTTCTGATTCTATCTTGTATTCCGCTGCTAGAATATTTTTAATTATTATCCTTTCCGCTGCATGAGTATTTCTTAAATGCCCTTTTGATTTTTGGCAACTTGAGTTACTTTGGAAAATTATTTTCTAAACTATTTTGTCGGTACGTGTAAGCGATAGCTTAATGTAAGTTTTTAAACTGTTGAGTTTTGGCATCTCGGACCTTGTGGTTTCAAATGAGATTTTTACGACGGTTTTGTTAAACAGATTTTATTTAAGTCTTTGAATGTTTTTAAAAGATAGTACCGCCGTTAGCCTCTTGGATGTTTGTAAATGTTTGCGAAAATGTCTTTTAGACTTGTGGGTTCCATCTCGGGGCCCACGGCGCTGTAATATTCCTGGATGGCTCTGGTGGTGTTACAAACTGCCCCTTATATAAAATGCCAGGTTAGTGCGCGCTAAGAATCGGGGCTAGCGTGCGATAACGGGGTCACTTTTGTCCTGAGACGTTAGCGCGCGCTACCACACCTTAGCGTACGCTAACTGTTGCCCTGCAAAAGTTCCAGTTCACTGCCCAACTCCGCTAGCGTGCGCTACAACTAGGCACTAGCGCGCGCTACACAACACCTTTAGCGTGCGCTAGTTGCTACCTAGCGTGCGTTACCTGCTAGTCCAGAAAGTAGAAACACCTCACTGCCTTTGCCGACTCAGCACATTAGCGTGCGCTACGTACGATGTTAGTACGCGCTACTGACCACGAATAGCGTGCGCTAGCGAACTCCTAGTGTGCGCTAACTGCTAGTCCAGAGAGCAAAATTACCTACTGCCTCTGCCAAGCCTATACTATTAGCGTGCGCTAAGGATCAAAGTTAGCGTGCGCTACCCAAGTAGAAATAGCGTGCATTAGCCTAGGCCTAGCACGCGCTATCTGCCTGTCCCAGAATACTGCCGAAAAGTCTAATTAACACGATCATGATCCAAAAAGGTACGAAACTGCAAATCAACCTCGACAACATCTCTCTTGTTACCCAAAATATTATTCGGAATGATTTGCTGGATATAACTATGGGTGAGTAATAAACAAAATGCAAGAGCACGAGCGATGGAATGAAAATAACACAAGATTTGCCGGGGTTGTTAATCCCGGGCTTGAATGCTCTCGTGATATATTATTAATAACAATACTACTTTGGAGTACAACTATTAATGTTAAAGTACAATTACAACGAGTGTAATGACCCTAGTTGTCTAGCTCTTGAGTGCTGATAATTGCCGGAAGAACCAGAGTTAATGCTCTGTGAGTTCTTGTTACAAAGATTAAATATAGTGATCGTTCGTCTCTGCCGAACGTCTTTCTTATTCTGGGATTTCTCTTGAGGGGAATTCAACTGTCTTTCCCAAATGCTGGAAGTCTCCTATTTATAGAAGAGGAGGTAGTTGGGATGCCTTAATCCCAAACGGGCGATCGCCTTTCCTGCATTAAATGCTCATTAAACGGGCGATCGTCTCAGCACGTGGGTCGGTTTCCTTAAAGTATGCGGCTACTACAGGCAGCCAAACGAGCAAACCAATGAGAAAGCAGCATGTTCCCCGCGACTCAGTCTTAGGAGGTCCCACCTAGGGCGCCTTTTGCGGGTCTGTCGGTAGGTGAGAGGATGTCCTTGTCACTAACAGCTGGTGATGGGCTGGAGTCAAAAAGCCTTTTCCTGCTGCGCCGTTTGCGGGTCTGCACGTGGGCCTTCTTCCCGAGATTCAGTCTTCGTATACTTGACGGATGTCGGCTTTACATGTGGCATAAGACGGTCGTCCTTGGTCGAGCATTAGAGACGATCGTCTTGTAAGACGATCGCTAGGTACTTGAACTTGATCTGACATCTTCGTTTAGTAAGTCTGCCTTGGTTCATTTGACGCTGACTTTGGTCGCTTGGCCCTTGTGCCAATCGCCGTTGAGGCGATCGCCTCTTCCGAGGCGTATTAATCGCCGCACAACAATTGCCCCCAGCTCGCTCTGATGTTAAAGACGTGGGGTGAGTTGGTTCCACTGGTGGAGGGGTCCACGCCCTCCTCGACTTTCCTGGAAGCCGCGGCAGTTGCCCACGCTGAGACCTCTCGTGGGAGGCTGTTCTTTGGCCAAGACCCAGAGAAGGTCGCAAGGTGAGCTCGGTTGCTTTACTGGGTTATGACATTTCCTTATGTTGGAAATATACCAACTCTTTTGTTCTTGGTACAGGGTCCGTCGCGCCGACCCGAAATGCTCGCCGCTGGTGCTGGATTTCCTATCGAGCAATGCTCTTCGCGAGGCTTGTGATGTCCCTCACTACGTTGCTCGGGTTGTCGCCGCCCTGCCAAAGGCCTGGACGACCGACTTGGACTCGATCGCACGTCGGCGATATGCTGATGCGATGCAGGCGACCTTCGCTCTAGCCCTTCAGACGGTGACGATGGCTGCACAGGCCGTGAAAGACTATGAGGGGCGGCCCTCCACCGCTCGTCTTCAGGCGGACCTCGAAGCTGCTCGAAAACAAAATGCTGAGCTTGCCGATAGGCTCGTGGAGATGGAGAAGAGCTCCGTGGAGGTGGACAACAGGGCGAGCCATGACCTTGAACGGGCCCGGGCGGCGAATGACGGATGCGGGATCAGATGACGGATGCCCGATCGTCGACCGGTTGACCAGTGAGCTAACGTCATCGAAGGAAGAGGTGGCTGCCAAGATTGCCGAGCTCCATGGCGCGAACCAAACGCTTGCGGGGCTGAGGGAGAAGCTAGATGCGACCGAGGTCGATCGCTACCTTAACGTGGAATACGTCAGCGAATTTGCCTATTATATGGCTTATGCTAACGCAATCCGCGCTGCTAAGAAGGGAGGGCTCGAGGTCGGCCCTTTGGCTCATAACTTCAAAGCCTACGTGCTTGAGCACCCTTTGCAGCCCGCCTTCTTCGTGTCGATCCTAGACCTCTCCTTAGATCATGGGGTCGACTTGAGCTGGTATCCGTCGCCCGACAACCTTGTTCACCCGGATGCCCCGGAGGACATGGGTGCAGTGCCTGATGCCGGCGAGGGAGCGAACGCCGACCCTGCGGCCGGGGGAGATGGCTCGACAGGAACACCCTGAGCTAGCTTGTTCTTTTTTTTTTTACTTGTAATTTTCTAGGCTTCCCTTTTTGTATTTTGCCCTTGGGCGACCGTGCTTGTACTTCAAATGAAATGAAATATCTGATTTCTTGTTTGTATGTTCGTCTTTCCGAATCTTTTGCATTTGACCTCATACAAAGGTGTTTGAGGAGGAGCGATCGTTGTACGTACAACTCCAAATGAATTGATATACTTAAACTCATACTGGTAAATTTCAGAACAAAGTCTATCGTTGTCTGAACAAGGCCGATCGTCGTATGTATAGCTCCACTCTCCCCCTTGTTTTTGTTTACTTAGTGAAAGTAAGGGAACTAAAATAAATCGTTTAGCGAGCGATCTTTGTCTAGTTCTTGCGATCTTCAATTTTGCAGATTCCTCGAGGAAGGCCGACCATCTCGGCCAAGAGGAACCTTGCACGGTCGCGGAGTTCGATGGAACCGACCTCTGTGACCATGTCTTGTGCGCGAGCGACATTCCGTCTGATGGTCTACGTCTCGCGACTCACTTAATTGTGAGGGTCCTCTGTAGGCTACATTTTGCCTCGCAATGTAGCGATGGGGCGGACGATCTCACCCTGGAGGAGTCCTTGTACGGAGCGCCGTCGGATGAATCGACTTCGCGATCGTGGATTGTTAGCACTTTTCTGCCTGGGAACGACATGTTAGATGGCGGACCTTCGAGGGCATATGTTGTGACGGGGGCGGGACGCGTCGCATTATCCGGGTTCACCATGTTAGATGATGGACCTTTGAGGGCGGGCGAGCGTGTCCACAGATCTGTTTTGGAGGTCCTTTCGCCTACGCTCGCCTCGTATTTAAACGAAAAGGTGAGCGACTTCCGCCCAAAGGAACCTTGCATGGACGAGCTGTCGGTTCCATCGACCTCCACAACCATGGCTGCACTTTTCTACCTGGGATCGTCATGTTAGATGGCGATCCTCGACGGTATACGTTGTGCTGGGGGAGGTGATCGCTTGCCTAGGTCCCTCATGTTAGATGACGAACTTTAGAGGGTGAGCGAGTCATCCTCTTTTTGGAGGCGTTGCTCAGGCAGTAGCCTTTGGTTTGTTTTTCCGACGCAAATCACTTGGGGAGAACCGGGAAAATCTCGTTAAGCACTTTGCACATTGAGTAAATCAATACAGGGTGTTTCTACTGATAATACTTCTTCAAATGGACGGCGTTCCAGGGATATTGGTCCGGAGTTCCGTCTGGGTGTTGGAGCTCGTAGGCTCCTTTGGTTAGCCACTTGGATATCCTGAAGGGCCCCTCCCAGTTCGGACCAAATACTCCCGTGTGGGTCTGGATCCTCTTGAGGACTAGGTCGCCCACTTGGAATCGCCTTTCTTTGACCTTTGAATTGAAGAACTTTTCGGATTTCCTTTTGTGGATCGTGTTCTTCATTTCCGAGGTCAGTCGTCGTTCTTCAAGCATATCCAAGTCGATTCGCCGAGCTACATCATTGTCCGTCGTCAGTTGTTGTGTAGTTCGGTGGCTGAGGACGGCGATCTCCGATGGGATCACTGCTTCTGTTCTGAAAGCGAGGGCGAATGGGGTTTCCCGGTTGAATTTCTTGCCGTTGTTCAGTAGGACCACAAAACATCCGGGAGCTCGCTCGCCCAGCGCCCTTGCTTGGATTCGAGTCTGGCTTTGATTGTGTGCTTAAGGATCTTGTTTACAGCCTCTACCTGCCCATTTGTTTGAGGGTGGTAAGGGGCCGAGAACAACTTTTTTATTCCCCATTTTTCGCAGAATTGCATAACTTTCAAACCGTCGAACTGCTTTCCGTTGTCGGAGATGATAGCTTGAGGTAGACCGAAACGGCAGATGATGTTTTTCCAAATGAACTTAATTACTTGCTCTTGACCGATCTTGTTGAGTGGTTCGGCCTCTGCCCATTTTGTGAAGTAATCGACCCCCACGATGGTGAATTTACATCCCCCCGATGCTGTTGGCAAAGGACCGATGAGGTCGATGCCCCATTGGGCGAACGGCCATGGACTATACATAGAGGTGAGCTGCTCGGGGGAGAGCTTGATGTTCGGGCCCATTATTTGACACCTGTGACAAGATCGGGCATAGGCGATCGCATCCTTTCGCAGGGTAGGCCAGAAAAAACCCTGCCTGGTCATCTTGTGGATGAGGGCTCGCCCTCCCGCGTGATTTCCACAGATCCCGTCATGGATTTCGGCTAGAACAAGTCGGCCTTCCTCCGGCATAATGCACTTGAGGAGAGGAAGGCTGAAAGCTCGCTTGTAAAGCCGGTCATCCAAGAGGGTATATCTGGTCGCTCGGAGCTGAAGCCGGCGAGCGTTGTCCTAATCTGTGGGGACCGTTCCGTCCTTCAAGTATTCAATGAACGGAGTCATCCAGTTCTCTTCGGCGATGGCAACTGTGGCGACCAAAGCTTTTGTCGATCACCGATCTTGCCAATTTAGTGATTTGGATGTTAGAGAAATCCGCTGCCCCATCCGACGATGCGAGTTTAGATAGGGCATCGGCCTGGGAGTTGTGCTCTCTCGGGATTTGCTCGATCAGCACTTCTTCGAAATTTGTGCACATTTCGGCGACCAACTCTTGATATTTGATCATCTGTTCACCGCGTGCCTCATATTCTCCCTCGACTTGGTTCACGACCAAGAGGGAGTCTATGAAGACGTGAAGGCGACGAATGCCCACGGCGAGCGCTAGATCGAGCCCGCCTACTAAGGCTTCGTACTCGGCTTCATTGTTGGTCGCTCGGAAATCGAAACGCATGGCACTTCTGAAACTCTGGCCATCGGGGCTGATAAGGATAATCCCCGCCCCCACTCGCGAGCTGGTCTACGAGCCATCTACGAACAGTTTCCAGGCGGGACAGCCGACTTGGGTTGGGCTAGGCGGGAAAGTTAATTCCACCACAAAATCTGCCAGCGCTTGGCCCTTGATCGCTGTGCGAGGAGCATACGTGACACCGTATTGGGCGATCTCCAGTGACCACCTGAGGAGTCGCCCGTTGGTGTCTAGCCGGTGCAGAACTTGCCTTAGAGGGAGAGTCGTTAGAACCTCCACTTGGTGTTCGAAGAAATAGGCTCTCAGCTTGCGAACACTCATGACAAGTGCATAGGCGAGCTTCTCCAGAGGCGTGTAACGTGTCTCCGCGTCATGTAGCGCTTGACTAACAAAGTAGATCAGCAAGTGGGTTTGTCCCTCTGCTCGTACTAATACTGCGCTCAGCGCGACCTCCGAGGCTGCCACGTAGAGGAGCAGCTTCTCGCCGGGGATTGGTTTTGCCAAAATTTGGGGGTTGGAAAGATACTCCTTGATTTTGGCGAACGCCATTTGACTTTCTTTCGTCCACACAAATTTCTTATCCTTTATGGTCGCGGAAAAAGGCTTGCTTTTGTCTCCGAGCCGTGAAATGAAATGATTAAGGCCTGCCAAACACCCCGCGAGGCGTTGCACCTGCTTGACATTCCGTGGTTCTTGCATGTCGAGGATTGCCTTGATCTTTGTGGGGTTCGCTTCGATCCCCCTTTGGCTCACGATGTGCCCCAGGAATTTTCCGGAGCTTACTCCGAAGTTGCATTTCTTGGGGTTCAGCTTCATGTTGAAATTCTCGAGGATGGCGAACGTCTCGGCCAGATCTTTGAGGTGATTTTCCTTTTTGAGGCTCTTGACCACAATGTCGTCAATGTAAACCTCCATGGTTTTGCCGATTTGATCGGCGAACATCCCGTTGACTAGGCGTTGGTAGGTTGCCCCCGCATTTTTCAGACCAAATGGCATTCGGATCCAAAAGAACACGTCTTTTTTCGTGTGGAATGATGTGTTTTTTACATCTTTCTCCGCCATTGGGATCTGATGGTATCCGACGAAGGCATCCATAAACAACATCATTTCGAAACCTGCCGTGCTATCGACCAAGTGGTCAATGTGAGGCATTGAAAAGTGATCTTTCGGACAAGCCGCGTTGAGTTCGGTGAAATCGATGCATAACCTATAGGAGTCGCTCGCCTTCTTGACGAGCACTGCATTGGCCACCCACTGTGGCTCGTCGGTAGCTACCCCGATCAGTTTATTGTCGAGCAGCTTTTTGACTTCTGCGTCTAGCGCAGCATATTTTTCTGGACCGAACTTCATACGTTTTTTGTGAACAGGCTTCCTTGCCGGGTCGATCTTCGGATAGTGGCAAGCATGTTCAGGATTGATGCCGACCATATCTTGATGCGACCAGGCAAATATTACGATGTTCTTTCATTGTAAACTGATCAGATCGTCTTTTAGCTCGGGATCGACGCTCGAGCCGATCTGCACTTCCCGCTCCGGGCGAGCCGGATCGATTGTTATACTTTCCAACTCTTCGGTGGGGACGGTCGCTTCTCGTTTGGAGCGATCGCTAGACTCGATCCTTGGATCAACGTCGAGGCTTGGCTCGAAGCCGATCCTCGGTTTGATGTCGTCCGACGATCGATGTGGGATACCGTCTTCTGAGTTGGGCTAGTACGAGGTGTTTGGCTCGTCGATCTCTATTGGTTGGATGTCGATCGTCCCAGTGTTACAAACAGGACAAGAAACGTTTAAAGGAAGGGCTACAACACAAGAGTAGTTCAAACACTTCTTTGCCATTAGCTGATCTCCTCTTACAGTACCGACTATCCCTTAGATAGTAGGGAACTTGATACAATAAAAGAAAGAGGAGGCGACCGCCTCAAAGGTTTCTAAAAAGGGGCGACCTAGGAACCCATTAAATGCTGGGCATGTCTATGATTACAAAGCTCAGGTTCCTAGTGATCTTAACCTTAGGATCGTAACAGCAGACTAGCTCGAGGGAGAGCTTGATCCTTCCATAGGCTTTGACCGTGTTGTCGCCGAACCCTTGAAGCACAGTTTCGAATGGCTTGATGAATTTGGTTAGGTTGCCGAGCTGGTCCAGAGCAGACTTGAATATGATGTTGCAAAAGCTCCTGTTGTCAACCAGCACGCGGTCGACCGTTTCCCAAGGATACGTGTAGAGATCACCAAGGCATCCCCCTTGGGGCACTGCACTCCCTCCCTATCCTTGTTGGAGAAGGAAATGAGTGCATCTTTGGAGATGGTTGGCTCCGGGGGCACCATGACATGGACTCCGGCGAACGCCCTCAGCTCGGCCTTCCATTTTTTGTTTGACATGGTGGAAACCGGGGAAAGACCTCCGAAATTTCCACCTCCTGATTGAAGCATATTGACCCGGCCGCCGGGGTTAATCGAGGGATCGACTCATCTGAGTCCTCCAGCTCGTTTCGCTCAATTCTGGCGACCGGATTTGGAGGTTGACGGTCGTCATTCTATCGACGATCGTGGCCCCCGGTCCTTTCTGCCCAGGGCTCCGGCTTGATTACTAAACTGTCCAGCTTGCCTTCCTCGAACAATCTCCAGAGTTGTCTGAGGAGGTCGCGACATTGGCTGGTGTTGTGGCCGGGACTTTTGTGGTAGGCAATTATTGCGGTCCAGATGACCATTGTCCCTCATCGACTTTGGCTTGCTTAGCCATTCGCGCCCCTTGATGGCTTTGAAGATATGGGCCGAAGATAGATTGAGGTTGCGAAGGAGGTGGACTTCCACATCCTCGAAGGCCCTGAACTCACCGGGTCGCTTCGCGACCGCCTTTCTGGGCTTGGCGATCGCCTTCTTTGGGATTGGAGATGGCGCCTTCCTCTCTCTGGTTGCCCCCTTGCCTAGGCGAAGGGTGAGCAACCTCTGCCTGGCCAGAAAGTCGGTGGCCTTGGCGCGGAAGATCGCGTAGGTCGGGGGGATGTCCTTTGTGAGGTGCCTGAACATGGGAGAAAGACCATCGAATCCCCCCAGGACCGAGTATAGGGCGAGCTCGTCGCTTATGGGCTCACCGGTGAGGACTATTTCATCCACTCGATCGATGTAATCTTCATCGGACTCGTCATTCCCCTGCCTGATCTTCATCATGCGGTGGGGACCTTCTGGCCGAGCGACCTTGGCGGCGAAGTACGATGTGAAGTCGCTCGCCAGCTTATCAAAGGAGTTAATTGAGCGTGGTGGCAATGAGATGTACCACTTATGGGCAAGATTGCCCAATGTTAACGGGAACATTCGGCATTTCATCGCATCTGACGCCCCGCATCCGGTCATATAGATCTGGAACTTGCTTAAGTGAGTCTCGGGGTCCGATCTCCCCTCATACAAAGGTGTTTGAGGAGGAGCGATCTTTGGTTGCACGGGGGCAAGCTCGATATGGACCGCGAGCGGCTCACTTGGTCCGGCGACCTTTCTCTTGGCGCATGCCCCAGTTTCTAAGAGCGCTTTCATATCGTCGAGCTGGCGTTGCATTGAGGCCATCGCCATAGCCTGGCTACTCGCGGTCGGGCTCTCGGAGCGGGAGATGAGGAGATCATGTACTGACCTCCTGGCTCCGTTGTAGGCGACGAGGTCTTTGCCGCCTAGCTCAGTTTTTCGGCAAGTGGGAGCCAAATGGCTGACCTGCTTTTTGGGTGTTGGGTATGCCGAACTCCTGGTGACGGATTCGGACTCCGACGTCTCATGGCTGGGGCCAGAATGCCCAGGTTGCCATGAAAGATCACTTCCTAGGCGGATGAAGACGGAATTGTCCCGCCTCGCGAGTGCCTTTTCACGTGAATCGGGGCTGTCTGATGATTGCTCGACATATAACCCCTTGAGCATTCGTTTGTCCGTGCGGCGGATGGCTAAGGGGGCAATAGTGGGCGCATCGCATGCTCTCCGTCGCTCCCTTAGGATGGCCATGGCCTCCTCGATCTGTTCCGCGGTTTGGAATTGATCGAGTTAGAGGCTGGGGACATCCCTCGGGGGCAGGAGTGAGAGTCTGGCATCACCGCGGCTGCCTTCCACCGTAGGTTGGGACTCGGTTTGGGCCGGAATAAGGCGTCCGACAGACCGTAAGGTGGCTCTCTTCGAGGTGGTGACATACGTCATTATCTCGAGGTTTTTTCTTTAAAGAACAGTGAGTGTTTCTTCAAGTATATGTTCCGGAGAACAATGAGTGTTCTTCGAAACGGTCGGAGAGAAAATAAGGGTTCAAAGCCCTCCTTCTAGCGCCAATTGTTGTTACCCAAAATATTATTCGGAATGATTTGCTGGATATGGCTATGGGTGAGTAACAAACAAAATGCAAGAGCATGAGCGATGGAATGAAAATAACACAAGATTTGCCGGGGTTGTTAATCCCGGGCTTGAATGCTATCGCGAGATATTATTAATAATAATAGTACTTAGGAGTACAACTATTAATGTTAGAGTACGATTAAAATGAGTGTTATGACCCTAGTTGTCTAGCTCTTAAGTGCTGATGATTGCCGGAAGAACCAGAGTTAATGCTCTGGGAGTTCTTGTTACAAATATTAAATATAGTGAGCGTTCGTTTCTACCGAACGTCTTTTTTATCTCTGGGATTTCTCTTGAGAGGAATTCAACTGTCTTTCCCAAATGCTGGAAGTCTCCTATTTATAGAAGAGGAGGTAGTTGGGATGTCTTTATCCCAAACGGGCGATCGCCTTTCCTACATTAAATGCTCATTAAACGGGAGATCGTCTCAGCACGTGGGTCGGTCTTTTTAAAGTCCGCGGCTGCTACAGGCGGCCAAACGAGCGAACCAATGAGAAAGCAACACGTGCCCCGACTCAGTCTTGGGAGGTCCCACTTAGGGCGCCTTTTGCGGGTCTGTCGGTAGGTGAGAGGCTATCCTTGTCACTAACAGCTGGTGATGGGCTGGAGTCAAAAGGCCTTTTCTTGCTGCGCCGTTTGCGGGTCTGCACGTGGGCCTTCTTCCCGAGATTCAGTCTTCATAGACTTGACGGATGTCGGCTTTACATGTGGCATAAGACGACCGTCCTTGGTCGGGCACTAGAGACGATCGTCTTGTAAGACGATCGCTAGGTACTTGAACTTGATCTGACATCTTCGTTTGGTAAGTCTGTCTTGGTTCATTTAATGCTGACTTTGGTCGCTCGGCCCTTGTGCCGATCGCCGTTGAGGCGATCGCCTCTTCCGAGGCATATTAATCACCGCACAACAATCTCAAAGTGTTTACAGAGCGACAAAATAGAAAGAACGACAAGGTCAAATAGTTAATTAAAAGTACGGGTATTACATTCTCCCCCTATAAAAAGAAGTTTCGCCCCGAAACTTAAGAAATAAAAAGTTCGGGGTATTCCGATCGCATCTTCTCTTCCGTCTCCCAAGTCACCTCCTTGACTCCATGTCTCGACCATTGCACTTTAACCAACGTAATGGTTTTGTGCCGAAGCTGCTTCTCACGACGTTCAAGGATCTTCACTGGTCTCTCCGGAAAGGTAATGTCCTCGGCTACATCAATCTCACTATAGTCGATAACATGACTTAGATCCGGCACGTACTTTCTCAACTGGGACACATGAAAAATGTTATGGATGTGACTCAAAGCTGGAGACAACGCCAAGCGATAAGCTAAATCTCCAACCCTGTCCAAAATTTCAAAAGGTCCGATATACCTCGGACTAAGTTTCCCCTTTTTCTCGAAGCGGAAAACTCCTCTGGTCGGCGACACCTTGAGTAGAACATGGTCTCCTACTTCGAATTCTAAAGGTCGACGACGAGTATCAGCATAAGATTTCTTACGGCTCTGGGCAGTCAACAACCGGTCCCGGATAATAGAAATCTTCTCCTTAGTCTGCATCAACATATCTGGTTCCGTTCCGACTACCTCCGAAGCCTCGTCCCAACATAATGGCGATCTACACCACCTACCATAATGTGCCTCAAACGGTGCCATTTTGATCAACGCATGCCAACTATTATTGTAGGCAAACTCGATCAACGGCAAGTGAAGCTCCTAATCATTACTCCAGTCTAGGGCACAAGCCCGCAACATATCCTCCAACATCTGGATCGTCTGCTCCATCTGACTGTCTAATTGAGGATGAAAAGACGTGCTTAATATCAACTCGGTACCCAAAGCCTGATGAACGGCATGCCAAAAATGCGATACGAAACGACCATCTCGATCGGAAACAATGGTCTTAGGGGCACCATGAAACCTCATGATCTCAGCTACAAAAGTTCGAGCCAATCTCTCCGGTCCCTCCTTAATACCTAGGAAGTGTGCAGACTTGGTTAACCGATCGACGATTACCCAAATCATATTCATTCCGGCTCTAGTTCTCGGCATCTCAGTGATAAAATCCATAGAGATATATTCCCACTTCCACTCAGGGATGGGAAGTGGCTTTAACAACCCCGTCGGTCGTTGATGTTCAATCTTGACTTGTTGACACGTCAAGCACCGTAGTACAAACTCCATGACATCTTTCTTCATATTATTCCACCAAAAATTTCGCTTCAAGTCCTTGTACATCTTACTCGTTTCGGGGTGGATTGAGTAAGGCGTAGCATGAGCTTCTCGGAGAATTATCTGACTCAACTCTACATCATTCGGAACACAAAGCCTACCTTGAAATCTCAGAATACTATCCTCGTGGACCATAAAACCAGGGGCTTTTCTTTTAATTACATCTTCCTTCAGTTGAGAGATCATCGGGTCACTCCACTGTTTCCCTTTGATGTCGTCCACCAAGGACGAAGTAATTTCAAGAGTGCACAACTGTCTTTGCACTCTTTGAAGCCAAACTTCTATTCCTTGCTCGATTAAATCCTGATGAATCTTCGTCTGAGCTGTAAGAACCTCGAGCATCTGAAGCGATGCCGGTTTGTGGCTCAAGTGTCCGCGACGACATTGGCCTTTCCCGTATGGTAAAGAATTTTCAAATCACAATCCTTGATCAATTGCAATCAACGTCTCTGCCTCATATTCAGCTCTTTCTGGCTGAAAATATACTTCAAACTCTTGTGATCGGTGTAAATCCGACACGGAGAGCCATACAAATAATGCCGCCAAATCTTAAGTGCGAATACAATTACGGCATACTCCAAATCGTGAGTAGGATAGTTCATCTCATACGGCTTCAACTGTCATGAGCAAAAGCTATCCTTATCATGATGCATAAGCACACATCCAAGCCCTTGTCCCAAAGCGTCGCTATAAACTGCCAATCCTTCACTGCCCTGTGGTAAAGCTAAAATCGGCGTTGAGGTCAAACGTTTCTTCAGCTCATCGAAGCTCTGCTGTCTTTCAATTGTCCAAACAAACTTTTCTGTATTCTGGAGTAATTTCGTAAGCGGCCGAGCGAGTTTCGAGAACCCCTCGACGAACCGACGGTAATACCCAGCAGGACCCAAAAAGCTACGAATTTCTTTAATATTTTTAGGCGGTGCCCAATATAGCACTGCCTCAATCTTCTGTGGGTCTACATGAGCCCCTTCGGCCGAAATGACATGGCTGAGAAACATAACTTCTTCCAACCAGAACTCACATTTCGAGAATTTTGCATAGGGGTGCTCGGCTCTCAAAACATCTAGTATCAAACGCAAGTGTCGGGCATGTTCCTCCTTATCTCGAGAATAAATCAAGATGTCGTCGATAAAGACGATCACACATCTGTCCAAGTATTCGATGAATATCTTGTTCATTAGTTGCATGAACACTGCCGGTGTATTAGTCAATCCAAAAGGCATGACCACAAATACATAATGTCCGTACCTAGTCCGAAATGCAGTCTTCGAAACGTCGGACTCTTTCACCCGGAGTTGATAGTATCCTGACCTCAAATCAATTTTCGAGAATATTGCGACTCCTTGCAACTGATCAAATAAATCATCTATACAAGGCAAAGGATACTTGTTCTTAATGGTCACTTTGTTCAGTTCACGGTAATCAATACATAAACGTAATGAACCATCCTTCTTCCTCACAAAAAGAACGGGCGGGCCCGAAGGCGAAGCGCTCGGTCTGATGTACTCTTTCTCCAATAATTCTCCCAGCTGACTCTTTAATTTTTGCATCTCAGAAGGTGCCATCCGATAATGTGCCTTAGAAATCGGAGCCGCGTCAGGCTCTAAGTCCACAGAAAATTCTATCTCTCGATCTGGCGGTAATCCCGGGAGGTCGTCCGGAAAAATGTCGGTATACTCATTAACAACTGGAATCGAAGAGAAATCGACTTTGTTCCCTTCCGTCTTCAAAGCATAACACCAATAGCCAGTGCAGCCTTTATTCAAAAGTTTTACGACCTTCATGGCACTGATAAGCAACTTAGGTTGTCCCGAATTACGTCCCATAAATGTGTAACACCCCCAAACCACTCGGGAATATTACAGCGTCGTAGACCCTCTCCGTGAGGATCGACCAGGCTAAATACAAAATAATGCATCACTTCACATGCTGACATGGCTACGTAAAGGACCATTAGACCGATTTGGTCTTTTATCACAACACACACATCATTACATACAAGATTCTTTCCCAGAACTCATACCCACGCAGGGGCTGGAATACATTAACGCTCCCATATATCGGGATAATAACACATCAGAGAAATAACCAACAAGACTATCCAAAATACTCTATGATTGGTGTTTATGTGATTAGTATCGTCGTCTTCCATCACCCTTCATACCGATCCTGTGATTCGCTCCCCAGCAACCTGCAAGTACCTGGATGCAATACAGACATCCACCACCCGAATACTCGGGGGTTAGCAAAACTCCACTGTTTTGCTAGTGCAAGTATAAAATACGAATACAAGCCATACACAACATACTCCACGAATAAAATAATCATGAATACGCTTCCCGAGATAAATTATTTGACCAAGACAGTTCGAATCATGTAAAGTGGGAAAATAAGACCAATGTATCTCTTACAAAACATTTTACGATCTCGGGAGTTTTGAAAACATTTGGGATTAAAGAATTCGCAAGTCTTTCGAACACACTTAGGGACACGGCCCAAAGATCATTCTTCCAAAATACAGTTCCGATAACAAATCATGGGGTCCATGACCCATTTCACAAAACACAGGGTCCACGACCCAAATCATCAAACATAGGGTCCACGACCCAAATCATCAAACACATGGTCCACGACCCAAATCATCAAACACATATTCCTAAGGATCGCGTCCCGTGCTAACAAGCCACGAACCTCATATGCTCCCGCAGAATATACCTGAGTGAATAACCCAATAGGAAACCATACCAAATCACATGTCCTCATGACAACAGTCACAAAACCATTACCAAACCACAACCATAAGTTATACCGGTATCGCGTTAACAAGCCACGAACCTCGGAGTCCCCGCAAGACATACCCGGATTGGATAACCCCACAAGTTATCCCGGCATCGGGCTAGCAAGCCCCGAACCTCGGAGTCCCCGCGAGACATACCCGATTAGATAACCCTACAATCACGCCCGACCCATACTAGCAAGTATGGATCCCGGAGATTCATAAATCTTACCCGGAGGCACGTCACTTTCAACGATCACATAACAATAAGTAAAACATCAAGCCAAGCAACACTAAACATCACGACCTCCTTTCAAAGGAGTAACAACCAATATCACCCGTCACATATTCGCCGAACAAGCACACATAACAACACGTAATCCTCGGTAAATGATTACGGTTTATTATACTCACTAAATGTGATCATACGTCTTTCAACAAATAAAGTTAACATACATAGTCCAAAAACACACTTATTCATGAAGCATACGAGTTATCGTTGAAAGACAACATTTATCGAGAACATACCGATCCTTTTTAACATTCATTAAATATTCGTATTTTGCATAAAATCATTTACCACCAATTATGCCTATGAAACATGAAACGTATGGGCAAGATACTTGCCTCGATACCACGAGCAATGGAACAACGAACGGACATGGCTGGGTAGCCCTCGAACTTCCAAGATCGACCAAAAACCCGACAACTCCACGGAAACTACGAAAATAATATCACCACGAGTCACTAATGCTAAATGGCATCCGAATCAACCCGAAAAACAACAAGGATTCGAGGGTTCTTCAAGGAAATTGGAAATCAAGTTCCGGGTTGGTAAAAATCGATAAACGAGTTACAAAATCAAAAGATCATGGCCAAGACAACAAGAATACCATAACCAATTCGTAAACCATGGATTAAATCGAAGAATCACGAAGAAACCCCCAAAACCATACAACTAAGGTTCTAAGTAAGGAAATACCTTGATTCGATGAAGAACACGGATTAGATGATGATATAATCAACAAGAATCTTCCAAAACGCCTTGGAATCGATTAGAACCGGCCAAGAACTCGAGCTCCTGAGTCTCTCATCGCCAGCCGCCACAAAAACGAGGAAGAGGGTGAAAAAAATAAGGTCTGGCCGAAGCCCAGGCCTATATATGGCCGACAGGGTTACGGCCGTAACCGGCAGTGCCTTACGGCCATAACTCGGTCAACGCGCGTTAGCATACGCAATGGCCAAAAACTTGCGTACGCAACGATCCCATCTTACGGCCATAATCGGCATAGCCTTACGGTCGTAATCGAGCATCCCAGACCACTGAACGAAATCTGCCGAATCATTACGGCCGTAACCGGCCAGCGCCTAGCGGCCGTAACAAGCCTTACGGCCATAACCAGATAGAACTTACGGCCGTAACCGAGTATCCCAGGCCCAGGTGTTCAGAAGTATTACGGCCGTAATCAGCCAGGACTTACGACCGTAACTCGACCCAGCCCACACCCGAACATCCGGCTCGATACTCGACGATGTCTCGATCATGCGAATGCACCGACTATGATCCAAAACAATAACGAACAGGCTACAAAACTCAACATATCACAATACAAGCACGTGACTCCAAAGATGCGGACGACAATAGTCCGTTCGACCGAAGAAAATTCAACGAAACCAGAATGAAAATCTCGGGTATTACATTATACCCCTCTTAAAAGAAGTTTCATCCTCGAAACTTGAAACATAGAACGAACAACGCAAAACAAACTCAGATAGCACACGATATCCGTTGCCGACAACCCGCGACGACTCACATGCAGCACGTAGCCGCTACCATCCAAATCGCTACACCAGAACAATAACAAAACACAACGAACGGAAATCAATACGATTGACCAACCCAACAGTGCATCAATCAAAACGCGAGCTAATCGCTGAACAGATACGAAATTCCATAGCCCAAGGGTTGGAAGATCGAAAACGAGACTAATTTCCGGAACTTAAGGAAATTACGAAGGAGTCTGAACGCTCAACAATCACGGAACGAGATCAACAAAAACCAAACAATCAAACGATCGAACCACAACGATAGAGACAACAACAATCAAACAATCATGTTCGAATCACGACGAACAATAAAACTCAAACAACAACCCCAAAGTTCACATCTCGACTCAAGACAATATATGATCCGGTGAAAACAACAAGATGTGCATTCACATCAGATCCACAGGAAATGGAATAGCAATTCAAAAGTCACAACGACAAACAGGTTATTCCGAAACAATACCACACTCGTTCGATTAACAAAAGCACGGGACATGACAAGTTCAAAAAATGTCAACGAACATAAACGAGTCGACAGAGATGAAAATACAGAAGTTCAAAATCCGATCCACTTCGAATAAAAGAAGTTTATCTCCGAAATTCGAAAAAACAAAGTAAGGAAATAACATAACATACAACTGATAGACCACGCCCCTCAGGGACTCCTCGGGGTCGGTCTTGATATCAATGCTCAAGTCCGTGTCTCGGAAGGCTCAGTGACCAACTCGCAAAACTGGACCCGGTGTCCCTCGAGCCCGCACTTGTAACACGTTACTGACGGAGAAGGATATTGTGCACGAACATGTCCCGACACATTGCAGTTAAAACACCTCCTGGCCTTACCAGGAGTCAAAGCAGACGACTTGGAACTCTCAGTTCCACATATCGAGCGATGGAGCTTCACAGCGGAAAGACTACGACGTTGCAAACTAGAAACACCAACTCCTGCACTGTCCACAAGGTCATCGAACTTCCTCTGCTTCTTTGACTCGGGCACACGCTCCGATGATAATGAAGCTAGTTCACGGGCTAAGGCTCAATCTTGATAGTCCATCAACGAAGTGCAAGCGAATCCCGACATATACAAGCGAATCTCCGGCTTCATCCGTCTGTCAAAGTGAAGGCTCCTCTCTTCTTCGGTCCTCACCCGATCTCGCACATAACTGAGTTGTTTGCTATAGTCGATGATAGCTTGCAACACCGATATATCTTGCGGTTCTGCCAAATAAAATTCACGAATCCTCTGCTCTCTAATAGGTTTCGGACAGAACTCAGCTTCCATAAATGCTTGGAACTCCGCCCACGTGACATCACGATCACGAGGTTTAACAGCTTCCCACCAATTAGCGGCATCTTTGTCAAGAAGGTACTGAGCAATAGGTACCTTCCGCTCTTCAGGATAATCGACAGCCTCGAATATCTTTCCCAACTGGAAGAGCCAACCATCCCAGCCCAACGCATCCGCAACACCTGCGAATCGAGGGGGATTCATACCAATTACCTCGCGAAGCCATTGATTTACACCGACATTCTGAGTTGCGTCAGTGTTGCGTTGAACTGCGTGGGTCAAATGAGTCCTCTGTGTTGCTACTTGTTGCAGTATAGTAGCAACACCAATATCAATATCATTCCCGGCAACATTCCCTCGATTCCGCATCTGGTCCCCGTGGTCAACGGCACCACGGTTATGACCACGACCTCTGCCCCTCAGCATACTAACAAGCAACAACCTATCGCAACGAAATATCATAACACATACCAAAGATATTCACATCTCCGTCTTCAATCGAACACAATTAAGTCATATATACATTATGATTTAATTCAAACTAGAGCACAATATACAAACCATTATCCATAATTTACATTTAAAATATCATTGCTATATAAATTATAAATGCAATGAAATTAAGTCATTCATTTTATCAAAACCACCTTCTCTACGGATCCCGCGCTGGAATCCACCAAGTTGGAAACCATTTTCAAAAACGTTCAGAAATGCTAAAAAGGCCGATGACGGTAATACTTTCCAAATACTGACCAAAAGTCATTTTCCAAATACCAAATACCGTCATAAAAATACCATTTGAAATTACAAGGCGAAGACGCCAAAACTCAATAGTTTCAAATGTACGTTAAGCCATCCCTTAAACGTACCGACAAAAGAGTTGGGAAAAAGGGTTAACGATATAACCCAAGTTTACGAGATACCCGAAAGGTCATTTTAAAATAGACATGGTTTGGCAAAAATACTGAAAAGTCATTTCGAAATATACACACGCAGCGGATAAGAATACAGTTCAAAAATACACATAATCACGCACAACAATTGTTATCCCTGGACAACACACATAGAATACGGCCACAAACGGTCAGCCTAAGAATCGCAAAAGTTAGACCTACGGCCAGAATGAAATTCCCGATCTTCTGCCCAGGTTGATTAGTGCGTGCTCCAACATAGACTTAATGTGCGCTAGCCATGCCACGTTAGTGCGCGCTAGTCCCACACTTGGCATACGCTAACTATTCTAATCTAACAACACATTCATGAACATATACCAAATAATACCAAAGGTTGAAGGTTACAAATAAACAACATACGAATCTAAACGCCAATAGTTCACATGATTATGACATTGCACAAATAACCATGAGAGGTTAAATAACATTTCGAACCGAGTCTCCACTTCTCGGTCGAGAGAACTATCTCGACGAGAGCACACCGAACAACTCAGCGTTCACATCATTACCTTAATCACAACTCTGAGCATTATAACCAAAATAATAACATTCTCACTACATACCTTTTAACCAAAATTTATGAAACCGAAAAGGTGAAAGCGAAAGTCATGTCTCAAGTAAACTTTTGATAGACCTCGTTTGAGTATTTAAAAATCAAATTTTGAAAACTTTCAATGCAAGATGAAAATAAAATATATGTAGTTTGAATTCTCAAAATCTTCGGTCTCGCAACATGTTGAGACACCCGATGGAGATGACGTCCAAAATAATGAACAACATGATGTCGGTGACAACGATGAGTTGAGACAAGATGATACCGAAGGATTTCATCTCGAGCTACCCGCGACAAACATGCCCTCATTTGTTCCACTTAGACGGTCGACGAGGGACCGTCATCCCTCCACTCGTTATTCGGCCGCTGAGTATGTTTTACTCACCGACGAGGGGAGAGCCCGAATATTTTGAGGAGGCTATGGAGGATGATAACAAGAAGGAGTGGATGTATGCCATGGTATGTACGAGGACCGACATTGCTCATGCCGTGGGAGTGGTGATCCGTTTTCTATCGAATCCGGGAAAGAAGCATTGGGAAGCCGTAAAGTGGATATTTAGATATTTACGAGGTACTTCCAAATTGGGGATCACAATTGGAAATGGGAAAACGATGCTTATTGGTTATTCCAATTCGGATATGGCAGGAAACGAAGATAACCGAAAATCCACATCCGGTTATTTGATGACGTTTGTAGGGGGAGCCGTGTCATGGCAATCGAGATTGCAAAAGTGTGTTGCCTTGTCAATAACGGAGGCCGAGTATATTGCGGCGGTGGAAGCGAGTAAAGAGCTCTTATCGTTAAAAATGCTTTTACGAGAGCTGGGCTTCCGAGAACAACGTTACGTGGTTCTTTGTGATAGTCAGAGTGCAATTCATTTGGCGAATAATGCGACTTTTCACAAGAGAACAAAACATATCGATATGAGATATCATTGGATTCGAGATGCATTGGAGGATGGTTTGTTTGAACTTGATAAAGTTCACACCGATGATAATGGTTTCGATATGTTAACCAAGACGTTGAGTAGAGAGAAGGTTAAGGTGTGTTGTTCGATCGCCGCGATGGCGAACTCTTCCTATATTCCGAAAATGGGGAGATTTGTAGGAGTTATTTCCGAAATATAGGCCTTCTCGGAGTCGACTGGACTCCAGGCCACGGCACAAGCCTTCGGGCCTCGGCACACACACACACTTTCTTCCTCAACTCACAAATATGCCGGGGATCAGACACGGCCGCGGACCACCACCGGCCGCGCCCTCATGTTGTGGCCGCAAAAATTGTCCTACATCAGACTACGGCCGCGGCCCCCTGTCCTCCGGGCCGCGCCCCCTGAGACTTCACTGGGCGTTTTTGTTGAGTGTGCCGCGGCACACCCTGCTCGGGCCGCGGCACCCGAAGTCAACTCTGCATTTTGGAGTTCCTTTTAGCAGCATTTGGGCTGTGTTTTTCTTCATTCCATCACCCACCTTTGAGAGCAACAAGAGAGGAACACACAAGAGAGAAAAGAAAAGAGAGAAATATACTTGTTCGATTTCCCGGAGTTATATCGACCGGATCGTCGTGATATTTTGACAAGAGCTTGGTAGCAATTGGGCAAATCTTTTCACCGGAATAGATCGAGGGTTTGAGTCTGGAAGTTCGGGTATTTTGTTAGTTTTTTGTGTAAGCTATTTACGGTGTTTCTTTTTCTCGATCTTGTTGTTATTGTTGTATTCCAAATACTTGAAGATTGTTTATTACCAAGTATTTGAAGATTATTGTTGTATACCTCTAGTTTGTACTAGGGACGAATTGTTCATTGTGTATTGGTGATAGTGGATTTAAGCGGTTTCGGTCCCGTGGTTTTTACTCTCGTCTTGAGGGGTTTTCCACGCTAAAAATCGTGTCTCGTTGTTTATTGTTTTGGATATCATTTGTATTGTTTGTCGAGTTGTAATTGATTACTCTACTCGTCGGTAACCTCGAAGTTACAATTGAAGATTGGAAAAATTGTCAAACGAGTTTCCGCGTTTCGTTGTCACGTTATATTGTCGGTTTTTCCCCAACAGAAATGACTATGGACGCTGGAAAAAGGGCCATATATACAGAAAAGAAAAGTATGAATACATGATAAAGGTCATATGTACATGGATGCATATATGAAATATAGTTTGATATAGTGATATGTTGTATGCGTGTCATTCATTCTGCATTGGACTAAATAATGACATTGTGACAGGCTCGCTTTAATAATTGCAATATTAATGGATCTTCGGATCATAAAGAAAGAGCCCATTTTGGACCTAATACATGAGGTCAATGGGTTGTATATGAATAAGACAGTGCTGACTATATTTCATACAACTCACACACGATGCTGCATGCAGACATATATGAAACCTTCGGGACATGTACAGTAATCCCGGGGTGATAGTAAAGTGACCGATCACAACGCATAAATGGAAAAGGTTACATATGTGTGCATATATAAGAAACAATTGTTTCTATATGATATTGTAGCGTAACAGCCCTATTTACCCTAATCTCGTCGCCCGCCTCCTTCTTGTTTCTCCTGAGGGCTTCACCTGCTCGCCTCTTCTTCTCCCGCCTGCCTCGCGTCTTCCTTCTCCCACGACTGACACCTCACTACAAAAAAACAGGACATCTGTGACGATGAAATTGCAACAAAATTTGAAGTCGTCGCTAGTAGCGACAGATTACCTACTAAATACCAACAATTTTTTTTACACATATATAGTTTATGACATTAGTGACAACTCAACAACAAATTACCCAGAGACTTAGAGGCTGTTTACCAACTTTGTCATTAAGATCTGAGTGGAATAAGTTATCTGTTTGGATTATGCTGTCTGTCTGGATAAAGATGAAATATTGTTTACCTGTATTACTGAATCAACTGTCTGAATAGCAGAAATGACCATTTTACTCCCTCGATATATGTAAAAATATATTAAATATTTATATCCAAAATAGTTCAACACCATACAATTATAAGTTACACAACATCATAACAATATAACACAATATCTAGTTATAATAGTCATTTGGTTCCATTAAGATGATATCTTTCCGAATAAGGAGCTGGGGGATCACTATCTCATTAAGCTGCTATCTTATTGATTAGGCTCCTGGTAAACACATTATCAGCTGTCCGAAAAAGCTATAAGAAACCAATAAACTTCATTAAGCTGCTAGTAAACAGGCCCTTAATCTTTTGTTACAAATAGGGCAACTATGACGATGCCATTCCAACGAAAGTTTATTTCGTAGCTAGTAGTGAGAAATTACCTACGAAATACCAATATTTTTTTCCATATATTTTTCTTGTGTCAATAGCAACAGCATACCAACAGAATTTACTACAAATTTATTTTTGGTAGCTATTTCGTTGCAATTTCGTTGCTTCGATTCGAGCAAGTTCTTATTGCGTTGATATTTTGTAGATACCGAAAATTCAGTTTTACAGCTAAAACAAATAGTATGCGAGAAATGATGAGCATCATTTTTAATTAATTTTTAAAAGGGAAATAGTAACTCGCAAAAAACAATCTGAATTTTATTGCATCGTCGAGAAAATAATCTGCATTTCATCAGCTTATATAACTCTAGCAACAATCTAGTCAAAATAATCCTACATACAAACTCATAACCTCTCAGCAAACAAGAAAACTTAACAAATAGCACTTCAACAGGATTGAAAATAATTACACTAGCTAATTACATCAACAAGATCAAGATATACAACCAACGAAATAATCCCCAATTTCGAGTCGAAATTGAGTTACAGATATACTTTTTATTTTTTATAGTCGAAATAATCCTTGTTTTTTGAGATGAGAGAGCTCCTCATGTGATTTAATTTATCAGAAAAGAAAGGTAAAAATATTGCTGAGATAATTTATTAGAAAAGAAAGGTAAAAATATCGCTGAGAGATAGTTCAATGGATGTTGTGGCTTGCTGAGCATGGTATTTATTTAAAAACTCGACATTTGTACTCGAGTTACTCGACCATAATCGTGTAACCCGAGTAACAATTCGAGTTACTCGGTATATACTCGAGTTACTCGACTCGAGTTACTCGAGTCACACTTCGTGTTACTCGATGAAAAATTGTGTTACTCGATTGTCTAATTCGTGTTACCCGATTGTCAACATTCCTCAACATTGTATATTTTTTAAGTTGACTCGAAATTATATTACGCGAAAATACAACATATGACTCGAATGTATTTGAGTAAAGGCCAATTTTAATAATTTGAGTATAAGAAAAGTTGATATTAAACTTGAGACAAAAAAAACAATGCAAAATAAATTTATCCATAAGTAAAAATGAAAGGAATTTTCCGTCAAAAAAAAAATGAAAGGAATTTTAACTAAGGATGTTAATTTTATCTGTATTCGATCTTACCCGTCGGATAAACCCGAAATCGGGTCGGGTATTGGCCGAACCCGAAATTTTATGATCGGGCACGAGTAGGGTATAGGCATAATATATTACCCGATTACCCGACCCGCGTACCGTTTGAATTATATGAATATATTATTATTATATATTATATATAAAAATTATATTATATTATATATTAGATACATTATTATATAAAATATTATATTTTAAATACTTAGTATACTAGATTGAACTTATTAATTACATTATATGTATATATAATATGTATTAAAAAATATTTATATTCTTAAATATAAGGTATACGGGTACTCAAATACCCATTGAGTACCCGATTACCCGATGAGCAATACTCAAATCCGATCCAAATCAAACGGCAGGGTATGGAGGAGGCATACTCGTACCTTACCCGACCCATTGACATCCCTAATTTTAACCTTCCCCATTTCACCCTCACCCCCCTCATTATACACGAGCCTCGTCACTCTCTCTTCCCCTCCATCTTCTTCTCCATTAAGCTTCCTCCATTAAAGCTTCAAGGTCCAAGCTCCGAAGGCTTCACATCGGACCATCAAATCGACGATCCAAGACCACCAAAACGTAAGTATCGACACCCTCTCCCTTCTTACAGTTTTAAATTCGAAATCTAAGCTTGTTAAGTTTTAGGATGTTTGTTGGATGAAGCTAGATATGATATATGTTGTAGATCGAAGCATGTATATGCAGAATAATCGAAGAAACGTAAAATCTAAGCTTATTAAGTTTTAGGGTGTTGTTGGATGAAGCAAGATATGATATATGTTGTAGATAGAAGCATGTATATGCTAGACATAGGGTTGACCGAAAATGTGGAGACATGTTTGAGTATGTTCTCAAATTTTCTTCTGTATTTTGAGTTCATGTCCATGTTTAAGCGAATGATTTAGGTCTAATATGATTTTATTGGGATTTATGAAGCATGATTTAAGAAATAATTTTTATGAGTTTTGAAACCTTAGATTCAACTCTGCCTGTGGGTGTCTTCTTGACATCCATTGCCGGTCCCAAGCCCGGATAAAAGAGGAGGGTTGCGGTAGGTTAGTGGCAACCAGCGTAAAACTCGTCACATTCCATGGACATGAATCAAACATTGAAAATCGTTGGGGCGTCTCCTCAGAAGCGACGCGCTGCATTTCATAGGCCCGGGTGCAGTGATAAGTATGCGAGGGTTGCTAGGTCGTCGCCCAGAAGCGGCGCGCCACCTTTACATCTGAGGGTGGTGTCAAATGAGCAAGGATGCGCTACACTTCATAGGCCCGGGTGTAGTGGAAAATATGCAAGGGTTGCTAGGTCGTCGTCCGGAAGCGGCGCGCCACATCGAAGTATGGGTGTGGTGTCAAATGTGCAAGAATCCTTGCAGCGTGGACGGGGACAGACAGAGAAGTTAGTTCTTGCGGCTAGTAAGGGTAGTAAGGTGCGGTTTGGAACTTAGAACGTTGGCTCTTTGACGGGGAGATCAACAGAAGTGGGGGAGGTTATGAAAAGGAGGAGAATTCACATAATGTGTCTACAAGAGACTAAGTGGGTTGGCGAGAAGGCAAGAGTGTTAGCTCCTTGGGGTTACAAGCTTTGGTACTCTGGAAAGGATAGAAGTAGAAATGGAGTGGGTATCGTCATTGATAAAGAATTCATTGATGATGTGGTGGAAGTGTCAAGAAAGAGCGATAGAATAATGAGTATTAAGCTTGTGATAGGGGATGAGTTTCTAACTATCATAAGTACTTATGCACTACAAGTAGGATTGGATGCATCGATCAAACAAGAATTTTGGGAAGATTTGGAAGAGGTTGTCGAACGAATTCTTATGGGTGAGAAATTGATCATTGGTGGTGACCTCAATGGGCATGTCGGTGTTAGCAGAGATGGCTTTGAGAGCATTCATGGTGGCTTTGGTTTTGGGGACAGGAATGAAGCAGAAAATGATATATTGGATTTCGCATTAGCTCATGACTTGGGTATTATGAACACTTGGTTCGAGAAAAGGGACTCTCATTTGGTGACATATAGAAACGGAGGTAATGCAAGTCAGATTGATTTCTTTTTAGTAAGGAATGTTTGGAGGAAAAGTTTTACTAATTGCAAGGTAATACCCTGTGAGAGTGCTGCAACACAGCATAGGGTTGTGGTGCTTGACTTTCGAGGTAAGAGGCACTTAAGAAAGAGAAGACCACAAGTTGACCCTCGAATTAAGTGGTGGAAGCTCCAAGTGGAGAGTCGACATACTTTTGTGGCTAAGATTGCTGATAGTGGTATTTGGTCTGATTGCACGGAGATGGATATAGATTCGATGTGGAACTTGTTGGAGCATAACATAAAGGAAGTTGCAAAAGAAGTCCTAGGAGAATCTAAAGGAAACAGACCATCAAGTAAGGACACATCTTGGTGGAATGATGAAGTTAAGCAAGCGATAAAGACCAAACGTGAATGTTATAAGGTACTGGGTAAATGCTCGAGCGATGAGAATTATGAAAAGTACAAGAAATCTCGAACAGAAGCTAAAAAGGCAGTGCGAAATGCCCGATCAAAGGTCAATCAAGAATTATATGCAAGATTAGATACTAAAGAAAGGAAAAAAGATATTTATAAACTTGATCGAATGAGAGAGAAGAAGACGCGATATATTGGAAAAGTTAAATGTGTAAAAGATACTGACCAAAAAGTTTTGGTTCAAGATAAAGAGATAAAAGAGAGATGGAGGTCATACTTTGATACCCTATTCAATGGCCATCAAGAACAAGATATTGAGAACTTAAACATCCCCTCAAGTATGGTTAACCGAGAGTTTAAGAGAAGAATCCAAAAGGGTGAAGTGACAATTGCATTGAAGAAGATGGGGTCAAAGAAAGCAGAAGGACCAGATGGTATACCTATTGAAGTTTGGAGGTGTTTGGGGGAGAGAGGGATCGAATGGGTAACTATGCTTTTCAATAAGATTTGGAGAAGCAATAAGATGCCATCAGCATGGAGGAAAAGTATTCTCGTCCCTTTGTATAAGAACAAAGGTGATGTTCAAGATTATTCTAATTATCGCGGAATTAAACTAATGAGTCATACCATGAAGTTGTGGGAACGAGTGATTGAACAAAGGATCAGGAAATGTGTGAAGATAACAGAAAATCAGTTTGGATTTATGCCTGGAAGATCGACCATGGAAGCAATTTATCTTATCCGTGATTGATGGAACATTATCGAGATAAAAAGAAAGATCTGCATATAGTTTTTATTGATTTAGAGAAGGCATATGATAAAGTACCAAGAGAAGTACTTTGGTGGGCCTTAGCAAAGAAGGGTGTATCGCGGAAATATATTGACATTATAAAGGACATGTATGAGGGAGCTAGTACAAGTGTGCGTACTAATGTTGGGAGGACATAAGAATTCCCTATTACGATTGGGGTGCATCAAGGATCTGCTCTTAGTCCTTTTCTCTTTGCCATAGTCATGGACGAATTGACAAGAGAAATTCAAAATGACGTTCCGTGGTGTATGATGTTCGCAGATGATATTGTGTTGATTGATGAAACGAAGGTTGGAGTGCAACAGAAATTGGAACTTTGGAGGGATACTTTGGAAGCTCGAGGCTTTAGGCTGAGCAGAAGTAAGACTGAATATATGGAGTGTAGGTTTAGCGAAAACAGTGATAGAGAGGCGGGGATAATCACATTTGATGGGAAAGTTGTTCATAGATCCACTTTCTTTCGGTATCTTGGATCTATTATCCAAAAGGATGGAGAGCTAGATGGCGATGTGGCTCATAGAATAAAGGCAGGGTGGTTGAAGTGGAAGAGTGCCACAGGGGTTTTATGTGATCCTGGAATGCCTCATAGATTAAAGAGTAAATTTTACCGCACGGCAATTAGGCCTGCGCTGTTATATGGCACCGAGTGTTGGGCTGTAAAACAGTGTCACGTTCAAAAGATGAATGTGGCAGAGATGCGTATGCTACGATGGATGTGTGGTCATACAAAAAAGGACCGGCTCAGAAATGAGGTGATCAGAGAGAAGGTAAGAGTTGCATCTATAGAAGACAAGATGATGGAGAATCGATTACGATGGTTTGGTCATGTGAGAAGAAGACCTATTGATGCCCCAGTGAGGAGGCTAGAAAGTTGGGGAACAAGTAATGTTGTGAAAGGTAGAGGAAGACCCAAGAAAACTTGGATAAAGATGATTGAAAATGATATGCGGTTTCTTGGAATTGGAGAAAGTATGGAGATGGAGAGGCAAATGTGGCGGGAAAGAATACGGATGGTGGATGGAGTCTGATTCTTTTTTTTTTTTTAATTCCTATTTTCTTTTATTTCATGTTATCTTTTTTTTTTTTAACATTCATTCTCTTTTTTATTTGCTTTTTTTCTCTCTACTTTTTCCCTCTTTTTTCCTTTTATGTTATTTATGTAACAATTATTGACGGTTTCAAAGTTTGATTCATGTTAGCCGACCCCAAATCATTTTGGGACTAAGGCTTAGATGTTGTTGTTGTTGTTGTTGAAACCTTAGATTCGCTACTGACCTGTTCTGTTCGCCCCACCTCAAGCATGAGTTTTGGGCTTTTCAATTTTTTTTTCATGTAGTATTATGTGTCAGGAGTCTATGATTAAAATTTCGTGCAAATGGGAGCCCGTTTGGTATTTTTATAAAATCATATGAGTCAACTGCGCAAAACTGCTAGTTTCGGTAGGTTGTAGTAAAACGGCCATAACTCTCAAACCACTTGGAGTTTTCAAGCATATTGATCAACTTAGATGTCACTGGTCAAGAGGCTGAGGACGAACTCCTGCCTTTGTGTCCTGCAGGAGTTTAATAATATCAGTTCCATTGTATACCGCAGGAGTTTAATCCCGCCCTTGTTCTATCTTTTTCACTTCTTTTAATCTTTACAATTGGAGTTTAATTTTGCTTCCTTTGTTTGAATGTGCAAGCTGATATTTTTTTCTTCGTCAACAGGTTTCCTGATACTCGTGTGACTTCTGATATCTCGGTTACTATAAAGGGAAATTTTGAGGATGCATGGGCAACATGGAGGTCTGTACCTCAAAATATTAGGAACCTATACTGGGACAAGTTCAAGGTGAACTATTGAAACATATCTTTTATAAGTAATTCTTGAATAGCCTTGTATTAGATATTATACACTTTGTCTGTTACTGCTTACTTGATTACTAGTTCAATCTTAGTTGATGTTAGAAGATACATGAGTTGTACAGCACTAAATATTCTGATAGCAACTTCCTCGCATTCACGTGCATTATGGAACCATATTCCATTTACCTCTTGAGATGCATTTCGGTGCAATAAATATGAAACCTGCACTTCATACTCCAAATCTTCCAATAGATTCTCCACCAGATTCTCTGCTTAATGCAACAATCAGACATTCGTGATATGATTAATAACTTATTGCAATATATGAAAATTGCTTATCTGAACCAAGTATTTTCCATTTAGAATAACACATTTATTTGATACATCATCATACAGGGACGAAAAAGAAAACTAGATCAGAAAGGCAAGAGTCTTTATTCACTAGGGAATTGATAACTATTTCTATATCATTCAATTTTTAATAAACAGATGCATAGTGCTTTCCTCCATAATAATTTAACTGAAACATTAAAAAATCCACTAACATACCTATCCAAGAACATTACCATTATCTGACACATGTCATCAGAGGTGATTGATGCAGAACACGTACCATGTTCTGCAACTTTCAACAAGTGATCATAGGGAAATAGTACTGTAGGCTAGATGATTGCAAAAGATGTTAAGAAAAATCCTAAAAAAAGTACTTCCAAGCCCCATGGAGGCTAAAAGAAAAGAAGAAGGATTTGACATCAAATTGGGGCTGAAATGATATAATAAGAAAATACAGGTTTCTTCAGGAGAAAACAAAAATCACGCAAACCTATAGCATGAAGTCCTCATAAAGAATATGCCGCACTCCATACAAAGCAGATGCAACTGCATAACCAAACCTATCATATGGAGAAAATGATACAGATTAAGAAAAAAAAATTCAACCCACCGGATTTTCTCAAAATTCATTCACCATAATAATCCATGCATTACTTTTAATATCTTGTTTATTATTGTAGAAACATTTCAAATGGCCTTTGCAGGGAGAAAATCAGATATATAGAGCATGGTGTCAGACTTCCTCTTATTGCTTTAGAGATATACTTGGCTCAGCCAGAAAGAATGCAAAACAGGTTTCAGGCTCAAAAAATCCCAAGGATTGGATTGACTTGAATCCCGAATGGTTGAATAGTACGATATGGAATAAGTTACTTAGAGATGTTTGGTCCAAACCTGAATGGCGGAAGAAATCTGATTCTGGAACTAAGAATCATTTGAGTGGAAATGATAAGACTTCGCCGACCTACACGGGTGGTTCCATCCCAATTTCGGCACGAGTATAAGCTGGTAAATTTTGTATAACATCGATATGTTTGTTTTTCACTCTTTTATCTTAGAAATGTTCTTACAATGTTACTACATCTTATAGAGGAAAGAGCTTGAACGCAATCCAACTGAACTAGAGTTATTTGACCGTACACACAAGACGGATGGAGAATATGTATGTCCAAAAGCTAAAAAAGTGCGGGCAAGTAAGTCTAATTTGTTGTAGTTTATTCTATAAAATCTCAATCTCATTCTCATTCTCTCTTCTGCTCTGACTCTAATAGATGCTTAAAGATGCTGATTTTTAAAATGTTGGTCTATTTTTCTCTAGTAGATGCATAAAGATGTTGATTTTCAAAATGTTGGTCTATTTTTCTTATGTTATGGAAGTCAACATATTGATTAGTATTGTTGATGTTGAAATAATATATCATAATGACAATCTATATATATTCATTTTTCAGCAAATAAGTTGATTGATGGTGGAATTGTTAACTTGTGTGGCTGTCTGTACATGGCAATCTTATTACTGTATGACCTACAATGATAGTTATACAATTAATAGGCAAAAAAAGATACGGTCGAAAAGTTGGCATAAACATGGAGTTTTGTCCAATATGATAAATTTTTGAATTTGTGTGTAAAATATATATGTATGTTGTTGCTTGAGGCTACATGTACTCCAAGAATAGTTAAGAATGAAATTATGAAATGCTTGAATGGTGACATTTGTTAAATGTATCATCATTATACAGGAGACATGAAAAAATTATAGAAGAAAAATATCCTGATCCAGAATCACGTCCAAATTTTGATGTCACAACTTGGAATGATGCATTGATGCATCGGGAGGAGCTAAGAGAAAAGTACTACACGGACCTGAACACACTCGAAAACCCCTTAGTGGTGTACACGACGGACCGACAGACGTGGAAGGAAGGAGTTTAGACCAAGGAGCCTTGGAGAACACGACTAAAACGAAGATTGACGAGTATTAATTATGTTTTCAGCTTTGAATGTCATGTCATTAGAACGCTATTTTTATTTTGCATTTTATGGTAATTTTTGTTATGAATGCAATATTTTTTTCAATGCTTATATGCTACAGTTTCTGATATTGCTAGTTTGAAGCTAAATTAGTAACTGGCAATAACAACAAGTAGCGACGATAAATATTTGTAACAAATACAATTTGATAATCAACAAATTTTACAACGCTAATATGCGTTGGTAACTTTCTAATTTTTCTTTAACAAATTAGCGACAAGATGGTTGTTGCAAATTTTTGAAAATCCATAATGGATTTTCAATGCCAAAAATGCGTAGCTAACTTTCCAACAGTCGATCTTGTTGCCAAGTTTGTTGTTATAACTCCATACCGTTGTAACAAGATACCAACAAATTTTTCGTAGTTGACTTTCCAACATAAAAGTGGTCGCTAAAATTTGTTGGTAAAACTGCAATTTTTCGTAGCTGACTTTTCAATAAGAAAGTGGTTGCTAAGATTTGTTGATAAAATTGCGACGAATTTGCCAACATACAATTTTGTTGTAGAAAGTGAGTGCTTTGTTGGTTTTCTATATCATCACCAACAAAACAACATTTCACCAACAAAAAAGTGTTGTCGCTATATATTCCAACAAAAATCTGTTTCGTTGCAGTTGTTTAGCTACGTCACTTTCAATAACAAACTAGATGTCCTCCCGTGCGATGCACGGCGTAAAATATTAAATATTTTATTATATTAATAATATGTGATCGAATTTTAATAATATTATAAAATTATTATAAAATATACATGAGTCAGTATACATACACAGGTACATATACTATTATTTGATTTAATTTTATTTATAAATTCCTATCATGTGATCTAAGGGCACATGATAGGAAATCGTAAATTAATTAAGCACCGGCATTTGTTTTTTCATATAGGACAATATGAGTCTTATATCTAATTTTATAAATAAGAAATTAAATTATATTTATTATTATCAACTTTCATTATAGCCTACCCCAACGTATTTTGGGACTAAGGCTCTGATATTGTTGTTGTATTATCAACTTTCATGAAAAGTATACAATCGGTATTCTTACTAATATAATTTTTTTATATGATTTGACATTAATGTAATATATTTTACTATTTTATAATCAAAACAAAATAATTCTTAAAAATCAATAATTGTTTATGAAAATAAACTAAAAATATATTTTTCTTCAATATTCTTATATTTTTATATTAAAATATTTTAATCATCTAAATATAATATAATGATATTTATATTACTTTATATATACTATATGGATGTCAAATTAAAGAACACAAAGTAAGAATTAATTTGACATATTTTTTTTCAAAAATAAAATTGATACGTAAAAGTTGTAATTGTTTAAACTATTATCTTAAAAATAAAAGGAATAAAATGAGAGAAAGTTTTTAATTGGTAGATAGTATATAATGGAATAACCTCTAACCCTCCCAAATTAAACGTCCATTTTTTTAAGATTTTTAAAAAGAGGATTAACGTGGAGATTTACACATATGCCCTTAGATTTTTGGCGACTCTCTTTTAATATTAAGTATAGATAGATGTGTAAAAGTTCGATATAAAATATATAAACATGACAGCAATCTATATGATCATTGTATATTTGTAATATTTATGTTAATATACTAATATAATTACATATCAGTATACATACGAAATAACGTCATATATTTTTGATAAATATTTAGATTAAAGTCACACATTTTATACTTAATAATATACCATGAGATCCACAATGATATTAATTCAGTAGGCATAGGGTGATAAAGTATATTATTGTGACGTATTTAAGTAAAAATATAATCAACTTATTATATTTATTTATATAATTTTTCTTTTCACAAAAGAATAATCAATCAAAAAATTATTTTAACTAATAATATATATCTCTACCTTAATTGTAAGTTTAACATGTCTATAAATTTTTTCCCAAATATTTTTAAAATAAAATAACTCAATAATTTAATATTATTATATTAAGGTGAAAAGTGAAGTAAAAGTATTGATCTTGTAAAAGATAGATTTATTTCAAAAAATTATATGATTTTTGTATTTTATATACAAATAATTTAAAATCAAGATATAATGTAATAATTATTCAAAAACAACTTATATTCAAAAAAATATTTTAATTATATATATGCCTAATGAATGTTTAATCAAATATCGTAAAAAGAAGATTAATTTAAAATATTAGTAATAAAAAATAGAGTTGAGACGATAAAACTATTAACTTCTAAATATTGAGAGAAAAATAAAAAGATCCATTATTAACTCTCATTCAAATATGAGTTAGTGTATTTTTAAAAAAAAGATAATTAATTCAAAAAATCTACGTAAAGACACGTATTTTGTACAAATTTATTTTAATATTAAAATAGATTTTTTAAAAAAATTAAAAAAACTTAGAGAGTGACACTTGTCACGACTCTCTTTTTAATAAAAGTACAGATTTTTCACGATAAAATGTGTTGGTAATAGTCATCTCCATCAAAATATCAACACATTTCACTGAAGCCCTTTTTTCTTCCTCTTTTCTTTTTTCTTCCTATTCTCTTCGCCTCTTCTTTATTGTCCTTCGTTGTGTTTCAGATTTAGGTTCTCTTCTCTTCGCCTCTTCTTTATTGTCCTTCGTTGATTTTGTATTCCGTTTGTTTCTTAGATAACAGGGTGCAGGAGTGTTCTTTGTGATGAGTAGCTTGCCGGTGTTCTGCTCTGAATTCTCATCTATGATTATATGAGCTGAGGTAATAATATATGTTTCCTCTTGGTCTTCCTCCCGATTCTCTTCCTATTTTTTTCGGCTTCAAAAGATTTTGTGGAATCTTCCTCACTTTGGCTTCAGGCCTCTGTGTCATCGTTTTTAATATCTCAGTATCTTCTTCTTCGTTCGTTTGATGTAAATCCCCACCGAAGAATGCTGAGTTCTGAATCGTACGTATATTCGTATAAATTCTTGGATATTCCTCGCGGCAAACTCATAATACTCCAATTAATTGATACTACTAATAATATTCCCCCTTAAATCAGTGTTATATTCTTCTCACCTCTTCCATTTATTTATCTCCTTCAGCTCACACCTGCTTGAGAGAGGAAATTCGAGGAGCTTGTTTGTTCGACGGGTCCTCTGTCCTGTGGTGCGAAGTTCTGATTTTTTTATTTTGGGGTACCAACAGAACTAAGAAGATGGATGATGTATCGAAAACATCGTTGGTGTTATGTTTTCTGGCTGCTGCGGTTCCGTGCACTGGAGGGACTACCAGTAGCTTTGTGAGGAAGGTTGAGAAAACTGTTGATATGCCTCTGGACAGTGATGTCTTCATTGTGCCTCATGGCTATACTGCCGCAACAGGTCTCTGCTTCAACTCTTTTATATTAGTTGGGTTTAGGTGTTTTATATTCTTGTTCATTTTATTTTTTATTTTGGTGTTTTTGTATAATTTTTCTATTGCGGTATATGTTAAATTTCTTTTGTATTGATTTTTTTTAGAGATGCACATAACTCAAGGAGATGAGAAAGGAAAAGCAGTGATTGTATCATGAGTTACTGAGCCAGGTTCAAGCATAGTTCTATATTGGGCTGATAACAGTAATGACAAGAGGCATCAGGCAAAGGAGAAAGTGATAACCTATCAATTTTACAATTATTCTTCTGGTTTTATCCATCATCACTGCACTATCAGGAACTTGCAGGTAGAATTTCCAACTATATATATATAATTCAGTCTTGAGTATAATTGTTTGTTTCTTCAATACTTAATCTTTATAACCACAATAAGCTTTGAAGCAAATTATTAGTGATTCTTTAACATGAAAAAAATTTGTGGGACAATATCATACCAAATATTACTATGAAGTTGGGATCGGGAACACGACAAGATCGTTTTGGTTCACTACGCCTCCGGAAGTTGGCCCTGATTTCTAGGCTTGCCAGCATATTGTAGCACAACTTTTCGGTTGTATGGTTAGTTATCATTATGAGGATGGTCAAAATAATGTTCGTTACGTTCTGAGATTGTCGGTGAATATTATCTCAACTGATATAATTTGCTTAGAAGCAACTTTCTGAAAACGGAAAGTTTAATTCGTCCTTTTCTTTTTTTGTTTTTCTTCTATAACAATTATCTCGACTGGTCTCCGTCTAACGATAGTTTCCATGCAAGTGAAAAAACTTATGATGATGGTTACTGGAATTTCATCTCATTTCTCCTTCGTATGAAGGCTGCGATAGGAAGGACATGTGGCATAAAATTTTGCTACTTTGAGTTTTCCATGATTTTATAGTCTTAACTAATTCCGACCATTATTTGATACTATAACTTCGACATAGTTGGGATTAAAATGCAGCCGATGATGATTTCTTCTATTTCCTCCTGTTTGGTGGTTTTGCCTTTTCTTCTTAGTCTGTATTCGGTTGTTGTTTTCTTCTTTTCGTGTATTTCGTTGTTGGTTCTGTAATTCCCTGTGAGGGGCGATATCCATAGTCCGTGCGGACAGTTATGTATCAATGTATTTGTTTAGGTCAGTGTTTTTGGATTGTTTTATTTGTTGTAGGGGATCTTGGCCCGAGTTATGATTCCAATAGGACGCTTACGCATTATGAGCAGAATCCAACCAAGGGACAAACCGTGTTGTTTGTTGGAGACCTTTCTTGTGCTGACAACTATCCTATTCACGACAGCATTAGATGGGATACATGGGCAAGGTTTGTCGAAAGAAGCGTGGCTTATCAACCTTGGCTTTGGACCGCCGGAAATCACGAACTTGATTATGCTCCTTGAATTGTACGTATCTTAATATTCTTACATTATCCTGGTTTATTATAATCTCCTTCGCGGGACATTTCTTCATTTTTTATAGTTTAATTTTTGATTCTAAGCTGATTATTATGAGTTTGTGACATAAGTACTGGTCATTTAATCGCAGGGGGAAACAAAACCATTTAGGCCTTTTACCCACCATTATCATGTCCCTTTCAAAGCATCAAACATTACTCCTTTGTGGTACTCTATCAAGAGAGCTTCAGCTCATATCATAATATTATCTTCATACTCGGACTATGGTAAGAACACGCCTAATTTAAAGAAAATTAAATCATTCGCCCTGAATATTCAGTATTAAAGAAAAACTAAATTGCAACTGAAATTTATATACCTTGATCTGAACTTTTTATTATTTCATTTTCCATTTTTTTAAAGGCAAATACACTCCTCAGTACAAGTGGATTGAAGAAGAGCTACCAAAAGTTACCAGATCCGAGACACCATGCATTCTACGTGGTACAATAGCTACAATTATCACTTTATGGAAGGCGAAGCCATGAGTCATGTTTGAGCCGTGGTTTGTTAAGTACAAAGTCGATGTTGTGTTTGCAGGCCATGTTCATGCATACGAACGATCCGTAAGTGCTTCCAAATGTTTTCTTCCAATTTCTTTTTCTGGTTTTCCTACAATAAATCACTTGTTATAAAATCACGTGTTTTTTACAGCTTCCTCACTTTGCCTTCAGGCCTATGTGTCATCGTTTTTTGGATATTATTTTCCTGAAGTATAGTCAGCAGCTCCGTGATTTGCCTATGTTTTTCAGTCGACTTATGTTTTTTTTTTTTTACCTTTTTTCTGTTTTTGGATTTATCAATCACACTTTCTTCTTTTTTTGGAGCAGGGGCTGGCAGGAGTGATTATGTCGTAGTGACCGAAGATGCGGTCTCCTTTGCTTTCGGCTGGAATAGGCACAGGCAGCTTGGTTCAGTTTCTGCGAAAAATGGTTAGCTCATTCTCCTATCTGTATGAGAAGTTCTCGGTTACAATTTCTTTAACTTGAGGTATAATAGTACCCTAATGGATTTAATTTATAACTGAATCTGACAGTATGAGACTCATGAGGTCCATTCTTTTGTTCTGCATGAATTCTATAGGTTTTGGGATGTTACCAAGTGTTTATTTGTGGGCATGTATTCCCTCGGTTCTGGATATTACCATGTGTCGGAGTAAAATAGTTATTGAATCAATGAATTTTATTAGTATTTTATTTTATCTGTTTGAGAAAATGAATCTTCATTATAGGTAGAGGTCTTTTAGGTACATCCTCTTTTCTCATATTGTTAGGGAATTTATATTTTCAAAAGTTTTTTCTTGATAATATTACTATCTTGGTTGTCCCTTTGTTCTCCTTGTTGAATTTTTGTTTTACAACCTTTTGATATAATAGCTCCTTAAAAATGGATATGAACCCTGTTCGTCAGCAAGTCCTCTATCCTAGGTTTACAAAGAAAATACACCGTCATTAAATATGGGCAAACTCCACACTATTGCATATCAACAAATCTTCCTTTGTTTCGTTCATTTTGTTTTGGTGTTTTGGGTTTTTTCTGCTTTCGATGATATTTTTTTCCCTTTTTTGTTTTCAGCCATTTTGTTTCATAATATCCAGATACCCGCTTCTCTACGATTCATCACTGATCTCACTGAGTCGAGTAATTTTGCAGGGTCCTGATGAAATTACTGGGAAGTTTTTCGAAGGCGGGGATGCTTATCAAACTGGGGAGTTTATTAATGACGGTGGAAAATGTGTGTTCCTTTATCAGTCAGCACGATTGGGAAATTTCTACTACCGTATTGAAAATCTTCAGCCTGGGGATTACTTTCTCGATCTTTATTTTGTAGAGATTATAAATATTAATGGGCCGAAAGGAATGCGAGTATTTGATGTTTTTTTGCAAGATGAGAAGGCAAGTGTACTTATTATTAGTTTTTACTGTTTTATAACGAGGGAGCCTAAAATATTCATGTTTGAAAGTTTACGCTTAGTGTTTTGTTTATGCAGATTCTATCTGATTTTGATATCTTCTCAATTGTTGGGTCCAACAAACCTTTGCAACTTGTTGGTGCTCGAGTTTCTGTCAAGGATGCTGAAATTCTTGTCCTAGGACTTGAAGGGAAAGTTGGCAGCCCAGTAGTTAGTGGGATTTGTATTAGGAGAGCACCTAACGTTTCAGGTATTTTCTTTTCTTCGAATTTTAGGAAAAATGATAGTTATGGAATTTCTAATCATCTTCATGGTTTGCAGCTTCTGATATGGATCGTGAATATTTTGTGTGTACGAACTGTTCTGCTGAAATAGAATATCCTTCAGCTCAGGTATGGGATGCATAAATATCATCTTCAATTGTGCTGCTACTTCTTATAGTTATGAATGTTCTTTCGGAGCTTGCAGAAAAAAGTTTTGCGAATGAAATCGATAACCAAGTATAGTTATGAATGTTCTTTCGGAGCTTGCAGAAAAAAGTTTTGTGAATGAAATCGATAACCAATCAGTTTTGAGCATGAGGGTTCATATCCAACTAAGTTGTTTTACACTTCCAACATGCACATTAATCTATAATGTGCACTTGTTTATAATCTTTACTTCATTCCCCAAGTAATGGTCTTATTCTGGTTGTATAAATGAGTCAGAAAGTCTATTTGCTTTAAGAACTAACTGCTGTTGTTTTATTCATAATATTCACAGCTGCTTTAGAGGAGACATTTGCAATCTTCCTGTGAACCTTTCGAGAAAGTTGAGGAAATCTGAATACTCTATCTAATCTATCATTGTCAGAGAGGTCTTGCTATTTGTGTGAATTTCTATAATATTGTTTTTGTTCTTGTTTTTGTAGGTTTCAAAAGTGGTGTCTAATCAGTTTGTTTGTCTATATCTTGACATATAGTTTAGATTTACCATGTTCGCGGAGATGAAGAGCAGACTATTTCATTTACCAGTATTTGTTAGTATTTCACATTTCTTCAAATGTTTGTGCTGGTAAAATATTTTGTGATGTATTTCGTGAGGGTGTGGTTTTTGCATTAGTCGTGCAACTTGACATTTAGTCACGGGGTATGTGATTTTGAAACAATGATTTCTATACTGTTATTACATGTTTGACAGGGTGATTACAAAATTTATCTTTTATAAATTGTATTATCATATGTTTCATCGTTTCTATTCATCTACAGGAACATAATTTCTACTGTCGAAAAGTAAAGGCTTTGTTCTGCCTCTAGAGCTGTATGAACAAGTCGTCAATTGATTTGCTGAGTTTCATTTGATTCGTCTTCTTCACTGATCGCAACAATTGATTGGCTACTCTCTTTTCGGGTAAATTTTGAAATTAAACTTGCATTTATCTTTCAGGGTAGAAAATATTTCCTTGATTTCTGTCTTCACAAAAATTTATTTTACCTACAGACCAACCTATTTATACTTGCACATAATGTATCTCTTTGCAACATACATGTACAACCACTAATAAACATAAATATTGAGTGAATGCTTGTTACAAAGAAAAAATATCAATGGAACCTTGGTTGTGCAACACATTTACATAAACGTTGGTGATAAAGGCTTTTGCTGTCCCTTACCCTGATCAAATGTACATAAATGAGAAATAATGTTGAACGCAAAAGAAGGATCGTATTTCAAACAATATATGTGTTGCACATATAAATGAATATAAATTAATAAAATATTATGTTGTCCCTGTAACATATAACAAACTCACAAAACATATATGGACAAACTCCACACTATTGCATATCCACAATTCTTCCTTTATTATAATTGCACATATTTTTAAAATAATATAAAATATAGGTATCTAAAACAACGAACATAAAACAACATATATGGGCAATCCCGTGCATTGCACGGGACCAAACTAATATATATATATATATATATATATATATATATATATATATATATGCTCTTACTCCACTAGAAACCACCACTCTTAGACTAGAAACTAAATAAAAAATTTTCTAAATCGGGTTGGAATATAGCACATATGGTATGCAAACTGATCGTTGGGAGATGGAGAAAAATATGGTGAAGTCAGATTTCAAAAAAAGCTTGCCGATTGATGGAAAAAATCAAATTAAAAATGGAGGGGATTAGGTGGGGTTGTGTGTGAGGGTGTATTGAATTTGTGTGTGGTGGCGGGGCTGTTAGATTAGATTAAATATGTGGCTAAGATTAGTTTTTAGTTTCTATTTTAAAAGTAGTTTCTATTTGAGCACTATATATATATATATATATATATATATGTGGGTTAGGTGAAAATGCAATTTAAGTTAAGAAATAAGAATGAATTTCATCCATAGATCTTGATAAACGGATGACCTAGATTTATTCTCACAAAAATTTGATGTATATAATGCAATATTTTAATGCATCGATATTTTGATGCATATAATACATATTTTAATGCATTGCAATTTTAATGCACGAAATACATATATTTCGTGTATAATTAGTACAAAACTCATGCATATTCGCAAGATAAGAACCATTCTCATTTGATTATATATATATATATATATGATGCGACCCCCACACGACACGCTATGGTAACCGACACCGCTAGATGAATTCGTTCCCAGGATGTTTCCAAAATAAGCAAAATGGGGCTTTACTTCCAAACCTCTACGTGACACGCCGTAGCAACTCGGAAGGGGTGGAATATAAATACTAACAAGATTGCACTTGATAAGTATATAAATCACACAAGGGATGTTTTGGAGACACACTCAACAAAACAAGAAAGCACTCACAAAGGTTTGTTAATACAAACACTCTCAAATTCATAAAATCTTTGGTGTCCTCTTACAATGAAACTTCAAGGCTATTTATAGCCAAAATCTTACACCTAACTCTAGTGTGAACAAGGAAACAACTAGAAATTTACAAAATAGAAAAATCAACATTCAAAGATCCTAAAATCTGATACAAAGTCAGTCAATATATGTTTAGGGGACAAAATATCAAAGACCAATATTTTAAGGTGTGAAAACAAGGGCAACAAGTCACCATAAATCCAATGCTGTCTATTTTATCATTTCTGAGCTCCAATGTCTCCGAATTTGGTCCTATGGTCTGAACAATATTTGTAGCTCTCTTTCTTAGCTTTCCATAGACACACGAATCACTGAATCGGATTTCACGAGTAAGTTATGGCCAAAATACGAGGCTGCGTGTGTCGGTCTTACGTGCGGGAATTTGCATCCTTGTTTGTTTGTTCGTCTTTTCCGATCGTCTTCGACATTAATATTACACGACTCGATTATATACAACTCAAAATATAAAAATACAACTCAAGAAATACAATTCAAATTAAAATACACCAAGATAAAATAAACGAAAAACTTATTGTTCGACAACTTCGACACTACTCACGAATTTGTTGTCTTTGATAACATAGTTATTTTTAAACATATCAATGACGAGTGTCGATAAATTATTTTTGAACTTCTTTGATCGAGACCTCGTTATTGGTCGATCGGCATGCTCAAGTCCTCATCCGGTTCGTCATAATATCTTGATTCACATCATTCCCCGTTCCTCAAAAGGATTCGTCCTCGAATCTGAAATTTCAAAAGGACTTAAGTCAGCGACATTGAAAGTAGTGGAAACATTATACTCACCAGGTAGATCTACTTTATAGGCATTGTCGTTAATCCGCTCTAAGATCTGGAATGGTCTCTCCCCTTGGCATTAGCTTTGATTTTCTTTGAATGGGAAATCGTTCTTTCCTCAAATGAACCCAAACCCAGTCACCTGGTTCAAAGAGTACTTGTTTGCGTCCCTTGTTCTTCATTCTTGCATTGTGTTCGTTGCGCTTCTCAATTTGTTCACGAACTTTGGCATGTAATTGCTTCACCATCTCTGCCTTTTTCTTGCCATCAAGGTTACTCCTGTCATCTATTGGAATAGGCAACAAGTCTAAAGGAGTTATTGGATTAAAACCATACACGATTTCAAATGGCGAAAATGTCGTAGTAGAATGTACGGTTCGATTATAGGCAAACTCGATAAATGGTAAAGATGTTTCCCAATTTTTCAAATTTTTGTTAACAATAGTTCGCAACAATTGACCTAGCGTTCGGTTAACAACCTCGGTTTGACCATCAGTTTGGGGATGACATGTTGTAGAATAAAGCAATTTCGTCCCCAATTTTGCCCATAAGACTCTCCAAAAATGACTCAAAAATTTGGTATCTCTATCGGATACGATGCTTTTGGGCATACCATGCAAACGAACAATTATTTTGAAAAATAGATTAGCAATATGTGTGGCTTCGTCCGTTTTATGACATGCAATGAAGTGTGCCATTTTGCTAAATCTATCAACTACAACAAAAATGGAGTCACAACCGGATTTACACAGGTAATCTAATACAAAGTCCATAGAAAGATCAACCCAAGGTTCGGAAGGTACCGGAAGTGGCATATACAAACCATGCGGCAACACTCGTGATTTTGCTTTCCTACAAACAATGCATGAATTTACAACTTTAAAAACATCATGTTTCATTTTTGGCCAAAAGAAATGTTCATGCAATATTTCTTAAGTTTTAGCAATCCCAAAATGTCCCATTAGACCTCCACTATGTGCTTCTCTTACCAATAATTCCCGTGTTGAACAAAAAGGAATGCAAAGTTTATTTTCACGGAACAAGAATCCATTATCCCGATAAAATTTTTCTACTCCTTTTTTCTATAGCGACGTAAATATCGTGGAAATCTTTATCCCCTCATATGCTTCTTTCAATAAATCAAATCCCAAAGTTTACAAGAAAGTGTATTGAGTAATACATACCTTCTTGACAAAGCGTCGCGACAATGTTTTCCTTACCTTGTTTGTATTTGATGATGTAAGGAAAGGATTCAATTTCCTCTAACCACTTGGCATGTCTCTTGCTCAATTTACCTGTCCTTTGAGATGCTTTAAGGATTCATGATCGGTATGAATCACGAACTCCTTAGGCCATAGGTAGTGTTGCCACGTCGTAGGGCTCGAACCAAAGCATACAATTCCTTGTCATAGGTCGGGTAATTCAATGTAGCTCCTCCAAGTTTCTCACTAAAATAGGCTATCGGCCTTTTTCCCTGCATTAATCTGCTCCTATTCCTACTCCTGAAGCATCACACTCAATTTCAAAAGTGTTAGAAAAATCGGGTAATCTTAAGACAGTGCGGTGCACAATTTATCTTTCAGTGTTAAATGCTTTTTCTTGTTCATTTCCCAATTAAACTTAGCATGTTTCTTGACAAGTTCGTTTAATGGGCCGCAATTAATGCTAAAATCTTTTACGAAGCGTCGGTAAAACCACCTGTAGGCCATGGAAACTTCTTACCTCGGATGCGTTCGTCTGTAGGCCATTCTCGGATAGCCTTAACCTTTTCTTCATCAACTTTTATGCCACAAGACTAACGACATATCGAGAAAAATAACTTCATTCATGCAAAAGTACATTTCTTAAGACTAGCATATAATTGTTCCCTTCTCAAGGTAATTAAAGCTAATCTTAAATGTTCAACATGTTCTTCAACATTTTTTTTGTAAATGAGTATATCATCAAAGTATACAACAACGAATTTTCCGATGTATGCACGTAAAACATGATTCATTAATCTCATAAAAGTACTTGGTGCGTTCGTTAGTCCAAAGGGCATTACCAACCATTCGTATAATCCGTATTTAGTTTTGAAAGCCGTTTTCCATTCATCTCCTTCTTTCATACGAATTTGGTGATATCCTTTCATTAGGTCGATTTTAGTGAAAACACATGAACCATGTAATTCATCTAACATATCATCTAACCTTGGAATAGGGTGTCGATACTTAACCGTGATATTGTTTACCGCTCGGCAATCGGTGCACATTCTCCACGTTCCATCTTTCTTTGGCACGACGATCGCAGAACGGCACAAGGACTTAGACTCTCCGGATATACCCAAGACTTAACAACTCCTCTACTTGTCTTTGGATTTCATTGGTCTCTTCGGGGTTGTGTCGGTATGCCGGTCTATTTGGAATGACCGCTCCGGCACAAAGTCTATTTGATGTTCAATCCCTCGGATTGGTGGCAACCCTGCAGGTAGTTCTTCAGAAAAACATCAACAAATTCCTGCAATAAAGATTGATAGAACTCGGAATTATCCGGTTCGAGGGTTAGTAGTAGCGCAAACTTTTGGAAAATAATCAAGTACATGGGTGCATTTTCCTTGATATCTTCTTCAAGTTCCTTTGCACTTACAAGCATGCATTTTCTCAAATTTTCTTTTTCTTTCTTTTTTCATTTTTTCATTTTTCTCATTTTTTCATTTTCTCGCTTTTTCATTTTTTCATTTTTTCGCTTTTTCATTTTTTTCATTTTTCTTTTCCTTTTCTTTTCTCGATTTTCCTTCAACTTCCTTTTCAAGACGAAGTTGATCTTCTTATGTTGTACCTTAGTCATGGGAGCTAAGGTAATTTTCTTTCCGTCCTTCTCGAATGAGTAACGATTTTTCCTTCCGCTCAAAGTAGCATCTCGATCAAAATGCCATGGTCTTCCCAACAAGATATGGCAAGCATGCATCGGAACGACATCACATAGGATTTCGTCTTGATACCTTCCGATGGTGAGAGCCACTAGTACCTGTTTATTAACTCGAACTTCCCCACAATCATTTAGCCAATGTAAACGATACGGTTTAGGGTGTCTTCTTGTTGGGAGATCGAGTTCTTCCACTAGCATAGCGCTAATGACATTAGTGCAACTCCCGTTATCTATTATCACACTACAATTTTTATTTTTAATAAAACGTGTGTGAATTAGATTTTCTCTTTGTTCGTTAACTTCCTCCTCTTTTGCTTGAGAACTTAACACCCTCCGAACAACAAGTGCGGGTGCATACTCATAAGTCTCATCATCACTCTCCACCTCTCTTGTCTCTTCTTCTTCTTCTTTTTCGCTTTCCGTTTCAATCTCCCCATCCCGAAGTACCATCACCCATTTGTTGGTGCATTCGGATGCTATATGTCCACGACCCTGGCACTTATAGCATTGAATGTCCCGGTTTCTCCTTTGGGTGCTTTCGACGGGTTTAGGTTTCCCATCAAATTTTGGTTTGCTAGTGCTCCCAACTTCAAACTTTCCTTTCAAGACACTCCCTTCTCTTTTATCAAAATTTTTAAATTTGTCTGAACTTACTTGAGATTGTTGTTTCCAAGGGGTAGAGTATCCCGTGGAATAGTTGTTATTGCTCCTCTTCGTAAGCTCCTCGATTTTTACCGCCGCATATACCATGTCCTCGAATTCAACAAAGTGTTGTTTGTCAACTTCTTTAGCTATATCGGCTCTCATCCCGTGTAAAAACCGCGCCATGGTGGCCTCTCTCGATTCCCGAACATTGGCCGGATCATCAACATCTCCATTTCCTTTCGAAAATCTTCAATGTTTCTCGAGCCTTGTTTTAAAGTTTGTAAGCGAGAAAATAGTTCCTTAAGATAGTAATTAGGAACAAATCTTTTCCGCATAACAACCTTCAATTCTTCCCAACCGCTAACCGGTCTCTCCCGACTCCTCCTTCTCTTCGTCACAAGTTGGTCCCACCAAATGCTTGCATATTACAAAATTCGGTTATTGCTAACCTCATTTTCTTCTCATCTAATAGTTGTGGCAATCGTAAATGGTCTCAACTTCCTTTCCCAATCGAGATATGTGTCCTGGATCACTTCTCCCTTGAAAGATGGGATTTTCATTTTGATGTTTCCCATATTCGGATCCTCCTCGTTTCGGACATATCTTCCTCGTCTTCCTTCATACTCTCTCCTTCCTCCTCGTACTTCTCGCACTCATCGATGTACAAACCACGGAGTTTCCTCCTCGGAATTCATCGAATCTTCATCATCATAGCCTCCAAATCGAATGGGTTCGGTCCCCTTCACGGGCTCCTCTTGTCTACCGTTCGTGAGTGTAGCAATTGTTTCCTCTTGTTTATCTAGTCTTCCACTATTTGAGCAAGTTGTTGTACAATATTTTGAAGGATAAGATTTTGCTCGTTTCCTTCGGTTCTGACATTATTTTCTTTTCTTTTTTTTTTTTTCTTTTTTTTTCTTTTTTTTTTTTTTTTTTTTTTTTTTTTTTTTTTTTTCTTTTTTTTTTTTTTTTTTTTTTTTCTTTTTTTTTCTTTTTTCTTCTTTTTTTTTTCTTTTTTTTTTTCTTTTTTCTTCTATAAGAAAATTTCCTCACAAGATCCTCACGTGTATCGCTCGATCGCTCACACTCGCGTATCTCTCGTTTGGCTTTTTCTTAATTCCTCACAATTTTTTTTTTTTTTTTGCTTTTTTCCACACAACTTACAAGGTGATTTTTGGTGATTCAAATCAAGTTTCTTCTTGAAAGAACTCAAATCCCACGATCCCCCCAACGATTGCGAATGACGATAAGATAAAAAAATGGAAAGATGGGAGCAAAAGATTTTGGAATAGTTTAGAATATGGAACGGAACGAAAAGTGTGATAATTGTTTGATAAGATCGATCAAAATTCGTTCTTCTCTTCTTCCTTGATAATTTTTTTTTTCTTCTTCTTTTTTTTTTTTTTTGGTAATGAAATGAATGGATTGATATTTGATATTCGATCCGCAAGCTTAAAATCACCAGACGCCCGAAGGCTAAGGAACAAGTTCTTCCCCTGGCCTCGGCTTGAAGAGTTATCAAAAACAATCAAAACCTTCACGACTTATAATTTTTTTTTTTTAGTAATGAAATGAATGGATTGATATTTGATATTCGATCCGCAAGCTTAAAATCACCAGACGCCGGAAGGCTAAGGAACAAGTTCTTCCCCAGGCCTCGGCTTGAAGAGTTATCAATAACAATCAAAACCTTCACGACTTATAATTTTTTTTTTTAGTAATGAAATGAATGGATTGATATTTGATATTCGATCCGCAAGCTTAAAATCACCAGACGCCCGAAGGCTAAGGAACAAGTTCTTCCCCTGGCCTCGACTTGAAGAGTTATCAAAAACAATCAAAACCTTCACCACTTATTATTTTTTTTTTTTTTTTTTTTGTGTGTGAAAAAGATGGAAGATTTAGAAGATAAAGGAAATAATAGGATGATAAGATAGGAAGATTATGGTAATGAAGGAAAATAGATGATACCACTTAGTTTTGGAATAACCGAGCTCCGAAGCCAACTGATGCGACCCCCACACGACACGCTATGGTAACCGACACCGCTAGATGAATTCGTTCCCAGGATGTTTCCAAAATAAGCAAAATGGGGCTTTACTTCCAAACCTCTACGTGACACGCCGTAGCAACTCGGAAGGGGTGGAATATAAATACCAACAAGATTGCACTTGATAAGTATATAAATCACACAAGGGATGTTTTGGAAACACACTCAACAAAACAAGAAAGCACTCACAAAGGTTTGTTAATACAAACACTCTCAAATTCATAAAATCTTTGGTGTCCTCTTACAATGAAACTTCAAGGCTATTTATAGCCAAAATCTTACACCTAACTCTAGTGTGAACAAGGAAACAACTAGAAACCTACAAAATAGAAAAATCAACATTCAAAGATCCTAAAATCTGATACAAAGTCAGTCAATATATGTTTAGGGGACAAAATATCAAAGACCAAGATTTTAAGGTGTGAAAACAAGGGCAACAAGTCACCATAAATCCAATGCTGTCTATTTTATCATTTCTGAGCTCCAATGTCTCCGAATTTGGTCCTATGGTCTGAACAATATTTTTAGCTCTCTTTCTTAGCTTTCCATAGACACCTGAATCACCTGAATCGGATTTCTGCAGTCGATTATGGCCAAAATACGAGGCTGTGTGTCGGTCTTACGTGCGAATTTGCATCCTTGTTTGTTTGTTCGTCTTTTCCGATCGTCTTCGACATTAATATTACACGACTCGATTATATACAACTCAAAATATAAAAATACAACTCAAGAAATACAATTCAAATTAAAATACACCAAGATAAAATAAACGAAAAACTTATTGTTCGACAACTTCGACACTACTCACGAATTTGTTGTCTTTGATAACATAGTTATTTTTAAACATATCAATGACGAGTGTCGATAAATTATTTTTGAAATTCTTTGATCGAGATCTCGTTATTGGTCCAGTCGGCATGCTCAAGTCCTCATCCGGGTTCGTCATAATATCTTGATTCACATCAATATATATATATATATATGACAAAAGATTATGTGAATGACTTAATTAATTATCTATACTACTTAAAATTTATCCCCCTTAATTTAATGTGGAAGGGGGTTTGTGCACAAAGTAAAAGTTATCTCCCTAAATATTTATCAATTTATTCCGAAAATGTTTTCTCTCACATTATTTTCACCGCAAGAAATTATATTGATCAAAATAAATAATGCCAAACTAACTGTAAAAATTTCTGAAACTATATATATTTCATTCTCTTGGATTATGTGTTTACTCTGTTTATCAACTGTCGAAGACTTTGTCCAATTAACCTTACCAATATACAGTTGGTATATGTTAGTAATTATATATGTCAGAAAATCATCATCTAATGTTTCTGATGCGTTAATGTTGATTTTCGTTTATGATAAACTCATCTTGAATGCTCACAATAAACTTATCTTGAATGCTCCCAATAAAATATGCAGGTATGGAACACCAAAGGGCTGCGATTTTTCACCCTCAAAGAATACGAATCACTCTTACCATATATGATTATTAATATAGAACAATAAAACAGTAAACATTAGTATTCAACAGTACATCATATTTAAGTCCTCATATTCTAGAGAATCCAAAGATACACCACAAGCACCTAAAGCTTCCAAGTTCAACATCATGGTTCTTTGCCATTACCCGCCTCAAATGCTGACAACAATCAAAAAGCAACTTCGAAAATGCATAATCTTCACGTGCCTGTTGCACAAACCACAAACGCATACAATCATGCAATTTAGAAGATCCAGAAACATTCGTCTAAGTTCTCTAACAACTCAAAATCTGCCATTGGAAATATATATATATATATATATATATATATATATATATCAAACGACAAATGGTTTTATAATTCGCTATGGCAAAAGTGCCAAATAAATAGGCAAAAAAAAATTTATGTAACTTATTCATATTAAAGGATTACATATGAAGAGACTATTTTAATTATAACTTTTAATGTAAATAAACTAATTTAAATACAAAAGTTATGGTAAACATCACAATGCAAATGCACCTTCTAATACACAAGGTGATTAAATTGAACTTTTAAATGATAGTATAAATTACAAGATGGTTAAATTTTAGCTATGAAAAGATACAATCGGTGCATCGCACGGGTTGAATAAACCAAAAACAACCCCAGAGCAACACGGGTTAGTAAAGCTTCATTTCATATAACCTAGGTAGCACGGAGACGGGGACGGGGACGAAAAACGGGGACGGAGACGGGGACAAAAAACAGCATGATCAAAATTTCAACATACGGGTACGGCATGGGTACGGGAAAAAGAGTCAAAATTAAAATCCATACATAGTTCTAAACTTATAATCCATACATATAATATCAAAAGTAAACTTAACTAAAAATTGAAAATCTTAAAAGAACAATAAGATCAATCAAATGATGAGAAGGCGTATTCAAGCAAACAAATTAACGGCACATTTTCAAATACATAAAAATAAAAGAATTAAATAATTTTAGAAATTATCAAATTAACAATCTAAATCCATAAAATCACAAACAATCAGATATTAAATACACAATTTTAAACACAGTTATATACAATATAAAAAGTATGAAAAACTCATCAAAGAAAAACTACCCATTGAATAACTCATCAAAGAAAACTCTAATTTATATAATACATATTAACTATAATTTACATTACAGAAAAAAAAAAAAACATTTACATGACAAATTCAACCTGTACATGAGAAAGAAAAGGGACTGTACAGCAAAAAAGAAAAAAAAATAGAGATTACCCAGTGCCCGGCGCCCCGCTTAGGAATTTACAGACTATCCCCAGCGGGACGGCGCCCCTCTTAGGAGTACAGCAAAAAAGAAAAAAAAAAAGGAAAAAAAAAAGAAGAAGAAGAGATGGAGATGAATTATGTGACTAACGGCCGGCGGAAGGCATTAAATATGATGGGGAACGGACAAAAACCCATCCGGCCGTCCCAGATACGTCCCCAAATTGCAGCCAAACCGTACCCAATTTGTGTGACCGAATCCACCAGCCTTGAAACGTCTCGGGGACGAATCCCAGCCGAACCCGTCCCGTCCCCGTCCCCGCAGCGTCCCCAGCACGGCAACGGCCTTGAAATAGGCGACCCCGTGCTTCATAGCATATAACTAATTACATAGACTAAAATAAAAGGATAATAACAATAAAAAAAACGTATAAACTTCTCTAAAAGGCATTTAAATTCCGCCATCTGCTCATTCAACCGTCTGCCCCAACATTACGTACAAAACATGTAGATATTCAACCAAAGACCGTGCATTGCACGGGTTGGATAATGCCTCGTTACAAGTATATAGATGACCTTCGGGTCTATAAATGGCCTTCGAGTTATATACGGAAAGTATTCAGGTTTACATAAGAGACCTTTTGGTCATTAGTCTTATTTGTAAATATATGGGAAAAGGGGTCTTTGGGCCAATTACCAGATTTAGAATTTACAGAATGTGGAATACAAGAACACGTATAAGTTAATATGAGATTATTACAGGACTGAAAATATCAAGGTTTATATATATGATTGGTTGTAATCATGGATACGTGGAGCAGAGTTCTTGAACTGATAACAGGGATTAGACTACAGAATGATACAAGGGGATTCAGTCACAAAAGAGAAAATGGATTATAGGTTCAAATATATGATACTATGAGATCGTTAAAGTTAACAGGTATAAATAGATATCCTATTAAAATGTGAAATATGGGATTTTCGATTTTCAAGTATGTTAATTATACTAGTATATTACATAATGATTTATGTTCACTAAGTTGCGACTCATTAAAATTGCCCATTGTTTCAGGTTAAGTTGCATGGTCGGCCAGCTGATGCTTCAGAGTCCCTCCTCAGCATTTGCATATATAGACATAGTTGAGTTTTAACTTCCGCTAGTAAATTTTATAGTCGAGATATTTTATTATATTTATTGGACTTTATAAGGAAGTTTGTAAGTTGTATTACAGGCTTTCTAAGTTTTCAGTTTCCGCATGCAAAAGTTTTGAGAATTCGATGTTTTATTCTCAGAGGAGAATGCTATATATGATTCAGGGTTTTAGTATTTTTCATAAGATGAGTTTGAGACAAATGGGATTTATCTCGATATTCGAGTACTTTTTATAGAAAAGTATATTTCAAATTTTGTATAGGTCAGAGTTTGACATCTTGGTATCAGAGATAACACTCGCCAAAAGTGCACTAGCACTGCTCGGGTATAGTTAGTTTATTTTGTTTCCACAGGGCATATCTGCATACATGTACATGTAATACATATAGTTAAATGGTGTTTGTCACCTACTAGTTATCGCACGCTACCTTATCCGTAGTGTGCGCTAACCATCGCACCTTAGCGCGCGCTATAGGACTCCATAGCTTGCGCTGCCGAACTCCCGGTTGAATGCAGTAACCTCTGCATCTCACGTTAGCGTGCGTTATATACACGGTAGCGTGCGCTAACTCTGCATAGTAGCACGTGCTACATTACCTAGTAACATGTGCTACATCTATACCGAACCAAAGCTCCTCACACAACGATACTCCCTACCGGGACGACAAACGCGCAACGATCTGAGTCATAACCAACATATGTCAATACATGACACACGATCATATAGGCACGAACAACATATAATCCACCAAACAAACAGTAGAAAAAAATTCAACGCAGCTGGAAACGAAAATCTCGAGTATTACAAGGATCGTACTACTCTCTCTGCCTCTCATCAGATAATAGGGAGAACAAAGGGATAAATAGAGGTAGTTAGACAGATAAGTCTGGTACCAGGGATGGTAGGCCAAGAAAATAAGAGATGAAGAAGGTCGACAATCCGGAGGCCAAGATGATTACAGGTACACACGAGATTTCTCAGTTTATGTGTACCCTTTTTGATACTAGTGCTTCACATTTATTTACATATGAGTCTTGCATGAGTAGATTGCATCTAGATATCATTACCGAGTGTGAATCGTATGGATTGGTCTACCTGATGGTAAAAATGATTAGGAATCGGAAAGTTAAGATCTGTTCGATTTAGATGAATGACTGTAGGTATTTGTGAAACATGATCTTGGTAGATTTACCTAAGGATGATGTGATCTTGGGTATTAATTGGATGGATCGTCATGATGTTCTTAGCATCCATAAGCGTATGGTGATAGGCACTTCCGCTGATAATTTTGAGTGTCTTTTTCAGGGTGTCAATCCTAGTTGTTCGGGGAGAATCAGCAGTGCCATAAAATCAATGAGATTGCTTAATCATGATTATGTTGGTTATTGGTGTTATATGACCAAAATCGAGGATTCACCAGTTGAATGGGCTAATGTTCAGGTAGTTTGAGACTACATAGATATTTTTCCAGATGAGTTGTCGGGTTTGCCTCCGCCGCGAGAGGTAGAATTCATGATTGAGTTGGAGGTAGGTGCATCCCTGCTTTCGGAAACACCATACAACATGGCCCCCATTGTGATGCAAGAGCTGAAGAAGAGATTCATCAAAGAAGGGTTATATCTGACTCAGTGCACCCCCGTGAGGATCACCAGTATTATTGCGCTTTTATCCTTTTGAGGGTATGTTTTGTATATGAAAGCCCATATACCAACGATATCAATACTCAATTTTCTCTATAGTTTTCTTACTTTCTTTACTACAACCATTATTTTCCTTCGACATAAATATATATAATATATATGCAAAAGAAGAAATGACGTCGTTTTATGCCCCTCGGGTCAGTTTAATTATTTATTCGGTATGGGAAAACTAAAACAGAACCACGTGGTTTCGAAAACATGTTAGAGAGATATTATCCGTCCCCTCTCAAGAGAGGCCAGGTTGTCCAAGTTGCTGAACCCATATCCTTCCAATGCGGATGATGTTTTATCTGTTGCTAAGAAGTTTCAGGAACTTCCTCCATTCACCTCTCCAATTATCCGAGTGGAGGCTGGTAAGATAAAGTACTTCAACAAGAGGTTGAAGTCGTGAATGCATATGAATTTACTTAATCATGAATGTGCGATGTTGCTCGAGTCTATTGAGAAATCTCTCGAGTTGAAGCATACTGTGTGACAGAGATCTCTAATAAGCAACTACCATCTTCTGGCAAGAAAACGAGGAACCAGAACCAAGCGAATGGTATTCGGGGAATGTTCAAGAATCCTCAAGCTGGCCTGACTTGTTCTGAGCGGTCACCTACGACATCGAGGCCAGTAGGATCATAATCTTGAGCAACCAGTTAGGTCGTGATATGTTTTACTTGTGGAGAGCCAGGACATTTTAGCTCCAAATGTAGGCGGGTAGCAATTACTTGTAGCACCTGTAGAGGTGTTGTACATTAGGCTAGATTTTTCTGTGGTTGTTCGAGACGTGCTCATATGGATTCTCACGCCCAAGGAAGTCTGTTGTTTAAGATCGTACTACTCTATCTGTAACACCCCCAAGTTATTCAGGGTATATTACAGCGTCGTGAGCCCCGCCGTGGGACCCACAAGGCTAATCATACGCTGAACTATAAATTTTGACCGAGAAGGTCTAAATACAATGAAATGAAAGACAATACAAAGGGTAATCAAACCATATCCAATGTATCCAAATACATCACACCACAAAATCAATACGTCGGCAACACATGCAGGGACATCAAAGAAACTGAAAAACAGTACACGAGTATTCAATAACCATTCCAGTACAACAACACTGAATGGAGGAACACAAAATATAACCGGAGATAAGACACAGTATCACGCTTGCCCATCATCTTCATGCCGACCCGATACCTGCTTGTCCGCTCTCCTGGAACCTGAAATACATAAAAAGTATTTTCCCCATAAAGGGGTTAGCCGTCGAATAGCTAGTGTAAGTATATCGAATATGAAATACAATACTCCTCGACAATAAAGTAAAAGTAACCGTCAATTCATCATTTCAAGACTAGTATTCCTGAATAACTAAATCTCATAGCATCACATCAATACATACGTGATCAACCGCGGAACCGCACCAGAGGCTACGGAACCTTCAGAGGACCCATCGGTCCGTCCCAGAGTGGCCAGAGGCTACGAAATCCTCAGAGGACCTGTCGGCCCGTCCCAGAGTGGATATAAACAAACATGCCATTCATATATCTTACTTTCAAAGTCGAGAACGTACAATCATAAATATATACTTGCCTTTGAGACATCGAGAAATCGAACGGAAAAAAGTATGAGTTCAGTAGGTCCAAGAACGCACTTCCGGTACCTAAACGATTCGCAAGGGATATGATAATCAATAATCCATACGCATAACTCACGAAGAAACTCCCGAAACCCATATACGATTCACGAAACTGTAAGAGTAAACAACTAGAGGTTGGAAAAATCACCCAAACCCTCACAAGTCCGAACACGACACAAACCAATCCATAAAATCGTAGGGAAAGCATGTATACGGGGTAGATACATCATAATCTCAAGGCTCTCAAGCTCCAAAACGGATAAATCGGACGAATCTAAGAAAAACCCCAAAATTCCCAAAATTAGGGTTCTAAGGATTTTTACCTTGATTTGGAAGATGGAATGGATTAGATGTTGTGAAATCTTTGTTCTCCAACCAAAGATGTTGATATCTGAAGAAGGATCGCCTCCAAACTCCCCGAATCGCCCAAATCCCGCTGCTCCCGATCGAAAATGTGAGAATGATGAAAAAAATGACGAAATGGAAGTCAACTGTCCAATATATACTTGCCCAGTCTAGCGCACGCTACGCCTCAATATTAGCGTGCACTAGCGGGGTCACCGGGTAGTCCAGTGGCTTCTGCCATCCTCGCTAGCGTGCGTTAGGCAAAACCGTTGCGTGCGCTAATCGCCTTCCTTTAGCGTACGCTAGCCGAAAGTCAGCGTGCGCTACCTGGGAGTTGGTGTCCAGAAATTGGAGTCCAGAACCTACTGTCCTCTGCCCTGTTCGAGTCTAAGCGTGCGTTGCTGTGATAGATAGCGTGCGTTACGCAACACTTATAGCGTGCGCTAGCCGAAGCCTAGCGTACGCTACCTGATAGTCCAGACGGCCTGACAACCTCACTGTCTCTGCCGACCCAGCTCGTTAGCGTGCGCTACGGACTTGTTAGCGCACGCTACTGACCACGAATAGCGTGCGCTAGCTAACTCCTAGCATGCGCTAATTGCTAGTCCACAGAGCAGAATGAGTTACTGGCTCTATCTTCTCTGGTCCCTTAGCGCGCGCTAAGGCTCAAAGCTAGCGTGCGCTACTCAAGAAGATTTAGCGTGCGTTAGCCTAGGCCTAGCGTGCGCTATTTATCTGACCCGAAACACTTTCGAAAGGTCTAAACAACATGATCATGATCCAAAAAAGGTACGAAACTCTATAACAACATCGACAACCTCACAAAGAGGTTACATAGCGACAAAATAGGAAGAATGGAAAGGTCAAACAGTCAATAAAAGTACGGGTATTACATTCTCCCCCTCTAAAAAGAAGTTTCGTCCCGAAACTTAAGAAATAAAAAGTTCGGGGTACTCCGACCACATCTTCTCTTCCGTCTCCCAAGTCGCCTCCTCGACTCCATGTCTCGACCATTGCACTTTAACCAACGAATGGTCTTATGCCGAAGTTGTTTCTCACGACGCTCAAGGATCTTCACGGGTCTCTTCGGAAAGGTAATATCCTCGGCTACGTCAATCTCACTATAGTCGATAACATGACTCGGATCCGGCACGTACTTTCTCAACTGAGACACATGAAAAACACTATGGACGTGACTCAAAGCTGGAGGTAACGCCAAGCGATAAGCTGAGTCTCCAACCCTGTCCAAAATTTTGAAAGGTCCGATATACCTCGGACTAAGTTTCCCCTTTTTCCCGAAGTGGAAAACCCCTCTGGTTGGCGACACCTTGAGTAAGACATGATCCCCCACTTCGAACTCCAAGGGTCGACGACGAGTATCAGCATAAGATTTCTGACGGCTCTGGGCAGTCAGCAACCGGTCCCGAATAATAGAAATCTTTTCCTTAGACTCTATCAACATATCCGGCTCTGTTCCGATTAGCTCCAAAGCCTCGTCCCAACATAATGGCGACCTACATCGCCTACCATAAAGTGCCTCGAATGGTGCCATTTTGATCGATGCATGCCAACTATTATTGTAGGCAAACTCGATCAACGACAAATGAAGCTCCCAATCATTACTCCAGTCTAGGGCACAAGCCCGCAACATGTCCTCCAATGTCTGAATCGTCCTATCCATCTGACCGTCTGACTGAAGATGAAAGGATGTGCTCAATCTCAACTCGGTACCCAAAGCCTGATGAACGGCCTGCCAAAAATGCGATACGAAACGACCGTCTCGATCAGAAACAATGGTCTTGGGGGCACCGTGCAATCTTACGATCTCAGCTATAAAAGTTCGAGCCAATCTCTCTAGTCTCCACGTATCCTTAATACCCAAGAAGTGTGCAGACTTGGTCAACCGATCGACGATTACCCAAATCATATTCATTCCGGCTCTAGTTCTCGGCATGCCAGTGATAAAGTCCATAGAGATGTCTTCCCACTTCCACTCGGGAATGGGAAGCGGCTTCAACAACCCCGACGGTCGTTGATGTTCGATCTTGACTTGCTGACACTTCAAGCACCGTAGTACAAATTCTGTGACATCCTTCTTCATGTTATTCCACCAAAAATTTCACTTCAAGTCTTTGTACATCTTACTCGTTCCTGGGTGGATTGAGTAAGGCGTAGCATGAGCTTCTCGGAGAATTCTCTGCCTCAACTCTAGATCATTCGGAACACAAAGCCTGCCCTGGAATCTCAGAATACTATCCTCGTGAGCCATAAAGCCAGGGGCTTTTCCTTTAATTACATCTTCCTTCAGTTGAGAGATCATGTCACTCCACTGTTTCCTTTTGATATCGTCAACCAAGGACGAAGTAATTTCAAGAGTGCACAATTGTCCTTGTATTCGTTGAAGCCAAACTTCTATTCCTTGCTCGATTAAATCCTGACGAATCTTCATCTGAGAATTAAGAACCTCGAGCATCTTGAGCGATGCCGATTTGCGGCTCAAAGCATCCGCGACGACATTGGCTTTTCCTGGGTGGTAAAGAATTTCCAAATCGTAATCCTTTATCAACTCTAACCAACGTCTCTGTCTCATGTTCAGCTCTTTCTGACTGAAAATGTACTTCAGGCTCTTGTGATCGGTATAAATCCGACACGGAGAACCATACAAATAGTATCGCCAAATCTTGAGTGCGAAGACAATTGCGGCTAACTCCAAATCGTGGGTAGGATAGTTCATCTCATACGGATTTAGTTGTTGTGACGCAAAAGCTATCGTCTTATCATGCTGCATAAGCACACAGCCAAGACCTTGACCCGAAACGTCACTATAAACCGCAAATCCCTCACTACCATGTGGGAAAGCTAGAATCGGCGCTGAAGTCAAATGTCTCTTCAGCTCATCGAAGCTCTGCTGTCTCTCATCCGTCCAAACAAACTTTTATGTCTTCTGAAGTAATTTCGGAAGCGGCCGAGCGAGTTTTGAGAACCCCTCGACAAACCGACGGTAATACCCAGCAAGGCCGAAAAAGCTACGAACTTCCTTAACATTTTTAGGCGGTGCCCAATCTAGCACTGCTTCAATTTTCTACGGGTCTACACGAACCCCTTCGGCCGAAATCACATGGCCGAGAAACATAACTTCTTCCAACCAGAACTCACATTTCGAGAACTTTGCATAGAGGTGCTCAGTTCTCAAAATATCTAATACCAAACGCAAGTGTCGGGCATGTTCCTCCTTATCTCGAGAATAGATCAAAATGTCGTCAATAAAGACAACTACACACCTGTCGAGGTACTCGATGAATATCTTGTTCATTAACTGCATGAATACTACCGGTGCATTAGTCAATCCAAAAGGCATAACTACAAATTCATAATGCCCGTATCTCGTCCGAAATGCAGTCTTCGGAACGTCGGACTCTCTCACCCTGAGTTGATAGTACCCTGATCTCAAATCAATTTTCGAAAAAACTGCAGCCCCCTGCAACTGATCAAATAAATCGTCTATACGAGGCAAAGGATACTTGTTCTTGATGGTCACTTTGTTCAGCTCACGATAGTCGTTGCACAAATGTAGTGAACCATCCTTATTTCTCACAAAAAGAACAGGCGCGCCCCAAGGCGAAGCGCTCGATCTGATGTACCCTCTCTCTCCAGAAGTTCTCCCAACTGATTCTTTAATTCTTGCATCTCGGAAGGTGCCATCCGACAAGGTGCCTTAGAAATCAGATCCGCATCAGGCTCTAAATCCATAGAATATTCTATTTCTCGATCTGGCGGTAATCCCGGGAGGTCGTCCGGAAAAACATCGGGATACTCATTAACAACCAGATCGAAGAGAAATCGACTTCGTTCCCTTCCGTCTTCAAAGCATAACACCAATAGCCCGTGCAACCTTTATTCAAAATTTTTACGGTCTTCATAGCGCTGATAAGCAACTTAGATTGGCCCGTCTTACGTCCCAAAAATGAGTACTCGGATCCATCTTCAGTCATCATGGTGATAACCTTAGTACGGTAATTCATAATCGCTTGGTGACTATCAAGCCAATCCTCGTTGAGGATCACATCCTCGCCTTTCATATCAACTACAATCAAATTCGATAACCAATCTATACCGGTTATAATCACCGGAAAATCTTTAATCTCCCGGTTTCCCACAATTCTATCCCCACTAGGTAGTTTCACAATGAAGGGATCTCAAGCAGTCGTACAAGTTATATTCAAACGGCGTACACACTCCAAAGCATGTCATCGTTGTCGGGGCTTAGCATGTCATGGGCCAAAGCTCTGTCCTGATATTCCTTCAACATGGTGCAAGCAAATCCGGCCATCTACCGCCGTAAGTCCATATTCATCCGCATATCAAAGTAACGGATCTTATCACGCTCGTTTCGCACTTGATCCTTCACGTGGATCAATTGTTGGTTGTACTCCATGAAAAAGGCTCGGATTCGGCCTTCTCGCACTGGCCAAGGACAAAACTCGGCCTCCAAAAGCTCTTTAAACTCTTCCCATGTAGCAACACGATCTTGTGGCTTGATGACTTTCCACCACGTAGCGGCCTCCTTGGTGAGGAAATACTGAGCAATCGGTACTTTTCTCGCTTCGGGACAATCAACCGCTTCGAAAATTTTCTCCAACTCCGCTAGCCAATCCTCCCAACTTAACGGGTCTGTGGCACCGCCAAACTGTGGAGGGTGCATACGGATCACATTTTGCAGTAAGGCATCCGTTGTTGGGTTCGGATTGTTTAACTGAATGGCTTGGGCCAAAATGGTCATCTGGTTAGCCAATTGTTGAAGTACATTCGCAACTCCAACATCCGCGCTGTTCCCCTAGCCAGTCGACTGGTCGTGCTGACTTTCGGTGTCAGATGCACCGAGTTAGATAGGCTGGGGTTGGTCGATCCCGCAACGGAACTGAGGGAAATGGCCGCGCCACGTCCTCGTCCACGTCCACGGCCACGACCACGGCCTCGTCCCCTACCAGCTGACATACTGAAGAACACACAAGGCACGTAAGTACAATTCAATCGCACGTCATCGAAGTGACCGATTCTAAAAAATACCAAAATATAAGCAAAACGATTAAGGAAACACCAGAAGAGTAAGAGGTCTTACAAGTACCGGTCGCACTGTGATGATGGCAAGGTAGTGATACTGTAGAAAAAAGATGACTCAACCGACCCAAAAGACCGACAGCCTAGGTACCCATAGACCTAAGCTCTGATACCATATTCTGTAACACCCCCAAGTTATTCAGGGTATATTACAGCGCCGTGAGCCCCGTCGTAGGACCCACAAGGCTAATCATACGCGGAAATTTAAATTTTGATCGAGAAGGTCCAAGTACAATGAAATGAAAGACAATACAAAGGGTAATCAAACCATATCCAATATATCCAAATACATCACAACACAAAATCAATTCCTCGGCAACACAGGCCGGGACATCAAGGAAACTGAAAAACAGTGCACGAGTATTCAATAACCATTCCGGTACAACAACACTGGATGGAGGAACACAAAATATAACCAGAGATAAGACACAGTATCACGCTTTCCCATCATCTTCATGCCGACCCGATACCTGCCTGCCCTCTCTCCTGGAACCTGAAATACATAAAAAGTATTTCCCCCATAAAGGGGTTAGCCGTCAAATAGCTAGTGCAAGTATATCGAATATGAAATACAATACTCCTTGACAATAAAGTAAAAGTAACCGTCAATTCATCATTTCGAGACTAGTATTCCGGAATAACTAAATCTCATAGCAACACATCAGTACATACATGATCAACCGCGGAACCGCACCAGAGGCTATGGAACCCTCAGAGGACCCGTTGGTCCGTCCCAGAGTGGATAACTCATATGATCCGTGGAATCGCACCAGAGGCTACGAAACCCTCAGAGAACCCGTCGGTCCGTCCCAGAGTGGCCATAGGCTACGAAATCATCAGAGGACCCGTCGGCCCGTCCCATAGTGGATATAAACAAACATGCCATTCATATATCTTACTTTCAAAGTCGAGAACGTACAATCATAAATATATACTTGCCTTTGAGACATCGAGAAATCGAATGGAAAAGAGTATGAGTTCGGTAGGTCCAAGAACGCACTTCCGGTACCTAAACGATTCGCAAGGGATATGATAATCAATAATCCATACGCATAACTCACGAAGAAACTCCCGAAACCCGTCTACGATTCACGAAACTATAAGGGTAAACAACTAGAGGTTGGAAAAATCACCCAAACCCTCACAAGTCCGAACACGACACAAACCAATCCATAAAATCATAGGGAAAGCATGTATACGGGGTAGATGCATCATAATCTCAAGGTTCTCAAGCTCCAAAACGGATAAATTGGATGAATTTAAGAAAAACCCCAAAATTCCCAAAATTAGGGTTCTAAGGATTTTTACCTTGATTTGGAAGATGGAATGGATTAGATGTTGTGAAATCTTTGTTCTACAACCAAAGATGTTGATATCTGAAGAAGGATCGCCTCCAAACTTTTCGAATCGCCCAAATCCCGCTGCTCCCGATCTAAAATGTGAAAAGGATGAAAAAAATGACGAAATGGAAGTCAACTGTCCAATCTATACTTGCCCAGTCTAGCACACGCTACGCCTCAATGTTAGCCTGCGCTAGCAGGGTCACCGGGTAATCAAGTGGCTTCTTCCAGCCTCTCTAGCGTGCGTTAGGCAAAACCGTTGCATGCGCTAATCGCCTTCCTTTAGGGTACGTTAGCCGAAAGTTAGCGTGCGCTACCTGGGAGTTGGTGTCCAGAAATTGGAGTCCAGAACCTACTGTCCTCTGACCTGTTCGAGTCTAAGCGTGCGTTGCTGTGATAGCTAGCGTTCGTTACGCAACACTTATAGCGTGCGCTAGCCGAAGCCTAGCGTACGCTACCTGATAGTCCAAACGGCCAGGCAACCTCACTGTCTCTGCCGACCCAGCTCGTTAGCGTGCGCTACGGACGTGTTAGCGCATGCTACTGACCAAGAATAGCGTGCGCTAGCTAATTCCTAGCATACGCTAATTGCTAGTCCAGAGAGCAGAATGAGTTACTGGCTCTGTCCTGTCTGGTCCCTTAGCGCGCGCTAAGGCTCAAAGCTAGCGTGCACTACTCAAGAAGATTTAGCGTGCGTTAGCCCAGGCCTAGCGTGCGCTATTTCTCTGACCAGGAACACTTCCGAAAGGTCTAAACAACATGATCATGATCCAAACAAGGTACGAAACTCTATAACAACATCGACAACCTCACAAAGAGTTTACATGGCGACAAAATAGGAAGAATGTCAAGGTCAAACAGTCAATAAAAGTACAGGTATTACACTGTCTGCCTCCCATCAGATGACAGGGGAAATAGAGGGATAAATAGAGGTAGTCAGGCAGGTAAGTTTGGTACCAGGGGTGGTAGGCCAAGAAAATAAGAGGTGAAGAAGGTCGACTATTCGGAGGCCAAGATGATTGCATGTACACCCGAGATTTACCAGCCTATGTTTACACATTCTGATATTAGTGCTTTATATTTATTTATATATGAGTCTTGCATGAGTAGATTGCATCTGGATATCATTACCGAGTGTGAAATCGTATGTGATTGGTCTAGCTGATGGAAAATCATTATTAGGAATCGGAAAGTTAAGATCTGTCTGATTCAGATGAATGACTGCATGTGTTTGTCAAACACGATCTTGGTTGATTTACTTAAGAATGATGTGATCTTGAGTATTGATTGGATGAATCATCATGATGTCGTTCTTAGCATCCATAAGCAGATGGTGGCAGGCACTTCCGATGATAGTTTTGAGTGTCTTTTTCAGGGTGTCAATCCTAGTTGTTTCGGGAGAGTCAGCAGTGCCATAAAGTCCATGGGATTGCTTAATCATGATTATGTTGGTTATTGGTGTTATATGGCCAAAATCGAGGATTTACCAGTTGAGTTGTCTAATGTTCAGGTAGTTTGAAACAACATAGATGTTTTTCCAAATGAGTTTTCGGGTTTGCCTCCATTGCGAGAGGTAGAATTCATGATTGAATTGGAGGTAGGTACATCCCTGCTTTCGGAAACACCAGACAACATGGGCCCCATTGAGATGCAAGAGCTGAAGAAGAGATTCAACAAAGAAGGGTTATATCTGACCCAGTGCACCCCGTGAGAAGCACCAATGTTATTGTGTTTCTATCCTTTTGAGGTATGTTTTGTATATGAAAGCCCACATATCAACGATATCAATACTCAAATTTCTCTACAGTTTTCTTGCTTTCTTTATCGCAACCATTATTTTCATATATATATATATATATATATATATATATATATATATGCAATAGAATAAATGACATCGTTTTACGCTCCTCGGGTCAGTTCAATTATTTGTTCGGTTTGGGAATTGTAGAATTGAGACTGAAACCGAACCACTTGGTCTCGAAAACATGGGTCGTAGACTGTATCGAGTTGTTTCAATTTTTTTATTCCATTTTTTTTAATTTTTTCGATTTTTCTGAACACCCCTAATTCCATTCAAAATCATTGAACTTCAATAATATATTTAAAAACAAAATCTAGAAATAACCCACAAAAGCAATTGCGAGATATTCACTCAAGTAGCCAATCATGATATAATTATGGGATAGCTAATTGCAACACCCAAAAAAGAAAAAGTATCGAGAAAAAAATGTTTAATAAAATATGTTAATTAAATCTAACATCTCCAAACCTAAGTTATTACATTACATAAATATAGTATCATTTAGTGGCCAATTTGGTCATCTTCCTCACACTTTACTTCAAAGATAAATATAGTATCATTTGTTAGTGACCACACCAATGAATTCACGTAATCCTAATGCCATCAAAATTAGGACCATAAAAAACCCCAAAATTTATATCTGTAATGTTAAATTTCCTTTTTCCCCAACCAGAAAATTATGTAAAATCTCCCATACAGGATTTGCCATAGCAAAATTGACTAATTGTATTGTAACTACATTTATATCCAACACATATATGCAGGCAATATATGCAATACAATCCGATCATCATAATAATATTAAAAAATCAATCTCCCATATAAGATCTCCCAATTGCAAAATTGACTGATAGTATTGTATTATTATTGTCTTACATTTATTATATCCATCATGTACATTATCATATTATATGTACAATATATGCATATGTGGAACAATGCAATCCAGTCAAATCATGATAATGATAAGAAATCAGAATTACATTATATATATATAATATATATATATATATAATTTCTTTGTTCTCTTATTTTTGCAACATATTAACTATTACACTGTTCACGTATTTTTTTGATCATATTTTGTGATTTATATATACAACAAAAATATTCATGTGAGATCCTGTTATACTTTCAAAATATCAATTTTTTATAATTTCTAAAATAAAAAATTAAAAATATTAATAGTCAAAATTATTTTATTCGTAAAAATAATAAAAAGTTGATATTTAAAAGTTTAACTCGAGAAGGATCTAATAGGATGCTACATAAGTCATGATTATGTTTTTGCTTACGTATATATCACAATGAAAGTTAAAAAAGAGTACGTGAATGGTGTAGAAACTCAAATATTCTAATAATAAATGAATGGAAGAAATATATATATATATATATATATATATATATATATATATATATGGGGTGGTTCTGAAAAATCTAACAGAATGCTACATGAGTCATGACTATATTTTTGCTTACGTATATATCACAACGGACGTTAAAAAAGAGTATGTGCATGGTGTAAAAATCCAAATATTATAATAATAAATGAATGGAAGAAGTATATATATACATATGAGGTGGTTCTGGTGAAAATGAGGTTTAAGTTAAAAAATACGAATGAATTTGGCCATAGATTTGATTAAATGGATGACAAAGATTTATTCTCACGAAAAATTATTCATACAATGCATTGTTTTAATGCATCGACATTCTTATATATATATAATACATAATTCCAATGTATACATTTTGATATATGAAATCTATATATTTTATGCATACACTAATCTGAACCGAAGATCGCCCAAATATCAATGATTCTAATTTTATTAATATTTCTTAGTCAAAAAGTCTCTCTCCCTCTCTCTCTCTCTCTCTCTCTCTCTCTCTCTCTCTCTCTCTCTCTCTCTCTCTCTCTCTCTCTCTCTCTCTCTCTCTCTCTCTCACACACACACACACACACACACACACACACACACACACACACACACACACACACACACACACACACACACACACACACACACACACACACACACACACACACACACACACACATTTCTTACATAACAAAGATCAATTTTAAAGACTTCCTAAACAAGAAATCAACCCCCACCCCCTAAAACAACCTTAAAAATCAAACTACAATTGCAAGCTACGCCAAACAAACCAAAACATAAGTAAAACAAAATTAACCCCTAATACGTACCATGACGTCCCACCCACAACCCAGGAAGTTAGCCAATAATCAGGTTCAACTTGAAACTGCCCATTCTGAAAGCTCCCTCTCATCTTCTTCTCCTCTTCCTTCTTCTTCTTCTTCATCTCATTCTTCTTCTTTCAATTCACTCTCAAACTTGTTCATCACCTCAACCATACAAATCGAAGACAACAAGGCTTGCTTCGACCAAAAAAAGACAACTCATCGTCGTCGTCATCATCATCATCGTCATCATTTTACGAGGCTACTACATTTTAGCGATCAACATGGTCGGAAACTAATCAGTTCGAGTTGTTTTAGTGTCTTTCCTAAGCCCTGGGAAAAGTTGAAGCACAGTCTTGGCTTGTATTCTCACATGGCTAGCCACAATAATGATTCGTCATCACTTCATGATCAAGTTCCATTCGAGTTTGTAAGTAGTGTTTGCTTTTTTATTAATGAGTCTTGGCGGATTTTCGACCATTTCAACCTCGTGTTTTGGAATATTTTGAGTGAATTGTTCGTTTCATCTTTACTTCCGTATCTTGGGGCGTGCTACAATTTTAGGATGTGGAATGATTTACACAATAAAATCAACTTAATCAATTTTTAAATATTATTTTATTAAATATGGAATAATCTACCCAATTAGAATCATCAACTTGTGTACAATTAAATATTATTTTATTAGTAAATATTTGTACAAACAAACGAACAATATGGTCAACCATTATTTGATAGAGTATTTACGTGTATAAGTAAATACTGAATCCGGAGAGAGTTATACTTATTAAAAAAAATATTCGGGCGAAGTTTTTTTTAGAATGGCTAATCATACGCACCTTCTAAATCATACTCCTAAATTTACACTTTAGATCCACTAAGGGTCTTGAACCCACAACCATTCGGTTGGAGAGCTGGACAAAAGGCCCGTTGGTACATCCGGGCGAAGTTAATAACTACTCTATTTATTTTATATTAATTATATTGGTTTTTTATTTTTACCATAAATTATTTCATAGAAAATAACGATAAAATTTATATTGCTAGATCTATATATTTTTTTTAATCTTGTGAGAGATATTAAAGTCATATCGTTCAACCTAAAAAAATAATAAAATAATTAATATGAAACAAAGATAATAAAAGATTAAATAAATGTACAAAATCAGATATTTGGTGTATCTAGCAGGACTGGCTACATTTTTCATGATTAGCTAAATCTTACATACATCCTGTATTCCCAGAGAAAGAAGAAGGTAACTGGATCCGAGAAGGAGGAACTCGAACGAGAGGTAATATGTACAAAATGATCAATATGTTAAAAATATACATATAATATAAAAAAAGATTTTTTTAGTGTGCCCCCGTCCCGTCACCGCCACTGATCATATACCATCGACATATTATTAATATGGCCGCTTGTCTTTCGATCTTTCAATCCATTATTCATCGTGTATGGTGTGCTAATTTGATGTCACATTGATAAGTAAACATATTTAAGTTCATGCACGCGGTGAATAGATGATCATTCTGCCTGTATATTTTTTTCTATGTTTTTCGACGGGAGTATATATTATGTAATACTAATTTTTGAAAAATTTAACCACCCCAAAAGGTGTCCGTGCTTCACAAAATGCTAGCCCATGAACAAAAGGTGCACCATTATCTCGAGCAGCTCCATCATCGAAAGGACGATTCTGCCCTCACTATTCCCAATTTTCTTCCACCAAATGTAAGTCCATATAGAAATAGTCCTTATATCACGCAGTTCACAAAAAACATAGTAAAATCGTATGCACTAATAGACTAATGTAACAACATTGTACCAACATTAAGATTAAGGTCCTGCCAAATTCGACAGATGAAAGAGATACTGGCCGAGTTAGCAATGGTCGAAAATGAGATCATGCGACTGGAAAGCCACGTAAAATATCTCAAATCCGAGGTGAAACACGAAAAGGAAGCCAACATGGAAACAAAGTTTAAGGAGTGGGGGGGCGGAACCCTCAAGAACCGCCTCGAATCTTCAACACCGCCACCGTATCCGAACAAAAAGACGAACGAAAAGATAGCGTTCGAGACCAAGGCCATGCATTTCATCAACAAGGCCATCAAAGGAGAGTATCATTTGAGCGACTTCTCACGGAACGAAAAATCGATGAGCTCCAAGCGATTTTCCAATCACAAGGAGAACACATTTCAAGACGAACGTGGAATATTCCGAGAGAAGGTTATCAAAAGAAGCGGCACGTTGAAATCCCCCTCTCCATTTAGAGAGCCGAGGCATCCAACCCCGAAGGTATGAAATTATTTCAAACAGTTGAAAAAAAAGTGATTGTTAGCTTTTGGCTTACCTAAACCCTAAACCATGCAATTATGGTCATAAAGGGCTAACATTGCTATTATGTTCATAATTTTTACTTAAACTTATAATAAACTTCATCGTTTCAGAGAGATCGTGCACTTGAGCTTCATACCGATATCCCACCTAAAGCTCTCTCGACTCCATTACACTTGGAAGAAGAAAACATACAGAGATGGCCGCCAAACAAGCTATCGGAGAACATAATGAAGTGTTTGGTTTTCATCTTCGTGAGGCTACTTCGAACGTCTAGAGTGATGGAATTAGAGAAATCGGGTCCTGTTGCTCGCTCTATGAACTTCTCAATGAGTTTCAGGGCCGAGGCGAGTTCGAATACAAAAACGAGCCTCACATTCCAGAAAGATTCGCGACAGCAAGATCCTTATGGTATCTTTGATTCGGAAGATTCTATACCGAGGGATATTGGCCCCTATAAGAACTTGATTAGATTCACATCAAGCTCCATGGACATGAAATGCATCCAGAATTCAAGCTCAGTACCTTTATTTCAGAGATTAAAGTAAGTAAAATCATTTAGGAAGTTAATGACTTATTGTGCTTACCAAACATATGCAACGACTTACTTTATTTTTTCTATTTAGTTTATTTATTTTTTTAATCTGAAATTCAGGGTGTTAATGGATGGTCTTAAGAAAGTGGACTTGAGGTTCTTGAGTCATCAGCAAAGGCTAGCATTTTGGATGAACATGTACAATGCTTGTATCATGCATGTAAATTATTTTTTTTCCTCCTCAATATTCAATGTTGATTACAGAAGCTACCCCTAAAATTTAGCGTAATTACAAAAATGTTCAGATACCTCTTGACATTTGCTTATGTCATACAAAAATGCACCCTTTGAGGTAGTTCGTAAAGGGGTATTTGTAATTTTAAAAGATAATTGGTGTTTTTTTATAATTAGACTAAACTTTATGGGTAGGTTTTGTAGTAATCCCTAAGCTGTTAAACATATAAATGTTAATATACTTTTTAAATTTCAGGGATATCTTCAATATGGAGTTCCCTCTGTCTTTAGCCCTGAGAATCTACTAGCACTCATCAACAAGGTAAACTACTATAGTTATAAACTACTCCCTCAGTCCTTCATAAACTTGCACACCTTGACTTTTACGGTTTAGACGTTTGACTATTAATAATTTTAATTATATATGAATAGACATTCTAAAAATTAAAGATACATATTACCACAAATCTAATAAGTTCTTACAAATCTATAATTTTTTATATATATGATTGCAATTTATGATCGAACTATATAAATGTTGACAAAAAATAATCAAAGTGTGCTAATCTGTGAGGGATCTCGAGATTAATATGTTGATTGCATTGAAGATGTTATCATTATTTATGCATATATATATTCTAGTACATCATACCACATTTCAAAATCAGGCAACTCTCAACATAGCCGGTAACCCAATCAACGCTCAAGCGATTGAACATTTTATCTTGAGGAAGCCAAAAGATAAACTAGTCAAAGAGGTACGTTTTAACATGTTCCCATAGCCACGATTACATCATTATTTTCTGATGAATCACTTTGCGACCACTTAGATTCTCGGCGACGACGATAAAGATACTAAGCAAATGATCGTTAACGAGCTATATGGACTCGAGTCACCTGATCCAAATATCACATTCGCCTTATGTTGTGGCACTCGTTCTTCTCCAGCTGTAAGCAATTCGAAAAAAATGATTGTCAGCTTTCCGCTTAAAAAATACTACTGATTTTTAGTGTTTTCAGAGATCAGTCTCTCTTACTTTTCTTTAACATATTCGACTTATGACGTCTATTTGCAAAAACTAAAGTTTTTTTTGCAAATACTCCATCAGCTTATCCATATTTTGTGCTATACAAATTGAGATTTTGAAAGTTGCTCCTTTCAAAACAGGTGAAGATATACACAGCCGAAGGCGTGACAGCCGAACTAGAAAGATCCAAACTAGAATATCTACAAGCATCAATAATGGTGATAGGCTCGAAAAGAATTGCTATCCCTGAGCTTCTGCTTATGAACATGAATGATTTTGCATCCGACAGGGAGTCGTTGATTGAATGGATCTGCCACCAACTTCCAACCTCATGCTCTCTCAGAAAATCAATTGTGGATTGTTTTAGAGGGCTTCCTCATGGTGGCAAGGCATCTGTTATTGTGGATAGAATGCCTTATGAATTCGAATTCCAGTATTTGTTGGCTATGTGATCAACTATACAACTCTCTTTTTGTGTAGTATAATTTTTTATGTTCTTTACTTTAATAAGACTGGTGAATAAATGGGGCAAATGTCCTGACCAATATTAGTGTCCTAGGTTGACACTCCATGCAATGCACGGTGGTGCCCATCAAATATTCGGACCAGTTTTATTAACTTCATTGTCAGCCGCCAATCGTAGACGAATATTTTGGGTTAATGACGGATTATTCCCTTCTGTTTTATAAAATGAGCTATTTACCCATCTTGTAAAAATTAAATAGGTCGATTACTCCCATGTTAAAAAAATAGGTCGATAAAAAATTACCCCTTGTGCTCTAAAAATATTATAGATTAACCCCCGTATTTTATCTTGACATTGCAAATCACCTCATTATGTACAATATGATTGAGGTGACATGATGTACCTTTTTGAAAACACAGGGGGTAATCAGCCCATTTTTAAAAACATAAGGTGGTTAATCGGCCCATTTATTTACACCGGATGGGAAACTTATTTTGTTAAACACAAGTGTGTAATCTGTCAAAAACTCGAATATTTTCTCTCCGAAATAAATTATTGGGAGGAAAGGTGGTGAGTTCAGTCAATTTTTTCAAAAATGCAGTAATGTTCAAGAATCCCCATGATACCCGCAACAAAGAATTGGACATTAGAAACCACGAATGGGGTCTGGACTATCTAAGAAATAGCAAACATCAGAAACAATTCTACATCAGAGAATAATTGCTATAGGAAATTAACAAATTTTGGCTTGCGGTACTAGAAAAAAACTTCAAAAGTTTTAAAAAATAATATGCAGCACAACCGTACAGAAAATATATCCTGACAGTCGAAATCACCCCGAAAAAGGAAACAGAAACTGAACGAATGTTCCCGAGTATATTAACACCAAGCAGGGCCGGTCATGTGCTTTGCAAGGTCCCAGGCGAAAGTAAAAAATTGGGCCCTTAAGAAGCAAGAAAAAATATATATATATAAAAACATAATAGAAAATACAATAATAATTAGTTGAAATAGAGAATAAATTTCATACCTTATCTAAATACAACATGTCGAGCAGTTTTAGACGCAAAAGTATTTATCAAATATGTGTAATCTAACTGATCAACCAATTTTCTTTCAATTGATAACATAGCCAATCCATTGAACCTATCTTGCAACATAGTTGATCGTAAATAGGTCTTAACCAACTTCAAATTCGAGAAAGATCTTTCAGCTGATGCAACCGTAACTGGTATGGTTAACAAGATCTTGTACGAAAAATATGCATTTGGGAGCAATTCACCCTCTAAATAACGCAGGGAATCTATTGCTCTCGATTTTTCATTTGAAAACTCCGACTACAAGCATAAAAATCATGTGCATAAATCATCTCCAATAATATCTGCTTTCCCGTTGTGCTTCAAATATTGCCCAAGATTTATGCAAGACTTCAACAAACTATCATACGCCTCACTCTTCAATTTTTCCACATTCAACTCTAATAGTAAAAAAAAAAAAATGGGCCTCAACATTTCTGGGCCCTAGGCGTGGGCCTCGTGGGCCCATGCTCAAGTCCGGCCCCGACACCACGGAGCATATGCCTACTCCAAATTAATCACAACCGAGCTTGGTGGAAGATAGAAATAAATAATAGTAGATTCAATATGTTATAACTTTGGATTTTGTATATGTTCACCTGATCTGTAATAGATGAGCAATATTTTGCACATTCCATTACTTAAAATTGCCTACTTGGTTAAAATTTTCGAGAAAATTATTAAATTGGTCTCGTATGTGGGGTCAATTGGCCAAAAAGCTCTGTCTGTTTTCGGCGGATCAAAAAACCCCACATCCCCCTGCTTTCGCCAATTTAGTCCTCCGTCGCCGGCCTGAGTATTTTCCGGCCATCGGAGCTGACGTGGACGACACGTGGCTGACACCTGGCAAAAATAGTGGGGCCGCCTGATACAGACAGGGCTTTTTGGCCAATTGGCCCAACATACGGGACCAATTTGATAATTTTCTCATTATATATATATATATATATATATATATATTGCAATAAATATAATAAATATTAATGACACATGATATAAAGAACTATAATTTAATTGAGTTTAAATTATTTGTGGCAAAAAAAATTCTATCAAATGAAAAGTTGATGAGCGATAAAATTTTTAACTATACTATTTTGGTGGAAAGATATTCTAATTACTACTTTAAGAATCGATTTACTTTATATAATATATCCTCCATAATAAAATTATAATACTTTTATTACTGTTTTAAGAATAGATTCTCTTTGTATTATCCAACAAAAGAATACATTCTTGCAATAAAAGAAATAATTTTAATATCCAACAATAGATTTCTTTATTTAACATACTTCATAAAGAGCTTACTTTGATTTTTTTCTAAATAATAAAAACAATAGTATTATTCAATTTAGGAGAGAAATTGAATACATTTTAAGTAAATTTAATTGATTTAAAAAATATATTTGACAAATCAATCATATGAGAAAACTAAAAATCTGACATAAAAATACAAACAAACCATAAATCTTTTCTGCAAACAATAAACTTCTACCTGTTTCAGGAGAAAGTGAAAGACTGTAAATACGAGTCAATCAATTGTATTCATAACACTGATAGAGGGGCCTTTATATAGGCATTACAATGAGAGTCCTTCCACACATAGGATTCCTAAATAAGGTAAGACATCTAATAGGATCCTACTACCTCTAGAAGGATCTAGAACCTTCCTTCTATGTATCTACAATCAGTATTAGGTAAGAACTGTTCCACAGAGAATCCGGGTGTTATCTACTCGGCCCCCTTACGGTCCCACCGTCTGGAAGGGGTTTATAATACCAGCGCCTACATAGTGCTGGTGTGGCACATCAGGGGGCCGATTTCGCACGCCAAATCAGCTGGGTATTTTTTAATAAAAGCGAAAAAAAGGGACTGAATTGTAATAAAAATAAAGAGAAAGACAATACCTAATAAAATAAAAAAAACGTTGGACATTGTATTAGACACTGGGACGGCGGGCGATTCATTTCTGAAGAAGAAGACTTAGATTTTTTTTTTCTTATCTCCCATCGGCCGCGGTGAAGAAGAAGGTAGCCGGAAAAAAACCACCGAGAACAGAAGAAAAGGTACTGCTCGATTTTTTTTTCTCATCTCCTATCGGCCGCTGCTGCGATTCATTTTTGTTAGGAAAGGTACTGCTCGATTATTTGCTCCCATCTCATCTCTCATCATTTTTTTAAAGAAAGGTACTGCTCGATTATCTGCTTGATTATTTGTGCTTGATATTTGTGCTCGATTATCCATGGTTGTGATGCTCGAAATGTGATGATCGTAAATGTGATGCTCGATTATCTGTGAATGTTATGCTCGGAATTTTCTTCTTCAGATGGCATAAAATATAAAGATTTACTTTTGATTATCCAGATTTTTTGGACTTAAAATATTCTGAATTCTACAATTTTTTGATGAATTTTATGACTTCCCATCTTTGTAAAATTTACAACAAAAATAAAAATTTCTTCAAACTTAAATTAATTTTTTCACTAATATTTTTGTTTTATACTTTTTCGTAAGAGAAAAATGTCTGCTTCATACACTACTGAGAACTTTGACAAAGTACGATGCACATGTGGCATCTACATGAAACAAATGACTTCACACTCTATGTCAAATCCAGGAAGTACTGGAAGTGTATAGCAATGAAGGTATTTGATGAATTTTAAATATCTTCATTATTTTTGTTGAACGACATCGAGTTTGTTTTACTTAATGTTTGCTTGTGTACTATTGTGGCAGGGCCTGATAGATTTATTTGGAGCGATGAGCTCCGCGGTTATGAGGGAATCAATATCGAGCGTCCCGGTGATATATTTGTGCGTGCTTCTGGAATTTCGAGTGATGACCGACATGAGGGGATGAGTCGAGGAGATGATGAATTGGTCCGACAAGTGGCTCGTGTTGCTGATGAAATCATCCAGTTACGACGTGCTATCAATGATCGTGGTTGTTGCTTCATACTTTAGACGAGAACTGTGTTGTATTTAAATTATTTATGTTGAAGTCATGTTGTCTATGGTAGTTGTTGTTGCAAAATTGGTGGTCATCAATTTGTCATAACTAGATTTTTTTTCAATGTCGTTATTGGTTTTGGTCAATATATCTTTCAATGTTATCAATATGTAAGGAGAGAGCATTTGGTTAATATATCTTTCAGTTTTTTCAATGATAGCTTGAAATAGAGAGTTCTCTGCCACTTCGCTGCAAGTTAATATTTTGGTTAATATAGCTTTTGGAAATAGAGAGTCCACAATTCAAGAAAAGGAACTAAAATCATATCAGCAAAACAATTCCAAAAGAACAGTCACAGTAACCTTTCACAAAACTTAAACAAGAAAAACTTAATGAATACAGAATGGACATCCAACCATAATTATCCTTTTAAATAACAATAGAATAATTATTTTAATTCTCCAATACATAAGCCAAAATAAATATTTGAAACAACAAGCTCTAAAAGCCTTCGAGAAACGCATCTCCTTGTGGCATCGTCTGATAAACAGGGTAGTTATCACCGCCCTGAGAGAGTAATACATCATCAACTGGTACATTTCCACCATTGTCAACATTAAAACATATTTCTAGTTGATAATAATTCTCATCCAAAAATGTCCCCTGCTTATGCGTACATGTTTTTATGTTGTGCCCAGACTTGTGGCAGTTACCACATTTTTTCTTAGACTGACTCATTCCCTTTTCCTTTGATGACTTCAGACGTTTTGCAGAACCCTTAGCCCGTGTTGATAAGGGATCCTGAATACCTAAACCATCCTCTACGATTACTGTAGGAGGCCTCTCTTCAACCAACATTTCTCTAGCCCTTTTCCAAGTTCTCGAATTTCTCTCATTACAAAATCCACAACAGTTGGTGACATTGATACGTCATTCGCTATTTCCATAAATTGTCGGCTCATCATGATACTCGCTGAAATTAAAGAATGTCTAGCTAAAGAATGGGGCGTCTCATCAAATACTGGGATTAATCGTGCCTTTTGGGTCCATCTAAGAAGAATGTAATCATCACACAACTCCCTAATTCTCTTTCTCTGCATCAAACACAGAATGTGGCGACAAGGATATCCACTAAACTGAAAAAGCTTGCAACTACATATCATGAAATTAGATGCAAGTAACCAAGTGACCAGCCTATGAGTATTTGAGACTACATTACACCTTTTTACTTCGTAAACTTTCGTATCAACAGTGGAAGAAGTTTTTGAGGAATCATATAACACACTTTCCTTTAATTCAACCTGAAAGAGCAAAAAGATTTCTTTTGTGTAGATATTTCTCATTTGCTCTTCCATGGGAAATGGTGTTAAAACAATTGGCACCTCGCTTTTATCAATGTGATCCGCTTTCGTCTCTTGTTCCCTTTGGTGAGCTAATGCTATCTGGAAACGGACAAAGAAGTCTATAAGTGAATTCTTTCTCAACACATATGTTTTGAGGAAAGAATGATGACCCTCGACCCTCTGACTGCTCGACATTTCGGCTGCAAAAAAGTCCTTCACATATGTAGGTACCCAACGATCCCCAAAATACCGTACATGTTGCCCAATCAATCATTACCTCCAAAAGGAGTGGTGGTCATCAATGTCTCCCATTTCCTCTCAAACTCTTCGAGTGTCTCGGAGTCGTAAACAACCTTGTTGAGGGCATCATGATGATCCGCATACAATTTTGGACCCAACTTCTCGGAGAATTTATTTGTGATATGCCACAAACACAGACGATGAACAGAGGGGGGAAATACTTTGCAAATTGCCCCTCTAATTGCTTGATCTTGGTCAGTTATAATCACCTTAGGGATGGATCCCTCGGGCATCACTTGTAGAAATTGTGAGAACAGCCAACTAAATGATTCTGTATTCTCATTGCTCAAAAATCCACACCCAAACAATACTGTTTGACCATGATTACTCACGCCAACGAAAGGTGCTAACTTCAAACCATACCGGTTGGTGTTGTAGGTTGTGTCAAATACTATAACATCGCCAAAATAAGCATATGCACTACGTGAAGCTGAATCAGCCCAAAAACATTGTTCAAAAACCCCTTTCTTATCTGTAGTAAATGTATAATAAAAGTTCTCATCCGCCTTCTTCTCCCTCTCAAAAAGTTTAAGAAGGGTCTCAGCATCATGACCCAAAAACTCCTTTCTCATATCTCGCTCAACATTTCGTATGTCCTGCTCAAGTCACCCTACAGAAGAAGTACTAGCAGCAGCTACCCCCATGAAGCGAAATTGTTGACATGTAGGGATATTCGCCTGAGAGAATTGGCAAACTAGATTCTTTTGAGCTGGGTCACTCTTCTGCTAATTTTCAAAAAATGGGTCTTCCCTGGGCTTGTCAATGGATGATTGTGCTCCATCTTAAAGTTTGAGATGATCCATCCTGTTCTGTCTCTTAGTCTAGATACAATAAGTCTAGCCATACATCCACATCGAGTACGGCCCCGCTTACGCTCCCCAGATCGCGGCTCTTGGTGTTTAACTATTCTCTGATATTTTAAGTTTGCCATTGCCTCTCTAGAGCAAGTGAATTGAAACCAGCGGTAGCCTGTCCCATTTTCACTTAATTTGTTGCTATGTTTACGCACATTGAAGCCAGCCTGTTGTGCATATTGTTTGTAAAACATTAAAGCATCATCGAATAACTCAAGTTTTTTACCAACAAATGGAACATCCTCAGGGGTTGTCACAATAGGAGTGTAGTTCTTCACAACATCAATCATCTCATTAGCTGCAAAAAGAAAATAAAAAATTCAGCTTCCATACAATAACAATTCGAATAACATTTGGAAATTTGAAAATTCAGCTCTCCTACGACGAATATTCAGCTCTCATTTGACAAGATTTCAGCTCCCATATGGAAAAAATATAAAAAATATTTTACACACATTCATCAACAAATACCGAGTCTAAAAATTTCCGTCAATAATTATTCTTCAATAAGATGATAAATATTCCGTCAATAATTATTCTTCAATAAGATGATAAATATTATACATAAAGAGTTACATACCTTCATCTTCATCTTCGTCGGACGTTATCGTTGGTGAGATGTATTTTTCATCTTGGTCGGACATTGTATTAGACCGTGTCTTCAGAAATGAATCGCCCGCCTTCTTGTTCTTCTGTTCTCGGTGGTTTTTTTTTCCGGCTACCTTCTTCTTCACCGCGGCCGATGGGAGATAAGAAAAAAAAACCCTAAGTCTTCTTCTTCAGAAATGAATCGCCCACAGTCCCAGCGTCTAATACAATGTCCAGCATCTTTTTTTTTTCTTTTATTAGGTATTGTCTTTCTCTTTATTTTTATTACAATTCAATTCCTTTTTTTTCACTTTTATTAAAAGTACCCAGTTGATTTGACGTGCGAAAACGCCCCCCTTGATGGGCCACACCAGCGCCACGCGCTCATATTATAAACCTCTTTCAGACGATGGGACCGGAAGGGGCCCGGTTATCTACTTGCGTGCCCTTCGTCATTAAACACGCTGAAGATACGATTACCCTCTACCTTAGGAGCAATTCCTGGATAATACTACCCTCATAGATTTCCTCACCCAGAGATATATATATATATATATTCATATCTTGCTCTTGCACAGGCGCCAAATTGCAATATAGTCCGACGCGATTTTTGACCCGAAACTTCCGAAATGGATCAAGGTAAACTTAATTCACCCCTGTAGTCCGGTTTTTTTTTTGGGGATTGGGGGTAAACGAAAGTACACTTTTCTATTGCCGTGTTCTTGAGAAATTTGTTTATTTTGAGTTGTTCGTTTCTGTTGAGATAACGAGAAGCTGAACCGTAAAAAAAATCCTAATAAACTGAAAAACACTAAAAAAAAAAAAAAATACAATTTTTATTTAAATTTTCCTGGTTTCTAAATTATATTTTTTTTTGGGCATTAGTATCACTTGTTCGAGAAACGGCTGCCATGGAAACAAGAGACGCTTCACCTGCGCATCTTCTGATAAAGATCGAGTCATTTTCTTTGCTTGATGAGTGTGAAGTTGATAAATACGAGACGAGGGAATTTTCTGCTGGAAATTACAAGTGGTGCAGTAGAGTTTTATCCTATTCATTATTGCTGTTGTTTTTTAATTTACATGATCATCCTACAATTGTTGCAATTTATCCCTCTTCATAATGTCTCTAGCAAGCCAATAAATTTGATATGCGATATTTAAAATAGGGGAAATCGTATAAAACCCCCCAATCTTTAGCACTTGTACGACTTACCCCTAACCTTTTAATTGTCAAACCGTGCCCTAACGTTTTAGTAACTATGCGAGTTTGCCCCAAAAATGGATGTCAGTTAAAATTAACGGCTGGCTATGGGAAAATTTTAGTTTTTGGTCCTCTATCTCTTTTTTTCTTCATAATTTTAATCCCACACTATTGAATATCCATAATTTTAGTTCTCCATATTTTTCCTTTGATTTTCATCCCCAAAATTGGTTTGAAATGGTTTGATGAAGACATTATTGCAACAGAACACTATCGTTTTTTATTTTGGGATAATAACATTTTAATACGTGAATTATAGTTATTTTTAAAGGGTTAATTACAAAATTCATCATGTAAGATGGCCACGGTGCAAATTTAACCACGGTCAATTTTAGTCCTTCAAATTACAGGAAGTGCAGTTTTAGTCCTTGGGGCTTAGTTAGACTGAGGAGATCTCCATTTTGACTGTTGTGCTTTGGTTTTACATTCTTGAAGTTGCAAAAAAGATAAATTTTGGTGCCACATAAGATGCTACCACTGTTATGAAAAATTTTGGGATCAAAACTATGGATTTGGAGGATTTTGGGGACGAAAATTGCAAAAGAAAAATATGGAGAACTAAAAATATGGACATTCAATAGTCGTGGGATTAAGATTATGAAGAAAAAAAAGTTGGAGACCAAAAACTGAAACTTTCCCACAGCCCGCCGTTAAGTTTTTAACGGACATCCATTTTTGGGTAACTTGCACAGTTACTGAAACGTTGAGGGGCACGGTTTCATAATTGAAAGGGTAGGGGTAACTCGCACTAGTGTCAAAGGTTAAGGGATTTTATGCAATTTTCCTTAAAATAAATAGTCATGTTATTTTAATTAATGAGCCAAAACTTATACAGGAGATTAATAATTTACCCTAATGGCGACGGAACCGGAAAAAATGGTGAGCATGTTTCGGCATACTTAGCCATTGCCGACACAAATTCTCTACCTAGAAACTGGGAAGTCAATGCCGTTTTCTCGATCTTTCTCTTGAATCAGATTTCCGGCAAATATCTCTATACATTAGGTATTTGCTTCTCCTTGTGTTCTGCTGGTCTTATATTTTAATTGGGCTGAAGTTGGGAATTAATCTTTATATTTTTAACTAAATGGATCGCGACCAGGATGGACACGGCGATTTTTTGGGATGAAGACTGAATGGGGCTTTCCAAAATTTATATCCAAGAAAACCCTGACTGATCCATCAAGTGGATACATATTTAACGATAGTTGTGTGTTTGGTGCTGAGGTTTTGGTCTACGAAAATAAAGCAGCTACTGTAACCGAATGTTTGTCTTTGAAGAATGTCTCAACTCCATACAAGCGGGATTGGGAGATTTCAAACTTCTCTGAGTTGAAAGATTTGTGGACTTCTGAAGAATTCACTGTCCAAGGCTTTAAATGGTACAGTACGGTTTTATTATTTTCTCTGTTCCGAAGCTGAGAATCACTTTCTTTATTTTGTAGTTTGCAAACAAGCCCAATGTCTAGTTTTCGTAAAATTATAGGAAGATGACACTATACCCAAACGGAAATGGAGACCAAACCGGACGAAGCTTATCAATCTATCTCATGTTTGCTGGTTCCTGCAATAACAAGCCTGGTGAAAGAGTGAAGTTACGCTACACCATCTGCATGAAGAACCAAATTGCTTCTAATAAGCCCCACCAAAAAAGTAGTAAGTCAATGATTTGTATGTTTGGCAAAACTAAGCTAGCTTATTTAAAAAGCCTCGATTGTTTCTCCACAAACTAGCGTATGAGTTAGCTTATTGAAAGATTACTTTAGAGTAGCTTCTCAATATGCTAGCTTATTAAACAAAAACTAGCTTATCAGATACACTGCCGAACACCCTATAAGTACTTGTGTTCGACACATGAAACTCTATTCAACTCTTAAAATCTTAGGTGTAATTAATTACAAGAACCATCCCTCCACGTTAAACACCATCTCATTTTCTCTTGCAGCTTCTTGTTGGTTTGAAGCTTACGGACAGGACTGGGGATTTACTACATTCCTTCCGCTAGTTTCTTTGAAAGATCCTAATCGCGGCTTCCTTGTGAAAGACCGTTGTGTTTTACAGGTACAAATATCTGTGCAAGCCATAGCACAATGATTTCCCTTTAGTAGTATCACAAACAATTTCGGCTTGATTCTAGCGCCGACTTAACTAATTTCGTTTCAAGGAATATAGCTGGTTTCGTTCCTTGTGAAAGACCGTTATGTTTGAGATTTGCCAACAATATCATGTGTTGCTCTTTAATTAGATTCTATGTATAAAAGAAAAGACAAATGTAGCAGTTATTACAGGATACAAGCTCAAGAACAACCAATCAAGAACATATATATACACTACTTCTGATAATAAAAAACACAGGCGAAGTTCCAACATAAATTCAAACGACAAACAAAATCGTCGCAATAAACTGTGGAAATCTCTATCTGAATTCCAAAGAATAGTTTGGTAGCATATGATTAGGAATATTTCATATTCACGGTTTCAGAAAATAAAAGCAAATTTATGTAATTGACATAATTAGTAATGTAAAATTTAGTCACAGCATCTCATATTTCATTTTCTAACCATGTGCCCAACATCATTTTCATTCTCATTTTCGCCAATACGCACGTGTACGACTTTGTCTATGGCAAGAAAGATCGTACTCCACAAGAAGTCATATGAAATTTTAGTATAGAGTATGTCGATTTTAATAGTATATAGACTTTATTTAAATGACCGGCATTTGGATGATAATGAAAAGAAGAAGACAATTGTTCCGATTAATAGGTAAATTTTATCAATAAAATTATCACATAAACATATTTATTCTATCGCTCAAGATCATATAGACATGTCAACTGAATTATCATAGCTTAAATGTATGGTATATGATAATCAATTCCTAAAAATAATAAAGATCACATATTCTTACAACCAATTACCAAATTCTCAACCATCCATTAGATTGTGCCAAGTATTTATAACTTAATTTTGAAACTCCTCTCTTGATTTATGGAACAACTATCAAACATATACGAATATAGTCTTGTGACGTATGTTTGAATAAGAGTTTTAAAATATAAGGTTCAATTGTAAGAAGATATCCAAAAATAAACACATCATGTTAACAATCATATCTGACAACATGAAAACGAAAAATGCAGACATCCATACTTAATATTAAAGGAGAGTCGAACATGTGTGATCACCATATTATTTCTCTTTTTAAAAATCTTAAAAAAATGGATATTTAGTTTGGGAGAGAAGTTAGAGGGTTATTCCATATATAATACTACCCATTAAAAAATTTCTCTCATTTTATTTCTTTTATTTTTAACTTAATACTTTAAACAATTATAACTTTTTCGTATCAATTTTATTTTTGATAAAAAATATATCAAATTAATTCTTACTTCGTACTCTTTAATTTGACATCCATATAGTATACATATAAAGTAATTTAAATATAATAATGATATATTAGATGATTAAAATATTACCATATAAAAAATATAAGAATATTGAAAAAAATATATATTTTTAGTTTATGTTCTTACTTTTGTACTTCAACAGTTATTTGATTTTTCAGAATTATTTTGTTCTGATTGTAAAATAATAAAATAATTATAATAAAGCCAAATCATATAAAAGAAATTTATATTAATAAGAATATGGGTTGGATACTTTTAATGAAAGTTGATAATAATAAATATAATTTAATTTATTATTTATAAAATTAGATATAAGACTCATATTGTCCTACATGAAAATAAATGCTTATGCTTAATTAAATTATGGTTTTCCTATGTGTCCTTAGAGCTTAGATTTATAAATTAAAGCAAATGAAATAATAGTTTATGTGTATTTGTGTGTATATTGGCCCACGTATATTTTCTAATAAATTACAATATTATTAAAATTCAATCACATAATATTAATATAATAAAATATTTAATATTTTACGCCGTGCAGCGCACGGGAGGACATCTAGTATTAATCGTAATCATGTTCGACATATGGAAAATAACAACATAAGAAGAAAAGAAAAAAACCCTTAAAAATTATGTTAAATCTCGCAATTAACATTGTCGTTTTCGTTGTTGAATCTATCTTATATACCCTTCATTTATCATTGTTATCTTACTTATTTGATATTTTCTTTATCTATATTTCTCACATTATTTTATAGATTGGAAACTTGCTTAAAAACTTGATAATTTGAGGTCTTCAAATGCCTAGTATTTATGAAAAAATTAAGGGACATTTATCATCATAACGACTTAACATAAATTTTTTCGTAAATTAAGGGACATTTATCATCATAGCGACTTAACATATATTTTTTCGTAAATAATATAGTGTTATCACATTTTCGTAGATGTAAAATGTTCGATTGAATTATATAATGAATGTTTAGGTACTAAAGATGTACCTAAACTTTCATTATATTACGAGATTAATTTGTAATCAAAATCAGAAATGGTTAATCGAAAAAATTAAATGTGGTCTATTTTAACGGGACAGAGGGAGTATTAAGAATAAGTTACGCAAATCAATATACTAAACAACATATCACAACTAATGTGGCAGTTACGTACTACATCGATTACTAGGTTCCGCCGATTGATTCATTTTTGTCAATATTTTGAATTGTTTTTATAATGAATATCATGCATAATATAGTAATTTTATGTAGCTAACCAATTTATGCAAATCGATTTGGGGTTCCGTACGTACATCAACTAAAATAAATAATTTATTTTATTATACATAATATTTGTTGACAATATAATTAAATCACTTATATATATGATCTTAAAATCAAAAGTTAATTGATATTCAGTCAATTATGATGCCCTTCCAAAATTCTGAAAATTTGAAACAAATCCTGCTCTTATAAATATTGGAATTAATAAGAGTTTAAGTATATAATTGAAAGCCGTAAATATTAAATTAAGAAAAATATGTCATAGAATCTATTATCTCATTTTTTTAATTTTCTTAAACTCTCATAATTGCTTTACTTAGGGTTAATTCTATTCGTTTTACTTTTGCCTTTATTAATGTAATTCAAACCCAATCTAAATTCGGGAGCGGATCCCCTGCTGGACACTCAAACCAGCAGGGTGTGCTGGCTGATTAAAACGACACCGTTTACTGCTTCATTTCTTTTTTTTTTTTTCAATACAAATGGATCCACACGTGAGATAAGTGATAACCACGTTTCCATGTTCTAAGGAATAAAATAATATAACAGAACATGACAAAACTATCTTTCTGTTTGGATTCCTTCTTTTTAATACAAATGAATACTGATCCACATATCACGCTTTCAACTAACAATAATTTTTTTTTGATAAAACTAAGTTCCTATTTTCATGGGATAAAAACAGAAACATGGAATACTGCTTTAAATCTTCATTAATTTTAGTTTTTTATATTTTTGTTTTCAAAAGAAATTTTTTCCTTTTCCTTATTTTTTTGTTTTCTAGTTTTTTGTTTTATAAAATAGATTTAACACAATTTTTTCAATATTCATATATAATATAATAGGACAATAATAACTTAGATACAGATTAATATATTTGAATCTACTTATTAGAAGATTAACAATTAAAAATAAACGCATAGAAAAGCTGAAATTATAACAAACGTCTCAAAAGAGTTGCATTTAGAATATAAATAACTAATGTTACTAATCAAGAGCGCATGTAGGACATATCTTCGTTGAAGCGCATGCTTTCAAGAGAGTACCGAGAATTATCAAGTGGCGCCTACATTAAAAGAAATATGCAAATTATGAATCATAAGTCAATTTATTACTTTACTTTTATATTAATACGTGATCTTAAATCATACCATCAAGAGTTCCGTGAAATTGAATCGACTCCCAGTACTTTGATGACATCCCTCAGGCACGTGAGGCGCTGAACAAGATGCTGGCACTATATTGTGTGCTCCAGTGTCCTACAATGATTGCAAAATTAAATGCATATACATATATTCCACAAAACTAATATTAATAAATTTATATACCTTGACACTCAGAATTTTTTTTTCTTCGTTTTTTTTTGAAGTTCTACCCAACTCTTCATCCGCCTTGCTCTCTTCAGACCAGTTCTTTTCTTGAATCCCTTTGGTTGTGTCGTGAAAGAGCTTGTCGATGTACTCCTAGCATTGTCATTCGTGTCTTCACTCTTTTCTGTTAGACGCATTTCCATAACTTGTTTGCTTAGATCACACACCGTCGTATGCACCAAAGAGAAAGTTGATTGGTGCGTCGATGCTTCAGTTGCTAGTCGTATAAACATCATGCAGAGTTTTCTGTATCGTTCTGTACTTTGTAGCTTTGGATCTTCCTCGACTTCATTGCCCATATAATTGTGTACTGCTCCACTCCTAGCTTCTCTTGTCCACCTTTTCAATATGTAATGTGTAGGAAGATTTTTAACATCCATCAAATCGTACACTTTCACAGCATGGCAACACAATAATCCAATCATCTCAAATTTCGACAACTACAAGAGATCATCTTAGTGTTGGGATCAAATGTCACCCTCCATTCACCACCCTTACCGATTAACCCAACAACATATTCAAATAATGGGAGAGCTTCATTTTTATACGTTATATAGGCAGCTGCGAACGAATCAAACTCCACCTGGAATAGGTGAAAAATGGTGGGTGTATAAATCTCAGAAAGCTGACGCAACATAGGAGAACTCTCTAGCTTTAATCTTGGCAATTTTTGACGTGTGTCAAATTCACATCGTAGCTCATTATACCTCTTTTCCTCCAAAACTTGTTCAAAGTGCTTAAAAAATTGCTCAATGTCTAAGTGGGGATTCATACAACTCTTAATATCAGAATTGATGCTTTCACTAAGTTGTGTGCTCCTTATACCAAGTGTACACGCATGCTTCATGTAGCAAATAGCCCATTTCTTCTTCACATTGTAAGTGGATTGTAGCCACTTGTTCTCCTGAACATTAAATTGTTCTAATAAAGCACTCCATGCCTCCCCGAACTTGATCTCATCATCAATAGCATACATGTACCTCTTAAAATCACTTAAGAAATTTGACCCATCTTTCATTAGGTTACCCAAGTGTTTGATTCCATTTTGCATCAAGTGCCACGTGCACAATCCATGAAATGTTTCGGGCATCACCTCCTTTAAGGCATTTGCCATAGCTTGATCTTTATCGGTGAAGATAGTCAAAGTTTTTTTTTTGCTTGTGTGCTTCTAAGAAGGTTTCAAACAACCATTTGAATGATGCTGAAGTCTCATCATACAAAAGTGCTGCACCAAAAATCACCGCTCCCCTGTGATGGTTGAAACCTGAGAAGATAGCAAGCGGTCGATGTGCACGGTTCGTGCAATATGTGGTATCTAGTGACACAACGTCATAGTCAATTAACATTCTTGCATCAACCCAAAAAACATTAGTTATCTGTTCTTCCATATCCATCTGGTTGGCGTGATAAAATGAGGGGTTTTTAGATAACTGGTTTTGAAAATATCTCATTAAACATCTAGCTTCCCCATACACCATGCTTCTCTGTCTCTTTGATCGGAGATAATTTTTAGCATCTATCCTGGTATAACCAAGACCTTCCCTACCCCCTGCTTACCTAATCATCAACTGAAAAGTTGATTTCTACTTAAGTCCAGCATCCTGTGCCAAATCAATCTCATGTGCTTGAACTTCTGTAATCCTACGTTGGGAAGCCAACATGTGAATTGTCTCTTCAAGATGGAGAGGGTGATTATGATCTTCTTTGAATTCATCAATCATGTACTTTCCATCCGCGTGTTTGATTCTCATTCTTACTTTACAATCTGTTCGAGTCTCAAGTCGAGGATTGAGAGGAAAAGAATCTCTTTTATCTTATTTACGAACACCTTATATATATATATATATATATATACACACACACACACACGAGGTGATAAAACCAGTCCTCTTGTTCTTGTTGGCATAATGCTTTCTAACTCCAAAGCCAATTTTCCCACCCTAATCAACCCAAAACTTCCATGCCTCATTTAGGCTATCAAAATGCATACCAATCTCAGGTTTGAACTTATCATGTGAAGTAGAATTCATCGAAAATCTCCCACTGTATCAACCCAAAACTATATTCTGCACAAGCGCAACATAAGTTTAAATTTGGCAATATGAGGAATGACAAATCATATATGTAACTATTAACCAAATTATATTCTACACACAATGAATGACAAAACATATTTTAAAATATACAAATCATTCAAAAGTGGAGAAAACGGAGAAACCAATGAGAAAAAATTAGGCTACTCATAGTCATTAATGTATACAAACTTCCGATTAAAGAAAAAAATTGGGCTACTGATTACGTGAAGTTGAGCTCACCGTAAGGAATCTGGCGGGATCTAGAATCCAGGTCTCGACAAGAGCGGCAGCATGGAAGACGACGTGGCAGCCGGAGAAAGCTTCGAGGAGCGACGGATAGTCGGTGACGTCGCCGTAGACCAACTGGAGAGATCCGGCACCGTCGCTGGATTTGCGGACGAAGGCCTTAAGGGAATAGCCTTGGTGGAGAACCGCCGGTTACATACCTACATTAAGTTCATATTTCAGTGTCTATGAATTTGTTGAAGGTTGAGAAGAATAAAATGGTAAAAAGAAAAAGGAAAACAATGATTTTAGTCCCTGTAATTTGAACGATTTTTGCTTTTAGTTCCTACGAAAATTAAAATGTTATTTTCATCTCTGTAATTTCTAAAACGTTCTTTTTTAGTCCCTGTCGTTAACCTTCGTTTATTTTTAAAGGAAAAACAATGTTTTTCGTCCCTATAATTTGCGTGATTTTTGCTTTTAGTCCCTACGAAAATTGAAATGTTATTTTGATCCCTGTGATTTCTAAAACGTTCTTTTTTAGTCCCTGCCATTGAAGATTTTTTGTTAAAATGTTATTTTGAGCATATTGAAGATTTTTTGTTGAAATACACACAAAACGCTCAAAACGAGGTTTTGGCCATTTTGCGTTTTGTGTACAAATATTTTTTTTCATTTTCCAAAATGCATTTTCGAAAATGATAAAAAGAACACGTTTTTAGTGTTTTTGAAAATAAAAACAGAAAATGACCTCAAAACAGCAAAGAGAACACACCCTCAGTGTTTAGGTTTGCATTTTGAGTACACGATACGAAAATACACAAACACGAAAGTACACGACCGAGATTTAGTGTCGGTTTTGTGTTTACCCTTTGGGTAGACGACACGACACGAGGTACACGAAATAAATAAATAAATAAATATAATATTTATATTTAATTTAATAAAAATATATATTTAATGAATTTACTCTGCCTGTGGGTGTCTTCTTGACATTGATTGCTGGTCCCAAGCCCGGATAAAAGAGGAGGGTTGCGGTAGGTTAGTGGTAGCCAGCGAAAAACTCGTCACATCCCATGGACATGAATCAAACTTTGAAAATCGTTGGGGCATCTCCTCAGAAGCGACGCGCTGCGTTTCATAGGCTCGGGTGCAGTGATAAGTATGCGAGGATTGCTAGGTCGTCGCCCAGAAGCGGCGCGCCACCTTTACATCTGAGGGTGGTGTCAAATGAGCAAGGATGCGCTACACTTCATACGACACGAAAATAACAACGTAATCATTTAGTGTCGTGTACTTTTGTGTTTCGTGTACCAAAAACCCAAACCCATACACGACACTAAATAAATTCGTGTCATGTCGTGTCGTGTACCGCGCAAATTCGTGTCGTTTCGTGTCGTGTTTTCGTGTCAGGCACATAATATAAAATAAATATTAAAATATTATAAAAAATAATAATTTTAATATTATAATATTATTTTTATAGGTTTTAGTAGACGAAATGAAACGAATGGCAACGAAAACACGAATGTTTACATGAAATTTATGAAAATTCACATTATATTTTCAAATTTTAAAGTTTAGTATAAACAGAATTCATTAAATATATATTTTTATTAAATTAAATATAAAATATTATATTTATTTATTTATTTCGTGTACCTTGTGTCGTGTCGTGTACCCAAAGGGTAAACACAAAACCGACACTAAATCTCGGTCTTGTACTTTCGTGTTCGTGTATTTTCATGTCGTGTACTCAAAATGCAAAACCAAACACTAAATTTTCGTGTTGTTTTCGTGTCGTGTTTTCGTGTCGTGTGGTAAATTGCAGGGTCTAATTTGTTAGTGCACTATTATGCTATTTGGAATATATACAATTAATGGGAGGGACTAAAAAAGAACGTTTTAGAAATTACAGGGATCAAAATAATATTTCAATTTTCGTAGGGACTAAAAGCAAAAATCACGCAAATTACAGGGACGAAAAGCATTGTTTTTTCTTTAAAAATAAACGGAGGTTAACGGCAGGGACTAAAAAAGAACGTTTTAGAAATTACAGAGATAAAAATAACATTTTAATTTTCGTAGGGACTAAAAACGAAAATCGTGCAAATTACAGGGACAAAAATCATTGTTTTCCCAAAGAAAAAAGATGATTGTTGGCTGTTCAGCGCCGATTATGGAAGAAAGAAAAGGGAGGGAAAATAAGGAGTAAAAATCCTTTGGCGGTAAAAAAATAAGGGTTGTGTGGATCCATTTGTATTAAAAAAAAGAAATGAAGCAGTAAATGGTGTCGTTTTGATCAGCCAGGATCCGCTCCCATCTAAATTCATCAAAGTTTTTTTTTTTTTTTTTTTTTTTTTTTTTTTATTTCCACACACGCACACAAGTGATCGTCTCGTCCCGAGTCCCCAAGAGGCCGAGCTCACCCCGATCTAGAGGTAAGTTTGCCAAGACACCTGATCGCCTATCATTGTCAGCAGCTTGCGCCCGCGCATGCCTTGGCCGGGGTTAATGGTTTCATAAAGTAAAGTATCAAGGGCATAACAGTCACAAAACGTAGAAGTATTAATTTTCAAAGAATTCTATTGTGGATCGTCATCTGTTTGGCAATTAGCTGTTAGCTGATAGCAGTTAGCTGATTGAGTTAGCTGTTTTGACTAGCGGATTGGGTTAGCTATTTTGACTAGCGGATTGTTTTATATGAAACTGTTTGGTAATTAGCTGTTTGAGTAGCTTTTTGTATATCAACTAGACACATCACAATCCTCTAATTGAAAAATCTCTTCTAAGTAGCTTTTTGAAAATTAGCTTTTTGGGTCCAAAAAGCTCTTTCTGTAATATCCGCAATTTTCGATTTTCGGTAAATTTCTTTTTTTTCGACCGGAGTCCGTTTTGACGACTCGCTCATGACCGTTTCATTATTCTGAGAATGATTAATTCTACACTTTTTGACATCCGAGTTCGTTTCGGAGTCGTTTTGTTGAGTTCCGTGCTTTTTAACGACTTTTCCGCACTTGAGTTCGATTCTTGCGAATTTAGGTCGAAACTGCTGTTTCGAGTTTCCCGTAAGTTCGTTTAACTTTGTTATATGTGTGGTGAACTTCGGTTTGGTTATTCGATCACGTATCGTGATTTTCGGGCGTTTTGGGCCATTTTGTAATTTACCCAAAATTGTGGGTATCCGCATACGTATTTGTTATCTCGACCCTTTTTATAGTCGCGTGTGAGTTTGATTGTAACTCAAACTCTTGGTATGATCTTATTCTTGAGTTTTCCGTGCGTATCTTGATCTTGGTATTTCGATCGGAGGGGTCCGTTGTTGTAACCAACTTTGAGGGTACTACTGCTCTAGTTCTGAGTGCGTTAGCGCACGCTAAGGGATATCCTTAGCGCGCGCTATCGAGCAGCAGGGTGTGAAGTCGATGGCCGGAATCAGTGTTAGCGCACGCTAAGGCGGTCATTAGCGCGCTACTGATGTTGTGGTTAGCGCACGCTACGGATTGGTAGCGCACGCTAACTAGTAGTTCGAGGGAGTCCAGTGGCTACTGGACTGAGTCTGGAGGATTCGTTAACGCACGCTAACTCTTGATGGTTAGCGCACGCTAACTGTGCTTTTGGTAGAACGATTGTTTTGGCCTTTCGATAGCGCACGCTAATCGGTATGATTAGCGCCACGCTAAGTCATCGATATAAAAGCGGGCGTGATCTTTAATCCTCATTTTCTTAATTTCTTCTTCTTTCTCCGCGGGTTTGAGACGTGGCGACTAGGGTTCGCGACCTGGGCTAATTTTCGTCCATTCCAAGGCGTTTTAGAGCATCCTAGGTGATTATAACATCATCTAATCCATTGTTCTTCGCCGAATCAAGGTATTTTTCTTGAATCCCTAGAGTTGACTTTTTGGGAGTTTTGTTCTTGATCTCGTTTTCTATCCATTTTTGATAAACCGATTGTTGTTTAATGATGTTGTTAAACATATCCTATGGATTGTATATCCATATTTCGGTTTGGAATTCCGTTTTCGTGTTTTGACGGGACGAGTCGTGTTCTTGGCCGTTTTAGGGGAAACCCTTGAACCTTCGTCATTCGTTCTTTGAATTCAACGGCTTTGAGTCGTGTTATAGAATTCATTTCATTGTTGTTATTGTCCTTCGTAGTTTATGAACGCGAGTTGGCGATCGGTGGAGTCGGCGGGTTCGTAGTCGGTTCGTGTCAACCTACTTCGGTCGATCCTCCGCGTTGTTCTTATTCGAGGCAAGTACCTTGCCCATACTTTTCTTATTTTATGGATATGATGATCGGTGATCGTCTTGGTGTGTTTGTTTGGTTATTTGAAATGAAGTTTCAAAAGATTTCGGTTTGGCCTCGTTAAAGGCTCTCTTTCAAAACGCGTGTGTGTTTTGTGAACGTTGTGTTTTGGGAATTGATTATTTTGAACGTTGAAGGCTTTGATGATATTCCTATTGTTTAAAGTTATGGAATTGTGTATTCCGTGTTTAATCTTGTTATTGTGTTTTGGAGAGTTGATAATGTTGTCGGATAAATGGCCATCTCTAGTAAGTATTCTTGATGAACTTACATTCTTAGCATATTAGTATTGCATGAGTAACGTGTGTGTGTGTATGCTCACTTCGGGTTAGATCCGACGGGGTCTCGGTAGGGCTCCACGAAGCTGTGGAACCGCGAGCTTGCTTTTAACCACTGTGGGTTAGATCCGACGGGTTCTCGGCAGGGATCCACGAAGCTGTGGGTCCGCGGTTAATTGTGGTGCATTTTACAATGTGATTTGGATTATTGGCATTTCCGGAAATGAGTGCTTTGGAACTGTGTTTTCATGATTGCATGCATCGACTAAGTGTGTAAGAGGTAAGTGTTCGTTTGGCTTATTGGCTAGGATGGCACTAGAGTATTTTGTTGTTTGTTTTAAATCCTTTAATTGTGGATTTTGATGTTGGGAGACGAACCTTATGGTCGTTCTTGTGTACTGTGAGTTGATGAGATTTGGGGCTAAAATCCCAATGGTTTTGTAAAAGTCATTTTACGGATTTGGGGCTAAAATCCCAACGGTTTGGTAAAGGTCATTTTTCGGAAAGTAAACCTTTGGGGCGGTGACCCCTTTTGTCTTTTGGGTTTTGAAAAGTGGGATTTGATAATCCTAAATTGTTTTCTATTAAAACTCCCGATGGTATTTCAAATCATTTTATAAATTGTTTCCCTTGATATTTTGATCTTGAAATTTGGGAAGTCTTTACTCAAACTCTTGCCTCGGGAAGTGTTCATCTTGTTGTATTTGAATCTTTGAGGATTCCGAATTATTGTTATTCGCGGAATGTGAATTGTATGGCTCGTATTTGCACTTTGTTCTTGCACTAGCAAAACAGTGGAGTTTTGCTAACCCCCGAGTATTCGGGGGGTGGATGTCTGTTTTTGCATTCAGGTTTTGGAGCATAACACAGGGTCGGCACGAAGGATGATGAAAGATGATCGATACTAATCACATGAGGAACCGTACTTTGTTTATTGGTTCAGTTGTACTCTATTTTTCCGCTGCTATATTTTTCCCGTTGTACGGGTGTGGTTGTATTTTGACCCCTGCGTGGGCATGAGTTGTATTTGAGTTGTATGTATTTGTTGAAAGACCAAATCGGTCTACTGAGTCATTTTAGCCTGAAAGGCATGGTTGAGTTGTTATATGTCGTTACCAGCCTGGTAGATCCTTGAGGAAAGGTTCTACGGCGTGTAATATCCCTGAGCGGATTGGGGGTGTTACATAAATGGTATCAGAGACAGGTTGAGGAAGCCTAGGCTGTCGGGTCAAGTCGTGTTGTTTGAGTCTTGTTTCGTCGGATTTTATCTGACTGAGTCGTGTCGCGACGCGTCGTTTGAGTTTGTTGGTCGTGATTAGTATCGTGGGGCGATCATCATCTTCGTGCGACCTGTGGAAGTAAGTCTCCCTTCTTGGTATTGTGCCTCGTGTGACACGAGGTATTTTATGATTATTTGTTAAGTGATGGAATCCTTATGTGAATTTTGATTTCACAATATGTATTTAGTCGACTCTCGTATTCGATTTATACGAGGAGTGTCGTCGCTTGTGATGTTTTTTATTGTTGTTTTTGTCCGTGGCTGATGATTTTCGAATCGATTTGCACGTTTTACAAGTTCTCTTGTGGAAGCTTTGTGCTTATACACGTTCGACTTGTTCACTAGCCAGTGCGGGAGGGTCTTTAGAGGCCTCGAATGGGGTCAGTGATTTTGTTCTGAATGTGGTATTTTATCGTTTATTTCCGTTTAAAGACATATTGTCTTGATTTTAAACGTTTTGATGCGTGTACTAGGAGTTGTTTTAGTAAACGTCGATATGTGTGAGTTTTGGGCATTCTGGACTATTGGATTTTTGAAAACCTTGAGTATCTTAGAAAAATAAATTTCGAGACATACTTTTCAAATGAGTTATTTTCTTGTGGTACATCCAAGGTGCCACAATATATTTCAAAAATTTTCTACTTCGAGGACCAAAATGTTTTGAGATACTTTCAATGTTTTAGAAACACTTTTATTTAGACCCGAGGGTCGAATATTCTGAAAGTTTTCACTAAGAGAAAGTGTCTTCATTCTTATCAAATGCGAAATGGTTCTCCAATGTCTCGATAACGATGTTTCACGTTTGTACTTTTTGAAAGGTGATACTCAAGATCAACCGGTATTCTTCAAATTATTTTCAAAATGAGGTTTTCGTTTTTAAAACCTATCCATTCCCGTTTGAGGGCTGGGTATGTATGTGTGATGTTCGCGTTGTCATTTTGATACTTTCTCCCGAGTATGATCGAATTGGCGGTGTGAGCGTTGAGTCGCTTTCCACACATTGGTTGTGCTAGCCCCCTGTGAGAGGCGGAATGTTGGTATTGAATGTTGTCGCCTCGTGGCGATTTCTGCGTTGTCGCGCATGTGCGAGCTGTTAGAGCTTGGTTTGGTATGACCGTGTGCATCGGTGATGGTTCCGTTATGTGTCGATTGTTTAATGTCTTGTTACCTTGCTCCCGTTTTTTTGTGAATTTCGTGGACGAGGTCGGAGGTAATGCCCGTACTATTTTGACTTCTGTATTTTCTCTTTCTCCAGTCTATCGATTCGCCCATGTTCGTTGATACTTTATGAACTTGTTCTGTATTTCGGTTTCATCGTCCGAACGAGCTGTGATCTTGTTGTGGGTCGATCTGGTTATCGATGTGACTTTTTCGGGTTCAGTTCGATTCTTGTGAACCTTGTTCGGGAGTGACATCATCTGGTTCTATTAGTTCTTTTATTCGAAGTGGATCGGATTTGGAACTCTTATGTTTTCGACTCTGTCGACTCATTTATGTTCGTTGACATTTCTGAGCTTGTCCTGCCCCTTGTTTTTGTTTATCGAACGAGTGTGGTATCATTTCGGAATAACTCGTTTGTCGTTGTGACTTTTCAATCGCTATTCCCTTTCCTGTGGATCTTATGGGAATGCATGTCTTGTAGTTCTCACCAGATCATCTTGGGAGTTGTTGTTTGAATTTTATTATCCTTCGTGATTCGGACATGATTGTTCGATTTTTGTTGTCTCGATCGTTTGTTTGTTCGGTTTTTGTTCTCGTTTCGTGATTGTTGAGCGTTCAGGCTCCTTTGTAATTCCCTTAAGTTCGGGAAATTAGTCTCGTTCTCGATCTTCCAACCCTTGGGCGGTGGGATTCCGTATTTGTTCAGCGGTTGGCTCGCGTTTTGATTGATGTACCGTTGGGTTTGTCAATCGTATTGATTGTCGTTCGTTGTGTTTTGTGATTGTTCGGATAATTGACTTGATTGTATTATCCATTTGATGACGCTTGTCACTTGTTGGTTTTATTATATCTCTAACGGCGACGTTGTGTTGGTCGCCGTGGAGCGTGTTTTCACGCCGTATATTCCTTTGCGTTGTTTGTAACATTTCGCCGTTGGGCGTTAGTTACGCATTCTTGTGTATCTCGTTGAGTTTTTCCTGGCGGAATATTTCTTCTCCCTACTTGTTTTAAGTTTCGGGACGAAACTTCTTTTAAGGAGGGTAGAATGTAATATCCGCAATTTTCGATTTTCGGTAAATTTCTTTTTTTTCGACCGGAGTCCGTTTTGACGACTCGGTCATGACCGTTTCATTATTCTGAGAATGATTAATTCTACACTTTTTGACATCCGAGTTCGTTTCGGAGTCGTTTTGTTGAGTTCCGTGCTTTTTAACGACTTTTCCGCACTTGAGTTCGATTCTTGCGAATCTCGGTCGAAACTGCTGTTTCGAGTTTCCCGTAAGTTCGTTTAACTTTGTTATATGTGTGGTGAACTTCGGTTTGGTTATTCGATCACGTATCGTGATTTTCGGGCGTTTTGGGCCATTTTGTAATTTACCCAAAATTGTGGGTATCCGCATACGTATTTGTTATCTCGACCCTTTTTATAGTCGCGTGTGAGTTTGATTGTAACTCAAACTCTTGGTATGATCTTATTCTTGAGTTTTCCGTGCGTATCTTGATCTTGGTATTTCGATCGGAGGGGTCCGTTGTTGTAACCAACTTTGAGGGTACTACTGCTCTAGTTCTGAGTGCGTTAGCGCACGCTAAGGGATATCCTTAGCGCGCGCTATCGAGCAGCAGGGTGTGAAGTCAGTAGCTGGAATCAGGCTGTTAGCGCACGCTAAGGGCAGGTCATTAGCGCGCGCTACAGTGTTGTAGTTAGCGCACGCTACGGATTGGTAGCGCACGCTAACTAGTAGTTCGAGGGAGTCCAGTGGCTACTGGACTGAGTCTGGAGGATTCGTTAGCGCACGCTAACTCTTGATGGTTAGCGCACGCTAACTGTGCTTTTTGGTAGAACGATTGTTTTGACGCCTCGATAGCGCACGCTAATCAGGTATGATTAGCGCACGCGCTAAAAATCGATATAAAAGCGGGCCGATCTTTAATCCTCATTTTCTTCATTTCTTCTTCTTTCTCCGCGGGTTTGAGACGTGGCGACTAGGGTTCGCGACCTGGGCTAATTTTCGTCCATTCCAAGGCGTTTTAGAGCATCCTAGGTGATTATAACATCATCTAATCCATTGTTCTTCGCCGAATCAAGGTATTTTTCTTGAATCCCTAGAGTTGACTTTTTGGGAGTTTTGTTCTTGATCTCGTTTTCTATCCATTTTTGATAAACCGATTGTTGTTTAATGATGTTGTTAAACATATCCTATGGATTGTATATCCATATTTCGGTTTGGAATTCCGTTTTCGTGTTTTGACGGGACGAGTCGTGTTCTTGGCCGTTTTAGGGGAAACCCTTGAACCTTCGTCATTCGTTCTTTGAATTCAACGGCTTTGAGTCGTGTTATAGAATTCATTTCATTGTTGTTATTGTCCTTCGTAGTTTATGAACGCGAGTTGGCGATCGGTGGAGTCGGCGGGTTCGTAGTCGGTTCGTGTCAACCTACTTCGGTCGATCCTCCGCGTTGTTCTTATTCGAGGCAAGTACCTTGCCCATACTTTTCTTATTTTATGGATATGATGATCGGTGATCGTCTTGGTGTGTTTGTTTGGTTATTTGAAATGAAGTTTCAAAAGATTTCGGTTTGGCCTCGTTAAAGGCTCTCTTTCAAAACGCGTGTGTGTTTTGTGAACGTTGTGTTTTGGGAATTGATTATTTTGAACGTTGAAGGCTTTGATGATATTCCTATTGTTTAAAGTTATGGAATTGTGTATTCCGTGTTTAATCTTGTTATTGTGTTTTGGAGAGTTGATAATGTTGTCGGATAAATGGCCATCTCTAGTAAGTATTCTTGATGAACTTACATTCTTAGCATATTAGTATTGCATGAGTAACGTGTGTGTGTGTATGCTCACTTCGGGTTAGATCCGACGGGGTCTCGGTAGGGCTCCACGAAGCTGTGGAACCGCGAGCTTGCTTTTAACCACTGTGGGTTAGATCCGACGGGTTCTCGGCAGGGATCCACGAAGCTGTGGGTCCGCGGTTAATTGTGGTGCATTTTACAATGTGATTTGGATTATTGGCATTTCCGGAAATGAGTGCTTTGGAACTGTGTTTTCATGATTGCATGCATCGACTAAGTGTGTAAGAGGTAAGTGTTCGTTTGGCTTATTGGCTAGGATGGCACTAGAGTATTTTGTTGTTTGTTTTAAATCCTTTAATTGTGGATTTTGATGTTGGGAGACGAACCTTATGGTCGTTCTTGTGTACTGTGAGTTGATGAGATTTGGGGCTAAAATCCCAATGGTTTTGTAAAAGTCATTTTACGGATTTGGGGCTAAAATCCCAACGGTTTGGTAAAGGTCATTTTTCGGAAAGTAAACCTTTGGGCGGTGACCCCTTTTGTCTTTGGGTTTTGAAAAGTGGGATTTGATAATCCTAAATTGTTTTCTATTAAAACTCCGATGGTATTTCAAATCATTTTATAAATTGTTTCCCTTGATATTTTGATCTTGAAATTTGGGAAGTCTTTACTCAAACTCTTGCCTCGGGAAGTGTTCATCTTGTTGTATTTGAATCTTTGAGGATTCAATTATTGTTATTCGCGGAATGTGAATTGTATGGCTCGTATTTGCACTTTGTTCTTGCACTAGCAAAACAGTGGAGTTTGCTAACCCCAGTATTCGGGGTGGATGTCTGTTTTGCATTCGGGTTTTGGAGCATAACACGAGTCGGCCACGAAGGATGATGAAAGATGATCGATACTAATCACATGAGGAACCGTACTTTGTTTATTGGTTCGATTGTACTCTATTTTTCCATTGCTATATTTTTCCGTTATGCGGGTGTGGTTGTATTTTGACCCCTGCGTGGGCATGAGTTGTATTTGAGTTGTATGTATTTGTTGAAAGACCAAATCGGTCTACTGAGTCATTTTAGCCTGAAAGGCATGGTTGAGTTGTTATATGTCGTTACCAGCCTGGTAGATCCTTGAGGAAAGGTTCTACGGCGTGTAATATCCCTGAGCGGATTGGGGGTGTTACACTTTCAATCCGCTAACTACCAAATAATAATATTAGAAGTTTCATCTGGTCAAACGTCTAACTTGGCTCAAACCTCTAATTTTTTCTCAAACCTCTAACTTCCAAACACCCTATAGCTATACGTGAGTCCCTAGTTCGAAATTAATCATATTTGGAGATTGACAGACTCAAGAAAATATCAAAACGGAAGAGAAAAATGATCAAACTTCAAGATCTAGTATCTCAACAAGTAGAGGTGTTTCGGTTCAACCGGCCAAACCGCCGGTTTTGAACCGTTGACCGCGGTTCGGTTAACCGTTGACCGCGGTTCGGTTCAAAATTGGAACCGTCAACCGTTTCAAGACGGTTCGATTCCGGTTCGGCATTTTGACGAACCGAGAACCGGCGGTTCAATCGCCGGTTTTAAAAAAAAAATGAATTTTTGAATTTTCAGGGGGAAATTCAAATTTTTGAAATAAAAATTTCAATGTTAAATACTTGAATTAACCTCAATTCTAATTTTTATCCCAATTTTTTTGAATTGAAATATTAAAAATTCACTTAAATAAAAAAAAGTGAACAGTCGGTCCACAGTTCAAAACCAAAAACCGTGAACCGCCATAAGGCGGTTCGGTTCCGATTCTGATTTTCGACCAACCAGAGCAGCCGGTTGGCGAACCATGGTTCAAAAAATCGGCGGTTATGAACCGCCGAACACCTCTATCAAAAAGTTTATTGGTCCAATTTGTAGGAGTTATTTCTGGAATACAGGGCCGGAACAGGGCGCCGCGGCACAGGAGGGATTGTGCCGCGGCACACTATTTTTCTACAAATTCTCCCTCGCTCACTGGACTTCGGGCCGCGGCCCTTTGGAACTAACTCCCTCGCTCGCTGGACTCCGGGCCGCGGCCCCTTGGAACATCCGTTCGGCCATTTTCTTGAGTGTGCCGCGACACACATTGTCCGGGCCACGGCACACGGAGTCAACTCAGCTTTGGGAGTTCTTTTTAGCAGCATTTGTGCTGCGTTTTCTTCATTACTTCACCCACCGATTTTGAGAGAGACATACACGAGAGGGAGAGAGATACAAGAGAGAAGAAAAATAGAGAGATATACTTGTTCAATTTCCCGTAGTTGTACTGATCGGATCGTCGTGATATTTTGACAAGAGCTTGGTAGCGATAGGACAAATTTTTTCACCAGAGTAGATCGAGGTTTTGAGTCCGGAAGTTCGGGTATTTTGTTAGCTTTTTGTGTAAGCTATTTACGATGTTTTTCTTTCTCGATCTTGTTGTTTTTGTGTATTACAAATACTTGAAGATTATTTATTACCAAGTATTTTGAAGATTATCGTTGTATACCTCTAGTTTGTACTAGGGATGAATCGTGTATTGTGAATTGGTGATAGTGGATTTAAGCGGCCTCGGTCTCGTGGTTTTTACTCTCGTCTTGAGGGGTTTTCCATGCTAAAAATTATGTCTCGTTATTTATTGTTTTTGATATCATTTGTATTGTTTGTCAAGTTGTATTTGATTTACTCTACTCGTCGGTAACCTCAAAGTTACAATTGAGATTGGGAAATTTGTCAAACGAGGTTCCGCATGTTCGTTGTGACGTATTTGGGTCGTTTTTTTCCCCAACAAAGTGGTATCGGAGCCACATGATTTTTTGTTTCGTGGTTGTATTATCTCAGTTGTAAGATGGAAGCCAATACAAGTAGAATGGTGAATTTGAATGGTTCGAACTACCATGTATGGAAGGGCAAGATGGAAGACCTTCTATATCTGAAGGATTATTATCTACCAGTCTTTAGCAAAGACAAACAGGAAGGCAAGTCCGACCCGGATTGGGCTAATTTTGCATCGCCAAGTGTGTGGCTATATTCGACAATGGGTTGATGATAATGTGTTGAATCATATTAGTGGAGAAAAGGACGCTCGATGTGGCACAAGCTCGAGCAATTGTATGCTCTGAAGACGGGGAATAATAAGCTATTCCTCATTAAGCAAATGATGAACCTAAAATATCGATATGGGACTCCTCTGTCGGATTATTTGAATGCATTCCAAGGCATCATTAATCAACTTGCACGAATGGACATTAAATTCGAAGAGGAGGTTCAAGCTTTGTGGTTGTTGGGCACATTTCCGGATACTTGGGAGACGTTTCGTACGTCGTTGTCTAACTCTGCCCCTGATGGTGTCATTTCAATGGAACTTGCTAAGGGGAACATGCTGAACGAGGAGGTCCGAAGAAAGTCACAGGGATCTTCATCACAGTCGGATGTTCTTGTTACCGAAAGGCGGGGGAGAGGTCAAAGTAGAGGTCCGAGTAATAGAGGGCCATAAAGAAGTAATTATAGAGGGAAGTATGCCAATATTGAATGTTACCATTGTGGTAAGAAAGGGCATACGAAGAAATTTTGCCGACAACTAAAGAAGGAAAATCGCCAATGCAGATAAAACACTCAAAAGAAGGAGAGCGGGAGTAATAAAAAAGCCGAAGTAAATACTACTACCGATGAGTTCTTTGTATGTCGCGATTATGACATGGTGAACTTTTCCAGAGATGAGTCGAGTTGGGTGGTCGATAGTGGAGCTACGTGTCATGTTACATCACGTAGGGATTTCTATTCCTCTTATACTCTGGGTGACTATGGGATAGTCAAGATGGGTAACAATGGGTTATCTAAGATTGTTGGAGTAGGAGACGTACACTTGAGGTTCGACACCGGTGTGGAACTTGTTTTACGTAATGTGAAACATGTTCCGGATATGAGGCTAAATGTGATTTCCGTTTGCTTACTCGATGATGATGGCTATTGTAACGGTTTTGGCAAGGGAGTGTGGAAACTCATTCGAGGTTCCTTGATTGTCGGAAGAGGAGAGAAGACAGAGAAACTGTACATGACACTTCCAAAGGGCACGATTAATTCCGTGAACACAATTGACAATAATGACATGACCGAGCTATGGCATAAGAGGCTCAGTCACATGAGCTTGAAAGGGATGGCGCTATTATCAAAGAAGGAGGTGCTATCCGGGGTTCACGATGTACATCTTAATAAGTGCTCTCACTGTCTAGCTGGGAAGCAAACGAGAGTCACTTTTAAGAGCCATACTCCTTCACGGAAGCAAAATATTCTTGATCTTATACATTCCGATGTTTGTGGTCCTATGAAGACTAGGAAGCTTGGTGGTTGCCGATACTTTGTCACATTCATCGACGATCATTCGAGGAAGGTGTGGACATACACCTTAAAGACCAAAGATCAAGTTGCAGATGTTTTTAAACAGTTTCATTCCTCGGTGGAGAGAGAGACCAGGAAGAAGTTGAAGTGTATTCGGACAGATAAAGGTGGAGAATACACTGGGCCTTTTGATGAGTATTGCCGAGAGCAAGGGGTCCGACATCAAAAGTCACCACCGAAGACTCCGCAACTTAATGGCTTGGCGGAGAGGATGAATCGGACTTTGGTTGAGAGAGCTCGATGTTTGCTCTCACATGCCGGATTACCAAAGTCATTTTGGGGAGAAGCTTTGAGCACAGCGGTTCATGTGATTAATTTTACGCCGTGTGTTCCTTTGAAGTTTGATGTCCTGGACAAAGTGTGGAGTAGTAAGGACATTTCATATCTCCACTTACGGGTTTTCGGATGTAAAGTATTTGTACACATTCCGAAAGATGAGAGGTCGAAGCTTGATTCCAAGACGAAGCCATGTATCTTTATTGGCTATGGTTTTGTTGAGTTCGGGTATAGATTGTATGACCCGGTGGCTAAGAAGCTTGTTCGTTCGAGACATGTTGTTTTTGTTGAAGATCAAACGATGAAGGATGTTGAGAATGGAGAGTCGGCTCCACAACATGATTATGATCGTATTGATTTGGACACCGTTCCTCCACAACATGTTGAGACAGCCGGTGGAGATGATGGACAAAACAATGAACAACATGATGCCGGTGACAATGATGAGTTGGTACAAGATGATACCGATGGAGTTCATCCCGAGCTACCCGTGCCGAACATGCCATCTTTTGTTCCACATAGACGGTCGACGAGGGACTATCATCCATCCACTCATTATTCGGCCGATGAGTATGTTTTACTCACCGACGAGGGAGAGCCCGAATATTTCGAGGAGTTATGGAGGATGATAACAAGAAGGAGTGGATGGATGCCATGCAAGACGAGATGAGTTCGTTGCATGAGAACAATACGTACGAGTTGGTGAAGTTGCCGAAGGGCAAGAGAGCTTTGAGAAATAAATGGGTGTATAAGGTGAAGTCGGAGGAGCATACTTCATTGCCCCGATACAAAGCTAGACTCGTAGTCAAGGGCTTTAGTCAAAAGAAAGACATTGATTTTGACGAGATATTTTCTCCAGTTGTGAAGATAGGATCGATTCGATTGGTCCTTGGTATAGTGACTAGTCTTGACCTTGAGATTGAGCAAATGGATGTCAAGACGACATTTCTTCATGGAGACCTCGATAAAAAGATATATATGAAGCAACCTGAAGGGTTTCAGGTTAAGGGAAAAGAGGATTATGTTTGTAGACTCTGTAAGAGTCTATATGGCTTGAAGCAAGCACCACGGCAATGATATAAAAAGTTCGAGTCGGTTATGGGGGAGCAAGGCTACCGGAAGACGACCATGGACCATTGCATGTTTTTCAAGAAATTTGGAGGTGATGATTTCATCATCCTATTACTTTATATGGATGACATGTTGATCGTTGGCAAGAATGCCGAAAGGATTGCCAACTTGAAGAAAGAGTTGAATAAGTCTTTTGTCATGAAAGACTTGGGGGCCGCTAATCAGATTATAGGGATAAGAATCGCTTGGGATAGAATGGCCCGGAAATTGCACATGTCACAGGATAAATACATTGAGAAGGTGCTTAAGCGGTTTAACATGGATAAATCAAAAGTTGTTACTGTTAGGAATACTTAGTAGATTTTGATGATGTCATCCATGTATTTGTTTGTTTATTCAAATGCATGTTTTTAAGTACTTGGCAAAATGTAAAGAAGAATCAAATAAGTATCTTCTATAGGCCAAATTAAGTATAGTTGAATACTTGGCAAAATGTAAAGAAGAACCAAATGAGTATCTTCTATAGTCCATGTAAGTTAGGCTTAAAAATCGTCTAAGTATAAATCTCAGATTAGTTCGTATCAGAGAAGTCCTGGTAAACTCAACTGATCAGAGAAGGTTGAACACAGACGACTTATTATCAGACAATGTTCTGAAGAAAGAGATTTATCAGAGAAGTCCTGGTCAAAATATTTATCAGAGAAGTTTGACCAAACTGCAGTCAAGTGATCAGACGGAGTCAAGTCAACTAAAGTTTGACCATCAGATCAGATAAGTTCATCAGGTCAGAAGACTTCAGATCAGCGAAGGTCAGTCAGGACATAGAAGTCATCTCAGAGAAGTCATCATAGAAGTCCGACATCAGAGAAGGTTGACTGCACATCAGAGAGATTGACCAAAAAAGATATCAGATAAGTTATGTCAAAGTAATCAGCCAAGTAATCCAGTCCACGTCAGAATGCGTTGAAAAGTCCATAATCACGGAAAGTCACATGCGGGCGATAAGGGACAAACTGGAGAGATTCCCGGAAAGCAAATGAATTAAATATTCATCCAGACCCACCACTGAAGACTTTAATCATATTATAATCTAAAGTTTCGGCGCCACAACGTGAAAGTCTTCACAATGGTCAGAAATAAATTAAAATAAGGGAATCCAGCCTTGCAACGTTCGGAAAGAAAAACAAAGAAGTCTATTTCTCCAATGGACAGATTTATTACAGGAATTGCAACTGCTATGAAGGAAGATCAAGGATCTACATCTATAAATACCTGAAGATTTGAATTGAGCAAAATAAGATGTGAACAACACTCTCAAGTAATTAAAGCAATCAAAGCAATCAAGCGAACTATAACATCGTAAAGAGCAAGAGATCATAGTTCATATACTAAAAAAGCTCTTAGTTGGAGAAGATAACCACTCGTATCTTAAAACCTGAGTTTGGGGTACTTCACTGGTTGAAGTGTGCGTGACTGATAGGCATTCGAGGATTTAAAGATCAAGAGGTGCTAGGCAGTCGGAAGGAGTTGCAACGACAGGATTTCCAATGGTTGGAAGTTGTTGTAGCTAAGTAGAATCACTGTAATATTTATCACGAGTTGAGAATTATAGTAGATTCATCTCCAACTGGTTTGGAGAAAAGTGGATTAGTAGAGGATTACCCCACCTCTGAGACCACTATAAATTGCCTGCGTGTTTTACTGCTTTAGCATCATACTTACCTACTGCATACATATTCATTGTTCCATTGTTTGAGTTTTCGGTATTCTTCATCAGCTGACTTCTGCACATATACTATCTACAGACGACTCCAAGTCATCTGTACCCATCAGCTGATAAACTCACCCTTTGTGGATAAGAGTTTCAATAAGTCTATTCACCCCCTCTAGACTTATCACTGGACGACTTGTGACCTACAAGTGGTATCAGAGCGGTTGGTTCAATTTTTCGGAACCAGATCCATATATCGAGGATATACAAATATATCTTTTTAATCTCTCATTTTAGAAATGGAACACATGCAACACATGCACTCTAGGTTACCTGTCTTTTCAGTTGACGAGTATGATCTTTGGAAGATAAGGATGCAGGCACATTTATCTTCCATCCATGACGACATGTGTTGCATAATCGAAGATGGTCCCTTCATATTCGAGAAGGACAATACCCCTGAGGAGATAGAAGCCAAGAAGCCAGAGAAGATCCCCAAGAAGAGGACGGAGCTGACCACTGAAGAGAGGAAGCTGGCTAATCTTGACAACTAGGCCAGAGATGTGCTGTACCAAACTTTTGACAAATCAACAATGGTCAAGATCAAGAATTGCAAGAATGCCAAAGAAATTTGGGATACTCTAGCTGTGATGTGCGAAGGAACTGAGCTGATAAAAGAGAACAAACTGTCAATCGCTACCCAAAAGTTTGACAACTTCAAAATGAAGAATGGAAAGTCTATCGACCAAGTAGACACATGATTCACAGAGATAATTAATGAAATTAATTCTCTGGGAAAAACATATGGCAATAGGGAGATGGCCCTGAAAGTTCTAAGATCTCTCAATCCAGAATGGAATATGAAGGCAGTTGCCATGAGAGAATCCAAGGATCTTAACAAAATAAAGATCCAAGATCCGTTCTCTGACCTAAAGGCTGAGTTTGAGCTTCCAAGTTCATCATCAACCGAGCCTGCAGAGAAGGGAATAGCATCTGCAGCTGAGTCCCCCGCCAAGAGCTTATCTGAAGTCAAGCCCCCAAATCCCCTAGATTTTGAGGAAGAAATGGCCTTTATAATGCAAAGATTCAGCAACTTCTGGAAGAATTACTCCAAATATAAGAAGAATTATAAAGAAATTCCTGGAGAAATCAAAAGGCCGGAAGCTGGAAGGTGGAGTGCTACAATTGCCACATGACAGGACAAATCCAAATTAACTGTCCTGATCTCAAGAAGGATGAAGGCAAGAAAGAAGTGAGCAGAAAAGAAGACAAGAGAAAAGCTTTCATTGGAGAAGACCAAGAGAGAGTAGATTCCAGCAATGGATTCTTCTCTGATGATGATGAGGAGTACAATTGCCTGATGGCCAACTTAGCTGATGAAGAGGTAACATATAAACCCTCAGTTTTAAATAATAACAGCTCAGACATGTCTCAGGAAATGGACTTACATGATTCTGTCAATCAGCTTCTCAAAGATTTTGAGAAATTAAAATCTGCACACTTGACTGTATCAGCCGAGAAGACCCAGCTGCAAGATGAGAATAGGCAGCTGAAAAATGATTTTTAAAAACTCAGCCTAGAGTTAATTAAAACGAAATCTGAATTTGAAAAACAGGCTGAAGACAAGTTGAAAAACCAGGTTGATGATACTACAGCTGAGATCAAAATATTAACTGTTTTGAATAGTGAGAAATCAGCTGGATTTGCTCATGTTAAATCTGAGTTTGCTAAACTGACACAGCTAAGTAACACACAGGCTAAGGAGATAACTTCTCTCAAAGCTTCTATAACCTTGGATGAGTTGTGTATGAATAAAAGGCCACTATATTCCAGATTAGGCCTTGGATATGACCCCAACACTCCCTCTAGTTCTAAAACTATTTTTATCAAGGGAGAAACACTTGTCCCGTCTGCTGAGCCAACTTACAAACCTGTATTTAAAAATAGGCAGCAACTAAGTCAAAAGTTTAGGCATCAGCCAAGTTATACAAGGCAGCCACTTAGATAAGAGACTAGGCAATGACCAAGGCAAAAGCAGCAGCCTAGACAACATGCCCATTATTATCAAAGACTCCCCAAAAATAGATTTCAAAATGGGAGGGGCAAATAGAAACCTCAAGGTTATCCTAATTTTCAAAACGAACAGGTGTGGAGACCTCAAAGGTTTTATAAATGGTCTCAGCCAAGATTTAGGAATGGCCCACACCACTAATTTTATGAGGCATATCCAGTACACAATCCTAACTGGGGATATAGGCCCAGACCATACACACCTTTTAGGGGCAATCACCATAAGTTCCATAATCCAAGGAGAAATCAATTCTCCAGGAAACCATCTAACCCCCGAGGACCCCCACAGATTTGGGTACCTAAATCTCTGCTTGTTTGATTGCAGAAAAGGTGGAAGGACTACTACCACATCTCCCCAAATCAAATATAGGAGGTGAAGAATGGTTTGTAGATTCCGGATGCTCAAGGCATATGACCAGGAACAAGAATGTGCTATCAAATTATACCAAGAAAAGAGGCACAGATGTAACCTTTGGAGATAGCTCTAGAGGTCAGACAAAAGGTTTTGGAGAGCTGCACAGAAGAAACATAACAATATCCAAAGTCCATTATGTTAAAGGGCTCAAGTACAATCTTTTGAGCATAAGTCAGTTCTGTGATAAGAAGAATCTAGTAGTCTTCACAATTTGGAAATACATGGTGATAGATATCCTATCTGGAGAAGTAAAGCTACAAGGATTCAGAAGAAGAGATGTCTATATGATAGATTGAAACACAAAAGCCGAGAATGGATGGTTGTGGCACAAAAGACTATGTCACCTGAACTTTAAAGCCATCAACAAGATCATTTCTCAAAAACTGGTCAGGGGACTTTCAGAAGAAGTATTCAGAAAAGAAGCTCTCTGTGATGCATGTTAGAAAAGGAAACAAACAAGAGCATCATTCAAACCAGTTCAGCCTACCACTCTCACCACATGTTCTTGATATACTTCATATGGATCTATTTGGCCCTATCAAGCCAAGGACGTTGAGTGGAAGAAAGCATGCTCTAGTAGTAGTAAATGACTACTCCAGATATATATGGATTGTTTTTCTCTATAAAAAGAGTGAAACTTTGACAAAACTACCTGAGCTGCTAAGGAAGATTTAGAATGAGAAATCCCTTTCAATCATCAAGATCAGATCAGATCGAGGAGGAGAATTTCTCAACAAAGCAATCACTGAATATAGTGATCAGAATGTGATCCAGCACGAGCTCTCTGCAGCCAAGACTCCACAGTATAATGGTGTTGCTGAAAGAAGGAACAAAACCCTGAAGGAAGCTGCCAAGTCCATGATTGCTGAAGTTGACCTGCCAAAGAGGTTCTGGGCTGAAGCTGTCAACACAACATGCCACACTCAGAACAGGAGTATGATTGTAGGGAGACGTTGCAAAACTCCCTATGAGGTTTGGAATGACAGAACACCAACTGTTGCATATTATCATATTTTTGGTTGTAAGTGTTTCATCCACAACAATGGTAAAACCCAACTAAATGCCTTTGATGCTAAAACTGATGATGGTCTCTTTATGGAATACTCTAAAAGAAGCAAGACATATAGAGTATCTAACAAAAGAACCTTAGTTGTGTAAGAAACACCTCACGTTGTATTTGTTGAGTCTATTGTTGAGTACAAGAAACAGGTGGAATCAATTGAGAATAAGCTCAAAACTGCCTCCCTGGAAGAAGTCATAATTCATGATACAGGAATGATGGACTCACCTGCAGATCAATCTGAAGACCCAACTGCAGATCAGATAGGACCTCAAAACCTACCTGATCCAGTTACTGCTGATGAAGACCCATCTGTAGCTGATAAAGACCCATTTGCAGATCAGACAGGCTCCCCACCTGGAGATGACAAGACCGTAGCTGATCCAGTTGCAGACCAAGGAGATCAGAACCAAGCTGAAGCAGAGATAGAAGAAGTCCACCAAGGCAACTCTATAGGGGGAACAAACCCGGAAGAAGAATAAATTCCCAAGTGGCTTAGAGATCACCCCATTTAACAGATCATTGGAAACCTAACTGATGGAGTCAGAACCAAACAATCCACAGTACCAGCAGGAATGGCAATGTTCTCTTGTTTCATGTCTCGAATGGAACCCAAGACAACAGAGCAATCATTGGAGGATTACTCATAGATCAATGAAATGCAAGAAGAGCTCAACCAGATGGAGAGAAACAATGTCTGGGAACTAACAGACAGACCAGATCACAAGAAGGTTATAGGCACCAAATGGGTGTACAAGAACAAGTGTGATGAAGATGGAGCTGTTGTTAGGAATAAAGCCAGATTAGTCGCCAAAGGATATGCACAATGTGAAGGAATAGATTTTGATGAAACTTATGCACCTGTTGCAAGACTGGAAGCCATCAGACTATTCCTTGCATATGCAACATTCAAGGATTTCGAAGTCTACCAAATGGATGTGAAAAGTGCATTTCTCAATGGAATTCTAGAAGAAGAAGTCTATGTGGAGCAACCCCCTGGATTTATCAAAGGAGACAAAGTATACAAGCTTTTGAAAGCTCTATATGTACTCAAGCAGGCACCAAGAGCATGGTATGAGACACTCTCTGTGTTTCTAGAGAAAAATTGATTCAGGAAAGGCAAGGTGGACAAGACTCTATTCAGAATAGAGCCTCAAGACCATATATTATTAGTACAAATATATGTGGATGATATCATTTTTGGCTCAACCAACCCGGAGCTGTATGAGAAATTCTCAAATCTCATGCAAGGAGAATTTGAGATGATAATGATGGGAAAACTTAATTTCTTTCTAGGATTGCAAGTCAAGCAGATGAATAATGGAATTTTCATCAATCAAGCCAAATACACAAGAGACTTAATCAGGAGATTTGGAATGGAATCAGCCAAACCAGCAAGAATACCTATGAGCACAAGCACACACCTAGATCCAGATGAATGAGGCATATCAGTGGACCCAACCCACTACAAAGGACTTATTGGTCACTCCTTTATCTTATTGCAAGCAGACCATACATTTCATATGATGTAGGAGTATGTGCTAGATTTCAATACAAGCCAAAGCAGTCTCACCAGGACACAGCTAAAAGGATTATCAAATACCTTAAGTCCACAGTCAATGTTGGACTATGGTATCCTAAAGATGATAACTTTGAGCTATCAGGATACTCAGATGCAGACTTCGCAGGATGCAAAATTAATAGGAAAAGCACCAGTGGAACGTGCCAATTCCTAGGAACCAGACTGATATCCTGGTTTGGAAAGAAGCATGTATGTAACTCAATATCAACAACAGAGTCAGAATACCTAGCTGCAGGCAGCTGTTGTACACCATATTCTATGGATCAGACAACAGCTAAGGGACTACAACATTATTGCAAATGATGTCCCAATATGGTGTGATAACAACAGTGTAATCGCTTTAACCAATAATCCAGTATTACACTCAAGGACGAAACACATTGATGTCAAATATCATTTCATCAGAGACCATGTGCTTAACAAAAGAGTTAGAGTGGAAAGAGTCAGCACTGAAATACCAAATCGCTGACATATTCACCAAACCTTTGCCAGAAGAAAGGTTTTTGGAGCTGAGCAAGGAACTAAGATTACTAGATTGGGAATCTAGTACAGATGAGAAAGCTACCTGAAGCAGATCAGACGAGAAGACGAAGGACAGACGAAGGAACCTAGCTGATCGAAACCACATGCGATACAACTCACCTGATGCAGAGCAGTCAACGAGTCAAACAGTCAACCGGCTAAGTTTTCTATCCCTGACCGACTCTTGAATATTATATTATTATTTACTTACACGTGGCAACTACACGTTCACACGACCTCCACTATGTCCAATTAAAAACTCAACCGTCATATTTTTAAAACTGGACCGACACTAATTTAAATTAATATTAAATTCAAAACGTCTTTCCATTTCTTTATTTAAGGCGGAGGACATCATTTCACAACTTTACCGTCTCCAAGCTTTCGAAAACCCTAATTTTTCAAGAAGCAGAAAATCGCTTGATTACTCTATACACTCAGCGAAAAACTTAATATTTGCAGAAATGGAGGCCACCCAATATTTCGAAGGCGTCAATCTCAAGCTTGTCAAGGACCAGATCACTTTTAGTCTAGTGGTCGATTTTGAAGGATTGCTCGAGGCAAATCTGCAGAACGATATGCACTACGTCATCAGGATGATGAAGAAAAATGGGATTTACCCCTATCTGGATATCAAACCCAAATTCTTATACAAGGAAGCGGTTATCTATTTCTTCAAAGAAGTTGAGGTCACCGAAGACGGAATCTCAAGTTCGATTTTTGGGGAAGAGGTGAAGATTACTCCTCAGACTGTTGCGGACGCATTCAAGATGAAAGCTCGAGGCATTGCGATGGAAGCCCTCAAACAGAGCTCAGTGGAAACATGGTATGATATTAAGCTACCTGAGCAGCCGACAAAAGTTAAACTTACGACGAAGAGAGGAGATTTGAAAAAGGAGTACAGATACGTCCTGGACATTACTAATAAAATTGTAATGGGGATGGCAGGCAGCTACGACCAGCTGTCATCCACTAAATATATGGTGCTGGGAGCACTTATCCTGGATCAGAGGATTAACTGGCCTGATTACATTTACAGGCAGATAGTCCGAGAAGTCAACAAGGCCAATTGGATTCAAAAGGAAAAGAAATTTAAGACAAAGCTGGCATACAGAACCCAGATCAGTTGGATCTGGGAGTTCCTCGGTAAAGCAAAAGGATCTACAGACCCCTTCCATGCGAACAAAAGGCTTGGTCACTTGGACCAAGAAACGCTGAAGAAGTTGCGCGTAGAAAGAAAAGCCGCCCAGTTGTTGAAAGAGATGACTAGTGGACCCACTCCTTACAGAGCGCCTTCAGACTTAGAGGAAGTCCGCTCTGATGCTCCAGAACAGCCAGCCGAAGACCTTCCTGCAGAAGAGACCACATCTACCTGACCTGCAGAGCATGAATCATCTGCAGATCATTCGGACTCAGACAACACCCCTTTAGCTCTGAGATTTAAAAGGAAAGCTCCAATTGCAGAGTGTTACGTATTTTCTGTGAACGCAAGTGCACGTTGTCGTAAACAAGTAATAAAGTGATGAGTAAAGTATCGTTCCCTCTAGGACTGATGTACTAAGTATCAATTTATTAGTATTTCTAATTTTATTTGAACGACCCAAAAATTTGTGGTTAATTAGCTATAGGAAAAAATCAAAGACTATATAAACAAGGAAATCAATTATCCGATAAAAGGAGATCAAATAGGAGAAGAATCAAGGATTAAGAATTCACCTCGATTAATCCAAATTAATCTTGATTTATATAATTTATGTAATTTCCCAATTAATTGAAAGCGAAGATTCTAATTTAATCTAATGCCTCTTCCGAGGTCAGTAGAATTTTCCAAAGTGAATAATTCACTCTATTCCTAGGTGAGTTAATTCGACATTAGCCAAAAAGTTCTATAATCTTCAAAACATCGAGCTTCATAATTCTTATGAGTATATTCCTATCTCACAAGAAAAAACGGTTTTCTCCCAATAATCACTACTCACTATTCTCTTCCGATGCAAGTTAAGTAGATTGAACAATTCAATTATTGGCCACACAATTGAAAGCATTAAGAACAATCGGGGAAACTCAATAGAAAAGGGAAAACTTTCAATAATGTAAAATCAAGAATAAATTCGTCATAATCTCGATTTCATCTCAATCCTAGAATAAAGGGGTCTAGCCCGACATGCTAGAAAACAATACACAAATACTTGAATTAAACATAAGGATGAAGAAATTCAAACACGATTAAAGAACTTGTCTTCTTCCGTTCTCTGGCCTTCGTTCTCTGCTGCTAGGTATTCTCCTCTTCTTTCTTCGATGATTTCTTTTCTGACCTTCTCTAAGCTTTTATAACCATATCCCGTCTCCAAAACGCATCCGAGGATTAGGTCTAGTCCTCCTCCAAAACAGTCAAAATCGCGGGGTAAAATCAGGGTTCCCGCCACCGCGGGCCGCGGCCCGGAATAAGTGTACCGCGGCCCTAGCCATGTCGCTGCCCAGGTCTGGGCAAAATTTCATTACGGTCCGCGGCCCGTAACAAGTGTGCCGCGGCCCCCGGTACAGTTTGTGCCGGTTGTTTTCGTGTAGTGCCTGTGACGCGGCCCAGCTTCGGTGCGACGCAGCCCTCGACCGAAAAATGTCGTTTTTGGCCCATTTTTCTATGTTCAAGCTTCAGGACTCTAATTTCCTTCAAAATATGCAAACATTATGCATTAGGAGCTCATTTTTACAGAATTAAACCAAAATAAAGATAAAATAATGACAATAACGCGTACAAAATAACATGTAACAAATACCCCCAAACTTAAGCCTTTGCTTGTCCTCAAACAAAAATCAATTTCACACAACTACAAGTATCGTGGACAATCGTGCAAATCCATAGTGCTCAACTAATTAATATTACCCTGAAATCTCAAAGAATAATACGAATATCGTACTAGTGAGTCACATTACGGACAATGATTCCTCAAGGTAACCATTTTTAGTGCTAATCTTAGCTCATGAAGAAAGTCAAGGCTCAAAGATCAACAAACGTGAATTGAGCCGACCACCAATATTAATGTTGAGATTATAACAAGCCAACTCGCCCAGTCCCACAACCTCGTGACACAAACATAAGAATTGCAGCATAAATGACATTCCCCGGACATCATTCCCTCTTATATAATATTTATTATGATTATAGGAACAACGAGCTAACCGCTATGTTTCGACTCCCGGAATGTTTCATCAGAAGAATCCTATGATAGATTACCATTCTCATGTATCGGGGGACTGTTTGACGTAAAAGACACTCATGGAGCTCATGAATGCTCCTAGTTACTAAGTCTCCCTGTACAACAGAGAAAAAAAACTCGAGTTCCTCTGTTTGACACGTCCGAGTTAAGGTTGTTGTTTTACGCGAGTGTAAGCGATGGATCACGTGAATACATCCGGTTACTGGGCTTCCTATCATCAGAAATGCGATTTCTGAACAATTAATCTACTCATGAACATGTCTATTCAAGGTTGTCATTTTACGCGAGTGTAAACGACGGGTCACGTGAATACACCCGGTTACTAGACTTCCCATCATAGAACATGCAAGGTTGCTCAAATTTTTGGGAATTAAAACTGTCCGACCCAATGCCTAATCGTAGGTACTTAATTGAATGCCTACAAGGCTAATGTTACTGGACGACTAGCTAAGTGAATAGCGCCACCAAACATATAGACGATGGCTCGTGTAATGCGGACACTACAAGCACGTATGTTTCATTTCTTAAATGCCAAGGCTACCACAATGACGCAAAAAATCAGACCGAAATGAATACTCGAGGAAAAGAAATACAGCATAATGTGAACTCGACTAATACTCATCCGTTTCTTCAAATATAAATCAGTATCATATATTCGGTCTTACACAAGGCTGCACGACATACTCACGAATGTAAACAATATCCAGAATACCATAGAAGACAAGCAAGGCAAACTAAATAAATAACAACTAAAAATTAATCCCCCCCAAACTTGAGAAGTACATTGACCCCAATGGACGACAAATAAGTATAACTAAATGACAGGTCAAGTACTCCCCTGAATGAAAGTAAGCTCAGGCACTGGCATCAGCGTCGTCAGGTGAATTCGGTGGTGTAGGTGGCCTGGTTGGAGGGATGGATGGTCCGTTTGGGTGGATGATAAGTAATCCCGATAGTAAGCGTCCCTCGCAGCTAAGCACCTCTCAGCACGCCGATTGGCCCGGCGGACCTGCTCGTACATCTCATGTCGAACGGCTGAGATCACACTGTCTCGCTCTGCTCGTATCTCTTCCCTCAAGCCGTCAAACATCGCCTGTAAAAGTTAATCTCTCACTGGCGGTGGAGCAAACTCCGTCTGATCCTCTGTATCCATCGTCGGGTCATGAGTCAGAAGAATAGGCTCTGAGGAGTGCTCATGTGGCTCATCTAAAAGAAAACCTCGTCTTCGTGGGTGTGCCTGCGCGCCACCCCACTGGTCGAAATGAGAAATTATGCGATGGTCAATCGGACCCTGGGGTGCTATAGTAGCCTCGTCATCCGACCAGATAACACCCGACTGGCGGCATAAGGCGCAGATCAGAGAGGGATGCTTTAGTCCCGTCTTGGCGCCTCCCTGGATGCATTGGAGAATGGACCAGGCCAGACTTGGGGCCACATCGAATCGAAGACCGTACGTGATGGCATAGAGCAGTCGAGTGCGGGGCAGCAAAACAGTGCAGATCTGCGAAGTAGGGTCAACCCGCGCGTATAGGAAATATAGCCAATCTTCCCCTAGCCGACTGAGACGGGAGCTCTTAAAGAAGAAAGCTGCGGACCCCGGAACATGCGTCTCCCAAACGGACTCCGGCTGAGTAAGTGTTTCCAACAATGCCTCCCTCATAAGACTACCCATCGTCTGCGTGAACGCCGATTCATCTACCTCGGGTAGCTCGTATAAACTCTGAATCGCTGCTGCAGAGAAGTCAACCGTGTAACTTCCTTCCCTCTCGTTTGGTTTGAGTCCCTCACGACTGGAGCTTTAATATTTTCAGAAGGGGGCGGTGTAACAATGCTACGAATAATCCGCTCAGGGATATTACACGCCGTAGAACCTTTCCTCAAGGATCTACCAGGCTGGTAACGACATATAACAACTCAACCATGCCTTTCAGGCTAAAATGACTCAGTAGACCGATTTGGTCTTTCAACAAATACATACAACTCAAATACAACTCATGCCCACGCAGGGGTCAAAATACAACCACACCCGCATAACGGAAAATATAGCAAATGAAAATAAAGTACAACCGAACCAACACACGATGTACGGTTCCTCATGTGATTAGTATCGATCATCTTTCATCATCCTTCGTGCCGACCACGTGTTATGCTCCAAAACCCGAATGCAAAAACAGACATCCACCCCGAATACTGGGGTTAGCAAACTCCACTGTTTTGCTAGTGCAAGAACAAAGTGCAAATACGAGCCATACAATTCACATTCCACGAATAACAATAACCAAGGATCCTCAAAGATCCAAACGAAACGAAAAGTACTTCCCGAGGCAAGGGTTTGAGAAAACATTTCAAAATCGAAATATCATAAATCAATGGAAGTAATTTATAAAACGGTTTAGAATGCCATCGAGAGTTTTAATAGAAAACAATTTAGGATAATCAAATCCTACTTTTCAAAATTCAAAAGACAAAAGGAGTCACCGCCCCAAAGGTTTACTTTCCGAAAAATGACATTAACCAAACCGTTGGGATTTTAGCCCCAAATCCGAAAAACGACTTTTACAAAACCATTGGGATTTTAGCCCCAAATCTCATCAACTCACAGTACACAAGAACGACCCCAAGGTTCGTCTCCCAACATCGAAATCCACAAATAAAGGATTTAAAACATAAACAACAAAATACTCTAGAGCCATCCTAGCCAAGTAGGCCAAACGAACAACTTACCTCTTACACACTTAGTCGATGCATGCAATCATGAAAACATAGTTCCAAAGCACTCATTTCCGGAAATGCCAATAATCCAAATCACATTGTAAAATGCACCACAATTAACCGCGGACCCACAGCTTCGTGGATCCCTACCGAGACCCCGTCGGATCTAACCCGCAGTGGTTAAAAGCAAGCTCGCGGTTCCACAGCTTCGTGGAGCCCTACCGAGACCCCGTCGGATCTAACCCGCAGTGAGCATACACACACACACGTTACTCATGCAATACTAATATGCTAAGAATGTAAGTTCATCAAGAATACTTGCTAGAGATGGCCATTTATCCGACAACATTATCAACTCTCCAAAACACAATAACAAGATTAAACACGGAATACACAATTCCATAACTTTAAACAATAGGAATATCATCAAAGCCTTCAACGTTCAAAATAATCAATTCCCAAAACACAACGTTCACAAAACACACACGCGTTTTGAAAGAGAGCCTTTAACGAGGCCAAACCGAAATCTTTTGAAACTTCATTTCAAATAACCAAACAAACACACCAAGACGATCACCGATCATCATATCCATAAAATAAGAAAAGTATGGGCAAGGTACTTGCCTCGAAATCGGCACGCAAGTAGTCCGACGAACACGGCTCAACCGGGAAGCTACGAAACGCCTGATGTCATCGAAAAGGAAGACGACAACGAACGGAAAGCATAATCACCGACGAACACTAGGAATCAACGGAACCGAACCTAACGATTCGAATAACACCATCACAACCAATTCTAGACGATTACGGAAATGGAATACACCCAGAAACCCGCCTACGATTCATGTATATTCATACCAAAAATAACAACGAGGGCGGACCACAACCAAACCCTCTCGATTCCGTAAAAATCCACAAAATATCCATGAATCCGTAGGAAAACTAAAGATACTAACAATATTAATCGTATACATCATGAATCCACCAACAAAACGGAACGAATCGGAAGAAGAACCCAAAACCCCCAAATTAATCGAAAATAGGGTTCTAGAAATATTACCTTTGAAGATTCAAGTACTAAGATCCGAAGAACACGCGTTAGATTGATTATCCGAGCCTCACAACCGAAGGGAGATGATGAAAATCGACTCCCGAATGAAGAACGCTTGAGAAGTTCTTCCCCCCTTATCTCTCTCTCTCTCGCGCAGGTGAAATGAAGGAGGAAATGGCCGATTTCGTCTAATAAGGACGAAGTTGCACAGTTGACCGCTTTGTGTGCCGCGGCACAGCCGAAGTGTGCCGCGGCACAGGCCAAAAAATTACTCCCAGGTTTCGGCAGTGTGCCGCGGCACGGCCTGCGTGTGCCGCGGCACCCGGTACAGTCGGGTTTTGGTCGCAAATGTCACACGGGTGTGCCGCGGCACCGGACGGGTGTGCCACGGCACTGACTCGGCACTGTGCCGCGGCACTGGATGGGTGTGCCGCGGCACACAGTACAGTTCGCTCGACCATCGGCTGGAGAAATTTGTGTGCCGCGGCGCACACACCTTGTGCCGCGGCCCACACCCCTTCTGGGTCCCAAAATGATAAAAAAGATCCGGAAAGAGAATAAAACGATAGGAATCAATATTTGGGAATCAATAACACGAAATGGATCCACGGAAACCCCGAAACGGCGGTTCCGCACAACAATAACGAGAATACAGTTCAACAGTTGACAGGAAGGACACACTGAAAGGTACACGAGGGTCACTACGATCGAGAAATACACCAAAAAAGAAAATTACCGAAATTCGAAATTGCGGATATTACATTCTACCCTCCTTAAAAGAAGTTTCGTCCCGAAACTTAAAACAAGTAGGGAGAAGCAATATCCCCGCGAGGAAAACTCAACGAGATACACAAGAAATGCGTAACTTACGCCCATCGGCGAAACGTTACAAGCAACGCAAAGGAATATACGGCGTGAAAACACGCTCCAGGACGACCAACACAATGCCACCGGTAGAGACATAATAAAATCAACAAGTGACAAGTGTCATCAAACAGATAATACAATCAAGTCGATTATCCGAACAATCACAAAACACAACCAACGAAAATCAATACGATTGACCAACCCAACGGTATATCAATCAAAACACGAGCCAAACGCTGAACAAATTCGGAATTCCATTGCCCAAGGGTTGGAAGGTCGAAAACGAGACTAATTTCCCGAACTTAAGGGAATTACAAAGGAGCCTGAACGCTCAACAATCACGAAACGAGAACAAAAACCGAACAAACAAACGATCGAGACAACAAAAATCGAACAATCATGTCCGAAACACGAAGGATAATAAAATTCAAACAACAACTCCCAGGATGATCTGGTGAGAACTACAAGACATGCATTCCCATAAGATCCACAGGAAAGGGAATAGCGATTGAAAAGTCACAACGACAAACGAGTTATTCCGAAACAATACCACACTCGTTCGATCAACAAAAGCAAGGGGCAGGACAAGCTCAGAAATGTCAACGAACATAAATGAGTCGACAAAGTAGAATATACAGAAGTTCAAAATCCGATCCACTTCAAATAAAAGAACTAGTAGAACCAAATGATGTCACTCCCGAACAAGGTTCACAAGAATCGAACTGAACCCGAAAAAGTCACATCGATAACCAGATCGACCCACAACAAGATCACAGTTCGTTCGGACGATGAAACCGAAATACAGAACAAGTTCATAAAGTATCAATGAACATGAGCGAATCGATAGTCTGGAGAAAGAGAAAATACCGAAGTCAAAATAGTACGGGCATTACCTCCGACCTCGTCCACGAAATTCACAAAACGGGAGCAAGGTAACAAGATATTAAACAATCGACAAATAACGGAACCATCACCGATGCATACGGTCATACCAAACCAAGCTCTAATAGCTCGCACATGCGCGACAACGCAGAAATCGCCACGAGGCGACAACATTCAATACCAACATTCTGCCTCTCACAGGGGGCTAGCGCAACCAATGTGTGGAAAGCGACTCAACGCTCACACCGCCAATTCGATCATACTCGTGAGAAAGTATCAAAATGACAACGCGAACATCACACATACATACCCAGCCCTCAAACGGGAATGGATAGGTTTTAAAAATGAAAACCTCATTTTGAAAATTTGAAGAATATCGGTTGATCTTGAGTATCACCCTTCAAAAAGTACAAACGTGAAACATCGTTATCGAGACATTGGAGAACCATTTCGCATTTGATAAGAATGAAGACACTTTCTCTTAGTGAAAACTTTCAGAATATTCGACCCTCGGGTCTAAATAAAAGTGTTTCTAAAACATTGAAAGTATCTCAAAACATTTTGGTCCTCGAAGTAGAAATTTTTTGAAATATATTGTGGCACCTTGGATGTACCACAAGAAAATAACTCATTTGAAAAGTATGTCTCGAAATTTATTTTTCTAAGATACTCAAGGTTTTCAAAAATCCAATAGTCCAGAATACCCAAAACTCACACATATCGACGTACTAAAACAACTCCTAGTACACGCATCAAAACGTTTAAAATCAAGACAATACATGTCTTTAAACGGAAATAAACGATAAAATACCACAGTCGAAGACCGCCTGGGATTCAGAACAAAACCACTGACCCCATTCGAAGTCTCTAAGGACCCTCCCGTACTGACTAGTGAACAAGTCGTACGCGTATAAGCACAAAGCTTCCACAAGAGAACTTATAAAACGTGCAAATCGATTCGAAAATCATCAGCAACGGACAAAATCAACAATAAAAACACATCACAAGCGACGACACTCCTCATATAAATCAAATACGAGAGTCGACTAAATACATATCGTGAAATCAAAATCCACATAAGGATTCCACCACTTAACAAATAATCATAAAAATAGCTCGTGGCACACGAGGCACAACACAAAGAAGGGAGACTTACTTCCACCGGTCGCACGAAGATGATGATCGCCCCACGATACTAATCACGACCAACAAACTCAGACGACGCGTCGCGACACGACTCAATCAGATAAAATCCGACGAAACAAGACTCAAACAACACAACTTGACCCGACAGCCTAGGTTTCCTCAACCTAAGCTCTGATACCATTTATGTAACACCCCCAATCCGCTCAGGGATATTACACGCCGTAGAACCTTTCCTCAAGGATCTACCAGGCTGGTAACGACATATAACAACTCAACCATGCCTTTCGTGCTAAAATGACTCAAGAGACCGATTTGGTCTTTCAACAAATACATACAACTCAAATACAACTCATGCCCACGCAGGGTCAAAATACAACCACACCGCACAACGGAAAATATAGCAATGAAAATAAAGTACAATCGAACCAACACACGATGTACGGTTCCTCATGTGATTAGTATCGATCATCTTTCATCATCCTTCGTGCCGACCCCGTGTTATGCTCCAAAACCCGAATGCAAACAGACATCCACCCCGAATACTCGGGGGTTAGCAAAACTCCACTGTTTTGCTAGTGCAAGAACAAAGTGCAAATACGAGCCATACAATTCACATTCCACGAATAACAATAACCAAGGATCCTCAAAGATCCAAACGAAACGAAAAGTACTTCCCGAGGCAAGGGTTTGAGAAAACATTTCAAAATCAAAATATCATAAATCAATGGAAGTAATTTATAAAACGGTTTAGAATGCCATCGAGAGTTTTAATAGAAAACAATTTAGGATAATCAAATCCTACTTTTCAAAATCCAAAAGACAAAAGGAGTCACCGCCCCAAAGGTTTACTTTCCGAAAAATGACATTAACCAAACCGTTGGGATTTTAGCCCCAAATCCGAAAAACGACTTTTACAAAACCATTGGGATTTTAGCCCCAAATCTCATCAACTCACAGTACACAAGAACGACCCCAAGGTTCGTCTCCCAACATCGAAATCCACAAATAAAGGATTTAAAACATAAACAACAAAATACTCTAGAGCCATCCTAGCCAAGTAGGCCAAACGAACAACTTACCTCTTACACACTTGGTCGATGTATGCAATCATGAAAACATAGTTCCAAAGCACTCATTTCCGGAAATGCCAATAATCCAAATCACATTGTAAAATGCACCACAATTAACCGCGGACCCACAGCTTCGTGGATCCCTACCGAGACCCCATCGGATCTAACCCGCAGTGGTTAAAAGCAAGCTCGCGGTTCCACAGCTTCGTGGAGCCCTACCGAGACCCCGTCGGATCTAACCCGCAGTGAGCATACACACACACACGTTACTCATGCAATACTAATATGCTAAGAATGTAAGTTCATCAAGAATACTTGCTAGAGATGGCCATTTATCCGACAACATTATCAACTCTCCAAAACACAATAACAAGATTAAACACGGAATACACAATTCCATAACTTTAAACAATAGGAATATCATCAAAGCCTTCAACGTTCAAAATAATCAATTCCCAAAACACAACGTTCACAAAACACACACGCGTTTTGAAAGAGAGCCTTTAACGAGGCCAAACCGAAATCTTTTGAAACTTCATTTCAAATAACCAAACAAACACACCAAGACGATCACCGATCATCATATCCACAAAATAAGAAAAGTATGGGCAAGGTACTTGCCTCGAAATCGGCACGCAAGTAGTCCGACGAACACGGCTCAACCGGGAAGCTATGAAACGCCCGATGTCATCGAAAAGGAAGACGACAACGAACGGAAAGCATAATCACCGACGAACACTAGGAATCAACGGAACCGAACCTAACGATTCGAATAACACCATCACAACCAATTCTAGACGATTACGGAAATGGAATACACCCAGAAACCCGCCTACGATTCATGTATATTCATACCAAAAATAACAACGAGGGCGGACCACAACCAAACCCTCTCGATTCCGTAAAAATCCACAAAATATCCATGAATCCGTAGGAAAACTAAATATACTAACAATATTAATCGTATACATCATGAATCCACCAACAAAACGGAACGAATCGGAAGAAGAACCCAAAACCCCCAAATTAATCGAAAATAGGGTTCTAGAAATATTACCTTTGAAGATTCAAGTACTAAGATCCGAAGAACACGCGTTAGATTGATTATCCGAGCCTCACAACCGAAGGGAGATGATGAAAATCGACTCCCGAATGAAGAACGCTTGAGAAGTTCTTCCCCCCCTTATCTCTCTCTCTCTCGCGCAGGTGAAATGAAGGAGGAAATGGCCGATTTCGTCTAATAAGGACGAAGTTGCACAGTTGACCGCTTTGTGTGCCGCGGCACAGGCCAAAAAATTACTCCCAGGTTTCGGCAGTGTGCCGCGGCACGGCCTGCGTGTGCCGCGACACCCGGTACAGTCGGGTTTTGGTCGCAAATGTCACACGGGTGTGCCGCGGCACTGACTCGGCACTGTGCCGCGGCACCGGATGGGTGTGCCGTGGCACACAGTACAGTTCGCTCGACCATCGGCTGGAGAAATTTGTGTGCCGCGGCGCACACACCTTGTCTTGCGCCCACACCTTCTGGGTCCCAAAATGATAAAAAAGATCCGGAAAGAGAATAAAACGAAAGGAATCAATATTTGGGAATCAATAACACGAAATGGATCCACGGAAACCCCGAAACGGCGGTTCCGCACAACAATAACGAGAATACAGTTCAACAGTTGACAGGAAGGACACACTGAAAGGTACACGAGGGTCACTACGATCGAGAAATACACCAAAAAAGAAAATTACCGAAATTCGAAATTGCGGATATTACAGGCGGCCCGTATGTAAGTGTGCCGCGGACCACGGTACAGCAGGTTTTGGCGTTCGGGGGAACTAACAGCGTGCCGCGGCTCAAAGTATCGGTGCCGCGGCTTCCAGGGTAAGTGTGCCGCGGCTCAGAACTAGCGTGCCGCGGAACATATTACAGTTAATTGAACGTGTTCTTGGGGCTTTGGCGTGCCGCGGCCTGTTCACAGCGTGCCGCGGCTCCTGGGCGAGTGTGCCGCGGCCCAGAACTAGTGTGCCGCGGCCCCCAGTACAGTGGGTTGAGCCGAAATTGGAGTCTTTTGCGTGCCGCGTCCCGCTCTTAGTGCTCCACGGCCCTAACTAAAAATCTGCCCTGGAGAGGTTCCTGTGAAGGTTTTTCAACTGAAATCACATAAAGCACGTGAGAGAAACACAGTAAAGCAAAAAATACCATAAAAAATTAGACTCCTAAAATGAAAAAAAAACCCAACGAAAACTAAAATCTACTACTAATACTCGGGTTGCCTCTCGAGAAGCGCTAAGTTTATAGTCTTCAGCCGGGCTCTGCTAGACTTCACTTCGCGGAGGATAGGACGACTATTGACTTCTGCGCGTCCATTGGATCACCAGTGTAGATTTTTAACCACTGGCATTTACTTTAAATTTTCGATTCTCACATTGTACTTCTACTACTCCGTGTGGAAATACTTGAACTACAGTGAAAGGTGTAATATCCGCATTTTTCTTTCCCTTGTATTTTTATTTTTGATGTATTTCTCGGTCGTAGTGACCCTCGTGTATCTTACAGTGTATCTTTCCGTTGTCTATTGATTTGATTCCCGTTATTGTTGTGCGGAACCGCCATTTTGGGGTTGCCGTGGATCCATTCTACGTTATGATGCCTGTTGAGATGTCCCGTTTTGGTGTTTCGTTCACATTCCGGTGTTTTGGACCGTTCATATTTCGTACCTAGCGCACGCTATCCTTTCTGCATAGCGTATGCTAGGGGTCCCTTAATAGCGCACGCTACGTTTGTTTCGTAGCGCGCGCTAGCGAGTTAGCCCTGGGAGTGACAGTGCTATTTTCCAACCTTCTGGACTGGCGTATTAGCGTACGCTACGTAGACTAGCGCACGCTAATGTCGGGAGGCTAACGCACGCTGATAATACCTGGTAGCGTGCGCTAGCGTGAGTTTCCAGTACTGGACAGGTTACTACTGAAATCGATCAGGTGCCAGTTAGCGCACGCTACGCTCGTATGGTAGCGCACGCTAACGGGTTGGGTGAGTTTTGGGCAGTTAGCTTCTGGACTCGGCTGATGTCCAGGTAGCGCACGCTATTGGTCGATAGCGCGCGCTACCGATAGGCTGTTAGCGCACGCTACATTTGGAGTAGCGCACGCTAACGGCCAGAAGTCTGGCTACTGGACTGGACGCTAATTATTTTGGCTTGTAATTTTACCCCGTTAGCGCACGCTAACCTTGAGGATTAGCGCGCGCTAACACTCCCTGGCTATATAAACCAGGGAGTTGACCCAGATAAACGCATCATCTTCATTTCTTCTCTCCCCGCGACGCAGAACACCTCCAGGCGAATTCCGGGCGATTCTTCCCTTCGATTATTTCAGGCATCCTCTACCTTGAGTTTTTGAAGTAGATTAACAACACCTACTTGTGTTCTTCATCATCAATCCAAGGTAAATCTCTTAGAACCCTACTTTTCGATAAATTGGGGGTTTTGGGATTTTCTTCCGATCCGTTCCGTTTTGTTGATGGATTCATGATGAATATGATTAATCTTGTTGGTATTCTTAGTTTCCCTACGGATTCATGGTATATTTCGTGATTTTTACGGAATCGAGAGGGTTTGGTTGTGTCCCGCCCTCGTTGTTGTTTATATACGAATATACATGAATCGTAGGCGGGTTTTCGGGTGTTTTCCAATTCCGTATTCATTTAGAAATGGTTGTGATTGTATTCTTCGAATCGTTAGGTTCGGTTTCATTGGTTCCTAGCGTTCGTCGGTGACTTTCCTTTCCGTTCTTCGCGTCGTCAATAATTCAAGGCAAGTATTTTTGGAAACCTTTATGCTTAACGTGAAATGGTAATGTATATTGTGTGTGCTTTACTCACCTCGGGAGGGTCCGACGGGGCCTCGAGGGAATCTATGGCTTCGTCCTGGATTCATGAGTTTGATTCGCTAGCCAGCTCGGGAGGGTCCTTAGAGGCCTCGAGTGGGATTCGTGGCTTCGTCCCGGTCCTAAGGTGACGTGTGGTGCTTGATTTGTTTTGTGAATGTGGCCAGCTCGGGAGGGTCCTTAGAGGCCTCGAGTGGGATTCGTGGCTTCGTCCCGGTCCTAGGCAAATTAATTGTGACTGTTTGTTTCCGGAAAAGACATGTCTGGTTTTGGTTTGTGAAATGATATTGGTGCATGTACTATGAAACGTGTAAGCGATTGGTTTGCCTTGATTACTTGTACTAGCGTAATTGCTAACCCCTTTGGGGACCCGTTTTGGGGAAATTCTTGTTATGGATTTCAGGTTATGATTATCCGGACGAGCGAGCACCGGGACAGTACGAGGATGTTGGCCAGGGTCGTTGACATGTGCATTTGGGTCTTCTTATTTCTTTCGTTCATTTCGATTTGGTTGTTTCCACAGTTATAAACTTATAGATTGTACTCGCGAGTACTTAGGCTTTTCATTTCAAACTCCGTATTGTATTACTTTAAAAATTGTTACATTGTCAATTGTTACTCATTTCGTCGGTTGTTTTGGGTGTATTTTCATGTGATGTATTATTTGATTGTGTATCCTCGCTAACTGAGATGGTTAGTCGAGGGGTGTTCGCTTGTTGTAGCCTGGTGGGTCCCATGTAGGGGTCCACGGCGCTGTAATATACTCCGAATATCTCGGGGTGTTACAAAAGGTCCCGACCATCGTGAACGTAATTTCCCAGGAAACAACCGCAAGCGAGAATTGAATAATAAAACCTTTTGACCCGGAACGAACTCTCGATGTATAATGTGCTTATCATGCCACTCCTTGGTTCGCTCCTTATATAGTTTAGCATTCTCGTAGGAATCATGACGTATCTCCTCCAACTCATTCAACTGCAAGCAATGCTTTTCACCGGCTGATTTAAGATCAAAATTAAGTTTCTTGATCGCCCAATATGCACAATGCTCCATCTCTACCGGCAAATGACAACCTTTCCCATAAACCAACCTATACGGTGACATGCCAATAGGTGTCTTATACGCTGTATGGTATGCCCAAAGTGCATCATCGAGTTTAAGGGACCAATCTTTTCGAGACGAGTTGACTGTTTTTTCTAAAATCCTTTATCTCTCGATTGGATATTTTGACTTGACCACTTGTTTGGGGATGGTAGGCAGTAGCAACACGATGAGTGACTCCGTATTTCTTTAAGACCGCATCTAGGAACTTGTTGTTAAAATGTGATCCACCATCACTGATAATTGCACGTAGAGTCCCAAAGCGCGTGAAAATGTATTTTTTATGAACTTGATTACAACGTTAGACCCATTAGTTGGTAGTGCCTCCGCTTCGACCCACTTAGAGACGTAATCCACTGCTACTAGAATATATAGGTTCTTATTTGATGGAGGGAATGGGCCCATAAAGTCGATGCCCCATACATCGAACAATTCAACCTCAAGAATAATGTTCAACGGCATTTCATGTCGTTTGGAGATATTTGCCATCCGTTGACACCGGTCACATGCGGACACAAAGGAATGAGCATCTTTAAATAACGATGTCCAGTAAAAACCCGACTGCAAAACTTTTGCCGCTGTCCTATTGCCATCAAAATGCCCACCGTAAGGTGATGCATGACAATGACTCAACACACTGTGAATTTCCTAATCTGGAATACATCTGCAAATGATTCGGTCGGGACATATTTTAAAAAGAAAAGGGTCGTTCCATAAGTAGTACTTTGCGTCTGAAATCAGCTTCTTCTTTTGATGACGAGAGAAGTCATTTGGAATTATGCTGCTTGCAAGGTAGTTCACTAGATCAGCGTACCAAGGTGCTTGTTGTGATCCCAGCTTGTAGAGCTGTTCATCCGAAAAATTTTCTACAATTGGTAGATGATTCCCCACATTCTCGAGGGGATTTTCTAAGCGTGAGAGATGATCTGCAATGACATTTTCAGTCCCTTTCTTGTCTCGTATCTGCAAATTGAATTCTTGTAGGAGAAGCACCCACCTAATCAACCTTGGTTTAGCATCTTTCTTTTCCAAAAGGTATTTGATAGCCGAATGGTCAGTCCACACGACCACTTTTATCCCCAACAAATAAGCTCGGAATTTATCAAAAACAAAAATCACGGACAATAGTTCTTTCTTTGTCGTGGCATAATTTCTTTGGGCGTCGTCAAGGGTTCGGCTTGCATAATATATGACATGAAACACTTTTCCCCGTCGTTGTCCCAAAACTGCCCCAATGGCAAAATCACTAGCATCGCACATCAATTCAAACGGCAGGCTCCAGTCTGGGGCGACTATAACAGGAGCGGTGCTTAGAGCCTTCTTCAGGAGATCGAAGCTTTCTTTACACAACTCATTAAAATCAAACGGGACATCTTTCATGAGCAAATTACACAAAGGTTTTGTGATCTTCGAAAAATCTTTAATAAAACGGCGGTAGAACCCGACGTGTCCCAAAAAACTCCTCACTCCCTTTACGGAAGTAGGCGGAGGCATCTTCTCAATCATTTCAATTTTTGCACGGTCGACTTCAATCCCATGGGCGGATATGCGATGGCCTAGCACAATGCCCTCCTGGACCATAAAGTGGCACTTCTCCCAGTTTAACACCAGATTTGTCTCTTCGCATCTTTTCAGGAATTTCTGTAAATTCTGCAAGCATAAATCAAACGAATCACCGAAAATAGAAAAGTCATCCATAAAGATTTCAATACAATGCTCTACCATGTCAGAAAAAATAGGCATCATACACCTTTGAAAAGTGGCCGGCGCATTACATAAACCAAAAGGCATGCGCCTATAAGCAAAAATGCCATAAGGACATGTAAATGTCATCTTTTCTTGGTCTTCTATATAAGTCTGATTATACCCAGAATAACCATCAAGAAAACAGTAAAAATCATGTCTAGCCAATCTATCCAACATTTGATCAATAAACGGTAAAGGAAAGTGGTCTTTTCTAGTGGCTTTATTTAATTTTCTATAATCTATGCACATACGCCACCCTGTAACAATTCTAGTGGGAATTAATTCATTATTATCATTTTGAATAACCGTTATCCCACCTTTCTTTGACACAACTTGAACAGGACTTACCCACTTACTGTCAGAAATAGGAAAGATCATACCTGCGTCGAGGAGTTTTAAAACCTCGACTTTTACCACCCCTTTCATATACGGATTTAACCAACGTTGATGCTCCACAGAAGGCTTGTAGTACTCTTCCATCAAAATCCTGTGCATACAAGTGGATGGGCTGATTCATTTGATACCGCAATAGACATCCCAGGGCAGATTTGTACTCCCTCAATACTCTCAACAACTTCTCCTCTTGATCAGCCGCCAAAGTGGCAGAAAGAATGACAGGTAGGGAATCATCGGGCCCCAAAAATGCATATTTCAAATAATTAGGCAGCTGCTTAAGTTCTAGCTTTGGGGGCTTCTCAATTGATGGGACGGGTCACATTGGTGAGCTTCCGAGCTCCTCACATGGTCTACGAGTGAAAAATGGTGGTGACGCATCCATGTGTCGTAAATAGGCTACATGCTCTGAATTCAATTCGGTAGAGGATCCGACTAAAACGGACTCCAGTGGATTTGATGGATAGCTCTCCCGAAAAGCTCTTCTTACACACGAGTCAATGACATCAATTTGAAAGCAATTTTCGACATCACTAGGATGTTGCATAGATCGAAATATATTAAAAGTGACTTGCTCCTCTTGAACTCGTAAAGTGAGCTTCCCCTTTTCCGCATCAATTAGAGTTCGGCCGGTCGCTAAAAATGGTCTTCCCAATATAATTGGGATGTCATGATCTTCTTCCATATCGAGCACAATGAAATCAGCAGGAAAAATGAATTTATCGACCTTGACCAGGACGTCATCTATTACCCCTCTCAGATACTTGATGGATCTATCTGCTAGTTGCAAAGAGACCGTAGTAGGCTTTGCTTCCCCAATGCCTAGTTTCTTAAAAATAGAAAGAGGCATAAGATTAATGCTGGCTCCGAGATCACATAAAGCCCTATCAAATGACGAGTTTCCAATAGTGCATGGTATAGTGAAACTTTCCGAATCCCTCAATTTAGGCGGGAGCTTTTTCTGCAAAATAGCACTGCACTCTTCAGTTAATGCCACTGTTTCATATTTTTCGAGCTTCCTTTTATTAGATAAGATATCCTTCATAAATTTCACATAGCTCGGCATTTGTTCCAAAGCGTTGGCAAATGAAATATTGATATGCAATTTCTTGAAAACATCAAGAAACTTGGAGAATTGCTTTGCTTGTCTAACTTTTGCTTTTGCAGAAGTTGTGGGAACGAGACTGGTGGTTTATAAGCAGGATGAGTGGTCGAGATTGCTTTTGACTTGGGCTTTGAGGACATAGTGGCCTCTGCTTGAGTGGGCTCCTCGTCATTCACTTTCTCAATGGGGCTGATCTTTTCTTTGCTACTCTTGGGCTGCTCGTGTAGCTCCTTTCCACTTTGTAGCTCAATAGCTTGCACATTTTACTTGGGATTCATCTTGGTAGCACTTGGTAATACACCTTGAGGCCGAGAAGATAATAGATTTGCAATTTGCCCCATTTGGACCTCCAAATTTCGAATAGAAGCGGAATGATTTTGTAGAGTAGTTTCCGTGCGAGTCATGAATTGGCTCGTGTTAGCCGCCATTTGAGCAAGTGCATCTTCCAAAGAGACCTTCGGTGGTTGAGTGGGCTACTGTCGTGGCTGAGTGAATTGAGCTTGTGGAGGTTTATTCAAATCTTGCCCATTCCTCCATGAAAGATTTGGATGATTTCGCCACCCTTGGTTGTAAGTGTTAGAATACGGGTTATTCTGACGATTTCCATTCCCCACAAATTGAGCTGAGATTGCTCAAAAGGATTCCCGACTTGACATTCAGCACTAGGATGAGACCCGTTGCACCAATTACATGTTTCCGTGGTACCGGTAGAAGAGGTGTGTGACAAAACTTGGAGTTGTTGAGTTAGAGCTGCAACTTGAGCTGATAGCGTATATATTGGATCATTGTCGGAAATTTCCATATCTCGTTTCGGATTCACACGCTTAGAAGGCCACTGATAAGCATTCGCAGCCATAGCTTCTAATAATGAATAAGCTTCGGCCATAGTTTTGCCTATTAAGGTTCCCCTAGCTGCTACATCCACTAGAGTGCGTGTAGGAGCACTCAACCCGTTATAAAACGTTTGAATTTACAGCCAATCCGGCAGGCCATGATGGGGGCATCTCCTTAGAAAATCTTTATATCATTCCCATGCCTCATGTAGCGACTCCATATCATATTGTCCGAAAGTGGTTATCTCATTTCTGAGTCTTGCTGTCTTCGCCGGTGGAAAGAACTTAGCCAGAAAAGCTTGTGCTAACTCCGCCCAAGTTGTGATAGAGCCAGGAGGGAGTGAATTCAACCAGAACTTGGCCTTGTCCCTTAAAGAGAATGGGAAAAGCCGTAGACGAATGGCATCATCGGTAACACCGTTATTCTTGAATGTGTCACAAATCTCGAGAAATGAAGCAATGTGAGCATTGGGGTCATCATTCGCCAGTCCGCAAAATTGGCTTTTTTTCACCATTTGAATGATAGATGGTTTGATTTCAAAATTATTTGCTTGAATGGTCGGGCGTCGAATCCCCGAAAAGTTTGCATTGATTTGTGGAAGTGCATAATCACGGAGAGCCAATGCTGGTTGAACTTGCTGAATTGGGTTGTCAATCCCCTGATTTCCAGTGTTGTTTCCCATGATATCCACAATTAATAGCTCACGTCTTTCCTTCCTGTTTTTCCGCAGAGTGCGTTCGAGTTCGGTATCCAAAGGAAATAAAACTTCGTTACCAAATTTTCTCATGCACTAAACGAATTCCTGAAAGGAAACAGATGAAACCAAATTTACACAAAAATAAAATAATGTTCAAATTAAGACTAAAAATACTCAAATTGATATTAGTAAAAACAATCAGTCCCCGACAACGGCGCCAAAAACTTGTTACGTATTTTCTGTGAACGTAAGTGCACGTTGTCATAAACAAGTAATAAAGTGATGAGTAAAGTATCGTTCCCTCGAGGACTGATGTACTAAGTATCAATTTATTAGTATTTCTAATTTTATTTGAACGACCGAAAAATTTGTGGTTAATTAGCTATAGAAAAAAAACGAAAGACTATAATAAACAAGGAAATCAATTATCCAATAAAAGGAGATCAAATAGGAGAAGAATCTAGAATTAAGAATTTACCTCGATTAATCCAAATTAATCTTGATTTATATAATTTAGGTAATTTCCCAATTAATTGAAAGTGAAGATTCTAATTTAATCTAATGCCTCTTCCGAGGTCAGTAGAATTTTCCAAAGTGAATAATTCACTCTATTCCTAGGTGAGTTAATTCGACATTAGCTAAAAAGTTCTATAATCTTCAAAACATCGAGCTTCATAATTCTTATGAGTATATTCCTATCTCACAAGACAAAACTGTTTTCTCCCAATAATCACTACTCACTATTCTCTTCCGATGCAAGTTAAGTATCTTGAACAATTCAATTATTGACCACACAATATAAAGCATTAAGAACAATCGGGGAAAACTCAATAGAAAAGGGAAAAATTTCAATAATGTAAAATCAAGAATAAATTCGTCATAATCTCGGTTTCATCTCAATCCTAGAATAAAGGGGTCTAGCCCGACATGCTAGAAAACAATACACAAATACTTGAATTAAACATAAGGATGAAGAAATTCAAACACGATTGAAGAACTTGTCTTCTTCCGTTCTCTGGCCTTCGTTCTCTGCTTCTAGGTATTCTCTTCTTCTTTCTTCGATGATTTATTTTCTGACCTTCTCTAGGCTTTTATAACCATCCCACGTATCCAAAACGCATCCGAGGATTAGGTCTAGTCCGCCTCCAAAACAGTCAAAATCGCGGGGTAAAATCAGGGTTCCCGCCGCCGCGGCCCGCGACCCGGAATAAGTGTGCCGCGGCCCTAGCCATTTCGCTGCCCAGGTCTGGGCGAAATTTCATTACGGGCCGTGGCCCGTAACAAGTGTGTCGCGGCCCCCATAATAAATGTCGTTTTTGGCCCGTTTTTCTACGTTCAAGCTTCAGGACTCTAACTTCCTTCAAAATATGCAAACATTATGCATTAGGAGCTCATTTTCACATAATTAAACCAAAATAAAGATAAAATAATGACAATAACGCGTACAAAATAACATGTAACACAGAGGAGGTGGTGCACGTCACATCATCATCTGAGCCTTCTCCCAAGAGGCCTAGACGCCTGGACTTTGAAGAGGCAGAGCAGACACCTTATTCACCTGCACCTGCCCCTATCCCAAATGAAGAGGAACAGCCTAATCACCCATGCCTGAAGGCTGAAATCGTTCCTCTGCTGACTCTTCCCAGCGTGACAGAAGAGGAAGAAGCAGACTTAACCATCAACATTCCTGAAGCTGATTACACATTCAATCTGCTGGAAAACAATCCCCTGGAGCTATCCGTTGATCAATTAAATATGGTAAAACACCACTCAGTCAAGGTTTCTTTTGTAAATGTTTTTGAAGAATGGAAGACCTTAAAATCTTTTCCATTCACTCAATTACAATCTTTTGTTGAGATGAGTAGCTGGGACTTTCCCCAGGCTACGGAGCAAGTGCTCATGAATTTTTGCCATGAGACAGATGTGATTTTAATGCTCCAGGAGAACTGGTTCATGTCTAATTTCAAAACCAACATGGACCAGTTCATCCTTAGTGTTAGGGAAGGTGTTTTGGCTGGGATTGTAGATGAGGATGAAGAAGAAGGTGAAAAAGTTATAGAAATAAGAATTGAAGAAATTGTGGAGGAAGAGAAGGTAGAAGGAGAAGAAGAAAAAATATTAGTCGAAAAAGAATCTGAGAAAGATGAAGTCGAAAAAACAGAGGAGTTGTAAGAAGATGAAGAAGGAGAAGAAGTTGAAGAGGAAGAAAAAGAAAAGGAAGATGAGAAGGAAGAAGAAAAAGAAAAAAGAAGATGAGAAAAAAGATGAGAATGAAGATGAGAAGGTACCTGCGAAAGAAAAAGATGATCATGATGATGAAGGAAAAGGAGAAGGGGAAAAGGAGAATGTGGGAGATGGAGATGATGTCGGACATGCAGATGATCCCGGGGCACCTGATAAAGCCCCCATCTCAGATCATTCGGAAAATGAGGATGACAGATCGGGGACCCTGATAAAACCCCATCCGACACCTCTCCCGCAGACAGAGTCTGCGCAGCAGTGTGTCGATCGCCAAGCGACCTGCAGGCGTTGAAAGCTCTGGAGACCATTCCCCACAGGCAATACCTATCTCATCTGAGATGGTTGACCTGATCAAACATCTAGTCAAAGAGACTGTTGGCCAACTCGTATCAACAAAGATCAAACCTGACCTCAAAATCATCAATGATAAAATAGACACTCTACTGCAGAGGAATTTTCCTCCTCCTCCTCCTACAAATTTCAGAATGCCACTTGGCATGTCTGATTGGATGTCCCGAGTTGAACAGCAGTTAGCCATATTGGTTGATGCTGGCAAAAAGGGGGAAGAGAGAAGAAAGGAAGCAACGGGTTAGGGAGAAGAAGATGCTGCTGAGGTAGTCAGACTGAGGACCAAGCAGAGAAGTGACCTCCCTCTCATTAAATCTAAGACGTCTAACCTGAAAAGGGAAGAATCTGCTCCTGTTGATGACCAACATGCACCCAAGAAGAAGAGAACCAGGCTGGGGGATGAGCCAAAATTTGAATGGGAAGGCAAAGAGCTTTGGCATGTTGAATAATTCTTACCTGCTGAAATTTTTCCAATGTGGGGAGACGCAAGGAAGCAGTTCATTGACAACTATTATCTCTGGGAGTTACTCCACGATAAAGAATGCTCCCCATAGCAAACATTATCAACTTCATGGACTCAAAATGGCCAACTCTCTGGACCATCCTATTAAAATGTGCAAAAGAATGGGATGCCTACCCCATGATTCCCCCATTCAGAGCTGAAGAACCTCCTAATCGAATAGACAATGAGCTGGATGAGCTGGCTCTGTGGAGTGAGATCAGGGAATTCTGTGTGAAAAACAAACTCTCATCTGCAGAGGAGCAAGAGTTTGCATCAATGGTAATCAAGAGGAAGTATGGACTAGCTCCTGTCAACCAGACCCATTGGCGCAAAGCTTTTCAGGCCTCCTAAGCAAACTGTCCATAGAGAAAGAGGCAGAGGCAGATAGGACATTGTATTGTACTTGTATTTTTTCTTGTAACTTTTGTTTTTAGAAGTACTTGTAATTTTCTGCACTTGTTTGATCATTCAAGCACTGTACTTGTAAAACATCTCTGAAAGATTTTATAACAGTCATTTGAATGACAACCACCAGTTGTCTGAAAACAAGACTGAATTTTGATTTGTGTCTTGCACTTAATCACGTGCAGACCTGTTCTACATTTGAATATCTTGCTTAAGTTTTGCCATCATCAAAATAGGGGGAATTTATTAGGAATACTTATTAGATTTTGATGATGTCATCCCTGTATCCATGTATGTCTTATCATCAGACAACGTTCTGAAGAAAGAGATTTAACAGAGAAGTTCTGGCCAAAATATTTATAAGAGAAGTTTGACCAAACTGCAGTCAAGTGATCAGACAAAGTCAAGTCAACAGAAGTTTGACCATCAGATCAGATAAGTTCATCAGGTCAGAAGACTTCAGATCAGATAAGGTCAGTCAGGACAGAGAACTTCATCAGAGAAGTCATCTCAGAGAAGTCATCAGAGAATTCCGACATCACACAAGGTTGACTGCACGTCAGACAGATTGACCGAAAAAGAGATCAGATAAGTTCTGTCAAAGTAATCAGCCAAGTAATCCAGTCCATGCCAGCATGCGTTGAAAAGTCAATAATCACGGAAAGTCACATGCGGGCGATAAAGGACAGACTGGAGAGATTCCCAGAAAGCAAATGAATTAAATATTTATCTAGACCACCACAACTGAAGACTTTAATCATATTATAATCTAAAGTTTCGGTGCCACAACATGAAAGTCTTCACAATGGTTGGAAATGGATTAAAATAAGGGAATCCAGCCTTGCAACGTTCGAAAAGAAAAACAAAAAAGTCTATTTCTCCAACAGACGGATTTGTTAGGAATTGCAACGGCTATGAAGGAAGCTCAAGGATCTACATCCATAAATACCTGAAGATTTGAATTGAGCAAAATACGATGCGAACAACATTCTCAAGCAATTAAAGCAATCAAGCGAACTATAACATCGTAAAGAGCAAGAGATCACAGTTCATATACTAAGAAAGCTATTAGTTGGAGAAGACAACCACTCATGTCTTAAAACCTGAGTTCGGTGTACTTCATTGGTTGAAGTGTGCGTGACTAATAGGCATCCGAGGATTTAAAGGTCAGAGTGCGATTCATTTGGCGAAGAATGCGACTTTTCACAAACGAACAAAATATATTGCTGTTAGATATCATTGGATTCGAGATGCGCTGGAGGACGGTCTATTTGAACTTGATAAAGTTCACACCGATGATAATGGTTCCGATATGTTAACTAAGGCGTTGAGTAGAGAGAAGGTTAAGATATATTGCTCGATCGCCGGGATGGCGAATTCTTACTATATTCTAGAAAGAGGGAGATTTGTAGGAGTTATTTCTGGAATATATGGCCGGAACAGGGCGCGCCACGGTACAGGAGGGAATGTGCCGCGGCACACTATTTTTCTACAAATTCTCCCTCGCTCACTGGACTCCGGGCTGCGGCACAAGCCCTCCTGGCCGCGGCCCCCTGGAACTAACTCCCTCGCTCACTGGACTCCGGGCCGCGGCCCCCTGGAACTTCCGTTCGGCCATTTTCTTGAGTGTGCCGCGGAACACATTGTCCGGGCCGCGGCACACGAAGGGAGTTCTTTTTAGCAGCATTTTTGCTGCGTTTTCTCCATTACTTCACCCACCGATTTTTGAGAGAGACATACACGAGAGAGAGAGAGAGATACAAGAGAGAATAAAAATAGAGAGATATACTTGTTCGATTTCCCGGGGTTGTACCGATCGGATCGTCGTGATATTTTGACAAGAGCTTGGTAGCGATTGGGCAAATTTTTTCACCGGGGTAGATCAAGGTTTTGAGTCCGGAAGTTCGGGTATTTTGTTTGCTTTTTGTGTAAGCTATTTACGGTATTTTTCTTTCTCGATCTTGTTGTTGTGTATTCCAAATACTTGAAGATTATTTATTACCAAGTATTTGAAGATTATCGTTGTATACCTCTAGTTTGTACTAGGGACGAATCGTGTATTGTGAATTGGTGAATAGTGTATTTTTTACTCTCGTCTTGAGGGGTTTCCACGCTAAAAATTGCGTCTCGTTGTTTATTGTTTTTTATATCATTTGTATTGTTTGTCGAGTTGTATTTAATTTACTCTACTCGTCGGTAACCTCAAAATTACAATTGTGATTGAGAAAGTTGTCAAACGAGGTTCCGCATTTTCGTTGTGACGTCTTTGTGTCGTTTTTCCTCAACACAATTTCCTTATTCAATTATTTTATTTGGAATTGAAGAACATATTCAATCATTCTTACTGATTTTGTAGCCATGTTTCGCGGCTAAATATTTTTAGATCCAAGGATTTGCTAGTATTTTAATTTTGTCCATGAGGTTGCAATTAATATATTTACTCCATCTATTTACTTGTTATTGGATTTATTGTTCTAATTCATGTACGAATTGAACCAATATTTATGCATACGTTTAAAAACATCACTTCAAATTCTATATTTTTACCAATATTTATGCATACCTTTAAAAAAATCACTTCAAATTCCATATTTTTTTGTAGTTTCAAGATCGAAACTTTGAAAAAAAATATTAAATACTCTTATTTCCAATACATTAGAATTTTGGTACTAAAAATAATATATAAATTGATTCAATTAATACACATAATTAATGCTTAACATCATCCGCAAAACTCTAAAAAAAAAACACCAACCATATTAATTTGATTCCGTGTGCCTGTTCCACTTCAAGCTTATAGCAGAGCAAACGTTTTTTCAAGAAATAGATTATAGTAATTTACTCACTCCTACATTGTCTATACTCTTCACCAGTATTAGCAATAAATAAATAAATAAATAAATCTCAGTATATTTTACAACTGATCAACTCCAAATCATCATGTACTATAAAATCTGATCCACCGAGAACCACAGTATTCTCAAACTCAACGAAGGATCAATACATGCAAGCAGAAGATTAAACAAGAGGACCATATGTCTCGTGGTATGCTTCAAAATAAACAGAATTAACCGAAAGACTGTTCTATTGGTGACGACTTGACGTTTTCATAGAATGATTCATGTTAGCCGAGCCCAAAGTATTTTGGGACGAAGGCTCTCTGATATTGTTGTTGAATTGATCAATTTTCTTGTTTTTCTATTTTGGTTGCAGTAATATCACTTGATTCAGAAGTGGTGGCAATGGAGAAAAGGGAGGCCTCACCTGCACATCTTCTGATCAAAATCGAATCATTTTCACTGTTTCGTAAGTCTGGAATCGATGAGTACGAGACGAAGGAATTTGCTGCTGGAAATTACAAGTGGTATGGTACTGTTCTCTTCAAAATTTATCAGTGAAAAATTAATTTCCATATATAACAGTCAAAAAATTATACAGGAGAGTGAAAATTTACCCTAATGGGGACGGAACCGGAAAAGATGGTGATCATGTCTCGGTGTACTTAGCCATTGCGGACACAAAGTCTCTGCCGAAAAATTGGGAAGTCAATGCTGCCTTCTCCATCTGTATCTTTAATCAGATTTCCGGCGAATATCTATATACGCTAGGTATTTTTCTTTTTATTTTTTAATTGGGTTGTCGTCGGGAACTATCTTTATATTTTTAACTAAATGGATCATGACCAGGATGGAGGCGACCATTTTTTCCGATGAAGACAGAGTGGGGCTTTCCAAAATTTATGAACAAGAAAACCCTGACGGATCCATCAAACGGATACATGTTCAACGACAGTTGTGTGTTTGGTGCCGAGGTTTTCGTAAGCGAAAGTAAAGCAGCTAAGGTTACCGAATATCTGTCTTTGTATGGTGTCTCGGTTCCTCACAAGCGGGATTGGAAGATTTCAAACTTCTCCAAGTTGAAAGATTTATGGATTTCTGAAGAATTCACTGTCCAAGAATTTAAATGGTACACACTACGATTTTAGTAATTCTTTTTTTTCTATCAAGCGTTTTACAAGCATGAATAACGTCTCTATTTAATTTTTTTAATAATTAGCAAATTTTCTATCAAGCGTTTTGGCAGATTTTAATAATTCTTTTTGTAAAACACAGGGGTTAATCCATAATTAACCCCTCTATCTATAACCTGAGTCATATTTTTACTTCATCTATATTATTATAGTTTGCAAATATTTTATAAGTATTGCATTTTGATAAATACAGGAAGATCAAAATATACCCAAACGGAAATGGGGACCAAAATGGACACAGTTTATCTGTCTATCTGATATATGTTGGTTCCAACAAGCAGCAGCCAGGTGAAAGAGTGAATGTGTGTTTTACCATCTGCATAAAGAACCAACTTGCTTCTTGGAAGCACCACAAAAAAACCAGTAAGTCAAATTATTATATGCATGATCTATACGTGTTTGGCAGATGAAAACTCTTTTAAACTCTTAAATACTAAAATCATTCTCTCTTGCAGCTTCTCATTGGTTTGAAGCTCCCAATGAGGAATGGGGATGGCGTACATTCCTTTCGCTAGCTTCTTTGAACGATGACAATGGTGGATTCATCTTCAAGGACTCTTGTGTTTGGGAAGTAGAAGTTTCTGTGCAAGCTGTAGCAAAATGATTTCGCGTTATGAATTTTATGAGTTCGAGTTTATTTTAGCTCTTGTTTCGTAGATTAGCTGTTTTTAGTATTTTAATCTTAACATGGATTTGTATCCTATCCGTTTCGGTTTACAAAAATACCAATCATATTAGCTCCACAACAACAACAACATTACTCCAATGCCTCAATGGCTCCCGCAAAAAGCGGGATAAGGGGGGATCGGATGTACGCAGCCTTACCACTGTCTTAACACAGAGAGGCTATTTTCGGATGATTCAAAATGAAAATTGCATCGAGAATTGCATGAAATGACTAGTACTTCATGAGAAAAAGAAGTGCAGTCAGTTTAGTGAGTCATTTTATTTTATTCCATTATAATCAAGAACAAAAAATATACAATGGTTCATATTCCAAGATATACAATGATTCATATTCCATTATTAGCTCTAAAAGAATACAATGGTTCATATTCCAGCTGTCTCTATAAATACTCTCTTTCTTTATTTATATTCAGAGGCATAATAGAAAACTATTTTTTTTTTAAAATACATTTTTATACGTTTGATGACCGACTTACCCTAGTATAGATGAATATATTATTTGTTGATGAATATATTATGTGAAAAATTGAAGACTTGGAAGGAATTTATATTACGAACATGTAAAAGGAAGTTAAGAGATTGAGAGGCTTACAACAAGCTGATATATATTGCTCGTTTGTGTACAAGGTTCTTGTGAAGCAATAAGGTAATTCTTCACTATGGAGTAGAGATTAGTGAGTTTTAGTTATTCGAGAAAAAACTCATATTTGGAATCAACCTTAAATAAATGAATGCCGATACAATTGTTTAAAAGCCTTACTTGTTTTTCAAAATTTAGTATTTTAATATTTATCTGTAATTATATGGACTAAATATTGATATATATTAACCAGATTGCAGATTTCTAAATTTAGAAAAAAAGTGCCTAAATCTATATTTTTAGAGATTTTTTTTTTAAGAAAACCGTGTACACCCTCACTCCAAATAAAATTGAGTTTATTGAGAATACCGAAAAATGTATTTTACAGTTTATTTTGAAGTGTGACACTTTATTATTCTCGAGTTTTCACTCATTTGTCTATTAATTAACTAAATTAGGGTTTGATGAAGAAGAGAAAGCACGAGCAAAGATGGAGAAAGAAAAAAGAGAAGGTGATTGTTGAGAAAAGAATAAAGTTGCGACGACTAGCAAGATTGCTGCTCCGAGGACTACCTCCAAAAGGATCGTAACTAATTAACTTATTTTTATTTGATTTATTATTAATTGTTAAAGTCTTGTTATTTTTTTATGAGGCTCCAAAACTATGGGCGTGCATTTTTACAATACGAACATATGTTGAATTCGTGATTGTAGTCGTTTGTGTAAATAACATGAATGTTATTGGTACCATGGATGAGGTCGATGAAGCGGTCCGCTACTTAAAATCTGAATTCGATATGAAAGACCTAGGGAGGACGATTTTGCTTGGTTAGAGTTGGAACATCGAGCCGATCGTATACTTATTTATCAGTCTGTCTATATTCATAATGTGCCCAGGCGCTTGCGCATGGGTAAGGCACACCATCTTGCTACTCCCATGGTTGGTCGAAGTCTGGAAATGAACAAGGATCCGATTCGCCCTAAACGGAGGATGAAGAGATCCTTAGAGACGAAATACAGTACCTTAGGGCAATTGATATGGTGTTGTATCTGGCTCAATGTACCCGTCCATACATCGTGTTCTCTGTAAATCTATTAGTGATATTCAGCTCCGGTCCCACGACAAGATACTGGAATGGAGTAAAATATATCTTTCGAAAGGTTCTTGTGATCTTGATTTGTTTTGTCCTTACATAAAAGAGTGATATTTCGGGAAAAATAGTTGAGGTTAAGACGATGCATACCGACGGTCGATCTTCCTCAGATATTGCAGCTAATCATGGTAGCTCGACTACAACCTCTATGAGAAACAATAATAACACAATTACTACACGGACTACCACCAATAATGACGGAAACATATACCGAACAATCGAAGGAAACTCATTGAAACATTAAATCGAATATTAAATGGTCACGGTTCCTCATGAACACTCAAATCCCCAGTCGAGTTAAACAAACTCGAAATATGGATATACAATACATATAATACGATAAAAAACATGCAATAACCCTAACTGGTTTATCAAAATCAGACTGAAATTGAAATCGAGAAAAAACCCCCAAAAAGTCAACTCTATGGATTATCAAGAAAATACCTCGATCTAATGAAGAAGAAGGATTAGATGATGCTTAATCTTCGTTATCGACCCAATAATGATGGTAGATGATGAAGGATTGCACCAAATTGCCTCCAAGTTGTCTCCCACGTGGTCTCTCGTCCGTTTATAGGGGAAGAAATGAGAAACGAGCCGAAAAATGCTGATGTCCGGTATATATCAGTACACTTAGCTCGCACTAACTGTACTCCTTAACGTGTGCTAATGATGCAGACCAGTGAAGGTTAGACGTTCTGTCCCTGCCCGTTAGCGTGCGCTAATCTTAGCCTTAGCATGCATTAACGGATCCTAATTCTAGTTCGATAGCTTCTGTCTCAGTCTCAGTATGTCATTACATTCCTTAAAGGTGCACTAATGCATTCTTAGCAGTCAGCAATTCGGCTCCAAAAGTTCGGTGCAATGACGAAACTCCTCGACAAAAATAATGACTAAGCAACACGCAACGAAGCGCTAATGATCCAAAGGGAACAATAATCACACGACAAAACACGATAGCGGCAACCATTGCGCAATGTCAAGACTACTCCAAAATTACTCATCATCAGGAAAATATCTGACGCGAGACGACAATTAATTTATGACAATTGGAATGAAAAACCTCGGGTATTACATTCTACCCCAGTAAAAATAAGTTTCATCCACTACCAAAATCGGGAGTTTAGCCGACGACTTTAATTCGTCGGCTAAATGTCAATGTCGTCGGCTTATCCCGTCAGTCGTCGGCTAAAAAACCGTCGTTCGAAATTCGTCGGCCAAGATTTAGCCGACAACACTTAAGATTCGTCGGTTAAACCTCTACCTTTTAGCCGACCACTTTTAAGAAATGTCGTCGGCTAAAATCTTTTTAAAAAACAAATATTTAGACTTTAGCCGACGAATTTTTGAAAAGTCGTCGGCCAAAACCTGTTTTAAAAAAAAAAACTTTAGCCGACGACGTTTTAAAAAGTCGTCGGCTAAAACATTTAAAAAAAATATAACGTACTTTAGCCGACGACGTTTAACAAGGTCGTCGGCTAAAACTTTTTTTTAAAAAAAATAATAAACTTTAGCCGACGACGTTTAACAAGGTCGTCGGCTAAAACCTAATATAAAAAAAAAAATTAATTCAGATTTTTGGATCCCAAAACCTGTATTTTTGCACCTGCAATTTTTATACATCAGCTCCCATTATCAACAACGCACAACACATTCAACTAATACCATCAATAATAGGCCCAACATTATATGCAACACAACGCACAACATATTCAAGAATATAAATTTCATCAACATACTAGTGGTTTAGTCCATGGGGGTACCGCCTGTAGTGCGACCCCCATGTGAAAAGTTGACATGTGGCGCATATATATATATATTTAAAAATTTAAGGATACAATTAATTAATATAATAATTCAAATTGGTGAACTTTCAAATTTTACGCTTTTGAATTTCTAAGATTTCCAGTTTTAAACCCTTACTATAGGTAGTAGGCACTACCAAAAAAGTACTTTAGCCGACGACCCGAAAAAAACGGCCGACGACTATAAAGTGTCGTCGGCTAAACTTCGCACTTTAGCCGACGACTCGTTTTACCGTCGGCTAAAGTGTTTTAGCCGACGACTTGGCGGAGGTCGTCGGGTAAAGTTCGAAATAGTCGTCGGCTATATTAAAGAGGTTTAACCGACGACCGAAATAACGTTTAGCCGACTGAAAAAAAAAAACATTTTCGCCGACGACTTGATCTCGGTCGTCGGCTAAACCCCTTTCGAAAAAAATAATAATATTGCAACGGTTTAGCCGACGACCTAGATCAAGGTCGTCGGCTAAACACTTTTTCAAAAAAAAAATATTATACTTTAGCCGACGACCTTTATCTATGTCGTCGGCTAAACCCCTTCCGAAAAAAAATAATATTGTAATGGTTTAGCCGACGACCTAGATCGAGGTCGTCGGCTAAACACTTTTTCAAAAAAAATAATATACTTTAGCCGACGACCTGATCTAGGTCGTCGACTAAACTCCTTCCGAAAAAAAAATAATATTGTAATGGTTTAGCCGACGACCTAGATCGAGGTCGGCGGCTAAACACTTTTTTCGAAAAAAAAAAAATAATATACTTCAGCCGACGACCTCGATCTAGGTCGTCAGCTAAACTCCTTCCGAAAAAAAATAATATTGTAATGGTTTAGTCGACGACCTAGATCGAGGTCGGCGACTAAACACTTTTTCGAAAAAAATAATATACTTTAGCCGACGACCTCGATCTAGGTCGTCGGCTAAACTCCTTCCGAAAAAAAAAAAATATTGTAATGCTTTAGCCGATGACCTGATCTAGGTCGTCGGCTAAACTTACAAGTGAAAATTATTTATAGTTCAGGGAACACCAACCCAATCTTGCCCCTCTCCCCGCTAAAGAGCACATTTCTATTCCCGATCCTGTCAGTTATTCCCGAAAAAAGCTTGTGAGTTGCTACTTTGAGTTGTGCTAGCTGGAGTGACGAAGGTTTCTACCGGTTGTTATAATCACCATTTCGATTAAGGTACGTATTTTATTGTATTTTTTATTGTGATTTCGAAACTTTATATTATTCATGTTACATTCGATAGCTTTTATGTAAAACGATTAAGTTTTATGATGATAATCATTATGATTAATTGTTTGTTGTGATTTCATTTATAATTTGAACAATATTAGTTAGTTGGCTTAATATTGGAAAATGTATACATTTTCAGGATGGACAAGAGTTGGATTGGGTTACGAAAATGGGATCCAAGTGTAATGGATGGGATGAAGCAGTTTATGAGATTTGTAAAAGAGCACGCGGTGGTAATACGTTGACCTACCGTCCATGTAATAAATGTAGATGTCGCAGGTGATATGTTTCGTTTTCCATTTGATGAGGTCCAGGAACACCTAAAGAAGAATGGTTTTGGAGTAAATATACATGTTGGATATACCACGGTGAAGCACCGACTCGTTATTCCGTATGATCACGGACAATTTAGTGGTAACGACGGGTTCATCGATCCAAGAGGAGGTTGATTGATGATGTGTTTGGTTTTTGGAGACGTTTGTACCAACCGAGCAAATCCCACGACCCTCAGAGACCGTTGCCTTGCAATCACGCTGGGCTTGACAGTCTGACAAGCTAATTCAACTCCAATGCCCTCTATACCTGTGGTGTAATATGACTGTTCTTGATTGTGTCATGGAAACGATGAGATTAAAGGTGGAAAACAAATCATCCATCAAGTCTGTAGATGATTACTTGGAGCTTACGAGTAATATGCTTCCACAGGGTCATCATCTTCCTAATACATATTCAAAAATGAGACGAATTTTGAAAGATCTTGGTCTTTCATACATTAAGATCCACGTCTACATGTATGATTGTGTTCTATTCTGGGGGCATCCTAATGAAGACCTCACGAGATGTCCTGTATGTGATACAGAGAGATATAGGATAACTCCTTCTGGAAAAGAGAAACCGATGAAGGTACTTTGGTATTTTCCACCGAAGGACAGGTTGGAACGGCTTTTTATGTCTCCTCACACGGCAAAAGAAATGAGATAGCATGCCGAGCCGCGCACTAATGACAAGGATACTATGATACACCCTTCAAATGGAGAAGCGTGGAAGCATATAGATAGGGAGTATCCGAATTTTTCTTCAGATATCCGAAATGTGAGGCTCGGGATTGCATCTGATGGTTTCAACCCTTTTGGTAACATGAGTCTTTCATATACCATATGGCCTGTTGTAGTGATTCCTTACAATCTTCCTCCGTGGATGTGTATGCGTAAGGAGTATAATATGTTGACCTTGTTTGTCCCGGGGCCGGGATATCCGGGAAAGTGTATCGATGTGTATATGAGACCTTTGATAGAGGAGCTGAAATTGTTGTGGGAGCAAGGTCATCCCACGTACGACAGTTATTCGTCTGAGATGTTCTACTTGCACGCCATATGTATTGGCACTATTAGTGATTTTCCTGCATATGGAATGCTGTCTGGATCTGTTATTAGCGGATATAGAGGTTGTCCAGTGTGTTTGAATGCAGATTGTGCTAGGTACCACTGTAGGAAAGTTATCCGAATGCGTCATCGGAAATGGCTTGAGAGGGAACATGAGTGGCGTATGGATGCTGCAGCATTTGATGGCACTGTAGAAATGGGCGAGCCACCACGACAGTGGACATGTGATGAAATACTATCAATTCTTAATGAGTACGATTTTGGTCAGCTTAGCAACCATCCTGATGTGATTGCAGCAACCCCTGAAAGGCCCGACGGGTATAAGTATTGGTCGCACAAAAGTATATTCTGGGAATTGCCTTATTGGTCCAAGTTACTGATAAGGAACTTCTTGGATGTCATGCACATTGAAAAGAATGTTTGCGAAAGTGTGGTTGGGACAACCTTAGGTTGGGATGGAAAGACCAAAGACGGGCCAAAAGCACGCAAAGGTTTGGAAGAAATGAGCATAAGAAAACATTTGTGGTTGAAAATCACAAGGGAAAACAAAAATGCCTAAGGCGGCTTACACCATCAACTGCCGAGCAGAACCGAGATATTTCTTGGATAAAGGCGCTAGGTATCCTACCGGGTATGCTGGAAATATAGGAAGATGTGTTAATTTCAGGGAGAACAAGTTAACTGGTTTGAAGAGTCATGATTGTCATATCCTACTCCAACGCCTATTTCCGGTATTTATTCGACCGTACTTACCAAAACAGGTGGTCGATCCATGTGTTGCATTGTCAAGATTTTTCCAGAAATTATGTACGAGAGAAGTCAAGAGATCTGATTTGCATAAAATGCAACATGAGATCATCTATATCTTGTGCAAGTTTGAGCGAATATTTCCTCCAAACTTTTTTGACCTCATGCCTCACCTCATGATCCCACATTCCCAGGCAGTTATTGGTCACTGGTCCAGTGCACTACACGTGGATGTACCCGGTTGAAAGGTAACATAATTTTGTATGATATATATATATATATTGTCAAATTAAGTATGATTTTTAACACAATGACAATATTACTGGCAACTCGGTGATTACAAAGACTTCATGGCCAATAAGTCTGCACCAGAAGGATGCATTGCAGAATCTTACCTTGCGTCGGAGTGTATTACGCATATTAAGTTGTATTTGGGCACATTCGAGCCCCTTTCCCGCTCTATTCCAGCAGATAAAATACAATTCAATCTTTCTATCATATCCACTGAGGTTGACGTCTATGGGAGGTTGCCAGGAAGACAATTAGACCCGTACGAGTCACGAATTGCACATTGGTGGATATTGCTCAATTGTCCAGAAGTTCAGTACTGGAAAGACATCCACTTGTCATGCGATATAGTGCGAGGTGACACTAGATTCCACAATGACACTATTGCCCACTATTTTGGAGAATGGGTACGTATACATTCAGTTGCTATTGCATTTTGGACTTAAGATATTTTTTTAGATAAAAATTTTATTTACGACAGATGACACACATACAAGATGACGGACACCCTAACTGGTCGCGTGAACTTATGCTTCTTTCTATGAAGCCGGTTATGTCAAGAATTTATTCGATGGCCAAAGTCAACGGTGTCAGATTCGTATGCCTTGAGAGAGACCAAAAAAGAAGCTGTCAAAATTCTGGGGTTATGATAGATGGTGGATATTTCGGTGTTCTTTTGGAAGTGGTAGAACTAATTTACGGGGAAGGCATGACAATTTACTTGTTTAAGTGTCGATGGTAAGACACCAGTCTTGGAACCGATATGCAAGACGACTACGGGCTGTTATCTGTTGACACTTCCACTTCATGGTATGAAGGTGATCCGTTTGTATTTGCTACATCAGCAAAGTCGGTGTATTATTTGGACGACTTGGTGAAGAAAGGCACATGGAAGGTAGTGAACGTTGTGACAACGAGGAATATTTTTAGTGCTGCTACACTGGGAGAAACAACAGGTACTGATGATGATGATGCTTATCAAGAGCCAAATACAGCAAATATTCCACCATCAACGACAATTACAATGAATAATGTTCCTGAAGCACGAGTCGTCCGACTCCGTGGTGATGCTCGCAGGTACGTTGACGTTGATACAAACGAATTACTTGAAAATTCTGATGACGATAATGTGGATGACTTGAGGCATATGTTGCCGGATATCAACTCAGATAATGAGACAGACTGTAGTGATGACTCAAACTATGAGCCATAAATTTAGTAGATGTATATTTTCATTTGTTAAATATAATTAAAAAAATAGTAATAATAATAATCATAATCATAACATTAATATAATATCAATATCAATAATATTATTAAAAAAAACGGGGGGGTTAGCCGACGACCGACATATAAGTCGTCGGCTAAAGTTTTTTAAAAAAAATTATACTTTAGCCGACGACATATAAGACGGTCGTCGGCTAAACCCCAGCAATCACTCGACCGTGTTAGACAACACGGTCGGGTCAGGCATACAGTGTGTTTTCCCATTCTAGGCAGGTGCGACACGGCCCGTGTCTCCTGACACGGTCGACTAATTTTTTTTAAAAAAAAATTAAACTTTAGCCGACGACTTATAAGATGGTCGTCGGCTAAACACCCGACCGTGTCCAACGACATGGCCTGTGTCGCACCTGCCCAGAAATTGAAAACACACTGTTCGCGTAACCGGACCGTGTTTTCTATCACGGTCGGGTCATTGCTGTGGTTTAGCCGACGACCGTCTTATATGTCGTCGGCTAAAGTATAATTTTTTTTTTTAAAAAACTTTAGCCGACGACGTAGATCTTGTCGTCGGCTAAACCCCCACCTTTTATACGTTTTCTCTACCTCCCTTTTATTATTTTCTTCTTCTGATAAGATCTCTACCGCCCGCCGATCGTCACCCAGCCCCAACCGCCCGTCACCTAGCCGCCCGTCACCTAGCCCCCGTCCCGCCGATCGTCACCCAGCCGATGGTCCCGTCGCCCGGTCTTCTGGTATAAGACGATCGTCCCGTCGCCTGTACGAGCCCCATCCCCACCGCCCGACGAGCCCCGGTTCCATCGCCCGCCCGCCCGCCCGACGCCCTCCGCTCGTCGCCCGCCAGCCCGGCCGCGGTAACCCTTGTCCTTATTTTTTTTATTTTGTTTGTTGAATTTATTGTATTTGTTTGATGAATTTGTTTAGATTATGTGATGAATTAGATAAATTGTTCAATGAGTTGTGATGCAATATTTGATGAATTTAGTATTTTCAATATTTTGTGTTTAATGAGTTGTGAATTTGATGAATTTGTTTGAGGAGGAAGGGATTGTATAGCCGGCGTTAATCGAAAGATTAACGTGGTATGGCATTGGTAATTAATGTTGTGTTGAATTGTGAATTTGATGAATTTGTTTAGATTATTTGATGAATTTGTTTAGAAATATTTGATGAATTTGTTTGAGGAGGAAGGGATTGTGTAGCCGGCGTTAATCGAAAGATTAACGTGGTATGGCATTGATAATTATTGTTGTGTTGAATTGTGAATTTGATTAATTTCTTTATATTATTTGATGAATTTGTTTGGAAATATTTGATGAATTTGTTTGAGGAGGAAGGGATTGTATAGTCGGCGTTAATCGAAAGATTAACGTGGTATGAAATTGATAATTACTGTTGGAATAGAGAAAACGTTGGGGAAGAAGTCGACAAAGTCGACCACTCCCGATTCGGGGGGGAGTTCGGCAGCCTCTAGTAAGGCGGATCCCGGTACACTATACATATCTCAGAGCAGCGTTCGTGCCCGCCAGATACTAGAAGCTACCGGCATGAACGCTGACGATTTTTATAGGGCGATAGATGAGCCCGCTGCACTAGCGCGGCGTTTATCCTTTCAGACACCACGGCCGACCCCCTCGCAGCTGGAGACTCGTATGCCTCTCATCCACCGACCCACGTCTAGCCCTCACACATCAGGAGATGTACGAAGTTCCTCGTCCGAGGTGCCCCACGGTCCGCCGTCGACTCTATTCATGCCTCCGATGGTTCCTACTATTCCAGAGGTCGATGAGACGGGAGCCCGAGTTGTCGTTCGATTGATTAGCCCTGACGAGGCGTACGTCTACGAGTCTTGGCCAGACAACATGTTTTGGCGGAGTTGTCGGGTTTCGAAGACGAAACTATACGAGGAGATAGAGAGGGAGAAGGAGAAGGGGAAAAATGTAGTCGAGGAGGAGAAGAAAAAGAAGAAGACTCGTGGCCAAGCAAAGGGTCTGGCGCTCGACTCGTACGTAAGTAAGCATGGCCATTATGAGATTCCTCTAGACAGACACGGCCGACCGGTGATGTCTTCTGACGCTGCGGCGTCATATAGCCGTAATGTTGGCTTTGTCATTTGGGACAGAGTCCCCGTTTTGTGGCCCGATTGGGGGGACGTGCCGCAGTGCGTGAAGGATGCTTTGAATAATGCTATGTCGGTAAGTTAATAAATATTTAATAAGTGTTTTTCAATCAACACGTAGTTCTTGAAAATGCAATATGTGATGTTTTGAAATTATTGCGTATTTATGCTGTTCATAGGTGTGGTTTGTCATTCCCGACTCTCTACAACGTACTTGGTGTGACGAGGTGCAGTCTACCAAGTAAGTCATTTTAATTTATTTTGTATCTACATTGTTTGCGTAATTTTGTTTCTTACGAATGATATATGTTGTGCAACGTGTGTTGTAGGTACAAATATTGGAAAAATGGGATGCACATGTTCTGGACAGCCTGGGGTGATACCCGAGAGGCTACCCCGGAAGAATTTAAGTTCCGGGAGTACGAGTGGAAGTGGCTACGCGGCTATTTTCGCGACCCAAAGTTCATGGTATCACTAAAATACCCTCATTTCATTCTTCCTCTTTCAGTTTTTATTTTTTTGAATTCTAAATATAAACTTCATTCTAAATAATATTTTTTCGAAGGTGACTAGCTTGACCAACACGACCAATCGTGCTGGTCTGACTGACCATCACAGTCTGGGTTCCCGGTCGTTAGCCAGAGTTGCGCACGAGGCTATTTCTTCTGATTCGTTGGACGCATTTACCTACGTGACTCAGAAAGCATTTCCTAACCGTCCCGAGGAGCATGTAAGTCCTTTTTTATTTTATTTTAGTAATAAAATAAATGCCTTTGTATCATACTTTTATTGATATTCAAATATTTATTTTCATATTAACTTAGGAGCGTGTGCGAGAGGAGTCTCAGAGGATGCTTGCTGACACCGACCTCGATTCTGCCATTGGACAGATCGATCAGGCCGATCCTTATGTTCGCGCTAGGGTGTGGGGTACCGTCTACCCTCCTAGAGGTAGACGGTACCGCACTAAGATGATGGGAGCCGAGGGTCACCATGTATTGAAAGATACCCCCGGCTTCCAGCGCCCTCGCGGACGGGATGCACAGACTGCCTATCTCGAGGAGCAGTTGAGGGCAGAGAGGGAGCTCCGAGCTCAGAATGAAAGGAGGACTCAGACGCGGTTACATGAGAACGAGCAGAGGACTGAGTCGCGGTTAGAGAGTTTCCAGAGACAGCAGTAGGCCATGATGGACTATATGATGACGCTCACTCAGACCATTACTCAGGCTGGACTGCAGGCACCTGCTCCACCGCCTTCTCTCTTCGGACAGACCCGTCTTCACAGCCTCATGATGAGGATCTAGGGGATGGTGGTAATCCTTCTACTACTACATTTCGACATTTAGATGATTTTGGCTGTGGATTGTAGTTGTGTTGTTGTAGTACTCTTGCATATTTATATTTGTGTTACAATTCTGTAAGTGATTTTATTGACGCTACTAGTATGTTGATGAAATTAATGTTCTTGAATGTGTTGTGCGTTGTGATGCATATAATGTTGGGCATATTATTAATGGTATTAGTTGAATGTGTTGCGCGTTGATTGTTGTTGATAATGAGAGCTGGTGTATAAAAATTGCAGGTGCAAAAAATACAGGTTTTGGGATCCCAAAATCTGAATTAAATTTTTTTTTTAAAAAAAGGGTTTTAGCCGACGACCGTCTTATATGTCGACATATAAGACGGTCGTCGGCTAAAATAATTTAATTTTTTTTTAAAAATGGTTTTAGCCGACGACATATAAGACGGTCGTCGGCTAAACTTTGAACTTTAGCCGACGACTACAAAAAAAGTTGTCGGCTAAACCTTGGTCGACGAATATCGACCGACGGTTTTTTAGCCGACGGCTGGCATGATTAGCCGACGACTTTGGGGTTTAGCCGACCACTTTAAGTCGTCGGCTAAAGTCTGATTTTTGGTAGTGAGGGGTCGAAACTATTTAGAAGGGGTTATATTTGAAAACTCCTACTTTCAGAAAACCCCTACTTTCAGTTTTATAAGGGTCGAATCTATTTAGAAGGGGTTATGTTTGAAAACTCATACTTTCAGAAAACCCCTACTTTCAGTTTTGTAGGGGTCGAAACTATTTAGAAGGGGTTATGTTTGACAACTCATACTTTTAGAAAACCCCTACTTTTAGTTTTGTAGGGGTCGAAACTAGGGCTTTTCTACCGTCAGGCCAGGAAAACTTGGCCTGACGTTAGGCCGGTGTTAAAATTACATATTTTTTTCATATTTGCCGATTCCAATTTGTATATTCTTCTTATTAGAGTTGAGCTGTGCGGATTGGAATCAACAAATATGAAAAAAATGCAATTTTAGTACCAACCTAATACAAGACCAAGTTTTCCTGACCTGGCGATAAGAAAATACATCTTAATTACACTACATATTTTGTCATATTTGTCGATTCAAGTTGTATATTCTTCTTGTTAGGATTGAACTCTACGGATTGGAATCGATAAATATAAAAAAATATGTAATTTTAACACCGACCTAACGTCAGGTCAAGTTTTCCTGGCTTGACGGTAGAAAAGCCCTCGAAACTATTTAGAAGGGGTTATGTTTGAAAACTCATACTTTCAGAAAACCCCCACTTTCAGTTTTGTTGGGGTCGAACATATTTAGAAGGGTTATGTTTGAAAACTTTTAATTTCTGAAAACCCATACTTTCGGTTTAATTTTTAAAATTGAATTGTACACTCCCACTTTAATTAACTCATACTTTCAGACACATGTCGAATTTTTACACGGGGCCGTACAAACAAAATACGAATATATATTCATTAATTGTATCCTTAAATTTTTAAATTATGTTAAATTTGAATTATTATATTAATTAATTGTATCCTTAAATTTTTAAATAAATTAATGAGTTTAATTTATATATATATATATGTTGGGATTCGGTGCCTAAAACGAAGGCCCAGCGGAAGCGGTAAAACGAAAATTAATTCGATCCGAATCCCTACGAGGATCGATCGAGCTACGTATATACGAATATATAAACGAAAAGCAAGAGTCGTAAGAAACTAACCCTCGAAGTCCGTTGATTAAATGGTAACCTTCTCTTGAGCTATTCCCCAAGCTTTAGTTTGATCTCTACGAGTTCAATCCGCTCCAAGCCCTTGAACGATCCAACGCCGAAAGCACCGCGTCTCTACTTGCCACGCGCCGGAAAAACGATCGGAACAACAACACTCGATTAACATCTAAGGTTACGGCTAGAATCAAGTGATGAAGCTTTTATGATTAATATTATTACACTCTAAGTGTATAATATATCTCTCTCAATGTATCTTGAATTTTCTCCAAGAAAACTCAAGAACAAAAATGAAGAAGATGATGAAGACTTGAAAAATGATTTTTTCTCTCTCTCTCTTCTATAACCTCACGGCTGGAATTTTTCAAGTGGGAAGTGAGAGTTTTTCTTCACTTTTATTCTTCAAAAATCAAGTTCAAACAATGACCAAATCACCAACTTTATTCACAAGAGATAATATTCCCTTCATAAGTCTTTGGTCTCCAGTTATAAAATTGGAGACAAAGACCAAGAATAAGGTTGGTGAAATGAGGCAGCCATCTAGAAGAACCGGGATGAGTTCGGTCTGTTTCGGACTCCGTGAGTCCAAACAGATAAACTCCTATTCCGTTCCGATGTATTTGTATCGATTAATTAATCCAATCAATTAATCACATTAAATACATAATAACATAATTAATTTCTCCAAGAAATAATTATATTTATGAATTAAATTAATCACCCAGTAATTTATTTAATTCGTTAGGTCGTAAATTAATTTATCCAATAAATTAATTTAGACATCCAATGTCCCAAAATCAATTAGACATCCAATGTCCAATAAATTAGATATCCAATATCTAATATTTATAATGAGAGATTAAGCTCGATTCATTCCGTCGTCAATCCTAATGCGCGACTCGGTAGGTCCATCTCAGTCAGCAATGGGAGGAACCAAAGAGTAGTAGCACCACCTAGCCAGCCTGGTGGCCTACACTGTACCCTGACTGAGAACGAATGATTTGGATCATTCAAGAACCATTCTGTCGTGAATACCAGTATACGTATAAACCCTTCTTTCAAATGTCCCGATCAAGTTATAGGGTCACGGTCAGTCAAACCCCATCTCTACTTGACACTATGCATGCGTTAATGCAAATCGAGATCATCAAGCTGTCGTGTATCTAATACAACTAGCTCCAATGCTTTGGCCAAAGACTTATGATCTCATCTGCCAATAACCGCATAGGACATATAACCCGCTCACTAACGGGAGAAAGAATTACATCTTGGTATTCGCAGATCGCTACTTGCCCGTCAAGATGCACGTCGAGGTTGACCCCGCCTTCCGGTTTAGTGGTCGAACTACTCTAATGAAAATCTTGACGTCACAAGCACATCCCTACTAAATCCTCAAGTCGAAGGTTCACGAATACCTATCACAACCTTTCGATTCCGTCATTGACTGTCCCGAAGTGAAATCCGTGTGACGAATCGAGGGTGAGTCGGTTCGAGTATACTAATCCAATTAGCATACCTATAACGTGTGCTCCAACTAACCATTAGCGTTCGACAGGCACTCTCCATGTCAAAAAACACGTCATACAAGTCTTCACATAAACTTAACGCTCAGTCAAGTTTCATCGACTTGCGAACGATTAAGTATTTGAGCTATAACCTTTCCAGTGCCAACCCCCTTATCCAATAAGGAGTGGAACGTTTTGCTCTCAAATACACGGACTAGTTTCTATATGTTTATTTACGAGTTAGGAATGTCAGTAACTACCAGTAAATAAAGAAACATTCATTTGCCTTATATAAATGATTTACATAATTACAAGTGCAATGCCCTCACTCAATATCCTCTGAGTGGCATTCGAGGGCATACTCCTAACAATATATATATATATATATATGTCAACTTTTCACATAGGGGTCGCACTACATGCGGTACCCCCATGGACTAAACCCATACTAATAGCGTCAACAAAATCACTTACACAATTCTAACACAAATATAAATATACAAGAATACTACAACACAACAACTACAATCCACTACCAAAAATATCTAAATATCGAAATGAAGAAGTAGAAGGATTACCACCATCCCCTAGATCATCGTCACGAGGCTGTGAAGATGGGGTCTGTCCGAAGAGAGAAGGCGGTGGAGCAGGTGCCTGCAGTCCAGCCTGAGTAATGGTCTGAGTCAGCGTCATCATATAGTCCATCATGGCCTGCTGCTGCCTCTCGAAACTCTCTAACCGCGACTCAGTCCTCTTCTCGCTCTCATGTAACCGCATCTGAGTCCTCCTTTTATTCTCAGCTCGGAGCTCCTTCTCCGCCCTCAACTGCTCCTCGAGATAGGCAGTCCGTGCATCCCATCTGCGAGGGCGCTGGAAGCCCGGGGTATCTTTCAATAGACTATGACCCTCGGCTCCCATCATCTTAGTGTGGTACTGACTACCTCTAGGAGGGTAGACGGTACCCCACACCCAAGCGCGAAGATAAAGATCGACCTGATCGATCTGTCCAATAGCGAAATCGAGGTCGGTATCCGCTAAGTCCGGATACTGCTCCCGAGCAATCTCAGCAAGCATCCTCTGAGACTCCTCCCGCACACGCTCCTAAGTTAATATGAAAATAAATATTTCAATATCAATAAAAGTATGATACAAAGGCATTTAGTTTATTACCAAAATAAAATAAAAGTCACATAGGCAAATGCGTCCAACGAATCAGAAAAGGTGGCTTCGTGCGCAACTCTAGCTAACGACCAGGTGGGCGGCGGGACGGGAGCGGGCGGACGGCGGGTGGGCGGCGGGACGAGAGCTGTTGGACGGCGGGCGATCGGTCGGTCGGTCGGGCGGCGATGTGTTGGCGGGGGTCGGGGGGCTCACTACCAAAATTAACACTTTAGCCGATGACCCGTAAAAAAACAGGCGATGACTTTAAAGTATCGTCGGCTAAACTTTGCACTTTAGCCGACGACTCGTGTTGCCGTCGGCTAAACAGTTTTAGCCGACGACTTGATGTAGGTCGTCGGCTATAGTGCAACATAGTCGTCGGCTATAGTAAAGAGGTTTAGCCGGCGACTCTTGAGATTGTTTAGCCGACGAAAAAAAAGACGTTTTAGCCGACGACTTGATCTGGGTCGTCGGCTAAACCCTTTTCCAAAAAAAATAAATAAATTTTTAGCCGACGGAAAGATCTAGGTCGTCGGCTAAACCCTTTCGAAAAAAATGGGGTTTAGCCGATGACCTAGATCAAGTCGTCGGCTAAACCTCCAAGTGAAAATTATATATAGTTCGCGGAACACCAACCCAATCTTGCCCCTCTCCCCGCTAAAGAGCACCTTTCTACTCCCGACCCTGTCAGTTATTCCCGAAAAAAGCTTGTGAGTCGCTACTTTTAGTATTGCGACCTTGCGAAAAAGATCAACCCGGTTCTTGGAAATCCCTTTATGTGTTTTTTGAGTTTGTGTTGCTAGTTTGGGTTGTGCTAGCTCGAGTGACGAAGGTTTCTACCGGTTGTTATAATCACCATTTCGATTAAGGTACGTATTTTATATTATTTTTTATTGTGATTTCGAAACTTTGTATTATTCATGTTGTACATTCGAAAGCTTTTATGTATAATGATTAAGTTTTATGATGATAATCATTATGATTAATTGTTTGTTGTGATTTCAATTATAATTTGAATAATATTAGTTAGTTGGATTAATATTGGAAAATTTATACATTTTCAGGATGGACAAGAGTTGGATTGGGTTACGAAAATGGATCCAAGTGTAATGGATGGGATGAAGCAGTTTATGAGATTTGTAAAAGAGCACGACAGTGGTAATACGTTGCACTATTGCCCGTGTAATAAATGTAGATGTCGCTGTAATATCCGCAATTTTCGATTTTCGGCAAATTTCTTTTTTCGGCCGGAGTCCGTTTTGATGACTCGCTCATTACCGTTTCGTCATTTCGAGAATGATTAATTCTGCACTTTTTGTCATCCGAGTTCGTTTCGGTATCGTTTTGTTGACTTCCGAGCTTTTTAGCGACTTTTCCGCACTTGAGTTCGATTCTTGCAAATCTCGTCCGAAACTGTTGTTTCGAGTTTCTCGTAAGTTCATTTGATGTTATTATTCATGTTGCGAGCTTTGGTTTGGTGTTTCGATCGCGTATCTGATAAGTGGTAATTTTACCACATTTTTCTAGGATTTTATACTAGGTTTTTATCTCGTTTCGTGATTAATGTGCTCGTATTTGGCTTATTTATGATTAGTCGAGCCGTATTACGCGTTTGGGTTGGTTTTAGTGTGTTTGCAGGTTTTTAGAGCCAAAAGGACCCAAAACGAGACAAAGGACCGAGAGTCGAGTCACGAACGGAAGAAACGGATTTTTTGCAAGAGACAGACCACCCTATCGGCCCAGCCTATCGGCCGGTAGGTGCGTCCGAAAGGTGTTCCTGCCCTACCGAGAGAAAGTCGATCGACGAACCAACTATCGGCCAGCCTATCGGCCGATAGGCCAGTCCGATAGGCGGCCCAGCGGACTCTCGTATTTTGACGGATTATAACTCTTTTGGATAGATTTTGTTTCCTAGATTAGGGCTAATCGGGATTTTAACCCCCTTAGGCTATATAAACCTCCTTTGAGACCTAGTTTTACCATCTTCCACCATCTACGATCATCTTTGATCATCTTGGATCATCTTGGATGATTCTTTTTCATCTTTTATCATCTTTTGCAATCTTTTACATATTTTGGCAAGATTAATTCTTGGGATACAAGAACTTTTTGGAGGCAGCAATTATTATTGTTTTTCGGAGATTGAAGACTCGGAGTTCATCCGTAAGGGTTGTAATCTCTCTTTTCATATTAATAATATGCATTCTTCATCTATTTCTTGTTTAATTTTAATTATGTCTGGCTAAATTCATTGATTGATTCTAGGGTTAGTAAATTTAATTGATGTTCACATGATGTTCCTTTGATTACCTTTTTACCTTTCATCCTAGGCTTGTGATCAAGATGTGTTAAATCTCATGCTAGATTAAAGGGCCCTTAATCGATGCATGTTAGCTAATTGATTTTGCCCGGAAGGATTAATTAATTAGTGGAAATACTTGATACACAATATGATTTAATCTTGAGACCTGACGGAGAAAGATAAATCATAGATAAATAAGTTGGCGCTTTTTAAGTGATTTAAATTCTTTGAGCCCTGGCGGGGAAAAGGGTTTAAATTAACTATCTTTCTAGGTTGCCTTGATCGGAATTCTAGATCGGCTGAGTGATTATTTCTAGGATTGAATTAAAATTTGGGGAAAAGGAATCAAGTGAATGGATTGTGTGAACTCAATTAGATGATACTACCCTAGGATCAATTACCTTTCGACTTGTGATTTTTTCTTGCTAATTTGCTTTATTTGCTTGCTTTAGATAATTCATCTTTTATTTAATTTTTATTTTTTCGATTTTTAAAGTTAGATAATTAGTAACAAACAAAATTTTCGGATTCCTAAATAGCAGCCAAATTTTGAGTAGAGTTACTTCCTTTATTTTCGACACATCAATTCCCTTGGGTTCGATACCTTGGAAATACTTCGAGGTTTTACAAATTTTAAAATTGATCGGATTTGAAGACCATACTACGCGAATCCTAGCGATCAATTTTTGGCGCCGTTGCCGGGGAATTGATAGAAAACTTAAGGGGATAATTCGAAAAAGAAGAGATTGTTAGTTTAGGTTGTTTACTATTATTATTAATATTCGATCTCGTTTCCTCACATCTTGTTTTCTCTTCCTTGTAGGCGGTGCATGATCACAAGATCCCAAGGAAAGGACTTATTTCCTTTGGATCCGGAAATCGAGAAGTCTTTGAGGAGGAAGAAGCAAGAAGCGAGAACCGAGACTATTTCCATACTTTTCGTTGATACCATGGCCGGCATTGTTGACCCACCACGAGAACTCGCTCGTCCCGAGAAGATCCCTTTGAATGCCCGCTTTCGACCTAAGCTGGACGATTATCAAGAAGGAGGTTGGGGAAAGATTGATGCCAACAACTTCGAGCTGAAGCCGTCCCTCATCGCTACGGTGAAGTCTCAAACATACGGAGGAGGAGTTAATGAAGATCCAAACGCTCACCTTGAGTCGTTTTTGGACATATGTGCCACCATCAAGCAAAACGGAGTGCCTCCGGATGTCATTAAGCTCCGCCTATTCCGGTTCTCCTTAGAAGACGATGCGCTAGATTGGTACAAGAGCCTAGATCGGAAGGAAATTGGTACTTGGAGAGAGATGACCCGGTTGTTCTTAGCACAGTTCTATCCTCCCTCGAAGGTGCAAAAACAAATCAACGATATCTTGCAATTCGAGCAATATGAGGATGAATACTTATACGAGGCATGGATCCGATTTAAGAAGCTACTTCGCAAATGCCCACAGCATGGAATTGACAAGGAGGAAATCTACATTAGGTTTTATCGGGGTCTGACGAGGAAGGCAAGAAGAGAGTTGGACTATTCATCGAAAGGGGGATTTCTTGCTAACGATTATGAAGAGGCCAAGAATCTCATCGAGCTAGCGGTCAACAATGATTACGAGGAGGTGACCGATAGGAAGATGACGAGAAGAAAGGTCCCATCTGGTGACGAGGACGCCTACGGTGATTTAAAGGCGAAATTTGAAAAACAACAAAAAGAGCTTGAGATACTAAGAAAGAAGACTTTAGGAGTCAATGCAGTTTTTGAAGAGCTAAACGAGCCTACTGCAATTGAGGAGGATGTGAATTACGTGCAAGGAGGAAACTTCCGGCAAGGGGGAAATAGGGGAAACTATTATCCGAACAATCGAAACCACCCTAATTTCTCCTATGCCAACCCGAACAATGCTCTCCAGCCACCAAAGGGATTTAACGTGAAAAACGGGGTTATTCAAGAGCCGATTGCTAAGACACCGATGGAAGAGATGTTGGAACGGTTAGAGGCAAGTCAAAAAGATTTTATTTATAAAGCAGACAAGAGGTTCGGGGCTTTCGAGCATAGTGTGACATCTATTGGAAACTCAGTGATAGCCTTGACAAAGCAGATGTCGATGGTGGAGACCCAAATGAGTCAAATGGCGAACGCCCAAGCCGGATTTCATAAGCCGGGCCATTTTCCGAGCAGCACCGAGACCAACCCGAAGCCGCAACAATGCAACGCAATCGAGCTTCGGAGTGGGACAAGGTACAGTAATCAGGGGACTGAAGCTGAGAAATCTGGAATGAGGATGCATTAGAAACGGGAGCCGAGAACGAGAAAGAAGATGAAATGCAGCAGGCCCATCGGCCAAGCCTATCGGCCGATAGGCCCACTCGATACCCAGACAGAATGCCGGCAGTTAAGCCTATCGACCCCCCTATCGGTCGAAAGGCTCCTGGAAGTTCGAATGTGAAGGATTTTGAGGTAAAAGCTCCATTTCCACAGCGATTGGCCAAGTCGAGACATGATGAAAAGCTTCAACGATTTATCGACATGTTTCAAAAGGTGAATATCAACATTCCACTTCTAGACGCTTTGAGAGACATGCCGGGGTACGTTAAATTCTTGAAAGACGCTGTGGCAAGAAAGAGGAAGTTGGGAAAGTTTGAAACAATAAATTTGACAGAGGAGTGCAGCGCTATCATTCAAAACAAGCTCCCGCTCAAGCAGAAGGATCCGGGACGTTTTACTTTGACATGCATGATTGGCGACCAAACGTTCCGTAATGTGTTGTGTGATCATGGGGCAAGCATAAATCTTATGCCTCTATCCATCTTTAAGAGGTTGAAGATTGGGGAGATGAAGCCGACTACCATTTCTCTACTCATGGCGGACCGGTCGATCTCTTATCTGAGGGGAGTTGTGGAGGATGTGTTCGTTAGAGTCCAACACTTAGTCTTCCCGGCCGATTTCGTAGTTCTTGATATGCCCGAGGACGAGAATCAACCATTGATCTTTGGGAGACCGTTTCTAGCGACGGGGAGAGCACTTATCGACGTCCAAGAGGGTGATCTTACTTTCCGGGTTAATGATCAAAATCTGAAAATTTCAATCTATGACGCGATGAAGAAGCCCGAGGATGCGCCCGAGGAATGTTATGAAATTGAGTCTATTATGCCGCCCCTGACCGACTTGTTGGAGCATTGCATTTCACACTCCATTTACTCACATTCCGATGTTGAAGAAATTTACGAGGATTTGCCAAAGTATGTTCGAATGTTGGAGGCGAACGAGAGTCGATCTAATGAGAGGGACGTATGCTATCTTGATATCAACAAACCCGTTCAAGGGGGAGTTGTCGCTGAAGACCCGGAATGAATGAGGTATCGTATAGCTAAAGACGTTAAACGTAGCACTTGTTGGGAGGTAACCCAACGTATGTATATTAGTTCGTTTTATTCGTTTGTTTTCGATTTTTCGTTTGCGTGATTTTTGTAGTTTCTAGTTTCGTAGTAGCTTTGTTAGTTTTGTTAAGTTCTAATCCATGCACGCCGAGTTTTGGATACTTGCAGGTCTTTAATCGCCATATCCAAGCAAAAACGGGACCAAGTACGAAATAGAACGAGTTGAAAAATTTTTTGAGACAGAAGATCCTATCGGGCGAGCCTATCGGCCGATAGGCCCGGCCGATAGGCTGAGGAAAATTAACAGAATTTTTATGTTACAAGCAGTGGTCGATAGGCAGATCCTATCGACCGATATCCCGCCCGCTATGATCCGAGCTCGCCGACAAACCCGCCATTTCCGCCACAGTGATCAGGTACTCCATTAACAAAGCCACTCCTTTCTCTTTTCAAACTTATTCCTCCTTTGGGATGCGAAATAAGTTTGGGGGGGGGGGGGAAGAAGTGCGGCTTTGTTAATTTCTTTACGTGTGAGTACCTTGTTTGCCTTGTATCATTATTTGCTTGTGTTGGTGCCCGTTGTTTTTATTTGTGCTTATCATATTGGTGTTGCGTGGTTTTGGCTTTTGTTGCTTAGTTTTTAGTTTTTTTTTTATGTTTATTTTCGTTTGGTGTGTTTGCTAGTTTCTATTTTTTTAGGTCGTAGTAGTGTTTTGCTTTCGTGTTTGCTTTTATTTGCTTTTCGTTGTTTGCTTTGAGGCCTTGCTTGTCTTAGTTTTTCTTTATTCGTGAATTTTTCGTGCTTCTATTTGTGTGATACCGATGTTACGACACTGTTTTTCTCTCTGAAGAAACGGTCGAGTTTTAGTCGAGTTGTAGTCAGTTATTTCTGTTTTGCATAGTATTCATTTAGGTTCAAAATTTTTCGTGATTGTAGAGGTCTTGGCAGATAAGAGACGATACATACTTGTTTTAAAATCACCGTCAATACGTTTGGTTACATCTTCCGGATAGTGAGTCGTACTGTTTCTTTAGTCGTGTTGGCACTTAGATTGAGTTTAGAGTCGGTCAGTTTTTCCCAAAAGTCGAGATAATGTTGTTCTATGAAGAGAAGTCTAGTAACCGGGGGCATTCGCGTGACCCGCTGTTTACCCTCGCGTAAAACGACGACTCTGATTAGACTAGTGAATTAGATATTTCACATGTGCCAATGATAGGGAGCCTAGTAACCGGGGGTATTCGCGTGACCTGCTGTTTACTCTCGCGCAAAACGGCGACCTTGATTCGAACATGCGGAAATTACATATTCGAGTTGTTTCTCCGCTGTAGACGGGAACTTAGTAACTAGAAGCATCCATGTGCCCCATGAGTGTCTTTTACGTCTAACGGTTTCCTAATACATGAGAATGGAAGTTCCACCCTAGGATTACCCCGATGAAACATCCCGAGATCCTAACCTAGTGGTCAACTCGAATCAAATTCTCGCACCACTATATATAAGGGAATACTGTCCGAGGTTTATTTGTTATGAAACTCGTGAAAATTGTGCCACTAGACTGTGTTACGGGACGAACTAGCTTGTTTATTTTAGCCTTTCATATTGACGGTCGATTTGACTCACGTTTTGTTAATCTTTGAGCTGGATTTTCTTCATGAACGAATGATTAGGACTGAACTTGACTACTTTGCGGAATCATTATTCTGAGTGCAGCTCGCTTTTACGACACTCGGATTATTTAGAGAGAATTACAGGATAGTATTGATTAGGTTGAACACTATGAGTTGCACGATGATTCACGACATTTTTTTTTCTTTTCTTTTTGTTGTTCGGGACGAACAAGGTTTAAGTTTGGGGGGGTTTGATAAGTGGTAATTTTACCACATTTTTCTAGGATTTTATACTAGGTTTTTATCTCGTTTCGTGATTAATGTGCTCGTATTTGGCTTATTTATGATTAGTCGAGCCGTATTACGCGTTTGGGTTGGTTTTAGTGTGTTTGCAGGTTTTTAGAGCCAAAAGGACCCAAAACGAGACAAAGGACCGAGAGTCGAGTCACGAACGAAAGAAACGGATTTTTTGCAAGAGACAGACCACCCTATCGGCCCAGCCTATCGGCCGATAGGTGCGTCCGAAAGGTGTTCCTGCCCTACCGAGAGAAAGTCGATCGACGAACCAACTATCGGCCAGCCTATCGGCCGATAGGCCAGTCCGATAGGCGGCCCAGCGGACTCTCGTATTTTGACGGATTATAACTCTTTTGGATAGATTTTGTTTCCTAGATTAGGGCTAATCGGGATTTTAACCCCCTTAGGCTATATAAACCTCCTTTGAGACCTAGTTTTACCATCTTCCACCATCTACGATCATCTTTGATCATCTTGGATCATCTTGGATGATTCTTTTTCATCTTTTATCATCTTTTGCAATCTTTTACATATTTTGGCAAGATTAATTCTTGGGATACAAGAACTTTTTGGAGGCAGCAATTATTATTGTTTTTCGGAGATTGAAGACTCGGAGTTCATCCGTAAGGGTTGTAATCTCTCTTTTCATATTAATAATATGCATTCTTCATCTATTTCTTGTTTAATTTCAATTATGTCTGGCTAAATTCATTGATTGATTCTAGGGTTAGTAAATTTAATTGATGTTCACATGATGTTCCTTTGATTACCTTTTTACCTTTCATCCTAGGCTTGTGATCAAGATGTGTTAAATCTCATGCTAGATTAAAGGGCCCTTAATCGATGCATGTTAGCTAATTGATTTTGCCCGGAAGGATTAATTAATTAGTGGAAATACTTGATACACAATATGATTTAATCTTGAGACCTGACGGAGAAAGATAAATCATAGATAAATAAGTTGGCGCTTTTTAAGTGATTTAAATTCTTTGAGCCACAGCGGGAAAAGGGTTTAACTTAACTATCTTTCTAGGTTGCCTTGATCGGAATTCTAGATCGGCTGAGTGATTATTTCTAGGATTGAATTAAAATTTGGGGAAAAGGAATCAAGTGAATGGATTGTGTGAACTCAATTAGATGATACTACCCTAGGATCAATTACCTTTCGACTTGTGATTTTTTCTTGCTAATTTGCTTTATTTGCTTGCTTTAGATAATTCATCTTTTATTTAATTTTTATTTTTTTGATTTTTAAAGTTAGATAATTAGTAACAAACAAAATTTTCGGATTCCTAAATAGCAGTCAAATTTTGAGTAGAGTTACTTCCTTTATTTTCGACACATCAATTCCCTTGGGTTCGATACCTTGGAAATACTTCGAGGTTTTACAAATTTTAAAATTGATCGGATTTGAAGACCATACTACGCGAATTCTAGCGATCAGTATCGTGATTTTCGGACGTTTTGGGCCATTTTCGTAATTTCCCAAAGTTTTGGGTAATTACTTCCGTTGTGGAATTCCGAGCCTTCGGGTGGTCGGAATTGTGTGTTCTCTTATCTCTTAGATTCTTCTTTGCGAGTACGTCGTAACCGTATCATCGATTCGTATTCAGGTTCGAGTTTCGGGGTCGTTCGGGCCGTCGGAGTTGGCCCCGACCGAGTCATGGCCGGGCAATCTGGGCCCAGGCCGGCACTGGCCGAGTCACGGCCAGTAGTGCTCGGCAGCTCCTGGCCGAGCAGGCCGCACCGTGGGCCGCGGCACATGCCGGCAGGGCTGCGGCACACTCTGTGGCATTTTTCGGCCAAAGCTATACTGGTGCCGCGGCTGCGCCGGCCGAACGCGGCACCTGCTGCCGACCACCAGGAGCCATTTTTGGGCGGTGCCGCGGCACACTCCCATTGGCCGCGGCACCGTGTAGCTTTATTATGACACTGCAGACGGGTTTTTGGCCATTTTTCTCCTCCTTCTCCTTCTCTTCCGCGGCTGAGGGTATGCTCATCATGGAGCCATGTTGTTTGACAACAAATCCTCGAAGTTATTGAGGTTATATCATCAATCAATCATCTTATATCGTCCTTTGATCCAGCGAATCAAGGTAATCTTCCTTAGAACCCTAATTTCGTGAATTTGGGGGTTTTTGCGTTTTTCTCCGATTCGTTCCGTAGTATTGATTAATTCATGATGGGTGTGATTAATCTTGGTAGTATTATTGTGTTTAACATCATTTATTCCATTGTTCTTCGTCGAATCGAAGTATATTTCTTGATTTCCTTCGAATCGACTTTTTGGGGGATTTGTCCTCGATCTCGTTTTTCATCCGTTTTTGATGGATCGATTATGGTTAAATGATATTGTTAAACATATTCTATGGATTGTATATCCATATTTCAACTTGGAATTCCGTTTTCGTGTTTTTTCGGGACGAATCGTGTTCTTGGCCGTTTTGGGGAAAACGCTTGAACTTTCGTCATTCGTTCTTTGAATTCAACGGCTTTAAGTCTTGTTAGGGAATTTATTTCATTATTGTTATTGTCCTTTGTAGTTTATGAACGCGAGTTGGCGATCGGTGGAGTCGGCGGGTTCGTAGTCGGTTCGTGTCAACTTACTCCGGTCGATTCTCCGCGTTGTTCTTATTCGAGACAAGTATCTTGCCCATACATTTCATGTTTCGTTGATATAATTCTTGATAAATGATTTTATGCGAAATCCAATGTTTAATGAACGTAAAAAGGGATTGTTATGTTCTCGATAAATGTTGTCTTTCAACGATAATTTGTATACTTCGTGAATATGTATTCTCAGAATATGTGTGTTGGTTTGGTATGTTGAAAGATAACATGATCTCTTAGAGTGAGTTAATAGACCGTAATCCTTTGCCGGGGATTACGTATTGTTATTGTGTACTTGTTCAGTAAGAACGTAATGTGTGTGATATTAGTTGCTACTCCTTGAAAGGAGGTTGTGATGCTTAATGTTTTTTGGCTTCATAAGTGATTATTGTTGTGTGCTTGATGCATGTGATTTGCCTCCGGGTATGATTGTTGAATCTCCGGGATCCATACTTGCTAGTATGGGTCGGGCGTGACCGTAGGGTTATCCAAACCGGGTATGTCTTGCGGGGACTCCGAGGTTCGTGGCTTGTTAGCCCGATGCCGAGATAACTTGTGGGGTTATCATCGGGTATGTCTTGCGGGGACTCCGAGGTTCGTGGCTTGTTAGCACGATGCCGGGATAACTTATGGTTGTGGTTTGATTATGTAATTATATGTGCTTTTAGTCACGTGACTGCGGTTACGGTGACATGTGATTTGATATAGTTTCCCTGTGGGTTATTCACTCGGGTTTGTTCTATGGGAGAATCTGAGGTCCGTGGCTTGCTAGCACGGGATGCGAATAATCTGTGGAAACAGGTTGTTATGGTATGATCGGGTCGTGGACCCCACTTGTTGTTATCGAATTTATGTTTTGGGAAACTGACTTTTGGGCTGTGTCCCTAAATGTTTTCGAAAGGCCTGAGAATTCTTAAATCTCAATGTATTCAAAACTCCCGAGGTCGTAAAATGTTTTTGACAAGATGTATATCGGGTTTACCCTATCTTTCGATTTAATCGTTTGATTAAGTGAATCACCTCGGGAAGTATGTTTATGATTAACATGTTTCGTGGAGTATGATATGTATGGCTCGTTTTCGTATTTTATACTTGCACTAGCAAAACAATGGAGTTTTGCTAACCCCCGAGTATTCGGGGGGTGGATGTCTATTTTTGCATTCAGGTTTTGGAGCATAACACAGGGTCGGCATGAAGGATGATGAAAGATGAACGATACTAATCACACGAGGATCCGTTGATGTCGTATTGGTCTAGTTGTATTTTCTTTTCAGCTATGTATCTTTTCCCCGTTGTACGGGAGTTTATTGTATTTTGACCCCTGCGTGGGTATGTGTTTGTAATTGAGTTGTATATTTTTATTGAAAGACCAAATCGGTCTACTGAGTCATTTGAGCCTTGAAGGCATTGTCGAGATGTTAAATGTTGTTACCAGCCTGGTAGATCCTCGAGGAGAGGGTCTACGGCGTGTAATATCCCTGAGTGGATTGGGGGTGTTACATAAATGGTATCGGAGCTTAGGTTGTGGAAACCTAGGCTGTCGGGTCAGTGGTGTCTATTGAGTTTTGTCTCGTCGGATTTTGTCTGACTGAGTCGTGTCGCGACGCGTCGTCTGAGTTTGTTGGTCGTGATTAGTATCGTGGGGCGATCATCATCTTCGTGCGACCTGTGACTGTAAGTCTCCCTTCTTTGTGTTGTGCCTCGTGTGACACGAGCTATTTGTATGATTATTTGTTAATTGATGGAATCCTCTTATGGATTTTTATTTCTTGATATGTGGTTATTTGACCCTCATATTTCGTTCATATGAGGAGTAGCGTTGCTGGATTGTGCATGTTTGACTTTATTTCTTTTATCCTCTGCGTGAGTTCTTTTGTAATGGCTTTCGGTATTTTACCGACTGAGTCTTATTTCGAAAACCGATTCTTTTAACCGAGTTTTTGGCATTATGGCCTTGATCATTTTGGCGAAATTCTTATGACAGTATTTAGCATTTTGTAAATGGCTTTTGTGAGTTTTTGAAATATTACCGTCATCGGCCTTTTTGGCGTTTTTGTAAATGGTTTTTAGCCTGGTGGGTTCCGGCAAGGGACCCACGGCGCTATAATGTTCCGTATAATTACCCGATTTTTTTGGGCATTCTAGCCCATTGAATTATCTTTAAAAACCTTGAGTATCTTAGAAAAATAAATTTCGAGACGTACTTTTAAAATGAATTATTTTCTCGTGGTACATACAAGGTGCCACAACATGTTTCAAAATTCTTCTACCTCGAGGACCAAAATGCTTTGAGATATTTTCAATGTTTTAGAAACACTTTTATTTCGACCCGAGGGTCGAATATTCTGAAAGTTTTTACTAAGAGAAAGTATCCTCATTTTTATCTAATGTGAAATGGCTCTCCAAAGTCTCGATAACGATGTCTCACGTTTGTACTCTTTTTTTTGAAAGGTGATACTCAAGATCAACCGGTGTTCTTCTAAAATTATTTTCAAAATGAGGTTTTCGTTTTTAAAACCTACCCATTCCCGTTTAAAGGCTAGGTATGTATGTATGATGTTCGCGTTCTCATTATGATGTTTGCTCCCGAGTATGATCGAATTGGCGGCGTGAGCGTTGAGTCGCTTTCCACATATTTGTTGTGTTAGCCCTCTGTGAGAGGTGGGATGTTGGTGTTGAATATTGTCGTCTCGTGGTGATTTCTGCGTTGTCGCGCATGTGCGAGCTGTTAGAGCTTGGTTTGATATGGACGTGGGCATCGGTAAATGTTCTGTTATGTGTCGGTTGTTTAATGTCTTGTTACCTTGCTCCTGTTTTTGTGAATTTCATGGACGAGGTCGGAGGTAATACCTGTACTATTTTGAATTCTGTATTTTCTCTTTCTTCTGTAACCCCCCCGATATATTCAGGAATATTACAGCGCCGTAAATCCTTTACATAAGGATTTACAAGGCTGAAGAATTGAACAGACATTAAAAGGTACTAACGAATGGAAATAACGGAATTACGATACAACAGTTCTGACCAAATACTAAAAATAATACAATTGTTCAACAGGAACTTAATAATACATCACCAAATTCAAATTCATCATAAATGAATTCGTACTCGAGTACTTATTGAAATAACCAATAAACAACAGCCAAATAAACCCGGCCGAATCATCACTCTGCACCCTCGTCGTCATGCAGCTCCAGTGGTTGTTTTCCCACTATCCTGGATCCTGAACATAAACACAATGTTCACCCCCGAAGGGGTTAGCACAACGATGCTAGTACAAGTACCACAACATATTATTCATATCTCACGAAGAATAATATCGTAAACGACAAAAATACCAACGAGTCTTCTCCTACGAGAAACTCATAAATGACATACACAACTGATAATCACAACATGATATCATAACATACACATGGTAATTCCGTCGATCCAACGTTCACTGCCTAGAACCCACGATGATCCCGTCAGACCAACCAGTGGTGGAAAACCCGTCCGATGATCCAGCGCACTCTAGCATAGATCCCCCGATGATCCCGTCGGACCAACACGAGGTGGACATACAACAATGGCATACATGCACGACAATATGTATAACATCAATACATAAAACAATTAAGGTACTTGCCTCGATTTGAAGACAAGAACAATACTTCCACGAAAACGAACACTCGAAGGTCGTCCTCCTCAATCAATCACGTAACAAGATCAAACCTTAACAAAAGAATTGATATAGGTTTTATCTCATGTAAATGCGAATGTTTAACAATTCGATTTACGGCCAAAAGTTCATAAAATGTAATCTGCTGAAGCGCTTAGCGCACGCTAAGTACTCTGTGTAGCGTGCGTTAAGTGCGCTTTCGATAGCGCACGCAAACAACAAAGCTAGCGTCGCTAACTATGCATGGTCGGTACTTCGCGATCGGTCGGTGACTCATCGATGGCCTAGCGTGCGTTACGTACCAAGCGTAGCGTCGCTAACTCGTGCTCGATAGCGCATGTTAATCTTCATAGCTTAGCGTGCGCTATCATGCATGGCGATTCTTCTTTGGGCGATCGCTTATTCTCATCATGATCAAAACAATGAAATCTTCCGTGATAATTCATGTTACCTCCATGAATATCATGTTCATACGATTATGAATGATTTTACGAATAACAACAACTCCGGATTCAGGGATATGTATACCATTATAAAACCATATTCCATTTCGACTACAAATCTTCATACGACAATTCGAAAGGCTTTACGGTTGATATCGACACCTTTATATCAATCAAAATTATCATACTGTAGTTGTTTAACATTCCCTCTATACTAGATAAATCCTTCCATGATCAATCCCTTAGATTCATCTAACAATAATGATGTTAAAGTCAAGTCCATGGTTGTTATGAAGTCATCTACTAGATTTAGATTACCAAATATAGAAGCTTCCTCTACTTGTTCAATGTAATAAGATTCGAATCATGATGTTCATAATCAAGGTACTTGAGGCATAACCATCTCTATATTCCAAACATGATGCATGTTGAATAATTCACTAATGAAAAATCAATATCTTGATAACATGATCATCTAATTCTTTAGAATCCAACTCTAAGTCTGTAGATAGGTTGAACATACCTTAATATGACGAAAATCACTGAACCGTAAGGTAGAATCCGACTCCGGTTGATTTTATGCCACTCCAAGGTGCTATTCCACTTCAATGATCACTCACAAGTGATAACCAATATACAAAGACCAACAAGATGTGTTCTAAGTGTGTAGAAGGATTATTATAGCTCTCTGGCCTCTCAAGAATGAAGAATGGACGAATGAAATGTAAGCCAAAATGGGTTGTTATCCCATTTATAATATTCTGTATTTAAACTAATTAGCGCACGCTACTAAGCTTTCCTTAGCGCGCGCTAATAAGAGTTGACTTCGAAACTGTCCAGGTTCGCCCGCGGGAATCTTATCCGGACCCATGTCCCGGCTGGCGCATGTGCTAGCCGTCCCGCTCAATAATTGAGTTCTTAGCGCACGCAACTCATACATGCATAGCGTGCGCTAGTAGTAGCCCGATAGCGCGCGTTAAGCTACATTCTTAGCGTGCGCTATCACGAGTTGCATGAGAAATTTTGCATGTTGTTATACTTATGTACAAAGATATCAATTCAAGAAATATCATACTCCAATAATCAAAACCACAAATCCGAATAATACAGGGTCTGAATACAGATGAAATACACCATAATAAATCTGGATATTACATACTCTCCTACTAAAAAGGATTTTCGTCCCGAAACTCAAGACGAAAATAACTCGGGATATCTGGACTTCATATCAGCTTCCGTTTCCCATGTAGCTTCTTCCTTTCCGTGACATGACCATTGAACTTTGACCAAAATGATTGGTTTGTTCCTCAACTGCTTAACTCGACTCTCGAGTATCTTGACCGGTCTTTCTTCAAATGTCCCATCCTACGCGACTTTGATCTCGCCGAAATCAATGATATGACTGGGATCTGGTATATACTTCCGTAGCTGGGATACGTGGAACACGTTATGAACATGGCACAATGACGGCGGCAATGCCAATCTGTATGCCAACTCCCCAACGCTTTCAAGGATCTCAAATGGTCCGATATATCTCGGACTCAGCTTTCCTTTCCTTTCGAAACGAAAGATTCCCCGAGTAGGAGAAACCTTCAAAAGTACGTGGTCTCCAGTACTGAATTCCAATGGGCGACGGCGTATGTCTGCGTAAGATTTCTGGCAACTCTGGGCGGTCAACAGCCTTTCACGAATCACGGCTATCTTTTCTCGAGTCTGCACGATCAACTCTGGTTCTGTCCCGATCAAGTCTGACGAATCATCCCAACATAGGGGTGATCTGCATCTCCTTCCGTATAATGCCTCAAACGGTGCCATCTTAATGGAAGCATGCCAACTATTATTGTAGGTAAATTCAATCCCTGGTAGATGAACTTCCCAATCGTTTGACCAATCTAAGGCACAGGCCCTTAGCATGTCTTCCACCGTTTGAATAGTCCTCTCGGATTGTCCGTCAGTCTGCGGGTGATAAGCTGTACTGAAGTTCAATTCAGTCCCCAAGGCCTTATGAACTGCTTTCCAAAAATGAGACATAAAACGGCCGTCTCGATCAGAAATAATGGTCTTCGGTGTACCATGCAATCGAACTATCTCTGATATAAATACTCGTGCCAACCTCTCTAGTCCCCACGTGTCCTTAATGCCTAGAAAATGAGCTGATTTGGTTAAACGATCAATTATCACCCAAATCATGTTCATTCCTGTCCTGGTTCTCGGCATATTAGTGATAAAGTCCATCGATATGTCCTTCCACTTCCATTCAGGAATCGGGAGTGGCTTCAACATTCCGGCAGGCCGTTGATGCTCGATCTTAACCTGCTGACAAGTCAAGCATTTAGAAACATAGTCTGCTACATCTTTCTTCATGTTGCCCCACCAGAAATTCTACTTCAAGTCTTTATACATCTTACTGGTGCCTGGGTGGATAGAATAGGGCGAACTGTGAGCTTCCTTCATAATCATCTGTTTCAGAATATTAACATCGGGAACGCAGAGCCGGTTCTGAAATCTCAAAACTCCATCATCATGAATTATGAATCCGGGGGACTTTCCTTTGATCACTTCATCACGTAACCGAATCATAAGAGGATCATCTGCCTGTCTAGATTTGATTTCTTCGGTTAATGATGAAGTTATCTCCATCACGCACAGTTGTCCTTGGACTCTTTGTACCCACACTTCAATTCCTTCTCGAATCATCTCTCGTTGAAGGCTAAGTTGGGAGGTCAGCATCTCCAGCATCTGAATAGAAACAGGCTTGCGGATGAGTGCATCGGCCACTACATTCGCTTTTCCTGGATGATACAAAATCTCCAATTCATAGTCCTTAATCAGCTCTAACCATCTTCTTTGCCGCATGTTCAACTCTTTCTGACTGAATATGTACTTGAGACTCTTGTGATCCATAAAGATCGCGGTGAGTCCGTCTGAGATAATGCCTCCAGATCTTCAAAGCAAAAACCACTGCTGCTAGCTCCAAATCATTTGTTGGGTAATTCACTTCATAAGGTTTCAGCTGTCGTGACGCATAAGCGATCACCTTATCATTCTGCATCAATACGCACCCGAGTCCTTGGTTCGAAGCATCACTGTAAACTATAAATCCTCCAGTTCCCTGTGGAAGTGATAGAATCGGTGCCGTCGTCAATCTCTTCTTCAATTCATCAAAGCTAACCTGACACAACTCATTCCACTCAAACTTTTGAGCTTTCTGCAGGAGTCGAGTAAGTGGGCGGGAGATTTTAGAAAACCCTTCCACGAATCAACGATAATATCCAGCAAGTCCTAAGAAGCTTCGGACTTCTTTCACGTTCTTTGGAGGCTTCCAATCCATAATTGCTTCAATCTCCTGAGGATCTACTCGGACTCCTTTAGCTGACACCACATGGCCGAGGAACATTACTTCCTTTAGCCAGAATTCACACTTAGAAAGTTTGGCATACAATTGCTCGCTTCTCAAAAGTTCCAATACAATCCGCAAATGCTGTGCATGTTCTTCCGGGCTCTTAGAATACACCAGAATGTCATCAATGAACATGACCACAAATTTATCCAAAAATTCGATGAACACTCGGTTCATCAATTGCATAAATACAGCAGGTGCGTTAGTGAGACCAAACGGCATCACTACAAACTCATAATGTCCGTAGCGAGTTCTGAATGCTGACTTTGGAACATCTGATTCCTTAATCCTCAGCTGATGGTATCCTGATCTCAGATCGATTTTAGAGAATACTGTTGCCCCTTGCAACTGGTCAAACAGATCATCAATCCGTGGCAACGTATACTTGTTCTTAATCGTTATTTTGTTCAGCTCTCGGTAGTCAATACACAGTCGAAGCGATCCATCTTTCTTTCGGACAAAAAGAACTGGCGCTCCCCAGGGTGAAACACTTGGCTGAATATAGCCCTTGTCCAGTAACTCCTCCAGCTGCTTCTTCAGTTCGTACATCTCAGTAGGTGCCATACGATACGGCGCCTTAGAAATTGGTGTAGCTCCGGGTTCCAGCTCAATGGTAAATTCTACATCCCTTCGTGGAGGTAGTCCAGGTAACTCGTCAGGAAATACATCTGGAAATTCGTTCACAACATGAATGGATGAAAGTTCCACAATTTCGTCTTCTTTCTTCATTGCATAGCACCAGTACCCGATACAGCCCTGTTTCAACAATTTGACAGCTTTCATCGCCTTGATCAATTTTCTTGAGCTTCCCGGTTTCCACCCCTCGAACAATATTTCGGAACCATCGTCAGCGATCAGTGAGATATTCCTTCTTAGGTAGTTTACAATTGCTCCATATCGATTAAGCCAATCGTCTACGAGTATCAGGTCGTCTCCTTGCATTTCTATCACGATCAGATTTGAGAGCCACTCTCTGCCTCCAAATGATACAGGGAAATTTCTAGTTTCTAAGTTTCCGACAATCCTCTCTCCACTCGGTAAACCAACAACATAAGGTTCACAAGTATGAAAACCGGAAATATTCAAACGATTTACACAAGACAAAGATATAAAAGAATGCGTAGCTCCTGTATCGAATAAAACGCTAACTGGTTGGGAAAGGATGCGGGCCGATGCACGATGCGGCGGCGGCATCCTGTCGTCTGTCCTCCTCATCTCGCATGCAGGCGTGGGAGCGGATCGAACTCGATGTCCCCTTTTGGTCCCATTGTCCTCTGCCTCGTCCGCGGCCAAAATTAGAGGCATCGAACACTTTCTTTGTGTCATTGAATCGGCTTCCATACGGGTATTTGTGGTGTACGGGCTCTAAAAGACTTTGCAGCCTCTTCAAAAACAACGCCCGATGTCCCTCTCGTCCACAATCAAAACAAGTCACGGCGGGTAGGGGCAATTAAGTCGATAGTGCCCGTCTGGCGCGATTAAAGTATTTTAAGTAACATCGGTAATAGTTGATGTCGCTCAAGTTCTTTCCGCTCCTAACCGGGTGCGGAGGTTTCTTGAAAGAGTGAAAGGATGACTGGGCCTTATGGGGCCCATTGTTCTTGTGCTCTGTAAAAGTACCTGAACTTTCTGTTTCTTGGATTAGAAAATTTCTCCACATTGCTTCCTTGATCTCATACGCCAATGCCTTATCCTGGTATTGTGAGTGTGATACATTCAAATCCGGACATGTACCTCTGGATTTACGGTTTCATCCTCATATCGAAATGGATCATCATTTACGCATGCATTACGACCGGATGTCGAACAAATGCCATTCTTTGGTTAAACGTCTTAATTGCAGGATACGGCACATCGAAGGCTGAGCGGAGAAAAACTCCCGAACTTTGGCTTCCCTCACAGGACGAGGGCAATACTGAGCTTCCATCATCAATCTAAACTCTGTCCAATCAGCATCATGGTCTACAGGCCGGATGGCTTCCCACTATTCGGATGCTTCCCTTATCAGAAAGTATTGCGCGATAGAGGCTCTCCGGTCATCTGGGCAGTTAATTCCGGCAAATATTTTCTCCATTTCCTTCAACCAATGGTCCCAGGTGGGAGTCTCAGAAATACCGTCTAATTTGGGTGGTTGCATCTTCGCTACCTCTTGCAGCTACCAGTCACCTCGATTTTCCATGTCTGGGATCCCTTGCTGTCTCTCTCCCTGCTGTAGTCCCACCGCCACTTGCATTCGGTCCACGACTTGGGCGAACTGAGTCATCTGGTTCACCACTTGTGAAGGATCTGCAGTACAATGAGTTACGGTTTGTTGTTAATAGATTGTTGCGGCTACTTTGAGCTATGGCTTTGATTAGAAGGCGGCGCTTCCCTTTCGGCATTTCTTCGTCGCGTCCACGACCGCGACCACGTCCACGTCCGCCTCTCAACATACTGTAAGCATAAATACTCAATATACAGGAAACAACATCGTTCTAATATTCGAGTATAAAGAGACACAACATGTAAAGAACGAGATAGAGTTTAGGAACTTACAACCACCGTTCGCATGAAGACGTAGGCAGTGCAGTGATGTCATTCACGGCCGGTTACCTCAAAAGACATAAATGTCCCCTATTTTAACCCAACGACCAAGATATCCATAATCTTAGCTCTGATACCATATTCTGTAACACCCCCGATATATTCAGGAATATTACAGCGCCGTAAATCCTTTACATAAGGATTTACAAGGCTGAAGAATTGAACAGACATTAAAAGGTACTAACGAATGGAAATAACGGAATTACGATACAACAGTTCTGACCAAATATTAAAAATAATACAATTGTTCAACAGGAACTTAATAATACATCACCAAATTCAAATTAATCATAAATGAATTCGTACTCGAGTACTTATTGAAATAACCAATAAACAACAGCCAAATAAACCCGGCCGAATCATCACTCTGCACCCTCGTCGTCATGCAACTCCAGTGGTTGTTTTCCCGCTATCCTGGAACCTGAACATAAACACAATGTTCTCCCCCGAAGGGGTTAGCACAACGATGCTAGTACAAGTACCACAACATATTATTCATATCTCACGAAGAATAATATCGTAAACGACAAAAATACCAACGAGTCTTCTCCTACGAGAAACTCATAAATGACATACACAACTGATAATCACAACATGATATCATAACATACACATGGTAATTCCGTCGATCCAGCGTTCACTGCCTAGAACCCACGATGATCCCGTCAGACCAACCCGTGGTGGAAAAACCCGTCCGATGATCCAGCGCACGCTAGCATAGATCCCCCGATGATCCCGTCGGACCAACACGAGGTGGACATACAACAACGGCATACATGCACGACAATATGTATAACATCAATACATAAAACAATTAAGGTACTTGCCTCGATTTGAAGACAAGAACAATACTTCCATGAAAACGAACACTTAAAGGTCGTCCTCCTCAATCAATCACGTAACAAGATCAAACCTTAACAAAAGAAATGATATAGGATTTATCTCATGTCGTACGAATGTTTAACAATTCGATTTACGGCCAAAAGTTCATAAAATGTAATCTGCCTGAACTGCTTACCGCACGCTAAGTACTCTGTGTAGCGTGCGTTAAGTCTACTCGATAGCGCACGCAAACAACAAAGCCTAGCGTACACTAACTATGCATGGTCAGTACTTCACTGATCAGTCGACTGACTCGTCTGATGGCCTAGCGTACGTTACGTACCAAACGTAGCGTATGCTAACTCGTGCTCGATAGCGCACGTTAATCTTCATAGCTTAGCGTGCGCTATCTGTGCATGGCGATTTCTTGCAGGCGATGCTGTTCTCATCATGATCAAAACAATGAAATCTTCCGTGATAATTCATGTTACCTCCATGAATATCATGTTCATACGATCATGAATGATTTTACGGATAACAACAACTCCGGATTCAGGGATATGTATACCATTATAAAACCATATTCCATTTCGACTACAAATCTTCATATAACAATTCGAAAGGCTTTACGGTTGATATCGACACCTTTATATCAATCAAAATTATCATACTGTATTCCCTCTATATTAGATAAATCCTTCCATGATCAATCCCTTAGATTCATCTAACAATAATGATGTTAAAGTCAAGTCCATGGTTGTTATGAAGTCATCTACTAGATTTGGATTACCAAAGATAGAAGCTTCCTCTACTTGTTCAATGTAATAAGATTTGAATCATGATGTTCATAATCAAGGTACTTGAGGCATAACCATCTCTATATTCCAAACATGATGCATGTTGAATAATTCACTAATGAAAAATCAATATCTTGATAACATGATCATCTAATTCTTTAGAATCCAACTCTAAGTCTGTAGATAGGTTGAACATACCTTAATATGACGAAACTCACTGAACCGTAAGGTAGAATCCGACTCCGGTTGGTTGTATGCCACTCCAAGGTGCTATTCCACTTCAATGATCACTCACAAGTGATAACCAATATACAAAGACCAACAAGATGTGTTCCAAGTGTGTAGAAGGATTATTATTGTAACCCCCCCCCCCAAGATATTCGAGGTATATTACAGTGCCGTGAATCCCTACATGGGACCCACCAGGCTGGCCAAACATCATACTCATTGACTCACAGAACAACAGAATAACACCTCGTCATAAAGACGCCCAACAAAATAATCCACCCGGTTCAACCGGTCAACATAACATCATAATTCGACACAAACACGATAAACAACAATACAATCCAGACGAGTAAAAATTCTTAAGTACTCGAGTACTTCTATTAGTTCAAACAAAACCACAAAAGATGAAAGGTAGAAGACACTAAGACATCACTCGTGCACAATCATCACGCACGGCCATCATTCGCATACTGGCCCAGCGCCCGTTCGTCTCGATGAACCTGACCTGAAATTCATAAAACGTATTTCCCCAAAACGGGTCCCCAGAGGGGTTAGCAATTACGCTAGTACAAGTAACCAAATGAACAACTTACATCTTACACATATAGTAAATGCATGCAATCAAGAAAAGCATAGTTCCAAAACACTCATTTCCGGAAATGTCATAATCAAATCACATTTGTAAAATGCACCACAATTAACCGTCGATCCACGTCTCTGTGGACCCCTACCGAGACCCCGTTGGATCTAACCCGTAGTGGTTAAAAGCAAGCTCGTCGATCCACGTCTCTGTGGACCCCTACCGAGACCCCGTCGGATCTAACCCGTAGTGAGCATACACACACACACCATTCCTCATACAATACTACTATGTCAAGATTGTAAGTTCATAAGGATACTTGCCTCGATTAATAGACGGTGACACGAACGGAACGGAAGAATCAAGCACGATCGCGAGGAACCGACGAATGAACCTAACGATTCGAATAACACAATCGCAACCATTCCTAAATGATTACGGAAATGGAATACACCCGAAAACCCGCCTACGATTCATGTATATTCGTATAAAAATAACAACGAGGGCGGACCACAACCAAACCCTCTCGATTTCGCAAAACCATGAAAATATACCATGAATCCGTAGGAAAACTAATTATACCAACAAGATTAATCATATTCATCATGAATCCACCAACAAAACGGAACGGATCGGAAGAAAATCCCAAAACCCCCATATTATCCAAAAGTAGGGTTCTAAGAGATTTACCGTGGATTAGGATGAAAGATTCGTGTTGATGTCGTTATAATACTCCAAGAACTCAAGAAAGATGTTGGATGAGATGATTGGAGGAAGAAATCGCCAAGGAAATCGCCCCGGAATCGTCTTCGCCGCGGAGAGAGGAAGAAATGAGAATTCATGTTTATCTCGGTCAACTCCCTGGTTTATATAGCCAGGGAGTGTTAGCGCGCGCTAATCCTCAAGATTAGCGTGCGCTAACGGGATGAAAATACAGACGAAACAATTGGTGTCCCAGTCCAGTAGCCAGATTTCTGGCCTTTAGCGTGCGCTACTCGAAACGTAGCGTGCGCTAATAACCTCTCGGTAGCACGCGCTATCGACCAATAGCGTGCGCTACCTGGACATCAGCCGAGTCCAGTAGCCAACTGCCCAAAACTCACCTGACCCGTTAGCGTGCGCTAACGTACAAATGTAGCGTGCGCTACCTGGCACCCGACCGAGTTCAGTAGTAAACTATCCAGTACTGGACACTCACGCTAGCGCACGTTACCTGGAAATCTCAGCGTGCGCTAGACCCCGACATTAGCGTGCGCTAGACTATGTAGCGTACGCTAATCCGCCAGTCCAGAGGGTTGGAAACAGCACTGCCACTCCCAGGGCTAATTCGCTAGCCCGCGCTACGAAGTAAACGTAGCGTGCGCTACTAAGGGATCTCTAGCGTGCGCTATGCAGGAAATTTAGCGTGCGCTAGATACAGAATATAAACGGCCCAAAACACCGGAATATGAACGAAACGTTAAACAGAACATCTCAAGACGCATCGAAACATGGATGGATCCACGGCAACCCCGAATAGCGGTTTCGTACAACGATAACGAGAATCAGATCAATAGATGACGGGAAGGATACATTGAAAGATACACGAGGGTCACTACAACCGAGAAATACACCGAAAAATGAAGATACAAGGGAAAGAAAAAATGCGGATATTACATTCTACCCCTCTAAAAATAAGTTTCGTCCCGAAACTTAAGAAACAAACAACTCAGGGTAGCTAGCACGCATGCTATCCTCGGTCTCCCAAGTTGCCTCCTCGACACCGTGTCTCGACCACTGCACTTTGACCAAAGGGATGGTCTTATGCCTCAGTCGTTTCTCACGATGCTCCAAAATCTTCAAAGGACGCTCCTCGAAAGTAATATCCTCGGCGACATCAATCTCACCATAATCGATGACGTGACTAGGATCCGGGACATATTTCCTCAACTGGGAAACATGAAAAATGCTATGAACATGACTCAAGGCTGGAGGTAACGCCAAGCGGTATGCCAACTCACCGACTCGCTCGAGAATCTCAAAGGGTCCAATAAATCTCGGACTCAACTTCCCCTTCTTCCCGAAACGAAAAACTCCCTTCATCGGCGACACCTTAAGCAAAACGTGGTCTCCCACCTCGAATTCCAAAGGTCGACGACGGACATCGGCATACGACTTCTGTCGACTCTGGGCAGTCAACATCCGTTCCCGAATCAATTCTATCTTCCGCCTCGTCTCTAAAACGACATCCGGCTCAGTCCCGACCAAATCGGACGTCTCGTTCCAACAAACCGGTGATCGACATCACCGCCCATAAAGTGCTTCATACGGTGCCATCCGAATCGACGCGTGCCAACTATTGTTGTACGTGAATTCGATCAATGGCAAATGTTCCTCCCGATCGCTACTCCAATCGAGGGCACAAGCACGCAATATATCTTCGAATGTCTGGATAGTGCGTTCCGACTGTCCATCTGACTGGGGATGAAAAGAGGTACTCAAATGAAAACGGGTACCCAACGCCTTATGCACTGCCTGCCAAAAGTGCGATACGAAACGGCCATCACGATCCGAAACAATAGACTTCGGAGTACCGTGAAGTCTCACAATCTGCACGATAAACACACGAGCCAACTTCTCCGGGCCCCAAGTGTCCTTGATGCCCAGAAAATGTGTCGACTTGGTCAGACGATCAACAATCACCCATACCATATTCATGCCCGACCTCGATCTCGGCAAACTCGTAACGAAATCCATCGATATATCTTCCCATTTCCATTAGGAGCAGAAGTGATCGCAATAACTTGACCGGTCGCTGATGCTCGATTTTGACCTGCTGACAAGTCAAACATCTCGCTACAAACTGTGCGACCTCCTCCTTCATATCATTCCACCATAAATTCCTCCTCAGGTCCTTGTACATCTTACTCGAACCAGGATGAATAGAATAAGGTGTAGTATGGGCCTCACGCAAAATACTCTGTCGCAACTCTGGGTCGTTCGGCACACAAAGTCGACTATGGAACCTCAAAACACCATCCTCATGAATCACAAACCCAGGAGACTTTCCCTTAAGAACGTTCTCTCGGATTTGAGTAATCATCGGATCCTCTAACTGCTTCAGCTTAATTCCATCGATCAAAGATGACGAAATCTCTAAAGCACAAAGTTGCCCGACAGCTCCAGGCAACAAAACCTCAACATCTAACTCGATCAAAGCCCTCCGAAGCTCAGACTGAGATGTAAGGATCTCAAGCATTCGCAACGCCACCGGTTTCCGACTCAAGGCGTCAGCCACGACGTTCGCCTTGCCCGGATGATAAAGGATTTCGAGGTCATAATCCTTAATCAGCTCTAACCACCTCCTCTGCCTCATATTCAACTCCCGCTGAGTAAATATGTATTTCAGACTTTTATGATCGGTAAAAATCTGACATGCAGAGCCGAAAAGATAGTGACGCCAAATCTTTAGCGCAAAAACAACTGCCGCTAACTCCAAATCATGTGTAGGGTAGTTAAGCTCATACGACCTCAGCTGTCTCGATGCATAAGCAATGGTCTTGTCGTGCTGCATCAACACGCACCCAAGACCCTGTCCTGAAGCATCGCTATAAACAGCAAAACCCTCGTTGCCACATGGCAATGCTAAAACCGGGGCTGAAGTCAAACGCTTATTCAGTTCCTCAAAACTCGACTGCCTCTCGTCATTCCAGACCAACTTCTCGGATTTCTGGAGCAACTGCGTAAGTGGCCGAGCTAGTTTCGAGAAACCCTCGACGAACCTACGATAGTAGCCAGCCAAACCCAAGAAACTACGGAGTTCCCTCACATTCTTGGGCGGTGCCCATTCCAACACTGCATCAACCTTCTGCGGGTCCACACGAACCCCCTCGGCTGAAATCACGTGACCTAAAAACATCACTTCCTTCGGCCAGAACTCACATTTCGTGAACTTTGCATAGAGTTGCTCGGTCCTCAAAATGTCTAACACTACTCGCAAATGATGGGCATGCTCCTCCTCGCTCCTCGAATAAATAAGAATATCGTCAATGAAGACGACAACACACTTATCCAAATACTCGATAAAGACTTTGTTCATCAAGCGCATGAACACATTGGCGCATTAGTTAACCGAAAGGCATAACTACGAACTCATAATGTCCGTACCTCGTCCAAAAAGTTTCGGCACATCGGACTCTCTCACCGAGGTGATAGTACCCGATTTCAAATCAATTTTTGAGAACACGCGACTCCACCAGTGATCGAACAAGTCATCAATTCTCGGCAAAGGATACTTGTTCTTGATGGTCACCTTGTTTAGTTCGCGATAGTCGATACACAAACGTAGCGAACCATCCTTCTTCCGCACAAACAGGACCGGTGCGCCCCATGGCGAGGCGCTCGGTCGAACATACCCCGACTCAAGAAGCTCACTCAACTGCTTCTTCAACTCGGACATCTCTGATGGTGCCATACGATACGGCGCCTTCGAAATAGGAGCCGCGCCCGGCTCTAACTCTATAGCAAACTCGACCTCACGATCCGGTGGCAATCCCGGTAACTCGTCAGGAAATACATCAGGAAAATCACTAACGATTGGAATCAATGAAAGCTCGACTCCACTACTCTCCGCCTTCAAGGCGTAGCACCAAAAGCCAGTACACCCCTTTCGCAGGAGTCTCATTGCCTTCAAGGCATTAATAACGAACTTCTGGTTTCCCCTCTTTCGCCCCGCGAAAGAGTGCTCGGTGCCGTCCTCGGCTAATATAGTGATGATTCTCGTGCGGTAGTTCATGATCGCACCATGCCGCTCGAGCCAATCATCCCCAAGAATCAAATCCTCACCCTCGATACCCACAACAATAAGATTAGAGGGCCAAGCCCTCTCACAAATAAGCACAGAACAGCCTCGAACCTCCTGATCACCAACGATCCTATCACCGCTAGGAAGCTTAACGATGAAGGGTTCACAAGGCATCAAACAGTCGAGACTCAAACGGCGCACACACTCCAGAGATATGAACGAATGCGTAGCACCCGAATCGAAAAGCACACTGACAGGATGAGATAGAATATGAACGGTACCTGTCGCCACAATAGCTGCTGGGTCATCGGCTTTCCGCATCTCATAAACCCGCAGATGGGCGGACCCAACACTAGAAGCTCCCCCTCTGGCGGTATGACCTCGACCCCTCCCTCGACTGGCACTCGGTGGGGACTGAAAAGCAAACGATCCTTGATTCACGCTTGGTTCCCTAGGCGCTGGAGTGGAAGCCCGGGCACCAAGAATTCTCTCCCTCTCAGCACAGAAAGCAGCCTTGTGGCCCGGCTGGCCACACTGATTACACGTCAGTAAAGGGCTCAAGCAAGTACGACTGACGTGGCCTGTACGGCCACAATTGAAACACTTTACATCACGGAAAGGAGCACTGGTAGTTCCACGAGGACCCCCAGCGGAACGAGCTGGACCCCCGCCGGCGGGGAAGTTAGCAGATTGGGATTTCTGCTGACCCCCACCCTTGTGGCCCGAAAAGTTCCCAGCGGACTTATGTTTCTTGCTCTCGCGGGCCGCCTCGCTAGCCGTCACCGACATGTCATAAGCAAGGGCCCTACTCTGGTAATCTTTCAAGGTAGTACAGACAAGCCCCGACATATAGTCCCGAATCGACAACTTCATCCGTCTGGAAAAATGGAAAATTTTGTCGCTCTCCTCGACAACTTGGGTATTCACATAACCCAACTCCTTGTTAAAATCAGCAATAGCTTGAGATACGGGGATATCCCGCAGTTGAGCATCATAAAAAGCATGTACCCGAGCACATCGGCGGCCACGGGCAATATTCAGTCTCCATCAATTCTTGAAACTCAGCCCACGAAGCAGCATGATCTTTGGGCCCAACGGCCTCCCACCAGTCCGTAGCGTCCCCAGTGAGAATGTACTGGGCAATAGGGACCCTACGGTCCTCGGGACAGTTGGTAGCAGTGAAGACTTTAGATATCTCCTTGATCCACCCTTCCCAGCCAATCGGGTATGAAGCTCCCGAAAACTGAGGAGGATGCATCTTGATGACATCTTGGAGCCAACGGTCGCTCGCCCCGATTAGCATGGGCTGATCCGGATTACGAACCGCTTGAGCTATCGCCGCCATTTGGTTCACCATTTCTTTGCCATAACGGCCGCAATACCAAGGTCGGCACGCTCTGAAGAAGCATGGCTATGACGGTCGCCGATCTGCCCGGCTCGAAGATCTGCGACGTGGCCGCCCATTGCCCCACGCCCTCGGCCGCGTCCACGACCACGTCCACGACCACGGCCTCTTCCAGCATCCATACTGGCGTTAAATAAGTAGCCAAAGCCATACGATGGTAAGTACAAGAAAAGAACAATCACAAATCGAGAATCAAAGGTACGATACAAGGGAATAAGTAATAGAGGAAGGAAAAACTTACGGACACTGGTAGTACCGGAATCATGGCAGCGTGACGATGATGTGCAAAACAAAACACAACAAGACCCAATAAACCGACAAGCCTAGGTATCCATAACCTAGTGCTCTGATACCATTTTCTGTAACACCCCCAAGATATTCGAGGTATATTACAGCGCCGTGAATCCCTACATGGGACCCACCAGGCTGGCCAAACATCATACTCATTGACTCACAGAACAACAGAATAACACCTCGTCATAAAGACGCCCAACAAAATAATCCACCCGGTTCAACCGGTCAACATAACATCATAATTCGACACAAACACGATAAACAACAATACAATCCAGACGAGTAAAAATTCTTAAGTACTCGAGTACTTCTATTAGTTCTAACAAAACCACAAAAGATGGAAAGGTAGAAGACACTAAGACATCACTCGTGCACAATCATCACGCACAGCCATCATTCGCATACTGGTCCAGCGCCCGTTCGTCTCGATGAACCTGACCTGAAATTCATAAAACGAATTTCCCCAAAACGGGTCCCAGAGGGGTTAGCAATTATGCTAGTACAAGTAACCAAATGAACAACTTACATCTTACACATATAGTAAATGCATGCAATCAAGAAAAGCATAGTTCCAAAACACTCATTTCCGGAAATGTCATAATCAAATCACATTTGTAAAATGCACCACAATTAACCGTCGATCCACGTCTCTGTGGACCCCTACCGTCGGATCTAACCCGTAGTGGTTAAAAGCAAGCTCGTCGATCCACGTCTCTGTGGACCCCTACCGAGACCCCGTCGGATCTAACCCGTAGTGAGCATACACACACACACCATTCCTGATACAATACTACTATGTCAAGATTGTAAGTTCATAAGGATACTTGCCTCGATTAATAGACGGTGACACGAACGGAATGGAATAATCAAGCACGACCGCGAGGAACCGACGAATGAACCTAACTATTCGAATAACACAATCACAACCACTCCTAAACGATTACGGAAATGGAATACACCCGAAAACCCGCCTACGATTCATGTATATTCGTACAAAAATAACAACGAGGGCGGACCACAACCAAACCCTCTCGATTTCGCAAAACCATGAAAATATACCATGAATCCGTAGGAAAACTAATTATACCAACAAGATTAATCATATTCATCATGAATCCACCAATAAAACGGAACGGATCGGAAGAAAATCCCAAAACCCCCAAATTATCCAAAAGTAGGGTTCTAAGAGATTTACCGTGGATTAGGATGAAAGATTCGTGTTGATGTTGTTATAATACTCCAAGAACTCAAGAAAGATGTTGGATGAGATGATTGGAGGAAGAAATCGCCAAGGAAATCGCCCCGGAATCGCCTTCGCCGCGGAGAGAGGAAGAAATGAGAATATATGTTTATCTCGGTCAACTCCCTGGTTTATATAGCCAGGGAGTGTTAGCGCGCGCTAATCCTCAAGGTTAGCGTGCGCTAACGGGATGAAAATACAGACCAAACAATTGGCATCCCAGTCCAGTAGCCAGATTTCTGGCCGTTAGCGTGTGCTACTCGAAATGTAGCGTGCGCGAATAACCTCTCGGTAGCGCACGCTATCGACCAATAGCGTGCGCTACCTGGACATCAGCCGAGTCCAGTAGCCAACTGCCCAAAACTCACCTGACCCGTTAACGTGCGCTAACGTACAAATGTAGCGTGCGCTACACGGCACACCGGAGTTGATAGTAAAGCATCCGATCTTGGACACTCCTGGAAATCTCAGCGTGCGCTAGCCCCCGACATTAGCGTGCGCTAGACTATGTAGCGTACGCTAATCCGCCAGTCCAGAGGGTTGGAAACAGCACTTCAACTCCCAGGGCTAATTCGCTAGCGCGCGCTATGAAGTAAACGTAGCGTGCGCTACTAAGGGATCTCTAGCGTGCGCTATGCAGGAAATTTAGCGTGCGCTAGATACAGAATATAAACGGCCCAAAACACCGGAATATGAACGAAACGTTAAACAGAACATCTCAAGATGCATCGAAACATGGAATGGATCCACGGCAACCCCGAATAGCGGTTTCATACAACGATAACGAGAATCAGATCAATAGATGACGGGAAGGATACACTGAAAGATACACGAGGGTCACTACAACCGAGAAATACACTGAAAAATGAAGATACAAGGGAAAGAAAAAATGCGGATATTACAATTATAGCTCTCTGGTCTCTCAAGAATGAAGAATGAACGAATGAAATGTAAGCCAAAACGGGTTGTTGTCCCATTTATAATATTCTGCATTTAAACTAATTAGCGCACGCTACTAAGCTTTCCTTAGCGCGCGCTAATAAGAGTTGGCTTCGAAACTGTCCAGGTTCGCCAGCAGGAATCTTATCCGGACCCATGTCCCGGCTGGCGCATGTGCTAGCTGTCCCGCTCAATAATTGAGTTCTTAGCGCACACAACTCATACATGCATAGCGTGCGCTAGTAGTAGCCCGATAACGCGCGTTAAGCTACATTCTTAGCATGCGCTATCACGAGTTTGCATGAGAAATTTTGCATGTTGTTATACTTATGTACAAAGATATCAATGCAAGAAATATCATACTCCAATAATCAAAACCACAAATCCGAATAATACAGGGTTTGAATACAGATGAAATACACCATAATAAATCCGGATATTACATCTTCAGTCTATCGATTCACTCATGTTCGTTGATACTTTATGAACTTGTTCTGTATTTCGGTTTCATCATCCGAACGAACTGTGATCTTGTTGTGGGTCGATCTAGTTATCGCTGTGACTTTTTCGAGTTCGGTTCGATTCTGGTGAACCTTGTTCAGAAGTGACATCATTTGGTTCTATTAACTCTTCTATTCGACGTGGATCAGATTTTGAATTTCTCTATTTTCGACTCTGTCGACTCGTTTATGTTCGTTGACATTTTCTGAACATTCCCTATCCCTTGCTTTTGTTGATCGAACGAGTGTGGTATTGTTTCGGAATAACTCGTTTGTCGTTGTGATTTTTCAATTGCTATTCCCTTTCCTGTGGATCTTATGGGAATGCATGTCTTGTTGTTCTCACCAGATAATCCTGGGAGTTGTTGTTTGAATTTTATTATCCTTCGTGTTTCGGACATGATTGTTCGATTTTTGTTGTCTTGGTCGTTTGTTTGTTCGGTTTTTGTTCTCGTTTCGTGATTTTTGAGCATTCAAGACTCCTTCCTAATTTCCTTATGTTTGGGAAATTAGTCTCGTTTTCGATCTTCCAACCCTTGGGCGGTGGAATTCCGTATTTGTTCAGCGATTGATTCGCGTTTTGATTGATGTACCGTTGGGTTCGTCAATCGTATTGATTTTCGTTCGTTGTGTTTTGTGATTGTTCGGATAATTGACTTGATTGTATTATCCATTTGATGACGCTTGTCACTTGTTGGTTTTATTATATCCCTAACGGCGACGTTGTGTTGGTCGTCGTGGAGCGTGTTTTCACGCCGTATATTCCTTTGCGTTGCTTGTAACGTTTCACCGATGGACGTAAGTTACGCGTTTCCTTGCGTATCTCGTTGAGTTTTCCTGGCGGGATATTGCTTCTCCCTACTTGTTTTAAGTTTCGGGACGAAACTTCTTTTAAGGAGGGTAGAATGTAATATCCGCAATTTTCGATTTTCGGTAAATTTCTTTTTTCGGCCGGAGTCTGTTTTTACGACTCGCTCATGACCGTTTCGTCATTTCGAGAATGATTAATTCTGTACTTTTTGTCATCCGAGTTCGTTTCGGTATCGTTTTGTTGAGTTCCGAGCTTTTTAGCGACTTTTCCGCACTTGAGTTCGATTCTTGCGAATCTCGTCCGAAACTGTTGTTTCGAGTTTCTCGTAAGTTCATTTGATGTTATTATTCATGTTGCGAGCTTTGGTTTGGTGTTTCGATCGCGTATCGTGATTTTCGGACGTTTTGGGCCATTTTCGTAATTTCCCAAAGTTTTAGGTAATTACTTCCGTTGTCGAATTCCGAGCCTTCGGGAGGTCGGAATTGTGTGTTCTCTTAGCTCTTAGATTCGTCTTTGCGAGTACGTCGTAACCGTATCATCGATTCGTATTCAGGTTCGGGTTTTGGGGTCGTTCGGGCCGTCGGAGTTGGCCTCGGCCGAGTCATGGCCGGGCAATCTGGGCCCAAGCCGGTACTGGCCGAGTCACGACCGGTAGTGCTCGGCAGCTTCTGGCCGAGTCATGGCCGGTAGTGCTCGGCAGCTCCTGGCCGAGCAGGCCGCACCGTGGGCCGCGGCACATGCCGGCAGGGCTGCGGCACACTCTGTGGCATTTTTCGGCCAAACCGACTGTACCGGGTGCCGCGGCTGCCGGCCGCGGCACCGCCGACCACCGGGAGCCATTTTGGGCTGTCTTGCGGCACCTTTATGCGGCTTATTTATGACCCTGCAGACGGGTTTTTGGCCATTTTTCTCCTCATTCTCCTTCTCTTCCGCGGCTGAGGGTATGCTCATCATGGAGCCATGTTGTTTGAAAACAAATCCTCGAAGTTATTGAGTTTATATCATCAATCAATCATCCTATATCGTCCTTTGATCCAGCGAATCAAGGTAATCTTCCTTAGAACCCTAATTTCGTGAATTTGGGGGTTTTGCGTTTTTGTCCGATTCGTTCCGTATTATTGATTAATTCATGATGGGTATGATTAATCTTGGTAGTATTATTGTGTTTAACATCATTTAATCCATTGTTCTTCGTCGAATCGAAATATATTTCTTGATTTCCTTCGAATCGACTTTTTGGGGGATTTGTCCTCGATCTCGTTTTTCATCCGTTTTTGATGGATGGATTATGGTTAAATGATGTTTTTAAACATATTCTATGGATTGTATATCCATATTTCAACTTGGAATTCCATTTTCGTGTTTTGTCGGGACGAATCGTGTTCTTGGCCGTTTTGGGGAAAACGCTTGAACTTTCGTCATTCGTTCCTTGAATTCAACGGCTTTAAGTCGTGTTAGGGAATTCATTTCATTATTGTTATTGTCCTTCGTAGTTTATGAATGCGAGTTGGCGATCGGTGGAGTCGGCGGGTTCGTAGTCAGTTCGTGTCAACTTACTCCGGTCGATTCTCCGTGTTGTTCTTATTCGAGGCAAGTATCTTGCCCATACATTTCATGTTTCGTTGATATAATTCTTGATAAATGATTTTATGCGAAATCCAATGTTTAATGAACGTAAAAAGGGATTGGTATGTTCTCGATAAATGTTGTCTTTCAACGATAATTCGTATACTTCGTGAATATGTATTCTCAGAATATGTGTGTTGGTTTGGTATGTTGAAAGATAACATGATCTCTTCGAGTGAGTTAATAGACCGTAATCTTTTGCCGGGGATTACGTATTGTTATTGTGTACTTGTTCGGTAAGAACGTAATGTGTGTGATATTAGTTGCTACTCCTTGAAAGGAGGTTGTGATGCTTAATGTTGTTTGGCTTCATAAGTGATTATTGTTGTATGCTTGATGCATGTGATGTGCCTCCGGGTATGATTGTTGAATCTCCGGGATACATACTTGCTAGTATGGGTCGGGCGTGACCGTAGGGTTATCCAAACCGGGTATGTCTTGCGGGGACTCCGAGGTTCGTGGCTTGTTAGCCCGATGCCGAGATAACTTGTGGGGTTATCATCGGGTATGTCTTGCGGGGACTCCGAGGTTCGTGGCTTGTTAGCACGATCCCGGGATAACTTATGGTTGTGGTTCGATTATGTAAGTATATGTGCTTTTAGTCACGTGACTGCGGTTACGGTGACATGTGATTTGATATAGTTTCCCTGTGGGTTATTCACTCGGGTTTGTTCTACGGGAGCATCTGAGGCCCGTGGCTTGCTAGCACGAGACGCGAATAATCTGTGGAAACAGGTTGTTATGGTATGATCGGGTCGTGGACCCCACTTGTTGTTATCGAATTTATGTTTTGGGAAACTGACTTTTGGGCTGTGTTCCTAAATGTTTTTGAAAGGCCTGAGAATTCTTAAATCTCAATGTATTCAAAACTCCCGAGGTCGTAAAATGTTTTTTCACAAGATGTATATCGGGTTTACCCTATCTTTCGATTTAATCGTTTGATTAAGTGAATCACCTCGGGAAGTATGTTTATGATTAACATGTTTCGTGGAGTATGATATGTATGGCTCGTTTTCGTATTTTATACTTGCACTAGCAAAACAATGGAGTTTTGCTAACCCCCGAGTATTCGGTGGTGATGTCTATTTTTGCACTCAGGTTTTGGAGCATAACACAGGGTCGGCACGAAGGATGATGAAAGATGAACGATACTAATCACACGAGGATCCGTTGATGTCGTATTGGTCTAGTTGTATTTTCTTTTCCGCTGCAGTATCTTTTCCCCGTTGTACGGGAGTTTATTGTATTTTGACCCCTGTGTGGGTATGTGTTTGTAATTGAGTTGTAAATTTTTATTGAAAGACCAAATCGGTCTACTGAGTCATTTGAGCCTTGAAGGCATTGTCGAGATGTTAAATGTTGTTACCAGCCTGGTAGATCCTCGAGGAGAGGGTCTACGGCGTGTAATATCCCTGAGTGGATTGGGGGTGTTACATTCGCAGTGATATGTATCGTTTTCCATTTGATGAGATCTGGGAACACCTAAAGAAGAATTGTTTTTGGAGTAAATATACATGTTGGATATACCACGGTGATGCACCGAATTCTGTTATTCCGTATGATCACGGACAATTTAGTGGTAACGACGGGTTCACCGATCCGAAGAGGAGGTTGATTGATGATGTGTTTTATTTTTCCGAGATGTTTGTACCAACTGAGCCAATCCCACGACCCCGTAGACCGTTGCCTTGCAATACTGCTGGGTTTGACAGGTACAACAAGCTAATTCAACTCCAACAGACCCCTCTATACCCAGGGTGTAACATGACTGTTCTTGATTGTGTCATGGAAACGATGAGATTAAAGGTGGAAAACAGATCATCCATCAAGTCTGTGGATGATTACTTGGAGCTTACGAGTAATAGGCTTCCACAGGGTCATCATCTTCCTAATACATATACGAAAATGAGACGAATTTTGAAAGATCTTGGTCTTTCCTACATTAAGATCCACATCTGCATGCATGATTGTGTTCTATTCTGGGGGCATCCTAATGAAGACCTCACGAGATGTCCTGTATGTGATACAGAGAGATATAGGATCACTCTTTCTGGAAAATAGAAACCAGTGAAGGTACTTTGGTATTTTCCACTGAAGGACAGGTTGGAACGGCTTTTTATGTCTCCTCACATGGCAAAAGCAATGAGATGGCATGCCGAGCCGCGCACTAATGACAGGGATACTATGATACACCCTTCGGATGGAGAGGCGTGGAAGCATATTGTTGTTACCCAAAATATTATCCGGAGATAGTATTGCTGGAATGATCGAGTAACAAACAAATGCGAGAACACTTCCGTGAGAAAATAAATAACACAAGATTTGCCGGGGTTGTTAATCCCGGGCTTGAATGCTCTCGCGAGATGTTATTAATAGATATACTGTCGAGTACAAATATTAATGTTAGAATCTATTACAAGGAGTGTAAAGACTTCTAGTAATCTAGGTTGTAGAGCGCGTAGATTGCCGGAAGAACCAGATAAGTAAATCTGTGAGTTTATGTCTCCTCACACGGCAAAAGTAATGAGATGGCATGCCGAGCCATGCACTAATGACAGAGATACTATGATACACCCTTCGGATGGAGAGGCGTGGAAGCATATTGTTGTTACCCAAAATATTATCCGGAGATAGTATTGCTGGAATGATCGAGTAACAAACAAATGCGAGAACACTTCCGTGAGAAAATAAATAACACAAGATTTGTCGGGGTTGTTAATCCCGGGCTTGAATGCTCTCGCGAGATGTTATTAATAGATATACTGTCGAGTACAAATATTAATGTTAGAATCTATTACAAGGAGTGTAAAGACTTAAGTTATCTAGCCGTAGAGCGCGTAGATTGCCGGAAGAACCAGATAAGTAAATCTGTGAGTTCTTGCTTGGGATATATGATAAAATGTGTATGAATATCACTATGAATGTATAAGTGGTTGCCAAAAGAGTCTTTGATTCTCTTTTTGTGTGTATTTTGCACTGAATGCGTAGTAAATTCACGTCCCTTTGGCCATTGCAGTGAGTTCTCTATTTATAGGGGACAAGGTAGTTGGGACTCCTCAGGCGATCGCGGGCGACCGCCGTTTTCTATATTAAAATAAGATGGCCGATCGTCCCGTCACGTGGGCCTGTTCCCTTGAGGTCCGAGGTCACTGCTGGTGGTCAGCTGGGTGAACCAATGGGAAGCCAGCACGGGTCTTGAGTCGCTGTCCGGGGAGGACCCACTTTGTACCTTTCGGCGGCCTTGTCGGTAGGTGAGGTAGGTGACAGGCTGTGGTCAAATGCCCTATCTTTCGGCGCCTTTTGAAGATCCGCACGTGGGCCACCGTCCGAGATTTGGTCTTCGACGACTTTGACGGATGCTGGATCCATACGTGGCACGAGACGATCGCCTCTGGTTCGCTCATTAAAGACGATCGTCAGATATCAAAAGACGATCGCTGGGTACCAAAAGACGGTCGTTGTATTGTGCCGAACTCTGAGCGTTTGTCCAGAGTATGTCTTCCATGGTTGGCTTCCCTGATCGTGATGCTGATCGCCTATCGAGGCGTATTAATCGCCGCACAACAATTGCCCCCCAGCTCGCCTCGATGTTGAAAACACGGGGTGAGGTGGCACTGTTGGCGATCGCCAATGTTTAGCCGATCAGCCGACCTGAATTCAAATCTGGACGATCTCCTTTTGCACCGGGAGCAGCGGGAAATGAAGGCGGGCTCTCGAGAAGTTGCAAGGACACGCGTCGCGCTATTGTTGGGGGAGTCCGACGGTTTGTCAGACTTTGTCGCCTGGCGTGCCCTCGAAAAGACACGTCCGCGGGATTCGAGGGCAGCATTTAATGCATCCCCACGATGACGGTTGCGATCCAGCCCTCGAAATTTCACCTATTTGCACTTAAACCCCCGCCTCCATCTATAAAAGGGCTAGGTCTTCTTCTATTTCATTCTTTACGCGTCCTTGCATCCATAGCCGAAACTCTGCAAAAATTTCTGGAGCTTCTTGTGTCGATCTCCTTCTTTTCTCTAGGTAAGAAAAATTAATCTTCTCTCTCTCTTTACTTTCTAATATGTCGGGAGGATCCAAAACCTTCGAGACCGGAAGTTCTTCCGCCGTCGCAGCGTCGCCTGAACGGGAGGAGATTCCTGTTGGAGTGGATATGGAGACGGCCGTTGAAGCTATTCGTGCAGGGATTGCACCCGCAGAACTCGAAGAACTTTTCAACGAGGCCGAAGTGGCGAGGACGGCGGCGACGGCGGAGTAGGGGGGCTCGCCGGTGGATGAGGATGATTTGGTGCGGGCGGCCTGGGAACGAGAGCGTAGATTCGGACCTGCCTATGTGGCTTTCGCTCAGATGATGGAAGCGATCGCCGGACCCTGTCCGGAATTCGACTTCGAAGCCTACTCCGCCGCTCACCCTTACGAACATGTGAAGCAGACGGTTTTTCGGGCCGCCGTCCCATCTCCGTGGACTCTCGGAAAGATCCGGAGTACGGCGACCAAGAAAGACCTGAGCCGTTGGAGGGCCAAATATCACATCCCCTCTGACGTTTCCTTGCACGTGCCCTCGGAGAATGAACGTGCCGATCGACCGCCCGAGGATATGGTTGCCGTCAGCAAGATGATTATGGAGGCCGGTCTGCAATTTCCTCTGCCATTCGTCGTCTCCTACTTGTTGATCGCCTGGAATTTGGCGCCTCTTCAATCGGCCGAGCAGCAGCTCTGAGTCATGCACGTTGACCTTTGTTTGGCGGTCACGGTTGTTCCGCCTCCTTCTATGTGGAGATGAATTATCTGTTTAAACTGGCCGCGCAGAAAGGGTCGATCGGCGGCAATCATATCCAAGGCCGAATGGGGAGAGTGGTCCTCGGTGTGCCGAACAAGACCAGGGGTGACCTGGCTAAATGGTGCTAGGTCGGAGGGGCGTGGCGATCGGCATCGAGTGACAGGCCGAATGAGGAGTTGGAGATCCCCACCACTTTCCGGGAGAGGAATCCGAGTAAGGATTTTAACTCTCCCCTTGATTGAGCTTGTCTTGGACTGATCTAATTTTGTTTTCTTTTTGCAGGACCTCTCGTTCCAACGATCGGCGACCTTCATTTCGATTTCTTGATCGTCTGGGAGCGGATCCGTGCCTTGCTGGATTCCTTTATTGACGTTCGCTCGCTTGGTAACGAAACTCATCGGTTGGGGGCTCGATTGTTTTGCTTCCCCCGTCACTTGAAAGTTCCAGGTATGAGCTTAAGTGGTGCTTCCTTGCTTGACGATCGTCTCCAGGAGGTCGTATCGTTTAAGTTGTTGTCTAACTTGTTTGTACCTCTTCTTTGACAGAGGTTCATTTTCCCCGATTTGCCGAGCCACCGCCAGAGATCGCCATGTCAAACCTGGGACTCATCGGTCACCTTCACTTGGGTAAGCAGACTGGTCGCGTTCCTGCGACGACGTCTCGCCCTGCTCCGGTGACGAGGCCTGTTGAGGTGCCGGTCGCCGAACCGGTAGTTCAGGGAGAGGAACAACTTCAGCGCCGCAAGAGGCGGAGGTCGGAGGAGTTCCTGCCGATTACTGAGGCGGATGTATCCATTCTTGAGCCTCCGGTTGCTGCGTCTCCTATTTCTGCCATCCCGATGACGGAGCGATCAGGCCCTAGGCCCTCGGCGACCGGCTCCCGGTCATCGGGCGGCCCTACGAAGAAGGTGGCGATCGCTGAGGCGGAAACCTCTCGGGGCAAGCCTTATTTTGGTCGCGATCCCGAGCTGGTCAATAGGTAAGAAAGGATCAAAATTTTCTGAGTTAGGCATTCTGAGTAAGGTATAGGCTAACTCCTTGGTTTCTTTGGTTTGTGCTGCAGGGTTCGTCTCGCCGATCCGGACGTCGCTCCTATGGTGCTGGACTTTTTGTCGAGTAAGGCTCCGCAAACATCTCTCGACGTCCCTACTTACGTCCACCAGGCTATCACCTCTCTGTCTAAGGCCTGGACGACCGATCTTGATGCGATCGCTCGTCGGCGATCTGGAGATGCCATGCAGGCGACCGTTGCCCTGGCTCTCCAGACGGCGACGATGGCCATCCAAGCCGCTAGGGATTTTGAGGGGCGACCCTCCACTGCTCGTCTCCATAGCGACCTCGAGGCCGCCCGGAATAAAAACATTGAATTTGCTAACTCGATCTAGTCTATGGAGAAAGAGTATGAGGAGACGGCCAAACGGGCTAAACAGGACGTTGACCGATTGAAGCAGGAGTTGAGCCGCTCTAAGGAGGCTACCGACCGGTCCCGTGATAAGGAGAAGAAAACCCGCCAGAAGTATGCGGCTTCGCAGGAGGAGGCGGTCGGGCTGAAGGCGATGGTGGATCGACTCAGCGGTGAGCTGGAGGCGGCGAAGAAGGAGCTGGAGAAGGCCAAGGGTGATAATGCCGCCAAGGTGGTCGAGCTGGCGGAGGCTGAGAAGACGGCCGTGGAGTTGAAGGGGCAGCTGAAGGCGATCGAGGCCGATCCCTAACTCAAAGTTGCGCTCGTCGGCGAGTTCGCTTATTAGTTGGCCTATGCTGACGCTGTTCGAGCCGCTAAAAAGGCAGGGATCGAGATCGGTCCCTTGATGGAGAGCTTCAAATCCTATGCCCTCGAGCATCCTATGCACCCGGAGTTCTCCTTGCCGATCCTTGACTTTGTCGACTTCGGGATCGACTTGAGTTGGTATACTGGTAAACTCATTCATCCCGAGGCCGATGGGGGGGCCCAAGCCGATCCGCAACCTGAGGGCGATGACCAGCCGGCGGGGCCTTGAGAGACATTTTTGTTTTCCTCTGTAACTTGTACTTTTTTGTTTTCCTTTTGTAATGCCTTCGGGCCCCGTAATGTACGAAACTTGCGTTATGAATAAAATGTTCCTCTTTTCATACTGTCTCTTTACATACGATCGCCTTTGAATGTTTGCGTGCAATTTTTACAAGTACGTGTATGATTGCTTTCGACGTTTTGTTCATCCGACCGATTATCTGAGTGTTGAAAGCATTGATATGTTTTGAATCGGAATTCTTACTTGTAATTTTTGTCGAACGACTCCGATCGTCCTGCGTGTGTTTGAGCAAAGCCGAACATCCGTGGTTCCTTTTTGTTCGATCGTATTTGGGATTAACTCGACCCATCTCTGCCCCCTTGTTTTTGTTTACTTATTGTAAGTAAGGAAACAAAAACTAGTTTGTCTGGCGAGCTAAGTTTTGCCGATTCTGAAGAATCATGTACGGTTGGGGTGTTCGATGGACCGACCTCCCCAATCGTGTCTTTGTGTGTGAGGGATATTGTGTATCCCGCGACTCACTTTTTGTGAGGGTCCTCCGTTAGGCTACGCCTGCCTTGTGTTAAAACGAAAGGCGGGCGATCTTGGTCTGGAGGAGTCCTTGCGCGGGGCGTCGTCGGCTTATTCGACTCCACGTCCGCGGCTTGTCAGCTCTTCTTCCACCTCGGCCCGCCATGAGGACGGCGACCCTCGACGGTGTACGTTGAGACGGGGGTAGTGGAACGTCGCATTGTCTGGGTTCACCATGTTAGATGATGTACCTTGAGGACGTGCGATCGTGTCTACTGATTATTTTGGAGGGTCCTTCGGCTACGCCGGCCTCGTATTTAAACGAAGGGCGGGCGATATCAGCCCAAAGGAACCTTGCATGGGCGAAGCTGTCGGTTCCATCGACCTCCAGGACCATGGCTGCATTGATTTTACCTCGGATCGTCATGATCAACGATCGTCGGCGGTATGCGATATGCCTGGTGGGGCGATCGCCAGAATAGATGGGATAGGAAAATATCTTATTATATTCCTTGTACATCATTGAAATTGAATACAAAATTATCACTAGTAGTATTTTTTCAGATGCACGGCGTTCCAGGGGTATTGATCCGGAGTACCGTCAGGATGTTCCAGTTCGTATGCTCCTTTAGTTAGCCAACTGGATACTCTGAAAGGTCCCTCCCAGTTCGGACCGAAAACGCCTGTGTGGGTTTGGATCCTCTTGAGGACGAGATCGCCCACTTGAAACCTTCTTTCTTTGACCTTTGAATTGAAGAACTTCTCGGCTCTCCTTTTGTGGATTGTGTTCTTCATTTCTGAGGTCAGCCGTCGTTCTTCGAGCATGTATAGGTCGATTCGTCGGGCCACATCATTGTCGGTCGTCATCTCCTGTTCGGTTCGATGGCTGAGGACGGCGATCTCTGAAGGAATCACCGCTTCTGTTCCGAAGGCAAGGGCGAATGGGGTTTCGCCGGTTGAATTGCGGGTCGTCGTTCGGTAGGACCACAAAACGTCTGGGAGATCGCTCGCCCATCGTCCTTGCCTGGATTCGAATCGCGCTTTAATCGTGTGTTTGAGGATCTTATTCACTGCCTCTACCTGCCCGTTCGTCTGAGGGTGATAGGGCGCTGAGAATAACCTTTTGATTCCCCACTTTTCACAGAATTGCATGACTTCTAGGCCGTCGAATTATTTTCCATTGTCGGAGATGATGGCCTGGGGCAGACCGAATCGGCATATGATGTTTGTGGGGGATTGATCGTTGGTTGGACTGGGGCGAGCTCGATCTGAGTCGCGAGTGGTTCGCTTGATCCAATGATTGATCTCCTGGCGCCTGCCCCATTTTCCAGGAGCGCCTTCATCTCGTCGAGCTGGCGTTGTATGGCGGCTATCGCCGTCGCCTGACTGCTCACCGATTGGCTCTCATAGCGCGAACGAAGGCGATCGTGTACCGATCCCCTAGCCCCGTGGTGAAAGACGAGCTCCCTGCCAGTGGGTTCCTTCCTCGGGCGAGCAGGGGCTCGTTGACCGGCCTGTCTCCTGGGAGTCGGATATGTCGAACTCCTGGTAAAGGATTCGGATACCGATGTCTCCCGACTGGGGCCTGAGTGCCCGGGTCGCGATGAGGGATCGCTCCCCAGGCGGCTGAAGACGGAATCGTCCCGCCTTACGAGAGCCTTCTCCTATGGCTCGGGGCTTTCTGTCGATTTCTCAACATAGATCCCCTTGAGCTTCCGTTTGCTTGCCCGGCGGATGGTTGACGGAGTGATGGTGGGCGAGCCATTGGCTTTCTGTCGCTCCCTGAGGATGGCTATAGCCTCCTCAATCTATTCTGTGGTCTGGAACTGATCGAGTGAGAGGCTAGAACCATCCCTCGGGGGCGGGAGCGAAAGCCTAGCGTCGCCACGGTCGCCTTCCGCCGTGGGCTGGGATTCGGTCCGGGCCGGAATGAGATTTCCGGCAGATCTTAGGGTGGCTCTCTTGGAGGTCGTTGCAGATGTCATTTTTCTGAAGGCTTTTCTATTGAAGAACAGTGAGTGTTTCTTCAAGTATATGTCCAGAGAACAGTGAGTGTTCTTCGGGACGGTAGGAATAAAAATGAAGGTTTATATGCCCTACTTCTAACGCCAATTGTTGTTACCCAAAATATTATCCGGAGATAGTATTGCTGGAATGATCGAGTAACAAACAAATGCGAGAACACTTCCGTGAGAAAATAAATAACACAAGATTTGCCGGGGTTGTTAATCCCAGGCTTGAATGCTCTCGCGAGATGTTATTAATAGATATACTGTCGAGTACAAATATTAATGTTAGAATCTATTACAAGGAGTGTAAAGACTTCTAGTTATCTAGGTTGTAGAGCGCGTAGATTGCCGGAAGAACCAGATAAGTAAATCTGTGAGTTCTTGCTTGGGATATATGATAAAATGTGTATGAATATCACAATGAATGTATAAGTGGTTGCCAAAAGAGTCTTTGATTCTCTTTTTGTGTGTATTTTGCAATGAATTCGTAGTAAATTCGCGTCCCTTTGGCCATTGCAGTGAGTTCTCTATTTATAGGGGACAAGGTAGTTGGGACTCCTCAGGCGATCGCGGGCGACCGCCGTTTTCTATATTAAAATAAGATGGCCGATCGTCCCGTCACGTGGGCCTGTTCCCTTGAGGTCTGAGGTCGGCTCGGTGGTCGGTGGGCGAACCAATGGGAAGCCGGACGCGCGTCTTGAGTCATTTGTCAGGAGGACCCACTTTATACCTTTCGGCGGCCTTGTCGGTAGGTGAGGTAGGTGACAGGCTGTGGTCAAATGCCCTATCTGTCGGCGCCTTTTGAAGATCCGCACGTGGGCCACCATCCGAGATTCGGTCTTCGATGACTTTGATGGATGCTGGATCCATACGTGGCACGAGACGATCGCCTCTGGTTCGCTCATTAAAGACGATCGTCAGATATCAAAAGACGATCACTCGGTATCAAAAGACGGTCGCTGTATTGTGCCAAACTCTGGGCGTTTGTCCAGAGTATGTCTTCCATGGTTGACTTCCCTGATCGTGATACTGATCGCCTAACGAGGCGTATTAATCGCCGCACAACACATATAGATAGGGAGTATCCGAATTTTTTATCAGATATCCGAAATCTGAGGCTCGGGATTGCATCTGATGGTTACAACCCTTTTGTTATCATGAGTTTTTCATATACCATATGGCCTGTTGTAGTGATTCCTTACAATCTTCCTCTGTGGATGTAGATGCGGAAGGAGTATAATATATTGACTTTGTTAGTCCCAGGGCCGGGATATCCGGGAAAGTGTATCGATGTGTATATGAGACCTTTGATAGAGGAGCTGAAATTTTTGTGGGAGCAAGGTCATCCCACGTCTGACGATTATTAAATGCGAGACGTTCTACTTGCACGCCATGTGTATCGGCACTATTAGTGATTTTCCTGCATATGGAATGCTGTTTGGATCTGTTATTAGCGGATATAGAGGTTTGGAATACCAAACCTTTGTGGTTGAAAAGACCAAAGACGGGCCAAAAGCACGCAAAGGTTTGGAAGAAATGAGCACAAGAAAACATTTGTGGTTGAAAACTGTCAAGGGAAAACAAAAAATGCCTAAGGCAGCTTACACCATCACTGCCGAGCAGAGAACTGAGATATTTTGGTGGATAAAGACTGCTAGGTATTTTATCGGGTATGCTGGAAATATAGGAAGATGCGTTAATTTCAGGGAGAACAAGTTAACTGGTTTGAAGAGTCATGATTGTCATATCCTACTCCAATGCCTATTTCCGGTATTTATTCGACCGTACTTACCAAAACAGGTGGTCGAGCCGTGTGTTGCATTGTCAAGATTTTTCCAGAAATTATATACGAGAGAAGTGAAGAGATCTAATTTGCGTCAAACGCTAGATGAGATCATCTATATCTTGTGCAAGTTTGAGCGAATATTTCCTCCAAACTTTTTTGACCTCATGCCTCACCTCATGATCCACCTTCCCCGGCAGTTATTGGTCACTGGTTCAGTGCACTACACGTGGATGTACCCGGTTGAAAGGTAACATAATTTTGTATGATATATATATATATATATATATATATATTGTCCAATTAAGTATGATTTGTAACACAATGACAATATTACAGGCAACTCGGTGATTACAAAGACTTCATGGCCAATAAGTCTGCACCGGAAGGATGATTGCAAAATCTTACCTTGCGTCGGAGTGTATTACGCATATCAAGTTGTATTTGGGCACCTTCGAGCCCCCTTCCCACTCTATTCCAGCAGATAAAAGACAATTCAATCTTTCTATCATATCCACTGAGGTTGACGTCTATGGGAGGTTGCTAGGAAGACAATTAGACCCGTACGAGTCATGAATTGCACATTGGTGGATATTGCTCAATTGTCCAGAAGTTCAGTACTAGAAAGACATCCACTTGTCATGCGATATGGTGCAAGGTGACACTAGATTCCACAATGACACTTTTGCCAACTATTTTGGAGAATGGGTACGTATACATTCAGTTGCTATTGATATTGGACTTAAGATATTTTTTTTACATAAAAAGTTTATTTACGACAGATGACACACATACAAGATGACGGACATCCTAACTAGTCGCGTGAACTTATGCTTCTTTCTATGAAGCCGGTTATGTCATGAATTTATTCGATGGCCAAAGTCAACGGTGTCACATTCGTATGCCTTGAGAGAGATCAAAAAAGAAGATGTCAAAATTCTAGGGTTATGATAGATGGTGGATATTACGGTGTTCTTTTGGAAGTGGTAGAACTAATTTACGGGGAAGGCATGACAATTTACTTGTTTAAGTGTCGATGGTACGACACTAGTCTTGGAACTGATATGCAAGACGACTACGGGTTGTTATCTGTTGACACTTCCACTTCATGGTATGAAAGTGATCCTTTTGTATTTGCTACATCAGCAAAGTCGGTTTATTATTGGACGACTTGGTGAAGAAAGGAACATGAAAGATAGTGAACGTTGTGACAACGAGGAATATTTATAGTGCTGCTATACTGGGAGAAACAACAGGTACTGATGACGATGATACTTATCAAGAGCCAAATACAGCAAATATTCCACCATCAACGACAATTACAATGAATAATGTTCCTGAAGGACGAGTCATCCGACTCCGTGGTGATGCTCGCAGGTATGTTGACATTGATACAAACGAATTACTTGAAAATTCTGATGACGATAATGTGGACGACTTGAGGCATATGTTGCCGGATATCAACTCAGATAATGAGACAGACTGTAGTGATGACTCAAACTATGAGCCATAAATTATTAGATGTATATTTTCGTATGTTGAATATAATTAAAAAAATTGTAATCAAAACATTAATATAATATTAATAATATTATTAAAAAAATTGGGGGGTTTAGCCGACAACAAGATCTACGTCGTCGGCTAAAGTGTTTTAAAAAAAATATTATACTTTAGCCGACGACTTTCCAATAGTCGTCGGCTAAACCCCAACTATGACACGGGCCGTGTAGTCCAACACGGTCGGGTCAGGCATACAGTCTGTTTTCACTTTCTGGGCAGGTGCGACACGGCCCGTGTCATTTGACACGGTCGGTGCTTTAGCCGACGACAATATCTAAGTCGTCAGCTAAAGTTTTTTAAAAAAAATGGTATACTTTAGCCGACGACACAGATATTGTCGTCGGCTAAACCACCGACCGTGTCAAATGACACGGCCCGTGTCGCACCTGCCCAGAAAGTGAAAACAGACTGTATGCCTGACCCGACCGTGTTAGACTACACCGTCCGTGTCATACTTGGGGTTTAGCCGACGACTATTGGAAAGTCGTTGGCTAAAGTATAATATTTTTTTTTTTAAAACACTTTAGCCGACGACGTAGATCTTGTCGTCGGCTAAACCACCTACATTTTATACGTTTTCGCCTTCTTTCTTGTATTATTTTCTCCTTTCCTCACCCAGCCCGATCGCCCTCAGCCCCCGTCACCCAACCGCCCGTCACCTAGCCCCCGTCCCGCCGCCCGTCACCCAGCCCCCAACCCCTGTCACCCAACCGTCACCCGCCCGGCTGTCCGCCACACATCGACATCCCGGCCTGCTGCCCGCCTGCCACCGTCCTGTCGCCCGTATGATGACTCCGTCCGCCCGCCCGACGCCCTCCGCTTGCCGTCCGACCGCCTCCCGACAGGTAACCATTTTCCTTTTTTTTATTTTGTTTGATGAATTTATTGTATTTGTTTGATGAATTTGTTTAGATTATGTGATGAATTAGGTAAATTTTTTAATGAGTTGTGATGCAATATTTGATGAATTTAGTATTTTCAATATTTTGTGTTTAATGTCTTGTGAATTTGATGAATTTGTTTGAGGAGGAAGGGATTGTATAGCCGGCGTTAATCGAAAGATTAACGTGGTATGTCATTGATAATTGCTATTGTGTTGAGTTGTGAATTTGATGAATTTGTTTAGATTATTTGATGAATTAGGTAAATTGTTTAATGAGTTTTGATGAAATATTTGATGAATTTGTTAGAGGAGGAAGGAATTGTATAGTCGGCGTTAATCGAAAGATTAATGTGGTATGACATTGATAATTACTGTTGTGTTGAGTTGTGAATTTGATGAATTTGTTTAGATTATGGATAGAATAAAGAAAGCGTTGGGGAAGAAGTCGACAAAGTCAACCCCTCCCGATTCGGGGGGAAGTTCGGCAGCCTCTAGTAAGGCGGATCACGCTACACTATACATATCTCAGAGTAGCGTTCGTGCCCGCCAGATACTAGAATCCACCGGCATGAACGCTGTCGATTTTTTAGGGCGACAGATGAGCCCGCTGCACTAGCGCGGCATTTATCCTTTCAGACACCACGGTCGACCCCCTCGCAGACGGAGACTCGTATGTCTCCCATCCACTGACCCATGTCTAGCCCTCATACATCAGGAGATGTACGGAGTTCCTCGTCTGCTGTGCCTCACGGTCCGCCGCCGACTCTATTCATGTCTTCGATAGTTCCGACTATTCCAGAGGTCGATGAGACGGGAGTCCGAGTTCCTGTTCGATTGATTAGCCCTGACGAGGCGTACGTCTACGAGTCTTGGCCAGACAACATGTGTTGGGGGAGTTGTCGGGTTTCGAAGACGAAATTGTTCGAGGAGGTAGAGAGGGAGAAGGAGAAAGGGAAAAATGTAGTCGAGGAGGAGAAGAAAAAGAAGACTCGTGGCCCAACAAAGGGTCTGGCGCTCGACTCGTACGTAAGTAAGCATGGCCGTTACGAGATTCCTCTAGACAGACACGACCGGCCGGTGATGTCTTCTGACGCTACGGCGTCATATAGCCGTAATGTTGGCTTTGTCATTCGGGACAGAGTCCCCGTTTTGTGGCCCGATTGGGGGACGTGCCGCAGTGCGTGAAGGATGCTTTGAACAATACTATTTCGGTAAGTTAGTAAATATTTAATAAGTGTTTTTCAATCAACATGTAGTTCTTCAAAATGCAATATGTGATGTTTTTAAATTATTGCGTATTTATGTTGTTCATAAGTGTGGTTTGTCATTCCCGACTCTCTACTACGTACTTGGTGTGACGAGGTGCAGTCTACCAAGTAAGTCATTTTAATTTATTTTGTATCTACATTATTTGCGTAATTTTTTTTCTTACAAATAATATATGTTGTGCAACGTGTGTTGTAGGTACAAATCTTAGATAAATGAGATGCACATGTTCTGGACATCCTGGGGTGATACCCGAGAGAATACCCCAGAAGAATTCAAGTTCCGGGAGTACGAGTAGAAGTGGCTACGCGCCCATTTTCGCGACCCGGAGTTCATGGTATGATTAAAATACCCTCATTTCATTCTTTCTTTTTCAGTTTTTATTTTTTTTTGAATTCTAAATATAAAGTCGATTTTTTTAAATTAATGTTTCAGAATTTAAAAAATACTTGAGTTCCGATTTTTTTAAATTAGAAAAAATCGGAACTTCAGGTATTTTTTTAAATTCTGGAATATTATTAATATTAAACAATCGGAATTTTTTATTCAAAAGTGGAAATAAAAAAATTTATAAACTCTAGATATTATTTATAAATTGTTTTAATAAAAATAAAAACTAGAATATTATTTTCCATAAAAAAATAAAAATCTGAATATTGTATTTTATTTATTAAAAAAACTGCTAGTATTTAATAAAAATTAATAATATTTCAGTTTTTATTTTTTTTGAATTCTAAATATAAACTCGATTTTAAATAATATTTTTTTGAAGGCGACTAGCTTGACCAACACGACCAATCGTGCTGGTCTAACTGACCATCACAGTCTGGGTTCTAGGTCGTTAGCCAGAGTTGTGCACGAGGCCATTTCTTCTGATTCGTTGGACGCATTTGTCTACGTGACTCAGAAAGCATATCCAAACTGTCCCGAGGAGCATGTAAGTCTTTTTTTATTTTATTTTGGTAATAAAATGAATGCCTTTGTATCATACTTTTATTGATATTGAAATACTTATTATCATATTAACTTAGGATTTGTGGCTTGATTTCGCGATTTGTTGCACTTGGTGTTCGATTTCTTCTCGCGTTCGTGTTTCATTTTCTGTTCTGGGCGCCTTTGACTGATTGTTAATTTTGTTAATCGCTGCCGCCGCCTTGTCCCCGAGTTTGCTTATTCGGTTGAAGTTGCAGATCTATCACGATTCCTCTCTTCATCTACAACGGAATTTTTCTCCTCTGCCTGAAAACCTAACCTTGTTGCTAATATTATTCCTAATTTATTCTCCCATTTCTAATATTATTTTTTGTGGGCAGGCCTCTGAATTTATTTCTTTGTATTAGGTTTCCTAACACTTTTTCAGCGACTGTGGTTTGGCATTAATTAAGGGATTGAATTTTGAATTTTGTTGTATCTAATCCGACATCTGTGTTGTATCCGGTGCAATTGAGATCCACCAATTGACATCCCAATCGCCTCCGCAAGCTCCACCACCACCACTAGTACCTTCTCCACCGTAGCATTTATTTATTTATTTATTTATTTTTTAATTCATCTCGTGGTTCTTGGTTTCTAGATTTAATTCTTGGTCCCCAGATTTTAATTCATCTCAGATTTGGATTGATTCTTGATTTTCAGATTTGGGATTTTGTACTTTAATTCATCTCTGGATTTTTAATTCATCTCTGGATTTTGGCTTAACGAACCTCAGAGTTTTGGCTTAACTTGCGCTTGCGCCACTCCGGGCTGCTGGACATCTCTGGCCAGCGTATCGCCGGAAGAATAGCATTACACCACTGCATTCATCCCTCCCGTCAATCTAACAGTAGTACTGGATTTTAGCTGTCTGTTTTGCAGGTTTCCCAGACTTATTTTCAAGCTGCCCGAAATCCTCTCGTGTTGCTGTCCTGACCGTTTCCGTGTTTTGCAGTGTGTTGTTTAGGAGTCAATCGATTTCCAGCTCTCGCGGCTTCTCCTCCCTCGTTTCCAAGGCGTGTCGAAGTTTGGTATCATTGTACTTTTCTATTAAATTTCATTTTCATCAGCTATATATCTACTACCTACTGTGATTTGTTTGCGGTTTGCTTGCTTTTAAATTGTCTTTCTCATTCTCATCATATTTTCATTTTTGTCTTCACTGCCACATTTTATTTATTTTTATTTTTTCGTAGTGCGTTTTGGGTTTTGTGTTGGTCGATGTCGCGCTGTTTGCGGGTTGGTAGTTGGAATGTGGGTACCCTGTCGGGTAAGCTTTTGGAGCTTGTGGATGTTTTGGGTAAGAGAAGGGTTGATGTGGCTTGTATTCAGGAGACTAGGTGGAAGGGGGCGTAGGCCAGGGAGGTGAACGGTTATAAATTGTGGTATTCAGGCCTTGCTAACTCGAATAATGGTGTGGGCATTCTTTTGTCTAAGGAGCTTAAGGACAACGTCGTAGAAGTGAAGAGGTGTAATGATATAATTATGTCCGTTAGAGTATGGTTGGGGAGAAGGTGGTTAACGTGGTTTGTGCGTATGCCCCACTTGTTGGTTTGGGTAGGCTTGTTAAGGAAGATTTTTGGGTCTGTTTAGATGAGTTGGTCGGGTATATTCCGGACGATCAATTTATTACTTTGGGAGGCGATTTCAATGGGCACATTGGTGAGGGGGTGGATGGTTATCATAGTGCGCATGGGGGTTTCGGCTTCGGAGTTAGGAATGTAGGTGGTTCCGCACTGTTGGAGTTTGCCACTGCGCATGAGTTGGTTATTGCTAACTCTGTTTTTCAGAAAAGAGATGAACACCTCATCACCATCAGTAGTGGGGGCACAACATGCAAATTGACTACCTTCTTTTGCGCAGTCGTGATGCTAGGGCATGCGTGGACTGCAAGGTGTTTCGGAGCGAGGCATATGCTTCTCAGCACCGGCTGCTGGCTATGGATTTATCCATGGGAGGTCGTGTTGTTAGCAGGGCCAGAGAAGCTAGACCTAGGATTCTCTGGAAGGATCTGAAGGGTGAGAAGGTGGCAGTATTCAAGGAGTCCCTGACCCGCGAAGGAGGTTTTCTGCGGGGGGACGATGGTAACCTTATGTGGGCCAGCATGGCCAATGCTATTAGGAAGGTTGGCAAGAAGGTGGTAGGGGTTTCTTCGGGCAGGTCTTGTGGACCTAGGGAGGCATGGTGGTGGAATGAGGAGGTCCAAAAGAAGGTTAAGGCAAAACAAGCGCTATTTAAGGAGCTTTTGTCGGTTAGTGCTGGGGAGGAGAGAATCTTGAATATTGTAGCGTACAAGGTGGCGAAAAGAGAGGCTAAGAAGGCAGTGACTAAGGCTAAAGGTGAGGCTTATGAGGAGATGTACAAGCGCCTAGACACCAAAGAAGGAGCGAATGCTATTTTTAAACTAGCAAAAGCTAGGGAAAGAGGGCGGCGCGACCTGGGTCCCGTTAAGTTTATTAAGGATGATTTGGGCCAAGTGTTAGTTAAAGATGTGGCTATTAAGGAGAGGTGGAATAGGTATTTTTTCGAACTTTTCAATGAGACTAGGGGTAGTGACTCGGTGGTGCAAGGAGTTAGTCTATCTTCTGCTCGTTCGTTTAGTTCCTGTGAGAGCATCAGCAAGGAGGAAGTGAAGGGTGCCCTTATAAAAATGGGGAGAGCTAAGGCTGTAGGCCCGGATTAGATCCCTATTGAGGTGTGGCTTTGTCTGGGGGAAGTCGGAGTTCAGTGGCTAGCAGAGCTGTTCAACATCCTCCTTAGAGGTTCTAAGATACCGATGGAGTGGAGGCATAGTATTGTCGTGCCATTTTTCAAGAACAAAGGCGATGCTCAGAGTTGTAGTAACTATAGCGGTATTAAACTCCTCAGTCATACTATGAAACTTTGGGAAAGAGTGGTGGAATGCAGGGTTAGAAGAGAAGTTGAGATCTCGGAGAACCAATTTGGCTTCATGCCGGGGAGGTCCATGACTGAGGCCATTCATCTCGTCAGACGCCTTATGGAGAAGCTTAGAGAGTGGCGTAAGGACCTCCATATGGTGTTCATAGATCTAGAGAAGGCTTATGATAGCATTTCGCGCGATGTTATTTGGAGGAGCCTAATAGAGAGGAGGGTGTCGTTACCATTCGTTAGGGTGATCCAAGACATGTACTCCCAAGCTAGGACGTGCATTAGCACCCCAGTTGGTGACACCCAGTATTTTCCGGTTAAGATAGGGCTACACCAGGGGTCGGTGCTAAGCCCTATTCTCTCCGCTCTAATCCTTGACGTCATTTCGTGGGGGATACAAGATGGCGTCCCGTGGTGCATGCTTTTTGCTGACGATATTGTGTTAGTGGCGGAGTCGAGGAGGGAGGTGAACTCGAAGTTGGAGCTATGGAGGTCTAAGTTAGAATCTCAGGGCTTGCGTGTGAACCGGTCTAAGACCGAGTATCTCTGGTGTAACTTTAGTGGTGAGGCCAACGAGGAAGATGTAGAGGTTATGATTGCGGATCAGATTGTACCCCATACGGATAAGTTCAAGTATTTGGGTTCGATCATTCAGAAGGAAGGTGAGTGTGAAGATGATGTCACTCATCGCATCAAGGCGGGGTGGCTAAGGTGGAGAGCAGCGACGGGGGTCCTGTGCGATAAGAAAGTCCCTCTAAAGTTGAAGGGTAAATTCTATAGAGCGGCAATCCGATCTGCAATGTTGTATGGCTCCGAATGTTGGGTGATGAAGAAGTCGCTTGAGATCAAGTTAAAAGTGGCTGAAATGAGAATGTTACGTTGGTCATGTGGTCGCACAATGTTAGATAGAATCGCAAACGGAGTTTTCAGGAACGCGCTGGAAGTGGCGCCCATTTCAGCAAAAGTTAGGGAAGGGAGATCGGGATGGTTTGGCCACGTCCACAGGAGGCAGGCATCTGCTCCAGTGAGGAGGGTTGAGAGTTTATTGGTTTTCGGGGAGAAAATGAGAGGCAGACCGAGGAGGACGTGGGAGGAGCAGCTGAGATTAGATTTGAAGGCCTTAAACCTTTCCGAGACCATGACTGTTGATAGGTGCGCTTGGAGGCGCCAGATCAGAGTTGTGGATTCTTTTGTAGGGAGCGGTGCTGTAGTTTAGAGCCTCAGGGTCGGGTTGTCTCGGTTAGCTTTGACCTAGAGCATTGTATTTTTTTTACTTTTATTGTTTATTTTATCCTATTGTCGTTGCGTGTGGTGTATTTGATCGGTAGAAAATATTGCATAATTATATGTGCTAAATGCATAATTATATTATATTTATTTTCGCACAATTTGATGGTTTTCTACCTATTTGAATTATGAAGGTAATTTAATTCACTAGTGGAATTTATTTATTATTTCAAGAAATTGTTATATTTTTGAAGTTGGAATAATCATCGGGACAATAAAGTAAACCCGGTCCAAAAAGAGTCCAATCGGCCAAAAGCTTGAGGAGAAGAAGAATCCTACTCCTATTATGAAAAGAGATCGGCCAAGAAAATAAAAAAAATAAAAATAAAAAAAATAAAAAGAAGACTCTTACTCCTAAAACAAGAATCGGCCGAAAAGAATTGAAAGAGAGAGAGAGAGAGTCTTGCTCCATTAACACTCCTACACCTCACGGCTCCCCAACACATTATAAATAAAGAACAAGAGATCCCTCATGAGGGGAATTCACGTGAAGAAGAAAGAGAAAAAGGAGGATTGCAAGCAGGAAAGAAAGGCACGACTCCCGAAAAAAAAAAGGAATAGCTTTTACAAGAGGAAGGAGTGTTCGGCCGCCGAGCAGTAAAGAAAAGAGTTTGATTTTTTGGTTTTCATCTATGCTTAATTATTGTTTCACGTTTTATTTAGCCATCATGTCCGGCTAATTTATCTATTTCAGTTCTTAGAGATGTTTGAACCCGTATTTATATTATTTATGTTTTAATTCCGTAGCATATTCTTGACTTAATTCCTTTGAATTATCTTTGTGTTATTAAGTAGATTTATTTATGATATAATTAACTTTAATTGGTCTGACCAACTTAATTGAGGTTTTTATATCTATTGCTAGATTTAGGGTTATAATACGTAATCGTTATAATTCTAAATCACAAGTAGCAACAATTGATTTTATTCAATTGGGTAACACAAAATCAAGATCCCTTGGGTCGAGCTTGTGAACTCAATATCTTGTCTATTTCCATCGTTTTGGTTCCTAATGCATCTAACGAACAAGATTTGAAGAGCTTGTTTTGAATCCTTCGTGTAGATAGGTTTAATTGAAGAGCTTGTTTTGATTAAATAAACTTAAGAAACGATTGGGGTTAACAGAGCTTGTTGTTTACTTCGGAGTAGGAGTTCATTAGGAATTAAGGAAAGATAAAAGTGCTGCATTAATTCATAAATTAATTAGAACGGGGGATAACGGAACTAAGAACTGAATATTAATCGCAATCGTTTTTTTCCTTATCAAATTTTACTTCTTTTTATTTGCCTACTTGTTATTTTAGTTTCATTACTTTAATTCCACCAACCCCCCCTTTATTATACCTAGTATTATTATTTTTAGTATTATTTATTTAGTACTACTATTTTAGTTTCAGAAAAATATTCAACTCAAGAAGTTCGATTAATTCATCCGTTCCTCGTGGGATCGACCCTTACTTACCAATACTACTATTTAGTATAAGTGAGTCAAGGACTTTTTATAAATATCTAATTTTGACGCGTCACGACAGCGCGGTCAAAATTTTGGCGCCGTTGCCGGGGAGCGGTACGAAATTAATTTTAAATTTTGAGTTGAATTTTCTTTTCTTTCTGAACAGTAGTTTGATTTTTTAGAAAGCAGTTTTTTTATATATATAGCAGTATTTTTTTATATATATATCAGTTTTTTTTTCTTCGACACTGGGTCACTTGGCGATAAGAACTTGGAGTATTATCCAGAAATTACCAAACGGGATCGAGTTTTCAGACAAAGAACTAAAGAAAGTAGAGAAGCGCTCAGGAACTAATCGTTTTCTCTCGAAACATCACCCAGCGAATCGGAAAACGAGAGTGGAACCATGGCGGAAAAGACATTGAAGCAATTAGCTAACCCGGAGCTATCGCAACAACCGCTTTGCATCACAATCCCGGCTATTGACAACAACAATACTTTTGAATTAAAGTCGGGATTGATTCACTTGCTACCTGCATTCCATGGTTTATCTGGAGAGGATCCGCACAAGCATCTTAAGGAATTTCATGTGGTTTGTTCAAGCATGAAGCCCAATGGCGTCACCGAGGAACAAATCAAGCTTAGAGCCTTTCCATTTTCATTAAAAGATTCGGCTAAAGATTGGTTATTCTACTTACCGTCGGCTACTATCACGACATGGAACGAAATGGAGATCTTGTTTTTGCAGAAATATTTTCCGGCCTCTCGGGCAGCCAATTTAAGAAAGGAAATATGTGGCGCGAGATAAATGACGGGTGAGAGCCTGCATGAATATTGGGAGAGATTCAAACAATTGGTGGCACGCTGCCCCCAACATCAAATCAGTGAGCAACTTTTGATACAATACTTTTACGAAGGACTGACCCCAACGGACTGTAGTACCATAGACACAGCTAGCGGAGGAGCTTTGGTTGATAAGACACCAGCAGCAACAAGGGCCCTCATCTCGAACATGGCTGCCAATTCACAGCAATTTGGTTATCGTGACAATCCCATAAAAATGGTGAAGGAGGTACATGACTCGTCGATTGAGAATAAGCTGACCGAATTAACCTCCTTTGGCAGAAAACTCGCAGTAGGAAACTCGCAAGTCATACCGTGCCGAATTTTCCAAACTACGGAGCACACCACCGAGCATTGCAAGGTACTAATGGATGAGATCGAGGCGCATGCCAATGCGATCGGTACTGAAAATTTTTACGGAAGGAAACACGACCCATACTCCAAAACATATAATCCAGGATGGAGAGATCATCCCAATTTTAAGTGGAAATCGCAGCAAGAAGAGCCTCAGCAAAATAAGGGCCAATTTTACAAGCCGCCGTCGGAAAATTCAAGTCCATCACTCGAAGAAATGATGAAGACCCTCACTTCGAACATGATCCAATTGCAGCAGAACATGAATCGATTTCAGCACGACATTCAATCGAGCATCAAAGTCATCGAAAATCAAATAAGCCAACTTGCTACATCGGTGAGTCGTTTGGAAAGGCAGAACAGTGGGAAACTACCCTCCCAATCGGAAGTAAATCCTAGGAACGTGAGTGCTATGACTTTGAGAAGTGGTAAGCAGCTGGAGGGACCCAAGGAACCCGAGAAAAATCTGAACGAAGAAGACGAAAAATGAAAATCTATTCTCGGTGACCTTTGGGTCACCCGAGGTCAAACATACACCAGTCTTTGAAGCTAGGCAGCAAGGTAATAACTTCAAATTCTTCCCATATTGGCGCTGGCAGTATACCTTTTCCTTCCAGGGTAAAGAAGGCTGAAACGGAGAGCAAGGAGAAACAAATTTTGGATGTGTTCCGAAAAGTAGAGATCAACATTCCGCTAATAGAAGCAATTCAACAAATCCCAAAATATGCTAAATTCCTCAAGGATTTGTGCACCAACAAACGAAAGCTAAAAGAAACTGGAAAGGTGCTCCTGGGAGAAAATGTGTCGGCCATTCTCCAAAGAAAGTTACCACCTAAACGATAAGATCCAGGTATGTTTGCCATCCCTTGTCGAATAGGTAATTCTCGATTTACGCAAGCTATGTTAGACTTAGGGGCTTCTATAAATGTCATGCCACAATCTATTTATTCTTCTTTAAATTTGGGACCCTTAAAAGAAACGAGGAAAATAATTCAATTAGCTGATCGTAGTAATGTATACCCCGAGGGAGTTATTGAAGATGTGCTTGTGCAAGTTAATGAGCTTGTTTTTCTAGCCGATTTTTATGTGTTAGATATGCAAGCCGACTCGGCAAATTCAACTCCCATTTTGTTAGGGAGGCCATTTTTAAACACCGCCGAAACAAAGATAGATGTTAGAAAGGGTTCCCTCACAATGGAATTTGATGCGCAAGTCGTAAAATTTAATATTGATGAAGCAATGAAATTTCCTGAAGATGCGTGCTCTTTGTTTGCATTAAGTGTGATTGACCCTCTCGTTGAGGAAGTGTTTGAACTTGATTGCAGGAAAAAGCTTGAGGAAGATGTCTTTGGCAACACGGAGGAATCGAGCACACCTATTACCAAGATTGTAGGTCGCAAACACACTGCCAAACTCATCAAGCTCACGGAACATCACAAGAAGACCCTTCCCTCCACGGAACAAGCGCCCGAGCTCGAGCTAAAGCCACTACCCGACCACCTGAAGTACGTATACTTGGGAAAAAATGAGACATTACCAGTAATCATTTCGGCCGAGTTAACACCCGTACAAGAAAAGGCCCTCATCGCCGTCCTCGAAAAGTACAAGGAAGCAATCGGCTGGACCATTGTCGACATTCGTGGGATCAGCCCGTCCATATGCATGCATCGTATTTTGTTGGTTGAAGATGCCAAGCCAAGCCGAGAAGCCCAACGAAGACTAAACCCACCCATGATGGAAGTAGTGAAAAAGGAGGTTCTTAAGCTTCTTGACGTAGGGATTATATATCCGATTTCCGAAAGTAAGTGGGTGAGTCCCACACAAGTAGTTCCAAAAAAATCGGGTATCACAGTGGTGGAAAACAAAGAAGGCGAACTAATTTCGAGCCGTGTTCAGACCGGATGGAGGGTGTGCATTGATTTTCGGAAACTAAATGCAATGACCCGAAAGGACCACTTTCCATTACCTTTCATCGATCAGATGATTGAGCGATTAGCGGGACATTCATTTTATTGTTTTCTTGATGGTTTCTCAGGCTACTTTCAGATCGCGATTGCACCCGAGGATCAGGAGAAGACAACCTTCACGTGCCCCTTTGGAACGTTCGCATACCGTCGCATGCCATTCGGACTGTGCAATGCACCGACTACCTTTCAGAGATGCATGGTAAGTATTTTTTTCCGAATTCGTAGGAAACATCATAGAAATTTTTATGGACGATTTTAGTGTTTATGGGGATTCTTTTGAGTTTTGCCTTGAAAATCTTACGCTCATTCTTCAGCATTGTGTTGAAACGAATCTTGTACTAAATTGGGAAAAATGTCACTTTATGGTTAAACAAGGCATAGTCTTAGGACATTTGGTATCGTCAAATGGGATAGAAGTTGATAAATCAAAAATTAATACTATCAATGCATTACCTTACCCTGTAAGTGTGCAGGAAGTTCATTCTTTTCTTGGTCATGCAGGATTTTATAGGCGATTTATCAAGGACTTTTCCAAGATTGCCGCCCCCTTATGCAAATTACTACAGAAAGAAGTCGATTTCGTTATAAACGAGGAGTGCAAGGCGGCATTCAACAAGTTGAAGCACCTCTTGACCACACCTCCCATAATTCAGCCACCCAACTGGGACTTGCCATTTGAGATAATGTGTGACACAAGCGATTATGCCGTCGGAGCCGTCCTTGGCCAAAGAGTGGGGAGAGCAGCACATGTGATATACTATGCTTCAAGGACCTTGAATCCGACCCAAGCAAATTACTCCACTACGGAAAAGGAGCTTTTAGCTGTAGTTTTTGACTTAGAAAAATTTCGTTCATACTTGCTTGGGACTAAAGTTATTATTTTTTCTGATCATGCAGCACTGAAATTTTTACTTGCGAAAAAGGAGGCAAAACCGCGACTTATCCGATGGATCCTATTACTCCAAGAGTTTGATCTAGAAATAAGGGACAAAAGGGAGCTGAGAATTATGTGGCAGATCACCTAAGCCGAATAGTGCTGGAAGAAGAAGAAAAACCTATGTCAGACAGCTTCCCGGACGAGCATTTACTTGATGTGTCACGACACTGGGACAGTATGGGTCACCCAGTGTCAGATTCTGCCACACCATGGTATGCCGATTTGGTGAATTTCATTGTCGCTAACGTGTTTCCCACAGGTATGACAAGAGCTAGGAAGGATAAACTCAGGAGCAATGCCAAATATTATGTATGGGACGACCCGTACTTATGGAAACACTGTCCCGATCAAGTGATTAGAAGATGCATCCCGGAGAGCGAATTTCAGTCAATCTTAACTTTTTGCCATACGTATGCATGTGGTGGACACTTTGGAGCAAGGAGGACAGCCCACAAGGTTCTTGAAAGTGGATTTTATTGGCCATCTATTTTTAGAGACACTTTCATGTTTTGCAAGTCTTGCGATAATTGTCAAAGGACAGGTAACATCTCCCGACGAAATCAGATGCCGCAAAATCCAATTTTGATTTGCGAAATTTTTGACGTATGGGGCATGGATTTCATGGGCCCGTTTCCTTCATTATATGGGAATTTATATATATTACTCCTCATGGACTACGTTTCTAAATGGGTGGAGGCAACCGCAACCCGCACTAATGATTCCAAGGTGGTGGTAAACTTCGTGAAATCGAATATCTTCTCAAGGTTCAGAATCCCAAAAGCCATAATCAGTGATCGAGGGAAGCATTTTCGAAATCAAACAATTGAAACACTGCTAAGGAAATATCACGTCATACACAGAGTGTCAACTTCCTACCATCCACAATCCAACGGGCAAGCTGAAATTTCCAATAGAGAGATCAAATCGATTTTAGAAAAAACCATTCAACCGAATCGCAAGGATTGGAGTTTAAGACTCGGTGATGCATTATGGGCATACAGGACAGCTTATAAAACACCCATAGGGATGTAACCATACAAGCTAGTTTATGGAAAACCGTGCCACTTACCCGTCGAGTTGGAACATCGAGCATTTTTGGCAGTTAAAAAGTGCAACATGAATTTTGATGAAGCCGGCGTACACAGGAAACTTCAATTGCAAGAACTCGAAGAAATAAGGAACGATGCATATGAGAATTCCGCAATTTATAAGGAGAAAACCAAATCTTTTCATGATGCAAGAATAACAAGGAAGGATTTCATCGTGGGGGAAAAGGTGCTGTTATACAACTCTAGGCTAAAGTTATTTCCCGGTAAGTTGCGATCTCGATGGGTCGGGCCATTTATCGTCACCCAAGTTTTTCCACACGGAGCTATGAAAATTCGATCTATGAAAACTGACAAGGTATTTAAAGTCAACGGGCATCTGCTCAAACCATATCTCGAAGCAACACCGGACTACAACTTGGAAGAATTTGAGCTCGAGGACCCAACTACCATTTAAACAGGGAGTTCGTCGGGCCAACGATGTTAAAAAGAGGCGCTTGTTGGGAGGCAACCCAATGATAGTAGTTAACTTTAAATTACATTTTTTATATTTCTTTATTTTTTTTCCTCTAATCGGTCCAGTTTTTTTTTTATTATTTTATTTTGTAAATTTTTGTGACTCTTGGTCACGGTAAAAAACTTGGGTCATGTAATACAAGTCCAGCTAATTCCAACCACAATTTGAGCTAATACAAGTTTTAACTTGGCCACGGTCAAAAACTTTTTCTCAAACAAGTTTTTTTTTTAAAATCGGCCCAGCCCAGTTCTATTTAGTCATGTAATTTTTTTATTATTTTCTTCGGCCCAGTTTTTCTATTCCAAATCTTTTCTAAGTTCAGATTTTTTTTGGGTAATCGCGAGCCGCCCCCCTTGCAAAAGCAACTCTCTTCTCCTCAACTATCTTCTTCCTTACCCTTGCAGGACCGCCGCCATGTCGGAAAAAGGTGGGAGAAATATCCACCGGCCGCTGAATCGTATAACACGGAGTGGAGGATGGAGAAACAACCCTGGAGCGCCGACATTTTATGACTTGACCGAACCAACTGCTCCGCCGCCATCTTCCTCCGCCTTGAACGCCGAGACAGCCGGCCAGGCTTCAAATCGGCCGAACCCAACCAGTGGAGAACTCAAGAGAAAAAGGAAACGGGCGGCTCGCGGATTGATTGACGAACCAACCCCACCCGTTTCGCCAACAGGAACTCCGACCACCACCGTCCCAGGTTCGTCCGCCGAAAGTCCACCTTTATCTCCGGTCGCCGCGACTGAGTCAGCTCGCCACTCAACACCACCGTTCAACCCACTGTCGACAGAGGAAGGACATATACTAGCCCGATCCCCAACTCCAAACAAAACCGCCCCTCAGTCTGAAACTGGACCCATCTCATCTCAATCACCGACTGACCTGCCGCCGGAACCTGAGCAGGAAATCGAACGGATTTTCCAAGACAGCGAGGAACCAGCCTGCTCAGGGCGTCGAACCGATACAATATGAATTTTGGAACCCCCAGTAACTCGATATCAAAAGCTTATGGAAAGGAAGGTACTCTCGACATTTTATTTAGATTCCAGTATTTTGCTGCATCTTGGACTGTTTGATGATGTCATGAAATTATTAAGTGTGTTGGGATGGAAAAAAATAATGACCGAGAATTGGGAGGTGTATGAAGATTTAACGTACGAGTTCTTTAGTTCAATTCAGTTGCACGAGCGTGCAGGGGTGCACGAGTATTATTTTCGTTTAAATGGAAAAGGTTTTTCGTGGAAAGCGGACGAGTTTATTGAGGCTTTCGGACTCCCCCGGGAAGCCGACATTATAGGGCTGCCCAACGAGGGTGATATGTGGAAAATAATTTCTCACAACGCAGCCCCATTCGTCGCCGGGAAGACGAAGGCTACTTTTATTAGAAATCCAGTGATTCGATACATTCAGCGTTTAATGGCGTGCACGGTGACCGGCCGTTATACTAATCGAAATGTGATTCTGATTTTTGAATTAAAAATGATATATGCTATGATCACCGGCACCCGCGTCCGATGCGCCGAAGATTTAATTACGTTGTTGATGGGAGAAAATGAAACAAAGAATCCAATTGTCATGGGAGGCCTCGTAACATGCATAGCTCGACACATAGGTATTGATTTACGAGCATGAATCCCCGTAGGAAAAATCGAGCTGTTGGATAAGACTTTGCTTGCCAAAATGGGGATACTCGAGAAAACCGGCCAGCACTTTATATGGAAAATCTCAGAAAAGGAGTCGATTGTCTTGCCGAACCCCGACTACACCTCACCGGTCGGCAAAACCAATATCAAGATGACACATCCGAGCTTGCCTCTTACTCCAGCAAACCCAGTACCAAATATTACACCACGAGCCGAGGCAAGTTCTAGTGTTGAGCTAGAGCTAAGACGCCGGATTGGGGACCTTGAGAGAGGACATCGTGAGCTTGAAGAAAAAGTTGCTTATCTGACCGCCCTGATCGAGTCCCGACAGAACTAGCCCGGTGCACTCTTTTCCTGTTCCGTACTTGAAGTTGCGCGTTATTATTTTATATTTTCATGTTGGATTATATTTGTTGCGTTTTATTTGTTAGAACTGTGTCTCCTCGCACTTTGATTTGTGATGATTGTCCTTTAGTCAATTGAGAATAGTTGGTGAGAAGCATAATGGTTTTTAGAGTTATTTGCTTGTTTGGAATATTAGTTGGAATTAGCTCAAATTGTGGTTTTTAGTTCCGTCTTTTTGTGAAAATTGGTCGGTTTTGTATTAGCTTTTAATTGAATATTTCTGTGATTTATAGATATAAAAAAATTACAACACTATTAGAAAAGCTAGGAAGGAAGGATATTATTAAGATTTCACTTGTGATTTGTACTTGGTCATTTACCCTCTTCTTAAAATTTCGTTGGTCGTTGAATTTTTGGGCTTACCACATACACGGAGGCTAGTAAAAAAAAGGGGAGAGGTGTTGAGCAGCAACAGCTGCCTAATTTTGGGGGTTCTAAAATGTTGTGAAAAAAAGTAACAACGAAAAATAAAGGACTAACCCATTATTGGTGTGTAGCTGCCGTCTCACACGAAAAAAAAATGTGTTGTTGAAAAGAGCTACACGTTAGCAAATAACGGTGTGAAAGTTATCACTTAGAAAAAAAAAGAGGGAAAATGGGTTGGTGAAAAGAGCTACACGTTAGCAAATAACGGTGTGAAAGCTATCACCTACGAAATATGTTGAAACTTGTGGATAGTGCGTTCGCGTAAGTTCCAATCAATAAACAGCCAATTAAAATAATAAGTTTGGGGAGATGATTAAAGCCCTTATCATAAGTTGAAATTTTTTTTAACTATTCTTCTCTTTTTGGAACTGTTTAATAGGATTGCATTTTTATGTTTGATAATTCTATGAAATTTTCATTAACTGTTCATACAAAAAGTGTTCTGATTACGCAAAATAGGTGATTATTATACCACTGTTTGAGTTAACAAAGGCTAAATATTTCAGGGCAGACAAATCATATTCTTACTTTTGTTATCGCTTTATTCCAACTCATTCTAAATTGCTTGAGGACAAGCAAACTTTTAAGTTTGGGGAGATTGGGAAATTTGAACTTTTATTTGAAGCGATTACTTGAGCGAATTTTGGGTCGGTAAAAGGAGTTTAAAGTTTTATTGAGTGTCTTCTAGGGCGAAATTTTTTCAAATATTTCGATATTTTTATTGCTTGAGGACAAGCATTGGTTTAAGTCTGGGGAGATTTGATCGGTAGAAAATATTGCATAATTATTTGTGCTAAATGCATAATTATATTATATTTATTTTCGTACAATTTGATGGTTTTCTACCTATTTGAATTATGAAGGTAATTTAATTCACTAGTGGAATTTATTTATTATTTTAGGGAATTGTTATATTTTTGAAGTCGGAATAATCATCGGGACAATAAAGTAAACCCGGTCCAAAAAGAGTCCAATCGGCCAAAAGCTTGAGGAGAAGAAGAATCCTACTCCTATTATGAAGGGGGTGGCTAAATAAACACCCCCTTTTACTAAAAAAACAACCCTACTCAACACAAACCTAGGGTTGTAGGTAATGATTAATTACTAACTTATTTTTAATCAATAAATATTAATTAATTAATACATGTATTTCTATATTATTTAATGATTAAATATTTAGGTAAATGATTACTTATTTATTTTAAATTAATAAATATTAATACCATATAGATTTTTTATATGTTATTATAAAAATATAAATGAATACATAAAAATAAAAATATGAGCCCAAAAATAATATCATTTAACATTACGATGAAAAATATGAAAAATAAATCGAACACCTAAATTTCAAATAAAAAATATTAGTAAACATTACGATGACCAAAAAAAATTAGTATCACGATAAGTATTTATACCTGATCGGTAAAAAATGGTGATATCCCCATAGAGAACTCATTGCCTTCATCTGAGTCTTTTCGGTATAAACTCGACATCTTTTCGATAAACACTACAAATTATAATAAAAATAAATAGTTATAAAACTAAAATTATAAAAAAAAAACAGATTGAAAAATAAATATATTTTTTTTAAAAAAACTACAGTCCCAAACAAGAATGAAAAAAAAAGGTTCAGAATGAAATAAATATAATTCAGCTATTGTTTTTTGAAAACAAGAATTTTTTTCCCAAGTAACCCCCACCCCCTCCCAGTATTGTCTCTCTCTCTCTCTCTCTCCTATTCTCTCTCTCCCGATCTCTCTCAAAGATTTACCTTATTTGTATTGTTTTGTTTGATTAATGTAAGTTATCTTTTTTTATAACAAAATACAAGTGGTTAGTAGTTAGATTAGAATTAATGTTAAAATTTAAAAAATAATAAAATACAAGTGGTTAGTAGTTAGATTAGAATTAATATTAAAATTTAAAAATAATAAAATACAAGTGGTTAGTATTTAGATTAGAATTAATGTTAAAATTTAAAAAATAATAAAATATAAGTGGTTAGTAGTTAGATTAGAATTAATGTTAAAAATTAAAAAATAATAAAATACAAGTGGTTAGTAGTTAGATTAGAATTAACGTTAAAATTTAAAAATACTCAATTTACGGATATCGCTTTTGTACATTTTCCTAGATTTGAATCTGAAATGAATCTATACTTCTATTAAAAGAGAGTCGTGACAAGTGTCACTCTCTAAGATTTTTAATTTTTTAAAAATCTACTTTACTATTAAAATAAAGTTGTACAAAATACGTGTCTTTACGTAGATTTTTTGGATTAATTTTTTTTTTTTAAAATACACTAACTCCTATTTGAATGAGAGTTAATGGATCTTTTTATTTTTCTCTCAATATGTAGAAGTTAATAGTTTTATCGTCTCAACTCTATTTTTTATTACTAATATTTTAAATTAATCTTCTTTTTAAGATATTTGATTTAACATTCATTAGGCATATATATAATTAAAATATATTTTTTTGAATATAAGTTGTTTTTGAATAATTATTACATTATATCTTGATTTTAAATTATTTGTATATAAAATACAAAAATCAAATAATTTTTTTGAAATAAATCTATCTTTTTACAAGATCAATACTTTTACTTCACTTTTCACCTTATTATAATAATATTAGATTATTGAGTTATTTTATTTTAAAAATATTTGGGAAAAAAATTATAGACATGTTAGACTTACAATTCCCAGTAGAAATATATATTATTAGTTAAAATAATTTTTTGATTGATTCTTCTTTTTGTGAAAAGAAAAATTATATAAATAAATATAATAAGTTGATTATATTTTTACTTAAATACGTCACAATAATATACTTTATCACCCTATGCCTACTGAATTAACATCATTGTGGATCTCATGGTATATTATTAAGTATAAAATGTGTGACTTTAATCTAAATATTTATCAAAAATATATGACGTTCTTTCGTATGTATACTGATATGTAATTATATTAGTATATTAATATAAATATTACAAATATACAATGATCATATAGTTTCCTGTCATGTTTATATATTTTATATCGAACTTTTACACATCTATCTATACTTAATATTAAAAGAGAGTCGCCACACGTTAATCCTCTTTTTAAAAATTTTAAAAAATGGACGTTTAATTTGGGACGGGGTTAGAGGGTTATTCCATTATATACTATCTACCAATTAAAAACTTTCTCTCATTTTATTCCTTTTATTTTTAAGATAATAGTTTCAACAATTACAACTTTTACGTATCAATTTTATTTTTGAAAAAAATATGTTAAATTAATTCTTACTTCGTGTTCTTTAATTTGACATCCATATAGTATATATAAAGTAATATAAATATCATTATAATATATTTAGATGATTAAAATATTTCAATATAAAAATATAAGAATATTGAAGAAAAATATATTTTTAGTTTATTTTCATAAACAATTATTGATTTTTAAGAATTATTTTATTCTGATTATAAAATAGTAAAATATATTACATTAATATCAAATCATATAAAAAAATTATATTAGTAAGAATACCGGTTGTATACTTTTCATGAAAGTTGATAATACAACAACAACATCAGAGCCTTAGTCCAAAAATACTTTGGGGTAGCCTATAATGAAAGTTGATAATAATAAATATAATTTAATTTCTTATTTATAAAATTAGATATAAGACTCATATTGTTTCATATGAAAAACAAATGCCAGTCTTAATTAATTTACGGTTCCTATCATGTGCCTTAGATCTACATGATAAGAATTTATAAATAAAATTAAATCAAATAATAGTATATGTACATGTGTATGTATACTGACTCATGTATATTTTATAATAATTTTATAATATTATTGAAATTCGATCACATATTATTAATATAATAAAATATTTAATATTTTACGCGCAGATCGATTTTATGACATCTAGTTTGTTTAAAAAAAGAAGCACTTATAAACCAACAAGAAAGTGGGGGTATTTATGGGGGTGTTGACATTATTATTGTTGAAAGAAAGTGATAGATGGACGGTGGGGTCAGGGTGTTTAAGGGGTGTTTATTTAGCACCACCCATTATAAAAAGAGATCGGCCAAGAAAATTAAAAAATAAAAAGAAGACTCCTACTCCTAAAACAAGAATCGGCCGAAAAGAATTGAAAGAGAGAGAGAGAGTCTTGCTCCATTAACACTCCTACACCTCACGGCTCCCCAACACATTATAAATAGAGAACAAGAGATCCCTCATGAGGGGAATTCACGTGAAGAAGAAAGAGAAAAAGGAGGAGGATTGCAAGCAGGAAAGAAAGGCACGACTCCCGAGTGTTCGGCCGCCGAGCAGTAAAGAAAAGAGTTTGATTTTTTGGTTTTCATCTATGCTTAATTATTGTTGCACATTTTATTTAGCCATCATGTCCGGCTAATTTATCTATTCCAGTTCTTAGGGATGTTTGAACCCGTATTTATATTATTTATGTTTTAATCCCGTAGCATATTCTTGACTTAATTCCTTTGAATTATCTTTGTGTTATTGAGTAGATTTATTTATGATATAATTCACTTTAATTGGTCTGATCAACTTAATTGAGGTTTTTATATCTATTGCTAGATTTAGGGTTATAATACGTAATCGTTATAATTCTAAATCACAAGTAGCAACAATTGATTTTATTCAATTGGGTAACACAAAATCAAGATCCTCGTCGAGCTTCATGAACTCAATATCTTGTCTATTTCCATCGTTTTGGTTCCTAATGCATCTAACGAACAAGATTTGAAGAGCTTGTTTTAAATCCTTCGTCCAGATAGGTTTAATCGAAGAGCTTGTTTTGATTAAATAAACTTAAGAAACGATTGGGGTTAACAGAGCTTGTTGTTGACTTCGGAGTAGGAGTTCATTAGGAATTAAGGAAAGATAAAAGTGCTGCATTAATTCATAAATTAAATTAGAACGGGGGATAACGGAACTAAGAACTGGATATTAATCGCAATCGTTTTTTTCTTTATCAAATTTTACTTCTTTTTATTTGCCTACTTGTTATTTTAGTTTCTTTACTTTAATTCCACCAACCCCCCCTTTATTATATCTAGTATTATTATTTTTAGTATTGTTTATTTAGTACTACTATTTTAGTTTCAGAAAAATATTCAACTCAAGAAGTTCGATTAATTCATCCGTTCCTCGTGGGATCGACCATTACTTACCAATACTACTATTTAGTATAAGTGAGTCAAGGACTTTTTATAAATATCTAATTTTGACGCGTCACGACAGCGCGGTCAGTATTTTTGACAGGGAGCTGTGCGTTGAGCCAACCTCTCTTCTGTTAGAGCAGCGTTCATCGGGAGTGAAGTAGCCAAAATTCGCTTAGGTAAGTCCCATGTGGATTAAGCCATGGGCTCAGGTATGGTATCGGGCTTTTTAGAATCATATGTTTTTTTTATCACTCAATATTCTGCTGTGCACTGAGCTGGGGGTCTTCACGGAAACAGCCTCCCTACCGTAATAAGTAGGGGCATGGTCTGCATACATCTTACCCTCCCCAGACCCTGCTCTGAGCGGGATATACTGGGTATATTTGGTTTGATTTGGTTTGGTTTTAGGAGCGTGTGCGGGAGGAGTCTCAGAGGATGCTTGCTGAGATTGCTCGGGAGCAGTATCCGGACTTAGCGGAGACCGACCTCGATTCTGCCATTGGACTGATCGATCAGGCCGATCCTTATGTTCGCGCTAGGGTGTTGGGTACCGTATACCCTCCTAGAGGTAGTCGGTACCGCACTAAGATGATGGGAGCCGAGGGTCACCGTGTATTTAAAGATACCCCCGGCTTCCAGCGCCCTCGCGAACGGGATGCACGGACTGCCTATCTCGAGGAGCAGTTGAGGGCGGAGAGGGAGCTCCGAGCTGAGAATGAAAGGAGGACTCAGACGCAGTTACATGAGAGCGAGCAGAGGACTGAGTCGCGGTTAGAGAGTTTCCAGAGACAGCAGCAGGCCATGATGGACTATATGATGACGCTGACTCAGACCATTACTCAAGATGGACTGCAGGCACCTGCTCCACCGCCTTCTCTCTTCGGACAGACCCCATCTTCACAGCCTCTTGACGAGGATCTAGGGGATGGTGGTAATCCTTCTACTACTACATTTCGACATTTAGATGATTTTGGTAGTGGATTGTAGTTGTGTTGTTGTAGTACTCTTGTATATTTATATTTGTGTTAGAATTGTGTAAGTGATTTTCTTGACGCTACTAGTATGTTGATGAAATTAATGTTCTTGAATGTGTTGTGCGTTGTGTTGCATATAATGTTGGGCATATTATTGATGGTATTAGTTGAATATGTTGCGCGTTGATTGTTGTTGATAATGGAACCTGGTGTATAAAAATTGCAGGTGTCAAAAATACAGGTTTTGGGATCCCAAAATCTGAATTAATTTTTTTTTATATTAGGTTTGAGCCGACGACTTTCCAAAGGTCATTGGATAAAGTGTCTTTTTTTTTTAAACAGGTTTTAGCCGACGACATTGAAAAGGTCGTCGGCTAAAGTGTCTTTTTTTTAATAAACAGGCTTTAGGCGACGACATTGTCGTAGTGGTCGGCTAAACTTTGAACTTTAGGCGACGACTAACAAAAAATTCGTCAGCTAAACCTTGGCCGACGAATATCGGCCGACGGCTTTTTAGCCGACGACTGGGGGGATTAGCCGACGACATTGACCTTTAGCCGACGACTTTAAGTCCTCGGCTAAACCCCCGATATTGGTAGTGACTGGGGTTGGGAGAATTAACAAGTAAGAAAAGATGGAGAAAAAACGTATAAATATTTAGGGGTTTAGCCGACGACAAGATCCAGGTCGTCGGCTAAAGTTTAAAAAAAATATAGTTTAGCCGACGACAAGATCCAGGTCGTTGGCTAAAGTTTTCAAAAAAAAAAATATAGTTTAGCCAACGACAAGGTCTTGGTCGTCGGCTAAAGTTTTTTAAAATAAAAATAATATAGTTTAGCCGACGACAATATTTAAGTCGTCGGCTAAACCCTTAGTATGAGACGAGCCATGTTAGATAACACGGTCGGGTTAGGCATACAGTTATTTTTCAATTTTTGGGCTGGTGCGACACGGGCCGTGTCATTTGACACGGTCGGGTCAGGTGGGCAGGCGTTTTCCAAGTTTTTTTTTTTTGAAAGGGGTTTAGCAGACGACTTTCCTGGAAGTCGTCGGCTAAACCCCCCCAATTTTTTTAATAATATTATTAATATTATGTTAATATTTTGATTACTATTATTACTATTTTTTATTCATTATATATAACATATGAAAATAAACATCTAATTTAAATTTATGGCTCATAGTCTGAGTCATCACTACAGTCTGTCTCATTATCTGAGTTGATATCCGGCAACATATGCCTCAAGTCGTCCACATTATCGTCATCAGAGTTTTCAAGTAATTCCTATGTATCAACGTCAACGTACATGCGAGCATCACCATGGAGTCGGACGACTCGTCCTTCAGGAATATTATTCATCGTAATTGTCGTTGATGGTGGAATATTTGCTGCATTTGGCTCTTGATAAGCATCATCGTCATCAGTACCTGTTGTTTCTCCCAGTGTAGCGGCACTGTAAATATTCCTCGTTGTCACAACATTCACTATCTTCCATGTACCTTTCTTCACCAAGTCGTCCAAATAATACACCGACTTTGCTGATGTTGCAAATATAAAAGGATCACTTTCACACCATGAAGTGAAAGTATCAACAGATAATAGCTCGTAGTCGTCTTGCATATCGGTTCCAAGACTGGTGTCGTACCATCGACACTTAAACAAGTAAATTGTCATGCCTTCCCCGTAAATTAGTTCTACCACTTCCATAAGAACATCGTAATATCCACCATCTATCATAACCCCAGAATTTTGACATCTTCTTTTTTGGTCTCTCTCAAGTCATACGAATGTGACACCATTGACTTTGGCCATCGAATAAATTCTTGACATAACCGACTTCATAGAAAGAAGCACAAGTTCACACGACCAATTAGGGTATCCGTCATCTTGTATATGGGTCATATGTCATAAATAAACTTTTTACGTAAAAAAAAAAATATCTCAAGTCTAAAATCGATGGCAACTGAATGTATACGTACCCATTCTCCAAAATAGTCGGCAAAAGTGTCATTGTGGAATCTAGGGGTGGCAAAATATACCGAAATGCCGAAATACCGAATTTATCGTACCGAAAAATTACCGAAATTGTCGAAAATTTTGGTATACCGAATTTTCGGTACGGTATGGTGCCATACCGAAAAATTTCGGTACGGTAACGGTATGAATTTTTTTTATTTTTGGTATTTCTGTATATACCGAGATACCAAAAAAAATTCGGTATTTCAATATATATATATCGGTATGTCGATATTTTCGGTATCTTTTTTATTCGGTATTTCGGTATATATCCGTATATCAAGATTTTTTCGATATTTTGATAATTCATATTTCGATAAGTTCGGTATATACCGATACCGAAATAAAATTCGGTATACCGAAATTTCGGTACGGTATCGGTATGGACCGAAAGCCATACCAAAATTTCGGTATACCGGATTTTGGTATAACGAAACTTTCGGTACGGTATCGGTATGAATTTTGTTGTACCAAAATTTTCGGTATGGTATACGGTATCGACAAAAAAATTCGGTACGGTACGGTATACCACCCCTAGTGGAATCTATTGTCACCTCGCACCATATCGCATGACAAGTGGATGTCTTTCCAGTACTGAACTTCTGGATAATTGAGCAATATCCACCAATGTGCAATTCGTGACTCGTACGGGTCTAATTATCTTCCTGGCAACCTCCCATAGACGTCAACGTCAGTGGAGATGATAGAAAGATTAAATTGTCTTTCATCTGCTGGAATAGAGTGGGAAGGGGGCTCGAAGGCACCCAAATACAACTTGATATACGTAAGACACTCCGACGCAAGGTAAGATTCTGCAATGCATCCTTCCGGTGCAGACTTATTGGCCACGGAGTCGTTGTAATCACCGAGTTGCCTGTAATATTATCATTGTGTTAGAAATCATATTTAATTTGACAATATATATAATTTGACAAAATTATGTTACCTTTCAACCGGGTACATCCATGTGTAGTGCACTGGACCAGCGAGCAATAACTGTCGGGGAAGGTGGATCATGAGGTGAGGCATTAGGTCAAAAAAGTTTGGAGGAAATATTCGCTCAAACTTGCACAAGATATAGATGACCTCATCTTGCATTTCACGCAAATCAGATCTTTTCACTTCTCTCGTACATAATTTCTGTAAAAATATTGACAATGCAACACACGGTTCGACCACCTGTTTTGGTAAGTAGGGTCGTATAAATACCGGAAATAGATGTTGGAGTAGGATATGACAATCATGACTCTTCAAACCAGTTAACTTGTTCTCCCTGCAATTAACGCATCTTCCTATATTTCCAGCATACCCGGTAGGATACCTAGCAGTCTTTATCCACTAAAAGATCTCAGTTTTCTGCTCGACAGTGACGGTATAAGCTGTCTTAGTCATTTTTTGTTTTCCCTTGACAGTCTTCAACCACAAATGTTTTCTTGTGCTCATTTCTTCCAAACATTTGCGTTCTTTTCGCCCGTCTTTGGTCTTTCCAACCTAAGCTTGTCCCAACCATAGTTTCGCAATCTTTTCAATGTGCATGACATCCAAGAAGTTCTTTATCAGTAACTTGGACCAGTTAGGCAAGTCCCAAAATATACTTTTGTGCGACCAATACTTATACCTGTCGGGCCTTTCAGGGGTTGTTGCAATCACATCTGGATGGTTGCTAAGCTGACCAAATCGTACTCATTAAGAATCGATAGTATTTCATCACGTGTCCATTGTCATGGTGGCTCGCCCATTTCTACAATGCGATCAAATGCTGTAGCATCCATACGCCACTCATGTTCCCTCTCAAGCCATATCCGATGACGCATTCGGATAACTTTCCTACAGTGGTACCTAGCACAATCTACATTCAAACACACCGGACAACCTCTATATCCGCTAATAACAGATCCAAACAACATTCCATATGTAGGAAAATCACTAATAGTGCCGATACACATGGCATGCAAGTTGAACGTCTCGGACAAATAACTGTCGTACGTGGGATGACCTTGCTCCCACAACAATTTCAGCTCCTCTATCAAAGGTCTCAAATACACATCGATACACTTTCCCGGATATCCCAGCCCCAGGACTAACAAGGTCAACATATTATACTCCATCCACATACACATCCATAGAGGAAGATTGTAAGGTATCACTACAACACGCCATATGGTATATGAAAGACTCATGTTACCAAAAGGGTTGAAACCATGAGATGCAATCCCGAGCCTCACATTTCGAATATCTGAAGAAAAATTCAGATACTCCCTATCTATATGCACTACAAAAAAACAGTTTTTACCGACGCCATTTACCGACGCCAGCACTGCCGTTGTTAAACTTATAATTTACCGACGCCATTTACCGACGCCCGTATCGCCGTTGTTAAACTTATAATTTACCGACGCCATTTACCGACGCCCGATTTACCGACGCCATTGCCGACGACCGGTTCGCAGACTTATTTTTTTACAATTACCGACGCCATTTTGGCGTTGGTAATTTTTTTTTTTTTTTAAATTTACCGACGCCGTTTACGCCATTACCGACGCCATTTACCGACGCCATTACCGACGCCATTTTGGCGTTGGTAAATTTTTTTTTTTTTTTTTTTAATTTACCGACGCCGTTTATGCCATTACCGACGCCATTTCGGCGTCGGTAATTTTTTAACACAATCCCACATCGAAAAAACATCAATGTTTTTGGTGGTTTATAAACCAAAATCCTTCTCAACCATTTGAAATTGAATGGAGCCCGAACCTGATCCGCCCGGACCCGCACCCGACCCGCCCGGACCCCGACCTGGACCTGACCGAACCCACGCGCCTGAGCCCGGACCTAACCCGCCTGAGCCCCTTCTCAACCATTTTTTTTTTTAATTTAACGACGCCAAAAATGGCGTCGGTAAATGGCGTAAACGGCGTCGGTAAATTAAAAAAAAAAAAAAAAAATTACCAACGCCAAAATGGCGTCGGTAAATGGCGTCGGTAATGGCGTAAATGGCGTCGGTAAAAAATTACCGTCGAGCGTTTTTCCAACAGCGGGTTGCCGTCGGTAATGGCGTCGGTAAATTTTTTACCAACGCCATTTTCTGTTTTACCAACGCCATTTTGGCGTCGGTAAAAACTGTTTTTTTTGTAGTGATGCTTCCACGCCTCTCCATCCGAAGGGTGTATCATAGTATCCCTATCATTAATGCGAGGCTCGACATGCCATCTCATTGCTTTTGCCGTGTGAGGAGACATAAAAAGCCGTTCCAACCTGTCCTTCAGTAGAAAATACCTAAGTACTTTCACCGGTTTCTATTTTCCAGAAGGAGTGATCCTGTATCTCTCTGTATCACATACAGGACATCTCGTGAGGTCCTCATTAGGATGCCCCTAGAATAGAGCACAATCATACATGCAGACGTGGATCTTAATGTAGGAAAGACCAAGATCTTTCAAAATTCGTCTCATTTTGGTATATGTGTTAGGAAGATGATGACCCTGTGGAAGCATATTACTCGTAAGCTCCAGGTAATCATCCACAGACTTGATGGATGATCTGTTTTCCACCTTTAATGTCATCGTTTCCATGACACAATCAAGAACAGTCATGTTACACTCTGAGTATAGAGGGGTCTGTTGGAGTTGAATTAGCTTGTTGTACCTGTCAAGCCCAGCAGTATTGCAAGGCATCGGTTACGGGTTCGCAGACTTATTTTTTTACAATTACCGACGCCATTTTGGCGTTGGTAAATTTTTTTTTTTTTTTTTTTAAATTTACCGACGCCGTTTACGCCATTACCGACGCCATTTTGGCGTTGGTAAATTTTTTTTTTTTTTTTTTTTAATTTACCGACGCCGTTTACGCCATTACCGACGCTATTTCGGCGTCGGTAATTTTTTAACACAATCCCACATCGAAAAAACATCAATGTTTTTGGTGGTTTATAAACCAAAATCCTTCTCAACCATTTGAAATTGAATGGAGCCCGAACCTGATCCGCCCGGACCCGCACTTGGACCCAGGACTGGACTGGCCGAACCCACACTTTGAGCCGGACCTAACTACTTTGAGCCCCTTCTCAACCTTTTTTTTTTTTTTAATTTAACGACGCCAAAAATGGCGTCGGTAAATGGCGTAAACGGCGTCGGTAAATTAAAAAAAAAAAAAAATTACCAACGCCAAAATGGCGTCGGTAAATGGCGTCGGTAATGGCGTAAATGGCGTCGGTAAAAAATTACCGTCGAGCGTTTTTCCAACGGCGGGTTGCCGTCGGTAATGGCGTCGGTAAATTTTTTACCAACGCCATTTTCTGTTTTACCAACGCCATTTTGGCGTCGGTAAAAACTGTTTTTTTTGTAGTGATGCTTCCACGCCTCTCCATCCGAAGGGTGTATCATAGTATCCCTATCATTAATGCGAGGCTCGACATGCCATCTCATTGCTTTTGCCGTGTGAGGAGACATAAAAAGCCGTTCCAACCTGTCCTTCAGTAGAAAATACCTAAGTACTTTCACCGGTTTCTATTTTCCAGAAGGAGTGATCCTGTATCTCTCTGTATCACATACAGGACATCTCGTGAGGTCCTCATTAGGATGCCCCCAGAATAGAGCACAATCATACATGCAGACGTGGATCTTAATGTAGGAAAGACCAAGATCTTTCAAAATTCGTCTCATTTTGGTATATGTGTTAGGAAGATGATGACCCTGTGGAAGCATATTACTCGTAAGCTCCAGGTAATCATCCACAGACTTGATGGATGATCTGTTTCCACCTTTAATGTCATCGTTTCCATGACACAATCAAGAACAGTCATGTTACACTCTGAGTATAGAGGGGTCTGTTGGAGTTGAATTAGCTTGTTGTACCTGTCAAGCCCAGCAGTATTGCAAGGCATCGGTTACGGGGTCGTGGAATTGGCTCAGTTGGTACAAACGTCTCGGAATAACCAAACACATCATCAATCAACCTCCTCTTCAGATTGGTGAACCCGTCGTTACCACTAAATTGTCCGTGATCATACGGAATAACAGAATTCTGTGCTTCACCGTGGTATATCCAACATGTATATTTACTCCAAAAACCATTCTTCTTTAGGTGTTCCCAGACCTCATCAAATGGAAAACGATACATATCACTGCGACATCTACATTTATTACACGGACAGTAGTGCAACGTATTACCACTGTCATGCTCTTTTACAAATCTCATAAACTGCTTCATCCCATCCATTACACTTGGATCTCATTTTCGTAACCCAATCCAACTCTTGTCCATCCTGAAAATGTATAAATTTTCCAATATTAATCCAACTAACTAATATTGTTCAAATTATAAATGAAATCACAACAAACAATTAATCATAATGATTATCATCATAAAACTTAATCGTTATACAACATGAATAATACAAAGTTTCGAAATTACAATAAAAATTACAATAAAGTACCTTAATTAATTGAAATGGTGATTATAGCAACTGGTAGAAACCTTCGTCACTCCAGCTAGAACAACTCAAAGTAGCAACACAAACTCAAAAAATACACAAAGGGGTTTCCAAGAATCGGGTTGATCTTTTTCGCAAGGTCGCAATACTCAAAGTAGCAACTCAAAAGTTTTTTTCGGGAATAACTGACAGGGTCGGGAATACAAAGGTGTTCTTTAGTGGAGAGAGGAGCAAGATTGGGTTGGTGTTCCGTGGACTATATATAATTTTAAATTGGAGGTTTAGCCGATGACTTGATCTAGGTCGTCGGCTAAACCCCATTTTTTTTTTCGAATGAGGTTTAGCCGACGACTTGATCTGCGTCGTTAGCTAAACGATTACAAAAGTTTAGCCGACGACCCAGATCAAGTCGTCAGCTAAAACCCCTTTTTTTTTTTTTGGAAAAGGGTTTAGCCGACAACCCAGATCAAGTCGTCGGCTAAACCATAACAAAAGTCGTCGGCTAAAGTTTAACACTTTAGCCGACAACTATGTTGTACTATAGGCGACGACACAAATCAAGTCGTCGGCTAAAGCTGTTTAGCCGACGGCATTTCAAGTCGTCGGCTAAAGTGCAAAGTTTAGCCGACGACCCTTTAAAGTCGTCGGCCGTTTTTTTATGGGTCGTCGGCTAAAGTGTGGATTTTGGTAGTGATCCCAAAGCTTAGACAAAAGACGGCAGACAAACAAGGGAAAACCAAACACTCTTCCGAGCTTCGAAATTCGTTAAAATGGCATTAAGTGTAGAACAAGATAGTTTCAAAATATCAAAACAGTTACAAGTGAGTCGTTAAAAGTAGAAAAGCACCAAAAATGCAAATTACCCAAAAGTAGAAAAATATGGATATTACATTACATTCTCCCCCTCTAAAAGAAAGTTTTGTCCCTACATAAAAGAGAGTGCATTTGGCTTCGGTTACTCATAGACCATATTCGAGGAACTTGAACTTAAATCCACCACAGTACACTTATTTATATCTGTAAGGACAATGCGACATGCACTGAGAAGATGAAAAGGCAATAATACCAAGTATATCTCGCCTAAGTTCTTCTACAATAAGTTCCTATGAGAACACCGCTGATTTGTTCATAAAGTCTCTGCCTAATCCACATTTGAGAAACATGTGAAAAGTATCGGCATGTGACGATTGTACGAGCTCCATGAGCGACTACCTATTAGAGTGAGCAGTTGTTTATACTTTTTCACACGATTACTATATTTGTAGTGGGTCCATTGTAATATGGACGAGTATCTTCTAGGAACGAACCTTCTCCCTTTCGTAAGTATAGATACACGTCAAGTGGAGCCAAACATTTTTAGTTAACACTAGAAATTCATGCAATAGGCAAAGTGGCAAACTTCACGCCCAATGCCCTTCATGTCGTAACTTTCATATGAAGGAAAAATGAGATGAAATTCCAATACCATCAACATCCTAGATATTTTAAATTACATTATGCGGCAAATTGAGATAATTGTCATAATCACGTCACTTTACGTAATTGATATTGTAAAAATCTAACCACCGTAATAAATTTGAAAGATAAATAAACAAATAAATAAGTCAATCCGGAAGCCCCATATTAACCTACTCCCAATAGATTAGACACAGTTTAAACACAATGTCCATGTTTTTCTCCATTAATACCCGAACTAATTAAACTTGATCTAGCAACTTCTTCAATTTGTCATGCCCGTTTCTGGCGAACTATCAGACTTTGCTTTCTTACATTCTATTTTTTCCTAATATTTGATCCCCACAGCCTTTCTGTATGCTGATTATTGATTCATACCTTACATCCCGCCAAACATCCCCATTTTTGCAACTAAATTTAAGCCTATAGCTACACTAAAATCAGCCAACATGATCCCGAATAACCCGACCTCCATAATGCGGCCATTGGCTGTTCTCGGCACTTTGCCTTAGCCCCAAAGTCAACGACACGGTTTGATGAGACGGCATGAACCCCACTAAGGATCCGTCGAGTAAACTTGTTGGAACATGATACTCGATTGTAGACCGTTTTTCTTGATTCCAGCTGGCACCTGAATTAATCGACCTGTCCGGTTCGGCGCACGAATAATTGTTGTCCGGCATTTTGCTTGTTCGGCTGGGACGGTCGTTTGCTTGATGATGGGGTTCCGCAATTCCTTTGGTTTCCAGCATGTGTATCTCTTCGACCATCGGTTTCCATACACGAACTCGAGCGTTGATGAACCAATTAGAAACCTGAATTGGGCAGGCAAAGTTGCATTTGATGTCACAAAACGTTACATATAGATGGATATGGTATGATTAAAGGGATGACAAAGAACCTCCAACTATCAAAATAGAAAGATACACATCTCGCGATTTATCTGGTAGCAGTACTGTGGGGCCGGGGCTGTTATCCCGAGGATTAGTCAGGTGTAAGCTTGGAACCTCGGTATCAAAAAAAAAAAAAAAAAAGAAAAAAAAAATAGAAAGGAATATCACTCAAAAGTCCTAGTTCCTATTTTATATAAAATGTTAAACTTACGAGTAGAGTCAGAAATGGGTTGATCCAGGCTGGCCGAGCCCTACCACGAAAATAAAATGACAATAGGGCTGGCCAGGCCGGGCCGGGACGAAATTCATTTGGGCCACCAATTAGAAGACCCACATTCAAGTCGTGAATAAGAAAAGAGCAATGCTACATATACACACATTCTTACACACATTCATACACACTTAACATCTCATCCATTCATTTAATGTGGTCCCACAATAAACAAATGGGTCCCACAATATACAAATGGATGAGATGTTAGTGTGTAGGAAAGTGTGTATAAATGTGTGTATGTGTAGCATTTCTCATAAGAAAATACTAGCATATTTTCAGGACGAGCCAATCGGGCCAACCGGGCTGCGCCAAAAATGGCCTAACCTTTTTTTTTTGGGCGAATGAAATATGAGCGCCGAGCCGCCGACCTACAATGTTGGCAAGCAGGGCTTAAAATTGCCATCCCTGGAACTACCAAACACACCTAAACTGCGTCTGTACGAAGGGCAAATGATGCATCCGAAGCTTACATGTCGAACATATGACGCATGCGAAGAAAGATAAAAACTTTCAAGAACCAAAAGAACTCTTCCGGTAACAATAGAACGAAATTACATTTTGCCTAAAAGCAAGAAACGAACACACGCATAATTTTTTCTCCAGTGGCCACAACCAAACGGGCAAATTCGTGCAACATTAATAACACCAGAAACAAATCCAAACATATATACCTGGTTTCTCGTTAGGCCAGTCTGTGCCGCCAGCATATGCTTGTCGGTGTCTGTGGGATACCTTCACGCGAAAATAAAATAAAAACTCAAATATCAACCAATAATGTCTCTCCAAAAGTGTGTGTTTGCGTGCGAGAGACTCTTACGGATGAAGAAAATGATCAAACAGCCATGCACGCAAAATAGAGACGGCTCGTTCCGGTAGGCCTCTCTGGGGCCTCCAATTATGTTGGCCTTCAAAAATGCCGAGACTATTTTTGCTTGCCCCTTTCTGCTTATGAAAGCTCGGATTATTGGGACCGGTAGAGGGTGAAAATAACAAGTCTTCTTCTAATGCGTTTTTAATGCTCTTGAGTTGGTCCGCTATCGCATTCTTTAGACACCGGACATGCGTGGAGACTGTTTTTAATGCTAAAGAAACATAAGGGATGGCGGCACCGAGACCGGCCACTGATTCAAAGGATGAAACCACCATTTGCATCTGCTGATGATACTGTTTGTACCTTTTGCTTACCTATTTTAGAAACCAGAACAAGATTTTTACAAAGTCCGAATTTTTTATGGATGGTAATGATAACAAATAAGATAAAAAATAATAAATATAAATGTCATAGTTAGTGAGAATATTTATTGTCATGTTGTGATACAAAAGGTCAAACATTTACAAATTCTCACAGTTAGTGAGAATGCAAGTGTTTACCAACCTCATCCTGCATATACAAAAGCTTCGCCTTCTTCTGAAGATTTTCGGACCGATAAGAATCGATCCAGCCCTTCGAATCACCTGCTGGATCTTTCATGCCAGGTTCACCATCACAAGAAACCCTAACTTCCTCTAAAATCTTATCAAGGCCTTCACCAACTTCATCATTCTTGGGCCGGACAACGCCGCAGGGTTCTTCTAGCAATATCTGCGCGGGCCTCAGAAATATCGAACTTCTGAGAATCGTCGCATAGCCAGTGAAAGGCCCGAGCGGTCCGGGGTTCCGGTGGGTCGACAAAGCTTGAGTTTCCATTGAAATTTTATTACCACGGGGAAGATTCGGAATTCTAAAAACCTGAGCATTATTACATCCAATGACATCCTTGGATTGCAAACCCACGGCATTATCTCTCTCAGCAATCTGAGTCGAGTGTATTATAGGCGACGGGATGGATGAAAGGGACAAAGAAAGTGTCTGAGTATTGGAATTACTCTTACCTGCTGTAAAATGATCAAGTTCACCATTCCATTGATGGCCCTCGGCTGGCCTACTAATCAAACCATCAGAACCTTTAAGGCCCGAATGATCACCACTATTAACCACCCAAGACCCGTTGCCGGTTTCCTCGGAACTCTTCTGCTGACTAGAACCCACTGGCACAAAAGATCGAACACTTGCAAGATCTTGCAGTTCACTATGATAAAACGTTGAAGAACTGCAATGGTTTTCTGATCCATAGTGTTTCCGGCTAGGAAATTCTTGATATCCAAGGTTATAACGTTTGACATCTAATGTCGGCAATGTAGGAATATCACTGTTGGTGATTTTGAACGAAGGAGGGGAAGAAGAACCAGACAGGCCCTGGCCGCTGCCGACGAAAAATGGGGTTTGATTAGCAGACACCACCCAACAGTTGTCAGTGGTGGTGGATATTTGCGAGTATGACTGTGGGTTATGACGAATCACTGTGTCTGAAGGATGATTGAAACGATGTGTTGTCGGGATTTCTCTAGAGAAATTCTTTTGGGCTAATTCGGAAAAATTGTCGATGTCCGAGCAAAATCCAGACGGATCATCACAGAATAAACTCCCAACAGCTAGTTGATTCATGGTGTTGGTGTTGTAAGCATGTTGGGCGTCGTGGATTTCAGGCCTCAAGTTTTTCATATCCATGATATATATACACAATTCAAAACACTACGAGGTTGTAATAATCTGGTACCACATTTCTTGGTCTGATGTAGGTTAAATGGCCTCAAAGCTCTGCTAAACTAAACCAAACATATAAAAAAAATATGTCTTTGCATTCCCTGCTCAAATCCTGCATGCAAATTGACGTAACCTGAAAATTAGTTCGCCAGGACCAAGGAACAAGAGAGAGAGAGAGAGAGAGAGAGAGAGAGATAGAGAGAGAGAGAGAGAGAGAGAGAGAGAGTAGATGCAAAATGAAATAAAAATAAAATTCAAATGCAGCGAAGAGATTAATAACTAGAGGATATTGAGTCTGAAGCAGTGGAAATGTGGACAAAAGATTGTGAAGAAAAACAAGGATATCCGAGTATCAGCAAGAAAGAGGAAAAAGCCATTACTTGAGATGAGAGCACAGTATTACGCTTCCCAGCCAAGCAAACAGTGATATGACTTGATACCCACTGTTTAATCATATGGCTGAACATTTCGAGGAGAGAGAGAGAGAGTGTGTGTGTGCGCGCGCGTGTGAGAGAGAGAAGCAGAACCATAGCCAATAAAAGCAATAACTTGAAGAAGAACACGAAATAATATATCAAGTAAAGAATCATACATAGCGTACGGATAAAGCCTTCCCGGCCTAAACTATACCTGTAAAAAACCCTAGATTTCCATCAAGGCTATTCTTTCTGAGATCTGAAAACAACTGTAGCACACCCAGAAAGCGGATCCAACTTCAAAAAACTGCAAGAAAAAATAATATTGGTTCAGGAAACTGCATGTACGTTAATGCATCTTCAGGAAATGTTACTTGAAAGAAATATGAGATTTTTTTTTCGCCGGTGGATATATATTTTTATTTTTCCGGTGGGGTAGGAACAGGATGGGAAAGCACAGGTGAGCTAAGCTGATATAGGGCAATGATTGCTGCTCTTAGGTTTGATCGATAATTACCGTTTGGCTTTAACGAATAAACAAAGTATTTTTTTTTTTTTCGTTTTCTAAAAATTCTAACTTCCATTTTGTATCAGAATAATATTTTGTTTTTGAATAAACAATACTCCCTCGGCCGCCCCAAATGCATTATTTAATCCAAAAAAACTATCCATTTAAAAGTGAAATATTTCATATTTACTTACTATTCCAACACTATTCCACTCAATAGATAATCGCCATGTATCTAGATGTCTCTTTTCAATTTTGAAATTTTCATGTCTCGGTGAAGTACACCTGGACACGTGGCGACTATCTATTTGGTGGAATAGAGTTTGGAACAAATATTTGGGACAGTAAAATTGAATCCCAATATTTCATTAAATATATCAGATCACATCAAACAATCATCTTTTATTTTTACTTCCACCATACACTCATCATCAATATCTTTTACTCCCTCTGTCTCAACCAAAGGTTGACAGAGGGTGTATATTTGGTGTAATTTAGGTAATGATTGGTATAAGTAATGATGGTTAAATGCGTGGTGGTAAAAAATAAAGTAATGATGGTTAAATGCGTGGTGGTAAAAAATAAAAAGTATTGATGATGAATGAATGGTGGAGATTAAAAAGTAAAAAGTAACTGTTTGATTTGATTGTAAAAAGTGATATATGTAAACTTATTAAATTGACTACTTTTTGATAGAAATGTAAACCTTTGGGCGGGACGGAGTGAGTACCATTTAAACACCACACAATCACCATCAATACAAAACTTATACATCTATCACATCTTATCATTCTCCCAAAATACACCAATTTATAAATGGACAAAATAAGGGATAAGTGTGTAGTTTTTTAAGCTATGTTTTCATGGAAAATTAAATTGTGCGACTTGATGAACCGCGCATGGTACGTCAGCGGTGGTTATGTTATACACCAATTATGATTATGCTGTTGCGTCATATTTTAACTGTAATTATCTTATACACCAGTTCTGATTATGCTATATACCAGAGCAATTATGTTAGTCATCACAATTGATGTGTACCTTGTACAGTACATCATGTTGTATGATACACCAACTCTGTTTTTATATGGCCTAAAATACAAAATTTTGATTTTAAATTCAAATCCCTGTTTATTCTAAAATTCAAATTTCAAATATTCAATAAACAATTTTTTTCATATTTTTATATCTATTTTATATCGCATCATGTCTCCTTCCTCTTTGCATCTTTAAACAATGTAACTAAATATTACTCCCTCTGTCCCAGCCAAAGGTTGACAGAGGGTGTATATTTGGTGTATTTTAGGTAATGATTGGTATAAATAATGATGATTAAATGTGTGGTGGAGATTAAAAAGTAAAAAAATATTGATGATGAATGAGTGGTGGAGATTAAAAAGTAAAAAGTGATTGTTTGATTTGATTGTAAAAAGTGATATATGTAAACTTACTAAAGGGACTACTTTTTGATAGAAATGTAAACCTTTGGGCGGGACGGAGGGAGTACTATACAATAATACAACATCTCTCTCTCCTCTTTTTAGCTTTAGATATTACTATATGATAATGCAAAATCATATATTTTTCCTCTTTTTATCTTTAAATAATACAACTAATATTATAAATAATACAATCTCTTCTTTTTATCTTGTAAGTAAAATAACTAAATACTAAATAGATATGAGATATTGAACAAAAAGTTGTTGGATATATATAATTTGTATCTTAGAAAAAATTATAATTTTGATTTATAATCCAAATCTAATATTTTAGACTCCCAAACATCCCGTTAGTATTTCCCTTAGGATCATGTAAATACAATGACCTTCTATTGAAGTTATATTTGGAAAAATGATTACTTTGAAGTAAAACAGAACAATGAATTAAAATTATTATTTATCTAAATCGTGCAAAAAATTGGTTAACAAAACATAAATTTGCTGATCACGTAAACGAATGGCAGAGTCGTTGTTCAGTCCAGAATATCTATCTCCTTAAAGCAAATTCGCCCTCACCACGGTGTATGACGTCTGCCTCCCAGGATATTGAACAAAAAGTTGTTTGGATATATATAATTTGTATCTTAGAACAAATTGTAATTTTGATTTATAATCCAAATCCAATATTTTAGACTCCCAAACATCCCGTTAGTATTTCCCTTAGGATCATGTAAATACAATGACCTTCTGTTGAAGTTATATTTGGAAAAACGATTACTTGAAGTAAAACAGAACAGCGAATGAAAATTATTATTTATCTAAATCCTGCAAAATATTGGTTAGCAAAACATAAATTTGCCGATCACGTAAACGAATGGCAGAGTCGTTGTTGAGTCCAAAATATCTGTCTCCTTAAAGCAAATTCGCCCTCACCACGGTGCATGACGTCTGCCTCCCAGGATAAAACAACAGCTCGATGCAGTGAACCGATGATCCGCTGCACTCTCAGCAAACTAGAACAACTCTGTATACTATATAACCGACTCAAAGAAGATGAAAAACGAAGAAGGAAAAAACTGACTGGAAAAGGCTCTCGAAAATCGTACGTCTGAAGTGAAAAAACGAGCCCCTCAAGCCGGGTATTTATAGGTGAAGACTGGAGGAGATTGTGTGCTGGAGGAACTCTAAACCGATCAGGATTGGTATCTCAATACTTATCCAGATCTGTTTAATTCGATAATTATCAATTAAATTGATATTTATCCGGATCCGAAAAATTCGGAATTTATAATTGAGGTGTTTCAGTAAAATAAGTTTTTATCGAATAAAATTGCAGTAGAAAGATAACTTCGAGACGCCGAGATATTTCGCCCGAATCGCCCTTCGACCGAGACCGGACCGAACCGAGCCGACCGGCCGACCGGTCGGACGGCGGCGGCGCGCGCGCGTGTTTGTTTGTGTGTGTGTGTGTGCGAGGGGCGCCTAGTCACACATCCACTCATGTCTTACTTTTTGAACAAGACTTTGTCCACATCACCTTATATACTCACAATTTTTCCCTTCTTTTTCCAATGTGGGATAGCATCCCAAATCCATTTCTAAAGAGTTCACTTTGGAACATTATATCTCATTCATACCTCAATCATTTTGAGTGTTCTTACATGTTTTGGAAACCTCGTATGGAGTACTACGTAGTCCAAATAAGTCCCGACTTTAACTCATATTCGAGCCCACTCAAAATTGCCTCTCAAATGGGCTACTCAAAACAGCCCATTTCCTTTATTTTATCCAATATTTACAACAATCCCCACATGAATGAAATTGATGGTCCAGTAGCACACGTCAGACACGGAGTTTAACTTGGTGATAGTTATTGCGGTTAGGCATTGCATAGGATAGGTAGAGTATGCTCCTTGAACCTTCACTCGAAAAGACGGTGTGACTAGATGCCTTTGAACTGTCCGATCGCTTGTGTAAGTAATCGTATATCCTTCACAAGTGCCCTTCCTGATTTGTTCTGTTCTCATTATTGTGCCCATTTTGGCCGTGGACACCGTCCTGGTTCTGCGAGAGTTTCTAAAGAATTGTGCCTTTGCAATTCTCCTTTGAAGCGGCCCCTCTTCTCTCTAACATAGGTGATTCTCTTTAAGTGTTTTGAGTAAATCCATATTTTACTCCACCCAACTATACATTGTCAACTTGAGAATCATTAAAAGCATAAGCTTAACCTCTCCGTACGTGTATCACTGTTTTCATCCTAGGAATGTTCGGGGTAACCCTCACAGTGATCGTGCCCAGTTTTATGAATTGGTTATCCCATTGAACCTAGATCTTGGGATCTCTAATCATCTTAGGTTGGGTATCCTCCACAAAACTTTTAGCTCAAGGCAATAGACTTATTCCTCTTGATGATTTATTAACAAGGTCTCTTGATAACCCTTTGGTTAGCGGATCCGCAATGTTATCCTTTGATGACACATAATCAATAGTGGTAACTCCTATTGATATCAATTGTCTAATGGTATTATGTCTCCTCCTTATGTGACGAGACTTAACATTGTACATTACGCTCTGTGCCCTGCCAATCGTAGATAATTGACTATCGCAATGAATACATATTGCGATCACAGGCTTTGCCCATCTTGGAATATCTTCTAGAAAATGGTGTAGCCATTCTCCCTCTTCTACACATTTATCTAAGGCTATAAACTCGAATTCATTGTTAACCGAAATATAAGTGTCTGTTTCAAAGAATTCCATACCACTACTGCACCGGCTAGTGTGAATACATATCCGCTTGTTGACTTGGAGTCTTTTATATCAGATATCCAATTTGCATAACTATATCCTTCAAGTATTGTTGGATATTTGGTATAGTGCAGCCCATACTCACGACTATCCCTCAAGTATCTTAGTACCCTTATGATCGCCTTCCAGTGATCCTTTCCGGGGTTGCTCGTGTATCTACTTAGTCTACTAACTGAGGAGGCTATATCTGGTCTTGTACAGCTCATCAAGTACATAAGACTTCCAATTATGCGTGAGTACTCAAGTTGAGATACTCCTTCACCCTTATTCTTGGATAATGTCAATGTCATATCCACCGGGGTTTTGGCTGTGCCGGAGTCAACTTTATTAAACCTTTCAAGGATTTTATCCACATAGTGGCTTGACTTAGTATGAGACCTTCCGACGTTCGTGTGATTTCAATCCCTAAAATTACATCTGCGAGTCCCATATCTTTCATATCAAATCTCGACCTAAGCATGTCTTTGGTCGATTTGATTATTCATTCATTACTGCCGATAATGAGCAAGTCATCTACATATGGACACAAAATGACATAGCCATCTTCTGTGTCTTTCACATATACACATTTGTCGGATTCATTAATTTTGAAGCCACCACTCAACATGACATGATCCAATTTTTCATGCCACTGTTTTGGTGCCTGCTTCAATCCATACAATAATTTGACCAACTTGCAGACTTTCCTTTCTTGTCCAGGAGCAAAAAACCCTTCGGGTTGTTCTATATAAATTTTGTTGGAACATTTTGTTCCATACATAAATTAAAAGTGTTTTGATGATTAAAGTCAATAAACAAAACAAAACAACGAAGAGGCGAAGCAAGCATCGAAGGAAAACAAAGTGCAAAATGCTGGAGAAATCAAAGTTAACGTACGTGAAGGAGTAAGAATAATGTACGTAATATAAGGCTATTAACGTACGTAAAAGATGCATATTAACGTATGTAACATGTTCAAACCAAGTGAACGTTGGAGGAGTCAAAGACAGAAAAACATGCAACGGACATATGACGTCAGCACTGCCGTATGGCTTAACGTACGTAATGGAGTATATGCTAACGTACGTAACAAATATGACGAAACTCCCTGGACTGGATTGTGAAGAGGCTAACGTACGTAACCCTTGGAGGTTAACGTACGTAATCAAGCTTACGTACGTAACCAGAGTTACATAGCGTACATAATGCCGTGTGCAGCAGCTAACGGCTAGTTTGTTGATGGAGCCTATAAATACCAAGGAGATGGTATTGATTAAAAAAAAACTTCAAGTATACATCTGAGATTGATATTCATTATATTGTTGTTGTAATATTGAGCTTACATTGAGTGATTGAGTGTTATACACAAAATCATATACGAGTGGTAAAAGAAAAGATATAATTGGATTCAGTGGTATTAGGATCAAGGATCTGGCATTATTAGAATCGCAATCGCTATCGAGTGAGGTTTATCTAGTACCCATAGAAAGCTAGAGAGGTTGATTCCTTGTCCTACGAAAAGGAAAATGGTTTAACTTGGACCGACACAAAGACAAGTGTGAGTGGTTCATCACGGACCAATAGAAGACGTGATTGTAAACGGTTATCCCTCGACCGATAGAAGAGAGGTACAGAGGTTTTTATCTTGAACCTATTGAAAAAAATACTGAGAGAGGATGTAGGCTCGTTTATAGACGAACCTCTATAAATCCTTGTGTGCTTTAAATTTTCGCACTTAATATTTACGCTTCCGCAACAAGGCGCATTATCCGATCTTGTACCCAACAATTGGTATCGGAGCGGTACTCCAATACACGGCTTAACATCCGAGAAGAAGATCCAATGGCGTTTCAATTTACTCCTGTCGAAGGCCTTGCTCTCAACCGACCACCATTCTTTGATGGCTCAAATTATTTGACATGGAAGAAAAAGATGTCAATCTTTATTCGTGCCTACAATATAGAGATTTGGAAGATTATTTGCCTTGGTCCGAAAATTCCTCTCAAATATGACGGTACACTCAAAACTTTCGAAGAATACGACGATGCCGATTGGAAAATGACCATCTAAATTGTAAGGCTACTCACCTCTTATTTTGTGCCTTAAATCCGGAAGAGGTCAATCGAATCTCATCGTGTGAGAGTGCGAAAGAAATATGGAAAATTCTAGAAATCACGCACGAAGGAACAACTCAAGTCAAAGAGACGAAAATCAATATGCTTCTCCATGACTACGAGTTATTCATGATGAAAGGTGATGAGTCCATCACCAATATGCTCGACAGATTCTCGGTTATCACTAATGGACTTGCTCGTTCGGAAAACCATTGTCTAGTAGTGAAAAAGTCAAGAAAATTTTATGATCACTACCTAGCGAATGGGACGGCACCGTGACCGCGATTATGGAATCGAAAGATCTCAATACGCTAGATTTTAGCGCCCTCGTTGGTTCGCTAATTAAGTATGATATCGTGTTAAAATCATGAAGTGTCAAGCCGAAACCGAAGGAACGATCGTTAGCCATGAAGGCTAAGATATCGAGAAAGAAAGAAGAAATACCGGTGGAAGAAAGCGACGAAGAAGCGGCATATTATGCCAAAAATATTAATAAGTTCCAAACCTTATTAAACCGGAGGAAGAAGGATATCTCGAGCGAATCTAAGAAGTTCGACAACTCTTGTCGACTATGTAGAAAACCAAGCCACTTCGTTAAGCATTGCCGAGCCAAACCCAAGAAGGAGGTCCTCGTGGCAACATGGAGCGATGAAGACGAAGATGACGAATTTATCGATCAAAATAATCTCGCTCTCATGGCCCGAAGTTCGTTCAACGACAGCGACGTCGAAAGCCAAGTAAGTACATCCTCCCGTGATGAACTTTTTGATGCATTTGAATTATTGCATACGGATTTTCAAAATGCTTTATCCGAAATCAAATCACTTGAGTCTAAAATTAAATCTTTGGAAATTGAAAATTCCAAAATTATCGAGAAAGGAAAATTTGTTGAAATTAATCATTGAAAGTGTATTGAAAATGAAAATATTTTGAAGGATGATCTCGCTAAAATTCAAACCGAGCTTAAATATTTGACAAAGAAATTTTCGTGCGGAAACGAGAAATTTGAACAAATTCTTGGTGTTCAAAAGTTTACTTTGAATAAAGAGGGGTTAGGATTCAAAACATGTTCGAAAAATGAATCCGTTAATTTCAAAATACCCCATTGTGAAAAGTGTTTAAAAATCGGGCATCATAGTTCAAATTGTGAAAGCCCTAGACGAACGATTAAAATTAAGAAAATTTGGGTTCCTAAAGGAACAATTATTTCAAATATCGTTTACATCTCGAAACAAAAACCAACTATCGGTTGGATCCCCAAAAATTAATTTTGATACTTTACAAAGGGGGAGATAATACTTTCAGGGGGAGTATATTTTTTGAAAAACGGGTATAAACTCCATCCTACTCATGCATTTCTTTATCATAAATTAGTATCATGCATAGTTTACATTTATTGCATATTTTTATTCATTTGGTATTTTATTATACTTTTTGATGAATACAAAAAGGGGGAGAGATAGGAGAATGGAGAAATAAGTCGAAAATGGGATTAACCTTGAAAGGGGGAGAAAAATCGAAAGCATACAAAAAGAATTGGAAAAACGAAGGAGTTGAAAAATAAAAAGGAGAAGTCGAAAATAACAGGAAAAGAAAAATGAGGAGATGTCGAAAAAGACGATGAAAAATTTGAAAATGAGAAAATAAAAGGAGAAAAGAAAGAAGTAGTCGAAAAATAAATGGGAGAAGAACTAACGAAACGGACAAAGTCGAAAATTTTGGTAAGTATACATATACATATATTTGTATTTTTGCAGGTAAATCCCATTGACGAAGTTTTGTTTTGTAATCATCAAAAAGGGGGAGATTGTTGGAACATTTTGTTCCATACATAAATTAAAAGTGTTTTGATGATTAAAGTCTATAAACAAAATAAAACAACGAAGAGGCGAAGCAAGCATCGAAGGAAAACAAAGTGCAAAATGCTGGAGAAAATCAAAGTTAACGTACGTAAAGGATTAAGAATAACGTACGTAATATAAGGCTATTAATGTACGTAAAAGATGCATATTAATGTACGTAACATGTTCAAACTAAGTGAACGTTGGAGGGGTCAAAGTTAGAAAAGCATGCAACGGATATATGACGTTAGCACTGACGTATGGCTTAACGTACGTAATGGAGTATATGCAAACGTACGTAACCAATATGTTGAAACTCCCTGGACTGGATTGTGAAGTGGCTAACGTACGTGACCCGTGGAGGTTAACATACGTAATCAAGCTTACATACGTAACCAGAGTTACATAGCGTACGTAATGCAGTGTGCAACAGCTAACGGCTAGTTTGTTGATGGAGCCTATAAATACCAAGGAAATGGTATTGATTAAAAAAAACTTTAAGTATACCACACATTGATCTGAGATTGATATTCATTATATTGTTGTTGTAATTGAGCTTACATTGAGTGATTGAGTGTTATACACAAAATCATACACGAGTGGTAAAAGAAAAGATACGATTGGATTCGGTGTTATTGGGATCAAGGATCCAGTATTATTAGAGTCGCAATCGCTATCGAGTGAGGTTTATCTAGTACCCATAGAAAGCTAGAGAGGTTGATTCCTTGTCCTACGAAAAGGAAAACGGTTTAACTTGGACCGACACAAAGACAAGTGTGAGTGGTTTATTGCGGACCAATAGAAGACGTGATTGTAAACGGTTATCCATCGACCGATAGAAGAGAGGTACAGATGTTTTTATCTTGAACCTATTGAAAAAGATACCGAGAGAGGACGTAGGCTCGTTTATAGCCGAACCTCTATAAATCCTTGTGTGCTTTAAATTTCCGCACTTAATATTTACGCTTCCGCAACACGGCGCATTATCCGATCTTGTACCCAACAAATTTCTCTTCTAAGTCCCCATTAAGAAAGGCAGTCTAATTAACATCCATTTGATGAACTTATAAACCTCATAATGCGGCGATGGCAAGTATCATCCTGATGGAAGTTATTCTCGTCACAGGAGAGTAAGTATCAAAATAGTCTAGGCCTTCACGTTGGTTATATCCCTTCACGAGCCTAGCCTTATATTTATCAACTGCTCCATCTTTCAATTTCTTCTTGAAAATTCACTTATTTCCTAATGGTTTACACTTAGGAGGTAATTCCACTAGTTCCCAAGTATGATTCTGTAATATAGAATCAATCTCTTCTTTGATAGTCTCCTTCCAAAGAGGTCCATCCATCGAGCTTACAGCTTCTTTGTAAGTATGAGGTGCCTTTTCAATCAAGTCGGTGATGAATTCTGGTCCATAAGATTTCTCCGTCCTTTGTCGCTTGCTCCTTCTAGGTTCATCCTCATTATCCATTCTTTGGTCTTCATTATCTTCTTCTATTAGTTCAAAAGTCTGTTCGGATGAGATAAGGGATTCACTTGCAGTCTTACAAGGAAAGATATTCTCAAAGAATGACGCATTCCTTGATTCCATAATTGTATTCTTGTGAATTTCAGGCACTTTGGATTCATGCACAAGAAATCGGTAAGCATTGCTGTTGTGTGCATATCCAACGAAAATGCAGTCAACCATTTTTGGGCCTATTATAACTTTCTTAGGAGTAAGTATCAGCACCTTTTTTAGACACCCCACATTTTCATGTAATTGTAGGAAGGCATGACTCCTTTCCACAATTCATAAGGAGTTTTGTCCTCGTTCTTACCTCATATCTTGTTTAAGAGAGAATTTGCCGTTAAGATGGCTTTTCCCCATATATTTTGCGGCAGATCTGAATTTAGCAATATCGCATTCATCATCTCTTTTAGAGTGCGATTATTACGTTTTGCCATGCCATTTGACTGTGGTGCATATGGGGCAGTGACTTCATGAGTAATCCCATATGTTGCGAGCAAAATTCGCTGAATGGTTCCACATATTCACCTCCACAGTCACTTCTTAAAATCTTTATTTTTGCATTCAATTGATTCTCAATATCCGTTTTATAGAGAACGAATTTTTCTATGGCTTCATCTTTGCTTTTAAGTAAGTATACATATCAATATTTAGTACAATCATCAACGAAAGTAACAAAATATTTATTTCCACCTCTAGTTTGAACAAACTTCAAATCACATAGGTCGCTATGTATTAATTCTAAAGGTTTGGTGTTTCTTTCCACTTGTCGGAATGGAGATCGAGTTAATTTTTCCTCTACACAAGTTTCACACTTGTGGTTTAAATCAATTTTAAACTTTGGTATGTGATCGAATGTAATTAGTCTATGCATTGCATTAAAATTTACATGTCCTAATCTAGCATGCCATAAATTAGGAGACTCAAGCAAGTAAGCATAAGAATTCTTCATTTCATTATTTTTTATAGTCATTACATTGAGCTTAACTAGCCCATCACATTCATATCCCTTGCCTATAAACACACCATTTGTGGACAAAATAACTTTATCGGACTCGAAAACTGATCTAAAGCCATGCTTCATCAACAAGGTACCAGAAATAAGGTTCTTGCGAATATCGGGCACATATAACATTCGTTTAAGAGTCAATTCCTTTCTAGACGTCATCTTCAAAATCACCATGCCTTCGCCCAAGATAGTTGAGGTTGCAGAATTTTCCATATACAGCATATCGCCGGCATCAGTTTCTTCAAAGGAGGAGAACATTATCTTGTTGGCACATATATGCCTAGTTGCTCCAGTATCGATCCACCACTCTTTAGGATTTGAGCCAACTAGGTTTACTTCGTAGATCATAGCACAAAAGTCATGATTTCCTACTTGTTTGGTAATCAGATGTGCTGCATTACCTTCCTTTTTCTTTGGTTTCTTTGGCAGGATGCAGTCAGCCGCCCTATGACCCATCTTTTCACAGTTGCACCATTTACCATGGAATTTTTCTTTCTTTTTATCAATTCCTCCTTTAGGTCCCAGCTTGGTTCCCTTTCCATTGTTGCCTTTCTTGGATGTCTGTCCAGTTTCCACACATTGGCCTTTGCCACAACAGCATTTACCTTCTTCTTTGATCCTCGGTTGTCTTCCTCTATGCGAAGTCTAACGATCAGATCTTCCATGCTCATCTCCTTGCATTTGTGATTTAGATAATTCTTGAAGTCTTTCCAAGTCGAGGGCAGTTTTTCGATCACAACAGCCACTTGGAAAGATTCACTAATGACCATTCCTTGAGCATGAATTTCGTGAATGATCACTTGTAGCTTTTGCACCTGAATGACCACAGTCTTGGAATCCACCATCTTATAGTCAAGAAACAACCCAACAATCTACTTTTTGGCACCGGCATCCTCGATCTTGTACTTATGATCTAGTGAGTCCCATAGTGCCCTGGCTGATGTAGCAGTGCTATACACGTTGTATAGCGAATCAGCAAGGCCATTCATTACATAATTCCGAAATAGATAGTCGGAAGTTTTCCAAGCGTCAATGGCCATCAGAGTCTGTTTCATTATATTTTGGCGCATCCCTTAAGGAATCGAGATAAGCCTAGAGTAGTCAGATAGAACATCATCTTCTGTTGCCATCTCTTGAAATTCTGCCCATTGAATTTCTCTGGTATGTCTGCATGGTTGACTGGAACCAAAACCGAATTAGTTATTGGAACCGAGGCAGATTGGTTCGCTGAACCCGATCCAGTTAGAGGCGCACCTCTAGTTGCGGAACCCGATCCAATTTTCTGAGGCGCACCTCTAGAAACGTCCGTAGACAGAGTTGGGTTTGAAGCATCCATATTAACTTAACTTTCGAAAATAGATCTGTTTTAATCAAGTAAACCAAAAATTTGCTTTAAGATTGTTGAAGTTATATTTGGAAAAACGATTACTTGAAATAAAACAGAACAGTGAATGAAAATTATTATTTATCTAAATCCTGCAAAACATTGGTTAGCAAAACAGAAATTTGCGGATCACGTAAACGAATGGCAGAGTCGCTGTTGAGTCCAGAATATCTGTCTCCTTAAAGCAAATTCACCCTCACCACGGTGTATGACGTCTGCCTCCCAGGATAAAACAACAGCTCGATAGTGAACCGATGATCCGCTGCACCCTCAGCGAACTAGAACAACTCTGTATACTATCACCCACTCAAAGAAGACGAAAAACGAAGAAGGAAAAAACTGACTGGAAAAGGCTCTCGAAAATCGTGCGTCTGAAGTGAAAAAACAGAGCCCCTCAAGCCGGGTATTTATAGGTGAAGACTGGAGGAGGTTGTTGATAAGTGTCAGTTTTATACACTTATCCATGGTTTGTATCGATAAATTTTACCCATAATTGAGCTAGTCTACTCGTTTTTTGCTTTTAATTAATTAGTTTTTAGTAATTTTATTTTTATTGGATGATGATATAAATCTAGTCTTAATCGGATTGAATTACTGATTTACTCAAGAAATAACATGTTTATAAAATATTCTCTTTGTTGAATTTTTATGTATTCATGTTGTAGGGCTTTCCGAGACGAGTTCGGCAGTCTTTCCGGATTCAAAATCAGAGTTATATATCAAAAGTTATCATCCGAAGAAGATTTGGGGCAAAAACGCAAAGTCTAAGAAATTTCTGGGCTAAGAATGAAGTCTGAAACTCCATACGGGCGTAACATCATAACATACGGGCGTAACTCACAAAACCAAAAGCCGTAGCCTACTTACGGCCGTAACTCATGAATATTACGGCCGTAAGTCATCCATGTTACGGCCGTAACTACTGAATGTTACGGCCGTAATTCTTGACAGATTGTGATCATTTGTCTAATTTTTTATACTTTTTGTGTATTATTAAAGGGATGGCTGGCATTGATCCGATCTATTGTAATAATGCTGGAGTTTTGGAGCTATTAGATGACTTTAGGTGTATAAATAGACCCCTTAGATCCATCATCAAGAATCATTCATCTTATAATTTTTCCACCTTTTGTAATATTTTCTTTTTGTGTGAAGAACACACTTGTGTTCTTGAGTGATTTGTGTAATAGTGGTATAGCATATGTTGTTCAGAGAGTTTATTGCTTCTTTCTCCTTTATCTACTAAGGGAGTTAGGATCAATTCTTTCTCTTGTTCAACTAATAATGACCACTCAAGCTTGTATTATGTATATTAAACCCTTCATGGGCTAAGTTACTTAAGTTGGGATTATAAACAAGGTTAGTCATGTTATTTAAGTTTGTATAAGGATCTATTATGAATTACTTATTATTGTGTGTGATTTTCATTGTTTTAACAATCTTTATTTATTTGGCCAATAAATGACGATATTTATGGTCTTCATATGTTTCGAAAGAAAATATGTTTGATTAGATCAAATGATCTTCACTCTAAGTTGTTCTAGGGGATAAAAATATACCTCTAGACCTTAGATGATTCTTTGAGTTATTTTCATAAAACCTAATGCTATGTATTGAAGCCAATCAACATAGAAATATAGTGGATTGATTCAATATATAAGGGGCGTTTTATAGTTCGAACGAGAAACCGTCTTTTTAAGGAAAATCGAATCTACACAACATAATAAATAAATTCATCTTATGATCTCCTATACATCTTCTATAACTAATGATGAACTAAGTTTGTAATCCCAACTATTTTATTATATCTTTTATTAATCTATTATTAGTGCAATCTTTCATTTCCTTGAATATTAGAACTATTATTGCATTTTCTTTGCAATTATTAAACCAAACTCTTTAATTGTGTGTTTCAATCATATATATCTCTATAACAAATAGACTAATAGTGTATAATTCAACATATAACCAAACTTCCTCGTGAGATCGATAAACCGGACTCAAAAAGTCCACTTACTACTTGATACGATATCGTGCACTTGCGATAATTACACTAAGACCGTGTCAAGTTTTTGGAGCCGTTGTCGCGGAAGAATAAGTGTTATTTTGAAATATTACATTATTAACTATTGTTATAAATACAACTTTTTCTTTGTTGTAGATTCTCTTGTCTATGCGAAGGACGTACAATCGCGATTTAGTTTCACTAGATCCCGAGATCGAAGCCACATTCAGAAGAAGGCGAAGAGAACAAAAGAAAAGCATTATTTCTTCACCATCAATGGCGGACGAACTAAACCCACGTCTCCCCAAAGGAAACAATAACGAAAGAATTCCTCCAGTAGGGGGAATACCTAATGTTCAAAACATTCAACATCAACAATATCCTATTGTGCCGGAAATAGATGAAGACAACATGCTCTTTGGGGAATTCATGAACCCCCCATCTTTGAGCGTGCAATCAAGTGTGATCTATCCACCATTTGGAGTGGACAATTTTCAAATTCGACCCGATGTCATCAATCTCTTCTCCAACAACAACTCATTTTATGGAAGAACCGACGAGAATCCATATCTCCATATTAACCATTTTGTGGAGATTTGTGGAAATTTCAAATATCCAAATGTAAATGACGAGGCGATCAAAATGAGACTTTTCGTGCACACTTTGAAGGACAGAGCAAGAGAATGGCTAGATACCTTGCCACCACGAAGCATAACAAATTAGCCCGAATTTGTTCAAAAATTCACCACTAAATACTTTCCACCAATAAAAGTGGCGAAACTCAAATACGAAATCTCTACATTTCGTCAACAAGATTCAGAGTCATTCCACGAAGCATTGGAGAGATACAAAGATATGCTACGAAAATGTCCTAACCATGGTTTCAATTTGGGAGCACAAGTCAATTACTTCTATTCTGGAATTTTACCTACATGCCGAGCTAATGTCGATTCATCATCAAATGGCTCACTTGGCAACAAAACTATGAAAGAGGCTTATAATCTTTTTGAGGTTATAAGTGAACAAAGTGCAAGATGGCCAGACAGAAATATCCAAAAGAAACCAAATGGTGTTTTTGAAGTGGATTCTTATTCACTTATGTTGGCAAAAATTGAAGCTCTATCAAAGAAAGTCGAGGAAATGTCTTTTTCAACTACTCAATCTGTGAAGACGGTGCAAACTCCACAAGTTTCAGCTTTTTCATGTGAAATTTGTGGAGCAACTCACAACAGCACTATCTGTCCCTTAGTGCAACAGGAGAAGTCACCACCACCACCAGAACAAGTGGCGTATGCTCAGAATATCCAAAGGCAAGCATACAATCCTTACGGGCCAACATACAATCCAGGGTACAAAAATCATCCAAATTTTTCTTATGCAAACAACAACAATGTGTTGAATCCAACGCATCAAGAAAAGAAGCCCGGGTGGGAAGAAGCAATCACGAAGCTAGCTGAACAACAATTGAAGTATCAACAACGCAATGATGCTTCAATTAAAAATCTGGAGACACAAGTTGGCCAAATGGCCAAAATACTTTTAGAAAGATCTCATGGCATGTTACCTAGCAATACCGAGGTAAATCCAAGGGAAAATGTCCAAACTATCACAACAAGAAGTGGAGTGCAGTTGCCCGAAATTTCTATGGAAAATCATCTGGAAAAACAAAAAAATAAACAAAATCAAGAATCAGAAAAATAATCTGAATCTGGACCTTCATCTCAAAAAGGTTCAGTTACTACAAAATCTTATGTTCCACCTATCCCATTTCCTCAACGGTTGAAGAATCACAAGCTCGATGCTCAATTCGGGAAATTCTTGGAAATTTTCAAAAAGCTACACATCAACATTCCTTTTGCCGATGCTCTAGCACAAATGCCAAGTTATGCCAAATTTATGAAAGATATTCTTTCCAACAAACGAAGGCTTGAAGAATATGAAACTGTCATGCTAACAGAGGAATGTAGCGCAATACTACAAAAGAAGTTGTCACCCAAGCTAAAAGATCCGGGAACTTTCACAATTCCGTGTACAATTGGTGAAGTGAATTTTGCCAAAGCTCTTTGTGATTTAGGGGCAAGTATCAACTTGATGCCCCTGTCAATTTTCAACAAACTGAACTTGGGGGAAGCAAAAGCAACAATAGTTTCACTACAATTAGCTGATCGGTCAATCAAATATCCACGTGGGATAATAGAAGATGTGCTCGTCAAGGTTGATAAATTCATATTTCCAGCAGATTTTATCATCCTTGACATGGAAAAATATCAGGATATTCCCATTATTTTGGGACGACCGTTTCTCGCAACCGGACGTGCTCTTATTGACGTCTATGAAGGAAAGCTAATTCTCAGAGTGGAAGACGAACATGTCATCTTCGATGTCCTGAAAACTTTGAATCATCCCTCCACAGATGAGTATTGTCTAAGAATAGACGCAATTGAAGCCATGGTAAACAAGTCTTTGGAGAAAATTCTATCTAAAGATCCTCTTGAGACATGTATAGCAAATTCTCTAACCAGCATGGAAGAAGAATATCACTTGGCCGAAACAGTTAACTATCTAGAAGCACTACCACCCTTAAGAAGGCATTCACATTTTGAAGAGTTGGGGACAAGCTCCGCTAAACCCCTCCCTTCTTTACAAGAAGCTCCAATACTTGATCTCAAACCTCTACCCACACATTTGAGATACGCTTACTTGGGCATTTCCTCTACACTTTCGGTCATCATATCTAACATATTGACCGAACTTGAAGAAGGAAAATTACTAAGGGTATTGAGGAATCACAAAGAGCAATTGGATGGACTATTGCGGACATTAGAGGAATAAGCCCCTCAATATGCACACACAAAATTTTGATGGAAGATGACTGCAAACCTTCAATTGAGCATCAACGACGTTTGAATCTAAACATGGAGGAAATTGTGAAAGCAGAGATTCTTAAATTACTTGACGCAGGAATCATTTATCCAATCTCAGATAGTCCATGGGTGAGCCATGTACATATGGTGTCCAAAAAGAGTGGAATCACAATCATAGAGAACGAGGACAATGAACTTATACCAACACGACCCATCACAGGATGGAGAATGTGCATTGATTACAGGAAGCTCAACAAGACGGCCAGAAAAGATCATTTTCCACTCCCATTTATTGATCAAATGCTTGATAGATTGGCGGGACATTCTTACTACTGTTTTCTCGACGGCTATTCAGGTTACAACCAAATCGTAATAGCCCTAGAAGACCAAGAGAAAACAACATTCACATGCCCTTATGGAACATTTGCCTATAGAAGAATCTCATTCGGATTGTGCAATGCTCTAGCCACATTTCAGAGATGCATGATGTCAATATTCTCAGACATGGTAGAAAAATTCATTGAAGTTTTCATGGACGAGTTCTCGGTTTTCGGAGATACATTTGATAAATGCCTAAGTCACTTAGGCATGGTCTTGGAAAGATGTGAAGACACAAATCTAGTTCTCAATTGGGAGAAATGTCACTTCATGGTCCAGGAAGGAATCGTACTTGGCCATAGAATCTCACAACATGGAATTGAAGTCGATAAGGCAAAGATCCAAGTGATTGCAAAACTTCCTCCACCAATTTCGGTGAAAGGAGTAAGGAGTTTTCTCGGGCATACAGGATTCTATCGGAGGTTCATAAAAGATTTCTCAAAAATAGCAAAACCTCTCTGTTCTTTGCTTGAGAAAGATACATCAATCCTTTTCACAAATGAATGCCACGTGACCTTTGCAACTTTAAAGGATAAGCTTACATCAGCTCCAATCATCATTTCTCCAGATTGGACTATTCCATTCATTATGATGTGTGATGCAAGTGATTATGCTGTGGGGGCCGTGCTGGGATAGAAGAAGGACAAAATGATGCAAGTGATCCATTATGCTAGCAGGACTATGAATGATGCACAACTGAACTACACAACAACTGAAAAAGAGATGCTTGCAGTGGTTTATGCCTTTGATAAATTTTGATCCTACTTATTGGGATCGAAGGTCATTGTCTACACTGATCATTCAGCTTTGAAATATTTAATGACAAAGCAAGATGCAAAGTCAAGGCTAATCCGATGGGTCCTACTTATGCAAGAATTCAACATAGAAATCCGAGACAGAAAGGGAATAGAAAACCAAGTGGCGGATCATCTCTCTAGACTAGACCAAAACAACGCTCAAGAGAAGGAAATAAATGAAGTATTTCCGGATGAACAACTGTTCCAAATCTCTAATATGCAGGAAAAACAAAATGCACCACGGTATGCAGACATCGTTAATTTCCTTGTAAGTGGAATAATTCACCCAAATTTTTCCCATCATCAAAATAAAAAATTCTTCTCCGAGTTGAAATACTATTACTGGGAAGATCCTCTATTGTTCAGACGAGGACCTGATCAAATCATCCGTAGATGCATACCGGAAGAAGAAATGGAGAAGGTATTAGAAAGATGTCATTCCTCTCACTATGGAGGACATTTTGGGGCTTCAAAACAGCAGCAAAAATTCTTGAAGCAGGATTCTATTGGCCCACTCTGTTCAAAGATGCACATACACTTGTCTCTAAGTGTGACCGGTGCCAAAGACATGGAAACATGTCAAAAAGAAATTAAATGCCAATGAATTTCATCCTTGAAGTTGAAATCTTCGACGTTTGGGGAATTGATTTCATGGGACCCTTTCCATCATCGTTCTCTAATGAATACATCCTTGTAGCTGTGGACTACGTATCTAAATGGGTGTAGGTTGTTGCATTACCAACAAACGAAGCTAGAGTCGTGGTAAATTTTCTAAAGAAAAATATATTCACTCGCTTCGGAACTCCGAGAGTTATTATCAGTGATGACGGATCTCATTTCTGCAATCACCAGGTTAAGGCTCTACTGACCAAATTCGGAGTAAAACACCGTGTCGCTACCTCTTATCACCCACAAACCAGTGGACAAGTCGAGGTCTCCAATCGAGAACTAAAAGGTATACTTGAGATGACAATCGACTCATCTCGGAAAGATTGGTCGAAAAAGCTGGATGATGCGCTTTGGGCTTACAGAACAGCTTATAAGACACCAATAGGTATGTCTCCATTTCGTTTGATTTTTGGAAAAGCCTGTCACCTGCCAGTGGAACTTGAACATCGAGCTTTTTGGGCTATAAAAAAATTAAACTTTGACGAACAGTTGGCTGGAAAGAAAAGGTTGTTGCAGTTAAATGAGTTGGATGAAATCCGACTCGACTCATATGAAAATGCCAAAATCTACAAAGAAAAAACAAAAAGATGGCATGACAACAGAATTCTAAAAAGAGATTTTATAGCAGCAGACCAAGTTCTCCTTTTTAATGCACGACTACATCTGTTTCCGGGTAAGCTGCGGTCACGATGGACGGCCCCATACACAATCAAAGAGGTGTTTTCTCATGGAGCTGTGGAGATTTATAATACAACCGATGGGAGTTTCAAAGTAAACGGCCAACGGTTAAAGCCATATCTGGGAGGAGAATTCTCGACAGCAAAGTCAATCATAATGCTGGAAATACCTAATTGATCAGACGAGAAGTCAAGCTAAGGACGTTAAACAAAGCGCTTATTGGGAGGCAACCCAATCTCTATTATTTCGCAAAATAAGTTTGGGGGGAACACAGAAAGATTCAACAACAAGAGCAAGGATCATATCGTTCATAAAATCCAGGGAGTCTTTCTTTCATTATTCTCACACATATAATAAATATAATTTTCTAAAAAAAATTAAATAAATATTAATTTAATAATATATACGGCCGTATCCAAAATCTTACGGCCATAAATATCGCCTTTCATACGGCCGTCCAACCTGTATGTTACGGCCGTATTCCTTTTGATTTGAAAATACAATTTTTACGAATGCATCATACGGCCGTAACTTTTGCATGTTACGGCCGTATCCTAAAATAATATCAGAAAAACGAAAGCACCTTACAGCCGTAACTCATGTATGTTACGGCCGTAACCAAAAAAACTGTCAAAAGATGAATGCTTCATACGGCCGTAACTTCAGTATGTTACGGCCGTAACTTTACAGATTTATAAAAAAAAACACGGGACTTGGCAACAGGTTCAGAATCCCGGCGGGAGAAAGAGGAGCAGTTCCGAATTTTCCCTTCTAAATCCCTACTTTCAAAAACACAAATTCTTCAATACAATTCATTCTCCTATCAACATCAACACATAAATCATCAGGTTTTCTTTCAATTCTTGTTTCAATTTATATATTTTTGATTTTTATAGTTTTAGTTTCTTAATTTATATTTGTTTTTCGATTCTTATTTTCGTAAGATTCGTTGTTTGAAACATGTTTAGTTGTTAGTATTGTTGATATTTGTGTGGTTATTTGATTCATTGATTTGTGGTGACTTTGTGGATTTGAGTTTGAATAAAAAAACTTGTTAAAAAACTATGAACTCAAGGTGTCCGACGAAATGCCACAACGAAAATCTTTGAATGTTTTTGATGTTTTTGTTGGTTTTGCTGGATGATTATAGTCGTGTGATGAAAAGGAAGTTGATTTTGTTTAATTTCAGGAATGGCACCAAAGAAATAGTCAAAAGGAAAAGAAAAGGTCGGTTCGTCGTCTCAAGAACCGGCACCACCGCAAAGAAATCAAAACACAAAGTGCATTAAGGAGAGATTGTTCGAACTTGATGATTTCATTGGCGATTTGGATAGAGACACTATCTGTAATATCCGCAATTTTCGATTTCCGGTAATTTCTTTTTTTTCGGCGGAAGTCTGTTTTGACGACTCGCTCATGTCCGTTTCGTCATTCTGAGAATGATTAATTCTACACTTTTTGACATCCGAGTTCGTTTCGGTGTCGTTTTGTTGAGTTCCGTGCTTTTTAGCGACTTTTCCGCACTTGAGTTCGATTCTTGCGAATCTCGTCCGAAACTGTTGTTTCGAGTTTCCCGCAAGTTCGTTTAACTTTATTAGACGTGTTGTGAACTTCGGATTGGTTATTCGATCACGTATCGTGATTTCCGGGCGTTTTGGGCCATTTTGTAATTTCTTGAAAGTTACTAGACTCCGTATCTGTAATTGTTGTCTCGACCCGTTTCTTGGTCGCGTATGACTAATTATGGTATTACGCTTTCATTTCGAGTCGCTTATGTTGTCCGCGAACTTTTCGTCGTGTTCGCCCGTGACGTTTTAAATCGGTCGCCGAGCCACAGCGGTGGCGATCGCCGGACGGTGGCGGGATCGCCGGACGATTGCGGGCACCGGCCGGACGGGTGCGGCAGAACCGGCGTAGCGCACGCTTCTGGCCGGAAGGTCGCTGACGCTAACCGGCAGTGTAGCGCACGCCGCCGGTGGCCTAGCGTCTGTGCTCGGGCCCGGGCAATGGGGTTTCGAGGTTCGACTCGGCCAGATCGGCGTGTAGCGCACGCCGCTGGCGGCCGTAGCGCACGCTAACCGGCGAGGGTAGCGCCGCCGCCGGCCGACTAGCGACGTTACTGGATAAGTTGGTTAGTCCAGGTGGCTACCGACAGCCGGGTTGGCCAGCGCGCAGCTTCCGGCCGTAGCGCACGCTAGCGGGAGTCGGGTCGACAGGTTTGGTCGGCAGGGTTGGTTGGTGATGCCGGTCGTGTGGGCCCGGCCGAGGGTACTGCCGATACTGGGCCGATAGCGCACGCTAGTCCGGAAGGCTAGCGCACGCTAGTCCGGCCCCGATATAAATATGGTGGCAAGTCACATTTCACTTCGTTTTCATTTCCTTCCTTCTCCGTCCGCGAATGGCGATTCATGGGCGACGAAGCCATATTGTTTAACAACAAAACCATGAAGTTCTCGAGTCCATAACATCAATCAATCGTCTGTTATCATCCTTTGATCCAATAATCAAGGTAATCTTCCTTAGAACCCTAATTTCGTGAATTTGGGGATTTTTGCAATTTCGTCCGATTCGTTCCGTGTTGTTGATTAATTCATGATGGGTATGATTAATCTTGATAGTATTCTTGTGTTTAACATCATTTAATCCATTGTTCTTCGTCGAATCGAAGTATAATTCTTGATTTCCTTCGAGTTGACTTTTTGGGGATTTGTTCTCGATCTCGTTTTTCATCCGTTTTTGATGGATCGATTGTGGTTAAATGATGTTGTTAAACACATTCTATGGATTGTATATCCATATTTCAACTTGGAATTCCGTTTTCGTGATTTGACGGAACGAATCGTGTTCTTGGCCGTTTTGGGGGAAATCCGTGAACTTTCATCACTCGTTCCTTGAATTCAACGGCTTTGAGTCGTGTTATGGAATTCATTACATTGTTATTATTTGTCCTTCGTAATTTATGAACGTGAGTTGGCGTTCGGTGGAGTCGGCGAGTTCGTAGTCGGTTCGGGCCAACCTACTTCGGTCGATTCTCCGCGTTGTTCTTATTCGAGGCAAGTACCTTGCCCATACTTTTCTCGTTTTATGGATATGATGATCGGTGGTCGTCTTGATGTGTTTGTTTGGTTATTTGAAATGAATTTTCAAAGGATTTCGGTTTGGCCTCGTTAAAGGCTCTCTTTCAAAACGCGTGTGTGTTTTGTGAACGTTGTGTTTTGGAAATTGATTATGATTTGATTATTTTGAACGTTGAAGGCTTTGATGATATCCCTATTTTTAAAGTTATGGAATTGTGTATTCCGGGTTTAATCCTGTTATTATGTTTTGGGGAGTTGATAATGTTGTCAGATAAATGGCCATCTCTAGTAAGTATTCTTAATGAACTTACATTCTTAGCATGTTAGTATTGCATGAGTAACGTGTGTGTGTGTATGCTCACTACGGGTTAGATCCGACGGGGTCTCGGTAGGGCTCCACGAAGCTGTGGGACCGCGAGCTTGCTTTTAACCACTGTAGGTTAGATCCGACGGGTCTCGGCAGGATCCACGAAGGCGTGGTCCGCGGTTAATTGTGGTGCATTTTTACAAATGTGATTTGATATTGGCATTTCCGGAAATGAGTGTTTTTGAACGGTTTTCATGATTGCATGCATTGACTAAGTGTGTAAGAGGTAAGTTGTTCGTTTGGCTTACTTGGCTAGGATGGCACTAGAGTATTTTGTTGGTTATTTTAAATCCTTTATTTGTGGATTTTGAGGTTGGAAGACGAACCTTGTGGTCGTTCTTGTGTCTTGTGAGTTGACGGATTTGGGGCTAAAATCCCAACGCTTTTGTAAAAGTCATTTTACGGTTTTGGGGCTAAAATCCCAACGGTTTGGTAAATATCATTTTTCGAAGTAAACCTTTGGGGCGGTGACCCCTTTTATCTTTTCGATTTTGAAAAGTAGGATTTGATAATCCTAAATTGTTTTCTATTAAAACTCTCGATGGCATTCTAAACCGCTTTATAAATTACTTCCATTGATTTATGATGTTTCGATTTTGAAATGTTTTCTCAAAACCCTTGCCTCGGGAAGTACTTTTCGTTTCGTTTGGAACTTTGAGGATCCTCGGTTATTGTTATTCGAGGAATGTGAATATTATGGCTCGTATTTGAACTTTGTTCTTGCACTAGCAAAACAGTGGAGTTTGCTAACCCCAGTATTCGGGGTGGATGTCTATTTTTGCATTCAGGTTTTGGAGCATAACACAGGGTCGGCACGAAGGATGATGAAAGATGATCGATACTAATCACATGAGGAACCGTACATCGTGTGTTGGTTCAGTTGTACTTTATTTTCCGCTGCTATATTGTTCCCGTTGTACGGGTGTGGTTGTATTTTGTCCCCTACGTGGGCATGAGTTGTATTTGAGTTGTATGTAATTGTGGAAAGACCAAATCGGTCTACTGAGTCATTTTAGCCTTGAAGGCATTGTCAAGATGTTAAATGTTGTTACCAGCCTGGTAGATCCTCGAGGAGAGGGTCTACGGCGTGTAATATCCCTGAGTGGATTGGGGGTGTTACATAAATGGTATCAGAGCTTAGGTTGAGGAAAACCTAGGCTGTCGGGTCAAGTCGTGTTGTTTGAGTCTTGTTTCGTCGGATTTTATCTGACTGAGTCGTGTCGCAACGCGTCGTTTGAGTTTGTTGGTCGTGATTAGTATCGTGGGGCGATCATCATCTTCGTGCGACCTGTGTAAGTAAGTCTCCCTTCTTTGTGTTGTGCCTCGTGTGACACGAGCTATTTTTATGATTATTTGTTAAGTGGTGGAATCCTTATGTAAATTTTGATTTCACGATATGTATTTAGTCGACTTTCGTATTTGATTTATACGAGGAGTGTCGTCGCTTGTGATGTCTTTTTATTGTTGTTTTTCTCCGTTGTTGATGATTTTCGAATCGATTTGCACGTTTTACAAGTCTCTTGTGGAAGCTTTGTGCTTATACGCGTTCGACTTGTTTACTAGCCAGTGCGGGAGAGTATTTTATCAGTGGTTTTGTTCTGAATGTGGTATTTTATCGTTTATTTTCGTTTAAAGACATATATTGTCTTGATTTTAAACTTTTTGATGCGTGTGCTAGGAGTTGTTTTAGTGAACGTCGGTATGTGTGAGTTTTGGGCATTCTGGCCTATCGATTTTTGAAAACCTTGAGTATCTTAGAAAAATAAATTTAGAGACATACTTTTCAAATGTTTTTTTTTCTTGTGGTACATCCAAGGTGCCGCAATATATTTCAAAAATTTCTACTTCGAGGACCAAAAAGCTTTGAGATATTAACAATGTCTTAGAAACAGTATTATAAAGACCCGAGGGTCGAAAATTCTGAAAGTTTTCACTAAGAGAAGGTGTCCTCATTTTTATCAAATGCGAAATGGTTTTTTTCCAATGTCTCGATAACGATGTTTCACGTTTATACTTTATGAAAGGTGATCCTCAAGATCAACCAGTATTCTTCTAAATTATTTTCAAAATGAGGTTTTCGTTTTTAAAACCTATCCATTCCCGTTTGAGGGCGGGGTATGTATGTGTGATGTTCGCGTTGTCATTTTGATACTTTCTCCCGAGTATGACCGAATTGGCGGTGTGAGCGTTGAGTCGCTTTCCACACATTTGTTGTGTTAGCCCCCTGTGAGAGGCGGGATGTTGGTGTTGAATATTATCGCCTCGTAGTGATTCCTGCGTTGTCGCGCATGTGCGAGCTGTTAGAGCTTGGTTTGGTATGACCGTGTGCATCGGTGATGGTTCCGTTATGTGTCGGTTGTTTAAAGTCTTGTTACCTTGCTTCCGTTTTTGTGAATTTCGTGGACGAGGCCTGAGGTAATGCCCGTACTATTTTGACTTCGTATTTTCTCTTTCCCCAGCCTATCGATTCGCTCATGATCGTTGGTACTTTATGAACTTGTTCGGTATTTCAGTTTCATCGACCGAACGAGCTGTGATCTTGTTGTGGGACGATCTGGTAATCGATGTTACTTTTCGGTTGATTCGATTCTTGTGAACCTTGTTTGGGAGTGACATCATCTGGTTCTACTAGTTCTTTTATTCGAAGTGGATCGGCTTTGGAACTCTTGTGTTTTCGACTCTGTCGACTCATTTATGTTCGTTGACATTTCTGAGCTTGTCCTGCCCCTTGCTTTTGTTTATCGAACGAGTGTGGTATTGTTTCGGAATAACTCGTTTCTCGTTGTGACTTTTTAATTGCTATTCCCTTTCCTGTGGATCTTATGGGAATGCACATCCTGTTGTTTTCACCGGATCATATATTGTCTCGAGTCGAGATGTGAACCTTGGAGTCGTTGTTTGAATTTTATTATCCTTCGTGATTCGAACATGATTCTCCGATTTTGTTGTCTCGATCGTTGTGGTTCGACCGTTTGATTGTTCGGTTTTTATTGATCTCGTTCCGTGATTGGTGAACATTCGTGCTCCTTCGTAATTCCCTTCAATTCGGGAAATTAGTTTCGCTGATCTTCCACTTAGGCGGTGGGATTCCGTGTTTGTTCGGCGTTTGGCTCGCGTTTTGATCAATGCACCGTTAGGTTGGTCAATCGTATTGATTTTCGCTCGTTGTGTTTTGTGATTGTCGGATAATTGACTTGGCTATATTATCCGCTTGATGACGCGGTCACTTGTTGGTTTTTATTATATCCCTAACGGCGACGTTGTGTTGGTCGCCGTGGAGCGTGTTTTCACGCCGTATACTCCTTTGCGTTGTTTGTAACATTTCGCCGTTGGGCGTTAGTTACGCATTCTTGTGTATCTCGTTGAGTTTTTCCTGGCGGAATATTTCTTCTCCCTACTTGTTTTAAGTTTTGGGACGAAACTTCTTTTAAGGAGGGTAGAATGTAATATCCGCAATTTTCGATTTCCGGTAATTTCTTTTTTCGCGGAAGTCTGCTTTGACGACTCGCTCATGTCCGTTTCGCCATTCCGAGAATGATTAATTCTACACTTTTGACATCCGAGTTCGCTTCGTGTCGTTTTGTTGAGTTCCGTGCTTTTAGCGACTTTTCCGCACTTGAGTTCGATTCTTGCGAATCTCGTCCAAATCGTTGTTTCGAGTTTCCCGCAAGTTCGCTTAACTTTGTTAGACGTGTTGTGAACTACGGATTGGTTATTCGATCACGATCGTGATTTCCTGCGCTTTGGGCCATTTTGTAATTTCTTGAAAGTTACGTATCCGTATCTGTAATTGTTGTCTCGACCCGCTTCTTGGTCGCGTATGACTAATTATGGTATTACGCTTTCATTTCGAGTCGCTTATGTTGTCCGCGAACTTTTCGCCGTGTTCGCTCCGTGACGCTTAAATCGGTCGCCGAGCCACAGCGGTGGCGGGATCGCCGGACGGTGGCGGGCGGCCGACGATTGCGGGCACCGGCCGGGCAGATGCGCGAGAGCAGCGTACGCCTTCTGGCCGGAAAGGCTGCGACGCTAACCGGCAGTGTAGCGCCGCCCGGGTGGCCTAGCGACGCCATTCGCCCGGGCAATGGGGTTTCGAGGTTCGACTCAGTCGGGATCGGCAGTAGCGCCGCTTGGCCAGAGCGCACGCTAACCGGCAGGGGTAGCGCACGCTGCCGGCCGACTAGCGTACGTTACCTGGATAAGTTGGTTAGTCCAGTGGCTACTGGACAGGTTGGCTAGCGCGCGCAGGCTTTCGGCCGTAGCGCACGCTAGCGGGAGTCGGGTCGACAGGTTTGGTCGGCAAGGTTGGTTGGTGATGCCGGGTCGTGTGGGCCCTGGCCGAGGGTACTCGGCCGATACCGGCCGATAGCGCACGCTAGTCCGGGAAGGCTAGCGCACGCTAGTCTGGCCCAGTATAAATATGGCTGAGCAGTCACATTTCACTTCGTTTTTCATTTCCTTCCTTCTCCGTCCGCGAATGGCGATTCATGGGCGACGAAGCCATGTTGTTTAACAACAAAACCATGAAGTTCTGGAGTCCATAACATCAATCAATCGTCCGTTATCATCCTTTGATCCAAATAATCAAGGTAATCTTCCTTAGAACCCTAATTTCGTGAATTTGGGGATTTTTGCAATTTCGTCCGATTCGTTCCGTGTTGTTGATTAATTCATGATGGGTATGATTAATCTTGATAGTATTCTTGTGTTTAACATCATTTAATCCATTGTTCTTCGTCGAATCAAGTATAATTCTTGATTTCCTTCGAGTTGACTTTTTGGGGATTTGTTCTCGATCTCGCTTTTCATCCGTTTTTGATGGATCGATTGTGGTTAAATGATGTTGTTAAACACATTCTATGGATTGTATATCCATATTTCAACTTGGAATTCCGCTTTCGTGATTTGACTAACGAATCGTGTTCTTGGCCGTTTGGGAAATCCGTGAACTTTCGTCACTCGTTCCTTGAATTCAACGGCTTTGAGTAGACTTATCGAATTCATTACATTGTTATTATTTGTCCTTCGTAGTTTATGAACGTGAGTTGGCGTTCGGTGGAGTCGGCGAGTTCGTAGTCGGTTCGGGCCAACCTACTTGGCCGATTCTCCGCGTTGTTCTTATTCGAGGCAAGTACCTTGCCCATACTTTTCTCGCTTTATGGATATGATGATCGGTGGTCGCCTTGATGTGTTTGTTTGGTTATTTGAAATGAATTTTCAAAGGATTTCGGTTTGGCCTCGTTAAAGGCTCTCTTTCAAAACGCGTGTGTGTTTGTGAACGCGTTGTGTTTTGGAAATTGATTATGATTTGATTATTTTGAACGTTGAAGGCTTTGATGATATCCCTATTTTTAAAGTTATGGAATTGTGTATTCGGTTTAATCTCGTTATTATGTTTTGGGGAGTTGATAATGTTGTCGGATAAATGGCCATCTCTAGTAAGTATTCTTAATGAACTTACATTCTTAGCATGTTAGTATTGCATGAGTAACGTGTGTGTGTGTATGCTCACTACGGGTTAGATCCGACGGGGTCTCGGTAGGGCTCCACGAAGCTGTGGGACCGCGAGCTTGCTTTTAACCACTGTAGGTTAGATCCGACGGGGTCTCGGCAGGGATCCACGAAGCTGTGGGTCCGCGGTTAATTGTGGTGCATTTTTACAAATGTGATTTGATATTGGCATTTCCGGAAATGAGTGCTTTTGAACGGTTTTCATGATTGCATGCATTGACTAAGTGTGTAAGAGGTAAGTTGTTCGTTTGGCTTACTTGGCTAGGATGGCACTAGAGTATTTTGTTGGTTATTTTAAATCCTTTATTTGTGGATTTTGAGGTTGGAAGACGAACCTTGTGGTCGTTCTTGTGTACTGTGAGTTGACGGATTTGGGGCTAAAATCCCAACGTTTTTGTAAAAGTCATTTTACGGATTTGGGGCTAAAATCCCAACGGTTTGGTAAATATCATTTTTCGAAGTAAACCTTTGGGGCGGTGACCCCTTTTATCTTTTCGATTTTGAAAAGTAGGATTTGATAATCCTAAATTGTTTTCTATTAAAACTCTCGATGGCATTCTAAACCGCTTTATAAATTACTTCCATTGATTTATGCTGTTTCGATTTGGCAATGTGTTCTCAAAACCCTTGCCTCGAAGTACTTTTCGCTTCGCTTGGATCTTTGAGGATCATCGGTTATTGTTATTCTTGGAATGTGAATTGTATGGCTCGTATTTTCACTTTGTTCTTGCACTAGCAAAACATATGAGTTTTGCTAACCCCCAGTATTCGGGGTGGATGTCTGCTGCATTCGTGTTTTGGAGCATAACACAGGGTCGGCACGAAGGATGATGAAAGATGATCGATACTAATCACATGAGGAACCGTACATCGTGTGTTGGTTCAGTTGTACTTTATTTTCCGCTGCTATATTGTTCCCGTTGTACGGGTGTGGTTGTATTTTGTCCCCTACGTGGGCATGAGTTGTATTTGAGTTGTATGTAATTGTGGAAAGACCAAATCGGTCTACTGAGTCATTTTAGCCTTGAAGGCATTGTCAAGATGTTAAATGTTGTTACCAGCCTGGTACATCCTCGAGGAGAGGGTCTACGGCGTGTAATATCCCTGAGTGGATTGGGGGTGTTACACTATCACTAGCCCGTTCATCCAAAAGTTCATAGACAAGGGTGGGAAAAATTCATGTCCGAACTCCCAAATGGTAACCCCACCTTAACCCTAAACTTTTACAATACTTTCAACAAATCCATTGGGTAGGTAGGGTCGGCTACTTATCATCAAACGACTATGAATAGGAAATCGATTAATTTTTCACCGGATGTCATTAACAAATATTTGGGGGTTGATTCTACTAACGCGGTGGACATTTCCATCTTACCTAATGAGGATGTGCCGGATGATAGGGTTTTACGCTGGGCATTAGTGAGCGAGCTCCATGACAGTATTGGGATGATCAAACCCCGATACAACCAGGCGGACCTCATTGATGATGCTTGGTACTTATGAATGTGGGCAGCCGGGAGTATTTACCCGACTTCGACTCTGACGACAGTTTCCATTGGCCACCTGTGAGGTTTATTTGCTATCCGCCGAGGGGTCAAAATGGATCTGGGTACTCACATTTATACTACTATTTGTCACTATGCCGGCATGGTCCCTACTAGGCAAAAGATGCCATACTCCTGCCTTATCACCGGTATTTGCAGGAGCCAGAGAGTAAAAATTTCGGAGGGGGGGTGATATATTGACGCATGGGGATCGACTAAACGGTCGGAGTAGTATTTTTCGAAGTACTCAGTTAAGGAGCAAACGGGCACGTTTGGAACCGGAAGAGGAAAGTATCCACGAGGAGGAATATGAGCCCGAAGAGGATGCCGGAGAAGACTTGACGCCTTTTGAGGCAAATTTGCTTAAAAGAGTTCGGGGATTAGAAACATCCCAGGCAGAAATTTTGAGAAATCAGAATGAAATAATCAACCGACAATTAGAAACGGAGAAGTGCTTTGAAAAGCTTTTCGTTTTCTAAACATCTCTGATGACACACCTAGAGGATCAAAAAGCTAAAATTTCAGGGAGTTTTCTGTTTTCTCACTTGCTTTTAAATTCTAAAAAAAAAACTCGGTACAGTTTTAGTTTCAAGTTTGGGAGTGTTTTGGAACTTGTGTGTTTATTTTGTTTGTTTTTGAACTATGATGTTTATTTTGCTTTGAATCTTATGATTGTGGTATGTTTTGATTATTGTAGTGTGTGGTGTGTTTTTATTATTTGGCATTGATTTTTTTTTTTTTAAGGTTTAGTATATATATATATATATATATATTATTTTGATCTGTGAGATTTCTAGATCTGGCCATAACACCAATAAGTTAGCTATATACAAGCTTCTAAAATCGTTTTAAACCAGTTAAAAAAATTGTATATTCCAAAAATTTTTGAGCCTTAATCTCTCTTTCCAAGCCTTGTAGTTATCATATAAAATCGAGTCATTCGTTACCTTGAGAAAAGAAGAATTAGTCGGTTGATGAAAAATAGAACTGAAATTTACTTAATTTGTGGAGTTTTTGATTTTTCATGCTTAACTAATAAATGATTTTCTGCAAAAATTCTATTCCCTAAAAAAATATCATTGGTGAAAGGAGTCTAGTTGAAAAGGTATTGAGCAGCAACAGCTGCCTAATTTTGGGGGTCCTGAAATTTTGAAAAAAATAAAGGACTAACCATTGTTGGTGGGTAGCTGCCGTCTCACACGAAATGGAAATTGTGTTGGTGAAAAGAGCTACACGTTAGCAAATAACGGTGTGAAAGCTATCACCTAAAAAAAAGAGGTCATTGGTGAAAAGAGCTACACGTTAGCAAATAACGGTGTGAAAGCTATCACTAAAAGGGATGTAGTTTATGAGCAGATTTGAATTAATTAGCGGCTGAAATTCAATACACTCAATTTCCTGAAAAATCATAATATCTGATGACGCCAATGAAATTATTCTTCATATTGAGTCAAAAAATAAACGAGTGATCGAGAGCAACCATTAAGAGGAGTCGTGTGTATCACGAGTGAGAAAGAAATAATCAACATTTTAGGGGGAAAACCTTGAATTTGGAATTACAAAATAAAATCGTGTTTTAACTTCAAAATCATTAGTAGATTTATTTTGAATCTTGATTCATTTCTATCTACTGTATAAAGCTGGTTGTTGTGTATTAATGGCATTTTGATCTCCTTTTCTCTTTTTATATTTTAATTTATGTGTGTATTATTTTTCTTATTTTTGTCTTATTTTTATTTTTTGGAGCGTGAATAATAAAGAGTCTTGCTCGGGACTAGCAAGAATTCAAGTTTGGGGGTGTGATAAGTGTCAGTTTTATACACTTATCCATGGTTTGTATCGATAAATTTCACCCATAATTGAGCTAGTCTACTCGTTTTTTGCTTTTAATTAATTAGTTTTTAATAATTTTATTTTTATCGGATGATGATGTAAATCTAGTCTTAATCGGATTGAATTACTGATTTACTCAAGAAATAATATGTTTATAAAATATTCTCTTTGTTGAATTTTTATGTATTCATGTTGTAGGGCTTTCCGAGACGAGTTCGGCAGTCTTTCCGGATTCAAAATCAGAGTTATATATCAAAAGTTATCATCCGAAGAAGATTTGGGGCAAAAACGCAAAGTCTAAGAAATTTCTGGGCTGAGAATGAAGTCCGAAACTCTATACGGGCGTAACATCATAACATACGGGCGTAACTCACAAAACCAAAAGCCGTAGCCTACTTACGGCCGTAACTCATGAATATTACTGCCGTAAGTCATCCATGTTACGGCCGTAACTACTAAATGTTACGGCCGTAACTCTTGACAGATTGTGATCATTTGTCTAATTTTTTATACTTTTTGTGTATTATTGAAGGGATGGCTGGCATTGATCCGATCTATTGTAATAATGCTGGAGTTTTGGAACTATTAGATGACTTTAGGTGTATAAATAGACCCCTTAGATCCATCATCAAGAATCATTCATCTTATAATTTTTCCACCTTTTGTAATATTTTCTTTTTGTGTGAAGAACACACTTGTGTTCTTGAGTGATTTGTGTAATAGTGGTATAGCATATATTGTTCAGAGAGTTTATTGCTTCTTTCTCCTTTATCTACTAAGGGAGTTAGGATCAATTCTTTCCCTTTTTCAACTATTAATGACCACTCAAGCTTGTAATATGTTGAATAAACCCTTAATGGGCTAAGTTACTTAAGTTGGGATTATAAACAAGGTTAGTCATGTTATTTAAGTTTGTATAAAGATCTATTATGAATTACTTATTATTATGTGTGATTTTCATTGTTTTAGCTATCTTTATTTATTTGGCCAATAAATGACGATATTATGGTCTTCATATGTTTCGAAAGAAAATATGTTTGATTAGATCAAATGATCTTCACTCTAAGTTGTTCTAGGGGATAGAAATATACCTCTATACCTTAGATGATTCTTTGAGTTATTTTCATAAAACCTAATGCTATGTATTGAAGCCAATCAACATAGAAATATAGTGGATTGATTCAATATATAAGGGGCGTTTTATAGTTCGAAAGAGAAACCGTCTTTTTAAGGAAAATCGAATCTACACAACATAATAAGTAAATTCATCTTATGATCTCCTATACATCTTCTATAACTAATGATGAACTAAGTTTGTAATCCCAACTATTTCATTTTATCTTTTATTAATCTATTATTAGTGCAATCTTTCATTTCCTTGAATATTAGAACTATTATTGCATTTTCTTTGCAATTATTAAACCAAACTCTTAAATTGTGTGTTTCAATCATATATATATCTCTATAACAAATAGACTAATAGTGTATAATTCAACATATAACCAAACTTCCTCGTGGGATCGATAAACCGGACTCAAAAAGTCCACTTACTACTTGATACGATATCGTGCACTTGCGATAGTTATACTAAGACCGTGTCAGTTGTGTGCTGGAGGAACTCTAAACCAATCAGGATTGGTATCTCAATGCTTATCCAGATCTGTTTAATTCGATAATTATCAATTAAATTGGTATTTATCCGGATCCGAAAAATTCGGAGTTTATAATTGAGGTGTTTCAGTAAAATAAATTTTTACCGAATAAAATTGCAGTAAAAAGATAACTTCGAGATGCCGAGACATTTCGCCCAAATCGCCCTTCGACCGAGACCGACCCGAACCGAGCCGAGCCGGCCGGCCGGACGGCGGCAGCGGCGCGTGTGTGTGTGTGTGTATGTGTGTGTGTGTGTGTGTGTGTGTGTGTGTGTGTGTGTGTGTGTGTGTGTGTGTGTGTGTGTGCGAGGTGCGTCTAGTCACACATCCACTCATGTCTCACTTTTTGAACAAGACTTCGTCCACATCTCCTTATATACTCACAATTTTTCCCTTCTTTTTCAATGTGGGATAGCATCTCAAACTTATTTCTAAAGGGTTCATTTTGGAACATTATATCTCATTCATGCCTCAATCATTTTGAGTGTTCTTCCATGTTTTGGAAACCTCGTACGGAGTACTACGTATTCCAACTAAGTCCCGACTTTAGCTCATAGTCGAGCCCACTAAAAATTGCCTCTCAAATGAGCTGCTCAAAACAGCCCATTTCCTCTATTTTATCCAATATTTCCAACAATCCCCCACATGAATGAGATTAATGGTCCAGTAGCACACGTCAGACATGGGGTTTGACTTGGTGATAGTTACTGCGGTTAGGCATTGCATAGGATAGGTAGAGTATGCTCCTTGAACCTTCCCTCGAAAAGATATATTCTCTTTACTGGCTAGGTAGTGTGACTAGATGCCATTGAACTGTCTGACCGCTTGTGTAAGTGATCATATATCCTTCAAAAATGCCCTTCCTGATTTGTTCTGTTCTCATTATTGTGCCCATTTTGGCCGTGGACACTGTTTTGGTTCTGCGAGAGTTTCTAAAGAATTGTGCCTTTGCAATTCTAAGCGGCCCCTCTTTTGATTACACCCTTATTTTACTCCACCCTACTATACGTTGCTGACTTGAGAATCATTAAAAGCATAAGCTTAACCTTTCCCTACGGGTATCACTATTTTCATCCTAGGAATGGTCGGTTTGGGGTAACCCCCCACAGTGATCGTGCCCAGTTTTATGAATTGGTTATCCCATTGAACCTAGATCTTCGGATCTCCAATCATCTTAGGTTGGGTATCCTCCATAAAACCATTAGCTCAAGGCAATATACCCATTCCTCTTGATGATTTATCAACAAGGTCTCTTGATAACCCTTTGGTTAGCGGATCCGCAATGTTATCCTTTGATGACACATAATCAATAGTGATAACTCATGTTCATATCAATTGTCTAATGGTATTATGTCTCCTCCTTATGTGACGAGACTTACCATTGTACATTACGATCTATGCCCTGCCAATCGCAGATTGACTATCGAAATGAATACATATTGCGGTCACAGGCTTTGCCCATCTTGGAATATATTCTTGAAAATGGTGTAGCCATTCTCCCTCTTCTACACATTTGTCTAAGGCTATAAACTCGGATTCCATCGTTGACCGGGATATAAGTGTCTGTTTCGAAGATTTCCATACCACTGCTGTACCGGCTAGTGTGAATACATATCCGCTTGTTGACTTGGAGTCTTTTATATCAGATATCTAATTTTCATCACTATATCCTTCAAGTACTGTTGGATATTTGGTTTAGTACAACCCATACTCACGAGTACCCCCCAAGTACCTTAGTACCCTTATGATCGCCTTCCAGTCATCCTTTCCGGGGTTTCTCGTGTATCAGCTGGATGGCGAAGCTGTCCATCAGATCTCCTTTTATCTGCATGCCACGAAAGGTTCATTGCATCATTTGTATTGGCAAAAAATCGCTTAAACCTTGGAATTATTGGAAGATATCATAACACCTTCGCTGGAGGACCCTGTTTCGTTTCTTCATCACTATCACAATCAGTGGACTTCGATTTGTATCGTGAAACTCCACACCTCGGGCACTTGTGCAGTGCTTGAAACTCTTTTCTATATAATATACAATCATTGGGGCATGCGTGTATTTTCTTATACTCCATACCCATCAGACATAATATTTTCTTCGCATCATAGTTACGGTTTGGCAAAGTGTTGTTTTCTGGAAGCATCTCCTTCAATAACTCAAGCAATCCAGTGAAGCTCTTATCATTCCAGCCATTTCTTGCCTTCACATTGACCAATTTTAAAACTGCTGACAGACGTGTGAATTTTTTTCATCCTGGATACAATGGTGTCTCCGAGTCACTTTGTAGAGTGTCGTACACACGTGGTTGTTGAAAATATTCATGTCCGACGTCCCGAATCATGTATTCAAATCGATCTTCCATATCTACATCAACATGCTTAGTTGTAATATCTACCACTTCACCATGCCAAATCCATGTTGTATAATTTTTATTAATTCCATCACAAAAAAGATGTTCCCGAATAAGGTCAACTTCATGTCGCCTTCCATTCAAATAATTGATACAAGGACAAAAATATTTTCCATCCTTGGGATCTGATTGATTGCGTTGAGCAAATTCTAGAAAATGTTCAACTCCATTCTCGTACTCATCGCTTATGCGGCTTGCTTTCATGCAACTATGATTCATTTTTTCCTCTTCTGTGGAACACCATTTTCAAGATATAATATTAGAAAATTTGCATCAATAAAACTACATCTGAGTTGTTAAAACATAAGAAAAACTAAAAGACCTACTAAGACTGTGTAAATTATTTACAGAATTCTCTTCATTTAAAAATAAAATCCTTGCAGGATTATAATCAAATCCTGAATATAACATTTGTGTTCATCAAAAGCAACAAGACATTTACTATCCTTGATCATTTTATTAACAGACAAAAGACTAACATCATATTCAGGAACAACAAGCACATCAAACAAAACAACATCATTAGACAATCTTAGACTTCTAATGGCAGTGATTTTAGCCAAAGTACCATTAGGATGACCAATAAAACTACATCTGAGTTGTTAAAACATAAGAAAAACTAAAAGACCTACTAGGACTGTGTAAATTATTTACAGAATTCTCTTCATTTAAAAATAAAATCCTTGTAGGATTATAATCAAATCCTGAATATAACATTTGTGTTCATAAAAAGAAACAAGACATTTACTATCCTTGATCATTTTATTAACAGACAAAAAACTAACATCATATTCAGGAACAAAAAGCACATCAAACAAAACAACATCATTAGACAATCTTAGACTTCCAATAGCAGTAATTTTAGCCAATGTACCATTAGGATGACCAACAGTTAACATAAGACTAGAAATATCAACAACATTAAACATATTCTTAGTAGAAACAGTCATATGTTGATTAACATCAGAGTCAATGATCCATCCCAACGTAACATTATGGACATAAGAACCAGTTTTAGCACATAAGAATTTTTCAAAATGCAAGTTGAAAAACACATTATTATTAAAAAAAAATATGGGTTGAATACCTGCCATATTTGCAGAAACACTAGCAGAAGGTTTCGCATTGATAAGCCTTAAAAGTTTCATCATATTTGCAGAAACACTAGCCACAGTTCTCATTGAATACCGCAATATTTTTTAAAATTTTCTAGATTTTCCAGAAATCAAAAACAAGAAAAAAATGAGCAAAAGAAAAATCAACTACCCATCAAACCGTTGGAAAAAAGCAGGGAAAGAGAATGGAGATTGGCCACAATGATAGTTAGAACTCACCATCCGATGAAGAATCAAAGCAGGATCTTGCAGGGTGCATGAAGCGGTTAGAGGAAAAAGATTATCTGGTCTGGATTAGGGCAGGAAATAATAAAAATTTTAGTTACGAAGCAATTGGAATGAGCAGGACGTAAGAGTAGATTTAATTGAAGCATAGGAACACTCCGGTGAGAAAAGGGAGTCGGAAATTTTCACGGGGCTTTGCTATGAGATCTTTGAGAAAAGGACGAGCAGGACATAAGAGTAGATTTAATTGAAGCAGCGGCAAGTTCGATTGACACTCCGGTGAGAAAAGGGAGTCGGAAATTCTCGCAGGGATCTGTGAGATGTATGAGGGCTTTGAAAGATAGGAAAAGACGATGATTTTGATTGCAACAGACAGAATGGGATTAGGCAGAAAATTAGAACAAATTACTGCGGTTCTAAACAATCATCGTAAAATAATTATTTTACATCGGTTATAAAACAACCATTGTCGAATACACCGAAACTCAAGTTTTACATCGAATATTTAACAACCGATGTAAAACGGGAAGTAATTTACATTGGTTATAAAGAAACCGACGTAAAATTAACTTTTTTAACTCTCACATCGGTTATATGTAACCGATGTAAACGAGGTGCTTCTTTTACATCGGTTTTACGTAATAACCGATGTAAAATCACATAATCTTCAGTTTTTACATCGGTGATTAAAACAACCGATGTAAAAATTCCGAAATTTAAATTTTAACATCGGTTTTGTTATACAACCGATGTAAATTGATGCAATTTTAATTTTTTACATCGGTTTTCTGTAAACCGATGTAAATTGGGTGTCGTAAAAAGCATATTTTGTAGTAGTGTAGTGGTTTCCCGAACGAAGATAGACCATTGATGATGACCGAAAATTGGTCGAGCATGTTGGTGATGGACTCGTCACCCTTCATCATGAATAACTCGTAGTCATGGGGAAGCATATTGATCTTCGTCTCCTTGACTTGATTTGTGCCTTCGTGTGTGATTTCTAACATCTTCCAAATCTCTTTGGCATTATCACAAGAAGATATCTGGTTGTGTTCTTCCGGATTTAGAGCACAATATAATAATTACGTGGCTTTGCAATTATAATGGTCGTTTTTCCAATCGGAACCATCATAGTCTTCAAAAGATTTTAGCGTACCGTCGGATTTGATTGGAATTTTTGGACCAAGACACATCATTTTCCATAGCTCGATGTCATAAGATCGGATGAATATTGACATCTTCTTCTTCCATGTCATGAAGTTTGATCCATCGAAGAATGATGGTCGGTTCAAGGCAAGACCTTCGCCCGGTGCAATATGAAACGCCATAAGATTTTATTCTCCTCGGATGTTAAGCCGCTTCTAGGAGTACCACTCTGATACCAATTGTTGTCAATTGTTTGAAGTTGTTGTGTGACCAATACCATAGGAAGTATTTATAGGCTTCAAAGTCTCAACTAGCCGTTAGATCCATTTGACTCTTTAGCGTGCGCTAGCTTTCCTGCATAGCGTGCGTTATTGCTCATTACATACATTATAGATATCCTGTAGCGTACGTATCTGCTTTCAGTTTTAGTCCTGTGGCTTTCGTTTCTTCCTTTACGTACGTTGTCACTTTTCATTATGTACGTTAACTCTCTGGTGTAGCGTACGCTAATCTTGCATTGTAGCGTGCGTTAACTCATATATCCGTTGCATACATTTGTGAAACTATCCGTTTGATTCCTTGACTTTGACCCTGACTTTTCCCAACGTTCATGTTGTTTGAATTCTGAAACAACTCATTACATACGTTAACATGGCTGTGTTACGTACGTTAATCACCTTCGATAGCATGCATTATACTTGTAACTTAGCGTGCGTTAAGCTTGTCATCTGCAGTCGACTTTTCTGACTCGTCTGATCAGATAGATTTATATTCCGTACGTTATGCATGCTTCATAGCGTACGTTATGCATTCTTCATAGCATACATTATGCTTGCAATTTCTAGCTTTTTGCGTCTTTGATTTCTTCGCTGTTTTGTTTTGCTTCTTTGTTGTTTTCTTTGTTTAACAACTTAATCATCAAAAATCAATAATGAATATTTGGAATAAAATATTCCAACACACGCCTCTGATTGGAACCAAAAATTCTGATCGAAAGGCCAAATCGGAAAAAGGAGATTAGCAGTCATTTCTCTTATTAATTCTAGCAACACGGTATTATAGTTTTCGTTTTGCAGATGGTGATATTTTATTCGTTTTGTCTCGTAGAATGGAAGATTTGTTTGGCATGTATGTTATCATGTTTTTTTTCCACCTTACACTACAAAAATTCACTTTAACTGACGACCGTAAAAAACGATCGACGGCTTTTAAGTATCATCGGCTAAACTTTGCACTTTAGCCGACGACCGTCCTACCGCCGGCTAAAGAGTTTTAGCCGACGACTTGATCTGGGTCGTCGGCTAAAGTGCAACGTAGTCGTTGGCTAAAGTGTTAAACTTTAGCCGACGACTTTTATAAAGGTTTAGCCGACGACTTGATCTGGGTCGTCGGGTAAACCCTTTTCGGAAAAAAATGGGGTTTAGCCGACGATCCAGATCAAGTCGTCGGCTAAACCTCCAATTTAAAATTATATATAGTCCACGGAACACCAACCCAATCTTGCCCCTCTCCCCGCTAAAGAGCACCTTTCTATTCCCGACTCTGTCAGTTATTCCCGAAAAAAGCTTGTGAGTTGCTACTTTGAGTATTGTGACCTTGCGGAAAATGAGCGATAAATTTATTAGATGTGTATTTTTATATGGTATATATAATGAAAAAATAGTAATAATAATAATCAAAACATTAACATAATATTAATAACATTATTAAAAAAAATCGGAGAAGTTTAGCCGACGACTTCCACCAAAGTTCGTCGGCTAAACCCCTTTCGAAAAAAAAATTGGAGTTTAGCCGACGAATTTGGTGGAAGTCGTCGGCTAAAGTATAATAGTTTTTTTTAAAACTTTAGCCGACGACTTAATCTTGTCGTCGGCTAAACCCCTAAATATTTATACGTTTAGGGCTGAGAATTTAGGATCGGGAATTCCCGAGTCCCGATGGGAAATGGGACCCTGAGTCCCGAATTTTACGGGACCGGGACCGGACCTTAGATTTTGGTAATTTCGGGACTCAGGAGTCCCGATTGAAATTTTTAATTTCAATCATTTTTTTTTTCTATTCTGATTTCGGGATATTTCGGAATATTTCGGGACATTCGGGACATTTTGGAAAATTATCATCGGGATCGGGATCGGGACCGGGACTTACATTTATCCCATTTCGGGAATCGGGACTCCCGAAGTCCCGATCGGGATCGGGACATTCGGGACAAGGGACCGAGACCTCGGGATGTCCCGATTCTCAGCCCTATATACGTTTTTTCTCCTTCTTTTCTTACTTTCCTCTTCCCCGAACCCCATCCCCCCGTCCCCAGACCCCAGCCCCCCGACCCCCGGTCCCCAGCCCCTAGCCCCGGTAACCCAACCTCCAAGTCACAGCCGCCGGCCCGCCGTCCGACAACCCCCGTCCCGCCGTCCGACAGCCCCCGTCCCGCCGTCCGCCATCCCCCGTTCCGCCGTCCGTCCGCCAGGTAACCATTTTCATTTTTTTAGTTTGATGAATTATTGTATTTGTTTGATGAATTTGTTTAGATTATTTGATGAATTTAGTATTTTCCATATTTTGTGTTTAATTTAGTTTTGATCAATTGTTAGTTGTTAGTTGGATGAAATATGATGACTTTTGTGATGAATTAGGTAAATTGGGAATTGGATGAAATATGTGATGAATTTGGGAATTGGATGAAATATGTCGAAATATGATAAATTGTGTGATGAATTAGGTAAATTGTTTGATGAGTTGTGAATTGATGAAATATTTGATGAATATGTTTGATGAGTTGTGAATTGAGAAATATTTGATGAATATATTTTCGTTTTTAAAATATTACGTATTTATGTTATTCATAGGTGTGGTTTGTCATTCCCGACTCTCTACTACGTATTTGGTGTGACGAGGTGCAGTCTACCAAGTAAGTCATTTTAATTTATTTTGTATCTACATTGTTTGCGTAATTTTTTTCTTACGGATAGTATATGTTGTGCACCGCGTGTTGTAGGTACAAATATTGGAAAATGAGATGCACATGTTCTGGACAGCCTGGGGTTATACCCGAGAGGCTACCCCGGAAGAATTCAAGTTCCGGGAGTACGAGTGGAAGTGGCTACTCGCCCATTTTCGCGACCCGGAGTTCATGGTATGAAATTATTTTTAATATATATGTCATTTTATAATTATCTGTAAAATCTTGTAATTGTAGTTGTGTTGTTGTAGGACTCTTGTATATTTATATTTGTGTTAGAATTGTGTAAGTGATTTTGTTGACGCTACTAGTATGTTGATGAAATTTATGTTCTTGAATGTGTTATGCGTTGTGTTGCATATATGTTGGGCATATTATTGATGATATTAGTTGAATGTGTTGTGCGTTGATTGTTGTTGATAATGGGAGCTGGTGTATAAAAATTGCAGGTGCAAAAAAACAGGTTTTGGGATCCCAAAATCTGAATTTTTTTTGTTATATTAGGTTTTAGCCGACGACCTTTACAAAAGTCATCGAGGTTTTGGGATCCCAAAATCTGAATTTTTTTTTGTTATATTAGGTTTTAGCCGACGACCTTTACAAAAGTCATCGCCTAAAGTATATCATTTTTTTTTAAAATACTTTATCCGACGACTTCTGTAAAGGTCGTCGGCTAAAGTATATATATATATATTTTTTAAACAAACACTTTAGCCGACGACAATTTGTCGGTCGTCGGCTAAAACCTTAGCTATTTAGCCGATGGGTTAAAGTCGTCGGCTAAACTTCGAGCTTTAACCGACGACTACCAAAAAAGTCGTCGGCTAAACCTTGGCCGGAGAATATCGGCCGACGATTTTTTAGCCGACGACTGACATGATTAGCCGACGACTTTGGTGTTTAGACGACTGTTCGCTTTATTTTTAACCAATCCGCAAGTGTACGGAAAATATGTAGAAAGCGGCGAGCAAGGTCGTATTCCACAGAGACTAAATATTTTTATTGTGTTGAGTATTAGATTATAGTGTTCTCGACTTTATCTAGACGATCGAAAGGTAAAATGAACGATTAATGAAATAACATACAATAATCACAATAAATTAAAACGATTGAAAATATCCGAATGGAAGCGAATTGCAAGAGTTTAGAAAGGTAGATTCCAAGGCTAGGTTTCCGTTGATTACTAAATTTAGTCGGGATTGGTTTCAAAAGGTTCTAAGTGCGTTTCTAAAATGACGATCACAACAATATTCTAAAGTCTCTCTCGAGATGCATTAAAATGTAGATTAAACAACCCATAACAACGTCTCCGTCTATTATAAATTATCTAACTCCAAAAATGTTCATAAGATTAGACATCATCATAGTTCATCACCGATTTCTCAATCTCGTAATTTACTACGTCAAATACTCGAAACCTATTAATGCCCTCTTCTCTCGAATTATGAGCAATTAAATTTAACATGTAAAAACATTGATCAAGTGTCTAAACATGAATCAAACCAAGTATTTGATAAAGAAATCACACTAGATAAATATAATTATCAATCCCTCAAAATCATAGTAAATCAACGTACTCCCATGCCCTAATCTAAAGAGTTTAGCCGGACATGGAATTGAAAGGAAGATAGATAATCATCATGTTCATGCTAATAAAAACAACAAAATGAAGAAAAGATAGGAAGAAGATAAAACTCGTGGTGTGTCTTGATTGATCCCGGTTGAAACCTTCAAATGTTCTTGAAGTGTTCTTCAAGAATTTCTTCAAAACCTCTTCTTTTTGGAATGAAAGTCACTTGATCTTTTGTTATTCTCTCTCTCTAATCTCCCAATTTTCAGCATATCTCTTATCATGCCCCATATATCCCTTTTATAAAGATAAAACAATCACTTTTTCCACACAAATCTTTCAAAAATGTCAAAAGATGATATTTCCACCGAAAAGTGACACGGCCCGTGTCATAGTATGCTCAAAAAGCCCAAAACCTGCTGGACAGGGAACTCGACCGTGTCATATGACACGGCCGAGCAAATGACACGACCGTGTCAAATGACACGGCCCGTGTCATACTCGTCTAAATAGGCAACTCGTGGTCCTGGAAGATAGACCCGACCGTGTCGATATGGCACGGCCGGGATAATGACACGGCCCGTGTCAAATGACACGGCCGGGCTCGTGTTGACTCGTTTTGACACCGTTTTGACTCCTTTTTCAGCCCGATCTCTCATTTCCGCATGGCTTGATATGTATTGGGGTTGGAGACTTCATTCTTGCTTGATTTATGTCCGTAAAGTACCTATAAAATCAATAAAACGTACCCAAGTGTGATCGAGTCCAATAAACATAATACGAGTATAAACGACACAGTTCTACACATTTTAGGATCTTAAAACCCGGAAAATCGATGTAAATATATGTGTAAAAATGAGTGTTATCAAAATCCCCCAAACTTGAACGTTGATCGTCCCGAGCAATGCACTTTAAAATAACCACTCTTAAGGGAACTCGTCCCTCAACATACCTCAAAGGATCATTTTGAAAATTTATCAATACGCCTCAAGAAATAAATAAGTCGAGTTCTATAAAGTATTCAAATCTCGGGGGTGCTTCCTTAACATCATAGCTAATACTTGAATAATACGAACCTCGCCGGTCAAGTGTATTCCCTCACTCTCAAAGTGTATAAAGGGATAAGTAACGCTCAAAACTCATTCAATGAAATAAGAATCCCCATAGGCTTGCCAATCGTCTACATCTCTACCACTAGTTGTGCATGCAAATTTGGTGAATAAAAAAGGACTTTAATGGTTGTAATGTAGGCTTTTTGGTCAGGGTAGGATACATATGGCTTAAAGTGACTTGACTTGAGCAAATTAGAACATTATCTCCTCAATCACTTCGCTCAATTAGAAGCTCAATAATCCCTTAGGATTTTTGTTTCTTTCAACCCCTTGATTTGAATATTATGGCACTAAGCACTTTTGAAAGTGAAAATCACAACCTTATTCCTCCTTATTGCTCCATACATCTCGTTTCTTTTGTGTCCACCATTTTTTTTTGTCGTGGACAACATCATCATTAAATCACACCAATCCTCCTTCAAATTTTATTTTGATAATTTATTGCATTTTGAACCAACAATCTTCCCGATTGCTACCACATCTTTTCATTCTTTTGCCAATTTGTTCTGAATAGCTCACGTATAGGGACAAAGGTTTATAATGGAACGGAAAGCTCATAATGTGGTTAACAAGAAATAGGCTTTAAGCTCAATCGGGCTAACTAGGGAAACAAATTTTTTTTCGGGTTGGCCAAAAGGTTTGAAAGGTTGTCAAATAAAAATTGCCTTAAATCATTTTCACTAATTTGCAAGCACACTTGTAGTTTCGAATAAGATACCAGGGCAAGTTCTAGAGTCTTAAAACATGAATGGAACACTCGACAATGAAACTTGCATATTTAATGATGCACGAAGGCTCAAAAGCTCACAAGTTAGATTTGTTCATATTTCCAAGAGATTAGGCTATTTATTCAATTTCACACCCTTTTGATTATTCTACAATTTTTCCTCTTCAAATTATCCTCGATTTGTATATCAAAATAACAAAATAAATTCCGAGGCATCCAAGACAAGAGTTCATTCTTTCGAGTTTCATCAAAGTTCATCATCATCAAAACACACCAAGTTCGAAATAAAACACACCAAAAAAAAATCAAACCAAAACATGAAACAAAATCCAAACACACCAAAGTAAACAATTCAAACCAAAACATAAAACAAAATCCAAACACACCAAAAAAAAAAATCAAACAAACAATGTAGGTATTTATTGACCCAATATCTCCCCCCAAACTTGAATTAAAGATTATGCACACAAAGGGGGTATAGTATTTAAACAACGAAAAACTTTGGGTCAAGAAATACTTACAACCGGTCCTAATGACTTGGTGGAGGATAATGGCCTTGTTGGATATGCCAATCTTCCATTCGTTGTAAAATTGCAAGCATCACGTCTTGTCTTTCACGGGTTTCCTCTCAGAAAGCCTCGAACTCTTCTCGAGATACGGCACTTCTTGATTCGGCTTGTCTTGACGACTCGGGCCGATCTCTCCTTCGTTCTTCTTCCTCCCCCGATTCTCTTTCTTCTTCCGGGCCTCTCTCATACTCGAATTCCTCCTCCATTCTCTCCTCTCTCTCTTCTTCTCTCATCCTCTCGTTTCTATCCTCAAATTCCGTACGCCTAGGACGGACATCACGGGCAACATATCTTTCACTCGGGGAAATTAATCCAGCTGCCTCCCGGGCCAATTTGTGTGCTTCCGTGGACATTTGTAGATTTCATATGTCCCGAATACTAGAAATAGTTGTCAAAGTTGTATTCGGGAGTAGGAAATGATCACCGTCATTCTGGAGAAAAATAACTCAGGAGTCGTAGTCCAGGATATTCATCAACTTCATGACTTGGATTGATAGAAGCATATTTCCCGGGAGGGGAGTTCGGTTTTGTAGAGGTACGTCAAGATGAAGTGAGATAGGGGTAATTAAACCCCTTATCCAAATCTCCCCTCTCGGTTTAGTGGCAACGTCTTCGAAGTGGTCCATGATAATAGCTCCGGTTGCGGGATTTGTTCCGTCGAGTATATGAGCTAGGACATAAAGCTCTCGCTGAGTTATCGGCCCCGTTTCTTTCCGCCCAAAGATAGTGCTTGCGATGACTTTGTGTAAATAGTGGAGAATAGGATTACGAAGAGATGATCCTTTCGCCGATTTTGGAATGTAGGGACGTGCACCGCTCCCCGGATACTCAATCATTGTCCTCCAGTAAGTCTCACACTCAAACCGATTGATTCGGTATTCTCCGTGCCTTCGAGCGTCATATATAGTATCCAATTCGCCCGGACCCAATTTTTCGTTTTTGTTGTTGAGCCGAAATTCCAAGGCGGTCGGCTCGTGCCTAATCGGGTCTCTTTTAACGGAGAGTGTACTAAGAAATTCCAGCGTGAGACATTGGTAAGTAGGCCAATGTTGAGTCATTAGCGTCGTCCAACTTATTCGTCCGAGTAGCCGCATAACATCTTCTTTTATCCCCATCGCAGTCATGCATTCATCGTCCAGCCATCGCGTGGGGAGCATTTTTTTCTGCCCCAATGTCTCCCATCGTGCTAGGCGACTCGGCGGAAGCTCAATTCCATACGTCTCGGGCGTCTCGACAGCCCCTTGAGTAGGTATTCTCTCTGGTTGTTCAATTTCTGTTGCGGGCCTTCCTCTTCCTCGTTGAGTTGCGCCTCGTCCTTGGGCATTTCCTCGTCCTCGTTGAGCATTTCCTCGTCCTCTGGCCATTTTCCTACAAGAGAATTATCAATTATCACTTATTCACACAAGCTCCGAGTCACTATTTTTCGATAATACACGTACCCCCACAATATGTGTTTTCTTCAAAATATCCCAACCATAAATTTCAACCCCAAATGTAAGTAAAATCCCAAACATGTAATGACTTCAATCATATATATTCATCATGTATGATAATCACCAACAAAATTTCAACTCCTTTAATTCATGATAAATTTCCCAAAATCTCCAAAAAAATAATCCATTCAAGAACCCTAAGTTGCTCAATAAATCATGGTCCACATAATCTGAATGCAATGAATAATTAAACCCTACAAAATCGTGAATCATACCTTGAATTTGGAGTGAAAAATGAAGAAAAACTCAGAAAAAAATCGCGACCCAACCCGGATGTATTCGTCCGATTCTCACCCTTGAAGCTTTAGGATTGTGGGATAATGATGAGCACTTTGTTTTTATGTGAGATTTGACACAATTTTTGTCTGATTTTGCCGGATTTGATGAGATTCGGGACTAGGGTTTATGATTTGGGGAGGAGAAAAGTTTTGGGGAAGAAGATGAAGTGATTCGGCCGTACTGCACCTTTTTATACCCCCCGATCGACACGGCCCGTGTCAAATGACACGGCCCGTGTCATACCTGCTTCGTTTGTAAACTTTTGCCGGTCATCCATCGACCGCCGTGTCAAATGACACGGCCCGTGCCGTACTATGCCAGAAAGTGAAATTTGACCTGGGTGCCTGACTCGACCGTGTCATATGACACGGCCCGTGTCATACCTTCTTGGATTCTTCAAATCGGCAGGCCAACGGACCCGACCGTGTCATTCGACACGGCCCGTGCCGTACTACGCCAGAAAGTGAATTTCGACTGGTTGCACGACCCGACCGTGTCATTTGACACGGCCCGTGCCATGCTGTCCTGGAAAACGCAGTTTTGTCCTCGGTGCTTTTTTTCCTGCGATTTGAACACCAAAATTTGAACCGGTTAGTTATACAACTCCAAAAAAATACAACAAAATGCGAAAAAAAATTCAAAACATGAAAATAAAATTTATTGGGTTGCCTCCCAATTAGCGCTAAGTTTAACGTCTTCAGCCGGACGTTTTCATCTGAAAGTCTTTTATGGCTCGATTAAAGTTATTGCGGATACGGCTTCCTTTTGATAGGGATGATAGTAATGTTTGACTCGTTGATCGTTAACTTTAAATAGCTCTCCGTCTCTGTTCATGAGCTCGACTATTCCAGGTGGAAGTACTTTCTTAATCACGAATGGACCCGACCATCTTGATTTCAATTTTCCAGGGAACAATTTCAGTCTTGAATTATAGAGAAGTAGTTGTTGTCCCGGCATAAATTCATGTTTAATGATCATCTTATCATGCCATCTTTTAGACCTTTCTTTGTAAATTCGAGAATTTTCGTAGCATTCATCCCGGAATTCTTCCAATTCATTTAACTCTAGCAATCTTTTCTTTCCGGCGGCCTCAAAATCTAAGTTTATTCTTTTCACCGCCCACATCGCTCTATGCTCCAATTCCAAAGGTAGGTGACATGATTTCCCAAAAATGAGTTGATAGGGCGATGTTCCCAAAGGGGTTTTATAGGCCGTACGATAGGCCCAAAGTGCATCATCGAGCTTGGATGACCAATCTTTCCGAGATGTATTCACCGTCTTTTCCAAGATTAGCTTGATCTCTTTGTTGGACGCTTCGGCTTGTCCATTTGCTTGTGGATGATAGGCCAATGATTTCTTTGATCGGACCCCATATTTCTGAAGAAGTTTATCCATGATTTTGTTGACAAAATGCGATCCCCGGTCACTGATTAATGCTCTTGGAGTTCCGAATCGGCAAAAGATGTTCTTCTTTAAAAATTTCATTACTACTTGAGCATCATTTGTTGGAGAACAAATTGCCTCGACCCATTGAGATACGTACTCGACCGCTAGGAGAATGTACTTATTTCCGAATGATGATGAGAATGGACCCATGAAGTCGATACCCCAAACGTCAAATAGTTCAACCTCAATTACGTTGGTTAGGGGCATCTCATGACGTCTTGAAATATTTCCTACTCGTTGGCATCTATCGCATTATTGAATGAAGATATAGCAGTCTTTGTATAGCGTAGGCCAATAAAATCCGCTTTGCAACACTTTTGCAGCTGTCCGTGTTGCTCCGAAATGTCCTCCGGTTGGTGATGAATGACATTGTTGAAGAATTTCATCCCATTCCTCTTGTGGTACACATCTCCTCACGATCATGTCGGCACATCTCTTAAAAAGTAATGGATCATCCCACATATAGAACTTAATATCATGTAGGAATTTCTTCTTTTGGTAATGAGATAAATCTGGGGGTAGCACACCTGCGACCAAAAAATTAACAATGTCAGCAAACCACGGAAATTTAGCTTCTACCATAAAGAGCTGCTCGTCCGGAAATTCTTCTTTAATCTCTTCGATCTCCGGTTCCTCCTTCTTTTTGTATTCGAGGCGAGATAAGTGGTCAGCTACCACGTTTTCACATCCTTTTCTGTCTTGAACTTCCACGTCAAACTCTTGTAAAAGAAGAATCCATCGAATTAGGCGAGGTTTAGAGTCTTTCTTCTCAAACAAGTATTTAATAGCTGCGTGATCCGTGTGTACTATCGTCTTTGTCCCAATTAAGTATGATCGGAACTTATCAAAAGCAAATACTACGGCAAGCATTTCCTTCTCCGTTGTTGTATAATTTTGTTGGGCTCCGTCCAATGTTTTGCTTGCATAATAAATAGCCCGAAAGAGTTTTTCACGACGTTGTCCCAACACAGCACCGACCGCATAATCACTTGCATCACACATGATCTCAAAAGGTTGAGACCAATACGGTACCACGAGGATAGGAGCACTCACTAATGACTTCTTTAGAGTCTCAAATGCCTGCAAACATTCGTTAGAAAGAATGAAAGAGGTGTCTTTTTCTAGCAATTTACTCAAAGGTTTAGTGGTTTTTGAAAAGTCTTTTATGAATCTCCTATAAAAACCCGCGTGTCCAAGGAAGCTCCTAATTGCTTTTTCATTCTTTGGTGGGGGAAGTTTCTCAATGGCGACAATTTTCGCCCTATCAACCTCCAAACCGGCGGCGGACACTCGATGGCCTAGGACAATTCCTTCTTGCACCATAAAGTGGCATTTCTCCCAATTCAACACGAGATTAGTGTCTTCACATCGCTGCAAAACTAAAGTAAGATTATGCAAGCAATGATCAAATGAATTTCCAAAGACCGAAAAATCATCCATGAAAACTTCCATTATATTTTCGATCAAACCGTGAAATATAGCCATCATACAATGTTGAAATGTGGCTGGAGCATTACATAAACCAAACGGCATTCTACGATAAGCATAAATTCCATAAGGACATGTAAAGGCCGTTTTTTCTTGATCTTCCGGTGTTATATAGATTTGATTATATCCTGAATATCCATCAAGAAAACAGAAAAATTCATGCCCCGCCAATCTATCAAGCATTTGATCAATGAAGGGAAGAGGAAAATGGTCTTTGCGAGTAGCCGCATTTAAAGCCCTATAGTCTATACATACTCGCCATCCTGTAACTACTCTCATAGCAATTAATTCATCTTTTTCGTCTTTGGTTACGGTCATCCCTCCCTTTTTTGACACCACTTGAGTAGGACATACCCACTCACTATCGGAAATTGGATATATCATCCCGGCATCTAAAAGTTTTAATACTTCCTTTTTCACCACTTCTTTCATTATGGGATTAAGTCTCCGTTGATTTTGCACTTTAGGTTTAAAATTTTCTTCAAGCAAAATCCTATGCATGCATATGGAGGGACTAATTCCCTTCAAATCTGAGATAGACCACCCTATAGCCGACTTATGTGCTCTCAATACACGAAGCAGTTTATCTAGTTGAGTGGATGAAAGTGAAGAGGATACAATTACCGGATTGGATTTGTTATCATCCAGAAATGCATACTTGAGGTGTTCCGGGAGGGTTTTAAGTGTAATACCCGGTTGTAATTCAGTCATTATCATTCAGTAATTTCATTCGGTGATTGTCACTCAGTGGATTTTCACTCATTTATAATCATTCATCAATCATATTCATTCACCTTGTTCACCGTTCGGAAAAACTTCGAGTTGTGTATCGTTATTGTTCATTGTTTCAACTTTCCTCATATGAGTTCGACTTTGTTAGATCACCATTAATTTTTGGTAACTCCAAAAATTCTAAATCTTTGCAATATTATAGAGCATCGAGTTAGCTTTCCAATGGTTCAAACGGTGAGTCAATCGGAGTCCGGACGAGAGAGTTATGGTCGTTTTAGCTCAACCGCTCATTTTTCGGTATTGGCGATCACGCCGAGCGAACTCGGCCGTGTCGTCGTCCGACACGGCCCGTCGTACTCGTCCGGAAGATGCCGGCGTTCGCCTCGGGACCCGGCCGTGTCGCACGGCCGAGTCGAACCCTTTCGGATAAGCGATCGATCGCTGAGAGGCCCGACCGTGTTCGGGACACGGCCGAAGTCAATGCCGAAGCGCCATGACGGGTCACTATCGGTAGGCCTTCGCGCCGCGACCGTGTCATGCGGGACACGGTCGAGTCCTGCCGCCAGCCACGCGCCGCGATCGTGTCGGGCGGACACGGTCGAGTCTGTCGCCGAGTCAACCCCTATAAATTGGTTTTTGAGCATTTCACTCATTTTTTTCCATCTTCTTCACTGCCGAGAGAGAATAGCTTGAGGGAGAGATTTCTTCATCAATTATCATTTGAGTGTGTATTTTTTCATCACCTTCAATCATTTGGGAAGCCGGATAATCAATTTAACGCGTGTTCTTCGGATTATAACACTTGGATCTTCAAGAGGTAATTCCTTCAACACTTTGGACTTCGATTTTGTGTTGAGATATGATGTTTTGGACGTTATAATCATGTTATATGAAGGGATATGTATATGATTATGAGTTTGTATAAGGATTCATTGGATTATTGAGGGATTATTCAAGAACACTTTGAATATCGAGTTGGAATTGGGAATTTTCGACTAATTGTTGTTATAATCACGTTTTTGGATATTCATATCGGATTATTGATCGTATTGGAAGTGTTTTGTTGGTTTGAAACACTTCTTGGGGATTTGATATTGGTATATTGAAGTTTGATTGTAAACAATCGGAGTTTGGACGCAACGTGTTTGTTTTAATGCCTCAATGGACTTAGTTTTATCGTATCGACGTTTTGAGTTCGTTATATTCGTGTTTGATTCGTATATTGAACGGATTGTTGGATTTTGTTTTTCAGGTCATGGCAAGGCAAACGCACGGGAATAGCATGTTGATGTCGAGGAGTCCTAGTGATACTAGTAGGGGCCCCCGATCTTTCAGTTATTCATGTTATTGTCCTTTATTTTCCGCTGCAGACTTTCATTTGAATACTCCGTTTCATTCAGTGTTGTGTATTTTATCTTCATATAAAATGCACTAGTATTTGGTATTGTCCTGGTGTTGTAATTAAACTCCTCATCGGAGTAATTATGGTTGTAATGTAGTTCGGTACTACATTTATCTTGTGTAATTCATTCATTTTCATTTGCACAGTGGGTCCCAGTTGGGGATCTACGACCGTAATATCCGCCTAGTTTGGGGTGTTACAGAGTTGGTATCGGAGAGTGGTTTTGAATACTACCTTCCGAGTCATGTCTTATTTGAAATCATCGTCATCAGACTAGTATCATTGGACTTTCGCGTCACGTGTGACCTGTGCAAATGCCGAGCCAATCGACCTAAGAAGCGTAAGATTTCTAACGCCATGGTATAATTTCTCGCAATAGTCATTCATTCATCATTCATCATTTAACAATCCTCAAACATCATCATTCATTATGATCGGGACGATCATATTAACTCATTAATCACCTAATTCATTTCAATACTTAGTTTATGATCGTGACGATCATATTAACTCATTAATCACCTAATTCATTTCAATACTTAGTTAATGATCGTGACGATCATATTAACTCATTAATCACTTAATTCATTTCAATACTCGCTAATGATCGTGACGATCATATTAACTCATTAATCACTTAATTCATTTCAATACTCGATTAATGATCGTGACGATCATATTAACTCATTAATCACTTAATTCATTCCAATACTCGCTAATGATCGTGACGATCATGTTAACTCATTAATTACTCAATTCATTTCATTACTAAGTTGTCAATGGATGATCATATTATCAATCTTGTTAAGTTATTCAAGATAATCATTTTAAGAATTTTATCGAGATAATCATGTAACTTCAAGAAATCATTCATATAATCACTAAGTTAGAGCATGTATACTCATTTTCATCATCCCATGACATAATCATAACGTGCTAATCATGCGGAAATATAATCATTTTGCGACCTTCCTACTTCAAGATGGAGAGAGTCATCGAGGATACACGGGAGAGAGGCGGTGAACCGAAACCCGAGAAATAATCACTGGCCCGAGAAATCGTGCCGTGACTCGCTCGATCGAGAAGATGTTCGGGTTGATCCACTCACTTTTATGCGAGCCATGATGACCCATGTGCGGTTGCTCAATCATCATTGCGCCACTCGACCGGATTAATCGAGAGAACTCTCCGTATGAGCCAGTGCTAAGGAAAGTCTTTGAACAACAACCTTCATTTGTCGGCAAGAAATCAAGCGTAATCAATCCGAAGGCGGTCGATAACCTTCAAGAAGCCTCGTGTGAGCCCTATCGTTTCGAGCGACCTTCTACGGCGCATAATCGTGCGGGATCTCATTCCCGAGCGATTCGGCCATCACTGTTTAATTGTGGAACGTCGGGTCATTTCAGCGAGTGTCTCAAACCGTCTATCACGTGCTATAATTGTGGGAATTTTGGGCATAAGGCCCGTTTTGCCGAAAGGACTCCAAGTCGGCTCCGCGGCATCTCGTGCCCCGAAGCAACGATTTGAGAATCGCTTTGTCATCGCTGCTTAAGACAATGGAAGCAAATAGAGTTGGAGCTCGTATTTATCGAGACGGGAGCGTCGGTTCGAGGACCGGCAAGTCCTGATTCATATGATGAGGAGGATCGACGATCCGTGGTCGAATGATTTCGTATACTCGTAATTTTATTTCAACTTGTGTGTACCTTTTGATCCGGTACACCGCATTCATTCATTTTCGAATCATGCTTGAATAGACTTATTTCGGGATAGTCCTATTGCTTGTGGACCTCATACCATCGGTCTACCTGACGATGGAAGAATTTTCGGAATCATACCTAAGTAAGCTTAGTAACCGCGATTGGTTGGTGGACCTAATCGTGGTGAATTTATCTTAGGACGATGTAATTTCGGTATTAGTTGGTTTAACCGTCTTAATACTATCCTCAGTATTTGTTAGCGTTTGGTCGCTATCTTTCCGTCGTTGGTTGTCGAATGTGTGTCTCAGGAAGTAACCCCATTGTTCCGTAAGAAGTATTATTATGACGAAAGCAGAAATTACGCATTCGAACTATTCAATCATTCATTGTATCATTTCCATCGATTGGCTTTTCTAAGACAATCGAGTCATTCAATCATTCATTGTATTATTTTCATCGATTGTCCTTTCAAAGGCAATCGAGTTATTCAAACATTCATTGTATCATCTTCATCGATTGGCCTTTCTAAGGCAATCGAGTTGTTCAATCATTATTGGTATCTCTTTTTATCGATTGACCATTCTAGGGCAATCGAAATGTTCAATCATTCGTGGTATCATTGTTATCGATTGACGATGTATTTCCAGACGAGTTATCTAGTTGCCTTCACATAGAGTAGGGGAATTCAGGAGTGAGTTGGAGCCGGTACGTCCCCTTTATCGAAGGCACCGTATCGGATGGCCCCGACCAGAATGCGAGAGTTGAAGAATCAACTTGAGGAATTGTTCGAGAAAGGTTATATTCAACCGAGTACGACCCCGTGGGGAGCACCAGTGCTGTTTGTCAAGAAGAATGATAGTTCTTTTCGCTTGTGTATCGATTACCAGGAGTTGAACAGGGTGATGATCAAGAGTAGTATCCTTTACCCCGTATTGATGATATTTTAGATCAACTTCAGGAGCCTCGGTATTTTCCAGATCGACTTAAGATCTGGATATCACCGATTGCGGATTCGAGAGTCGGATATCGCGAGGATGACATTTCATACACGCTATGGTCATTATGAGTTCGTAGTTATGCCGTTCGGGCTAACTATTACACTGTGGTATTCATGGGGGTAATGAATCGGGTTTTCATCGATTTTTTTGGGATCGGTTGTTGTTGTCTTCATCGAAGACATTTTGATTTATTCTCGTAGCCGAGAGGAATACGAGGTTCATCTTCATCGGGTTCTCGACGTGTTGAGACGAGAGAAACTTTATGGAAAGTTTTCCAAATATGAGTTACGGAGGTCAGTGACTTTCTCGGACATGTAATTTCATCCGACGAGTTCGTGTCGACCCTCGGAAGTCGGAGACTATCCGAGATTGGCAACCTCGAAAGATATTAATTAAATCCGATGTTTCCTCGGATTAGGCTGTTAATTATCCAACCCACGACGGAACTAGCAACCGTGGTTTTCGCATTGGAAATTTGGCGTCGTTACCTTTATGGCATCACCGCGGATCTTCACCAATCACAAGAGTTGAAGTATATATTTACTCACAAGGAGTTAAATATGCGACAGAGACGGTGGTTGGAACTACTCAAAGATTATGATATCGAAATCCTTTACCACCCGGGCAAGGCGAGCATTGTCGCCGACGCCTTGAGTCGTAAGTCCGTTCAGAGCAGATGCTTGCTCGTTTCACAATTCGAAGGAGCTCCAACAGAATTCCTTAGACCCGAGATCGAGGTCCGGCTTCGGGAACAGCTTTGTATGTTAGAGATTTCATCATCTCTTGAGGATGCAATCAGGGAGAATTAGGGTTCAGACCCAGCATTGTTGCGCATTCTTGAGGATGTGGCTCAGGGGAAAGCCCCTGGATTCGTGATCCACGAGGATGGACTTTTGAGATTTAAGAATCGGATGTGTGTACCGGCGAATGACGAGTTGAAAAACTCTATTTTGAGAGAAGATCATGCTACCCCTTATTCTGTTCATCTGGGGTCCAGCAAGATGTACAAGGACTTGAAACAAAATTACTGGTGGAGTAATATGAAGCGAGAAGTCGCGGAATTTGTTTCGAGATGCTTAACTTGCCAACAAGTCAAGATTGAACATCAGCGACCGGCGGGTATGCTGAAACCTCTCCCTATTCCAGAGTGGAAGTGGGAAGACATTTCCATGGATTTCATTACGAGTTTGCCGACGAGTCGTCGTGGCATGAATACGATCTGGGTGATTGTGGACCGCTTAACTAAATCAGCTCATTTCCTTGAAATCAAGGATATGTGGAGTCCCAAGAGACTGGCCCAGTTGTTCATCAAGGAGATAGTGAGACTTCACGGTGCCCCTAAGAGTATCGTTTCTGATCGTGACGGTCGATTTGTGTCTCATTTTTGGAAATCAGTTCATCGTGCTATGGGAACTCAGCTTAATCTCAGTACTGCCTTTCATCCTCAGTCCGACGGACAATCAGAGAGAACTATTCAGACATTAGAGGACATGTTGAGGGCTTGCGTCCTCGATTGGAAGGACGATTGGGAAGCCCAACTACCACTGATCGAGTTCACGTATAATAATAGTTGTCATGTCTCCATTAAGATGGCACCTTACGAGGCCTTGTACGGTCGTCGTTGTCGATCTCCTTTGTGTTGGGATGACTTGTCAGAATCAATCGGCACCGAGCCGATATGCTTATAGCCGCCCGGGAGAAGGTAGCTTTGATCAAGAGTCGTATGTTGACAGCTCAGAGTCGACAGAAATCATATGCAGATAATCGTCGTCGACCACTAGAGTTCGAGATGGGTGACCATGTTTTGGTCAAGGTATCCCCGAGTCGAGGTATTTTCCATTTCGGAAAACGGGGGAAGTTGAGTCCGAGATTCATTGGACCGTTTGAAATTTTGGATCGAGTAGGCGAGTTAGCTTATCGATTGGCGTTACCTCCGGCGTTGAGCCGAATTCATAATGTGTTTCATGTCTCTCAGTTGCGGAAGTTTGTTGCCGACCCGAGTCACATACTTCAGTTCGACGAAATCGAGATCGCGGATGAGCATTCGTACGAGGAGCGTCCTGTACGAGTGTTGGAGCGGCGAATCAAACAGTTGAAGAATAAGACGATCCCTTTGGTCAAGATTCAGTGGTCTAGACACGGAGTCGAAGAGGCCACTTGGGAAACCGAGAAGAATATGCGGGAGAGTTATCCCGAGTTGTTTGACCCTTAGTTTCGAGGACGAAACTCTTTTAAGGGGGGGTGTATGTAATACCCGGTTGTAATTCAGTCATTATCATTCAGTAATTTCATTCGGTGATTGTCACTCAGTGGATTTTCACTCATTTATAATCATTCATCAATCATATTCATTCACCTTGTTCACCGTTCGGAAAAACTTCGAGTTGTGTATCGTTATTGTTCATTGTTTCAACTTTACTCATATGAGTTCGACTTTGTTAGATCACCATTAATTTTTGGTAACTCCAAAAATTCTAAATCTTTGCAATATTATAGAGCATCGAGTTACCTTTCCAATGGTTCAAACGGTGAGTCAATCGAGTCTGACGAGAGAGTTATGGTCGTTTAGCTCAACCGCTCATTTTCGGTATTGGCCGATCAGCGCGAACGAACTCGGCCGTGTCGTCCGACACGGCCGTGCCGTACTCGTCGGAAGATGCGAAGTGTGCGCCTCGAGACCCGACCGTGTCGTGCAGCACGGCCAGTCGAACCCTTCCGGATAAGCCGAATCGATCGCTGAGAGGCCCGACCGTGTTCGGGACACGGTCGAGTCAATGCCGAGCGCCGCGGACGGGTCACTATCGGTAGGCCCCTTCACGCCGCGACCGTGTCATGCGGGACACGGTCGAGTCCTCGCCGGCATTGCGCGCCGCGGCCGTGTCGAGCGGACACGGTCGAGTCTGGCTGCCGAGTCAACCCCTATAAAATGGTTTTTTGAGCATTTAACCTCATTTTTTACATCTTCTTCACCAGCAACCGAGAGAGAATAGCTTGAGGGAGAGATTTCTTCATCAATTATCATTTGAGTGTGTATTTTTTTATCACCTTCAATCATTTGGGAAGCCGGATAATCAATTTAACGCGTGTTCTTCTGATTAAAACACTTGGATCTTCAAGAGGTAATTCCTTCAACACTTTGGACTTCGATTTTGTGTTGAGATATGATGTTTTGGACGTTATAATCATGTTATATGAAGGGATATGTATATGATTATGAGTTTGTATAAGGATTCATTGGATTATTGAGGGATTATTCAAGAACACTTTGAATATCGAGTTGGAATTGGGAATTTTCGACTAATTGTTGTTATAATCACGTTTTTGGATATTCATATCGGATTATTGATCGTATTGGAAGTGTTTTGTTGGTTTGAAACACTTCTTGGGGATTTGATATTGGTATATTGAAGTTTGATTGTAAACCATCGGAGTTTAGACGCAACGTGTTTGTTTTAATGCCTCAATGGACTTAGTTTTATCGTATCGACGTTTTGAGTTCGTTATATTCGTGTTTGATTCGTATATTGAACGGATTGTTGGATTTTGTTTTTCAGGTCATGGCAAGGCAAACGCACGGGAATAGCATGTTGATGTCGAGGAGTCCTAGTGATACTAGTAGGGGGCCCCGATCTTTCAGTTATTCATGTTATTGTCCTTTATTTTCCGCTGCAGACTTTCATTTGAATACTCTGTTTCATTCAGTGTTGTGTATTTTATCTTCATATAAAATGCACTAGTATTTGGTATTGTCCTGGTGTTGTAATTAAACTCCTCATCGGAGTAATTATGGTTGTAATGTAGTTCGGTACTACATTTATCTTGTGTAATTCATTCATTTTCATTTGCCTGGTGGGTCCCAGTTGGGGATCTACGGCACTGTAATATCCGCCTAGTTTGGGGTGTTACAGAGTTGGTATCGGAGAGTGGTTTTGAATACTACCTTCCGAGTCATGTCTTATTTGAAATCATCGTCATCAGACTAGTATCATTGGACTTTCGCGTCACGTGTGACCTGTGCAAATGCCGAGCCAATCAGACCGGAAGAACTGTAAGATTTCTAACGCCATGGTATAATTTCTGGCAATAGTCATTCATTCATCATTCATCATTTAACAATCCTCAAACATCATCATTCATTATGATCAGGACGATCATATTAACTCATTAATCACCTAATTCATTTCAATACTTAGTTTATGATCAGGACGATCATATTAACTCATTAATCACCTAATTCATTTCAATACTTAGTTAATGATCAGGACGATCATATTAACTCATTAATCACTTAATTCATTTCAATACTCGCTAATGATCGTGACGATCATATTAACTCATTAATCACTTAATTCATTTCAATACTCGATTAATGATCGGGACGATCATATTAACTCATTAATCACTTAATTCATTCCAATACTCGCTAATGATCGTGACGATCATGTTAACTCATTAATTACTCAATTCATTTCATTACTAAGTTGTCAATCTGGATGATCATATTATCAATCTTGTTAAGTTATTCAAGATAATCATTTTAAGAATTTTATCGGATAATCATGTAACTTCAGAAATCATTCATATAATCACTAAGTTAGAGCATGTATACTCATTTTCATCATCCCATGACATAATCATAACGTGCTAATCATGCGGGAAATATAATCATTTTGCGACCTTCCTACTTCGGTATGGAGAGAGCTGTCAGAGATACACGGGGAGAGGCCGCGGTGCGGGCAAACCCGAGAAATAATCACTCGGCTGCCGAGAAATCGTGCCTGTGACTCGGCTCGATCGTAAGATGTTCGGGTTGATCCACTCACTTTTATGCAGGCCATGATGACCCATGTGCAGTTGCTCAATCATCATTGCGCCACTCTGACCGGATTAATCGAGAGAACTCTCCCGTATGAGCCAGCTGCTAAGGAAAGTGCTGAACAACAACCTTCATTTGTCAGCAAGAAATCAACGAAGCGTAATCAATCCGAAGGCGGTCAGTCAACCTTCAAGAAGCCTCGTGTGAGCCCTATCGTTTCTGAGCGACCTTCTACGGCGCATAATCGTGCGGGATCTCATTCCCGAGCGGCCAGTTCGGCCATCACCTATTTTAATTGTGGAACGTCGGGTCATTTCAGCACTGAGTGTCTGAAACCGTCTATCACGTGCTATAATTGTGGGAATTTTGGGCATAAGGCCCGTTTTTTCCGAAAGGACTCCAAGTCGGCTCCGGCGGCATCTCAGGCCCCGAAGCAACCAAAGATTTGAGAATCGATCGCTTTGTCATCGTCGTTTAAGACAATGGAAGCAAATAGAGTTGGAGCTCGTATTTATCAGACGGGAGCGTCCGGTTCGGGGACCGGCAAGTCCCAGATTCATATGCACTAGTATTCGGTATTGTCCTGGTGTTGTAATTAAACTCCTCATCGGAGTAATTATGGTTGTAATGTAGTTCGGTACTACATTTATCTTGTGTAATTCATTCATTTTCATTTGCCTGGTGGGTCCCAGTTGGGGATCTACGGCACTGTAATATCCGCCTAGTTTGGGGTGTTACATTAAGGTCCAAGCTTGGTTGATATGAATCCGATTGAGATGAAACGGACCCCAAATTTTTGTCCATGTCGTTGGACACGTTTGATTCGTCCGTCAGCTTGATTTCTGCAACTACTTCATGCTCCCTTTTGTTTAAATCATCGAACGTATTGCTTTGCATTTTTTCCTGTAGAGAATTCAATTCAGAAACATAATCAAACAAGTCAGAATCGTCAAACTCCAAAGTTGAATCACTAGAAAAACATGAATTCGTAAGAGCAAACTCTAACGGATCCGACGATAATGAGTGTAAGATTTTTTTCTTTCCATACGAGCTTATATGGTCAATAACATTGCAATATTCCGTATTATCATGAAATTTCATAGCTTTGAAAATAGAAAATAGAACATGCTCGTCGTTAACACGTAGTGTTAATTCTCCCCTTTAAACATCAATAAGAGCCTTTCCCGTTGCTAGAAATGGACGTCCAAGGATAAGTGGTAAATCTCCATCTTCTTCCATATCAAGGACAACAGAATCCGCTGGAAAAATAAACTTGTCGACTTTTACAAGCACATCTTCAACAATCCCCTTGGGATGTGTTATGGATCGATCCGCCAATTGTAGCATAACCGTTGTGGTTTTCATTTCTCCGCCACCTAATTTCCTGAAAATAGATAACGGCATAAGGTTAATCGAAGCACCTAAATCACACAAAGCTTTATCGAATGAGACGTTTCCAATAGTGCATGGAACGGTAAAGCTTCCGGGATCTTTAAGCTTTTGAGGCAATTTGCGTTGGATAATAGCGCTACATTCTTCGGTTAGTTTAACCGTCTCATGATCTTCCATCTTTCTTTTTCTTGACATCACATCCTTCAAGAACTTTGCGTAGTTAGGCATTTGTTCCAAAGCTTCTGCAAAAGGAATATTGATATTAATTTTCTTGAAGATGTCTAAAAATTTTGCGAATTGTGCATCTAACTTTTTCTTTTTGAAACGTTGAGGGAAAGGTAGAGGAACGTTAGGAGTAGAGTTAGGAGATATTTTAAGCTTCTCAGCCACCTTAGTTGTATCATGCTTCCCTTCTTCCTTTTCAATTTCGAATTGATCCTCCTTGATTTCCTCACTTGGCATCTTTGGCCCTTCATAATTCGTTCCACTTCTTAAGGTGATCGCTTGGCACGACTCTTTGGGATTCACTTCGGTATTGCTTGGAAATTGTCCCCGTTGATGTTGACTCCCGACCACTTTAGCTAATTGTCCAATTTGAGTTTCGAGATTTTTCATTTGAGCTCCCATGGTGGTAGCTAGTTGAGTGACATGGCCTTCGATTTTGTCTAATTTCTCCTTGTCTCGACTAAATTAGCTTTTCGTCTCCATCATGAAGGTAGCTAGAATATTCTCGAGATTCGACGTCGGTTTTGATTCTTCAATTATCTCCCCATTCGATACCTTGAATCCGGCCGGTGGTTGCAAAGCATTCTTTGGATTAGCATAGCTAAAATTTTCATGATTTCGATTTGAGGGATGGTAGAAGCCCGGTGGTGGATTATTTCGGTAATTGTTGTAACTCCGATTATTAATGTAGTGTGCCTCTTCCAATGGATCGGATGGTAGTGAACTTGAACTTCCTTGAGAAACTCCCTTCGAATCACCTCCTTTTTTTAGAGCCCCCAATTGAGTAGTTAGCATCGTCATTTGTGCGGTTAATGCCTTTATAGGATCCGAATTGGATATCTCAGCCACCCTTCTAATATTTTATCTTTCCGTTGGCCATTGATAGCTATTCATAGCCATTTCTTCGATCAATCCATACGCTTCTTCAGCACTTCTTGCTAGCAATGCCCCTCCCGCGGAAGCATCAATAAAATTCCTTGTTTCCCCCATAAGACCATTGTAGAAGAAACACATTTGTTGGTCTTTGGGGAAACCATGTCGAGGGCATCGCCTTAGTATATATTTGAAACGTTCCCAAGCTTCATATAATGGTTCGGAATCCAATTGATAAAATTGAGTAATCTCAACCTTTAGCTTCATCGTCTTGTTTGGTGGGAAAAATTTGAACAAAAATTTTTCGCTCAATTCTTCCCATGTCTTTATACTTCCGGGAGCTAAAGTTCCAAGCCAATTTCTTGCTTTCTCCCTCAAAGAGAATGGAAACAATCGTAAGCGTATAGCATCATCCGAGACTCCGTTCATTTTGATAGTATCACATATTTTCATGAAATGAGTGAGATGGGCATGTGGATCTTCGACAGCAAATCCTCCAAATTGATTTTGTTGAACCATTGAAATTAAGGCCGGCTTCAACTCAAAATTATTAGCGTTGATGGGGACATGAGTGATTCCTCCAAAGTTTCGGTCGAGTTTCGGTCGGAATCCATCCCGAATTGATTGCACCCTAGTTGGTGGATTTTCAATCCTTCTGACCTCGTTGTCTTGGATTACTGTATTCTCGTTTGCGTTGCCCCTTTCTACGTTGTCTCCCGATCTCTCCATGTCTTCAAAAAGATCCCTTCTTAGTTTCCTTGAGGTAGCACTTGTTCTTCGAGCAAATGCTTCTACTTCCGGGATGAAAGTTTCTAACGGCACTCGAGATGAACGAGTGTTCATGCACTCCCTGAGTAGAAATTGTATGAGTTAAGTAACAAATAAGAAAATGTCTAAAGTAAGACTAAAAACACTTATCGTAATATCAACACAAAAATTAATTTAGTCCCCGGCAACGGCGCCAAAAACTTGTTCGCTTTATTTTTAACCAATCCGCAAGTGTACGGAAAATATGTAGAAAGCGGCGAGCAAGGTCGTATTCCACAGAGACTAAATATTTTTATTGTGTTGAGTATTAGATTATAGTGTTCTCGACTTTATCTAGATGATCGAAAGGTAAAATGGACGATTAATGAAATAACATACAATAATCACAATAAATTAAAACGATTGAAAATATCCGAATGGAAGCGAATTGCAAGAGTTTAGAAAGGTAGATTACAAGGCTAGGTTTCCGTTGATTACTAAATTTAGTCGGGATTGGTTTCAAAAGGTTCTAAGTGCGTTTCTAAAACGACGATCACAACAATATTCTAAAGTCTCTCTCGAGATGCATTAAAATGTAGATTAAACAACCCATAACAACGTCTCCGTCTATTATAAATTATCTAACTCCAAAAATGTTCATAAGATTAGATATCATCATAGTTCATCACCGATTTCTCAATCTCGTAATTTACTACGTCAAATACTCGAAACCTATTAATGCCCTCTTCTCTCGAATTATGAGCAATTAAGTTTAACATGTAAAAACATTGATCAAGTGTCTAAACATGAATCAAACCAAGTATTTGATAAAGAAATCACACTAGATAAATATAATTATCAATCCCTCAAAATCATAGTAAATCAACGTACTCCCATGCCCGGAATCTAAAGAGTTTAGCCGGACATGGAATTGAAAGGAAGATAGATAATCATCATGTTCATGCTAATAAAAACAACAAAATGAAGAAAAGATAGGAAGAAGATAAAACTCGTGGTGTGTCTTGATCGATCCCGGTTGAAACCTTCAAATGTTCTTGAAGTGTTCTTCAAGAATTTCTTCGAAACCTCTTCTTTTTGGAATGAAAGTCACTTGATCTTTTGTTATTCTCTCTCTCTAATCTCCCAATTTTCAGCATATCTCTTATCATGCCCCATATATCCCTTTTATAAAGATAAAACAATCACTTTTTCCACACAAATCTTTCAAAAATGTCAAAAGATGATATTTCCACCGAAAAGTGACACGGCCCGTGTCAAATGACACGGCCCGTGTCATAGTATGCTCAAAAAGCCCAAAACCTGCTGGACAGGGAACTCGACCGTGTCATATGACACGGCCGAGCAAATGACACGACCGTGTCAAATGACACGGCCCGTGTCATACTCGTCTAAATAGGCAACTCGTGGTCCTGGAAGATAGACCCGACCGTGTCGATATGGCACGACCGGGATAATGACACGGCCGGGCTCGTGTTGACTCGTTTTGACACCGTTTTGACTCCTTTTTCAGCCCGATCTCTCATTTCCGCATTGCTTGATATGTATTGGGGTTGGAGACTTCGTTCTTGCTTGATTTATGTCCGTAAAGTACCTATAAAATCAATAAAACGTACCCAAGCGTGATCGAGTCCAATAAACATAATACGAGTATAAACGACACAGTTCTACACATTTTAGGATCTTAAAACCTGGAAAATCGATGTAAATATATGTGTAAAAATGAGTGTTATCACCGACGACTTAAAGTCGTCGGCTAAACCCCCGATATTGGTAGTGTTATTATATGTAGATGGTGACATTTCATTCATTTTGTTTCCTGAAATGGAGTATTTATATTGCACATATATTCATTCTTTTTGTTTCCTAGTCAAAAGATTGACAGAGAGTGATTAATTGGTGTGTTTTAGATAATGATTGATATAAGTAATGATGGTAAATGTGTTGTGTAGATTAAAAGGTAAAAAGTATTGATGATGATTGTGTAGTTAGGATTAAAAATTAAAATATAATTGTTTGATTTGATTGTGAAAAATGATATATGTAAACTTACTAACAAATTTTTTTTTGAGAGAAATATAGACTTTAAGCGGGACGGAGGGAGTATGTTATTCTGTTTTTCTGTTTCCACCTTATTGCAGTATGTGGTGACATTTAATTCCTTTTATTTCCTGGAATGGAGTAATTATTTGGCATATATGTTATTTTATTTTATTGTATGTACATGGCGATATTTGTGTTTATATGTTACCCGGGTATTTTGTGTATTGCATATATGTCGTGACATTTGTAGTTGCATCTGTTTCGAGGTCTTGCAATGGGTTGGTGATATTTTGTGAATTTGTAGTCAGTCCAACATGTGATTGTGGTAATATATTATTCTGCATTATATTTGTTGCCAGATCAATGTCTGAATGTGGTGATATCTTGTGCAATTGTTTCCACTACCGAATTTTCATATAGTGACAAATTTATATCTTGATAGGTCTTCTCTTTGATTTTTGAAATGTGAATCTGTGAAACATCTTGAATTCACAATTGATGATGCAGCGACCAAATTCAAAGGATGGCAACTATTTAGGTTACTGATTTTGCATTTGCAAACTTCTCGTGAACCTCTCTCTCTCTCTCTCTCTCTCTCTCTCTCTCTCTCTCTCTCTCTCTCTCTCTCTCTCTCTCTCCACACCGGCCCACTCCTACCCCCAACTTTGAAGCTTTGTATTTTTATACAACTTTTATTTTGCATTTTATCATATACTTTCCGTGTCTATTAAAAATACAGTATATTTTCTAGCCGTTCTGACTCTTTCTCTCTCTAGACTCTCTCCCTCTCCGGCAACCGTTCTGACTATTTCCGGCCGGCGTATCGCCGGAAAACTACATACAAACGATGCACTGCATTTACCTAACAGTAATATAGTATTTATTAGTGTGTTTTGCAGGTACACCTCGCCGGAATCACCAACCCCTCCTCTTTGTCTGTCATCGCCGGATTCATATCAACCCTCCCGAGCTTCCACCACGCGTCAGATTAGCCTGGTTGAGTTGTCTGCAAGCCTTCCCTTTGCCAGTTCGCCTCTTCGTCTATTTGCAGTTCGCATATCCAGGCTTTAGATCTAATACCCAATTGCTTTCCATTTACTTTCCTATTACTTTCAATTATATATATATATAATTATATAATTATAATTATATACTGTTTAGGGTTTATTCGACTCTGCTGTTTAAACCTGATGTTTGTAATTGTTTGATTCTGCTGTTCCTGATTTAGTTATTGGTAGTTGTTTATCTCCAGATCTCCTTTATATATATATATATATATATAATATAGTTTTAAGCTTTCTCAGTTACCCTTGGTGGTTTAGGAGAGATCCGCCTTTGTGAATCTTAAGAATTCAATCGTTCGTCGTGAGGTGTTTTGAGTGTTTTGTGAAGGGTTTTTTGAAGGGATTTTTGTTTTGCTGCCGGTATTCTTGAGTGTGGAGCTTCCAGTGTGCCTCGGTGGCCATCCTGTCAAGTTTATTGTTTTCTGGGGTAGGAAATTGCCCGATCCATCAGGAAATTTGAGCCTACGATTTAACCGGTGAACCGCGAACCCTAATTCCTGTTGTGCTGGCATTGGCGTTTTCTGGCCGGCGTATCGCCGGAATATTAATAATACAACGCTGCATTTATTTCCTCCCCTTCAATCTAACAGTAGTATAGCATATAGCTGGCTGTATTGCAGGTTCCCTTGCCGATTTTTCAAGCTGCCCGGAATTCTCTCCAAGGCTTCCTCTCTTCCAAGTCGTCTCGAAGGCTGGTATCATTGTACTTTTCAGTTAAATTTCATTTTTTTATACATATATATCTATTATTTACTGTGCTTTCTCTGCGTTTTTTTTTCATTGTATTTTCACTTTTGCTACACACTACCACATTTTATTTATTTTCGTAGTGCGTTTGTTGTTTTGTGTTGGTTGGTTGATGTCGCGTCGTTTGCGGGTTGGTAGTTGGAGTCTGGGTACCTTGACGGGTAAGCTTTTGGAGCTCGTGGATGTTTGGGTAAGAGAAGGGTTGATGTGGCTTGTATTCAGGAGACTAGGTGGAAGGGGGCGCAGTCCAGGGAGGCAAACGGTTATAGATTGTGGTATTCAGGCCTTGCTAACTCGAGTAATGGTGTGGGTATTCTTTTGTCTAAAGAGTTTAAGGACAACGTCGTGGAAATGAAGAGGTGTAATGACAGGATTATGTCCATTGCAGTGGTGGTTGGAGAGAAGGTGGTTAACGTGGTTTGTGCGTATGCCCCTCATGTTGGTTTGGGTGAGCTTATTAAGGAAGCTTTTTGGGTCTGTTTAGATGAGTTGGTCGGGTGTATTCCAGACGATCAATTTATTGTTTTGGGAGGCGATTTCAATGGGCACATTGGTGAAGAGGTGGATGGTTACCATAGTGCGCATGGGGGTTTCGACTTCGGAGTTAGGAATGCAGGAGGTTCCACACTGTTGGAGTTTGCCACTGCGCATGAGTTGGTTATTGCAAACTCTATTTTTCAGAAGAGAGCTGAGCACCTCATCACCTTCAGTAGTGGGGGGCACAACACCCAAATTGACTACCTTCTTTTGCGCAGTCGTGATGCTAGGGCGTGCATGGACTGCAAGGTGTTCCGGAGCGAGGCCTGTGCTTCTCAACACCGGCTGCTGGCTATGGATCTATCCATGGGAGATCGTGTTGTTAGCAGGGCTAGAGTAGCTAGACCTAGGATTCTCTGGAAGGATATGAAGGGTGAGAAGGCGGCAGTATTCAAGGAGTCTCTGACTCGTGAAGAAGGTTTTTTGCAAGGGGGCGATGCTAACCTTATGTGGACCAGCATGGCCAATGCTATTAGGAGGGTGGGCGATAAGGTGGTGGGGGTTTCTTCGGGCAGGTCTAGTGGACCTAGGGAGGCTTGGTGGTGGAATGAGGAGGTTCAAAAGAAGGTTAAAGCTAAACAAGCGCTATTTAAGGAGCTTTTGTCGGTTAGTGCTGGGGAGGAGAGAATCTTGAAGATTGTAGCGTACAAGGTGGCGAAAAGAGAGGCTAAGAAGGCAGTGGCTAAGGCTAAAGGGGAGGCTTACAAGGAGATGTACAAGCGCATAGACACTAAAGAAGGAGAGAATGCTATTTTTAAACTAGTGAAAGCTACGGATAGAGGGCGGCGCGACCTGGGTCTCGTTAAGTTTATTAAGGATGATTTGGGCCAAGTATTAGTGAACGATGTGGCTATTAAGGAGAGGTGGAATAGGTATTTTTTTGAAATTTTCAATGAGGTTAGGGTAGTGACTCGGTGGTGCAAGGAGTTAGTCTATCTTCTGCCCGTTCGTTTAGTTCCTGTGATAGCATCAGCAAGGAGGAAGTAAGGGGTGCCCTAATGAAAATGGGTAGAGCTAAGGCGGTAGGCCCGGATCAGATCCCTATTGAAGTTTGACTTTGTCTGGGGGAAGTCGGAGTTCAGTGGCTAGCAGAGCTGTTCAACATCCTCCTCAGAGGTTCTAAGATGTCGACGGAATGGAGGCATAGTTTTGTCGTGCCGTTTTTCAAGAACAAAGGCGATGCTCAGAGTTGTAGTAACTATAGAGGTATTAAACTCCTCAGTCATACTATGAAACTTTGGGAAAGAGTGGTGGAATGCAGGGTTAGAAGAGAAGTTGAGATATCAGAGAACCAATTTGGCTTCATGCCGCCATTCATCTCGTCAGACGCCTTATGGAGAAGTTTAGAGAGCGGCGTAAGGACCTCCATATGGTGTTCATAGATCTAGAGAAAGCTTATGATAGCATTCCGCGCGATGTTATTTGGAGGAGCCTAGTAGAGAGGAGGGTGTCGTTGCCGTTCGTTAGGGCGATCCAAGACATGTATTCCCAAGCTAGGACGTGCATTAGGACCCCAACTGGTGACACCCAGTATTTTCCGGTTGAGATAGGGCTTCACCAGGGGTCGGCGCTAAGCCCTCTTCTCTTCGCTCTGATCCTTGACGTCATTTCGCGGGGGATTCAAGATGGCGTCCCGTGGTGCATGCTTTTTACTGACGACATTGTGTTAGTGGCGGAGTCGAGGAGGGAGGTGAACTCGAAGTTGGAGCTATGGAGGTCTAAGTTAGAATCCCAGGGCTTGCGTGTGAGCCGGTCTAAGACAGAATATCTCTGGTTTAACTTTAGTGGTGAGGCCAACGAGGAAGATGTAGAGGTAATGATTGCGGATCAGATCGTTTCCCGTCCGGATAAGTTCAAGTATTTGGGTTCGATCATTCAGAAGGAAGGTGAATGTGAAGATGATGTCACTCATCGCATCAAGGAGGGGTGGCTAAGGTGGAGAGCAGCGACAGGAGTCCTGTGCGACAAGAAAGTCTCTCTAAAGTTGAAGGGTAAATTCTATAGAGCGACAATCCGACCTCCAATGTTGTATGGCTCTGAATGTTGGGCGATGAAGAAGTCGCTTGAGAGTAAGTTGGAAGCGGCTGAAATGAGAATGTTACGCTGGTCGTGTGGTCTCACAATGTTAGATAGAATCTCGAACGGAGTCTTCAGGAACGCGCAAGAAGTGGCGCCCATTTCAGCGAAAGTTAGGGAAGGGAGATTGAGATGGTTTAGCCACGTCCGCAGGAGGCAGGCATCTGCTCCGGTGAGGAGGGTCGAGAGTATAGTAGTTGTCGGGGAGAGGAGGAGAGGCAGACCGAGGAGGACGTGGGAGGAGCAGCTGAGATTAGATTTGAAGGCCTTAAACCTTTCCGAGACCTAGGTGCGCTTGGAGGCAAAAGATCAGAGTTGTGGATTCTTTAGTTGGGAGTGGTGCTGTAGTTGAGAGCCTCAGGGTTGGGTTGTCTCGGTTAGCTTTGACTTAGAGCATTGCATTTTTACATTTATTGTATATTTTATCCTATTGCCTTTTGCGTGTGGTATATTTTTGACAGGGAGCTGTGCGCGGAGTCAACCTCTCTTTTGTTTGAGCAGCGTTCATCGGGAGTGAAGTAGCCAAATTCCTCTTAGGTAAGTCCCATGTGGATTAAGCCACGGGCTCAGGTATGGTATTGAGTTTTTTCGTATCATATGCTTCCCTTTGTATTTTTCACTCAATATGTTGTTGTGCACTAAGCTGAGGATCTTCATGGTCTGCGTACATCTTACCCTCCCCAGACCCTGCTCTGAGCGGGATATACTGGGTATGTTTGGTTTTGTTTGGTTTTGTTTATATTTGATTTTTATAATTTTCAAAACACAATTTTAATCATTAATAATTTTAATTATATATAAATAGAAATTATAAAAAAAAATATTTTAAAAATAAATAGTAAGATAAATCTAACAAATACTTAACAATTACGTTAAAACAATTACTTAAATTAACTAATATTTATATTCCCCCTATTTTTCTAAATTTCGTCCCATTTTTTATATTTTTTATTTTGTATCTCTTATTTTTTATGTCAAATAATTGTTTGAATAATGTATTTTGTGTCTAATATTTTATAAATTTTTGTTCATTTATTATTTTCTGCTTACTATATAACAAATTTAAAATAAATAATAAATGAATGAAAATATAAATGTTACTGAAATATAAAACAGACAATGAATAACACGTGGGATCAATAAAAATACAAGTTTATGAGATTTGGAGTTACTGGAGGTTTGTGGTTGTAGGATTAAAATTTATGTAGTAGTGATGTGACGAGTTAAAAATGAAAATGCTCTAATAAGAGATATTTATAGAGATTTATGAATGAAATGCTCTAATAAGAGACTGTTAAAATATTAGGAAACATATAGTGCTCATACAAATTTTAATTGCATGTCAACTTGAATACTTTTATTTTAAGTAACTTAATCATCATACTTAACTAGTGGTCTTAGCTCCGACCAAAAAAAAACTAGTGGTCTTAGCTCCGACCAAAAAAAAAACTAGTGGTCTTAGCTTACTCGTGTCGGGTCTCCCACATTCGAATCTTATTAAGACAAAAACATTTAAGAATTTATGACTTCTAAATTTTTTATTCAGGGAGAGTCTTAGCCCCGATATGCTGGTGGAACTAATATAAATTGACGGATGCAAGTGACAGTATGGGCAATGTGATTTCGGTCGAAATTTTTACGTGGTATTTAAGGATATTTAACCTAAAAAGCTAGACATTTAACCGGTAGCAGTTCTGGGGAATCAGAACTATCGCCTCGAGAATTAGTAGGTACAAATTGGAATTCTCGATATAAAGAAAAAAGCCATCAAACCCATCAAATAATTCAAGGGACATTTTTCTAAAGTGCAATATAAAAAGATTTTTGTCCCAAATCAAATTATTTTAAGTTTTACTCAAAATACAAAATTTAACTTTTGGGACACATATTTAATTTTCTCTCAATTTTAAGTTCAAAGTATGTTCACGGGTGAATTAGAGTAATAGGACATTTTCGAAGGCTACTCAGCCGCCGGTCGGCCGCTCCACCTGATCGCTAGAATTTTTTTATTACCGACAGCGGACATTGATAATGCATTATAGGTATATCGTATAAAAATTATGTTTTGAATAAAAATTAAAGGAGTCAGTATTTTAAGAATAAAATACATACTTACATTGCAGTGTTGGGTAATTTCCCCATAATTCAAACTTATGACATGAAAAAACATAATTCCTAATATTAAAATGAAAAAGGCAGCTTCCACTGGCTATCCCCGATCGCCGCCAGCCAAGTTGCCTTGTAGCATGACGCTAGTTACCGCCACCTATTGTCGGTCACATAGGGATTCAATTTTACTGTTCCAAATATGTGTTTCAAATTTTATTTCATTCAATACATAATCGTCACGTGTACACATGCTCATAAATTCGAGATAAAAATTTCAAAACTAAAAAATACACCTATACACGTGACGACTATGTATTAGGTGGAATAGGATTTGAAACACATATTTAAAACACTAAAATTGAACCCATCACATAGTTGTTGCATCATCATCACATAATTGTTGTTATGTATTTATTTCATCACGTTCAAATTTTTACACTTATCTTTTTCTTTTGTTCTTCTAAAAATTTTACTTTTATCATCTTTACACAATCAAATCAAGCAACCAAATTTATTTTTTAATCTCCATCATATACTTGCTTTCAATACTTTTTACTTTCTAATCTCCACCATATATTCGTCATTATTATTTACATCAATCGTTACTTAAAATACACCAAATATACATTTTCTGTCGAGATTTAAGCGGGATAGAGGGAGTATTTTTTTGCTTAGTAGATGTAACATATCTAAATGTTATTACTATATAAATGAAGTATGTTTTACTTCATACATATGAATAATTAATTATTTTTTACTATATCGCACAATTGACATCAACTATTCTTATTTCTTACTCTTTACACATAATACACTTAAATGTTATATAGTTTTAATGTATCACATGATTTTTGTTATGTATTTTTAATGCATAATATAGTTTTTGTTTTATATTTTTATTGTTGGTTCTTTGAATTTCCAGTAATGTAATTACAATAAAATTACAAATAAAGACAACCTATTACAATTCTAATAAATTAAAAACTTAATAAAATACAACTCAGCAGAGGTGAGCATAACTCTTTTCGTAAGACAATTTTTTTCTGATTTCCAATGATGACCGATACTGATGCTGCCGCCGCTATTGCCGTTGCCGTTGCTGTTGCCACTGCCGCTGCCAAAGCTGCTGCCAACATTCAAGCTGAGCAGGCTGAGAAACTCTAGAAGTTTTCAGGTGTTGATTTTAAGAGATGGCAGAAAAAATGTTGTTTTATTTCACTACCTTAGGAGTTGCTGTTTACCTCAAGGATAACCCTCCTGTGGTCAGTGAGACGGAAATTGATCGTATGAAGCATTTTGCTTACAATCAGTGGATTAATAGTGACTTTATGTGCCGTAATACGATTCTGAATGAGCTGGTTGATTCTATGTACAGTCTGTATAGTCAAATCAAGACCTCCAAAGAGCTCTGGAATTCTTTGTAGAAAAGTACAAAATCGGTGATGCTGGAGCCAAGAAGTTCGTGATCGGACGCTACCTGAGCTTTCAGATGACAGACTTCAAAACCGTTATCGAACAAGTCTAACAATTTCAATTGATTGTGCACAGAATCAATGCTGAAGGAACGATTCTTCCTGAATCATTTGTTATGGGGACGGTAATTGAGAAGTTGCCTCCTAGTTGGAATGACTTCAAAAATTACCTGAAACACAAATGAAAGAAAATGAGTTTAAAGGACTTGCTTATTCGACTCAGGATTGAGGAAGACAACAAAACACCCGACTCTAAAATCAATTCACGCTGATGTCTGTGATTTAAAATTTGTGCAAACTAGGGGAGGTAAAAAATACTTCGTCACTTTTACAGATGATTGCACAAGATATTGCTATGTGTTTCTTTTGAGAAGCAAAAATGAAGCAATCGAGGCTTTTAAAATGTATAAAAATGAGGCTGAAAATCAACTGAATGTGAAAATAAAAGTAGTCTGAAGTGACCAAGGCGGCGAGTATGTAGCACAACTATGTTGGCAATGTAATATCCGTACTTTTCTATTTTTAGTAATTTCTATTTTGGTGTATTTTCCATTTTTAGCGACTCACTTGTAGCCGTTTTGATATTTTGAGAATGTTTAGTTCTGCGTATTTTGGCTTCCGAGCATGTTTCGGAATTGTTTTACTCGATTTTGTGCCTTTTAGTAACTTTTCCTCTTGTTGGCTCGTTTTGTGCGATTGTTGTGAGAAACTGTCATTTATAGCCTTGTGCAAGTTTGTTTAATGTTAGACATGTTGTGCGCTTTGGCACAGTTGTTTGTTTCCATATCGTGTTTTTCGGTTGTTTTGGGTCGTTTTGTAATTTCCTAAAAGTTTAGGGAAATTACTTTCGTGGTCGTATTCTGAACCTTCGGGTAATCGGAATCGAGTTTCTTTTAGTGCTTTAGTTCGTCGCTTCGAACTCCTTGTATTGGTGTCTGCGGGTTTCGTTGATCATCGCGTTCGTTTCTTCGTATCATTTTTGCACAGTTGTTGGCTGACTGTGGTTCTGCACTGGAACTCTAACATACGTTAAGGACAATGCATAGCGTACGCCATGTTGTCTTCCTAAGGTACGTTAGCCCCTTCTGTAGCGTACGTTAGAGTCTTCAAGGATTCGGGCAGTGAGCTCTGCTAGTCCCTTACGTACGTAAATAATTGTACCAAATAAATACATTTAAATAAACATTAGTATATATAACTTAATTAAACTAACTTAAGTATACAAATTAAATAATTGTTACAAATCTAATTCCCTAAAATAAAAGAGCATCATACGTTTTTGGATGCAATCAAAGAAGATTTCAAGCCCATAAATTTCGGCCATCAACTCTCATCTAACGCCATATGTATTAACTAAGAAATCAATCACAATTAAAAACCTCATGATTATATTGTACGCTCCTCCTAAGCTTCCCTATATAAAAATATGCGTTTCTTCTTCCGCTCTCATTCCCCATATGACATACAACAAACAAATACACACATATGTTGCAATATTTCGTCTAACGCAAGTGCACGTTATCGTAGACAAGTAATAAAGTGATGAGTGAGATATCGTTCCCACGAGGACTGAATCACTAAGTACCGATTTATATGTATTCTAATTTTATTTGAACTGTCGAAATTTAGGATGCAAATTAATGACTAAAGAAAACCAATAAAAGAACCAACAGTAAACTATCGCTCGAAGAAAGAAAATCAAATGATGAATAAGTCTAGGATTGTGAATTCACCTTGGTTTATCCGAATTTACTCTCGATTATCTGAAATTATTGATTTCCACAATTTATTGAAGGCGAAGATTGCTAAAATACTCTACCGCCTCTCCCGAGGTCAATAGATTTTTCTAAAGGCGAATAACGCACTCTATCCCTAGGTGAATTAATTCGAAAATAGGCAAAAAGCACAAAATCTTCAAAAGGTCACGTAGTCCCTATGAGTATAGTCCTATCTCACAAGATAAAACGGTTCTCACCAATAGTTCCTCACCAACTCTCCTCTCCCGATTCGAGCTGCGTAATTAAAACAATCTAATTATTGGCCAGACAATTGAAAGCATTAAAAACGATTGGGAAAACTCAACAGAAAAGGGAATTATATAGATAATCAAAAGAAAATTCGTCAAAACTTTGGTTTCATCAAAATCCTAGAACAGGGTTTTAGCCTGACATGCTAAAGGATAAAAATACAGAAATAATGAAAGGAAGCATTGAAATCAAACGCAGATGAAGAATTCGGATTCCTTCGTTCTTCTGGCTTCCGCTCTCTGCTCTTGGTGTCTTCTGCTTCTTCCCTTGATAATGATCGATTCTCTAATGATCTTCCCCCAATTTGTGACCTTAAACCCTTATTTATAAATCCCATCAGCCTCCAAAAACGCGTCCGTGTGATTAGGTCGAGAACCGGCTCCAAAACGGCCCAGAAACGCGGCATTTTCTGTCAAAACCGCCCTGTGGGCCACGACTCACTTAATCTGTACCGCGGCTCACGATCTTCAGTGCCTATGCCTGGGCGCTATTTTTTTCTTCTGGGCCGCGGCTCAGCTTCTACGTGCCACGGCTCAGAGTACAGTGCGCTTGGTGCCTGCTGGTTGCCTTCGTGTGCCGCGGCTCACTTGGTTCGTGCCGCGGCCCCAGACCAAAAATCGCCGTTTTCGCCCGTTTTTCATTGTTTCGGCTTCCGAACTCCAAATTCCTGCAAAACATATAATAATAGTGCATTAAAAGCTCATTTATGCAGATTTAATCATAAAAAGAGTACAAAATAATGATAAATAAGCGTATAAAAACACGCCTCACAAATACCCCCAAACTTGAGCCTTTGCTTGTCCTCAAGCAAAAAGAATTGATTACAAATAAAAGAATAATCGTGAATAATCGTGCAATTTCATAGTGCTCAACCTAATCAACACTACCCTGAAAATCTCAAAGAATAGTACAAGTATCGTAGTAGTGAGTCACATTCAGGACACCGATTCCACGGAGTAACCAATTTGAGTCCTAATAAATCGTTCATGAAGAAAATCAAGCTCAAAGATTAACAAGCGTGAATTTAATCGACCGCCAATATGAAGCAATAAAAATAAACAAGCTAACTCGCCCAGTCCCACAGTCTAGTGGCCCAAAATTTCAAGAGTTTCATCATCAAAAATAACCCTCGGACAGTATTCCTTTATATATATGATCAATAAATTGATTCGAGTTGACCACTAGGTTCGGATCTCGGGATGTTTCATCGGGATAATCCTAGGGTGGAATTCCATTCTCATGTATTGGGGAACCGTTTGACGTAAAAGACACTCATGGGGCACATGGATGCTTCTAGTTACTAAGTTCCCCTCCACAGCGGAGAAACAACTCGAATAGCTATTCTCGCATGTCCGATTCAAGGTCGCTGTTTTACGCGAGAGTAAACAACGGGTCACACGAATACCCCCGGTTACTAGGCTCCCCATCATCGGCACATGCGAAATCTCAAAACCTCTAGTCTAATCAGGGTTGTCGTTTTACGCGAGAGTAAACAACGGGTCACGTGAATACCCCCGGTTACTAGACTTCCCATCATAGAACAAATAATATCTCGACTTTTTGGGAAAAACTGTCCGACTCTAAACTCAAAGCAAGTGCCAACACGACTTATGTTACTGGACGACTAGCTAACCAAAAAATATAACCAAACGTATCGACGGCGATTTGAAAATACGTATGTCTCTTCTCTTATCCTCTAAGATCTCTACAAAAACAAAAAAAATTCGGACCTAAATGAATACTCAGCTGAAACAGATATCGCTGACTACAACTCAACTAAAACTCAACCGTTTCTTCAGAGAGAAATCAGTATCGTAACATCAGTTTTACACAAAAATAAGCACGAAAAATTTACGACTGCAAATAATATCACGACAAGCAAGGCTAGCAACAACAAAAATAATAAAAAATAATGAAAAGTGCAACGAATAAGTACAGCAATAATAATAATAGCAACAGAAAGTAAACCCCACCCCAAACTTAGGACGTACATTTACCTCAATGGACAAAATGTAATATGTAATAAAGGAAGAAGGTCAAGTACTCCCCAACAGTCTGCTCACGAACTAGTGCCGGCGTCATCCGGCGAGCCTGCACGCTTCTCGACTACACCATGCGCAACGTGAATGAATGAGCTTGCAACAACAAAGAGGAAATTAAGGATGAGCTCTCAAGTTTAAACATGATGTAAGGGTTGGGAGACAATATAATCCGATAAAACGATTCGTTGCATATAGTTTGAAAATGCTTGGCTTAACAATTTTTCATTGCTGCAATTTATCAAACACTTGGCATGCACAAGTTAAAATGAAGAACAGAAATTTTAATGGCTAACTCCAAATCCCAAAAAATAATAACACAGATATATAGCCATGATAAACGACAACTAACATCACCAATTCGTTCATAATCACAAATACCATCACAATCAAACTCCATATTCACCATATTACAACTCCATTTTTGAGAAAACTTTGAAGAACAACTAGCAACATATAACTTCAATTCACTTTTCCAATCATGTATCAATTATGATTAAGAGATCGAGAATTACCTGACTTGGAATGAAGAATGCAAGAAGAAGGAGCAAAAAAAGATATCGGCCGAGTGCTTGTGTGAAGGAAGGAAGGGACTTTACCTGATGTGTGCCGGCCGATCGTGTATATGAAGGATACCTGGGCTGTCTGGGGGCCGCGGCACAACTTAAGTGAGCCGCGGCCCAGAGTACAGTCCGCCTGGGCAGATTTGTTCCAACGCCATGTGCTGCGGCTCAGCAGACGCGTGCCGCGGCTCAGAATGTTAGTGTGCCGCGGATCATTTGGTCTGTGCCGCGGCATAGAGTACAGATCCCTGGGCATATCTGGTGCGTCTGGTGTGCCGCGGCTCACCAGCAACGTGCCGCGGCTCAGCGATCAAGTGTGCCGCGGCTAAGTAAGTTTATGCCGCGGCACAGAGTACATCAAGTTTAGCCTTCTTTTTCGACCTGTGTGTGCCGCGGCTCACGATCCTTGTGCCGCGGCCCAATGCTGATTTTTGCCAAAGGATAATTTCTGCACAGAATTTTCAACAGAAAACAACAAGAGCGTGAGAGATAAGCATGTCCAAGCTAAAATGACGAAAACAAAGATCCAAAATGCAAGAAAATACTAAAAAAATAACAAAGCTACAACTAATGCTCGGGTTGCCTCCCGAGAAGCGCTAAGTTTATAGTCTTCAGCCGGACCTATTGAAAATCAGTTCGCTTTTCGCAAACACCATTTGAACTCCGCCCCGTTCATCGAACCGTTATTATGTGTTTTAAAATTTTGACCATTGGTCTTTAACAATCCGATTTTTGGTTTGGACACCAAATGTTCTTTGCGAAAAGATTTTAACGAAAACAACTTTCCGAAGCACCCATTTTTCACATGACTTGGCGCCCGTTTGACATCCGTCTTAATTTTCAACTCCACGGGCGAATTTAGGACAGAATGAGAATTTTCCGATTGTGGATGAACGGATGTTAAAGACGGCATGTTCAAATGCCTAAGATATGCGACTTGCTCTTCATTCTTGTTAGGCGTCGAGGCAGCTGAAACGGATTCTGAATTTTTCGACCGACGATTCTTCCGGGGTGTGTCTTTCGCAACTGTATCCACACTTCAATTTGCGAGCTCTTCTCAACACTACTTGGGCACGGAAAGGATTTAAACACTTGGAAAGTGACATGCTCATCTTGAACCCGTAGAGTTAGTTCCCCTTTTTCCACGTCTATGAGAGTTCGACCGGTAGCTAAGAATGGTCTTCCCAAAATAATTGGGATGTCTTGATCCTCCTCCATGTCAAGCACAATGAAATCGGCTGGAAAGATAAATTTATCAACCTTTACTAAGACGTCCTCTATCACTCCCCTCAGATATGTGATCGATCTATCGGCTAATTGCAAAGAGACAGTCGTCGGTTTCGCTTCTCCAATTCCAAGCTTCTTGAAAATAGAAAGAGGCATCAGATTAATGCTGGCCCCGAGATCACACAACGCTCTATCAAAAGTCAGATTTCCTATAGTGCAAGGTATATTAAAACTTCCCGGATCCTTCAATTTTGGCGGAAGCTTTTTCTGAAGAATAGCGCTGCACTCCTCCATCAATGCGACTGTCTCATACTCCTCGAGTTTTCTTTTATTTGACAATATTTCTTTCATGAATTTCACGTAACTCGGCATTTGCTCCAAGGCGTCGGCAAATGGAATGTTAACATGCAGTTTCTTGAAGACATCGAGGAACTTAGAGAATTGCTTGTCCACCTTTTTCTGTTGTAATTGCTGTGGAAACGGGACGGGTGGTACATATGAGGGTCTAGACATTAGTGATTCCTTAGTCGCTGAAATTTTCTTCTCCTCATCCTCACTTCTCTTTTCGCTCTGCTCAGGCTGCTCGCACAATTCCTTCCCATTTCTCAAACCAATGGCATTGACACTCTCTCTGGGATTCGTTTCAGTCGTACTTGGCAAGGTACCCTTCGGGCGGGCTGTTAATACATTAGCAATCTGGCCCAGTTGGACTTCCAAGTTGCGGATAGAAGCGGAATGGTTCTGCAAGGTCGCCTCCATGCGGGCCATGAACTGACTCGTGTTTGGTGCCAATTTCGCCATTACTTCTTCTAGAGAGATTTTTTGAGCGGGAGAAGGTTGCTGTTGGTGTTGAGCAAACTGAGACTGGTTCGAGCTTTGTCCGTTCCTCCATCAGAAGTTAGGATGATTTCGCCATCCCGGATTATAAGTGTTGGAGTAAGGATTATTTTGCCAGTTCCCGTTCCCCACGAACTGAGCTTGTTCCATCGAAGGTTGCTCGAAAGGGTTTCCGACTTGGAATTCTACGCTAGGATGAGATCCATTACACTAATTGCACGATTTAATGGTAACGGGGGAAGGAGCATGTGAAAAGGCTTGAAGTTGCTGCGTCAAGGCGGCGACTTGAGCTGATAATGTAGAGATTGGATCATTATTTGAGATTTCCATTGTATCGCTCCCACGCCTCGTGAAGCGACTCCATATCAAATTGCCCAAAGGTAGTGATCTCATTCCGTAACCTCGCCGTCTTCGATGGTGGGAAGAACTTAGACAGGAAGGCTTGCGCTAATTCTGCCCAAGTAGTGATCGAGCCCGGCGGTAAAAAATGCAACCAAAATTTAGCTTTGTCCCTCAAAGAGAAAGGGAAAAGCCTTAGACGAATGGCATCATCAGTGACACCGTTGTTCTTGAAAGTGTCACAAATCTTGAGAAAAGGCGCAATGTGTGCATTGGGGTCATCGTTCAGCAATCCACAAAACTGGCTAGCTTGCACCATCTAAATAATAGCCGGCTTGATTTCGAAGTTGTTGGCTTGGATTGTCGGACGCCGAATCCCCGAAAAGTTCGCATTTATTTGCGGCATAGCATAATCGCGGAGTGCTAATGCCGGTTGAGCTTGCACCATGGGGTTTTCCGCTTCGTGATTTCCTGTGTTATCGGCCATGGTGACTGTTGTCGGTAGCTCTCGTTTCTCCTTCTTGCTTCTCCGAAGAGTGCGCTCGAGTTCGGTATCCAAAGGTAGTAGGCCTTCGTTACCGAATTTTCTCATGCACTAACCGGAAACTCCTGAAAGGAAAAACAGATAAATAAAATTACACAAAAACAATAAAAAATGTTCAAACTAAGACTAGAATTACTGAAATCGATATTAGTAAAGAAATCCGTCCCCGACAACGGCACCAAAAACTTGTTGCAATATTTCGTTTAACGCAAGCACACGTTATCGTAGACAAGTAATAAAGTGATGAGTGAGATATCGTTCCCACGAGGACTGAATCACTAAGTACCGATTTATATGTATTCTAATTTTATTTGAACTGTTGAAATTTGGGATGCAAATTAATAACTAAAGAAAACCAATAAAAGAACTAACAGTAAACTATCGCTCGAAGAAAGAAAATCAAATGATGAATAAGTCTAGGATTGTGAATCCACCTTGGTTTATTCGAATTTACTCTCGAATATCTGAAGTTATTGATTTCCCCAATTTATTGAAGGCGAAGATTGCTAAAATACTCTGCCGCCTCTCCCGAGGTCAATAGATTTTTCTAAAGGCGAATAACGCACTCTATCCCTAGGTGAATTAATTCGAAAATAGGCAAAACGCACAAAATCTTCAAAAGGCCACGTAGTCCCTATGAGTATAGTCCTATCTCACAAGATAAAATGGTTCTCACCAATAGTTCCTCACCAACTCTCCTCTCCCGAATCGAGTTGCGTAATTAAAACAATCCAATTATTGGCCAGACAATTGAAAGCATTAAAAACGATTGGGAAAACTCAACAGAAAAGGGAATTATATAGATAATCAAAAGCAAATTCGTCAAAACTTTGGTTTCATCAAAATCCTAGAACAGGGTTTTAGCCTGACATGCTAAAGGATAAAAATACAGAAATAATGAAAGGAAGCATTGAAATCAAACGCAGATGAAGAATTCGGATTCCTCTGTTCTTCTAGCTTCCGCTCTCTACTCTTGGTGTCTTCTGCTTCTCCCCTTGATAATGATCGATTCTCCAATGATCCTCCCCCAATTTGTGACCTTAAACCCTTATTTATAAATCCCATCAGCCTCCAAAAACGCGTCCGTATGATTAGGTCGAGAACCGGCTCCAAAACGGCCCAAAAATGCGGCATTTTCTGTCAAAACCGCCCCGTGGGCCGCTGCTCACTTAATCTGTGCCGCGGCTCACGGTCTTCAGTGCCTATGCCTGGGCGCTATTTTTTTCTTCTGGGCCGCGGCTCAGCTTCTACGTGCCGCGGCTCAGCTTCTACGTGCCGCGGCTCAGAGTACAGTGCGCTTGGTGCCTGCTGGTTGCCTTCGTGTGCCGCGGCTCACTTGGTTCGTGCCGCGGCCCCAGGACAAAAATCGCCGTTTTCGCCCGTTTTTCATTGTTTCGGCTTCCGGACTCTAATTTCCTGCAAAACATATAATAATAGTACATTAAAAGCTCATTTATGCAGATTTAATCATAAAAAGAATACAAAATAATGATAAATAAGCGTATAAAAATACGCCTAACAACATACAATCAGATTACATGAAATTCTTTCTCAAAATATTCGGCTCAAGATCAAGGAGAAGGAAGGCAAAGGAAGTCTTGGTGGTTCTTGTTTGGGTTGATCACGGACTGTGGTCTCATTCCGAGAATTGTAGTTTTGGTTCGTTTGTTCTTGATCCGTCCCTCTTAATTCGACCGGAGGTAACCATAGTCGTTTTTGTGTTTATTGATTCAGATGATAGGTTTTATAGACGTAAAACATGCATGTCTAATCTTTTGGTTTCATTATGATAAGTTTATGGATGAAAACTTGTCACATAAGATCATTGTTGTTTGTAGATGCTGTAGAAAATGACAAATGATGCAAAACCGAGGCAAGAGTTGGACTCTCTCTCCGTAAGACGAAATTGCCCCGCACAGTACACACGGTTGAACGGCATACGTCCCTAAGATACAATGGTTTTTCTACGAACTCGATACCTTATACTAGGATTCGAATTCCGGGCGAACTACTGGATATTTAGGACTTGTAGTATGAACTTAGGCTAGTATGAGTGTATTATTATCTTTATTATGTGTATGAACAATCATCATCCGCGGGGGCTTATTTATACCCTGTAAAGCACCCTGTCCGAATCTGTGTGTCTTTCTGACTGGATAGACACCTTGTGGTCCGGTGGGAAGGGCTGCATTGGTTCAGAAGAACCCAACCATTGTGCTGGTCCAGATTACATCGAATGGTCCGAACCATTGCACTGGTTTAGCCGTGAACCGCCGCTCGTGTTCCACTCCCGCCATGTCACTGACACGTGTTATCCTAGTCACCCTCCACGTCATCCGAGCCACTATCTCAGTTGTCAAAACGAAATGCTCCTCGAGCGAAGTGCAAAGTGCGCCTACGAAGCGCTCATTGCGACAAGTGCGACGTGCACGTGCTCGGACTCGGACTCGGACTCGGAAGGTGCTTTGCACCTTCCTCGTAGGATTCAGATTTTAGCCTTAAAAATTAATTAAAGCCAACTAGGGTGCACCATAATGGAGCACACCTGATTGCTCATTTATGATGGAAAATCCTTTATAAATAGCTCAACTTTTCCTTGCTTCTCCAATGTGGGATGGGATTCCACACCACATTCCCAATTACTAAATGGCTTAATTTTGTGCATTAATTACTCATTCATTTCTTAACGAAATTGAACAAGTAAATACACTTAATTAATCTACACAAAATGTAGATTCCAAATATACCATTTAATGTCATTAATTACCATAATTATTTATGGTATTAATTAAGCTATTTTTCCAACAATCCCCCACATGAATGATGATTAATGCAAATGCAATATGCACTAAGTCCCGACGACCTATTATTGCTTCAGGATAGGTGGTAGTTAACCTTGAACCTTCCTTAGTGTAATGCTATCAAATTTACTCATTGCTCGGTGAACGTGATGTCTTGAACCGGTCAACTTTTATGTAAACCAAGACAATAACATACACACAATAATAGATCTAATATCTTTCATTCTCACATTGTGTCCATTTTAGCCTTGGACCATTTCTTGGATTCATAAGTGTTAATAATTTTATGAAGCGGCCTTACTTCTTCACTTATATAGGTGATCTCCTATGAAGAGCATCCTGCCATACTCCACCTATAAAAGGCTATAGGAATCATTAAAACTTTAAAAAGCTTACCCTTTACCACAAACTGCAGTCTTGCACTTGAACAGCTACGAGAATGGATTTTCAAGTGCTTGACTTGAACTTTCACAACTTAGTTGTCTCATTGAACCAAGTTCTTGGGATCTCCAATCATCCTGGTTGAGTTACCATTATGAAAATTCTCAATGTGTGGATTTCAATCCCATTTCCCTTGCTGCATTATATAATTGATCACGGTTAATACCTTTCGTAAACGGATCCGCTATATTGTCTTTTGACTTTACATAGTCAATACACATTATTCCTGTAGTGATCAATTGTCTAATGGTATTGTGTCTTCGACGAATATGTCGAGACTTACCATTATATATACTGTTCTTTGCCCTCCCTATGGCTACCATGCTATCACAATGTATCATAACGGGAGGCAAAGGTTTTTCCCAACAGGGAATATCTTCTAAGAAGTTTCTTAACCATTCGGCTTCTTCGCCGGCTTTGTCTAAAGCAATAAACTCCGATTGCATTGTAGATCGGGCTATGCATGTTTGCTTAGAAGATTTCCATGATATTGCTCCTCCACCAATGGTAAATACATAACCGCTTGTGGATTTAGAGTCTTTAGTATCGGATATCCAGTTGGCATCACAATATCCTTCCAAAACAGCTGGATATCTCGAATAGTGTATACCATGATTGACGGTGTGTTTTAAGTATCTCAACACTCTTGTCAATGCGGTCCAATGATCCTTTCCGGGATTACTCGTAAACCGACTCAGTTTACTAATAGAATATGCTATGTCTGGCCTTGTACAATTTGCTAAGTACATTAGGCTTCCAATTATCCTAGCATATTCTGTTTGTGATATGGGTTCTCCTCGATTTTTGGCTAAGTGTAAACTTAAGTCAACAGGTGTCTTAGCCGTAGGTAGATCGTATGCCTTGAATTTCTTAAGTACATTCTCAACATAGTGAGATTGTGATAAGACTATCCCATCGGGTGTTCTAGAGATCTTGATTCCTAGAATCACATCGGCTAATCCCATATCCTTCATGTCGAAGTTATTCTTTAACATTTCCTTAGTGCTTATGATGATTTTATTATTGCTACCCATAATTAGCATATCATCAACATATAGACACACAATGACAAAATTGTCAGATGTACCTTTGATGTACACACATTTATCACATTCATTGATTTTGAAACTATTTGACATCATTACTTGGTCAAATTTCTCATGCCATTGTTTGGGAGCTTGCTTAAATCCATATAAAGACTTGACAAATTTACAAACTTTGTTTTCTTGGCCGGGAACCACAAAACCCTTCAGTTTGTTCCATATAAATTTCATCTTCTAAATCTCCATTTAGAAAGGCCGTTTTTACATCCATTTGGTGTATCTCAAGATTGTACAATGCTGCTATTGCAAGTAGCGTTCTAATGGATGTAATCCGAGTAACTGGTGAGTATGTATCAAATTAATCATACCCTTCTTTTTGTTTGTATCCTTTGGCTACCAAACGTGCCTTGTATTTGTCAATAGATTTATCACCTTTATATTTCTTCTTGAGAATCCACTTGCAACCTAAAGGTTTATTTCCCGGAGGAAGATCAACAATGTGCCAAGTGTGATTGTTCAAGATTGACTCGATTTCACTATTAATAGCTTCTTGCCATAGATCGGCATCGGAACCATACAATGCTTCCTTGATTGTCTTTGGTTCGTCTTCTAAAGAATAGACTACAAAATCCGGACCAAAGGTTTTTGCAGTTTTTATTCTTTTTCCTCGCCTTGGTTCCGGTGTTGGTCCATTACTATTTGGCGAGATTTCATCATAAGTCCTCTTTTTCGAACTTATTTCATTCTTTTCTTTCTTAGGGAATATAGTTTCAAAAAATATGGTATTTCTTGATTATATAATCATTCCCTCATTTATATCGGGTACTTCCGATTTGTGTACCAAAAATCGGTACGCACTACTATTATTTGCATATCCTATGAAAATGCAATCAACCGTTTTTGGTCCTATTTTTACTTGCTTGGGTTTCGGTACTTCAACTTTTGCTAAGCACCCCCACACTTTTAAGTATTTATAGGACGACTTCCTTCCTTTCCATAATTCATATGGAGTTTTATCTTGCTTCTTTTTAGGTAATTTATTCAAAATTTTATTGGCCGAAAGAATAGCTTCTCCCCACATGTTAAGTGATAGGCCCGAGCTTATCAACATAGCATTCATCATTTCCTTCAATGTTCTATTCTTTCGTTCGGCAACACCATTCGATTGGGGTGCATAAGGTGCAGTCGTTTGGTGAATAATGCCATTTTCACGACAATATTCTTCAAAAGGTGCAACATATTCACCACCTGGATCACTTCGAATCATTTTGATTTTGGTGTTGAGTTGATTTTCAACTTCTGTTTTGTATGTTTTGAAAGCTTCGAATGTTTCGTCTTTGCTTCTCAAAAGATACACATAACAAAATCTTGTGTAATCATCTATAAAAGTTATAAAATAATTCTTTCCACCTCTTGTTTGCACAAGTTTTAAATCGCACAGATCAGTGTGAATCAATTCAAGAGGTTTTGTCGATCTTTCCACTGAATGAAAAGGAGATTTTGCCATTTTTGCTTCAACACATACTTCACACCTTTTGTGTTGATCGAAAGTCATTTTTGGCAATAAATCGAAATGTACTAAACGACGTAGTATATTTAGATTTGCATGTCCTAATCTATCATGCCATAAATTAGGAGACTCAACCAAATAAACAACTTTATCGTTTATTTCATTTCCACCACGTACATTGATAGCATTCAGTTTGAAAAGGCCGTTATCTATATGGCCTTTTCCGATAAAGTGACCATTTTTAGTTATTACAACTTTATCCGCCTCAAACGCTAGCCTAAATCTGGCTTTGCTCAATGCTGAGCCAGACACAAGATTCTTACGGATGTCTGGAACATGTAGCACATTCTTGAGCGTCAATTTCAATCCCGACATCATCTTGAGTATAACTTCTCCAGTTCCGACAACATTTGAGGCAGCGGAGTTTCCCATGTACAACTTTCTTTCTTCGGTGACGGGCTCGTATGAGGAGAACATGATTTTATCGGCACAAATATGTTTAGTAGCGCCGGTGTCCACCCACCATCCGACTGGGATTCCAACCATATTGATTTCATCTACAACTGCATACAGATCAACACTGGACAAATCGACGGGAACATACTTATTCTCGATAACCATTGCTTGATCTCTCTTCTTGTACTTCTTTGGTTTGCGGCAATTTTTCGCCATATACCCGAATTTGCCGCAGTTGTAGCATTATCCTTTGATCTTCTTTTGATTCTTCGAGTCTTGCTTCTTCCCGTTAAATTTCCGCTTTTTGTTGTTGCTTGACTCGATGAGATTTGCTTTTGCCTCCATAGATGACTTGTTCATCTTGACATCGGTCTTCCGATTGTCCTCTTCGATCCTCAGTCGCACAATTAGATCTTCAAGGCCCATTTCCTTGCGTTTGTGCTTGAGGTAGTTTTTGAAGTCCTTCCACATCGGTGGTAACTTCTCGATTATGGCAGCAACTTGAAAGGATTCAGACAAGCTCATTCCTTTTGCCAAAATATCGTGCAGGATCAACTGTATTTCCTGCACTTGCTCGAGAACAGTTTTGGTGTCCACCATTTTGAAGTCTAGAAAACGACCCACGATGAACTTTTTCAAACCGGCATCTTCTGTTTTATATTTTGTCTCCAACGAGTCCCACAACTCTTTGGACGTTTTGATTGTGGAATAAACACTGTAAAGTGTGTCATCCAGCCCATTCAAAATATAGTTCCGACATAAGAAGTCGCTATGATGCCATGCATCCAATGCCGTGCGTTTCTGGGTGTCAGTTTCATCATCCCCCACAACAGGAGGAGATTCGGAAAGGAAGCGACAGAGATTGAGAGTAGTAAGGTAGAACAACATTTTTGATTGCCAATGATTGAAATCAGTACCTAAGAACTTCTCTAGTTTTTCAGCATGGGCAGGAGCATGAACATTGTTGCTTGACGATGCCATCTTCTACAGAAAAATTTCGTCTTACGATTGTTGTTTGTAGATGCTGTAGAAAATGACAAATGATGCAAAATCGAGGCAAGAGTTGGACTCTCTCTCCGTAAGACGAAATTACCCCGCACAATACACATGGTTGAACGGCAAACGTCCTCAAGATACAACGGTTTTTCTACGAACTCGATACCTTGTACTAGGATTCGAATTCCGGGCGAACTACTGGATATTTGGGACTTATAGTATGAACTTAGGCTAATATGAGTGTATTATTATCTTGATTATGTGTGTGAACAATCATCATCCGCGGGGCTTATTTATAGACTATAAAACACCCTGTCCGAATCAGTGTGTCTTTCTGACTGGATAGACACCTTGTGGTCCGGTGGGAAGGGCTGCATTGGTTCAGAAGAACCGAACCATTGTGCTGGTCCAGATTACATCGAATGGTCCGAACCATTGCACTGGTTCGGCCGTGAACCGCCGCTCGTGTTCCACTCCCGCCATGTCACTGCCACGTGTCATCCTAGTCACCCTCCACGTCATCCGAGCCACTATCTCAGTTGTCAAAACGAAAGGCTCCTCGAGCGAAGTGCAAAGTGCACCTACGAAGTGCCCGTTGCGACAAGTGCGACGTGCACGTGCTCGGACTCGGACTCGGAAGGTGCTTTGCACCTTCCTCGTAGGATTCGAATTTTAGCCTTAAAAATTAATTAAAGCCAACTAGGGTGCACCATAATGGAGCACACTTGATTGCTCCTTTATGATGGAAAGTCCTTTATAAATAGCTCAAATTTTCCTTGCTTCTCCAATGTGGGATGGGATTCCACACCACATTCCCAATTATTAAATGGCTTAACTTTGTGCATTAATTACTCATTCATTTATTAATGAAATTAAACAAGTAAATACACTAAATTAATCTACACAAAATGTAGATTCCAAATATACCATTTAATATCATTAATTACCATAATTAATTATGGTATTAATTAAGCTATTTTTCCAACAATCATAAAACGAGTAATCCTATATTATGTGTGTCGAATGGAATTACATTGTGTTAATCTTGGTTGGTTCATATGAAGAGTTTTGTGGGTGTTTATGATGAATTAATCTATATAAAACATGTATTTTACTCTTATATACATCGGGTTAAAAAGGGTAAAAAGAATTAGGGTTTATGTGGATGTTTTGATTGGGACAATTTTGATAGTCGAATTTGTATGCATCACACAACGAGTTTTATAAAGGTTCTATTCGGGATTTTTACTCTAAAACTCAGTTTAGGGTCTTAGTAAAGTATTCCAATTGGTGGATAGATTTGAGCTTGATTTAGTTCTATTTTTGAATTTTATGAGACGATATGTCAAAACTGTGTTTACAGAATTTGATTTCAGTCATGGTTTATGATTTTTCATGATCAAACCATAAGGAGTTAGGAGCTATACTTTTACAGGGGTAATACTTGGGTTATGTGTTACTACCTGGAATTTTTATGGATTTTTCTAACGTGTTGAAATGGGTTAGTTTAAGGCAAACTTTTTGGGTACAACTCCAGGTCGATTTTTTGAATAGTCTGAGTTTGATTATTTTTCGTGTGGGGTTAAACTAACTAATAGATTCTGGGAAAATTCATGTGGGTTATAAAGATATTTAAGTACCTATGTGAATTTTTGTAAATTTTAATTCTGAGTTTTGATGTGGTTCAAAAATTCGTCAAGTTGTGACCTGTTCGTAGTTAAAAGCTGATAAAAAGGTTAAAAGGCTAAATAAGGGTTATGTGTGTATTATTAAACTTACGGGTTGAACTTATCATTTTCTAAACTAAAGGGCTTAACTTGTGAAACCATGTAACTTTATGATACTTACATTTTATATCCTAACCTTACAATATTTGAACTATAAACCCTAAACTTATATAATTATTATTATGAACCTTAAACTATTAATATTGTCACGTTTGATACCTTAAATTGATTAAATGATAACTTTGGATATTAATGACTAATGTTCTAAATCTGGGAACCTTCTAAATATGGAAACTTACTATTTATAGAAGTATACTAAAATGAGTAACCTAATTCAAATTGAACTTAAAGTAATACTTGGTATTTAATTCGTATAGGTTCCGTGAAGCGGGAGTGATCCATCTCGTGTGACCTTTCTTTCCTTTTGATTGCTTTGAATAAGGTACAGATATTCTGACCTTATCCCTCAAGGTTTCTCATGATTCGTTCACAATGGTTTGATATTAGTTTTGATTATGATGCCTTTGATCTGAGCCTTCTTATTATGGCTTTCTTAGTTGATCTATGCCTTTGCTACGCTCCCTTAGATTTGTAAACTTTTGATATGAACCTTTGATATGAACTTTGATATGATATGACATTTGAACCCTTCAGTTTGATACCCGAGCCAAGTTCGTTTCCTAGCCATGAAGGTAACATGGCCGTGTCATTGATGCACCAATGGCACGACTCTAGTGTGGTTGAGTGATGTTCCACACCGTCCCATTTTGTTATGTTATGTGCACTTTATATTTGTTATGTCCAATACGATTGTTCGAGGGCGTATGGATGCATCCTAGGTTCGATTTGTATTTGATTGGATATGACATGATTATGATATGATATGTTCGGTGATTGATGCTTGTGTGCAATACACGTCTTTCACATGTTCGGGAGTTAGCTACTCCATGGTTACTATGATATTGAATTGATTTGTGTTCGGGCTCATGGTAGATTACTGACCTTTCCTTACTTTTGATATCCATTTGTTTATACCTCATGCTTTTCCCAATGCACCGTACTTTATAAGTTCGTTCCTTATCTTTTGGATTCATTTATATATGTCTGTTCACTGGGCTTTTTAAGCTCAGCCGCATTTTCCTTTTCCTGCGGCAAGTATCTAAGCTAGGAGCTGGGGTTGCTTTGGGGTTGAGAGTTGAGCTTGTGGAGACTTTACCCTAGTCATCGTAGATTTATTTTGCTATTGTTAGGACATTGTTTAGACTTGGATGGTTTGTTATTCATCCCTTTGAAGTATATTCTTTTCGTTGAACTTATGTTTTGGTTTAAGTCAATTCGACTTAACTCCTTTTGATTATTTATGTTTAAGACTTCCGCTGTTCACTATGTTCTTTTTGTATGCTTTGATATGTCACCATAATGTGATGCTTCTACCCTCGTCGGGTTGGGGTGTTTCAATTATGGTATCGGAGTGCAAGGTTCGACCTGTAGAGCTTAAGATATGACCTGTGAGGATTTGGGTAGACATTAGGTTTCCTTCTGCGTATTTTCCTTTCATACTTCATCTTTATTTGACCTTACAAATCGCTTTGATGATCATTCTGATGGTGTATACGCGTAGAAATCCTAATGGGAATGATATCCTTGACTTCGAGGCCATGATAGCCGCTGCTTTGGCTAATGCTCTCCCGAATCTCTCTGCTGAATTGAGGACCAGAATCGTCGATGCATCAGAAATGGTGCTGGTTCGTCGGGTGGCGGTGCTCCACCTATCGGGATGCATGGTTGGATTGAAAAGTTCACTAAGCTTAAGACTCTTTCTTTTCGATCTGCTGCCACCCCCATAGAGGCAGAAGATTGGATCACACATATGGAGAAGTTGTTCAAGATCTTGGGTTGTGGTGATGAATTCAAGACGCGTTTGGCTACCTTCAAGTTGGAAGGTGATGCATTTAATTGGTGGAAGGCGTATGTTCTGGCTAAGGGAGAGAATTTTGCTGACACTTGTGCATGGAATACTTTACGTGACATCTTCTATAAGCAGTACTTTCCTTTCTCCGAGCAGCAAAGGTATGAGCGCGAGTATGGGGCTATTCATCAGTTGGATCGGGAATCGTCTGGAGAGTATATGCAGAGGTTTATGAAGTTAGCTAGTTTTGTTGGACCGATTGCGGGTGATGCTCATAGGCAGGCTAGGCACTTTAAGTGGGGGCTGAGAAGTGGATATTAGACCGGATCGTGAATACTGATTACACCGATGTTGCACTAGTAGCGGACGCGGCCCGCAATATTGAGTTACTTCATGCTGATAGGGGTTCGAACAAGAGGGACAGGGATGGTGATCGTATTAACTACAGGGGTCGTCAGGACCAAGGTCATGAGCATAGGGGTCGTCAAGACCAGGGTGTTGAGCACAGGGTTCGCCAGGATCGGGGTTTTGATCAGAGGCGACAGGAGTACAGGGGTCAGGATCAGAGGGTTACTGGTAGGAATGGGAATGACCGTCAGGGTCATGGCAACAACAACCAGCGTCAGTACAGTGATCAGTCGACTCGGGGTTCTCAGCAGGGTCGTTCTTCAGGTTCTTCGGGTCAGAGGAGGCCTACTGAGACCTTACCTCCTCCACCTCTCTGTGCTACTTGCGAAAAGCCTCACCCGGGCGTTTGTCACAAAGCTACTGGAGGATGTTTCATTTGCGGGTCCACTAATCACAAGGTGAGGGATTATCCCCAGGAGAAACGGATTACATCAGTGAACTACGCTAAGCCAGCTCCTACTATGGGTCGTGTTTATGCTACGACGCGTGATCAGGCAGCAAACTCATCAGGTACTATTACCAACATTCTTTATATTGGTGATCGTACAGTTTTTGCATTATTTGATACCGGTTCTACACACTCCATTATATCTGTTTCATTTGCCAAGAAACTTAATATGACCCCAACACCACTAACAAATCGTATATCCATCTCAATACCAATGAAAAACCATGTACTCATTGAACATGAATATGTGAATTGTCCCTTATGGTTTGATGACCGTATTCGTCTGGCGAATTTGATCCCTATTGATATGATCGATTTTGATGTGATTTTGGGCATGGATTGGTTGGCTTCGCATAAAGCTACCATTGATTGCCATGCCAGAAATGTAATCTTCGGCGACTTGCATCAGCCTGATTTTATTTATCATGGTTCTCAACCTCTTAAATCTGCTAAAATTATTTCTGCTATGAAGGAACGAACCTTGATTTCCCATGGTTGCCAAGGTTTTCTGGCTTCTATTAAAGATACATCCTTGAAGAGTCCTAGTATTGAAAGTCTTCCTGTGGTACGAGAGTTTCCCGATATTTTCCCCGACGAACTTCCTGGTATACCTCCTACTAGGGAAGTTGAGTTTGGCATTGAGTTGATCCCAAGTGCTGAACCTATTTCCAAAGCTCCGTACCGTATGGCACCCTTAGAGTTGAAGGATTTGAAGGAACAGTTACAGGAACTCTTGGAGAATGGTTTCATCCGACCCAGTGTTTCTCCTTGGGGTGCACCTGTTTTGTTTGTTAAGAAGAAGGATGGAAGTATGCGACTGTGTATCGACTATCGTGAGCTTAACCGTATCACTATCCGTAATCGTTATCCTCTTCCGCATATCGATGATTTGTTTGATCAATTGCAAGGGGCTAAGTTCTTTTCGAAAATCGATTTAAGGTCCGGTTATCACCAATTACGTGTGAAGGAGCAAGATGTTCCTAAGACCGCGTTCTGTACCCAATATGGTCACTACGAGTTTTTGGTTATGCCCTTCGGTTTGACAAACGCTCCTGCTGTATTTATGGATCTTATGAATCGCGTATTCCACGAGTATCTCGACAAGTTCGTTATTGTTTTCATCGACGACATCCTTGTTTATTACAAGACTGAAGGAGATCATGAGCAACATCTCCGGATTGTTTTGGATACTCTTCGGCAGCAGAAGTTGTATGCCAAGTTTTCGAAGTGTGAGTTTTGGCTAAAGCAAGATGCATTCCTTGGTCATATTGTATCCACAGATGGCATCACCATGGATCCATCTAAGGTCGAGGCTATCACCAAGTGGACCAGACCTACTACTGTGATTGAGGTTAGGAGTTTTCTGGGACTTGCTGCCTATTATCGATATTTTGTTGAGGGTTTCTCACGGTTGGCGTTACCTTTGACGCAACTGATGAGAAAGGGTGAGAAGTTTGTTTGGATGGAGGAACGCGAGCAGAGTTTCGAAGAGTTGAAACAGAGATTGGTGTCGGCTCCTATTTTGACTCTTCCATCTGGTTCTGGGGGCTATCAAATTTATAGTGACGCGTCGAAGAAGGGTTTAGGCTGTGTCCTTATGCAGCACGGTAAGGTGATTGCTTATGCTTCGAGGCAATTAAAACCTTATCCTACTCATGATCTAGAGTTGGCTGCGGTGGTTTTTGCTTTGAAGATTTGGAGACACTACTTGTATGGCGAATCGTGTGATATCTTTACTGACCACAAGAGTCTCAAGTATATCTTCACCCAGAAGGAACTTAACATGAGACAAAGAAGGTGGTTGGATCTCCTTAAGGATTATGATATGAATATTCAATACCATCTGGGTAAGGCGAATGTTGTTGCCGATGCACTTAGCCGGAAGTCTGGTATGATTGCTAGTTTAGAGATTGAGCCAAGGGTTCTTCATAATTTAGAACTTTTAGATGTTGAACTTTGTGTATGAGGTTATGACGGATATTGAGCTAGTATAAAGATAGAATCCAATCTTATACTACGGATTAAGGAATCTCAAAAGGATGATGGTGAGCTTTGGGCTGTGGTTCAGAATGTTCAGGAGGGTAAGCAGTCGGAGTTCAGGGTAGATGACTCTGGTGTGGTATGGTTTGAAAATCGACTTTGTGTTCCTAATGATCCTGATTTGCGTGAGGCTGTGTTGTCAGAGGCCCATAGTTCCCCATTCACTATCCATCCTGGTTCTACCAAGATGTACAGGGATCTTAAGCAACACTTTTGGTTGAACGGCATGAAACAGGATGTAGCCCTGTATGTTGCTAGATGTATGACTTGCCAGCAGGTCAAAATCGAACATCAGAGGGCTAGTGGCTTGCTGCAACCGTTAGATATCCCTACTTGGAAGTGGGATGAGATTTCCATGGACTTTGTTACTAGTTTGCCTCTTACTCGGAAAAGACATGATGCAATTTGGGTAGTCATCGATCGTCTAACCAAATCTGCCCATTTCTTAACTATTCGTATGGATTTTCGTGTTAGCAGATTGGCGGAAATTTTTCAACAGGAGATTGTTAGACTTCATGGTACTCCGACATCTATCGTGTCAGATAGAGATCCGCGGTTTACTTCTCGTTTTTGGAAAGGCCTACATAAAGCTTGGGGTACACGTCTTAAGTTTAGCACGACTTTTCATCCACAGACAGATGGTCAGTCAGAAAGGACCATTCAGACTTTAGAAGACATGTTGAGGGCATGTCCTTTGGAGTGGACGGGAAGTTGGGACGAATACTTGTGCTTGGTGGAGTTCGCTTATAATAATAGTTGGCATGCTAGCATCAAGGCAGCACCGTATGAGCTTTTATATGGGAGGAAATGTAGAGCACCTATTTGTTGGGACGAGGTAGGTGAACATGTGATCGAGGGTCCGGAACCTATTGAGATCACTAATGAGAAAGTGGTTGTAGCCAAGGAGAAGCTGAAAGAGGCTCGCACTTGACAGAAGAGTTATGCTGATAAGCGTCGACGTGACTTGGAGTTTCAGGTTGGGGATCGTGTATTTCTGAAAGTATCGCCGTTCAGAGGTGTGAAACGTTTTGGGATCAAAGGGAAGCTTAGTCCTCGATTAATTGGACCGTTCGAGATTCTTGAACGTATTGGGGAGGTTTCTTATTGTTTGGCTCTACCTCCTCAGTTATCACATGTTCATAATGTCTTCCATGTATCTCTGCTGAGGGTATACAATTATCATCCTTTGCATGTGGCATCTTATCCGTTTGATCAGATTCAACCTGATATGTCTCTTCCGGAAGAACCCGAAGCTATTTTGGATCGACAAGATCGAGTCATGAGAAACAAAGTCATTCCATTTGTTAAGATTCTTTGGAAGAATCACCCAGAGCGTGAAGCAACCTGGGAGACCGAGGAATCGATGCGAACAAGTTATCCTCATTTCTTTTCGTAGTCTGGTACGTCTTCATTTCGTGTTCATTTCAATTTTCGAGGACAAAAATTTTCTTTTTAGAGAGGAAGAGTTGTAAAACTCAAAAATCTGAATTTCTAAATTGGGGTTAAATTTGAATTTTTATAAGTTGGTGAATTATTGATAAAATAAAAACTTTAGCTTATGTGTACCAAATAAATACATTTAAATAAACATTAGTATATATAACTTAATTAAACTAACTTAAGTAAGTATACAAATTAAATCATTGTTACAAATCTAATTCCCTAAAATAAAAGAGCATCATACGTTTTTGGATGCAATCAAAGAAGATTTCAAGCCCATAAATTTCGGCGATCAACTCTCATTTAACGCCATATGTATTAACTAAGAAATCAATCACAATTAAAAACCTCATGATTATATTGTACGCTCCTCCTAAGCTTCCCTATATAAAAATATGCGTTTCTTCTTCTGCTCTCATTCCCCATATGACATACAACAAACAAATACACACACATACAATCAGATTACTTGAAATTCTCTCTCAAAATATTCGGCTCAATATCAAGGAGAAGGAAGGCAAAAGAAGTCTTGGTGGTTCTTGTTTGGGTTGATCGCGGACTGTGGTCTCATTCCGAGAATTGTAGTTTTGGTTCGTTTGTTCTTGATCCGTCCCTCTTAATTCGACCAGAGGTAACCATAGTCGTTTTTGTGTTTATTGATTCAGATGATAGGTTTTATAGACGTAAAACATGCATGTCTAATCTTTTGGTTTCATTATGATAAGTTTATGGATGAAAACTTGTCACATAAGATCATAAAATGAGTAATCCTATATTATGTATGTCGAATGGAATTACATTGTGTTAATATTGATTGGTTCGTATGAAGAGTTTTGGGGGTGTTTATGATGAATTAATCTGTATAAAACATGTATTTTACTCTTATATACATCGGGTTAAAAAGGGTAAAAAGAATTAGGTGTTGGGTACCAAATCGGATATTTGCGCCGTTTGTGCGGAAGCGTAAATAAAATTGCGGGAAATAAATCACACAAGGATTTATAGAGGTTCGGCTATTAACGAAGCCTACGTCCTCTCTCGATGTATCTTTTTCCTTAGGCTTAAGATCAAAACCTCTACGCCTCTCTTCTATCGGTCGAGGGATTACCGTTACAAGCTCGTCTTCTATCGGTCCGAGTAAAACCGTTTTTCCTTTTCTATTGGATAAGGAATCAACCACTCTAGCTTTCTATGGGTACTAGATAAACCTCACTTAGATATCGATTGCGATTCTAACAATGCCAGATACTTGATCCTAATAACACCGAATCCAATCGATTCTTTTCTTTTACCTCTCGTGTATAATGTTGAATGTATAAACACTCAAACTAACAATATAAGCTCAATATTACAACAACAATGTAAGTATATGATTCTCAGATGTATATCTCGTTTGCTTGAAGTTGTTGTACTCAAACAATACCATAGGGATGGTATTTATAGGCATTTCCCATAAACTAGCCGTTGCTGGCTGTTTTGACTTGCTAGCGTGCGCTAGCCTTCTTTTGTAGCGTGCGCTAGATATTTCCAGTTTCAGTCCAGTAGCTTCGTTTTTTTCTTTAGCGTACATTATACCGTCTATCTTACGTACGTTATCTCACTTACTTAGCGTACGTTAACCATGATTGAGTAGCGTGCGTTAACATAATATATCCGTTGCCTTTACTTGTCAAACTATCCGTTTGATGCTTGACTTTGACATGCTTTTCCCAACGTTCGGATTGACTAGATTCAAACAACTTAGCGTGCGCTAATCATACTGTGTAGCGTGCGCTAATGATGACTTCATTGCATACGTTATTCTGTGTTTGAATTCTTCCACAACAGTAACATGGCTCGATAGCGTGCGTTAATGCTACCGCGTAGCGTGCGCTATCTCAACAGCTGACTTCACTGCAGCTTACTTCGAAACTTGGCTGGAATGTAGCTTACTCCTCGTTAGCGTTCGCTAACATACATGCCTTAGCGTGCGCTAATGCAGTCCAGATTGCAACTTTTTGCGTCTTCGTCTGCTTCGTCGTTTTGCTTCGCCTCGATGTTGTTTTGTTGTTTAGGAACTTTAATCATCAAAACATAAATTAAATAATGTGTGGAATAAATATTCCAACAATCTCCCCCTTTTTGATGATTACAAAACAACTCTTGAATTGGATAATCTGTAAAAAATAATATATGTATATTTCTACGAATCAAAGTTTTCGGCTTTGATCGTTTCGTTAGTTTCTCCAATCCTTTTCTTTTTCTTCATCTCCCTTATTTTTCAACTCCTTCGTTTTTCATTTTTCAATTTTTTCAACTCCCTCTATTTGTTTGCTTTTCGTTTCTTTTCGACTTCTTCGATTTTTTTTATTTTTTTATTTTTTTATTTTTTTTATCTCCTCTTCATCTCCTTCTCATTTTTATCTCAATTCATCTCCTTCTCCCCCTTTTTGTCTTCATCAAAAAGTAAAAGAAATATAAAGAATACCAAAAGAAATATAAATATGCATGATATCAATTTATGCATTAATAAGGGTATAAACTCCCCCTGAAAATATTATTTCCTTCTCCCCCTTTGTAAAATATCATTTGTCAAAATTTATTTTTGGGGATCCAACCGATAGTTGGTTTTTCTTTTGAAACGTAGACGATGTTTGAAACGTTTGTTCCTTTAGGAACCCAAATCCTTTTAGTTTTTATCGTCCGTCTTGGGCTTTTGCAATTGGAAATATGATGCCCGATTTTTAAACACTTTTCGCAATGGGGTATTTTAAAATTAACGGATTCATTTTTCGAACGTGGTTTGAATCCTAACCCCTCTTTATTTAGAGTATATTTTTGAACACATAAAATTTGTTCAAATTTATCGTTGCCGCACGAAAATTTCTTTGTCAAAATTTTTAGTTCATCTTGAACTTTTAAAAGATCATTTTTCAAAATATTTTCATTTTCAAGGCATTTCGAATGATCAATTTCGAAAAATTTCCCTTTTTCAAGTATTTTGGAATTTTCAATTTCCAAAGTTTTATATTTAGACTTGAGGGACTTAATTTCATTTAAAGCATTTTGATAGTCCGTATGTAGTAACTCGAATGCTTCAAAAAGTTCGTCGTAAGAATTACTTACTTGGCTTTCGACGTCGCTATCGTCGAATGAACTCCGGGCCATGAGCGCGAGATTATTTTGTTCAAGAAAATATTCATTGGGATCTTCGTCGCTCCATGTTGCGATTAGAACCTCCTTTTGCTTTACTCGACAGTTCTTAGCAAAGTGGCCTGGTTTACCACATAATCGACAAGTGTTGTCGAATTTCTTAGGTTCGCCCGCTTGAATGTCCTTCTTTCTCCGGTTTAATAAGTGTTGGAACTTTTTAATATTTTTGGCATAATATGCCATTTCTTCGTCGCTTTCGTCCACCGGGGTTTCTTCTTTCTTTTTCGACATTTTAGCCTTGAAGGCTATCGACCTCTCCTTTGGTTTTGGTTTGGCATTCCGAGATTTTAGAACAATCTCGTAGTTGATAAGATAACCAACGAGAGCACTAAAATCGAGAGTATTTAAATCTTTGGATTCCATTATTGCCGTAACCGTACCGTCCCATTCTCGAGGTAGTGATCGGAGAATTTTCTTTACTTTCTCACTACTTGAAAGTGGTTTTCCAAAACATGCTAATCCATTAGTGATGACCCAAAATCGGTCGAGCATAATCGAGATGGATTCGTCGTCCTTCATTTGGAATAATTCATATTCGTGAAGGAGCATGTTTATCTTCGTCTCCTTGACTTGAGACGTACCTTCGTGTGTTACCTCAAGCATTTTCCAGATTTCTTTGGCACTATCACACGATGATATCCGGTTATGTTCTTCCGGATTTAAGGCACAATAAAGAAGTTGAGTTGCCTTACAATTGAAATGGTCGTTTTTCCAATCGGAGTCGTCATATTCTTCAAAATTTTTAAGCGTACCGTTGGAATTCATTGGGATTTTTGGACCAAGACAAATCACTTTCCAAAGTTCGATGTCGTAAGCTCGAATGAATATCAACATCTTCTTCTTCCAAGTCATGAAGTTCGCGCCATCAAAAAATGGTGTTCGGTTGAGAGCAAGGCCTTCGGCTGGAGAGATTTGAAACGCCATTTTGGATCTTCTCCTCGGATGTTAAGCCGCGTATTGGAGAACCGCTCCGATACCAATTGTTGGGTACCAAATCGGATATTTGCACCGTTTGTGCGGAAGCGTAAATAAAATTGCGGGAAATAAATCACACAAGGATTTATAGAGGTTCGGCTATTAACGAAGCCTATGTCCTCTCTCGATGTATCTTTTTCCTTAGGCTTAAGATCAAAACCTCTACGCCTCTCTTCTATCGGTCGAGGGATTACCGTTACAAGCTCGTCTTCTATCGGTCCGAGTAAAACCGTTTTTCCTTTTCTATTGGATAAGGAATCAACCACTCTAACTTTCTATGGGTACTAGATAAACCTCACTTAGATATCGATTGCGATTCTAACAATGCCAGATACTTGATCCTAATAACACCGAATCCAATCGATTCTTTTCTTTTACCTCTCGTGTATAATGTTGAATGTATAAACACTCAAACTAACAATATAAGCTCAATATTACAACAACAATATAAGTATATGATTCTCAGATGTATATCTCGTTTGCTTGAAGTTGTTGTACTCAAACAATACCATAGGGATGGTATTTATAGGCATTTCCCATAAACTAGCCGTTGCTGGCTGTTTTGAAATGCTAGCGTGCGCTAGCCTTCTTTTGTAGCGTGCGCTAGATATTTCCAGTTTCAGTCCAGTAGCTTCGTTTTTTTCTTTAGCGTACGTTATACCGTCTATCTTACGTACGTTATCTCACTTACTTAGCGTACGTTAACCATTATTGAGTAGCGTGCGTTAACGTAATATATCCGTTGCCTTTACTTGTCAAACTATCCGTTTGATGCTTGACTTTGACATGCTTTTCCCAACGTTCGGATTGACTAGATTCAAACAACTTAGCGTGCGCTAATGATGACTTCATTGCATACGTTATTCTGTGTTTGAATTCTTCCACAACAGTAACATGGCTCGATAGCGTGCGTTAATGCTACCGCGTAGCGTGCGCTATCTCAACAGCTGACTTCACTGCAACTTACTTCGAAACTTGGCTGGAATGTAGCTTACTCCTCGTTAGCGTGCGCTAACATACATGCCTTAGCGTGCGCTAATGCAGTCCAGATTGCAACTTTTTGCGTCATCGTATGCTTCGTCGTTTTGCTTCGCCTCGATGTTGTTTTGTTGTTTAGCAATTTTAATCATCAAAACATAAATTAAATAATGTGTGGAATAAATATTCCAACATTAGGGTTTATGTGGATGTTTTGATTGGGACAGTTTTGATAGTCGAATTTTTATGCATCACATAACGAGTTTCATAAATGTTCTATTCGGGATTTTTGCTCTAAAACTCAGTTTAGGGTCTTAGTAAAGTATTTCAATTGGTTTGGACGGATTTAAGCATGATTTAGTCCTATTTGTGAATTTTATGAGACGATATGTCAAAACTGTGTTTGCAGAATTTGATTTCAGTCGTGGTTTATGATATTTCATGATGAAACCATAAGGAGTTAGGATCTATCCTTTTACAGGGGTAATATTTGGGTTATGTGTTACTCCCTGGAGTTTTTATGGATTTTTCTAAAGTTCTGAAATGGGTTAGTTTAAGGCAAACTTTTTGGGTACAACTGTAGGTCGGTTTTCTGAATAGTCTGAGTTTGAGTATTTTTCATGTGGGGGTAAGCTAACTAATAAATTATGGGAAAACTCGTGTGGGTTCTAAAGACATTTAAGTACCTGTGTGAATTTTTGTAAATTTTAATTCTGAGTTCTGATGTGGTTCAAAAATTCATCAAGTTGTGACATGTTCGTAGTTAAAAGCTGATAAAAAGGTTAAAAGGCTAAATAAGGGTTATATGTGTATTATTAAATTTACGGGTTGAACTTATCATTTTATAAACTAAAGGGATTAACTTGTGAAACTATGTAACTTTATGATACTTACATTTTATACCCTAACCGTACAATATTTGAACTATAAACCCTAAACTTATATAATTATCATTATGAACCATAAACTATTAATATTATCACGTTTGATACCTTAAATTGATTAAATGATAACTTTGGATATTAATGACTAATGTTGTAAATCTGGGAACCTTCTAAATAACTTACTATTTATAGAAGTATACTAAAATGAGTAACCTAATTCAAATTGAACTTAAAGTAATACTTGGTATTTAATTCGTATAGGTTCCGTGAAGCGGGAGTGATCCATCTCGTGTGACCTTTCTTTCCTTTTGATTGCTTTGAATAAGGTACAGATATTCTGACCTTATCTCTTAAGGTTTCTCATGATTCGTTCACAACAGTTTTATATTAGTTTTGATTATGATGCCTTTGATCTGAGCCTTCTTATTATGGCTTTCTTAGTTGATCTATGCCTTTGCTATGCTCCCTTAGATTTGTAAACTTTTGATATGAACCTTTGATATGAACTTTGATATGATATGACATTTGAACCCTTCAGTTTGATACCCGAGCCAAGTTCGTTTCCTAGCCATGAAGGTAACATTGCCGTGTCATTGATGCACCAATGGCACGACTCTAGTGTGGTTGAGTGATGTTCCACACCGTCCCATTTTGTTATGATATGTGCACTTTATATTTGTTATGGCCAATACGATTGTTCGGGGGCATATGGATGCATCCTAGGTTCGATTTGTATTTGATTGGATATGACATGATTATGATATGATATGTTCGGTGATTGATGCTTGTGTGCAATACACGTCTTTCACATGTTCGGGAGTTAGCTACTCCATGGTTACTATGATATTGACTTGATTTGTGTTCGGGCTCGTGGTAGATTACTGACCTTTCCTTACTTTTGATATCCATTTGTTTATACCTCATGCCTTTCCCAATGAACCGTACTTTATAAGTTCGTTCCTTATCTTTTGGATTCGTTTATATATGTCTGTTCACTGGGCTTTTTAAGCTCAGCCACATTTTCCTTTTCCTGCGGCAGGTATCTAAGCTAGGAGCTGGGGTTGCTTTGGGGTTGAGAGTTGAGCTTGTGGAGACTTTACCCTAGTCATCTTAGATTTATTTTGCTATTGTCAGGACATTGTTTAGACTTGGATGATTTGTTATTCATCCCTTTGGAGTATATTCTTTTCATTGAACTTATGTTTTGGTTTAAGTCAATTCGACTTAACTCCTTTTGATTATTTATGTTTAAGACTTCCGCTGTTCACTATGTTCTTTTTGTATGCTTTGATATGTCACCATAATGTGATGCTTCTACCCTCGTTGGGTTGGGGTGTTTCACTTTACGTACGTTAAGGATCTAACGTATGTTAGCACGTCATGTTTTACGTATGTTAGTGGGTGCGGGTTTAAATACCCAGGAGTTGACCGAGATCATCCAGTTTTCTTCCTTCTTCCTCTCTTCCGCGGTCTGGGTTATTCTTAGCGACTTTGGGCGATTTTTGACTCGTCAACATTCAAGTTATCATATTCCTTAGAGTTCTGGTGTAGATTAACAACACCAATCCATCTTCTTCGTCTTTGAATCGAGGTTATTTTCTAGAACCCAAGATTTTCTGGGATTTGGGGGTTTCTTCGTAAATTCTCTGATTTAGTCGTAGTTATGGTGGAATTGTGTTGAGTATGGATTATCTACTTCCTGAAAACACATTTATTCATGAAGCATACAAGTTACCCTTGAAGGAAACCCTTTTATCGATAATATACAGATCCTTTTTAAAGTTCCTTAAAACATTCACATTGCACATATAATCAATTACCACCTATTACTTCTACGAAACATGAAATGTATGGGAAAGATACTTGCCTCGATACCACGAACAATGGAACAACGAACGAACACGGTCGGGTAGCCCTCGAACTTCCAAGAACAACCAAGAACTCGACAACCCCAATAATACTACGAAAATAACATCACCACGAATCAATAACACTAATCGGAATCCGAATCGACCCGAAAACAACAACGATCCAAGGGTTTTTCCAAGGAAATCAAGAATCAAGTTCCGGGTGATAAAAATCAATAAACGAGTTACAAAATACGAAGATCATGAGCAAGACAACAAGAATTCCATAATCAAATCATCAACCATGGATTAATTCGAAGAATCACGAAGAAACTCCCAAAAATTACACAACTAGGGTTCTAAGGAAGAAAATACCTCGATCCGATGAATAACAAGGATTTGATGATGATAAAATTGACAAGAATCTTCCAAAATGCCTAGAAATCGAGTGGAATCGACCAAGAAATCCACTTCCCAAACTTCCCGTCTGGCAGACGCGATAAGAAGTGAAAAAATGAAGCAAATGAGGTCTGGCCCGTCGCCAGGCCTATATATGGCTGAGCGCGTTACGGCCGTAACCGGCAGCTCATTACGCCCGTAACTCGATCAACCCCGATTACGCACATACCGGCTGCCAACTTACGTACGTGCCGAGCACCCCTTACAGCCATACTCGGCGTAGCGTTACGGCCGTAACCAAGTCCCCAGGTCTACAGCCCAAAATCTGTTGGCGCGTTAAGGCCGTAACCGGCCCAAGCCTTGCGACCGTAACGCAGCATTATGATCATAACAGGACAACCCTTACGGCCTTAACCGAGTTCCCCCAGGCCAAGATATGCGGGCGTCTTACGGGCGTGACTCGGCCCAACGGACCATCTGACTGCCCGGCTAGATGCTCGTTGACGTCTCGGTCACACTAACGCACTGACTATGATTCAAAACAATAACGAGCAGGCTATAAAACTCAACATACCACAATACAGGCACACGATACCAAAGATATGGACGACAACAAACTGCTTGACCGAAGAAAGTTCAACAAAACCGGAACGAAGATCTCGGGTATTATATTTTTCGTACGAGGTACGGGCATTACGAGTTTGTGGTTATGTGACACAGGAACGATGGACTCACCGTTTGGGCTAACCAATGCGCCGACAGTATTTATACACCTGATGAATAAGATATTTATCGAGCATCTAGATAAGTGTGTAGTCATTTTTATAGATGATATCTTAGTCTATTCTCGTGATGACAGGGAACACGCTCAGCATTTGCGACTAGTGTTGGAGTTTTTGAGGACTCAGCGCCTATATGCAAAGTTCTCGAAGTGTGAGTTTTGACTGAAGGAAGTTATGTTTCTCGAGCATGTGATCTCAGCTGGGGGTCCGTGTAGATCCCCATAAGATCAAGCCAGTGTTAGATTGGACACCGCCTAAGAATGTGAAGGAGGTACTTAGTTTTTTGGGACTTGCGGGTTATTGTAGACAGTTCGTCGAGGGGTTCTCTAAACTTGCTCGACCACTTACTCAGTTACTCCAAATGTCCGAAAAGTTCGAATGAAATGACGAGAGGCAACATAGTTTTGAGGAACTAAAAAGGCATTTGATTACGGCGCCGATGCTAGCCTTGCCTCAAAGGAATGGTGGGTTTTCGGTTTATAGTGATGCTTCAGGCCTGGGACTCGGGTGTGTTCTCATGCAGCACGATAGGACTATAGCTTTTTGCGTCGCGGCAGTTGAAACCGTATGAAATGAATTATCCTACTCATGACCTAGAGTTAGCTGGATTGGTGTTTGCACTGAAGATTTGGCGCCATTATTTATATGGTTCTCAGTGCCGGATTTATACTGATCATAAGAGCTTGAAATACATTTTCAACCAGAAGGAACTGAATATGAGATAGCGTCGTTGGTTACAATTAATAAAGGACTATGACTTGGAGATCCTTTATCATCCGTGGAAAGCCAATGTTGTGGCGGACGCATTGAGTCAGAAGCCGGCATCACTTCAAATGCTTGAAGTTCTCACGCCACAAGCAAATATTCGACAGGAGCTTATTGAGCAGGGAATCGAGGTATGGGTTCAGCGGGTGCAGGGTCAGTTTTGCACCCGCGAGATTACTTCGTCCTTAGTTGATGACATCAAATGAGAGTAGATGAATGACCCTATGATCAGTCAACTGAAGCCTGATGCAGAAAAAGGGGCAAGCCCCCGACTTTATGGTTCATGAGGACGACAGTTTGAGATTTCCAGGGAGACTCTGTGTTCCGAATGATTTAGACTTGAGGCAGAAAACACTTCGAGAATCTCATGCTACACCTTACTCCATCCACCCCAGAATGAGTAAGATGTATAAAGACCTTAAGAGGAATTTCTGGTGGAATAATATGAAGAAGGATGTCACTAATCTCGGAGCACAGTGTTTGACGTGCCAATAAGTCAAGATTGAGCATCCGAGACCATATGGGCTATTGAAGCCGCTCCCTATTCGCGAGTGGAAGTGGGAAGATATTTCTATGGATTTTATCACCGGGATGTCGAGAACGAAAATCGAAATGAATATGATTTGGGTGATTGTCGATCGACTAACCAAATCAGCGCATTTTCTTGGTATTAAGGATACTTGCGGACCAGAGAGGCTGGCTCGGACATTTATAGCAGAGATAGTATGGCTACACTGTCACATCCCGGGACCCCTCCGCCGTAGCATGATATTGTCCGCTCTAGGCGCTCTCCTCTGAGCCGGCCCTCACGGTTTTGTTTCTGGGAACCCAGCGAGCAGCTTCCCATGAGGTCACCCATCCTGGGATTGCTCTCGCCTCGAGCACGCTTAACTTCGGAGTTCTCATCACTCCGAAGCCACTGGGCTCACAAAAGGCCTCATACTATAAGGAGTCCGGCACACACATATAAGGCACTTCGCCCGCTCTCTGCTAGTCGGTGTGGGATATCACAATCCGCTCCTCCTCAAAGGACCCGACGTCCTCGTCGGCATATTCGCACGACACGGCAGAGTGGCTCCGATACCAAATTGTCACATCCCGGGACCCCTCCGCTGTAGCATGATATTGTCCGCTCTGGGTGCTCTCCTCTGAGCCAACTTTCACGGTTTTGTTTCTGGGAACCCAGCGAGCAGCTTCCCAGGAGGTCACCCATCCTGGGATTGCTCTCGCCTCGAGCACGCTTAACTTCGGAGTTCCCATCACTCCGAAGACACTGGGCTCCCAAAAGGCCTTATACTATAAGGAGTTCGGCACGCACGTATAAGGCACTTCGCCTGCTCTCTGCTAGTCGGTGTGGGATATCACATACACAGTACACCTAAGACTATTGTCCCCAATCGGGATGGCCATTTCGTGTCGCATTTTTGGCAACTGGTCCATCAGGCTTTGGGATTGAGTACATCTTTTCATCCGCAGCCAGACGATCATACGGAGCGGACGATTCAGACGTTGGAGGATATATTGCGGGCATGTGCCCTAGACTGGAGTAGTGATTGGGAGTTGCATCTACCGTTGATTGAGTTTACTTACAATGATAGTTGGCACGCATGGATCAAGATGGCAACTTATGAAGCATTATATGGTAGACGGTGTAGATCCCCACTCTGTTGGGATGAGGCGTCGGAGCTAGTCGGAACGGAGCCGGATATGTTGATGGAAACCAGAGAGAAGATTTCTATCATTAGAGACAGATTGTTGACTGATCAGAGTCGACATAAATCTTATGCTGATAATTGTCATTGACCCTTGGAGTTTGAGGTGGGAGACCATGTTTTACTCAAGGTATCACCGACGAGAAGGGTTTACCATTTTGGGAAGAAGGGGAAGATTATCCCGAGATATATTGGGCCATTTGAGATTTTAGACAGAGTCGGTTAGCTGGCTTACCGGTTGGCGTTACCTCCAGCCCTCAGTCAGGTTCATAGTGTGTTTCACGTTTCTGAGTTGAAAAAGTACGTCCCGGACCCGAGTCATATCATCGATTATGGGGATATTGAGATAGCGGACGATGTCACATTTGAAGAAAGGCCGGTAAAAATCCTTGAGCATCGTCATAAACAACTTCGAAATAAAACCATTCTGTTGGTTAGGGTTCAGTGGTCGAGGCATGGAGTTGAGGAAGCGACTTGGGAAACCGAAGATAGTATGCACGCTAAATATCCGGAATTATTTACTTCATACGTTTTGGGACGAAATTTATTTCTAAAGGGGGAGAATGTAATATCCGTACTTTTCAATTTTTAGTAATTTCTATTTTCAGCGACTCGCTTGTGACTATTTTTGACATTTTGAGAATGTCTAATTCTGCGTATTTTGGCATCCGAGCATGTTTCGGAATTGTTACTCGATTTTGGGCATTTTAGTAATTTTTCCTCTTGTTGACTCATTTTGTGCGTTTGTTGTGCGAAACTGTCATTTTGAGCCTTGTGCAAGTTTGTTTAATGTTGTTAGACATGTTATGAGCCTTGGCACAGTTCGTTTCTGTACCGTGTTTTTCGGTTATTTTGGGTCGTTTTGTAAAAGTTTAGGGAAAATACTTTCATGGTCGTATTCCAAACCTTCGGGTAATCAAAATCGAGTTTTCTTTTAGCGCTTTAGTTCGCCGCTTCGAACTCCTTGTATTGGTGTCTGCGTATTTTGTTGATCGTCGCGTTCGGTTCTTCGTATCATTTCTGCACAGTTGTTGGCTGACGATGGTTCTGCACTGTAACTCTAATGTACGTTAAGGACAATGCATAACGTATGTTATGTTGTATTCTTAACGTACGTTAGCCCCTTCTGCAGCGTACGTGTGGGTCTTTAGGGATTCGGGCAGTGAGCTCTGCTAGTCCCTTACGTACATAAAGGGGTATGCTTTACGTACGTTAAAGAGCTAACATATGTTAGCACTTCCTGTTTTACGTACGTTAGCGGGCGCGGGTTTAAATACCCAGGAGTTGACCGAGATCGTCCATTTTTCTTCCTTCTTCCTCTCTTCCGCTGTTTGGGCGATTCTTAGCGAGTTTGGGCGATTTTTGACTCTTCAACATTCAAGGTATCATCTTCCTTGGAGTTCTGGTGAAGATTAACAACACAAATCCATCTTCTTCGTCTTTGAATCGAGGTAATTTTCTGGAACCCTAGATTTTCCGGGATTTGGGTGTTTCTTCGTAAATTCTCTGATTTAGTCTTAGTTACGGTGGAATTGTGTTGAGTATGGATTATATACTTCCGATACATATTTTTCCTCCGAGATTATTGGTGTATTCTTGGAATTGTTGAGAATCGAGAGGGTTTTGGTTGTGATCCGCCTTCGTTGAATATGTTGTTGAATTACATGTATCGTAGGCGGGGTTTTCGGGCGTGTTGCAATCTAAATTCCAGTCGTGTTGATTATTGATAGTCGTTTTACGAATCATCCAGTTTCGAAGCCTCCGAGTTCCTTCATCGGTGGACGTTTACCGTTTCAAAACTATCCATCATGTCTCAAAGACAAGTAATTCTTACGAACTTACAATCTTCCATGTGCAAAGTGATGTATTTGAGTGTTTATGTTTATTCCGGGAGGGTCCAACGGGGCCTCGGAGGGATCCACGCATGGTTGGGTCCACGAACTTTTAGGTTAACCACTCCGGGAGGGTCTATCGGGGCCTCAGAGGGATTTGCGCATGGTCGGGTCCATGGTTAATGTAACATCCCCAAAATCTTGGGTAGCTACAGCGCCGTGGAACCCTCGTGGGACCCACCAAGCTAGGTTATTCGACTTACCTCACAAGAACTTTGGTAAAAATAACAATATTGAAATTGATAATAAATTTTCATAATGCGAACAGGAAAGTCGAAGTACACACGATTTTAAAATTTAATACATGCTTTTTACTTCCGCAATAAATGCCAAGGAAAATTTAACTCTATCCAGTCGCCGTTATCAAGCATGCCCCGTCCCTTCACATTCCCAAGCCTGTATTTCTGAAGTTCCTGCAACTGGCAAATATAACAATAACAGCCCATACCCGGGTCAGTCATAACACATCACAACAATATGTTCATATGTACAAATTTTGCAGCTCTAAAAGTATCAGCTCACAACACATATCACATATACATACAATAATACATAAGCACCTATCCCCAATATCCTGATAGTGCAATTTCCGCCACCCCCAATATCCGGGTGCACACCCCCAATATCCGGGTGCGGAACGAACGCTCGTTATAAATTTCTCTTTGTTCCCACTGGAACAGCATAACTTTGCATCTCTTCACATTCATCACATAATACACAGATTCACAACATCACAATTGGTATAACATAATCAATACACAATGAACACATAAAATTGCAATAATGCTAGGGCCGAACAAGTTGAACGAACTTGCCTTGTGAGCCTTTGATAAGGTGATTCCAATTAAATCTCGAGAGTTCGGTCGTCCGCTCCTAGGCAAGGTTTCGACCTCCTAATAATATGCTATTAGCATTTTGTTAAGACGTCCCAATTTAATTTAACGGCTTGCCCTTTATTTTATATTTTACCAAATTTCAAACAAAATCATCATCTAAAAATTAAGTGCCTTGGTAAATAGCTCTTAGACATCATCCTTGAATATTTGAAAGAATATTTTTAACAATTTATAATATAAACATTACTTATACGGTTTTAAATCAAATGATAATTTTTTTAATTTATTTAACAAAGTAACCTTGAGAATGATTTCAGTTTATTGACCTCAAGTATTCAGAAAGCTAATATTTAATAACTTGAGTTGAAAGAAAAAGTCTATTTCCTCCATTTCCAATGTTCCTAAGAATAATAATGAATCATTTATTCTGGTTTAATTATTTTATTTTTGCATATCTAGAAAATAATACTTAAAATTGCCGTTAAAAATCTAAGTACGTCATAAGGGTGGATACTTAGTTCGATTGTTCATATGGTCTATTATCATTAAATTATTCAAGTCTAATTAACACGGAAACAGGGTCGGAAATTTTATCATTTCCAAAAACTAAAACAAAAATAAATAAATGCAGATAAATGCGTCAAGAGAAAAACGCATGAAATGGAATCGAAGAATGATTTACGGATCAGAAGTTATTCGCGATTTAAGTTACATTTCTACAATTAAAATCAGCATTGATTTGTCCAAAAATGACTCGTTTTACATGTCTGAATGATGTCTAATCTGAGATTAAAAAATTTATTGTTTTAGTGATGTATTTTATATACAAAACGCACGAATAAGATATCAAAAACTACTTACGGATTGGTAGATAATCGAACTCAAAGATAGCACCTCGATCTGGATTTCAGAAATTCACTGGAGATTTTAATCGGACAGGTTCCAGTTAGTTCGTCGGGAAAGCTGGTCTGACTCGCCAGAAAACGACCCTGTATGGATGACAAAATGGACTCCAATAGGAAATTTAGAGGCATATATTTATAGAGGATAATTATCCAAATACTGATACGTAATTGTGGCAAAGAAATAGAGTGTCAGAGGTCTAAATTTATAAGCCACAAAACAGATGCACAGTCAACTACGCGGATGACATCAGTCTTGACCCAGCCGCCCTACGTAAGCACGTACGTCACGCTGTCGCGTCACTGTCGGCAGCCCTGGCCGAGCCACATGCGTGGGCCCCTGCCGAGTTACTATCGGCAGTCCTGGCCGAGCCACGTGCGTGGGCCCCTGCCGAGTCACTGTCGGCAGCCCTGGCCGAGCCACGTGCGTGGGCCCCTGCCGACTCACTGTCGGCAGCCCTGCCGAGCCACATGCGTGGGCCCCTGCCGAGTCACTACCGGCAGCCCTGGCCGAGCCACGTGCGTGGGCCCCTGCCGAAAGCTTCCTGACGCCTGCCGACCGCTGACGCACGCAGTGACGCACTATGCTCGGCAGTTGGCAGTCTCCACTAAATCAATCATAACTTTTTCGTTAAGACTCCGATTGACTCATCGTTTGAACCGATGGAAAGTTAGCTCAATTATCTATAATGATGTTAATTTTTAGAATTTTACAACATCCCAAAAATCCGTGGTGATTTTTCAAAGTTGATACTTGTCCACGATACTTCCCAGAAAATATCCAAATATATGTTTTAAAATTGATTATGTAGTAATTCATCAAGATGTAACTTTTATAGATAATTTAACTAATTATTGGCATATAATAGTTGTTACTTTATAATTTATATAATATAAAATACTGGGATTTTGCATACTCTCCCTCTAAAAATTAAGTTTTTTCCCGAAACTTGGAAGGAGGTTATCATCATTAAGTCATTCTCGAGTACATTTCCCAAGCTTCGCTGAAAACTCCTATTGGAGAATACGACGTTGCGCACCGCCGGGTTCTATCGTGGATTTTCCGATGATTAATGGATAATGCTATTCGATTCCTTTAAAATATCAAGTACAACATCAATAGGGAGCTCATCAATTATCACATAAATAGTAAAGGCATCAAGTATAACATTGATAGCAGTAAATATACCAAGCATATTATCACATTGCGTCTTTCAAAATTATCTCATCCATTCTTAAAATGGTAACAATCTGAGTATTAAATACTCTCCCTCTAAAAATTAAGTTTCAACCCGAAACTTATGTTTGGAACAACTCGGGGTACCGATTATGCATTGCTTCTTCGGTTTCCCAAGTGGTTTCTTCAACTCCATGGTGTGACCACTGGACTTTAACTAGAGGAATATATTTATTTCTTAATTTCTTTATACGATAATCTAAAATCGCGATAGGTTTCTCTTCGAATGTAGTAACTTCTGCAATATCTAGAGATTCGTGATTTAGCTTGCGGCTGGGATCATGGACATATCGCCGTAGCTGCGATACGTGAAATACATTATGGACTCCTTCTAGAGAGGGCGATAGAGCTAAGCGATAAACTAAGTCTCCAATACGTTCGACAATATCAAAGGCTCCAATGAAACGTGGGCTCAACTTGCCTTTCTGTCCGAAGCGGCGAATGCCTCAAGTAGGGGACACCTTGATCCACACGTGATCGCCTACTTCAAATTCTAACGGTCGCTGGCGGTTATCCGCATATGACTTTTGTCGACTTTGAGCAGCTTGCATGTGGTTGCGCACTAGCTCCGTAGCGACTATATTAGGAGTATCGTTCCAACATAAGGGTGATCTACATTTCCTGCCATATAATGCTTCGAATGGTGCTATTCCAATACTAGCATGCCAACTGTTATTATAAGCAAACTCCACTAGTACAAGATGATTGATCCAATCTTTACCCCAATCAAGGACACCAACTCGTAGCATGTCTTCTAGGGTTTGGATAGTACGTTCAGTTTGTCCATCAGTTTGAGGATGGTGGGCAGTGCTAAAGTTTAGTCGTGTGCCCAAAGCTCTATACACTGCTTTCCAAAATCGTGATACAAAATGCCCGTCTCTATCAGAAACAATAGATTTAGGCATTCCATGCAACCGAACGATCTCACGAATGAATAGTGCTTCTAACCTGTTGGCTCCAGACACTTTAGGTATAGCGAGGAAGTGTGCAGATTTCGTAAGTCTATTAACAATGACCCAAATTGTATCCTTCCCACCCCTTTTTGTTGGAAGACCGGTGACGAAGTCCATCAAGATATCCTCCCATTTCCACTCGGGTATCAGGACTGATTGCATTACTCCTATGGGCCTCTTGTGTTCGATCTTCATGTTCTGGCGTGTCATGCACCGAGCTACAAATCCAGCTACATCGCGCTTCAAGTTTGGCCACCAGTAGTGTTGCTTGAGATCTTTATACATTTTGTTCATGCCAGGATGAATAAAGTATGGCGTAGCATGGGCTTCTTTCAATATCGCCTGCTTGAGCTGGTGGTTAGAAGGAATGCACATTCGATTTCGAAACCTTAGGATTCCATCCGAATGAATGACGAAGTCTAGCGATTTTCCTAATGGAATATCTTCAATAATGCCTTGTATTTTGGGATCGTCTGCCTGTTTTTGAAGAATTTCATCCAACAATGATGATCGCAGGTTCATGGTGCATAGTTGTCCTTGCTCATCCTGAATCCATATTTCAATGTCGTTCTTTGTTAACTCGTGTTGCAACTCGATTTGTGATGTCAATCAGGTTAGCGTATGTTGTTGAGTGATTTTCCGGCTGAGAGCATCAACAACTATATTAGCCTTCCCTGGATGATACTGGATATCCATGTCGTAGTCCTTGGTGAGTTCCATCCACCTCCTCTGTCGCATGTTTAACTCCTTCTGTGTGAAAATATACTTGAGACTTTTGTGATCCGTGAATATTTGACAAGTGACTCCATATAAGTAGTGTCTCCAAATCTCCAAGGCGTGCACCACAGCAGTAAGTTCCAAGTCGTGAGTGGGGTATTTGATTTTGTATGGTTTTAATTGTCGAGATGCATATGTGTTGGCCACTAAGTATACCGAATATATCTTGGAAAGTGTTTAAGCAACAACCTGTACGATTTTCAAATAATAGTGCGTAGCGGAAGTCTTGAACCACTAAGTTGTTGTAAATACAGCAACTAGGTTTTCTCCTGTTTGCTTGGTGCGTACAGGGTATGCAGTGTATACTTGTAAAATAATCACAGTAATGAAAACAGTAAGATACGGAAGGTAAATGACACAATATTTAAAGTGGTTCGAGGTAAACCCCTCTACGTCCACTGGTCCTCCACATAGGAGTGAAAATATTTATTATAAACACTACGTATCTATAATCAAACCTATCCTTATATCGCTCACACAGATTGATACAAAAACTGTCGCTTTCAACCGTTCACACAGATTGGTCAAAGCTAACTCTTGACTTGCTTCTTCACACAGAGTTACAAAGCTTCGTCCTATTTGTCCGACACGGGTCGGAATAACTTCTTTAGTTCACACAGAACTAGGTTTTTTCTCGAAGGTAAAAGGTAAAGTAACCATGTAAGAACAGCAACTTGACTATGAAGATCTTGAGCTGATGATGGCTGTTCTTGATTGATTGAGTATATTTCTTCTTTTCAGATATGAATGATACTAGAAGAAATGTACTCTGCTCTTGTAAGCTTGATCTGATGATAATGAATATTCAGTTGATAGATCATTCGCATATTGCTTATAAGCTTGTATATCTTGGATGAACTGATCATCCAGCTCTGGGGTTTAAATAGCCTTTGGAATAGATCCATTGGGAATAGATCCATTGAGCAAAAAGTCCATTCCAACGGGATGATTGACTTGTACAGAACAAGATCCGGATTTTGTTCCTAGTCTGAAGATCTCTGTCGGCTTAGTATTTAAATACTTTATCCACACTACTACAAAAACAAGCAAAGAGATCCAGACTAAAAGACCCGTTGATAAAGATAACGGGTCTCTTTAATATAAGAGAACTGATATTATAAACAACAGGTCTCTTATATGTCAAATGGGCCCGTCATTTTTTTGTGAGAGACTTAAGAGACCCGTTGTTTTTATTGACGAGTCTCTAATGTGTAAGAAATAAGAGACCCGTTGCTTTTGTTGATGGGTCTCTAAAGTGTAAAAACTTAAGAGACTTATTGTTTAACCCAACCGGTCTCTTCTTTTCTTCTTCATATTAGGGCTAACACTTGCCAAATACACGATATCACCGCGGTCTTGTTCCTTTAAGCGGCACAAAGAAAACCCTTCTTCTGCAAGAGGTCGCTATTATCCCCTCGGAGTGCCTCCGCAACAATATCGCCGGGTTCTCGACCCATTTGATGAAGCGTATACAAAGAGGACCCTTTCGAGGCATCTCCATCTTGCTCCTTCTTTCTACCCGATCTCCCACCTTCTTTCTCCCCTTCTTCGGCTTTTCCATCTTCGCCTGAGTTTCGTCGTGACCGCCATCTTCTGTTGATTGCTTTGATCGCTTGAAAGTATAGTTCGCGCCGTTATGCTCAACTTCAAATCTTCAGATATTTATAGATGTAGATCTTTGAGCTTCCTTTATAGCCATTGCAAATCTGTAACAAATACGTCCGTTGGAGTAATAGACTTCTTTGTTTTTCTAACTGAACTTTGCAAGGCTGGATTCCCTTATTTTAATCCATTTCCGACCATTGTGAAGACTTCCATGTGATGGCGCCGAATCTTTTGATTTTAATTTGATTAAAGTCTTCATAGGTGGGTTTGGATGATTTATTTAATTTATATCCTTCTGGGAATCTCTCCAATCTGTCCCTTATCATCCGCATGTGACTTTCTTATTCAACACATGCTGACATGGACAGGCTTACTTGGCTGATGACTTATATGATCTTTATAAGTCAATCTGTCTGATATGCAGTCAAACTTCTCTGTCGTCGGACTTCTCTAATGATGACTTCTCTGATGTCCTTTCAAGACTTCTCTGAAGTCTTCTGACCTGATGAACTTGACTGATCTGATGGTCAAACTTCAGATGACTTGGGCTCCGCCTGATCACTTGACTGCAGTCTGGTCAAACTTCTCTGATAAAATTTGTTGACCAGAATTTCTCTGATTTTCACTTGATTGTGACTCGGCTTTTTATAGAGTTTGGTCAAGACCTATGTGATGATACTTGTCTGACCGAAACTTCTCTGATGTACTTAACTGTACTTTGTACTTAGCCGATTTTAAGCCTAACTTAAATGGCCTATAGAAGATATTCATTTTGGTTCTTCTTTATATTTTGCCAAGTATCAATCTTAACTCAATTTGGCTTATGGAAGATACTCATTTGGTTCTTCCTTACATTTTGCCAAGTAATAAACATATATTTGAATAAACAAGCATAATGATGACATCATCAAAATCTAACAAGTATTCCTAACAAATTCCCCCTATTTTGATGATGGCAAAACTTAAGCAATTATTCAAATGAATAACAGGTCTGCACATAGTCAAGTGCAAGACACAAACTAAAATGCAGTGTTCAACTCGTGGTTGTCATTCAAATGAATGTTATATATTTCTCTGAATTGTTTACAAGTACATAGGCTTTAAATGATCAAACAAAATACAGAAAAATTCTATAAAATAAGAATTTTACAGGTAAGTTACAGAAATAGTAAATTACAAAAAAAAATCTATCTGCCTCTGCCTATTCTGATAGGTTGCTTGGAAGGCCTAATAGGCTTTGCACCAATTGGTCTCTTGTTGACAGGTGCTAGGCCATACTTCCTTCTGATAACAAGGGAGGCAAACTCTTGTTCTTCATTGGATGAGAATTTGTGCTCTTCACAAAGCTTCCTTATATCTCTCTGCAGTGCTAGCTCATCCAATTCATCATTTACTAAGGTGGGGGGGTCTTCAGATATGAAGTGGGGAATCATGGGGTAAGCATTCCATGCTTTTGCATATTTGACTAAGATGGACCAAAGAGTTGGCCATGTCGATTCCATGAAGTTGATGAATGTCTGTTGTGGGGAGCAGTCTGTATCTTGGAGTAACTCCCAGATATGATATTTGTCATTGAACTGCTTCCTTGCCTCTCCCCACATTGGACCAGCTTCCTCGGGTAGGAATTCTTCAACATACCAAAGCTCTTTGCCTTCCCATTCAAGTCTTGGCTCTTCCCCAAATCTGGTTCTCCTCTTCTTGACTGCAGGCTGATCTTCAGTATGATCAGGATCAGCTACGTCCTTTCTCTTTAGGCTTGAAGATCCAGCTTCAAGTAAGAGGACATCCTGCTTCTTTTTGGATCTGAGCTCCTGTCTAACCGCCTCAGCCTGATTATGACCTGTTCCTTCCCCTTGCTTACTTCCTTCCCCCTTTTTGCCAGCATCAACTAGCAAAGTTAACTGTTGTTCAACTCTGTGCATCCAGTCAGACATGCTAAGAGGCATCCTGGAGTTTATAGGAGGAGGAGGTTGAGGGACATTCCTCTGCAGTAGGGTATCAATTTTGGCATTGATGGTCTGTAGGTCAGGTGTGATTTTGGTTGCAAGCAACTATCCAACAGTTTCTCTAACTAGAGACTTGATCAGGTCAGCCATCCCTGTTGAGATAGGTTTTGCCTGTGGAGAGTGGTCGCCAGCTCCTTCTGCAGCTGCAGGTTGGTTGATGGACCTGCCTGTGTGTAGACTCCTGTCTGCAGGAGGCAAATCAGATGGGGTTTTTGGAGGGGTCCCCGACCTGTCATCCTCGTCTTGGGACTTGTCTGAGCTGGGGGTTGATTAGGTGCCCCAGGCTCATCTTCTCTGTCTCCTTCATCTTCTTTTTTTTTTCTTCTTCTTCTTCTTCTTCTTCTTCTTCTTCTTCTTCTACTCCTTATCATCATCATTATCATCTTCATCATCTTCTTCTTCCTTCTCAACTTCTTCTCCTTGATCATCTTATTCTTCTTCCTTTATTTCTTCTATCTTTTCTTGTTCTTCTCCATGAGATTGTTTTTCAACTTGATTATTTTCTTCTTCTTTTTCTTTTCTTTCTTCCCCCTGCCTCTCTTCTTCTCCTTGTTCTTCAACTAATATATTTCCTTCGTTTTCAACTTCTCTGTTCTCAGACTCATCCTCCTCTACAATTTTTTCTTCTTCCTTCTTTTCTTTTTTCTCCCCAGCTACTTCTTTTTCAACTTCTATCTTCTCTTCCTCCACTATCTCTTCTATTCTGATTTATTTTTCTTCAACTTCTTCATCAATCCCCTCCAAAACACCTTCCATCACAAGATGGATGAACTGGTCTATGTTGGTTTTAAAATGGGACATGAACCAGTTCTTCTGGAGCATTAAAATTGTGTACGTCTCATGGCAGAAGCCCATGAGCACTTGCTCCGTGGCCTGAGGATAGTCCCATCTACTCACTTCAATAAAAGCTTGCAGTTGAGTAAATGGAGCGGATTTTAAAGTTTTCCATTCATCGAAAACATTTATATATGAAACTTTAAGAGAATGATGTTTTACCATTAGAAGTTGCTCCACAGATAGGTTGAGGGAATTGTTCTCTAGCAGGTTGAATGAGTAATCTACTTCAGGGATGAGGATAATTAGACCTGCTTCTTCTTCAGACAGGTCAGGCAGGGTGATCTGAGGGATCTCTTCCGGAATAAGAATGTGTGAGGGGATGATCTGCATCTGATCTGCAGGGGCAGGTTCAGGTACAAATTGATGATCTGATTCCTCTTCCTCTTCAAAAATTAGGTGCCTTGGCCTCTTGGGGGATGGTTCCGGTGAAGATTGGATCAACACTGGCTCTTCTAGGGCTGGTTCCCTTCTCTTGAAACGAATGGCTATTCGATTGTCATCTGAATCTGAATCAGACTGATCTGCAGGTTGGCTCTGGGCTACAGCTTGGTCTTCAGACTCGTATGAACCAGAGGGGTATGTGTAAGGTGTAGGCTTAATGGGCATTTCCTCCAGAATTTTTGCTGCCTTCCTTACACTCCCCAATTTCCTCAAAGTCTCTTGGTCCAAGTGACCAAGTCTCTTGTTGACGTGGAAGGGATCTGCATTTCCCTTCGCCATGCCCAAATGCTCCAAAATCCAACTAATCTGAGTCCCAAAGGCCAGCTTTATTTTGAACCTCTTCTTATCATCTATCCATTGGACTTCAATTACTTCTCGCACCAATTGTCTGAAGATATAATCAGCCTAGTCAATTGGCTCATCTTGAATTAGAGCCCCCATAACCACAAACTTGGCCGACGACCACTGGTCGTAGCTCCCAGCCATACCCATCACTATTTTGTTGGTAATATCCAACGCATAGAGATACTCCTTTCTCAGCTCGCTTCCCTTCACAGTCAGCTTCAATTTTGCCGGCTTGTCGACAGCCTTGATTTTCAGCCAGAGGTCGGTTGCGTTCTGCTTCAAGGCTTCTACATCTACGCCGTGAGATTTCATCATGAAAGCCTTTACGATAGTCTGCGGGGTAATTTCCACTTCTTCTCCAAAGACTGAACTCCTGATGCCCGGTTCCAGAACTCTGGTTTCCCTGTAAAACGCTATGACAGCCTCCTTGTTGAGAAATTTGGGGCTGATGCTCAGGAATGGGTAGATCCCATTCGTTTTCATGGATCTGATGATGTTGTACACTTCGTTGTCCAGGTTTGTTTTGAGCATCCCCTCGAAATCGACCACTAGAGAAAAAATAATCTGGTCCTTCACAGCCTTTAGATTCACTCCTGCGAAATACGATTCCATTTCTGCGCATGAAAAATTTTCTGAGTGTATTGAAAGTTCGAAAGGATTTTTGCTCTTGAAAACTAGGGTTTGTAAGCTTGAAGAAGGTAAAGTTGAAATGATTTTCCCGTCTTTAAATAGAAAATTGAAATGATGTTTAGAAATTAATATTATTTATTTAAGCGGTGGTCCACCTTTTGAGATTTTAAAATTTAAATTAAATTAATCGGTGGTCCTGCTTTTGAAAATTTGAAAAAATGACGGTTGGATTTAATTGGTTATTGTGGAGGCCGTGTGAACGTGTAGTTGCCACGTGTAGATAAATAATAATTTAATATTCAAGAGTCGGTCAGGGGCAGAGAACTTAGCTGGTTGACCGTTGACTGTTTGACTGACCTGCATCAGGTAGGTCTCCTTGTCTATCTGATGTTTGTTGTCAGCTTCGTCTGTCTTTTGTCTTTTCGTCTGGTCTGATCAGGTAACTTTATTAGCTCGTCTGACCTGGTCTTCATGTAGCTTTCTCATCTATACTAGGTTCCCACTCCAGTAATCCAAGTTCTCTGCTCAGCTCCAGAAACCTTTCTTATGGCAAAGGTTTGGTGAATATGTCATCAATCTAGTATTCTGTGCTGACTCTTTCTACTCTTACTCTCTTGTTAAGCACATGGCCTCTTATGAAATGATGTTTAACATCAATGTGCTTCGTCCTGGAGTGCAATACAGGGTTGTTGGTTATTGCAATTGCACTATTGTTGTCATACCAAATTGGGACTTTATTTGCAATGATGTTGTACTCCCTTAGCTGTTGTCTGATCCATAAAATCTGGGCACAACAGCTACCTCCAACTAGGTATTCTGACTCTGTGGTTGAAATAGAGTTAGATACCTGCTTTTTGCTAAACCAGGATATCAGTCTGGTTCCTAACAATTGGCACGTTCTACTGGTGCTCTTTCTATTAATTTTGCATCCTGCAAAGTCTACATCTGAATATCATGATAGCTCAAAGTTATCATCCTTAGGATACCATAGTCCAACATTGACTATTGACTTAAGATATCTGATCATCCTCGCTTTGGCTTGGATTGAAATCTAGCACATACTCCTACGGCATAAGATATGTCTGGTCTGCTTGCTCAGATAAAGGAGTGATCCAATAAGTCCTCTGTAGTGGGTTAGATCCACTGATATGCCTCCTTCATCTGTATTTAGATGAGTGCTTGTGCTCATAGGGATTCTTGTTGGGTTGGCTGATTTCAATCCAAATCTCTTGATTAAATCTCTGGTATATTTGGCCTCGTTGATGAAAATTCCATTTTCTATCTGTTTAACTTGCAAACCTAGAAAGAAGTTCAGTTTGCCCATCATACTCATCTCAAACCCTCCTTGCATGAGATTTGAGAACTTCTCACATAGCTCCGGATTGGTTGAGCCAAATATGATATCATCCACATATATTTGAACTAATAATATGTGGTCTTCATGCTCCACTCTAAATAGGGTCTTGTCCACTTTTCCTTTGCTGAAACCATTCGTCTCAAGAAACACAGATAATGTTTCATACCATGCTCTTGGTGCCTGCTTAAGTCTATATAGAGCCTTTAGAAGCTTGTAGACTTTGTCTCATTTGACAAATCCAGGGGGTTGGTCCACATAGACTTCTTCTTCTAGAATTCCATTAAGGAAGGCACTCTTCACATCCATTTGGTAGACTACAAAATCTTTGAATGCTGCATATGCGAGGAATAGTCTGATGGTTTCTAATCTTGCAACAGGTGCATAGATTTCATCAAAATCTATTCCTTCACATTGTGCATAGCCTTTAGCAACAAGTCTGGCTTTATTCCTAACAACAACTCCATCTTCATCTCATTTGTTCTTGTACACCCATTTGGTGCCAATAACCTTCTTGTGATCTGGTCTATCTATTAGTTCCCAAACATTGTTCCTTTCCATCTAGTTAAGCTCTTCTTGCATTGCATTGATCCATGAGTAGTCTTCCAAGGCTTGTTCTGTAGTTTTGGGTTCAAATTGAGACATAAAGTATGAAAACATTGCCATTCCTGCTGCTAGAGTGGACTGTCTGGTCTTGATTCCACCAGTTAGCTTCCCAATGATTTGTTGGATGGGATGATCTTTAAGCCACTTAGGAATGTCTTCTTCTTCAGGGTCTATTCCCTCTGTAGAAATGCCCTGGTGGACTCCTTTTTCTGCTTCAGCTTGGTTTTGGCTTTCTTGGTCCGCAACTGGATCAGCTACCGCCTTGTCATCTGCAGATGGGGATCTGGTCTGCAGATGGATCTTTATCAGCTACATATGGGTCTTCATCAGCTATATCTGGATCATGTAGTCGAGGTCCTATTTGATCTGCAATTGGGTATTCATTCTGATCTGCATATGAGTCCATCATTCCTGTATCATGAACAATGACTTCTTCCAGGGTGGCGGATTTGAGCTTATCCTCAATCAGTTCCACCTGTTTCCTGTACTCAGCAGTAGATTCATCAAATACAAAATGAGGTGTTTCCTCCACAACTAAGGTTCTTTTGTTAAAAACTCTATATGCCTTGCTTCTTTGTGAGTATCCCATAAAGAGACCACCATCAGTTTTAGCATCAAAGGAATTTAGTTGGGTTTTACCGTTGTTGTGGATGAAACACTTACAACTATAAATATGAAAATAAGCAAATGTAGGTGTTCTGCCATTCCAAACCTCATAGGGAGTTTTGCCATGTCTCCCTACTATCATACTCCTGTTTTAAGTGTGGCATGCTGTGTTGACAGCTTCAGCCCAGAACCTCTTGGGCAGTTCTGCTTCTGCAATCATGGACCTAGCTGCTTCCTTCAAGGTTATGTTTCTTCTTTCGGCAACACCATTCTGCTGAGGAGTCTTGGCTGCAGAGAGCTCGTGCTGGATCCCATTCTGATCACTGTACTCAGTGATGGCTCTGTTGAGAAATTCTCCTCCTCTATCTGATCTGATCTTGATGATTGAGAGAGATTTCTTATTCTGGATCCTTCTCAGCAGCTCAGGCAGCTTTGTCAAGGTTTCACTCTTCTTATATAGAAAGACAATCCATGTGTACCTTGAGTAGTCATCCACTACTACTAGAGCATGCTTTCTGCCAGTTAGGGTCCTTGTCTTGATAGGACCAAATAGATCCATGTGAAGTAGATCTAAGATTCTTGTTGTGAGAGTGGTAGGCTAAACTGGCTTGAATAATGCTCTGGTTTGCTTCCCTTTCTGACATGCATCACATAGAGCTTCCTTTCTGAAAACTTCTTCTGGAAGTCCTTTGACCAGCTTATGAGAACTAATCTTGTTGATGGCTTTGAAGTTTAGGTGATATAGTCTCTTGTGCCACAACCATCCATTTTCTGCTATTGTCTTAGATAGAAAGCAGGTGTTGAGAGTTCCTATTTTCCAATCTATCATATAGACATCTCTCCTTCTGAATCCTTGTATCTTCACTTCTCCAGATAGAATATCTATCACCATACATTTCTAAATGGTGAAGACTACTAGATTCTTCTCATCACAAAACTGACTTATGCTCAAAAGGTTATACTTGAGCCCTTTGACATAGTGGACTTTTGATATAGTGATGTTTCCTCTGTGCAGCTCTCCAAAGCCTTTAGTCTGACCACTAGTGTAATATCCGAGATTTTTATTTTGATTTATTCGAATTTTTCTTTTTCTTAGACCGGAAATTTCTCGGTTTCCGAGCGTCGGTATTATTTTTCTCGACAATCGATTTTGTGTTTATGGCCATAGGTGGTGATTTGTTGTATGTTAATTTCATTTCGGATCGATGTTGTTGTCCGCGAGCGTTTCGTCGTGTTCGTTCCGTGCGTTTTTAGGAATAGAGTCGTCAGGCCACGAAAGCCGGGCGCTGGCCGGACGGTTGCGGGAGGAACCGGCACGGATGCTGGGCATCACGGATTCTTGGCGGGACTGCCTAGCGTCACCTTCTGGCCGAGACGATTCTGCGCGCGCTAAACCGCAGAGTAGCGCACGCCAGCTGCCGGAGGTAACGCACGCTAATCGGCCCCGAGCCTAGGCAGAGTCTGGACTTCGTCCAGCAGTAGCGCAAGCTACTGGACAGTGCGCGCTAACTTTCGCAGCTAGCGCACGCTAACTGCGGCCGGCGACGCTACTGGCCGGACAGTTAGTCCGAGGTCTGGACGGGCCGATTGCGCCGCCGCTGCCGATGACTTGCGACGCTTCTCGGCGGCCGGCCGATAGCGCACGCTACCCGGACAACCTAGCGACGCTAGTCGATTCGCAGTATATATTTGGCCGAGCACCTGTTTCAACACATTTTTCATTTCATTCTCTTCCTTCCGCGGCGGAGGTTATGAGAGCGATAAGGCATGTTGTTGAACAACAAAACCACGAAGATCCCGAGTCCATATCATTGATCGATCAATCCATAACATCCTTCAATCGACCGAATCAAGGTTAGTTTTTCCTAAAATCCAAACTTTGGGAAATTTGGGGATCTTGGTAGATTTCGTCCGTTTGAGCCTTATGAACTTAAATTACTGATGGATAATTGTAGATTAAGTTGTATTCTATCATTTTCATCATCTTTCCACGGTTTTACCATTTCCGATTCGTCGATTATATGAACTTCCGTTTGACGCCTTCAAAGTGTCCGGGGAAATGCCGCAGAGAGGAATTTGGTCGTTTTGTGATGTTTTTCCTCGTATGATTGATTTTTTATTCGATGATAGGATACTAGGGACGATTTCCCTACAAAAATCTGGTGTTGAGCCCTTCCGATCGTTGTTTATGTTGGAGTTCCGGATTTTGCCAACCGACCGTACTTTCGGAGTATCCGCGAGAGATTACCAAGGCAAGTACCTTGATATACGAATTGTAACTGCGTGAAATCATCGTTGTCGAAGTGTATGAATTTATACGGATATGTATATACATATATATGTGTGTATATATATATATATATGTGTGTATATATATATAGATTTATATATATTTATATGTTAAATATATGTATGTATATACATATATTGATATATATGCCTATGTCGGTGAACGACGAGTGGTGAATGCTAACACTAGTTGGCGTACTCAACTTGGATTGATGGATGAACTATAGTTATTCATATAATATAGTAAGGTTATATGTATATATACATATATATATATATCTATATATCTATATATATATTCGGTTGAGTCGCAATACAAGGATATATGTGTAGCGTTGGTTGGTTGCGCCGAAGGCTTATTGTGTTGGATCTTGATTGATAATGTACGTGTTAATGTTTATTGTGTGGTTATGGACAGTCGGATAAATTGTGTGAATTGGTGTATTGATTTGATAATTGTTGAATTGATTGATTGTGTACTTGATGTTTGTAATAATGTGAATACTTGTTGTGAGAGACGTCGTATCCGGGAACCTCTGAGGGCGGGGTGTGTACTCCGGCCTGGTGTACGCTGCAATGTGCGGCTCCATATGTTTGGTGAACACCGGTGTTACCTAATGCGCGTGCAAGGGGCGGCTCTGTCAGGAGTGATCGCCGGCGCGGTGACATGTTCAAGGGGCGGCCAACATAGTGGAGTGAACGCCGGTGCACAGGTGTGCAAGGGAGGCGCTGTGCTTATTGGTAACGGATATTCGAGTGATAGCTAAGACCCGTATCAACAATCCTCGTATTTCAAAGTTCTTTCAACTCTTTTAAAATCTTGGTCTCGATATAGTGTGATTCGTGTTTTTGAAAGCTTGTTTCAAATTGTTTTTAAGACGTTGGTATCGGGTTAATTAACCAAGGATGTTTGTGAAATCTCCGAGGGTTAATTAATCAAGGGTCTTGAGCAGAATTGTCGAATGAGAGGTCAGTGCCTTTGATTGTACGGTGATGATTATTCTGCATTGGGTCGAGGACCAATAACGTTGTAATGGTTTTCTTGCAAATTGTTTTACACATGTTGGGTCGAGGATCCGAGAGTTTTTGAAGTATTTTCTAAAAGTATTCCGTTTGATTTTCAAAATCCCATGATAGCTGAGTCAATAATGATGTTTTCAAACTTTCTTATCAAAATACTTTTCCTTGTATAAAAAGGGATTTTTCCGACTCATTGGGCTCGTTTAAAGTTTCATTGGCGTTAGGTTCCGTAGAGAATATGACTATGTGATTATCTTTCACTTTGTGTATGTGATACTATTCTGTGGACTATGGGAATGTGTGGTTTATGTTAAGGCTTCACGATTGTTGAGATTTGTGTTGTTATTATTCGTATATCTTGTATATTATGTACTTGCACTAGCAAAATTCCGTTTGCTAACCCCGAGTTTTCGGGGTGGGTGCTGTTATGCGCTCGAGTTTTGGCAATCGGGAGCAATCACGGGATTGGCTTGGAAGGAGATGGAGGACAATGATACTAATCACACGAGTCGAGTCTTTTCTTTTGTCTCATTACAGTCGGTATTTTCTCTGTCGTTGAGTATTCACCCTTGCATGGGTGTAGTTTTCATTTATTAAATTGAGTTGTCATTCTTTTTAGTGTTCAAGTTTATTATTGTCATTGTAATGTGAATGTCGTTATTTTCGAATTGGTTAATGACCTTGTCGATGCTTTGCATTTAATTTTGACCCGGTCGGTCAATCATTGAGTAGTCTTTTGGAGCTTAGCTGGTAGATCCTTGTGATAAGGGTCTACGGCGTGTGACATTCCCGTCGTATTCGGGGTGTTACATTTATGGTATCGAGCTTAGGTTTGCGAAAAACCTAGGCCGTTGGGTCAAGTCCATGTCTTGTGTAAGTCGCGCGCATCGAGTTGTGATTAGTATCGTGGTTCCGACATCATCTTAGGCAATCTGTGATGGTAAGCCTCCGATCGTAAGTCCCCTTATATACGTATTTGATTATATTGTGCTAACGTGTTTAATGTGAACTAAGGATTGGAACTTGTTGGTGATATTATTGTTTTAGGATATAACATGCGTATGCGGTCCGAGCAAAAATGGTTATGTAATATGTTTCGAAGTCGAGCATATTTATCTGTTTCTACACTTATTAGAATAAACTTATGAATGTTAATTTTATCGCCGCATGAGTATTTTAAGATGGCTTTTGTATCTTGCAAACCGATTTTTGATATTTTGGTCTTTCACGTTTTGATAGTATTCTTATGACGGTATTTGATATTTTTATAAATGACTTAGTGAGTATTCGAGAATATTACCAACATCGGCCTATTTGGCAATTTGAACTTTATTTAAAAATGATTTTTAGCACAGTGGGTTCCGGCCTGGGCCACGATTATAGTATCACGAATATCTTAAAGTGGTGCTTTGAAATTTTCTAACATTGTGAAAAACCATGATTTAATGTTGTCATGTTAAATGGTCACGTATCTCGGTGGAAAATCCTTTTGAATAAACATTTTGGTAGAAGAGGAAAGATTTTCAAAATTGTGGTATTTGGGAATCTAACACTTTTGAAATATTTCAAATTAGTTACAATTCAATTTTGAATTTTTTTTTTTTTACATTACTCGAAAATAATTTTTAGAGTCGTTATATAAACTTCCTCTTCCGAAATAAAAGACAGTATTTATGAGTCTTGGGCGCAACGTGACTAGCCCTCTTTTCCAAAAATTTATTTTCATTAAGTGCATACATATAATGATCGTCATCGTCGGAGGACTCGAAATTGACTTCATAAAACTTAACGCTTTACGTTATTCTATAGATGTTAACTAAACCTTATGTTGATAATTGTGGTATCTTGTAACCGATTATTGATAACGCTGAACGGTACTATCTGTATTAGTATGTTGGGCCTTGGCGGACGTAAGTGTGATGTCGGAAGTGGAAGCGACAAGGTGGTTCGTACGACAACTATTCTTGCTACAGTGAAGGAGTATCAAGATCAAACGGTATCCTATGAAATGTCCTTAATGGTCGAGCCCACGAGCGAAACGAAGAGACCGAGGACATCTGGGAAATTTTTGGGCGATGAAGAGTCTAAGGCTCCCAAACCCCCGCGTCGTTGGGACGCGTCGTCTTTGCGGTCGGGAGTGAGCGCTGGGGATCCCAAGCCAACATCGGTGATTCTCGGTAAGAAGAGAAGGTGCTTCAACTGCAATCGTCAGGGACATGATCGTGCAAATTGTCACTTTCCACTCTTGACTTGTTACCGGTGTGGGTGTGAAGGTCATCGGGAGAAACATTGTGAGACAGTTTCCGAATTGGCAAAGAATGCCGCCCTAAGAGAGAGCAGAACTAGGGACCGGGAAGTGTCCCGAAATCCTATGTTTCCTTCTGAAGATCCTAGCATGGGAGAATGAAGATTTTGTACTATGTCTTAATCGTTGCTGTTTCAAACAATCGTGACTTCGATCGTATTTCGTTTCATTGCTTTACGTTTCCAACTCTTGTTGTTCTAAGTTTCGGGATCATAATGTCCTCTTAGTATAGGGGAATGTATTACCCGTACTCTTCTTAGTATTTTCGGTATGGGACGACTTTCGTTGTTGGTAATTCATCTGCGCACCTTTCGACCATTTTAAACTGCCTTGTGCTTGCTAGGTCAGTTCATCGTATTTCTGGAACCTTGCACTCGCGCTTTGCTCGTGATGATTTGGGGCTGAGCAAGTAGTTATTTCCTTGATTGTTCCGCCGCTCTCTATTTTAAGTTTCGGGACGAAACTTATTTTAAGGGGGGTAGAATGTAATATCCGAGATTTTTATTTTGATTTATTCGAATTTTCTTTTTCTTAGACCGGAAATTTCTCGGTTCCGAGCGTCGGTATTATTTTTCTCGACAATCGATTTTGTGTTTATGGCCATAGGTGGTGATTTGTTGTATGTTAATTTCATTTCGGATCGATGTTGTTGTCATGGCGTTTCGTCGTGTTCGTTCGTGCGTTTTTAGGAATAGAGTCGTCGAGCCACGAGCCGGGCGCCGCCGGACGGTTGCGGAGGAACCGGCACGGATCTTGCCGGGTAATCACGGACGATTGGCGAGGACCGCCTAGCGACGCTTCTGGCCGGACGATTGCGCGCGCTAAACCGCAGGAGTAGCGCACGCCACTGCCGGGAGGTAACGCACGCTAATCGCCCGAGCGATCTAGGCGGTAGGGTCTGGACTTCGGCCAGACCAGAGTAGCGACGCCATACCGGACAGTGCGCGCTAACTCGGCAGCTAGCGCACGCTACGGCTCGGCCGGGCGACGCTACTGGCCGGATAGATTAGTCCAGAGGTCTGGACGGGCCGATTGCGCCGCCGCTGCCGATGACTTGCGACGCTTATCGCCGTGGCGGGCCGATAGCGCACGCTACCCGGACAACCTAGCGCCGCTAGTCGGTTACCCGATATATATTTGACCGAGCAGCCCTGTTTCAACACATTTTTTCATTTCATTCTCTTCCTTCCGCGGCCAGAGGTTATGAGAGCGATAAGGCATGTTGTTGAACAACAAAACCACGAAGATCCTGAGTCCATATCATTGATCGATCAATCCATAACATCCTTCAATCGACCGAATCAAGGTTAGTTTTTCCTAAAATCCAAACTTTGGGAAATTTGGGGATCTTGGTAGATTTCGTCCGTTTTGTAACACCCCCAGGATATCCGAGGTATATTACAGCGCCGTGAATCCCTATATGGGACCCACCAGGCTGAACAGCATCATACACAACGACTCACAGAAACGATAAAATATCACCACGTCATAAAGACGCAAAACAGAACAATCCACCCGGTTCAACCGGTCAATATAACATCATCATCCAACACAACATAAACACAACAATACAATCTGGACGAACAAGAACTCTTAAGTACTCGAGTACAGCTATTAGTTCAAAAGCCATAAAAGATGAAAAGACAAAAAGACATTAAGACGTCTCTTATGCACAATCATCACGCATGGCCATCATCCGTAATCGTCCAAGACCCGCTCGTCCGATGAACGACTGAAATTCATAAAACGAATTTCCCCAAAACGGGTCCCCAGAGGGGTTAGCAATTACGCTAGTACAAGTAATCAAGGCAAACCAATCGCTTACACATTTCATAGTACATGCGTCAATATCATTTTCTAAAACCAAAACTAGACATGTCCTTTCCGGAAATAAACAGTCAAACAATTTGCCGTGGGAACAGGGCTATACCATTGATCCCGCTCCGTGATCCCTAAGGACCCTCCCGAGCTGGCCATATTATAAAACAAACCACGCACACGCATCGCCTTGGGAACAGGGCTATACCATTGATCCCGCTCCGTGATCCCTAAGGACCCTCCCGAGCTGGCTAGCGAAACAAACTCGTGAATCCAGGGCTATACCATTGGATTCCCTCCGTGATCCCGTCGGACCCTCCCGAGGTGAGCAATCACACACAATATACATTACTATTTCACGTTAAGCATAAAGGTTTCCAAAAATACTTGCCTCGATTAAATAGATGATAACACGAACGGAACGGAAGAGTTGAACACGACCGCAAGGGACCGGCGGAAATGAACCTAACGATTTGAATAGCACAATCACAACCACTTCTAAACGATTATGGAAATGGAATACTCCCGGAAACCCGCCTACGATTCATGTATATTCGTATACAAACAACAACGAGGGCGGACCACAACCGAACCCTCTCGATTCCGTAAAAATCACGAAATATACCATGAATCCGTAGGGAAACTAAGAATACGAACAAGAATAATCATATTCATCATGAATCCATCAACGAAACGGAAAGAATCGGACAAAACCCCAAAATCCCCAATTATCCAAAAAGGTAGGGTTTCAAGAGATATTACCTTGAGTGATTCGAGTATTAAGATCCGTAGAACACGCGTTAGATTGATTATCCGAGCCTCACAACCGAAAAGAAATGATGAAAATCGACCCCCGGATGAAGAACTCTCTCTCCCTCTATATCTCTCTCTCGCGACGCAGTGTAAAATGGAGAAGGAAATGAGCTGTTCGCTCAAAACAACACATTTATAGTGTAACGCAGCAGAACCTATCGGCCGGCCTATCGGCCGATAGGCCCAACCGATAGCCATACGGAATGCCGGCAGTAGAGTCTATCGACCCCCCCTATCGGCCGAAAGGCTCCTGGAAGTTCGAATGTGAAGAAATTTACCTATCGGCCGGCCTATCGGCCGATAGGCCCGACCGATACCCATACAGAATGCCGGCAGTAGAGTCTATCGACCCCCCTATCGGCCGAAAGGCTCCTCGAAGTGCTCGCCCAAAACTGAAACGACCATAACTCTCTCGTCCGGACTCCGATTGACTCACCGTTTGAACCATTGGAAAGCTAACTCGATGTTCTATAATATTGCAAAGATTTATAATTTTTGGAGTCACCAAAAATTAATGGTGATCTAACAAGGTCGAACTCATGTGAGGAAAGTTGAAACAACGAACAAAAATGAGAATACAATTCAACAATTGACGGGAAGGACATACTGAAAGATACATGAGGGTCACCATGACCGAGAAACATACCAAAAATGAAATACAAGGGAAAGAAAAATACCGGATATTACATTCTACCCCTCTAAAAATAAGTTTCGTCCCGAAACTTAAGAAATAAACAACTCAGGGTACCTAGCACGCATGCTATCTTCGGTTTCCCAAGTTGCCTCCTCGACACCGTGTCTCGACCACTGCACTTTGACCAAAGGGATGGTCTTATGCCTCAGTCGTTTCTCCCGATGCTCCACAATCTTCAAAGGACGCTCCTCAAAAGTAATATCTTCAGCAATATCAACCTCGCCATAATCGATGACGTGACTAGGATCCGGAACATATTTCCTCAACTGGGAAACATGAAAAATGCTATGAACATGACTCAAGGCTGGAGGTAACGCCAAACGGTACGCTAATTCACCGACTCGCTCGAGAATCTCAAAGGGTCCAATAAATCTCGGGCTCACTTTCCTTTCTTCCCAAAACGAAAAACTCCTTCGTCGGCGACACCTTTAGCAAAACGTGGTCTCCCACCTCGAATTCCAAAGGTCGACGACGGACGCCGCATATGACTTCGCCGACTGGCGCCAACATCCGTTCTCGAATTAACTCTATCTTCCGCCTCGTCTCTAAAACGACATCCGGCTCGGTCCCGACTAAATCGGACGCCTCATTCCAACAAATCGGCGATCGACATCGCCGCCCATAAAGTGCCTCATACGGTGCCATCCGAATCGACGCGTGCAACTATTGTTGTACGTGAATTCGATCAATGGCAAATGCTCCTCCAGTCACTACTCCAATCGAGGGCACAAGCACGCAACATGTCCTCGAATGTCCGGATAGTGCGTCCACCGTCCATCCGATCGGGATGAAAAGAGGTACTCAAACGCAACCGGTACCTAACGCCTTATGCACCGCCCGCTAGTGCGATACAAAACGGCCGTCACGATCCGAAACAATAGACTTGAGTACCGTGAAGTCTCACGATCTGCGCAATAAACACACGAGCTAACTTCTCCGGCCCCAAGTGTCCTTGATGCCCGGAAAATGTGCCGACTTGGTCGCGATCAACAATCACCCATATCATATTCATGCCCGACCTCGATCTCGGCAAACTCGTAATGAAATCCATCGATATATCTTCCCATTTCCATTCGAACGGAAGTGATCGCAATAACTCAAAGTCGCCGATGCTCGATTTTGACTACTGCAAGTCAAACATCTCGCCACAAACCGTGCGACTTCCTCCTTCATATCATTCCACCAAGTTCCTCCTCGTGTCCTTGTACATCTTACTCGTACCAGATGAACGGAATAAGGTGTAGCATGGGCCTCCCGTAAAATACTCGCCTCAACTCCGAGTCGTTCGCACACAAAGCCGACTGAATTTCAAAACGCCATCCTCGTGAATCACAAACCCAGAGACTTTCCTTTAAGAACGTTCTCTCGTATTTGAGTAATCATCGCATCCTCTAATTGCTTCAGCTTAATTTCATCGATCAAAGACGACGAAATTTCTAAGGCACAAAGTTGCCCGACAGATCCAGCAAAGAAACCTCAACATCTAACCCGATCAAGGCCCGCCGAAGCTCAGACTGAGGCGTAAGGACCTCAAGCGTTCGCAACGCAATCGGTTTCCGACTCAAGGCGTCGGCCACGACATTCGCCTTACCCGGATGATAAAGGATTTCGAGGTCATAATCCTTAATCAACTCTAACCACCTCCTCTGCCTCATATTCAACTCTCGCTGAGTAAATATGTACTTGAGACTTTTATGATCGGTAAAATCGACATGCAGAGCCGAAAAGATAATGACGCCAAATCTTGAGTGCAAAGACCACCGCCGCTAACTCCAAATCGTGAGTAGGGTAGTTAAGCTCATACGGCCTCAACTGTCTCGACGCATAGGCAATGGTCTTGCCGTGCTGCATCAATACGCACCCAAGACCACGACCAAGCATCGCTAAAAACGGCGAAACCCTCGTTGCCACATGGCAATGCCAAAACCGGGGCTGAAGTCAAACGCTTCTTCACTCCTCAAAACTCGACGCCTCTCATCGGTCCCGCATTTAACTTCTCGGATTTGAGCAATCAGTGTAAGTGGTCGAGCTAGTTTTGAGAAACCTCGGCGAACCTACGGTAGTAGCCACCAAACCCAAGAAACTACGGACCTCCTTCACATTTGTGATGCCCAATCCAACACCGCCTCAATTTTCTACGGATCTACTCGAACTCCCTCACTGAAATCACGTGGCCCAAAAACATCACTTCTTTCGGCCAGAACTCACATTTCGAGAACTTCGCATAGAGTTGCTCGGTCCTCAAAATGTCTAACACTACCCGCAAATGATGGGCATGCTCTTCCTCGTTCCTCGAATAAATAAGAATATCGTCAATGAAGACGACACACTTATCCAAATACTCGATAAAGACTTTGTTCATCAATCGCATGAACACCGCCGCGCGTTAGTTAACCCGAAAGGCATAACTACAAACTCATAATGTCCGTATCTCGTCCGAAAAGCCGTTTTGACGTGGACTCTCTCACTGAGTGATAGTACTCGATTTTAAATCAATCTTCGAGAATACCGCAGCCTCGCAATCGGTCGAACAAGTCGTCAATTCTCGGCAAAGGATACTTGTTCTTGATGGTCACCTTGTTCAGTTCACGATAGTCGATACACAAACGTAGTGAACCATCCTTCTTACGCACAAACAAGACCGGTGCGCCCCAAGGCGAGGCGCTCGGTCGAACATACCCCGACTCAAGAAGCTCACTCAACTGCTTCTTCAACTCGGACATCTCTGAAGGTGCCATGCGATAGGGCGCCTTCGAAATAGGAGCCGCACCCGGCTCTAACTCTATAGTGAACTCGACCTCACGATCTGGTGGCAATCCTGGTAACTCGTTAGGAAAGACATCAGGAAACTCACTAACGACTGGAATCGATGAAAACTCGACTCCACCATTCTCCGCCTTCAAGGCGTAGCACCAATAACCAGTACATCCTTTTCGCAGGAGTTTCACCGCCTTCAAGGCGTTAATAACAAACTTCTGGTTTCTCTTTCGCCCCGCGAAAGAGTGTTCAGTGCCGTCCTCGGCTAACATGGTAATGATCCTCGTGCGGTAGTTCATGATTGCACCATGCCGCTCGAGCCAATCATTCCCGAGAATTAAATCCTCGCCCTCGATACCCACAACAATAAGATTAGAGAGCCAAGCCCTCTCACAAATAATCACAGAACAGTCCCGGACTTCTCGATCACCGACAATTCTATCACCGCTAGGAAGTTTAACGATGAAAGGCTCACAAGGTGACAAGCAGTCGAGACTCAAACGGCGTACACACTCTAGAGAAATGAATGAATGCGTAGCACCAATCAAAAAGCACACTGACAGATGAGAATGGATATGAACGGTACTGCCGCCACAAAGAGCCTTTGGATCATCACCTCTCCTCATCTCATAGATACGTGGCTGAGCAGAGCCGACATCGAAGCTCCACCCTAGCGGGCTGACCCCGACCCCTACCTCGGCCGGCACTCGGTGGAGGCGGCGAGCAATGAGCCCGGTTCACACTCGGCTCCATAGGTCTTTGGGTGAGAAGAACGGCACCGCGAAGCCGCCCGAGCTGATCACAAAGAAGCCTTGTGGCCCGACCACCACAAGTATGACAAGTTAAAGGCGGACGAGGACAGTCCGATTCTTATGACCAAAGGCCGCATTAAAGCATGTAAGCTCACGAGCGGGGTTCCGCGGCACCCAAAGCTCCCAGAGAAACGAGCCGAACCGCCCGTAGAAATATTCGCACTCGAGATTTCGCCGCCTCCACTCTTGGGACCAGAAAAGTTTCCGACCGACTTCTGCTTCTTGCTCTCACGAGCCAAATCACTCGCCGTCACTGACATATCATAAGCAAGGGCTCGACTCTGATAATCCTTCAGGGTAGTACAGACGAGCCCAGACATATAGTCCCGAATCGGCAACTTCATCCGTCTGGAGAAATGGAAAATCTTGTCACTCTCCTCGACAACTTGGGTCTTCACATAACCCAACTCTTTGTTGAAATCAGCAATAGCTTGGGATACGGGAATATCCCGAGGTTGAGCATCGTAGAAAGCATGCACTCGAGCCTGTCTGACCGGCCACGGACAATATTCGGTCTCCATCAACTCTTGAAACTCAGCCCACGAAGCAGCATGGGCTTTGGGCCCAACGGCCTCCCACCGATCAGGCGTCCCCAGTGAGAAAATATTGAGCAATAGGGACTTTACGGTCCTCGGGACAGTTGGTAGCAGTGAATACTTTGGATATCTCCTTGATCCACCCTTCCCAGCCGATCGGGTCCGAAGCTCCCGAAAACTGGGGAGGATGCATCTTGATGACATCCTGAAGCCAGCGATCCGCTCCGCCCCGATTAGCATGGGCCTGGTTGGGGTTCTGGACCACCTGAGCTATAGCCGCCATCTGGTTTACCATTTGCTGCATTACGGCCGCGATACCAAGATCGGCACGCTCCTGAGAAGAAGCATGGCTATGACGGCCGCTGCACGCGGCCTCAAGACTGTGACGTGGCCGCCCCACCGGCTGCCCCACGTCCCCGGCCGCGTCCACGACCACGACCGCGACCACGACCTCTTCCAGCATCCATGCTGGAGTTAAACAAGTAGCAAAAGCCATACGAGGGTAAGTACGAGAGAAGAACAATTACAAGTCGAGAATCAAAGGTACGATACAAGGAAATAATGAACAGAGGAAGGAAAACTTACGGACACTGGTAGTACCGGAATCATGGCAGCGTGACGATGATGTGCAAAACCAAACACCACAAGACCCAATAAACCAACAAGCCTAGGTATTCATAAACCTAGGGCTCTGATACCATTTTCTGTAACACCCCCAGGATATCCGAGGTATATTACAGCGCCGTGAATCCCTATATGGGACCCACCAGGCTGAACAGCATCATACACAACGACTCACAGAAACGATAAAATATCACCACGTCATAAAGACGCAAAACAGAACAATCCACCCGGTTCAACCGGTCAATATAACATCATCATCCAACACAACATAAACACAACAATACAATCTGGACGAACAAGAACTCTTAAGTACTCGAGTACAGCTATTAGTTCAAAAGCCATAAAAGATGAAAAGACAAAAGACATTAAGACGTCTCTTATGCACAATCATCACGCATGGCCATCATCCGTGTACTGGTCCAGCACCCGCTCGTCCCGATGAACCTGACCTGAAATTCATAAAACGAATTTCCCCAAAACGGGTCCCCAGAGGGGTTAGCAATTACGCTAGTACAAGTAATCAAGGCAAACCAATCGCTTACACATTTCATAGTACATGCGTCAATATCATTTTCTAAAACCAAAACTAGACATGTCCTTTCCGGAAATAAACAGTCAAACAATTTGCCGTGGGAACAGGGCTATACCATTGATCCCGCTCCGTGATCCCTAAGGACCCTCCCGAGCTGGCCATATTATAAAACAAACCACGCACACGCATCGCCTTGGGAACAGGGCTATACCATTGATCCCGCTCTATGATCCCTAAGGACCCTCCCGAGCTGGCTAGCGAAACAAACTCGTGAATCCAGGGCTATACCATTAGATTCCTCCGTGATCCCTTCGTAACCTCCCGAGGTGAGCAATCACACACAATATACATTACTATTTCACGTTAAGCATAAAGGTTTCAAAAAATACTTGCCTCGATTAAATAGATGATAACACGAACGGAACGGAAGAGTTGAACACGACCGCAAGGGACCGGCGGAAATGAACCTAACGATTTGAATAGCACAATCACAACCACTTCTAAACGATTATGGAAATGGAATACTCCCGGAAACCCGCCTACGATTCATGTATATTCGTATACAAACAACAACGAGGGCGGACCACAACCAAACCCTCTCGATTCCGTAAAAATCACGAAATATACCATGAATCCGTAGGGAAACTAAGAATACCAACAAGCATAATCATATTCATCATGAATCCATCAACGAAACGGAAAGAATCGGACAAAACCCCAAAATCCCCAATTATCCAAAAAGGTAGGGTTTCAAGAGATATTACCTTGAGTGATTCGAGTATTAAGATCCGTAGAACACGCGTTAGATTGATTATCCGAGCCTCACAACCGAAAAGAAATGATGAAAATCGACCCCCGGATGAAGAACTCTCTCTCCCTCTATATCTCTCTCTCGCGACGCAAAGGTAAAATGGAGAAGGAAATGAGTCGTCGCTCAAAACAACACATTTATAGTGTAACGCAGCAGAACCTATCGGCCGCCTATCGGCCGATACAGCCCAACCGATAGCCATACTAATGCCGTGAGAGTCTATCGACCCCCTATCGGCCGAAAGGCTCCTGGAAGTTCGAATGTGAAGAAATTTACCTATCGGCCGCCTATCGGCCGACATAGGCGACCGATACCCATACAGAATGCCGGCAGTAGAGTCTATCGACCCCCCCTATCGGCCGAAAGGCTCCTGGAAGTGCTCGGCCAAAACTGAAACGACCATTACTCTCTCGTCCGGACTCCGATTGACTCACCGTTTGAACCATTGGAAAGCTAACTCGATGTTCTATAATATTGCAAAGATTTATAATTTTTGGAGTCACCAAAAATTAATGGTGATCTAACAAGGTCGAACTCATGTGAGGAAAGTTGAAACAACGAACAAAAATGAGAATACAATTCAACAATTGACGGGAAGGACATACTGAAAGATACATGAGGGTCACCATGACCGAGAAACATACCAAAAATGAAATACAAGGGAAAGAAAAATACCGGATATTACACGTTTGAGCCTTATGAACTTAAATTACTGATGGATAATTGTAGATTAAGTTGTATTCTATCATTTTCATCATCTTTCCACGGTTTTACCATTTCCGATTCTTCGATTATATGAACTTCCGTTTGACGCCTTCAAAGTGTCCGGGGAAATGCCGCAGAGAGGAATTTGGTCGTTTTGTGATGTTTTTCCTCGTATGATTGATTTTTTATTCGATGATAGGATACTAGGGACGATTTCCCTACAAAAATCTGGTGTTGAGCCCTTCCGATCGTTGTTTTCGTTGGAGTTCCGGATTTTGCCAACCGACCGTACTTTCGGAGTATCCGCGAGAGATTACCAAGGCAAGTACCTTGATATACGAATTGTAACTGCGTGAAATCATCGTTGTCGAAGTGTATGAATTTATACGGATATGTATATACATATATATGTGTGTATATATATATATATATGTGTGTATATATATATAGATTTATATATATTTATATGTTAAATATATGTATGTATATACATATATTGATATATATGCCTATGTCGGTGAACGACGAGTGGTGAATGCTAACACTAGTTGGCGTACTCAACTTGGATTGATGGATGAACTATAGTTATTCATACAATATAGTAAGGTTATATGTATATATACATATATATATATCTATATATCTATATATATTCGGTTGAGTCGCAATACAAGGATATATGTGTAGCGTTGGTTGGTTGCGCCGAAGGCTTATTGTGTTGGATCTTGATTGATAATGTACGTGTTAATGTTTATTGTGTGGTTATGGACAGTCGGATAAATTGTGTGAATTGGTGTATTGATTTGATAATTGTTGAATTGATTGATTGTGTACTTGATGTTTGTAATAATGTGAATACTTGTTGTGAGAGACGTCGTATCCGGGAACCTCTGAGGGCGGGGTGTGTACTCCGCACAGTGTACGCTGCAATGTGCGGCTCCATATGTTTGGTGAACACCGGTGTTACCTAATGCGCGTGCAAGGGGCGGCTCTGTCAGAGTGATCGCGGCGCGGTGACATGTTCAAGGGGCGGCCAACATAGTGGAGTGAACGCCGTGCACAGTGTGTAAGGGAGGCGCCCGGCAGCTTATTGGTAACGGATATTCGAGTGATAGCTAAGACCCTGCTATCAACAATCCTCGTATTTCAAAGTTCTTTCAACTCTTTTAAAATCTTGGTCTCGATATAGACTGTGATTCGTGTTTTTGAAAGCTTGTTTCAAATTGTTTTTAAGACGTTGGTATCGGGTTAATTAACCAAGGATGTTTGTGAAATCTCCGAGGGTTAATTAATCAAGGGTCTTGAGCAGAATTGTCGAATGAGAGGTCGTGCCTTTGATTATGCACGGTGATGATTATTCGCATTGGGTCGAGGACCAATAACGTTGTAATGGTTTTCTTGCAAATTGTTTTACACATGTTGGGTCGAGGATCCGAGAGTTTTTGAAGTATTTTCTAAAAGTATTCCGTTTGATTTTCAAAATCCCATGATAGCTGAAGTCAATAATGATGTTTTCAAACTTTCTTATCAAAATACTTGTCCTTATATAAAAAGGGATTTTTCTGACTCATTGGGCTCGTTTAAAGTTTCATTGGCGTTAGGTTCCGTACAGAGAATATGACTATGTGATTATCTTTCACTTTGTGTATGTGATACTATTCGTGTGGACTATGGGAATGTGTGGTTTATGTTAAGGCTTCACATTTGTTGAGATTTGTGTTGTTATTATTCGTATATCTTGTATATTATGTACTTGCACTAGCAAAATTCCAGTTTGCTAACCCCCGAGTTTTCGGGGGGTGGGTGCCTGTTATGCGCTCCGGTTTTGGCAGCTCGGGAGCAGTCACAGGATCGGGCTTGGAAGGAGATGGAGGACAATGATACTAATCACACCAGTCGAGTCTTTTCTTTTGTCTCATTCTGGTCGGTATTTTCTCTGTCGTTCGAGTATTCACCCTTGCATGGGTGTAGTTTTCATTTATTAAATTGAGTTGTCATTCTTTTTAGTGTTCAAGTTTATTATTGTCATTGTAATGTGAATGTCGTTATTTTCTGAATTGGTTAATGACCTTGTCGGTCTGCTTTGCATTTAATTTTGACCCCGGTCGGTCAATCATTGAGTAGTCTTTTGGAGCTTAGCCTGGTAGATCCTTGTGATAAGGGTCTACGGCGTGTGACATTCCCGGTCGTATTCTGGGGGTGTTACAACTAGAGCTATCTCCAAAGGTCACGTCTGGGCCACTTTCTTTGATATAATTTGATAGCACCTTCTTGTTCCCGGTCATGTGCCTTGAGCATCCAGAATCTTCAAACCATTCTTCACCTCCAATATTTGAATTTGTGGAGATGTGGTAGTAGTCCTTCCACCTTTTCTGCAATCAAGCAAGTAGAGATTTAGGTACCCAAATCTGTGTAGGTCCTCGGGGGTTAGTTGGTTTCCTGGAGAACTGATTTCTCCTGGGATTGTGAAAGTTGCTGTTATTACCCCTAAAAGGTGTGTATTGTCTGGGCCTGTATCCTCTGTTAGGATTGTGTATTGGATATGCCTCATAAAATTGATGTGTGCCCTTTCTAAATCAAGGCTGAGACCATTTATAAAATCTTTGGGGTCTCCACATCTGTTCATTTTGAAAATTTGGATAACCTTGAGGTTTTCATTTGCCCCTCCCATTTTGAAATCTGTTTTTGGGGAGTCTTTGATAATAATGGGCATTTTGTATGGGCTGCTGCTTCTGCCTTGGCCATTGCCTAGTGTAATGTCTAGGTGGCTGCCTTGTATACCTTGGCTGCAGCCTAGACTTGTGACTTGGCTACTGCCTATTTTGAAACACTGGTTTATAATTAGGCTCAGCAGACGGGACAAGTGTTTCTCCCTTGGTGAAAGTGGTTTTAGAACTAGAGGGAGTGTTCGGGTCATATCCAAGGCCTTATATGGAATATAGTGGCCTTTTGTTCATACACAATTAGTCTAAAGTTAGAGATGCCTTCAGGGAGGTTATTTCCTTTGCCTGAGTAAACTCAGCTTTGACATGAGCAAGTGCAGCTGATTTTTCACTATTCAAGACAGTTAATCGTTTTATCTCAGCTGTAGTGATATCAGCCTAGTTTTTAAAGTTGTCTGCAGCCTGTTTTTCAATATCATATTTGGTTTTATTCAACTCTAGGCTCAATTTTTCAAAGTAATTTTTGAGCTGCCTATTCTCATCTTGCAGTTGGGTCTTCTTGGCCGATACAGATAGGTGTGCGATTTTAATTTCTCAAAGTTTTTGAGAATCTGATTTACAGATTCGTGCAAGTCCATATCTTGTGACATGTCTGAACTATTATTTGAATTAGAGGATTTTGATGTGACCTCTTCATCAGCTAGGTTGGCCATCAGACAGTCATATTCCTCATCATCATCAGAGAAGAATCCGCTGCTTGATTCCACTTTCTCTTGGTCTTATCCAATGAGGGCTTTCCTTCGGTCTTCTTTTCTGCTCACCTCCTTTTTTCTCTCGTCCTTCTTAAGATCAAGACAGTCGATTTGAATGTGTCCTGTCTTATGACAGCTGTAGCATTCCACCTTCTAGCTTCCGGCTTTTTGATTTCTCCCCGGATTCTCCTTATAATTCTTCTTATATTTGGAGTAATTCATTTGAAAATTGCTGAATCTTTGGATTATAAATGCCATCTCTTCCTCGAAATCGGGTGGGTTTAGAGGTTTGACATCAGACAGGTTCTTGGCGGGGGACTCGGCTGCAAATGCTATTCCCTTCTCTGTAGGCTCGTTTGATGATGAACTTAGGAGTTCAAATTCATAAGCCTTTAGGTCAGAGAATAGTTCTTGAATCTTTATTTTATTGAGGTCTTTGGATTCCCTCATGGCCACCGCCTTCATACTCCATTCGGGGCTAAGTGATATTAACACCTTCAAGGCGATCTCCCTGTTGCCATAAGTTTTTCCAAGGGAGTTGATTTTGTTGATGATTTCAGTGAACCTTGTGTCCACTTGGTTTATTGATTATCTGGTCTTCATGTTGAAGTTGTCAAACTTCTGAGTGGTGATTGGCAACTTGTTTTCTTTTATCAGCTCTGTACCTTCACACATCACGGCAAGGGTATCCCAAATCTCCTTGGCATTCTGGCAATTCTTGATCTTGACCATGGTTGATTTGTCAAGAGTTTGATATAGCACATCTCTAGCCTGGTTGTCAAGGTTGGCCAGCTTTCTTTCTTCAATGGTCAGCTTCGTCCTCTTCTTGGGGATCTTCTCTGGCTTCCCTGCTGCAATCTCCTCAGGTGTGTTGTCCTTCTCAAATATGAAAGGACCATCTTCGATAATGCACCACATGCCATCATGGATAGAATATAAGTGTGCCTGCATCGTTATATCCCAAAGATCATACTCATCAACTGAAAACACGGGTAATCTAGAGTGCATGTGTTCAATTCTAAATGAGAGATAAAAATATATCCAACATATATGGATCTGGTTCTGGAAATAAATGAACCAACCTATCCGATACCACTTGTAGGTCACAAGTCATCCAGGAATAAGTCTAGAGGGGGGTTAATAGACTTATTGAAACTCTTTTCCACAAAAGATGAGTTTCTCAGCTGATACGTACAGATGACTTGAAGTCGTCTGTAAACAGGTATACGGAAGTCAGCTAATGACGAAAGCAAATAGCTAATCGAACACTTAAGTATGAATGCAGCAGTTAAGTATGATGCTAAAACAGTAAAGTACGCAGGCAATTTATAGTGGTCTCAGAGGTGGGGTAATCCTCTACTAATCCACTTTCTCCAAACCAGTTGGAGATGAGTCCACTATAATTTTCAACCAGTGATAAATATTACAGTGATTCTACAACTTAGCTACAACAACTTCCAACCAGTGGAAATCCAGTCGTTGCAACTCCTTTCTGACTGCCTAGCACCACTCGATCTTTGAATCCTTGGATGCCTATCAGTCGCGAAACATCAACCAGTGAAGTACCCCTTACTCAGGTTTTAAGACAAGAGTGTTTTGTCTTCTCCAACTAAGAGCTTTCTTCATATATGAACTTGTGAATTCTGCTCTTCATGATGATATAGATTTCTGGTTGCTTTGATTGCTTTGATCACTTGAAAGTATAGTTCTCACCGTTATGTTCAACTTCAAATCTTCAGATATTTATAGATGTAGATCTTTGAGCTTCTTTCATAGCCATTGCAAATCTGTAACAAATCCGTCCGTTAGAGAAATAGACTTCTTTGTTTTTCTTTCTCAACGTTGCAAGGCTGGATTCCCTTATTTTAATCCATTCCCGACCATTGTGAAGACTTCCATGTGATGGCGCCGAATCTTTTGATTTTAATATGATGAAAGTTATCAGAGGTGGGTCTGGATGATTTATTTAATTTATATCCTTCCGGGAATCTCTCCAATTTGTCTCTTATCGCCCGCATGTGACTTTCCTATTCAACGCATGCTGACGTGGACAGGCTTACTTGGCTGATAATTTATTTGATCTTTATAAGTTAATATGTCTGATATGCAGTCAAACTTCTCTATCGTCGGACTTCTCTGATGATGACTTCTCTGATGTCCTGCCGAGACTTATCTGATCTGACGACTTGTCTGAAGTCTTCTGACCTGATGAACTTGACTGATCTGATGGTCAAACTTCAGATGACTTGGGCTCTGCCTGATCACTTGACTGCAGTCTGGTCAAACTTCTCTGATAAAATTTGTTGACCAGAATTTCTTTGATTTTCACTTGACTGTGACTCGGCTTTTTGTAGAGTTTGGTCAAGACCTCTCTGACGATACTTGTCTGACCAAAACTTCTCTGATGTACTTAAATGTACTTTGTACTTAGCTGATTTTAAGCCTAACTTAAATGTCCTATAAAAGATACTCATTTTAGTTCTTCTTTACATTTTGCGAAGTATCTATCTTAACTCAATTCGGCATATGGAAGATACTCATTTGGTTCTTCCTTACATTTTGCCAAGTGATAAACATACATTTGAAGAAACAAGTATAATGATGACATCATCAAAATCTAACACGTATTCCAAATAACAGATTTCCCTTTTAATCGAACATCAGCTTTGTCCATGAGATGGCTCGAAATCAGATCTTTGCAAAAGACATTGTCCCATTGGATTAGGACTTCAATAGGAGAATCTGTTACCTCCAGAACAAATAACTCTTCCTCTCCCAATTCGCTCCAGTTGTACAAGGTTTTGTACGGAGCTACCCTGTATGATTTCCATTGAATGAAACGGTCGTAGGCCTGTTCAATTTAAATTGATAACAAAGTTTTTTGGAGTATAGTGTCACGAGAGGGGCTGCGTACAGTACATGGGTCTACTGTAGGCAAGAGTTCCGCTACAGGTGTGGGAGCCTGTATCGGAGAGGGATCCCGTACAGGGGTTGGTACCCTGAGGGGAGTTGGATCCCTTACGGGTGTGGGTTCCCATGCAAGAGATGTGGCTATTGGCTCCAAAGGGGCAGCCGACTCGCCAGAGTCTTCAACATTGGCAGATGGCTGTATATCCATCGTTTCCGCCAATGGCTCGGGATCTACTGTTTGCACAGTAGCAGCTATCTCTTCTACAGGGGTTGTGCCCTGGGGGTTTGATGTAGTGGGTTGGGCCGTTGAAGGAGCATCCGCAGAGATCGCTATAATCTATGCAACCTTGACTTTGGTAAGCCTCATTTGCTTCCTTTTCGGCTTCTCAGCAGCAAGGGGAGTTTTGCTGTGAGATCTCTTCCTTTTCCGAGAAGTCTCCTCGCTTCCGGACTTTGAAGTAATGTCCCTTGGGTCGGTATAAAGTGGCATATACTGGGAAAAGGGTCTTTCCCCAATTAGTTTGTCTTTGTTGAACACATAGGGCCTGCTCCCTCCATTGTATTTCCGCTGATTTATCTTCTTGGCTCCTTTGGCTTGCGAAACATCGCATTTGGTCAGAATATGATTGAGAATCAGACCAAAGGATTTCTTCTGTGAAGCAGGCTTAGAAGCCTCTTCTTGTAGTCTTTTCAGGACAATCTGGCACCAATTCACCTTTTCACCGGACATGATGGCGACCATTATCCTGAATCTCATACTTGGGGTCCGGAAAGGCTGACTCGTGTTTTTATTGCGCATATTGTGAGGCTTCACGGTACTCCGAAGTCTATTGTTTCGGATCGTGATGGCCATTATGTATCGCATTTTTGGCAAGCGGTACATAAGGCGTTGGGTACTCGTTTGCGTCTGAGTACTTCCTTTCATCCTCAGACGGATGGGCAGTCAGAGCGCACTATGTAAATATTTGAGGATATGTTGTGTGCTTGTGATCTCGATTGGGGAAGCGATTGGGAGGAGAATTTGCCATTGATCGAGTTCACGTACAACAATAGTTGGCACGCATCGATCAAGATGGCACTGTATGAGGCACTTTATGTGCGGCGATGTCGATCGCCGATTTGTTGGAATGAGGCATCTGATTTGGTCGGGACCGAACCGAATGTCGCTTTGGAGACGAGGAAGAAGGTGGAATTGATTCGGGAGAGGATGGTGACTGCTCAGAGTCGATAGAAATCCTATGCTGATGTTCGTCGTCTACCTTTGAAATTCGAGATGGGAGACCACATTTTGCTAAAGGAGTCGCCGACAAGGGGAGTTTTCCACTTCGAGAAGAAGGGGAAGTTGAGTCCGAGATTTATTGGGCCTTTTCAGATTATCGAGAGGGTTGGCGAGTTGGCATATCGCTTGGCATTGCCTCCGGCTTTGAGTCACGTCCATAGTATTTTCCATGTTTCCCAGCTGAGGAAATATGTTCCGGATCCTAGTCATGTCATCGACTATGGTGAGATGGATATCGCTGAGGATATTACCTTCGAGGAGCGTCCCTTGAAGATTTTGGAGCATCGTGAGAAGCGGTCAAGGTGCAGTGGTCGAGACATGGTGTCGAGGAGGCAACTTGAGAATTTGCTATTTGGTCAATTCTCGTAATCGTTGTTCGGAACCTCCATTTCTGGGTTAAATCCGTCTTATGTTATTATGCATGTTGTGAGCTTTCATTTGGTGTTTCGATCGTGTATCGTTTATTTCGGATGTTTTGGGTTTTTTTGTAATTTCCCAAAGTTATGGGGTAGTTACTATCGTTGTCGTTTCCTAACCCTTGGGTAGTCAGAATCATGTTTTCTTTTAGAACTCTAGTTTGGGATCGAACTCATCGTGTGTTTGTCTTCTCCAGTCCGTTGTTTAGTGTCGAGTGCACATTGTTTTCATCCGGGGGAGAATTCGTCGTTTTCTAACTTTGAGGGCTGTCTGTTCTGCTGTCTACACTCGTTAACGCACGCTAAGGATGCCCTTAGCGCGCGCTAACGGGACATTCCATATACCCTCCATTTATCTGTTGTAGACTGTTAGTGTAGGCAAAGACCGTTCTTAGCGCGCGCAATGGTGGGAATTAGCGCACGCTAGATAGGTTGGCAGCGCGCGCTAATCCGGTACTCCAGTAAGGGCAGAGTGTTTTTGAGGTTCTGGACTCCGGACAGGACTGAACAGGTAGCGCACGCTGATACTTCCTGTAGCGCACGCTAACGCTGGTTGTAGCGCATGCTAATTTTGTAGTAGCGTGCGCTAACGTCTTAGGACAGGAGCTAATGGACTATTGGACGACCCCGTTAGCGCGCGCTAACCATGAGAGTAGTGTGCGCTAATTAGATCCAGTATATAAGGGCCAGGCTAGGTCAACTCCTGTCGTTTTTCTCATTTCATCTCCTTTCCCGTGGCTCGAGCGATCTAGAGGCGATTTCTTCTTCCAATCACCTCAACTATCATCTTCCTTGAGTTCTTGGTGTAGATTAACAACATCTACTTGTGCTTCGTCTTTGACCCAAGGTAATCTCTTAGAACACTATTTTTGGAGAAATTGGGGGTTTCAAGTTTTTGTCCGATTTGTTCCGTATTGTTGATTAATCCATGATGTATGTGATTAATCTTAGCGGTATTCATGTTTTCCCTACGAGTTCATGGCAAATTTCGTGGTACTTATAAAATCGAGAGTGCGACCTGCCCTTATTGTTGTTTTTGTACGGATTTACATGAATCGTAGGTGGGTTTTCGGGTGTCTTCCATTTTCGTACTCGTGTAGAAATGGTTGTGATTGTATTCTTTGAATCGTTAGGTTTGGAATTGTCGGTTCCAAGAGATCGTGGTTGATTTCCGTTCCGTCTGTTTCATGGTTAATTACTCAAGGCAAGTACTCTTGTGAAACCTTTATGTTTAACATGAAATGGTAATGTATATGTGTGTGATTTGCTCACTCCGGGAGGGTCCATAGAGGCCTCGGATGGGACCAGTCATTTAGCCCCAGTCCTAGGCGATGCATGTGCGTGATTTTGATTTTTAACTATGGCCCATCCGGGAGGGTCCATAGAGGCCTCGGATGGGACCATTGGTTTAGCCCCGGTCCTAGGCAAATTGATTATTTGACTATTTGTTTTCCTGGAAAAGACATGCCTGGTTTTGATTTCGAAATGATTTGATGCATGTATTATGAAATGTGTAAGCGAATGGTTTGCCTTGATACTTGTACTAGCGTAAATGCTAACCCCTATGGGGACCCTTTTTGGGAAAATTCGTGTTATGAATTTTAGGTTGCGTTCAGCCGCTCGATCGAGCACTGGGGCAGTACGAGGATGTTGGCTAAGTTGGTCGACGTGTGCAAATGAGTTCTTTGTTTTAGTTGCCCATATTAAATGTTTGTTTTCAACTTATAAACTGATAGACCGTACTCGCGAGTACTTGGGCGTTTTGATTTGGAAAATGGTTTGTATACCAAATGTTATTTGTAATTTTCGATGATGTTTGGTTTACAGGTCGTATCGGGCGCTTTTACTTAAATTTTGTTTGGTGATGTGTGTGTTTTTCTTGTTAATCGGGATGGTTAGATGAGTGGTATTATTTATTAGCCTGGTGGGTCCCATGTAGGGGTCCACGATGCTGTAATATACCCTGAATATCTTGGGGTGTTACACCTGGTTGCTACTTCCCCGAACCGTGCAGAGAGAATTGCATTGCACGAATCCGTAAGGGAGTGCATTTGGCTTTGGTCAGTCATAGACCATATACGAGGAACTTGTGGATTAGAGTCCACTACAGGACCCCTACTTATATCTTTGAGGACAATACGGCATGCATTGAGCAAATGAAGCTAGGTTTCAGTAAGGGTGACAATTCCAAGCATTTCTCGCCGAAGTTCTTCCACAATCAGCAACAACAAAAATTGCTGAATATCAAAGTGAAACAACTGAGTTCCGATGAGAATAGTGCAGACTTGTTTACTAAGTCTCTGCCAAAATCTACATTTGAGTGACATGTGAGGATCATCAGCATGCGTCGATTATCCGAACTCAACTAGTGATAGCCCATTGGAATGAGTTGTTATTAGAGGTGTTCGGCGGTTCAAAACCGCCAGTTCCGGTTTGCCGAAAATTGGAACCGAAACCAAACCGCCTTATAGTGGTTCACAATTACGGTTTTGAACTGTGAACCGCCGGTTCCGAACCCGGCGGTTCGGCGATTCGTTTTTTTTTATTTTTAATTTTAATTTAAAAAAAAGTATGGGGTAAAATTTGGACTTGAGCTTTATTCAAGTATTAAAGTTTAAACTTGAATTTTGTAATTTTAAATCTTTGAATTAAGCGCCTACGTATTCGATATCCGTAACTTTAGAATTTAGGAATCAAAATCAAAGTCCTCGTAGTTCATTTTTAAATTGGTGGGTGGAAATAAAAATGGACTTGAGCATAATTCAAATATTCAAAGTTAAAATTAAGAATTTCTACTTTGAATATTTGGATTAAGTTGCCTATGTATCCCCTTACCTTAGGAATCAAAGTCCTCGTAGTTCACTTACCTTATACTTACCTTAGGGAGTGGAGCGGAGGCGGAGAGGAGATGGTTCAATCACCCAAGTCAACCAAATCATTGCTAGATCCGGTATCATATGTATCACTATCTTCTTGTTCATTATAATTTGGTTCTTGTTGGCGTAACTCGGCTTTCACCCAATCATTCAATAATGCTTGGGCTTCAAGATTTTGAGGCGTAAATCGAGATTGTCATTTATCCAGAATGTATCCTCCTACATTGAGGGCTTGTTCAACAGAAACTATTTAGGGGGGGACAACTAGTATTTCCTTCGCAACCGTGGCAACTACAGGAAAGGTTGTAGACCTTTTTGCCCACCACTTAAGAATATTGTTATTAGCATCCGATCCACGTTCTAAAGCTCCCAATTCACAAGTAGTTAAATAATTTTTAAGTTCTTGATAAGCATTACTTTGGTACCTTGTTCGTTTTCGGGATAAATCTTCTTGGTAGGCATTCCATTCACTAATATCTGCAATAGCAAAACCAAAAGAAGATATACCACCACTACTACAAGAAGGAATGTGAACAGGAGAAGAAGAACCCGTACCAAGATCAAGACTACCGCTATAACTACAAGCATATTCGTGATAAAGAGTAGATAATAAAATTTTTGCATTTTGAACTAAATCGCTAGGATTTGGAGGAATAAAATTAGCAGGAGGATTAAGAAATAAAGCATTATAGTAAAGTGTAAGTAATTTTAGCAAACCTTCCTCTCTAACTTGAGGATCTAAAAGTTTAGCAACTAAAAATGGAGGAATGTAGGCGAAATATTTAATCCATTTGTTGTAACACCCCCAATCCGCTTAGGGACATTACACGCCGTAGATCCTTTCCGCAAGGATCTACCAGGCAAGAAACCACAAAACAAAATTCGACCAAAACATAACACCGTAGACCGATAAAGTCTCTCAAATACAACATAGTAGTACAACTGATAAAGCAAAATACAACTCGATCACAATTTACACAACATGTCCATCCTCTTAAGGATGATAAAGAACTAGAATAAATACTCGGACAGACAGATCACTGATAGACAACCGAATACAACTGTGACTAGTATCATTGCTTTACATCATCCTCCATGTCGATCCTGTGATTGCTCTCTCTCTCTCATCGAAATACCTGAAAAACATAACATAATCCCCCAACGAGGGGTTTGCGATGGAAATCGCTAGCAAGTAACCAAGCTATACAATTATACACCAAGAATATAACCGTTATGAAAATAACCTTTTGACAAGGTAGTAATAGGATCCCCAAGTCTAGTCTTTTCAAAATCATTTGCTTTAAAATGGATCATGTGAATTACTCCAGAAACCACTTTAAGAGATTATTAGAGACTTCGGGGGTCTCAGTGTAAAATCATAAAATATGAATGTTTTTATTTTCAAAAAGGTTTTCTGTCAAAATCATATAAATGATAAATTTCTCAACCAAGCCTCAAAAATAAAACCACATTCACCAATACAACCGGAATCCAAGATTCAAGCATTCACAGATCATAGATATCAAATCAAACACCCAAACCACCTTCGTGGCCTCTACGGAACCATCCGGATTAGCTATCATAAACAAACTCAAACATACACATAAGTTATCTTGACATCGCACTCACAGTGACGATTCTCGGAGCCCTCTCCAGACCTACCCGATTGGATAACCTTATGGTCAAATCGTAACGTCTGTCCGTAATCGCAAGTAACGTGCCTTCGGAGGCCTCGACGGAACCCTACCCGGATAACATCATTCAAACATGCCCATAAGTTATCATGACATCGCACTCGGAAGTGACGATTCTCGGATCCCTCTCCAAACCTACCCGAATTGATAACCTTATGGTCACAATGTAACGTCTGGCCGAACTCGTAAGTAACGTGCCGCCGAAGGCCTCGACGGGTCCCTACCCGGATAACATCTCAATTCGCTAAGATACACAACAAAAATAAAGGCACGATATTCACTACAACTGCAACCACATAACACACAAGTTAACGCAACATAATTTCCACAAATGCACAACATTCACAGCACACCATCATTCAGGAAAAAGGCTAACGAGCGAATAATACAAGTATTACGCGATTCCACAATTCCTCGGTTAACTACTCATTTCTAGTATCCACTTTAAGCACAAAATAACATGTAATGGTTGTTATCATTCTTCATGAAACTCAAGTTTACGTTCGTAATTACTTTCATAAAATCACATCTTCGTTAAAAGTAAGTTACGGTTAAATCTACCATCACTAACAAGTCCATGTTAAGTTCACGACACATCACATTCTCAAAGTATAAAGAATATAGACGAGATACTCGCCTCAAATCCAAAGCACGCGGAGCAATGGGAAAGCTCGACCGGAAACCCTCGAATCCTCCAACTAGGTTGAAAACACAAGAACAACATAATTACTATGAAGTCGATCGCAATGAGGATGGAAATATACGAAATTCCCAATAAGAATTTGTAGAAACGAAAGATCGAACACTTAGGGTTCAATACTTCCCCAAGAACATCAAGACATCACCCGAACCCGAACACGATAAGAATACGAATCAAAACACCGGAATATAATCAATACTTCCTAATAAGGATACTTAATACCACGATTCACGAAGAACGACTCGAATTCTAAAGATTCCCAAAATACATAGAAAAGGGTTTCAAGGAATTTACCTCGAATCAATGATAAAGAACACGGATTGATGATGTTGATCAACACCAAGAACTCACGGAAGATGAAGGCTTGGTGTTACAAGACTCCAAAATCGCCCCCTTGAAGAACCCTTGCGTTGCCCGTCGAAAAAAAACGAAGAGGAGTGAAAAAATGAGGGTTGCTGTCCTCTGCCCGCTGTTTCAAAACAGCGGGCTGTTACGGCCGTAACAGCAAGAAGATTACGGCCGTAACATTAGGCCTATTACGGCTGTAAGTAGTGGGGTGTTACGGCCGTAACACCCTGCTGGACAGTAGCTTGGGAAGGCTATTGTCCGAACCGTCCCGAACGACACCGAAACCCGAACCTATTAACAATCCGAACATATGGTTAAGAAGCATTCCCGATGACGAATCTAAGCGCTAAAAAGAAACACAATTCTGACTATCTGAAGGTTCGGAAGTCGACGATGGAAGTAAATTTTCTCAAACTTTAGGAAATTACAAAACGGCCCAAAACATCCGAAAATCACAATATGAAATCAAAGAACCAAACCGAAGTTCACAACACATATAACAAAGTTAAACGGACTTATAGGAGACACGAAACTGTAGTTTCGAACCACCATCACACGAAATGAACCAAATAGCGGAAAAAGTCGCTCAAGACACGGATTCGGATAAAACAGCCCCAGAACAAACTTAGATGACCAAACACGGAGAACAAAACATTATCAAAATGTCAAAACGCTCGCAAGCGAGTTCCGGAAACCAGAAAAATGCCAAAAACAAAAAATTATCGAAAGAGAAAATCACGGGTATTAAATTCTACCCCTCTAAAATGAAGTTTCGTCCTGAAACTTAAAAAAAGAAAGGGTGAAGCCACAGACAACAAAGCACGGCCGATAAAATCTCAGTGGTTCCAACGAATTGATTCTGATACCGATGCTGAAGCACGATTCTGGGAAACTTCATGGAATATTTCACAAAACTGAACTTTGTGGCCCTCAAGTCCACAGTTATAATAAGTAATCGATTGCGAAGGACAATTAGCTTGCACATGGCCCGCAACGTTGCAATTGAAACACCTCCCAATATGACTAGGAGTCAAAGAAGATGACATGGAACTCTTGGTTCCACCGAACGAAGAAAATGAAGGTTTCGCCGTAGGACTATGCGGAACTCGACGAGAAGAAGTTCCGACTCCCACACTATCCTAAAAATCTCCAGATGTCCTCTGCCTCTTCGGCTCATGCAAAGGCCCAATAGATAACGATGCCATCTCGTACGCCATGGCTCGGTTCTGATACTCTCTCAAGGTAGCACAAGTGAAACCCGACATGTACTGTCGAATCTCTAGTCTCATCCGCATATCCAAATGACGGATTTTGTCTTCCTCGGTACTCACCTGCCCCTTCACGTAAGCGAGCTGTCGACTATAATCGATAATAGCATGCGACACGGGTACATCCTGCGGCTCCGCTAGATAAAAATCTCGGATTCTCTGCTCTCGGATCAGCTCTGGACAGAACTCCGCTTCCATCAACTTCGAAGTAACAGCATGATCCTGAGGCTCAACGACCTCCCACCAATTAGCAGCGTCACTATCGAGAAGGAACTGAGTGATAGGAATCCTCTGTTCCTCTGGACAACCAACCGCCTTGAAAATCTTTTCCAGTTGGAAAAGCCAACTGTAATACCCGAGATCTTTATTCCGGATTTGTTGGACTTTCTGGGTTTTATCGGATTGTCATGGTCCTCATCGTAGGAATTTTGTGCCATGTTTGGTTGTGACTTGTTGGGACATGTTTTTGGAGGCAATTGGGATCACTTTGTGAGTTTTTGAGATTTTGTGGTGTAGCGCACGCTAATGCTTGAAGCATAGCGCACGCTACTGCGTGGTGTTTAGCGCACGCTACCGAATGTGTAGCGCACGCTAAACCGGGCATTGAGGCGCCCAAGAACTCACCGGATCGACCGAGCTTTGTTAGCGCACGCTAAGGCCGATAGCTAGCGCACGCTATCGATTGCTTAGCGCACGCTCCCTCTTCTTTCTAGCGCACGCTACTCGGTAGATGCAGTTCTGTCCAGAGGCTACTGGACTGGTTTTGTGACCCGTTAGCGCACGCTACGGCTTTTGGGCTAGCGCACGCTAACTAGGTTATACGCGGTTTCTCTGGAGCGTTGACCCCGTTAGCGCACGCTAATGAGGGATGATTAGCGCACGCTAATACTGTCCAGTATAAATACTGGACAGCAGCATTAAGTCGTCATTTTCCCACTTTTCTTCATCTCTTCCGACGGGAGTGAGATCCAGAGGCGAGTAGGACCGATCCTTTTCTTCTAGCTTCATCTTTGAGTGGATTTGTAGATGTTTAACAACATCTAATCGTCTTCTTGGTCCAAATCAAGGTAATCTCTTGTTAGAACCCTATTTTCTTAAATTTGGGGTTTTTGCTTGGATTTGTGATTCTTGACCGATCTCATCCGATCGGTTATTTGTTCTTGTTTGTCTTGACCGTAATCTTATGATTTTTTTAACCGTTAATCGACTTTTATCGCCCGTATCAACGATTCTTGATTTCTTTGAGAATACTTAGATCCTTGTCGTTTTAGGATCGTTTGATTTCGATTAGTGTTATTGAATTGTGGTGATGCTATTTTCGTAGTATTCGTGGGTGTCAAGTCTTGATCGTTTTTGGAGGTTCGAAGGTTGCCCGATCGCGCCCGTTCGTCGTTTCGTTGCTCGTGATATCGAGGCAAGTATCTTGTCCATACGTTTCATGTTTCGTAGGCGTAATTATTGATAAATGATTATATACGAAACTCAATGTTTAATGAACGTAAAAAGGGATTGGTATGTTCCCGATAAATGTTGTCTTTCAACGATAACTCGGATGCTTCGTGAATAAGTGTGTTTTTGGCCTATGTGTGTTGACTCCGTTGGTTGAAAGACTTATGATCACATTTAGTGAATGTAATAAACCGTAATCATTTACTGAGGATAACGTGTTGTTATGTGTGCCTGTTTGGTGAATATGTGACGGGTGATATTGGTTATTACTCCTTTGAAAGGAGGCTGTGATGTTTAAGTGTTGCTTGGCTTGATGTTCTACTCCTTGTGATGTGATTTCTGAAAGTGATGTGCCTCCGGGTAGGATTGTTGAATCTCCGGGATCCATACTTGCTAGTATGGGTCGGGCGTGACCGTAGGGTTATCCAATCCGGGTATGTCTTGCGGGGACTCCGAGGTTCGGGGCTTGCTAGCCCGATGCCGAGATAACTTGTGGGGTTATCATCGGGTATGTCTTGCGGGGACTCCGAGGTTCGTGGCTTGTTAGCCCGATGCCGGGATAACTTATGGTTGTGGTATGGAATGGTTCTGTGACTGTTGTCACGAGGACATGTGATTTGGTATGGTTTTCTATTGGGTTATTCACTCGGGTATGTTCTACGGGAGCATCTGAGGTTCGTGGCTTGTTAGTACGGGACGCGAATAATCCTTAGGAACATGTGTTATGTGATTCGGTTCGTGGACCCTGTGGCTTATGATTTGGGTCTTGGACCCCGTGTGTTGTGAATTGAGTTGTGGAACTGCGTTTTATTATTGGAATCGTATTTTGGAAAGATGATTTTGGGCCGTGTCCCCAAGTGCTTTCGAAAGACTTGAGAATTCATTATTTCCAAATGTTTTCAAACTCCCGAGACCGTAAAATATTTTGTATGAGACACATGGTTCCTTCCCTACCTTTTATAAATCAAACTGTTTTGACTAAGTGAATTATCTCGGGAAATATATTCAAGATTTTATATTCTTGAAGCAAGTTATGTATGGCTTGTACTTTTGGTTTTATACTTGCACTAGCAAAACAAAGGAGTTTGCTAACCCCGAGTATTCGGGGTGGATGTCTCAGACAAGGCCCGTGTACTTGCAGATAGCTGGGGAGCGAATCACAGGATCGATACGAAGGATGATGGGAGACGAAGATACTAATCACGTGAAGACCAATTGTAGAGTATATGGTAGAGTCATGTTGGTTATCCCTCCGATGTATTGTTACCCCGATTTATGGAAGTGTTATTGTATTCTAGCCCCTGCGTGGGTATGTGTTCGGGCAAGTATCATGTATGTAATGTTGTGTGTGTTGTGATATAAGACCTAATCGGTCTAACGGTCCTTTACGTAGCCATGTCGGCATGTGAAGTGACGCATTGTTTTGTATTTAGCCTGGTAGATCCTCGCGGAGAGGGTCTGCGGCGCTGTAATATTCCCTATTGGTTTGGGGGTGTTACAGAATATGGTATCGGAGCTTAGGTTGAGGAAACCTAGGCTGTCGGGTTGAGTTGAGTGTTGTCGGGTCTTGTCTTGTCAGATTTGGTCTGACTGAGTGGTGTCGCGACGCGTCGTCCGAGTTGTCGGTCGTGATTAGTATCGAGGTGCAACCATCATCTTCGTGCGATCTGTGGATGTAAGTCTCCCTACCTTGTTGTGTCTCGTATTATACGAGTTTACGTGATTCTATGTTATTATGTGGAGTTTAATTGTGCCTCATGAATACTTACTCCATACTTATTTGATTCTCGTATTGTGTTGGAATAAAGAGTAGTACCGGTATGTATGTATATATATATTTACATCTTTGTGTAACATCGTTTTTACAGGAGTGATGTTTTGGAGTGGTTACTCAATAAAAGTTTATCAATGTGGTATATCATTTCCAAATGTTTTAGGGAAGTCACGTAAATTCTATTTAAAAATATCCTTCGAGAAGGAAAAATGATTTGATTTTCGTATGAGGACCTCGAGACCAAAGATTTTGAGAATTCAAACTATATATATTATATTTTCATCTTGCATTGAAAATTTTCAAAATATTTTAAATGCTTAAACGAGGTCTACCAATAGTTTACTTGAGACGTGACTTTCGCCTTCAACTTTTCCGGTTAAACGATATGTAGTGGGGATGTAAATTGTTGGCGTTTGGATTCGTATGTTGTTGTTTATTTGTAACCTTCGACTTTCGGCATTATTTGGTATATGTTCATGAATAACAATTGTTGTGTGTGGTTATGTGTAACTTGAACTGTGTTCTTATCCGCTGCGTGTGTAAAGTCCAAGGTGACTTTTTGGGTACTTTTACCAAATAGTGTGTGTTTCAAAATGACCTTCTGGGTTTGTAAAATTTGAATTATTTCGTTGACCCTTTTTCCTAACTCTTTGTTGGGTGATTTGACATATATTTTGAAACTATTGAGTTTTCGCGTCTACGCCTTGTAATTTCAAACGGTATTTGGTGACAGTATTTGGTGTTTGGAAAATGATTTTTGGGGAGTATTTGGAAAGTATTACCGTCATCGGCCTTTTTGGCATTTTGGAACGTTTTCGAAAATGGTTTTCAACTTGGTGAGTTCCGGCGCGGAAACCGTACAGAAAGTGACTTTGATATAATGGATGATTTCAATTTCATTGCATTTATAAATCGCATAACAACGGCATTATAAATGAAGATTGTTGGTATAATAGTTTGTATATTGTGCTCTAGTTGGAATTAAATGGTAATATGTATATAATTTAATGATGTTGGATTAAAGACAGAGATGTGAATATCTTGCTATGTGTCATGATCTTTCGTTACCATAGGTTGTTGTTTGTTAGTATGCCGAGGGGCGAGGTCGTGGTCGTAACCGTGGTGTTGATGGCCACGGGGATCGGATGCGGAATCGAGAGAATGCCGCCGGGAATGATTTTAGTTTGGGTGTTGCTACTATATTGCAACAAGTAGCGACTCAGATGACTCGGTTGACCTGTGGTTCAACGCAGATTGACGCGAGTCGAACGTTGGTGTAAATCAATGGCTTCGCGAGGTAGTTCGTATGAATCCCCCTCGATTCGCGGTGCCGCGGATGCGTTGAGGTCGGGATGGTTGGATTTTCCAGTTGGGAAAGATTTTCGAGGTCGGATGTCCCAAGAGCGGAAGGTACCTATCGCTCAAGACCTTCTCGACAAAGATGCCGCTAATTGGTGGGAAGCTGTTAAACCTCGTGATCGTGATGTCACGTGGGCGGAGTTCCAAGCATTTATGGAAGCCGAGTTCGTCCGAAACCGATTAGAGAGCAGAGGATTCGCGAATTCTACTTGGCGTAACCGCAAGATATATCGGTGTCGCAAGCTATCATCGATTATAGCAAACAACTCAGTTATGTGCGAGACCGGGTGAGAACCGAGGAAGAGAGAATCCTTCACTTTGACAGACGGATGAAGCCGGATATTCGCGTGTATATGTCGGGATTCAATTGCACTTCGTTGAGGGACTATCAAGATCGAGCACTAGCCCGTGAACTAGCTTCGTTATCATCGGAACATGTCTCCGAGTCGAAGAAGCAGAAGAAGTCCGATGATCGCGTGGACAGTGCAGGAGTCGGTGTTTCCAATTTGCAACGTAGTAGTCTTTCCGCTGTGAAGCTCCATCGCTCGATGCGTGGAACTGAGAATTCCAAGTCTTCTGTTCTGACTCCTGGTAAAGCCAGGAGATGTTTTAACTGTAATGTGGCGGGACATGTTCGTGCACATTGTCCTTCTCCGCCAGTAACGTGTTACAGGTGTGGACTCGAGGCACCGAGTTCGGTTTGCGAGATGGTTTCCGAGCCTTCCGGGCACGGACTTGAGCACCGACATCCGGATCGACTCAGAAACCCCCGAGTGGCTTATCCTATCAGATGTTTGTTATGTTATTTCACTCGTTTTGTTGTTTTGATATTCCGGAGATTAACTTCTTTTATTCGAAGTGAATCGGACTTTGAACTCTGTACTTTCGACTCTGTCGAATCGTTTATGTTCGTTGATATTTTCTGAACTCGTCCTGTCTTGTGCTTTTGGTTGATCAAACGAGTTGTAGTATTGTTTCAGAATAAACCATTTGTCGCTATGACTTTCCAATTGCTATTCCCTTTCCTGTGGATCTTATGTGAATACACATCTTGTTCTCTTCACCGGATCGTATATTGTCTCAAGCCGAGATGTGAACTTTGGGGTTGTTGTTTGAGTATTATTGTTCGTCGTGATTCGAACATGAATGATCGACTGTTGTTGTCTCGATCGTTGTAACTCAATCGTTGGATGGTTCAGTTTTTGTTGATCTCGTTTCGTAATTGTTGAGCGTTAGGACTCCTTCGTAATTTGCTTAAGTTCAGGAAATTTGTTTTGTGTTCGATCTCCCAACCCTTGGGCTGTGGAATTTCGTATTGGTCCAGCGTATAGCTCGTGTTTTGGTTGATGTACTGTTGAATTATTCAACCGTATTGATTTTCGTTCGTCGTGTTTTGTTATTTCGGCATCGGATAACGTGTGTTATCTGAATTTGTTTTGCGTCGTTCGTTTTAGGTTTCAAGTTTCGAGGACGAAACTTCTTTTAAGAGGGGTAGAATGTAATACCCGAGATCTTTATTCCGGATTTGTTGGACTTTCTGGGTTTTATCGGATTGTCATGGTCCTCATCGTAGGAATTTCGTGCCATGTTTGGTTGTGACTTGTTGGGACATGTTTTTGGAGGCAATTGGGATCACTTTGTGAGTTTTTGAGATTTTGTGGTGTAGCGCACGCTAATGCTTGAAGCATAGCGCACGCTACTGCGTGGTGTTTAGCGCACGCTACCGAATGTGTAGCGCACGCTAAACTGGCGATTGAGAGGCGATCCGGTAACTCCGGATCGGGATGGAGCTTTGTTAGCGCACGCTAAGGCCGATAGCTAGCGCACGCTATCGATTGCTTAGCGCACGCTCCCTCTTCTTTCTAGCGCACGCTACTCGGTAGATGCAGGTCTGTCCAGAGGCTACTGGACTGGTTTTGTGACCCGTTAGCGCACGCTACGGCTTTTGGGCTAGCGCACGCTAACTAGGTTATACGCGGTTTCTCTGGAGCGTTGACCCCGTTAGCGCACGCTAATGAGGGATGATTAGCGCACGCTAATACCGGCCCAAGATAAATCTTGGACAACAAAGATTAAGTCGTCATTTTCCCACTTTTCTTCATCTCTTCCGACGGGAGTGAGATCCAGAGGCGAGTAGGACCGATCCTTTTCTTCTAGCTTCATCTTTGAGTGGATTTGTAGATGTTTAACAACATCTAATCGTCTTCTTGGTCCAAATCAAGGTAATCTCTTGTTAGAACCCTATTTTCTTAAATTTGGGGTTTTTGCTTGATTTGTGATTCTTGACCGATCTCATCCGATCGGTTATTTGTTCTTGTTTGTCTTGACCGTAATCTTGATTTTGTTAACCGTTCATCGACTTTTATCGCCCGGATCAACGATTCTTGATTTCTTTGAGAATACTTATATCCTTGTCGTTGTTAGGATCGTATCGGATTTCGATGCGGGTTATTGGAGTGTGGTGATGCTATTTTCGTAGTATTCGTGGGCTGTCGAAGTCTTGATCGTTTTTGGAGGTTCGAAGGTTGCCCGATCGCGCCCGTTAAATGCTTCGTTGCTCGTGATATCGAGGCAAGTATCTTGTCCATACGTTTCATGTTTCGTAGGCGTAATTATTGATAAATGATTATATACGAAACTCAATGTTTAATGAACGTAAAAAGGGATTGGTATGTTCCCGATAAATGTTGTCTTTCAACGATAACTCGGATGCTTCGTGAATAAGTGTGTTTTTGGCCTATGTGTGTTGACTCCGTTGGTTGAAAGACTTATGATCACATTTAGTGAATGTAATAAACCGTAATCATTTACTGAGGATAACGTGTTGTTATGTGTGCCTGTTTGGTGAATATGTGACGGGTGATATTGGTTATTACTCCTTTGAAAGGAGGCTGTGATGTTTAAGTGTTGCTTGGCTTGATGTTCTACTCCTTGTGATGTGATTTCTGAAAGTGATGTGCCTCCGGGTAGGATTGTTGAATCTCCGGGATCCATACTTGCTAGTATGGGTCGGGCGTGACCGTAGGGTTATCCAATCCGGGTATGTCTTGCGGGGACTCCGAGGTTCGGGGCTTGCTAGCCCGATGCCGAGATAACTTGTGGGGTTATCATCGGGTATGTCTTGCGGGGACTCCGAGGTTCGTGGCTTGTTAGCCCGATGCCGGGATAACTTATGGTTGTGGTATGGAATGGTTCCGTGACTGTTGTCACGAGGACATGTGATTTGGTATGGTTTCCTATTGGGTTATTCACTCGGGTATGTTCTACGGGAGCATCTGAGGTTCGTGGCTTGTTAGCACGGACGCGAATAATCCTTAGGAACATGTGTTATGTGATTCGGGTCGTGGACCCTGTGGCTTATGATTTGGGTCTTGGACCCCGTGTGTTGTGAATTGAGTTGTGGAACTGCGTTTTATTATTGGAATCGTATTTTGGAAAGATGATTTTGGGCCGTGTCCCCAAGTGCTTTCGAAAGACTTGAGAATTCATTATTTCCAAATGTTTTCAAACTCCCGAGACCGTAAAATATTTTGTATGAGACACATGGTTCCTTCCCTACCTTTTATAAATCAAACTGTTTTGACTAAGTGAATTATCTCGGGAAATATATTCAAGATTTTATATTCTTGAAGCAAGTTATGTATGGCTTGTACTTTTGGTTTTATACTTGCACTAGCAAAACAGTGGAGTTTTGCTAACCCCCGAGTATTCGGGGGGTGGATGTCCAGTATTGCGTCCGGTACTTGCGGATAGGCGGGAGCGAATCACAGGATCGATACGAAGGATGATGGGAGACGAAGATACTAATCACGTGAAGACCAATTGTAGAGTATATGGTAGAGTCATGTTGGTTATCCCTCCGATGTATTGTTACCCCGATTTATGGAAGTGTTATTGTATTCTAGCCCCTGCGTGGGTATGTGTTCTGGGCAAGTATCATGTATGTAATGTTGTGTGTGTTGTGATATAAGACCTAATCGGTCTAACGGTCCTTTACGTAGCCATGTCGGCATGTGAAGTGACGCATTGTTTTGTATTTAGCCTGGTAGATCCTCGCGGAGAGGGTCTGCGGCGCTGTAATATTCCCTATTGGTTTGGGGGTGTTACACCAACCGTCCCAGCCCAAAGTATCACCTACGCCCGCAAAACGGGGAGGACGCATACGTACCACTTCTCTAAGCCACTGAGTCGACCCGACGTTCTCAGTCATGGTAGTGTTACGCTGAACCGTCTGGGTCAAATGAGTCATCCGGTCTGCCACTTGCTGAAGTATAGTAGCAACACCAATACCAACGCCATCACCGGCAGTATGATCCCGATCGCGTGACTGATTGCCACGGCCCCGACCTCTGGCCCTCGACATACTAAACTGAACAACCGTTCGTTAAAATGAAACATAACAATACATAACACCAATCACAAAAGGAGGTCCATACAAGACACACTGCGAAGCACATAAATATCCTTGCTAACAAGAGTTATCATAGAGTGTTCACACAATAAACTCATATCCAATAGTTCTCATAGATTCGGAAATGAATATTTCCGACAACAACATTTATCAAGTCATCACACACTAGATTCAAGCATATGAGTAAACCACTCGAAACATTCAACACATGCCCAAGGCATCAAGCGCAGCTATCACTGCATATACGACAATATCATTCAAGTTTCGAACCATTTTCAACTGTTACCACCATTTTCGAATCGAACTGAACTCTCATAAAATAGTCATAAACTCTCATATTAAAGTTGACAAAACTCATTGATTTTTCAATAATCGAGAACATCCCAATTCTGTTGAACTTTTGAAAATCTCAAGTCAAAATCTCTGAGTTAAAACACTAAATTTTCCGAAATTTATCAAAGTTCAAACTTTCTAACAAGAGTCTCGTAAAAATAGTTTAATGACCACAACTCGAGCATCATCAACACGGGTAATGATATTAGTCAGTACACGTTTCTTTCAAACATAATTGTCGAATGTACATATTTAAAAAATGGAATTTCCTTCTCAAACAACAAAAATGCTTGTAATTATCGCTTCTTCGTGAAACGTATCAAGGATTTCTTATTTTGAAAATTTTGAAAAAGTGTGAAATTATTTTAGAAGACTTGTCGTTCCTCGTAAAGCGGAAATAACCCAGTCTAGGAAAAAAAATTTGAAATCATCAACATCCCGTTCCGTTTCGAAACGAAACTTTTGAATCTTAGCAAAAATTTTCCAAAATCCTTTCGATCATAATCAAAATGACGGTAATATTTTACAATGTCCAAAATACTTTAAAACGCCTACTTCAGATACCGTTTGAAGGTGTCATTTGAAAATACAAGACTAACTCGTCAAAGTTTAACCGTTTTCAAATCCATGCAAAACTGTTGATTAACCCCATCGAATTATTTGCGAAAATCGGTTTTTTACAAACATATTCAGGCTCATAATTGCAATTAAGAAAACTATTTTCAAACTTATACGCAGCGGACATAATTACCACTATCCAAAATAATCGAACTTGAAACCACACGCCCACTCGACGAGATCACAAATTTAATTAAACATAATTCGCGAACACCAAGTTCACACATACCTCAAAACTACCCATCTGAGTTCCTCACGAATTCTACCGTCGATACATTCTCTGAAACACGTCAAGATTCACAGTTTTCATATCGTATTGCACCAATCGATGTCCAACCATCAATACATTCAACTCAAACACAAACGGTGTGCCATGAATATCAAACACGGATTTTTTTTTACAGTACTACACAGACAAAATTATGAACCACAATCATCGCACATACAGGGAATCATGAAATACCAATACCTCGCATAAAAGAGGAGACTTACGTCCACAGGCCTCATGGTGATGATTGCTTCACCACGATACTAATCACAACGAACCATAATTGATCACAACGGATCACAATGATCTCGCTTGTTCACAACTGCTCACCCGAGTGACACGACAAGACACGACTCCGACAAGACACGACTTGACAAGACCCAACTAGACCCAACTGCCTAGGTTTTCGCAAACCTAAGCTCCGATACCATTTATGTAACACCCCCAATCTGCTTAGGGACATTACACATTGTAGATCCTTTCCGCAAGGATCTACCAGGCAAGAAACCACAAAACAAACCCATACGTGGTCAATTCGACCAAAACATAACACCGTAGACCAATAAAGTCTCTCAAATACAACATAGCAGTACAAATGATAAACCAAAATACAAATCGATCACAATTTACACAACATGTCCATCCTCTTAAGGATGACAAAGAACTAGAATAAATACTCGAACAGACAGATCACTGACAGACAACCGACTACAACTATGACTAGTATCATTGCTTTACATCACCCTCCATGCCGATCCTGTGGTTGCTCTCTCTCATCGGAATACCTGAAAAACATAACATAATCCCCCAACGAGGGGTTAGCGATGGAAATCGCTATCAAGTAACCAAGCTATACAATTATACACCAAGAATACAATCGTTATTAAAATAACTGTTCGACAAGGTAGTAACATGATCCCCGAGTCTAGTCTTTTCAAAATCATTTGCTTTAAAATAGATCATGTGAATTACTCCAGAATCACTTTAAGAGATTATTTAGAGACTTCGGAGGTCTCAGTGTAAAATCATGAAATATGAATGTTTTTATTTTCAAAAAAGTTTTCTGTCAAAATCATATAAATGATAAATTTCTCAACCAAGCCTCAAAAATAAAACCACATTCACCAATACAACCGGAATCCAAGATTCAAGCATTCACAGTTCAGAGATATCAAATCAAACGCCCAAATCACCTCCGTGGCCTCGACGGGACCTACTCGGATTAGCTATCATAAACAAACTCAAACATACACATAAGTTATCTTGACATCGCCCTCGCAAGTGGCGATTCTCGAAGCCCTCTCCAGACCTACCCGATGGGATAACCTTATGGTCAAATCGTAACGTCTGGACGTACTCTCAAGTAACGCGCCTCCGGAGGCCTCGACGGAACCCTATCCGGATAACATCATTCAAACTCGCCCATAAGTTATCATGATATTGCACTCGCAAGTGACGTTTCTTGGAGCCCTCTCCAGACCTACCCGAATTGATAACCATATGGTCACAACGTAACGTCTGGCCATACTCGCAAGTAACGCGCCGCCGGAGGCCTCGACGGGTCCCTACCCGGATAACATCTCAATTCACTAAGATACACAACAACAATAAAGGCACAATATTCACTGCAACCACAACCACGTAACACATAAGTTAACACAACATAACATCCACAAAGGCACAACATTCACAGCACACCATCATTCAGGAAAAAGGCTAACGAGTGAATAATACAAGTATTATGCGATTCCACAATTCCTCGGTTAACTACTCATTTCTAGTATCCACTTTAAGCACAAAATAACATGAAATGGTTGTTATCATTCTTCATGTAACTCATGTTTACGTTCGTAATTACTTTCATAAGATCACATCTTCGTTAAAAGTAAGTTACGGTTAAATGTACCATCACTAACAAGTCCACGTTTAGTTCACGACACATCACATTCTCAAAGTATAAAGAATATAGACGAGATACTCGCCTTAGGTCCAAAGCACGCGGAGCAAAGGGAACGCTCGACCGGAAACCCTCGAATCCTCCAACTAGGTTGAAAACACAAGAACAATATAATTACTACGAAGTCGATCGCAAGGAGGATGGAAAATATACGAAATTCCCAACAAGAATTCGTAGAAACAAAAGATCGAACATTTAGGGTTCAATACTTCCCCAAGAACATCAAGACATCACCCGAACCCAAACACGATAAGAATACGAATCAAAACACGGGAATATAATCAATACTTCCGAATGAGGATACATAACACCACGATTCACCAAGAACGACTCGAATCCTAAAGATTATCAAAATACATAGAAAAGGGTTTCAAGGAATTTACCTCGAATCAATGATGAAGAACATGGATTGATGATGTTAATCAACACTAAGAACTCACTGAATATGAGGGCTTGGAGTTACAAGACTCCAAAATCGCCACCTTGAAGAACCCTTGCGTCGCCCGTCGAACAAAAACGAAGAAAAGTGAAAAAATGAGGGCTACTGTCCTCTGCCCGCTGTTTTAAAACAGCGGGCTGTTATGGACATAACACCAAGAAGATTACGGCCGTAACATTAGGCCTATTATGGCCGTAAGTAGTGGGGTGTTACGGCCGTAACACCCTGCTGGACAGCAGCTTGGGAAGGTTGCTGTCCGAATCGCCCCGAACGACACCGAAACACGAACCTGTTAACAATCCGAACATATGGTTAAGAAGCATTCCCGATGATGAATCTAAGCGCTAAAAGAAACACAATTCCGACTATTCGAAGGTTCGGAATTCGACGATGGAAGTAAATTTCCTCAAACTTTAGGAAATTACAAAACGGCCCAAAACATCCGAAAATCACAATATGACATCAAACAACCAAACCGAAGTTCACAACACATATAACAAAGTTAAACGGACTTATAGGAGACACAAAACTGTAGTTTCGAACCACCATCACACGAAATGAACCAAATAGCGGAAAAAGTCGCTCAAGACACGGACTCGGGTAAAACAGCCCCAGAACAAACTCGGATTACCAAACACGGAGAACAAAACATTATCAAAATGTCAAAACGCTTGCAAGCGAGTTCTGGAAACGAGTAAAATGCCAAAAACGAAAAATTACTGAAAGAGAAAATCACAGGTATTACATTTGTCTCTTATTTCTTTTATGCAATTAAATAAATCGGGAACTTTAATTAAAGACTTGAATAAAAGTACAATTTTAACACAATATTCAACAAGTATAGAAGTGGGATAATAAACACCGGACAAAGACTCAGTTGCCTCTTTAAAAATTTTTAAAAGTGCCATTAAACTTGAGCACTTATCCCATTGAGTTGGCAATAAGCAAACGGGTACTTGTTCTTCCTTATAAAAATTGCACAATGCAATACGATATTCATAACTATCATTTAACAAATTGTAAGTAGAATTCCAACGATTTGGCATATCTTTTGAAAATTTCTTTGGATGAATATTATTTTTTATGCAATATCTCTTCCATTTTTTACCTAGAGAAGAATGTCTAATTAAATACATTATTGCTTCACGGATAGGAGCATATGCTTCTTGTAAAACAGCTAAACCATCTTGAACACATAAATTAAGAACATGACAAATGCACCTAACATAAAAATTTTACCACCAAGAGATGGCTCACATATTGCAATAAGTGATTCTAAACTAGCTGTATTGAAGATAGCGTTATCAAAAGAAATTGAAAAAAAAATTCTACTAAACTAAATTCAGATAAAATTGTATGAATTTTATGGAAATATTTTCGGCGGTATGCGCGATATTAAACTCTGTAAAACCAATTAAATATTTTTGTATAGTCCAAGAATCATCAATCCAAATACAAGTAATTCCCATATATGAATTTGTTTCTCAATGATCACTCCAAGCATCGGAGCATATACAAACTTTATGATCTAAGTTTAAAAACATATTAGCTAAAATTAATTTTGCCTCGCTAGTAGTTTTTCGAACATCACGAGTTATGGTAGAGCCTGAAATTTTTTTACTAGCGGGATTAAAACTTAGTTGAGTAAAATTTTCATATATTTGGTTGTCGGTCAAATTAAAAGGAAGAGATTTACCGCAAACAAATCTAGCTAATTCTTTTCTAGCGGTAATTGGATTAAATTTAAATAAAGAATTGGTACCTTGATTGGGGGCATTAGACGACGTTGCCGTGCCTCGAAGTTGGTTTTGATTAGACTAGATGCCTACTTTGTCGGGATATTGTCTTTGTATATGACCATTGAGTGTCCCGTAACCTCCTCCTTTTTTAAACTTGTACATTTTATCGCAATAGTTGCACTTGGCCAAGAAATGACCGGGACCGGATAAAACGTCGTCCATTTTTTGTATAATGGGGCGCAAATAATGGAGATTTGAGCTCGGATGGTTTCCTTTGTTTTGGTTTTAATGGTTGCTCATCATCTTCATGAACCGATTTTGAGGCTTCAAACATTTCGTTGATTTGTTCCTCGGTTAATTCATCGGGAATATAATCTCCAAAATTCGGACTTGGAATAGAATTAGAACGCGGAGTATGAGTAGGAGTTATACCACTAGCACCGCCTCTTCCTCGTCGATGAATTCCGGTGATAGCCTTACCCTTTCCCCGGTTGAATTGACCACTTGACATTTTTTTCAATTAAAAGTATACTTGAGAGTTGAGAGTTGAGAGTATAGAAATTAGAATGAATGTAGAGAGAAAATAGATAGATAGTTGTTGTAAGAAAAATGAAGGATGTGAGGGGGTATTTATAGGTGTAAAAATGTATTGAAAAAATTCAAAATTTGAATAGGTAACCGTTGGAACCGCCGGTTCCCAGTTGAACCGCGGGTTCCGGTTCGAACCGGCGGTTGAGCAACGAATATAAAATTCAAATTTTGAATTTTTTTTCTTTTCTTTTTGAAAAATCGGCGGTTGAACCGCGGTTCGTCAAAACACCGAACCGGAACCGAACCATCTTAAAAAGATTGACGGTTCCGGTTTGAACCGAACCGCGGTCAATGGTTAACCAAACCGCGGTCAACGGTTCAAAAACGGCAGTTCGACAGTTCGAACCGGAACTGTGAACACCTCTAGCTGTTGTGTATACTTCAGGGGGAGTGTACTTCACATGATTCTGACATTTGTAGTTGGTGTGTTGTGCTCTTTTTTCTCACCAAGTCTTTATTTTCCCATGAGGTTTTGTTTGACTTGGAAAGGTTTTTTACCGAGGTAACATCTTATTCACCATGATAGTATTAGTGCTCGACACAGCGGGAGTGTTCCGGGATATCCTTACCTTGTTGGTGTCTTGCCTAATACTGATTATAGGAAGATACATATATGGAAGGTTATAGATCCTACTAGAGGTTGTAGGATCCTATTAGATGTCTTTTCTTATCTAGAAATCCTATGTATGGAATGACTCTTATTGTAGTACCTATCTAAAGGCCCATCTATCGGTGTTATAAATATAATTGATTAACTCGTATTTACAGCTTTCTTACTTTCTCCTGAAATAAGTTGTTAGATTTTTCTAAATATATATTTCAAAATATTACTTTTTCATAATATTTTTCGGTATATAATTCATTATATTAATGATCACAATTATACGTTGTACAATTTGATTTGACATGTTTTGTAAATATATAAAATTGGAGGTTAGTATTTCGTACGGACTTTGTTGTCGGATTTATCTTTGAAAATATTATTTATCCATAATTTTTATCAATGTATAATTACAAATATTAATAGTCGCAATTATGCATCGAACATCGTGATTTGATCTGTATTGCAATGTATATAAAAATGGAGGTTAGCATTTTTACTTAGTCTATATAATATACTTAATTGTTACTTATAACCTTGCGGTCATCCGACGACTGACAATCAACCGACGGCCAACGGTAATTGTATGATTTCATTTTATAAGTTTTTTATTATTTTAATACGAGTGTATCCGTCAATTTACTACTCCATACATTTCAAAAATGTTACGATTGAAAATTAGTTCAACTAGATGACATATATACATATAAGTTTTGTATACCCAATCCCTTAAATATGAATGGTGATGGAAGTCCCAGGTGCAACAGTTTCTTCTACTAGATTTACTACATTTTATAGGGGTTAAAGATATACAACCCATTTGAATATAAGAATTTTTTCTTCGCCCACAATTTAATATAATTATGTTTATATTCAAATTATTAGATTTGTGTTGAAGGGAAAATAACTGAGACTGAAAATAGGGTAAAAGTGTGTATTATCCATTGATGACATCCCTTTAAATAGGGAGAAATACATATAAGCAGGCCTAATCCTACCTAACTAGGAAAGCCCGTAAACTAACAGACTTAGGCACACATTGGGTATTATTACTTTAACGCTCCCCCTTGTGCCTAGTCTACAAGAGCATGTCATGTTGCCTCGTTAAAATCTCGTCAAGCAAAAACCCAGTGGGAAAAATGTCTTGATCGTAGGGAAAAGAGTACAGCATCTAGACACATCAAGTTAAGACTTCGTCCTTTGAATCTATCCTCTCATATGATCGTTACATTTGATCATAGCGCTACTAAGGTGACCATTCCATCGATCCCTAAAATCGTACATCTTGTTACCTCGTTAAAAACCTTTCCAAATGATAAAAACTCTACGAAAAAAAATCCTTGGAAGGAAAAGAGTATAATGTATGGTGTGGATGCAAGACTCCCCCTCAAGTAGGGCTGGGAATCGGGACATCCCGAGGTCCCAGTCCCGAGTCCCGAATGTCCTGGTCCCAAAAATCACCAATTTGGTGGTCCCGGTCCCGATAGGGACTTCGGGAGTCCCGATTCCCGAAATGGGATAAATTTAAGTCCCGGTCCCGATCCCGAGGATAATTTTTCGAAATGTCCCGAATGTCCCGAAATGTCCCGAATGTCCCGAAATGTCCCGCAATCAGAAAAGAAAAAAAAAATTGATTGAAATTGGAAATTTCAATCGGGACTTCGGATAGTCCCGATCGGGATTTCGGGACTCCCGAGTCCCGAAATTACCAAAATTTAAGGTCCCGGTCCCGGTCCCGTAAAATTCGGGACTCGGGGTCCCGTTTCCCGTCGGGACTCGGGGTCCCGTTTCCCATCGGGACTCGGGGTCCCGTTTCCCATCAGGACTCGGGACGGGACCGGGACTCGGGATTTCCCGATCCTAAATTCTCACCCCTACCCTCAAGTCTACATCTCCCCCTGATTTGTACATCAATCAAGGATATTTTGAAAAACTTGTGCATGTGTCGTTTGCCTCATTAAAAACTTTGCCAAGTAACAAAACCCGATGGGAGAAAATAAACCTTGGTAAAAGAAAAGAGTACAACGTCGTGACTCACCCTTTCTCCCTCTACCTTTACATCGATTTTGGGAGTTCGGAGATTCTCCGCATTCCGGTATTTCTCACATGTTTTTCAAACACAGCTTTTGTAACACCCCGAGAGCCATCCAGGAATATTACAGAGTCGTGGGCCCCGAGACGAAACCCACAAGGCTAAAATACATTTTCGTAAACATTTACAAACGCCCAAGAGGCTAACAACGGTATTATCTATTGAAAACATTCGAAGACTTTATAAAAACTCGTTTATCAAAACCGTCGTAAAATCTCATTTGAAATGACAAGGCCAAACAGCCGAACTCAATAGTTTAGGAAACAATTTTGCAAAGTAACTCAAGTTGCCAAAAACCAAAAGGGCATTTAAGAATAATCACGTAGCGGAAAGGACAAATAATTAAGAATACTCTAGCAGCGGAATACAACATGTAATTAGAATACTCGATTCACAAAAACATGTCATAGCTAGTATCCTCCGGGAATCTCATCTCTTCATGACCGCTACAAGCTCGATATTTCAAAAATATAAAAAGAAAGCCCACGACGGGGGCAGTCATAATATCAAACAATGATAACGGTCACATCACATCAATAATTACATATCAATGAAAAATACTAAGTAAGAATACTACCAATGTAATCTTACTGCTGTAACTTTACCAACTCCTGATAATCCTTACCAAAATTCACATCTTGCATCCTCAACAAGATAATGAACTCATACCCAAACATCTGTACTGTACCTCAAGCAATACCCAATGTTCTCAAAACATCATAACTCGCTGATACGAAATATACCAACTCTGACCAATTCAATCCATCGGATATCATCAAATCTCAACATGATAATCGATTGCCAATCAAAAGACAAGTACCAATAAGAAAATACGGAACGTTCCTCGAGATACACCATGACACGAAAATTCATGTTTGTCTAGTCCGAGATCAGATCAATACAACATACGGACCTGGTCCTACAAGAGACCTACAAATGCATACTCACATGACGACATCAATATGCCCACAACAATAACAACAATGTATAGTCAATGGAAATCAAACGATCCAGCGCACACAGCATAGATACCCAAGATGATCCTGTGAGATCAACACGAGGTGGATAACCAACAATATACATATACACAACAACAACATATGGTAATCCAATGGTCCAGTGCACACAGCATAGATTCCCATGATGATCCCGTCGGACCAACGCATGGTGGAAATATCTATCCAACGATCCAGTGCACACAAATATAGATTCCCATGGTGATCCCGTCGGACCAACGCATGGTGGACATACGACAACAATGCACAACTGCATAATAAAAACAATAAACAAATGCATGACAATAAAAATACACGAATGTATCACAACATGTTCGACACAAGGTGACAAAAATGACCAGAATGCTTGCCCCGAGTCCTTCGAGAGCAATCTCGATGTCAAAACTATCACTGATAATTTCCTTAATATTCGACGATCCAGAAGTACCACGGACTATAGATAACTCATATCCTCACATTTACCACAATATATCCTCGATACCCAAATATACCAATAACGAATCGAAATCATATACATTATGATTTAACTCCCAAAAATCGGAAAACAACATACAATCCAAATCTCCGGAGATCACAACAATAATCATTGCTATATCCATTATAACCGAAGTGAGACTGAAACCATTCATTACGTATTATAAACTGAACAAGTAATAACTTGCCTCAATACCGCCACGACGATGATGAAGTCGTTACCAATTTCCTTGCCTTCGTCAACAAGCTCTTCGGACTTGTCCATAGTAATTTACGAACCTCCTCGAACTCGACCGCAACATATTAGTCTAATCAACGATCAATATTCACAACCTAATGCAATAATTAATAAACATCAATACAATAATAATCAATAATCGATATATCCAACCAATCAATCTCAACGGTTCAGCGACACCTCGATCATATACAAAACCAAATAGTATAACTCAAACCATCACGAATTCATAATCACAACACGATAAACTACACTATGTCCACTTAGCGTACGTTAATCACATAACGTAGCATGCCCTAAGTCACTTCAGTTAGTGTGCGTTAGCCAGTCAGCTAACGTGCGCTAATGCTATACAGTTGTATGTCTTACAAGTATCGACTAACACCCTGCGACTACGGATACGAATGTAAAGGAAATCATATTCCAAGATCAATCACAATCTTTCCAGGTTCAATCTCATTATCATATTCGCATGATATATACCATTAGTCAATCATCAATCGACATGACTTAATTCCTAAGTATGATCATTTCATCTTCGTATCTAAAAACACTGATAATTCAACACAATCATCTTGCTATGCTATATTCATCAACAAGTTCTTCAAGAACACCAAGTGATTCAAAACCATGTTCATAATCATCAAAACAACATAATCTAACATCCTTTAACATGTAAATAATCATCCAAAATCTTTTATCACAATTCCATTAAATCTCATATAACATCATCCATGCGCTATTGAAGTCCAAAGGCTACTGCCTTGCTTCGCACATCATCTTACGTACGTAATGCCCATGCAATAACGTACGTAAACAGGCATTGACTTGCTACAGTGAAATGCTCGGTAGCGTGCGCTATTCGCCTTTAATAGTGTGCGCTATTCTTCGTTGACCCGATAATCTGTACCCACTACTAGGAAAATAGGATTCAACATTGCCCAATTTACATCGGTTTTTAAGAAAAACGATGTAAAAAAAAAGACGGTGGTGTAATTGTAATTTTTTTAAACGTTAACATCGGTTCTTAAAAGAACCGATGTGAATTTCAGTTTTTTAACATCGGTTTTGTAAAAACCGATGTGAATATCAGTAGTTTAACATCAGTTTTTTAGAAACCGATGTGAATATCAGATATTCACATCGGTTTTTTGCGAAACCGATGTGAATAGAAGTATTTTAACATCGGTTTTATTATGTAACCGATGTGGAACGTCTATATTTTTTTTCAACCCTACGCTGCTCCTTTCATTTGTCTTCAACACTCAACGAACCTTCCCCTTTCATCTTTCTTCTCCAAACTTGTCCAAGAAAACGATAATTTGTTCCTTCATCATCCCTAATCTCTATCGCTCTACATCATCCATCATCCCCGTCTCATCAATTAGCCTGCTTTCCTAAGAGCATTCTTATGCCTTCTATTTTCTCAACCGACTTCTGATTAGTGTATCTTGAGATTTCGATTGTGTTATTCGCTAAAAAGGTAGATGAATGCCTGGAGTCCACATGCCGAAAGTAGCCTGAAAAAGACAAGATTCTCTTTAGACCAATCTGATATCAGCGTATGCTAACCATATGCATTAGCGTGCGCTAAATGCTGATAATAATCAGTCTGGGCCTACTCGTCGGCCACCTTACAAACTTTATCCAGGATGTCTTACGTACGTTAGGGGTCCTCCTTAGCGTACGTAACTCAACTCTATTAGAATGCGCTAAGTATACATCATTGCGTGCGCTAATGTGGCTATACTTAGCCGTTTTCAGCTATTCTTGGCCAACGTCTCAACATACTAGATACGTATAAACGACATACTGAATACACATACTCCTTCCAATAATATTCTCATATAATAAGCCTGACACACAATATCTTCAAATACAATTATCGACCAAGTCTGACAATTATACCAATACTGATGTCTCAGTCCTTCAATCATTTTATCCATATTGTATAGATTCCACACTGTACAATATAATTCGAATAAAATAACATTAAACAGTCATAGTAGAAATTCAGGATATTACAGCTTTTGGCAGAGATTTGGTGAACACATCGGCCACATTCTCCTCAAATTTCACTTGCATTACTTGAATATGGAGGAGAGACTGTTGTTGCTGATTGTAGAAGAATTTTGGAGGTATGTGCTTTGTGTTATCCCCCTTGATATACCCAAGCTTCATCTGTTCGATGCAAGCTGCATTATCTTCATATATGCATGTGGGTGCTTCAGTGACATTACTTAGTCCACTGTTACCTCGGATATGTGTAATGATAGCTCTTAACCAAATACACTCACGTACCGCCTAATGCAAAGCGATAATATCGGTGTGATTAGATGAGGTAGCTACAAGGGTTTGTTTTGTAGATCTCCAAGATATAGAGGTGTTCCCAATAGCAAATACATAGCCAGCTTGGGAACGACCTTTGTGTGGGTCGGAGGGGTACCCTGTGTCAGCAAATACTACCATTACGTTCGTCGGGGTAGGTTCTATGGCATTATCATTTACTTCAACATTTGCCTTTACGGAAGCAGCTTCCTTTGCCTGCTTGTAGGAAAAGAATAGTCCCAAGTCAATGGTTCCTTTTAGGTATCGGAATATGTTCTTGATACCATTCTAGTGACGTTGTGTCGGTGCTGAACTAAATCAAGCCAGCAAGTTTACTGAGAAGGCGATGTCCGGTCGCGTACGTTGATCTAAGTATAATAGAACACATATTGCACTTAAGTAGGGAATTTCAGCTCCCAAAAGCTCCTCGTCATCTTCCTTTGGACGAAATGGATCTTTCTTCGCATCCAAGCTACGACCAATCATGGGAGTGCTAATCGGGTGTGCTTTGTCCATGTTAAAGCGTCTAAGCATCTTCTGGACATAAGCAGACTGGTGGATGAGAATTCCATAGACTCTATGTTATATCTGAATACCAAGACAGAAATGAGTCTTCCCAAGATCTTTTATCTCAAACTCAGTTTTCAAGTATCCAGTGGTTTCTCTTATTTCATCATTATATTCATATCGCTGACATGTACTGCGATGATCGCAAATCTGGAACTTTTTTCCTTACAAAGACGAAATCATCGTTCTTGTATCCCTTTCCAATCAAGTATTTACTTAGACGGTTATACCACACCCTTCCGGATTGTTTCAAACCGTAAAGTGAGCGTTTCAAACGGACTGAATACGCACTCCGTGGTCTGGAGTTACTTGATTTGGGTAATGAAATGCCTTCGGGCACTTTCATGTAAATCTCCGTATCTAGATCCCCATAGAGATACGCAGTGACCACATCCATTAGCTGCATTTCCAATCCTTCGGAAATAACTAAGCTAATTAGATAGCAAAACGTAATAACGTCCATTACGGGGGAGTACGTTTCCTCGTAATCGATACCAGGACGTTGTGAGAAATCTTGTGCAACAAGGTGAGCCTTGTACCTTAGGACTTCGTTATTCTCATTACGCTTTCTGACAAGAACCCATTTGTGTCCAACAGGCTTTACAGTTGGCAGGGTTAGCACTACTCGGCCAAATACCTGGCGTTTTGTCAGACAGTCAAGCTCTGCCTGGATAGATTCTTTCTATTAGGCCAATCGGCTCTTCATTGACATTCTTCAACAGAGCGTGGTTCGATATCATCGTGCTCTATGATTTCTTGAGCAACTATGTATGCAAACACATCATCAATATGAGTGGTCGATCGTTCCATCAAATCAGACGCACTTTCATAGTTGATCGAGATCTCTTTGTTCTCTAATGTCGAATCGATCTTCGGGGCATCCCCCAGTAATGATTCGTGGACATAGCTATAGTCAGAGACAATCTCGTGGGAAGGATTCCCTGTATTGATGATTAATAGGTTGATTTGTGCCTCACCTACCCTTTTCTTCCTTGGGCGGGTGTCTATCGAGCCGGGTGGCCTCCCCCTTTTTCTTTTAGGAGCCACGGCCTCGATCGCGCTTCCACTGGATGTGATTGCATCACTCGGTATATTGGTGATGTGCCCCTTATTGGGGACTTCTAACCTTGCAGGCACATTTCAGTTGGAATGTGTGATCTTGTCACTTTGGCGATATCAGTAAACACATTAGGCATCGAATCTCCAACGTTCTGAAGATCGAGGATTCGTTGTACTTCATGATCACATAATGAGGTACGGGGATCATAATGAGACAGACTAGGGAAGGACCAAGACAATTCCTGTCGTTTCTTGAGAAATTTCTTTTTCTCCTCTCCCCCTAACGATGGGAATTCTGACTTATTGAAGTGACAATCCGTAAAGCGCGGGGTAAATAGATCACCTGTCAAAGGTTCTAAGTATCGGATAATTGTTGTGGATTCATATACAACGTAGATACCTAAACGTCTCTGAGGACCCATCTTATTGCGTTGCGGGGGCGGAATCGGCACATATGTTACACAACTAAATATGCGTAGATGTGAGATATCTGGCTCATATCCAGTTACCAACTGGTACGCAGAGAATGGTTGGCCAATGGTGGGTCTGAAACGAATAAGTACGACTGCATGTAGGACTGCATATCCCCAAGCATAGATGGACAGATTGGTGCGCAAAACCAATGCCCATGCTACCATTTGGATTCTTTTAATGGTTGCCTCTGCGAGACCATTTTGTGTATGCACATGGGGAACGGAATGCTCTACATCAATTCCGATTGACATGCAGTAGTCATCAAATACTTTAGATGTAAATTCTCCTGCATTATCGAGTCGAATAGACTTGATAGGGTGATCAGGATGGTGAGTCCTTAGACGAATGATCTGAGCTAGGAGTTTTGCAAATATAGCATTTCGAGTGGAAAGGAGTGCGACATGTGACCAGCGTGTCGAAGCATCCACCAATACCATAAAGTACCTAAATGGTCCTCATTCTGGGTGGATGGGTCCACAAATATCTCCTTGTATACATTGTAAGAATGGGATGTTTGCTTTAGTATCTTTAGCGTGGAAGGTCTCGCTCCTACTTTAGCTAAAGAGCAGGCTTTGCAGAATGAGCGATGTTCTTTTGACATAGTCAATTGCTTAGGAGGGGCATATGTCTCTATTTCTTTAGATGACATAGCATGATTAACATAAATACTGTTCTTTGTGTTGAGTTTTTGCCCTTTTTTCACTCGAAAGAAAGGATGTCCGTGCGAGTTCTTTAGGATACGGATCATCATATCTCGACCAGGATGACCTAGTCTATCATCCCAAAGCCTATATGAGTCTTTGTCCCAAATTCCATTTATGGTGACAGCATAGGATTCGAATACCCTAATGGTTGTGGTGTACAGTCCACGATTTTGACTCTTAAGATTTTCTAATATGCGTTTACGTCCACATTCATTATATGTAATATAAAGGAACTCGATTCCATTCTCACAGTGGGTTTCGACATGGAAACCATTGTTATGTGTATCTTTACATCTTAGTAAGTTTCGATGGGTCCTGGGTGCATATAGAGCATCGGTAACTCGAAGAAGAGTGTCGTTAGGCAATAAAAATCGGGCATTGCCTCGCCCTTGGATGAGTTCGGAGGACCCAGTCATCGTGGTTACCGAGGATTGACACTAATTCAGTGAATAGAAGCCTATTCCTAAGAATGGTGTGGGTGGTCTCACTGTCAACCAAACATTCAAGTTCTCCTTGATTCATTCCTATGAAAAAGAGGAAAAACAATTCGAACCATAAACACCCAAGCAATATTCGTTTCTTCAAAATAAAGCTAAGAATATAACGTAAGCAATAATAATATATTGTTCTATAAAAATAAAGTTTCATCACACCATTACTGAAATAAAACATCAATAAATTGTTCTGAGGTAACAAATGCCAAATGTAAACGAGAAAGTAAACATAATGATGACATTCAGTCATAAAGGGGTGCCTCTAATGACTGTGACAGGTATGGCTCATTGCAATTATCGGTGAGTGTGAAATTGACATTGGGGGACTCGTCGAGAGTATCTTCCTCCATATAGTGAGCTTCTCGTTCTTTGGACTCTCTATATTTCTTGTAGTGTGCTGCGAATTGCTTACTTGCATGGCAGTTCTTGTACCAATGTCCAGCATCTCCACATCGATAGCATGGTTCATCGCCAACTCGGACTTTGAGAGAGACATGGGGGGTATGTGCTTTGTTTCCTTGGCTAAAAGAGCCGAGAGCACAAAGTCTTCTCATTACATTGGAAGAACCACCACGTCCTCGACCACTGTGCCCTTTTCCACATTGTGGTTTGGGGTTGCTATGACCAATCTCCTGTGCATTGGGGTTCTTTCCACCTTTCACTTTACCATAGTTGGCCTCGGGAACTTTCTTTGCCCCAGTAGGCCTGGCATTGTTGTTCACTAGCACTTCATTATGCCTCTCAGCCACTTGCAGTAGGTTGATAATCTTATTGAAGGCAGTGATGTGTTTGTTGTCATACTCCAGCCTATACTGGTTCGCTAGTATAAGGGCAGAAGTAGGGAAGGTGGAAAGGGTTTTCTGGATCATATCATCTTCTGTGACGTCCTTTCCGCAAAAATTAAGGCGTGCCTTCAGATGGAGCATATCCCTGTTGACATCGTTGATCCGTTTAAAATCAAGCAAGCGGATTTCATTCCACTGTACGGTCAACTCTGGGAGCAAGGTATTGTGTATGTTTCCAAAACGGCCCTTAAGGGCATCCCACAGTTCTTTCGGGGATTTCAACTGCAGATATTCCCATCTTAGGCTGGGGTCGATATGTCGCTTAAGGAACATTAGTGCACTAGCTTTGGTTTTGTCAGACGGTACTTCGCCTGCTTTTTCAAAGATAGTAGCACTATAGTCCTTAGCGACAAAAATGGTCTCTACGTCAGAAACCCATCTATGGTACTCAAGTCTTTCTGAGTACAAGATGTCAAATTCAGGACGAGTTGGATCAGCCATATTGAGACAAGAAAAAAAAATGAGTTTTCACAGTATATCATGAGTACTTTTCATGATAAAAAATTTCAATAATGTGGAGGGTTATTATTTTTCAGAACCAAGATATGGTCAATAAATTACTTTCGTGCTATTGAAGGTGACCAATGAAATTACTTTATCATGGTTCGAGTTAATGTAGGCAGTAGATATAAGTCCTCTAAAAATCGACTAATGATAAAACCTAATTTGCATGCCATATCTATATATGTATGCAAAATATATGTATAATTATAGATATAATCACATAACCCTATGAATATATCTATACACGGATATATGCAGTCAAAGAGGTGTCTTATGGCGCAATCTACGTTTAGTCCGTGTGAATTAATTTTAATCCGAGCAGTTTAAAGCAATTCGCTTTAATTTAGTTAAAGTTATTAATGTATCGTGTTTTTAGTTGGTTTAATTAAGCATAAATAAATTCAGGTATAAGTATGCAATCAAAAATATTTAAAAAAATCTAAAAATTGCACATTGCAGATAGTAGGGTTCGTATTGTGTACTTTACTTCGTGAATAAGGGCAGAAAGAAATGGGACTGCCGAGCGGTTCGGGCCGGGTCAGCAACCAGTCGGGTCTGGGTCAGCAATCAGGTTGGGTCTGGGTCAGTGACCGGGTTGAGTCAGCTCCTTCTGGGTCTGGGTCGCGGTCCGAGTTCTGGACTGCAACGACGGGCTGGACAATCGGGTCGAAGGTTGGACGAGCGGGCCAGAAAAATTACAGCGGACGGGTCGGAGACGATGACTGGACAGGTCGGGATTGTCGGAGTGATTTCAGGTCGGAAAAACAGAGCGGGGATGAGTTGCGGCGGATCAGGCTGACCGAAGTAGCGGGCGGTTGCTGTTGGAATCGGTGAAAATCGATTAAAAAACGACGGTCGAAGGCGAGCAACAATTAGGGTTCTCGGTCGGGTCTACTGGATGGAGGCGCTTCGGCATTTCTGGAAACTAGCGGGGTGGAAGGACAAGCTGTGAAGGTCGCGGTCGGATCTATGGGTAGACATCCGACAGGAGTTGCGATCCGAGGTGGTCTAAACGGAGGTCGAAATCAAATCGGGAATCGGAGGGGTTGCTGGTCCGATCTGAGCAGTGGGAATTAGGGTTGCGGTGTCGGTCAGTGAAGAAGATGACCGGTGGCGGCGGATGCAGGGCTAGGGTTTCTGGGAAAATCCGATTTTTTCCTTTTTTTCTTTATTTTTTTTTGGAATTTTGCAGAAAAAAAAACGAGAAGGATTTTTCTTGCTCAGTTGGGAACTACGTGTTGATAACGTGTTGAAGGGAAAATAACTGAGACAGAAAGTAGGGCAAAAGTGTGTAATACTCAATTGATGAAAAACCAAACCAAACCAAACATACCCAGTATATCCCGCACAGAGCAGTGTCTGGGGGGGTAAGATGTACGCAAACCATGCCCCTACTTTTTACGGTAGGGAGGCTGTTTTCATGAACACCCCCAGCTTAGTGCACAACAAAGTAATGAGTGATATATACAAAGGAGAAATAGGGAGAAATACATATAAGGAGGCCTAATCCTACCCTAATTAGGAAAGCGTAAACTAACAGACTTAGGCACACATTGGGTACTATTACTTTAACAATTTGATATTTATTCGAAGACATTCGAGTCATTTATTCAAGTACTATATTCGAGTCGCCTAATCGGATAACACAAAATACATTCGAGTCACATACTCGAGTCATCTAAATTAAATTTGAGTCACCTATTCGAATCACCTAATTACATTTGATTCACCTAAAATGCATTCGAGTCACCCATTCGAGTCACCTAATATACATTCGAGTCACCTATTCGAGTCACATAATTATATCTGAGTCACCTAAAATGCATTCGAGTCACCTATTCGAGATACCTAATTATATCTGAGCTACTTAAAATACATTCGTATCACATAAAAATACATTAGAATAACATATTCAAGTTACTAATTACATCCTAGTCATATAAAAACTTGAATGTAAATAGATAACTTGATTATATTCAAATAAAGGTTATAACTAATAATTTAATTTTTTAAAAAGTTGTTTTTAAAACTAGAAAGTAAACAAACAAATCTTATATTTAAATGAATACATGTCTATATTCTCATTTTTATAGAGTTGGTATATCTCACGACCTGATGTACGGTACAAATACACATTGATGGTAATTACTAACATAATCATACTAGTATATAGTATAATTACAACTGATGTATAATATAATTACAGTTGAAAATATGACGCAGTAATATTATCATAATTAATTTATAATATAATCACTACTCGATACACCATTTTGCACGATACAATTTCCCACTCTTATAAGCTAGCTCGCACAGTATACTCACCTTCGACATGACTTTTGTTCACTAGTCCAGCTGCGCAGCGGCTTTTCTTTTTTCAGGTTACTGTTCTACCTCACCTTCCAAATTCTATGGGAATATTCACAAATGGAGCAAAAATGAAGAATTAACGTCATTTCGCCGTTACATTTGACGGGCATATATTGACATTATCTAAATATCTCCGTCTAAAAAAAAATGCAATTTCAGAATAATATCTTTGAAAAGTATATATACCCCTATGGCTGTTTTCGGTCCGGGTATTGTCTTTCCGGCTCTGGATCGTTAAGATATCGAGTATTATCGGTTTCGGTGTTTACCGATTTCGGGCCCCAGCTTCAATACTTGTATCCGGAATGCTAACGTTTCGGCTGAGTATCGGTCCGAATATTTCGGACGGGTTCTCGGGTATCTTAGATAGTTAAAAGTCTTAATCACCAAAACCTCATAATCGAAACAAGAATGGAGGGTTTTTTCAAATGTATGCTAAGAAAATTAAGAGATAAGGTCTTTTAAACTTATTTTTTCTATATGTACTAATATCTTTTATACAATATTTTGTACGATATATGTTAACGAAAAATTACCGATTATTTATCGGGTTAATGATTTCGGTTCTAACTTCAGTACCAGTATCCGGACAACTAACGTTTCGGGTGAGTATCAGTCCAAAGTATTATCATGCAGTTCTCGAGTATACTTGGATTGCTAACAGCCCTATATACTCAACTTTTCTTTTTTCTTTTTTTCCTTTTTTTGATGGACCAACTTTTCTTTAATGCCTTATTTAATTTTTTTTCGTGACATAGCGTTATTTAATATAAATGAATAATATTAATCACTAATCCCAATAATTGTTTTTAAGGGTATTTGAGGTCGAAACATAACATTTCAATTAACTCGTGTACTTTGGGAGAATAATTGAATGTGATAAATGTTAAGTTTTGTAAGTATTGATAGTGAGTGCGTGTAAATTATGTTGGAAATCTCTGTCGTAGAAACTTGCTGGGCGGAAAAATAAATTAAAATTAGAAAACAGATTACAACTCGAAATCTAGAAATTACATGACTCAACCAAAAGGAAATTACAGAACTCGAAACAGAATTGAAAATACAAGAAAAATAGATTATAAAACTGTAAACTAATAGCCGAGTCGAGGAACCCGCTATCCGCAAGACGAGATACGCCTCGGTAGTGCTCTCGGTTTAGGCGTGTCGTCCCCAAAGATAAAACGGCTTCGTCTCGAAGGTAGTAGCACCACAAACCCACGAGCTCCGACGAACATGAACGAGTTGAGAACAGAACTGACTTATGAAATGCAGAGGTATGCAGAAAACTTTTTTGTTTCTTCGTGTGTATCAGATGCAAATGAGATGCATGCCTATTTATAGGCCATCTCACCTACAGGAGATTTAAACACATCACTAATGGCTGTCATAATGCAGGCATTCATGCCTGCATTGAACACTGGAGTTACACAATTCAAATGCGGTGGTTACTGCCCGTTTTGAATTTGAACAACCAGCCTTAACTCCTCCTCATAACACCTGGGAGGTTACTGCCCGTTTTTTTGCTGAGTTTGAACAGTCCGGATGCACCTGGACTGTAATCAGCTCCTTAACCGCTTGAGGGATGTACATGAACATCCTTATGTGCACATACGAGCCCAACTACATTGTTGAGATTGTCCAAAAAGTTCTTTAGGCATGCCAAGGTCTAGCCCAAGACCAAGTCCACGACCAGGCCCAAAGAACAGCTCAAAGACCATCCAAAGACCAATTGTCAAGATCCAAGATCCAAGTCCAAGATCAAGATCAAGGCCAAGGCCAAGGTCCAAGGTCCACGGTCCACGGTCCATGGCACGCGGCTTGCGGCGCGCGTGTGGGCTTTAAGCCCATACACATGTGCCATTAATTATTACATGAATAAAGGTAACTCCTTATATACTAGAATAATGATGGTTCATTATTCAATGTGGGATACTCTCCCATATTAATTCACAATTAAGTGACAAACTTTAATTCACTATTTCTCACTCACCGGGAATCGGTTTAGAGAAAATGAATATACCACTATCATCTACTGGGAACGTAGATCGATTCTATGATATTTAATTTTACAAAATAAAATTAAAATCATTAACGATTCCAACAATCCCCCACATGAGTGAAAATAGCTCAAATGCAATATGCACACTCAAGCTCAGTCCTCAAGAGGCGTTAAAGTATAAGGATAGGTAGTTCGTGACTTTGAACCTTCCATAGTTAACATCATCGGGTACACAGGCGGATTAATGGCTTGATGCTTTGAATTATTCCCCCACGGCGTGCACCGAGACAATGGTGCTAACACTTGAACACCTCAACCTCATCTGTTCTCACGTTTTGTGTCCTTTGCGGGCCTTGGACACCCCTTTGGATTCATAAGTGTATTTCATGAAGCGGCCCCCACTTTTCTGTTATATAGGTGATTCTTTATCGAGTATCTTGCCATACTCAACCTCCTCGAGGTCTTTAGGAATCATTAAAAGTCATAGACTTAACCTCACCACTTGGCAAGCTTTCAATACTCAATTGCTCTATAGGGAATAAACTTAGATGAGTGTTTCACACGAACTCTCATAGCTTAGTTCTCCCATTGAATCAAGTTTTTGGGATCTCCAGTCATCTTGGTTGTGTTACCACTATGATAATTCTCAATTTGTGGATTTTAAACTCATTCCCTCTAGCAATTTATTCATTTGATCACGGTTTAACCCTTTGGTTGGCGGACCTGCTAGATTATCCAATGACCTCACATAGTCAATAGAGATAACCCCACTTTTGATCAAATGTATCACGGTATTATGGCGTCGACGAATATGTCGAGACTTTCCATTATACACGTTACTTCTTGCCCTACCAATAGCAGATTGGCTATCGTAGTGTATCATCACTGCAGGCACTGGCTTTGACCAACATGGAATATCTTCTAGAAAGTTTCTGAGCCACTCGGCTTCTTCAACAGCTTTGTCTAAAGCTATGAATTCCGATTCCATTGTGGATCGGGCTATACACGTTTGTTTCGCGGACTTCCACGAGATAGTTCCACCCCCAATGGTAAACACGTAACCACTTGTAGAAAATGAACTTTTCGTATCCGATATTCAATTCGCATCACAGTACCCTTCAAGTATCGGGGGGTATCTCGAATAGTGTAGCCCAAGGTTTTGAGTATACTTTAAGTACCTCCAAAACTCTAACGAAATCTTTCCAATGCTCTTTGCTTGGATTGCTCGTTAACAACTCAATTTGTTCATAGCGCAAGCTAAATCGGGTCGAGTGCAATTTGTAAGATACATTAAACACCCAATGACTCGTGCATATTCTTCTTGTTCAATGGGCTCCCCTAGATTTTTGCTCAAGTATGTCTGACTGGATGCACCGAGTAGAGCAACAATTAACTATCCTGGTTGATGCTGGCAAAAAGGGGGAAGGAAAGCAGGGGGAAGTAAGAGAAATGTAGGTTCAGGAGCTCAGAACGAAGAAAAGGCAAGATGTTCCATTAATTGAAGCTGGGACATCAAGTCAGAAGAGGAAAGAAGTCACTGATTCTGAAGATCAGCCTGCAGAGAAGAAGAGGAGATTAAGGCAAGGAACAGAGCCTATTTTAGAATGGGAAGGCAAAGAGCTTTGGTTTGTTGCGAATTTCCTACCTGCCGAAGCCGGTCAAATGTGGGGAACTGCAAAGAAGCAATTCAATGAAAAATATTATATCTGGGAATTACTCCAAGAGAAAAACTACTCCCCACAACAGATATTTATCGACTTTATGGAATCATCATGGCCAACTCTCTGGGCCATCTTAGTGAAACATGTAGATGCATGGAATGCCTACCCCATGGTTCCTCCTTTCAGAGCTGAAGAACCACCCACTTTGCAAAACAATAAATTGGATGAGCTAGCTTTACAGAGAGAGATAAGGAAGTTATGTGAAGAGCATAAATTCTCATCCAAAGAAGATCAAGATTTTGCCGGCCTTGTTATCAGGAGGAAGTAGTCGAGATTTTCTGAAAACAAGAGCCAACAGGTCTTGCACCCATCAAGAAGAGACCAATTGGTGCAAAGCCTTTTAGGCCTCCCAAACAATCTGTCCGAAGAGGCAGGGACATATAGAATTTGTTTGTACTTTTATTTTTTGTAATCAATTTTCTGTATTTGTTTGTTCATTCAAAGCTGATGTACTTGTAAAACAAACTCAGAAGAATTTAATATAAACAGTCACTTGAATGACAACCTCTAGTTGTCTCAAAACAAGACTGATTTTAGTTTGTGTCTTGCACTTATGTGCAGACCTGTTCTTCATTTGAATAAGTTGCTTAAGTTTTGCCATCATCAAAATAGGAGAAATTTTGTAGGAATAATTATTAGATTTTGATGATGTCATCTTTATATATTCAAATGTATGTTTATTACTTGGCAAAATATAAGAAAGAACCAAATGAGTATCTTCCATAGGCCAAATTGTGTTAAGTTAGATACTTGGCAAAATATAAAGAAGAACCAAATGAGTATCTTCTATAGGCCATATAAGTTAGGCTTTAAAAATCGGCTAAGAACAGATAAGTATCTATCAGCCGAGTCTTGGTCAACTCAACTGAGCAGACAAGGTTAACTATAGGCGAGCTATATCAGACAACCCTTATTAGAGAAGTTCTGGTCAAACAATTTAATCAGTGAAGTTGGACCAGACTTCAGTCGAGAAGAAAAGTCAAGCCATCTGAAGTCTGACCATCAGATCAGTCAAGTTCAATCAGGTCAGAAGACTACAGACAAGTCGACACATCAGAGAAGTCGACATCAGAGAAGGTTGACTGCATATCAGACTAGTTGACCACAGAGAGATCAGTTAAGTGATCAACCAAGTACTCTAGTCCACGTCAGCATGCGTTGAATAGTCAATATTTAGGGAAAGTCACATGCGGGCGATTAGAGACAGATTGGAGAGATTCTCGGAAAGGATATGATTTAAATAAATCATCCAGACCCACCACTGGAGACTTTAAGCATATTATATTCAAAAGATTTGGCGCCATCATATGGAAGTCTTCACAACGGTCTTAATTGGATTAAAATATGGGAATCCAGCCTTGCAACGTTCAGAAAGAAAAAAAAAGAAGTCTATTTCTCCAGTGGACGGATTTGTTACAGTTTTGCAACGGCTATGAAGAAATGCTCAAGGATCGACACCTATATATATCCGAAGATTTGAAGTTGAGCAGTACGATGCGAACAACACTATCAAGCTATCAAAAGCAACTAAAAGCAATCAGAAAACTATAGCATCGTTAAAGAGCAGTACTCTAAGTTCATACACGAAGAAAGCTCTTTAGTTGGAGAAGACAAAACACTCTTGACTTAAAACCTGAGGGGGTACTTCACTGGTTGAAGTTTCGCGACTGATAGGCATCCAAGGATTTGAAGAATCAAGTGGTGCTAGGCAGTCAGAAAGGAGTTGTAACGACAGGATTTCCACTGGTTGGAAGTTGTTGTAGCTAAGTTGTAGAATCACTGTAATATTTATCACTGGTTGAGAATTATAGTGGATTCATCTCCAACTGGTTTGGAGAAAGTGGATTAGTAGAGGATTACCCCACCTCTGAGACCACTATAAATTGACTGCATACTTTATTGTTTTTAGCATCATACTTAACTGTTGCATTCATACTTGAGTGTTCCATTGATTATTTCTGTATTCGTCATCAGCTGACTTCCGCACTTACATTGACGACCCTAAGTCATCTGTATCATCAGCTGGGAAACTCATCCTTTGTGGAAAAGAGTTTCAATAAGTCTATTCACCCCCCCTAGACTTATTCCTGGATGACTTGTGACCAACAGTTATAAATTATGCACTTTACTCTAGTAAATCGAGAAGGAATTTACTAAGTTTTAAGGATATCCACTGCAATGGATACCACATTGAGACAATGCAATAAGGTAAGAATGAGTACTTTTGTATAAATTCTTTTGTGTTTGGCCAGAATCAAACAAAAGAAAAGTTCTCAATATTATCGTCTGGAATGTATTACACATTCATAAAAGCAATTGAGGCAAATCATGTCACGAACCTGAAGTTCAATGACCCAAAGAGCTTTATGCTCTGGCATGAAAGATTTGGACATCCTGGAGCAACTATGATGCGTCGAATACTTAATACTTCAGACGGGCATAACATAAAGAACCAGAATATTCTTTTAGCAAATGAAATATCTTGTGATGCTTGCGCACAAGGAAAGTTAATCACTAGACCTTCAAATACAAAAGTTAGCATTGAATCTCCATCTTTCCTAGAAAGAATTCAGAGAGATATTTGCGCACCAATAGATCCACCATGTGGACCATTTCGATACTTTATGGTGTTAATTGATACGTCTACAATATGGTCCCATGTGAGCTTACTTTCAACTAGAAATGTGGCATTTGCTAGACTACTTGCTCAAATAATAAAATTACGAGCTCAATTACCTGATAATTCAATCAAGGCAATTCGTCTTGATAATGCTGGTGAGTTTAGATCCCAAGCATTCGACGATTATTGCATGGCAATTGGAATTAAGGTCGAACATTTAGTTGCTCATGTTCATACACAAAATGGTCTAGCAGAATCGCTTATTAAGCGTCTTAAACTGATTGCAAGACCATTACTTATGAAATCAAAACTCCCAACTTCTACTTGGGTTCATGCCATATTACATGCAGCAACATTAGTTCGTATTAGGCCAACAGCTTATCACCAATATTCTCTCATGTTGTCTCTTGTCGAGAACCTAATGTTTCTCATTTACAAACTTTTGGTTGTGTTATTCAAGTCCCAATTGCACCCGTACAATGCACAAAAATAGGTCCCCAATGAAGGCCTGGGATATACGTTGGGTTTGATTCACCTTCAATTATAAGGTATATTGAACCTTTAACAGGTGATCTATTTACTGCACGTTTTGCAGACTGTCATTTTGATGAAATGCCATACCCAACATTAGGTGGAACAAAACTACATCTAGAAAAGCAAAAGGATATCTATTGGAATGAAAAATCTTATCACATTTTGATCCGTGGAATAGTCAATATGAGCAAGAGGATGAAAAGACCAGTCACCTATAAAAGGTTTCAAATCAACTACCTGATACTTTCGTTGATACACGAAGAGTGACAAAATCCTATATACCTGCTGCAAATGCACCAGGCAGAATCGATGTCCCTAAAGGACAAGTAATAGCAGCAAACGAATCCAAAGTATGTCAAAAGCGTGGTCGACCAATTGGTTCAAAGGACTCTGTACCTAGAAAAAGGAAGGTGGAAGATAAGAACCAAATAGGAATGATGATTGATCAATCAAATGAAAGTAATGTAGTTCCTGAAGAATTGTTAGTGTCTGAAAATAATGAGATCTCAATAAATTATTAATCTTATAGTAAATTATTAGAGAGGAAAAATGTCATCATGGATGATATCTTTGCCTTTAATATGGTTCGAGAAGTTTCAAATGAGGATCCTGAACCAAAGTCTATTGAAGACTGTCGAAATAGAGATGATTGGCCAAAATAGAAAGAAGCCATAGAGGCTGAATTAAATTCCTTGGAAAAATGAAAGGTGTTTGGACCTATAGTTCAAACTCTGAAAAATGTTATCCCAGTAGGATACAAGTGGGTTTTTGTTAGAAAGGAAAATAAACATCATGAAGTTATGAGATACAAAGCAAGACTCGTAGCACAAGGTTTCTCTCAAAGACCAGGAATTGATTATGAGGAAACGTACTCTCCAGTAATGGACACGATTACTTTTAGATTTTTATTAGTCTGGCTGTGTCACAAAGGCTCGATATACGCCTTATGGATGTAGTAATCGCATATCTGTATGGTTCACTTAATAGTGACATATACATGAAAATCCCAGAAGGATTTAAATTACCAGCAACAAGTAATTCATATCCCAAAAGCATGTTCTCAATTAAGCTGCAAAGATCATTGTATGGACTAAAACAATCTGGAGGAATGTGGTACAATAGATTCAGTGAATATCTGTTGAAAAAAGGGTATAAAAATGATGTTGTCTGCCCTTGCGTTTTCTTTCTGAAAACTGACAGTGGATTTGCAATTATAGCAGTTTATGTTAATGACTTAAACTTAATTGGGACTCCTCAAGAGCTCAATAAAACTGCTGAATACTTGAAAAATGAATTTGAGATGAAAGATTTAGGAAAAACAAAGTTCTGTTTGGGTTTTCAAATTGAACATGTCGATGGAGGACTAGTTGTTCATCAATCCTCTTATACTGAAAATGTGTTAAAGCGTTTTTACATGGATAAAGCACATCCGCTTACAACACCCATGGTCGTTAGAACGCTTGATGCAACTAAAGATCCTTTTCAACCACTCGAGGATGGAGAAATGATATTTAGTCCTGAATGTAACACCGCAAAAGGCGGCTATTACAGTGCCGTGGACCCCATACTGGGACCCACCAGGCGATACCAAAATACAAATTAAATGTGTGATACTGAACCATAATAAATAGTCATTACTCCGATTAGGAGTTTATAAATAGTATGGCCAATGGCCTTAACATACACGGGATCTAAATACAAGTATAAAGAATATGGAGATGGAATATACTTCAAATAACAATACAATCGGACAATAGTTTAAATGAAGTGGAAAAATAACATTACACGGTTTGAACATAACCGGACAACAAAAGACTTGGGCCCCCTGAACTAGTATCCGTCGAAACCTTCGTCGTCACTATGCTCTTCCTGTGCCTTGCCTTTGCCTTTGCCTCGACCTAAAATACAACACAAGTATTTCGCCCAAACCATAGGGTCAATATACATGATAAATAATTCTCCAGACATTATACAATTCACATATATTAGATCTCAAAGAAAACATCCCGACGATTGAACATACCCCTCGGGCGTATGAACAATCAGTCACAAACTGTCGAACATATTCAATCTTACATGGACTATGAACGATCAAACAATAAGGCTAAAGATGGACATCACAGTACGCCCGGTCCGAAAATGAGTCTGTATACATGTCCACCCCGTATACGGAATCCAGAATATACGTGTGATAATGTACCTAATTAGCCTCACGAACTACGCCTCGTGTGCACAGTCCAATACGGAAACATCCACGTATGACTATATATGTGCCTGGCTAAAAATCCTACACAACCAATCGGCAGGCAGATATGATTCCAGATATGTCATGATACAACATGACAATGAATTCAATAAATCACATATTCGATTAAAGATCAAGAAACTCACCGAAGTTATAATAAGGATCAACGAGATCAACGATTCAAAGGTGATGAACTTGGGAATGCAATCCCATGATGAAAAACAGAATATCATCAAGAACAATATCGAACTACGAATCACAGATTCATAAGTGTTTCATATACATGAAACGTATAACCATCACAAGAATTCCATCATTATAACCAAGCAAGATAACTTGCCTTAATATGGAGACGAGAATAATCCTCCCTTGTCGAACGAACGGACGGTCCTCGACTAATATTGGTTACTCGAACAATCAACCTTGAATGAAATACATTTCACTCAATAACACATCCATATAATCATCGATATCGAATTCAGTGTGACGACACCCTAAATTCAATTTGAATAGTTCAACTATATCAAGATATCAAAATTCTATTCCAAGAACTCCATTTACCTCAATTCATTCTTATGATCGGTTTACAAGATATTCTCAAATATTTGCATGGTTATTATGAATAAGAATTTATCAAGAACATGTTAAACAATCATTTATGTTCGTTAATATCATCTTATATCGTTTAAACTTTCCAAGAACATCAATAATGTTTGAAAGTGATAATCTGCACAACCTTGTTTCATCACTACATCAAATTTAGATTGAATATAGTAAGCTACAATAAGGTTATACTAAATTCATTTAGTTACAAGACCATATAATAATCATGAAGATAATCTCATATTAACATCATCCTTACAACCCCTTATTAACTTGGAGAATCAACTATCATAATCTATGAGTTTACCTAGCTTAGGTTCAAGAACGTCACTCTAATCTTCTAACATTCATCAAGGTGTTCTAATACATTTTATGACAATAATTCCATCAATCAAACTTAACTACGAAGAAGCTATAGATTATTATTATCCTAATGATGTTAATAGTCCAGCAAGAAGAGTATGATTCTTCTAAACATGATCTTTACCATTAAAACATCAAGAATATCTTCATTCCAAACCCTTAATTACCACCTTCATCAATAAGTGTTAAAAACTTAACTACAAAAATGTTTTACTTGATTAATTCAACACTAGGTGTAGTATACCAAATCACTAACATCATAACCATGAAAATATAGAGTAGAATCGTACAACATACCTTCAGAAATGAAGAACAAATCACCAAAACTACAAGAACACACTCCAAGCTTCAAGAACAACTCTAAACTTCCAATCAACAAGCTCCAATCCAAGATGCAAGGCTCAAACACAAGTTGGAAAGGAGTAAAGTCGATCTAGTGAGGGAGAGGGACGATTGTTGGAGAGAAAAATCGGAGTTTGGACGTACAGATGAAAGACACAAGCTGTCTTTTTATAAACTACACAGCTCGTTACGTATATTGCATGAGGATATCATACGTTAACCCCTTTACGTACGCTACACTGAAAATGTTACGTACGTAATCTGCCTCCAGGGATACTGCCTCAAAACATCAACATCATTACATATGTTATGGTCCACAGCATTACGTACGTAATGTATGCCAACCTGGCTGCCTCGAAAAGGCCATTTATCCGGATCATGTCCGGCCCCCCACGCCGAAAGTGAGATCAGATAAGATTCCAAGCATTACGTACGTAACCAGCATCCCATTACGTACGTAAAGCCAATGAAATAGCGTACGTTAGGTTAAAGCCTTGGCGTACGTTAAACACAGAAATTCTAGCCCAAAAATGTAACAATCTACACAACATCAAGAAATCTACCACAATGCGAATGATAGTCATAATCAAGTCTATTCTGATATATCCCGATATAAATAAACATTAACTGAATGTAATGATTTCAACGATACTCAAATTATCCGAATAATACAACAGTAGATAATAAATTACTGTCCGATATTACATACTCCCCCTTAAAAGGAGTTTCGTCCTCGAAACTAAGGGGTAAACAACTCGGGATACCTCTCTCGCATGCTGCTCTCCGTCTCCCACGTAGCCTCCCCGACTCCGTGTCATGACCACTGAACCTTAAGTAGGGGAATCGTCTTGTTCCGCAACTGTTTGATCCTCCTATCAAGTATTTGTATGGGACGCTCCTCGTACGAATGATCCTCCGCTATCTCGATCTCATCGAACTGAAGTATATGACTCGGATCAGCAATATATTTCCTCAACTGGGAGACATGAAACACGTTGTGAATCCGACTCAGAGCTGGTGGTAATGCCAGACGATAGGCCAGATCGCCTACTCATTCCAAAACCTCAAACGGCCCGATATACCTCGGACTCAGCTTGCCTCTCTTCCCAAAACGAAAAACACCTCGAGTAGGGGACACCTTCACTAGCACATGGTCGCCAACCTCAAACTCAAGTGATCGTCGACGGTTGCCCGCATAAGACTTCTGTCGGCTTTGAGCCATTAACAAACGACTCCTAATCATGGTGATCTTCTCACGGGCTTCTAACAACATATCGGGTTCCATACCCAAAGATTAAGATAGGTTGTCCCAACACAAAGGAGACCTACAACGATGGCCATACAATGCTTCATAAGGTGCCATCTGAATCGAAGCATGTCAACTATTATTATAAGTGAATTCCACCAAAGGCAGTTGGGCTTCCCAATCGTCCTTCCAATAAAGAGTGCACGCCCTCAACATATCCTCTAGAGTTTGGATAGTCCTTTCAGACTGACCATCAGTCTGCGGATGAAATGCCGTACTGAAGTTCAACTATGTACCCATCGCATGATGAACTTCTTTCTAGAAGTGAGACACGAATCGCCCATCACGATCCGATACAATACTCTTTGGGGTCATGTAACCTTACAATCTCTTTAATAAGCAGCTGGGCCAATCTCTCGGGCCCCCATATGTCTTTAATCTCCAAAAACTGGGCTGATTTGGCTAGACGGTCCACAATCACGCAAATTGTATTCATCTTTCGACAACTCGTCGGCAAGCTAGTAATAAGATCCATCGATATGTCCTCCCATTTCCACTCAGGAATCGGGAGCGGTTTCAGCATTCCTGTGGGTCGCTGATGTTCAATCTTAACCTGCTGACAGGTTAAACATCCTGAAACAAACTCTGCAACCTCACATTTCATATTCCCCCACCAATAACATTGCTTCAAATCCTTATATCTTGATAGACCCCAGGTGAATGGAGTACGGGGTAGCATGAGCCTCTCTCAGGATAGAGTTTCTCAATTCTTCATCTGAGGGTACACAAACTCGATTAAGCGTATTAATCCATCCTCGTGGATCACAAATCCAGAGGATTTCCCTTGAGATACTTCATCCCGAACTCGAGATAAGAATGGGTCCGTAACCTGCTTCGATCTGATTCTATCATCAAGGGATGATGAATCTCAAGTGTGCAGAGTTGTCCCTGAATACGCTGTAACCAGACTTCAATTTCCAACCTCACGAACTCCAACTGAAATTCTCTCTGAACTGTCAAGCGGGCAAGCATATGCTCATATACTGTCTTACGACTCAAGGCATCAGCAACCACATTTTCTTTGCCCGGATGATAAAAGATCTCGATATCATAGTCTTTGATTAGTTCTAGCCACCTAATCTGCCTCATGTTCAATTCCTTCTGAGTAAAAATGTACTTCAGGCTCTTATGATCAGTAAAGATCTGACAGGTAACTCCATGCAGATAGTGACGCCAAATTTTCAAAGCAAACACCATGGCTGCTAGCTCCAAATCATGGGTCGGATAGTTAACTTCATAGGGTCGCAATTGTCTCGATGCATAGGCAATCACTTTCCCTTCCTGCATCAACACACATCCAAGGCCCTATCTCGACGCGTCACTATACACTACGAATCCTTCCGTTCTTTTTGGTAGAACCAAAACAGGTGTTGAAATCAATCGACTCTTAAGTTCATCAAAACTTTGCTGACATGCCTCTGACCACAAATACTTCTTATCCTTCCTCAACAGGTTAGTCATCGGTTGTGCAATCTTGTAAAAACCTTCCACGAACTGTCGGTAATAACCTGCTAGACCCAGGAAATTGCGAACTTCCTTCACGTTCTTCAGAGGTATCCAGTCTCGGATAGCTTCTGTCTTCTGTGGGTCTACTCTCACCCCTTCAGCTGATATCACATGCCCAAGAAAGATAACCCCAGGCATCTAGAACTCAAATTTGGAGAACTTCCCATAAAGCTATTCCCGCCTCAACGCATTGAGAACTTGATGGAGATGACGTTCATGCTCATCGTGGTCATGAGAGTAAATCAGAATGTCGTCAATAAAAATGACTACAAAGCGATCCATATAATTAATAAAAATCCGATTCATCAACTCCATGAATACCGCTGGTGCATTAGTCAGTTCAAAAGGCATCACTACGAACTCATAATACCCATAACGAGTACGAAAAGCGGTCTTCGAAATGACAGACTCTCGAATCCTCAACTGATGATACTCGGATCTCAAGTCAATCTTAGAAAACACAGAAGCTCCCTAAAGTTGATCCAGTAAATCATCAATATGAGGCAATGGATATATGTTCTTGATGGTTACCATGTTCAGCTCACGGTAATCAATACACAAACGCAGAGATCCATCTTTCTTCCGTACAACTAGTACTGGTGCTCCCCAAGGGGACGCACTAGGTTGAATATAGCTCAGTCAACTCCTCTAGTTGGTTCTTTCACTGCATCTCGGTCGGAGCCATACGATACAGTGCTTTCGAAAGCGGGGATGTACCTGGATCTAATCCAATAGTAAACTCTACCTCTCGATGTGGAGGTAAGCCTGGAAAATCATCTGGGAACACATCTGGGTAGTCTCGGACTACCGGAATATCGTCCAATTCAACTGGTCGATCTGTTGTTTTGGTCATGTAACACCAATAACCAATACACCCTTGATTAATCAGTTTCACTGCTTTCATAGCACTGATGACTCTCTCAAAACGGTTGGGATTATCACCCTGGAAATATACTCAACACCATCGTCAGATGTGACGGTCACTATCCACTTGCAGACGCTAAGTATGGCATCATGACGATCCATCCAATCGTTACCCAAGATTACATCATCTTTAGGTAAATAGACCACAATTAAGTTTGATAACCATTCACGGTCGTTCATGTGAATCGGACAGTTCTGCACTTCACGATTCCCAACAATTCTTCTACCATCGGGTAGACCAATTACATAAGGTTCACAATTGGTAACATGATCTAATTGCAAACGACTCAAACCAGAAGCAGATAAAAAAGAGTGTGAAGCACCAGTATCAAAAAAGAACACAGACGGGCTGAGATCGGATCTCGAGAGTACCTGCAATCATGCTGGCTTCGGGATCATCGGCCATCTTCATCTCGTAAATCCTAGGTTTCGCAGCTCCGGCACCAGATGTACCAGCTTGGTTTCCACGGCCCATCCCTCTGTTTGCCCCGGTAGTCTGATAAGAAGCGGACGGAGGTACACGATCATGGACAGAAGACTGAACTGGAGCATGAGATGCTACTGGATCACGTCCCGGTCCATTCCTACAATAACGAGCACGATGCCCATTCTTCCGACAAGTATGGCATGAGACGGCCGGCTTCGGGCATTTGGATCTGATGTGCCCCTGGTCTCCACAGTTATAGCACACAACAGATGAGCTGACCGCTCGAGAGTGCGATCCGGCTGGCTTTGACGCCATGGGTGGTCGTTCAGAAGGATTCGGTACCGATTGGGGCTTCCTGAACGTCCCCTGCTTACTGTCAGTCTGGTTCTGGTACCTGGATCTCTGGTTGTTGGACTGTGGTTGCTTCTTGGAAATCTCCTTCGCGGTAAGTTCATATTCTAGAGATTTCTCGAGGAACTCCGATAGGGTCGTGCAGTGGTGATTCAACAGTTGCATTCTCATTCGGGGTTTAAGCCTCTTGAGAAAATATTTGATCTTATCGGCCTCCGTTCGGACAATCGACGAGGCGAAGGGTAGAAGTGCCTGAAATTTCTCGGCAATAGATAGTACATCATCATCTTCAGATGGGTCAGGGTTCAGCAATTCTGACTGTTTGGCCTCACGGAGTAGTCCTAGATAGTAACGGTCTAACATGAGGTTTTTAAATTCGTCCCAAGTATATACACCATCAGCTGGACTCACTGAAAGCCACCAGGTGTGGGCGCCCTTGCTAAGATAGTAAACTGCTACGGAGACGCGATTCTCTTCTGGGCAGTCCATCATCTCGAATAATTTCTCAAAGTGTTCAATCCAATGTACAATGTCAGCAGGCTCAGAGGAGCCTTCAAAAGTCGGGGGTCGCTGGCGATAGATGTCGCTATGATCGGACTCACGGGTCTGCCATATATATATATTAAAATATCAGAGTCTAGAGAAATTAACAAAGTCGAACTATCCTATCTGCGAATCACCATCCGCAATTGGATTTCTTTTATGCTATTAAATATTTAATTATTGGGTATTTTAATTGAAATAATATATATTATTTATTTTTTGATAAAAATTATATAAATTAAACAAACAAATAAATATTTTATGAGACATTCTCTTTCTACTGTATTTTATGTAAACCGTTGGATATACATTATTGAACTTTTTATTTTTGTGTAAACAGGTGAAAATACATTATTAATTTTCGGTATTTTTGGGTTTGAAGTTATACGATTTTTCCCCAAGTCCCCTGGCCCTTAGCATTGACAATTATTAAATTCTAGTAGGGAGCCATTTGTGGAGGACAAACTTTCAATAATCTGATTTATCTATCTATATATATTATAAAATCTGAGTTTTTTTCTTGCACCAGATTGATTTGTCTTAGGTGTCATTTTGTAGATTTTTTTGTCAATTTTTATTTTTTTAATTACTATCACCTATATTATGTATATTGTCATTAATAAACACTTTATTGCCTTAATAAACACTATATCATTTTTACATTCTCCTTAATTATTCTGCTAAATTTATGGTCAAAATTTTTCGATTACGCTTTTCTTAAATTATTTTGCTGAATCTATGGAGCATATATTTATGAAAAATCTACACCTATTATAATTGCTAAAATTTCGGATCATATTAATTGTATGTTTATCTTTTCACATATTAATAAATGCCATAATCCTTATAGATTCTCACATATGTTTAACTTTTCTTTCATTATTTTGCTAAAATTTCGGTATTCAATATCATCTAAGTAATATTCTTGGTCAATATTTTTTGGGCAATCTTTTGCTTTTAATTACAATTATTTACATATATATATATATAGGAAATAGATCATATGAAAACTAATTACCTTGTGAAATCTAAAAACTTTTGTAGGCCATTGATATTAGTGATCTAACGGTTGTAGATGATTAGAATTATATGCATTTAAGTATTTTTTATTGTATTATTTGTTGCATATACTAGCGACCAGCTTGATGCAACAAATAATAACAAATATGCAATGAAATTACTAAATAATGCAATTGGTTTCTAGATTTCACCATTAAGGGTCTTTCCACCATATATATATATATATATATTACAAATATTAATTTTTTTGTGCAATCTCATGTTTTTTGCCGTAATTTTTTTGTTTTTTTTTGTCAATTTTAAGATTTTTTAAAAAAGTTAATTTAATATATAATTAAAACTAAAATATGTGATTTATATGGTTGTTTAAATTTTGATTGTCCAATAATGACGGTTGTTCTCATATGTTGTTTATATTTTAATTACGAGTTATATGAGTGTCTATATTCCTGATTTTATTATTCTCTATAAGTTTTCATGTATTAATTGTGATTAGCGATAAATATGAATTTTTTATTTTTTGTTCCTTTTTGATCATACTCTCTGTGAATTGTCATTATTGTTTTTCATTCAGTATCAGTATATTATATTAAAATTGAGTTTTTGAGATTTCTAATTGATTTGACTTATATGTTATTAGGATCTTTTTTTATATTTTATGAATTTTTTATAGTTGACTTATTAATTAATTAATCCTTATAAAATCTATATTTATAAAACTATCTCTATATCTATCTTATACTACATTAAAATTGAGTTTTTTTTAGCTTTTTCATTGATTAACTTATGTTTTTTTTGTTTTGTTTCCTACTATTGACTTATTAATAATTAATCTATCTATATATATTGTGTGTATGTATAATATATAAAAATTGAATTATTTTCGCTTCCTCATTGATTTGCCTTATATGTCATTTTGTGGTTATTTTATTTTTTTTTGAATTTTTTCTAATATTGGCTTATCAATTAGTTCATCTGTATCTGATTGGGCTATGGCATGTCTATCTTATAATAAAAGTTTGTATTCATAATAAAAATAAGTAACAAGAAAACTTATTTGACACTCTTTAACTATATTTATAATTAGTAACGTTTACAAATTTATTCTTGATTTCTCTCAAGTGCAAATATATAGAATAAATTTAATGGAAAATTTTATTGTTAATTGTTTCATACGTGTAATTTTCGGAGTTTTTTTGTCACTTTTAAGATTTTTTTAATTAAACCTATAATTAAACCTAACATATGATTATATGGATGCTTAATTTTGATGTTCAGTAATAGCGGTTGTTCCCATATTTTATTAGCATTTCAAAGATTTACCAAAAAATTTGATTGTATGTCCCGTGTAAATTTCCGTCAATAGTTTAAGTAATATTAATATTATATTTTTAGTGCTTTCGTATATTAATTGTGATTGACGATGAATATGGCTTTTTGATTTTTTGTTCCTTTTTTAGTCATATTTCGTGAGAATTATCATCTTTATTGCTTTATTATTTGTATAAAAATTTTTGTACCTTCTCATGAAATTGATTTATATGTTTAATTGTTATTTTTTTATATTGAACTTTTTTATATAATATTTTTGATTCTTTCTACATCTATATAAAAATTGTAATTTAATTCTTAAAATGGGGTTTTTAGCTTTCTAATTAAAATGGCTTATGTTTTAATTTTATTTTTTATTTTTTCACTATTGGCTTATTCAATAATTATTCTATTTATATATAATTAAAATTAAATTATTTTTAGCTTTCTCATTGAGTTGACTTATTGGTCATTTTGTGGAGGTTCTTGATAAAACTTTTCTTTGTTGGCTGATCAATTAATTTATCTATATCCGGTGGGTAGTGGCATGTCCATTTATAATAAAATATTCTTATTCGTAATGCAAATAATTAATAATAAGTTTATTTGATATTTCTTAACTATATTTATAATAAGTAAATACCATTTAAAATTTATCGTTGACTTCTATCAGTTTCAAAAAATATAATTAAGTTAGTGGAAAATTTTATTGTTAATTGATATAAAGAACTTTATATTCTCTAATTGATTAATAAAATATAATTATGTAAAATCGGCTTAAAACACATATTTTTTTTCATTACTGACATCAAAATATGATAACTTCTAATTATATTTATGTAAATCCGAGATACTGGAATGATAATATCTAAATGTGTAACATATTGTTTAAGAAATGCATCCCTAATTATGTTAAATATCGTTTAATTTGAATATCATCAAATAATAAGGTAATTATGATATCATTAATTCATGATTTTTATTGTCATTGAAATCAGATTTTCTCTTAGAACTTTTTCATTTTTTTTTATTTCGAAAATAACCAGCCATTATGTTTGAATTAAGCTATATGTTCGTCATAAATTGAAATGCCGATAGAAGTGTGATTTGTTTCTAAACATATTACTAATGCCTCTAGAAAGAATCGGCTATTTTTAAAATAAGTTTTGATATATTAGTCCCACCATAATTTATGTAGATTGAATCCATATTGACTTCACCTAATTTTTGCTAACTGTGATTATTTTTTCTCGACAAAATTAATTTTTACTCATTGAAATAGATTTTTACTGATTAAAATTAAATTTTACTGATTGAGACTGCTTTTGGTCGATTTACATTGTGTTTTATCAAAATATGTAACTGGCTAGGGCTGAGAATTTCCCGTCGGGAAATTCCGAGTCCCGGTCCCGTCCCGAGTCCCGATGGGATCGGGACCGGGACCGGGACCTTAAACTTCCCGAGTCCCGAAATCCCGATCGGGACTATCCAAAGTCCCGATTGTAAATTTTAATTTCGGGACATTTCGGGATATTTCGGGACATTTCGGGATATTTCGGGACATTCGGGACATTTTGAAAAATTATCCTCGGGACCGGGACTTAAATTTATCCCAATTCGGGACTCGGGACTCCCGAAGTCCCGATCGGGACGGGACCGGGACCACCAAATTGGTCCATTTCGGGACCGGGATATTCGGGACTCGGGACCGGGACCTCGGGATGTCCCGATTCTCAGCCCTATAACTGGCTAACTGAATTTTATTCATTATAATTGAACTGTACTGAATAAACTGATTTTTTACTGATTAAAATTGATCTTTAATGGTTAGAACTTATTTTTGCTTAATAATATCTTTTCGAATTGAATAGAACAACGCCTTATTATTAATAATAATGATTATATTTAGTTTCTAAATATTATAATAAGTAGCAAAATATTATTTTAATTTATCGGCTGTAACAATCTTCTTTCTTTGCAAGATAGCTCACAACGTAAATATTGTGACAAGTACGAATAATTAGGGTTTTAATCTTCTTATAGTCATTAAAAGGTCCCAAAACGAAATACATTCTCGTGCAGCTTTAAAATATTTATATATTTAGTGCATAATTGATTAATTTTTTATTTTGAATAAAAATTCAAAATCAATTATACTCTTTATAATCTTCTTATGGTAATGCATGCCTTCTTTGAAAATCTACATATAATAATACATAACTAAGGCATAATTATCAAAATATTTTTAGGAACCTATTCTCAAATATTTTAGTATACCTCTACATTATATAAGACTCAAAGATTTGAACTGACCGGAAGATGAAAAAGTAACATGGAGAATAATGCGTTGCTCATATTTTTCATATATAACATTTGATAACTTGCAAATGTTACTTTGATATGAATTAAAAGAAAATGATACTTATAAAGCATATCAATAATTTGTCATCACTGAATATAAGAAGATGTTGCATGAAAACTATAAACAGATACTACATGGAAGAACGACAAATATGCTATGAGGGAAAACTAAAATGTAGCCAGAAAGCTGAACAGAATAATCATAAGAAAATACTCTACAGAACTATAAAAAGATGTTAACTAGTAAATCAATAAGAATATATTGCACGAGAACAATAAGAATGTTCAAACAAAGGTGAGCAATAATCAAATGCTATACGGGAGAACCATATGCTATGAGAGAATAGTAAGAAGATACTATATAGAAGAACCTTGAGAATCACTAAATGGGAGAACGATAAGAAGATGATACATGAGAGATCAATAAGAATATGATACATGAGAACCAGTCGAACATACTAGAATCATAAGAATGTGATAGATGGGAAATCATAAAAAGATGTTACACGAGAGAACCATAAGAAGATACTCAATGGGAGAATGATAAAAATATGTTGAACATAAAAACCATAAGAATATTCTATATATCAATATATCTGAAGAATCGAATGGAATCTAGCAAATATTACGGATATTGTGAATTTTATAAATCTTGTACTAGTTTAGATTAATCATACACTCTATAATTATCAATTGAACATAAGAAGATGTTACACGAAAGTACCAGATAAGAGGCTATTTAGGAGAACCACATGAAGATAATACAAAGAAGAACCATAAAAAGCCAAAAAGCCCGATAAGAAGATGTTATAGGGAAAAACCATAATGATATTTTACGAGGGAATCATAAGAATATGCTAGGTGGGAGCATCAATAGGAGATCCTATAGGAGAGAAACATGATAATATGCTAAAATATATTGTACGGGAGAACCATAAGAATATTAAAATATTGGAGAATATTAAGAAGATGTTACACGGCAAAAACATAAGAAGATGTAACACATGATAGCAATAAGAAGATATTGAAGGGATAATGATAATAAAATATTACATGGAAAATCCATAAGAACACGATGCACGGAAGAACATAGAAAAATACTGCACATAAGAACCATAAGAATACTCTATAGAGGAGAACCACGAGAAGGTATTATGAAGGCTAACTATAAGAAAATTTTAAATGGAAGAACAACAAGAAAATGTTATATGAGAGAACCATAAGAACGTTACATACATGCATACATATATACATATATATATACATATATATATATATTTATTGTTTATCAAGATATGTATATTATTTATTATAATATAATGAAAATCATGGATATCATGAAATTATAAAAATCTTATACGGATTTAGGTAAATCATATACCTTACCAGACACATAATAAGACGTTAACAAAATATTCGACAAGATAGTTTGAAATTATATTTGTTATTAGATAAAATACTTTATATTTTCACAATTTGCGTTAATTTTAAAATTTACTTAAAGAGTCCACGACTGAGGCCATTCATCTTGTCAGACGCCTTATGGAGAAGTTTAGAGAGCGGCGTAAGGACCTCCATATGGTGTTCATAGATCTAGAGAAGGCTTATGATAGCATTCCGTGCGATGTTATTTGAAGGAGCCTAGTAGAGAGGAGGGTGTCGTTGCCGTTCGTTAGGGCGATCCAAGACATGTACTCCCAAGCTAGGACCCCAGTTGGTGACACCCAGTATTTTCCGGTTGAGATAGAGCTACACCAGGGGTCGGCGCTAAGCCCTCTTCTCTTCGCTCTAATCTTTGACGTCATTTCGCGAGGGATTCAAGATGGCATCCCGTGGTGCATGCTTTTTGCTGACGACATTGTGTTAGTGGCGAAGTCAAGGAGGGAGGTGAACTCGAAGTTGGAGCTTTGGAGGGCTAAGTTAGAATCCCAGGGCTTGCGTGTGAGCCGGTCTAAGACCGAGTATCTCTGGTGTAACTTTAGTGCTGAGGCCAACAAGGAAGATGTTGAGGTAATGATTGCGGATCAGATCGTACCCCGTACGGATAAGTTCAAGTATTTGGGTTCGATCATTCAGAAGGAAGGTGAGTGTGAAGATGATGTCACGCATCGCATCAAGGCGGGTGGCTAAGGTGGAGAGCAGCGACAGGGGTCCTGTGCGACAAGAAAGTCCCTCTAAAGTTGAAGGGTAAATTTTATAGAGCGGCATCCGACCTGCAATGTTGTATGGCTCTGAATGTTGGGTGATGAAGAAGTCGCTTGAGAGCAAGTTGGAAGTGGCTGAAATGAGAATGTTACGTTGGTCGTGTGGTCGCACAATGTTAGATAGAATCGCGAACAGGGTTTTCATGAACGCTACTGAAGTGGCGCCATTTCAACAAAGTTAGGGAAGGGAGATTGAGATGGTTTGGCCACGCCCGCAGGAGGTGCATCTGCTCCGGTGAGGAGGGTCGAGAGTTTATTGGTTGTCGGGAGAGGAGGAGAGGCAGACTGAGGAGGACGTGGGAGGAGCAATCGAGATTAGATTTGAAGGCCTTAAACCTTTCCGAGACCATGATCGTTGATAGGTGCGCTTGGAGGCGCTGCATCGAAGTGTGGATTCTTTTGTAGGGAGCTGTGTAGTTGAGAGCCTCGGGGTTGAGTTGTCTCGGTTAGCTTTGACCTAGAGTATTGCATTTTTACTTTTATCAGTATATTTTATCCTATTGTCTTTGCGTGTGGTGTATTTTGACAAGTGAGTGCGCAGAGCCAACCTCTCTTTTGTTAGAGCAATGTTCATCTGGAGTGAAGTAGCCAAATTCCGCTTAGGTAAGTCCCATGTGGATCAAGCCATGGGCTGTGATTGGTCTCGAGCTTTTTCAATCATATGTTTTCCTTTGTATTTATCACACAAGATTCTCACGCGCACTAAGTTCTGGGGTCTTCACTAAACAAATTTCTCCTACCGTAATAATAAGTAGGGGCATGGTCTCGCAGACATCTTACTCCTCCTGCACTCGCTCCGAGGGATATATTGGGTATGTTTGGTTTGGTTTGGTTTGGTAGGGTTAATTATACAAAATATTATTATATTATATTTGTTGGTTATTATATTTTATTGAATATTTAGAATTGTGATGTGGTGACGAATATTTATGTTTAGTATATGATATATGATATTATTCATTGTTATTGTTATTAATATATTTTATTGTGTTTAATTTGATATAAATTTATTTTTATGTTTGACTTTTAATTAAATAAAAAATTATGTCCCTCGAAAATCGATGAATCATGCACTAGTTTGCACTATTAAAATAAACATGTTTTTAGCTTCACAGCTAATTAAATTGAATGTGGATCTAATGCTCTTTATTGTATTTATGTGAAGCTAAAAAGTTCGGGATTAATGAAATTTTAGCTTTAAAGTTTAATCAGGTAAAGTTAAAGAAAACAAAAGCAGGACGTCTGCCAAATATTAGGGTGGTGGCAATGGTCACCCATCTACCCTCATCTATCTCCACTCCCCACCAATAACATTCTTCCAACTCATCCAACCCCCAATCTACCCCCACTCTACCTCCACTCACCATTTTTTAGTGGCAATTGTGCCTCATCTACCCTCACCACTTTTAATTTTTTTTTTTACCTTTTTATATTTAAAATTATATCAAACAATTTAATAAAAACACATAATATTTTATTTTTACTTAATAGGAAATTACAAAATACTTAAAAAAAATTACATAATACTAAAAAAAAATTAGATCCTAAAAAAAGAAATAATACTTAAAAACAACATACTAAAAAACATTTTTAAAAATTGCAACGCCATCCGTATTTCTCCGCAAGGTCACGTTTTTCGGCAAGAATCGTCTCTAATATATCCGGATCGGTTATGTGATCGTGCGGTGCTTGAAATGCTTTCAACGCCCTCAACCTCGACTTTTGTTCAATGGCACGGATTTTTGCCTCCATCATCTTTTCGGTCACCTCATCCTTTTATTTTTCATCTCCGCCTCTTCACCAATATTTCTTTTTCGATGATGTATAATCTTCAAGCTCATATGAACACTACCCTTTGACGACGTATCGGTTTCGACCTTTTGCCCTTTCTTTTTGAATGCGAGGCATCGTGTCGTCATTGAGATCCGAATCACAAAGTCATCATTACTTGCGGTCTCGTAGTATCCGGATTCCGCCGACTTTCTTCGCTTTGTCGAATGAGACGAAGATCCTTGCGTTATATCCGCTTGTTCCAACCATTTTGCTTCGTTCTTAACAACATGCCATGCGCCGATATGACCAAACGCTGCTCGATGCTTGGTTTGGTAATCGCCAATGCATTTGTCATAACGTCAATATCAAGACAACCACTCTCGAAGACGATTCTACAATTATAAAAGTAAAAATTAATATGTGACTAATAAAAATTGACAATGTAAAAACTACAAAAGATCAACTAAAAACTGTAAAAGTATATAATTAGAAAAATTACTTGTTGGATCCACAACCCATTAAAGACACCCATTTCGGCGTTCAAACTTCTCCACTTTGTGTTCAAGCCGTGAGTCGTACGAGGAGTGTCTACAATGTTTGCCTTGAAATGCTCAAGAATTCTTCTCCAAAAACCTTCTTTACTTTGTTCATTTCCGACTACCTTACATGTCGAGATTTGAACCCAAGCTTTTGCCAACGCCACCTCTTCGACCGGCGTCCAAGCTTTCCTTTCCGATCTATTCGGCATTCTTCTTCTTTGCACTTGAACTTCTTGAGCTTCTTCAACTTCTTGAGCTTCTTCAACTTCTTGAGCTTCTTTAACTTCTTCATTTTCTAACAAATGATAAGAAATAAAAATTTTTAAATACAATATTCTAACAAATAAAAGTATAACGTAACAAATAAAATTTTTTATTTACAATATTCTAACAAATAAAAGTATAACGTAACAAATAAAATTTTTTAAATACAATACCGATTGGGAGTTGCGTTTCGGGAATAGCAATGTCATCATCTTCATCATCCGCGCCATATAGCGGTACTTGTCGTTCGACACTTGATTCACGCCGCGGTGGAGCGTCACGGTACTCGAACGGGTTGAATTCGGGACCGTAATGAGCAGGATTCATAGGTGGTTGATTCATAGGTGGTTGATAATATTGTGGTTGTTGATAGTATGGCGGAGAAGTCATTGCCGGTGTATAATATTGTGGTTGTTGAGTCATTGCCGGAACGTACGGAGCCGGTTGTGATTGAACACGGGGACGAATTCGTCCACCGCCGCGTGCACCGCCGCGTGCACCGCCGCGTGCACCGCCGCGTGCACCGCCGCGTGCACCGCCCCTCGATGATGAAGAACCGGCTTTGGATTTACGAGGATCCATGATAAAACTATAAAATTTGTAAAATAAAAGTGTTAAGATGAAGAAGATATATAAAGATGAAGAAGATATATATGTTTAAGAGTGAGATATGTAAAAATAAAAGGTATGTATATATAGGAAATGAAAAAGAAAAAAAAATAAAAAAATAAAGTTTCAAACGGTCAAAAAATAGCCGTTGGAATGCCCCAACGATCACATCCCTCTCACCTTACTCTCTACCTTCACGCGGTGAACTAACCCGGCCACCAACTAGCCGCGCTCTACCCGGGTGGGTGGCGGCGGTGTTCACCGCCCGGGTACCACCTAGCCGCTCCCTACCCGGGTGCCGTTGCCACTCCCCTTAGTGTCAACACATTCGGGATTTCTTGGAGTCTTTTGCTTCACACCGACGCAAGTGAAAACCTTTAATACTCCCTATGTCCAGTCCGCAACCTTCGGTCCAATAAAATATTTCTTTGTAAATGCACATTTCATTAAATATTTCAAATGATATCAAACTGAAACAATGATACTTTTATTTTTTAATCTCCACCACACACTCATCATCAATACTTTTATCTTTTAATCTACGTCACATATTCATCACTAATACTTACAAAACTTACACATCTATCACATTCAATCATTCTCCTAAAATACACCAACTTTACTCAATATTGCACTTCAGCTGGGACGGAAGGAGTATCAAATATTGACTAATTTTTGAAACATAATGGCGTACATGTGTGATGCTTTTTTGGATAGAAATTTTAAACAGATGGTGTATATTTAGTGTATTTTAGATATGATTGGTGTAAATGATGATAATAAATATATGGTGGAGATTAAGATTTAAAAAATATTAATAGTGAGTATGTGGTGGAGATTAAAAAATAAAAGGTGATTATTTGATTTAATTGTGTAAAGATGATAAATTTAAAATTTTGAAAGAAATAATAAAAAAAAGAGAAACTTTAAGCGGAACGAAGATAGTAATTCTTTAACTTCATCTTTTTACGCATGAACAGAGGCGGACCTACGTGAAGCATGGTGGTGCAAGTGCACCACCAACTTTTTTGGACCAAAATAAAAAACGACTGTCGTTTTGGAACGTGTTGTGTCTGAGTGTATTAAATAAAATTAAAAACTCATGACCCACAATAATTATATCATTTCTTCTTTTTTCTTCCCCGACTTTACTTTCTTCCCCGCTTCGCTCCTCTTGAAACTACCCCCCAACCTCCAGCCACTGCCCTGCCGCCCGCCAGCCCACTGCGCGTCTGCACTGCTGCCGCCGCCCGCGATTTTTGACCCGCCCGCAGTCCGCCTGCTGCTGCCTGCCGCCACCTACTGATGCCCATGAATCATAATTAAGAGGTAGTTTTTCAGTAATTGTATTTGATGTTTCGTGTTGTGTTTCTTAAAATTTAGGGTTTGTGTTTTTTTTTCATATGAATTTAGGTGTTTTTTTTTCATATGAATTTAGGGCCTTGATGAATTCCCGTACGATACAATTAATTCACACAATACCTTGAACAAGAAACTCGTTTTTTTTTTTTCAAAACTCGTTTTTTTTAAAACTCGTTTTTTTTTTCAATTCAGGAATAAGAAAACTATATGTTCAGGAAAACAACTGATGTGTGTATTTATGGTTATGGTTTACGATTTGTATTCAGAAATGTGTTTAGTTGAGGATTTACAAACGATATACATTTGCTCAATAAGAAAACTATCTGTTCAGAAATTGATTTTTCTTATGGTTTACTTCAACTAAACCATAACCAGAACTTATTTGTTCAGGAATACAAACGAGTTTACTTCGATAAGAACTGGACAGTAAATGTAGGCGATTTTCTATGTAAATGTACGGATCCTTTGTTATTATTATGACTTTTTTTATGTAATATTTGTTATGTTTAATATAATTTTAATATATATTTTATCGTTCGATTTTTTTTCGTGGGACGATTGGTGCACCAGTGATTTTTCGGTCCCGGATCCGCCTATGCGCGTGAAGATAATAGAGTGATGATGATTCACCCTTATTTTCGTGATGTTGAAAAGATCTATACATGTTAAGTTGACAGTACTTTTTCTATTTCAAAAGAAATACTCCCTGTAACATCCCCAATCCACTCAGGGATATTACACGCCGTAGACCCTCTCCTCGAGGATCTACCAGGCTGATAACTAAAATCAAACATCTAAACTTCACCTTTAAGGCTAAAATGACTCAGTAGACCGATTTGGTCTTTCAATAATAACATTCAACTCAATTCCAACACATACCCACGCAGGGGTCAAAATACAATAAACTCCCGTACAACGGGGAAAAGATACTGCAGCGGAAAAGAAAAATACAACTAGACCAATAGGACATCATACGGATCCTCGTGTGATTAGTATCGTTCATCTTTCATCATCCTTCATGCCGACCCTGTGCTATGCTCCAAAACCTGAATGCAATACAGACATCCACCCCCCGAATACTCGGGGGTTAGCAAAACTCCAATGTTTTGCTAGTGCAAATACAAAGTGCAAATACGAGCCATATAATTCAAGTTCCAAGAATAAAAATAACGAGGAATCCTCAAAGATCCAAACGTAACGAAAAATACTTCCCGAGGCAAGAGTTTGGGTAAAACATTCCAAAACCGAAAGATCATAAATCAAGGGAAACAATTTATAAAACCGTTTAAAATGCCATCGAGAGTTTTAATTGAAAACAATTTTAGGATTATCGAATCCTTCTCTTTCCAAAAATCAACAGGGTCACAGCCCAAAGGTTTTGTTTTCGCAAATAGAAAACCGATAACAATTCACATGGCCAGGGCCCAACATCACGTGTCCTCGACGGACATAAAAATCAACAAAACATAATCGCGCACGCGCATCGCCTTGGGAACAGGGTAATACCATTGATCCCGCCCGAGGCCTCGAAGGACCCTCCCGAGCTGGCTATCTAGACAAATCACAACACATGCATCGCTTTGGGAACAGGGTAATACCATTGATTCCGCCCGAGGCCTCGAAGGAACCTCCCGAGCTGGCTAGCTAAACAAATCACACACATATCACAACCATAAGTTATCCCGGCATCGGGCTAACAAGCCACGAACCTCGGAGTCCCCGCAAGACATACTCGATGATAACCCCACCAGTTATCCCGGCATCGGGCTAACAAGCCACGAACCTCGGAGTCCCCACAAGACATACCCGATTGGATAACCCATGACACATACATCACAACCAAATCATAACCATAAGTTATCCCGGCATCGTGCTAACAAGACACGAACCTCGGAGTCCCCGCAAGACGTACCCGATGATAACCCCATAAGTTTTCTCGGCATCGGGCTAATAAGCAACGAACCTCGGAGTCCCCGCAAGACATACCCGATTGGATTACCCTACGGTCTCGCCCGACCCATACTAGCAAGTATGGATCCCGGAGATTCAACAATCCTACCCGGAGGCACATCACGTATAACAAGCACACAACAATAATCGATTATCAATCCAAACAAAATTAATCATCGCAACCCCCTTTCAAAGGAGTAACAACTAACATCACATCTGTAACACCCCCAATCCACTAAGGGATATTACACGCCGTAGACCCTGTCCTCGAGGATCCACCAGGCTGATAACTAAAATCAAACATCTAGACATCGCCTTTCAGGCTTAAATGACACAGTAGACCGATTTGGTCTTTCAATAATAACATACAACTCAATTCCAAACACATACCCACGCAGGGGTCAAAATACAATAAACTCCCGTACAACGGGAAAAAAATACTGCAGCGGAAAAGAAAATACAACTAGACCAGTAAGACATCAACGGATCCTCGTGTGATTAGTATCGTTCATCTTTCATCATCCTTCGTGCCGACCCTGTGCTATGCTCCAAAACCTGAATGCAAAAATAGACATCCACCCCGAATACTCGGGTTAGCAAAACTCCACCGTTTTGCTAGTGCAAGTACAAGTGCAAAAATACGAGCCATACAATACAAGTTCCAAGAACAATAATAATCAGAATCCTCAAAGTTCCAAACGTAATGAAAAGCACTTCCCGAGGCATGAGTTTGGGTAAAACACTCCAAAACCGATAGATCATAAATCAAGGGAAACAATTTATAAAACCGTTTAAAATGCCATCGAGAGTTTTAATAGAAAACAATTTTAGGATTATCGAATCCTTCTCTTTCCAAAATCAACAGGTTACACCAAAGGTTTTGTTTTCGCAAATAGAAAACAGACAATAATTCACAGGGCCAGATCCAAACAACACGTGTCCTCGACGGACATAAAAAAAATCAACACAACAAAATCACGCACGCTCATCGACAAGGACCTGGACGAATCCACAATACCAACTCTAGGCCTCGAAGGACCCTCCCGAGCCGGCTAGCGAAACAAATCACACACATCTCACGGTTGGATCAATCGCTTGTTGCATCCTCGCCACATGATCGCAAGCCATCTGCCACCATCGATTATCTCATGGTCTCACGGTTGGATCAATCACTTGTTGCATCCTCGACCACATGATCACGTGCCATGTGTCACCGTAGACCTTCAACCATATCCACACATTCACACAAATAACATATCACATCAAGGATATTCAAACAATTCGCCCAGAGGCATCAAACACTTAGCAAAACACCACGTCAATCCACAACGCACCGAAATGAAATAATATACGCACACGCAATACCAAGTGCAACATCAACACCAAACATATCCATAGAATTCACATAGTTATTCACAACTCACACCATTCACAAAACACACGTGTTTAGAAAGCGAGCCTTTAACAAGGCTAAACCGAATCTTTTGAAAGTAATTTTCAAATGACCAAACCAACACATTTAGACGGTCACCAATTATCATATCCATAAAACAAGAATTATATGGACAAGGTACTTGCCTCGAAATCGGCACGCAAGTATTCCGACGAACACGGCTCAACCGGAAAGCTTCGAAACGCCCGATGTTTTCGAAAAGGAAAACGACAACGAACGGAAGGGTTCAACTTGGTTTCTTCGCAAGAAACTCGACCCTAACAACATATAATCCATAAATCAACAATCATACGAGGAAGGATAATCGTAGAACACCCGAAAACCCCTCTATGACATTTTACCGACACCTTCAAGGCGTCGGTCAAGAACTCGACCCAAATAACGAATCGATACGATCCAACCATGGAATAACAAGGGAAATGATATAAAACATCTAAATAATCATCAATCCATCATAATCCTAAGTTAAATCGGATTAAACGGACGAAATCAACCAAAATACCCAAATTCCCCAAAACTAGATTTCAAGAAATCTAACCTTGATTCGGTAGATCGGAGGAGGTTACCGGATGATTGGTTGATGTTATAAACTCAAGAACTTCATGGATTGGATGTATGACAACATGCCTCCATGATCCATAAGTCTCCAACCGCGGAAGAGGAGGAAGGAAGTGGGAAAAACGAGAGGAAAATGAAGTCCTTCCCCCAGATCCCGTGTAATATAGAGAAACACAAAGAGAACCTATCGGCACCCTATCGGCCGACAGCCCAACCGATACCCATACAAAATGCCTAAGGTGGAGCCTATCGACCCCCTATCGGCCGAAAGGCTCTGGAAGTTCGAATGTGAAGAATTTTGAGGAAAAAGCTCCATTTCCACAAATGATTGGCCAAGTTGAGATACGATGAAAAGCTTCAACAATTTGACAGAAGGACACGCTAAAAGTTCATGGACGACGCCAACGACTCGAGATGAAAACGTAATGCAATAATTAATCATACGCACGCGACAAGAAAAGGGTCAAGACGACAAATACAGATATGGATACCCGTAACTTTCAAGAAATTACAAAATGGCCCAAAACGCCCGAAAATCACGATACGTGATCGAATAACCAAACCGGTTCACAACACGCCTAACAAAGTTAAACGGACTTGGGAAACTCAAATGTTAGCTGACGAGATTCGCAAGAATCGAACTCAAGTGCGGAAAAGTCGCTAAAAAGCACAGAACTCAACAAAACAACACCGAAACGAACTCGGATGACAAAAAGTGTAGAATTAATCATTTTCGGAATGACGAAACGGTCATGAGCGAGTCGTCAAAACGGACTTCCGCCGAAAAAAAAGAAATTTACCGAAAATCGAAAATTGCGGATATTACATTCTACCCTCCTTAAAAGAAGTTTCGTCCCGAAACTTAAAATAAGTAGGGAGAAGAAATATCCCTTGCCAGGAAAACTCGACGAGATACACAAAACCAAGACTCGCGCGACGGCGAAACGCTGCAAGGAACGCACATAGACATACGGCGAGAAAGTACGCTCTAGGGCGACTAACACAACGTCACCGGTAGAGACATAATAAAATCAACGAGTGACAAGCGTCATTAAATAGAAAAATACAATCAAGTCAATTATCCAAACAATCACAAAACACAAAGTACTTGTTACAGAAAACACGCACAATGAGAAAACAGAGAATAAACACACAAACGACCCACAAGGGCAATCATAAATAATTCGGACTACGCCGAAATCCTCAAAACCACACTAGGCATCTCCGTGTCCTTTCTAATGCAGACGCAACCTCGAACCCCAAACCTCTCGCCTACCGTCGCAATGTACGGATCGGTGACCCACCCGGCCACACTCAAACAATTGACTAACGGTGAACGACAATTCTTCGCAGTATGGCCCGCTCGACTACAGTTATAACATATCTTCGAAGTGCTCACATTACTCATTGCAGGGGTACTACTCCTCTGATCACGCGATCTAGGAACCATTTTGGGATGACGAAACGAAGTCCCAAACTCAAGGGGCCCACTCCCCTGATTTCCTGAAAAGTTCCCAACGGTTTTCTGTTTCTTCGAGTCAGACATACTCCTGGCCGATAACTGATAGCTCATAAAGCTAACGCCCTATTCTCGATAATCTCTCGTGGAAGTACAAGCGAGACTCGCCATGTAATGACGAATCTCCGCTTCATCCGCCTACTAAAATGACAAATCTTGTCCTCCTCTCGTCCTTACTTGATTCTCGCACATAGCCGAGCCGATTGCTAAAATCAATAATAGCTTGAGACAATGGTACATCCCGCGGTTTCGCGAAAAGAATTCATTAATCCTTCCGATTTCTGATCGGTTCCGACAAAACTCATCTCCCATGAATTTCTCGAACTCGCCCACGTGACAACGCGATCTCGAGGCTTAATAGCCTCCCACCGCCTAGCGGCATCTTTGTCGAGAAGATATCGAGCGACCGTACCTTACGTTCTTCCGACAATCAACTACCTCGAATATCTTTTCCAACTGGAAAAGCCAACCATCCTACTTAATGCATCTGCAAAGACTAATAAACGAGGGGATTCATACGAACCACTTCTCAAGCCACCGATTTGCACCAGGCCGGGTCACATCTGTAACACGCCGAATCGCCCGAGTCAATCGAGTCATCCGAGTGGCTACTCGCCGCAAAATAGTAGCAACACCAATACCAATACCATCACCGGTATGATCCCGATCACGCATCCGGTCGCCACGACCACGACCTCGGCCCCTCGGCATACCGAATAAGTAACCATTCAAAGACAATGTAAAATCATAGCACATAACACATACAACGATTATCATCGCAAGGCAACACACACATGAATATAATAAAGAACGACGGCATCGCTCGGCGACCTTAACGGCCCGAACAATAACCAAAGACATAATCACAAACCTCATGAAACAATCACCCATGTGCATAAGCGCACAAACCCAAGCTTTAACAGCTCACACAGGTGCGATAACACGCAAGCCACCACGAAATGACAACATTAAAGATCGTCATCACACCTCCCACAAAGGGTTAACAAAATATATGCGTGGCAACGACTAACGCTCACGCCACCAATTCAATCACAATTGGAGGGCTAACACCCTAACAACAATACCAATATCATACACACCTTCTCCGACCACAAGGTGAAATGTCCGGGTTTTAAAACGAAAACCACCTTTTGAAGACAGTTTGGAAACACGAGTTGATCTTGAGTATCATTTTACAAAAAGTTGAACAAACATCATTTTCGAGACTTTGAAAATCATCTTGCGTTTGAACAAAAATGAGGACACCTTACTTTTAGTGAAAAACTTTCAAAAATATTCGACCCTTGGGTCGAAGCAACTGCATTTGAAAATATCTCAAAATATTTTGGTCCTCAATTGGAATGATTTTAAAACATATTACGGTGCTAGAAGGCACCTTGAAAGCACTGCGAGAAGATAATTCGTTTTAAAAGTACGTCTCGAATTTTAATTTTCTAAGATACTCAAGGTTTTCAAAAAAATAATTCAATGGGATAGAAAGCCCAAAAAGTTTAGGTACTTACACGGAACATTATAGCGCCGTGTGTCCCGCGCCGGAACCCACCAGGCTAAAAACCCTTTACAAAAATGCCAAAAAGGCCGATGACGGTAATGTTTCAAAAACTCACAAAAGCCATTTTACAACATGCTAAATACCGTCATAAGAATTTCACAAAGCGGTCAAGGCCATAATGCCAAAACTCGGTTAAGGGAATCGTTTTCCAAATAAAACTCGTCGGTAAAATACCGAAAGCCATTACAAAAGAACTCACGATCGGATAAAAGAAATAAAGTCAAACATGCACAAGACAAAGAACACTACTCCTCATATGAACGAAAAAATGGGAGTCAAATAATCACGTATCACGAAATCAAAATCCATAAGAGGATTCCGTCACTTAACAAATAATCATAAAAATAGCTCGTGTCACACGAGGCACAACACAAAGAAGGGAGACTTACATTCACAGTCGCACGAAGATGATGATCGCCACGATACTAATCACGACCAACAAACTCGGACGACGCGTCATGACACGACTTAGTCGACAAAATCCGACGAGACAAAAACTCAATAGACACCATCGACCCGACAAATTTAGGTTTCCACAACCTAATCTCTCGATACCATTCTCGTAACACCCCAATCCACTCGGGGATATTACACGCCGTAGACCCCGTCCTCGAGGATCCACCAGCCGATAACTAAAATCAAACATCTAGACATCGCCTTTCAAAGCAAATGACACAGAGACCGATTTGGTCTTTCAATAATAACATACAACTCAATTCCAAACACATACCCACGCAGGGTCAAAATACAATAAACTCCCGACAACGGAAAAAATACTGCCGGAAAAGAAAATACAACTAGACCAAGAAGACATCAACGGATCCTCGTGTGATTAGTATCGCTCATCTTTCATCATCCTTCGTGCCGACCCCGTGCTATGCTCCAAAACCCGAATGCAAAATAGACATCCACCCCCGAATACTCGGGGTTAGCAAACTCCACCGCTTTGCTAGTGCAAGTACAAGTGCAAAAATACGAGCCATACAATACAAGTTCCAAGAACAATAATAATCAGGAATCCTCAAAGTTCCAAACGTAATGAAAAGCACTTCCCGAGGCATGAGTTTGGGTAAAACACTCCAAAACCGATAGATCATAAATCAAGGGAAACAATTTATAAAACCGTTTAAAATGCCATCGAGAGTTTTAATAGAAAACAATTTTAGGATTATCGAATCCTTCTCTTTCCAAAAATCAACAGGGTTACAGCCCAAAGGTTTTGTTTTCGCAAATAGAAAACCGACAATAATTCACAGGGCCAGAGCCCAACATCACGTGTCCTCGACGGACATAAAAATCAACACAACGTAATCACGCACGCGCATCGCCTAGGACCGGGACGAAGCCACAAATCCCACTCGAGGCCTCGAAGGACCCTCCCGAGCTGGCTAGCGAAACAAATCACACACATCTCACGGTTGGATCAATCGCTTGTTGCATCCTGGCCACATGATCGCAAGTCATGTGCCACCGTAGATTATCTCAGGCTCTCACGGTTGGATCAATCACTTGTTGCATCCTGACCACATGATCACGTGCCATGTGTCACCGTAGACCTTCAACCATATCCACACATTCACACAAATAACATATCACATCAAGGATATTCAAACAATTCGCCCAGAGGCATCAAACACTTAGCAAAATACCACGTCAATCCACAACGCACCGAAATGAAATAATATACGCACACGCAATACCAAGTGCAACATCAACACCAAACATATCCATAGAATTCACATAGTTATTCACAACTCACACCATTCACAAAACACACGTGTTTAGAAAGCGAGCCTTTAACAAGGCTAAACCGAATCTTTTGAAAGTAATTTTCAAATGACCAAACCAACACATTTAGACGGTCACCAATTATCATATCCATAAAACAAGAATTATATGGACAAGGTACTTGCCTCGAAATCGGCACGCAAGTATTCCGACGAACACGGCTCAACCGGAAAGCTTCGAAACGCCCGATGTTTTCGAAAAGGAAAACGACAACGAACGGAAGGGTTCAACTTGGTTTCTTCGCAAGAAACTCGACCCTAACAACATATAATCCATAAATCAACAATCATACGAGGAAGGATAATCGTAGAACACCCGAAAACCCCTCTATGACATTTTACCGGACACCTTCAAGGCGTCGGTCAAGAACTCGACCCAAATAACGAATCGATACGATCCAACCATGGAATAACAAGGGAAATGATATAAAACATCTAAATAATCATCAATCCATCATAATCCTAAGTTAAATCGGATTAAACGGACGAAATCAACCAAAATACCCAAATTCCCCAAAACTAGATTTCAAGAAATCTAACCTTGATTCGGTAGATCGGAGGAGGTTACCGGATGATTGGTTGATGTTATAAACTCAAGAACTTCATGGATTGGATGTATGACAACATGCCTCCATGATCCATAAGTCTCCAACCGCGGAAGAGGAGGAAGGAAGTGGGAAAACGAGAGGAAAATGAAGTCCTTCCCCGCATCCCGTGTAATATAGAGAAACACAAGAGAACCTATCGGCCACTCTATCGGCCGACAGCCCAACCGATACCCATACGTAATGCCGGCATGGAGCCTATCGACCCCCTATCGGCCGAAAGGCTCCCGGAAGTTCGAATGTGAAGAATTTTGAGGAAAAGCTCCATTTCCACAAATGATCGCCAAGTTGAGATACGATGAAAAGCTTCAACAATTTGACAGGAAGGACACGCTAAAAAGTTCGAGGACGACGTCAACGACTCGAGATGAAAACGTAATGCAATAATTAATCATACGCGACCAAGAAAAGGGTCAAGACGACAAATACAGATATGGATACCCGTAACTTTCAAGAAATTACAAAATGGCCCAAAACGCCCGAAAATCACGATACGTGATCGAATAACCAAACCGAAGTTCACAACACGTCTAACAAAGTTAAACGGACTTGCGGGAAACTCGAAACAATAGCTGACGAGATTCGCAAGAATCGAACTCAAGTGCGGAAAAGTCGCTAAAAAGCACAGAACTCAACAAAACAACACCGAAACGAACTCGGATGACAAAAAGTGTAGAATTAATCATTTTCGGAATGACGAAACGGTCATGAGCGAGTCGTCAAAACGGAATTCCGCCGAAAAAAAAGAAATTTACCGAAAATCGAAAATTGCGGATATTACAACATCATGTCAAAACTGCAATACACTGAAATGAAGCCATACACGTACACACGCATTATTAAGCACCACATAAAATCCAAACATATCCAAAGGATCCACGTAGTCACTTACGACCCACACAATTACAAAACACACGCGTTTTGAAAGAGAGCCTTTAACAAGGCTAGCCGAATCTTTTGAAAATAATTTTCAAATGACCAAACAAACACATTTAGACGATCACCAATTATCATATCCACAAAACAAGAATTATATGGACAAGGTACTTGCCTCAAAATCGGCACGCAAGTATCCCGACAAACACGGCTCAACCGGAAAGCTTCGAAACGCCCGATGCTTTCGAAAAGGAAAACGACAACGAACGGAAGGATTCAACTTGGTTTCTTCGCAAGAAACTCGACCCTAACAACATATAATTAATAAATCAATGATCATACGAGGAGGAATAATCGTAGAACATCCGAAAACCCCTCTAAGACATTCTACCGGACACCTTCAAGGCGTCGATCAAGAACTCGACCAAAACAACGAATCGATACAATCCAACCATGGAATAACGAGGGAAATGATATAATACATCTAAATATTCATCAATCCATCATAATCATAAGTTAAATCGGATTAATCGGACGAAAACAACCAAAATACCCAAATTCCCCAAAACTAGATTTCTAGAAATCTAACCTTGATTCGCTCGATCAAAGGATGTTATAGGATGGATTATTGATGATATGAACTCCAAGACTTCATGGATTGAAAGAACAACATCATGGCTCCATGATATACACACCCACAGCCGCGTACGGGAAGAAAAAGAATGAGGAACTGGGTGAAAAATACGTTGCCAGGCCTTATATAGTCGGACACTGCCGGACGCTTACGTACGTAACCGGCCGGGCCCTTACATACGTAACCGGCCATGGCCGAAATCTCTGCCCAGAAATGCCGGCTGAAGAGATAAATTCACCACTAGAAGGGGGGTTGAATAGTGGTGATGCGGAATACCGAAATTTCTTGCGAGAAAATAGAAGATAGTGCGGAATTTAAAGACTCAAGAATTTATAGAGGTTCGGAAACTTGCCTACGTCCTCTCTCCGACTTTCTTTTTCTATTGGCTAAAGAAAAACCACAATCTTAACTCGTCTTCTATCGGTCCGAGTTCACAATCATACAATCCGCTTGTCTTCTATCGGTCCAAGCTCAACCTTTCCTCAATATAAATGATTGTTTATCTAGTGTTCTATAGAACTAGATAATCCTCACTATACGAATATGGGAGTATAATCCTAACAATGCCGGATCAGAGATCCTAATAACACCGGATTAGTGACTCTTGATTCGTTTCTTTTTCGCTCAAGTGTAAGTGATGCAACACTTACAACCAAATGAAAGAATACAAAGACTAATAGATATTACAATTGAAATCGCTCTTGTATCTTTCTTTTCTCACAACTTGTAATGCAATAAAGTATATAAATCTGAGCTCAAGAATGCTTTGATTGCTTGTATAATTGTATGCTTGAATGCTTGAAGTTGTGTATTTGATACCCAAGTCCTTCGGGTATTTATAGGTGTGAGACAGCCTTCAAATTCTGAAAAATATACTATTAGCGTGCGCTAATAGATCCTTGTAGCGTGCGTTAGCGGATTTTGACTTGAAATCACTGAACGGTCACAAACACTGTTGCAACGGTAAAATACTATGACTAGCGTGCGCTAGTAATGACATGGTAGCGTGCGCTAACGTCTTGGTCAACTAGTCTTCGATCTTGACTTTGACAATATCCGATTTTCTCTCCAACGACTCTTTATCCAACGGCTAAATTCATGATTAGCGTGCGCTATCAGATATGCATAGCGTGCGCTAGCATTAATTAAATCCAATTTTTCCAGATTTTCCGGATCTGCATTGACTCTTGCTTCCAACGGTTGAAATTCAAACGGTAAAATGCAGATTCTATTTAGCGTGCGCTAATGCTTTTCCCTTAGCGTGCGCTACTGAGTTATTTTATTAACGTGCGTTACCTTGTGTAGCGTACGTAAGAGCCTTGACGAAGTGAGTCCAGTAGCTACTGGACTACTAACCATAATATTGGTAGTGTGCGCTATATATGATGAGTAACGTGCGCTATGTCTTCACTTTAGCGTACGTAAGAATATATGAATAGCGTGCGCAACGTCCAATTTTGATTTCCTTCCATTTCATCGAACTCGAGACTTGCGATAGCGTGCGTTATATTTGATGTATAGCGTGCGCTAACTGTAGGTTCTTAGCGTGCGCTATCGTTGAATAGCTTGCGTGCGCTATCGATCAGGCGACTTGAGTAGGCTGCAGCTGACTTGACTGGACTGTATAAGCATGTCCCGATAGCGTGCGCTACGATATGATACGTAGCGTGCGTTAGCCATATTTTGCTCTTTCAAAATATTATCGTGCCGAGATAGATCCAATTAAATGTTTTGTATGTAACCATCATCAAAATACATTTTGTGTCAACAATCTCCCCCTTTTTGATGATGTCAAAACATTTAATTAATACCTGCAAAAACATTTTTGAAAAATTCGAATCAAGGTAAACTTGTTCGATATATTAGTAAATTTTCGTTTTTGGAGTATTCTCCCCCTTTTTGACATAAACAAAAAGGTACTCCCCCTGAATTGTTGCATTATTAATAAATATTAACTGAAAGTGCCTTTAGTCAAGATTAATTCAACAATACTTGTAAACACCAATAGCGATACTTGTAAATAGTAAATACTTGTACATAACAAACGCCAAATGAAGAAATGCGAATTTCATTAAGATAAAAAATGCAGTGAATACAACGAGCTTTTCATGGCAAAAGAAACATATAGCTTGTTCGAACACAAGTTTCTACATCAAACATCAAAGATCATCAAATCTAAGGATCAGAGGAAGACGAAGGAAAGGGGAACGAGGGGTGAGTGTAACGAATGAACTCGGATAGCAGCCCACGAACTTCCCGGACTTCTGAACGCACTTCCCGGACCTCCGAACGCAGAGCCCGAAAATCCTCTCGTATCTCAGCGTGTGAGGTCTCGATGCCCCTCATCCGGGCACAGAGATCACTCTCCTCTTCTTCCGTCACCACATCTTTCATTGGCCGTTTTCCTTTCGATGTAGGTTTCCTTACGAATTCCCCAGTCTGCATTTCTCGAAGGGTATGAGGTCCCCGACGAGTAATCTTTTCTTCGGCAGTGGGCATCCGTGACCCTTTCTCTACTTGGTCATCATCGCGTAGGTACAGAAAGAGAATCCAGCCTCTGTTGATCATCCGGACGTAGTGCATAGCTTTGAGAGAAGCGTCCGAGATTTCATGTCCGAGGGAGACGGGGACTGCCTTGTCCTTCGACAAGTCGACTTGATGGAAGCTGAAAATGGCCGAGAGGATTGATCCGTAAGGCATTCCAGCCTTGCGAGAACGAGTGGCATAGTTTTTTGACCGAAACAAATCTCCCTTCACCTTCATCCAACTGATGATGATGTCGGAGAAATTGATTTTATCGTCGTTGAGAACTCGGTAAACCACTTGCTTGTCCACGCCTACGAGTTTATGCTGGGAATTGACCTTCGGCATAAGGCATTTTGTGAGGGCTACCAAAAGCAGACGGATATTGACCCCGAAGTCGTTGTTTTCAAAAAAATCGTCCGTTATATCGATAACGGCCTTCGAGCTCAAAAATTCTTTCACATCAATTTCACCGACTTCACTGTCGTCGGCCAAGGATTTTCCAGTGCAAATAAAACCATCTCTAGGTAAACCAAAAATTTGATACAAAACATCGGAAGAGACTTTAACCCAAGTTCCTCCGACAAGACTACCTAGCACAAGGGCTGAAGAACCTTCACTTTCGGCCACATGAAGGTTGGCATAAAATTCCTGGACGAGTTCAGGAAAAACAGGGTTTTTGCATTCAACAAAGCGAGAAATACCGAGCGAGGAAAAGAAATTGGAGATGTCAACGTTTACCCGTTCGAGACTCAAGAGATTGAAGAAATAGCAATCAGTGATGTGTTCTTGAGGGAGTATGTCGAAGAACACCCTCGAGGCAGTGGCGGAGATGAATCGATCCGAATCAAATTGGGCATTGAGAGGTCTTTTAAGATTGTTGTATTGCTTTCCCATAGCGGTGCGATTCTTGCTCGACATTTTGATGGAAAAACGAAGGGAATCGAAGATTTTGAGGGAGAAGCTTGCAGATTGGATCGGATGAGTGTCTAGGGTTTTTGCAAGAGGGAAGTCGATTGCGTGCGTTAGAGAGTCTGTTGAGTTTTAGGGTTGTACGGCATATATATAGTCAGCGACGCTTAAGTTAGCGTACGCTAGGTTTTAAAGAGTTAGCGTACCTTAGGCGAAAAAGAAGGGCTTACTGGACTGTTTAGTGGTATTTCAAAAAAAAACTTTAATTAGCGTACGCTAGAAGGTAGAGTTAGCGTACGTTATCGAATGCAGACTTTAGCGCGCGTTAAGAATATTAAGCTAGCGCGCGCTAGCGATTGGTCTGACTCACCGATTTTGATGTTTTGAGTAGAAGCTTATTTCAAAAGTTGTCTACATGTCCCATGCCAAGTTGTAAACGAATGGAATTAAAAGATTCTTCGGGAAGAGGTTTTGTAAAGATGTCAGCAAGTTGATCCTTCGTCCCGACAAAAATTAAACAGATATCTTTCTTTTGAACATGATCACGTAAAAAATGATGTCTAATATCTATATGTTTGGTTCTACTGCAAACAGATTTTTGCTCAAATTAATAGCACTAGTGTTATCACATAAGATAGGGGTATTTTCAAAATGAATGCCGTAGTCGCGTAGTTGATTTTTAATCCATAGCACTTGAGCACAAAGCGCTCCCCCGGCGACATATTCGGCCTCAACAGAGACAAGGCACACTGGTTTGCTTTTACTTCCCCAAGATATTAAACAAGATCCAACAAAATGACATGTACCACTAGTACTCTTTTTGTCAATTTTGCATCCGCCGAAATCGGCGTCACTATAGGCAATTAAATTAAAGTCCAAGCAAGAAGGATACCATAGACCTAGTCCAATAGTTCCTTTCAAATAGCGAAAAATGCGTTTACAAGCAATTAAATGTGATTCCTTGGGATTAGCTTGGAATCGAGCACATAGACATGTAGCAAATATTATATCTGGCCTAGATGCAGTCAAATATAGCAAAGATCCGATCATACCTCGATATAATTTTTGATCTACGGATTTGCCATTTTCATCTTTCTCAAGCTTTAATGATGACGACATTGGTGTAGATATCACCTTGCTATTTTCCATGTTGAATTTTTTGAGAAGGTCGTTTGAGTACTTTGTTTGATGGATAAAAATTCCATCTTCGCATTGTTTGATTTGAAGCCCGAGGAAGAACGTTAATTCTCCCATCATACTCATTTCGAATTCTCCTTTCATAAGATTAGAAAAATCTTGGCACAAGGATTCATTAGTAGCTCCAAAAACAATGTCATCAACGTAAATTTGGCAAACAAGTATATCATCATTTAGTATTTTAACAAACAAGGTATTATCGACTTTGCCTCTTTTATAGTCATTTGCAATTAAAAATTGACTTAAACGATCATACCATGCTCGGGGTGCTTGTTTCAACCCGTAAAGTGCCTTGTTGAGCTTGTAGACATAATCCGGAAAATGATGGTCTTCAAAACTGGGAGGTTGCTTGACGTAGACTTCTTCTTGAATGAAACCATTCAAGAATGCACTTTTGACATCCATTTGAAATAGTTTAATCTTCTTATGAGCGGCAAATGCACAAAGCAAGCGAATGGCTTCGAGTCGAGCCACGGGAGCACAACTTTCTTCGTAATCAAGACCTTCTTCTTGATTATATCCTTGAGCGACCAAACGAGATTTATTTCGAATAGGATAGCCGTCTTCGTCACTCTTGATTTTATGCACCCATTTAGTTCCGATAATTGTTTTATCTTTAGGCGCGGGAACTAAATTCCATACATTATTGTGCTTGAATTGCACAAGCTCCTCTTGCATTGCCATCACCCAACTTTCATCATCGAGCTTCGGATATATTTTTGGGAACTATTTCGGATACAAAAGCACAATGAGCCATAAATTCGGTGGTCCTCCTTCGGGTTTGAACACCGTCTTCAATGTTTCCGATCACGAGATCCTTCGGATGGTCCTTGATGTGCCTCCAATCTTTCGGTAAATCAACGATTGTGTTCGCTTCGATTTCCAAATTTTCTTCACTTCGGGTGAGGGATCCGGAAAGGTACCTGCATCATCAAAATATTCTACCTTTCTCGGGGGTGAGATCATATCATTGAATTTAACGTGTATGGACTCTTCAACTTTATTTGTTCTAATATTATACACACGATATGCTTTGCTATTAGTACAATAACCAAGAAATATTCCGGATTCGGATTTGGCATCAAACTTGCCCAAGTTATCCTTGCCATTGTTCAAAATAAATACATTGCAACCAAAGGGATGAAAGTAAGCAATATTGGGCTTTTTGCCCTTCCATAATTCATAAGGAGTTTTAAGATGAGTTCTACGAACGTGAACTCGGTTAATCACATAGCATGCCGTAAAAATTGCTTCGGCCCAAAAGTATCGTGGAAGAGAGTATTCATTAAGCATTGTTCTCGACATTTCTTCCAAAGATCGGTTTTTCCTTTCAACAACACCATTTTGTTGAGGCGTTCTAGAGCCGAAAATTGTGATTAATACCGTATTTATCACATAAAAGTTCAAACGGGTGCAATCAAATTCACCTCCGTGGTCGGTGCGAATAGAAATTATGGAGAGGTTTTTCTCGTTTGATACCAAACGACACCATTTAGAAAACTCGGAAAATGCATCATCTTTATGAGCTAAAAATCTAACCCAAGTGAATCGAGAGAAATCATCAACAATAACCAAAGTATAAAGTTTACCATTTAAACTAACATGTCTAGATGGTCCAATCAAATCCATATGCACGAGTTCAAGAACTCGACTAGTGGAAACCTCGAATTTTGGTTTAAACGATTCTCGAGTATGTTTCCCTTTAATGCATGATTCACACAAATGTTTTCTATCGAATTTGAGTTTGGGTAATCCACGAACAAGGTCGTGTCTAGATAAGATAGAAATAATAGGTAGAGAAGTATGCCCCAATTTTCGATGCCATAAATATGCATTGTCATCCAAGGTAATAAGGCATTTTTCATTGAATGAACTCTTATCATTAAGATCAACAATATAGATGTTTCCACATCTCAAACCAATGAATGCAATTTTATTATTTCTAAATGCCGTGCAATGCGTTTGCTCAAATAGAATTTTAAAACCTTCATCACAAAGTTGCGAAACGCTAAGGAGATTATGATGCAAACCTTCAAAAAATAGTACTTTGTTGATAGAGGGAGAAGGTTCCTTACCGACTTTGCCGATTCCTTTGATTTTTCCCTTTTGGTTATCTCCAAAGGTCACATGTCCTTGATCTTGATATTCGAGGTCTTCAAATAAGTCCTCGGAGCCGCACATGTGCCTTGAGCATCCGCTATCAATGTACCACTTGTTTTTCCTTGGTGCCGGTACCTACAAAAGTAGAATTTCTCGGTTGTTTCGGTACCCAAGCCCGTTTGGGTCCTCCAAAGTTAACTATGCTTATAGCATTCGGGACAATCGTCCCTTTCGGAACCCATATTTGCTTAACTTTGATAGTCCTTAACTTTGAATGAATATTAGCATTGTGAACTCGTTTGAACGGATCTTTTGGGTTCTCGGTTTCGGTTTTCTTTATTTTGTCAAGGTTAATAAGGGATTGTTCCCGTTTAAAAGGGTCGAAACCAAGACCGTGTTTGAGCAAGGGCAATTTTTGAATAGATAGGAGCCTTTCGAATTTCTCGTTTCCGAGAGTAAATTTGTTCAAAATATATTTTAGCTCCTTTTGAGTTTTTGTTAATTCAATTTTCAAAACATTTTCTTTTTCAAGACATGAAGTATGGTCGGTCTCAATAGTTTTGCCCTTGTTTTGAAGCGAGGAGTTTTCGAGTTCTAGAGATTTTATTTTTCTCTTTAAAGATATATTTAACTTGACCATCTCGTCATACTCCGTATTTAATGATTCAAACGCACTCAACAACTCATCATCTTGATGAACTTCTTGTGAATCACAAAAATCAAAAGAGTCATATTCATCATCATTGAGTTTAGAGCTTACCTCGATATTGCTTTCGGAGTCGAGGGCCATGAATGCAAGATTTGCGTCTAGAGATCTTTCAATCTCCTCCTCTTCATCACTCCAAGAAGCGATTAGAACCTCCTTCTTTTTGAATCTTTCCATTTGCTGTTTTGAAGAGGATCCTCGGCATTCTTTGGCATAATGACCGGCTTGACCACATTTTCGACAATTATTGTCGAACTTCTTGATAGGAGTGTAGCCACTCTTCTTTTGCTCCGGTTTGCTATCCCGACCAAGAAAACTTCGCCTCTTTTGGATTATGTTTTTGTACCTTCTAAAGTTTTTGGCATAAAGAGCGAGTTCCTCGTCGTCTTCATCTTCGGCAACATCTTCCTCAACGTCGCTATCAACATTGAATGCGACTACTCTTTCCCGAGGCTTTGGTTTTGTGCCTCTAGACTTGAGAACGATCTCATAGTTGATGAGTGACCCGATGAGGGCACTAAATTCGAGCTTGTTGAGATCCTTGGATTCCATGATCGCGGTGACCGTGGCATCCCATTCTCGTGGCAACGATCGAAGAATTTTCTTAGCTTTGTCGCTGCTCGATATAGGCTTTCCGAAAGATGCAAGACCGTTTGTTATAGCCGAAAATCGATCCAACATATTTGTGATCGTTTCCTCGTCTTTCATGGAAAATAATTCGTAGTCATGGAGTAACATATTAATTTTGGTCTCCTTGACTTGGGTGGTTCCCTCGTGAGTGACTTCGAGAATTTCCCAAATTTCTTTTGCACTTTCATAGGATGATATCCTATTAAGTTCTTCGGGATTGAGAGCACAATAGAGGAGTTGAGTAGCTCGTGAGTTGACATGCGTGTTTCTCCAATCCTCATCGTTGAATTCTTCGATCTTTTTCAACGATCCATCTTCTTTCTTAGCAAGTTTAGGACCGAGAGCAATAACTTTCCAGATTTCAATATCGTAGGCTTGAACGAAGATCGCCATCTTCTTTTTCCACGTCATGAAATTGGAACCGTCGAAGAAAGGAGGACGGTTGAGAGCATTTCCTTCAATTTGGCCAAGAAGTGCCATTTGCGGATCTTTTTCTCTTAGGTGGTTAAACCTTTAAAAAGAGACCCGCTCCGATACCAACTGAAGAGATAAATTCACCACTAGAAGGGGGGTTGAATAGTGGTGATGCGGAATACCGAAATTTCTTGCGAGAAAATAGAAGATAGTGCGGAATTTAAAGACTCAAGAATTTATAGAGGTTCGGCAACTTGCCTACGTCCTCTCTCCGACTTTCTTTTTCTATTGGCTAAAGAAAAACCACAATCTTAACTCGTCTTCTATCGGTCCGAGTTCACAATCACAATCCGCTTGTCTTCTATCGGTCCAAGCTCAACCTTTCCCTCAATATAAATGATTGTTTATCTAGTGTTCTATAGGAACTAGATAATCCTCACTATACGAATATGGGAGTATAATCCTAACAATGCCGGATCAGAGATCCTAATAACACCGGATTAGTGACTCTTGATTCGCTTTTTCGCTCAAGTGTAAGTGATGCAACACTTACAACCAAATGAAAGAATACAAAGACTAATAGATATTACAATTGAAATCGCTCTTGTATCTTTCTTTTCTCACAACTTGTAATGCAATAAAGTATATAAATCTGAGCTCAAGAATGCTTTGATTGCTTGTATGCTTGTATGCTTGAATGCTTGAAGTTGTGTATTTGATACCCAAGTCCTTCGGGTATTTATAGGTGTGAGACAGCCTTCAAATTCTGAAAAATATACTATTAGCATGCGCTAATAGATCCTTGTAGCGTGCGTTAGCGGATTTTGACTTGAAATCACTGAACGGTCACAAACACTGTTGCAACGGTAAAATACTATGACTAGCGTGCGCTAGTAATGACATGGTAGCGTGCGCTAACGACTTGGTCAACTAGTCTTCGATCTTGACTTTGACAATATCCGATTTTCTCTCCAACGACTCTTTATCCAACGGCTAAATTCATGATTAGCGTGTGCTATCAGATATGCATAGCGTGCGCTAGCATTAATTAAATCCAATTTTTCCAGATTTTTCGGATCTGCATTGACTCTTGCTTCCAACGGTTGAAATTCAAACGGTAAAATGCAGATTCTATTTAGCGTGCGCTAATGCTTTTCCCTTAGCGTGCGCTACTGAGTTATTTTATTAACGTGCGTTACCTTGTGTAGCGTACGTAAGAGCCTTGACGAAGTGAGTCCAGTAGCTACTGGACTACTAACCATAATATTGGTAGCGTGCGCTATATATGATGAGTAACGTGCGCTATGTCTTCACTTTAGCGTACGTAAGAATATATGAATAGCGTGCGCAACGTCCAATTTTGATTTCCTTCCAGACTTCACTGAACTCTGGAGACTTGCGATAGCGTGCGTTATATTTGATGTATAGCGTGCGCTAACTGTAGGTTCTTAGCGTGCACTATCGTTGAATAGCTTGCGTGCGCTATCGATCAGGCGACTTGAGTAGGCTGCAGCTGACTTGACTGGACTGTATAAGCATGTCCCGATAGCGTGCGCTACGATATGATACGTAGCGTGCATTAGCCATATTTTGCTCTTTCAAAATATTATCGAGCCGAGATAGATCCAATTAAATGTTTTGTATGTAACCATCATCAAAATACATTTTGTGTCAACAATCTCCCCCTTTTTGATGATGTCAAAACATTTAATTAATACCTGCAAAAACATTTTTGAAAAATTCGAATCAAGGTAAACTTGTTCGATATATTAGTAAATTTTCGTTTTTGGAGTATTCTCCCCCTTTTTGACATAAACAAAAAGGTACTCCCCCTGAATTGTTGCATTATTAATAAATATTAACTGAAATCGAAATTACGGGTATTACATTCTACCCTCCTTAAAAGAAGTTTCGTCCCGAAACTTAAAATAAGTAGGGAGAAGAAATATCCCGCCAGGAAAAACTCAACGAGATACACAAGAAGCGCGTAACTCATGCCCAACGGCGAAACGTTACAAGCAACGCAAAGGAATATACGGTGTGAAAACACGCTCCACGACGACCAACAAAACGTCGTCGTTAGGGATATAATAGAACCAACAAGTGACAAGCGTCATCAAATGGATAATACAATCAAGTCAATTATACGAACAATCACAAAACACAATGAATGAGAATCAATACGATTGACCAACCCAACGGTACATAAATCAAAACCCGAGCCAATCGCTTAACAAATACGGAATTCCACCGCTCAAGGGTTGGAAGATCGAAAACGAGACTAATTTCCCGAACTTAAGGGAATTAGGAAGGAGCCTGAATGCTCAACAATCACGAAACGAGAACAAAAACCGAACAAACAAACGATCGAGACAACAAAAATCGAACAATCATGTCCGAAATATGAAGGATAATAAAATTCAAACAACAACTCCAAGGTTCACATCTTGACTCGAGACAATATATGATCCGATGAAAACAACAGGATGTGTATTCATATAAGATCCACAGGAAAGGGAATAGCAATAGAAAAGTCACAACGACAAACGAGTTATTCCGAAATAATACCACCCTCGTTCGATCAATAAAAGCAAGGGATAGGGAAAGTTCAGAAAATGTCAACGAATATAAACGAGTCGACAGAGTCGAAAATACATAAATTCAAAATCTGATCCATGTCGAATAGAAGAGTTAATAGAACCAAAGGATGTTACTTCCGAACAAGGTTCACAAGAATCGAACCGAACTCGGAAAAGTTACAGTGATAACCAGATCGACCCAAAACGAGATCACAGCTCGTTCGAACGATGAAACCTAATACAGAACAAGTTCAGAAAATATCAACGAACACGAGCGAGTCGATAGACCTGAGAAAGAGGAAATGCAGAAGCCCAAAAACAATACGGGTATGACATTCGACCTCTTATAAAAGAAATGTCGTCCCCGCAACTCCCAACAACCGAAACAAGGTGACAACACAAAAAGCAACCGACAGAAAAATCTCCCATGGGCCTCTCATAGCCGATCCTGATATCTGTACTGAAGTTCGCACCCCGAAAGACTCGGAACCCAACTCGCAAAACTGGATCCTGTGTCTCTCGGGTCCACACTTGAAAAGCGTTACTAACGAGAGGGGCAATTTGCACGTACATGCCCCCGGCACAATACGTTCGAAATGCCTCGGCTCGGCATACCGAAAATATAGATGCTAGATACAATGGAACATAACGTCGCAAAACAACAAACCGGAGATGCCAACTTGGCATAACATATCAACACATACTAAAATCACAACAACCACGGCATTGTTCGACGATTACAACAGCCCGAACGATAGTCAGCACACAATCACAATCCTCATGAAACAATCACCCATGTGCATAAACGCACAAAAATCCAAGCTTTAACAGCTCAGATAGGTGCGATAACACCCAAGCCACCACGAAATGACAACATCAAAGATCATCATCACACCTCCCACAACGGGCTAACAAAAAATATGCGTGGCGAACGACTCAACGTTCACACCACCAATTCAATCACAATTCGGAGGGCTAACACCCTAACAACAATACCAACATCGTACACACCTTCTCCGACCACAAGCAGGAAATGATGGATTTTAAAAACTAAAACCACCTTTTGAAAATAATTTAGAAAAACGCCGGTTGATCTTGAGTATCACCTTTCAAAAAAAGTACAAACGTGAAACATCGTTATCGAGACTTTGGAAAACCATTTCGCATTTGATAAAAATGAGGACACTTTCTCTTAGTGAAAAACATTCAGAATATTAGACTCTCGGGTCTAAGTAAAAAATGTTTTTAAAACATTGAAAACATCTCAAAACTTTTTGGTCCTCGAGGTAGAAGAATTTTGAAATATATTGTGGCACCTTGGATGTACCACGAGAAAATAATTCATTTTAAAAGTACGTCTCGAAATTTATTTTCTAAGATACTCAAGGTTTTCAAAGATAATTCAATGGGCTAGAATGCCAAAAAATTTCAGGTAAATACACGGAACATTATAGCGCCGTGGGTCCCGCGTCGGAACGCACCAGGCTAAAAACCATTTACAAAAACGCCAAAAAGGCCGATGACGGTAATATTTCAAAAACTCACAAAAGCCATTTACAAAATACTAAATACCGTCATCAGAATTTCGCCAAAACGATCAAGGCCATAATGCGAAAAACTCGGTTAAGGGAATCGGTTTTTGAAATAAAACTCAGTCGGTAAAATACCGAAAGCCATTACAAAAGAACTCACGCAGCGTATAAAAGAAATAAAGTCAAAGATGCACAATCCAGCAACACTACTCATATGAACGAAATATGAGGGTCAAATAACCACATATCAAGAAATCAAAATCCATAAGAGAATTCCATCACTTAACAAATAATCATAAAAATAGCTCGTGTCACACGAGGCACAACACAAAGAAAGGGAGACTTACATCCACAGGTCGCACGAAGATGATGATCGCCCACGATACTAATCACGACCAACAAACTCAGACGACGCGTCGCGACACGACTTAGTCAGACAAAATCCGACAAGACAAAACTCAACAGACACCACTGACCCGACAGCCTAGGTTTCCACAACCTAAGCTCCGATACCATTTATGTAACACCCCCAATCCACTCAGGGATATTACACGCCGTAGACCCTCTCCTCGAGGATCTACCAGGCTGATAACTAAAATCAAACATATAAACTTCAACTTTAAGGCTAAAATGACTCAGTAGACCGATTTGGTCTTTCAATAATAACATTCAACTCAATTCCAACACATACCCACGCAGGGGTCAAAATACAATAAACTCCTGTACAACGGGGAAAAGATACTGCAGCGGAAAAGAAAAATACAACTAGACCAATAGGACATCATACGGATCCTCGTGTGATTAGTATCGTTCATCTTTCATCATCCTTCATGCCGACCCTGTGCTATGCTCCAAAACCTGAATGCAATACAGACATCCACCCCCCGAATACTCGGGGGTTAGCAAAACTCCACTATTTTGCTAGTGCAAATACAAAGTGCAAATACGAGCCATATAATTCAAGTTCCAAGAATAACAATAACTAGGAATCCTCAAAGATCCAAACGTAACGAAAAATACTTCCCGAGGCAAGAGTTTGGGTAAAACATTCCAAAACCGAAAGATCATGAATCAAGGGAAACAATTTATAAAACCGTTTAAAATGCCATCGAGAGTTTTAATAGAAAACAATTTTAGGATTATCGTATCCTTCTTTTTCCAAAAATCAACAGGGTCACAGCCCAAAGGTTTTGTTTTCGCAAATAGAAAATCGATAACAATTCACATGGCCAGGGCCCAACATCACGTGTCCTCGACGGACATAAAAATCAACAAAACATAATCGCGCACGCGCATCGCCTTGGGAACAGGGTAATACCATTGATCCCGCCCGAGGCCTCGAAGGACCCTCCCGAGCTGGCTAGCTAAACAAATCACAACACATGCATCGCCTTGGGAACAGGGTAATACCATTGATTCTGCCCGAGGCCTCGAAGGACCCTCCCGAGCTGGCTAGCTAAACAAATCACACACATATCACAACCATAAGTTATCTCGGCATCGGGCTAACAAGCCACGAACCTCGGAGTCCCCGCAAGACATACCCGATGATAACCCCACCAGTTATCCCGGCATCGGGCTAACAAGCCACGAACCGCGGAGTCCCCGCAAGACAAACCCGATCGGATAACCCATGACACGTACATCACAACCAAATCACAACCATAAGTTATCCCGGCATCGTGCTAACAAGCCACGAACCTCGAAGTCCCCGCAAGACATACCCGATGATAACCCCATAAGTTATCTCGGCATCGGGCTAACAAGCCACGAACCTCGGAGTCCCCGCAAGACATACCCGATTGGATAACCCTACGGTCTCGCCCGACCCATACTAGCAAGTATGGATCCCGGAGATTCAACAATCCTACCCGGAGGCACATCACGTATAACAAGCACACAACAATAATCGATTATCAATCCAAACAAAATTAATCATCGCAACCCCCTTTCAAAGGAGTAACAACTAACATCACATCATGTCAAAACCGCAATACACTGAAATGAAGCCATACACGTACACACGCATTATTAAGCACCACATAAAATCCAAACATATCCAAAAGATCCACGTAGTCACTTACGACCCACACAATTACAAAACACACGCGTTTTGAAAGAGAGCCTTTAACAAGGCTAGCCGAATCTTTTGAAAATAATTTTCAAATGACCAAACAAACACATTTAGACGATCACCAATTATCATATCCACAAAACAAGAATTATATGGACAAGGTACTTGCCTCAAAATCGGCACGCAAGTATCCCGACGAACACGGCTCATCCGAAAAGCTTCGAAACGCCCGATGCTTTCGAAAAGGAAAACGACAACGAACGGAAGGGTTCAACTTGGTTTCTTCGCAAGAAACGAGACCCTAACAACATATAATTAATAAATCAATGATCATACGAGGAGGAATAATCGTAGAACGTCCGAAAACCCCTCTAAGACATTCTACCGGAAACCTTCAAGGCGTCGATCAAGAACTCGACCAAAACAACGAATCGATACGATCCAACTATGGAATAACGAGGGAAATGATATAATACATCTAAATATTCATCAATCCATCAAAATCCTAAGTTAAATAGGATTAATCGGACGAAAACAACCAAAATACCCAAATTCCCCAAAACTAGATTTCTAGAAATCTAACCTTGATTCGCTCGATCAAAGGATGTTATAGGATGGATTATTGATGATATGAACTCCAAGACTTCATGGATTGAAAGAACAACATCATGGCTCCATGATATACACACCCACAGCCGCGTACGGGAAGAAAAAGAATGAGGAACTGGGTGAAAAATACGCTGCCAGGCCTTATATAGCCGGACACTGCCGGACGCTTACGTACGTAACCGGGCATGGCCGAAATCTCTGCCCAGAAATGCCGGCATCGTTACGTACGTAACCGGCCAAGGCTTACGTACGTAACCGGCCTTACGTACGTAACTGCCGATCACTACCGGCCGTAACTCGGCCAGTGTGGGCCTGGGCCCAGACTGCCCGGCCATGACTCGGCCGGGGCCAACTTCGACGGCCCAAACGACCCCGAAACCCGAACCTGAATACGAATCGAATATATGGTTACGAAGTACTCGCAAAGACGAATTCGAGCACTAAGAGAACACACGATTCCGACCACCCGAAGGCTCAAAATTCGACAACGGAAAGTAATTACCCCAAACTTTGGGAAATTACGAAAATGGCCCAAAACGCCCGAAAATCACGATACGTGATCGAATAACCAAACCGAAGTTCGCAACATGAATAATAACATTAAATGAACTTATGAGAAACTCAAAACAACAGTTTCGGACGAGATTCGCAAGAATCGAACTCAAGTGTGGAAAAGTCGCCAAAAAGCACGGAACTCAACAAAACGACACCGAAACGAGCTCGGATGACAAAAAGTGCAGAATTAATCATTTTCGGAATGACGAAACAGTCATGAGCGAGTCTTCAAAACGGACTTTCTCCGAAAAAAAAAGAAATTACCGGAAATCGAAATTACGGGTATTACACTCCCTCGCCCAAAATATAATATTAGGTCCAAGAAGTATCCGTTTAGAGGTACAATATTTCATAAAATACTTCATATCACATCAAACAAACATCTTTTACTTTTTAATCTCCACCACACACTCACCATCAACACCTCTTACCTTTTAATTTGTTGAATCGTTAATAATTTTAATTTTATTTTGTAAATTAAATATCATAGGATCGATCTACGTTCCGAGCAGATGATCATGGTATATTCACTTTCTCTAAACCGATTCCCAGTGAGTGAGAAATAGTGAATTAAAATTTGTCACTTAATTGTGAATTAATAAGGGAGGTATCCCACATTGAATAATGAACCATCATTATTCTAGTATATAAGGAGTTACCTTTATTTATGTAATAAATAATGGCACATGTGTATGGGCTTAAAGCCCACACGCGCGCACACGCGCGCGCCGCCGCCGCCCGCCCGCCTCGCCTTGGCCGCGGCCGCGTGCCGCGGACCTTGGACATTGGCCTTGATCTTGGATCTTGGCAATTGGTCTTGGATCTTGGCAATTGGTCTTTGGGCCTGGTCGTGGACTTGGTCTTGGGCTAGGCCTTGGCATGTCTAAAGAAATTTTTGGACAAGCTCAACAACGTAGTTGGGCTCGTATGTGCACATAAGGATGTCCAGGTACATCCCTCAAGCGGTTAAGGAGCTGAGTACAGTCCAGGTGCATCCGTACTGTTCAAACTCAGCCAAAAAAGGGCAGTAACCTCCCAGGTGTTATGAGGAGGAGTTAAGGCTGCCTGTTCAAATTCAAAACGGGCAGTAACCACTGCATTTGAATTGTGTAACTCCAGTGTTCAATCCAGGCATGAATGCCTGCATTATGAGAGCCATTAGTGCTGTCTTTAGATCCCCTGCAGGTGAGATGGTCTATAAATAGACATGCATCTCATTTGCATCTGATATACACGAAAAAACGAAAAGTTTTCTGCATACCTCTGCATTTCATAAGTCAGTTCTGTTCTCAACTCGTTCCTATTCGTCGGAGCTCGTGGGTTTGTGGTGCTACTACCTTCGAGACAAAGCCGTTTTATCTTTGGGGACGACATGCCTAAACCGAGAGCACTAACGGGGCGTATCTCGTCTTGTGGATAGAGGGTTCCTCGACTCGGCTATTAGTTTACGGTTTTATTATTTATTTTTATTGTATTTTCAATTCTGTTTCGAGTTCTGTAATTTCCTTTTGGTTGAGTCCTGTAATTTATGAATTTCGAGTTGTAATCTGTTTTCCAGTTGTAATTTATTTTTCCGCCCATCAAGTTTCTACGACAGAGATTTTCAACAAGCAGAAGACGAGATATTCATACTTGCTAAATCCTACAACTGGAGATGACAACCGCTGCTTCCACCGACTCGAACACCTTCGCTGCCACTGCCTCCGCGACCGCCGCTTCGACTGTGGCGAACACCTTTGCCTCAACCATGTCCAACATGATGAGCTCAACTACCTCATCAACAACTCCATGGGTGTTTTCAACCCCCTTTCTGACTACCGGTGGATCCACCTCGAGTGGCACTGTTGGTTCCACTTTTAGTGGTACCGTTGGATCCATGTTAGGATCTAGTGTTGGAGCCTACGGGTTCAACATGAGTGGTTCGTTTTTTGGAACAACCTCGGGGCCTAGGATGATGCCTACCGCCGAGAAGCCGCCAAAGTTTGGTGGAGCCGACTTTAAAAGGTGGCAATAAAAGATGTTGTTCTATTTGACAACATTGGGCTTTCCGAACTTCCTTAAGGAAGATGCGCCACCAACGCCAAGTGCTCAAGAGACCAGTTTCACAGTCCGAGCTGCCTATGACAATTGGCACAATGGAGACTATCTTTGTAAAAAACTTTATTCTGAATTCTTTAGAAGATAGTTTGTACAATGTATACTTTGTTGTAAATAGATCAAAAAAAATGTGGGATGCACTTGAAAATAAGTACAGCAGTGATGATGCAGGTACAAAGTGTAATATCCGCAATTTTGATTTCCGGTAATTTTCTTTTTTCGGCGAGAGTCCGTTTTGACGACTCGTTTGGGACCGTTTCATCATTTTTAGAATGATTAATTCTGCACTTTTTGTCATCCGAGTTCGTTTCGGTGTTGTTTTGTTGAGTTCCGTGTTACTTAACGACTTTTCCGCACTCGAGTTTGATTCTTGTGAATCTCATTCGAAACTACTGTTTCGAGTTTCGCGTAAGTCCGTTTAACTTTGTTAGACGTGTTGTGAACTTCGGTTTGGTTATTCGATCACGTATCGTGATTTTCGGGCGTTTTGGGCCATTTTGTAATTTACCCAAAGTTGTGGGTATCTGCATTCGTATTTGTTGTCTTGACCCCTTTTCATGGTCGCGTGTGATTAATTGTTACATGGTATTTCATTTCGGGTCGTTGTTGTTGCCCACGAGCGTTTTGTCGTGTTCGTTCCGTGGGATTTCGGATAATCGAGTCGTCGAGTCCTGGTGGTCGGGCACTGGCCGGACAGTTGCGGGCACTGGCCGGATGATTGCGGGCACTGGCCGTACGATTGCGGGCACTGGCCGGACGGGTGCGGCACGAACCGGCGTAGCGCACGCTACGGCCGGTTAGCTGCGTGCGCTAGTCGGCCGAGACAGTAGGGGCAGTGAGGTTCTAGACTCGGGTGGATCGGCAGGTAGCGCATGCTACTGCCGGACACTGCGCACGCTACGACCGGCAAGTAGCGCACGCTACAGCCGGAAGGCTGCACGCGCTACCTGGCCGAGCAGTCTAGTCCAGGAAGTCCCTGGATTGCGGCCTGGGCCGATAGCGCCTGCTAGCTCGGCATCCTAGCGCACGCTAGGCTGCACCAGTATAAATGTGACAGAGCAGTCGCATTTTCACTCGTTTTTCATTTCCCTTCTTTTCGATCCGCGGCTGGAGATTCGGAGGAGGCGAAGCCATGTTGTTGAACAACAAATCCATGAAGTTCTTAAGTTCATATCATTGATTGATCATCCTATATCATCCTTTGATCCAGCGAATCAAGGTGAGATTTCCTAGAACCCTATTTTGAGAAATTTTGGGGTTTTTGCGTTTTTGGCCGATTCGTTCAGTATAGTTGATTAATCCATGATGGGTATGATTAATATTAGTAGTATTCTTGTGTTTAACATCATTTAATCCATTGTTCTTCGTCGAATCAAAATATATTTCTTGATTTCCTTCGAATCCACTTTTTGGGGGATTTGTTCTTGATCTCGTTTTCCATACGTTTTTGATGGATCGATTGTTGTTAAATGATGTTGTTAAACATATCCTATGGATTGTATATCCATATTTCGATTTGGAATTCCGTTTTCTTGTTTTGACGGGATGAATCGTGTTCTTGGCTGTTTTGGGGAAAACACTTGAACTTTCGTCATTCGTTCTTTGAATTCAACGGCTTTAAGTCGTGCTATGGAATTCATTTCATTGTTGTTATTTTCCTTCATAGTTTATTATCGCGAGTTGGCGTTCGGTGGAGTCGGCGGGTTCGTAGTTGGTTCGTGCCAACCTACTTCGGTCGATTCTCCGCGTTATGGTTATTCGAGGCAAGTACCTTGTCCATACAATTCTTGTTTTGTGGATATGATAATTAGTGATCGTCTCTATATGTTTGTTTGATCGTTTGAATCAAACTTTTAAAGGATTCGGTTTAGCCTTGTTAAAGGCTTGCTTTCAAAACGCGTGTGTTTTGTGAATGGTGTGGTTTGTGAATGACTATATGAATTCTATGGATATGTTTGGTGTTGATGTTGCACTTGGTATTGCGTGTGGTCGTATATTATTTCATTTCGGTGCGTTGTGGTTTGACGTGGTGTTTTGCTAAGTGTTTGATGCCTCTGGGTGAATTGTTTGAATATATGTGCTGTATTGTGCTGTGTGTGAATGTATGGATGTGGGCGGGGCCTACGGTGGCACATGGCATGCGATCATGTGGCCAGGATGCAACAAGCGATTGATCCAACCGTGAGAGCCTAATAAAAACTACGGTGACACATGGCATGCGATCATGTGGTCAGGATGCAACAAGTGATTGATCCAACCGTGAGCGCCAAAGATAATCTACGGTGGCACATGGCATGCGATCATGTGGCCAAGATGCAACAAGTGATCGATCCAACTGTGAGATGTTGTGACTTGTGTTTCGCTATCCAGCTCGGGAGGGTCCTTAGAGGCCTCAAGTGGGATTCGTGGCTTCGTCCCGATCCTAGGCGATGTGTGTGTGTGATTTGTTTCGCTAGCCAGCTTGGGAGGGTCCTTAGAGGCCTCGAGTGGGATTTGTGGCTTCGTCCCGGTCCTAGGCGATGCATGTGCGTGATTTGTTTTATGATTGTGGCCAGCTCGAGAGGGTCCTTAGAGGCCTCGAGTGGGATTTGTGGCTTCGTCCCGGTCCTAGGCAATACTTGTACGTGATTACGTTGTGTTGATTTTATGTCCCTCGAGGACACGTGATATGGGTTCTGACCCTGTGAATTGTTAGTGGTTTTCTATTTGTGAAAACAAAAACCTTTGGGATGTGACCCTGTTGATTTTGGAAAGAGAAGGATTCAGTAATCCTAAATTGTTTTCTATTAAAACTCTCGATGGCATTTTAAACTGTTTTATAAATTATTTTCCCTTGATTTGTGACCTTTCGGTTTTAGAATGTTTTACCCAAACTCTCGCCTCGGAAAGTTCTTTTCATTACATTTGGATCTTTGAGGATTCCTGGTTATTATTGTCCTTGGAACTTGTATTGTATGGCTTGTATTTGCACTTTGTTCTTGCACTAGCAAAACAATGGAGTTTTGCTAACCCCCGAGTATTCGGGGGGTGGATGTCTGTTTTTGCATTCAAGTTTGGGAGCATAACACAGGGTCGGCACGAAGGATGATGAAAGATGAACGATACTAATCACACGAGGATCCGTATGATGTCGTTGTTTTAGTTGTATTTTATTTTCGTTGCAGTACTCTTTTCTCGTTGTACGGGAGTGTGTTGTATTCAACCCCTGCGTGGGCATGTAATGTGTTTGAGTTGTATGTATTTATTGAAAGACCAAATCAGTCTACTGAGTCATTTTAGCCTTAAAGGCATTGTTGAGATGTTCGATGTTGTTACCAGCCTGGTAGATCCTTGAGGAAAGGTTCTACGACGTGTAATATCCCTGAGCGGATTGGGGGTGTTACACAAAGAAGTTTGTAGTCGCCAAATATTTGGACTACAAGATGGTTGACTCAAAACCAATCATGGAACAAGTGCAAGAGTTCATGACGTCAATGGCGAGGGAATGGTCCTGCCGGATGCTTTTACTGTTGCAACTGTGATCGAGAAGTTTCCCCCCAGTTGGAAAGACTTCAAGAGCTACCTCAAGCACAAGCGAAAGGATATGACTCTTGAAGACTTGATTGTGAAATTGCGCATTGAGTCTGATGTGCACAAGAATGATCATAAACCAAAAGGCCTGATTGATGCTAAGGTCAATCTGTTGGAGCATGGCGGTACCTCCAATAAAAGAGCTCGCCAAAGTGTTCAAAACAAGAACAAAGGGAAGCAACAAGTTAAGAATTTTGATGGCGATTGCTTCAACTATGGCAAACATAGGCACGCGGCGAAGTACTGTCGAAAGCCGAAAGCCAACAAGAAGAAGAAACAAATTGCCAACATCGCCGAGACTAACGGTGAATGGAAAGAGGATGTTCTTGCTGTTGTGGTCACCGAGGAAGTCAACCACGTTGAGAACCAAGGTGGTTGGTACGTCGACACTGGTGCAACCGCCCACGTTGGTGCCGATAGGAGTCCGTTTAAGAACTATCAAGCTGTTGAGGGGAGGAATCTCAACATAGGGAATCCAGCTTCATCTGAAGTTATCGGAGTTGGAGAAGTGGAACTCAAACTTACGTCCGGATAGACACCCACTTTGAAGAATGTGCTTCATGTTCCAGATATGAGGAAGAACTTGATCTCGGGCTCTATTCTAGTTAGTAAGGGGTTTAAACTAGTGTTTGAGTCAGATAGAATTATCATAAAAAAGTTTGATAGGTTTCTTGGTAAGAGTTACCTCATGGAGGGACTCTTTAAACTTAATGCTTTGGCTAAGCGCCATGTAACAAAGTCTGCTAATGAAAATGCTACTGCTTCCTGTTATTTGACTGAGTATTCTGATTTATGGCATTGTAGATTAGACCATGTGATTCTAAATGCTATAAAAAGATTAGTAAACTTAGATTTACTAAAATTAAATGAAGTCAATACTCAAAAGAAATGTGAGATTTGTGTTGAAGCAAAAATGATGAAACTTCCGTTTCATTCGGTAAAACGTAACTCAAAACCCCTTGAATTAATTCACACAGACGTGTGTGATTTAAAGTTTGTGCAAACTAGAGGTGGTAAGAAGTACTTTATCACTTTTATCTATGACTGCACAAGATATTGTTATCTTTATCTTTTGAGAAGTAAAGATGAGGCTATTGAAGCTTTTAAGAACTTCAAGAATGAAGCCGAGAATCAATTAGACTGTCGTATTAAGATGGTTCGAAGCGATAGAGGTGGCGAATATGTAGCCCCGTTTGAGGAATTATGCAACTCCAGTGGTACAATTCATCAAACAATAGCTCCATATGCACCACAATCTAATGGCATTGCTGAACGTAAGAATGGAACACTTAAAGATATGATGAATGCCTTATTGATTAGTTTAGGGTTGCCCCAGAACATATGGGGGGAAGCTGTCTTGACAGCCAACTACATATTGAACAAGATTTCACGCAAAGGTAGGGATGTTACTTCTTATGAGTTGTGGAAAGGTAGAAAACCTTCATACAAATATCTCAAAGTGTGTGGGTGTTTGGATAAGGTTGAGGTACCTCTGCCTGAACAAGTTAAAATCGGACCTAAGACGGTCGATTGTATCTTTATTAGTTATGCATTGAACAGTAGTGCCTATCGGTTTGTTATCCACAAGTCAGAAGTACTTGAAATGACTGTGGGAACAACAATTGAATCAAGGAATGCTGTATTCTTCGAAAACATATATCCTTGTAAGGACAATGATAAAGTTAAGAACAATTCTAGCAATAGAGTTGAAGATGAAGAAACAAGTTCAAAACCTGTGGATGTAGATCTAAAATCACGTAAGCGATCGAGATCTAATCTGGAAGATGTAGAACCGAAACGTGGTAGTAGGGTTATGACACCAAAGACATTTGGTCCTGACTACATAGCATTCATGTTGGATGAAGAACCAACATCGATCAAAGTAGCTTATGCTAGACCAGACGGGTTGTTCCGGAAAGAAGCTGTTCAGAGTGAAATTGACTCAATTTTACAAAACCAAACTTGGGTTTTGGTTGATTTACCTGAAGGTTGTAAGCCCTTAGGATGCAAATGGATCCTTAAAAGAAAATACAAGGCTGATGGTTCAATTGATAAGTATAAAGCTCGTTTAGTAGTCAAAGGTTTCAAACAGAAGGAAGGGTACGATTTTTTCGATACCTATTCACCTGTAATAAGAATTACATCTATTCGAGTGCTTCTCGCGATTGCTACTTTGCACGATCTTGAGATTCATCAAATGGATGTTAAGACTGCTTTTCTGAACGGTGATCTGGATGAAGATATCTATATGAAACAACCTGAAGGGTTTGTAGTACCTAGACAAGAGAAAAAGGTATGCAAACTGGTTAACTCTCTATATGGATTGAAACAAGCTCCACTACAGTGGCACTTGAAATTTGATAATGTAATCTTATCAAATGGTTTTAAAATAAATGAGTGTGATAAATGTGTTTATATTAAGAACACTAATAACGGCTATGTTATTGTGTGTCTTTATATAGATGACATGTTAATCATGAGTAACAATATACAAGTGATTAACGATACTAAGAACATGTTATAAAGAAATTTTGACATGAAAGACATGGGGCTAGCCGATGTGATTCTTGGAATGAAAATTTTGAGAAAATCATATGGAATCATCTTGACACAATCTCACTATGCCGAGAAAGTTCTCAAGAAATTTAATGTTTTTGATAGCTTGCCGGCTAAGACTCCAATAGAGTTAAATTGGGAGGAGGAGGTTGAGGAGCATTCCTCTGCAGTAGGGTGTTAATTTTTGCATTTGTGGACGGCAGGTCAGGTGAGATTTTTGCGCTAAGCAGCTCTTCAAAGGATTCTTGGACAATGGTGTGGATCAGCTCAGTCATCACAGGGGAGATGGGTGATGGCTGAGGAGAGTGCTCACTGACGCTTTCTGTGCCTGCAGGTAGGTTTGCAGTAGACCTACCTGTCTGCAGACTCCTATCTGCAGGCGGTTGATCAGGTGGGGTCTGCTCTGGGGTCCCCGACCTGTTATCAAAATCTCCATCTAAGCTGGTGTAACGGGCAGGAGCCCTAGCCTCTTCTGCTCTGGTTTCATTTCTTCTTTCTTGTTCTTCAGCCTCTTTTTCCCTCTCTTCTTCCTCTTTGTCTTCTCTCCCTTCCTCCTTTTCTTCCTTTTTCTCTTCTTTATTCTCTTCTTCTTCATCATCATCCTTCTTTTCCTCTTCATCATCATCCTTCTTTTCTTCTTCATCACCCTTTTTATCATCATCATCATCATCATCATCATCATTTTCTTTTTCAACTTCTTCTCCTTCTTCTTCATCTTCTTCTGCCAACTCCTGTGTATTTTCCACTTCCTCCTTCTCTTCCTTTTTCTCTTCTTCATTCTCTTCCTCTTCATCCTCTTGTTTTTCAACTAATATCGTTTCTTCTTCTTCCACTTCTACTTCTTCTTCTTCTATTATTTTTTCAATTCTAATTTCCTTTTCAACTACTTCTCCATCCTCATTGAGGGTACCATCAAAAACACTTCCCATTACTATATGGAGGAGCTGGTCCATGTTGGTTTTGAAATGGGATATGAACCAGCCCTCCTGAAGTAGCAAAATTAGATCAGACCCATTGCAAAAATGAATGAGTAGATCCTCTATAGCCTGGGGATACTCCCAGCTACTCCCTTAAATAAAGGCTTGCAGTTGAGAAAATGTAGTAGATTTAAGGGTTTTCCATTCTCTAAAAATCTCGATAAAAGAGTGTTTGAGAGCATGTTGTTTTACTAGTAAAAGTTGCTCTACAGACAGGTTGAAAGAATTGTTTTCAAGCAGGTTGAAAGACTAATTTGCTTCTGGAATGAGAATGATCAAACCTGCCTCTTCCTCTTCAGATACAAAATGAGGGGTTAGAACAGGGACCATTTGGGTTTCCAGGCTGGAGGGAGCAGGATGATCCTCCATGTGATCTGGTGCAGGTGTAGACAAGTATTCTGTCTGCTCCTCCTCTTCAAAGTCTAGTCGCCTGGGCCTTTTGGGGGATGGTTCAGGAGAGGAATGAATTATTGATGGCTCTCTAGGGGCTGCTCCCCTTCTTTTGAAACAAACAGCTATGGGTGTGCTGTCTGAGTCTTAATCAGACTTATCTGCAGGTTGGTCGCGGTTTGCAGCTTGGTCTTCATCACACTCGTCTGAGCTAGAGGGGTAACATTAGGGAGTAGGCTTGATAGGCATTTCTTACAGAATCTTGGCTGCCTTTCTTACACTCCCCAATCTCCTCAAAGTTTCTTGGTCTAGGTGACCAAGTCGTTTGTTGATGTGAAAGTGATCTGCATATCCTTTTGCAAGACCCAAGTGCTTCAGAATCCAATTGACTTGGGTTCCAAAGGCTAATTTGGTCTTAAATTTCTTCTCATCAGCTAGCCACTGAGCCTTGTTCACCTCACGAACCAATTGTCTGTATATGTAGTCTACCCAATCAATCGGCTCATACTGAATTAATGCTCCCAGAACAGCAAACTTGGCTGATGACAGTTGATCTTAACTTCCATCCATACCCATCACTATCTTATTGGTGATATCCAACACATAGAGATATTCCTTCCGAAGCTCACTCCTCTTCGCAGTTAGCTTCAACTTTGCCAGCTAGTCGTCAGCCTTGATTTTTAGCCAGATGTCGGCTGCGTCCTGCTTCAGTGCTTCTACGACCATGCCTCTAGATTTCATTCCAAAAACTTCTTCGATCACTCGCGAAGTGATTTCCATTTCTTCTCCGAAAACTGAGCTTTTGATGCCCGATTCCAAAACTCTGGCTTCCCTGAAAAATGCGATAACAGCCTCCTTGTAGAGATATTTGGGGCTGATGCTCAAAAATGGGTAGATCCGTTCATCTTCATGAATCTGATGATGTCATACACGTTTTTGTCCAGATTTGCCTCGAGTAAACCTTCAAAATCGACAACCAGAGAGAAAATTATCTGGTCCTTCATGGCCTTCAGATTAACTCCGTTGAAGTATGATTCCATTTCTGCACAAGAGAAATTTTTGAGTGTATTGAAAGCTCGAAGTGGTTTCTTCTTTTCAAAAATTAGGGTTTGTAAGCGTGAAGAAGGTAAAGTGAAATGACTTTTCCGTCTTTAAAAGGAAAATTGAAGTGATGTTTGGAATATTAAATTTATTTTTGAGTCGGTTCAAATTTTGAAATTGTATTTGTGGGGTCGTGTGAACGTGTAAGCATGCTAGCTTGTCATCGTGTAATCGTGTGAACGTGAGATTGCCATGTGTAACTAAATAAAATATTCAGGAGTCGGTCAAAATTAGAAAACTTAGCTGGTTGACCATCGATCGCTTGACTGTTTGATCGCTCGCATCGTAACTCTCCTTATGCCTTCGGGTAGGTTCTGATGCCTGTGGTCAGCTTAGTCATCCTTCGTCTTTTTGTCTGGTCTGATCAGGTAACTTCCTTTGCTCGTCTGATCTGGTCTTCAGGTATCTTTCTCGTCTGTACTAGATTCCCAATCTAGTAATCCAAGTTCCCTGCTCAGCTCCAAAAACCTTTCTTCGGGTAAAGGTTTGGTGAAAATGTCAACAATTTGGTATTCTGTGCTGACTCTTTCAACTCTGACTCTTTTATTAAGCACGTGGTCTCTTATGAAATGATGCTTAACATCAATGTGCTTCGTCCTTGAGTGCAATACTGGGTTTTTGGTGATCGCAATTGCACTATTGTTGTCACACCAAATTGGGACTTCATTTGCAATTATGTTGTAATCCCTTAGCTATTGTCTGATCCACAAGATCTGGGCACAACAGCTACCTGCAGCTAAGTATTCTGACTCTGTTGTTGAGATAGAGTTAGATATCTGCTTCTTGCTAAACCAGGATATCAGTCTGGTTCCTAGGAATTGGCACGTTCCACTGGTGCTTTTCCTATCAATTTTACATCCTGTGAAGTCTGCATCTGAGTATCCCGACAGCTCAAAGTTGTTATCTTTAGGATACCATAAACCGACATTAATGGCAGACTTAAGATATTTGATGATCCTCTTAGCTGCTTCCAGGTGTGACTGCTTGGGTTTGGACTGAAATCGTGCACATACTCGTACAGCATATGAAATGTCTGGCCTGCTTGCAGTCAGATAATGAAGTGATCCAATGAGTCCTCTGTAGTGGGTTGAGTCCAGTGATGTGCCTTCTTCATCTGCATCTAGGTGTGTGCTTGTGCTTATAGGAATTTTTGCTGATTTGGCCGATTCCATTCCAAATCTCTTGATTAGATCTCTGGTGTATTTGGCTTGATTGATGAAAATTCCATTTTCCATCTGCTTAACTTGCAGTACTATAAAGAAATTAAGCTTCCCCATCATACTCATCTCAAACTCTCCTTGCATGAAATTTGAGAACTTCTCACATTGCTCTGGATTGGTTGAGCCAAATATGATATCATCCACATATATTTGAACTAATAATATGTGGTCTTCATGCTCCACTCTGAATAGGGTTTTATCCACCTTGCCTTTCCTGAAACCATTCTTCTCAAGAAACACGGATAATGTTTCATACCATGCTCTTGGTGCCTGCTTGAGTCCATATAGAGCCTTTAGAAGTTTGTAGACTTTGTCTCATTTGACAAAACCAGGGAGTTGCTCCGCATAGACTTCTTCTTCTAGAATTCCATTGAGAAAGGCACTCTTCACATCCATCTGGTAGACTATGAAATCTTTGAATGCAGCATATGCAAGAAATAGTCTGATGGCTTCTAATCTTGCAACAGGTGCATAGGTTTCATCAAAATCTATCCCTTCGCATTGTGCATATCCTTTAGCAACAAGTCTAGCTTTATTCCTAACAACAGCTCCATCTTCATCGCATTTTTTCTTGTACACCCGTTTGGTGCCAATAACCTTCTTATGATCTGGTCTGTCTGTTAGTTCCCAAATATTGTTCCTTTCCATCTGATTAAGCTCTTCTTGCATAGCATTGATCCAAGAGTAGTCTTCCAGGGCTTGCTGTGTTGTCTTAGGTTCAATTTGAGACATAAAGCATGAAAACATTGCTATTCCTATGGGTAGAGTATACTGTCTTGTCTTGACTCCATCAGTTAGCTTCCCAATGATTTGTTGAGTAGGATGATCTTTGAGCCATTTAGGAATGTCTTCTTCTTCAGGGTCTATTCCCCCTGTAGATTTGCTTTGGTAGGTTTCTCCTTTCTCTGCATCAGCTTGGTTATGGTCTCCTTGGTCTGCAACTGGATCAGCTACCGTCTTGTCATCTGCAGGTGGGGTTCCTGTCTGATCTGCAGATGAGTCTTAATCAGCTACAGATTGGTCTTCATCAGTAGCAACTGGATCAGGTAAGTTTTGTGATCCTATCTGATCTGCAATTGGATCTTCATCAGCTACAGATGGGTCTTCAGACTGATTTGCAGGTGAGTCCACCATTCCTGTGTCATGGACAATGACTTCTTCTAGGGTGGCAGATTTGATCTTATTCTTTATCAGCTCCACTTTTTTCCTGTACTCAGCAGTAGTTTCATCAAATACAATATGAGGTGTTTCCTCTACAACTAAGGTTCTTTTATTAAAGACTTTATATGCCTTGCTTCTTTGTGAGTATCCCATAAAGAGACCATCATAAGTTTTAGCATCAAAGGCATTTAGTTGGATTTTACCGTTGTTGTGGATGAAACACTTACAACCAAAAATATGAAAATATGAAACAGTTGGTGTTCTGCCATTCCAAACCTCACAGGGAGTTTTGCCATGTCCCCTACTATCATACTCCTCTTCTGAGTGTGACATGCTGTGTTGACAGCTTCAACCCAGAACCTCTTGGGTAGGTCAGCTTCTGCAATCATGGACCTAGCAGCTTCCTTCAAGGTTCTGTTCTTTCTTTCAGCAACACCATTCTGCTGAGGGGTCCTGGCTGCAGATACTTCATGCTGGATCCCATTCTGATCAATGTAATCAGTTATAGCCTTGTTGAGAAATTCTCCTCCTCTATCTGATCTGATCTTAATGATTGAGAGAGATTTCTCATTCTGGATCCTCCGTAGCAGCTCAGGTAACTTGGCTAGTGTTTCACTCTTTTTATAAAGAAAAACCACCCATGTGCATCTTGAGTAGTCATCTACTACTAGAGCGTGCTTTCTGCCACTTAAAGTCCTTGGCTTGATGGGACCAAATAGATCCATGTGAAGTAGATTCAAAATCCTTGTTGTGAGAGTGGTAGGTTGAACTGACTTGAATGATGCTTTGGTTTGCTTTCCTTTCTGACACGCATCGCAGAGAGCTTCCTTCTTGAATACTTCTTCTGGGAGTCCTCTGACCAGCTTCTGAGAACTAATCTTGTTGATGGCTTTGAAATTTAGGTGACATAGTCTTTTGTGCCACAGCCACCCATTCTCAGCTATTGTCTTAGATAGAAAACAGGTATTAGGAGTTCCTATGTTCCAATATATCATATAGACATCCCTTCTTCTGAATCCTTGTAGCTTAACTTCTCTAGATATGATATCTATCACCATGCATTTCCAAATGGTGAAGACTACTAGGTTCTTCTCATCACAAAACTGACTTAGGCTCAAAAGATTATACTTGAGTCCTTTGACATAATGAACTTTGGATATGGTGATGTTTCCTCTGTGCAGCTCTCCAAAACCTTTAGTCTGCCTTCTAGAGCTATCTCCAAAGGTTACATCTGGACTTCTTTCTTTGGTATAATTTGATAGCACCTTCTTGTTCCCGATCATATGCCTTGAGCATCCGTAATCTACAAACCATTCTTCACCTCCTATATTTGAGTTTGTGGAGATGTGGTAGTAGTCCTTCCATCTTATCTGTAATCAGACAAGCAGAGATTTAGGTACCCAAATCTGTGTGGGTCCTCGGGGGTTAGTTAGTTTCCTGGAGAACTAATTTCTCATGGGGTTGTGAAAGTTGCTGTTATTACCCCTAAAAGGTATGTGAGGTCTGGGCCTCTATCCTCTGTTAGGATTGTATACTGGATATGCCTCATAAAACTGATGGTGTGGGCCATGCCTAAATCTTGACTGAGACCATTTATTAAATCCTTGAGGTCTCCACACCTGTTTGTTTTGAAAATTAGGATAACCTTGAGGTTTTCATTTGCCCCTCCCATTTTGAAATCTGTTTTTAGGGAGTCTTTGATAGTAATGGGCATGTTGTCTGGGCTGCTGCTTCTGCCTTGGCCATTGCCTAGTCTCATGTCTAGGTAGCTTCCTTGTATACCTTGGCTGCAGCCTAGACCTGTGACTTGAGTGCTGCCTATTTTGAAATACAGGTTTGTATAATGGCTCAGCAGACGAGACAATTGTTTCTCCCTTGATGAAAGTGGTTTTAGAACTAGAGGGAGTGTGGAGGTCATATCCAAGGCCTGATCTGGAATATAATAGCCTTTTATTCGTACACAGTTCGTCTAGGGTTAGAGATGCCTTCAGGGAGGTTATTTCCTTCGCCTGACTTTTAGTTAGCTGAGTCAGTTTAGTAAACTAAGCTTTGACATGAGCAAGTGCAGCTAATTTTTCACTATTCAAAACAGTTAATCGTTTTATCTCAGCTGTGGTATTATTAGCCTGGTTTGTAGAGTTGTCTGCAGTCTGTTTTTCAAGATCGGCTTTGGTTTTATTTAGTTCTAGGCTGAGTTTTTCAAAATCATTTTTCAGCTGCCCATTCTCATCTTGCAGTTGGGTCCTCTCGGCTGATACAGTTTGGTGTTCAGATTTTAATCTCTCAAAATCTTTGAGAAGCTGATTTACAGACTCGTGTAAGTCCATATCTTATGACATGTCTGAGCTGTTATTATTTGAAACTGTAGGTTTAGATGTTACCTCTTCATCAGCTAGGTTGGCCATCGGACAATCATATTCTTCATCATCATTAGAGAAGAATCCGCTGCTTGATTCTACACGCTCTTGGTCTTCTCCAATGAGGGCCTTCCTTCGGTCTTCTTTTCTGCTCACCTCCTTCTTGCTCTCGTCCTTCTTGAGGTTAGGACAGTCGATTTGTATGTGTCCTGTCTTGTGGCAATTGTTGTGCGGCGATTTATACGCCTCGATGGCGATCGGCATAATGGTCAGGAGCCAGCTAAAGAAGCAGATGCTGGGCAAGCGCCTAGCGGTCGACGTCCAAGGCGATCGTCTATTGGCATATGGCGATCACCTCTAATGACCGAGTGGAGACGATCGTCCCGTGCCACGTATGAATCCGACACCCGTCAAAGTCTTCGAAGACCGAATCTCGGGTGAAGACCCACGTGCAGATCCGCAATAGGCGCCACGGGATAAGGCATTTTGACCCCAGCCTGTCACCACCTTCACACCTACCGACAGACCCGCCGAAAGGTGCAAAGTGGGTCCTCCCGAGACAGAGACTCAGGACGCGTGCAGACTTCTCATTAGCTCGCACATCTGGCTGCCAGCAGTAGCCGTGGACTTTAAGGAAACAGTCCCACGTGATTGGACAATCGCCCACCTTATTTTAATATAGGAAACGGCGGTCGCCCGCGGTGGACAGGGAGGACCTAGCGACCTCTTCTCCTATAAATAGAAGGCCTCCAGCAGCGGCCAAAGGACGGTGAAATTGATTCACGAAAACACAGACAGTGTGAAATACATTAATATAAGAACAATACAGAGAACTCTCCATCTTTGTAACAAGAACTCACAGAGCTTCAACTCTGGTTCTTCCGGCAATCTTCAGCACTCGATAGCTAAGATAACTAGAGTCTTTACACTCATTGTAATTGTACTCTAACATTAATATCTGTACTCACTAGTATTCATATTAATAACATCTCGCGAGAGCATTCAAGCTCGGGACTAACAACCCCAACAAATCTTATGTTATTTACTTCCTCACGGACGTGCTCTCGCACTTTGTTTGTTACTCGTCCATTCCAGCATATCATCTCCGGATAATATTTTGGGTAACAACAATTGGCGCTAGAAGGGGGGCAGGGCATCTTAACCTTCATTTTTTATTCCGACCGTCTCGAAGAATACTTACTATTCTCCGCGGCATATACTTGAAGAAACACTCACTGTTCTTCAAAGAAAAACCTTCAGAAACATGACGTCTGCCACGACCTCAAAAAGAGCCACCCTGCGATCTGTCGGACATCTTATTCCGGTCCAGACCGAATCCCAACCTTCGGCGGAAGGCGACCGTGGCGACACTAGGCTCTCACTCCCGCCACCGAGGGACGGTCCCAGCCTCTCACTCGATCAGTTCCAAACCGCAGAACAGATCGAGGAGGCTATGGCTATCCTCAGGGAGCGACGGAGGGCATGCGACTCGCCCACCATTACTCCCTCAGACATCCGAAGTGCGGGAAAGCGGAAGCTCAAGGGGCTATATGTCGAGAAATCGTCGGAAAGCCCCAAGCCGCAGGAAAAGGCGCTCGTAAGGCGGGACGATTCCGTCTTCAGCCATCTAGGGAGTGATCCCTCATGGCGACTGGGGCATTCAGGCCCCAGCCGGGAGACATCGGAGTCCGAATCCGTCACTAGGAGTTCGGCATACCCGACTCCCAGAAGACAGGCGGCCAACGGGCTCCCACTCGCCCAAGAATCGAGCCCGGTGGCGGAGAACTCGTCACCTACCACGGGGCCAGAAGATCGGTACACGATCGCCTAGGCTCCCGCTCTGAGAGCCAATCCGCGAGCATTCAGGCTACGGCGATGGCCGCCATGCAGCGCTAGCTCGACGAAATGAAGAAGCTCCTAGAAACTGGGGCAGGCGCCAAGAGATCGATCTCCGGACCGAGTGAGCCGCTCGCGGCCCAGATCAAGCTCGCCCCCGTTCAACTGAAGATCGCTCCTCATCAAACACCTCTATATGAGGGCAGATCAGATCTTGAGACCCATTTGAGCAAGTTCCGGATTTACATGAGCGGATGTGGGGCATCGAACGCGACGAAGTGCCGAATGTTCCCATTGACATTAGGCGATCTTGCCCGTAGGTGGTACATCTCACTACCACCACGCTCGATCAATTGTTTTGAGAAACTGGCGAATGGCTTCACATCGTATTTCGCCGCCAAAGTCGCTCAGCCAGAAGGCCCCCACCGCATGATGAAGATCAGGCAGGGGAAGGACGAGCCCGACGAAGAATACATCGACCGGGTGGACGAAATAGTCCTCACCGGCGAGCCCATTAGTGACGAGCTCGCTCTCTACTCGGGCCTAGGGGAATTCTATGGCCATTCGCCCATGTTTAGGCACCTCACGAAGGACATCCCCCCGACCTACGCGATCTTCCGCGTCAGGGCCGCTGATTTTCTGGCTAGGCAGAGGATGCTCACCCTCCGCTTAGGCAAGGGATCTACCGGGGAAGGGAAGGCGCCAATTTCCATCCCGAGAAAGGCGGTCGCCAAGCCCAAAAAGGCGGTCGCAAAGCTGCCCGGTGAATTCAAAGCCTTCGAGGATATGGAGGTTCACCTCCTCCGCAACCTCAATCTATCTCCGGCCCACATTTTCAACGCCATCAAGGGGCGCAAGTGGCTTAGCAAACCAAAGCCGATAAGGGACAACGGTCATCTAGACCGCAACAAATTTTGTGCCTACCACAAGAGTCCCGGCCACAACACCAGCCAGTGCCGCGACCTCCTTAGACAACTCTGGAGACTGTTTGAGGAAGGCAAGTTGGATAACTTGGTTACCAAGCCAGAACCCCAGGCAGAAAGAACCGGGGGGCACGAGCGCCGACAGAACGACGGAATCCCTCCTAATTCGGTCGCCAGGATCGAGCAGAACGAGCCGGAGTACTCTGACGAATCAATCCCTCCGATCAACCCTGGCGGATGGATCAATATGCTTCAGGCGGGAGGTGGAAAGCTCGGAGGCCTTTCCCCGGTCTCCACCATGTCGAACAGAAAGCGGAAGGCCGAATTGAGGGCGTTCGCCGGGGTCCATGTCGTGGTACCCCCAGAGCTGACCATCTCCAAAGACGCGCTCATAACTTTCTCCAACAAGGATAGGGAGGGAGTGCAGTGCCCCAAAGAGGATGCATTGGTAATCTCTGCATGTATCCTTGGGAAAATGGTCGATTGCGTGCTGGTTGACAATGGGAGCTTTTGCAATATCATATTCAAATCTGCTCTTGACCAGCTCGGAAACCTGACAAAGTTCATCAAGCCATTTGATACCGTACTTCAAGGTTTTGGCGACAGCACAGTCCAAGCCTATGGAAGGATCAAGCTCTCTATCGAGCTAATATGTTATTACGATCCCAAGGTTAGGATTACTAGGAACCTCAATTTTGTAATCATAGACAGGCCCAGCATCTATAATGGGTTCCTAGGTCGCCCATTTCTAGAAACCTTCGAGGCGGTCGCCTCTTCTTTCTTTTACTGTATCAAATTCCCCACTGCCGATGGGACGGTCGGTACAGTAAAAGGAGACCAACTAATGGCTAAGAAATGTTTGAATTACTTCTGTGTCGTAACTTCTTTCAACACTTCCCATACTATTTATAACATTGAAACGATTGACAATAAACCGATGGAGATCGACGAGCCAAGCACCTCGTACCAGCCCGACTTAGAGGACGGCATCTCACATTGATTAACGGACGACATCGAGCCAAGGATCGGTTTTGAGCCAAGCTCGACATCGATCCAAGGATCGAGTCCGGAAATCGTTCCAAAAGAGAGACCACCATCCCCATTGAAGAGTTGGAAAGTATAACGATAGATCCGGCTCGCCCAGAGTGGGAAGTACAGATCGGCACAAGCGTCGGTCTCGAGTTAAAGGAGGATCTGATCAATTTACTACGTAAGAACATTGGAGTCTTTGCCTGGTCACATCAAGATATGGTCAACATAAGTCCTGAACACGCTTGCCACTATCTAAAGATCGACCCGGCAAGGAAGCCTGTTCACTAGAAATGTAGGAAATTCGGTCCTAAGAAGTACGCAGCGCTCGACATAGAAGTGAAAAAGCTACTCGACAACAAACTAATCGGAGTAGCTACAGACGAGCCACAGTGGGTAGCCAACGCGGTTCTCGTCAAAAAGCCGAGCAACTCCTGGAGGTTATGCATCGACTTCACTGACCTCAACGCGGCATGCCCAAAAGACCACTTTCCGATGCCTCATATTGACCACTTGGTCGATAGCATGGCAGGTTGCGAAATGATGTCGTTCATGGATGCCTTCGCCGGGTACCATCAGATCCCAATGGCGGAGAAAGACATAAAACACGCGTCGTTCCACACGGAAAAAGACGTGTACTTTTGGGTCCGAATGCTGTTAGGTCTGAAGAATGCGAGGGCGACCTACCAACGGCTAGTTAACGGGATGTTCGCCAACCAGATCGGAAAGACTATGGAGGTTTACATCGACGACATTGTAGTCAAAAGCCTCAAAAAGGAAGATCACCTCAATGACCTTGCCGAGACGTTCGCCATCCTCGAGAAGTTCAACATGAAGCTGAACCCCAAGAAATGCAACTTCGGGTAAGCTCCCGAAAATTCCTGGGGCACATCATGAGCCAAAGAGGGATCGAGGCAAACCCCACCAAGATCCAGGCGATCCTCGACATGAAGGAGCCACGGAATGTCAAACAGGTGGAACGCCTCACAGATTGTCTAGCTGCCCTTAACCGTTTCATTTCTCGGCTTGGAGATAAAAGCAAGCCATTCTTCGCGACCATAAAGAACAAGAAGTTTGCATGGACAAAGGAGAATCAAATAGCATGCGACAAAATCAAGGAGTATCTGTCTAACCCCCAGATCTTGGCAAAGCCGATCCCCGGTGAAAAGCTATTCCTTTACCTGGCGGCCTCCGAGGTCGCGCTGAGTGCTGTTTTAGTGCGGGCAGAGGGGCAAGCCCACTTGCCGATCTACTTCGTTAGTCAAGCGCTCCATGACGCGGAAACGCGTTACACGCCTCTGAAGAAGATCGCCTACATATTAGTCATGAGTGTTCGCAAGCTGAGGGCCAACTTCTTCGAACACCAAGTGGAGGTTCTGATGACTCTCCCCTTAAGGCAAGTTCTGCACCGGACAGACACCAACGGGCGACTCCTCAAGTGGTCACTGGAGATCGCCCAATACGGTATCACGCACACTCCTCGCACGGCTATCAAAGGCCAAGCTCTGGCGGACTTCGTGGTGGAATTAACGTTCCCACCCAGTCTAACCCAAGTCGGCCGTCCTGCATGGAAATTGTACGTAGATGGATCGGCGACCAACTAACGAGCAGGGGCAGGGATTGTTCTCATCAGCCCCGATGGCTAAAGTTTCACAAATGCTGTGCGTTTCGGGTTCCGTGCAACCAACAATGAAGCCGAGTATGAAGCCTTGGTAGGCGGGCTCGATCTAGCACTCGCCCTGGACGTTCGTCGCCTCCACATCTTCATGGACTCCCTCTTGGTCGTGAACCAAGTCAAGGGGGAATATGAGGCGCACGGCGAACAAATGATCAAAAACCAAGAATTGGTCGCCGAAATGTGCACAAAGTTTTAAGAAGTGCTGATCGAACAAGTCCCGAGAGAGCACAACTCCCAGGCCGATGCCCTAACCAAACTAGCGTCGTCAGATGGGGCGGCAGATTTCTCTAACATCCAAATCACGAAATCAACAAAGCCGGCGATCGACAGAAGCCTAATTACCACAGTTTCCATCGCCGAAGAGAACTGGATGACTCCGTTCATTAAATACTTGAAGGACAGAACGGTCCCCGCCGACCATATCAAAGCTCGTCAGCTTCAGCTCCGTGCAACCAGATACACCCTATTGGATGACCGGCTTTACAAGCGAGCTTTCAGCCTTCCTCTCCTCAAGTGCATTACGCCGGAGGAAGGCCAACTCATTTTATCCGAGATCCACGACGGGATATGTGGAAATCACGCTAGGCGGCGATCTCTCATCCACAAGATGACCAGGCAAGGTTTTTTCTGGCCTACACTACAAAAATACGCGATCGCCTACGCCAGATCATGTCACAGATGTCAAGTGATGGGCCCAAACATCAAGCTCTCCCCCGAACAGCTTACTTCTATGTACAGCCCATGGCCGTTCGCCCAATTGGGCATCGATCTCATCAGTCCCTTGCCGATGGTGCCAGGGGGATGTAAATTTGCCATCATGGGGGTCGATTATTTCACGAAATGGGCTGAGGCCGAGCCACTCAAAAAAATCGGCCAAGAACAAGTAATCAAGTTCATATGGAAGAACATCATATGCCGGTCCGGTCTACCCCAGGCTATCATCTCCGACAACGGGAAGCAGTTCGATGGTTTGGAAGTCATGCAATTCTGTGAGAAATAGGGAATCAAAAAGTTGTTCTCGGCCCCTTACCACCCTCAGACGAATGGGCAGGTAGAGGCTGTAAACAAGATCCTCAAACACACGATCAAAGCAAGACTCGAATCCAAACAAGGACGATGGGCGAGCGAGCTTCCGGATGTTTTGTGGTCCTACCGAACGACGACCCAAAACTCAACTGGCGAAACCCCGTTCGCCCTCGCCTTCGGTACAAAAGTGGTGATCCCTTCAGAGATCGCCGTCCTCAAATGACGACAGACAATGATGTAGCCCGACGGATCGACTTGGATATGCTCGAAGAATGACTGACCTCGGAAATGAAGAACACGATCCACAAAAGGAGATCCGACAAATTCTTCAATTTGAAGGTCAAGGAAAGGCGATTCCAAGTGGGCGACCTAGTCCTCAAAAAGATCCAGACTCGCATGAGAGTATTTGGCCCGAATTGGGAAGGCCCCTTCAGGATATCTAAATGGCTAACCAGAGGAGCCTACGAACTCCAGCACCCAGACGGCACTCCGGACCAATATCCCTGGAACGCCGTACACTTAAAGGAATACTACCAATAAAAACTCTGTATTCAGTTACCCAATGTACAAAGAGTTTAATGAGATTCTTCGTTCCCCTATATATGATTCGCCACGACAGAACAAACAAATAAAAAAGAGGACGACTCGCTCGCCATACAAGAGGTCATCATCTAACCTGACAGACCTATACAAGCGATCGCCCCTCCAAGCACAACGTATACCGTCGAGGATCGTCATTTAACATGGCGGTCCAAGGTAGAAAAGTGCAGTCATGGTCCTGGAGGTCGATGGAACCAACAGCTTCGTCCATACAAGGTTCCTTTGAGCTGCGATCGCTCGCCCTTTGTTTGAATACGAGGCGGGCGTAGCCGAAAGACCCTCCAAACAAACTCGCCCTCAAAGGTACATCATCTAACATGATGGACCCGGACAAGGCGACGCATCCCTACCCCCATCACAACGTATACCGTCGAGGACTGCCATCTAACATGGCAATCCGAGGTAGGAGAGTGATAACAAGCCGCGGATGTGGAGTCGATTAAAACGATGATGCCCCGTGAAAGGACTCCTCCAGACCAAGACCGCTCGCCCTTTCGTTTAAATACGAGGCGGGCGCAGCCTAATAGAGGACCCCCACAATAAAGTGAGTCGCGAGACATACCAACCGGTGGAATGTCCCTCGCGCACAAGACACAGCCATGGAGATCGGTCCATCGAACTCCGCGACCGTGCACAGTTCCCCAAGGTCAAAACAATCGGCCTCCCTCGAGGAATCAACAAAATTGAAGATCGCAAGAAACAAACTAAAGATAGCTCACCAAATGTATTATTTTCATTCCCTTACTTTCGCTAAGTAAACAAAAACAAGGGGCAAAGCGGATCTATTATACATGCGATCAGGAGGATGGAACCACACACGATCGGCTTTGTTCAAACACACAGGTGACGATCGATTTTGTTCAAGAAATTTACAAGTAAGAATTTTCGAGTGTACCAATGCATTCGGATATATTCAGACAGTTGTGCAAAGTCGAAATGATGCAAAACATTCAGACAAGGCGATCATACAAACAAGGCATCAGGTGCAATTGTATAAACACTTGTGTAAATTCGTATACAAACATTCAGAGAGGCGATCGTACAAATGAAGAGTCAGATGCAAAAAACGTATTTCATTCCATTCAAATTGTTTATACATACACACGCCCGAAGGCAAAACAAGAAAAAAAAACTGGAAATTACAAGGAAAGAAAAACAAATTGACTGCGGTCTCACTCAGGCCACCCCCGATTGGCCTTCGCCTCCAGCAGACGGATCGACGCACGCTTCCTCACCGGCTTCAGGATAAACAAGCTTATCCGGCGACAAATACCAGCTCAGATCGATCCCAAGGTTGGTGAGGTCGAGGATCGCCAGAGAGAAGTCTGGCTGCAAAGGATGCTTAAGCACGTAGGCTTTGAAGTTTTCAATCAGAGGGCCGACCTCGAGCCCTCCCTTCTTGGAAACATGGATGGCATCGGCGTAAGCCATGTAATATGCGAACTCGCCGACGTACTCCACGCTGAGGTAGGGATCGGTCTCGATCGCCTCTAACTTCTCCTTCAGCCTCGCGGCTGTCTTGTCCGCATCCTTGAGCTCGGCTATCTTGGCAGCCAGTTCCCCCTTCGACGACTCCAGTTCGCCGTTTAGCCGATCCACCACCGCCTTCAGCCCGGTCACCTCCTCCTGCGAGTCCGCATGCAACCGACGAGCATCCATCATCTGGTCGCACATCCGATCGACCACCGCCCGGGACCGGTCGAGCTCCTGCCTTATCCGGTCAAGGTCTTGTTTGGCTCACTTGGCCGTCTCAGCATACTCCTTCTCCATGGACACGATCCTATCAGCGAACTCGGCATTCTGGTTCCAAGCAGCCTCAAGATCCAAATGGAGGCGAGCAGTAGAGGGCCGCCCCTGATAATATTTAACAGCTTGAGCGGCTATTGTCGCCGCTTGGAGGGTCAGGGCAAGTGTCGTCTGCATGGCATCTCCAGACCGCCGGCGCGCAATCGCGTCCAGATCGGTCGTCCAAGCCTTCGGAAGAGAGGAGATGGCCCGGGAAATGCAGGAAGGGACGTCGATAGGCTCGCATGGGGACTTGTTCTCCAGGAAATCCAGCACCATCGGCAAGGTTTTCGGATCGGCAAGGCGGACCCTGCAACACAAAAAAACGAAGGAGTTAGTCTACACCCTACACAAATAGCTTAACTCAGAAAGATCCAACCAGTCTTACCTTGCGACCTTCTCGGGGTCGCGGCCGAAATAGGGCTTACGCCATGGAGTCTCGGCATCAGCAATCGCCGCAGTCTTTAGGAAGGCCGCTGAGGCCGAAGACCCCTCCGCCATTAGAACAGCAGATATAGGAGGCGCGGCAACCGGCGGCACCACACTGGACGCCTCCACAGCGGCACTCGGCAGGGGCTCCTCTGGCCTCCGCCTCTTGCGGTTGCGCTGGAGCTGCTCCTCATCCCGAGCCTCCTGCTCGACGACCGGCGCTATAATAGGTCTCTCCTCAGGGATAGGACGGGACGTCGTTGCAGGGGCACGACCCGCCTTCTTTCCTTGGCGGAGACGACTCAAAAGGCCGGGGTTCGACATTATAATCTATCTCGGGGGCTCGGAGTAGCGGGGAAAGTGGATCTCCGTCAAAGAAGAAATTCAGCCAAGTTAGACATCTCTTTCAATCAGACGACCGTCAAGCAGAAAAGAGGAAGTAAAAATTCATACCTGGAACCTTCAGGTGGCGAGGGAAGCGAAACAATCGAGCGCCCAACCAATGAGCTTCATTGTTGACCGTGCGAACGTCGAGGTAGTTGTCCGGCAGACCGCGGATTCGCTCCCAGACGATCAAGAAGTCAAAAGGAAGGTCGTTGATCGCTGGAACAAGGGAGCCTGCAAAAAGGAAACCAAATTAGATTAGTTCAAGGAGTATCCGAACAAAGGGAGAGTTAAAACCCTTACTCGGATTCCTCTCCCGAAAACTGGTGGGGATATCCAACTCATCCTTTGGTTTATCGCTCGTCGCCGACCTCCACGCTCCGCCGACCCAGCACCATTTTGCCAGGTCGCCCCGAACTTTGTTCGGCACCCCGAGGACCACCCTACCCATGCGACCTGAATGTGATAGCCACCAATCGAACCCTTCTGCACAGTCAGCTTGAAGAGGTAGTTCATTTCTTGTGCAGAAGGTAGACGGAACAACCGATGACCGCCAAAAAGTGTCAAGGTACTAATAATCTGAAGCCAGGCATTCGGCGTCAATTGGAGCGGCGCCACATTCCAGGCAGTCAGCAGGTATGACACGGCGAACGGCAATGGGAACTGCAAACCGGCCTCCAGGATTAGTTCGTTGACAGCGACCATACCCTCGGGAGGTTGGTCGGCACGTTCGTTCTCCGAGGGCACCTACAATGAAACATCAGAAGGGATATGGAATTTCGCCCTCCAGCGACTCAAGTCCTTCCTGGTCACCGAACTACGGATCTGACCGAGGGTCTACGGGGAGCGGTCCGTGGCCCGGAATGACGTCCGCTTCACGGGCTCATAGGGGTGGGCAACCGAGTATGCACCGAAGTCAAACTAAGGATGTGGTCCGGCCAGCCTCTCTATAAGTCCGGCGAATTCCAAAAAGGCCCGGCCAAACACGCTGTTCTGCTCCCAATATATCCTCACCGCCTCATCCTCGTCTACCGGCGAGTCCTTCTGCCCCGCTGCCGCCGACCTCGCCGTGTCGGCCTCGTTGAAGAGCTCTTCAACCTCCGCATGTGCAATCCCCGCACGAATGGCCTAGACGGTTGTCTCCATGTGAAGAACCGTGGAGGTTTCTTCCCGGGCAGGCGAAGTCGCAGCGGCAGAAGAGCTACCAGACTCATACACATTGAATCCTCCTCGAGACATGTTCGAAAAGAAAAGGGGGGAGAGAATTTTTATTCTTACCTAGGAATAAAGTCGATCGGGCGCAAGAAGCTTCAAGGAATTTTAGCAGAGTCTTCGTCTAAAGGCAAGGGCGCATAAAGATCTAAACTTTAGTAGCCCTAGCCCTTTTATAGGTGAGAGCAAGGACCTCTGTGCAAATAGGCGGAATCCCGAGGGCTGAAGTGCAACCGTCGGGAGGGACACATTAAATGCGGCCCTCGAAACCCGCGTACGCGTCGTTTCGAGGGCACGCCAGGCGACAAGTCTGACAAAAAAACCGTCGAACTCCCCCAACGGGAGCGCGACGCGTGTCCCTGTGACGTTTCGAAAGCCCGCCTCCACTTCCCGCTATTTCCAGTGCCTAAGGAGATCGTCCGAATTTGAAACCGGTTCGTCCAGGCGATGATCGTCCTTGTCATAAATAGATGAGCCGCTCGTATGAAACAGGCGATCGCCAGCAATGCCACCTCACCCCACGCCTTCAACATCGGAGCGAGCTGGGGGGCAATTATTGTGCGGCGATTTATACGCCTCGATGACGATCGGCATAATGGTCAGGAGCGAGCTAAAGAAGACAGATGCTGGGCAAGCGCCTAGCGGTCGACGTCCAAGGCGATCGTCTATTGGCATCTGGAGATCGCCTCTAATGGCCGACTGGAGATGATCATCCCATGCCACATATGAATCCGACACCCGTCAAAGTCTTCGAAAACCGAATCTCGGGTGAAGACCCACGTGCAGATCCGCAATAGGCGCCACGGGATAAGGCCTTTTGACCCCAGCCTGTCACCACTTTCACACCTACCGACAGACCCACCGAAAGGTGCAAAGTGGGTCCTCCCGAGACAGCGTCTCAGGACGCGTGCAGACTTCTCATTGGCTCGCACATCTGGCTGCCAGCAGCAGCCGCGGACTTTAAGGAAACAGTCCCACGTGATGGGACGATCGCCCACCTTATTTTAATATAGGAAACGGCGGTCGCCCGCGATGGACAGGGAGGATGATAACACTCATTTTTACACATATTTTTTCACCGATTTTCCGGGTTTTAAAATCCTAAAATGTGTAGAACTGTGTCGTTTATACTCATATTGTGTTTATTGGGCTCGATCACGCTTGGGTACATTTTATTGATTTTACAGGTACTTTATGGACATAAATCAAGCAAGAACGAAGTCTCCAACCCCAATACATATCAAGCAATGCGGAAACGAGAGATCGGGCTTAAAAAGGAGTCAAAACGGTGTCAAAACGAGTCAACACTAGCCCGGCTGTATCAATCGACACGGGCCGTGTCATTATCCCGGCCGTGTCAATCGACATGGTCGGGTTTCACATCCAGCGAGTTTCAGCTTTCCAGACGAGTATGACACGGGCCGTGTCATTTGACACGGTCGTGTCATTTGCTCGGCCGTGTCAATCGACACGGTCGAGTTCCCTGTCCAGCGCGTTTTGGAGTTTTGAGCATACTATGACACGGGTCGTGTCATTTGACACGGGCCGTGTCACTTTTCGGTAGAAAAATCACCTTTTGACATTTTTGCAAGATTTGTGTATGGAAAGTGATATTTTTAGCTTTATAAAAAGAGGATATGGGGCAAGACTTGAAGATATGCTGATTTTGGAGAGATTAGAGAGAGAGAGAGAGAGAGAGAGAGAAACAAAATATTGAGGGGTTTTCATTCCAAAAAGAAGGAGATTTGAAGAAATTCTTGAAGAATACTTCAAGAACATTTGAAGGCTTCAACCGGAATCAATCAAGACACACCACGAGTTTTATCTTCTTCCTATCTTTTATCTATTTTGTTATTTTGTTTAGCATAAACATGATGAATATGATAATTATTAATCTTTCTTTCATTACCATGTCCGGCTAAACTCATTAGATTCCGGGCATGGGAGTACGTTGATTTGCTATGATTTTGAGGGATTGATGATTATTTTTATCTAGTGTGTTTTCTTTATCAAATACTTGGTTTTGATTCATGTTTAGACACTTGATCAATGTTTTCACATGTTAAACTTAATTGCTCATAATTCGAGAGGAGAGGGCATTAATAGGTTTCGAGTATTTGACGTAGTAAATTACGAGATTCAGAAATCGGTGATGAACTATGATAATATCTAATCTTATGAACATTTTGGAGTTAGATAATTTATAATAGACGGAGACGTTGTTATAGGTTGTTTAATCTACGTTTTAATGCATCTCGAGAGAGACTTTAGAATATTGTTGTGATCATCGTTTTAGAAACGCACTTAGAACCTTTTGAAACTAATCCCGACTAAATTTAGTAATCAACGGAAACCTAGCCTTGGAATATACCTTTCTAAACTGTTGCAATTCGCTTCCATTCGGATATTTTCAATCGTTTTAATTTCTTGTGATCATTGTATGTTGTTTCATTAATCATCCATTTTACCGTTCGATCGTCTAGATAAAATCGGGAACACTATAATCTAGTACTCAATACAATAAGAATATTTAGTCTCTGTGGAATACGACCTTGCTCGCCGCTTTCTACATATTCTTCGTACACTTGCGGATTGTTAAAAAATATAGCGAACAAGTTTTTGGCGCCGTTGCCGGGGACTAATTTATTTTTGTTAGTGTTGATATTACGATAAGTGTTTCTAGTCTTACTTTAGACATTTTCTTATTTGTTACTTAACTCATACAATTTCTAATCAGGGAGTGCATGAACACTCGTTCATCTCGAGTGCCTTTAGAAACTTTCATCCCAGAAGTAGAAGCATTTGCCCGAAGAACAAGTGCTACCTCAATGAAACTAAGAAGAGATCTTTTTGAAGACATGGAGAGAGCGGGAGATAACGTGGGAAGGGACAACGAGAACGAGAATGCAATAATCCAAGACAACGAAGGCGGAAGGATTGAAAATCCAACAATTAGGGTGCAATCAATTCGGGATGGATTCCGACCAAAACTAGACCGAAACTTTAGAGGAATCACTCATGTTCCAATCAACGCCCTCAATTTCGAGTTGAAGCCCGCCTTAATTTCAATGGTTCAACAAAATCAATTTGGAGGATTTGCTGTCGAAGATCCACATGCCCATCTCACTCATTTCATGCAAATATGTGATACTATCAAAATGAATGGAGTCTCGGATGATGCCATACGCTTACGATTATTTCCATTCTCTTTGAGGCAGAAAGCAAGAAATTGGCTTGGAACTTTAGCTCCCGGAAGTATAAAGACATGGGAAGAATTGAGCGAATTTGTTCAAAATTTTCCCACCAAACAAGACAATGAAACTAAAAAGTGAGATTACTCAATTTCATCAATTGGACTCCGAACCATTATATGAAGCTTGGGAACGTTTCAAAGATCTACTAAGGCGATGCCCTCGACATGGTCGAAGACCAACAAATGTGTTTCTTCTACAATGGTCTTATGGGGGAAACAAGAAATTTTATTGACGCTTCCACGGGAGGGGCATTGCTAGCAAGAAGCGCTGAAGAAGCGTATGGATTGATCGAAGAAATGGCTATGAATAGCTATCAATAGCCAATGGAAAGATCAAATATTAGAAGGGTGGCTGAGATATCCGATTCGGATCCTATAAAGGCCCTAACCGCGCAAATGACAATGTTAACTACTCAATTGGGGGCTCTAACAAAAGGAGGTGATTCGAAGGGAGCTTCTCAAGAAAGTTCAAGTTCACTACCGTCCGATCCATTAGAGGAGGCACATTACATTAATAATCGGAGTTACAACAATTACCGGAATAATCCACCACCGGGCTCCTACCATCCATCCAATCGAAATCATGAAAATTTTAGCTATGCTAATCCACAAAAATGCTTTACAACCACCGGCCGGATTCAAGGTGTCGAATGGTGAGATAATTGAAGAAACAAAGCCGACATCAAATCTCGAGAATATTCTAGCTACCTTCATGATGGAGACAAAAAGCCGATTTAGTCGAGATGAGGAGAAATTGGACAAAATCGAAGGCCATGTTACTCAATTAGCTACCACCATGGGAGCTCAAATGAAAAATATCAAAACTCAAATTGGACAATTAGCTAAAGTTGTCGGGAGTCAACACCAACGGGGACAATTTCCGAGCAATACCGAAGTGAATCCAAAAGAGTCGTGTCAAGCGATCACCTTAAGAAGTGGAACGAATTATGAAGGGCCAAAGATGCTAAGGGAGGAAGTCAAGGAGAATCAATTCAAAATTGAAAAGGAAAAAGGGAAGCATGATACATCCAAGGGGCCTGAGAAGCCTAAAATATCTCCTAACTCTACTCCTAACGTTCCTCTCCCTTTTCCTCAACGTTTCAAAAAAAGTTAGATGCACAATTCGCAAAGTTTTTAGATATCTTCAAGAAAATTAATATCAATATTCCTTTTGCAGATGCTTTGGAACAAATGCCTAACTACGCCAAATTCTTGAAGGATGTGATGTCAAGAAAAAGAAAGATGTAAGATCATGAGACAGTTAAACTAACCGAAGAATGTAGCGCTATTATCCAACGCAAATTGCCTCAAAAGCTTAAGGATCCCGGAAGCTTTACCGTTCCATGCACTATTGGAAACGTCTCATTCGATAAAGCTTTGTGTGATTTAGGTGCTTCGATTAACCTCATGCCGTTATCTATTTTCAGGAAATTAGGTGTCACAGAAATGAAAGCCACAACGGTTATGCTACAATTGGCGGATCGATCCATAACACATCCCAAGGGAATTGTTGAAGATGTGCTTGTAAAAGTCGACAAATTTATTTTTCTAGCGGATTTTGTTGTCCTTGATATGGAAGAGGATGGAGATTTACCACTTATCCTTGGACGTCCATTTTTAGCAACGGGAAAGGCTCTTATTTATGTTGAAAGGGGAGAATTAACACTACGTGTTAACGATGAGCATGTTCTATTTTCTATATTTAAAGCTATGAAATTTCATGATAATACGGAATATTGCAATGTTATTGACCATATAAGATCGTATGGAAAGAAAAAAAATTTAAACTCATTTTCTTCGGATCCGTTAGAGTTTGCTCTTACGAACTCATGTTTTCCTAGTGACTCAACTTTGGAGTTTGACGATTCTGACTTGTTTGATTATGTTTCTGAATTAAATTCTCTACAGGAAAGAACGCAAATCAATACATTCGATGATTTTGACAAAAGGGAACATGAAGTAGTTGCATAAATCAAGCTGACGAACGACTCGAACGTGTCCAATGACATGGACAAAAATTTGGGGTCCGTTTCATCTCAATCGGATTCATCTCAACCAAGCTTGGATCTTAAAAACCTCCCGGAACACCTCAAGTATGCATTTCTAGATGATAACAAATCCAATCCGGTAATTGTATCCTCTTCACTTTCATCCACTCAACTAGATAAATTGCTTCGTGTATTGAGAGCACATAACTCGGCTATAGGATGGTCTATCTCAGATTTGAAGGGAATTAGTCCTTCCATATGCATGCATAGGATTTTGCTTGAAGAAAATTTTAAACCTAAAGTGCAAAATCAACGAAAACTTAATCCCATAATGAAAGAAGTGGTGAAAAAGGAAGTACTAAAACTTTTTGATGCCGGGATGATATATCCAATTTCCGATAGTGAGTGGGTGAGTCCTACGCAAGTTGTATCAAAAAAGGAGGGATGACCGTAACCAAAGATGAGAAAGATGAATTAATTGCTATGAGAGTAGTTACGGGATGGCGAGTGTGTATAGACTATAGGGCTTTAAATGCGGCTACTCGCAAAGACCACTTTCTCCTTCCCTTCATTGATCAAATGCTTGATAGATTGGCGGGGCATGAATTTTTCTATTTTCTTGATGGATATTCAGGATATAATCAAATTTACATAACACCGGAAGATCAAGAAAAAACGGCTTTTACATGTCCTTATGGAATTTATGCTTATCGTAGAATGCCGTTTGGTTTATGTAATGCTCCATCCACGTTTCAACGTTGTATGATGGCTATCTTTCACGGTTTGATCAAAAATATAATGGAAGTTTTCATGGATGATTTTTCGGTGTTTGGAAATTCTTTTGATCATTGCTTGCATAATCTTACTTTAGTTTTGCAGCGATGTGAAGACACTAATATCGTGTTTAATTAGGAGAAATGCCACTTTATGGTGCAAGAAGGAATTGTCCTAGGCCATCGAGTGTCCACCGTCGGTTTGGAGGTTGATAGGGTAAAAATTGTCGCCATTGAAAAACTTCCCCCACCAAAGAATGAAAAAGCAATTAGGAGTTTTCTTGGACACGCGGGTTTTTATAGGAGATTCATAAAAGACTTTTCAAAAACCACTAAACCTTTGAGTAAATTGCTAGAAAAAGATACCACTTTCATTCTTTCTAACGAATGTTTGCAGGCATTTGAGACTTTAAAGAAGGCATTAGTGAGTGCTCCTATCCTCGTGGTACCGGATTGGTCTCAACCTTTTGAGATCAAGTGTGACGCAAGTGATTATGCGGCCGGAGCTGTGTTGGGACAACGTCGTGAGAAACTCTTTCGGGCTATTTATTACGCAAGCAAAACATTGGACGGGGCCCAACAAAATTACACAACAACGGAGAAAGAAATGCTTGTCGTGGTATTTACTTTTGATAAGTTCCGATCATACTTAATTGGGACAAAGACGATAGTACACACGGATCACGCAGCTATCAAATACTTGTTTGAGAAGAAAGATTCTAAACCTCGCCTAATTCGATGGATTCTTCTTTTATAAGAGTTTGACGTGGAAGTTCGAGACAGAAAAGGTTGTGAAAATGTGGTAGCCGACCACTTATCTCGCCTCGAGTACAAAAAGGAGGAGGAGCCCGAGACCGAAGGGATTAAAGAAGAATTTCCGGACGAGCGGCTTTTTATGGTAGAAGCTAAATTTCCGTGGTTTGCTGACATTGTTAATTTTTTGGTCGCAGGTGTGCTACCCCCAGTTTTATCTCATTATCAAAAGAAGAAATTCCTACATGATATCAAGTTCTATATGTGTGATGATCCACTACTTTTTAAGAGATGTGCCGACATGATCGTAAGGAGATGTGTACCACAAGAGGAATGGGATGAAATTCTTCAACAATGTCATTCATCACCAACCGGAGGACATTTCGGAGCAACACGGACTGCTGCAAAGGTGTTGCAAAGCGGATTTTATTGGCCTACGTTATATAAAGATTGTTATCTCTTCATTCAGCAATGCGATAGATACCAAAGAGTAGGAAATATTTCAAGACGTCATGAGATGCCCCGAACCAACGTAATTGAGGTTGAACTATTTGACGTTTGGGGTATCGACTTCATGGGTCCATTCTCATCATCATTCGGAAATAAATACATTCTACTAGCGGCCGAGTACGTATCTCGATGGGTCGAGGCAATTTCTTCTCCAACAAATGATGCTCAAGTAGTAATGAAATTTTTAAAGAAGAACATCTTCTGCCGATTCGGAACTCCAAGAGCATTAATCAGTGATTGGGGATCGCATTTTGTCAACAAAATCCTGAATAAACTCCTTCAGAAATATGGGGTCCGATCAAAGAAATCATTGGCCTATCATCCACAAGCAAATGGACAAGCCGAAGCGGCCAACAAAGAGATTAAGCTAATCTTGGAGAAGACGGTGAGTACCTCTCGGAAAGATTGATCATCCAAGCTCGATGATGCACTTTGGGCTTATCGTACGGCCTATAAAACTCCTTTGGGAACATCTCCCTATCAACTCATTTTTGGGAAATCATGTCACCTACCTTTGGAATTAGAGCATAGAGCGATGTGGGCGGTGAAAAGAATAAACTTGGATTTTGAGGCCGCCGGAAAGAAAAGATTGCTAGAGCTAAATGAATTGGAAGAATTCCGGGATGAATGCTACGAAAACTCTCGAATCTACAAAGAGAGGTTTAAAACATGGCACGATAAGATGATCGTTAAACGTGAATTTATGCCGGGACAACAAGTACTTCTCTATAATTCAAGACTAAAATTGTTCCCCGGAAAATTGAAATCAAGATGGTCGGGTCCATTCGTGATCAAGAAAGTACTTCCACCCGGAATAGTCGAGCTCATGAGCAGAGACGGAGAGCTATTTAAAGTTAACGGACAACGAGTCAAACACTACTATCATCCCAATCAAAAGGAAGTCGTATCCGTAATAACTTTGATCGAGCCATAAAAAAACTTCCAGTTAAAGACGTCTGGCTGAAGACGTTATACTTAGCTCTAATTGGGAGGCAACCCAATAGTTTTTATTTTCATGTTTTGATCTTTTTTGCATTTTTTTGTATTTTTTTTCTTGTTGTATAACTAACCGGTTCAATTTTTGGTGTTCAAATCGCAGGAAAATTACATCGAGGACAAAACTGCACTTTCTGGGGTAGTACGGCACGGGCCGTGTCATTTGACATGGTCGGGTCGTGCAGGCAGACAAAATTTCACTTTCTGTGCAGGTATGACACGGGCCGTGTCATTTGACACGGTCGGGTCTGGGATCCAGCCGATTTTGCTGTTCCACGCTAGTATGACACGGGCCGTGTCACCTGACACGGTCGAGTCAGGTACCTAGATCAAATTTCACTTTCTGGAGTAGTACGTCACGGGCCGTGTCATTTGACACGGCCGGGTCGGGTGGACAGCAGCATTTTTAACAAAAGAGGCAGGTATGACACGGACCGTGTCAATCGACACGGGCCGTGTCGGTCGGGGGGTATAAAAACACAGTACAGCCGACTTCAGCTTCATCTTCTTCCACAAATTTTCCTCTTCCCCCAAATCATAAACCCTAGCCCCGAATCCCATTAAATCCGGCAAAATCAGGCAAAAACCGTGTCAAATCTCACATAATAACATAGTGTTCATCATTATTCCACAATCCTAAAGCTTCAAAGGGTACGAATCGGACGAATTCATCCAGGTTTGGGCCGCGATTTTTTCTAAATTTTTCTTCAATTTTCACTCCGAATTCTAGGTATGATTCACGATTTTTGGATAGTTTAATTCTTCATTGCATTGAGATTATGTGGAGTATGATTTATTGAGCAATTTAGGGTTCTTAAATGGATTTTTTTCATGAGTAAAAATAAGTTGAAATTTTGTTGGTGATTATCATGAATTACATGTTGGATATATATGATTGAGAGATGTTATTACATGTTTGGGATATTACTTATGCAATTGGCGTTGAAATTTACGGTTGGGGTATTTTTGAAGAAAACGCTTATTTTTGGGAAAAATGTGTAATTTGTAAGAAGTTTGGGGGTGCATTTATTATCGAAAAAATAGTGATTCTGAGCTTGTGCGAACAAATGATAATCTAGGAATCTCTTGCAGGAAAATAGCCAGGGGACGAGGACGAGGAAATACCCAACAGGGACGGGGCACAGCTCAAAGGGGACGTGGAAGACCCACAACAGAAATCAAACAACCGGATAGAATACCTACTCAAGGGGCTGTCGAGACGCCCGAGACGTATGGAATTGAACTTCCACCGAGTCGCCTAGCACGATGGGAGACATTGGGGCAGAAAAAAATGCTCCCCACTCGATGGCCGGACGACGAGTGCATGACGGCAATGGGGATAAGAGACGATGTCATGAGGCTACTTGCACGAATAAGTTGGACGACGTTAATGACCCAACATTGGCCCACCTACCGCTGCCTCACGTTGGAATTCCTTAGCACACTCTCCGTTAAAAGAGACCCGATTTCGCATGAGCCGACCGCCTTGGAATTCCGGCTAAACAACAAAAACGAAAAATTTGGTCCTGGTGAGTTGGATGCTATATATGACGCTCGAAGGCACGGAGAATACCGAATTAATCGATTCGAATGTGAGACTTACTGGAGGGCAATGGTTGAATATCCGGGGAGCGATGCAAATCCCTACATCCCAAAGTCGGCAAAAGGATCATCTCTTCGTAATCCTATCCTCCGCTATTTACACAAGGTCATTGCGAGCACTATCTTCGGCCGGAAAGAAACGGGGCCAATTACTCAACGAGAGCTTTATGTTTTATCACATATACTCGACGGAACAAATCCAGCAACCGGCGCTATTATCATGGATCACTTTGAAGACGTTGCCACTAAACCGAGAGGGGAGATTTGGATAGGGGGCTTAATTACCCCTATCGCACTTCATCTTGACGTACCTCTAGAAAACCAAACTCCCCTCCCGGGAAATATGCTTTTATCTGTCAAAGTCATGAAGTTGATGAATATTCTCGACTACGACTCTCGAGTTATTTTCCTCCAGAATGACGGCGATCACTTCCTACTCCCGAATACAACTTTGACAACTATTTCCAGTATTCGGGACTTAGGAAATCTACAAATGGCCACGGCAGCGCACAAATTGGCGCGGGAGGCAGCTGGATTAATCTCTCCTAGTGAAAGATATGTTGCTCGGAATGTCCATCCTAGGCGTACGGAATTTGAGGATAGAGACGAGAGGATGCGAGAAGAAGAGAGAGAGGAAAGAATGGAGGAAGAATTCGCCTATGAGAGAGGCCCTGAAGACGAAAGAGAAACGGAGGAGGAAGAAGAGAGAAAGAGAGAATGGCCCGAGACGTCGAGACAGGCCGAATCAAGACATGCCACATCTCGTTCATTGCTGAGAGAAGAGTTCGAGGCTTTCCGAGAGGAGAGCAGTCAAAGACAAGACGAGATGCTGGCAATTTTACGACGAATGGAAGATTGACATGTTCAACAAGGTCATTTTCCTCCGCCAAATCAGTAGGACCGGTTGTAAGTATTTCTTGACCCAAAGTTTTTTATTGTTTAAATACTATACCCCCTTCGTGTGTATACTCTTTAATTCAAGTTTGGGGGAGATATTGGGTCAAGAAATACCTACTTTGTTTGCTTTTTTTATTCTGTTTTTTTGGATTTTGGTTTGGATTGTGGTGTGATTTTGATTTACGTTTTGGTTTGAATTTTTTTTGGTGTGTTTTATTTTGGTGTGTTTTATTTCGAACTTGGTGTGTTTTGATGATGATGAACTTAGATGAAACTCGAAAGAATGAACTCTTGTCTTCGATGTCTCGGGATTTATTTTGTTATTTTGATATGCAAATCGAGGATAATTTGTAGGGAAAAAATTTTAGAATAATCAAAAGGGTGTGAAATTGAATAAATAGTTTAATCTCTTGGAAATATGAACAAATCTAGCTTGTGAGCTTTTGAGCCTTCGTGCATCATTAAATATGCAAGTTTCATTGTCGAGTGTACCATTCATGTTTTTAAGACTCTAGAACTTGCCCTGGTATCTTATTCGAAACTACAAGTGTGTTTGCAAATTAGTGAAAATGATTTTAGGCGATTTTTATTGGCAACCCTTCAAACCTTTTGGCCAACCCGAAAAATTTATTTCCCTAGTTAGCCCGATTGAGCTTAAAGCCTATTTCTTGTTAGCCACATTTTGAGCTTTCCGTTCCATTATAAACTTTTGTCCCTATACTTGAGCTATTTAGAACAAATTGGCAAAAGAATGAAAAGATGTGTGGAAGCGATCGGGAAGATTGTTGGTTCAAAATGCAATGATTTATCAAAATAAATTTGAAGGAAGATTGGTGTGATCTAATGATGATGTTGTCCACCACATGAATACATAAAAAGAAAAAAAAATCGTGGACACAAAAGAAATGAGATGTATTGGAGCGATAAGGAGGAATAAAGTTGTGATTCTCACTTTCAAAAGCGCTTAGTGCGATTTTATTGAAATCAAGGGGTTGAAGGAAGCAAATTCCAAGGGATGATTGAGCTTCTAATTGAGCGAAGTGATTATAAAGATGATGTTCTAATTTGCTCAAGTCAAGTCACTTTAAGCCATACTTATCCTACCCCGACCAAAAAGCCTACATTACAACCGATAAAGACCTTTTTGATTCACCAAATTTGCATGCACAACTAAGTGGTAGAGATGTAGACGATTGGCAAGCCTATGGGGATTCTTATTTCATTGAATGAGTTTTGAGCATCAATTATCCCATTATACACTTTGAGAGTGAGGGAATACACTTGACCGGCGAGGTTCGTATTATTCAAGTGTTAGCTATGATGTTAAGAAAGCACCCCCGAGATTTGAATACTTTATAGAACTCAACTTATTTATTTCTTGAGGTGTATTGATGAATTTTCAAAATGATCCTTTGAGGTATGTTGAGGGACGAGTTCCCTTGTGAGTGGTTATTTTAAAGTGCATTGCTCGGGATGATCAACGTTCAAGTTTGGGAGATTTTGATAACACTCATTTTTACACATATTTTTGCACCGATTTTTCGGGTTTTAAAATCCTAAAATGTGTAGAACTATGTCGTTTATACTCATATTGTGTTTATTGGACTCGATCATGCTTGGGTACGTTTTATTGATTTTACAGGTACTTTATGGACATAAATCAAGCAAGAACGAAGTCTCCAACCCCAATACATATCAAACAATACGGAAACGAGAGATCGGGCTTAAAAAGGAGTCAAAACGGTGTCAAAACGAGTCAACACTAGCCCAGCCGTATCAATCGACACGGGCCGTGTCATTATCCCGGCCGTGTCAATCGACACGGTCGGGTTTCACATCCAGCGAGTTTCAGCTTTCCAGACGAGTATGACACGGGTCGTGTCATTTGACACGGTCGTGTCATTTGCTCGGTCGTGCCAATCGACACGGTCGAGTTCCCTGTCCAGCGCGTTTTGGAGTTTTGAGCATATTATGACACGGGCCGTGTCATTTGACACGGGCCGTGTCACTTTTCGGTGGAAAAATCACCTTTTGACATTTTTGCAAGATTTGTGTATGGGAAGTGATATTTTTAGCTTTATAAAAAGAGGATATGGGGCAAGACTTGAAGATATGCTGATTTTGGAGAGATTAGAGAGAGAAAAACAAAAGATTGAAGGGTTTTCATTCCAAAAAGAAGGAGATTTGAAGAAATTCTTGAAGAACACTTCAAGAACATTTGAAGGCTTCAACCGGAATCAATCAAGACACACCACGAGTTTTATCTTCTTCCTATCTTTTATCTATTTTGTTATTTTGTTTAGCATAAACATGATGAATATGATAATTATTAATCTTTCTTTCATTACCATGTCCGGCTAAACTCATTAGATTCCGGGCATGGGAGTACGTTGATTTGCTATGATTTTGAGGGATTGATGATTATTTTTATCTAGTGTGTTTTCTTTATCAAATACTTGGTTTTGATTCATGTTTAGACACTTGATCAATGTTTTTACATGTAAAACTTAATTGCTCATAATTCGAGAGGAGAGGGCATTAATAGGTTTCGAGTATTTAACGTAGTAATTACGAGATTGAGAAATCGGTGATGAGCTATGATAATATCTAATCTTATGAACATTTTGGAGTTAGATAATTTATAATAGACGGAGATGTTGTTATAGGTTGTTTAATCTACGTTTTAATGCATCTCAAGAGAGACTTTAGAATATTGTTGTGATCATCGTTTTAGAAACGCACTTCCCGACTAAATTTAGTAATCAACGGAAACGTAGCCTTGGAATCTACCTTTCTAAACTCTTGCAATTCGCTTCCATTCGGATATTTTCAATCGTTTTAATTTATTGTGATCATTGTATGTTATTTCATTAATCATCCATTTTACCTTTCGATCGTCTAGATAAAATCGGGAACACTATAATCTAGTACTCAACACAATAAGAATATTTAGTCTCTCTGGAATACGACCTTGCGCGCCGCTTTCTACATATTCTCCGTACACTTGTGGATTGTTTAAAAATATAGCGAACAGAGGACCTAGCGACCTCTTCTCCTATAAATAGAAGGCCTCCAGCAGCGGCCAAAGGACGGTAAAATTGATTCACGAAAACACAGATAGTGTGAAATACATTAATATAAGAACAATACAGAGAACTCTCTATCTTTGTAACAAGAACTCACAGAGCTTCAACTCTGGTTCTTCCGGCAATCTTCAGCACTCGATAGCTAAGATAACTAGAGTCTTTACACTCATTGTAATTGTACTCTAACATTAATATCTGTCCTCGCTAGTATTCATATTAATAACACCTCGCGAGAGCATTCAAGCCCAGGACTAACAACCCCGGCAAATCTTATGTTATTTACTTCCTCACGGATGTGCTCTCGCAATTTGTTTGTTACTCGTCCATTCCAGCATATCATCTTCGGATAATATTTTGGGTAACAACAGCAATTATAACACTCCACCTTCCATCTTCCAGCTTTTGATTTCTCCTTGGATTCTCCTTATAGTTTTTCTTGTATTTGGAGTAATTCTTTCTGAAGTTGCTGAACCTTTGCATTATGAACGCCATTTCTTCCTCAAAATCTAGGGGATTTGGAGGCTTGACTTCAGATAAGCTCTTGGCGGGGGACTCAGCTTCAAACGCTATTCCCTTCTCTGCAGGCTCGGTTGATGATGAACTTGGAAGCTCAAACTCATAATCCTTTAGATCAGAGAACAGCTCTTGGATCTTTATTTTGTTAAGATCCTTGGATTCTCTCATGGCCACTGCCTTCATATTCCATTCTTGGTTGAGAGATCTTAGAACCTTCAATGCTATCTCCCTGTTGCCATATGTTTTTTCCAGAGAGTTAATTTCATTAATAATCTTTGTGAATCTTGTGTCTACTTGGTCGATAGACTCTCCATTCTTCATTTTGAAGTTGTCAAATAGCGATTGACAGCTTATTCTCTTTTATTAGCTCAGTTCCTTCGCACATCACAGCTAGAGTGTCCCATATTTCTTTTGCATTCTTGCAATTCTTGATCTTGACCATTGTTGATTCGTCAAGAGTTTGGTACAGCACGTCTCTGGCCCGGTTGTCAAGGTTGGCCAGCTTTCTTTCTTCAATGGTCAGATCCGTCCTCTTCTTTGGAATCTTTTCTGGCTTCCCGACTGCAATCTCCTCAGGAGTGTTGTCCTTCTCGAATATGAAAGGACCATCTTCGATAATGCACCACATGTCATCATGGATAGAAGATAAGTGTGCCTGCATCCTTATCTTCCAAAGATCATACTCGTCAACTGAAAACACAGGTAATCTAGAATACATGTGTTCCATTTCTAAAATGAGCTTAAAATATATCCTCGATATATGGATCTGGTTCTTGAAATTTTGAACCAACTCCAGGAATAAATCTAGAGGGGGGTGAATAGACTTATTGAAACTCTTTTCCACAAAGGATGAGTTTCTCAGCTGATGATACAGATGACTTAGAGTCGTCAATGTAAGTGCGGAAGTCAGCTAATGACGAATACAGAAATAATCAATGGAACACTCAAGTATGAATGCAACAGTTAAGTATGATGCTAAAAACAATAAAGTACGTAGGCAATTTATAGTGGTCTCAGAGGTGGAGTAATCCTCTACTAATCCACTTTCTCCAAACCAGTTGGAGATGAATCCACTATAATTCTCAACCAGTGATAAATATTACAGTGATTCTACAACTTAGCTACAACAACTTCCAACCAGTGGAAATCCTGTCGTTGCAACTCCTTTCTGACTGCCTAACACCACTTGATTCTTCAAATCCTTGGATGCCTATCAGTCGCGAAACTTCAACCAGTGAAGTACCCCTTACTCAGGTTTCAAGACAAGAGTGTTTTGTCTTCTCCAACTAAAGAGCTTTCTTCGTGTATGAACTTAGAGTACTGCTCTTTCACGATTCTATAGTTTTTTGATTGCTTTTAGTTGCTTTTGATTGCTTGAGAGTGTTGTTCGCATCGTACTGCTCAACTTCAAATCTTCAGATATATATAGGTGTTGATCCTTGATCATTTCTTCATAGCCATTGCAAATCTGTAACAAATCCGTCTGTTGGAGAAATAGACTTCTTTGTTTTTCTTTCTGAACGTTGCAAGGCTGGATTTCCATATTTTAATCCAATTTCGACCGTTGTGAAGACTTCATTGTGATGGCGCCAAATCTTTTGAATATAATATGCTTAAAGTCTCCAGTGGTGGGTCTGAATGATTTATTTAAATCATATCCTTTCCGAAAATCTCTCTAATCTGTCTCTAATCGCCCGCATATAACTTTCCGTAAATATTGACTATTCAACGCATACTGACGTGGACTGGAGTACTTGGCTGATCACTTAACTGATCTTTCTATGGTCAACTAGTCTGATGTGCAGTCAACCTTCTCTGATGTCGACTTCTCTGATGTGCCGACTTGTCTGTAGTCTTCTGACCTGATTGAACCTGACTGATCTGATGGTCAGACTTCAGATGGCTTGACTTTTCTTCTCGACTGCAGTCTGGTCCAACTTCGCTGATTAAATTGTTTGACTAGAACTTCTCTGATAAGGGTTGTCTGATACAGCTCACCTATGGTCAACCTTGTCTGATCAGTTGAGTTGACCAAGACTCGGGTGATAGATACTTATCTGTTCTTAGCCGATTTTTAAAGCCTAACTTATATGGCCTATAGAAGATACTCATTTGGCTCTTCTTTATATTTTGCCAAGTATCTAACTTAACACAATTTGGCCTATGGAAGATACTCATTTGGTTCTTCCTTACATTTTGCCAAGTAATAAACATACATTTGAATATATAAAGATGACATCATCAAAATCTAATAAGTATTCCTAACAATAACAAATTTAGTATTATTTGGTAAAATAATACATGCTCTTATGGAGCCTTCAATGATGTTTGATGCACCTGATATGGTATTAACATTATCTTCTGCTAATGTTAATTTGAGAAAGTATTTCTTATCTTGGAGAATGGTGTGCGTAGTTGCACTATCAGCTAGACAAATATCACAAGCATCTATTTGGAATTTCTGTAATAATATAAAGGAACTTTTTAAAATTAGATTTATTTATTATGAAATAACCATTCCAAAAATAACTAGTTCAAAAGCAAATCATCATATTGAAAACAATTCCCAAGCAAAGAAAGTAACAAAGCAACAATTCTCAAACTAATCCATGTCGTCTAACACACCATCCCCAATCAAGTGATCAATATCTCCTTTTGGATGAGCAAAGAAATCAGAGACATCCAAGTGAGTCGTATCAAGTGGACCGTCATAACCAAGAACATTAGTTTCAGTCTTTTCTTTTCCCTTGATTAATTTCTGATAAAGGTCCATGAAGTGTTTTGCCGAACGACAGGTACGTGACCAGTGCCCAGTCATGCCACATCTATGGCATTTTTTTCTCTTTTGGATGGGTTACTATCATTGGATGCTTTGTGCCTTTTGTTGTTGGATATTTCGCTATGTGTTGTGCCACGTCCAAAACCACATCCACATCCATATCCACGGCCATGTCCACGCTTGTATCCGCAGCCATGTCCACGCTTATTTCCATGATTGAATGTAGCATGGCTTCAGGCAATGCTACGGAACCAGTGGGTCGTAATTCGTGGTTTTGTACGAGCAACTCATTATTTTTGCTCAGCGACCAATAAACAAGATATGAGTTCAGAGTATTTTTTGAAACCACGCTCTCGATATTGCTGTTGCAAGATCATATTTAAAGCTTTGAACGTGGAGAATGTTTTCTCAAGCATATCTTCATCAGTTATTTTTTCACCACAAAGCTTCAAAGTAGAGCTGATTCTGGACAATTCTGAATTATAGACACTCTCGCTTTTAAAATCTTGCAAGAAAAGACGTATCCATTCGTGTCGGGATCTAGGGAGGACTACAGTCCTCTGATGATCAAACCTCTCTTGTAAACTTTTCCATAACTCAGTTGTATCTTTGACGGTGAGGTACTCAACTTTTAAATCATCATGGAGATGATGACGAAGGAATATTAGTGCCTTGACACGATCCTGCTGGGATTCTTTATTTCCTTCTTTTTTGTCTCACCCAGACCCTTTGAGATCAAGTGGATATCGGCGTCAAGAATCCATGATCAATAGTTCTTGACAGATATATCAAGTGCAACAAACTCAAACTTGGTGATATTGCCATATGTAAATCTACATAGTAAAAATAAAACAAGTCATTTTTAATATTACATAAAATTAAAATTTTCTTGAGGGATAAATATTGTGCCATATATCACATTTGTATTTAAAATTTATGCCACTTCAAGAGCATAATAATTTATGATATTATCTTGTATCAATATTCTTCAGGAATATTGTATTATCATGGGAGATTTAATACGAATATGACTTGTTCTTTTAGAACAAGTATATTTGTCAATAATATTGCAATTAATTGTGCTACTCCTGGAGCAATAATTTTAAGAAATAAAATACACGATAATAAAATAGTACAAAATGGAATCAATCAAAACAAAGTGCTTCTTCAAGATCCCTTACAATATTGTTCAGGAATATTGTTCTGTGTTCTTCATCAGGAATTTACACAATTTTTTTTTAGATCTCGTAGTATTCTTCAGGAACACATCATATTCAACTAGAATATGACGAGATAGAATTGTGTTTCTTCAAGAACTATAACAAATTATTTATCTTAATAATCTTCTAAATTATTAAGAATTGTTGGATCGTGTTTCTTCGAGAAACCACGATAAATATAATTTGATACCTTGTTTCTACATCATCATATATAATATTTATATATGATGGTAGGAATCAAGATAATAGATAGATAGATAGATAGATATTCAACAACAAGATATGTAATCTTTAAATAATCAAACTGATGGGTATGGGTGCACCCATGTTTTTTTTTTCTTAATATCATAAGAAGTAAAAGATAGATAGGTAATCAAAGTTGATCTTTGTGTAGGTGGAATAATATAAATATGCTATAAACACTCTTTGTAAAAGTCAATTACTGGGCAATTCACAGCAACAAATAACAGTATGTTTTTTTGGAGAAGAAAACAAACCGTGAAATAAAACACAAAGAAGAGAAAAGAAAAGCAGAAAGCAATTCTACCTTGAAGAGACGCGGATTTATGATAATTAGATTAATTAATAGAATAATCGTGCTGATAACGTGTTATGAACTTGAGAAAAAAGAGGAAAATAAAGGAGAAGAAGAATGATGTGTGTATTCTTGTGAGGGCCGAACGTCTTTATTTATAGTTACGCATCTAGGGTTTTTGGGGTATAAAGGTCATTCATACATTAATTAATATATATATATATATATATATAGAGAGAGAGAGAGAGAGAGAGATATTTAGGATCAAATGAGAATGGTTCTTATCCTACGAATTGCGAATATGCATGAGTTTTCCACTAATTATGCATGAAATATATGCATTTAGTGCATCAAAATTGCAATGCATTAAAATATGCATTATATGCATCAAAATATCGATGCATTGAAATAATGCATTATATGCATCAAATTTTTGTGAGAATAAATCTAGGCCATCCATTTATCAAGATCTATGTATGAAATTCATTCTTATTTCTTAACTTAAATTTCATTCTCATCTAAACTCACCCATATATATATATATATATATATATATATATATATATATGAAACTTTTCTCACCCGTGGTACACCAAGAAGAAGGATTATGAACAGTGTATAGTGCAACAGTAGTAAAACTAGATATATACTACAATAATGTAGAAAATAGGAAAGATTGTGTTTAGCATTAGCTTATAAGCTTTAGGATCTTATTTGACTATTGATTAAGAAAAGCTTGTTTCGTAAACGACTAACTTCTCAAATCAGCTAGCTATAAGCTAGCTGATTGATAAGCTAATTTTTCAAGCTTATGAAAAAAATAAACTAGTTTCTCATCTTTATATATTCCATATATGTCTGGGACCTAAATAAAAATACAGGGTATTTTATATAAATACCCTCTAAGTAATTGACATATTACAAATAAACCCACCATCTGTTAACTTTTCGAGTTTAGATCCCCTGCCGTTATAAAATTTTTCAAAACACTCCCCTGCTGTTAACTATTTAATTTTCAGTAAAAAAATATTAATTATGATGTCATAATCCCAAGGGGTCTAAATATAAATTTTTAATTACAATTTTTTTAAAAAAAGAAAAAAATAATAACAATTTGAGTGAGATTTTTATGGATTCTTTTATTTTATTTTATAACAATTATTTTTATAATATAATGAGAAATTTTATGTAATTTTATAAAAAAAAAACAGCTAGCTTATCAACTAATTTTCTAAACATGTACATTAAAATCAGCTAATTAATCAGCTACATAATCAGCTAGATTATCAGCTATCAGCTAACTTATGAGCTACCAGCTAGATTCAACATAACCGAAATCTGAAAGAGTTTGGAGTAATTGTTGGAGAACCTTTTGTTGGGTTTTCTATGCATCGAATACAAAATAATCGGAGTAAAAACGCAGCGGAACAATAAACGTGAAAACCCAATTTAGGAACGTGAAAACCCAATTTAGGATCTCATGCAGTAATTTAATTGTTTAAATAAAGAGTTAATCGAATTACCTTAATCCGATTGTACAATTCTAGATCCGGACTAGAAGCAGATGAATATCTCCTTCCTCTTTTGGTGATCCACACACGAACAATTCCACAAACTGGATTGCTATATCCTTAAGAATAATATTGATAAATAGTACAACACAAGTTCCTTACTAGAAGGATTGTATTATTGATCAAGATCAACTAAGGGAAGAGGGTTAGACGACCGACTTCGTTCTCCTACAATATGAGGAAGAGGTCGACTTTTTCTTCTTCTTGGAGAGGGAGGCGATTTTTTTGAGTTCTTATGACAACTCCTTGTCATGGATCTCTTATTTATACTAAGTAATCCCTAGATTCAATAATCTAGTATATGCTTAGTTGCCCCTCAACTTATTAAATAATACAATATATATAATATCCAATATTATATATATTACTTATTATTTAACCTCCTTATAAATATAATATCCAATATTATATTTATTATTCCCAGTTGATATTTATTCCTACTTGTCTATAATTGTCGTACGTGCGACCCAAAAGGCTTATATTATGTTGGCAATTATTTAATACCTTATTAAATAATAAATCATAAGCGGCCTCTAGCAAGACATTATGATTACCCAAATAATATAAGTTAATAGTCCATTAAACCTTTTAACGTGTCAAATACCTTTGTCACGCGATATCATATTTGAACTAAGTCATGGAGTATGTCATACTTATTTATGTTCAAATGCTTTCTCGATCTTGAGTAGACTGATTGAATCAAATGACTCTTCATTTGAGCATGTCCATGCATTTCCTTCAGTCCTACTTATCGAGGGGCCCAGCAGATATCTCTCTCACTTAAGAGAGGGTCAAATCCCCATCTTGATTATTCATTGCCCTCTACATGACTCCCACTAATCCCGATCGCTAACCTTTATGATCACCATGTTTCAAATGACGTTGGATTACGTCAAGGCATAGCAGTTATCATGTTGGACTCTATGATAATCTCAGGTTCAAGGATTTATTGACATACTATTATATTGAGATTCACTTATGACACTTCCATGCAGTGATCTCAATGCGGGTCGGTCCAGTATTAGTTCTCCAACCAATACCCATAAAATTGATCCGTACCATACGCATAATCATCCGATGATTATCAATCAAACTTATACTAGTATATTAATCACTTGAGTCTCTACTCAACGCGATTTTACTAGGGACATTTGAATAATCTTATTATTCGTGAATAACTATTATTCGATTATTATAATATTAAAACATGCACACATTATAATAATCAACGAGAAATAAATGATATCAAATAACTTTATTTAAATGTGACAGTTACAAATCTAGGCACATCGAATGTCCTAGGGCACTATTCCCAACAATCTCCCACTTGCACTAGGACCATTCATTGATGACTTTTAGTCCTATCGCTCTAGCATGCTCAACATGCTTTCCTTGTGAGAGAGGCTTGGTAAGTGGATCTGCAACATTCTCTTCCGTTGCTACTTTGCATATTGTAATATCTCCTCATCTGACGATCTCTCTGACTAAGTGATATTTTCTGAGTATATGTTTGGAATTATGATGGGACCTAGGCTCTTTAGCTTGTGCAATAGCACCATTATTGTCACAATAAAAGCTTATGGAATCCTAGATGGTCGGCACCACTCCTAGTTCGGTAATGAACTTCTTGATTAATACGGCTTCCTTAGGTGCATCCGACGCTGCCAGGTACTCAGCTTCTATAACAGAATCAGCAACCGTGCTCTGCTTGGAACTCTTCCAACTCACAGCACCTCCATTCAATACAAACACATAACCAGTTTGCGATTTGAAATCGTCTCTGTCGGTTTAGACTCATTTCCCACCCCTCCATAAACTAGGAAATCATTCTTAGTTCTTCTCAAGTACTTTAGGATGGTTTTCACTGCTGTCCAGTGACTTTCACCTGGATTCGATTGGTATCGACTTGTCATACTAAGGGCAAATGATACATCTGGTCGAGTACAAATCATGGCATACATGATCGATCCAATAGCCGAAGCGTATGGTATCTTTCTCATGCGGGCTCGCTCATCAGGAGTCTTAGGGCTCTGAGTCTCACTCAGATGAATGCCATGTGACATTGGCAATTGTCCTCTCTTGGAGTCTTGCATATTGAACCTCTTCAATATTTTATTAATTTATGTACTTTGACTCAGACCAATCAATCTCTTTGATCTATCTCTATAGATCTTTATCCCAAGAATGTAAGCAGCTTCTCCTAAGTCTTTCATTGTAAAACAACTTCCCAACCAAGTCCTGACTGTCTGCAAGGTGGGAATGTCATTTCCAATGAGTAATATGTCATCTACATATAAGACTAAGAAAACAACTATTCTCCCACTAACCTTCTTGTATACACAAGGTTCATCTTCATTTTGAATGAACCCAAACTCTTTGACAGTTTCATCAAAACGAAAATTCCAGCTCCGAGAAGCCTGCTTCAACCCATAAATAGATCTTTGAAGCTTGCAAACCTTTTTAGAATTTTCTGGATGAACAAAACCTTCAGGTTGTGTCATGTACACATCCTCGAGTAAGTTTCCATTAAGGAATGCTGTTTTGACATCCATTTTCCATATTTCATAATCATAGTATACGGCAATGGCAAATAAAATTCTAATTGATTTAAGCATGACTACTGGCGAAAAGGTCTCATCATAGTCAACACCATGAATCTGTCTATAACCTTTTGCCACTAGTATAACCTTATAGGCTTGCAGATTATCATCCATGGCTTTCTTCTTTTTATAGACCCATTTGCACCCAATGGTTTTAACACCCTCAGGTGGATCTATCAAGTTCCAAACTTGATTGTCATACATGGATTGCATCTCAGACTTTATGGCTTCTAGCCATTCCTCGGACTCGTCCCAGGCGGCTTCCAGATAGGTACTAGGCTCATCATCTATGAGCGATGCATCATCATCCTCTGTTACGAGATAACCATATCTCTCAGGTTCATGTCGCATCCTATCAGATTTGCGTGGGACTTGTGTACTTTGAACGGGCTCTTCAACTGATTGTTGAGCTTGTTCGATTTCCATCGGTGAAGCGATGTCTTCTTGTGGTTCTCGAGTTTCCTCGAGAATTACTCTTCTCCCACTGTTTCTTTTGGAAATAAATTCCCTTTCTAAGAATACAGCATTTCGAGCAACAAACATTTTGTTCTCTGCGGGCTTATAAAAGTAATATCCTTTAGTTTCCTTAGGATATCCCACAAATAAACATCTTTCAGATCTGGCTGCCAGTTTGTCAAACACTTGGCACCTTACGAACGCTTCGCAACCCCAGATCTTTAGAAAAGACAAGTTTGGTCTTTTACCAGTCCATTTCTCAAATGGTGTCTTTTCAACTGTTTTAGATGGAACACGGTTAAGGGTGAATGCTGTTGTTTCTAAGGCGTGGCCCCAAAATGATAATGGAAGCTCTGTTCGGCTCATCATGGATCGAACCATATCTAATAAAGTTCGATTCCTCCTCTCGGACACTCCGTTATGCTGAGGTGTTCCGGGAGGAGTAAGTTGTGAAACAATTCCACAACTCCTAAGATGATCATCGAACTCTTGGCTCAAGTATTCGCCACCTCGATCCGATCAAAGGGCTTTAATTTTCTTGCCAAGTTGATTCTGTACTTCATTCTGGAATATTTTGAACATTTCAAAAGATTCATGTTTATACTTCATAAGATAAACATATCCATATCGGCTAAAATCATCGGTGAATGTAATGAAGTATTGGTATCCGCCTATGGCATGAGTGCTAAGAGGTCCGCATACATCAGTATGTATTAGGCCTAACAGATCACTAGCCCTTTCTCCATGACCGGTGAAAGGATTCTTCGTCATCTTGCCCAATAAACAAGATTCGCATGTCCCATATGATTCATAGTCAAAAGAGTCTAAAAGTCCATCATTATGGAGTTTAAAAATGCGTTTATCGTTTATGTGACCAAGTCGACAATGCCATAAGTAAGTCGGATTAGAATCATTGAGCTTAGGTTTCTTGGATGCAATGTTATAGACTTCCAAAGTGTCGGACTCATCTAGATCAATATTGTAAAGGCCAGTATATAACTTTGCAGTACCATAAAGCAAGTCATCAAAGAAAATACGAATGATCTTATTCTTAATAAGAAAACTGTAACCTTCACAATCTAATGTAGAGACTGAAATAATATTCCTATTCATAGCAGGAACATAATAGCAATTGTTCAAAACTAACAAAAGCCCATTGGGTAAAACTAGATCATAAGTTCCTACGGCTAGTGCAGCAACTCTTGCTCCATTGCCGACTCTTAGATCCACTCCCCTTTCTTGATTCTCTCGCTTCTCAACCCCGCAAATTTGTACAAATGTGAGATCCACATCCAGTATCTAATACCCCGGAGTTAGAGGTAGATAAGTTAACTTCTATAACAAATATACCTGTGGCAGTCTCACTGCCCTTGGTACGCTTTAGCTCTTCCAAGTAAATCTTGCAATTTCTTTTCCAGTGTCCTGGTTTATTGCAATGATGGCAATTTCCATCTTTGGGAGCTTTAGCCTTGAAACCCGTCCTAGTAGGGTCTTTAGATTTGGCAACTTTTGCCTTACCCTTGCCCTTGCCTTTGTTCTTAAAGGATTTCCCTTTGCTGAACATCAACACATGGCTTGGTTTCTTCTTAATATTCTGCTCAGCCGTTTTAAGCATCCCATGTAGCTCAGCAATGGACTTCTCCATCTCATTCATATTATAGTTCATAATGAACTGACCGAAACTTTTGGGCAATGAGTTTAGGATCACATCCATGGAGTGCTCCTTAGAAAGTGGAAAACCAAGCCTTTCAAGATGATCAATATATCCTTTCATCTTGAGCACGTGAGCGCTGACAGATGTCCCCTCAACCATCTTGCAAGCATACAAGGCTTGAAAGGTCTCATACCTCTCTTGCCTAGCATGCTTCGAGAAAGTTTCCTTGAGGTGAGCATTTAGCTCATAAGCTTCCATTTCCTCCAGATTCTTCTGAAGTTCTGGACAAATGGTGGCCAACATAAGACAACCGACATCAATGGAATCATCACAATGTTTCTTCCATTTTTCTTTTGTTGCTTTGTTTACATTGTCAGCTGGCTCATCGGGAATTTCTTCCTCAAGAACATACAGCTTTCTTTCTTGCTTGAGAACTATTCTCAAGCTCCGGATCCAATCCAGATAGTTGCTGCCGTTTTCTTTAAGCTTGTCTTTCTCAAGGACAGATCGTAGTGAAATGGTGGATGTGTTGTTTGATGCCATTCTACAAAATTTCAATATGCAAAATATTTAGTCACATTATTTTATTTCTCGAAAAATACTCCCACTAAAACAAAGTACCCTCAATTTACAACATTTATAATTTTAGTGGGCTAAGATCCCATTTCGCACAATCTTAAACTCAGCTTTGGCATGACGCCTAGAATTGAGATACTTTAGGTGGATAACTCTTTATCGATTACATCATATGTAACTCTTAGATTATATCATGGGATTTGGCATCGTATGCCCAAGCATGTTATAATCTCATCTTATGCCTTAAGGTTCAAAACTATTTTGATTTCCAAATTCATTAAACGTATGGGTATCACCATTACCTATCCTACCTTACTAAGATAATCCGAGTGCCCAACTTTGGCATGACCCACTCATGATGATCGAAGTCTTGATACGTATTTTTCAAATGAACGGCATTAAAATTTTAATGAGGGATTTTTATCCTATGTTAATGTCTATGTTTGCTAACATACATCTAAACATACATAGCATCACATACATGCATAAATTTAAACATACATCGCATCACATGACAATAAAGCATAGGACCGTGTATAGCATGACCATAATCCTAACGTGATTTTCATGAGCCAACATGAAAATCACAAAGGTCATCTAAAGGGTTAAATATGGTCTTCATTGATCTTCCCAACTCCTTGGAACGTCATACGCGATCAATTTGCTCCTCGAGTCCGTCTTTCTCGTCCTTCTTGTCTTCATTACATTAATAAAATTTAATACTACACTAATAAATTAAATTACAAGAAGTGCAAACGACACGCATGCCGTAAAATAATAAACAATTTAAATAGACGACTCGCAGGCCGTAAAACCAATTATAATTAAATGACACGTAGGCCGTAAAACCAACCCATAAGAAATTAAATTATCCAATCACATTGATCAATTTATGGTCATGCCATACACCACACACATACCATAAATAACTATCAAATAATTAATAAAAGCATGTAATATACTAAATAATCAATTTGTCTGACAATCAGACAATAAATAAAATTTAAGTAATCACATGAACAAATTTGGACTTGGCCGAGATGGTTTTCTTTGTGCCTTTGGAACAGGTCCGCCCGGGTTTGAAATCCGGCGGTTGCAGTTGCAACATTTTGCAACTTATTGCCAAATTTACTTTTATATTAAAAGGGCTTATAAAAAGAACTACTGTGAAAGTTACCAAAAACATGACCCAACCGAGATGGTAAGTGTTGCGGAAGTAAAGCCTAAAGACCCGGGATTGAATCCCAGTTTTTGCGGTATTATTTTTGCAATATTTAAGGCAGATTTTTATACCTTTTATAAAAACTCCGCGTAATATTTCCAAAACAAAAATGCAGCTCACTTGGTAAGTAGGCAGGTGGCTGGCCGGACCACCAGGGTTCGAACCCCTGGTAATGCAAAAACATTTTTTGCTAATTCAAACAGCCCGCGGGTCCAGCCTGACCCGACCCGGACCTGAACCGACCCGTCTCGGAATAGATCTGTTCCAGAACAGTTCTGGAGCAGAAATTCGCAAAAACAGTCCAGAAAATAAATTTTTGCCGATCCGATTTAATCAAATTAAACCAAAAAAATTATTTTATAAAATCCATATTTTATAAACATAATCAAGAACATAATTTACACATAAATATGTTCTATACAAACAATTAAATTACATGCAAGTTGGCTCCGATACCTGTAATACCCTCGCCTTTAATATTGTATTTTCTGATTTAAGCTAAGTTTTTTCGCACCATATCTGTGTTGTTGTAGCAAGTATATCAACGAATTATGTTAAGTTGGAATCATGGTCATTCATACTATATTAATTGTTGGGTGATATTGGGAGAATTCCATTTATGCTTGTTATAGCACTTAACGTACGTTAACCTATCTTCTTAACGTACGCTATGTACGTCGCCTTACGTACGTAACATCCATATGTTAACGTACGTAATGCGGGAGATCCACCAGCAGTCCGCCTTTCGGCGGGTGGGGCCGAGCGGGGGTAGGTGGTCGGGAGTCGATCGCGACAGCCAAGTCAACGGCTATTACGTACGTAATAGCTATATCATTACGTACGTAACGAATTGCGTGTTTTGAGGCAGAAATATCTGATGAAATTGGTTACGTACGTAATGATCACGAGATTACGTACGTAGGGACTATAACGTACGTTAACCACTTTCGTTAACGTACGTAATGCCGAGTTCAGATTATAAAAGTATGACTTGCCATTCATTTCCTACTCGACCCTTTCAACCTCCCAACTGAGAAAAACGGTTCCCTTCCCTTCCAACTCCGTTTCTAGCCCTTCTAACTTGTGTTGGAGCTTCAGCACTTGATTGGTGACTTGGAGAGTTAGAGATTGAAGTGTATCCCTTGAAGTGTTGGTGTTGTTCTTCATTTTGAGGTTGGTCTTTCTTTAACTCATATCAAATCCATGCTTATGATGATGTTAGTAGATAAATACTTCACATAATGTTAGTTTAAGCTAGTGTAAACATGATAAGTTAATGGAATCATGCTTAAACTAAGTGAAGATTAACATTAAAGGTATTAGTGTTACTTCTTGATGTAAATAACTTCATAATGTGATTGTGTTGATAATGATATATATAAGACCTGATGTATAACATGATAATTGGAAGTTGATTATAGTCTCAACACTAGGAACATGTTAAGGATGAAATCCTTAATGATTAGAGGTGGGAGATATTAAACTTGTCTTGAACATTCAATTGATTCTTGAAGATAATATGGAACCATGATTTTTGGCCTCTTAAACCCACACCTTTGTAATAAAATTGTTGAAAGAATTATGTTAACCCTTGGAAGATGATCTTCACAAGATGGGATGAAGTTACCTTTAAAATTTCAAGTATCCAATGATATAACTAGGCTTTTAATAAATTCTTCAAAAGTAAAACAATGAATTTTGATAGAAGGAAGTTGTAATCTTCATATGATCAAGTTAATCGATTTCGTTGATAACTTAAAAGGATGTTAATCGCTACATTAATATGTTAATAATGTTCTTAAGAGGATTGTAGTGATTATGGTGATGGAAATGCGGTAGACGAGTAGCCGAATTCCATTTCATTTATCCGTGTATGTTAAGAGACGTAAATTAAGATGATGTTCTTAGTGCACTAAAAACTTGAGCTTATGCTTCATATAGGAATCAGTTTTTATTGTAATTATTGGTAAAATAATGAAGAACGTAATTAACACAAACTTATATCGTAATCGGAAGTGCCGATGATTTGAAAAGATGTTTTCACAATGTTACTTTGGTAATAAACTGAACTTCAAGTATTTGACATTAATATTAGAATATGTGAATGAACATGATAAACATACGATGATTTGTAATAAGAACATTAAAGTGATCAATAGGATAATTGATTTATTCAAGTAAATTTACGAATATTATTTATGTAATAATACCGTTATCGTACGAATGTGTTGTTGAATGAATTACATTTCATTCAAGGTTGCTTGTTCACGTGAGTATTGTTAGACGAGGATACCGTTCGTTTGACCATTCAAAGAAGGATTATTCATCTACGGAATTGAGGCAAGTTATCTTGCTTGGTTATAATTGTAACACCCCCAAACCGCTCAGGGATATTACACGCCGTAGAACCTTTCCTCAAGGATCTACCAGGCTGGTAACGACATTTAACATCTCGACAATGCCTTCGAGGCTACAATGACTCAGTAGACCGATTTGGTCTTTCCACAAATACATACAACTCATGCCCACGCAGGGGACAAAATACAACTACACCTGCATAACGGAACAATACAAAGAATGAAAATAAAGTACAATCAACCAACACACGATGTACGGTTCCTCATGTGATTAGTATCGATCATCTTTCATCATCCTTCGTGCCGACCCTGTGTTATGCTCCAAAACCTGAATGCAAAAACAGACATCCACCCCCCGAATACTCGGGGGTTAGCAAAACTCCACTGTTTTGCTAGTGCAAATACAAAGTGCAAATACGAGCCATACAATTCACATTCCACGAATAACAATAACCGAGGATCCTCAAAGATCCAAACGAAACGAAAAGTACTTCCCGAGGCAAGGGTTTGAGAAAACATTTCAAAAACGAAATATCATAAATCAATGGGAATAATTTATAAAGCGGTTTAGAATGCCATCGAGAGTTTTAATAGAAAACAATTTAGGATTATCAAATCCTACTTTTCAAAAAATCCAAAAGACAAAGGGGTCACCGCCCCAAAAGTTTACTTTCTGGAAAATGACATTAACCAAATCGTTGGGATTTTAGCCCCAAATCCGTAAAACGACTTTTACAAAACCCTTGGGATTTTAGCCCCAAATCTCATCAACTCACAGTACACAAGAACGACCACAAGGTTCGTCTCCCAACATCAAAATCCACAAATAAAGGATTTAAAACATAAACCATAAAATACTCTAGAGCCATCCTAGCCAAGTAGGCCAAACGAACAACTTACCTCTTACACATTTAGTCAATGCATGCAAATGAAAACCGTTCAAAAGCACTCATTTCCGGAAATGCCAATATCGAATCACATTTGTAAAAATGCACCACAATTAACCGCGGACCCACAGCTTCGTGGATCCCTGCCGAGACCCCGTCGGATCTAACCCACAGTGGTTAAAAGCAAGCTCGCGGTTCCACAGCTTCGTGGAGCCCTACCGAGACCCCGTCGGATCTAACCCGTAGTGAGCATACACACACACACGTTACTCATGCAATACTAACATGCTAAGAATGTAAGTTCATTAAGAATACTCACTAGAGATGGCCATTAACTGGACACCATTACCAAACTCTTCAAAAATACAATAACAAGCTTAAATAAGGAATACACGATTCCATAACTGAAACAATAGGAGTATCATCATAAAATCCTTCAATGTTCAAAATAACCAAATCATAATCAATTCTCAAAACACGGTTCACAAATCACACTCGTTTTGAAAGAAAGCCTTTAACGAGGCCAAACCGAAATCCTTTGAAACTTCATTTCAAATAACCAAACAAACACATTAAGACGACCACCGATCATCATATCCATAAAACGAGAAAAGTATGGGCAAGGTACTTGCCTCGAATAAGAACAACGCGGAGAATCGACCGAAGTAGGTTGGCCCGAACCGACTACGTACCCGCCGACTCCACCGAACGCCAACTCACGTTCATAAACTTGATTCGCTGAATCAAAGGTTGATAACGGACGATCGATTGATGTTATGAACTCAAGGACTTCATGGATTTGTTGTTAAACAACATGGCTTCGTCGCCCATGAATCGCCACTCGCGGATGGAGAAGGAAGGAAATGAAAAACGAAGTGAAATGTGATCGCCACCATATTTATATCGGGCCGGCCTAGCGTGCGCTAGCCTTCCGGACTAGCGTGCGCTTATCGGCCAGATCGGCCGAGTACCTCGGCCAGGGCCCACGCGACCCGGCATCACCGACCAACCCCGCCGACCAACCTGCCGACCCAACTCCCGCTAGCGTGCGCTACGGCCGGATGCTGCGCTAGCCGACTGGCCCAGAGCCACCGGATCGAATCGCCTGTAACGACGCTAGCCGGCCGACAGCCGTGCGCTACGCTGCCGACTAGCGCGCTACGCCGGCGTAGCGTGCGCTACCCGCCGATCTGGCCGAGTCCGTAACCTCGAAACCCCACGCCTGTGCCCGAGCCAGACGCTGAGCCACCGGCGGCGTCGCTACACTGCCGGTTAGCGCGGCAGCCTTCCGGCCAGAAGCGCGCTTACGCGGTTTCGCGCACCTGCCCGGCCGGTGCCCTGCAATCGTCCGGCGATCCGCAACCGTCCGGCCATCCCCGAACCGCTGTGGCTCGACGACCCGATTTCCGAAAACGTACGGAACGAACACGGCGAAAAGTTCGCGGACAACATAAACGACTCGAAATGAAAGCGTAATACCATAATTAGTCATACGCGACCAAGAAACGGGTCGAGACAACAATTACAGATACGGATACCCGTAACTTTCAAGAAATTACAAAATGGCCCAAAACGCCCGGAAATCACTATACGTGATCGAATAACCAAACCGAAGTTCACAACACGTCTAAAAAAGTTAAACGGACTTACGGGAAACTCGAAACAGCAGTTTCGGACGAGATTCGCAAGAATCGAACTCAAGTGCGGAAAAGTCGCTAAAAAGCACAGAACTCAACGAAACGACACCGGAACGAACTCGGATGTCAAAAAGTGTAGAATTAATCATTCTCAGAATGACGAAACGGTCATGAGCGAGTCGTCAAAACGGACTCCGACCGAAAAATGAAATTTACCGAAAATCGAAAATTGCGGATATTACATTCTACCCTCCTTAAAAGAAGTTTCGTCCCGAAACTTAAAACAAGTAGGGAGAAGAAATATTCCTCCAGGAAAAACTCAATGAGACACACAAGAATGCGTAACTAACGCCCAACGGCGAAATGTCACAAACAACGCAAAGGAATATACGGCGTGAAAACACGCTCCACGGCGACCAACACAACATCGCCGTTAGGGATATAATAAAACCAACAAGTGACAAGCGTCATCAAACGGATAATATATCCAAGTCAATTATCCGACAATCACAAAACACAACGAACGAAAACCAATATGATTGACCAACCCAACGGTACATCAATCAAAACGCGAGTCAACCGCTGAACAAACACGGAATCCCATCGCCTAAGAAATGGAAGATCGAAACGAAACTAACTTCCCGAATCAAGGGAATTACGAAGGAGCACGAATGTTCGCCAATCACGGAACGAGGTCAATAAAACCGAACAATCAAACGATCAAACCACAACGATCGAGACAACAAAAATCGAAGAATCATGTTCGAATCACAAAGAACAATAAAGTTCAAACAACAACTCCCGTGATGATCCGTGAGAACTAAAATACATTCATTGACGAAGATCCACAGGAAAGGGAATAGCGATTGAAAAGTCACAACGACGAACGAGTTATTCCGAGACGATACCACACTCGTTCGATAAACAAAAACAAGGGGCGGACAATCTCAGAAATGTCAACAAACATAAATGAGTCGACAGAGTCGAAAACATAAGAGTTCCAAATCCGATCCACTTCGAATAAAAGAACTAATAGAACCAGATGATGTCACTCCCGAACAAGGTTCACAAGAATCGAACCGAACCCGAAAAAATCACAGCGATAACCGGATCAACTCAAAACAAGATCACGCTCGTGCACGATGAAACCGAAATACAGAACAAGTTCATAAAGTACCAACGAACATGAGCGAATCGATAGACTGGAGAAAGAGAAAATACAGAAGTCCAAATAGTACGGGCATTACCTCCGACCTCGTCCACGAAATTCACAAAAAACGGAGCAAGGTAACAAGACATTAAACAATCGACGCATAACGGAACCATCACCGATGCACACGGTCATACCAAACCAAGCTCTAACGGCTCGCACATGCGCGACAACGCAGAGATTGCCATGAGGCGACAACATTCAATACCAACACTCCGCCTCTCACAGGGCTAGCACAACCAATGTGTGGAAAGCGTCTCAACGCTCACACCGCCAATTCGATCATACTCGGGAGAAAGTATCAAAATGACAACGCGAACATCACACATACATACCCAGTCCTCAAACGGGAATGGATAGGTTTTAAAAACGAAAACCTCATTTTGAAAATAATTTAGAAGAACACCGATTGATCTTGAGTATCACCTTTCAAAAAGTACAAACGTGAAACATCATTATCGAGACTTTGGAGAACCATATCACATTTGATAAAAATGAGGACATTTTCTCTTAGTGAAAACTTTCAAAATATTCGACCCTCGGGTCTAAATAAAAGTGTTGAAAATATCTCAAAATATTTTGGTCCTCGAGGTAGAAAATTTTTGAAATACATTGTGGCACCTAGGATGTACCACAAGAAAATAAGTCATTTGAAAAGTATGTCTCGAAGTTTATTTTTCTAAGGTACTCAAGGTTTTCAAAAATCCAATAGGCCAGAATGCCCAAAACTCACACATACCGACGTTCACTAAAACAACTCCTAGCACACGCATCAAAACGTTTAAAATCAAGACAATACATGTCTTTAAACGAAAATAAACGATAAAATACCACATTGAACAAAACCACCGATAAAATACCCTCCCGCTTTGGCTAGTGAACAAGTCGAACGCGTATAAGCACAAAGCTTCCACAAGAGACTTGTAAAACGTGCAATCGATTCGAAAATCATCAACAACGGAGAAAAACAACAATAAAAAGACATCACAAACGCATTTACACTCCTCGTATAAATCAAATATGAGAGTCGACTAAATACATATCGTGAAATCAAAATTCACATAAAATTCCACCACTTAACAAATAATCATAAAAATAGCTCGTGTCACACGAGGCACAACACAAAGAAGGGAGACTTACTTCCACAGGTCGCACGAAGATGATGATCGCCCCACGATACTAATCACGACCAACAAACTCAAACGACGCGTCGCGACACGACTCAGTCAGATAAAATCCGACGAAACAAGACTCAAACAACACGACTTGACCCGACAGCCTAGGTTTCCTCAACCTAAGCTCTGATACCATTTATGTAACACCCCCAAACCGCTCAGGGATATTACACGCCGTAGAACCTTTCCTCAAGGATCTACCAGGCTGGTAACGACATTTAACATCTCGACAATGCCTTCGAGGCTACAATGACTCAGTAGACCGATTTGGTCTTTCCACAAATACATACAACTCATGCCCACGCAGGGGACAAAATACAACTACACCCGTACAACGGGAACAATACAGCAGCGGAAAATAAAGTACAACTGAACCAACACACGATGTACGGTTCCTCATGTGATTAGTATCGATCATCTTTCATCATCCTTCGTGCCGACCCTGTGTTATGCTCCAAAACCTGAATGCAAAAACAGACATCCACCCCCCGAATACTCGGGGTTAGCAAATCTCCACTGTTTTGCTAGTGCAAATACAAAGTGCAAATACGAGCCATACAATTCACATTCCACGAATAACAATAACCGAGGATCCTCAAAGATCCAAACGAAACGAAAAGTACTTCCCGAGGCAAGGGTTTGAGAAAACATTTCAAAAACGAAATATCATAAATCAATGGGAATAATTTATAAAACGGTTTAGAATGCCATCGAGAGTTTTAATAGAAAACAATTTAGGACTATCAAATCCTACTTTTCAAAAAATCCAAAAGACAAAGGGGTCACCGCCCCAAAAGTTTACTTTCTGGAAAATGACATTAACCAAATCGTTGGGATTTTAGCCCCAAATCCGTAAAACGACTTTTACAAAACCCTTGGGATTTTAGCCCCAAATCTCATCAACTCACAGTACACAAGAACGACCACAAGGTTCATCTCCCAACATCAAAATCCACAAATAAAGGATTTAAAACATAAACCATAAAATACTCTAGAGCCATCCTAGCCAAGTAGGCCAAACGAACAACTTACCTCTTACACATTTAGTCAATGCATGCAAATGAAAACCGTTCAAAAGCACTCATTTCCGGAAATGCCAATATCGAATCACATTTGTAAAAATGCACCACAATTAACCGCGGACCCACAGCTTCGTGGATCCCTGCCGAGACCCCGTCGGATCTAACCCACAGTGGTTAAAAGCAAGCTCGCGGTTCCACAGCTTCGTGGAGCCCTACCGAGACCCCGTCGGATCTAACCCGTAGTGAGCATACACACACACACGTTACTCATGCAATACTAACATGCTAAGAATGTAAGTTCATTAAGAATACTCACTAGAGATGGCCATTAACTCGACACCATTACCAAACTCTTCAAAAATACAATAACAAGCTTAAATAAGGAATACACGATTCCATAACTGAAACAATAGGAGTATCATCATAAAATCCTTCAATGTTCAAAATAACCAAATCATAATCAATTCTCAAAACACGGTTCACAAATCACACTCGTTTTGAAAGAAAGCCTTTAACGAGGCCAAACCGAAATCCTTTGAAACTTCATTTCAAATAACCAAACAAACATATTAAGACGACCACCGATCATCATATCCATAAAACGAGAAAAGTATGGGCAAGGTACTTGCCTCGAATAAGAACAACGCGGAGAATCGACCGAAGTAGGTTGGCCCGAACCGACTACGTACCCGCCGACTCCACCGAACGCCAACTCACATTCATAAACTTGATTCGCTGAATCAAAGGTTGATAACGGACGATCGATTGATGTTATGAACTCAAGGACTTCATGGATTTGTTGTTAAACAACATGGCTTCGTCGCCCATGAATCGCCACTCGCGGATGGAGAAGGAAGGAAATGAAAAACGAAGTGAAATGTGACTGCCACCATATTTATATCGGGTCGGCCTAGCGTGCGCTAGCCTTCCCGACTAGCGTGCGCTTATCGGCCCAGATCGCCGAGTACCCTCGTCCGTGGCCCACGCGACCGGCATCACCGACCAACCCTGCCGACCGAACTCGCCGACCCAACTCCGCTAGCGTGCGCTACGGCCGGATACTGCGCGCGCTAGCCGACTGGCCCAAAGAGCCACCGGATCGAATCGCCGGCCAGTAACGACGCTAGCCGGCCGACAGCGGCGCTACGCCGCCGACTAGCGCGCGCTACGCCGGCGTAACGTGCGCTACCCGCCGATCTGACCGAGTCCGAACCTCGAAACCCCATCGCCCGTGCCCGATAGCGTACGCTAGGCCACCCGGCAGCGTGCGCTACACCTGCCGGTTAGCGCGCGCAGCCTTCCGGCCGTAGCGTGCGCTACGCCGGTTTCTGCCGCACCCGTCCGGCCGGTGCCCGCAATCGTCCGGCCAGTCCCGCAACCGTCCGGCCAGTCCCGCAACCGCCAGGGCTCGACGACCCGATTTCCGAAAACGTACGGAACGAACACGACGAAAAGTTCGCGGACAACATAAACGACTCGAAATGAAAGCGTAATACCATAATTAGTCATACGCGACCAAGAAACGGGTCGAGACAACAATTACAGATACGGATACCCGTAACTTTCAAGAAATTACAAAATGGCCCAAAACGCCCGGAAATCACTATACGTGATCGAATAACCAAACCGAAGTTCACAACACGTCTAACAAAGTTAAACGGACTTATGGGAAACTCGAAACAGCAGTTTCGGACGAGATTCGCAAGAATCGAACTCAAGTGCGGAAAAGTCGCTAAAAAGCACAGAACTCAACGAAACGACACCGGAATGAACTCGGATGTCAAAAAGTGTAGAATTAATCATTCTCAGAATGACGAAACGGTCATGAGTGAGTCGTCAAAACGGACTCCGACCGAAAAAAGAAATTTACCGAAAATCGAAAATTGCGGATATTACAATAATGATGGTTGAATTCTTGTGATTATTATGCGTTTCGTGTGTATGAAATGTTCTGATAATCTATGATTCGTGATATGGTGATACCCTTGATCGTATTGTCATGGTGTTGGGGATGATATACCCGAAATTACCGTCCTTGTTACCGTTAGCCCTTTTGAGCTTTGTTGACACTTCGGTGAGTTGTTCGATTCCTTAGTAAAAGTGTAATTCGTTAAGTTTTGTTGTCATGTTGTATCATGACATCTCTGGAGTCATATCTGCGCGCCGATTGGTTATGTGTAGGATTTTTAGTCGGGCACTTGATGATCATGCATGGATGTTTTCCGTATTTAGATCGTGCACACGAGACGTAGTTCGTGAGGCTAATTAGGTACATCGTCCCACGTATATTTTGGATTTCGTATACGGGGTGGACATGTGCACGGACACATTTCCGGATCGGGCATACTGTGACGTCCGTCTTGAGCCATATTATATGGTCGTTCGTATATTTGGTTATGTTCGACAGTTGGGACTGATTGTTTATACGCCTTCGGGGTATATTCAGTAGTCGATGGTTTTCTTTGAGATCAGTATATATATATATATGAATTGTATAATGTCATGAGAATTATTATCATGTATAGCTGACCCTGTGGTTTGGGGCGAAATACTTGTATTTCAGGGCGAGGAAAGGGCAAGGCACAGGAGGAGCACAATGGCGATGGAGGGTTCTGAAGTATGCTATTTCGGGGCCCCCGAGTCTTTTGGATGTTCGGTTATGTTTTATTGTGACTTTCATTTTATTTTGTGTCGGATGAATGTACTAAAATTTGTTAGGTACTGCCCATCGTCATATGGTCTGTACCGAATTTGGATCCTGTGTATGTTTGCTCGTATTAAAGACATGAATAACTCATACTCCACACCGGGGTTTTGATAAATATTGTGGTGCGGTGCCACGTTGTCAGATTATAAATGTATTTTGTGATATCGCCTGGTGGGTCTCGGTAGGGGTCCACGGCACTGTAATAGCCACTGTTTTTGGGCTGTTACAGAAGATGGTATCAGAGAGTGTGTTTTTATTTTGAGTCATTGTAGAATCGAAATAGCATCAAGAAGCCTTCGTGCCACGTGTAACCTGTGCAAGCGCCTGACCCGTCAAATACGGTATGTTCTCATGAACCATAATTTGATTACTGGCATGATATTGACGATGTATTGGTCTCCTTACTTATCTTGGCATCTTGCTAACATGAGGTAAAATTCATCTGTTTGAGGTGAACCTAAATTAATTATGTGATTGGAATTGTTTCGACTTGATGTTGATATGATATTGAGTGTGTAACACCTGTAGTGCCAGTGATTCTTTACGAACTGCTTTGTTGGATAGGAAATTCCCTGTTGCTATTAACTTAGCATGAATTATGATTGATAAATCGAACTGTACTTGTGACTTGATTCTTTCAGTATGGAAAGGAATCTGAGAGGCCGTGGCAGGGGGGACGAGGCCGCGGAAGAGGCCGAATTCCGATACCACGAGCCAACAGACGCGCGAATGTGGAACAGAGTTCCGCAGGCAGTGATTCGCCTTCTAGGGACCAATCACACCACACCGGAGAGAATGCACGTGTCGATCCTTACACCGTGATGCAGGGCATGATGGCCCAGATGACCCAAATGGGTCAGCTGATGGAAGCTATGCAGAGGAATACTACTGGTCAACAGCAGGGGCAACAGCCTCCGCCTCTGGTGCCTGGCGGGATCGTGAGCCGGATTATTAGCGACATATCACGACAGTGACCTCTGAATTTTGAAGGCTCATCTGAGCCTGCTGACATTGTACACTGGATAGAGCATTTCGAGAAACTGTTCGAGATGGTGGAGTGCCCAGAGGAAAATCGAGTTGTTGTGGTAGCCTACTACCTTAGTAAGAGTGCCCATACTTGGTGGCTTTCTGTGAGGCCTGCCGATGGCGCGAGTACTTGGGAGGAATTCAAGAATCTTATGCTAGATCGTTACTATCCTGCACCCCTCCGTGAAGCCAAACTGTCCGAATTACTGAACCTCGACCCATCGGAAGACGAGGATGTGTTAGCGATTGTTGAAAAATTCCAAGCACTTCTCCCTTTTGCTACGTCAGTTGTCCGTTCGGAAGCTGATAAGATCAAATATTTCCTCAAGAGGCTTAAACGCCGAATGAGGATGCAATTACTCAACCACCACTGTACGACCTTACCGGATTTTATTGAGAAGGCTTTGGAGTATGAACTTACTGCGAAGGAGATTTCTAAGAAGCAGCCTCAGTTTTCCAACAAGAGATCCAGAACTGCACCCAAGGAGACAAGAATCGGGGTATTCAAGAAAACCCACTGTACTAAATCCTTCCGAACGGCCACCTATGGCACCGAAACCAGCAGAACGCACTCTCGGGCAATCACCACCTGTCGTGTGTTATAACCGTGGGGACCGAGGCATATCAGCTCCAAGTGTCCGAAGCCGTCCGTTGCCTGTCACACTTGCGGGAAGAACGGTCATCGTGCTCGCTATTGCCGGGGTGGACTCGGGCGTGCTCCAGTAGCATCTCTTGCTCCAGTACAGTCTTCTGTTCATAAACGTGCTCCTCCGTCCGCTTCTTACCAGACTACCGGGGCGAACAAAGGGATGGGCCGTAGAAATCAAGCTGGTACACCTACTTCCGGGTTTGCAAAACCCAGAGTCTACGAGATGAAGAAAGCCGATGATCCTGAAGCCAACATGATTGCAGGTACTCTCGAGATTCACTCTCAGCCCGTTTGTGTTCTTTTTGATACTGGTGCTTCACACTCCTTTTTGTCTAGTTCTTGTTTGAGTCGTTTGCATTTGAATCATGTTACCGATTGTGAACCTTATGTAATTGGTCTACCCGATGGTAGAAGAATTATTGGGAGTCGTGAAGTACAGAACTGTCCGATTAGCATGAACAACCGTGAGTGGTTGTCCGACTTGATTGTGGTTGATTTACCTAAAGATGATGTAATCTTGGGTATCGACTGGATGGATCGTCACGATGCCGTGCTTAGCGTCCGTAAGCGAATGGTGACCGTCACATCGGATGATGGCGTCGAGTGTATTTTTCGGGGTGATAATCCCAATCATTCTGGGAGAGTCATCAGCGCTATGAAGGGTGTGAGATTACTGAAGCAGGGATGCATTGGTTATTGGTGTTACATGACCAAGACAACTGACCGGCCAGTCGAATTGGTTGATATTCCAGTAGTTCGAGATTATCCAGATGTATTTCCAGAAGAGCTTCCAGGAATACCCCCACAGCGAGAGGTAGAATTCACCATTGAGTTGGAGCCAGGGATGTCCCCGCTTTCGAAAGCACCATATCGTATGGCCCCGACTGAGATGCAGGAGTTGAAAAGACAACTTGAAGAATTAACTGAGAAATGATATGTTCGACCCAGTGCATCCCCTTGGGGAGCGCCGGTGTTATTCGTACGGAAGAAGGACGGATCGCTGCGTCTGTGTATTGATTACCGGGAGCTGAACAAAGTAACAATTAAGAACAAATATCCTTTACCTCGCATCGATGATCTATTGGATCAGCTCCAGGGAGCCGCTGTATTTTCCAAGATCGACTTGAGGACCGGGTACCACCAATTGCGGATTCAAGAGTCTGACGTCCCGAAGACAGCTTTTCGCACTCGCTATGGGCATTATGAGTTCGTTGTCATGCCATTCGGACTGACTAATGCCTCTGCAGTGTTCATGGAATTGATGAATTGGGTTTTTATTAATTATCTGGATCGTTTTGTAGTCGTTTTTATTGACGACATCTTGGTCTACTCTCGTGATCATGAGGAGCATGAGTGTCACCTCCGCCAGGTTCTCGATGCATTAAGGCGAGAACAACTCTATGGAAAATTTTCTAAGTGTGAATTCTGGATGTCCAAGTTATTTTTCCGGGACATGTGATATCGAGAGGGAGTAAGAGTAGACCCACGAAGACGAAGCTATCCGAGATCGGCTACCTCCAAGAACGTGAAGGAAGTTCGTAGTTTTCTGGTCTAGCAGCTATTACAAATTCGTGGAAGGATTTTCAAAATTGCTCAACCGATGACTAATCTGGAGAAAAGATAAGAAGTACTTGTGGTCGGAAGCATGTCAAGAAAGTTTTGATGAACTCAAAAGTCGATTAATTTCAGACTGTTTTGGTACTACCTAGAGGAACGGAAGGATTCGTGGTATATAGCGATGCATCGAGACAGGCCTTGCTGCGTATTAATGCAGACGGAAAGTGATCGCCTATGCGTCCAGATAGTTGCGTCCTTACGAGGTCAACTACCCGACTCATGATTTGGAGTTAGCAGCTGTAGTGTTTGCCTTAAAAATCTGGTGCCACTATCTGTATGGAGTTACCTGCCGGATTTTTACGGACCACAAGAGCCTGAAGCATATTTTTACCCAAAAGGAGTTGAATATGAGACAAAGGAGGTGGTTAGAGCTAATCAAAGACTATGATATCGAGATCCTTTATCATCCAGGCAAGGCAAACGTGGTTGCCGATGCCTTGAGCCGCAAGACGGTGCAGGAACAGAATCGGCTCGTTTGACCGCCCAGAGGGAGTTGCAATTAGAGTTCATGAGACCAGAGATTGAGGTCTGGTTACAACGCATTCAGGGACAACTGTGCACGCTTGAGATTTCACCATCCCTTGATGAGACGATCAGGACGAAACAGATGACGGACCCATTCTTATCCAGAGTTCGAGGAGAAATCGATCAGGGGAAGGCCCCTGGATTTGTGGTTCACGAGGATGGACTGATACGCTTTAAAAACCGAGTATGTGTACCAGCAGACGAAGAGTTGAGGAATACTATTCTGAAGGAGGCTCATGCTACCCCATATTCCATACACCCGGGATCGAACAAAATTTATTAGGATTTGAAGCCATATTATTGGTGGGGTAACATGAAACGGGAGGTTGCCGAATTCGTTTCAAAATGTTTGACCTGTCAGCAGGTCAAGATTGAGCATCAACGACCAGCTGGCATGATGAAACCGTTTCCGATTCCCGAGTGGAAATGGGAAGACATATCGATGGATTTTATTACTAGCCTGCCGACGAGCCGTCGAGGCATGAATACGATTTAGGTGATTGTGGATCGATTGACTAAATCAGCCCACTTCTTGGAGATCAAGGATACTTGGGGCCCTGAGAGATTGGCCCAATTATTCATCAAAGAGATTGTGAGACTGCATGGCGCCCCTAAGAGTATTGTATCAGATCGGGATGGATGGTTCGTGTCGCACTTCTGGAAGGCGGTTCATCGTGCTATGGGTACACAGTTGAACTTCAGTACGGATTTTCATCCTCAGACCGACGGTCAGTCTGAGAGGACAATTCAAACTCTAGAGGATATGTTGAGGGCATGTGCTCTCGACTAGAAGCCTGACTGGGAAGCCCAACTGCCGTTGGTAGAATTCATATATAATAACAGCTGGCATGCCTCGATCATGATGGCACCTTATGAGGCATTGTATGGTCATCGATGTAGGTCCCCTTTGTGCTGGGACGATTTGTCTGAATCTATTGGTACGGAACCTGATATGTTATTGGCAGCCCGCGAGAAGATTTCCCTGATCAAGAGTCGTCTATTAACGGCCCAAAGCCGCCAGAAATCATATGCAGATAATCGTCGACGACCACTCGAGTTTGAGGTTGGTGACCATGTACTAGTCAAAGTATCTCCTACTAGAGGTGTTTTCTGATTCGGGAAGAGAGGCAAGTTGAGCCCAAGGTATATTGGTCCGTTTGAGATCCTGGAACGAGTAGGCGACCTAGCCTATCGTTTAGCATTACCACCAACTTTGAGCCGGATTCACAACGTATTCCATGTATCTCAGTTAAGGAAGTATGTTGCTGATCCAAGTCACGTTATTCAATTCGACAAGGTCGAAATAGCTGATGACCATTCGTATGAAGAACGGCCTGTGCAGATACTTGAGAGAAGAATTAAACAGCTGAGGAACAAGGCGATTCCCTTATTAAAAATTCAGTGGTCGAGACATGGAGTCGAGGAAGCTACGTGGGAGACTGAAGATAGCATGTGAGAGAAATACCCCGAACTGTTTACCCCTTAGTTTCGAAACTCCTTTTAAGGGGGGGAGTATGTAATACCCTCGCCTTTAATATTGTATTTTATGATTTAAGCTAAGTATTTTCACACCATATCTGTATTGTTGTAGCAAGTATATCGACGAATTATGTTAAGTTGGAATCATGGTCATTCATACTATATTAATTGTTGGGTGATATTGGGAGAATTCCATTTATGCTTGTTGTAGCACTTAACGTACGTTAACCTATCTTCTTAACGTACGTTATGTACGTCGCCTTACGTACGTAACATCTATATGTTAACGTACGTAATGCGGGAGATCCACCAGCAGTCCGCCTTTCGGCGGGTGGGGCCGAGCGGGGGTAGGTGGTCGGGAGTCGATCGCGACAGTCAAGTCAACGGCTATTACGTACGTAATAGCTATATCATTACGTACGTAACGAATTGCGTGTTTTGAGGCAGAAAGATCTGATGAAATTGGTTACGTACGTAATGATCACGAGATTACGTACGTAAGGACTATAACGTGCGTTAACCACTTTCGTTAACGTACGTAATGCCGAGTTCAGATTATAAAAGTATGACTTGCCATTCATTTCCTACTCGACCCTTTCAACCTCCCAACTGAGAAAAATGATTCCCTTCCCTTCCAACTCCATTTCTAGCCCTTCTAACTTGTGTTGGAGCTTCAGCACTTGATTGGTGACTTGGAGAGTTAGAGATTGAAGTGTGTCCCTTGAAGTGTTGGTGTTGTTCTTCATTTTGAGGTTGGTCTTTCTTTAACTAATATCAAATCCATGCTTATGATGATGCTAGTAGATAAATACTTCACATAATGTTAGTTTAAGCTAGTGTAAACATGATAAGTTAATTGAATCATGCTTAAACTAAGTGAAGATTAACATTAAAGGTATTAGTGTTACTTCTTGATGTAAATAACTTCATAATGTGATTGTGTTGATAATGATATACATAAAACATGATGTATAACATGATAATTGGAAGTTGATTATAGTCTCAACACTAGGAACATGTTAAGGATGAAATCCTTAATGATTAGAGGTGGGAGATATTAAACTTGTCTTGAACATTCAATTGATTCTTGAAGATAATATGGAACCATGATTTTTGGCCTCTTAAACCAACACCTTTGTAATAAAATTGTTGAAAGAATTATGTTAACCCTTTAAAGATGATCTTCACAAGATGGGATGAAGTTACCTTTAAAATTTCAAGTATCCAATGATATAACTAGGCTTTTAATAAATTCTTCAAAAGTAAAACAATGGATTTTGATAGAAGGAAGTTGTAATCTTCATATGATCAAGTTAATCGATTTCGTTGATAACTTAAAAGGATGTTAATCGCTACATTAATATGTTAATAATGTTCTTAAGAGGATTGTAGTGATTATGGTGATGGAAATGCGGTAGACGAGTAGCCGAATTCCATTTCATTTATCCGTGTATGTTAAGAGACGTAAATTAAGATGATGTTCTTAGTGCACTAAAAACTTGAGCTTATGCTTCATGTAGGAATCAGTTTTTAATGTAATTATTGGTAAAATAATGAAGAACGTAATTAACACAAACTTATATCGTAATCGGAAGTGCCGATGATTTGAAAAGATGTTTTCACAATGTTACTTTGGTAATAAACTGAACTTCAAGTATTTGACATTAATATTAGAATATGTGAATGAACATGATAAACATACGATGATTTGTAATAAGAACATTAAAGTGATCAATAGGATAATTGATTTATTCAAGTAAATTTACGAATATTATTTATGTAATAAAACCGTTATCGTACGAATGTGTTGTTGAATGAATTACATTTCGTTCAAGGCTGCTTCTTCACATGATTATTGTTAGACGAGGATACCGTTCGTTTGACCATTCAAAGAAGGATTATTCATCTACGGAATTGAGGCAAGTTATCTTGCTTGGTTATAATGATGGTTGAATTCTTGTGATTATTATGCGTTTCGTGTGTATGAAATGTTCTGATAATCTATGATTCGTGATATGGTGATACCCTTGATCGTATTGTCATGGTGTTGGGGATGATATACCCGAAAATACCGTCCTTGTTACCGTTAGCCCTTTTGAGCTTTGTTGAAACTTCGGTGGGTTGTTCGATTCCTTGGTAAAAGTGTAATTCGTTGAGTTTCGTTGTCATGTTGTATCGTGACATCTCTGGAGTCATATTTGCGCGCCGATTGGTTATGTGTAGGATTTTTAGCCGGGCACTTGATGATCATGCGTGGATGTTTTCCGCATTTAGATCGTGCATACGAGGCGTAGTTCGTGAGGCTAATTAGGTACATCGTCCCACGTATATTTTGGATTCCGTATACGGGGTGGACATGTGCACGGACACATTTCCGGATCGGGTGTACTGTGACGTCCGTCTTGAGCCATATTATATGGTCGTTCGTATATTTGGTTATGTTCGACAGTTGGAACTGATTGTTTATACGCCTTTGGGGTATATTCAGTAGTCGATGGTTTTCTTTGAGATCAGTATATATATATATATATATGAATTGTATAATGTCATGAGAATTATTATCATGTATAGCTGACCCTGTGGTTTGGGGCGAAATACTTGTATTTCAGGGCGAGAAAAGGGCAAGGCACAAGAGGAGAACAATGGCGATGGAGGGTTCTGAAGTATGCTATTTCGGGGGGCCCGAGTCTTCTGGATGTTCGGTTATGTTTTATTGTGACTTTCATTTTATTTTGTGTCGGATGAATGTACTAAAATTTGTTAGGTACTGCCCATCGTCATATGGTCTGTACCGAATTTGGATCCTGTGTATGTTTGCTCGTATTAAAGACATGAATAACTCATACTCTACACCGGGGTTTTGATAAATATTGTGGTACGGTGGCACGTTGTCAGATTATAAATGTATTTTGTGATATCGCCTGGTGGATCCCGGTAGGGGTCCACGGCGCTGTAATAGCCACTGTTTTTGGGCTGTTACAATACCACTGTTGGGTTTTCTATGCATCGAATACAAAATAATCGGAGTAAAAATGCAGCGGAACAATAAACGTGAAAACCCAATTTAGAATCTCATGCAGTAATTTAATTATTTAAATAAAGAGTTAATCGAATTACCTTAATCTGATTGTACAATTCTAGATCCAGACTATAAGCAGATGAATATCTCTTCCTCTTTTGGTGATCCACACACGAACAATTCCACAAGCCGGATTGCTAGATCCTTACGAATAATATCGATAAATAGTACAACACAAGTTCCTTACTAGAAGGATTGTACTATTGATCAATATCAACTAAGGGAAGAGGGTTAGACGACCGACTTCGTTCTCCTATAATATGAGGAAGAGGTCGACTTTTTCTTCTTCTTGGAGAGGGAGGCGATTTTTTTGAGTTCTTATGACAACTCCTTGTCATGGATCTCTTATTTATACTAAGTAATCCCTAGATTCAATAATCTAGTGTTTGCTTAGTTGCCCCTCAACTTATTAAATAATACAATATATATAATATCTAATATTATATATATTACTTATTATTTAACCTCCTTATAAATATAATATCCAATATTATATTTATTATTCCCAGTTGATATTTATTCCTACTTGTCTATAATTGTCGTACGTGCGATCCAAAAGGCTTATATTATGTTGGCAATTATTTAATACCTTATTAAATAATAAATCATAAGCGGCCTCTAGTAAGACATTATGATTACCGAAATAATATAAGTTAATAGTCCATTAAACCTTTTAACGTGTCAAATCCCTTTGTCACGCGATATTATATTTGAACTAAGTCATGGAGTCTGTCATACTTATTTATGTTCAAATGATTTCTCGATCTTGAGTAGACTGATTGAATCAAATGACTCTTCATTTGAGCATGGCCATGCATTTCCTTCAGTCCTACTTATTGAGGGGCCCAGCAGATATCTCTCTCACTTAAGAGAGGGACAAATCTCCATCTTGATTATTCATTGCCCTCTACATGACTCCCACTAATCCCGATCGCTAACCTTTATGATCACCATGTTTCAGATGACGTTGGATTACGTCAAGGCATAGCAGTTATCATGTTGGACTCTATGATAATCTCAGGTTCAAGGATTTATTGACATACTGTTATATTGAGATTCACTTATGACACTTCCATGCAGTGATCTCAATGCGGGTCGGTCCAGTATTAGTTCTCCAACCAATACCCATAAGATTGATCCGTACCATACGCATAATCATCCGATGATTATCGATTAGTTCTCCAACCAATACCCATAAGATTGATCCGTACCATACGCATAATCATCCGATGATTATCGATTAAACTTATACTAGTATGTTAATCACTTGAGTCTCTACTCAACGCGATTTTACCAGGGCATTTGAATAATCTTATTATTCGTGAATAACTATTATTCGATTATTATAATATTAAAACATGCACACATTATAATAATCAACGAGAAATAAATTATTTCAAATAACTTTATTTAGAGGATGTTTGGTAAAATAAGAAGGAATGGAAAGGGAATGGGAAAGAGAATGGAAAGGAATGATACCCATACCACTCAAATTGTTGGGATATGGGGGATTCCTCATTTTGGGGGAATTAGAGTCATAATAGTGTAATTCCAAGCACAAACTATGACTTTGATTCTCATACCTTACTCCCCAAACCCCTCAACCAAGCACTCCCTTAAATATGACAGTTACAAATCTAGACATATCGAATGTCCTAGGGCACTATTCCCAACACCTTTCCCCCGAAAAAACGTTGAGCGTCATTCTACCATCTGTGTTGGAGATGATCTGAGCTTGACATTTAAACACGGAAATATTAGTGGTAGAAGGATGTCCAAGGTTGCAGCAGTTTCTTCCACTAGCTTTACTACATTTTTTAAGTTACTTTTACTTCCGGAGCTTATATAATATTAATAGATTGTTTAAAAATAAGTAATTGGAATATTAGGGAAAAAATAGTAGTATAACAAATAGCTTATAAGAGTTAGTAATGATATTTTTGTACATAGAAATTGTAAAATTTGAGTAAGTTCAATAAATTATTATTTCGCGAATGGTATTGACTACATTTTTCTTATTTACAAACTCCTAACATTTTATTTTACGAGCTTAAAAGATTTTCTTTTCTTTTATAAAACTTTCAAAAAAAACTAGAGTCGGCTCTGTTTCGTAAAATTAATTGATAATGTAATTGAAAAATGATAAAGTGATCGAAACTTGATAAGTACCTAATATCGGATATAGTACCTCATAAAGTTGTCGATTGATGAAGTACCTGATTTATAGAAAATATCTGGCAAACTAAGCCATAATGCAACTGATACTTTGTAAAATTTTGGGTTTTGGTGCATCCCAAATCACTCTTTCTTGAAAACATGAATCTTCTTACCATCTTTGAGTTCTATTTATGATGGAATTCCTTAGCGGCCAAGGATGCTTATTAAGATATTTCTCCTAATCATAAATAATAAGTATTTTGCTTTCAATATTTATGAGAATGGAAATGAGAGTGGAAAAGAAAGTAAAATAACGGGGACAATATAACTTGGTACCTTCTAAAATTTTGCAACACTCTTTTAACTTGAGTCTTCAATTGACAACCTCAGCTTGAGAATTAAATTTCATGTCCTTCCATAAAAGTTGTAGATAATTGAATCTTCTACTCATGAAAACCCGATTCACTAAATTTGGACACCATTACGCGAACATGTGGTCTTTCTACACAAAAATTGCAACTTTAAACTAAATTTGCTTGTTTCTTCTCTTGATCGCTCGCATTACGAAATTTACGTACAATAACATTTTCCATGACATAACCACAAAATATATATCAATTTGGAAGATTAAAGAGCCATAAATATTATACAATTTAGCACTTAACAAACTACCCAAAATCTAGCATTTGATTGTCCTGAACAAAGAAAATTATCTTGACAACGATTGATTAAACCTCTGATAAAAAAGATATATCTTGGTTATATTTCATCTCTTCAACAAGTTTAATAATGAGCAAGGAAAGATAAGGCAAAAGACTCAAATGAAAAAATAGTACGGGATAGAAAGATCACATGCCTTATTAATAACTAGTTGAACTTTCAGATATTCCACGGCAACTGCGCTAAATTTGATGTAGCAAAAATTAAAGCTCTCAAAGAACAAAAATAATTGATTACACTTAGTATATATTCTTTAGGTAGACATGAGTTAGTCCCCACGAAAAATATGGATTTTCTTACCTTGAGTTCTATTGATGTTGGTATTACTTAGCAACCAAGGAAATTTATTTAGGTAGGTCTCCTACTCATTAATAACATTCTCTCTACTCCAAATTTATTTATATTTTTATTTGGTACGTTCCCAAAACTTATTTCTATGCCAGTGATTGATATTGCTTAACTAATATCACACCAATATGGGACCATTTCACTCACGTTACACTCCACAATATATTTAATAATTTTTTTATTGAAATAATTACCGATTAATCACAGGAATAAATCTGGGGATGGAAAGAGTAATTATTTTGCTCCCAAATATTCATGAGAGTGTAAAAGGAAGTAAAACAATCAATCCCCACCAAACCAGGACAACAGAACTCCCCGCCTTCAAAAATTCTGCAACACTTTCTAACTTTGAAGCTTTAGTTGACAATTTTAGCTTGAGAATTAGATTTCTTATCCTCCCACAAAAGTTGTAGATATTTGAATCTTATTTTCACAAAACTTGATTCACTAAATGTAGTGTAGATACCATAGAGTGAGATACGCCGGTTGCACCAACAAATAGATAATTCTACATGGAAGTTGCAACTTCAGACTAAATTTGGAACATCAAAATGCCATAAAATAAAGTACAATTTAGCACTTATCGGTATGCATTGTTGGTGCTCTGTGAATTTCCAACAATGTAATTACAATAATAATTATATAAAGGCAACCTATTACAATCTTAATAAATTAAAAAGCTGAATTAAAATTACAACTTTAGCAGATGCGAGAAAACTCTTTCCGTAAGACAATTTTGCCCCCGTATAAGAGCAGACGGCTCAGGAAATATGTCCCCAAGATACAACTGCTATATGTTCTGAGTTAGGTGCTCTCCAAAACTCAGAACTCAGTAACGTTCAAGTCTTTAAGCTGAAGCGAAACAAGAGGAAATATCTTATGATATGTGGTATGCTTATATTTTTTATGTTCTGATTGTATGAAATGAAATGCATAAGACCCTCTTTTATAGGGTCCAATTCCACTCCATCAGGTGGGGAGTTACAACAAATTAAAGTGTCATTAATTCTCTTTAATCCTCCAGCTCAAGAGTTACCTCAATAAATATTCTCATTTAATACGAACGCTACATTATGAAGTGTGAAAAGTCATATTCCAGAAGCTAAGTTCTCAACCTGCCTCATTTCAGACGAGACCAAATATCAGATCAGATGGGTTCTACCCCAAATATTAGGTCAGACAGGTTCAGTCCCAAATATTAGATCAGATGGGTTCTGCCCCAGATATCAGATCAGATAGGTTCAGCCCCAAATATCAGATCAGATGGGTTCAGCCCCAAATATCAGATCAGATGGGTTCAGCCCCAAATATCATATCAGATAGGTTTAGCCCAAATATCATATCAGACATTTTTTAGATCAGACAACGACAACTTCTAGATCAGACAGCTTCTAGATCAGACAGCTTCTAGGTCAGACAGCATTCAGATCAGACAGTTTTTAGATATCAGGCAGCTTCAGGATCAGATAGCTTTCAGCCCAACTATCAGATCAGATAGCTTTTAGATCAGACAGCTTCTAGATCAGACATCTTCTAGATCAAACAGCTTCTAGATAACACAATTTCTAGATCAGACAGCTTTCAGATCAGACAGCTTTCAGCCCAACTATCAGATGGGTTTTCAAACCTGGTTAACTCTTCACCTTTTCAATTAAATGGCCAATTATAATCATTTATTTCTCACTCACCAGAAATCGGTTTTGAAAAAGATAAAATCCTACGTTCATCTTCTCGAAGCGTAGATTCACAATTTATTATTTAATACCCAAGAATTAAATATTTTTTCATTACTGGTTTTAAACTGAGTTAAAACTCATTTTTCTAAAACCAATTTCCAACAATCCCCCACATGAGTGGAAATAAATGCATGCATGAATGCAGACTCACATACCCAGTTTCCGTAAAACACTGCTGCATGGGGAAAGGTAGTTTGTGGCTTTGAACCTTCCTTAGTAAAATATCGTCGGATATACCGGCGGCTTAGTAGACACTGTGCCTTGAACTAATCCTCCTTGGTGTACACCGAGTCAACGACACTTACACAACAATGTCTCAACACCTTCCATTCTCATAGTTGTGTCCGTTTTGGCCATGGACAACATCTTGGTTTCCTAAGTGTTTATTCGAGGTGGCCCGTCCTCACAATTAGATAGGTGGTCTCTTTTTATACAGTATCTTGCAATACTTCTCATTTCCAAGGACAAGGAACCATTAAAAGTTCGGAGACTTAACCGCACCACAATCACAGGACTTAGCACTTATTCTGCTCTATAGGGATGGATTTACTATAAGCGCTTTTCAATAGAACTTTCATAATTTTGTTTTCCCATTGAACCAAGTTTCTGGGATCTCCAGTCTTCAAGGATGGGTTACCACTATGATTGTTCTTTCAAGATGTGGATTTTAATCCCATTCCCTCTAGCAGTTTATGAAATTGATCTCTATTCAGACCTTTTATGAGTGGATCCGCCAAATTAACATTTGATCTCACATAGTCAATAGATATAACTCCATTTTTGATCAATTGTCGCACGGTATTATGTCTCTGACGAATGTGTGGAGACTTACCATTATACATAAGACTCTGTGCTCTTCCAATTGCAGCTTGGCTATCGCAATGGATCATAACACTAGGCACATGCTTTTTCCAGCATAGAATATCCTCAAGAAAGTTACGGAGCCATTCAGCTTCTTCTCCAGCTTTATCTAGAGCTATAAATTTTGATTCCATGGTGGATTGGGCTATATAAGTCTGCTTGCTTGATTTCCAAGGTATAGCTCCACCCCCAATAGTAAATACATACCTACTTGTAGAGTGAGAGTCTTTTGAGTCTGAAATCCAATTGGCATCTGTATATCTTTCCAAAACTGCAGGATGATTACTCTAAAATAGCCCATAACTTAGGGTGTACTTTAAGTATCTTAAAACCCTAGTCAGTGCATTCCAGTGCTCTTTACTCGTATTAGTCGTTGTTGGAAATGCTTTTCATCCAGCATCCTCACCTTCGACTCGGGAGAACGTCACTGGCCAAGCTTAACACCCCGACCCGCGGCACCCTAGTGGTGCAGCCCCTCATGTCCACCTGTCGCTTAGTACGGGGCTCTGCACTGCCACTAGAAAGTGGTTAAATGAATTGATTTGGACTACTCATACCAACAAGATGCATCTTATTTTCTGGTAGCCATCTCATAGAAACTTCAAAGTTAAGCGTGTTTGGCCTGGAGTAGTTACTGTTAGGAATACTTGTTAGATTTTGATGATGTTTAATATAAATTCAAATGTTTATTACTTGGCAAAAATGTAAGGAAGAACCAAATGAGTATCTTCCATAGGCCAAATAATGTTAAGTATAAAACTTGGCAAAATGTAAAGAAGAACCAAATGAGTATCTTCTATAGGCCAAAAATTAGTTAGGCTAAAAATCGGCTAAGTACTAAAGAACAGCTATGTTCATCAGAGAGGTACAGCCGAGTCATGTCAGAGAAGTTCTGGTCAACAAAAATCATCAGGGATATTTGACCAGACTGCAGTCAAGATACCTCATACAAGTCACCTGATCAGACAAGTCCTAAACAGTGAACATCAGAGAGGTCCAGAACTGCAGAGAAATTAACTGCTCATCAGCCTAGTCGAGATCAGCCAAGTACTCCAAGTCCACGTCAGCATGCGTTGAAAAGTCAAGTATTACGGAAAGTCACATGCAACGTGAAGAGACAAATTAGAGAGATTCCCGCAAAAGATATGATTTAAATAAATCATCCAGACCCACCTTGAAGACTTTATTCGTATTATAATCAAAAGATTCGGCGCATCACATGCAGAAGTCTTCACAACGGTCGGAAGATAGATTAAAATATGGGAATCCAGCCTTGCAACGTTCAGAAAGAATAAACAAAGAAGTCTCCCTCCAACGGACTGATTTGTTACAGATCTGCAACGGCTATGAAGAAAAGCTCAGAGATCGTGACCTATATATATCCGAAGATTTGAAGTTGAGCACACAACACAACAATTACCGGTGCTAACATACTTTCAAGCGATCAAAGCTTACAAGCAATCTAAAAGCGAAATACAACATCGTGAGAAGAGTAGTTCTAAAAAGTTCATACTTGAAGAAGCTCTTAGTTGGAGAAGACAAAAACTTTTGTCTATAATCCTGAGTTCGGGGTACTTCACTGGTTGAAGTTAGAGACTGTAAAGGCATCCAAGGATCGAGGATCAAGAGGTGCAAGGCAGTCAAGTGTGTTACAATGGCACGGATTTCCACTGGTTGGAAGTTGTTGTAGTTTGGTTGAATCACTGTAATATTTATCACTGGTTGAGAATTATAGTGAATTCATCTCCAACTGGTTTGGAGAAAAGTGGATTAGTAGAGGATTACCCCACCTCTGATACCACTATAATTGCATGCGTACTTTACTGCTTTATAGCATCATACTTTAAACTGTTGCATACATTGTTAAGTGTTTCATTAGTTGTTTTGAATTCGTCATCAGCTGACTTCCGCACGTGTTAAGAGCAAACGACTCCAAGTCATTTGTTTATTCATCAGCTGAAGAAACTTACTCTTCGAGAAAAAGAGTTTAAGAGTTTCAATAAGTCTATTCACCCCCCTATAGACTTATTCCTGGACGACTTGTGACCTACAAGTGGTATCGGAGAGGTTGGTTTATTCATTTCACGAACCAGATCTATATCAGAGATATATCTTTACTCTCATTTCATAATGGAACACATGCATTCTAGACTACCTGTGTTTTGAGTTGACGAGTATGATCTTTGGAAGATAAGGATGCAGGCACACTTATCTTCAATCCATGATGACATGTGGTGCATCATAGAGGACGGTCCATTCATCTTCGAGAAGGACAACACTCCAGAGGAAATCGCGGCAGGGAAGCCAGAGAAGATCCCAAAGAAGAGGACAGAGATGACTCCCGAAGAAAGAAAGCTGGCCAATCTTGATAACCGGGCCAAAGATGTGCTATATCAAACTCTTGACAAATCCACCATGGTCAAGATCAAGAACTGCAAGAATGCCAAAGAAATTTGGGACACATTAGCCCTAATGTGTGAAGGAACGGAGCTGATCAAGGAAAACAAGTTGTCAATTTCTATTCAAAAGTTTGACAACTTCAAAATGAAGAATGGCGAATCTATAGATCAAGTGGACACAAGGTTCACTGAAATCATCAACGAGATCAATTCCCTCAGCAAATCATATGGCAACAGGGAAATGGCACTGAAAGTTCTAAGATCTCTCAATCCTGAACGGAGCATGAAGGCAGTGGCCATGAGAGAATCCAAGGACCTCAATAAGATAAAGATCCAAGAGTTGTTCTCTGATCTGAAGGCTTATGAGTTCGAGCTTCCAAGTTCATCCTCAACCGAGCCTGCAGAGAAGGGAATATCCTTTGCAGCCGAGTCCCCCGCCAAGAGCTTATCTGATGTAAAGCCTCCAAATCCATTAGATTTTGAGGAAGAAATGGCGTTCATTATGCAGAGGTTCAGCAAATTCAGAAAGAATTACTCCAAATACAAGAAAAATTATAAGGAGAATCCCAGAAGGAACCAGAAAGCCGGAAGCTGGAAGGTGGAGTGCTACAATTGTCACAAGACAGGACACATCCAAATCGACTGTCCTGAGCTTAAGAAGGACGAGAGCAAGAAGGAGGTGGGCAGAAAAGAAGACAGAAGGAAGGCCCTCATCGAAGAAGATCAGGAGCATGTAGAATCAAGCACCGGATTCTTCTCAGATGATGACGAAGAGTATGATTGTCTGATGGCCAACCTAGCTGATGAAGAGGTAACATCAAAACCCTCTGGTTCAAATAATAGTTCAGCCATGTCACAAGATATGGATCTGCACGAATCTGTAAATCAGCTATTTAAAGATTTTGAGACACTTAAATCTGCACACCTAGCTGTATCAGCCGAGAAGACTCAGCTGCAAGATGAGAATAGGCAGCTGAAAAATGATTGTGAAAAACTCAGCCTAGAACTAAATAAGGTTGAGATAACTGCAGCTGACTTGAAAAACCAGACTGATGTTAATACAGCTGAGATAAATCGTCTAACTGTTCTACTTAAAGAAAAATCAGCTGCACTTGCTCATGTCAAAGCCGAATTTACTAAGCTGACTCAGGTAAATAAGATTCAGGCGCAGGAAATAACCTCCCTGAAGGCGTCTTCAACCCTGGAAGAATTGTGTACCAATAAAAGGTCACTATATTCCAAATCAGGCATTGGATATGATCCTCACACTCCCTCTAGTTCTAAAAGAAAGTTTATCAAGGGAGAAACAATTGTCTCGACTGCTGAGCCTATATATAATCCGATATTTAAAAACAGGCAACAGCCAAGTCACATGTCTAGGCTGCAGTCAGGTTACACAAGGCAGCCACCTAGACAAGTGACTAGGCAATGGCCCAGGCAGAAGCAGCAGCCCAGACAACATGCCCACTATTATTAACAACACCCTAAAAACAGATTTCAAAATGGGAGGGGCAGATGGAAACCTCAAGGTTATCCTAATTTCCAAAATGAACAAGTGTGGAGACCGCAAAGATTTAATAAATGGTCTCAGCCAAGATTTAGAAATGGCCCACCCTATCAAAATTTTGAGGAATATCCAGTATACAATCCCAACAGGAGATTCAGACCTCGACCTTACACACCTTATGAGGGTTATAATAATAACAACTTTCACAATCCAAGGAGAAATCAATTCTCCAGGAAACCATCTAACCCGAGAAGACCCACACAGATCTGGGTACCTAAATCTCTGCTTGTCTGATTGCAGAAAAGGTGGAAGGACTACAACCACATCTCCATAAATTCAAACTTTGGAGGTGAAGAATGGTTTGTAGATTCTGGATTCTCGAGGCACATGACCGGGAACAAGAAGATGCTGTCCAAATACACCAACGAAAGAGGTCCTGATGTAACCTTTGGAGATAGCTCTAGAGGACAAACAAAGAGCCTTGGAGAGCTGCACCGAGGAAATATTGTAATATCCAAAGTTCATTATGTCAAAGGGCTCAAGTACAACCTCCTGAGCATAAGCTAGTTTTGCGATGAGAAGAATCTAGTAGTCTTCACCATTTGGAAATGTATGGTGATAGATATCCTATCTGGAGAAGTGAAGCTACAAGGTTTCAGAAGGAGAGATGTCTACATAATAGATTGGAACACAGGAACACCTAACTCCTGTTTTATATCTAAGACAGTAGCTGAGAATGGGTGGCTGTGGCATAAAAGATTATGTCACCTGAACTTCAAAGCCATCAACAAGATTAGTTCTCAGAAGTTGGTCAGAGGACTTCCAGATGGAGCATTGAAGAAGGAAACGCTTTGTGATGCCTGTCATAAAGGAAAGCAGACGAGAGCATCATTCAAGCCAGTCCAGCCTACAACTCTCACAACAAGGATTTAGATCTACTCCATATGGATCTATTTGGTCCTATCAAGCCAAGGACTCTAAGCGGCCGAAAGCATGCACTTGTTATAGTAGATGATTATTCAAGGTACACTTGGATTATCTTTCTGTATAAGAAGAGTGAAACCTTGACCAAGCTACCTGAGCTGCTGAGAAGGATCCAGAATGAGAAATCCCTATCCATCATCAAGATCAGATCAGATAGAGGAGGAGAGTTTCTCAACAAGGCGATCACTGATTACAGCGATTAGAATGGGATCCAGCATGAGCTCTCCGCAGCCAGGACTCCCCAGCAGAATGGTGTTGCTGAAAGAAGAAACAGAACCCTGAAGGAAGCAGCAAGGTCCATGATTGCAGAAGCGAACCTGCCCAAGAGGTTCTGGGCTGAAGCTGTCAACACAGCTTGCCATACTCATAATGGGAGTATGATAGTAGGGAGACATGGCAAAACTTGCCATGAGGTTTGGAATAATAGAACTCCTACTGTTGCTTATTTTCATGTTTTTGGTTGTAAGTGTTTCATCCACAACAACGGTAAAACACAACTAAACGCCTTTGATGCTAAAACTGATGATGGTCTCTTTATGGGATACTCACAAAGAAGCAAGGCATATAGAGTATTTAACAAAAGAACCTTAGTTGTGGAGGAAACACCCCACGTTGTTTTTGATGAATCTACTGTTGAGTACAGGAAGCAAGTTGAGTTAATTGAGAACAAGCTCAAATCAGCAACCCTTGAAGAAGTCATTGTACATGACACTGGAATGGTGGACTCACCTGCAGACCAGCCTGAAGATCCAATCAGAGCTGCGAAGACCCAAGCTGCAGATCGAGGCAGGATCACCAAACCTATCGATCCAGATTGCAGATGAAGACCAGTGTAGGCGATAAAGACTCATCTGCAGATCAGACCCAACCTGCAGATGACAAGACGGTAGCTGATCCAGTTGCAGACCAAGGAGACCAGAACCCAGCTGATGCAGAAATCCACCAGAGCAAATCAATAGGGGGAATAGACCTAGAAGAAGACGATATCCCCAAGTGGCTCAAAGATCATCCAATCCAGCAAATCATCGGGAAGCTGACTGATGGAGTTAAGACAAGACAGTCAACTCTACCCGCAGGAATGGCTATGTTCTCATGCTTTATGTCACAGATAGAATAAAACAACAGAACAAGCCTTGGAAGATTATTCATGGATCAATGCCATGCAAGAAGAACTGGAGCAGATGGAGAGAAACAAAGTTTGGGAACTAACAGACAGACCAGATCACAAGAAGGTTATTGGCACCAAATGGGTGTACAAAAACAAGAGTGATGAATACGGAGCTGTTGTTAGGAATAAAGCCAGACTTGTTGCAAAAGGTTATGCACAGTGTGAAGGAATAGATTTTGATAAAATCTATGCACCTGTTGCAAGATTAGAGGCCATCAGACTATTCCTTGCATATGCAGCATTCAAAGATTTTGAAGTTTATCAGATGGATGTAAAGAGTGCTTTTCTAAATGGCATCCTAGAAGAAGAAGTCTATGTAGAGCAACCCCCAGGTTTTGTCAAATGAGACAAAGTCTACAAGCTATTAAAGGCTCTCTATGGACTTAAGCAAGCACCAAGAGCGTGGTATGAAACATTGTCTGTATTTCTTGAGAAGAATGGTTTTTGTAAAGGAAAGGTGGACAAGACCCTATTCAGAGTAGAGCACGAAGGCCACATATTGATAGTCCAGATATATGTGGATGACATCATATTTGGCTCAACCAACCCAGAGCTATGTGAGAAATTCTCAAACCTCATGCAAGGAGAGTTTGAGATGAGTATGATGGGAAAGCTTAACTTCTTTCTCGGATTACAAGTTAAGCAGATGGAAAATGGAATCTTCATCAACCAAGCTAAGTATACCAGAGACCTTATCAAGAGATTTGGAATGGAATCAGCCAAGCCAGCAAGAATCCCTATGAGCACAAGTACTCACTTAGATGCAGATGAGGGAGGCATATCAGTGGATTCAACCCACTACAGAGGACTCATTGGATCATTGCTATACCTCACTGCAAGCACGCCAGACATATCCTATACCGTAGGAGTTTGTGCGCGATTCCAATCTAATCCTAAGCAGTCGCACCAAGATGCAGCCAAGAGAATAATTAAGTACCTTAAGTCTACAGTCAATGTTGGACTATGGTATCCCAAGGATGATAACTTCGAGCTGTCAGGATATTCAGATGCAGATTTCGCAGGATGTAAGATTAATAGGAAAAGCACTAGTGGAACGTGCCAATTCCTAGGAACCAGACTGATATCCTGGTTTAGCAAGAAGCAGGTTTCTAACTCTATTTCTACCACAGAGTCAGAATACCTAGCTGCAGGTAGTTGCTGTGCCCAGATCTTGTGGATCAGACAGCAGCTAAGGGATTGTAATATCATTGCCAATGAAGTCCCTATATGGTGTGATAACAATAGTGCTATTGCAATAACCAGCAATCCGGTTTTGCATTCGAGGACCAAGCACATTGATGTTAAGCACCACTTCATCAGAGACCACGTGCTTAACAAGAGAGTTAGAGTTGAAAGAGTCAGCACGGACTACCAAATAGCTGACATCTTTACCAAACCTTTCCCAGAAGAAAGGTTCTTGGAGTTGAGCAGAGAACTCGGTCTACTAGATTGGGAATCTAGTACAGAAGCAAGCTGAAGCATCTCAGAGGAAGGACGGACCTAGATGATGCAGACAAGAGGACGAAGGACGGACAAAGGAACCTAGCTGATCAGAATCTCAGGCGAGAAGTCCATGGAGTCAACTCACCTGATGCAGAGCGGTCAACAGTCTACAGTCAAACCAGCTAAGTTTTCTAAACTCAACCGACCTCTGAATATTTAATTATTATCTGCCTTATGTATAATAATATTATATTAATTTTGGTTCACAAGTGGTTCACAAGTGGCAATTTAAATACACGTGGCAATCGCTTGTTAAATCGACCTCCACGTTGGCCAATCAAAACCAACCGTCAAAATTCAAAATTAAAACCTAGACCTCCGATTCAAATTTGAAATTTAAATAGAATCTCAAAAGGCGTACCACCGTTTCAAAATAAATAATAATTTAATCCATACGTCTTTTCATCTTCTTTATAAGGAAAAAAATTCCTCACTTTACCTTTTATGCTTACCAGAAACCCTAGATTTACAGAGAAAAAATTCTTGAACTCCAAATACACTAAAAATCCTTTGTTTTCAGAAATGGAATCCTATTTCGAATGCGTTAACATGAAATCGGTCAAGGACCAAATTATCTTCTCTCTGGTTGTCGATTTTGAAGGCCTGTTGGAAGCAAATCTGGAGGATTACGACGTGCTTGACCTAATCCGCACGATGAAGTTAAATGGGATCTACCCATTCCTGGACATCAGCCCTCAACATTTATACAAAGAAGATGTTATCGCGTTCTACCGCGAAGCCTATTTGATTCAGGATGGAATTCGATTCGTACAGTTTTTGGTATGAAGCACCGCGGCATAGCTGTCGAGGCACTCAAGCAATCTGCAGCCGAAACCTGGAAGAAGATCAAGACGGAGATTCAGCCGAAAAAGCTGAAACTCACTGCTAAAAGGAGTGAGATTAAGAAGGTTTATCGTTTTGCGTTGGATATAACCAACAAGATCATTATGGGAATGGCCGGCAGTTACGATCAACTATCGTTGGCAAAGTTCATGGTGCTGGGAGCACTAATTCAAGATGAGGAAATTGATTGGGCGGATTACATTTTTAGGCAACTTGTTCGAGAAGTCAACAAAGCCGAATGGCTTTTTGATGAAAAGAGATTCCGATCTAAGCTGGCGTTTGGAACGCAGCTGAGTTGAATCCTTGAGAAGACAGGTATGGCGAAGGGAAGTACTGACTCCTTCCACCCTAACAAAAGACTTGGTCATCTGGACCAAGAGACGTTGAGAAAATTGGGAGGCACAAGGAGAGCAGCCCAGATGTTGAAGGAGCTACCTGACACAAGGACTTACCCCGTATATCATTCATCAGGCGAGTCGGACCGACCTACAGTCGACAACCCAACTGCAGTCGTGTCAGACTCCGAGTCAGACAACACTCCAATAGCTGTCCGATTCAAGAGAAGGGGACCAGCCCCTTGAGAACCATCCATCATGCAGTCATCACCAGAACCCTCTCCCAAGAGGCCCAGGCGACTGCAGTTTAGTCAGGATGAGCAGTCAGATCACTATGCCAGTCCAGCAGCCAGGTCACCTACTCACCTGGAAGACCAGCCTGCCCCAGGCACACTCGAAACTCAGATTGTGGCTGTCCTCACTCCAGCTTACATTCCTGAGGAAGAAGAAGCAGGTTTAATCATCTCAATCCCTGAAGCCAATTATACATTCAACCTGTTGGACAACAATGTTTTCGACCTGTCCATTGAATAATTACAGCTTGTTAAACCACAAGCCTTAAAACACGCTTTTGTCAATATTTTTCAAGAGTGGAAGTTTTTCAAAACCCTATCATTTACAAATCTTCAGTCTTATATTGAAACCAGTGGTTGGGAATATCCCCAAGCCACAGAGGATGTACTGATTCATTTTTATAAAGAATCAGACTTAGTGTTGATCCTCCAGGATAATTGGTTCATGTCTCGTTTTAAAACCAACATGGACCAATTCATCCATTCCATTACGTTTAGCATTTTTGATGGTTCCTTTGGAGAAGAGGAGGAGGAGGAAGAAGAGAGAGAAATTGGGATTGAAGAGGTAGATGGAGAAGAAGAGGTTATTGTTTTAGACGACGAAGAAGAAGGGCAGAAAGAGAGAAAAGAAGAAGAAAACATCTTAGTTGAAAAATAGTCAGAAGAAGTGGAGAAAACAGAGGAGTTGATTGATGAAGAAGAAGAAGAAGAAGAAGAAGAAGAAGGGGAAGAAGTAGAATAGGAAGATGATGAAGGAGAGAAAGATGATGATGAAGGTGAAAAAGATGATGAAAGAGAAGATAAGAAGGATGGGAAAAAGGATCATGATAATAATAATGATGATGAGGATGATGATAAAGATGAAGGAGGAGATCAAGGAGCTGAGAAAGAAAAATAAAATATTGATAAAGAAGAAAAGGAGGAAGAGCAGGAGAAAGAGAAAGAGAAGGAAGAAGGAGAAAGAGAGCCGGAGCAAAAGCCAATACAAGAGGCTGCAGACAGGGCTGGGGCACCTGCCCGGTACACCAGCCTGGACGCGGAGTTAGCTGAGGACTCCAGATCAGGGACCCCAGAGAAGACCCCATCTGGAGTACCAGCTGCAAATAGGAGCCTGCGGTCCAGTGGTTCAATTGCAGAAGGCTCAGGCGAGCACTCTCCACCAGCTCAGATCTCACCTGCCGTGACTGAGCTGATCAGGCAAATAGTGAAGGATACCATTGGAGAGTTGCTGACATCTCAGGTCACTCCTGACCTCCAACCAATCAATGCCAAGATTGACACTTTGCTGCAGAGGGAAGTACCTCAGCCTCCTCCCCCTACGAACAACAGAATGCCATTTGGCTTGTCTGACTGGATGTGCAGAATAGAGCAGCAGTTGACTACTTTAGTTGATGCTGGCAAAAAGGGGGAAGATAGAATACAGGGGGAAGGAAGTATTCAAGGAGAGATAAGGGAAGAGCTAAGATCAAAGAAGAGGCAAGATATTCTTCAAATTGAAGGAGGACCATCAAGTCTGAAAAGAAAGGAGATATCTGCCCCCAGCCAACCTGAAGAGCAGTCTATGGAGAAGAAGAGAAGAACAAGAGAGAAAGAAGCACAAAGATTCGAATGGGAAGACAAACAGTTGTGGTATGTTGAAGAATTATTGCCAACAGAATTCATGACTCGTTGGGCGGATGCCAAGAAACAATTCACAGAGCAGTTCAACCTCTGGGAGAATCTCCAAGATGAAGAATGCTCGCCCCAACAGTCATTCATCAACTACATGGATGCTAGATGGCCTACTCTGTGGAAGATAATGCTTAAATATGCAGCCAAATGGCATGCTTATCCTATGATTCCTGCATTCAGAGCAGTGGAAGCGCCGACCCATTTGGATAATGATCTTAACGAGCTAGAGCTTCAAGAAGAAATTAGAAAGCTATGTGAAGAGCACAAGTTCTCTTCAAAAGAAGACCAAGACTTTGCTGCCCTAGTCATAAGGAGGAAATATGGTCTTGCACCCATCAAAAGTAGACCAATCGGTGCAAAACTATATAGACCTCCCAAGCAAACTGTTCGCAGAGGAAGGGGCAGATAGTTTTTGGATGTAATTGTAATTTTTGTAATTGATTAATTTTTCTGTACTTATTATATTCAAGCCATGTACTTGTAATCAACAGAAAATTAATATATACAGTCATTTGAATGACAATCCTAGTTGTCTCAAAACAAGACTGATTTTGAGTTTGTGTCTTGCACCTAAGTGCAGACTTGTACATTTGATTAATTGTTTAAAGTTTTGCCATCATCAAAGGGGGAATTTGTTAGGAATACTTGTTAGATTTTGATAATGTCATTAATATAAATTCAAATGTTTATTACTTGGCAAAAATGTAAGGAAGAATCAAATGAGTATCTTCCATAGGCCAAATAATGTTAAGTATAAAACTTGGAAAAATGTAAAGAAGAACCAAATGAGTATCTTCTATAGGCCAAAAATTAGTTAGGCTAAAAATCGGCTAAGTACTAAAGAACAGCTAAGTTCATCAGAGAGGTACAGCCGAGTCATGTCAGAGAAGTTCTGGTCAACAAAAATCATCAGGGATGTTTGACCAGACTGCAGTCAATATACCTTAGACAAGTCACCTGATCAGACAAGTCCTAAACAGTGAACATCAGAGAGGTCCAGAACTGCAAAGAAGTTAACTACTCATCAGCCTAGTCGAGATCAGCCAAGTACTCCAAGTCCACGTCAGCATGCGTTGAAAAGTCAAGTATTACGAAAAGTCACATGCAACGTGAAGAGACAAATTGGAGAGATTCCCGCAAAAGATATGATTTAAATAAATCATCCAGACCCACCTTGAAGACTTTAATCGTATTATAATCAAAAGATTCGGCGCATCACATGCAGAAGTCTTCACAACGGTCGGAAGATAAAATATGGGAATCCAGCCTTGCAATGTTCAGAAAGAATAAACAAAGAAGTCTCCCTCCAACGGACTGATTTGTTACAGATCTGCAACGGCTATGAAGAAAAGCTCAGAGATCGTGACCTATATATATCCGAAGATTTGAAGCTGAGCACACAACACAACAATTACCGGTGCTAACATACTTTCAAGGGATCAAACCTTACAAGCAATCTAAAAGCGAAATACAGCATCGTGAGAAGAGCAGTTCTATAAAGTTCATACTTGAAGAAGCTCTTAGTTGGAGAAGACAAAAACTCTTGTCTATAATCCTGAGTTCGGGGTACTTCACTGGTTGAAGTTAGAGACTGTAAAGGCATCCAAGGATCGAGGATCAAGAGGTGCAAGGCAGTCAAGTGTGTTACAACGGCACGGATTTCCACTGGTTGGAAGCTGTTGTAGGTTGGTTGAATCACTGTAATATTTATCACTGGTTGAGAATTATAGTGAATTCATCTCCAACTGGTTTGGAGAAAAGTGGATTAGTAGAGGATTACCCCACCTCTGAGACCACTATAATTGCCTGCGTACTTTACTGCTTTATAGCATCATACTTTAAACTGCTGCATACATTGTTAAGTGTTTCATTAGTTGTTTTGAATTCGTCATCAGCTGACTTCCGCACGTGTTAAGAACAAACGACTCCAAGTCATTTGTTTATTCATCAGCTGAAGAAACTTACTCTTCGAGAAAAAGAGTTTAAGAGTTTCAATAAGTCTATTCACCCCCCGCCTAGACTTATTCCTGGACGACTTGTGACCTACAGTTATGGGATGGGTGACCCCCTGGGAAGTTTCTCAGGTGCGCGTGAGTGAGGACAAAGCGTGCTAGAAAAGACTCGTGATGGTACAGTGAGGACAGTCTTCATCATTTTCTGGGACCAACAATTGGTATCAGAGCGAGGTGCGGGTTCGAGTCTTCTGACGTACGCTGGGGGGGGGTTGTTGGGAATGCTTTGCATCCAGCGTCCTCACCTTCGACTCTGCTCAACTTGTTTACAACAAATGCCAAGTCTGGTCATGTACAATTTGTAATGTACATCAGGCTTCCGATTACTCTTGAATATTCGACTTGAGTCACTTGATCACCTATGTTCTTACTTAAGTGAATACTGGTATCAACAGGTATTTTAACAGGTGGGCTGTCAAAAGCGTTAAACTTCTTGAGCACTTTCTCAACATAATGAGATTGTGATAAGAAGATTCCTTTTGAATTTCTGATAATTTTAATTCCAAGAATTAAATCAGCTAAACCCAAATCCTTCATGTCGAAGTTTCTACTTAACATCCTTTTTGTATTCACAATTACTTCATTGCTACTACCCATGATCAACATATCGTCTATATATAGACAAACTATGACAAATGACTCCGGTGTGCCTTTAATATACACACATTTTTCACATTCGTTGATCTTGAATCCATTTTCCAACATAATTGTGTCAAACTTCATATGCCATTGTTTAGGAGCTTGTTTTAGTCCATATAATGACTTCAACAGTTTACACACTTTCTTTTCCTGGCCAGGCGCAATAAAACCTTCAGGTTGTTCCATATAAATTTCTTATTCTTGTTCACCATTCAAGAATGCAATTTTCACATCCATTTGATGAATTTCAAGATTGTGCAATGCAGCAATAGCAACAAGCACTCGAATAGAAGTTATTATGGTTACTGGTGAATATGTATCGAAGAAAGCATAACCTTCTTTCTGTATAAACCCTTTGACAACAAGCCGGGTGTTGGGAAAAACAATGTTGTTTTGATAATTGCCAAACAGCAAACAACATACAACAAATAGTCAAAAGCCAAACATACAGCAAGTAGCTGTCCCGAAGACAATCATACAGCAAGATGTCAAGTGCCTCAATCATACAGCAAAAGAACAAAGTGCCATCATACAGCATGAAGCTCATCAGCCGGTATGATACCAAGTATGGAAGCTATCCTGAAACAGTCATACAACATCTTTCCATACAACAGCCCTAAGATAGCCTACAGCTCGGAACATACAGCTACAGCAGTATAAACGCAACATGTTGGATACAATAAAATGTTGAGATCTTCAACACTTATCCAACAGGACTGAAGACCGTTGAAAACGGAATCTACTTTATACGTTAAAGTCAAGCCCCGTTTGCAAAGAGGTATTTAAATACTAAAAGGATAAAGTATTTAAATACTAAGCCGACAGAGATCTTCAGACAAGGAGCAAAATTCGGATCTTGTATTTTACTAGTCAGTCAACTCACTGGAACATAATCTCTGCTCAACGGATCTATTCTCAATGGATATATTCCCAACGGATCTATTTCTAAAGGCTATATATATACCCCGAAAGTTTGAAGATCAACAACTACAACGATATACACGAATATTCATAAGATCAAGATCTGAAAACTGAGCAAATTGAGATATACTGAGATACACTCGTGAACATCACAAGAACAGTATATCAAGAGCAATCATATTTCTTTAAGCATACTGCCTTACTTGATAGAAGAAATATACAAGCGCTCAACCTTGAACCATACATCATCAAGCTCAAGCTCAAGAAAGTCAACCTGTTTTTCAACCATTGTTCTTACATTTGAAAAAAACCATCAGCCCTATATGGACTGAAGAAAGACTTGTTTTTCCTGAACTGTGTGTGACGGATCTGAATTGAAGAGACGAAGCTTTAGAACTGTGTGTGAAGAAACAAGTCAAGAGGAAGCTTTAACCAATATGTGTGAACGGTTGAAAGCGACAGTCTTTGTATCTATCTGTGTGAACGATACAAGGATAGGTTTGATTATAGTCACGTAGTTGTGTACGTAGTGATTATAATAAATGTTTTAATCCTGTGTAGAGTACCAGTGGATGTAGAGGGGTTTACCTCAAACCACTGTAAATACTGTGTTATTTACCTTCTGTCATTAATGTTTTCATAAACTGTGATTTATATAAGCATACACTACAAAACCCTGTACGCACCAAGCAAACAGGAGATAAAACCAAGTTGCTGTATTTATAGCAACTTACTGTTTCAAGACTTCCGCTACGCACTCATATTTGAAAATCATAGTGCTTGTCGCTGAAACACTTTCCAAGCTGTATTCTGTATACTTAGTGGCCAACAAGTGGTATCAGAGCGGTTGATTCTAAAAAGGATCAGTTGTATTTTTAACCGAATCAGACCCTAAATCACTTATTTTCTTCGAAAACAATTTATCTTTCCTATTTCCTCACATATGGATACTTCGTTAATAAACAAGGTACCTATGTTTCCTATTAACGAGCTTGATGACTGGAGAAACAGGATGAAGAACAAACTCAAGGCCTTCATTGGAGAATCAAAAGCTTCACCCGCATCAACAAAGACTGAGTGTCTTTAGGTGGTCACTGATAGTGACTCGTCTGATGATGAGCTAGAAGATAGAGCCTACATGTGCTCCATGGCCAAAGTTAACGAGGAAAATGAAGACGACGATGATGATGAGGTAAGCTCTACCTCAACTATCCCTGTAAATATATCTCATACCTTTGAAAATATGTTGAATGAATTTAATAACATTCAAAAGGCCCATGAGACATTAAAAAGAGAAAACATACAGCTCCAAATTTCTAACCTAGAGCTGAAGGAAGAAAACGACTTGCTGAAGGATAATAACGAAAATATATCTGTCGACTGCGAAAACAGCAAAGTTAATTTAGAAAAACTCATGGAGAGCAATCATCAACTTGCTCACGATCTAAATGAGACTAAGTCTCATCTTGAAAGAAAGACAAATGATTTGGCTCTACTCGAAGCTAAAGTAAATCTCTCGAGAAACACGAAGGAGAATTAGAGACAATCTTGAATTCTTTCGAGAAATCCTCTAATAGAATGGAAGAGATCCTAAGCACTGGGCAACATACTCATGATAAACGTGGCTTAGGGTACAACTCGTTCTCCAACAAACAAAAATATAGTACGGTATTCGTCAGGGGTGTGGAACCCATTCCTGTACCGGAAGAAATCCAAGTCCTGCGAAGGCACCCATTGCCCCGCGCACAGCAAAGGCTGCAATTTCACCGCCCGGATCATATCATAGACAGCGGAAGCCTCAGCCATACAGAGCTGTAAGGCGTAACCAACAGCATGCTCCCCGAGCATATTAGAAGCGCCAACAGCCATTCAGAAAGAAGGCTATATCCAGATATCAAAGGCCCGCACAATAGTACTTTCAACAGTACAGCACGCCTAGATATTGGATACATGAGCCCCGTTATCCATTAAGAAAACAGGTCGCAGCGCAGTATCAACAACAGCTTTGGGAATCCAACTGTAAGATCTATGAAAATGGCTCCACCTCTTAGACGACAATCGTACTGGAATAATAACTATAACTCTCGATTTTACATGCATAATAATCATGATTACTGCAGCTACGTGCTTGCCCCACGTAGACATCGCAAAAACAGACCAAAAGTAACCTACATCAAACCAATTGATGTCCGGAAAATTTGGGTACCGAAAGGCACTATTACACCAGGACCAACAATCAAAGGGGGCCCAAATTTACTTGATTTCTATGCTTCGACAAGAATTGGGAATGCTACAGCCAGACTCCCTATAAAGTTTTTATGCTTTTACTCATTAATTGAGGGGGAACACTGTAAGACCCAAGAATACAGTATCCACCATTAATTAACTTTACACTCAGAACAATCACACGGAACTGTAGGACAGAGAAAGCATGAAACCTTCCTACAGCTGACGTGTGCATTAATTAAGGGGGAATACAGTATGACCCATGAATACAGTATTAATCCAAACAATAATGTAAGATTTGAATCATGTATGTACCTTTTAAGGGGGAACACTGTACTATTCGCGGATACAGTACTTACACTACAGGACATCAATTATGCTTGATTGTTTTATTCTATTGTGTACTGCAAATAGTTTTAAGTACACATGCCCTGTTTTTATATTCAAACATTTTTATTATTTAAACGCTTTGCATGACATCTGGACTTCACTATCTCAAACAACGTGAATTTAAACTCAATTCAATTTTTATTTCTGCAATTAAACAAGTATGAAAACTTGTTAAGTACAAAGCTATAACAACCTTTCTGCGAACAGTTCATAGGTTAAGTTGTATTTAACACTAGACTACACTGTACGATTGTGCCTGTGCGCCAATCATAAGTTTAAGTTGTAATACACTTCCCTGTTAGATGATATTACTTTAGAACTTGCCTGCGAGCAGTTCAAATTTTTTTTTTTTAGACTAAGTGCTGAAGACCAGATCATTTCGACAGAAGAACAAGAAGTCTGCCCAAGATGTTATCGAAAAAGAGGGAAATTGTTTTAGCATAAAGAGGTCTTGACATTATCAAAAAGGGGGAAATTGTTGGGATAAACAATCCTGTACCTTGTTTTGATAATTGCCAACATACAGCAAGACTTCGTAGAATCATCATACAGCAAGTAGTTGTCCCGAAGATGATCGTATAATTGGATAAACTTCCTGTATCTTGCGCTGCCAAACATACAGCAAGATGACAAATGCCTCAATCATACAGCAAAAGGAAAATTGAACATTCGACAGAAGACCAAGAAGAAAGCCTCTCTAATCAAAGATATTTAAGAGGTTTTGGCATCAAGGTTTTGGCATCATCAGGTTTTGGCATTATCAAAAAGGGGGAAATTATTGGAAAAAATAATGTTGTTTTGATAATTGCCAAACAGCAAACAACATACAGCAAATAGTCAAAAGCCAAACATACAGCAAGTAACTGTCCTGAAGACAATCATACAGCAAGATGTCAAGTGCCTCAATCATACAGAAAATAACAAAGTGCCATCATACAGCATGAAACTCATCAGCCGGTATGATACCAAGTCTGGAAGCTATCCTGAAACAGTCATACAACATCTTTCCATACAGCAGCCCTAAGATAGCCTACAGCTTGGAACCTACAGCTACAGCAGTATAAACGCAACATGTTGGATACAATAAAGTGTTGAGATCTTCAACACTTATCCAACAGGACTAAATACCGTTGAAAACGGAATCTACTTTATACGCTAAAGTCAAGCCCCATTTGAAAAGAAGTATTTAAATACTGAAAGGATAAAGTATTTAAATACTAAGCCGACAGATATCTTCAGACAAGGAGCAAAATTCGGATCTTGTATTTTACAAGTCAGTCAACTCATTGGAACAGAATCTCTGCTCAACGGATCTATTCTCAACGGATCTATTTCCAAAGGCTATATATATTCCCAATAGTTGTAGTTTTAAGATCAACAACTACAACGATATACACGAATATTCATAAGATCAAGATCTGAAAACTGAGCAAACTGAGATATACTGAGATACACTCGTGAACATCACAAGAACAGTATATCAAGAGCAATCATATTTCTTCAAGCATACTGCCTTACTTGAGAGAATAAATATACAAGTGCTCAACCTTGAACAACACATCATCAAGCTCAAGCTCAAGAAAGTCAAGCTGTTGTTCAACCCTTGTTCTTACATTTGAAGAAAACCATCAGCCCTGTGTGGACTGAAGAAAGCCTTGATTTTCCTGAACTGTGTGTGATGGATCTGCATTGAAGAGACAAAGATTTGGAACTGTGCGTGAAGAAGCAAGTCAAGAGGAAGCTTTAACCAATTTGTGTGAACGGTTGAAAGCGACAGTCTTTGTATCTATTTATGTGAATGATAAAAGGATAGGTTTGATTATAGTAATGTAGTTGTGTACGTAGTGATTATAATAAACATTTTACTCATGTGTGAAGGACCAGTGGACGTAGAGGGGTTTACCTCGAACCACTTTAAATACTGTGTTATTTACCTTCTGCCGTTACTGTTTTCATAAACTGTGATTTATATAAGTATACACTGCAAAACCCTGTATGCACCAAGCAAACAGGAGATAAAACCTAGTTGTTATATTTACAGCAACTTACTATTTCAAGACTTCCACTACGCACTCCTATTTGAAAATCGTACAGCTTGTCGCTTAAACACTTTAGCTGTATTCTGTATACTTAGTGGCCAAAACTTGGCCTTAAACTTGTATATCGTCTAGTTATCTTTATATATCCTCTTTAGGATCCATTTATATCCTAAAGGCTTACATCGTGGCGGAAGTTCAACTAGTTCCAAAGTCGAATTTTGCATGATGGAATCCATTTCACTATAAATAGCTTTCTTCCAAAAAGGAGCATCAGGACTGGCATAAGATTCCTGTATAGTCTTTGGATCATCGTCAACTGCAAAAGTCTCAAAGTCAGGACCAAATGACTTAGCCTTTCGAGCTCTCTTACTCTTTCTTGGCTCTTCATTTATAGGATTTGAACTACTTGCAGTTTCAAGAGTTCTTTTGTTTGAGTTTGTCACAATCCTCTGTTTACAAAGATAAAATTTGCAAAGAAAATGGCATTTCTAGATTTAATGACAGTTCCTTCATGCATATCAGGAATTTCAGATTTATGAATCAGAAATCGATATGCACTACTGTTGTATGCATAACCTATGGATATGCAATCAACTGTCTTTGGGCCGATTCTTACTTGTTTTGGTTCAGGTACTTCAACCTTTGCCAAACACCCCCACACTTTAAGATATTTGAAAAAAGGCTTGCGCCCTTTCCATAACTCATACGGAGTTTAATCTTTCCCTTTGTGTGGCACTTTATTCAGAATGTGGTTAGCTGTAAGAATAGCTTCCCCCCACATGTTCTGCGGCAACCTTGAGCTTATTAATAAAGCATTCATCATTTCGTTCAGGGTTCGATTTTTCCTTTCGGCAACTCCATTTGACTGGGGAGCATACGGAGCAGTCGTTTGATGAATTATGCCTGAATCGGCACATAATTGTTCAAACGGTGCTACATACTCACCTCCTCTGTCACTTCGGACTGCTTTTATTTTACAGTTAAGTTGATTTTCAACTTCATTTTTATACATCTTAAATGCCTCGATTGCTTCATCTTTGCTTCTCAAAAGAAACACATAGCAATATCTTGTGCAATCACCTATAAAGGTGACGAAATATTTTTTACCTCCTCTAGTTTGCACAAATTTTAAGTCACACACATCAGTGTGAATTAATTCTAGCGGAGTAGTATTTCTTTCCACTGAATGAAAAGGCAATTTAGCCATTTTTGCTTCAACACATACTTCGCATTTCTTATTAAGTTCAACATGGGTTTTTGGAATTAATTCTAGATTAATTAGTCTTTTAATTGATTTTAGACCAACATGTCCCAATCTAGAATGCCATAAATCTGAACACTCGAGCAAGTAAACAGAAGGAGCATTATTATTATTATTTTTGTTCTTGCCTTCACGGCTTACAGGCATCACATTCATTTTGAATAATCCCCTGTCAAGATAACCTCGACCAAGAAACATTCCAAACTTGCTCATAATAATTTTTTCAGACTAAAAAACATGTTTAAACCCATGACTAACTAGTAAAGAGACTGAAACTAAATTTCTTCGGACATCTGGGACATGCAGCACATCCTTAAGAAAGAGCTCCTTTCCAGAGGTCAGCTTTAAGACCACGTTCCCCACACCTGCAATCACAGAAGAAGCAGAGTTTTCCATATGCAATTTCCTACCATCACTAACAGTGTAGGAAGAGAACATGTCTTTTTCAGAACAAACATGACGAGTAGCCCCAGTATCAACGTACCAGGCACGGTGATTCTCCACCATATTGGTTTCAATCACCATGGCTGAGACCTCCTCATCCAGCTCATCAACCATAGCTGACATCTCCAGATCTGGCATGTCAACATCGCCATGTTCAACCACATTGGCAACGCGTTTGCCTTTGTTTCGCTGACCAGTTGAACTTATTGGCAAATGACAGTCTTTTGCCTTATGGTTTGGTTTACCACAGTTGTGGCAATTTCCAGTGAATTTCTTTGCCTTAAACGGCTTTTTTCTTTATCCTGAACATGGTTCAGTTTCCTCTTTTTGCTAGAGGACCCATGTTCAAGCAAATTTATTTTGGCCTCCATAGGGCCTCTCTTAAACTTAGAATCAGATTTTCGGTAGTCTTCCTCAATTTTGAGTAGAACAACCAAATCCTCTAAGCTCATTTCCTTTCGTTTGTGTTTCAGGTAATTTTTGAAGTCCTTCCAACTAGGAGGCAACTTCTCAATTACCGTTCCCACAACAAACGGTTCAGGAAGGATCATTCCTTCAGCATTGATTTCATGCACAATCAATTGAAATTGTTGGACTTGTTCGATAACGATTTTGTAGTCTGTCATCTGAAAATCCAGGTAGCATCCGATCACGAATTTCTTGGCACCAGCATCATCGGTTTTATACTTTTTCTCCAAAGAATTCCAGAGCTCTTTAGAAGTCTTGATTTGACTGTACACGTTGTACAGAGAATCAATGAGCCCATTCAATAGTGTATTACGGTACATAAAGTCGCCGTTAAACCATTGATCGTAAGCAAAATGCTTCGTACGATCAGTTATCATCTCACTGACCACAGGAGGATCATCCTTGAGGTAAACAGCAAGCCCCAGGGTAGTGAGATAAAACAACATCTTTTGCTGCCATCTCTTAAAATCAACACCCGAAAATTTCTAGGGTTTCTCAGCCTGAACTGCAATGATAGGTGCAACAGCTTTGGCAGCGGCAGCTGTAGCAACGGCGGCGGAAGCATCAGCATCGGTCGCCATTGGAAATTACAGAGAATATAAATATAAAATTGTCTTACGAAAGAGTTATCTCGTCTCTGCTAAAGTTGTAATTTTAATTTAGCTTTTTAATTTATTAAGATTGTAATAGGTTGCCTTTCTTTGTAATTTTTATTGTAATTACATTGTTGGAAATTCAAAGAGCACCAACAATCGTAAGACAATTTTATATTTATATTCTTTGTAATTTCCAATGGCAACCGATTCTGATGCTACCGCTGCCGCTGCACCTACCATTGCAGTTTAGGCTGAGAAACCCGAGAAATTTTCGGGTGTTGATTTTAAGCGATGGCAGCAAAAGATGCTATTTTATCTCACTACCCTCGGGCTTGCTGTTTACCTCAAGGATGATCCTCCTGTGGTCAGTGAGACGGAAACTGATCGTACGAAGCGTTTTGCTTACGATCAATAGTTTAACGGCGACTTTATGTGTCGTAAGACAATATTGAATGGGCTAGTTGATTCTCTGTACAACGTGTACAGTCAAATCAAGACTTCCAAAGAGCTTTGGAATTCTTTGTAGAAAAAGTATAAAACCGATGATGCTGGTGCCAAGAAATTCGTGATCGGACGCTACCTGGATTTTCAGATGACAGACTACAAAACCGTTATCGAACAAGTCCAGCAATTTCAATTGATTGTGCATGAAATCAATGCTGAATGAATGTTCCTGAACCGTTTGTTGTGGGAACGGTAATTGAGAAGTTGCCTTTCTTAATTTTAATTCAGCTTTTTAATTTATTAAGATTGTAATAGGTTGCCTTTCTTTGTAATTTTTATTGTAATTACATTGTTGGAAATTCACAGAGCACCAACAATTTCAGCCCCAAATATCAGATCAGATAAGTTTAGCCCAAATATCAGATCAGACAGTTTTTAGATCAGACAACTTCTAGATCAGACATCTTCTAGATCATACAGCTTCTAGGTCAGATAGCTTTCAGATCAGACAGCTTTCAGATATCAGACAACTTCAGGATCAGACAGCTTTCAGATCAAACAGCTTTCAGTCCAACTATCAGATCAGATATCTTTTAGATCAGATAGCTTCTAGATCAGACAGCTTTCGGCCCAACTATCAGATGGGTTTTCAAACCTGGTTAACTCTTCACCTTTTCAATTAAATGACCAATTTTAATAATTTATTTCTCACTCACCGGAAATCGGTTTTGAGAAAGATAAAATCCTACGTTCATATTCTCGAAGCGTAGATTCATAATTTATTATTTAATTCCCAAGAATTAAATATTTTATCATTATTGGTTTTAAATTCAGTTAAAACTCATTTTTCTAAAATCAATTTCCAACATGCATGACCTATATCTTATACTCCCTCCGTCCGCCACCCATGTGCAACAATGTCCTTTTCCGTCCGTCTGCAACCTATGTGCATTGTTTATTTTTGGCAACAAATTTTACCACAAGTGGGCCCCTTACTCCACTCATAATACATCCTACCAACTAAGTCAACTGAAATATTGAAACTCGTACCGGTCAAAATAATGCACATGGTTGGTGCACGGAAGGAGTATATGTTATTTTTGAGTATTTTATGTATTTATTTCTGTGTAACATATATTAGCGGCCGATCAACTTTAGACTATTAAACTTTTTGCATTATGTATGGAGATCGAGATATAATTATTTCTAAAATATAATAATATATAATGCGGAAAAATATAGCGTTACTCACATATATGTTGTTTATATTATAATAATTAATATATATTTATTTTTGTAATTTCTATGTATGACACGAATTTTATACTAGTAACTTAAAGAATTAGATTCAAAAAAATAGATACTACCTCCGTTCTCTTATAACTGTAATATCTGGACTTTTACACTTGTCAATACACAACTTTAATTATTAATATCTTCACATTTTTATTTTTATAAATTATAAAAAGTTGATATTTTGAAACTATATTTCGAGATGAATCTAACAAGATCTCACATGACTATATTTTTTCATATGTATAAATCACAATAGAAATCAAAAGAGAGTATGTGAACGGTGTAATAGTCAACACGTTATAATAATAAGGGAACAAATTATTGTTTAATAGTGCATACAATTTTATTATGTATGGTGTATGCTGATATGCATGTGTAACTGAATATATCAATTCAAATGTGTTAATATCTATATTTTTCAAATATTTGCTTATTTGTTAAAGCGACATGCTCACATTATAATAGTAACATAAATTCATTTTCCTTGGGAAAATTTATGTGACTTCTCTATATTATTAAATTATATATATATAATTTTTATTTATTTGTATTTGATTCTATATTAGGTATTTCAATAATTTAAATTTACATACTTATTGTAGAGAAGCCAGAATATGAAACTAAACACTTGCTCCGGTTAAGAATTTTTATTCCCCATAGGTGTGCCTTTTTACTAATCAAATGGGTGGTATATAAGGAAGTGTATAGGAAGGTGGAAAGCAAATGGGAAAATGGGTAATTTTAAAAAATTATTACGTGCAATATGATATATTGTGTATAATATATTAAATGTGATTATTTTATTATATACTAATTATAATTATATTGTTGTGTCATATTTTTACTATAATTATATTATACACATTTATGATTGTGATAATTTGTGGGCATTTGTACCGTACATCGGCTCTGTTTAGCAAAATTAGCTGATAAGCTAACTGGTAGCGGATAAGCTGCATGGTAGCTAATAAGCTAGTTGATTTTGGTGTACGTGTTTTAGCGAATGAGCTGATAAGGTAGCTGATTTTAATGTATGTGTTTAGTAAATTAGTTTATAAACTAGTTGGTAAAATGACATAAAAGGGCATGCATATTATGTGTTATATTTTTAATTTTTTTATTATTATCATTATTATTAATTTAAGGGTATAATTAGAATATGAAAGATGATAAACTAGTTTATTAAAAAAATAAATTAATTTTATTAGCTTATAAAACAAACTAGCTTATAAGCTAGCCAATAAGTTCCATGAACTTATAAACTAACTGTTATAATCCCACTTATATACTAATGCAGAATATGCTGAGCCTACATGGCAGTTTCCCATGCTTCGGCTGCCACATGTCATCTTCTGATGCTTCGGTTGCTCATGTGTCATATTCTCATGCTTTGGTTAACACATCATCATTTCCTAACCTATTTATTAATTACCTAAAATAATTACCTCAATTAATAAGTAGTAAATATTGTTACCTAAATTATTGGCCGCCGCTTAAAAAAAATCTGCACAAGAAGTAAGCATATCCTTTCCTGTCGCTTAGAAAATAGGTCTGCAGAGGAAAGCTAGAAATTATGAAATTATGAAAATTGAAAATATAAAAAAACACACAATAAAAGTGATATTCAATTAGTTTTACATATGTAAAATAAAAACAAGAAAAACAGAGGAAAAAAAACACTCACACAATTTAATTTCTTATATATTTGAAATTTCTCTTTGAAAATTCATAAAGTCAGTAATTATATAATTTCGTAAATATAAATTTTTCATTTATTTTGTTATTTTAAATTAATTAAATAAGATTAAAAGTAAAATAGACTAATTGATTTATTTCATAAGTTCTTTGATATATTTATAAATAATGATTAAAATCATCGTTTTTACACTTTCAATAATATTTTTAATAAGAATATTTTGATTTATTTAAATGATTAGGACTTCAAGTACCTTCTTAGTTATATATATTCAATACTTCTTTTGCAATACTCCCAAGCATCTTTCATTTCAGTTGATATTTATTTTATTGATATATCTGATTATAGTGACTGACTAATATAAACTAACTAATTAGTGGAATATATAATATTTCCGCGAGATTTTAGATTTATGTTTTTAATATATAGTGCAAACTGATATATTAAATTTGTCTTTGATTGGGATTTATGTTGTTAATTAATGAAAATATGAAATATTTCTATAAATATAATCAATTCCTCCGATAAAATAAAAACAAGAAAAACATAGAAAAGAAAACACTCTAGACAAATTTTATTCTTTGTTAAGTCTTTTCCTTTGAAAATACATAATCGATTTTGTCTTTTTCGCCTTCAGATTTCTTAATATTTAATTTTTAGATAATTCTTAATATTTTTTTTTGTTAATTTTACTTAATCCCTTCAAGTTAATTTCATTTTCAAGTAAGCTCAAATAACACTATGTTACAAAATTTACATATTTCTTGAGATTCTCAACATGTATAGTTTATAAATCTCCCCTATATACTAATGCAGAATACGTTGAGCCTAAATGTCAGCTTCTCATGCTTCGGCTGCTACATGTCTTCTGTTAGTGCTTCGTGTGCTTATGTGTCACCCATTCATGCTTCAGCTGACACATAATCAATTACTCGCCTAATCATCATTGCATTAATTACATTATAATTATACCTAAAATAACTCCTACCTACCTTATTAATTTCTACGAATTAAGAAATATGAATTATGAATAAATAGGAATTGATTATATTACAGAAATATTTTACGTTTTCATTAATTAAAAAATATAAATTCCAAACAAAGAGAATTTAATATATATTTCCATTAATTAATTAGTTTGTATTAGTTAATCACTATAGTTATGTATATCAATAAAAGAAATATCAACCGAAAGAAGTGTTGAATATATATGTACTCGAAGTGATTTTTTAAATAATTTTAAGTGATTTTTTATTTTTTAAGTTTTAAAAAATTTGTTAATTTATCTAATTTTGAAATCAACTATATATTTTTGAAAGTTTTGAATTTTCTTTTGTATTTTAAATTATACCAAACAATTTATGTATTTTTTTTTCAAATATAAGGATTGAGAAGTGCTTTATTTTAAGTTATAAATCAAGATCTATTACGTATTTCCAAAAGTTTTTTAAATTCCAAAAACATTACTAAAACTAGCCACAATTATTTAGTATAATTCTACATATGGAGTTGTATTAAAGGACAGTACATATATCGTTTATTCAAGTATAAGTTCTTCACTTTTATATCATTGCAAACTCATAAGACTGACCAAGAATATGAGGTTAATTATTGGACAGACAATGTCATCTCACCATCTATAAGAAATTAAGGACTTCTCCGAATGAATTCTCAAAATTATAGATGGTAAGCTGGGTGAAAAAGTCGATAGAGAAATCTTGATTGATATTCTCGATATTTACTAATCTGGAATGCCGAAGATCATATTGCAGCCATTGCTGAAAGCACTGTCATTTACTTATAAGTAACTTTCCATAAAGTAATTTTCTGAAGAAAGAGCAACCGTGACGCCAACAAACGACATTGTGGAGAGAGTAAACGATTACGTGATGTCTATAATTTCAAAAGACAAATGGATATATCTCAGTTCTGATAGTATATGCAAAATCTCTACGACCTCTAAAGTCAAAATCAAGTATATTCAATGGATTTTTTTGAATAGCATCAACTGTTCTAGAATTCCAAATCACATATTGAAATCGTAAGTTAGAGTCTCAATTATGCTAATTCAAAATATGGATCAATCATCAGGATTATGACATATCACATCATTAATAATTATCCAAATCCGTAACCATATTATTGAACAAAAAATTCGGGGAACAATTTTGAGAGAAGTACTTATTACACAATTGATATTAAGCCCGTTAGCAGATTACCATTTAAATTTCAAATACGCCAGTTCCCACTTATTATGAGCTTTACCATGACTATATTTAAGAGTCAAGGTCACACGGTCCCTCATGTCGGTATGTATCTTCCAAGACTCGTATTCGGTCATGGTTAGCTTTATGTAGCCCTATCAAGAGTGAAGAGCGGGAAAGACTAGAAATCTTTTATTGCGATGAGAATGGTGTAATCATAAACAGACAAATAGTATAATTTATAAAGAAATATTATGAAATTTATAAAGAACGATTTACATATTATATATTTACATAAGAGTTTTTTTTTGTGTTCCCGTGTAATTACACGGGTGTTATACTAATACTAAACAAAGTCAGATAACTCTAATTAGGGGTGGACTCAGTTCCATTCGGTTCGGTTTTTGACCGAAACCGAGAGTCGAACCAAATATTCGGTTTCGGTTTGGTTCGGTTCTTTTTCAAGTTCGGTTCGGTTAAGTTCGGTTTTATAAATATTCGGTTCGGTTTCGATTTGGTTTGATATTTTTTCGGTTCTTCACAATATAAATTCAAATATTATATGCAATAGAATAAGTTATATATAACAACAAGCCAACAAGAATTATATATATATATATATATATATGTTCAAGATAAAAGCTAGAGTTGCATAGCAATTTCCAAATATCTCAAAATATATAACAATCGTAAACCACAGTAGCTCATTCTCTCAACCTAAATTAATTGAATCACAAATTTATGAGCATATTATCGGTCCTTCTTGGACCCATGAGGGTCTTACAAAAGGAAAACGAATTATACTAAAATTCGAAACACACTAAAATCACAAAAACAAGGTCATTTTAGTATGTTGAAATTTGACTTCGGTCCATTTCGGTCCGGTTCGGTTCCGCTCTACCCCGAACCAAGAACCGAACCAAATTAGTTCGGTTCGGTTCTGTTTTTTTGTTTTTCGGTTCGGTTTTCTTCGGTTTCGGTTTTTCGATTATTTTTTCGGGTTTTTTCGGTTCGATTTTGGATTTTCGGTTCCGAAATACCATCCCTAACTCTAATCCACAAGCGGTACCCAATAGGCAATGACCTTAATATGTCCATTGATTAATTCAATGAAGGAAAGACAAGTGGTCGTACCAGTGGTTGGATGTTGGACGTGAACCAGTTTTTGTAACAGATCCAACGGATGATATTCGGCAGAAAGTTTATCGTAACTTGGAACTGGAAGTTTATTTTGCTTTGAGCAGCTTTTTTTTTTTTTTTTTTTTTATATATATATATGGGTAATTGGCAATATGGCAACTGCAGGTAGGCAAAAGATCTTCTATTTTCCCAAGGAGCTCAGTGCTGTCAGTCACCACAGGTGACGCAATCGTCTCCAGATCGCAGTCTGTTCTTTTCACATCAACACAAAACCCCTCTTCAAGTCTTAAACATCTATCTAATCGCATCAACTTACAGATTACAGTTACTCACTCCGTCTGGTCTGAAAACACACAAAAAATATTGGGTCTTTGTACGTTCCGTTCATGGAGAGATTCCAATAGTGCATCCCCTGCCGGATGTGTAGGAATAAATCGGTACTTGCACGTGTATTACAAATAAAATTCTGAACTTAACTATAACAAAGAACAGAAAGAAAATATTACACTTGAAACTAACGAACAATATTTAATAAAAGGACTAACGATCGTCCGAAGCTAGAGCTTCTGCCCGCAAGACGAGAATACGCCCCGATAGTGCTCACGGTGAAGCGGCTCGTCCCCAAAGGTTAAAACGATCTGAACGTCTTGGCAGTAGCAGCACCGCAAACTGACCAAAGCACGCGAACCTGACTGAACGAAGATCAATCAGTATATGCTATGACAAAAATGCACTGATTTTCGTGTGTTATGCAATGAGCAAAATGCTGATATATATAGCACTCCTTGATCAGGTGAAGGGGACTCGTCGCCATTACTCCTGCCATAATGGCTGGCGGTTTCAGACGCCCAAAGGGCTGGTCGGATGAAGAGTCAAGGCAACTCAAGAGTCTTGTCCATACCAAAAGGCTAGTGGACTTACGGATTTGGCCCAAACACTAGCCCAAAACACCAATTGCCAAGATCCAAGATCCAAGATCTGGGCCTGGACTGAGCCCGAGCCCGAGCCCGAGTCCGAGCCCCTGCCCGTGCCCGACCCGACCCGACCCGTTGGTCCGTCGGCGGCGGCGGCGCGTGTGTGTGTGCGCGAAGACACCCACACACACCAACTCACTTGTTATTAAGCCCATAAAAGCAAAGACTTTAAATACAAGCCAAAACATCCATCTGCAATCAATGTGGGATAACTAACATCATATACCTCATGTTAGTTCCTACTCCAACATCCAACTTTAACATATAATATCTCACTCACCGGAAATCGGTTTAGAAATATTAAATATACCACGTTCATCTACTCACGACGTAGATTAACATTCAATAAATATTTTTATTTAATAATAAATTTAATTAACAATATTTATTCTTAATAAATGGTTAATTACTAAACCATTTCCAACAATCCCCCACATGAGTGAGAATGCCAATGCAAAATGAATGCAAATGCATAGTTCAGTCCTCAAGAGACAATATTGCATTTGGCTAGGTGGCTTGTGACCTTGAAGCTATCCATTGTCAACATCATCGAGTATACTGGCGGCATAGTGGTCATGAAAACCTTGAACTAGTCCTCCATGGTGTATACTGAGACAATAATATAGACACAATATCATCTCAATTCCGTCCGTTCTAACGTTTTGTGTCCTTTTCGGCCTTGGACACCCCTTTGGATTCATAAGTGTATCAACTGAAGCGGCCCTCACTTCACACTTATATAGGGGATTCTTATTCCCAAGTATCCTACTATACTTTACCTCTCCGAGATAATCAAGAATCATTAAAAATCATTAGACTTAACCTCACCACATGTAGGTAAACAATCACTCACTGTTCTTAGAGAATAGGTATGTTTGAGTGTTTTAACACACGGATTATTATAACTTCGTTATCCCATTGAACCAAGCTCTTGGGATCCTCCAATCTACAAGGTTGGGTTTCCGCTATAATCATCCTTAAGATGTGGATTTAACACTCATTCCCTCTAACAATTTATACATTTGATCTCGATTAATACTCTTCGTCAGCGGATCCGCCAGATTATCTATTGACCTTACATAGTCAATTAAGATAATCCCACTCAAGATCAAATGCCTCACGGCATTATGTCGTCGACGAATATGTCGAGACTTACCGTTATAAAACATATTTTGTGCCCGTCCAATAGCAGCTTGGCTATCACAGTGTATCAACACAGATGGCACATGTCTCATCCAACATGGAATATCCTCGAGGAAATTTTTAAGCCATTCAGCTTCTTCACCAACTTTATCCAAAGCTATGAATTCAGATTCCATGGTAGACCTAGCAATACAAGTTTGTTTCTTGGACTTCCAAGATACAGCACCACCTCCAATAGTGAACACATATCCACTCGTAGAAAATGAGTCTTTCGATTCGGATATCCAATTAGCATCACAATACCCTTCAAGTACAGCAGGCTCTATTGAATAATGAATCGCAAAGTTCTGAGTATATTTTAAATAACTCAGTACTCGTTCTAGAGCCCTCCAATGTTCTTTACTTGGATTAGCTGTGTAGCTACTCAACTTGTGAACCGAGCATGCTATATCAGGACGGGTACAATTTGACAGATACATCAAACTCCCAATGATCTTAGCATATTCATCTTGACCCACAGGTTGACCCTTATGATAATTCAGATGAACATTCGGTTCCCAAGGAGTCTTAGCAATGGGTTTATCAAAAGCGTTGAATTTCCTTAACACTTTCTCAACATAATGAGATTGCGTCAAAGCAATTCCGTTAGGCATTTTCAGAATCTTAATTCCAAGAATAGTATCGTAAACCCATATCTTTCATGCTAAAATTCTTACTTAGCATTCGTTTCGTTTCACCAATCACACGAGAGTTGCTACCCATTATCAAAATGTCATCTACATATAGACAAACAATGACGTAATTGTCACCCGTTTTCTTAACATAGACACATTTGTCACTCTCATTGATATTGTAACCATTTGACAACATCACTTCATCAAATTTCAAATGCCACCGCAGAGGTGCTTGTTTCAAACCATATAAAGACCGTTGTAGTTTGCATACCATGTGCTCTTTCCCAAGTACTACAAACCCTTCCGGTTGTTTCATATAGATTTCATCTTCCAGCTCCCCATACAAGAATGCAGTCTTAACATCCATTTGATGAATCTCGAGATTGCGCAAAGCAGCAATAGCGAGTAGAACCCTAATAGAAGTAAGTCTTGTCACGGGTGAGTAGGTATCAAAGAAATCATAACCAACTTTTTGCCTAAAGCCTTGAACTACAAGTCGGGCTTTATATTTGTCAATAGTACCGTCAGACTTGTACTTCTTCTTTAGGATCTATTTGCATCCTAAAGCCTTACAACCCTGTGGTAATTCAACTAACACCCAAGTATGATTCAGCATAATAGACTCAATCTCAATGTCTATTACCTCTTTCCAGAAAGCCGCATCTGGACCGGATAAAGCTTCTTTTACAGATACCGGTTCACCGTCTAACATCAAAACGACGTAGTTGGGTCCGTATATCTTTTCTTTCCGTATTCTAGTACCTCGTCTAGGTTCTACATTGACTGGCGTAGACCTAGGTCGCTTTCTGTTCGGTCGTTCAGATAACACCGGATTCGACCTAGAGGCTTCATCTATCGTTTCATAACACGTAGGCTCATCTACAAGTTTAGAACTTGTAGCTTCATCATCAACTCCTTTGCTAGAGTTAGGATCAACCTTATTCTTATAAGGATAGATATTTTCAAAGAATACAACATTTCTTGATTCAATCGTTGTATTTACATGAATATCGGGTATCTCGGATTTGTGTACAACAAACATGTAAGCGCAGCTGTTAAGTGCATAACCAATAAAGATACAATCGATCGTCTTAGGACCGATTTTAACTTGTTTAGGTAGAGGCACCTCAACTTTCGCCAAACACCCCACACTTTGAGATATTTGTATGATGGTTTTCTTCCTTTCCACAACTCATACGGAGTAACATCCTTACCTTTGCGTGGAATTTTGTTCAATATGTAGTTGGCTGTCATGACAGCTTCCCCCACATGTTCTGGGGCAACCCTGAACTAATTAATAAGGCATTCATCATATCTTTAAGTGTTCGATTCTTACGTTCGACAATGCCATTAGATTGTGGAGCATATGGAGCTGTGGTTTGATGAATTATACCACTTCCGTTGCATAATTCCTCAAATGGAGCTACATATTCACCTCCTCTATCACTTCGAACCATCTTAGTACGACAACCTAATTGATTCTCGGCTTCATTTTTGAAGTTCTTAAAGGCTTCAATAGCCTCATCTTTACTTCTCAAAAGATAAAGATAACAATATCTTGTGCAATCATCGATGAAAGTGATAAAGTACTTCTTACCACCTCTAGTTTGCAAAAATTTTATATCACACACGTCAGTGTGAATTAATTCAAGGGGTTTTGTGTCCCGTCTTACCGAATGAAACAGTAGTTTCGTCATTTTTGCCTCAACACAAATCTCACATTTGTTTTGATTTTTGATTTCATTTAATTTTAGTAAATCTAAGTTTACTAATCTTTTTATAGCATTTAGATTCACATGACCTAATCTACAATGCCATGAATTTGAGCACTCAAGCAAATAAGCAGAAATAGTAGCATTATTATTAGCAACTGCCTTTGGAGGCTTACAAGTACGAACGCTAAGTTTGAACATGTCCTCGACAATATGACCTTTCCCGAGAGTCTTGCCAATTGCGTATTATCATAAAATCGCTACGAAGGTCTACATCAAATTTAGCTCTAACTAATTTGACACCAGACACCAAATTCTTGCGGATTGCTGGAGCATGCAGCACATCCTTCAGAGTTATCTCCACACCGGAGGTGAATTAAAGCACAACAGTTCCAATTCCAAGAACTGGAGAGGTACGATCATTTTCCTATGTGATGAAGCGGTCTTGAATCTCCTTGTAAGTGAAAAACAAGTCCCGATTCATACAGATGTGAACAGTCACACCTGTATCAAGAAACCAAGTAACAGGGTTAGGTTCCGAGACATGATTTACCTCGGTGATCATGGCAGCAAGATCATCTTTGTCCCAAGAGTCAAAGTCCTTCTCGACATGGTTGACTTTGCCTTTTCCCTTGTTCTTCTTCGGCTTTCGGCAGTTTTTCGCCATATGGCCGGGTTTGTCACAGTTGTAGCACGTTCCGGTAAACTTCGTCGGAGGTGCCACATCCTTTCCCTTGCCTTTGGTAGGAAGTGGACGCTTTTTGGAAGGTCCGCCCCTACCTTCAGTCAGATTATCCTTAGCATCCATAGGATCTTTGGTTTTCAAGTCTTGATCACGGACTTGAGCTTCAGTTTGGAGCTTAGCAACCAAAATTTCAAGAGTCATTTCCTTTCACTTATGCTTAAGGTATCCCTTGAACTCCTTACAACTAGGCGGCAACTTGTCGACCAAGAGCGCCACAGTGTACGCCTCGGGTAGAGGCATCCCCTCAGAATGAATATCATGTATAAGATTTTGGAACTCTTGTACTTGGGGCATCATTGGACGAGAATCCACCATTTGGAATTCGGAGAGCCTCGTCACAACAAACTTCTTCGTGCTAGCAGGATTAACACGGTATTTCAACTCAAGAGCATCCCAAATTTTTTTGGCAGTCTCCTTGATGTTGAACACATTGAACAGGCCATCATCAAGCCCGTTCAGCAACATATTCCGACACAGATAGTCGGAATGAACCCAGGTATCAGAGTCGGTACGCGCTTGAACATTCACCTCGTTCTCAGCAGGGACATGAGGCTTTTCTTCACGTAGGAAGCTCGCAAGCCCCATTGTGGTAATGTAGAACAGTATCTTTTGAGACCAGCGTTTGAAGTCGGAGCCCGAGAAAACAGGAGGTTTCTCGGCGATAGGCATTAGCCGAGCAGCATTGTGAATGGGAGCCATTGAAGAGCTTGATGCTCCAATGGTTCCAGAATCGGTGGATGGATTAGTGGATGCGCCGGTGCTAGCATTGAACGACATTTTTCTCCAGCAAAAGTTTGAGGATGACATGAACAAGTAAGGTCGATTATTCTCGTCTTGCGATTGTAGGAATAAATCGGTACTTGCACGTGTATTACAAATAAAATTCTGAACTTAACTATAACAAAGAACAGAAAGAAAATATTACACTTGAAACTAACGAACAATTTTTAATAAAAGTACTAACGATCATCCGAAGCTAGAGCTTCTGCCCGTAATACGAGAATACGCCCCGGTAGTGCTCACGGTGAAGCGGCTCATCCCCAAAGGCTAAAACGATCTGAACGTCTCGGCAGTAGCAGCACCGCAAACTGACCGAGCACCTGCGAACTGGACTGGAACAAAGACTGAACTGTATATGCTATGATAAAAATGCACTGATTTTCGTGTGTTATGCAATGACCAAAATGCGGATATATATAGCACTCCTTGATCAGGTGAAGGGACTCGTCGCCATTACTCCTACCATGATGGCTGGCGGTTTCAGACGCCCAAAGGGCTGGTCGGATGAAGAGTCAAGGCAACTCAAGAGTCAAGGCAACTCAAGAGTCTTGTCCATACCAAAAGGCTAGTGGACTTACGAATTTGGTCCAAAAAGATAAGCCCAAACACCAGCCCAAAGCACCAATTGCCAAGATCCAAGTCCTGGGCCTGGACTGAGCTTGAGCTCGAGCCTGTGCCCGAGCCCCTACCCGTGCCCGTGCCCGACCCAACCCGACCCGACCCGACGGACGGACGGTCGGTCGGTCTGTCGTCGTCGGTGGCAGCGCGTGTGTGTGTGTGTGCGTGAGGACACCCATACACACCAATCCACTTGTTATTAAGCCCATAAAGGCAAAGACTTTAAATACAAGATAAAACATCCATCCACAATCAATGTGGGATAACTAACATCATATACCTCATGTTAGTTCCTACTCCAACATCCAACTTTAACATATAATATCTCACTCACCGGAAATTGGTTTAGAAATATTAAATATACCACGTTCATCTACTCACGACGTAGATTAACATTCAATAAATATTTTAATTAAATAATAAATATTTAATTAACAATATTTATTCTTAATAAATGGTTAATTACTAAACCATTTCCAACAGGATGCACTACACGTAGCGTGCATGGACGGTGCAGATTGATGCACTAGATGGAGCATCGATCTGCACCGTCCATGCACGCCACGTGTAGTGCATCCGGCAGGAGATGCACTACGTGGGTCTCTCCATGGACGGTGCTGTTTTTGTATACTTCTGACCACTATACTCATAGTGGATTTAAGAAGTATTGACTCCTTATAAAGAGTCTGTGGCGGGACCACTGGCCCCCTTTGCTTCATTTAAAAAAAATGAGTTAAACCGGTGTAAGGTGATAACAGATTTGACTCACTGCCTTATTTTTAGGTGTTAAGATTCCCCGAGTCAATCAACTCAAAATAAAAACCTGCAAGATTCTTCCACCTTTTTGACCGAAAAATTGAATTGAAGGCAACATTATTTCATTGTCACCGGTATCGATTGGTAATAAATAGGGTACCACTCCCACTCTTAAATGCAACCTTTTTTAGTCGACAGTGCCATCGCAACTTTTGCCTTACCTTTACACTTGCCTTTATTCTTGAAAAACTTCCCTTTGTTGACCATCAACACGTGTCTTGGTTTCTTCTTAATATTTTGCTCATCCGTTTTAAAACGATCTGAATGTCTCGGCAGTAGCAGCACCGCAAACTGACCGGGCACCTGCGAACTGAACTGGAACGAAGATTGAACTGTATATGCTATGATGATAAAAATGCACTGATTTCCGTGTGTTATGCAATGACCAAAATGCTGATATATATAGCACTCCTTGATCAGGTGAAGGGACTCGTCGCCATTACTCCTGCCATGATGGCTGGCGGTTTCAGACGGCCAAAGGGCTGGTCGGATGAAGAGCCAAGGCAACTCAAGAGTCTTGTCTATCCCAAAAGGCTAGTGGACTTACGGATTTGGTCCAAAAAGATAAGCCCAAACACCAGCCCAAAGCACCAATTGCCAAGATCCAAGATCCAAGATCTGGGCCTGGACTGAGCCCGAGCCCGAGCCCCTACCCGTGCCCGTGCCCGACCCGACCCGTCGGTCAGTCGGTCGGCGGCGGCGACGCGCGCGTGTGTGTGTGTGTGTGCGCGAGGACACCCATACACACCAACCCACTTGTTATTAAGCCATAAAGGCAAAGACTTTAAATACAAGCCAAAATATCCATCCACAATCAATGTGGGATAACTAACATCATATACCTCATGTTAGTTCCTACTCCAACATCCAACTTTAACATATAATATCTCACTCACCGGAAATCAGTTTAGAAATATTAAATATACCACGTTCATCTACTCACGACGTATGTTAACATTCAATAAATATTTTAATTAAATAATAAATATTTAATTAACAATATTTATTCTTAATAAATGGTTAATTACTAAACCATTTCCAACAATCCCCCACATGAGTAAGAATGCCGATGCAAAATGAATGCAAATGCATAGTGAGTCCTCAAGAGACAATATTGCATTTGGCTAGGTGGCTTGTGACCTTGAACCTATCCATTGTCAACATCATCGAGTATACTGGCGGCATAGTGGTCATGAAAACCTTGAACTAGTCCTCCATGGTGTATACTGAAACAATAATATAGACACAATATCATCTCAATTCCGTCCGTTCTAACATTTTGTGTCCTTTTCGGCCTTGGACACCCCTTTGGATTCATAAGTGTATCAACTGAAGCGGCCCTCACTTCACACTTATATAGGTGATTCTTATTCCCAAGTATCCTACTATACTTGACCTCTCCGAGGTAATCAAGAATCATTAAAAATCATAAGACTTAACCTCACCACATGTAGGTAAACAATCACTCACTGTTCTCAGAGAATAGGTATGTTTGAGTGTTTTAACACACGGATTATTATAACTTCGTTATACTATTGAACCAAGCTCTTGGGATCCTCCAATATACAAGGTTGGGTTTCCGCTATAAGCATCCTTAAGATGTGGATTTAACACCCATTCCCTCTAACAATTTATACATTTGATCTCGATTAATACTCTACGTCAGCGGATCCGCCAGATTATCTATTGACCTTACATAGTCAATTAAGATAATCCCACTCAAGATCAAATGCCTCACGGCATTATGTCGTCGACGAATATGTCGAGACTTACCGTTATAAAACATATTTTGTGCCCGTCTAATAGCAGCTTGGCTATCACAGTGTATCAACACAGACGGTACATTTCTCGTCCAACATGGAATATCCTCGAGGAAATTTTTAAGCCATTCAGCTTCTTCACCAGCTTTATCCAAAGCTATGAATTCAGATTCCATGGTAGACCTAGCAATACAAGTTTATTTCTTGGACTTCCAAGATACAACACCACCTCCAATAGTGAACACATATCTACTCGTAGAAAATGAGTCTTTCGATTCGGATATCCAATTAGCATCACAATACCCTTCAAGTACAGCAGGCTCTCTTGAATAATGAATAGCAAAGTTCTGAGTATATTTTAAATAACTCAGTACTCGTTCTAGAGCCCTCCAATGTTCTTTACTTGGATTAGCTATGTAGCTACTCAACTTGTGAACCGAGCATGCTATATTAGGATGGGTACAATTTGGCAGATACATCAAACTCCCAATGATCTTAGCATATTCATCTTAACCCACAGGTTCACCCTTATGATTATTCAGATGAACATTCGGTTCCCAAGGAGTCTTAGCAATGGGTTTATCAAACGCGTTGAATTTCCTTAACACTTTCTCAACATAATGAGATTGCGTCAAAGCAATTCCGTTAGGCATTTTCAGAATCTTAATTCCAAGAATCGTATCAGCCAAACCCATATCTTTCATGCTAAAATTCTTACTTAGCATTCGTTTCGTTTCACCAATCACACGAGAGTTTCTACCCATTATCAAAATGTCATCTACATATAGACAAACAATGACGTAATTGTCACCCGTTTTCTTAACATAGACACATTTGTCACTCTCATTGATATTGAAACCATTTGACAACATCACTTCGTCAAATTTCAAATGCCACCGCAGAGGTGCTTGTTTCAAACCATATAAAGACCGTTGTAGTTTGCATACCATGTGCTCTTTCCCAGGTACTACAAACCCTTCCGGTTGTTTCATATAGATTTCATCTTCCAGCTCCCCATACAAGAATGCAGTCTTAACATCCATTTGATGAATCTCGAGATTGCGCAAAGCAGCAATAGCGAGTAGAACCCTAATGGAAGTAAGTCTTGTCACGGGCGAGTAGGTATCAAAGAAATCATAACAAGCTTTTTGCCTAAAGCCTTGAACTACAAGTCGGGATTTATATTTGTCAATAGTACCGTCAGACTTGTACTTCTTCTTTAGGATCCATTTGCATCCTAAAGCCTTACAACCATGTGGTAATTCAACTAACACCCAAGTATGATTCAACATAATAGACTCAATCTCAATGTCAATTACCTCTTTCCAGAAATCCGCATCTGGACCGGATAAAGCTTCTTTTACAGATAACGGTTCACTGTCTAACATCAAAACGACGTAGTCGGGTCTGTATATCTTTACTTTCCATATTTTAATACCTCATCTAGGTTCTACATTGACTGGCGTAGACCTAGGTCGCTTTCGGTTCAGTCGTTCAGATAACACCGGATTCGAGCTAGAGGCTTCATCTATGGTTTCATAACACATAGGCTCATCTACAAGTTTAGAACTTGTAGCTTCATCATTAACTCCTTTGCTAGAGTTAGGATCAACCTTATTCTTATAAGGATAGATATTTTCAAAGAATACAACATTCCTTGATTCAATCGTTGTATTTACATGAATGTCGGGTATCTCGGATTTGTGTACAACAAACCTGTAAGCGTTGCTGTTAAGTGCATAACCAATAAAGATACAATCGATCGTCTTAGGACCAATTTTAACTTGTTTAGGTAGAGGCACCTCAACTTTCGCCAAACACCCTCACACTTTGAGATATTTGTATGATGGTTTTCTTCCTTTCCACAACTCATAAGGAGTAACATCTTTACCTTTGCGTGGAATTTTGTTCAATATGTAGTTGACTGTCAAGACACCTTCCCCCCACATTATCTGGGGCAACCCTGAACTAATTAATAAGGCATTCATCATGTCTTTAAGTGTTCGATTCTTACGTTCGGCAATGCCATTAGATTGTGGAGCATATGGAGCCGTGGTTTGATGAATTATACCACTTTCGTTGCATAATTCCTCAAATGGAGCTACATATTCACCTCCTCTATCACTTCGAACCATCTTAATACGACAACCTAATTGATTCTCGGCTTCATTTTTGAAGTTCTTAAAGGCTTCAATAGCCTCATCTTTACTTCTCAAAAGATAAAGATAACAATATCTTGTGCAATCATCGATGAAAGTGATAAAGTACTTCTTACCTCCTCTAGTTTGCACAAATTTTAAATCACACACGTCTGTGTGAATTAATTCAAGGAGTTTTGTGTCCCGTCTTACCGAATGAAACGGTAGTTTCGTCATTTTTGCCTCAACACAAATCTCACATTTGTTTTGATTTTTGATTTCATTTAATTTTAGTAAATCTAAGTTTACTAATCTTTTTATAGCATTTAGATTCACATGACCTAATCTACAATGCCATAAATTTGAGCACTCAAGAAATTAAGCAGAAGTAGTAGCATTATTATTAGCAACTGCCTTTGGAGGCTTACAAGTACGAATGCTAAGTTTGAAGATGTCCTCGACAATATGACCTTTCCCGAGAGTCTTGCCAATTGCGTATTATCATAAAATCGCTACGAAGGTCTACATCAAATTTAGCTCTAACTAATTTGACACCAGACACCAAATTCTTGCGGATTGCTGGAGCATGCAGCACATCCTTCAAAGTTATCTCCACACCGGAGGTGAATTAAAGCACAACAGTTCCAATTCCAAGAACTAGAGAGGTACGATCATTTGCCTCTGTAATGAAGCGGTCTTGAATCTCCTTGTAAGTGAAAAACAAGTCCCAATTCACACAGATGTGAACAGTCGCACCTGTATCAAGAAACCAAGTAACAGGGTTAGGTTCCGAGACATGATTTACCTCGGTGATCATGGCAGCAAGATCATCTTTGTCCCAAGAGTCAGAGTCCTTCTCGACATGGTTGACTTTACCTTTTCCCTTGTTCTTCTTCGGCTTTCGGCAGTTTTTCGCCATATGGCCGGGTTTGTCACAGTTGTAGCACGTTCCGGTAAACTTCGTTGGAAGTGCCACATCCTTTCCCTTGCCTTTGGTAGGAAGTGGACGCTTTTTGGAAGGTCCGCCCCTACCTTCAGTCAGATTAGCCTTAGCATCCATAGGAGCTTTGGTTTTCAAGTCTTGATCACGGACTTGAGCTTCAGTTTGGAGCTTAGCAACCAAAATTTCAAGAGTCATTTCCTTTCGCTTATGCTTAAGGTATCCCTTGAACTCCTTCCAACTAGGCGGCAACTTGTCGACCAAGAGCGCCACAGTGTAAGCCTCGGGTATAGGCATCCCCTCAGAATGAACATCATGTATAAGAGTTTGGAACTCTTGTACTTGGGGCATCATTGGACGAGAATCCACCATTTAGAATTCGGAGAGCCTCGTCACAACAAACTTCTTCGTGCTAGCAGGATTAACATGGTATTTCAACTCAAGAGCATCCCAAATTTCTTTGGCAGTCTCCTTGATGTTGAACATATTGAACAGGCCATCATCAAGCCCGTTCAGCAACATATTCCGACACAGATAGTCGGAATGAACCCAGGTATCATAGTCGGTACGCACTTGAACATTCACCTCGTTCTCAGCAGGGACATGAGGCTTTTCTTCATGCAGGAAGCTCGCAAGCCCCATTGTGGTAATGTAGAACAACATCTTTGAGACCAGCGTTTGAAGTCGGAGCCCGAGAAAACAGGAGGTTTCTCGGCGATAGGCATTAACCGAGCAGCATTGTGAATGAGAGCCATTGAAGAGCTTTGTTGTGTCACGATTTATTCATCCCGACAGGCGATCGACTGTAAGGCCGAGCGACCAAGTGAACTCCAGTCAAACTATGGCTAGCTCGCCAAGTCGAAGATATCAGACCACCATCAGGTACCTAGCGATCGACTCCCAAGGCGATCGCCCTTTGGCATCTGGCGATCGACTCTAGTGTCTGGCTAAGGACAGCCGACCTACGCCCCGAGCAGGGATGATCGCCCAACAAAGTCATCAAGGATTGGATCCCAGAACAACACCCACGTGCAAGATCCGAGACAAGATCCGCATATCGCGGATCATTGACCACAACCTGGCCGAATCTTTCCACCAACCGACAAGCTGCCGAAAGTTGTCAGTAGGACCGCATGTGACTGACTCAGGACGCGTGTAAGCTCCTCATTGGCCCATACAGTTGACTGCAAGCCACTCCTGCAGACTTTAAGGGAACAAGCCCATGTGCTAAAGGACGATCGCCCGATTATTATAATGCAGAAAAGGCGATCGCCCGGCACACAAAAGTCCTATAAATAGAGAACCTCCTCCTACTGGAAAAAGGTTCCCAATTCACTCAACCTACGGTTCCGAATTCATTCTGACTTACGCTCAGAACTCATTCTCTCACATTCTGATACATTCACGGAAATACTAAAGAACATACATATCATCAAGCTCCCGGCTATCTCACCGGAATCCATCTCAGGACTTCTCTCTCTAAATCTCCCGTCCAGAAGACGATCAGCAGAAGCAGCAAGTCTCCACTAGACAGATTCCAAGGGATTCATAAGCCCAGGAGCCCAAGCATCCAGCTAAATACTCGCCGTGAGAGACGGTCGATCTCTCACCGCCGCGACTGTTCATCTCCTTTGTTACAAGAACTCACAGAGCATCAAATCTGGTTCTTCCGGCAATCTACACGCTCACTAGCTAAGATAACAAGAATCTTTACACTCATTGTAATTGGATTCTTACATTAATACTTGTATCCCCGAATATTAGTATTAATAATATCTCGCGAGAGCATTCAAGCCCGGGACTAACAACCCCGGCAAATCTTGTGTTATTTATCTTTCTCACGGAAGTGCTCTTGCATTTGTTTGCTATCCCATCCATTCCAGCAATATCTATCTCCGGATAATATTCTGCGTAGCAACAATTGGCGCTAGAACGAGGGGATCTAACCCTCACATTTTTAATTCTACCGTCCCGAAGAACACTCACTGTTCTCGGGGCATATACTTGAAATGACACTCACTGCACTTCAAAGAAAACCTTCAGAGTCATGACATCCGCCGGTACATCGAAGAAAGACGCTCTCCGAACCGCCGGACACCATATCCCGGCTCAGTCCGAACCCCAGCCAACGACGGGGGGAAGCCGCAGCAACGCGAGACTCTCGATCCCGCATCCGAGAGATGGCCCCAACCTCTCACTCGATCAGTTCCAAACCGAGGAACAGATCGAGGAGGCTATGGCCATCCTGGAGAAGCGACGGAGAGCATGTGCGTCGCCTGCAATAACTCCCTCGTTCATCCGCCGCATGGGAAAATGGAAATTCAACGGGCTACTGAACGAGCGATCGTCAGAAAGCCCCAATTCGCGAGGAAAGGCTCTCGCACGACCGGATGGCCCCATATTCGATCGCTTGGGCCGCGACCCATCCTGGCGACCGGGGCATTCTGTTTCCAACCTTGAAAAGACGGAATCCGAATCCGTCACCAGGAGTTCGGCCTACCCACCTCACAGCTGAACGCAGTCGCCCATCCGACTCCCGCCCGATCGCTGTGAATCGCACTCAATCGCCTCGGCTCCGCTCCGAGCGCCGAGCCGCTAGCAGCCAAAGCACGCGATGGCCGCCATACAACGCCAAATGACGAGATGAAAGCACTCTTGACACCGGGCAGCACCAAAGAAAGATCGCGGCCGACCGAGCCACTCGCGGTCCACATCGAGCTTGCCCCCATACAACCAATGATCGCTCCTCCCAAAACACCTCGTATGAGGGAGATCGGACCGAGACCCACCGAGTAAATTCCGAATTTACATGATCGTGCGGGGCATCCGATGCAACCAAGTGCCGGATCTTCCGCTGACATTGGGCGAGCCGGCCCACAGTGGTACGCCTCATTACCACCACGATCAATCACCTCTTTAAGAAATCGCGAATGACTTCACGTCATACTTCGCCAAAGAAGGTCGCTGTACAGAAGGCCCCACCGCATGATAAAATCAAGCAGGGAAGGACGAAACCGACGCGGATTACATTGATCGAGTGGACGAAATCATCCTCACCGCGAACCCCGCTGACGAGCTTGCTCTCTATTCGGTCATGGGGGATTACGCGGTCACTCTCCCATGTTTAGACATCTCTCCAAGGATATTCCCCAACTTACGCGATCTTCCGCGCTAAAGCCGCCAACTTTCTCGCCGTGCAAAGGTCGCTCACCCTCCGCTAGGCGAGGAAACGCCACCTCTTGTCCAAGATAGCGATCGCCAAAGCAAAGAAGGCGATCGCCAAGACACCCGGAGATCTCAAGGCTTTCGAGGACATGGAAGCCCATCTCCTCCATACGTTCAACAGAACTCCGGCACATATTTTCTATGCCATCAAGGGGCACGAAGAGCTCAAAAAGCCAAAGGCGATAAGGGACCACAGTCACCTGGACAACAATCAATATTGCGCCTACCATAAGAGTCCCGGCCACAGCACCAACAAATGCCGCGACCTCCTCAAACACTGGAGATTGTTCAAGAGGGCAAGTCGATGCCTTATTGGTTTAGCCGAAGCCCCTACCAATCTCTATAGACGATCGTCCGAGTCGAACACAAAACCGGCTGGAAAGCTCATATGAGCCGACCCCTGGATCGACCTCGGCGACCGTCTCTACTCGCTTCAACCAAGAAAAGAAGACCTCGGAAGTCTCCCCGATCTCCCTCCTTATTTAAGAAACCGGAGGACTCGATCGCCATCTACAGTTCACCGTCTGACATGATGGACTAAGGCACGAGATCGCCTCCCCCGCACAATGTACACCGTCGAAGGTCAGCATCTACATGACGATCCAAGGTGGAAGAGTGCAGCCATGGTCCTGGCGGTCGATGGAACCGACTGCTTAGGCCACGCAAGGTCCCTTTAGGCCAAGATCGCCCGCCCTTCGTTTAAATACGAGGCCGGCGTAGTCTGAGGGCCCTCCAAAATTAATCAGTGGACACGATCGCTCGCCCTCAAAGGTTCATCATCTAACATGGTGAACCCGGACAATGCGACATGCCACAACCCCCGTCTCAACGTACACCGTCGAGGTCGGCCATCTCCATGGCTGGCCGAGGTGGAAGCAGAGCTAACAAGCCGCGGGCGTGGATAGGGCTGTTAGCGGTCCGAGTGAACCCGAAACCCGGTCATGAACCGGACCGAAAAACCCGGGACCGAAACTCACCCGACAATTAACGAGTTCGGATTCGAGTTCTAAATATTGAACCGAAACCGATAAGACCCGGACCGAGAAAACCGGAAAAAGACCCGGTATATATATATATATATATATATATATATATACACTCACACACACACACACCAAACAAGGCCTAAGGCCTTTGGTTTATAACTTTTTATTACTTGTTATTATATTTATTAATTATAGTAATAAAAAAATTAATTAATAACTTGATAATAATAGATCTAATTAATACAAAATAATTAATAACAATACAATATAATATAGATCTAATTAATACAAAATAATTAATAACAAAATAATTCCCTTGTTTAAAACCATCAGGGAATTGGGATTTTTTTCCAATCCCACATTGCTTGGTTCACCTTGAGTTCCATCACCATTTTGCTTAAGGTTTCATCCCATATTGCTTGGTTCATCTTGAGTTCCATCACCATTTTGCTTAAGGTTTCATCCCACATTGGTGGGATAAACCATCTAAAAGCCTTGGTATCAACTATAAATATGCCTCCTCCCTTCCACTACTCTCTCATTTATGGATTCGGGTTTCTGGGTTCCGGATTCGGGTTTTGGATTCCGGATTCGGACCGGGTCTACCCGGTACCTATTTCGGACCGGTTCCGGATCTTAAATATGACCCGATTTTCTTACCGGTCCGGACCGGGTCTATCCGGTACCTTACCGGACCGGTTCCGGGTCTGTGAAAAACCGGGCCGGACCGGTCCGATAACAGCCCTAGGCGTGGAGTTGATTCATCCGACGGTGCCCCGCGCAAGGACTCCTCTAGACCGAGACCGCACGCCCTTCGTTTAAATACGAGGCGAGGCGCAGCCTAACAGAGGACCCTCATAATAAAGTGAGTCACGAAACACTCAATGTCTTCGCGCATCAAGACATGATCAAGGAGTCGGTCCATCGAACTCCGCGATCGTGCACGGTTCCTCAAAATGGACGACCGTCCCCGAGGATTCGACAAAGTTGAAGACCGCTCACTCAACGAATTATTTTCATCCCCTTACTTCCACTAAGTGAATAAAAACAAGGGGCAATAAGAGTGCGGACTACCTACACGACGATCGTCGCTATTCAACCACATACGGAGATCGTCATTTTTTCAGATGTAGTGCAGCGATCGAATTTGTTGTAAAAAGTTATCTTTATGAGTTTATAAATTCATTTGGAACTACCCTCGCAACGATCTCTCCTCACACATTTGTACAAAGTCAAACAAAGACTCAAAAACAAACATTCATTCAAATGATAAGTCAGAAATCCAAATGCTCATTTCATTACTTGAAAAATCAGAGTACACGGTCGCCCGAAGGCCTAAGTGCTACAAAAGAAAACTACAAAACTACAAGGAAGTAAGCTAAAAACGTCAAAAATGAAGCGCCTCAGGCCCCTGCCTGGCCTTCGCCATCAGCATTCGGCGCGGTCCCCTCATCTTCCGGAACGTCGGGATGAGCAAGATTGGCTGGAGACGGATATCAGCTCAAATCCACGCCGATGTCCGCAAGATCCAGGATCGGCAAGGAGAAAGCTGAATGGAGAGGATGCTCCAACGCATATGCCTTGAAGTTATCGGCAAGAGGCCCGACCTCCAAACCTCCCTTCTTAGCCGCTTGGATCGAGTCGGCGAACGCCAAATAATAGGCGAATTCGCTGACATACTCCAAGTTTTGGAAGGGATCGGCCTTGGTCGCCTCAACCTCTCCTTTCAGCTCGGCCATCGCCTGTTGCGATCCCTGGAGCTCGGCCTCCCTCGCAGCAACCTTCTCCTTCGCCTCCGTCAGCTCGCTGGTCAACCGAGCGATCGTCACCTTCTGGCGATCGGCCTCCTCTTCAGCAACGATCCGCGCCTGGACGGCATTCTGCATCTGGTCCCGAAATCGGTCAACCGCCAGAAGATATTTCTCAGTCTCCTTCTTCTCCAGCTCAAGCTCATGGCTCGCCCGCTAGGCCGCCTCCAGAGAGTCCTTCTCCATCGCCGCGATCTTGTCAGCAAACTCGGCGTTCTCTTTCCGAGCCGCCTCGAGATCCTCCTGCAGGCGAATAGTGGAGGGCCGCCCCTCAAACTCCTGAGCAGCCTGGACGGCCATGGTCGCCGTCTGAAGAGAAAGGGCGAGAACAGCGTGCATCGAACTCGATTTATCACGCCGAGCGATCACATCCAGATCGTCCATGCCTTCGGCAGAGCGTATGTACTTGCTAACATATGGAGGGATGTCGCAGAATGGCGAGAGATCGGCTCGCTAGGAAATCTACGACTATCGGCGGGCAAGACGGATCTGCGCGACGGATCCTGCACCAAAACAACTAAGTTAATACAACTCCTACGCAGATGCAATTTTCAACACAAAAATGCTATCTACCTCTCAGCCTTCTCGGGATCCCGACCGAAAACGGTTTCCCTCGAGGTCTCGATCCGCGATCGCTGCCTCCCGCATAAAGCCGCAGAGGGCGGCTCGCTCTCCGAGAAACGATGGTGATCGGAGGCGCGCGATCGGCACTTCATCGCCCGGGGCAGAACCGAAGTTTCTTCCGGCCTCGGCCTCTTGCGATTCACTCAAGCCCCTCCTCCGAACTTCCTCCTCAAACACAACCGGCTCTACGCGAGGCTCCGGCTCCACGCGAGGCTCCGCCTCCGAACTATAGGCAACGCGACGGAGGGGCCCGAGTCGACCTCTTATGGCGAAGACGGCCTAGAACTCCTGGGTTCGACATGGCGATCTCCGTCGGAGGCTCCAAAAAGCGAGGAAAGCGAACCTCTGCAGCTTAAGACAATCGATCAACAATGATTCTGTCCTCAAGTAAGGCGATCGCCTAGAAAGTGAAGGTCGCAGAAACTCATACCTGACACCGAGAGATGTCTCGGGAAACGGAATAGTCGAGCCGACAACCAACAACTCTCCTTGTTGATCCGAGTGGCGTCAAGGTCGTCGTCCGACAAGCTCCTTATCCGCTCCCAGACAACGAGAAAGTCGAAAGGCAGCTCCTCGATCGCCGGAATGTGAAAACCTGCAAAACCGAAATCAAATTAGATCAGTCCAAAACGCATCCAAACGAAGGGAGAGTCTAAACCCCACGGGATTCCTCTCCCGAAATTCTGGGATCTCCACCGCCCGTAGGGTTATCGCTCGCCAAAGCTCTCCACTTGCCGGCGACCCAGAACCACTTCGTCTGATCGCCCCGCATCTTATTCGGGACTCCATGAATCACCCGGCCAGATCGGCCTTGAATATGGTAACCGCCGACCAACCCTTTATGAGCCGTTAGCTTAAACAAATGGTTCATATCCAACGGCGATGGGAGGCGGTATAGGCGGTGACCGCCGAACAGGGTGAGAGTGCAGTTAATTTGGAGCCAGGCGTTCGGCGTCAGCTGAAGTGGCGCCACATTCCAAGCGGCCAATAGATGGAAGACAGCAAAGGATAAAGGGAAGCGCAGCCCGGCCTCCATAATCACCTCATTCACGGCGACCATACCCATCAGAGGCTGGTCGGCTCGTTCATTCTCCGCCGGCGCGAACATGTCCACATCTGAAGGAACATGGAATCTTGTCCTCCGTGACGCCGATCTCTCCGTCGCCGAACTCCGTATTTGGCCGAGCGACCACAACGATCGCGCAAAGACGCATCGCGACCGCTTGGGAAGCACATAGGGATAGGCGACGAGTATCCCCTAAATCGACTCGGAGTAGACCGCCAACCTCTCCATTATCTCAATAAAGCCCTATGTGCCCGACCAAGGCGCTATGTTGCTCCCAAGAAGCCCCGATCGCGATCTCTCTCGATCTGTGATCGTCTCTCTTCAAGCTCGACTCTTAGCAACATCGGCCTCATTGAATAAAGCCTCGATTTCAGCAGGGCCGATTCCGCCCGAATAGCTTCACCGCCGCCTGTGTGGAAGACGGAAGAAGTTTCTCCTGACGCCGATGTCCCGGCGTAATCGGTTCCCGCTCCACACGATGATGAGGTTCCGGCCATTCTCAGAAACAGAAAAGGAGAAAAGGATTGTTCTTACCCTAAAGTGAAATCGAACGACGATCGGCACTGAGATCTTCAGAAAATTTGGCAGCAAGTCCTTCTTCCTCCAATAAGTACGCGTTAGTGAAACTGCAGCACCGCGCCCCTTTTATAGGAGAAGGCAGGGACCGGTTTGCAATAAGGGAAAACCTCAGGGGTCGGATCTCAAGCGACGCATTGACTCCTCGAGACTCCGCGACGCGCCTTTTTTCAAGGACGCGTCACCGAGGAGTCATTAATGACCGTTGGCATCCTCCAATAGAAACCCGCACGTTCGCGGAGACTTTTCCTCAACAATTATTTTTTCCTCGCTGCAGTCGGCCAACCGTGTCGTCCGAGCCTGTGATATATCACCAAAGACGATCGCGCCAATAAAACGCAAAGTCGCCACAAAGTTCAGCCGATCGCTAAGAGAGCCACCTCACCCCACGTTTCCAACGTATGAGCGAGCTGGGGGGCAATTGTTGTGTCACGATTTATTCATCCCGACAGGCGATCGACTGTAAGGCCGAGCGACCAAGTCAACTCCAGTCAAACTATGGCTAGCTCGCCAAGTCGAAGATATCAGACCACCATCAGGTACCTAGCGATCGACTCCCAAGGCGATCGCCCTTTGGCATCTGGCGATCGAATCTAGTGTCCGGCTAAGGACAGTCGACCTACGCCCCGAGCAGGGATGATCGCCCGACAAAGTCATCAAGGATTGGATCCCAGAACAACACCCATGTGCAAGATCCGAGACAAGATCCGCATATTGCGGATCATTGACCACAACCTGGCCGAATCTTTCCACCAACCGACAAGCCGCCGAAAGTTGTCAGTAGGGCCGCATGTGACTGACTCAGGATGCGTGTAAGCTCCTCATCGCCCGCATAACTGATCACCACTCCTCGCAGACTTTAAGGGAACAAGCCCATGTGCAAAGGACGATCGCCCGATTATTATAATGCGTAAAAGGCGATCGCCTAGGCACAAAAGTCCTATTAATAGAGAAACTCCTAATACTGGAAAAATGTTCCCAATTAACTCAACCTACGGTTCCGAATTCATTCTCGACTTACGCCGTAACTCATTCTCTCAAATTCCGATACATTCACTAAATATCAAGAACATATATATCATCAAGCTCCCGCTATCTCACCTAATCCATCTCAGACGTCTCTCTCTAAATCTCCGTCCGTAAGACGATCGCCAGGCAGCAAGTCTCCACTGCATGCATTCCAAGGGATTCATAAGCCCAGGAGCCCAAGCATCCAGCTAAATACTCGCCGTGAGAGACGGTCGATATCTCACCGCCGCGACTGTTCATCTCCTTTGTTACAAGAACTCACAGAGCATCAAATCTGGTTCTTCCGGCAATCTACACGCTCACTAGCTAAGATAACAAGAATCTTTACACTCATTGTAATTGGATTCTTACATTAATACTTGTATCCCCGAATATTAGTATTAATAATATCTCGCAAGAGCATTCAAGCCCGGGACTAACAACCCCGGCAAATCTTGTGTTATTTATCTTTCTCACGGAAGTGCTCTTGCATTTGTTTGCTATCCCATCCATTCCAGCAATATCTATCTCCGGATAATATTCTGGGTAGCAAGAAGCTTGATGATCCAATGGTTCTAGAACCAGTGGATGGATTAGTGGATGCGTCGGTGCTAGCATTGAACGGCATTTTTCTCCAGCAAAAGTTTGAGGATGACACGAACAAGTAAGGTCGATTATTCTCGTCTTGCGATTGTAGGAATAAATCGGTATTTGCACGTGTATTACAAATAAAATTCTGAACTTAACTATAACAAAGAACAGAAATAAAATATTACACTTGAAACTAACGAACAATTTTCAATAAAAGGACTAACGATCGTCCGAAGCTAGAGCTTCTGCCCGCAAGACGAGAATACGCCCCGGTAGTGCTCACGGTGAAGCAGCTCGTCCCCAAAGGTTAAAACGATCTGAACGTATCGGCAGAGCAAAGACCGCAAATGACCGAGCGCCCGCGAATCGGACTCGAACGAAGATCAATCAGATATGCTATGATAAAAATGCACTGATTTTCGTGTGTTATGCAATGACCAAAATGCTGATATATATAGCACTCCTTGATCAGGTGAAGGGACTCGTCGCCATTACTCCTGCCATGATGGCTGGCGGTTTCAGACGCCCAAAGGGCTGGTCGGATGAAGAGTCAAGGCAACTCAAGAGTCAAGGCAACTCAAGAGTCTTGTCCATACCAAAAGGCTAGTGGACTTACGAATTTGGTCCAAAAAGATAAGCCCAAACACCAGCCCAAAGCACCAATTGCCAAGATCCAAGATCCAAGTCTTGGGCCTGGACTGAGCCTGAGCCCGAGACCGAGCCCCTGCCCGTTCCCGACCCGACCCGACCCGACCCAATGGATGGACGGACGGTCGGTCGGTCGGTCTGTCGTCGGCGGCGCGCGCGCGCGCGCGTGTGTATGCGAGGACACCCATACACACCAACCCACTTGTTATTAAGCCCATAAAGGCAAAAACTTTAAATACAAGCCAAAACATCCATCCACAATCAATGTGGGATAACTAACATCATATATCTCATGTTAGTTCCTACTCCAACATCCAACTTTAACATATAATATCGCACTCACCGGAAATCGGTTTAGAAATATTAAATATACCACGTTCATCTACTCACGACGTAGATTAACATTAAATAAATATTTTAATTAAATAATAAATATTTAATTAATAATATTTATTCTTAATAAATGGTTAATTACTAAACCATTTCCAGTAGGATGCACTACACGTAGCGTGCATGGACGGTGCAAATTGATGCACTAGATGGAGCATCGATCTGCACCGTCCATGCACGCCACGTGTGGTGCATCCGACAGGAGATGCACTATATGGGTCTCTCCATGGACGGTGCCGTTTTTGCATACTTTTGACCACTGTACTCATAGTGGATTTAAGACGTATTGACTCCTTATAAAGAGTCTGTGGCGGGACCACTGGCCCACCTTTGCTTCATTTAAAAAAAATGAGTTAAACTGGTGTAAGGTGATAACAGATTTGATAGGCTTCACTGCCTTATTTTTAGGGGTTAAGATTCCCCAAGTCAATCAACTCAAAATAAAAACTTGCAAGATTCTTCCACCTTTTTGACCGAAAAATTGAATTGAAGACAACACTATTTCATTGTCACCAGTACCGATTGGTAATAAATAGGGTACCACTCCCACTCTTAGACGCAACCTTTTTTAGTCTACAGTGCCATCGCAACTTTTGCCTTACCTTTACACTTGCCTTTATTCTTGAAAAACTTCCCTTTGTTGACCATCAACACGTGTCTTGGTTTCTTCTTAATATTTTGCTCAGCCGTTTTAAGCTTCCCATGCAGCTCAGCAATGTACTACTCCATCTCATTCATATTATAGTTCATAACGAACTGACCGAAGCTATCGAGTAATGAGTTTAGGATCACATCCGTGGAGTGCTCCTTAGAAAGTGAAAAACCAAGTATATCAAGATGATCAATGTATCCTTTCCTGTGGCATGAGCTGCTCAAGATGATCGAAGTCTTGATATGTGTTTTAATTGAACGATATTAAAATTTTAATGAGGGGTTTTATCATATGTTTCATGTCTATGTTGCTAACATACATCTAAATATAAATCGCATCACATATACGCATAAATTTAAACATATGTAGCATCACATGGCATAATAAAGCATATGACCGTGTATAGCATGACCATAATCCTACCGTGATTTTCATGAGACAACATGAAAATCACAAAGGTCAATATAAAGGGTATAATTGGTCTTCATTGATCTTCTAACTCCTTGGAACGTCATACGCGATCAATTGGTTCCTCGAGTCCGTCCTTCATCTCCTTCTTATCTTCATTATATTAATGAAAGACTATACCACACTAGTAAAGTAAATTATAAGAGGGCACACGACACGCATGCCATAAATAAAATAATAAAATAATAGACGACTCGCAGGCCATTAAAACCAACCAAAAATTAAATTGAAACATCCAATCACATTGGTCAACTTATAGTCATGCCATACATTAAACATATACTAAAATCAATTATCACATAATTAATTAAACACACAATATGAATCTGCCTGACAGTCAGGCATAACGTAAATATCCATGCAAGAATCAATAATCTGATACATTAGGCCAGTTGGCCGAGCAGTCTCAAGTCGCACACGACCGCGCGGGTTCGAATCCCGCCGGCCGCAAGTAATATGTTTTTGAAATAATAGTTTAGAATTTACAAAACTGTATTGGGGTTTAAATAAAATAATAGTGAACAAGATTCACCAAAGGAGTTGCAATCGAGATGGCGGGACAACATGTTTGAGTCCAAACGTCACGGGAATGAATCCCGTCTTCAGCGGGATTCTATTTTTGGTGATTTATCACTATCCGCGGGTCCTGATCCGTGGTTCGCAACTCGACCCGGACCCGACCATGTCCGCTGACTCGTTTCGCTGTGCTGTTCCAGAACAGTTCTGGACAACAAATTTTGCGATAAACGGTCCAGAAAATTGATTTTATTGATCCGATTTGATCAAATTAAATCAAAAAAATAATTATAAAATCTCTATTTTATAAATATAATCAAGAACACAATTTATATATTCAATATATATAATCATGAACTACATAACAATTAAATTACTTGCAAGTTGGCGTCGATACTACTATTGGGTTTTACGTGTATCTAATATAAGAAATTTGAGCAAACACGTAGCGGAATAATTATCGAAAAACCCAGATGAGGATCTTCATGCAGTGATTTAAATGATTTAATAAAGAGCTCATCAAATTACCTTAATCCGGAGAACAGATCTAAATCCAGACCAGAAGCTGATGCAAATCGTCTTCCTCTTTTTGGTAATCCACACACGAACAATTGGTACAAACCGGATTGCTAGATCCTTACGAGTAATATTGATAAACAGTACAACAAATGGTTCCTTGCTAGAAGGATTGTACTGTTGATCAAAATCAACTAAGGGAAGAAGATAGGATGGACGAACCGGACTCCTTGGACAGGAGAATTTCGGCCGATCTGTTGAAGGGAAAGGGTTGATTTTTCTCTTCCTTATCATGTGACAACTCCTTGCCCAAGACCTTGTATTTATTCTAAGTAAACCCTAGAGTTGAAACTCTAGTTTTTGCTTAGTGAGCTCTCAATTTATTTAATAATACAATATATATAATATCTTATATTATAAATATTTCTTATTATTCAATCCTCTAATAAATATAATATTCAATATTATCTTTACCATTCACAGTAGATATAATTAAATAATATAATATATAATATCTTATATTATATATTACTCATTATTCAATTTTTTAATAAGAATAACATGCAATATTATAATTATTAATTATTATTGTTTGTCTTTAATTGTCATATGTGTGACCCAAAAGGCTCACATTATGTTGGCAATCATTTGATACCTCATTAAATGATACATCATAAGCGGTCTCTAGCAAGACATTGTGACTACCCAAATAATATAAGTTTATAATCCATTAAACCATTTAACGTGTCGAATCCCTTTGTCACGTGATATCATATTTGAACTAAGTCATGAAAATTGTCATACTTAGTATGTTCATATTCTTTCTCGATCTTAAGTAGACTAATTGAATCAAATAACTCTTCATTTGAGCATGACCATGCATTTCCTTCAGTCCTACTTATCGAGGGGCCCAACAGATATCTCTCTCCCTAAAGAGAGGGATAAATCCCCATCTTGATTATTCATTGCCCTATACATACTCCACTAATCCCGATCGCAAACCTTTATGATCACCATATTTCAGATGATGTTCGATTACGTCAAGGCATAACAGTTATCATGTTGGACTCTATGATAATCTCATGTTCAAGGATTTATTGACATACTATTATATTTAGATTCACTTATGATATTTCCATGCAGTGATCTCAATGCGGGTCTCTCCAGTATTGCGTTCTCCAATCAATACCCATAAGTTTGATCCGTACCATGTGCTAATCATCCAATGATTATCAATCAAACTTATACTAGTATATTAATAACTTGAGTCTCCACTCTACATGATTGGACCGGAAACATATGAATAATTTTATTATTCGTGAATAACTATTATTCGGTTATTACAATACAACATACACACATTATAATAGTCAACGAGAAGTAGATGTTATCAAATAATTTTATTTAAATGTGACAATTACAAATCTAAGCACATCGAATGTCCTAGGGCACTATTCCCAACAGCATTAACGACAGAGGAGCGACGGTTTTCCACTTCGATGAAACGCGGCCAGTTAGGACACAAACTGTGAAGGCCCAACCCTCTCAGCATGCCGACTTCAACTGACCCGAGGGACGTCACTCTAAAAATCTCGAGTGATGAGAAGAAAAGGAAGAGAAGTATTCCCGACAGCAGCTCTCCTAAAGCTGTCGAGAAGAAAAAAAGAAGACCACGAAGTATTCTAAGGCTGAACCTACGGTGACTACAATGGTCACTATAGAAGTCCCATCGACCACTCATATTGCTGAAACTCTCCCACAGGGCGCAAACACTCTGGAAGAAACAGTTGCTGCTCGTACAACAAATCTTGAGCCTGTGGCGGCTATAACGGATGATCAACTGTTTGCCAAGTTGGAAGGATCCGGTAAATCGGCTGCCCTTCGAAGCCGAAAGCCGCAACTCCAAATAGGTTACCCACCTGTTGGGATAAATAATCTTGTATCGAGTTTTGATAAAGTTCCAACATACAGCAAGTTGCTGTCCCAAAGTCAATCATACAGCAAGGTGTGTGTTTTGATAAAGTGCCAACATACAGTAAGTCTTCACGTTGCCAAAATATAGCAAAAATATAAAGTTCCATCATACAACAAGAAGCTCATCGGTCGATATGATATCAAGTATGGAAGCTGTCCTGAAATATTTATACAACATCGTTCCATACAGCAGCACTAAGATAGCTTACCGCGTTGGAACCTACAGCTACAACAGTATAAACGCAACATGTTGGATACAACATACAAGCTGTAAGTATTGAGATCTTCAACACTTATCCAACAGGACTGAAGACAGTTGGAACGGAATCTGCTTTATATGCTAAAGTCAAACCTCCATTTGAAAACAAGTATTTAAATACTGACTGGATAAAGTATTTAAATACTAAGCCGACAGAGATCTTTAGACAAGGAGCAAAATCCGGATCTTGTATTTTGCAAGTCAATCATCCCGTTGGAACGGACTTTTTGCTCAACGGATCTATTTCCAAAGGCTATATATACCCCGAAGTTTAAAGATCAAATACACGATCATATCAGAAAATATACACGAACTTATATGAATATTCAAGATTTGAGAACTGAGCAAACTGAGATATACTGAGATACACTCGTGAACATCTCAAGAACATTATATCAAGAGCAAACATATTTCTTCAAGCATACTGCCAATCCTGAGAGAAGAAATACACAAGTGCTCAACCTTGAACAACACATCATCAACTCAAGCTCAAGAAAGTCAAACTGTTGTTCAACCATTGTTCTTATATTGAAGAAAACCATCAGCATTATGTGGACTGAGTCCTGAACTGTGTGTGACGTATCTGCATTGAAGAGACGAAGCTTCGAAACTGTGTGTGAAGAAGGTAGTCAAGTGAAAGCTTTGACCAATCTGTGTGAACAATTGAAAGCGACAGTCTTTGTATCAATCTGTGTGAACGATACAAAGATAGGTTTGATTATAGACACGTAGTTGTGTACGTAGTCTTTATAATAAACATTTTCACTCATGTGTGGAGGACCAGTGGACGTAGGGGGGTTTACCTCGAACCACTTTAAATAGTGTGTCATTTACCTTGTGCAACTTACTATTTTCATTACTGTGATTATTTTACAAGTATACACTGCATACCCTGTACGCACCAAGCAAACAGGAGAAAACCTAGTTGTTGTATTTACAGCAACTTACGTTAATAGACTTCCGCTACGCAATCTTATTTGAAAATCATACAGATTTTTGCTTAAATACTTTCCAAGCTGTATTCTGTATACTTAGTGGCCAATAAGTGGTATCGGAGCGGTTGATTCTAAAAAGAATCAGTCGTATTTTTAACCGAATCAGATCCCAAAATCACTTATTTTTGAAAACTTATTTATCTTTCCTAATCTTAGACATGGATACCTCACTGATTAATAAGGTCCCAATGTTTTCTATTAACGAGTTTGATGACTGGAGAATTATGATGGAGGCTCATCTTGCCGCCATGCATGAAGAGATGATTTATGTCATCCAAGAGGGCCCCATAAAAATCATGAAGGTGAATACAGCCGCAAGGATTGAAGGCCAAGCTCATGCCGAGATGCTCGATAAAGATCGCGAACAATGGACCACAGATGATTGAAAACGCGCTAACCTCGACAATGTTGCTAAGAACGCGCTATTTGTCACTCTTGACAAAGGCACGTTCTCGAAGGTAAAGAGCTGTAAGACAGCCAAAGAAATATGGGAAAAACTCAAGATGATCTGCGAGGGAACTGAGCTCTCAAAAGAAAACAAGATTCCAAAACTAACTCAGCAATTCGAATCTTTTGAAATGAAACCAACTGAAACTCTTGAGGAACTTGACCTCAGATTCACTGGCATTGTCGGTGAACTTGAAGCGTTGGGCAAAATTTATACCCAAAAGGAGAAGAACTTAAAAAATTTCAGATCTCTCCCTGCCCGATGGGACAGTAAACAACAGCTATGCGTGTGTCATGAAATCTTAATGACATATCTACTTTTGACCTCTTCTCTGACTTCAAAGCATTTGAGTATGCTATTGACAGGAGAGAGAAAGCCAAAGAATCACCTGCGAGGACTACAGTGCTAGCCGTTGTATCCAATAGAAGACATAGCATGCCCAGCACATCAAAGTTTGCCAACAAGAATGCTGACAGTGACGACTATATCCTGTCACAAGATGAAATGGCGCTCCTCATGCATAAATTCAAGAAATTCATCAAGCAGTCTGGAAAGACTCCCTACAAGCCCTAGCCTGTTCACAAGGTGAGTACCGAATCTTTCTCTGGTGATGCTAACCTGTGTTACAATTGCAGGAAACTAGGACATTATGTAAATAAATGCCCTCACCCTAAAGTTCAAAGGTTGCCGGAAGCCGAGCAACATAAAAAAGATGAAAAAAGACGTGCTTGAAAAAACAAGCTCGAGGCCCTGATTGGTGAATCAGAAGCCTCCCCCACACCAACAAAGTCCGAAGAATGTCTTTAGGCAGTCACTGACAGTGACTCGTCAGATGATGAATTCGAAGATATAGCCTATATGTGCTTTATGGCCAAAGACATATCAGAAGATGAAGACAGCGATGATGAGTTAAGCTCAACCTCCTGTAAATGCATCTCATACCTTTGAAAACATGTTGAATGAATTTAAAAACATTCAAAAGGCCCATGAGACATTGAAAAATGAAAACATACAGCTCCAAATTTCTAACTTAGAGCTGAGGGAAGAAAACGACTTGCTGAAAGTAAATTACGAAAATATGTCTGTTGATTGTGAAAACAGCAAAGTCGATCACGAAAAACTCATGGAGAGCAATCATAAACTTGCTCATGAACTAAATGAGGCTAAGTCTCACAGTGAAAGCAAGACAAATGATTTTGTTCTGCTCCAATACAAAATAAAAACTCTCAAAAAACAAGAAGGAGAACTTGAGACCATCTTGAAATCATTCGAGAAATCATCTGGAATAAATTCTAAGCACCGGGCAACATGCTCATGATAAAAGTGGCTTAGGATACAACTCATTTTCCAATAAAGGGAAAACTAGTACTGTGTTCGTCATGGGTGTGGAACCCATTCCTGTATCGGAAGAAATCCCGAGTCCTGTGAAGGTGTCTGCTGCTACGCGAACAGCAAAAGGCTGCCATTCCGCCGCCACAGTCATATCACATATAGCGGAATCCTCATCTATTCAGACCTGTAAGGCGTAACCAATAGCATGCTCCCCGAGCATATCAAAAGCGCCAGCAGCCGCTCAGAAAGAAGGTTGTACCCAAATATCAAAGGCCCGAACAGCAGTACTTCCAACAGTACAGTGCGCCTAGATATTGGATACAGGATCCTCGTTATCCATCGCGAAAGCAGGTCGCCACACAATATCAGCAATAGCTTTGGGAATCCAACTGGATACCCAGAAGGCAAGCTGTAAGGCCGAAGAAAATGGCTCCACCTCCAAGACGGCATTCGTACTGGACTAATAATAATAACCCTGAATTTTTCATGCATAATAATTATCAAGGTTACAACGACTACGTGCCTGCCCCACGTAGACATCGCCAGAATGGACCTAAAGTAACCTACAGCAAGCCCATTGCTGTCAGGCAAATATGGGTACCTAAAGGCACTAACATCCATGGACCCAACAGTCAAAGGGGACCTAAATCTACTTAATTTCTTTGCCTACAGGACATCTTAGAGAGGGACATCTGGTACTTCCGCAGCGGGTGTTCTCGGCACATGACAGGAGATAAAAACAAGCTGTCAGATTACGTAGAAGATCGCGGTCCAAAATTGCGCTTCGGTGATAAATCAAAAGGAATAACAAGAGGTAAGGGAACCCTGCTTGTAGGAAAATTCAACTCATCGATGTAGCTTATGTTGAAGGCTTATAGTATAATCTACTTAGTATTAGCCAGTTCTGTGACAAATAGTTCTCGGTGAAATTCTATATAGATCACTGTAGAGTCAAGAACATCATGACCAAAGAAGTTGTGCTCACAGGAAGCAGATCAGGTAATATGTATATTGCTGACTAGATGCCTACGAGCTCCACAATTCCTTGTTTTGTTGCCAAAGGCAGTACATATCTAAGCTGGCTATGGCACAAGAGAATGTCTCACATCAACTTCAAGACAATCAACAAGCTCGCCAGACAGGAGATGGTCAGAGGTTTGCCCAATGTGTCATTCCAAAAAGACAGCATCTGTGGACCCTATCAGAAAGTCAAGCAAATCAAGACCACCCTGAAGAGCAAATCCTACCTTTCTACTCACATAGCTCTAGAAATGCTATACATGGATATCTACGGTCCTGTAGACCCGGTAAGTTTGGGAGGTAAGAAATACTATCTCGTTATTGTTGATGATTATTCCAGGTATGCTTGTACAATCTTCCTAAGCAAGAAGAAGGAAACAACATCAAAGCTGCTCGAGCACTTGAGAAAGCTCCAAAATGAGAAAGGGTTGAGTATCGTGTCCATTTGTTCTGACAGAGGTACTGAATTTACAAACCACTTTATAGAGCAATACTGTTCGAAAAATGAGATACATCATGAATACTCAGGTGCCCGCACACCTCAACAAAACGGTGTTGCCGAGCAAAAGAACAGGACGCTCAAGGAAGCAACAAGGACCATGGTTGCCGCAAGCAAGTTGACACAGCGTTTCTGGGGTGAAGCTACCAAAACATCGTGCTATACACAAACCCGCTGTATCATCAACAAACACCACAATAAAACAGCATACGAGGTATGGAACAACAAAACTCCATTAGTTTCGTACTTTCACATATTCGGATGCAGGTGTTATGTTTTGAACAACGGGAAGGATCAACTTAGAACCTTCGATGAGAAGTCGGATGAAGGGATATTTGTAGGATATTCCTCTGTCAGCAAAGCTTACAGGATCTTTAATAAACGGAAGCTGGAAATTGAGGAATTAGTACATGTAGTGTTCGACAAACCTCACCATGATCATACAGGAGTAGAAGATGTTACTCAGAACATCCAAAAACTCACCATTGATGACCCTACAACTCCTATAGTGCCTGTTGTTGACTTAGAAATAAACCCCGCAGCTGTAAGAACAGAAGTAGATGAAGCTGATGCTGTACAAGCTGAAGCTGAAACTATAGCAACTCAAGATATAGTACGTGACGCCAAATTAGAACCCGACAGAAGATGTTTGAGAGATCACCCACAGGAGTTGATCATAGGAAACATTTGTATCTACCTGTAGGAGAATATAGAGTACACAAGGAAATGTACTATGTGCGCAAGAAGAACCCGAATCTGAGATATCTCCATTTCCTGTATGGAAGTCTCAAGCTGAACTTAGAAGACTTCATGTGTGCACTATCGCTGTATTCTTAGCTCAATCCGAACCTATTTCTACCAAAGAAGCTCTAAACAATTCTCACTGGATTTCATCTATGGAAGAAGAGCTTAATAGTTTCGAAAGAAACAATGTATGGTATCTATTACCCAGACATGATCATGAAGCTGTAATTGGAACAAAATAGGTATTTAGAAATAAGAAGGATGCAAATGGACTTGTTATCATAAACAAATCCTGTCTCGTCACACAAGGCTACAGACAGGAAGAAGGCATAGACTACGATGAAACATTTGGCCCTATCGACAGACTAGAAGCCATTAGGATATTTCTAGCCTTTGTCGCCCATAAGAGTTTTATTGTGTCAAGATCGTATTCCTGAATGGAGACCTTGCCGAAGAAGTCTATGTTGAACAACCACTAGGGTTTCTCAACACAGAAGGCGGAGACCTTGTATACAGGCTAAGGAAAGCACTGTATGGACTTAAGCAAGCACCTAGAGCATGGTATGAGACTCTGTCTCTGTACCTTACAAATAATGGATTCGAGAAAGGTGCTGTGGACAAGAACCTATTTAAGATACAGGAAGGTGATGACCTCTTGATGGTTCAAATATATGTAGACGATATTATATTTGGTTTAACTAACCTTGCTCTATGTCAAAGGTTCTCTCATCTCATGCAAAGTAAATTTGAAATGAATATGATGGGAGAACTTAGTTATTTCCTAGAATTGCAGGTAAAGCAGTTGCCTACAGGAATCTTCATCAACCAGGAAAAGTACAGCAATGAGCTTCTCAACAAATTTGGGATGAACAACTCCAAATCATCGTCAACCCCCATGAGCACTTCCGTGCAAATTAGTGCTAACGAAGCTGGAAATAAGGTTGATCAATCACTCTACACGAAGCTTATTGGCTTACTTCTGTACCTAACAGCTAGCAGGCCCGATATCCAGTTTGCTGTAGGAGTGTGTGCCTGGTATCAAGTAACACCTAAAGAATCACACTTCACAACAGCCAAACGATTCCTGAAGTATGTCAAAGGAACAGTAGATGTAGGACTATGGTATATCCTAAAGAAGGTGGATTCGATTTGGTTGGCTACAGCGGCTCGGATCTCGGAGGCTGCAAGCTAGATAGGAAGAGTTCAAGTGGTACTTGTCACTTTCTTGGACCTATACTTGTGTCGTGGTTTAGCAAGAAACAATTGACAAACTCGCTTTCCACAGCTGAATCAGAATACTATGCTGCTGGTAGTTGTTGTATGCAGATCATTTGGATGCAACAACAGCTGTCATATTATGGATTCACCGTCAAGGAAACACCAATCATGTGCGATAGCACGAGTGCAATTGCAATAACACACAATCATGTATTGCACTAGCGTACTAAGCACATTCATATGAAGCATCACTTCATTAGGAATCATGTTGAGAACAAGGATGTTCGGCTCGATAAAGTACATACAAATATCCAGTTAGCCGACATCTTTACCAAGCCTCTCAGCACAACAAGATTCTATATGCTTCGACAAGAATTGGGAATGCTACAGCCCGACTCCCTATAAGTTTTTAACGCTTTTACTCAACACTTGAGGGGGAATGTTCTAAGATCCAAGAATACAGTATCCACCGTTAGTTATCTGTACACTCAGACAATCCGATAGCACTGTATGAATAAAAAGACACAAATTCATCCTACAGCTGACATGTGCAATAATTAAGGGGGAATAGAGTATGACCCATGAATACAATATTAATCCAAAAATTGTTGTAAGAATTGAATCCCGTATGTACCATTTAAGGGGGAACGTTGTATTTTCGCGGATACAACACATACTATGGAAATTCAATTAATGTTATTCTAATATTTTATTCATTTTAAAAACAGATTTGAGTTCACGTGCCCTGTTTTAAATCAAACGTCTTTTGCATTAAATGCTTTGCACGACATCTGGACTATTTTATCTCAAATGCCGTAATTTTTCAAATTAATTAATAATGTCAAATTGCCGTTTCGGGCAATAGGGAAGTCAAAATGTTAGATGTGGGACCAGTTATCATTTCAAAATCGGATGGATAAGATGTACCAGTTATGCTCGATTCATCCTGCTCGTTCATTTAAAAACGACGGTTCCCATCCCTTAAATATAACCGTTCACTGTCTGGAAACCCTAATCTTCCTCCGCCCACTATAAAAGGATTGTTTATTGCTCTCTTCGACTCATTACGCTTTCTACAAAATTGAAGAGTTCTTGAGCAAACAGCTGACAAGATTTACTGCACTTTTCTGCATTTTCTTTGAATCTCACTCACTTTCTTTTCAAGAATCACTCCATCTCTCAAGAAGACCGCCATCATCATTGACGGGCGAATCTTCGCCAGATCTGTTGTCGTTGAACGTGTCCGCGCTGAAACCGACGACGTTGACTCCATGGAGATCATCGTCTCAAGGATTCGTCGCCTTGGTAGCCATACTGCTGAGCTCTACGATGAGCAAATGGTTGAGGAATTCTATCTCAACGCGTCTGTTCGTTTCTTCTCTCTTGCATAAGGAGAAAACGTCTCTGACATCACTGCCACCATTCGCGGTGTCGATATCCGCGTTGACCAAGCCTTATTGCAGAATTTGTACAGGCTATCTGCTGATGGCCTGCCTATGGAGGAACATGAGACCTTTGGGTCCCAAGAGGTTCTCACCAAATACTGGGGATTATTCACTGGCTCGGCATCGAACGTGACTGTTCATGCTTCATGCCAGAAGAAAAGTTTTTGCTTACCATTCATTTATTTACATGATTTTTGTTGCCGTGTTATAGAGAACAGGACTGGTGTGATACCCGTATTTTTCATTCCTATATTTTTTGATTCTAGCAACTCGCCTGTGTTCATTGACACATTTTGGACATGTTTTGTTCTGCACTTTTTATTATTCGAGCGATTCTTGATATTATTTCGGGTTAATCGGTATATTATAGCGACCTTTCAGCATTCAGGTCCGATTCTTGTGAATCTTTCTCAGAATTGTTATTTTCCTATTCCTACAGGTTGTTTAACAATATCGGTCGTGTTGTGAACTTCGGAATTTTTATTCGATTTCGTATTGTGATTTTCGGACTATTGAGCCGTTTTGTAATTTCTTAAAGTTTTGGGTACTTGTTTTCATACCCGTTTTTACTTACCTTCTATCGTTGGAGTCGCATGTTCTATTAATGCTTTTGTTCGTTGTTTAGAATCCCTTGTGAGCATTTCTTTGAATTTTCTGAATCATTGAATTTCGGGGTCGTTCGGGGTTGGTCGGGCAGCAGAATGGAATCTGCTGCCAGAATGTAGGTTACGGCCAAAACTTGCAGTATGTTACGGCCGTAAGGTTGTGGGTGTTACGGCCATAATGGCTTATCGATTACGGCCGTAACACCCTCACATTTTGGGTAGAATACCTGTGACTTGGGTTAGGCCGTAATATCATATGTGTTACGGCCGTAACACAGCCAGCTATTTAATAGCTGGGCGACGTGTTTCACTTCATTTCGCCCCTTTCTCTTTCTCTTCTCGCGGGCGATGATCGGGTGGAGCTAGGGTTGGATTCTTGGTCAATTCTACTCGATTCCAATGCTTTTTGGAAGGTCTTAGGTGATTGCAATATCATCTAATCGGTTGTTCTTCGTCGGATCGAGGTATTTTCTCGTTTTCCCTAGTGTTGACCTTTTTCGGGATTTTGTTCTTGATCTCATTTCTAATCCGGTTTTTATGAATTGATCATTGTTAAACATTGTTATTGATCACGTTCTATGGATTGTATATCCATATTCCGGTTTTGTATAATCGGAATCGTGATTCGGTGACCTATTGAAGTCTTGAGCATTTAATGCTCGATTACATGTCTCAATGAGTTTTCCTTCGATTCTTAGGCGTGTTTTCCATTGTCTTTATTCGTTATTCCCGTAGTAATTACGTTGTTGTTGGTTTTCCACGGAGTATATAGGTGTTCGTAGCTAGTTGGTGGAGCCTTGTTCGTCGGAATTCCGCTATCTATCACCGAGGCAAGTATTCTTGTCTATACGATTTATCTCGTGTGAATTGAAGTTGCATATGTAATTGTGTCGGTTTGTGCATTTCTGTTGATTGTGCCTTATGTAAATTATCGTAGTTGTTATGTGGTCATGTGAAGTTAGTGTTGGTTCATTGCTTGTCATAGGGATATGTCAATAGAGACATAGTGCCGGGTAGATAGTACACTTAGACATGTGCTATAATGTTTTGGTGATCACCGGGTTGTGTGGGTTAAGTTGTTTGTTATGAGTTGGGTTAGTCGTAATGGTTGATCGGTTGTTATGTCGTTGATGTGTGGAGATGCGTTCAGGATTGTTAGGTTGTAGTATAGCTAGGTCGGTCGTAGCTATGCGTCATATAATTGGCCATTCCTAGAAAGTGCCTTGATTATATATATTGTGATTGACTTTCGAGGCTTGTGGTTTGAAACTGTTAATTGTGGAACGTGTGTGTTAGTTGTTGTTCTTCCATTCGGAGCGTTCGACGGGGCATCTGGGGGCCGATAGTAAGGGGTACAGCCGCGGAAGTGGTTTCCCACCCGGAATGTTCGACGGGGCGTCTGGGGGACGATACTAAGGGGTACGGTCGCGGGTTACCAGGTGTGGTTTTCATCTTGAGGATGGTGTTGATGTTTTCGATAATTGTGATATGTCCGTAACATCACAATGTTTTGGTTCTCGATGTTGATGTACATTATATATTGAATTTTGGTACTTGGCTAGAATGGCATTAGGACATGTGTCGTAAGTGTTTAGATCCTTGATTGTGAGGTTTTGGTGTTGGAAAACGAACCTTATTATTGTTTTCGTGTACTGTGGTTTAATGAGATTTTGGGTTGAGATCCCAACGGTTGTGTCAAGATTGGTTTTGTAGAAAATGACTTTGGTCCAAGACCCAAATGTTTTGAAATGATTTCGTATTAAGGACGTGATGTACGGAAGGATTTACTATTAATGAAAATGTTTGTTTCACAAAAGAGATTTAGGCGGAGACCCTATTGTTTTCAGAAAGGTTTTATAATCTCGAACTTGAAGTCCCAAAAGACTTTCTGTCGTTTTCTAAAATTCCCGAGTTGATATATATTATTTTCAAAGACTTGAGTTGTAACTTAAATATTGAAAACCTCTCGGGAACTTCTTTCACGACTGTTGTTATTGTAATATAACTAATATTGGCGTGATATATTTTATATAGACTAAATACTTATACTAGCCATTCAAATGCTAACCCCTTAAATGGGGGAAATGCGTATCATGCATTTCAGGTGTGCGTAGTTCGTTGGAGCAACCACAGGGATGGCATGGAAGAAGATGAGCCGCAATACTAATCAAGAGTTAAGAGTCCAGTCTGATGTTATTGTATTGTTGAGTTATTTCAGTCTTCCGATGTATTGTATCTTGACCCCTGCGTGGGTATGTACAATAATGAGTTTATTTTTGGGTTGATTTATTCGTGAGACCCCATTGGTCAGTGTAATTAGTATTTAACCTTATCGGTCTGTGTTACTACGCTGTTTGACCTCGGCCGGTCAAACATTGTTCGTATCGTAGTTGTTAGCCTGGTAGATCCTTATAGAAAAAGGGTCTACGACGTGTAATATTCTTGGTGGTTTCTGGGGGTGTTACATTTATGGTATCGGTGCTTAGGTTTTGGAAACCTAGGATGTCGGGTCAAGTCGAGTCGTGTATTGTCGGGTCGGGTCTTATTTTGTTGCGTCGTCCGAGTTGTCAGTTAACAAGTCGACTTGTGCGTTGTCATATCATGTCGTTCGTGTTCGTTGAGATTAGTATCGTGGGCGACCGTTATCTTCGTGCAACCTGTGGATGTAAGTTTCCCCTTATATATATATATATAATATTTTATACTTTGTGGTGTATGATTTTGTTTGCAAGTAAGAAGTAAAATAGAAACCGTATTTGATACTTGTGGTATATTACGTGTATGGCAATTGTGATATACTGGTAGATTGAGTTTTGATTGGTACAACGTGTTGTGTAAGTCTTTGGACATTTATGTGTTCTAGGAGGCGTATTGACGACAGAGATTGTCGGAAACACAAACGGATAGTTTCGACGTATGTTTGAATCTGAGATTATATTCATGAGTGGTATCGATTAGTATAATGATTTGAATGCTAGATGGGCATGTGTTTGGGAACCGAATATGTTTGACATTGTTGCTAATTGCTACAAACGTGTTCTTATTGATGACTGTGTTGGCTGCGCGTGTATTTGAAAATATTTCTGAAAATTTCATAGACTTGAGTATGTTGTGAAAATCAGATCTTCTCAAATATTTTACTAGTATGGTTAAATAGCGGTTACAATGAATTTTGAAACTTTTCTGAAATTTCGGACAAGCCGACCGTAAATTTTCAAAGAAGAGAGTTGATTGATTGTTTCTTGCTACCTCAGTGTACGCTCATCGTTAACTATATCGGCTGCATGTGTATTTTCAAATAACTTGCAAGTGTTTCGCAATCTGGGGTAAACTAGAGAATTTTCGTGACTATTTTATCGGTATGCATAAGTAGTGACTTAGTGAATACATTGTTTTTAATTATAAACGTTTTGAGTTTTGACAAAGTGATCGTGCACTTTCATAGAAACTTTGCGACTAAATACGAAGGATATATTTTGAAGTACTTTCTATATTTTATTAAATATCATCGTCGTCAATCTTTTGTCATATTTGAAAGAATTTTTTTGAATGGTTTTAGCCTATTGCTGTTAATTTCAAATAGCCCGAGTATACGATTTTAAAATCTTTCACACCATAAATTTTTTATATTTTAACCCAAAATATGATTTTTATTTCAAATATTTATAGATAGTGAAAGATGGAGAATCTTACTTGGCTTAAACTTTAGACTCGGTTTTGGAGTAATTTTCTGAGTAGAGTCAGTGAGCGCACACTAATTTTGTGCCCAATTGTTGTGTTGCGTGGTTTTGGTTGGTTTTGTAGCCAGTGTAATGTTGTTTCGACATGATCTCTCTTCACGGTGACGTTTTAATGAATTTTAACATTCCGGATCATGGTTTTGCAAATGATTTCAGAAAGAAACAATTTCGATCTACTCTCTATAGTTTTGGTAAAACAGTCCGAGGTGCCAAAAACGTTTTCCAATCTTATTTTGGAAAAATTATATGAACTCAGATTTTAAAATGTTACTATTTAAACCAATGTCTTGGGGACTTTGTAAAAGAATGTTATCAATGATTTACTACTATGACGTGCGATTTGTGGTGGCCGTGTATGTTTTTATATCGGCATTGAACGTAAATTTTCTGTTGATATGGTCATGTCCATCAGTTACGACTGTAAGTTCCATTTATTGCAATTGTGATTATTGTACTCGTGTAGCTTTCGTGAGTGAATATTTTGTGTGATGTTATTATTGCCTTATGTCAGTATGTTGTGCTGAATCGGCGTTATGGGTATCGTTTGTGATGTTATGTCCCATAGAGCTGAGCGGTTGAGTGTTCAGTATGCCGAGAAGACGAGGTCGGGTTGGTGATTGTGGATGTATTTAGGAGCAGGGTGTGGCTCGTGATCAGAGGCAAGTAGCCGAAGTGAGCGACCATGTTGGCAGAAATCCAACGCTCATTATGACTCTATGATTGACGAATTCTATGTCCGTGGCAATAAAGCAGATGAATTTAGGGGATTCATCGGAAAGTAAGGGAACGTGGGTCTATAGACCTCAACCCCCGTATCAATCGATTGTGGAACCTTCTAGCCCATCTAGAAAATCCAGGAGATCCAAGGCGGTATATTTGACTGTGGGTAACTTTCCAAGATGCTTCAACTGTAATGTTCTGGGTCATGTTCGCACAATTGTAAGAAGCCGCCGGTAGCTTGCTATAATTGTGGACACGAGGGGCATCGAGTGCAGTACTGTGATGAAGTATCTAGATCAAACATGTCCACTGAGGGAGTCATTCATATGATGGAGGCGGGTCCAGAAAGTAAGAGGCTGAAGACCTCGAGTAACTTTTTCGGAGGTCAGAGAAGTGATTTTTGTGAGCCTGCTGCCTTGCATTGTCCTTTTGGGGGCACTCGTCGTTCGTTTGGTCAGTCCAAGAATCTTACTCCAGAGGTGAGTAAGGTGAGCGGTGTGAAGGTGTGTTTCAACTGTAGCCGTGTGGGCCATACTTGGCAGAATTGTTGCTCGCCGCAGGTTAACTGTTTCAAGTGTGGTCATTTGGGACACCAAGCGGTGCACTGCGAGACCATCGTTGAGATGTTCGGGAACCGGAGACCCGCTCCTGCCCGTGGAGGGCCCGGTGCGGCCCAGTGATATTGTTGCTTGTTGTATTGTGGGTTATATCTTGTGTAGAGATTTAATATTGGTTGTGTGAACCTTGTTGCTTCGTTTGTGTTCTACCGCGTTATTTTGTTTAAGTTTCGGGATGATACTTATTTTTATTGGGGTAGAATGTGATACCCGTATTTTACATTCCTGTAATTTTCGATTCTAGTGACTCGCCTGTGTTCATTGACACATTCTGGACATGTTTTGTTTTACACTTTTTATTATTCGAGCGAGTCTTGATATTGTTTCGGGTTAATCGATATATTATAGCGACTTTTCAGCATTCGAGCCCGATTCTTGTGAATATTGCTCAGAATTGTTATTTTTCCATTCCTACAACTTCGTTTAACAATTTCGGTCGTGTTGTGAACTTCGAAATTGTTATTCGATCTCGTATCGTGATTTTGGACTATTGGGCCCTTTCATAATTTTTTAAAGTTTTGGGTACCTGTTTTCATACCCGTTTTTACTTACCTTCTATAGTTGGAATTGCATGTTCCATTAATGCTTTTGTCCGTTGTTGAGAATCCCTTGTGAGCGTTCCGTTGAATTTTTTGAATCATTGAATTTCGGGGTCGTTCGGGGCTGGGCTGGTCGGGCAGCAGAATGGAATCTGTTGCCAGAATGCAGGTTAAGGCCGTAACCTGCAGTATGTTACGGCCGTAAGGTTGTCGGTGTTACGGCCGTAATGGCTTATCGATAATGGCCGTAACACACCCTCACATTTTGGGCAGAATACCCGTGATCTGGGTACGACCGTAATATCCTATGTGTTACGGCCGTAACACGCCCAACTATTTAATCAGTTGTTCTTCGCCGGATCGAGGTATTTTCTTGTTATCCCTAGAGTTGACCTTTTTCGGGATTTTGTTCTTGATCTCGTTTCTAATCCGGTTTTTATGAATTGATAGTTGTTAAACATTGTTATTGATCACGTTCTATGGATTGTATATCCATATTCCGGTTTCGTATAATCCGAATCGTGATTAGATGACCTATTGAAGTCTTGAGCATTTAATGCTCGATTAAATGTCTCAGTGAGTTTTCCTTCGATTCTTAGGCGTGTTTTCCATTGTCTTTATTCGTTATTCCTGTAGTAATTGCGTTGTTGTTGGTTTTCCACGAAGTATATAGGTGTTTGGAGCTAGTTGGTGGAGCCTTGTTCTTCGGAATTCCGCTATCGATCACCGAGGCAAGTATTCTTGTCTATACGATTTATATCGTGTGAATTGAAGTTGCATATGTAATTGTGTCAGTTTATGTATTTCTGTTGATTGTGCCTTATGTGAATTATCGTAGTTGTTATGTGGTTATGTGAAGTTAGTGTTGGTTCATTGCGTGTCATAGGGATATGTCAATAGAGACGTAGTGCCGGGTAGATAGTACACTTAGACATATGCTATAATGTTTTGGTGATCACCGGGTTGTCTGGGTTAAGTTGTTTGTTATGAGTTGGGTTAGTCGTAATGGTTGATCAGTTGTTATGTCGTTGATGTGTGGAGATGCCTTCAGTATTGTTAGGTTGTAGTATAGCTAGGTCGGTCGTAGCTATGTGTCGGATAATTGGCCATTCCTAGCAAGTGACTTGATTATATATATTGTGATTGACTTTCGAGGCTTGTGGTTTGCAACTGTGAATTGTGGAACGTGTGTGTGAGTTGTTGTTCTTCCCCCCGGAGCGTTCAACGGGGCATCTAGGGACCGATACTAAGGGGTATGGCCGCGGAAGTGGTTTCCCACCGGGGGCATTCGATGGGGCGTCTTGGGGACGATACTAAGGGGTACGGTCGCGGGTTAACAGGTGTGGTTTTCATCTTGAGGATGGTGTTGATGTTTTCGATAATTGTGATATGTCCGGAATATCACAACGTTTTGGTTCTCGATGTTGATGTACATTATATATTTTGTACTTGGCTAGAATGGCATTAGGATATGTGTCGTAAGTGTTTATCTCCTTGATTGTGAGGTTTTAGTGTTGGGAAACGAACCTTATTATTGTTTTCGTGTACTATGGTTTAATGAGATTTTGGGTTGAGATCCCAACGGTTGTGTTGAGTTTGGTTTTGTAGAAAATGACTTTGGGCCGAGAGCCAAATGTTTTGAAATGATTTCGTAATTAAGGACATGAGGTCCGGAAAGATTTATTATTAATGAAAATGTTTGTTTCATAGAAGAGATTTGGGCCGAGACCCTATGGTTTCAGAAAGGTTTTATAATCTCGAACTTGAAGTCCCAAAAGACTTTCTATCATTTTCAAAAATTCCCGAGTTGAAATATATTATTTTCATAGACTTGAGTTGTACCTTAAGTATTGGAAACCTCTCGGGAACTTCTTTCATGACTGTTGTTATTGTAATATAACTGATATTGGCGTGATATATTTTATATAGACTGAATACTTGTACCAGCCATTCAAATGCTAACCCCGTAAATGGGGGAAATGCGTATCATGCATTTCAGGTGTGCATAGTTCGTTGGAGCAACCACAGGGACGGCATGGAAGAAGACGAGCCGCGATACTAAACAAGAGTTAAGAGTCCAGTTTGATGTTGTTGCATTGTTGAGTTATTTTCAGTCTTCCGCTGTATTGTATCTTGTCTCTTGCGTGGGTCTGTACAATAATGAGTTTATTTTTAGGTTCATTTAATCGTGAGACCTCATTGGTCAGTGTAATTAGTATTTGACCTTATCGGTCTGTGTTAGTACGTTGTTTGACCTCGGCCAGTCAAACATTGTTCGTATCGTAGTTGTTAGCATGGTAGATCCTTATAGAAAAAGGGTCTACGACATGTAATATTCCCGGTGGTTTCTGGGAGTGTTTCAATTGGTGCTTTTGAGATGTGCACCAATCTGAGATTCAGAATGATGGTCGCCATCATGTTTGGCGAAAAGGTAAATTGGTGTCAAATTGTCCTCAAAAGGCTGCGGGAAGAAGTCTCTAAACCTGTTACTCAGAAGAAATCCTTTGGTCTTATTCTCAATAATATTCTGACCAAGTGCGGTGTGTGGAAATCAACTGGTGCCAAGAAGATCAATCAGTGAAAATATATTGGAGGTATCAGGCCCTCCGTATTCAACAAAGAACATCTGATTGGGTCGAGACCCTTTATCAGAACTCTGCACCTTTCCGCTGATCCCATGGACATAACTTCGAAGTCCGGAAGCGAGGAGTCTTCGAGGAAAAGGAAGAGACCTCACAGCAAAACTCCCCTTTCTCCTGAGAAGCCGAAAAGGAAGCTAAGAAAGATTTTCAAATCAAAGATCGCGGCCCAACCCACGGTATCAAACCCTCAGGGCGCAACCCCTGTGGAAGAGATAGCTGCTACTGTTCAAACAGTAGATCCCGAGCCTTTGGCGGCAATGACGGATGAACAGCTATCTGCCAACATTGAAGTCTCTGGCGAGACGGGTGCCCCTTTGGAGCCAACAACCACATCTCTATACGGGAACCCACACCCATAAGGGATCCATCTCCCCTCAGGGTACCAACCCCTGTACGGGATCCCTCTCCAATACAGGATCCCACACCTGTAGTGGAACCCATGCCTACAGTGGACCCATGCACTATACGTAGCCCCTCTCCCGACACCATAATTAACAAAACCTTGTTGTCAGTTCAAATTGAACAGGCTTACGAACGTTTTGTTCAATGGAAAACCTATAGGTCGCTCTTTACGACACTTTGTATAACTGGAGCGAGTGGAGAGAAGAAGAATTGTTCGTCCTGGAGGTAACAGATTCTCCAATTGAAGTCCAAATCCAATGGGACAATGTCTTCTGCAAAAAGCTAATTTCGGGCTATTTCATGGACAAAGCTAATGCTCGTTTGAAAGGAAAATCTGTATCCGAAGACACTGTCCCTGTTAGTCCCAAAACAGACCATGACTCAAACGACGATGACGATGCCTTTCAGGCTGGTCTGAAAATGAGCCGTGAGGAAACTAGGGAACAGGAGTTCGCTAGAATGCAACAACAACATGGTGAAGGGACCTCTCGACAACAACAGTCCCCTCCCCAACAGCAAGAAACTGCTCAAGACAACAAGGAATCAGTCCCTCCTGTCTCCGAAGACCCGACAGTTTCACAACACCCGAGCCTGTCGCCGCCCAACCAGACGACCAAGCCCACGCCATCCCGCACGAGGAATTAGTCCCTCTGCCAGAGCAGGCGGACGCTGAGAGACAACAGGAGGAATCAGTCCCTTCTGTACCTTTGTCTACAGAAACCCATCAGGAACAGGAGGAATCAGTCCCCCTTGTCGCCGAGTCCGAACAAGCAGAACAACCACAAGCTGCACCAACAAATAATGCTCCCGCATCTCCAACAATGGAATCCGACGATGGTTTATTACCTGAGGATGAACCACAATGGCCACACACTCATGTGGTCGTCAGAGAGCTCAATGGAGATGATGAAGAAAAGCCAAGCTCTCCATCCAGACACGAGCAACTGCATGCTCTCGGTTGCCAAAATTTTTTCCTACATGATGCTGTGAATGCCCTCCACACTGTGGAAAAAGAGATCAATTGGTTGCATGAGACTGCCATTGACGAAATGACTAGTGTCAAAAGAGAAATCTCCAAAGTGGAAGAATCCTTATGCATGGTGCCCAACGTCTTAAGGCAAGCTCTGCACCAACTCCAACAGCATCAGGAGCAGATTCTCATGGAGTAACAAGAAAAGCTCCGCGTCTCTGAAGCCAAAACTATTTTTGCCTTACAGGAAACAGGCTTCCAGCTAAGAGGACATGATAAAAAGATAGATTATATGTCGCTTGTGCTTCAATCCCTTGTGAAAATATGTCAAGTATGGAGACCAAACAGGATGATGCAATGAAAATCATGGAACGCCTTTATGAGAAGCTCTTTTATCTTGATGAGGCCAAAAAGGGGGAAGAAGCCAGAGAAGCTGGAAGGCAATGGAGGCTTGAGCAAGAAAAGGATTTTGACGCTGCATTAGAAGATAGTTTCATTGATACAATTAATCGACTGACAGCTCCTTCCCAGTCTGTTAGAATGCAGGGTGCTCGCCTGAATTCCACGATCCTAACGTTCCTTGGAAGGACCTTGTGCAAAATCCGCCAGTAATGAATCTCCCGGCCAATCGACAGCCTACGGCCGATGAAATAAAGGATTGGAGGAAAAACGAACTGATGAGATACTTCACAGTTCTCACTAGGGAATCCACCATATTCATCAATTGTAAAACACTGAAGGAAGCTGCCGAGGAATTTACAAAAAGGCTGGACGAAGGAAAGCTCCCCCTATAGCTCCAGATGAAATCTAAGCACAGGAAAGGCGGTCCGGTTACCCAGCCTAAAGATTGGATCCTTGCTTTCGACAAATCATATGAAGGTCAAGCAATCTACTTAAGCCGAAACAAGGATGCCCTGCAAGATTGGTGGAAGGGAACCGACAATGATCCAAGAAGACCTTGGAGGCATGCTCACTACAGGAGCTAGCAATGGAGGATCCTTCCTGTATCTTTATTTTGACAGCATAAACTCTATATCTTTTACTCTTCTTGTAATCTTTGCCTAATATCAATAAAATTCATTTTTATCTTGAAAGATTACAACTCGTAATCTACTACTGTGTTACTGTGCGATTACGAAATTAATTTATTTGCTACAATCTAACAAGTATAAAACTTTTATAATACAAAGCCGTAAGAACTCGTCTGCGAACAGTTCATAGGTTAAGTTGTATTTAACACTAGACTACACTGTAAGATTGTGCCTGCGTGCCAATCATAAGTTTAAGTTGTAATATACTCTCCTAGATGCTATCATTTTTATAACTTGCCTGCGAGCAGTTCACATTTTTTATTTGCTGAAGGCCAGATCATTCGACAGAAGATCAAGAAGAAAACCTCTCAAAGTCAAGAAGTGTAAGAGGTTTTGGCATCAAGGTTTTGGCATCATCAAGAAGCTTTGGCAATTATCAAAAAAGGGGAAATTATTGGGATAAACAATCCTGTATCGAGTTTTGATAAAGTGCCAACATACATCAAGCTGCTGTCCCGAAGTCAATCATACAACAAGATGTGTGTTTTGATAAAGTGTCAACATACAACAAGTCTTCACGTTGACAACATAGAGCAAAAGTATAAAGTGCCATCATACAGCAAGAAGCTCATCAGTCGGTATGATACCAAGTATGGAAGCTATCCTGAAATATTCATACATCATTTTTCCATACAGCAGCACTAAGATAGACTACAGCATTGGAACCTACAGCTACAACAGTATAAACGCAACATGTTGGATACAGCATACAAGCTGTAAGTATTGAGATCTTCAACACTTATCCAACAGGACTGAAGACAGTTGGAACGGAATCTGCTTTATATGCTAAAGTCAAACCTCCATTTGAAAACAAGTATTTAAATACTGACTGGATAAAGTATTTAAATACTAAGCCGACAGAGATCTTTAGACAAGGAGCAAAATCCGGATCTTGTATTTTGCAAGTCAATCATCCCGTTGGAACGGAATTTTTGCTCAACGGATCTATTTCCAAAGGCTATATATACCCCGAAGTTTAAAGGTCAAATACACGATCATATCAGAAAATATACACGAACTTATATGAATATTCAAGATTTGAGAACTGAGCAAACTGAGATATACTGAGATACACTCGTGAACATCTCAAGAACATTATATCAAGAGCAAACATATTTCTTCAAGCATACTGCCAATCCTGAGAGAAGAAGTACACAAGTGCTCAACCTTGAACAACACATCATCAACTCAAGCTCAAGAAAGTCAAGCTGTTGTTCAACCATTGTTCTTATATTGAAGAAAACCATCAGCCCTGTATGGACTGAGAAAGCCTTGCTTTTCCTGAACTGTGTATGATAGATCTGCATTGAAGAGACGAAGCTTTGGAAATGTGTGTGAAGAAGCTAGTCAAGTGAAAGCTTTGACCAATCTGTGTGAACGGTTGAAAGCGACAGTCTTTGTATCAATCCGTGTGAACGATATAAGGATAGATTTGATTATAGACACGTAGTTGTGTACGTAGTGTTTATAATAAACATTTTCACTCATGTGTGGAGGACCAGTGGACGTAGAGGGGTTTACCTCGAACCACTTTAAATAGCGTGTCATTTACCTTCTGCAACTTACTATTTTCATTACTGTGATTATTTTTCAAGTATACACTGCATACCCTGTACGCACCAAGCAAACAGGAGAAGACCTAGTTGTTGTATTTACAGCAACTTACCTTAACAGACTTCCGCTATGCATTTTTATTTGAAAATCGTACATCTTGTTGCTTAAACACTTTCCAAGCTGTATTCTGTATACTTAGTGGCCAGCACCACCCCTGTACAGAGTCCCTCTCCCCATAAGGTACTCACCCCTGTCAGGGATCCCTCTCCACAACAGGCTTCCATACCTGCTGAGGATCCCAACTGGACAGTAGAGCCCACTACTGTGTGGTGTCCCTCCCCAACTGATATTATAAATAACACTCTCCTCCAAGTCCGAATAGAAGAATCTTATGAGCGCTTCAAGGTCTGGAAATCCTACATGGTCGCCCCATACGACACCTTGTACAACTGGGAGAACTGGAAGGACGAAGAGTTATTTGCATTGGAGGTCACGAACACCCAAAACGTCGATGTCTTGATCCATTGGGAAGATCACTTTTGCCTTGAGCTCATCTCAGGTTACTTCATGGCAAAAGAAAAGGCCAGACTCAAAGGGAAGTCACAGTCCAATGACAAGGCTCCATCCCCAAGCCACCACTCCAACCCCAATTCTGACGACGATGATGATGACTTAGAAGTAGGTCTTTGGATTGGCCGAAAAGAGTCTAGGGAAGTAGAAATAGCTAACTTTCAATCCCAACAGGGCCAGGGGACATCTGATAAACAACAGTCCCCGCCCCTGCAACAGGAAGAAGCCCAGGAAGAACAGAAACATGAGGAATCAGTCCCTCATGTCATCATTGAAGAACCAGCAACTTCTCCCATACAGGAAGCCCATACTGTACAAGAAGAAGAAGACGCCACCCACGCCGTCCGTCAAGAGGAATTAGTCCCTCTTCCGGAACAGGCGGAGGTTGAGAGTCAGCAGGAGGATTCATTCCCTTATGTAGTTCTGACTACTGAAAATCAACCAAGGCAGGAGGAATCAGTCCCTTCTGTCTCCCAAGAATCAGCTCGTAATCTACTCTTACCGTTTTTACTGTTTTGATTATGAAGTATTGATATATTTCAACAAGTACAGACTTGTTAATCCACAAGTTGTAAGAATTTGTCTGCGAACAGTGTATAGATTAAGTTGTATTCAATCTAGATTACATTCTGTAAGATTATGCCTGCGCGCCAGTCATAGGTTAAGTTGTAATATAGTTAGTCCTGTAGGATTCTCATTTTAGAACTCGCATGCGAGCAGTTAAAATTTTTAGACTAAGGCATGATGATCAGATCTTTCAAAGAGAAGACTTAAAGATAGCATCTCTGTATCTAGAGGAAGTTTTGGCATTATCAAAAGGGGGGAAATTGTTGGGAAAAACACAGCCTATTTTGATAATCGCAATCGCACAGCAAAGAAGTCTTTAGAGTCAGAATTTTGCTGAGTATGTAAGCTGTTAGGAAACTCCTTACAGCCCATTCATATAGAAAGATATCTTCTTACAGAGTTCAATCCGCACTTATAACAAACAAAAATCCGACAAACCGCACTTATAAACGGATTAATATGCAAAGTGTAACATATAATTGCATTAAACTCCCACTTACAAACACTAAGTTATAAAGGTTACTAGGTTTCCTACCCTCCGTCAAACTCATGGAAAATTAAAATCTAAACTAAATATTATTCTTCCGAGTATGTCGGGGTAATATTTTTGGGGAAGGTTGATAAATTCCTAGAGTGCATTAGATGCCTTTGGTTGTGACAAATCAAACCCCTAGAAACCGTATGGGTTGCCGGGTAAGATTCAATTGTCAGACTAATAGGAGTTGACGGTTTAAACTTAGGTAGTTCAGCGAGCCATATAAACCGAATGGGTTGAGGGCAAGTGAACTAGGGGTAAAAGAAGATCGAATCATCCATTAGATGGGTTGGTGTTAGACACCACTTTATAAAGAATGATAGAATAGAAACCGTATGGGTTGCCCTCTATTAAACTTTGTAAAGAACTCGATCACCACTAAGAAGTCAACCGTGACTTCTGGATTTCACATGGGAGTGTGCAAATGCCGATAAAATAGTGGGAGCCGATTTATGAATAAAGAAAGTCCTTAAATTATTTACTCGGATCATAATTAAACAATCACTAATGAATCTTAAATTATTCTCTGCAGTTAACAAAATCTCTCAAAATGATAATAAACTCACTCGCTATACTACTTGAAAAGAACGTCCTGACTGGTCCGAACTATGTGGACTGGCTTCGAAACTCGAGGATTGTCCCCACTATGGAAATGTTGGGATATGTCTTGGAGGTAGACATCCCAGCGGCTCCTGGAAAAACCCGAGCTAATCAGGATGAAGTCGATGCCAATGAGAAATGGGTAAAAAAAGATGTAAGAGTGAGCGGGTACATGTTAGGATCAATGACTAATGATCTTCAATGTGCCCATGAAAAGATGACGTCTTCGAGAGCCATCTTAGCGCACCTGGCTGAGCTCTATGGGGAGCATAGTCAAACTGCTAGATATAAGATATCAAAGCAATTATAAGGATCCAGGATGAAGGAAGGAGAGAGGGTTGGGAACCATGTCCTCAAGATGATCTCGATGATTGAGAGATTGGAAGCTCTTGATATCCAGATGCATGCATCTCTCCAAACTGACATTATCCTATAGTTACTTCCTGACTCCTTTTCCCAATTATCATGAACTTCAATTGCAATAAGATTGCATGTAACTTAGCTAGCCTAATGAAAAAACTGACGACTGCACAGTCTCAGATGAAGACAAAGGGAAAAAAAGCTGCACTTGTGATTTCTTCTGGGACTTGGAAGTCCAAGAATAAGAAGAAAAAGAACAAAAAGTAGTTAGGTCCAATATCCAAGATCGATAAGAGAAAGGACAAGTCCCCAATGGATCAAAAGAGCAAGGGGGCCAAGAAAACGGATGTATGCCTCAACTGCGGTGAGCTAGGCTACTAGAAGAGGTACTGTCCAAAACTTGACCGTAATGCGCCTTCAGGTACGGAACTACTGGCTTTGAAAACAAATTGTTCTGTAACTGTATATTCTACTTCTTGGATACTTGATTCCGGTGCGAGTTCTCACATTTGTACAATGAATCAGGATCTGGAACAAAGTAGGAAGCTGGATTCAGGGGAGGTGATGGTCACCGTTGGAAGTGGTCATAGTGTCGAGACTTCTGATATTGGATCCCTTATGTTGAATTTAGAATCTGGTTTTATTCTTACTTTAGATGATGTACTTGTTTTGCCCAAGGGGCATAAAAACATTGTATCAATTCTGGTCATGGACTGAAAGGGATTTCACTTCTTTATTGGAGATGGATCCTGTCGAATTTATTGGTTAGTACTGCTACATTATTAAATGGTTTATACCATTTGAATCTAAAGAATAAAACAAATGTGAACACTATAACTAGGAAGCGTGCAGGGATAAAACAAACTAAGCACTTAAGTGGCATCTTAGACTTGGTCATATTGGTTAGACCAAGGTTCATAAAATGGAGAAATATGGGCTTACGGGTCCATTGGGATCAGATCCCTATCCAACTTGTGAATCTTGCCTTCAAGGCAAAATGACTAAGTTACCCTTCGCATGAACTTTTGAAAGAGCTGCTAAAAAACTTGGATTAATTCATACCAACGTCCATGGCCTTTTTGAGGTGGCACGAGATGGCTTTCAGTATTTCATTACATTCAGCGATGACCATACTAGGTATGGGTTCGTGTACTTAATGAAATATAAGTCTGAAGCTTTTGATCAATTCGAGGAATTTAAATCCCTAGTTGAAAATCAAACAGGTAACCGTGTTAAGACTCTTCGGTCAGACCGATGTGGTGAGTACATGAGTATCGAGTTTGATGAGTTCTTAAAAGAACTAGGAATAGTGTCACGATTCACTCCTCCAGCTACTCCACAATTAAATGGTGTATCGAAAAGAAGGAACTGAACCTTGCTAGACATTGTTCGCTCCATGCTTAACTATATTAATCTACCGATTTATCTATGGGGACACGCGCTCCTTATTACTGTGCATATCTTGAACAAATGTCCTTCCAAACCCGTTCCTAAGACACCATATGAGATGTGGAGAGGTAGGAAACCAAGTCTTAATCACATTAGGATTTGGGGATGCCCTGCTTATGTCAAAAAGACTAAAGTAGAGAAATTGGAAGCAAGGTCTGTGAAAGGTCATTTGATAGGATATCCAGGGAATTCCATGGGATATCTATTCTGCATGCATGAAGATCATAGTATCATTGTTGCTTTACAAGCACACTTCCTGGAAGATGAGTTCATTCATGCAGGAGGCGCATGTATAAATATTTCTTTGGAAGAAATAAAAGAAACACCAGATAAGACACCTGTGCAAGATATTAGAACCGAACCTTCTGAAATACAAACACAACCTCGCAAGTCTAGTAGAATTTCTCAATTACCTGAGAGGTATGGCTATCTGCATCAAGAGGAACTGAGTGTCCATGAGATGACGGAAAGTAGTTAAGAGAATGATCCTTCTACATACGACCAAGCGATGGTAGATGTTGACTCCTCCAAGTGGCAAGAAGCTATGGAAGTTGAGATAGACTCAATACATGCTAATCAGGTCGGTACTTTAGTAGATCGTCCTAAAGGCATAGTGCTTATTGGAAACAAATGGACCTATAAAAGAAAGACTTATGGAGATGACAAGGTTATAAGGCCAGACTTGTGGCAAAGGGTTATTCCCAAAGAGAAGGAATCGATTAGTTCGAGACCTTCTCGCCTGTAGCTATGATTAAGTTTATTCACATGATGCTTGCTATAGAAGCCCACTTAGATTATGAAATATGGCAAATGGATGTGAAAACAGCATTCCTAAATGGATTCCTCGAGGAGGAGATTTAAATGGAACAGCCTAAGGGATTCATATCTCAAACCAATATTCATATAGTATGCAAACTTCAGGCCATTTATGGATTGAAACAAGCTTCGTGGAGTTGGAATCTTTGTTTTAACGAGACAGTCAAAGAGTTTGATTTTGTCCAAAATGAAGAGGAGTTTTGTATTTACAATAAGGTTAGTGGGAGCAAAATTGCATTCTTAATACTATATGTAGATGACATTCTACTTATAGAAAACGACGTAGGAATGCTCAGTTTTGTGAAAGCTTGACTTTCTAAAGAGTTCTCAGTGAAAGACTTGGAGAAGCTACCTATATTCTAGGTATTCGCCTCTACCGGGATAGAGCGAAAACAACGTTAGGTCTTTCCCAAGCCCTCTATATAGAAAAGATCTTGAAGCGATTTAGGATAAAAGATTCTAAGAGATGTTTTCTACCTATGCAACATGGTGCAAAATTTTCTTTAGAGATGTGTCCTCAAAGTGAGGAATACAGAAAGGAAATGAGTAAGGTACCCTATGCTTCGGCAGTAGGTAGCCTCATGTACGCTATGATTTGAATTAGACTGGACATTTCCTATGCTGTGAGCGTAGTAAGTCGGTTTCACTCAAATCCAGTGCAGGAACATTGGACTGCTGTGAGAACATTCTTAAGTACCTAAGGAGGACTAAAGACTTGGTTCTTACATACGGCAGTGTAGAACTTAAAGTGATGGGTTATACGGACTCAAATTTTTCTGGAGACATGGATGCTCAGATGTCCACATCAGGGTATATCTTCACTCTGAATGGTGGAGCAGTATCTTGGAGAAGTGCAAAGCAAAGCTCGACTACAATCTCTACATGTCAAGCCGAATATCAGGGAGCCATAGAGGCTGCTAAGAAAGCTTTTTGGATTAAGAATTTCACTGAGGAACTTCAAGTGGTGCCTAATGCAGAGAAGCCCGTGACACTATTTTGTGACGACGACAGATCTGTTGAACAAGTTAAGGAGCCTAGGGCTCACCACAACAGCAAACATATTGCGATAAAATATCATTTTGTTAGAGAAATGGTTCAGGAAGGGAATGTTATACTGTAGAGAGTAGACACAGCAAATAACGTTGATGATCCACTTACCAAGCCACTATCTCAGAAGGTCTTAGAGAGACATCTGGAGAGTATGGGTATTAGATACCATAGTTTGTGGCATTGAGTGCAAGTGGAATATTGTTAGGAATATGCCCTTGAATGTCACTCAGAGGATGCGAGAGTGAGACCATTGTATTATTATTATGAATATTATATTAAATAAAGGCAATTATTATTTCTATATTATTGTATATCACAAACATTGTGATTTGGTATATAAAATAATACTCCTTGCATTTGAGAGCAAACATTCCACTCCTTATGGAGATAAGGAGATAGGCACTAGAAGTGTTTAGGGCTCGAATGCTTAACTGTTTCGCAAGTCGATAAAACTTAACTGGGCAGTAAGTTTAGACAAGACTTGTATAACATATACTTTGACATGTAGAGTGCCTGTCATCCCAAAGGGTTAGTGGGAGCACACGTTATAGGTATGCTAATATGATTAGAATACTCTAACACGACTCTCCTCGATTCGGTCACATGGAAATCACTCTGGGATTGTCAATGACTGAATCGAAAGATTGTGATAGGTATACGTGGACCTTTACCGTAGAGTCACATGGAAATCACTCTCGGTTTGCATTAAACAATTGCGTAGAGTCAAGTTACAATAGGGTTTGACTTTACCATGACCCTATTACTTGACCGGGACATATGGTTGAAGGGTTTATACGTATATGGTATTCACGACATAATGGTTTTGAACGATCCGATCATTCGTTCTTTGTTGGGTTATAGTACAGAACACTAGACTGGCTAAGTGTTACCTGTACTCTTTGGTTCCTCCCATTGCCGACTAAGACGGACCTATGGAGTCGTGCATAAGGATGTTTGATGGACAAAATATGTGTTTTATTATCTCTTCATTAATATTGGATGTTGGATATCTAATTTGATTTATTTCATAAATCATGCGGTCTTGTGAGTTGAAATTAATTACCGGGTGATTAATTTAATTTATAAATAATTATTTCTTGGAAATATATTATTATATTTTTATATTTGATAAAATTAATTAATTAGATTAATGAATTAAGTATAAATACATTTGAGATAAAACGAAGTGTACTTAAAGGACTAGACACGCAGACTTTCGGTACACGAACCGATTGGCTCGGCTCATTTTTTCTCATCTAAAATCAAGTGGGCCGCCCCCTTATCTCCTCCCACCTTGCATGATGCTTCCTTATTTGTTTTGTTGTTGTGTGGGGTGTGTTTGACTTGATTTTTTTTATAAAAACAAAAAACGTCCAGAGTGGACGGGGGGTTGAGGCGGGACCCACCAACCTGTAGATAAGAAGAAATCAAGAAATACAAAGTATCAGTCCCGAATTATGACCCAAAATGGGCCATAATTCGGGTCCAAACATCAAAAAAGTCTACGGCCCGCTAAAGAAATACAAAGTGCACCACAAAAACCGTGGGCTAATGTGTGGACCCGTAGACCAAAATAACTCAACTCCGAAATATGTCCAAAAATGGGCCATAATCCGGAGCCTAAAATCCAAAGTGCCTACGGCCCGCTAGATCAATACAGGGTGCACCACATATACCGTGGGCTAATCTGCGGACCAATAGGCAATCAATCAATCAAAAATAAAACCTACCTAAATCTAAATGAAGGATAACCAAGCTGATCCATCCATATAAGGGAGATAAGAAACGGAGGAGCAGTATCGTAAGTATAAGTCAGAATATCGAGGGACGACATGCCGAGCTCAGAGAGGTAGTCGGCCGGCCTATTGCCCTCCCGGAAAATATGAGTGACTCTGAACTGAATATCTCGGAGAATGTGTCGGATACGCATAAGAGTATGACGAACCTGCCAAGAGCCCCGATGGCCAGATGATAGCAGGGTCACCACAACAGCAGCATCAAGCTCAATCCAAACATGTCTCGACCTCTGGGAAGCTAAAATCAAACCAATCGCCAGCGCCTGGATCTCTGCATCAAAACTCGAAGAGGCCTGAAAAGAGGAGTAGAAAGCAAGAAGGAGCTCTCCGTGATGGTCTCTAAGCAGGCCTCCCCCACCCGCAATCTGAGTATCTCTATCGAACGAACCATCCGTGTTCAGATTGATCCAAGGGGTCTCGGGTCGAAGCCAAACCACCAAAACGGGGCCATGAGTCTGAGCGGGTGAAGATGAGGCTCGCTGAAAACGATCAGGTGGCGAGCATCCCGCCCAAAACTCAAAGGAAATTAGCCCCGCAGCAGCCAATAAAGCAACCTGGCGCTCCACCTGCACAATAACATGAGAGGAAAGAAAAGTACCCGCCCTATGCTTTGCACTATTCCTTTCTGTCCAGATGAACCAAAGGATCAGACGAGTAATAATGAAAGTCACGTGCCCAAAGTGTGTGCCGTGTGCGAAAAAACTCAGGAGCTCAAAAATATTCTGAGTATGGGGTAGGGATAAATATATCCATGCGCCAAAATACTGCCACACGTCATGAGCCACATCACTCTCCAAGAAAAGATGGGTAATGGTCTCGGTATGGTAGGTCTGGGTAAGGGAATGCGAGCAGCACAAACATCTAGAAGCCAATTAAATGCCCCTCCTCTGTAGAATGTCATCAGTCGGGATCCGTCGCTTGAGAAGTCGCCAAATAAACACCAAAATGGTCGGTGTGAGTAAGGCTGTCCAGATGGCCCCGTAAATAAGATTAGCCTCACCCCTCACCCTGATGTGAGACCAAGCCGATGATAATGAGAATGCACCTGAAGAGGTAAGAGTCCAGCACATACTATCCGAATCCTCCTCGGCGATGGGAATCGCGGAGATCTCCTGGATGAACTGAAGGGTAAATCCTAGATCCTCTCCAACAATAGACTCCAACCTACCTATGTCCCACGTTCCATCAACCCATAACTCATTAATCCTAAGATGGGGTCTACCAGTAATCTGACAATAAGAAGAAATCGGCCTATCCCCAATCTAAGTATCATCCCAAAAGATGACCTACCCGCAGCCACGACCAAGAGTCCAGCATATGAACTCCTGAGCCTCAATACCCACACGGAGAAGATGGCGCCAAGGGTGGTTGGCATGAGCTTTAAGAGCAGTATGCATAGGCGTATAAAGGCCACTAAAGCAGTTTCTGCGGAGCATAAACTTTGCCCACATAGACGTGCCCGCGCGAAGGCGCCACCAGAGCTTGTAGATAAAAGCCCTTGCCATATCCCAAAGGATCCGAATCCCGAGGCCTCCCTCAGAGACCGGACGAGAAATCTGCCGCCAATGGACCCAGTGCGTCTTCCTCTTCGGACCAACAACACCCCAGAAGTATCTCGCAATGATCTGCTCGAGCTCCTGGATGATGTACTTTGGAGGGTCCAAAACCTGAAGCAGGTGAAGAGGAATCGTGCAGAGAGTGCTCTTAATAAGAGCCAAGCGTCCCCCAAAAGCAAGGTGGCGATGGGACCAACCAGAGATCCTATCCAACATCCGTTGCTTCACCCCAGCAAAGAGCTCTCGTCTCATAACGCCTTTGTAAAGGGGCACATCTAGATAGGTGATGGGGAGAATGCCCTGGCAAAAACCAGTAAGATCATGAACTCTCTGATGCCAACGAGGCGCATGCTTGGGAGCGAGAGTAAAAGTGCTCTTCTGGATACTAACCATCTGGCCAGAAGCCGTATAGTAGTGATCCAGGAGACGCATAAGGACAACAATACCATCATCCACAGCCCGTGTGAATATAATGATGTCATCGGCATAGGATAAATGCGAGATGGGGAGAGGCCGTCTGGCCGTCCTATACCTCATCAAAGGATGGTCCCGAATGAATCGATCTAAGCAGTGCGATAGATAATCAGCGGCAAGCACGAAGAGCGACGGAGAAATAGGGTCGCCCTGACGCAAACCCCGGCTAGAGGCAAAATAGCCAGCCGGACTGCCGTTCACCAAGATGGAGAACGTGCAACTCTCGACACAATGACGAATGTACATAATCCATCTAGGCGGGAATCCCATCCTCACCAGGACCTCACGTAAAAACTGCCAGTGAACCCTGTCATACGCCTTGGCCATATCAAGCTTCAGCGCAAGGTTCAGGACACCATGAATGTCCACGACGTAGAGGTCGTGAATAAGTTCTTGGTCCAGAAGGATATTATCAGTAATAACCCACCCGTGAACAAATCCACTCTGGTTAGGAGAGATAATAAGAGGGAGGAGAGGAGCAAGCCGAGCATTAAGGATTTTCGAGATAATCTTATTGGTCACATTACACAGACTAATAGGCCGGTAATCTGACCAACCGCTCGGAACAGGCTTCTTCAGGATCAAGATGACTGTAGTCGCCATGAAAACCGGAGGCATGGGATGGCCATCAAAGAACTCGAGCACATCCCCCTCCACATCGGAAGATACAATCTCCCAACAATGCTGAAAAATAACGAGGAGAACCCGTCAGGCCCAGAAGCGCTGTGAGGATCGATATCAAATAGCGCAGCACGAATCTCCTGGGGAGAGGGTGGGACACAAAGACTATCAGAATCAAATGAAGAGGGGATAGAGGGAAAACAAGTGTCATCCGGGGGGACGAGAACATCACCATCGGATGTAAGCAGAGTCCTAAAGAAATTCACAGTAGATGATCGGATGTCCGACTCGACAGTGATCGTCGTACCACCATCCTCATTGCTGTGAATATGCGACTGACATCGCTTCTACTTCACAAAATCCTAGAAAACCGGGTGTTGCGCTCGCCTTCAGTAACCCAACGAACTGCGGCCTTCTGTTTCCAGAAATCTTCCTCCATAGAGAGACAAAGATGGTACTCAACACGAAAACGGTGCATAGCGGTTCTATTCTCCGGAGTAGGATCCGAATCATATCGCCGCTCGGCCTCGTCGGAAGCCCTTAAGGCCTCATCCAACTTTGTATGAAGATTACCAAAAACGGACCAGTTCCACTGTTTCAGTCTGCGCTTAACCTTGAGGAGTTTGGCCTGTAGGTTACACATGCCAGGTAATCCAGTCGGGGTAAGCCAGACCTCCCTAACAGTGTCCAGGAATGTGTGATGCTGGATCCACATACTCTGGAAACGGAATGACGACTTGTGACGAGTCGCAGAGAAGCGACACTGGATAAGAAAGGGCGCATGGTCAGACCGAAGACGAGGCAGGTGAGTGACGGAAGAAACTGCAAACACGTTCGACCACGCTTCATTAAATAAAGCACGATCTAGCCTTTCCCTCAAACCATTGCGCTCCCAAGTGAAAATATCTCCCTCGCAGCCTGCGTCAATCAACTCACAGTCAGCAATAGCCTGTGGGAAGTCCAGAATCTCTGGAGAACGGTTTGTGGTACTACCCTCGCGTTCATGTGAGTGCAAGAAGATGTTTAAGTCACCGCTGACAATCCACGACAACCCCCCTACTTCCAAAGCAATCTCACGGAGGGTGTCCCAAAGGGCGTAGCGACCAACACGGTTAGTGCTGGCATAGACATAAGTGACATAAATCGACTGGGGAAGAAGGGGAGAAGAAATAGAAAGATGAAGGACCTGATCAGTATCTAACAAAACCTGGTGCTGAAAGTGAGGGGAAGAAAAGAAGCAAATTTTGTTAGACCGATTATAAAGTCACGACGCAAAACCTAAATAACGAATATAAAAATCAAAATTAGCTTTGGAACCCATGGGTTCTAAAATGCCAATAAAATAAAATCTATGAACACGGTGGAGATGTCGAATACGCCTCTGTGCTCCGGTGTTAGACAGACCACGAGCGTTCCATGTAAGAATGGGTATCGACATAAACTAACCCACCGACTCTGACAAAGACCTAGTACGCTGACTGGAGTGCCCCCGTCTCCAAGATGTATCCTGCCGGGCAGATGTTCCCCCTTTCGAAGGCGATGAAGATCGCCCCTTGGAGGAGGAAGAGGGTCCGTAAGAAGCTGCTCTTCCACGTGTGGAAATCGAGAAGACAGAAGCATCTTTGCCCCTAGTCGTAACACCAGGGGCAGCAGTAATAGACATCAGACGTCTCTTAACCGGGGGTTTTGGTGCCGTCGGGAGAGGCACCATCGCCGAGGAAGAGAGACTGGACTCAGAAATCTCAAATTGAGTGCGGTTAGGACCACACTCAGTCTAAGATAGAGAGGGAAAAGGAGAAAGGATGGGAGGGGGAGGCTCGTAAACCACCATGGCTAAGGTCTCAGGCTCAACGATGATCGGATCATTGATACAGCCCTGGCCGTCATGGCGGGGGGAGGTAGACTCAAGGAGTCTAGAAAAGTGAGGAATGGTGGAGGACTCTGTGTCGTCCTCTAAGAGACACTCATCATCGCTATCACGACCGCTATCAATGCTACCCGATACACTATATTTATTACCCACACTAATAATATCATCAATACCAACTAAATCCTCCTCCTCTCTACCAGAGGAGTCCAAAGATGCAAAAGTATGAGTGCTGTTCAGTGGCAGCCGTGCCCTTGGGGATCATCCCCGTCTCTCGAGGCCCTTTTTTGGCAACGACCTGCCAAACGGCAGCGTCCTTGCCTTTAGTAGCCTTAGGAGCTGCCTGCGAAGTATTAGCCTTAGAGGCTTTAGCGGGCGCTGGATGCGCCTTCTGCTGTCTAGAAGTGACAATAGTAGGCTTCTTATGCTGGGGCGGAGGAGGCCATTCTTTGTTGCCAACTATATAGCAACTGGACGGCTCGTGCCCCACATGAGAACAGAGAGAGCAATATAATGGAACTCTCTCATAAATGATCCGTTACGTAATAACCTGGTCGTCAAAATCAACCTCAATCTCGGGCACTCTGGGCGCCAAAAGGTCAATCTCGACACACACGGGCGATTGAGAGTCGTGAATGTATGGCCGTCGGGGCATCAACTAAAATGGGATTGCCAACAGCCTTGGCAATCTTATATAATGCACGTGGATGAAATAAATGCAAAGGCAGACCCGGAAGTCCCAACCCAGACCAGACAAATAGACGTCTCTGTCCTAACCGAAAAACTAGGCGACCACTTAAAAACACGGGCAAGACATCCAGAAAAATTCCAAGTAGATCCTAACCAAATGCGTTTAAAGTCCTCATCATTATCAAACCTAATGGCTATATGACAAAAATTCAACCAACTCCAACTATATTTACCCCTCAGTTTCATGTCAGTCAAACCCGAAGACACATCGCGAGGGGTGGGAATAGCATGCGATAATTTAAAATCAAAGTGCGTTCCCATGAAGCAGCTAGAGTAATCATATCAGAAGTAGAAAAGGAAACACACGTCTTCTCATTTACGGAGGAGAGAGTACCAAAAGGACATACCTTCGCTCCGTCAAAATTGTATGATTTTATTGTCGAACCGGGTTGGTGGATGAAACCGGGCTGAGCTGTTCCCATTGTGTTCCTTGCCATTTGTGCGTATGTTTGTTGATGTTGGGTCGGGTTGGATGCATCTTGTCGGACCGGGTTGTATAAAACCGGATCATTTATTCGGTTGGTTTCTTGATTGGCGGGAGGGGCAGTTTCATTGTTGTATACTTGGCGTGAATTACCACTGGTTTGGGGTTCGTTTTCAATATTTGGGAGAGGCTGGGTTATGGCTGGGATGGGTTGATGATTGGGCTGGGGGTTTAAGGGGGAAGTGGGCTGGGTTACTGTTGGGCCGGGATGATGGTTGGGCTGGGGGTTTAAAATGGAAGTCGGCTGGGTTAATGATGGGGCGTGGTGTTGAATGGGCTGGGGGTTAAGAACGGGAGTGGGTTGGGTTAAAGTTGGCGTGGGCTGGGCTGAGAGGTTAGGTTGGGCTGGGAATTAAGAGAAGTGATTTCAGTGGGCTGGTGGGGATGATTTGATGAGGGCTGGGGATCTTGTTGTGTTAAAGGGCCAAATAAATTGGGCTCGGTCTTATTAATATTAATGGGACGAAAATAATTAAATATGGTGTTGGATTTATGGTTTGGTTTAGGACAAAGCCCAAAAATGTTATTAATATCGGAATTAATGAAAGGCCCAGTGTTAGAGCGTCCCAAAGAGGTATCTGGGTTGGGATTAAGGTTGGGCTAAATAAGAGCAGGCCCGTGGTGATTGGGAATAAAATTGACTGGGCTAACCTGGGTGTTATCATCTTGGATGTGGGCCTTTGCAATGGATCTGGAAGAGCAACCCAAATGATCGTGACCGTCAGCAGGGAAATACCCTAAGATCGACGGTTGCCCATCGTTGATAATATTGTTTAAATTTCCAAGCTTGTCCGCCGTTAGGGTTGGGAGCGCCGACTTGAGCCCTGCAACTAGGGTTTTCGGGGACTTTGACGGTGACGAGGGCATGGCGACGTAGGACACTTGCAGCGGCATCGGAATATCTTTACCGGAAGGACTAGATTTAGGTAGACCTGAGCTTTTTAGATTCTTCTCGAACGGCGCCTGAAATGGCGAGGTTGGCGACGAAGACGGCGGAACTGAATACGTACTGCAGCGATCAACATATGACTGAACGGGGCTGCGGCGACCATCATGTGACTTATCGAGAGTCACCTCAGGTAATTTTTCGAGTGTCCGCAATGCCCGTTTCTTTCTTGTCATGAACACGACAACCTTAGGTCACCGTAAGGTTGGCGATGACAGCGACCATGCGAAGTAACTACTACAGTTGTGTGCGGCTTGATGTGGCGATGGAGGATCTGTGGTCGGATGAGGGAAACGACGCCGGAGTATCTTGGAAAAGGCAGGCGACCGAATAGGCTATTTACACCTTGAGTGTGTGTCAACGCAATCATCGCCGGGGCTGATTCCGACGTGTGTTCTGGCTGGGGCTTGGTGGCGAAGTATTGCCGGGTGATGGGGAGTCGGCTGGTGGAGAAGTTGGCCGGAGATGATGGCCAGAAGTGGGTGCGGTTGGAGAAATGTGTGGCGGCGTGTGTGAAGGGACAGATAGGTATTATTATGTCTGAGAATTTGTGTTTGACTTGATTAACACATGGGAAGATAATAAAGCAAGATCATCATGATCTTGAAATAATATCTCACCATGTTATAAAACAAGACACACACAAAAATCGGCCATAAGCAAGGGGAGAGAGGAGAGAGAAAAACTTTCATCATCTTGTTCATCTTAGAGAGAGAAAAAAGAAGAAAGGAAGAGAAGATAAAATACTATATCAACTCCCAGCCGTGTTCTTTGAGACCGAATTGATATAATATTTTTTCCGATCAATATCCACCGCGTGGTAACATGGAGACACTCGGCATCTTCGGTATTTTGATCATTCATCAAGCTACAACAAATTTGATTCGTGTTCGTGTTGGTGACCGAAAACGGTCATAGCTTTGCTCGGGAATTTCTCCTTCAAGAAGATATTATAAAAGGTCTACATGAGTATGACTTCTAAATTATATCTTCGTCAATTTTATATTCGTTTTAACGATGCTTGACCGATCCTTTTTTGGGGTTTGGTTTTATCCAGTTAGACCGATTTTATTTTCCATTGCGTATCTCGTTTTTATTCACCGAATCCCAACAAGTATATATTGTAAAACCCTGTATGCACCAAGCAAAAGGGAGAACACTCAGTTGCTGTATTTACAGCAACTCACTTAGTCTTCCGCTACGCATTCGAAAATCGAACAGGTTATTGTACTCTAACCTTCTAACCAGTATAGTGTATACTTAGTGGCCAACAAGTGGTATCAGTGTTGGGATTCGATGATTCAAAAATGAGTTACACAGCGAAAAATAAACCGGTCTAAACGGTAAAAACCCAAACCCCTAAATAGATCGATAAAGCATCGTACAAACGAATATAAGTAGACGAAGATAAAATTAAGAAGTCATACTCTCGTAGACCTTTGATAATATCTTCTTGATTTCGAGCACGAACACAAATCTAATCGATCGAGCTTTTGGAAATTCCCGCGCACTGAAAGCACTGTGCCTCTACATATCACGCGTCGGATAGATGATCGGAAAATACTCCTACCGTCTTGTTCTCCAAGAACACGGATAGAAGTTGAAAGAAGAAGCTTACTATATTTATTAACACTCAAAGTGTACGAAAATAATTTTTCATTCAAGAATACACTTTGTCTTCAAGTATGGAAAATGAAGAAAAATTATTTTCTTCTTTTGCTCTCTCTTCTTCGTACGAGAGTAGCTTTTTTAAATCAGCCACGATCCATCACTTTTTAAGATAAATGATGAAGGTTAATATATTATACACATCTCACTCATCATCACATGATTATGCCATAATTAATTCATTAAAGAAATAAATTAAAACCCCACACTCAATATCAAAATGACATTAAGACAAACTTGATAATTCATCACCATGATGAAGTGAGAGTGGGGCGGTCATGATGAGATATTTTGGTGTTGGTTCGTCTCGGTCCGTGAAATGGACCCTCGTGTATCTAGTCCGATAGATAAAACCTTGGTTCGTTTAAAAAATAATATAATTAATTAATTTAATTAATTAATTGTATTAAATATAAATTTTCTAAGAATTAAAATGAATTAAATTAATTACCCAGTAATTTATTTAATTCACGACCCGATTTAATTTATCCAATCAATTAAATTAGACATCTAATGTCCAATATTAACCAAGATAGAAATAAGCTCAAAATATTCCGTCGTCTATCCTGTGTGCGCGACTCTATAAGTTCATCTCAGTTAGCAATGAGAGGATCCAAAGAGTGTCCCGTGGCTCACACTGTACCCCAACTAAGAACGAATAATTAGGATTATTCCAAAACCAATAGTTAGGAATACCTTATACGTATAAACCCTTCAATCATATATCTCGGTAAAGTATTAGGGTCACGGTAAAGTCAAACCCTATTGTAACTTGACTCTATGCATTTTGTTAATGCAAACCGAGATCACCGAGCTCTAGTGTATCAAATACAACTAGATCTAACTGCTTTGGCCAAAGACTTATGATCTCATTTGCTATTAACCGCATAGGACATTTACCTGCTCACTAATAGGAGAAAGAATCCTATCTTGGTATTCAGTAGAGACTGATACTTGCCCACTAAGCTGCATTTCGAGGTTGACCCCACCAACCGGCAATTGGATCGAACTACTCTAATGACTAACTTAATGTCACAAGCACATCTCCTACTGAAACCTAAAGTCAAAGGTCCACGTATACGTATCACAACCTTCCGATTCAGTCATTGACAATCCCTGAGCGATATCCATGTGACCGAATCGAGGTGAGTCGTGTTCGAGTATTCTAATCCCATTATCATACCTATAACGTGTGCTCCCACTAACCCTTAGTGAAGACAGACACTCTACATGTCAAAGTACACGTTATACAAGTCTTGTCTAAACTTACTGCCCAGTTAAGTTTTATCGACTTGCAAATCAGTTAAGAATTCGGGCCCTAAACACTTCCAGTGCCAATCTCCTTATCTACATAAGAAATAGGATGTTTGCTCTCAAATGCAAGGACTATTATTTTATATACCAAATCACAATGCCAGTGATATACAATAATATAGAAATAATTAATGCCTTATTTAATATTCACAATTACAATACAATGCTCTCGCTCTCTCATCCTCTTAGTGGCATTCGAGGGCATATTCTTAACAATCAGAGCGGTTGATTCTAATAAAATCAGTCGTTTTTAACTGAGTCAGATCCACAAATCACTAATTTTGAAAACTTATTATATTTTCATCATCTTTTCTCTTAATTAAATGGATACCTCTATGATAAACAAGGTTCCAATGTTCTCTATTAACGAGTTTGATGACTAGAGAATTAGGATGGAGGCTCATCTTGGAGCCATGCACGAGGAGATGATATTCGTCATCTAAGAAGGTCCAATAAAGATAATGAAGGCTAATCCTGTCGCAAGGCTAGAGGGACAACCTCATGCTGAAATGCTCGAGAAGGAGCGAGAGCAATGGACAACTGACGATCGCAAGTGTGCGAACCTTGACAATGTAGCTAAGAATGTGCTGTTTGTCACTCTCGACAAAGGCACATTCTCATAAGGTAAAGAGTTGTAAGACAACTAAAGAAATTTAAGAGAAACTCAAGCTGATTTGCGAGGGTACTGAGCTCTCGAAAGAAAACAAAATTTTCAAACTTACTCAGCAATTTGAATCCTTTGAAATGAAATCTTCTGAAACACTTAAGGAGCTTGACCTCAGATTCACTGGCATTGTCGGTGAACTTGAAGCATTGGGTAAAGTGTATGCCCAAAAGAAGAAAAATTTAAAAATCTTTAGATCACTCCCTGCCCGATGGGACATTAAGACTACAACTATGCGTGTATCCTGTAATCTTAATGATATTTTTTCTTTTGACCTCTTCTGTGACCTCAAATCTTTTGAGTATGATATTGACAGGAGAGAGAAGACATAAGAGTCACCTGCCAAGACTACAGCACTAGCTGTTGTATCTGACAGGAGACAGCTCTGCACCCAGCACATCCAAATCCTCACACAAGACTGCAAACATCGATGATGACATCTTGTCACAAGATGAAATGGCCCTGCTCATGCACAAATTCAAAAAGTTCATCAAACAGTCTGGAAAGGCTCCATACAGGCCCAAGCCTTTTCACAAGGTAACCACATAAACTCCCTCATTCGGTGATTCTAACTTATGCTATAACTGTAAGAAAACTAGACATTATGCAAATAAATGTCCACATCTGAAAGTACAAAAGTTGCCAGAAGCTGAGCAATAAGAAAAGGACGAAATAAGACATGTCCGGAAAGACAAGCTCAAGGCCCTGATTGGTGAATCAGAAGCCTCTCCAGCATCCAACAAGACCGAGGAGTGCCTTAAAGCTGTCACTAACAATGACTCCTCCGGCGATGAGATCGAAGATAAAACATACATGTGCTTTATGGCCAAAGAAATACAGGACGATGAGGACAGCGATGAGCAAGTAAGCTCCATTTCAACTATTCCTGTAAATATGTCGCATACCTTTGAAAACATGATGAATGAATTTTAAAATATCTAAAAGGCCCATGAGACTCTAAAACGAGAAAACATACAACTCAAAATTTCAAACTTAGAGTTGAAAGATGAAAATGACTTGCTGAAGAATAATTATGAAAACATGTCTATTGATTGCGAAAACAGCAAGATCACATTGGAAAAACTCATGGAAAGCAATCATCAACATGCCCACGATCTAAATGAGATCAAGTCTCATAAGGAGAGCAAGACAAATGATTTTGCTTTACTCGAAGCCAAAGTAAAACCTCTCGAGAAGCGAGAGGAGAATTAGAGACCATCCTGAAATCTTTCGAGAAATCCTCTAAACGGATGGAAGAAATTCTAAGCACTGGGCAGCATGCTCATTATAAAGTGGCTTAGGTTATAACTCATTCTCCAACAAGGAAAAAATTAGTACAGTATTCGTCAGGGGTGTGGAACCCATTCCTGTACCTAAAGAGACTCTATGTCCCGCAAAGGCTACAACTGCCCCTCGTACAGCGAAGGTTGTTATTCCACCACCTATCTCATATCACAGATAGCGAAAACCTCAGCCTCCTAAACATGTAAGGCGTGACAAACAACATGCTCCCTGAGCATATCAAAAGCACCGTTTGGCGTTCAGAAAGAAGGATGTATCTAAGTATCAAAGGCAAGCACCACGGTACTTTCAACAATACAGTGCGCTTAGATATACATGGGCCCCATTATCCATCTAAAAAGTGGGTCACCGCGCAGTATCATCAACAGCTCTGTGAATCCAACTGGAGACCCAAAAGACAAGTTGTAAGATCTAATAAAATGGCTCAACCTCCGAAACGGCAATTATGCTGGAATAATAATAATAATAATAACCCTAGATTTTACATGCATGATTCTCTAAGTTATAGCGACTACGTGTCTGCCCTACACAGACATCACAAAACTGGACCAAAGGTAACCTACAGCAAACAAATTGCTCTTAGGCAAGGTACCAACAGGCACTAACATACAGGGACCCAACAATCAAAGGGGACCTAAATCTACTTAAATTCTGTGCTTACAGGATATCAAGGAAAAGGAAATCTGGTACTTTGACAGTGGATGTTCTCGGCACATGACAGGAGATATCAGCAAGCTGTCAGATTATGTAGAAGGTTGCGGTCCAAAGGTGCGCTTAGGTGATAAGTCCAAACCCTACTTGTAGGAAAGTTCAAAATCACCAATGTAGCCTATGTTGAAGGCCTACAGTAGCCTATGCCATTCTATAAAGACAGCGTCTGCGGACCTTGTCAGAAAGGCAAACAAGTCAACACCACCCTGAAAAGCAAATCATACCTATCCACCCACAGCGTTCTGGATTTGCTACACATGGACCTCTACGGCCCTGTAGACCCTGTAAGTTTGGGAGGCAAGAAATATTGTCTCATTATTATTGACGATTACTCCAGGTATTCTTGAACAATCTTTCTGAGCAAGAAGAAAGAAACTACAACAAAGTTGCCAGAGCACCTGAAAAAGCTTCATAATGAGAGGGTTAAGTATCGTGTCCATTCGTTCTGATAGAGGTACTGAATTCACAAATCGCTTTATAAAGCAATACTGTTCGGACAATGGAATACAAAACAAATATTCAGCAGCCCGGACTCCTCAACAAATGGTGTTGACGATCGAAATAATAGGACGCTCAAGGAAGCTACAAGAACCATGATTGTTGCAAGCAAGTTGTCGCAGTGGTTCTGGGTCAAAGCAACAAATATAGCATGCTACACACAAATCGTTGTATCATCAACAAGCATCACAACAAACTGCCTATGAGGTATGGAATAATAAAGCTCCATTAGTTTCATTTTTCACATCTTTGGATGCCGGTGTTATGTTCTGAATAATGGGAAATATCAACTCAAAACCTTCGACAAAAAGTCAGATGAAGGAATATTTGTAGGATACTCCTCTGTCAGCAAAGTTTCCAGGATCTTTAACAAAATAAAGGTGACAATCGAGGAATCTGTCCATGTAGTGTTCGATTAACCTCATTTAGATCCTACATGAGTAGAAGACTTAACCCAAAATATTTGAACACTCTCCATTGATGACCCTAAAACTCCAATAGAACCTGTCATAGACTTAGAAATCAATCCCGCAACTGTAAGATCAGAAGTAGTCGAAGCCAATGTTGTACAAGCTGAAGCTGAAACTAAAACACCTCGAGATACAGTACGGGATGTCGAACTAGAACCTGATAGGATATGGTTGAGAGATCACCTACAGGAGTTAATTATAGGCAATATTGATGCTGGTGTATCTACCCGAAGAAGAATACAGAGTACACAAGGAATTGTACTATGTGTGCAAGAAGAATCCGATTCTGAGAAATCTCCATATCCTGTATAGAAATCTCAAGCTGAACTTAGGAGACTATCTATATGCACCCTAGCTGTATTCTTATCTCAATCTAAACCTATTTATACCAATGAAGCTTTGAATAATTCTCACTGGATCACTTCTATTGAAGAAGAGCTTAATGGTTTCGAAAGAAACAATGTATGGTAACTAGTACCCAGGCCAAAAAATCAAGCTGTAATTGGAACCAAATGGATATTTAGAAACAAGAAGGATGAGAATGGACTTGTTATTAGGAACAAATCCCATCTAGTCGCACAAGGCTACAGACAGGAAGAAGTCATAGACTATGATGAGACATTTGCCCCTATAGCCAGACTAGAAGCCATCAGGATATTCCTCGCTTTTGCCGCTCACAAGAGCTTTATAGTATATCAAATAGACTTTAAGAGCGCATTCCTGAATGGAGACCTCGCCGAAGAAGTCTATGTTGAACAACCACCAGGCGTTGTCAACACTAAAGGCGGAGGCCTAGTACACAGACTACGAAAAGCTCTGTATGGACTTAAGCAAGCACCAAGAGCATGGTATGAAACCCTGTCCCTGTACCTTACCGATAATAGACTTGAGAAAGGTGTGGTGGACAAGACTCTATTTAAGAGACAAGAAGGATAAGACATATTAATGGTGCAAATATATGTCGATGATATTATATTCGGTTCATCTAACCTTGTTTTATGTCAAAGGTTCTCTCTCTCATGCAAAGAAAATTTGAAATGAGTATGATAGGGGAACTTAGTTATTTCCTAGGATTGCAGGTGAAGCAATTGCATACAGGAATCTTTATCAACCAGGAGAAGTACAACAAGGAGCTGCTCAACAAATTTGGGATGAACAACTCCAAATCCTCATCAACTCCCATGAGCACTTCCGTGCAAATTAGTGTTGACGAAGCTGTAAAGTCGGTTGATCAATCACTCTACAGGAAGCTTATTGGCTCACTCCTATAACTAACGGCTAGCAGGCCCGATATCCAGTTTGTTGTAGGAGTGTGTGCTCGGTATCAAGTAGCATCTAGGGAGTCACACTTCACGACAGCCAAACAAATCCTTAATTACGTGAAAGGAATAGTTGATGTAGGTTTGTGGTATCCTAAGGAAGGAGGATTCAATTTGGTTGGCTACAGCAACTCGGATCTCGAAGGCTATAAGTTAGATAGGAAGAGTACAAGAGATACTTGTCACTTTCTTGGACCTAGACTTGTGTCATGGTTCAGTAAGAAACATTTGACCAACTCACTTTCTACAGCTGAGTCGGAATATTATGCCCCTGAAAGTTGCTGCATGCAAATTCTCTGGATGCAACAACAATTATGAGATTATGGAATCAGTGACAGAGAGATGCCAATCATGTGCGATAGTACGAGTGCAATTGCAATAACGCATAATCATGTATTGCACTCGCGAAATAAGCATATCGATATGAAGCATCACTTCATCAGGAATCGTGTTGAGAATAAGGATGTTCAGATCGAAAAGATTCATATAGTCATTCAGTTGGCCGACATATTTACAAAACTTCTCAGCACAACCAGATTCTACAAGCTTCGTTAAGAATTGGGAATGTTACAGCCTAACTACCTGTAAGTTTTTGCGCTTTTACTCATCGATTGAGGGGTGAATGCTGTAAGACCCAAGAATACAATATCCACATTAATTAACTGTATACTTAGAACTATTCAGATAGTATTGTAGGACAAAGAAGGCATGAAACCTTCCTACAGCTGACGTGTGCATTAATTAAGCGGGAATACAGTACAACTCATGAATACAGTATTAATCCAGATATTGGTGTAAGAATTGAATCTTGTATGTACCTTTTAAGGGGGAACATTGTATTTTCACGGATACAGCACATATACTATAGGATATTAATTAATATAATATATTATGACTGTTCGTACAAAAACATTTTTAAGTCCACGTGCCCTATTTACATTTCAAATGTTTTAGCCTTTAATGTCTTAAAGACACCTGGACTTCAATGTCTCAAATAATGCGATTTTAATAATTTCAAAACCATCGTTTCGTGCAATAAGGGGAGACGAACTGTCAAAAGTGGGACCGGTTATCATTTCAAAAATAGATGGATAAGACGTACCAGTTATTCTAAATCAATCCTGTATGTTCATTTTAAAAAAACGTTTCCCATCCCTTAAATATGACCGTTTACTGTAGTAAACCCTAATCTTCCCTGCACCCTATAACAGGATTGTATCTTGCTCTCTTAGACTCTTTACGCTTTCTGCAATTTTAAACGAGTCTTAAGAAAAACAGCCTACATTTTTCTCTGTATTTTCTGCATTCTCTGCAATATTCTCAAGTTTTCTTCAACCTTTTTCTGCTAAAATGTCTATTTCTTAGACTTCCTCTCTCTCCATGAAGAAGAAAGAGACTATCATTGTCGGACGCATTTTTGCCAGGTCCGTAGCGATGGAAAGAATCAACGTCGAAGGAGAAGACTTTGTCAGAATGGAAGTACTTGTTTTTCGGGTGAAACAGCAAGGGCTCTACCGCATTGCTAGTTGCCACGCCAAATTGTATGATGAGCATATTGTAGAAGAATTATACTTAGACGCATCGGTTGTTTATGCGTCTAAGAGAAAAGGAGGTGAAGTTTCTGAGATATCTGCATCTTTTCAAGGGATTCAGGTATCTGTGGACAGAGATTTTCTTGAAAAGCTTTACAGGCTGCCTTCGGATGGCCTGAAAATGGTAGAATTGGAGACCTTCGGGTCGGAGGAATTGCTTACTGCCTATTGGAGGTTGTTCACCGGCGATGAGAATGCAAAGAATGTTCATCTCTCATGCCACAAGAAGAATTTCTGCCTACCCTACGTCTACTGCATGACTTCTATTGCAGGGTTGATGAGAACCAGACAGGAGCATTCAAGATGTGTACAGACCTTCGCTTACGAATGATGGTGGCCATCATGTCAGGAGAAAAGGTCAATTGGTGCCAGATTTTGTTGAACTATATCCTTACCAACTGAAGAAAAGGTCAAAAGGTCATTCGGCTTCATCTGAACTATATCCTTACCAATTGCGGAGTCAAACAATCCGAGCATGCCAAGAAGATTGGACCTGGAAAGTTCATAGGAGGGATGATGTCCACTGTATTCAAGAAGTTTCCTATGATTGCAAAAAGGCCAAATTCGAAATTCATGCCTATCTCGAGTGACCCAAGGGATGTCACTGAGCGGATCGCGAGCAAGGAGAAGACAAGGAAGAGAAGTGTCCCTGACAGCCGATCACATCATGATGTCGAGAAGAAGAAAATGTTGGAACATTTTTGTTCCATACAAGCATTAATAGTATTTTGATGATTAAGTTGATAAACAAAACAAAACAATAAAGAGACGAAGCAAAGCATCGAAGAAGACGAAGTCGCAAAAAGGTGTTCTGAACATGTATAACGTACGCAACAGAATGATCATAACGTACGTAAAATGCTAAGCCTAACGTACGTAATATATAGTTGATAACGTACGTAATGCGAAGGTTCTGAGTTCAAACAAGATGAATGTTGGAGATGACATCATGGCATAAGTCAGCAAGCAACGGACATATTGACCTTATATAACGTACGTAAAGGGGTGTTGATAACGTACGTAAAGGAAGAAACAAATGCTACTGGACCTAATCTAGGAGATGTTAATGTACGTAACCTGTATGTGTTAACGTACGTTAAATGGCTAACGGCCGTAATGGGAAGAAGATAAAGGCCGTAATGAAGGCACATGGAGCTAATGGCTAGTAAAGCTTTAGAGGCTATAAATACCATGTTTATGGTATTGTTTCAGTACAACAGCTTCAAGCAAACGATACATTCATCAGATATTGATATACATTATATTGTTGTTGTGATATTGAGCTTATATTGTTAGTTTGAGTGTTTATACATTCAACACATCCACGAGAGGTAAAAGAAAAGATACGATTGGATTCGGTGTTATTAGGATCAAGGATCCAGCACTATTTGAATCGCAGTCGCTATCTTAGTGAGGTTTATCTAGTACTGATAGAAAGCTAGAGCGGTTGATTTCTTGTTCGATAGAAAAGGAAAACGGTTTAACTTAGACCAACACAAAGAGAAGTACGAGTGGTTTATCACGGACCAATAGAAGACGTGATTGTAACGGTTATCCCTCGACCGATAGAAGAGAGGTGTAGAGGTTTTTCTTCAACCTACTGAAAAAGATACCGAGAGAGGACGTAGGCTCGATTATAGCCGAACCTCTATAAATCCTTGTGTCGTTTAATTTCCGCACATTTAATTTACGCTTCCGCAACACGGTGCATATTCCGATCTACTTCCAACAATTGGTATCGGAGCGGTACCTCTAATATATGGCTTAACATCCGAGGAGTCGATCCAAATGGCGTTTCAATTTGCTCCAGTCGAAGGCCTTGCTCTTAACCGACCACTATTTTTTGATGGCGCAAATTTCATGACATGGAAGAAAAATATGTCAATATTCATCCGAGCATATGACATCGAGATTTGGAAGATCATTTGTCTTGGCCCGAAAGTTCCAATCAAACCTGACGGATCTCTTAAGTTTCTAAGAATATAATGACGAGGATTGGAAGAACGACCATCTAAATTGTAAGGCTACTCAACTTCTATATTGTGCCTCAAATCCAGAAGAGGTCAATCGTATCTCATCGGGTGAAAGTGCTAAAGAGATATGGAAAATTCTTGAAATCACACACGAAGGAACAACTCTAGTAAAGGAGATGAAGATCAATATGCTTCTCCATGACTACGAGTTATTCATGATGAAGAGTGACGAGTCCATCACCAACATGCTCGACCGATTTTCGGTTATCACAAATGGACTTGCTTCGTTCGTTAAACCATTATCAAGTAGTGAGAAAGTCAAGAAAATCTTAAGATCACTACCTGTTGAATGGGACGGAACGGTGACGGCGATTATGGAATCGAAAGATCCCAATAATCTTGATTTTAGTGCCCTCATAGGTTCACTAATAAATTATGAGATTGTCCTTAAATCTCGAAATGCAAAGCTGAAACCGAAGGAAAGATCGATAGCCTTGAAGGCTAAGATGTCAAAGAGAGAAGAAATTCCGGTGGATGATAGAGATGAAGAATCGGCATATTATGCCAAAAATATTAATAAGTTTCAAACCTTATTAAACCGGAGAAAGAAAGACATCACTGGCAAATCTAATAAATTCGACAATAATTGTCGATTATGTGGTAAACCAGGCCACTTTGCCAAGAATTGACGACCTAAACCAAAGAAGGAGGTCCTCGTTGCAACATGGAGCGATGAAGACAAAGATGATGATTTTATCAATCAAAATAATCTCGCTCTCATGGCCCGAAGTTCATTCGACGATAGCGACGTCTAAAGCAAAGTAAGTACATCCTCTCGTGACGAGCTATTTGAAACATTTGAATTATTGCATATGTACTATCAAAATGCTTTATCCGAAATTAAATCCTTTAAATCCAAAAATAAATCATTGGAAATTGAATATTCCAAAATTCTTGAAAAGGAAAAATTTATCGAGACCGATCATTCCCAATGCATTGAAAATAAAAATATTTTAAAGGATGATCTTATTAAAATTCAAACCGAGCTCAAAAATTTGATGAAGAAATTTTCTCTCGGAAACGAGAAATTTGAAAATATGCTCTCGGTTCAAAAATATACTTTAAATAAACAGGGGTTGGAATTTACACCTCGTTCAAAAATTTAAAGATACCCCGCTGCGAAAAATGTTTGAAAATCGGGCATCACATTTCTAACTGTAAAATCCCACGCCGGACGATTAAAATTAAAAATATTTGGGTTCCTAAAGGAACAATTATTTCGAATATCGTCTATGTTTCAAATGAAAAACCAACTATAGGTTGGATCCCCAAAAATTATTTTTTCTTCAAAATATTTTACTTAGGGGGAGTAATAATTTTTTTTATGGAGATAATATTTTCAGGGGGAGTTTGTACCCTATTCAAGCATATAGTTATATTTATCAATTTGGTATTTATTACTCGTGTTATTTATTACACTTTTTGATGAAAACAAAAAGGGGGAGTAAGGAGAATGAGATTAACCCTGAAAGGGGGAGAAAAGAGAAGAAAAGTAAAAAAGGTGAAGTTGAAAAGAAAAATGAGGAGACGTCGACAAAAAAGATGAAAACTTGAAAATTCGAAAAGAAAAAGAAAAGGAAAGAAGGATTCGAAAAAGAAATGGAAGAAGAAACTAACGTAATGGACAAAGTCGAAAACTTTGGTCTGTACACATATACATATACTTGTATTTTTCCAGGTAAAATCCGATTGACGAAGTGTTGTTTTGTAATCATCAAAAAGGAGGAGATTGTTGGAACATTTTGGTTCCATACATGCATTAATAGTATTTTGATGATTAAATTGATAAACAAAGCAAAACAACAAAGAGACGAAGCAAAGCATCGAAGAAGACGAAGTCGCAAAAAGGTGTTCTCAACATGTATAACGTACGCAACAGAATGATCATAACGTACGTAAAATCCTAAGCCTAACGTACGTAATATATAGTTGATAATGTACGTAATGCGAAGATTCTGAGTTCAAACAAGATGAACGTTGGAGATGACATCATGGCATAGGTCAGCAAGCAACGGACATATTGACCTTATATAACGTACGTAAAGGGGTGTTGATAACATACGTAAAGGAAGAAACGAATGCTACTGGACTGAATCTGGGAGATGTTAACGTACGTAACCTGTATGTGTTAACGTACGTTAAATGGATAACGGCCGTAATGGGAAGAAGATAAAGGTCGTAATGAAGGCACAGGGAGTTAACGGCTAGTAAAGCTTTAGAGGCTATAAATACCATGTTTATGGTATTGTTTCAGTACAACAACTTCAAGCAAACGATACAGTCATCAGATATTGATATACATTATATTGTTGTTGTGATATTGAGCTTATATTGTTAGTTTGAGTGTTTATACATTCAACACATACACCAGCGGTAAAAGAAAAGATACGATTGGATTCGGTGTTATTAGGATCAAGGATCCGGCATTATTAGAATCGCAATCGCTATCTTAGTGAGGTTTATCTAGTACCGATAGAAAGCTAGAGCGGTTGATACCTTGTCCGATCAGTATGGATATCTTAAGAGTTGGCATTATATCTGGGTTAAATGTGTCTTGGTCAGTGAGACCCTGGGACAATGTATTGTTTATAGTTTTAGTACTAGTACATGAGTTAAAGGTAATCTGATGTCGGATTAATGGCGTAAGTGAGCTTCAGTAAATGATTATGAAGAGCTGATTTCTCAAAACAAAACTTTGAGTTGTAGAATCAGACAATTGAGTAAGTCAATGAGAAAACTTACATATTATGGCATTATAACAGAAACGAGAAAGAAGTACTCCCTCCGTCCCTTATTTATCTTCTCATTTTGCCATTTTAGTCCGTCCCTTATATATCTTCCCATTCCGTTTCTGTACATTACCCCACCACTAACTCCTTATATTTTGCCCACAATATATCAAATGTGGACCCTTTCCCACTCATCCACGCACTTACCTAACTTATTAAGACCCGTGCCAAAAGGCAATGGGAAGATGAATGAGGAACGGCGGACGGAGGGAGTATTAATTACACCTTGCAGGATAGTATCTGATTCTATGGGGACAGAGAAGAAAGTCACTAAGCTGCTCCCTTGGGAGTTTGTCGTCCTAAGAATGTGCTTATTTGAAAGATCAAGATACTTTTAGAGCTTATATAAGATGTTTCATCTTATTTTCACATTAAGTTGTTGAAGTTTGTGAATAAAATTTGAATGAAATAAAATGATAGATGATTTTAATAGCAGTGTTGTAATTAAAATGGTCAAACCTAAAATGAGATTTTGTTTCAAAAAAAAAAAGTTGGGATCCCCTGATTTTTTCGTCCCATCAGTATGGATATCTTAAGAGTTGGCATTATATCTGGGTTAAATGTGTCTTGGTCAGTGAGACCCTGGGACAATGTATTGTTTATAGTTTTAGTACTAGTACATGAGTTAAAGGTAATCTGATGTTGGTCGTGTCCATTCGTTTTGATAGAGGTACTGAATTCACAAATCACTTTATAGAGCAATACTGTTCGGACAATGGAATACAAAACAAATATTCAGCAGCCCGGACTCCTCAACAAATGGTGTTGACGATCGAAATAATAGGACGCTCAAGGAAGCTACAAGAACCATGATTGTTGCAAGCAAGTTGTCGCAGTGGTTCTGGGTCAAAGCAACAAATATAGCATGCTACACACAAAATCGTTGTATCATCAACAAGCATCACAACAAACTGCCTATGAGGTATGGAATAATAAAGCTCCATTAGTTTCATTTTTCACATCTTTGGATGCCGGTGTTATGTTCTGAATAATGGGAAATATCAACTCAAAACCTTCGACAAAAAGTCAGATGAAGGAATATTTGTAGGATACTCCTCTGTCAGCAAAGTTTCCAGGATCTTTAACAAAATGAAGGTGACAATCGAGGAATCTGTCCATGTAGTTTTCGATTAACCTCATTTAGATCCTACATGAGTAGAAGACTTAACCCAAAATATTTGAACACTCTCCATTGATGACCCTAAAACTCCAATAGAACCTGTCATAGACTTAGAAATCAATCCCGCAACTGTAAGATCAGAAGTAGTCGAAGCCAATGTTGTACAAGCTGAAGCTGAAACTAAAACACCTCGAGATACAGTACGGGATGCCGAACTAGAACCTGACAGGATATGGTTGACAGATCACCTACAGGAGTTAATTATAGGCAATATTGATGCTGGTGTATCTACCCGAAGAAGAATACAGAGTACACAAGGAATTGTACTATGTGTGCAAGAAGAATCCGATTCTGAGAAATCTCCATATCCTGTATAGAAATCTCAAGCTGAACTTAGGAGACTATCTATATGCACCCTAGCTGTATTCTTATCTCAATCTAAACCTATTTATACCAATGAAGCTTTGAATAATTCTCACTGGATCACTTCTATGGAAGAAGAGCTTAATGGTTTCGAAAGAAACAATGTATGGTAGCTAGTACCTAGGCCAAAAAATCAAGCTGTAACTGGAACCAAATGGATATTTAGAAACAAGAAGGATGAGAATGGACTTGTTATTAGGAACAAATCCCGTCTAGTCGCACAAGGCTACAGACAGGAAGAAGTCATAGACTATGATGAGACATTTGCCCCTATAGCCAGACTAGAAGCCATCAGGATATTCCTCGCTTTTGCCGCTCACAAGAGCTTTATAGTATATCAAATGGACTTTAAGAGCGCATTCCTGAATGGAGACCTCGCCGAAGAAGTCTATGTTGAACAACCACCAGGGGTTGTCAACACTAAAGGCGGAGGCCTAGTACACAGACTACGAAAAGCTCTGTATGGACTTAAGCAAGCACCAAGAGCATGGTATCAAACCCTGTCCCTGTACCTTACCGATAATAGACTTGAGAAAGGTGTGGTGGACAAGACTCTATTTAAGAGACAAGAAGGATATGACCTGTTAATGGTGCAAATATATGTCGATGATATTATATTCGGTTCATCTAACCTTGTTTTATGTCAAAGGTTCTCTCTCTCATGCAAAGAAAATTTGAAATGAGTATGATAGGGGAACTTAGTTATTTCCTAGGATTGCAGGTGAAGCAATTGCATACAGGAATCTTTATCAACCAGGAGAAGTACAACAAGGAGCTGCTCAACAAATTTGGGATGAACAACTCCAAATCCTTATCAACTCCCATGAGCACTTTCGTGCAAATTAGTGTTGACGAAGCTGTAAAGTCAGTTGATTAATCACTCTACAGGAAGCTTATTGGCTCACTCCTATAACTAACGGCTAGCAGGCCCGATATCCAGTTTGTTGTAGGAGTGTGTGCTCGGTATCAAGTAGCATCTAGGGAGTCACACTTCACGACAGCCAAACAAATCCTTAATTACGTGAAAGGAATAGTTGATGTAGGTTTGTGGTATCCTAAGGAAGGAGGATTCAATTTGGTTGGCTACAGCAACTCGGATCTCGAAGGCTATAAGTTATATAGGAAGAGTACAAGAGATACTTGTCACTTTCTTGGACCTAGACTTGTGTCATGGTTCAGTAAGAAACAATTGACCAACTCACTTTCTACAGCTGAGTCGGAATATTATGCCGCTGAAAGTTGCTGCATGCAAATTCTCTGGATGCAACAACAATTATCACATTATGGAATCAGTGACAGAGAGATGCCAATCATGTGCGACAGTACGAGTGCAATTGCAATAACGCATAATCATGTATTGCACTCGCGAAATAAGCATATCGATATGAAGCATCACTTCATCAGGAATCGTGTTGAGAATAAGGATGTTCAGATCAAAAAGATTCATATAGTCATTCAGTTGGCCGACATATTTACAAAACTTCTCAGCACAACCAGATTCTGCAAGCTTCGTTAAGAATTGGGAATGTTACAGCCTAACTACCTGTAAGTTTTTGCGCTTTTACTCATCGATTGAGGGGGAGAATGTTGTAAGACCCAAGAATACAATATCCACATTAATTAACTGTATACTTAGAACTATTCAGATAGTATTGTAGGACAAAGAAGGCATGAAACCTTCCTACAGCTGACGTGTGCATTAATTAAGCGGGAATACAGTACAACTCATGAATACAGTATTAATCCAGATATTGGTGTAAGAATTGAATCTTGTATGTACCTTTTAAGGGGGAACATTGTATTTTCACGGATACAGCACATATACTATAGGATATTAATTAATATAATATATTATGACTGTTCGTACAAAAATATTTTTAAGTCCACGTGCCCTATTTACATTTCAAATGTTTTAGCCTTTAATGTCTTAAAGACACATGGACTTCAATGTCTCAAATAATGCGATTTTAATAATTTCAAAACCATCATTTCGTGCAATAAGGGGAGACGAACTGTCAGAAGTGGGACCGGTTATCATTTCAAAAATAGATGGATAAGACGTACCAGTTATTCTAAATCAATCCTGTATGTTCATTTTAAAAAAATGTTTCCCATCCCTTAAATATGACCGTTCACTGTAGTAAACCCTAATCTTCCCTGCACCCTATAAAAGGATTGTATCTTGCTCCCTTAGACTCTTTACGCTTTCTGCAATTTTAAACGAGTCTTAAGAAAAACAGCCTACATTTTTCTCTGTATTTTCTGCATTCTCTGCAATATTCTCAAGTTTTCTTCAACCTTTTTCTGCTAAAATGTCTATTTCTTAGACTTCCTCTCTCTCCATGAAGAAGAAAGAGACTATCATTGTCGGACGCATTTTTGCCAGGTCCGTAGCGATGGAAAGAATCAACGTCGAAGGAGAAGACTTTGTCAGAATGGAAGTACTTGTTTTTCGGGTGAAACAGCAAGGGCTCTACCGCATTGCTAGTTGCCACGCCAAATTGTATGATGAGCATATTGTAGAAGAATTATACTTAGACGCATCGGTTGTTTATGCGTCTAAGAGAAAAGGAGGTGAAGTTTCTGAGATATCTGCATCTTTTCAAGGGATTCAGGTATCTGTGGACAGAGATTTTCTTGAAAAGCTTTACAGGCTGCCTTCGGATGGCCTGAAAATGGTAGAATTGGAGACCTTCGGGTCGGAGGAATTGCTGACTGCCTATTGGAGGTTGTTCACCGGCGATGAGAATGCAAAGAATGTTCATCCCTCATGCCACAAGAAGAATTTCTGCCTACCCTACGTCTACTGCATGACTTCTATTGCAGGGTTGTTGAGAACCAGACAGGAGCATTCAAGATGTGTACAGACCTTCGCTTACGAATGATGGTGGCCATCATGTCAGGAGAAAAGGTCAATTGGTGCCAGATTTTGTTGAACTATATCCTTACCAACTGGAGAAAAGGTCAAAAGGTCATTCGGCTTCATCTGAACTATATCCTTACCAATTGCGGAGTCAAACAATCCGAGCATGCCAAGAAGATTGGACCTGGAAAGTTCATAGGAGGGATGACGTCCACTGTATTCAAGAAATCTCCTATGATTGCAAAAAGGCCGAATTCGAAATTCATGCCTATCTCGAGTGACCCAAGGGATGTCACTGAGCGGATCGCGAGCAAGGAGAAGACAAGGAAGAGAAGTGTCCCTGACAGCCGATCACACCATGATGTCGAGAAGAAGAAAATGTTGGTACATTTTTGTTCCATACAAGCATTAATAGTATTTTGATGATTAAGTTGATAAACAAAACAAAACAATAAAGAGACGAAGCAAAGCATCGAAGAAGACGAAGTTGCAAAAAGGTGTTCTGAACATGTATAACGTACGCAACAGAATGATCATAACGTACGTAAAATGCTAAGCCTAACGTACGTAATATATAGTTGATAACGTACGTAATGCGAAGGTTCTGAGTTCAAACAAGATGAATGTTGGAGATGACATCATGGCATAAGTCAGCAAGCAACGGACATATTGACCTTATATAATGTACGTAAAGGGGTGTTGATAACGTACGTAAAGGAAGAAACGAATGCTACTGGACCTAATCTAGGAGATGTTAATATACGTAACCTGTATGTGTTAACGTACGTTAAATGGCTAACGGCCGTAATGGGAAGAAGATAAAGGCCGTAATGAAGGCACATGGAGCTAATGGCTAGTAAAGCTTTAGAGGCTATAAATAACATGTTTATGGTATTGTTTCAGTACAACAACTTCAAGCAAACGATACATTCATCAGATATTGATATACATTATATTGTTGTTGTGATATTGAGCTTATATTGTTAGTTTGAGTGTTTATACATTCAACACATACACGAGAGGTAAAAGAAAAGATACGATTGGATTCAGTGTTATTAGGATCAAGGATCCAGCATTATTAGAATCGCAGTCGCTATCTTAGTGAGGTTTATCTAGTACTGATAGAAAGCTAGAGCGGTTGATTTCTTGTCCGATAGAAAAGGAAAACGGTTTAACTTAGACCGACACAAAGACAAGTACGAGTCGTTTATCACGGACCAATAGAAGACGTGATTGTAACGGTTATCCCTCGACCGATAGAAGAGAGGTGTAGAGGTTTTTCTTCAACCTATTGAAAAAGATACCGAGAGAGGACGTAGGCTCGATTATAGCCGAACCTCTATAAATCCTTGTGTCGTTTAATTTCCGCACATTTAATTTACGCTTCCGCAACACGGTGCATATTCCGATCTACTTCCAACAATTGGTATCGGAGCGGTACCTCTAATATATGGCTTAACATCCGAGGAGTCGATCCAAATGGCGTTTCAATTTGCTCCAGTCGAAGGCCTTGCTCTTAACCGACCACTATTTTTTGATGGCGCAAATTTCATGACATGGAAGAAAAATATGTCAATATTCATCCGAGCATATGACATCGAGATTTGGAAGATCATTTGTCTTGGCCAGAAAGTTCCAATCAAACCTGACGGATCTCTTAAGTTTCTAAGAATATAATGACGAGGATTGGAAGAACGACCATCTAAATTGTAAGGCTACTCAACTTCTATATTGTGCCTCAAATCCAGAAGAGGTCAATCGTATCTCATCGGGTGAAAGTGCTAAAGAGATATGGAAAATTCTTGAAATCACACACGAAGGAACAACTCTAGTAAAGGAGACGAAGATCAATATGCTTCTCCATGACTACGAGTTATTCATGATGAAGAGTGACGAGTCCATCACCAACATGCTCGACCGATTTTCGGTTATCACAAATGGACTTGCTTCGTTCGTTAAACCATTATCAAGTAGTGAGAAAGTCAAGAAAATCTTAAGATCACTACCTGTTGAATGGGACGGAACGGTGACGGCGATTATGGAATCGAAAGATCCCAATAATCTTGATTTTAGTGCCCTCATAGGTTCACTAATAAATTACGAGATTGTCCTTAAATCTCGAAATGCAAAGCTGAAACCGAAGGAAAGATCGATAGCCTTGAAGGCTAAGATGTCAAAGAGAGAAGAAATTCCGGTGGATGATAGAGATGAAGAATCGGCATATTATGCCAAAAATATTAATAAGTTTCAAACCTTATTAAACCGGAGAAAGAAAGACATCACTGGCAAATCTAATAAATTCGACAATAATTGTCGATTATGTGGTAAACCAGGCCACTTTGCCAAGAATTGCCGACCTAAACCAAAGAAGGAGGTCCTCGTTGCAACATGGAGTGATGAAGACAAAGATGATGATTTTATCAATCAAAATAATCTCGCTCTCATGGCCCGAAGTTCATTCGACGATAGCGACGTCTAAAGCAAAGTAAGTACATCCTCTCGTGACGAGCTATTTGAAACATTTGAATTATTGCATATGTACTATCAAAATGCTTTATCCGAAATTAAATCCTTTAAATCCAAAAATAAATCATTGGAAATTGAATATTCCAAAATTCTTGAAAAGGAAATATTTATCGAGACCGATCATTCCCAATGCATTGAAAATAAAAATATTTTAAAGGATGATCTTATTAAAATTCAAACCGAGCTCAAAAATTTGATGAAGAAATTTTCTCTCGGAAACGAGAAATTTGAAAATATGCTCTCGGTTCAAAAATATACTTTAAATAAACAGGGGTTGGAATTCACACCTCGTTCAAAAATTTAAAGATACCCCGTTGCGAAAAATGTTTGAAAATCGGGCATCACATTTCTAACTGTAAAAGCCCACGCCGGACGATTAAAATTAAAAATATTTGGGTTCCTAAAGGAACAATTATTTCGAATATCGTCTATGTTTCAAATGAAAAACCAACTATAGGTTGGATCCCCAAAAATTATTTTTTCTTCAAAATATTTTACTTAGGGGGAGTAATAATTTTTTTTAGGGAGATAATATTTTCAGGGGGAGTTTGTACCCTATTCACGCATATAGTTATATTTATCAATTTGGTATTTATTACTCGTGTTATTTATTACACTTTTTGATGAAAACAAAAAGGGGGAGTAAGGAGAATGGGATTAACCCTGAAAGGGGGAGAAAAGAGAAGAAAAGTCAAAAAGATGAAGTTGAAAAGAAAAATGAGGAGACGTCGACAAAAAAGATGAAAATTTGAAAATTCGAAAAGAAAAAGAAAAGGAAAGAAGGAGTCGAAAAAGAAATGGGAGAAGAAACTAACGTAATGGACAAAGTCGAAAACTTTGGTCTGTACACATAAACATATACTTGTATTTTTCCAGGTAAAATCCGATTGACGAAGTATCGTTTTGTAATCATCAAAAAGGAGGAGATTGTTGGAACATTTTGGTTCCATACATGCATTAATGGTATTTTGATGATTAAATTGATAAACAAAGCAAAACAACAAAGAGACGAAGCAAAGCATCGAAGAAGACGAAGTCGCAAAAAGGCGTTCTCAACATGTATAACGTACGCAACAGAATGATCATAACGTACGTAAAATCCTAAGCCTAACGTACGTAATATATAGTTGATAATGTACGTAATGTGAAGATTCTGAGTTCAAACAAGATGAACGTTGGAGATGACATCATGGCATAGGTCAGCAAGCAACGGACATATTGACCTTATATAACGTACGTAAAGGGGTGTTGATAACATACGTAAAGGAAGAAACGAATGCTACTGGACTGAATCTGGGAGATGTTAACGTACGTAACCTGTATGTGTTAACGTACATTAAATGGATAACGGCCGTAATGGGAAGAAGATAAAGGTCGTAATGAAGGCACAAGGAGTTAACGGCTAGTAAAGCTTTAGAGGCTATAAATACCATGTTTATGGTATTGTTTCAGTACAACAACTTCAAGCAAACGATACAGTCATCAGATATTGATATACATTATATTGTTGTTGTGATATTGAGCTTATATTGTTAGTTTGAGTGTTTATACATTCAACACATACACCAGCGGTAAAAGAAAAGATACGATTGGATTCGGTGTTATTAGGATTAAGGATCCGGCATTATTAGAATCGCAATCGCTATCTTAGTGAGGTTTATCTAGTACCGATAGAAAGCTAGAGCGGTTGATACCTTGTCCGATCAGTATGGATATCTTAAGAGTTGGCATTATATCTGGGTTAAATGTGTCTTGGTCAGTGAGACCCTGGGACAATGTATTGTTTATAGTTTTAGTACTAGTATATGAGTTAAAGGTAATCTAATGTCGGATTAATGGCGTAAGTGAGCTTCAGTAAATGATTATGAAGAGTTGCTTTCTCAAAACAAAACTTTGAGTTGTAGAATCAGACAATTGAGTAAGTCAATGAGAAAACTTACATATTATGGCATTATAACAGAAACGAGAAAGAAGTACTCCCTCCATCCCTTATTTATCTTCTCATTTTGCCATTTTAGTCCGTCCCTTATATATCTTCCCATTCCGTTTCTGTACACTACCCCACCACTAACTCCTTATATTTTGCCCACAATATATCAAATGTGGACCCTTTCCCACTCATCCACGTACTTACCTAACTTATTAAGACCCGTGCCAAAAGGCAATGGGAAGATGAATGAGGGACGGCGGACGGAGGGAGTATTAATTACACCTTGCAGGATAGTATCTGATTCTATGGGGACGGAGAAGAAAGTCACTAAGCTGCTCCCTTGGGAGTTTGTCGTCCTAAGAATGTGCTTATTTGAAAGATCAAGATACTTTTAGAGCTTATATAAGATGTTTCATCTTATTTTCACATTAAGTTGTTGAAGTTTGTGAATAAAATTTGAATGAAATAAAATGATAGATGATTTTAATAGCAGTGTTGTAATTAAAATGTTCAAACCTAAAATGAGATTTTGTTTCAAAAAAAAAAAAGTTGGGATCCCCTTATTTTTTCGTCCCATCAGTATGGATATCTTAAGAGTTGGCATTATATCTGGGTTAAATGTGTCTTGGTCAGTGAGACCCTGGGACAATGTATTGTTTATAGTTTTAGTACTAGTACATGAGTTAAAGGTAATCTGATGTCGGTCGTGTCCATTCGTTCTGATAGAGGTACTGAATTCACAAATCGCTTTATAGAGAAATACTGTTCGGACAATGGAATACAAAACAAATATTCAGCAGCCCGGACTCCTCAACAAATGGTGTTGACGATCGAAATAATAGGACGCTCAAGGAAGCTACAAGAACCATGATTGTTGCAAGCAAGTTGTCGCAGTGGTTCTGGGTTAAAGCAACAAATATAGCATGCTACACACAAAATCGTTGTATCATCAACAAGCATCACAACAAACTGCCTATGAGGTATGGAATAATAAAGCTCCATTAGTTTCATTTTTCACGGACCAATAGAAGACGTGATTGTAATGGTTATCCCTCGACCGATAGAAGAGAGGTGTAGAGGTTTTTCTTCAACCTATTGAAAAAGTTACTGAGAGAGGACGTAGGCTCGATTATAGACGAACCTCTATAAATCCTTGTGTCGTTTAATTTCCGCACATTTAATTTACGCTTCCCCAAAACGGCACATATTCCGATGTACTTCCAACAGAAAAAGGCCAAAAAGTCTTCCAAGACTAGCGGTTACTATAGAAGCCACTTATATTTCTGTCGCTGATCCTATCCCAGAGGGCGCAACCCCTATGGAAGAAATAGTTGCTGCACAAACAGCAGATCCCGAGCCTATGGCAGCTATAACGGAAGAACAACTGTTTGCCAAGTTGGAGGGCTCTGGAGAATCGGCTGCCACCTTGGAGCCAAACGCCGCAACTCCTGACAGGGTACCCACACCTATACAGGATCCCTCTCCCCATAGGGTACCATCCCCTATTAGGGATCCCTTTCCGAAACTGGCTCCCATACCTGTTGAGGATCCCATATGCACTGTAGACCCAACAACCGTACGGAGTCCTTCCCCATCTAAAATAATAAATAATATCCTCCTTCAGGTACAAATTTAGCAAGTGTATGAATGCTTCAAAACATGGAAGTCCTACAGGGTCACCCCATACGACACCCTGTACAAATAGACTGACTATAAGGAAGAGGAATTATTCATTTTGGAGGTCACGGACACCCACAATGTTGAAGTCTTGATCCATTGGGAGGATGACTTTCGCCATGAGCGCATTTCTGACTACTTCAAGGTGAAAGAAAAGGCTAAATCGAAAAGGAAATCGCAGTCCACTGACAAAGCTCCCTCACCTAGCCATCACTCCGACCCTGACTCGGATGCTGATGATGATGCCTTACAGGAAGGTCTGCTGATAAGCCATGAAGAGGACAGGGAACGTGAGATGGCCAATCACCAAAACCACCAGGGTGAGGGGACATCTGAGAGACAACAGTCCACTCCTCCGCATCATGAAGCTTCCATGGATCAACAACAGGAGGAATCAATCCCTCCTGTCACTATTGAAGAGCAAGCAGCATCTGAACAGGAAGCCCAGCCTATCCTGTAACGAGAAGATACCATCCGCGCCATCTGCCAAGAGGAATCAGTCCCTCTTCCAGATCAGGCAGAAGCTGAGAGTCGGAAGGAGGATTCAGTCCATCCTGTACCTCTGACTACTAAAGAACAAACTGAACAGGAGGAATCAGTCCCTCCTGTCCCCGAGACTGATCATGCTGCACCTTCTTCCGAATCTCCTGATTCTGAAGCTCCCGCTCCCAAAACACCTGCTGCCGAAGTGCCCGCTCAAGATGCTCCTGCATCTCCTATCTCTGTGAGCTCCAAATCAAATTCCGATGATGGTTTCCTACCGGATGACAGACCACGACGTCCTCGTCACCATGTGGTTCTTCGTGAAGTTGAAGAACCAGAGGATTCCAAGATCGCGCACCCTGACTCCCCACGCACTGAAGCCCGCATCGAGCAACTCCATGCGAACGGCCAGCATACAGTATTCCTGCAAGACGCCGTGAAGTCACTGTATGACGTCGGTAAAGAAATCGACTGGATGAGAGAAAATGCCCATGACAAGCTCCCCAAACTGAAGTCTGCAATCAACGACATTGAGGATGTGTTCTGCCTAATGCCTAATGCATTATGGCAAGCGCTCAATCACCTCAATCAGCATCAAGAGAAAGCCCTTCGGCAAGAACAAGAAAAGCTCAGGATTTCTGAGGCCAAGACGATTACAGCCCTTCACCATACCAGTACCAGGCTGACAGACCATGATCATAAGATAGCCGATATATCTCTGGTGCTCGGTACTTTGGTTGAGAAAATCAATACTCTAACGACCAAACAGGATGAGACTATGAAGCTCCTATAGGAGATTTATACCAAGTTATCAGACATTGGTGATGCCAAAAAGGAGGAAGAAGCCAGAGAGGCTGGACGTCTATGGAGACTAGATAGAGAAAGATATATGGAAGCCGCACTAGAAGATAGTGTTGCTTCTGCTATTCATAGACTGGTCTCACCCGGGTCTAGCCAAGCTTCAAGAGGATACAGGGTATCTGGTTCTCGACCTGAGTTCCAGGATCCCAACTTTACTTAGAAGAACAATGTGCGAAAGACGTCCGAGATAGTGCTACCCACTGACCAACAACCTTCAGCCGATGATCTGAAGAACTGGAAGAATAATAAACTGATGAGATACTTTTGTACGATCATCAGGGAGTCTGTCCTGTTCAACAAATTCAAGACGCTGCAGGATGCCGCAAATGAGTTCTCGAGGCTGTTAGTGGAAGGAAAGCTTCCTCTTCCAGGCATCAAAAAGGTGTTAGGAATACTTATTAGATTTTGATGATGTCATCTCTGTATTTGTTTATTCAAATATATGTTTTTAAGTACTTGACAAAATGTAAAGAAGAATCAAATGAGTATCTTCTATAGGCCAAATTAAGTATAGTTGAATACTTGGCAAAATGTAAAGAAGAACCAAATGAGTATCTTCTATAGGCCAAATTAAGTATAGTTGAATACTTGGCGAAATGCAAAGAAGAACCAAATGAGTATCTTCTATATGACAAACTGAGTATAGTTGAATACTTGGAAAAATGTAAATAAGAACCAAATGAGTATCTTCTATAGGCCATGTAAGTTAGGCTTAAAAATCGACCAAGTATAAATCTCAGATAAATTCATATCAGAGAAGTCCTGGTCAACTCAACTGATCAGAGAAGGTTGACCACAAATGACTTATCATCAGACAACATTCTGAAGAAAGAGATTTATCAGACAAGTTCTGGTCAAAATATTTATCAGAGAAGTTTGACCAGACAACAGTCAAGTGATCAGACAGAGTCAAGTCATCTGAATTTTGACCATTAGATCATATAAGTTCATCAGGTCAGAAGACATCAGATTAGAGAAGAACAGTCGGGACAGAGAACTTCATCTCAGAGAAGTTACATCACAGAAGTCCGAAATCAGAGAAGGTTGACTGTACGTCAGACAGATTGGACAAAGAGATCAGATAAGTTCTGTCAAAGTAAACCAGTCCACGCCAGCATGCGTTGAAAAGTTAATAATCACAGAAAGTCACATGTGGGCAATAAGGGACAGACTGGAGAGATTCTCGGAAAGAAAATGAATTAAATATTCATCCAGACCCACCACTGAAGAATTTAATCATATTATAATCTAAAGTTTCGGTGCCTCAACGTGAAAGTCTTCACAACGGTCGGAAGTGGATTAAAATAAGGGAATCCAGCCTTGCAACGTTCGGAAAGAAAAACAAAGAAGTTTATTTCTCCAATGGATGGATTTGTTACAGGAAGTGCAACGGCTATGAAGGAAGCTCAAGGATATACATCTATAAGTACCTGAAGATTTGAATTGAGCAGTATGATGCGAACAACACTCTCAAGCAATTAAAGCAATCAAAGCAATCAAGCGAACAAATAGCATCGTGAAGAGCAAGAGTTCCAAAGTTCTTACTTGAAGAGGCTCTTAGTTGGAGAAGACAACAAATCGTGTCTTAAAACCTGAGTTTGGGGTACTTCACTGGTTGAAGTGTGCGTGACTGATAGGCATCCAAGGATTTAAAGATCAAGAGGTGCTAGGCAGTCGGAAGGAGTTGCAACGACAGGATTTCTACTGGTTGGAAGTTGTTGTAGCTAAGTATAATCACTGTAATATTTATCACTGGTTGAGAATTATAGTGGATTCATTTCCAACTGGTTTGGAGAAAAGTGGATTAGTAGAGATTACCCTAGATCTGAGACCACTATAAACTGCCTGTGTGTTTTACTGTTTTAGCATCATACTTACCTGCTGCATACATACTTAACTGTTCCATTGTTTAGTTATCTGTATTCATCATCAGCTGACTTCCGCATACCTGTCTACAGACGACTCAAAGTCATCTGTACCTATCAGCTGAGAAAGTCACCCTTTTGTGGAAAAGGGTTTCAATAAGTCTATTCACCCCCCTAGACTTATTCCTGGACGACATGTGACCTACAAGTGGTATCAGAGAGGTTGGTCCAATTTTTCAGATCCAGATCCACATATCGAGGATATATATATATATATATATATATATATATATATATATATATATATATATTTAATCTCTCATTAAGAATGGAACATATGCAACACATGCATTCTAGATTACCTGTTTTTTAGTTGACGAGTATGATCTTTGGAAGATAAGGATGCAGGCACATTTATCTTCCATCCATGACGACATGTGGTGCATAATCGAAGATGGTCCTTTCATATTCGAAAAGGACAACACCCCTGAGGAGATAGCAGCCGGGAAGCCAGAGAAGATCCCCAAGAAGAGGACGGAGCTGACCACCAAAGAAAGAAAGCTGGCCAATCTTGACAACCAGACCAGAGACGTGTTGTATCAAACTCTTGACAAATCAACAATGGTCAAGATCAAGAATTGCAAGAATGACAAAGAAATTTGGGGTACTCTATTGTGATGTGCGAAGGAACTGAGCTAATAAAATAGAACAAGTTGTCAATCGCTACCCAAAGTTGACAACTTTAAGATGAAGAATGGAGAGTCTATCGACCAACCAGACACAAGATTCATAGAGATAATTAATGAAATTAATACTCTGGGAAAAGCATATGGCAACAGGGAGATGGCCCTGAAAGTTATAAGATCTCTCAACCCAGAATGGAACATTAAGGCAGTGGCCATGAGAGAATCCAAGGATCTTAACAAAATAAAGATCCAAGAGTTGTTCTCTAACCTAAAGGCTTATGAGTTTGAGCTTCCAAGTTCATCATCAATCGAGCCTGCAGAGAAGGGAATAGCGTTTGCAGCTGAGTCCCCCGCGAAGAGCTTATCTGAAGTCAAGCCTCCAAATCCCCTAGATTTTGAGGAAGAAATGGCGTTTATAATGCAGAGATTCAACCCAAAATACTACGGCCCCATGTTGGGTACAAGATCGGATATTGCGCCGTGTTGCGGAAGCATAAAAAAATGCAGAAATTAAATGACGCACGGATTTATAGAGGTTCGGCTAGAAACGAGCCTACGTCCTCTCTCAGTATCTTTTTCTATAGGTTCAAGATAAAAACCTCTGCACCTCTCTTCTATCGGTCGAGGGATAACCGTTTACAATCACGTCTTCTATTGGTCCATGATAAACCACTCGTACTTGTCTTTGTGTCGGTCCAACTTAAACCGTTTTCCTATTCGTAGGACTAGGAATCAACCTCTCTAGCTTTCTATCGGTACTAGATAAACCTCACGAAGATATCGACTACGATTCTAATAATGCCGGATCCTTGATCCTAATAACACCGAATCCAATCGTATCTTTTCTTTTACCACTCGTGTATGATTTTGTGTATAACACTCAATCACTCCGTGTAAGCTCAATATTACAAAAACAATAATATCAATATGAATATCAGATGATTATCTTATATGCTTGAAGTTGTTGTGCTTGAAACAATACCATAGAATGGTATTTATAGGTTCCATCATCAAACTAGTCGTTAGCTGCCAGAACCATCATTACGTTCGCTATCTCCTCCACATTACGTACGTAAGCTTGATTACGTACGTTAACCTTGACAGGTTACGTACGTAAGCTTCTTCACAAATCAGTTCAGGGAGTTTCGTCATTTTGGTTACGTATGTTAACATACCATCCATTACGTACGTTAAGGCTTATGTCATTGCTGACGTCATATGTCCGTTGCCGCTTTTCTGACTTTGATTCCTACAACGTTCACTTGGTTTGAACATGTTACGTACGTTAATAACACTCTGTTACGTACGTTATCATTGAAATATTATGTACGTTAATTAGACTTCGTTACGTACGTTAAGCTTGCACAGAACACCATTTTGAGTCTTCGTTTTCCTCGATTCTTGGCTTCGCCTCTTCGTTGTTTTGTTTTGCTTATCAACTTTAATCATCAAAACACTTTTAATTTATGTATGGAACAAAATGTTCCAACAATCTCTCCATTTTTGATGATTACAAAACAACCCTTTGTCAATGGGATTTACCTACAAAAATACAAATATATGTATATGTGTACAGACCAAACTTTTCGACTTTGTCCGTTTTGTTAGTTTCTTCTCCCATTTCTTTTTCGACTCCTTATTTTCTTTTCTCCTTTTTTTCCCCATTTTCAAATTTTTATTGTCTTTTCGACGTCTCCTCATTTTTCTTTTTTCTGTCATTTTCGACTTCTCCTTTTCATTTTTCGACTCCTTCGTTTCTCCCCCCTTTTTTGTATGCTTTCTTTTTCTTCGATTTTCTCCCCCTTTCAGGGTTAATTCCATTTTTTGACTTCTCTCCATCTCCCCCTTTTTGTTTTCATCAACAAATAGATAAAATACCAATTGAATTTAATGATACCAATTGTAAAATATGCAAGATACCAATTAATGATAAATAAATGCATAAAAGGGTAAAAACTCCCCCTGAAAATATTATCTCCCAAAAAAATATACTCCCCCTGAGTAAAATACAAAAATCAATTTTTGGGGATCCAACCTATAGTTGGTTTTTATCTCGAGACGTAAATGATATTTGAAATAATTGTTACTTTAGGAACCCAAATTTTCTTAATTTTAATCGTTCGTCTAGGGCTTTTACAATTTGAAATATGGTGCCCGATTTTTAAACACTCTTCGCAATGGGGTATTTTGAAATTAACGGATTCATTTTTTGAACGTGTTTCGAATCCTAACCCCTCTTTATTCAAAGTAAAGTTTTGAACACCAAGCATTTGTTCAAATTTCTCGTTTCCGCACGAGAATTTCTTTGTCAAAGATTTAAGCTCGGTTTGAATTTTAGCGAGATCATCCTTGAAAATATTTTCATTTTCAATACACTTTGAATGATCGATTTCAACAAATTTTCCCTTCTCGATAATTTTGGAATTTTCAATTTCCAAAGATTTAATTTTAGACTTAAGGGATTTGATTTCGGATAAAGCGTTTTGAAAATACATATGCAATAATTCAAATGCATCAAAAAGTTCATCACAGGAGGATGTACTTACTTGGCTTTCGACGTCGCTGTCGTCGAACGAACTTCGGGCCATGAGAGCGAGATTATTTTGATCGATGAATTCATCGATTTCGTCTTCATCGCTCCATGTTGCCACGAGGACCTCCTTTTTGGGTTTAGCATGGCAATGTTTAGCGAAGTGGCCTGGTTTTCCACATTGTCGACAAGAGTTGTCGAATTTCTTCGTTTGGCTCGAGATATCCTTCTTCCTCCGGTTTAATAAGGTTTGGAATTTATTAATATTCTTGGCATAATATGCCGCTTCTTCGTCGCTTTCTTCCACCGAGATTTCTTCTTTCTTTTTCGAAATCTTAGCCTTCATGGATAACGATCATTCTTTCGGCTTTGTCTTGACACTTCGTGATTTTAACACGATCTCATAATTAATTAGCGAACCAACGAGGGCGCTAAAATCGAGTGTATTGAGATCTTTGGATTCCATAATCGCGGTCACGGTGCCGTCCCATCGCTAGGTAGTGATCGTAAAATTTTCTTGACTTTTTCACTACTAGATAATGGTTTTCCGAACGAAGCAAGTCCATTAGTGATAACCGAGAATCGGTCGAGCATATTGGTGATGGACTCATCACCTTTCATCATAAATAACTCGTACTCATGGAGAAGCATATTTATTTTCGTTGTCCCTTCGTGTGTGATTTCGAGAATTTTCCATATTTCTTTCGCACTCTCACACGACGAAACACGATTGATTTCTTCCGGATTTAAGGCCCAAAATAGAAATTGAGTAGCCTTACAATTTAGGTGGTCATTCTTCCAATCCTCGTCATTATACTCTTCGAAACTCTTAAGAGATCCGTCAAATTTGATTGGAAATTTCGGGCCAAGGCAAATAATCTTCCAAATCTCTATATCGTAGGCACGAATAAAGATCGACATCTTTTTCTTCCATGTCAAATAATTTGAGCCATCAAAGAATGGTGGTCGGTTGAGAGCAAGGCCTTCGACAGGCACAAATTGAAACTCTATTGGATCTTTTTCTCCTCGGATGTTAAGCCGTGTATTGGAGAACCGCTCCGATACCAATTGTTGGGTACAAGATCGGATATTGCTCCGTGTTGCGGAAGCGTAAAATAATGCGGAAATTAAATGACGCACGGATTTATAGAGGTTCGACTATAAACGAGCCTACGTCCTCTCTCGGTATCTTTTTCTACATGTTCAAGATAAAAACCTATGCACCTCTGTTCTATCGATCGAGGGATAATTGTTTACAATCACGTCTTCTATTAGTCCGTGATAAACCACTCGTACTTGTCTTTGTGTCGGTCCAAGTTAAACCATTTTCCTTTTCGTAGGACAAGGAATCAACCTCTCTAACTTTCTATAGGTACTAGATGAACCTCACGAAGATAACGATTGCGATTCTAATAATGCCGGATCCTTGATCCTAATAACACCGAATCCAATCGTATCTTTTTTTTTACCACTCGTGTATGATTTGGTGTATAACAATCAATCACTCAATGTAAGCTCAATATTATAACAACAATAATATCAATATGAATATCAGATGATTATCTTGTATGCTTGAAGTTGATGTGCTTGAAACAATACCCTAGAATGGTATTTATAGGCTCCATCATCAAACTAGCCATTAGCTGCCAGAACCATCGTTACGTACGCTATCTCCTCCACATTATGTACGTAAGCTTGATTACGTACATTAACCTTGACAGGTTACGTACGTAAGCTTCTTCACAAATCAGTTCAGGGAGTTTCGTCATTTTGGTTACGTACGTAAACATACCATCCATTACGTACGTTAAGGCTTATGTCATTGCTGACGTCATATGTCCGTTGCCGCTTTTCTAACTTTGACTCCTACAACGTTCACTTGGCTTGAACATGTTACGTATGTTAATAACACTCTGTTACGTACGTTATCATTGAAATATTACGTACGTTAATCAGACTTCGTTACGTACGTTAAGCTTGCACAGAACACCATTTTGAGTCTTTGTTTTCTTCGATTCTTGGCTTCGCCTCTTCGTTGTTTTGTTTTTCTTATCAACTTTAATCATCAAAACACTTTTAATTTATGTATGGAACAAAATGTTCCAACACCCCGTGGCACACCCAACACTTGATCCAATGCACCCATAACCTTATGGACAAGATGGAGGTCCGTATATCCCACATCTACCGCGAGGGAAACTCAGTTGCGGATTTGTTGGCAAATGAAGGATGCTTGAAGCACAATTTTGAATTTTTTGAAGTCGATGGCATTAGGGGTTTCGTTTTAGGCCTAATCAATCTGGATAGCATGGGCACCCCCTACATTAGATCTAGATGATGTATTCCTTTGTAGTTTGTCTGATTAGTTCGATCGTCTGATCTAGTGGCCATGTAGATGGGATTGGCTCGACCGATGTTTCCTTTACAGTTATATAAAAAAATCTATTCCCCGTGAAAAAAAATAACTTCTGGAAGAATTACTGCAAATATAAGAAGAATTATAAAGAAAATTACAGGAGAAATGAAAAGGCTGGAAGCTGGAAGGTGGAGTGCTACAATTGCCACAAGACAGGACATATCCAAATTGACTGTCCTTATCTCAAGAAGGATGAAGGGAAGAAAGAAGTGAGCAGAAAAGAAGATGAGAAAAGCTTTCATTGGATAAGACCAAAAGAGAGTAGATTCCAGCAGTGGATTCTTCTCTGATGATGATGAGGAGTACAATTGCCTGATGGCCAACTTAGCTGATGAAGAGGTAACATCTAAACCCTCAATTTCAAATAATAACAGCTCAGACATGTCTCAGGATATGGACTTACATGAGTCTGTCAATCAGCTTCTCAAAGATTTTGATAAATTAAAATCTGCACAGTTGACTGTATCAGTCGAGAAGACCCAGTTGCAAGATGAGAATAGGCAGCTGAAAAATGACTTTGAAAAACTCAGCCTAGAGTTAATTAAAACCAAATCTGAACTTGAAAAACAGGCTGAAGACAAGATGAAAAACCAGGCCGGTAATACTACAGCTGAGATCAAAAGATCAACTGTTTTAAATAGTGAGAAATCAGCTGCACTTGCTCATGTTAAATCTGAGTTTGCTAAACTGACACAGCTAAGTAACACACAGGCTAAGGAGATAACTTCTCTCAAAGCTTCTATAACCTTGGATGAATTGTGTATGAATAAAAGGTCACTATATTCCAGATCAGGCCTTGGATATGACCCCAACACTCCCTCTAGTTCTAAAACTACTTTCATCAAGGGAGAAACACTTGTCCCGTCAGCTGAGCCAACTTACAAACCTGTATCTAAAACTAGGCAGCAGCCAAATCAAAAGTTTAGGCAACAGCCAAGTTATACAAGGCAGCCACCTAGACAAGAGACTAGGCAATGTCCAAGGCAAAAGCAGCAGCCTAGACAACATGCCCATTATTATCAAAGACTCCCCAAAAATAGATTTCAAAATGGGAGGGGCAAATGGAAACCTCAAGGTTATCCTAATTTTCAAAACGAACAGGTGTGGAGACCGCAAAGATTTTATAAATGTTCTCAGCCAAGATTTAGGAATGGCCCACACCACCAATATTATGAGGCATATCCAGTACACAATCCTAACCGAGGATATAGGCCCAGACCATACACACCTTTTAGGGGCAATCACCATAATTTCCATAATCAAAGGAGAAATCAATTCTCCACGAAACCAACTAACCCCCAAGGACCCACACAGATTTGGGTACCTAAATCTCTGCTTGTTTGCTTGCAGAAAAGGTGGAAGGACTACTACCACATCTTCACAAATTCAAATATAAGAGGTGAAGAATGGTTTGTAGATTCTGTATGCTCAAGGCACATGACCGGGAACAAGAATGTGCTATCAAATTATACTAAGAAAAGAGGCCCAGATGTAACCTTTGGAGATAGATCTAGAGGTCAAACAAAAGGTTTTGGAGAGCTGCACAGAGGAAACATAACAATATCCAAAGTCCATTATGTCAAAGGGCTCAAGTACAATCTGTTGAGCATAAGCCAGTTCTGTGATGAGAAGAATCTAGTAGTCTTCACAATTTGGAAATGCATGGTGATAGATATCCTATATGGAGAAGTGAAGGTACAAGGATTCAGAAGAAGAGATGTCTATATGATAGATTGGAACACATGAACTCCTAACACCTGTTTTCTATCCAAGACAATAGCTGAGAATGGATAGCTGTGGCACAAAAGACTATGTTATCTGAACTTCAAAGCTATCAACAAGATCAGTTCTCAAAAACTGGTCAGAGGACTTCCAGAAGAAGTATTCAGAAAGGAAGCTCTCTGTGATGCATGTCAGAAAGGGAAACAAACAAGAGCATCATTCAAACCAGTTCAACCTACCACTCTCACCACAAGGATTCTGGATCTACTTCATATGTATCTATTTGGCCCCATCAAGCCAAGGACGTTGAGTGGAATAAATCATGCTCTAGTAGTAGTAGATAATTACTCAAGATATACATGGATTGTTTTTCTCTATAAAAAGAGTGAAACTTTGACAAAACTACCTGAGCTGCTAAGGAAGATCCAGAATGAGAAATCCCTCTCAATCATAAAGATCAGATCAGATCGAGGAGGAGAATTTCTTGACAAATCAATCACTGAATACAGTGATCAAAATGGGATCCAGCACAAGCTCTCTGCAGCCAAGACTCCACAGCAGAATGGTGTTGCTGAAACAAGAAACAGAACCCTGAAAGAAGCTGCCAGGTCCATGATTGCAGAAGCTGACCTGCCAAAGAGGTTATGGGCTGAAGCTGTCAACACAGCATGCCACACTTAGAAGAGGAGTATGATTGTAAAGAGACATGGCAAAACTCCCTATGAGGTTTGGAATGGCAGAACACCAACTGTTGCATATTTTTATATTTTTGGTTGTAAGTGTTTCATCCACAACAATGGTAAAACCCAACTAAATGCCTTTGATGCTAAAATTGATGATGGTCTCTTTATGGGATACTCTCAAAGAAGCAAGACATATAGAGTATTTAACAAAAGAACCTTAGTTGTGGGAGAAACACCTGATTTTGTATTTGATGAGTCTACTATTGAGTACAGGAAACAGGTGGAATCAATTGAGAATAAGCTCAAAACCGCCACCCTGGAAGAAGTCATAATTCATGATATAGGAATGATGGACTCACCTGCAGATCAATATGAAGACCCAACTGCAGATCAGATATGACCTCAAAACCTACCTGATCCAGTTGCTGTTGATAAAGACCCATCTGTAGCTGATAAAGACCCATCTGTAGATCAGACAAGATCCCCACCTGCAGATGACAAGACCGTAGCTAATCCAGTTGCAGACCAAAGAGATCAGAACCAAGCTAAAGTAGAGAGAGAAGAAGTACACCAAAGCAACTCTACAAGGGGAGAAAACCCTGAAGAAGAAGAAGAAGAAGAAATCCCCAAATGGCTTAGAGATCACCCCATTCAACAGATCATTGGAAACCTAACTGATGGAATCAAAAACAGTACCAGCAGGAATGGCAATGTTCTCTTGTTTCATGTCTCAAATGGAACCCAAGACAATAGAGAAAGCATTGGAGGATTACTCCTGGATCAATGCAATGCAAGAAGAGCTCAATCAGATGGAGAGAAACAATGTCTGGGAACTAACAGACAGACCAGATCACAAGAAGGTTGTAGGTACCAAATGGGTGTACAAGAACAAGTGTGATGAAGATGGAGCTGTTGTTAGGAATAAAGCCATATTAGTCGCCAAAGGATATGCTCAATATGAAGGAATAGATTTTGATGAAACTTATGCACCTGTTGCAAGACTGGAAGCCATCAGACTATTCCTTCATATGTTCAAGGATTTCGAAGTCTACCAAATGGATGTGAAAAGTGCTTTCTAAATGGAATTCTAGAAGAAGAAGTCTATGTGGAGTAACCCCCTGGATTTGTCAAATGAGACAAAGTCCACAAGCTTTTGAAAGCTCTATATGGACTCAAGCAGGCACCAAGAGCATGGTATGAAACACTCTCTGTGTTTCTAGAGAAAAATGGATTCAGCAAAGGCAAAGTGGACAAGACTCTACTCAGAATAGAGCATGAATACCACATATTATTATTACAAATATATGTGGATGACATCATATTTGGCTCAACCAACCCAGAGCTATGTGAGAAATTCTCAAATCTCATGCAAGGAGAATTTGAGATGAGCATGATGGAAAAGCTTAATTTCTTTCTAGGATTACAAGTCAAGCAGATGAATAATGGAATTTTCATCAATCAAGCCAAATACACAAGAGACTTAATCAAGAGATTTGGAATGGAATCAGCCAAACCAGCAAGAATACCTATGAGCACAAGCACACACCTAGATGCAGATGAAGGAGGCATATCAGTGGATCCAACCCACTACAGAGGACTCATTGGATCACTCCTTTATCTGACTGCAAGCAGACCAGACATATCTTATGCCGTGGGAGTATGTGCTAGATTTCAATCCAAGCCAAAGCAGTCTCGCCAGGATGCAGCTAAAAGGATTATCAAATACCATAAGTCCACAGTCAATGTTGGGCTATGGTATCCCAAAGATGACAACTTCGAGCTATCAGGATACTCAGATGCAGACATCGCAGGATGTAAAATTAATAGGAAAATCACCAGTGAAACTTGCCAATTCCTATGAACCAGACCGATATCCTGGTTTTATCAAGAAACAGGTATCTAACTCAATCAACAACAGAGTCAGAATACCTAGTTGCAGGTAGCTGTTGTGCCCAGATTCTATGGATCAGATAACAGCTAAGGGACTACAACATCATTGCAAATGAAGTCCCAATATGGTGTGATAACAACAGTGCAATTGCTATAACCAACAATCCAGTATTGCACTCAAGGACGAAGCACATTGATGTCAAACATCATTTCATCAGAGACCATGTGCTTAACAAAAGAATTAGAGTGGAAAGAGTCAGCACAAAATACCAAATCGCTGACATATTCACCAAACCTTTGCCAGAAGAAAGGTTTTTGGAGCTTAGCAGGGAACTAGGATTACTAGATTGGGAATATAGTATAGATGAGAAAGCTGCCTGAAGCAGATCAGACGAGAAGGCGAAGGACAGACAAAAGAACCTAGCTGATCGAAACCACAGGCGATACAACTCACCTGATGCAGAGCAATCAACGAGTCAAACAGTCAACCAGCTAAGTTTTCTATCCTTGACCGACTCTTGAATATTATACTATTATTTATTTACACGTGGCAACTACACATTCACACGGCCTCCACTATGTCCAATTAAAAACTCAACCGTCATATTTTTAAAACTGGACCGACACTAATTTAAATTAATATTAAATTCAAAATGTCTTTTCATTTCTTTATTTAAGGCGGCAGACATCATTTCACAACTTTACCGTCTCCAAGCTTTCGAAAACCCTAATTTTTCAAGAAGCAGAAAATCCCTTGAATACCCTATACACTCAGCGAAAAACTTAATATTTTGCAGAAATGGAGGCCACCCAATATTTTGAAGGCGTCAATTTCAAGCTTGTCAAGGACTAGATCATTTTTAGTCTAGTAGTCGATTTTGAAGGATTGCTTGAGGCAAATCTGCAGAACGATATGCACTACCTCATCAGGATGATGAAGAAAAACGGGATTTACCCCTATCTGGATATCAAACCCAAATTCTTATACAAGGAAGCGGTTAACTATTTCTTCAAAGAAGCTGAGGTCACCGAAGACAGAATCGCAAGTTCGATTTTCGGGGAAGAGGTGAAGATTACTCCCTAAACTGTTGCGGACGCGTTCAAGATGAAAGCTCGAGGCATTGTAGTGGAAGCCCTCAAACAGATCTCAGTGGAAACATGGTATGGTATTAAGCTACTTGAGCAGCCGACAAAAGCTAAACTTACGACGGAGAGAGGAGATTTGAAAATGGAGTAAAGATACGTCCTGGACATTACGAATAAAATCGTAATGGGGATTGCAGGCAGCTACGACCAGCTGTTATCCACTAAATATATGGTGCTGGGAGCACTTATCCAAAGTAAGAGGATTAACTGGCCTGGTTACATTTACAGGCAGATAGTCTGAGAAGTCAACAAGGTCAATTGGATTCAAGAGGAAAAGAAATTTAAGACAAAGCTGGCCTACGGAACCCAGATAAGTTGGATCTTGGAGTTCCACGGTAAAGCGAAGGGATCTGCCGACCCCTTCCATGCGAACAAAAGGCTTGGTTAATTGGACCAAGAAACGCTGAAGAAGTTGGGTGTAGAAAGGAAAGCCGCCCAGTTGTTGAAAGAGATGACCAGTGGACCCCCTCCTTACAGAGCGCTCTCAAGCTCAGAGGAAGTCCGCTCTGATGCTCCGTATCAGCCAGCCCAAGACCTACCTGCATAAGACACCACATCTACTTGACCTGCAGAGCATGAATCATCTGCAAATCATTCGGACTCCAACAACACACCGATAGCTCTGATATTAAAAAGGAAAGCAACTACAGAGGAGGTAGTGCACGTATCATCATCATCATCTGAGCCTTCTCCCAAGAGGCCTAGATGCCTGGACTTTGAAGAGGCAGAGCAGACACCTTACTCACCTGCACCTGCCCCTATCCCAGATGAAGAGGAACAACCTGCTCATCCATGTCTGAAGGATGAAATCGTTCCTCTGCTGACTCTTCCCAGCATGACAGAAAAGGAAGAAGCAGACTTAACCATCAACATTACTGAAGCTGATTACACATACAATCTGCTGGAAAACAATCCCCTGGAGCTATCCGTTGATCAATTACATATGGTAAAACACCATTCACTCAAAGTTTCTTTTGTAAATGTTTTTGAAGAATGGAAGACTTTAAAAATTTTTCCATTCACTCAATTACAATACTTTGTTGAGATGAAAACCAACATGGACCAGTTCATCCTTAGTGTAATGGAAGGTGTTTTGTCTGGGATTGTAGATGAGGATGAAGAAGAAGGTGAAAAGGTTATGGAAATAAGAATTGAAGAAATTGTGGAGGAATAGAAGGTAGAAGGAGAAGAAGAAAAAATATTAGTCGAAAAAGAATTTGAGGAAGATGAAGTGGAAAAAACAGAGGAGTTGGAAGAAGATGAACAAGGAGAAGAAGTTGAAGAGGAAGAAAAAGAAAAGGAAGATGAGAAGGAAGAAGAAAAAGACAAAGAAGATGAGAAGGAAGATGAGAAGGAACCTGAGAAAGAAAAAGATGATCATGATGATGAAGGAAAAGGAGAAAAGAAGGAGAATGCCGTGGATGGAGATGATGCTGGAGATGCAGATGAGACCGGGGCACCTGATCAAGCCCCTAGCTCAGATCATTCGGAAAATAAGGATGACAGATCGGGGACCCCTGATCAAACCCCATCTGATCAGCCTCCTGCAGATAGGAGTCTGCAGACAGACAGGTCGATTGCCAAGCGACCTGCAGGCGCTAAAATCTTAGGAGACCATTCCCCACAGGCAACACCTATCTCATTTGAGATAGCTGAACTGGTCAAACAATTAGTCAAAGAGACTGTTGGCCATCTCGTATCAACAGAGATCAAACCTGACCTCAAAATCATCAATGATAAAATAGACACTCTACTACAGAGGAATGTTCCTCCTCCTCCTACAAATTCCAGAATGCCTCTTGGCATGTCTGATTGGATGTCCCGAGTTGATCAGCAGTTAGCCATATTGGTTGATGCTGGCAAAAAGGGGGAAGAGAAAGGAAAGGAAGCAAGAGGAGGTCAGGGGGAAGAAGATGCGGCTGAGGTAGTCATAAGGGAGCTGAGGACCAAGCAGAGAAGTGACCTACCTCTCATTGAAGCTGGGACTTCTAACCTGAAGAGAAAAGCATTGGCTGCTCCTGCTCCAGGCTGGGGGATGAGCCAAGATTTTAATAGGAAGGCAAAGAGCTTTGGCATGTTGAAGAATTCTTACCTGCTGAAGCTGGGCCAATGTGGGGAGATGCAAGGAAGCAGTTCATTGACAAGTATTATCTCTGGGAGTTACTCCAGGATAAAGACTGCTCCCCACAGCAGACGTTTATCAACTTCATGGAAGAAACATGGCCAACTCTCTGGTCTATTCTAATAAAACATGCAGAAGAATGGCATGCCTACCCCATGATTCCCCCATTCAGAGCTGAAGAACCTCCTACTCGGATGGACGATGAGCTGGATGAGCTAGCTCTGCAGAGTGAGATCAGGAAATTCTGTGTGAAAAACAACTTATCATCTGCAGATGAGCAAGAGTTTGCATGGTAATCAAAAGGAAGTATGGACTAGCTCCTGTCTGTCATAGACCCATTGGAGCAAAGTTGCTCAGACCTCCTAAGCAAACTGTCCGGAGAGGAAGAGGCAGAGGCAGATAGGACATTTTATTGTACTTGTATTTTTTTGTAACTTTTGTTTTGTGATTGTAATTTTCTATACTTGTTTGATCATTCAGGCTATGTACTTGTAATCAACTCAGAAAATTATATAACAGTCATTTGAATGACAACCACCGGTTGTCTCAAAACAAGACTGAATTTTGATTTGTGTCTTGCACTTAATCATGTGCATACCTGTTCTACATTTGAATATCTTGCTTAAAGTTTTGCCATCATCAAAATAGGGGGAATTTGTTAAGAATACTTATTAGATTTTGATGATGTCATCCCTGTATTTGATTATTCAAATGTATGTTTTTAAGTACTTGGCAAAATGTAAAGAAGAACCAAATGAGTATCTTTTATAGGCCAAATTAAGTATAGTTGAATACTTGGCAAAATGTAAAGAAGAACCAAATGAGTATCTTCTATAGGCCAAATTAAGTATAGTTGAATACTTGGCAACATGTAAAGAAGAACCAAATGAGTATCTTCTCTAGGCCAAATTGAGTATAGTTGAATACTTGGCAAAATGTAAAGAAGAACCAAATGAGTATCTTCTATAGGCCATGTAAGTTAGGCTTAAAAATAGGGTAACTATAAATCTCAGATAATATCATATCAGAGAAGTCCTGGTCAACTCAACTGATCAGAGAAGGTTGAATAGAGACGACTTATCATCAGACAATGTTCTGAAGAAAGAGATTTATCAGAGAAGTTCTGGTCAAAATATTTATCATAGAAGTTTGACCAGACTGCAGTCAAGTGATCAGACGGAGTCAAGACATCTGAAGTTTGACCATCAGATCAGATAAGTTCATCAGGTCAGAAGACATCAGATCAGAGAAGATCAGTCAGGACAAAGAACTTCATCTCATAGAAGTTACATCAGAAAAGTCCGACATTAGAGAAGGTTGACTGTACGTAGACAGATTGACCAAAGAGATCAGATAAGTTCTATCAAAGTAATCAGCCAAGTAAACCAGTCCACGTCAGCATGCATTGAAAAGTTAATAATCACGGAAAGTCACATGCGGGCGATAAGGGACAGACTTGAGATATTCCCGGAAAGCAAATGAATTAAATATTCATCCAGACCCACCAGTGAAGACTTTAATCATATTATAATCTAAAGTTTTGGCGCCTCAACGTGAAAGTCTTCACAACGATCGGAAGTGGATTAAAATAAGGGATCCAGCCTTGCAACGTTCGGAAAGAAAAACAAAGAAGTTTATTTCTCCAACGGATGGATTTGTTACAGGAAGTGCAATGGCTATGAAGGAAGCTCAGGGATCTACATCTATAAATACCTGAAGATTTGAATTGAGCAATACGATGCGAACAACACTCTCAAGCAATTAAAGCAATCAAAGCAATCAAGCGAACAAATAGCATCGTGAAGAGCAAGAGTTCAAAAGTTCTTACTTGAAGAAGCTCTTAGTTGGAGAAGACAACCACTCGTGTTTTAAAACTTGAGTTCGGGGTACTTAACTGGTTGAAGTGTGCATGACTGATAGGCATCCAAGTATTTAAAGATCAAGAGATGCTAGGCAGCCGGAAGGAGTTGCAACAACAGGATTTCCACTGGTTGGAAGTTGTTGTAGATAAGTAGAATCACTGTAATATTTATCACTGGTTGAGAATTATAGTGGATTCATATCCAACTGGTTTGGAGAAAAGTGGATTAGTAGAGGATTACCCCACCTCTGAGACCACTATAAACTGCCTGCGTGTTTTACTGTTTTAGCATCATACTTACCTGCTGCATACATACTTAACTGTTCCATTGTTTAGTTATCTGTATTTGTCATCAGCTGACTTCCGTATACCTGTCTACAGACGACTCCAAGTCATCTGTACCTATCAGCTGAAAAACTCACCCTTTGTGGAAAAGAGTTTCAATAAGTCTATTCAGACCCCCCCTCTAGACTTAATCATGGACGACTTGTGACCTACAAAAGGAACGGATCACCCACCATGAAGACTGGATACTTGCATTTGATAAATCCCCGGAAGGAAGAAGTATTTATCGGGATCGAGGCAGTGACTCACTAGTCAATTGGTGGTAAAGGACCGTAAATGATCCTGACAGAAGACCTTGGAGACATTCTCAGACAAGAGTTAGATTGTCTGTCTTTTTTGCTGTATTGTTTCTTCTAAGTAACTTACAAATACAGTATGTATTATTTGTTTTGCATGTCTTTCAAGACTTGTAACTTTTCCCTGATTATCAATAAAATTTATCTCTCTTGAAAGATTACAGCTCGTAATCCAAGCTAACTGTTTTACTGTCTTTTTACAAAGCTTTTGCACTATTTGAACGAGTATAAACTTGTTAAGTCTTAAAAGCTGTAAGAACTTGTCTGCGAAGAGTTCATAAGTTAATTTGTATTCAACCTACACCACACTGTAAGATTGTGCCTACGCGCCAATCATAAGTTCAGTTGTAATACACAGTCTTGTAGGATTTTTCATTCCTGTTAACTTGCCTGCGAGAAGTTCATATTTCTATACTATATATTGGAGATCAGATCAATCGGATAGAAGACTCGAAGATAACCTCTCTGGATCCAAATGAAGATATCTAGAAAGAGAGTTTTGGTATTATCAAAAAGGGGGAAATTGTTGGGATAAACATCCCTACTTTGATCATTGGCAACATACAGCAAGTAGTCTCGAAGAAAGAATACTATCAAGTATGGAAGCAATTTGAACTCGTCATACAACCCCAACATACAACAAAGAGTTCTTCAGCAGTCCATCCTACAGAGCCTTCTTCATACAGCAAAGAAACGTAATATGTCGGATACAGCATACAGGTTGAAGGTGTTTTTATAGAAAAAGTAAAACACATCCATCAGGACTGAATATAAAGAGGCTTTAAACTATTGTGACATAAACATTGTTTATTCATAAAGTATTCACGGTTAAAGCAATATTTATTTCTGATAGGATAGCATTTGCAGCTGGAGAGAGACAAGTCTGAACGCTCTGAATAGCATTTAATGCAAAGACATAAAGGTTGTCTGAAGCATTAAATGTGATCTGCTTTAATTCAAACATTCAGCAGTCACCATTCAAGAGATAGACGTCAGCATCTCACCAACCAACAACTATTTCATTTATAATGTATACATTTCCAAGGTTATAAATACCCCCAAGCCAGACGACTCACATACACAAGATATTCATTATCGCGAAAGCTCTGACAGATTACTCTGATATTCTAGTGATTACAAAGAAGTATATTTCTTGAGCATACAGCAATATCCAAGAGAATAAATATACAAGTCCTCAACGCAAACAGCACAGCATACATCGATTGTTCATCCGTGATAAAGCTGCTGTTAGAGAAGTGTTCTACCCTTACCGTTGAGATTATTATTAGCCCTGTGTGGACTAAGGATCCTTGCGTATTCCGACCTGTGTGGGAAGAATATCCTTGAAGAGGAAGCTTCGATCTGTGTGAGAAGAAGCGAGTCAAAAAAGAGCTCAAGCCAAACTGTGTATACAGCCCAAACCTATAATCCCTGTATCAATCTGTGTGAACGAGACAGAGACAGGTTTATTTAAAGTCACATAGTTGTGTACGTAGTAATTTTAATAAACTCGTTACTCCTGTGTGGAGGATCAGTGCACGTATAGGGGTTTACCTCGAACCACTTTAAACTGTGTGTTACTTACTTTCAGTATTTACTGTTTTTAATTTTACTGTGATTTGATAGTATACATTGTAAAACCCTGTACGCACCAAGCAAACAGGAAAACACCCAGTTGTTGTATTTACAGCAACTCACTTAGTCTTCCGCTACGCATTCGAAAATCGTACAGCTTATTGTACTCTAACCTTCTGAGTTGTTTACTGTATACTTAGTGGCCAACATAGACAAAGTGAAAAACCTTAATCCAAAAATTCAGAAGTCGTCCATCAAAGAAGTCAATATCTCACCTACTAGAAACGACCATATTGGTGAATGGCTATATCTCTGTCTCTATAAAAAGACAAGGAGGATAATTGGAGAATCACGAAGTATTCCCCCGAATAATGAACTGAAAAGCTAAAAACCTCCGCAAATTATAAAAGCTCCTAGGTCCTTAAAAAGAGCAACATTCTTGTAGGTCACAAGTCGTCCATGAATAAGTCTAGAGGGGGGGTAAATAGACTTATTGAAACTCTTAAACTATGTTTGTTAAAGAGCGAGTTTCTTCAGCTGATAGATAAACAAATGACCTGGAGTCGTTTGTTCTTAATACGTGCGGAAGACAGCTGATGACGAATACAAAACAACTAATGAAACACTTAACAATGAATGCAGCAGTTAAAGTATGATGCTATAAAGCGATGAAATGCGAGCAATTATAGTGGTCTCAGAGGTGGGGTAATCCTCTACTAATCCACTTTTCTCCAAACCAGTTGGAGATGAATTCACTATAATTTTCAACCAGTGATAAATATTACAGTGATTCAACCAAACTACAACAGCTTCCAACCAGTGGAAATCCGTGCCGTTGTAACACACTTGACTGCCTTGCACCTCTTGATCCTCGATCCTTGGATTCCTTTACAGTCTCAAACTTCAACCAGTGAAGTACCCCGAACTCAGGATTTAAGACACGAGTTTTTGTCTTCTCCAACTAAGAGCTTCTTCAAGTATGAACTTTTGAGAACCGCTCTTTTCACGATGCTGTATTTCGCTTTTAGATTGCTTTGATCGCTTGAACGTATGTTCGCACCGTTTGTAATTTTTGTGTGTAGGTATTTGCTCAGCTTCAAATCTTCGGATATATATAGATCACGATCTCTGAGCTTTTCCTTCATAGCCGTTGCAAATCTTTTCAACAAATCAGTCCGTTGGAGAGGTAGACTTTATTGTTTTCTTTCTGAACGTTGCAAGGCTGGATTCCCATAATTTAATCCATCTTTCGACCGTTGTGAAGACTTTGCATGTGAGGCGCCGAATCTTTTGAATATAATACGATTAAAGTCTTCAAGGTGGGTCTGGATGAATTATTTAATTCATATCCTCTGCGGGAATCTCTCCAATTTATCTCTTCACGTTGCATGTGACTTTCCGTAATACTTGACTTTTCAACGCATGCTGACGTGGACTTGGAGTACTTGGTTGATCTCGAGTAGGCTGATGTACAGATAACTTCTCTGCAGTCTGGACCTCTCTGATGGTGACTGTTTGGGACTACTTTGATCGGATGACTGTCCGAGATTACTTGATCTGCACCGTCAAACATCTCTGATGATTTTTGTTGACCAGATCTTCTCTGATATGACTCGGCTGTACCTCTCTCATGAACTTAGCTGTTCTTTTAGTACTTAGCCGATTTTTAGCCTAACTTATTTTTGGCCTATTGAAAGATACTCATTTGGTTCTTCTTTACATTTTGCCAAGTTTTACACTTAATATTATTTGACCTATGGAAGATACTCATTTGGTTCTTTCTTACATTTTTGCCAAGTAATAACTATTTGAATTTATATTAATGACATCATCAAAATCTAACAAGTATTCCTAACAAATTTCCCCTATTTTGATGATGGCAAAACTTTAAGGAAATATTCAAATAAAGAAGTCTACACTTGAGTGCAAGACACAAACTAAAATCAGTCTAATTTTTGAGACAACTGGAAATTGTCATTCAAAAGACTGTTATAAAATTTTCTGACTTGATTATGTTTGAAATTTACAAGATAATTTTACAAGTACAGAAATAAATAAAATCATTACAAGTACAAAATAAATGAAAGTCATCTGCCTCTGCCTCTGCCTCTTCGAATAGGCTGTTTGGCAGGCCTGAAAGGTTTAGCTCCGATTGGTCTTGTCTTGACTGGGGCAAGACCATACTTCCTCTTTACAACTAGAGATGCAAAATCTTGCTCTTCTTGTGATGAGAACTTATTTTCAAGACACAGCTTCTTGATTTTTCTCTGGAGTGCAAGTTCATCCAAAGCATTACCTTTCTCCAAAGTAGGAGGTTCTTTGGCACTGAACGGAGGGATCATGGGAAATGCATTTCGGGCCTCAGCATGTTTTAGAAGAATAGTCCAGAGTTGTGGGTGAGCTTCTTCCATGAAGTTGATGAAGATCTGATGTGGGGAGCAATTATCATCCTGGAGTATTTCCCAGATGTAGTAGTCTCTGATGAATTTTTTCCTTGCAGATCCCCACATGGGTAGAGCTTCGTAAGGTACAAAATCTTCAACGTACCACAACTCCTTGCCTTCCCATTCTAGAGTAGGCTCGAATCCTCCTCTTGTCCTCCTCTTCTTGCCTGCAGGCTGATCAGCCTATTCTTCTGGTTCTGCTTCTCCCTTCCTTTTAGCTGCGGATGTCCCAGCAGTGATCAACTGGACATCCTGCCTCTTCTTCGTTCTAAGCTCCTCCCTTATTTCTCCTTGAATGCTGCCTTCCCCCTGTATCCTATCTTCCCCCTTTTTGCCAGCATCAACCAAATTGGTCAGCTGCTGCTCCATTCTGTGCATCCAGTCAGACATGCCAAATGGCATTCTGTTGTTTGTAGGGGGAGGAGGTTGAGGGACTTCCCGCTGCAGCAAGGTATCGATCTTCGCATTTATGGATTGGAGATCAAGGGTGACCTGAGATGCAAGCAACTCTCCAATAGTGTCCTTTACTATTTGCCTTATCAGCTCGGTCATCGCAGGTGAGATCTGCGATGGTGGAGAGTGCTCGCCTGAGCCTTCTGCGAATGATCCACTAGACTGTAGGCTCCTATCTGCAGCTGGCACTCCAGATGGGGTCTTTTCAGGTGTCCCTGATCTGGAGTCCTCAGCCAACTCTGCGTCCAGGCTGGTATACCAGGCAGGCGCCCCAGCTTTGTCTGCAGCCTCTACTTCTGGCTCTTTCTCCGGCTCCTTTTCTTTCTCTTCTTCTTTCTTTTCTAATTCCTTCTCTTGTTCTTCCTATTTTTCTTCTTCATCAACATTCTCTTTTTCTTTTTCAGCCAGTTGATCTCCTCCTTCATCCTTATCATCATCATCATCATCATCATCATCATCATCACAATCATCATCATCCTTTTTCTCATCTTTTTTATATTCTCCATCATTCTCATCATCTTTTCCATCATTCTCATCATCCTCCTTTCCTTCATCATCATTCTGATCTACCTCTTCCCCTTCTTCTTCTTCATCTACTAATTCCTCTGTCTTTTCAACTTCTTCTGTTTGTTTTTCAACTAAAATATTTTCTCCTCCTTCTCTTTCTTCTTGATCTTCTTCTTCGTCATCTATAACAATGACCTCTTCTTCTTCTCTCTTCACTTCTTCAATCCTTATTTCTTTTTCTTCTTCCTCCTCATCATATTTCCCAAATGATCCATCAAAAATACTGTACATTATTGAATGGATGAATTGGTCCATGTTGGTTTTGAAATGAGACATGAACCAATTCTCCTGGAGGATCAAAACTATGTCTGATACTTTGCAAAAGTGTATCAGTACATCCTCTGTGGCTTGGGGATATTCCCAACCACTGGTTTCAATATAGGTTTGAAGTTTAGCAAATGACAGTGATTTGAAAAATTTCCACTCTTCAAAAATATTAACAAAAGAGTGTTTTAGAGCTTGAGGTTTGACTAACTGTAATTGCTCTATGGACAGGTTGAAAAGATTGTTGTCCAGCAGGTTAAAGGTGTAGTTTGCTTCAGGGATTGAGATAATTAAACATGCTTCTTCCTCCTCTGAAATGAATGCTGGAGTGAGGACAGGGACGATCTGAGTTTCCAGCCTGCCCGGAGCAGGCTGGTCTTCCAGGTGGGTAGGCGACCTGGCTGCAGGACTGGTATAATGATCTAGCTGCTCCTCCTGGCTGAACTGCAGTCGCCTAGGCCTCTTGGGAGAGGGTTCCGGTGAGGAGTGTATGAATGATGGCTCACCAGGGGCTGGTCCCCTCCTCTTGAACCGGACAGCAATCGGTGTGTCGTCTGACTCCGAGTCTGACTTGGCTACAGGAGGATTGTCGTCTGCAGGCTTGTCCGACTCGCCTGATGAATGATATTTGGGGTAGGTCCTTGAGTCAGACAGCTCTTTTAACATTTGAGCTGCTCTTCTGTTGTTTCCGAGCTTCCTCAACGTCTCTTGGTCCAGATGACCAAATCTCTTGTCGATGTGGAAGGGGTCAGTACTTCCCTTCGCCACACCCATTTTCTCAAGGATCCAACTCAGCTGCGTTCCAAACGCCTGCTTGGATCTGAATTTCTTATCATCAGCAAGCCATTCAGCTTTGTTGACTTCCCGAACAAATTTCCTGAAAATGTAGTCAGCCCAATCAATTGCTTCGTCTTGAATCAGTGCTCCCAGCACCATGAACTTTGCCGATTGACAGTTGGTCGTAACTGCCGGCCATACCCATAATAATTTTGTTGGTAATATCCAACACGTACCGATAAACCTTTTTGATTTCGCTCCTTTTGGCGGTGAGCTTCAGCTTCGCAGGCTGATTGTCCACCTTAATCTTTATCCAGGTGTCGGCTACTGTCTGTTTGAGGGCTTCGACGGCTATGCCGCGGTGTTTCATACCAAAAACTTTTCGAATCAATTCCGGCGAGATGTCGACTTGTACTCCGCCGACCGTGCTCCTAATTCCTTCCTGAATCACATGGGCTTCGCGGTAGAACGCGATGACGTCTTCCTTGAACAGGTGATTAGGACTGATATCCAGAAATGGGTAGATCCCATTTAGCTTCATCGAACGGATTAGGTCAAGCACGTCGTAGTTTTCCAGATTTGCTTCCAAAAGACCTTCGAAATCAACGACCAGAGAAAAGATGATCTGGTCTTTGACCGCCTTCATGTTAACGCCTTCAAAATAGGATTCCATTTCTGCAAATAAGAGATTTTCAGTGTATTTGGACTTCAAAGGATTTTTGCTCTGAAAATTTAGGGTTTGAAAGACTGGTAAGCATAAAGGTAAAGTGAAGGGTTTCCGTCCTTATAAGGAAGATGAAAAGACATTGGGATTAAATTATTATTTATTTTGAATCGGTGGTTCGCCTTTTGAGATTCTTTTTAAATTTCAAATTCTAATCGGTGGTCCAGGTTTTGATTTTAAAATTGGACGGTTGGATTTTAACTGGTCACCGTGGAGGTCGATTTATCAAGTGATTGACATGTGTATTTAAATGCCACTTGTGAACCAAAAATTAATATAATATTATTATACATATAGCAGATAATAATAAAATATTCAGAAGTCGGTTAAGTTTAGAAAACTTAGCTGGTTGACTATTGACTGTTGACTGCTCTGCATCAGGTGAGTTGACTCCTTGGACTTCTCGCCTGAGATATGATCAGCTAGGTTTCCTCATCTGTCCTTCGTCTTCAGGTAGGTTCTGATCCTCTGATCAGCTAAGTCCGTCCTTCCTCTGATCTGCTTCAGCTAGATTTTTCTTCTGTACTAGATTCCCAATCTAGTAGACCAAGTTCTCTGCTCAGCTCCAAGAATCTTTCTTCTGGCAAAGGTTTGGTAAAGATGTCAGCTATTTGGTAGTTTGTGCTGACTTTTTCAACTCTGATTCTCTTGTTAAGCACGTGGTCTCTGATGAAGTGGTGCTTAACATCAATGTGCTTGGTCCTCGAATGCAAAACTGGATTGTTGGTTATTGCAATAACACTATTGTTATCACACCAGATAGGGACTTCATTGGCAATGATATTATAATCCCTCAGCTGTTGTCTGATCCATAAGATCTGGGCACAACAACTACCTGCAGCTAGGTATTCTGACTCTGTGGTGGAGATAGAGTTAGAAACTTGCTTCTTGCTAAACCAGGATATCAGTCTGGTTCCTAGGAATTGGCACGTTCCACTAGTGCTTTTCCTATTAATTTTGCATCCTGCGAAATCTGCATCTGAATATCCTGACAGCTCGAAGTTATCGTCCTTGGGATACCATAGTCCAACATTGACTGTAGACTTAAGGTATTTAATTATTCTCTTGGCTGCATCTTGGTGCGACTGCTTTGGCTTGGATTGGAATCGAGCGCATACTCCTACGGCATAAGATATGTCTGGCCTGCTTGCAGTGAGGTATAGCAATGATCCAATGAGTCCTCTGTAGTGGGTTGAATCCACTGATATGCCTGCCTCGTCTGCATCTAGGTGGGTACTTGTGCTCATAGGGATTCTTGCTGGCTTGGCTGATTCCATTCCAAATCTCTTGATTAGATCTCTGGTATACTTAGCTTGGTTGATGAAAATTCCGTTTTCCATCTGCTTAACTTGTAATCCGAGAAAGAAGTTAAGCTTTCCCATCATACTCATCTCAAATTCTCCTTGCATGAGGTTTGAGAATTTCTCACACAGCTCTGGGTTGGTTGAGCCAAATATGATGTCATCTACATATATCTGGACTATCAATATGTGGCCTTCGTGCTCCACGCTGAATAGGGTCTTGTCCACCTTTCCTTTGCAAAAACCATTCTTCTCAAGAAATACGGATAGGGTTTCATACCATGCTCTTGGTGCTTGCTTGAGTCCATAGAGAGCCTTCAACAGCTTGTAGACTTTGTCTCCTTTGAAAAAACCTGGAGGTTGCTCTACATAGACTTCTTCTTCTAGGAAGCCATTTAGAAATGCACTATTTACATCCATCTGATAGACATCAAAATCCTTGAATGCAGCATATGCGAGGAATAGTCTGATGGCTTCTAATCTTGCAACAGGTGCATATGTTTCATCAAAATCTATTCCTTCACACTGTGCATATCCTTTAGCAACAAGTCTGGCTTTATTCCTAACAACAGCTCTGTCTTCGTCGCTCTTGTTTTTGTACACCCATTTGGTGCCAATAACCTTCTTTTGATCTGGTCTGTCTGTTAGTATCCAAACATTGTTCCTTTCCATCTGCTCCAGTTCCTCTTGCATGGCATTGATCCATGAATAATCTTCCAAAGCTCGTTCGGTTGTCTTGGGTTCTATCTGAGACATGAAGCATGAGAACATTGCCATTCCTGCGGGTAAGGTAGATTGTCTTGTCTTAACTCCATCAGTCAGCTTCCCAGTAATTTGCTAGATTGGATGGTCTTTGAGCCACTTGGGGATATCGTCTTCTTCTGGGTCTGTTCCCCCTGTTGAATTGCTCTGGTGAATTTCTGCATCAGCTGGGATATGGTCTGCTTGGTCTGCAACTGGATCATCTACCGTCTTGTCATCTACAGGTTGGATCTGATCTGCAGATGAGTCTTTATCAGCTACACATGGGTCTTCATCAGCGGCAACGGGATCAGATAGGTTTGGTGTTCCTGTCTGATCTGCAGTTGGGTCATCAGCAGCTACAATTGGGTCATCGACAGGTGAGTCCACCATTCCTGTGTCATGTACAATGACTTCTTCGAGGGTTGCTGATTTGAGATTATTCTCAATTAGCTCAACTTGCTTTCTGTACTCAACAGTAGATTCGTCAAATACAACATGGGGTGTTTCTTCCACAACTAAGGTTCTTTTATTAAAAACTCTATATGCCTTGCTTCTTTGTGAATATCCCATAAAGAGACCATTATCAGTTTTAGCATCAAAGGCATTTAGTTGTGTTTTACCGTTGTTGTGGATGAAACACTTACAACCAAAAACATGAAAGTAAGCAACAGTAGGAGTTCTATTATTCCAAACCTCATAGGGAGTTTTGCCATGTCTCCCTACTATCATACTCTGATACGAGTATGGCAAGTCGTGTTAATGACTTCATCCCGAACCTCTTGGCGTGTCCGCTCGCAATCATGGACCTGGCTGCTTCCTTCAGGGTTCTGTTTCTTCTTTCAGCAACACCATTCTGCTGGGGGGTCCTGGCTGCAGAGAGCTCATGCTGGATCCCATTCTGATCGCTGTAATCAGTGATCGCCTTGTTGAGAAATTCTCCTCCTCTATCTGATCTGATCTTGATGATGGAGGGGGATTTCTCATTCTGGATCCTTCTCAGCAGCTCAGGTAGCTTGGTCAAGGTTTCCCTCTTCTTATACAAGAAGATTATCCAAGTATACCTTGAATAATCATCTACTACAACAAGTGCATGCTTTCGGCCGCTTAGAGTCCTTGGCTTGATAGGACCAAATAGATCCATGTGGAGTAGATCTAAGATCCTTGTTGTGAGAGTTGTAGGCTGGACAGGTTTGAATGATGCTCTGGTCTGCTTTCCTTTCTGACATGCATCACAAAGAGCTTTCTTCTTGAATGCTTCCTCGGGGAGTCCTCTGACCAGCTTCTGAGAACTAATTTTGTTGATGGCTTTGAAGTTCAGGTGACGTAATCTTTTGCGCCACAGCCATCCGTTCTCAGCTAATGTCTTAGATAGAAAACAGGAGTTAGGTGTTCCTGTGTTCCAATCTATCATGTAGACATCTCTCCTTCTGAATCCTTGTAGCTTCACCTCTCCAGATAGGATATCTATCACCATACATTTCCAAATGGTGAAGACTACTAGATTCTTCTCATCGCAAAACTGGCTTATGCTCAGGAGATTATACTTGAGCCCTTTGACATAGTGAACTTTGGATATTATGATGTTTCCTCGGTGCAGCTCTCCAAAGCCCTTTGTTTGTCCTCTAGAGCTATCTCCAAAGGTTACATCAGGACCTCTTTCTTTGGTGTATTTAGACAGCATCTTCTTGTTCCCGGTCATGTGCCTCGAGCATCCAGAATCTACAAACCATTCTTCACCTCCAAAGTTTGAGTTTGTGGAGATATGGTTGTAGTCCTTCCACCTTTTCTGCAATCAAACAAGCAGAGATTTAGGTACCCAAATCTGTGTGGGTCCTCTAGGGTTAGCTGGTTTCCTAGAGAATTGATTTCTCCTTGGATTGTGAAAATTGTTATTATTATTACCCTTATAAGGTGTGTAGGGTCGAGGTCTGTATCTCCTGTTGGGATTGTATACCAGATATTCCTCAAAATATTGATAGTGTGGGCCATTTCTAAACCTTGGCTGAGACCATTTATTAAATCTTTGAGGTCTCCACACTTGTTCATTTTGGAAATTAGGATAACCTTGAGGTTTCCATCTGCCCCTCCCATTTTGAAATCTGTTTTAGGGAGTTGTTGATAATAGTGGGCATGTTGTCTAGCCGCCGCTTCGCTGGGCAAATGCCTAGTCGCTTGTCTAGGTGGCTGCCTTGTGTACCCTGGCTGCAGCCTAGACTTGTGACTTGGTTGTTGCCTATTTTTAAATATCGGTTTGTATGTAGGCTCAGCAGTCGAGACAATTGTTTCTCCCTTGACGAAAGTGGTTTTGGAACTAGAGGGAGTGTGAGGATCATATCCAATGCCTGATCTGGAATATAATGGCCTTTTATTAGTACACAATTCGTCCAGAGTTGAAGACGCCTTCAGGGAGGTTATTTCCTGCGCCTGAGTCTTATTTGCCTGAGTCAGCTTAGTAAATTCGGCTTTGACATGAGCAAGTGCAGCTGATTTTTCTTTAAGTAAAACAGTTAGTAGATTTATCTCAGCTGTATTGACATCAGCCTGGTTTTGTAAGTTAGCTGCATTTATCTCAACTGTATTCAGTTCTAGGCTGAGTTTTTCAAAATCATTTTTCAGCTGCCTATTCTCATCTTGCAGCTGAGTCTTTTCGGCTGATACAGATAGGTGTGCAGATTTAAGTGTCTCAAAATCTTTAAATAGCTGATTTACAGATTCATGCAGATCCATATCTTCTGACATGGCTGAACTATTATTTGAACTAGAGGGTTTTGATGTTACCTCTTCATCAGCTAAGTTGGCCATCAGGCAGTCATATTCTTCATCATCATCAGAAAAGAATCCACTGCTTGATTCTTTATGCTCCTGATCTTCTCCGATGAGGGCCTTCCTTCTATCTTCTTTTCTGCTCACCTCCTTCTTTCTCTCGTCCTTCTTAAGATCAGGACAGTCGATCTGAATGTGTCCTGTCTTGTGACAATTGTAGCACTCCACCTTCCAGCTTCCGGCTTTCTAGTTCCTTCTGGGATTCTCCTTATAATTTTTCTTATATTTGGAGTAGTTTTTCCGGAAGTTGCTGAACCTCTGCATTATGAACGCCATCTCTTCCTCAAAATCTAATAGATTTGGAGGCTTTATATCAGATAAGCTCTTGGCAGGGGACTCGGCTGCAAAGGCTATTCCCTTCTCTGCAGGCTCGATTGAGGATGAACTTGGAAGCTCGAACTCATAAGACTTCAGATCAGAGAACAGCTCTTGGATCTTTATCTTATTAAGATCCTTGGATTCCCTCATGGCCACTGCCTTCATGCTCCATTCAGGATTGAGAGATCTTAGAACCTTCAGCGCCATTTCCCTATTGCCATAAGATTTGCCGAGGGAGTTGATCTCATTGATAATCTCAGTGAACCTTGTGTCCACTTGGTCTATAGATTCGCCATTCTTCATTTTGAAGTTGTCAAATTTTTGAATAGCAATTGACAACTTGTTTTCTTTGATCAGCTCCGTTCCTTCACACATTAAGGCTAATGTGTCCCAGATTTCTTTGGCATTCTTGCAATTCTTGATTTTGACCATGGTGGATTTTTCAAGAGTTTGATACAGCACGTCTCTGGCCCGGTTATCAAGATTGGCCAGCTTTCTTTCTTCGGGAATCAGCTCTGTCCTCTTCTTTGGGATCTTCTCTGCCTTCCCTGCTGCGATCTCCTCTGGAGTGTTGTCTTTCTCGAAGGTGTAAGGACCGTCCTCTATAATGCACCACATGTCATCATGGATTGAAGATAAGTGTGTCTGCATCCTTATCTTCCAAAGATCTTACTCGTCAACTGAAAACACAGTTAGTCTAGAATGCATGTGTTCCATTATAAAATGAGAGTAAAGATATATCTCTGATATAGATCTGGTTCGTGAAATAAATGAACCAACCTCTCTGATACCACTTGTAGGTCACAAGTCGTCCAGGAATAAGTCTAGGGGGGTGAATAGACTTATTGAAACTCTTAAACTCTTTTTGTTAAAGAGTGAGTTTCTTCAGCTGATAGATAAACAAATGACTTGGAGTCATTTGTTCTTAATACGTGCGGAAGACAGCTGATGACGAATACAAAACAACTAATGAAACACTTAACAATGAATGCAGCAGTTAAAGTATGATGCTATAAAACAGTAAAGTACGCAGGCAATTATAGTGGTCTCAGAGGTGGGGTAATCCTCTACTAATCCACTTTTATCCAAACCATTTGGAGATGAATTCACTATAATTTTCAACCAGTGATAAATATTACAGTGATTCAACCAAACTACAACAACTTCCAACCAGTGGAAATCCGTGCCGTTGTAACACACTTGACTGCCTTGCACCTCTTGATCCTCGATCCTTGGATGCCTTTACAGTCTCGAACTTCAACCAGTGAAGTACCCCGAACTCAGGATTTAAGACATGAGTTTTTGTCTTCTCCAACTAAGAGCTTCTTCAAGTATGAACTTTTGAGAACCGCTCTTTTCACGATGCTGTATTTCTCTTTTAGATTGCTTTGATCGCTTGAACATATGTTCGCACCATTTGTAATTGTTGTGTGTAGGTATTTGCTCAGCTTCAAATCTTCAGCTATATATAGGTCACGATCTCTGAGCTTTTCCTTCATAGCCGTTGCAAATCTTTTCAACAAATCAGTCCGTTGGAGAGGTAGACTTCATTGTTTTCTTTCTGAACGTTGCAAGGCTGGATTCCCATAATTTAATCCATCTTTCGACCGTTGTGAAGACTTTGTATGTGAGGCACCGAATCTTTTGAATATAATACGATTAAAGTCTTCAAGGTGGGTCTGGATGAATTATTTAATTCATATCCTCTGTGGGAATCTCTCCAATTTGTCTCTTCACGTTGCATGTGACTTTCCGTAATACTTGACTTTTCAACGCATGCTGACGTGGACTTGGAGTACTTAGCTGATCTCGAGTAGGCTGATGTACAGATAACTTCTCTGCAGTCTGGACCTCTCTGATGGTGACTGTTTGGGACTACTTTGATCGATGACACATGCTCGAGGTTACTTGATCTGCACCGTCAAACATCTCTGATGATTTTTGTTGACCCGATCTTCTCTGATATGACTCGGCTGTACCTCTCTGATGAACTTAGCTGTTCTTTTAGTACTTAGCTGATTTTTAGCCTAGCTTATTTTTGGCCTATAGAAGATACTCATTTGGTTCTTCTTTACATTTTGCCAAGTTTTACACTTAACATTATTTGACCTATGGAAGATACTCATTTGGTTCTTCCTTACATTTTTGCCAAGTAATAACTATTTGAATTTATATTAATGACATCATCAAAATCTAACAAGTATTCTTAACAATTCTACACTATCCAAACTGAAGAGATAAAGTTGTTGTTCGGAACTTATACTACCACATTAAGTTCAGACTTTCAATCTTATGTAGATGGAACCGTCCAGCAATATTCAGACCTATGTAGGAATAAGTATGCTTTCAGAATCAGCACTGACATGTTTGGAAAAGTGCAGATTCGAGTTCAGTTTGGACACCAATTTACGTGAACGGTATCAACTGTATAGATCAGCGTGTTTCAATATATGTGGATGATACAGTCTGCAGTGTGTTCATAGAGTAGTATACTACACCGTTTATAGTGAACACATCTTATGCCGAGTCAAGTAGATGTACAACAATCTTTCTGAACCACTATAAAATTTATTATATCTTTATTACTTATTGTATCTGTTGGGATTCGGTGCCTAAAACGAAGGCCCAGCGGAAGTGGTAAAACGAAAATTAATTCGATCCGAATCTCTACGAGGATCGATCGAGCTACGTATATACGAATATATAAACGAAACACAAGAGTTACGAGAAAACATACCCTTGTAGTCCGTTGATTAAATGGTATCCTTCTCTTAAGCTATTCCCCAAGCTTTAGATTGATCTCTACGAATCCAATCCGCTACAAGCCCTTGGATGATCTAATGCCGAAAGTACCGCGTCTCTACTTGCCACGCGCCGGAGAAACGACCGGAATGACTAAATCTCGTTATCCTCCAAGGATACGGCTAGAACAATATTATAGGAGCTTGAATATAAAGATTATTACACTCTAAGTGTTTAATCTTTTTCTCTCTATTTTTTTCTCAATATTTCTCTAAGAAAATTGAAGGAAAGAATGAACAAGATGAATATAAAGTTGAAGACCGTATGAGAAAACCATTTTCTCTCTCTCAAAGTGTAACTCACGGCTGGAATCAAGAACTCAAAAGTGAGAGGTAGTCTTCAATATATTCTTCTTACACATCCCAAAAAATCAACTTTTCCTTATTTTAAGAGATATAAAATCTCTAAGGTCATTAGTCTTCACCCACCAAAGCAAGACTAAGACTAAAGGTAAGAGATAAAAGGTGGGTGGCCTCTAGAAGGAATCGGATGAGTTCGGTTCGTTTCAGACTCCCGAGAGTCCAATCAGATAAACTCCAATTCCGTTCCGATGTATTTATATCAATTAATTAATCCAATTAATTAATCATATCAAATACAAGATTAACATAATTAATTTATCCAAGAAATAATTATATTCATGAATTGAGTTAATCACCCAGTAATTTATTTAATTCACTAGGCCGTAAATTAATTTATCTAATAAATCAATTTAGACATCCAATGTCCCAGTAAATTAGATATCCAATATCTAATATTCATAATGAGAGAATAAGCTCGATTCATTCCATCGCCAATCTATTGCGCGACTCGGTAGGTCCGTCTCAGTCAGCAATGGGAGGAACCAAAGAATAGTAGCACCACCTAGCCAGCCTGGCGGCCTACACTGTACCCCAACTGAGAACGAATGATTGGGATCATTCAAGAACCATTCTGTCGTGAATACCAGTATACGTATAAACCCTTCTTTCAAATATCTCGATCAAGTTATAGGGTCACGGTCAGTCAAACCCTATCTGTCCTTGACTCTACGCATGCGTTAATGCAAATCGATATCATCGAGCTCTTGTGTATCCAATACAACTAGCTCCAATGCTTTGGCCAAAGACTTTTGATCTCATCTGCCAATAACCGCATAGGACATATAACCCGCTCACTAATGGGAGAAAGAATTCTATCTTGGTATTCAGTACGACCTGCTACTTGCCCGTCAAGATGCACGTCGAGGTTGACCCCTGCCTTCCGGTTTACAGGGTCGAACTACTCTAATGAAAATCGTGACGTCACAAGCACATCCCTACTAAATCCTCAAGTCGAAAGTTCACGAATACCTATCACAACCTTTCGATTCCGTCATTGACTGTCCCAGAGTGAAATCCATGTGACGAATCGAGGGTGAGTCGGTTCGAGTATACTAATCCAATTAGCATACCCATAACGTGTGCTCCCACTAACCATTAGTGTTCGACAGGCACTCTACATGTCAAAGAACACGTCATACAAGTCTTCACATAAACTTAACGCCCAGTCTAGTTTCATCGACTTGCGAACGATTAAGTATTTGAGCTATAAATCTTTCCAGTGCCTACCCCCTTATCCAATAAGGAGTGGAACATTTTGCTCTCAAATACACGGACTAGTTTCTATATGTATATTTACGAGTTAAGAATGCCAGTAACTACCAATAAATAAAGAAACATTCATTGCCTTATATAAATGTTTTACATAATTTACAAGTACAATGCCCTCACTCAACATCCTCTGAGTGGCATTCGAGGGCATACTCCTAACAATCTCCCACTTGCACTCAATGCCACACACTATGGTATCTAATACCCATGTTCTCCAGATAACGCTCCAAGCTAATCTGAGAAAGTGGCTTGGTCAGTGGATCAACGACGTAGTCGGCTGACTCTACTCTATGCAGCACAATGTATCTCTTTGCGAATGAATGCTCTTACGAGATGATACTCTCTCTCAATATGTTTGGTACTATTGTGAAACCTCGGCTCCTAGGCCTGTGCTACTGCTCTGGCAGCGCAGCACAAGGTGTCACTTGAAGTTTTCCCAGTAACTTCTAAATTCTTCCTTTGGAGGCCTCCGAGGCCGCTTCATACTCAGCCTAACAGGTGGAATTAGCAGTCGCGCTATACTTGGCACTATGCCATGATACTGCTCCTCCATTAAGAGTAAATGTAGCCAGAAATAGACATAGAATTGTCTTTCTGTCTTTGTAAGTCTAATACGGTGAATCCCATCACATTCAGTTCTCCACCACCATATATAAGAACCAGATCTCTAGTCCTTCTAAAGTACTTGAGAACGTTCTTTATGGCGGTCTAATGTTCCCGAAATGGGTTAGCCCGAAACCTACCTACCACGCTCCCAGCATGCGCAATGTCATGTCTCGTACACAATAAAGCATATGTAAGACTGCCGAATCATATGGTATATAACTCATTTCCTTTCATTGTTCCTCACTATGAGGACACATCTTCAAGGTGAGTTTTATTCCATGTCGCATCGGAAGGAACCCTCTTTAAGATCTAATCTATATAGAGGGCTTGGGAAAAACTTATCATTCTCTTCGATCTATCCCAGTAGAGTCGAATCCCAAGAATATAGGTTTCTTCTCCCAAGTCTTTCATGGATAAATTACTCGAAAGCCAAGCTTTCACAGAACTAGGCATTCCCACATCATTTCCTATTAGTAGAATGTCATCTACACATAGTACTAAGAATGCGATCTTGCTCCCACTAACCCTATTGTATACACAAGATTCCTCTTCATTTTGCACGAAGTCAAACTCTTTGATTGCCTCGTCAAAATGAATGTCCCAACTACATGAAGATTGTTACAGTCTATATCATGGAGTCTACATCCACCATTGCTAGGTCATTGGTCGTGGGTCGATCTCTTGTTTATCACCTGGAACCTCGTGGAAACCCAGTTCCTCCAAGTGCATAAAATTATACCTCTCAGGTAAATGAGATACCCTACTAGACCTATGAGGTGGTTGTACTTGTGTTATAGAAGGTTTGGTTCCATTTTTCTTGCACAGGTGTCTCCTGAGGAGTTTCATTGTACTCTTCCAAAGAAATATTTCTACGTGCTCCGCCTTCCTTAATGAACTCTTCTTCCAGGAAGTGTGCATGCAAAGCAACAACGATATTTCGATCTTTGGACATATAGAATAGATATCCCATCGTCCCAGACGTGAATCCAATGAAACGTCCCTTCGCGGAGCTAGCTTCCAACTTTTCCACCTTAGTCTTCTTGACATAGGCGGGACATCCCCAAATCCTAATATGATTAAGACTTGGTTTTCTGCCCTCCCACATCTCATGTGGAGTTCTAGGAACAGATTTGGAAGGACATCTATTCAAGATGTAAGTGGCAGTCAGGAGTGCATACCCCCACAGGTAAATTGGTAAGTCAGTATAGCCCAGCATGGAACGGACCATGTTAAACAAGGTCCGGTTCCTTCTTTCTGACACACCATTTAACTGAGGAGTACCTGGAGGTGTTAGTTGTGAAACTATTCCATGTTCCTTAAGGAACTCGTCAAACTCCGTACTCATATACTCGCCACCTCAGTCCGACCGAAGTGCTTTGATATGATTACCAGTTTGTTTCTCGACTAGGGCCTTGAATTCCTAGAATTTCTCAAAGTCCTCGGATTTATGTTTCATTGAGTATACATAACCATACCTAGTATGATCATCTGTAAACGTAATGAAATATTGATATCCGTCACGTGCTGTTTCCAAAGCACCACATACGTCGGTATGGATTAATCCCAGTTTATCAGCGGCTCTTTCAAAAGTCCCTGTGAAGGGGGACTTAGTCATTTTGCCTTTAAGGCAAGATTCACGAGTAGGAAAGGGATCTGATCCCAATGGACCCATAAGTCCATCCTTTTCCTTCTTGTAAACCTTGGTCTGACCAACATGACCAAGTCTAAGATGCCATTTCAAAACTTGATTGGTTTCATCCCTACCACGTTTTCTAGTCATAGTATTCACAACTACTTTGTTGCTGAGATTTAGATGATACAATCCATTTAACAATGTAGTAGTACCCACTAGTTTATTTCCGAAATAAATTTTGCAGGAACCATCACCAATGAGAAATGAAAAGCCTTTTCGGTCCATGATCGAAATGGATACAATGTTTTTGTGCCCCTTGGGAAAAAACAAGTACATCTTCTAAAGTCAAAACAAAGCCGGATTCTAAACCCAAAAGAAGTGATCCTTGTCGGTCGCATAGACACTATGCCCGGTTCCGACTGTGTCATAACTTCTCCAGCTCCAAGCTTCCTACTTTGTTCCAGATCCTGATTGACAGTACAAATATGAGAACTAGCACGTAATCCGATATCAGAAGTAGAAAATACAGTAGCAGAACAATTTGTTTCCAAAACTAAAAGTTCTGTACCTGAAGTGCCATGAAGAATCGGACAGTCTCTTGCCCAGTGGCCCAGCTCACCGCACTTGAGACATGCGTCCTTTTTCTTCTTGTTCTTAGGAACCATTGTGGCCTTGCCCTTACCCTTAAAGTCCTCGACTTGTGGTCCCATTTGTTTCTTGGTCTTTTTCTTCTTGTTCTTGGACTTCCGAGATCTAGAAGAAATCACAAGGGCAGACTCCTTCATCCGTGGAGTCTTCATCTGAGACTGAGCGGTCACAAGTTTGTTCATTAGCCCAGCTCAGTTACATGTAATCTCATTGCAGTTGAAGTTCATAACAAACTGTGAGAAGGATTCAGGGAGAGACTGTAGGATAAGGTCGGTTTGGAGAGAAGTATTCATCCTAAAATCAAGAGCCTCCAATCTCTCGATCATGGATATTATTTTGAGGATGTGGTCCCCAACCTTATCATCTTCCTTCATCCTTGCACCGAACAGTTGCTTGGATATCTCAGATCTAGCAGTTCGACTGTGCTCAACATAAAGCTCGGTTAAGTGAGATAGAATCTGCCTAGCAGAAGTCATTTTATCATGAGCTCTCTGAAGCTCACTTGACATAGAAGCCATCATGTAAGCACCGACTTTTACGTCATCCTTAACCCACTTTTTGTGGTTTTCAATCTCTTCCTGATTGGCTCTTGTCCCCACAGGAGGCGCTGGAATATACGTATCCAAGATGTATCCCCGTGCCTCTATACTGAGGACAATCATCAGATTGCGGAACCAATCCATAAAGTTAGGTCCTATCAAGGTGTTCTTTTCGAGTAGAATTGCGAGTGGATTCATTGTCATATTGAGATTTATGTCTGCATTAAGTATGACAGATTAATTAGTGACTCGTTCAATTATGTTCTGAGTATAGAATTAAGGTCTTTTCTATTCTTGTTACCCATCTCCCACTATTTTTATCGGAATAACACACTCCCATGTGAAATACGGAAGTATCGTCGCTCTACTTCATAGTGGTGATCGAGTTCTTTATAAATCTTAATAGAGGGCAACCGAACGGGTTTCTAGTCTATTAATTTTTATAAAGTGGTGTCCAACACCAACCCATCTAATGGATGATTCGATCTTCTTTTTCCCCTTGTTCATTCCCCTTGACCTATACGGTTTCTATGGTTCGTGAACAAGTAGTTAAGTTTATACCATCGACGCAAATCAGTTTCACAATTGAATCTTATCCGGCAACCTATCAGGTTTCTATGGATAAAATTTTCTCCAACCGAAGGCATCCAATGCGCTTCCGGTAATTTATCCGTCCTCCCCGAACGACTACCCCGATAACTCGGAAGCATAGCATATCCGGTTTGGATTTCAATTTCCCGAAAACTCGATGGAGGGAAGGAAAACCTTGAAACCTTATAAACTTAATAATTTGTCGTGGGAGAATTTTCGCGATTAACATTACACTTTGCACATTAATCATTTAAGCGCATTTGTGGCATTCATACAATATTAAACAACCATTCACAACCTAGTTGCTACCAACATGCGGTTCATGGACCGTTCCTAGAAAACAAAACCTCCGTAATCTAATTACAAGTCTTCGTCTTGAATCTTCATCTTCTCGAAATGGATCTTCCTCCGGTCTTCGTCATTATATATAAATTTTACATTGAAAATTGCATCCTAGATACAAATATTTCTAGTAAAATAAATAGGCTCAAAACGGCCTTTACAACCCAATCGAATAAAACGAACGATTCAAAAACTAAGTCCACGAACCACATCCCCATTCAAAAGCATGCATTCAATAAATACTAAATAAATGGAAAGCGTAGAGATACATTGATCCAATCAACAATACGAACCGATCCAATCGATTCACACAATCGGTAATATGAAAACGTTCAAAATAATTCCGTCGATCACAAGTATTCCAATTAATCAATTTTCCCTTATAAAATGAAATACCATAAATCATTTTAATCATATTAAATTCAATTTAAAATGTTGGAAATCATTTTTAGGAATACACGAAGAAAATAAGCCCGAAACGGGTCCGAAATGGGCTTAACCGCGCCCGAAAACAACATTGGGCAGCAGTAGGGCTGCCCAGCAGCCCTGGGCCGCAGCCCACAGTATAGAAACTTAGGGTGGGCTGCCCAGCAGCCCTGGGCCGCGGCCCCCTGCTTCCGGACCACTCCCGGACCGTCCAACAGCAATTCGGGGCTAGTTTTTCGACCGAATATCCAATATCTATATTTTTCAACATTCATATCATCAATATAAATCATATTTCCAAGAAACAGAAGATTTATATTTAGACATAAACTTACGAAAAATAAAACTATAACGAACGATAAACATATACCACGATTATGACTAAAATGATTCCAAATCATTCATTATCTAATCGAGCATTCCAAATACCAATATCGTATATACGATCGCAAGACCTACGCTCCGATACCACTGTTGGGATTCGGTGCCTAAAACGAAGGCCCAGCGGAAGTGGTAAAACGAAAATTAATTCGATCTGAATCCCTACGAGGATCGATCGAGCTACGTATATACGAATATATAAACGAAACACAAGAGTTACGAGAAAACATACCCTTGTAGTCCATTGATTAAATGGTATCCTTCTCTTGAGCTATTCCCTAGGCTTTAGATTGATCTCTACAAATCCAATCCGCTCCAAGCCCTTGGATGATCCAACGCCAAAAGTACCGCGTCTCTACTTGCCACGCGCCGGAGAAATGACCGGAATGACTAAATCTCGTTATCCTCCAAGGATACTGCTAGAACAAGATTATAGGAGCTTGAATATAAAGATTATACAGTGTTTAATCTTTTTCTCTCTATTTTTTTCTCAATATTTCTCTAAGAAAATTGAAGGAAAGAATGAACAAGATGAAGATGAAGTTGAAGACCATATGAGAAAACCATTTTCTCTCTCTCGAAGTGTAACTCACGGATGGAATCAAGAACTCAAGAGTGAGAGGTAGTCTTCAATATATTCTTCTTACACATCCCACAAAATCAACTTTTCCTTATTTTAAGAGATATCAAATCTCTAAGGTCATTAGTCTTCACCCACCAAAGCAAGACTAAGACTAAAGGTAAGAGATAAAAGGTGGGGCGCCCTCTAGAAGGAATCGGACAAGTTCGGTTCGTTTCGAACTCCCGAGAGTCCAATCAGATAAACTCCAATTCCGTTCCGATGTATTTATATCAATTAATTAATCCAATTAATTAATCATATCAAATACAAAATTAACATAATTAATTTCTCCAAGAAATAATTATATTCATGAATTGAATTAATCACTCAGTAATTTATTTAATTCATTAGGTCGTAAATTAATTTATCTAATAAATCAATTTAGACATCCAATGTCCCAGTAAATTAGATATCCAATATCTAATATTCATAATGAGCGAATAAGCTCGATTCATTCCGTCGTCAATCCTATTGCGCGACTCGGTAGGTCCGTCTCAGTCAGCAATGGGAGGAACCAAAGAGTAGTAGCACCACCTAGCCAGCCTGGCAGCCTACACTGTACCCCAACTGAGAACGAATGATTGGGATCATTCAAGAACCATTCTGTCGTGAATACCAGTATACGTATAAACCCTTCTTTCAAATGTCCCGATCAAGTTATAGGGTCACGGTCAGTCAAACCCTATCTGTCCTTGACTCTATGCATGCGTTAATGCAAATCGAGAAAATCGAGCTCTCGTGTATCCAATACAACTAGCTCCAATGCTTTGGTCAAAGACTTATGATCTCATCTGCCAATAACTGCATAGGACATATAACCCGCTCACTAACGGGAGAAAAAATTCTATCTTGGTATTCAGTAGGACCTGCTACTTGCCCATTCAGATGCATGTCGAGGTTAACCCCCGCCTTCCGGTTTACAGGGTCGAACTACTCTAATGAAAATCTTGACGTCACAAGCACATCCCTACTAAATCCTCAAGTCGAAGGTTCACGAATACCTATCACAACCTTTCGATTTCGTCATTGACTATCCCGGAGTGAAATCCGTGTGACGAATCGAGGTTGAGTTGGTTCGAGTATACTAATCCAATTAGCATACCCATAATGTGTGCTCCCACTAACCATTAGTGTTCGACAGGCACTCTACATGTCAAAAAACACGTCATACAAGTCTTCACATAAACTTAACGCCCAGTCAAGTTTAATCGACTTGCGAACGATTAAGTATTTGAGATATAAACCTTTCCAGTGCCTACCCCCTTATCCAATAAGGAGTGGAACGTTTTGCTCTCAAATACACGGACTAGTTTCTATATGTATATTTACGAGTTAAGAATGCCATTAACTACCAGTAAATAAAGAAACATTCATTAACTTATATAAATGTTTTACATAATTTACAAGTACAATGCTCTCACTCAACATCCTCTGAGTGGCATTCGAGGGCATACTCCTAACAGTATCTACTTAATTGTCATCATCATACAACATAATATACTTGTTGTTTTATTAATGTACTCGTAATACTCATTGTAAACAAAGTTTCGTACAACTTCACTGTTGTAAGTACCGAGCCTACAACACAGCAAAGCATTTCTTGTAGCTTTGTTACTTTGAACTCCTACATTGAAGTCCCTAGGTCTTATGCAAAACACTTTCAAAAGAAAAGTTGGCATAGTTTATTCACTCCCAATAAATTATTCCTTCAACTGTATCGTGATCAACACTAGGGAATGATGGTTGAGACTACAACCATCTTGAATCTATTGATGTTTATATTGAGGCTATGATTATGATAAAGACTAGGGATACTGGTTGAGACCACATTCACCACAACCCTCTTGATTTCGGGTTCGAGGTTTTGATCATTATTTAGCACGTGTATTACTTGTGACTCGAACACGGCTGTAACACCCCAAATCACAAATGGGACATTACACGCCGTAGAACCCTCATGAGGTCTACCAGGCTAACACACGTCACGCAATCCGAATATGAAAATCCCAAAAGACACAATTATCATAGTAAAATAGGGCCGTGGGCTCAGCCAAAACATTTTAATCAAGCATCATAAAGTAAAAATCCACCTGAATCCATTGCCCACGCAGGGGACTTTAAACAATTTTATAAAACACTCATTCTAACTCCAACATCAAGATAAATGCAATAGTAAAACATGAAATACGACTCAAGCCTCATCATCATGCTGGACCATCCTTTGCATGCATATCCCGTGTCAGCTCCTCGGCTCGACCAGTACCTGAAATGCATAATACGCATTTCCCCCATTTAAGGGGTTAGCATTTGAATAGCTAGTGCAAGTACACAATTACACTATATTATATACATAGACGACTCGACACAAGCAATCCATTTGATAAAAACATTTGAAATCAATATTCCGGAATATTACATTTACACCAAAACAGTATATCCTCAAGTTTTCCACATCACAACTATCCATGCCTGGTAACCCGCGGCCGTACCCATTAGTAGTGACCCCCAGAGGCCCCGTCGGACCGTCCCCAGGTGAGAAACCACTTACGCGGCCGTACCCATTAGTATCGGCCCCCAGAGGTCCCTTCGAACCATCCCCGGGTGAAAGAACTTCAACACACGCACCTAAGTCCGCTTCCGTGGTCGTACCCATTAGTATCGGCCCCCAGAGGCCATATATGCCATCCCCGGGTGGAAGGATAACGACCACATCCATTTAATAGCACAATTTACATCATTCGCATCAAAACCGTACAAATATAATGAAATGTAATACATGTACTTGCATTGGATAACACAATGTGAAGAAAACGGTGAAAGGAAAGGTTTCGGTCCGAATAATCTTCACAAATCCGTTCCTAACACAAGAACGATATACAACCAATCTCAATATTGTGAATACATAGGAATTATTCCTAGTTCTACCCGATGGGACAATTTGTCGAACATTACTAGGGTATCATCGAGTATAAGTGATGAACAATGGAAAAAATCGGAGTTTGATCCACAAATCCTCAAGAACCACGAAGGAATACAAGTATACAATTGAAGTCTAGTAATAATCTATGACAAATCGGATTGAAAAGGGTCAAATCGCAAGAAACCCCCAAAATTCCCCCAAAATCTGAAAACAAGGGTTTTAGGGATTCTTACCTTGATTCGGGTGGCGGAAGATGCTAAGGACTTGATGAATTCGCTAAAGGAATGCAGGGATGTTAGTAGATGATAATATTGGTCGAAATTGGTTATATCCTTTGTCTAGAATTGCCCAAAGCCGAAGAGAAGATGTGAGGATGGAAAAATGACGAAGTTGACTGTTGTTGTTCTATACATATCGGACACGCTTAGCGCACGCTACGCCCTAAGAATTAGCATGCGCTATCGGGGGTGCGGGAAAACAGTCAGAGACTTCTGTCCTCTCGTTAGCGTACGCAGATACAAGATAGCGTGCGCTAGCGTTAGAAATTAGCGTACGTTACCACTCAATTAGCGTACGCTATCTGGTTCAGTTCCGAAATACTGAACCTTCTGCCCAGTTCTAGGGTATTATGCCCAGACGTATTAGCGCACCTAAAAATGTAAATCTAGCGTGCGCTAATTTTACCCTCATAGCGCACGCTACACAAAAACGTTAGCGTGTGCTAACGGCTCCTGCACAGAGTACAGTCAGGACTCGGCCAGACTATATCCAACTCGAACGACACGAAAACTTGACAGATGCCAGCAACCAATGAGACATGACAAGAAAACAAAAGCCCGCAAGCAAAATATCTCAACCGAATGTAAGATTCCGACTGCTGAGGAACTTAAAATACGACAAGGGGGACAAATTCCCTAAAGTTATAGGAAATTACAAAACGGCCCAAACGTCCGAAAATCACGATACAACGTCGGATTAATAATCCGAAACTCACAACATGAGCAACTCAACCATACGAACTTAATGAGTTTTACGAGAATCGAACGTACATGCGACAAAACATAACTCAAGACGAAAATACGCAAAAACATCTCCAAAAGTCGTCTGAATGGGAAAACTCCAAGAACAAAATAGATTCAAATTCCAAAACAGTAATAAGCGAGTCATCCAAAATGAAAATACACTAAAAATAGAAATTACTAAAAATAGAAAGTACGGATATTACATTCTCTCCCCCTAAAAAATAAGTTTCGTCCCGAAACTTACAATGCAAATAACTCGGGGTATCTCGACTTCATATCTTCTTACGTCTCCCACGTGGCTTCCTCGGATCCGTGTCTCGACCACTGCACCTTAACCAAAGGAATAGTTTTGTGCCTAAGTTGCTTCACCCGACGCTCCAAAATCTGAATCGGCCTCTCCTCGATGGTAATGTCAGGCCCTAGCTCAATCTCTCCAAAATCAATAATACGGATAGGGTCCGGTACGTACCTCCTAAGCTGGGAAACATGAAACACGTTATGCACGTGACTCAATGACGGCGGCAAGCCTAGCCGATATGCAAGCTCTCCAACTCTCTCCAAAATCTCGAACGGTCCAATATATCTCGGACTAAGTTAACCCTTCCGGCCGAAGCGGTAAACTCCCCGTGTCGGCGACACCTTAAGCAATACATGGTCTCCCACGTCAAACTCCAACGGCCGTCGGCGCATGTCGGCATAAGACTTCTACCGACTCTGGGCCGTCAACAATCTATCACGAATCAAAGCAATCTTCTCTCTCGTATCAACTACCATATCTGGTTCGGTACCAACAAACTCGGACGTATCATCCCAATACAACAGTAATCTGCACCTCCTCCCGTACAATGCCTCAAATGGTGCCATTTTGATCGAGGCGTGCCAACTATTGTTGTACGTGAACTCGATCAATGGCAAGTGTGACTCCCAATCATCCTTCCAGTCTAAAGCACAGGCTCTCAACATATCCTCCAGCGTCTGAATCATTCGCTCTGACTGCCCGTCTGTCTGAGGGTGGTAAGATGTACTGAGTCTCAACTTAGTCCCCAAAGCCCGATGAACAGCCTGCCAAAAATGTGATACAAACCGGCCATCCCGATCTGAAACAATACTCCTATGAGTCCCATGTAACCTCACGATCTCTGCAATAAACACTCGTGCCAGTCTCTCCAGCCACCAAGTGTCCTTAATACCCATAAAATGAGCTGATTTGGTTAGTCGATCGACAATAACCCAAATCATGTTCATTCAAGTCCGAGTCCTAGGCATACCGGTAATGAAATCCATAGAAATGTCTTCTCATTTCCACTCCGGAATGGGAAGTGGTCGTAATAACCCCACGGGCCGTTGATGCTCGATCTTAACCTGCTGACAGTTCAAACACTTTTCTACAAACTCGCTAACGTCCATCTTCAAATTGCTCCACCAGTAGTTACTCCTTACATCCTTGTACATTTTGCTCGTACCAGGGTGTATGAAGTAAGGTGTTGTTGGCCACTAAGTATAGTGGATACAGCTTGGGAAGTAGTTTAAACAACAAGCTGTACTGATTTTAAATCTGAGTGCGTAGCGGAAGTCTTAGATACAATAAGTTGTTATGGATACAGCAACTCGATGTGCAGTGTATACTTAAATAATCACAGTAATTAAAACAAGTAAGACAGAAGGTAAATAACACAATATTTAAAGTGGTTCGAGGTAAACCCTTCTACGTCCACTGGTCCTCCACACAGGAGTAAAAAGTTTATTATAATTACTACGTACACAACTACGTAATTATAACAACACACAATCAATATATCGTTCACACAGATTGATATAAAGATCTTAGCTTCAACCGTTCACACAGATTGGTTTTGAGCTAATGCTTTGACTTGCTTCTTCACACACAGTTCTGAAGCTTCGTCTTCTTCGATGCAATTCCTTCACACATAGTTCTGGAGAAGCAACGATTACTCAGTCCACACAGGGCTGATCTGGGTTTGTTCAAAGTATAGAACAGGGGTTGAACAACAGCTTTGACTTTATGAGCTTCTGGCTGATGAAGTGTTGTTCAAGATGATGAGCACTGTATATCTCTTAGATCTGAGTTGCAGTAAGCTTTGGAGATATGTTTTGCTCTGATAATAACTTTGATAGCTTTGATAATTTCAGTCAATTGGGTGAATTCGGTAACTGATCTTCAATGCCTTGATGAGGTATATATAGTCTTCTGGAAAATATATCCGTTGGGATAAATCCGTTGAGCAAGATTCTTTTCCAACGGGATGAAAAGCATGATCCGGATTTAGCGGGATTTGAAGATCTGTTGACTGACAGTATTTAAATACTTTATCCTTGAGTATTTAAATACTTCTTATTCAACGGGACTTGACATCTGAAGATTCCTTCTTTGTCCTGTTGAGAGCTGTATGGAAGATCACTGTATTGGTGATTCGAGATAGTTTCCATACTTGGTCTTTATAAGACTTCTTTGCTGTACTGAAAGGATCCACTATATGCTGGATTCGAGACAGGCTTTCGATACAGGTTGACACTTCAACTCTTCGATACAGTTTCCTTACTGTATTGAGGATTGGCATATATGTCAAAACCTCTTATCAACACAATTCGATACAGGGATTTAGTATCCCGGCTGTTTCGATACAGGGTTCTTGTTTTCCCAACAATTTCCCCCTTTTTGACAATTTGCCAAGGCTGACTTTCAAGACTTCTTGATGATGCCAAAACCTTTCTTCATGAAATAATCTTCTTTGATGACTTCTGGCAGATTTCTTGGTCTTCTGTCAAATGGTCTGTCTTTCAGCAGCTTAGTCTAATTTATGAACTGCTCGCAGGCGAGTTCGATACAGCTAAGAATTTTTACAACTTAAGCTTATGATTGGCGCGCAGGCACAATCTTACAATGTATTCCAAATGCATACAACTAAAATTATGAACTGTTCGTAGACAAGTTCGTACAGCTTAATTTTCAAACAAGTTTCTATACTTGTGATTGTTATCTCAACAATTTAAGTTTATGTAATCATACATCAACACAGTAGATTACGAGTTGTAATCTTTCAAGACAAACAAACATATTCATTGATATCAAAAAAAATTGAGTACATGGTTTGCTGTTTTGAAGAAAAAATTACAAACAAACAAAAATTTACAAGGGTTTCAGCTCCTATAGTCCGCATGTCTCCATGGCTTCTTCCATGGATCATTCTCGGTTCCACGCCACCAGTTCTGTAGGGAATCATTGCCTCGATCTTGGTATATAGCTCTACCTTCATAGGATCTGTCAAAGGCAAGAATCCAGTCTTCTGGATGGGTGATCTGATCTCCTCTTTTGTGCTTGCTTTTCATATCTAGCTGGAGAGGGAGTTTTCCATCTTCTAGCATCTTCGTGAATTTGGCTGCAGCCTCCGCTAAAGTCTTATAACTTTTGAAGATGGCGGATTCCCTGATGAGTTTAACAAAGTATCTCATCAGTTCATTCTTCCTCCATTATTTCACCTCATCGGCAGTCGGATTGCAGTTAGTCGGCAGACGTATTTCAGAAGGTCTTTGGATTAAGTTTTGCCATGGGACATTTGGATCATGAAATTCAGGTCAGGTGCCTGAAATCTTAAAACTCTGAGAGGGAGGCGCTAGCTTGTTCAATTCAGCAGTAATGCTGTCTTGAGCAGCATTGAATTCCCTTTCATGCTGTAACCTTATTCTCCTAGCAGCTTCTCTCGCTTCTTCCCCCTTTTTGGCGTCATCAAGGCGTTCTAGGATCTCCAGTGCGGCATCCTGTTTCATCTCAATGTTTGTCATTCTTTTTACAAGGGTGTAAAGCACCTCCGACATATCCTTAATGCTTTTGTTGTGGGCTCTCAAGTGAGAAGTGGTTTCAATCATAGCAGCTGCGGTCTTGGCTTCAGCAATGCGCGTTTTGGTTGCTTTTTCCCTTAGGAGTTGCTCTTGCTTTTATTGCATGATCTTCAGGGCTTGCTTGAAGACTTCTGGCAATACACGGAAGGCTTCTACTACTCGAGAGACTTTATGTTGTAATGTAGTCATCTCTTCGACTGCAGAAGTGTGCATCCAATTAAGAGCTTTCTCGACTGAGTACAGGGCATTAACTGCATCCTGGATGAATACAGTTTGAAGACCAAGAGCACGGAGACGCTCTTTCCTAGCGGCTGTGCTAGGAGAATCCGGTTGGGCAAAATCTTCGGATCCATTCAACCTCCTCAGATTCACGGTAGGACGTGAATTGAGTTGGACATCCTCAGGTACATTACCGTCCTCGGATTCCACGGTTGATGGGGCGGGAACAGCATATTCTGGTTCGGCGGCAGGGGGTGCTGTGTCCTCCTGTTGCGAAGGTGCGTCTGTAGACATGGATACAGGAGGGATTGATTCCTCCTGTTGTCTCTCAGTGACAACTTCTTCTTCTTGAGCGGCGGCAGGCTCGGGTGCCTGTTCCAAAACTATTTCTTCTTCCTCGACTTGAGGGACTGATTCCTCATCGTCAGGAATGTTCTCTTGCTGTGGAGAAGGGGGCTCACTTCGAGTTGACGGCCCTTCGTCATCCTTGGGTTGAGAGGCATCTCTGTCTTGAGCCTCTTCACGACTCATTCTCAGACCAGCTTGAAAAGCATCGTCATCGTCGTCTGAGTCATCGTCATCTTTTGGATTTTGGGGAGAGTCCTCGGACATATCTTTTCCTTTTATTCTTGCGTCAGATTTTTGCAGCAAATGGCTTTCAATGAGTTCCTTGCATTAGAGATTGTCCCATTAGATCAGGGCTTCAACCTGTGTCGAGTCCGTCACTTCCAAAACAAATTTCTCTTCCTGGCTCCATTCGCTCCAGTTGTATAATGTTTCATACGGAGCTAGCCTGTAGCTTTTCCATTTAAGGAATCTTTCATAAGCATGGTCAATCTGCACAGATAGAAGGGTTTTGTTGATAATTGTGTCCGGGGAGGGACTGCGTACAACGTCTGGATCCGCTGTAGCGAGGGATTCCTCTACAGGTGTGGGATCCTGTAGGGAAGTAGGATTCCTTACAGGGGATGGTGCCCCGAAGGAAGATTGATCCTATACGGGTGTGGAATCCCGCATAGGAGAAGTAGCTGTTGGCTTCGGAGGGGCATCCGACTCGCTAGAGTCTTCTACATTGGCAGATGTCCGTTCATCCGTGTTAGCCGCCAAAGGCTCAGGATCTACTGTCGATACAGTAGCGGGCACCTCTTCCACAGGGGTTGGGCCCTGGGGTAGTTCTTCAGTGGGTTGCGCCACGGAAAAAACTTCTTTGGAGGTCCTGGTAGATTTAGCTTTAGAAAGCCTCCTTAGTTTCTTTTTCGGCTTCTCACCAGCAATGGGTTTCTTGCTGTGAGATCTTTTCCTCTTCTTTGAAGACTCCACATCCTGGGACTTCAAAGACACATCCCTTGGGTCTACAGAAACTGGCATACTTTTGACTTTTGGGTGGTTGCAGACCATAGTGCTCTGGTTATACGTTGTAGGCTTGACACCTCCTAAGTATATCCTAGAGCTGTTCTTCTTTGCATCAGCGGATTGCGACAGTCCGCATTTCGTCAAAATATGGTTTAACATTAAACCAAATGACTTCTTCTGGGTGGCAGGCTTGCATACTTCCTCCTGCAAGCGTTTCAAAATTATCTGGCACCAGTTGACCTTTTCACAGGTCAGAATTGCAACCATCATCCTGAATCTCAGATTAGTGCACATTTCGAATGCGCCAGTTCGATTCTCGATGATCCTGCAGCAAAAATCATGTAAATACACATAAGGCAGGCAAAAATTCTTCTTGTGACATGTGGTTTGAACCATGTCAACAACAGTTGAGCCGGTGAACAGCCCATAATATTTCGTTATCAGCTCTTGAGACCCAAATGTCCCAAGTTGTTCCATTGTCAGGCCATCAGCAGGTAGCCTGTAAATATTCTGGAGAAGATCGCTATCAACACATATCTCCACTCCTTGAATGGTAGCGGTTATGTCAGCAACGTGACCTCCTTGGGCCAGCGACAAAAAGCGTACAGCGGCGTTGAGGTAAAATTCCTCAACCAGATGAACATCGTATTTGTCAGTGGTTTGACTTCCAAGGCGGTATAGGCCTTGTTGACGGAGACGAGTGATGATGTACTTCATGGGTTCGACATGATTGGTTTCAGCGAGAATGCATTCGATGATGACAGATCGTGAGAAGATCCGTCCATCGATGATGTTTGCGGTTTTCTTGAGTGCGGGCGAAGATGTCTGACCAGCCATTGTTGATTGTTCAAGAAAATGTGAAAGAGAATACACGAAATTTGCAGTAAAATGCAGAGAACTATGTAGGCTGTATTTGCTTGAGAACTCTTAATTTTTGCAGAAAGCGTAAAGAGTCTCTAATGGCAGTATCAGTTTTTTTATAGTGGGCGGCTAAGTAGGGTTTTGTAGAGTACGAATGGTCAGATTTTAAGGGATGGGAACCGGTTTTTGAAATCAACGATCAGGATGGACTGAGTGTAACTAGTACACTTATCCATTAAAATGTTTAAAATATGAGTGGGTCCCACTTCTGACATTTGTTGTCACCCTAAATGCCTGAAACGGCGGTTTTAAAACATTAAACAATTTAAAACATCGCGGCTTTTGAGATTCAGTTGTCCAGATGTCGTGTAAGACATTTAATGTAAATGACGTTTGACATAAAAACAGGGCACGTGGACAAAAATCATTTTAAAATGAAATAATATAATATATATATATATATATATAGTGAATCGAAATCCTATAGTATATGTTGTATCCGCGTCGATGCAGCGTTCCCCCTTAAAAAGGTACATATAGGTTTTAAATTCCATACAGCAATATTTGGATTAATGCTGTATTCATGGGTCATACTGTATTCCCCTTTAATTATTGCACACATCAGCTGTAGGATTCATATGTCTTTGTTCACTACAGTGCTGTATTGACGGTTCTGAGTGTACAGATAATTAACGTTGGATACTGTATACTAGATACAGTATACTGGATACAGTATTCTTGGGTCTTATAGCATTCCCCCTCAATTGTTGAGTAAAACCGTAAATTACTTACAGTGAGTCGGGCTGTAGCATTCCCAATTCTTGTCTAAGCATGTTTAATCTGGCTGTGTCGAGTGGCTTGGTGAAGATGTCGGCCAACTAAATGTCTGTATGAACTTTTTCAAGACGAACATCTTTGTTCTCGACATGATTCCTTATAAAATGATGCTTCATGTTGATATGCTTAGTGCGCGAGTGCAGGACAGGATTGTGCGTTATTGCAATTGCACTCGTGCTATCACATATGATTGGAGTCTCTCTGGCTTCAATTCCATAATCTGACAACTGCTGCTGCATCCAAAGGATCTGCATACAGCAACTACCAGCAGCATAGTATTTTGATTCAGCCGTGGAAAGTGAGTTAGCCAATTTCTTCTTACTGAACCAAGAAACGAGTCTAGGTCCTAGAAAGTGACAAGTTCCATTTGTACTCTTCCTATCTAGCTTGCAGACTCCGAGATCCGAGTCGCTGTATCCAACTAAATTGAATTCGCCTTCTTTAGGATACCATAGTCCTACATCGACTGTTCCTTTAATGTACTTCAGGATTCGTTTAGCTATATTGAAGTGTGATTCCTTAGGTGCTACTTGATATCTCGCACACACTCCAACAGAAAACTGGATATCGGATCTGCTAGCCGTTAGGTACAGGAGCGAACCGATGAGCTTCCTGTAGAGTGATTGGTCAAACGGCTTTCCGGCTTCATCAGCACTAATTTGCACGGAAGTGCTCATGGGGGTTGATGATGATTTGGAAGTGTTCATTCCAAATTTGTTGAGAAGCTCCTTGCTGTATTTTTCCTGGTTGATGAAAATACCTGTAGGCAACTGCTTTACCTGCAAACCTAGGAAATAACTAAGTTCTCCTATCATACTCATTTCAAATTTACTTTGCATGAGATGAGAGAACCTTTGACACTGTTGTGGGAGAATCCCTCACAATATGCCGCAAGTGCACGGTGTCAACAAGTAATAAAGTGATAAGTAGAGTATCGTTCCCACGAGGACTGATTTCACTAAGTACCAAAATATAGTCAACTCACAATTTTATTTGAAGAACAATTATACGGAGTTTATACCTAAACTAATAAATAATAATACTAATAATAATAATACTAATAGGGACGTAGGATTATGATTTTCACCTCAAACAATCAGGAATAATATTTATTCAATTCAATTCACTTTTATTCAATTGATTGTAAGCCAAGAATTCCTACATTATTCTAAAGCCTTTCCCAAGGTCGATAGAAAATACTACGAATTATTAACTCGATATATCCCTATTCGAATTAGATAATTAATAGCTAAAACAGTTCAAGAATTCCCACAATAACAGGCTTCACAATTCGCATGAGTATATCCCTATCTCACGAAAATTATGATTCGTCTCACAAGAACTATGCCTAAATTTCATCTCCCGAATCCATAAAGACATTCAAAACAAATTAACTGTTGGCCAGACAATTAAAAAGCATTAAGAACAGTAAGAAGAATCCAATTCAATAGAATAACGAGTAAATTGAAATAATAATAAATAATCAAACCATCATGAAATTGGCTACAATCAAAATCCTACTCAAATAGATCTAGGAACTAAGATGCAGAAAAACCGTAGGGATCCGTGGTCTTGTCGTCGCCCACAAATCTCCTCCTTGTATTCTTCGCCCTAGCTCTAATCCACCTCCGAATTCCTCCTGATCGATCCTCCCCTCTTTCTTTAGCCCTTCAATGCTTATTTATAGTTGTCCTCAGCCTCCAGAATGCGTCCGTGTGATTAGGTCGAGAACAGGCTCCGAAACGGCGAAGAAACGCGGAAGGCTTAGCCAAAACCGCCTGGTGGGCCGCGGCTCACTTAATCTGTGTCGCGGCCCCTTAACGCCCAGCGCCCATACCTGGGCGCATTTTTCATCCTGTGCCGCGGCTCACTTGGTGTGTGCCGCGGCACACAGTACAGTGTGCACAGCGTTCGCTGGTTGTCTTCGTGTGCCGCGGCTCACTTGGTGTGTGCCGCGGCTCATGACCAAAAACTGCTGTTTTTCGCCCGTTTTTTATCGATTTGGCTTCCGGACTCCGGTTTCCTGCAAAACATGTAAGAATAGTGCATTAAACGCTCATTTATGCTGACTTAGGCTCAAGATGGACATAAAATAATGATAAATAAGCGCATAAAAATACGCCTAACAAATACCCCCAAACTTGAGCCTTTGCTTGTCCTCAAGCAAAAATCAATTTTAAACAAAATGTATCGTGAATAATCATGCAAGTCCATAGTGCTCAACTTAATCAATACTACCCTGAAAATCTCAAAGAATAGAACAAGTATCGTGAAAGCGAGTCACATCCAGGACACTGATTCCACTAAGTAACCAATTTCAGTCCTAATCAATCGTTCATGAAGAAAATCAAGCTCAAAGATTAACAAGCGTGAATTTAACCGACCGTCAATATGAAGGGTTAGATTAAACAAGCCAATTCGCCCAGTCCCACAATCTAGTGGCAAAATTCAAGAGTTTCATTATCAAAATTACTCTTAGGACAGCATCCCCTTATTTATGATCAATAATATGATTCGAGTTAACCACTAGGTTTCGGCTCTCGGGATATTTCATCGGGATGATCCTAGGGTGGATTTCCATTCTCATGTATTGGGGAACCGTTTGACGTAAAAGACACTCATGGGGCACATGGATGCTTCTAGTTACTAAGCCCCCCTCTACAGCGGAGAAAAAACTCGAATAGCAAGTCCCGCATGTCAAGGTTGCTGTTTTACGCGAGGGTAAACAACGGGTCACGTGAATACCCCCGGTTACTAGGCTTCCCATCATCGGTAATGCGATATTTCTAAATTATTAATCTATTCAGGGTCGTCGTTTTACGCGAGAGTAAACAACGGGTCACGTGAATACCCCCGGTTACTAGACTTCCCATCATAGAACAAATAGTATCTCGACTTTTTCTTGGGAAAAACTGTCCGACTCTAAACTCAATTTAAATGCCAACAAGACTCATGGTACTAGACGACTAGCTACGCGAAAAGTTTAACCAAACATATAAACGGTGATTTGAAAACACATATGTCTCCTTTCTTATCTGCTAAAATTTCTACAAAAACAATAAAATTTCGGACCTAATTGAATGCTCAACGGAAACAGATATCGCTGACTGTAATGCGACTAAAACTCAACCGTTTCTTCCAAGAGAACTCAGTATCGTAACATCAGTTTTACACACGGAAGCACGAAAAACTCACGAAAAATTCATGCTTGCAAAAACCATCAACAACATGCAAGGATAATAAAGCAATCGCAATTTATACCCAAGTAAATCAATTCCACTACACAAAAAATCATCAACAATCAAACTCGTGTGAAAATAAAAGAGATAAGGAAAAGGGAAACTTATTCCAAATGTCTTCTTGAAAACCAGCACATGTCTGAGTGGAAACGTCGGTCAATCCAAACATCAAATAACGCTCAGCATCACGAGGGACCCCCAAACTTAGTCTCTAGTCATGAGATAACAATATACATTAAATCAAGAAAGACTAGAATATGAAGAATAATAACTCATTGAGGTTATATAAAAATATTAGAGAAATAAGGGCCAACAAGAATACACGAATCCAAACGAAATACAAAACAAAGAAAAATTAAAAACGAAAAATCAAATAAAAACAACTAACTAGAAAGCAAGTAAAAATGATGGGTTGACTCCCATCAAGCGCTCTATTTTACATCTTGAGCACGACGTGGCAAACAAATTTAACGTGGCTTCTTTCTAGGGAGATTGCCAAATGCCCCCTTCTTGCAATCTAAAAGCCTCTTATTCCATAGGGGAGGCTTTGGCTCATGCCCGGTTGCCACAAATAATGAGTAAGAATAATTATGAAGACAACCAAAAAATGATGGAAGAATATAATAATGATAAGGCATGAAAAAATAAGCAGAGTTCGAATGGGTAGATAATAAAAACATGTCATGAACAACCTCATTAGAACTCGAATAATCAGTCTCAACAAAATCATAAGTAATGGGGTCAATCTCTCCCATTATGGATTTAGGAAAAATTATGTGCGGCACCGTTAATAAAATTTTAGGCACAAAAGCATTCACCTTATTAGTCGAAGTTTGATGACAAATTAATGGAATTTCTTTGGAAACATCATCAATGGTAACTTCTTCTACAGGCTCATCACACTTTATGTAATTATCGGGTACTGGGGGATCGACCCTAAAACTCGGCATGTCATTCATCTCAACCTCCCCCTCAACTTCACTACTAAATATATGAGCTGGAAATTAACCATAGTGAATCTCAAGACCACGACTTGCACATTCTCGCTCAAAAAGGGTACTATCAGGATTTTTGAGAATGTCTACACATTGTTCAAGCATGGTCTTTTGTCTTGGGGGAGGGGGCTGACTGACCCTATTTGGCAAATTATTAAGAACATCGAAATTTATGAAATGCCAAGGGCCACGATACTCAAAGGAAAACATAATGGAGAAAATAAAAATATAGATACGAACAAGAAAAACTTCAAATTAAAATCAGAGTCGCTTGGTATTGATATTAGCAAAAAATCAGTCCCCGGCAACGGCGCCAAAAACTTGTTGTGGGAGAATCCCTCACAATATGTCGCAAGTGCACGGTGTCAACAAGTAATAAAGTGATAAGTAGAGTATCGTTCCCACGAGGACTGATTTCACTAAGTACCAAAATATAGTCAACTCACAATTTTATTTGAAGAACAATTATACGGAGTTTATACCTAAACTAATAAATAATAATACTAATAATAATACTACTAATAGGGACGTAGGATTATGATTTTCACCTCAAACAATCAGGAATGATATTTATTCAATTCAATTCACTTTTATTCAATTGATTGTAAGCCAGGAATTCCTACATTGTTCTAAAGCCTTTCCCAAGGTCGATAGAAAATACTACGAATTATTAACTCGATATATCCCTATTCGAATTAGATAATTAATAGCTAAAACAGTTCAAGAATTCCCACAATAATAGGCTTCACAATTCGCATGATGTATATCCCTATCTCACGAAAACTATGATTCATCTCACAAGAACTATGCCTAAATTTCATCTCCCGAATCCATATAGACATTCAAAACAAATTAACTGTTGGACAGACAATTAAAAAGCATTAAGAACAGTAAGAAGAATCCAATTCAATAGAATAACGAGTAAATTGAAATAATAATAAATAATCAAACCGTCATGAAATCGGCTACAATCAAAATCCTACTCAAATAGATCTAGGAACTAAGATGCAGAAAAACCGTAGGGATCCGGGGTCTTGTCGTCGCCCACAAATATCCTCCTTGTATTCTTCGCCCTAGCTCTAATCCACCTCCGAATTCCTCCTGATCGATCCTCCCCTCTTTCTTCAGCCCTTCAATGCTTATTTATAGTTGTCCTCAGCCTCCAGAACGCGTCCGTGTGATTAGGTCGAGAACAGGCTCCGAAACGGCGAAGAAACGCGAAAGGCTTAGCCAAAACCGCCTGGTGGGCCGCGGCTCACTTAATCTATGCCGCGGCCCCTTAACGCCCAGCGCCCATACCTGGGCGCATTTTTCATCCTGTGCCGCGGCACACAGTACAGTGTGCACAGCATTCGCTGGTTGTCTTCGTGTGCCGCGGCTCATGACCAAAAACTGCTGTTTTTCGCCCGTTTTTCATCGATTTGGCTTCCGGACTCCGGTTTCCTGCAAAACATGTAAGAATAGTGCATTAAACGCTCATTTATGCTGACTTAGGCTCAAGATGGACATAAAATAATGATAAATAAGCGCATAAAAATACGCCTAACAGACACAAAGCAAGGTTAGTTGAACCAAAAATTATATCATCTACATAGATTTGCACCATAAGAAGGTCATCACCTTCCTGTATTTTGAACAAGGTCTTGTCCACAGCACCTTTCTCAAATCCATTATCAGTTAGATACTGGGATAGGGTCTCATACCATGCTCTAGGGGCTTGTTTAAGTCCATACAGTGCTTTCCTTAGCCTGTATACTAGGTCGATATCGTCTGTGTTGGCAAACCCTGGTGGTTGTTCAACATAAACTTCTTCGGCAAGGTCTCCATTCAGGAATGCACTCTTGACGTCCATTTGGTATACAATAAAGCTTTTATGGGCGGCAAAGGCTAAAAATATCCTAATGGCTTCTAGTCTAGCTACAGGGGCGAAGGTTTCATCATAGTCTATGCCTTCTTCCTGACTATAGCCTTGTGCGACTAGTCTGGATTTGTTCCTTATAATAAGTCCATTTCGATCCTTTTTGTTTCGAAATACCCATTTGGTTCCTATAACCGATTGATGTGTAGGTCTGGGTACAAGATACCATACATTGTTTCTTTCAAAACCGTTAAGCTCTTCTTCCATAAAGGTTATCCAGTGAGAATTATTAAGAGCGTCTATGGTCGAAACAGGTTCGGACTGGGCTAAGAATACAGCGATAGTGCACATATTGAGTCTTCTAAGCTCGGATTGAGATTTCTATTCAGAAAACTGTGATATCTCAGTATCTGGTTCTTCTTGTGCATAAAGTACATTTCCTTGTGTACTCTGTATTCTCCTACGAGTAGAAACACCAGCATTTATGTTTCCAATGATCAGCTCTTGCGGGTGATCTCTCAACCATCTTCGGTCGGGTTCTAATTCAGGGTCCCGTACTGTATCGAGAATTTCTGTGGATATAGCTTCAGCTTGTACAGCGTCGGCTTCATCCACGTCGATTCTTACAGCTGCGTGGTTGATTTCTAAATCAACGACGGGTTCTATGGGAGTTGGAGGATCCAAGATAGAGAGTTGTTGGATGTTCTGAGTAATGTCATCTACTCCTCTAGGGTCATGATGAGGTTCATCGAACACAACATGAACTGATTCCTCGATCGTCAGCTTCCTTTTATTAAAGATCCTGTAAGCTTTGCTGACGGAGGAGTATCCTACAAATATTCCTTCATCTGATTTCTCATCAAAGGTTCTAAGTTGATCCTTCTCATTATTCAACACATAACACCTGCATCCAAAAATGTGAAAATATGAAACTAACGGAGTTTTGTTGTTCCATACCTCATATGCTGTTTTGTCATGGTGCTTGTTGACTATACAGTGGTTTTGAGTGTAGCATGCTGTATTGGTTGCTTCACCCCAGAAACGCTGTGGCAACTTGCTTGCGGCGATCATTGTCCTTGTTGCTTCTTTCAGCGTCCTATTCTTTCGCTCGGCAACACCATTTTGTTGAGGTGTTCGGGCAGCTGAGTATTCGTGTTGTATCCCATTTTCCGAACAGTATAGCTCTATAAAGCGGTTAGTAAACTCTGTACCTCTGTCGGAACGAATGGACACGATACTCGATGCCTTTTCATTTTGCAACTTTCTCAGGAGCTCGGGCAGCGTTGATGTTGTTTCCTTCTTCTTGCTTAGGAAAATTGTCCAAGCATACTTGGAGTAATCATCAACAACAACAAGACAGTATTTCTTACCTCCCAAACTTACTGGGTCTACAGGACCATAGAGATCCATATGTAGCATTTCCAACACTCTTTGGGTTGAAAGGTAGGATTTGCTCTTCAGGGTTGACTTGATTTGCTTGCCTTTCTGACATGGTCCGCAGACGCTGTCCTTCTTGAATGATGCATTTGGCAATCCTCTTACCATTCCCTGTCTTGAGAGCTTGTTGATCATCTTGAAGTTGATGTGAGACATCCTCTTGTGCCATAACCAGCTAAGATCTGCAGTTCCTTTGGCAACAAAGCATGGAATTGAGGAGCTCATAGGCTTCCAGTCAACAATATACATGTTACCTTCCTTGGTCTGGATGTTCTTGACTCTACAGCGATCTATATAAAATTTCACCGAGAACTGTTTATCACAGAACTGGCTAATACTAAGTAGATTGTACTGTAAGCCTTTAACATATGCAACATCAGTGACTTTGAATTTTCCGACAAGTAGGTTTCCTTTCCCTCTTGTTCTTCCTTTAGATTTATCACCGAAACGAACTTTTGGACCGCGACCTTCTACAAAATCTGATAGCTTGCTTCTATCTACGGTCATGTGCCGAGAGCATCCACTATCAAAGTACCAGGTATCTTCCTCTAGGATGTCCTGTAGCAAAGAAATTAAGTAGATTTAGGTCCCCTTTTATTTTTGGGTCCATATATGTTAGTTCCTCTAGGTACCCAAGTTTTCCTAGCAGCAATTGGTTTATTGTAGGTCATACTCGGTACAGTGTTGCGATATCTACGTGGTGCATATCCGTAGTCGCTATAACCATGATAATTATTATGCATGTAAAATTCAGGGTTATTATTATTAATCCAGTACGAGTGTCGTCTTGGAGGTGGAGCCATTTTCTTTGGCCTAACAGCTTGCCTTTTGGGTCTCCAGTTGGATTCCCAATGCTGTTGTTGATACTGAGCGGACACCTGCTATCTCGAGGAATAACGGAGCTCCTGTATCCAATAGCTCGGCGTGATGTACTGATAGTACTGCCGTGCGGGCCTTTGGTATTTGGATACAGTCTTCCTTCTGGACGACTGTTGACGCTGTTGATATGCTCGGGAAGCATGCTGTTGAGTGCGGATTTTAGGTCTGAATGGCTGATGATTCCGCTGTCTGGAATAGGATTGTGGTGGCGGAATAGCAGCCTTTGTTGTTCGCTGTGTAATAGGTTCCTTCACGGGACTCGAAGTTTCTTTCGAAACAGGAATGTGTTCCACACTCTTGACGAATACTGTACTAGTTTTCCCTTTGTTTGAACATGAGTTGTATCCTAAGCCACTTTTATCATGAGCATGTTACCCAGTGCTCAGAATTTCTTCCATTCTTTTGGACGATTTCTCGAACGATTTCAGAGTGGTCTCAAGTTCAATTTCTCGTTTTTCGAGAGTTGTGACTTTGGCTTGAAGTAGAACCAAATCATTTGTCTTGCTCTCGTTGTGAGTTTTAACCTCACTTAGTTCATGAGCAAGTTGATGATTGCTCTCCATGAGTTTTTCAAAACCGACTTTGCTGGTTTCACAGTCAAGAGACATATTTTCATAATTTATCTTCAGCAAGTCATTTTCATCTTTCAGCTCTAGGTTAGACAGTTGGAGCTGTATATTCTCGTTTTTCAATGTCTCATGGGCCTTTTGAATGTTTTTAAACTCATTCATCATGTTTTCAAAAGTATGAGATGCATTTGATGGAATAGTTGAGGTTGAGCTTACCTCATCATCGTTGTCTTCACCTTCCGGAATGTCCTTGGCCATAAAGCACATATATGCTTTATCATCGAACTCATCGTCAGATGAATCACTTTCAGTGACCACCTGAAGACATTCTTCTGATTTGGATGGTGTGGGGGAGGCTTCTGATTCTCCAATCAGGGCCTTGAGCTTGTTTTTCCAAGCACGTCGTCTTTCATCTCTCTCTTGTTGCTCGGCCTCTGGCAACCGTTGAACTTTGGAATGAGGACATTTATTTGCATAATGCCCTGGTTTCCTGCAATTATAGCATAGGTTAGCATCACCGGATGATGTTTCGGTACTTACCTTGTGGACAGGTTTGGGCCTGTAAGGAGTCTTTCCAGACTGCTTGATGAACTTTTTGAATTTGTGCATGAGAAGCGTCATTTCATCTTGAGACAGGATGTCGTCCATCACAAGATTCTTGTGACTAGGCTTCGATTTAGCCGGGCATCTTTGTGTCGACGATTCGATACAGCGGCTAATGCTGTGACCTTTGAAGGAGATTCTTCAGCTTTCTCTCTTCTGTCAATATCATACTCAAAAGCTTTGAGGTTAGAGAAGAGATCAAATGTAGATATTTCATTAAGATTGTAAGATACACGCATAGTTGTGGTCTTAATGTCCCATCGGGCAGGGAGAGATCTGAAAATTTTTAAATTCTTCTCCTTTTGGGTATAAATTTTGCCCAAAGCTTCAAGTTCACCAACAATACCAGTGAATCTGAGGTCAAGTTCCTCGAGTGTCTCAGTTGGTTTCATTTCAAAAGATTCAAATTGCTGAGTCAGTTTTGAAATTTTGTTTTCTTTTGAGAGCTCAGTTCCCTCACAAATCATCTTGAGTTTATCCCAGATTTCCTTGGCTGATTTACAGCTTTTTACCTTCGAGAATGTGCCTTTGTCAAGAGTGACAAATAACGTGTTCTTAGCCACATTGTCGAGGTTGGCTCGCTTTCTTTCATCTGTGGTCCATTGCTCGCGTTCTTTCTCGAGCATCTCAGCATGGGCTTGGCCTTCAATCCTTGCGGCCGTGTTTACCTTCATGATCTTGATGGGGCCATCCTGTATAACAAAAATCATCTCTTCGTGCATTGCTGCAAGATGAGCCTCCATCCTAATTCTCCAATCATCAAATTCGTTAATAGAGAACATAGGCACTTTGTTGATCATTGATGTATCCATGTGAAAGTAAAGAAATGAAAGAGACTGTTTTAAAGAGTAAGTGATTTTGGATCTGATTCGGTTAAAAATACGACTGATTATTTTTAGAATCAACCTCTCCGATACCACTTGTTGGCCACTAAGTATACTGGATACAGGTTGGGAAGTAGTTTAAACAACAAATTATATTGATTTTAAATCTGAGTGCGTAGCGGAAGTCTTAGATACAATAAGTTGCTGTGGATACAGTAACTCGATGTGCAGTGTATACTTAAATAATCACAGTAATTAAAACAAGTAAGGCAGAAGGTAAATAACACAATATTTAAAGTGGTTCGAGGTAAACCCCTCTACGTCCACTGGTCCTCCACACAGGAGTAAAAAATTTATTATAATTACTACGTACATAACTACGTAATTATAACAACACACAATCAATATATCGTTCACACAGATTGATATAAAGATCTTAGCTTCAACCGTTCACACAGATTGGTTTTGAGCTAATGCTTTGACTTGCTTCTTCACACACAGTTCTGAAGCTTCGTCTTCTTCGATGCAATTCCTTCACACACAGTTCTGGAGAAGCAACGATTACCCAGTCCACACAGGTCTGATCTGGGTTTGTTCAAACTATAGAACAGGGGTTGAACAACATCTTTGACTTTATGAGCTTCTGGCTGATGAAGTGTTGTTCAAGATGATGAGCACTGTATATCTCTTAGATCTGAGTTGCAGTAAGCTTTGGAGATATGTTTTGCTCTGATAATAACTTTGATAGCTTTGATAATTTCAGTCAATTGGGTGAATTCGGTAACTGATCTTCAATGCCTTGATGAGGTATATATAGTCTTCTGGAAAATATATCCGTTGGGATAAATCCGTTGAGCAAGATGCTTTTCCAACAGGATGAAAAGCATGATCCGGATTTAGCGGGATTTGAAGATCTGTTGACTGACAGTATTTAAATACTTTATCCTTGAGTATTTAAATACTTCTTATTCAACGGGGCTTGACTTCTGAAGATTCCTTCTTTGTCCTGTTGAGAGCTGTATGGAAGATCACTGTATTGGTGATTCGAGACAGTTTCCATACTTGGTCTTTATAAGACTTCTTTGCTGTACTGAAAGGATCCACTATATGCTGGATTCGAGACAGGCTTTCGATACAGGTTGACACTTCAACTCTTCGATACAGTTTCCTTACTGTATTGAGAATTGTCATATATGTCAAAACCTCTTATCAACACAATTCGATACAGGGATTGAGTATCCCGGCTATTTCGATACAGGGTTCTTGTTTTCCCAACAGGTGTAGTATGAGCTTCACTCAAAATCTTTTGTCTCAACTCCAAATCACTAGGTACATATAATCTTCCGCGAAATCTCAAGACTCCATCATCCTGAACCACAAATCCAGGGGCTTTCCCCTTCTTCATGTCCTCTCTCAACTCGGCTAAAAATGGATCATCGTATTGCCTTGCCTTGATATCATCAACTAAGGACGAAGTGATTTCTAACGCACATAATTGGCCCTGAACTCTCTGGACCCAAACCTCGATATCCTGACAAATCAAATCTCGTTGGATCTTGCTTTGAGGCGTAAGTACCTCTACCATCTGTAGCCCCATCGGCATACGACTCAATGCGTCTGCCACTACATTAGCCTTACCCGGATGGTAAAGAATTTCGAGGTTATAATCTTTAATTAACTCCAACCATCTATGTTGTCTCATATTCAACTCTTTCTGACTGAATATATACTTCAGACTCTTGTGATCCGTGTAAATCTTACACGACGATCCATAGAGATAGTGTCTCCAGATTTTTAAAGCAAAAACGACTGTAGCTAACTCTAAATCATGCGTAGGGTAATTTGCTTCGTAAGGTTTCAACTGTCGGGATGCATAAGCAATAACCCTATCTCTCTGCATCAAAACACATCCGAGCCCGAGGCCCGAAGCATCACTATACACCACGAAGTCCTTGTTCCCCTGAGGCAAAGCTAAAACGGGTGCGGTAGTCAGTCGTCTCTTCAACTCGTCAAAACTATCCTGTCTATATGCGGTCCATTCGAACTTATGAGTCTTTTGGAGTAACTGGGTGAGTGGTCTAGAGATATTAGAAAATCCTTCGACGAATCTACGGTAATAGCCTGCAAGTCCCAGAAAACTCCTCACTTCCTTCACATTTCTCGGCAGTTCCCAAGCCATCACTACCTCTATCTTCTGCGGATCTACCCGAACTCCCTCCGCTGAAATCACATGCCCGAGGAATATCACTTCCTTGATCCAAAACTCACACTTAGAGAACTTCGCATACAGTTGCGCAGCTCTCAAAATATCTAACACAGTCCGGAGGTGTAAAGCATGCTCCTCTCGACTCTGGGAATAGATAAGGATGTCGTCGATAAAGACGACTACAAATTTGTCCAGATACTCTATAAAAACTTTGTTCATTAGATGCATGAACACTGCTGGGGCATTGGTTAGCCCGAAAGGCATAACCACAAACTCGTAATGGCCATATCTCGTCCGAAAGGCAGCTTTCGGTATATCACTGTCCCGAATCCTCAACTGGTAGTAGCCCGATTGCAAATCAATCTTCGAAAAGACTGACACTCCATGAAGCTGATCAAACAAGTCGTTAATCCGGGGCAAAGGGTATTTGTTTTGATGGTCAACTTGTTTAATTCTCGATAATCGATGCATAAACGAAGTGATCCATCCTTCTTCTTAACAAAAAGTACAGGCGCACCCCAAAGGTGATGCGCTCGGTCGAATATACCCTTTATCTAATAACTCCACCAACTGTTTCTTCAATACTAACATCTCTGACGGTGCCATACGGTACGGAGCTCGAGAAACAGGGGCCGCATTCGGCTCTAGATCAATAGGAAAATCAACCTCCTACTGTGGTAGTAATCCCGGTAAGTCATCTGGAAATACGTCGGGATACTTGCTAACTACTGGAATCGACGACATGTCAACTCCACCATCTTTCGCCTCCAGAGCGTAACACCAATAGTCGACACAACCTTGGTTCAGAAGTTTCATCGCCTTCAAGGCGCTAATCACACTTCCCGATCTACCCAGCTTACAACCGACGAGAGTATGCTCGGTGCCATCCTCGGCCACTATCGAGATGGTACAAGTCCGATAGTTCATGATAGCACCGTGACGATCCAACCAATCATCCCCGAGGATCAAATCCTCACCCTTAAGGTCTATAACAATGAGATTCGAGGGCCAATCTCGGCTCCCGATCCTCACTGGGCAATCCCTAACTTCCTGGTCCCCAACCATATGATCCCCGCTAGGTGTACCCACTACAAATGATTCACACTCGAACAAGCAATCAATACCAATACGACTCACACAATCCGAAGCAATAAAAGAGTGTGTAGCACCCGAATCAAAAGCACTGAAACTGGATGAGAAAGGATCTAAGTAGTACCTGACGCCACCGGAACATATGCCTCCTCCGTGCGTCTCATCTGATACAACCGAGGGTGAACTGAGCCCGAACTCGATGCTGCGCGGCGATCTGGCTGACCCCGACCCCTACCGCGGCCCGAACTCTGGGGAAGATGAGTAACTGGAGTCTTCTGATCAATATTGTACTCCTTCTGAACGGGATTGGTAATCGGAGCTCTGGCGGCCCTGGAAGCCCTATCGCAATGAATTTCTCGATGCCCAGTCTGTCCGCAAGTAAAGCAAGTAACCAACGGGAATGGACAATCTTTCATCACATGTTTATACTGACTGCAATTAAAACAAACTCTGCCACCAGGTGTAGGAGACTGGACTGAACGGTTACTCTGAGATCCTCCGGCCTGATGAAATGGTCTCTTCCCAGATGCCGGTGCAGACTACATCCTCGAAAACTGTCCACCTTTACTGGCTAAAAAACTGCCGGTAGTTTTCTGCTTCTTAGCCTCGGAACCGACTCTGATTCCGGGACAGCCATCTCGATCGCTAGGGCGCGATCCTGATACTCCTTCAAGGTGGCACACATGAGCGGTGCCATACTCTGCCTGATATGCGGCTTCATGTGTATATTGAAATAACGGATCTTTTCGGCCTTGGTTCTCACCTGATCTTTCACGAATCCCAACTGCTGATTATAAGTGATGATGGCCTGATAAATCGGCACATCCTGAGGTGTAGCGGTAAAGAATTACACAATCCTGCGCTCTTTGACTGGCGGTGGACAATATTCTGCTTCCATAGCAGCCTTAAATTCCTCCTAAGTGGCTCGACGGTCTCTGGGCACCACAGCCTCCCACCATTCTGCAGCTTCCTTATCCAGGAGGTACTGAACAATATGTAACCTCCTATCATCGGGACAAGCTACGGCATCAAAAGTCCTGCTCAACTGAAAGAGCTAATTCTCCCAACCGAGGGAGTCAGAAGAACCAGTGAAACGAGGGGGTGCATCTTAGTTACTTTCTGAAGCCATTTACTGGCTTCATCCTCTGGAGTCGGGGGCGGATTCTGGCGTCCACCCTGAGCTATCTGGGCGAGCTGGGCTACCAACTGCTGAAGTACGGCAGTAGCCCCGGCGTCGGCATTATTACCCGCCGGTTGCTCCTGACTGACCGACAAGTTCTGCTGCCCGTCAGAACTCAGAGGTAGAGTACTCGGCACTGAATGAGAGTCTGAATCTGCAGAGGACTGAGTAAGCAGAACTTCCTCATTATTAGCACCACGGCCTCGGCCGCGCCCCCTAGTCGGTTTACCACGACCTCTCAACATACTGAAGAAAAAAAATTGAAAAGAACAAGATCAGAAAGATTCACAGTTCACAAGGTTGGTGCCACATTTCACAATTTCAAACAACACAAGGAAACGAATTACAGAAATATACGAGTTCGAGGAGACTTACAGCCACGGGTCGCACGAAAAAATGGTAGCACGATGATATTAGGCTCAACGACTGACTCTAGCGACGCAACTGACAGACCCAAAATTAACCGATAGCCTAGGCATTCAAAACCTAGAGTTCCGATACCATAAATGTAACACCCCAAATCACAAATGGGACATTACACGTCGTAGAACCCTCATGAGGTCTACCAGGCTAACACACGACACGTAATCCGAATATGAAAATCCCAAAAGACACAATTATCATAGTAAAATAGGGTCGTGGCCTCGGCCAAAACATTTTAATCAAGCATCGTAAAGTAAAAATCCACCTGAATCCATCGCCCACGCAGGGGACGTAACCAATTTTATAAAACACTCAGTCTAACTCCAACATCAAGATAAATGCAATAGTAAAACATGAAATACGACTCGAGCCTCATCATCATGATGGACCATCCTTTGCATGCATATTCCGTGTCAGCTCCTCGGCTCGACCAGTACCTGAAATGCATAAGACGTATTTCCCCCATTTAAGGGGTTAGCATTCGAATAGCTAGTGCAAGTACACAATTACACTACATTATATACATACACGACTCGACACAAGCAATCCATTTGAGAAAAATATTTGAAATCAATATTTCGGAATATTACATTTACACTAAAACAGTATATCCTCAAGTTTTCCACATTACAACTATCCATATTTGGTAACCCGCGGCCGTACCCATTAGTATCGACCCCCAGAGGCCCCGTCGGACCGTCCCCAGGTGAGAAACCACTTCCGCAGCCGTAGCCATTAGTATCGGCCCCCAGAGGTCCCGTCGAACCATCCCCGGGTGGAAAAACATCAACACACGCACCCAAGTCCGCTTCCGTGGCCGTACCCATTAGTATCGGCCCCCAGAGGCCACATATTCCATCCCCGGGTGGAAGGATAACATCCATATCCATTTAATAGCGTGCATCAAAACCGTACACACATAACGAAATGTAATGCATGTACTTGCCTTGGATAACACGATGTAAAGAAAACGATGAAAGGTAAGGTTTCGGTCCGAATAATCTTCACAAATCCGTTCCTAACACAAGAACAATATACAGCCAATCTCAATATTGTGAATATGTAGGAATTCTTCCTAGTTCTACCCGATGGGATAATTTGTCGAACATTACTAGGGTATCATCGAGTATAAGTGATGAACAATGAAAAAAATCGGAGTTTAATCCACAAATCCTCAAGAACCACGAAGGAATACAAGTATACAATTGAAGTCTAGTAATAATCTATGACAAATCGGATTGAAAAGGGTCAAATCGCAAGAAACCCCCAAAATTCCCCCAAAATCTCAAAACAAGGGTTTTAGGGATTCTTACCATGATTCGGGTGGCAGAAGATGTTAAGGACTTGATGAATTCGCTCAAGGAATGCAGGGATGTTAGTAGATGATAATATTGGTCGAAATTGGTTATACCCTTCGTCTAGAATCGCCCAAAGCGAAGAGAAGATGTGAGGATGGAAAAATGACGAAGTTGACTGTTGTTGTCCTATATATATCGGACAGGCTTAGCGCACGCTACGTCCTAAGAATTCGCGTGCGCTATCGGGGGTGCGGGAAAACAGTCATAGACTTCTGTCCTCCCGTTAGCGTACGCAGATACAAGATAGCGTGCGCTAGCGTTAGAAATTAGCGTACGTTACCACTCAATTAGCGTACGCTATCTGGTTCAATTCCAAAATACTGAACCTTCTGCCCAGTTCCAGGGTATTCTGCCCAGACGTATTAGCGAACGTAAAAATGTAAATCTAGCGTGTGCTAGTTTTACCCTCATAGCGCACGCTACGGAAAAACGTTAGCGTGCGCTAACGGCTCTGCCTGCAGTACGATCGGGACTCGGCGGTCATGTCCGACTCGAACGACACGAAAACTTGACAGATGCCAGCAACCAACGAGATATGACAAGAAAACGAAAGCCCGCAAGCAAAATCTCTCAACCGAATGTACGATTCCGACTACTGAGGAACTTGAAATACGACAAGAGGGACAAATTCTCTAAACTTATAGGAAATTACAAACGGCCCAAACGTCCGAAAATCACGATACAATGTCGGATTAACAATCCGAAACTCACAATATGAGCAACTCAACCATACGAGCTTATGGGAACAGAGAAATAATGAAATAGAACGAGTTTTATGAGAATCGAACGTACATGCGACAAAACATAACTCAAGACGAAAATACGCAAAAACATCTCCGAAACTCGTCCGAATGGGAAAACTCCAAGAACAAAATAGAATCAGAATTCCAAAACAGTAACAAACGAGTCGTCCGAAATGAAAATACATTAAAATCAGAAATCACTAAACATAGAAAGTACGAATATTAAACGGCCTTGTTGTTTACACGTTTCTTTGATGTGTTTTAATTCTATCTTGCAAGTTACTGTTATCTCACAATGGCGGGCTTGCTTTGCCATGTCAAGTAATTTTTTTTAAACGTGGTGGAAACTCGTTGAGATTATGGTCGGACTTGAATATGTGTTGGTATATTATTACAAGAATATCCTATTTTATTTTCTAAATAGAAGGTAGTATGCTTAACTCTTTGATTTCTAAATTAGGTATAAATTATTGTGATGGATAATATTTGGATATTCCATAATTTGTCGTTGTCTTTAAGAAATTATTGTTTGGTAAAAATTCGGAATATATACTTTTTATTTGTAAATGTATTTTGGAAAAATAAGATGTCGTATTATGAAAATAGCCTAATAGGTCCGTTATGGGATTCAGGACATCATCTTCCTTCAGGGAATTTTATTTTAAATTTTTCTCAGTGAAATAAGTTGGGTTTTGCTTTTATCATAAGACTAAGGTTTACACCGGGTGCGATGTACTGGATTGCCCATGATTTGTAGTCGGTAGAAGAATAAAAATTTAATAGATTTAGCTGCAAATTGTACAGGGATGGTTAGCATGATATTAATATTAAATATATGGATTTTATTAGTTAAAATTGTTCAATCAATATTTTATTTTTGAAATTATTTATGAAATTTACAGAAAATATAATCAAACAATTTTTTTATTGTTAATTACTTGTAATTGTTTTGTGTAGTAAAAAAAGTTGAAGGTAGATATTAAAAAGACTACGCATTACATTTTTTTATAAATTTTATCCAAATAATTGGTCTTCTTTATCTATATTTTAAATAAATTATGGACATGTCATGTGGCACAAAGAAATATCTTTTAAAAGATATGAATTAAATTATAAAGTAATATTTAACAGAAGTTTGAATTTTTTTATTAGTACTTATTTTGTAATTATTTCTGTAAATAGAATCAAGCGATTTTTGATTGTTAGTTATTTTATAATTGTTTGTGTATTGTAAAAAAAAATGAAGGTAGATATTAGAAAAACTATGCATGGTGTTGTTGCCCAAAATATCTATCCGAAGATTAAATACTGCTGGAGACGGACAACAAACAACAATTGCGGGAGCACTTCCGAGAGAAGATAAATAATACAAGATTTGCCGGGTTTGTTAGGTCCGGGCTTGAATGCTCTCGCGAGATGTTATTAATACAAATATTCGTGCATACAAGTATTAATGTGAGAAATCTAGATACAATGAGTGTAAAAAGACTCTGTTAATCCGGCTCTTGAGCGAAGCTCGGTGTTCTTCGTCCCTGCCGATCGTCTGCTTGATGAGAGAGGCCGGGAGAAGTAAGCACCGAATGATAGCTGTTGCCAAGAGTTGGAGATAGCCAAGTGCTGAGTATTTTGCTTCTGTATTGCGTGTGAAATGCGAGAATGCCAGAGAGACGTCCAAGTGCAGGCTGCCTTCTATATATAGGGGCTGAGGTGCCTTGTCTCCTAGCGGGCGATCGTCCTAAAGGTCACATGGGCAGTCTGCCTAAAGTCGAGGCTACAGTAGGCAATTGTGTGGTCCAATGAGGAGCCAGCACGCGTCCGGAGTCACTGTCACGGGTGGTCCCACCTCGTTACTTTCGGCGGAGTTGTCAGTAGGTGAGGTAGGTGACAGGCTGTGGTCACAGGTCTTGTCTGTCAGCACCTTTTGCAGGTCTGCGGCCCTGTTGGTAGGTGAGGTAGGTGACAGGCTGTGGTCACAGGTCTTGTCTGTCAGCGCCTTTTGTGGATCTGCACGTGGGTGCTGTCCTGAGGCTCGGCCTTTGCCGACTGGATGGCCATCGGCTCTGATCGGCATGAGGCGGTCATCTCTAGCTGGTCACCGAGGGTCATCATCGGCCAGTCACTGAGGGTCGGCATTGGTCGGTCACCATGGGTCGGTCGGCAAAGCGCCGAGAGATGATCGTCCATAAGTCGGTCGCCAGGAGTCGGTCGCCAGGCGCCGAGAGATGATCGTATTAGATGTCGATCGCTCGGCACCGGGACTTGTCCTGGGACCTTCGGTTGGCCGATTCATGTTGTCTGCGGGGCTAAGGCTAGGCCGCCTGGTCGCTGGTCGGTAGTTCTGTCTCGGCTGCTCGGCAGTGGCTAGGTCGCCCGATCTCCGAGGCGATCGTCGGTCGGAAAGTATAATTCTTGACACAAGAATTGCCCCCCAGCTTGCTCCTATGTTGAAGACATGGGGCGAGGTAGTTCTTGCTGGCGATCGTGTAAGATGAGGACAGACGATCTTGTTGAGCTGACTTTTGGATTTGGACTTGGGCTATCATGGTCGATTGGCTAGCTATCTATCGGTCTTGTACCTGCAAAAAACAACATTTGGCCGATCCCCCTCGGAAACTTGATGGTTTCGCTTGTTTGAGGAATCGTGCACAGTCGCGAAGTTCGATGGACCGACTCCATGACCGTGTCTTGGTGCGCGAAGACATTGAGTGTCTCGTGACTCACTTTATTATGAGGGTCCTCTGTTAGGCTGCGCCTCGCCTCGTATTTAAACGAAGGGCGTGCGGTCTCGGTCTAGAGGAGTCCTTGCGCGGGGCAGCGTCGGATGAATCAACTCCACGCCCGCGGCTTTTTTAGCTCTGCTTCCACCTCGGCCAGCCATGGAGATGACGAACCTCGACGGTGTACGTTGAGACAGAGGTAGTGGCACATGTCCCTTTGTCCAGGTTCACCAAGTTAGATGATGATCCTTGAGGGCGGGCGATCGTGTCCACTGATTAATTTTGGAGAGCCCCCAGACTACGCCGGCCTCGTATTTAAACGAAGGGCGGGCGATCTCGGCCGAAGGGGACCTTGCATGGCCGAAGCAGCCGGTTCCATCGACTACCAGGACCATGGCTTTATAATGTGCGGTGGAGGCGATCGTATGCCTTAGTCCGTCATGTTAGGTGCTGGACTGTAGATGGCGATCGTGTCCTCCGGGTTGCTGATGATTTAGCGTGATGATCGGCGATTGGGCTGGAAGACTGGCGATCGTCGCTCGGCTGCCGATCGCTTTATTCGTAGACGGCGATCGGGCTGGAGATCGTCGTCCGGGCGCCGATCGCGCTGCTCACAGGCTAAGAAGAAACCTTTGCCTGGCCAGAAAATCTGCGGCTCTAGCCCGGAAGGCTGCGTAGGTCGTAGGTTGGGTCTTCGTGAGATGCCTGAACATAGGCGAAAAGCCCTGAAATCCTCCTAGGACCGCGTAGAGGGCGGTCTCATCGCTTACGGGCTCGCCGTTGAGGATGATCACGTCTACCCGGTCGATGTAGTCCGAGTCGGACTCTTCTTCTCCCTGCTTGATTTGCATCATGCGAAGGGGACCTTCTGGCCGGACGACCCTGGTGGCGAAGTACTCCGTGAAGACGTGCGCCAGCTGGTTAAAAGAGCCAATGGACCGAGGCGGCAATGAGGCGTACCACCTGTGGGCGAGGTCGTCCAGCGTCAGAGGGAACATTCGGCACCTAGTCGCGTCTGATGCCCCACACCCGGTCATGTAGATGTTGAACTTCCTCAGGTGCATCTGGGGGTCCGATCGCCCCTCATACACGGGTGTTTGCGGGGGAGCGATCTTGTGCTGCACGGGGGCGAGCTCGATGTCGATCGTGAGCGGCTCGCTTGGCTCTGCGATCGTCTTCTTGGCGCCTGCCCTGGATTCCAGGAGCGACTTCATGTCGTCGATCTGACGTTGCATCGCAGCCATCGTCGTGGCTCGATCGCTTGATGATCGGCTTTGGGAGCGGGAACCGAGGCGATCGTGTACCGATCTCCGGACTCCGCTGCTGCCGACCTCGGCAATTTGGCGAGGGGGAGCCAGACGGCTGGGCTGCCTTCTGGGAGTCGGGTAGGCCGAGCTCCTGGTGACGGACTCAAACTCCGTCGTCTCGTAGCTGGGGCCGGACTGCCCCGGTTGCCAGGTCGGGTCACTGCCCAGGCGATCGAAGACAGAGGTGCCCCGGCTGGCGAGCGCCTCTTCTTGCGGACGGGAGCCTCCTGGCGATCGCTCGGCCAGTAACGCCTTGAGCTTCCGCTTGGACTTCCGGCGGGCGGCCGAGGGGGTGATAGCAGGAGGTGCGTCGAGAGCACTCCGTCGCTCCTGTAGGACGGCCAGGGCCCCTTCGATCTGTTCCTTGGTTCGGAACCAATCGAGCGAGAGGCTTGGGCCGCCGTCCAGGGACGGGATCGAGCGTCTCTGACCGCGGCGGCTACCCTCCACCATCGGTGCCAGCTCGGGCCCGGGGCCAGGCGTGGCGTCTGGCCGGCTGGCCGGCGGCTTTCTTCGACGCGGAGGCGGAAGACATGATTTCTGACAGATTTCTTTGAAGTGCAGTGAGTGTCACTTCAAGTATATGGCCCGAGAACAGTGAGTGTCCTTCGGGACGGTAGGAATAAAAATTGAGGGTTAGATTGCCCTCCTTCTAGCGCCAATTGTTGTTGCCCAAAATATCTATCCGAAGATTAAATACTGCTGGAGACGGACAACAAACAACAATTGCGGGAGCACTTCCGAGAGAAGATAAATAATACAAGATTTGCCGGGTTTGTTAGGCCCGGGCTTGAATGCTCTCGCGAGATGTTATTAATACAAATATTCGTGGATACAAGTATTAATGTGAGAAATCTAGATACAATGAGTGTAAAAAGACTTTGTTAATCCGGATCTTGAGCGAAGCTCGGTGTTCTTCGTCCCTGCCGATCGTCTGCTTGATGAGAGAGGCCGGGAGAAGTAAGCACCGAATGATAGCTGTTGCCAAGAGTTGGAGATAGCCAGGTGCTGAGTATTTTGCTTCTGTATTGCGTGTGAAATGCGAGAATGCCAGAGAGACGTCCAAGTGCAGGCTGCCTTCTATATATAGGGGCTGAGGTGCCTTGTCTCCTAGCGGGCGATCGTCCTAAAGGTCACATGGGCAGTCTGCCTAAAGTCCAAGGCTACAGCCGGCAGCCAGCTGTGTGGTCCAATGAGGAGCCAGCACGCGTCCGGAGTCACTGTCACGGGTGGTCCCACCTCGTTACTTTCGGCGGAGTTGTCAGTAGGTGAGGTAGGTGACAGGCTGTGGTCACAGGTCTTGTCTGTCAGCACCTTTTGCAGGTCTGCGGCCCTGTTGGTAGGTGAGGTAGGTGACAGGCTGTGGTCATAGGTCTTGTCTGTCAGCGCCTTTTGTGGATCTGCACGTGGGTGCTGTCCTGAGGCTCGGCCTTTGCCGACTGGATGGCCATCGGCTCTGATCGGCATGAGGCGGTCATCTCTAGCTGGTCACCGAGGGTCGCCATCGGCCAGTCACTGAGGGTCGGCATTGGTCGGTCACCAAGGGTCGGTCGGCAAAGCGCCGAGAGATGATCGTACATAAGTCGGTCGCCAGGCGCCGAGAGATGATCGTATTAGATGTCGATCGCTCGGCACCGGGACTTGTCCTGGGACCTTCGGTTGGCCGATTCATGTTGTCTGCGGGGCTAAGGCTAGGCCGCCTGGTCGCTGGTCGGCAGTTCTGTCTCGGCTGCTCGGCAGTGGCTAAGTCGCCCGATCTCCGAGGCGATCGCCGATCGGAAAGTATAATTCTTGACACAACACATGGCATTTTTTATAAATTTTATTCAATTAAGTGGTCTTCTTTGTCTAGATTGATTAAATATAAGTAAATTTTGAAATAGTGTTTTATTTTAAAATTTCGATTAACTAAATAAATTATGGCACGTCATGTGGCATAGAGAAGCCTATTTTAATATATAGAAGATATGATTAAATTATAAAGTAATATTTTAACGTGGTTTGAATTTTTTGATTAGCACTTATTTTGTAATTATTTCTATATTTGATTACTGTTTGTATTTTTTAAATAATTTAAATGTATTCATGTCTATATTTTATTGACTTTTAAATGTTGTCATTTAAACATAAATTATCATATATAGTTTTAGATTATCTTTTTATAATTTTAATTAATTATTGTAATGATCTATTATTATATATAAAGCTTATCCCCCTTAATTTAATGTGCAATGGGTAAAAAAAATATTAAAAAATAAATTAAAGCTTATCCCCCTTAATTGAATGTGCAAGGGGGTAAAAAAAATTAAAAAAGAAATTAAAGCTTATCCCCCTTAATTTAATGTGCAAGGGGTAAAAAAATATTAAAAAAGAAATTAAATAATATATAAAACTTATCCCCCTTAATTTAATGTGCAATAGGGTAAAAAAAATGTTAAAAAAGAAATTAAATAAACCAGAAGCCAAGAATCGGGAACTGAGCAGCAACGCGTGGATCAAAGCGGTGGAGTGAAATCTGGAAAGAAAAGAAATTTACAACAGTGGTTCACTTTTCTTTTGTTTCGATAATAAAAGAAAAGTTTCACTTTTCCTCTCTCTCCCTCCCTCTCTCTCTCCTTTTTCAATATTCTGGGTTTAAAATTTTCCACTTTTTTATATCCGTTGGACGAAAAGCTGCGAGTTTGAGGCAATGTGTGAGCAGGAAAGACGACTTCGTTTCGAACATGAAAATCCCATACTGCGACGTTTAAGGATTTGCATACAGCTAATACCAACGTCTATCTACTGAGTCGGACCTCCAGCAGTTGGTAAATTTGACACATACATACATTCATCAATGCATACATAAGCACGTATCACGTATGTATGCAGACACATAGGTACGATATTGGTATACATTAAATAAAGAAGCTGAAAAATATTATAGATACATCATGGCTGCATGGGTATTTTGCTTTATAGGTGGCATTCTTCATTGGAAATTTACAATTCCCCCTTAATTTAATGTGCAATGGGGTAAAACAAAATTAAAAAAGAAATTAAAGCTTATTCCCCTTAATTTAATGTGCAAGGGGGGTAAAAAAATGTTAAAAAAGAAATTAAATAATCTATAAAATTTATCCCCCTTAATTTAATATGCAAGGAGGTAAAAAAAATGTTAAAAAAGAAATTAAATAAACCAGAAGCCAAGAATCGGGAACTGAGCAGCAGCGCGTGGATCAAAGCGGTGGAGTGGAATCTGAAAGGAAAAGAAATTCACAACAGTGGTTCACTTTTCTTTTGTTTCGGTAATAAAAGAAAAGTTTCACTTTTCCTCTCTCTCCCTCTCTCTCTCTCTCTCTCTCTCCTTTTTCAATATTCTGGGTTTAAAATTTTCCACTTTTTTATATCCGTTGGACGAAAAGCATGCGAGCTTGAGGCAATGTGGGAGCAGGAAAGACGACTCGTTTCAAACATGAAAATCCCATACGGCGACGTTTCAGGATTTGCATACAGCTAATACCAACATCTATCTACTGAGTCGCACCTCCAGCAGTTGGTAAATTTGACACATACATACATTCATCAATGCATACATAAGCACGTATCACGTATGTATGCAGACACATAGGTACGATATTGGTATACATTGAATGAAGAAGCTGAAAAATATTATAGATACATCATGGCTGCATGGGTATTTTGCTTTATAGGTGGCATTCTTCATTGGAAATTTACCTCATATTAATGATTTACATCATCAATATGCACGCTTGCTCTCTATCTCATGATGATGCTACTAATGGTCTCCTACAATATAATGGAGACTCTTCATGCCCATTCCTTTTGTATTATTCACTTTTACTTTTTGCTTGGTGGGGATGGTAAGTCGGTAACCGTTGTGAATTAAAAACGAAATCATATCGTAGTTTCAAGATTGCATAAAATTGTAGAATGTTAAAATAAAAGCTGTTAGTATTTAAAGATTACATGTGAAGAGACTCTGTTAAATGTAACATCTTAGAAAAAGTCTTTTTACATGTACTCTTTTAATGTGAATAAACTATTTTAAAACCTAATTAGTACCGACCATTACACTATGAATATTTAGATGCAATGGGTGCAACGCACGGGTTGATAAAATATTACACTATGAACATTTAAAATAAATATAATACATTACATATAACTAATTACATAGACTAAAAGAATTCTACACGGAAAAAGCGTTACGGATGAGTCCTTATTCATATTAAAAGACTACATGTGAAAAGACTATTTTAATTGTAACTTTTAATGTAAATAAACTAATTTAAATACAAAAGACTACATGTGAAAAGACTATTTTAATTGTAACTTTTAATGTAAATAAACTAATAACATCACAATTAAATCCTCTAAAATAAATACAATACAAATTCTCTAATAGGCATCTAAATACCGTCATATGTCATTCAAGTCATTCGCGATAAATCATTCAAGATTCAATCTGCAGCATAAAGATCGCACGAGTTGGATCAAGTTATAATAGAATCTAAATAAATGATATAATATTATTTTTGCTGATTTTGCACTTTTAGTAGTCGAACGGTCTTTATCTTTCTTTCATCCTGTTGCGATTCGTTTGCAGGATTTTTCAATTTCATCTTTCTTTCATGCTGTAGCGAATCATCCTCTCGCTTCTTTGCTTGTTGATTTTCACGAGTTTTCGATTTCCTCTGTTCTATAATTAGCCGTCATTTGGTTTTTTCTGTTTTAGTTTGTTTTTGGCCTTTGGTCCTAAATTTGGTACGTTTTGTTTTCAACAGATTATTTGTTTTATTATTTTTTGGAATCATGTTTTCAGGTTTGCGTTGTCGGATTATCAGTAATTAATTTTGTAAAAAAAAATTCTTTGATTTTTTTTATTCCAGAAATTGGTGAATCGGGTCGTGCGAATCAATCTAATGTGAGTTCCATAAGAACGTTTTTCAAAATCATTCTGACTCCTGATGCTGATTATTTGGTAAGTGGTTCTCGTAATATAGATTGTATGCATGTAATACCATTAGGGTATTTCCGGATATTTTATGAATGTTAGCAGGGCCGGCCCTTGTGTTGGGCCAAATGAGCCTCCGCCCAGGGCAGCAACAGCCCAAGGGGCATTCAGGGCCGGCCTACCTAGTAGTACTTAGGTTTTTTTTTTTCACCCGGTCGCTCCTCTCTCTCTGACTCTCTCCCACTCTCACACACCACACCACCAGTCCCCAATGTTTTTTTTTTCACTCGGTCGGTCGCTCCTCTCTCTCTCTCTCTCACTCTCTCTCACTCTCACACACCATCACCACACCAGTAAAACCCTCCGCTCCTCTCCTGCTCTCTCTATCGGTCGCTCCGTCCTCTCCTATTATTTGCTAATTTACTTGGCATTACTTGGTATTATTTTCTTATTTGATTGGTATTACTTGGTATTTTTGCTTAGTTGTTTGATTACTTGTTCAAAAATATTTCCTAGATCACAACCATCCGGAGCTCAAAATCGAAAAAGAAAGAAAAAACAACAAGAAATTGCTCAATCTTTACATGGATCATTAAATAGATTGTTAGGCAAGAAAAGCCCATTGAAAATTCTAATGACAAGATGGAAAATCGGCGTGGGGATGAGCCGCCTAGCTTGACTAGGTTCCAAACCCCTTCAAAAAATTGTGTTATTAATTTCTTAAATTAAGGGGCATATTTTTCGCCCTTCGCCCAGGGCATCCGAAACTATTGGACCGGCCCTGAATGTTAGTGATAATTGTTATGTTTTTGTAAAACTTGGTTAGTTCTGATAGGAATCTGTAAACATTAATATTTCCGCTGATATTTCTTCACTGTGAACATGTTGGTTTCTTTAATTTTGAACTGAAACCATTCTTCTGAGTTTGAGGTCTCTAACGGAGGCTCCTTGGTGTATAATCGATAATTTTTGAAAAGGAATTGAACACCAAATCAATATAACAAAATATGACAATTAAATTCCATGATAGTAACAGTAACATGTCGATTATGTATATTATGTTGATCTTTCAAGAATTTTCGAATAATATTTAGGTTCGATTAAGTTTCAGAAATGGTGTCTAGCTAAACTAACTAAAGGGAATGGTGAATATTAGTAAACATAATTTGTTCAGAAGGAAAAGAAAATTGCGAAACAAAACTATATCCAATCCCTTTCAGGGTAAATTTACTAAAGATGATAAAACTATATCCAATCTCTTTTAGGATAAATTTTGTTTTTCTGGGCGAAACAAAGTTTTAATTTATGTTACAAATCTTAAATGTTTGTTGCATATATAAGAGACATCATCCACAGGCCAACCTAATATGAGTTTGATATGGAGAACAGCATGATATAAGGTGAGGTTATATTTCAATTAAATGAATAAGATATGGCGCGTGTATTTGGATTTGTGTTTAGTTTGTGGTCGTTAAATAGAATGTATGCATGTAATTACCTTTGGGGTATATTTCGGTATGTTTTCTGAATGTTACTGTAGAGGTTGTACTTGTGATAATGGTTATGTGGTTGTAAAAGCTGGTTAGTACAAATGGGAATCTGTAAAAATTATTTTTTCTATTCGAGCATAGTTTTAGGTCTTCTTTTGGACGTACGTAGGAGGTAGTTCATATGCATCTTTACTGACAGTACAATTTGTAAAATCTATTATAGTGAATTTTCAGCTGTACAAAGTCGGTAGTCCTTACATGTTTGAGTGTATATACTGAATTTGTGTTATTTACCAACAGATGGTGAGGTTTTTGCTCTATGTGTTTAGGGATTTCGTTGGTGATTTTGACTGGTAACATTATTTTAATGACTCAGCGTGTTCCACCGGCTGTTTCTCCGTTATTTGATGCTTTCACACCTGGGTATTTTACTCTCCGGAGGCCTAATGGAAGCAGCTGGAGAGTTCTGATTAAGCGATATAACGGGAAAGTGTCTTTTGTTGATGGATGAAAAGACTTTCTGCTGGATAATAATGTTGGTGTTGGTTATTATTCTGTTTTCTCATTCACCTTTGTATGATTTTGATGTTATATTTGATCCTACAACATGTGACTTTGAGCGTCATAAATATGGTACTAATTCTTGTGTGACGAGTGAATGTTCTTTTAATTTGGTTCTGAAGAAGTCGCATGTTGGAAAACCACGTGTAGTAAGTATATGCACCTTTTTTTTCGCACTTGAATTGTTTCACAGTTTACTGATATTTTTATTTTTTAATATGTAGCCTATTCCGATGATGTTTTGGAACTCGTTTATCAAAAACACATCTAAGGAGGGACAATTGGTCAGAATCATTTTTGGTGCGAATTCATGGATTGTTAATATTGGACATGAGAGTTCAAGACATGCAATGGTGGGTTTAGAATGCCGGGATTTTACTGAAGAGTGTGGACTATGGGAAGGAGAAACTGTTGTATTTACCAGAAATGAATGTCCGGAGTTGATGTTTGAGGTTACAATTTTAAGATAAATTGTTGTATCATTAGATATGATTGGTGTAATATGACTGTTGTTTTCGTTTGGTGACTGATAGGCCTGGGACTTTTTGGTTTCGGGGAGAAAAATACAGGAACCGGAATCGAACTGCATAGTTTTTTCACGGTTTGATTTTGCCAGTTTTTTTTGTCCGAACCGACTCGGAACCGAACCGCATAGGAACCGAACCAAACCGGAACTGATTTTGTATGGTTCGGACGGAATATATTATATTATATTTTATTTTATTAAGAATATATTATATTATATTATATTATATTATATTATATTAATTATGTTTAATAAGAATATATTATATTATATCATATTCAGATGGTCGGTTTCCCGGCTCGATGCGGTTTGAACAATTCCTTGCGGTTCGGATCGGTTTCTCTTTAAAACGGACAGGAACCGCGAACCGAACCGAATACTAACAGTACGAACCGAACCGAAAAAAAATTGTTGCTAGAAACCGAACCGTCGGTTCTGATGCGGTTTGGATCGGTTCTGAGGTTCCCGGTTTTAAAATTCCCAGCCACTAGATGGTTTGGGTTTTTCTATCATTTGAGCTATGCAAAGTAAAAATGTTGGGTTTTTTGTATTATTAAATGTTGTTAATCCATTAGACGTGCATGAAGGAAAGTGATATGATTTGTAAATCGATGGATATGTTATTTTGATTCTTGTTTGAATTCGATTGTCATATATATTTTTCTTACGTACAAATGTATTTCTTTCTTATCGAAATATCTGTTGACTGTGTTTTAAAAAAATATTTTTTGAGTTTGTTTCATACTAAATCAATGTATTCGTAAAATAAAATTGCTAAACGAAAAATTTTGAATGAAATTTTTTTGCTTAGTTTGAAGAAGCAATTGACATCCCAAAAATCCTTTAAATCAAAAAAGAATGTTCGTGACAAGCAAATAACAAAACAACAAGCAAAAAGCATATTCATGGCAACAAATAGAGAGCTGCCACAGAAATTAAAATGCATAGAGCACACTGTGCAGCAGACAAAGGCACAAAAAGGAAGAAGGAACACCTCCTCTCATAATCAAATTTCTAGAGGTTGGTACCTATGCCAATGAAAAACAAATAACAAATGAGTATATATGAAAAAAGAGTTTGAGGTGAGAAGCGGATTTTCTATACAGTTGAAAATAATAGAAGAACAAAAACAACATATAAGCGCAAGTAAGTGTGAGCCTCCGGATTTTTACCCATAAATAACTTCTAATTTTTTTACCCGTTTTATGAATTCTTTTTTCGTTTTGTTGAACTTGTAACTGTTGCCATTCTTCATTCTTAACTTATCGTTTAACTTACGGGATTCTGAATATCGACAAGTATCTATTATACGACGTCCTCCGTGTTATCTTGAGATTAGTAATTGATTTGGTGCTATTCTTGTGCAAAACTCATGATACATATGTATTACTTTTCTTAACCGTGTATTTTGCTCGATAATTCTAGCTGGTGATGAGAACCCGACCTGCATATCATTAAGGGTCATCTTAATAATGTCAGGTTTGTTGTGTCGAGATTTATACACCTCAACAGGCGATCGGCACAAATACCGGGCGACCGAACCAGAGTCAGGTAGGCCAAGGCAGACTTGCCGATCGAAGGACCCAGAGCAGGACCCAGCGCCGAGCGATCGACTGCCAAGGCGATCGTCTCCGTCGCTCTGGAGATTGTTTGAGGAGGGCAAGCTGGACCATCTAGTAACTTAGCCGGAGCCCCAGGCGGAAAAGATCAAGTCCCGCGATCGGCGTCAGAACGATGATCGCCAGTCTCCCAATCCGATCGCCAGAATCAAAAACAGCGAGCCAGAGGATTCATACAATTCGATCCTCCCGATCAAGCCTAGCGGCCAGGACTTTATGCTTCAATCAAGAGGTGGAAACTTCGGAGGTCTTTCCCCAGTTTCCACCATGTCAAACCAAAGGCTACTGCCCAAGGCAACATCCCCAAGAATGGAGGACTCGCTCGCCATCTAAAGTTCATCATCCAACATGATGGACCTAGGCACGAGATCACCTCCCCCAGCACAACGTATACCTTCGAGGATCGCCATCTAACATGACGATCCGAGGTAGAAGAGTGCAGCCATGGTCCTGGAAGTCGATGGAACCGACAACTTCATCCATGCAAGGTTCCTTTGGGCTGCGATCGCTCGCCCTTCGTTTAAATACGAGGCGGGCGTATCCGAAGGACCCTCCAAACAAATCTGTGGATATGCTCGCCCGCCCTCAAAGGTTCATCATCTAACATGGTGGACCCGGACAAGGCGACGGGTCCCTACCCCCATCACAATGTATACCATCGAGGATTGCCATCTAACATGACGATCCGAGGTTGAAAAGTGCTAACAAGCCGCGGACGTGGAGTCGATTAATCCGACGACACCCCGTGCAAGGACTCCTCCAGACCAAGACCGCTTGCCCTTCGTTTAAATATGAGGCGGGCGCAGCCTAACGGAGGAGCCTCACAATAAAGTGAGTCGCGAGACAAACCTACAGATGGAATGTCCCTCGCGCACAAGACACGGTCATGGAGGTCGGTCCATCGAACTCCGCAACCGTGCACGGTTCCTCAAGGTCGAAACAATCGGCCTTCCACGAGGGATCTGCAAAATTGAAGATCTCAAGAACAAGACCGAAGATAGCTCGCCAAACGATTGGGTCGCCCGTCATTATCTTAAAACGATCGCCAGTGGAACCACCTCACCCCATGTCTTCAACATCGGAGGAAGCTGGGGGGCAATTGTTGTGTCGAGATTTATATACCTCAACAGGCGATCGGCACAAATATTGGGCGACCGAACCAGAGTCAGGTAGACCAAGGCAGACTTGCCGATCGAAGGACCCAAAGCAGGACCCAGCACCGAGCGATCGACTGCCAAGGCGATCGTCTCCCGGCAACTAGCGATCGTCCCAAAGTGACCGATCATGAACGACCGCCTCACGCTACGTAAAGCCAGCATTCGTCAAGTCTGTGAAGGACGAAACTCGGGATAGAGACCCACGTGCAATTTCGGAAAAGGAGCCGCAGGATAAGGCCCTTTGACCCCAGCCTGTCACCATCTTCTCACCTACCGACAGACCCGCCTAAAGATGCAAAGTGGGACCTCTCGAGACAGCGACTCAGGACGCGTGCAGACTTCTCATTGGTTCGCACAGCTGGCTGCCAGCAGCATCCGCGGACTTTAAGGCAACCAGCCCATGTGCTAAAAGACGATCTCCCCCTTATTATAATACAGGAAAGGCGATCGCCCGTCAGGATAAGACATCGCAGCTCCTCCTATAAATAGAAGGCATCCTGCACTTAGAAAAGGGCGGCTTTCTGTCTGTTTTCCGGCAAGCTTTTCTCTCGGCTTTTCTCTCTCTCAGAACCTCTTAACCCAAAGACGGTCGGCAGAAACGAGAAGAAGAACTCAGAGCAACTCTAGTTCTTCCGGCAATCACCAACACTCAAAAGCTAGATAACTAGGGTCTTTTACACTCTTTGTAATTGTACTCTTACATTAATATTTGTACTCCAACGTATTCGTATTAATAACATCTCGCGAGAGCATTTAAGCTCGGGCCTAAGAAACCCGGCAAATCTTGTGTTGTTTATATTCCCTCGGACGTGCTCTCGCATTTTGTTTGTTACTCATCTATTCCAGCAATATCATCTCCGGATAATATTTTGGGTAACAACAAGGTTCAATCGTATTCGTTAGAATACATTAAAGTTGATTATGAGACCTTAAGAATTCACTTCAACGTCTCAATGACATTTTCGTTGCTTCTCGATGTTTCGAGGAACGTTCTAGACTCGCCAATCGAACTGTGACTAGATTGTTTGATCGGCCTCGAGATTCATAATTCTATTTTGAGTATTATATTATTGGAATATTCATAATATAAATGGAGTATCACAAGAGAGTCAATAAAAACAAATGTGGACCATTCTGGAAGGCGCTGTGCGCCAAGACCGACTTTGATCAGTCACCATAAATTCAGGAAAAATCCAAAAATTCTAAGATTTTTAGAATTGTAGTTTTTGAGTTAACTTTCCAATGGAACAAACGACGAGCCATTCCGATCCCGAACGAGCAATTATGGCCAAAACAAGACAAGGATATCCGTCGATCGTGGCGAAATTACTAAATTGCCCTCATAACCCACCTTATGGGTTCCTTGGGCATAAATGGCGAATTTCAGTCATTCTTCATCATAAGGAATATAGGGTTTCGGCCCTCACATTGGAGTTCCATTCCGGTACAATTTCGAGCACTTTAAACGCGTAATCAATGCCCGAGAATCAAATTAGCAAGTCTTTTTCAGTCGATTTTAGCAATTTTCGCCGGAATGGAGGTAATTCAACCCTGAACCCTAAACTTGTTCCTCGATATTTTGGATTTATTCTTGTTTAGAACTTGAAAATGATTATATTGAGAATCATGGGGCTGTTCTTATCGATTCTAGCGGAACGGAAATTAAATCTTTCGTTCGAATCATCGTAATCGGATATCGTCCGCGAAGTGTCCGATAGAAGTTCCCTAAGAGATTCAATTAAGGTTTTCGATGTTATTTCGACATCGATTACTCATATTATTCGTTGTAGGTCTGAAATTCTAGGGTTTCGAACCCTAATTACAAACCATTTGAAACATCCTTGTCCCTAAAATAGCCAGACAAGTACTTGATTGTGCTATGTATAAATTACAATTGAATATGTATAAACCGTTATTTTCATGTGGTTTTGTTCATTGTCTGAATTTAACAATTCTACGTTGATATTTTGAAATGATTCATAGATGATTTTTCAATCAAATTAACGACTTTTAGTATTTGAAAATAATTTTGAAATAAACTGTGTTCCGAAAGGATTTCGAAAATATTTTTGAAAATTATTTGAGAAAGATTTTCTGTAAATACTTGATGACTAATCTTGATTACTGTTGTATAGAATGACATCATTTTATAAATGATTTATCGAGGGTGCCTTGAAATGTTATTTCAACTGCGATTGAAAAGCAAAGTTGCTGAAAGTTTTGGATAATGATTTGAGACTTGCGTCGCCAAAGTTATGTGACAACATGTTGTGAAATGTGGAACTATATGATTAGAATATGATACTTTTGAGATGTACGAATGTTGAAATGTTTTGAGACTTGTGGACCGGGTAAAGTCAGGGGATTGTCTTGACGAGGGCTCGGGGGTACATGTTAGTGTTGAGGTAGTTTGGCCGACTCCTTACTTGGTATGTACCACCCAGGGGGTAATCCAACCAGAGACGTCCCGATGGGGAATCTGGGGTATATATTATCGTGGGTATATACCGGTATGCCCAGCGATTTGATGATATATGATGTGTATATTATTTCGGAATAATAACGTGATATGGTACTGCTTATGTTTTTGGAGTGTGATGATGATGTTGATGTATCTTTGTACGACGATGTCGTTGTCACAATACTGTTGAGGCGCTGGTACTGGGTGAGAATGCCCTTCTTCTGAATATACTAATATAATCCGTCGTCGCAATATTTCTTTTATTGCACGTTATACATATTCCTGTTATTAAGTACTTGCACCAGTTGTTGCTAACCCCTTCGGGGGTGAATACTTTTTGTGTATTCAGGTACAGGTCTTCATAACGAGCAGGTGCAGGAGGGGCACGAGTACGACGAGCAGCGGTGATATTGCCTCGGGTAGTCGTTGCCCTTTTTTTCGTGTGTTTTGGTCTTGGTTTCCATATGTACTCGCGAGTACTATTGTTGTTGATCATATGCCCACGTGTAGGCTTGGGGATTAATCTCTGAGTTGTTGCCTATATATTGAACATGTTGTGTTTGTCATTGTGATCGACCTTGCCGGGGTCGTAACGTTATGAATGTGTTGTATTATCAACCTTGCCGGTTGATGTGTGTTGTTTGTGATTTTATGTTTAACCTGATCGATTGGAGTGTATATGTATGTGTTAGTCACGTCTTGCCTTGTGTATTCCCAAAATGGATCCACGGCGTTGTAACAGTTCCAACTCGAGATGGGGTTGTTACAGTAAGTAAATCATAGTATATACACGTAAAGCAAAACTCAAAAGAATCCCCTAAATTGATAAAGGAAATAAAGAAGATGCCCAAAATCAGGAATTTATCATTTTACTGATTCGGCATCTTTGGAACAACCATAAAAAGAAAGGAAAAAAAAGCAAGAAAGGAAAATAAGAACAGAAAATAAAAGTATGGAGAGAAACCCTATAGGAATTTTAATGCCTATCTCAGTGCTAGCCCACTATTCCAATTCCTCAACTGACTCAGGCACATAATTTTTTAGAGTTCTCATGCACTCACTAATATCAGTAGCAGATCCAACCCAAATTGAGGGATCCGACACCCTGTTCATTTTCCGAAGCACCTGCATAACATATTGCTCCATTACAATGAAATTACAGTTACCCTGGAAAGATGGGTAGTATGAATATCGGAATCAAAATGAACCATGATTTAAATTACCTAAAAAAAATACATGCAAATATGGGCAAAGTTATTGAACAAAACCTACAAAGTGTACAACCAGAGGTACGTGGTTGTTGGAACTATTAGACTAGTCATTGAAAAGAATCCTAATCGCCCTCCAAACAGGCTTTTCGGTTGCAAAGTTGCCAGCCTATATAACTCTAGCCGCACGGAGCAACGTATAAAATGAAACCCCAAAACAAGATCAGGATTGCCCATCATTTTAAATGCGAACCAATAAGCATACACATGAAGGAAAGAAAGACCAACGCAACACAAAGCACAAACAAGGGAACGCGAATTTCCATGTACGTTGAGACGTATGTGGCGTAGTTATACCTATCGGACCAATCCATATAAGGAGCCGAAATCGGCCTCCAAAGAGTCCTATTGGTTGCAAGGTTGTCGGCCTATATACCGCAAATCATACAAGACGGTACATTCCCAGACCTAAATATAAGAAACTAACCATCTACAGCACAACCCAAGAATCACATTTGGTAATATAGATATTTTACGATCAGATGTATGTTTCCTTGTTATACCTATCAGACCAGTCCTTGTAAGGAGTCATAATCGTCCAGCAAACATGCCTATCGGTTGTAAGGTTGCCAGTCTATATACATCAAGTCGCGATAAGTGTACATGTGGTTAGTACGAATAACGAACGTGAAATGAACCCTGATTTGAATCACCTAGCAAATGCATGCGAATACGTACCAAATCAGTGACCAAAACCTAAATGTAACTTTCCATGTATATTTATAGGTACGTGGCGTTTTTACACCTATCAGACCAATCCATATAAAAAGTCATAATTGCCCTCTAAAGAGTCCTATCAGTCACAAGGTTGTCGACCTATATACCATAAATCGTATAGGACAGTAGATCCCGAGGCCTAAATATAAGAAACTAACTATCTACGGCACAACCCAAGAATCACATATGGTAATATAGATATTGTATGACCAGAGGTGTGGCGTTGTTAGCCCTAACAGACCAGTCCTTGTAAGGAGTCGTAATCGTCCTCCAAACCGGCCTCTCGATCACAAGGTTGCCAGCCTATATATTTCAAGTCGCAACACGTGGACATATGGTTAGTATGGATAACGAAATTGAAATGAACCCTGATTTAAATCACCTAACAAATGCATGCAAATACAGACCAAATCAGTGACCAAAACCTAAATGTAACTTTCCATGTACATTTAGAGGTACATGGTGTTGTTACACCTATCAGACCAGTCCATATAAGGAGTCGTAATTGCCCTCCAAATGGTCCTATCAGTCGCAAGGTCGTCAGCCTATATACCCCAAATTGTACAAGACAGTACATTCGCAGGCCTAAATATAAGAAACTAAATATCTACAGCACAACTCAAGAATCACAGATGGTAATATCAAGGTTGTCAGCCTATATACCTCAAGTCGCAACAGACATCACATTCCACACAGAGAATGACATAGACATAACAGGTTAAGCGGTACACGATATTGTTACACCTACCAGAGCAATGCCTCTTCTCAAGCCGTAACAAGCATGATGTCCTCAATAATAAATGCAATGAGGCAAAGAACAAAAAAAAACTCAGGAGGAAAGCGTTAGAACGGGAAAAAAAAGAGAGAACGTAACCAAACATAAAGCAAGAAAGCACCAAAACATATTTGTAGCTAAGAAATTTCAACAGCATCTACAAGATCGAGCCCATATAGTTCCTGCAAGCAACAGTCGACGTCAACTCTATAATAAAAAAGCACAATCTTTCCTAGTAATAAAAATAAAATAAAACCAAATACCTTAATCAAGTTTCGAATCACCAGAAAAAGTCCAAGATGATATCACAGCTGAACCAAAAAAACGGAAAAATAAATCAGGCCTGAAAATATATAAAAGCCCAAAGAAAGAAATTATCAATACGGCTGGAGCACCCAAAAATGGGACAAAACTAAAAGTCAACAAGTTTCCACATGGTGCTGAAATCGAGCGTAGGGTTATCCGCAAGCAATTATGAACAACCAATTTAAAAAACCTCAACTATTATCATGAAGAGACCCTAGCAATAATGAACGAATGATTTCTCGCCGAAAAAATATCAACCCTAGTAGGATCCCATAAACAGAGAGAATAACAAATATATAAATTTGCCATTCACTTATAAACAAACTATTTTTAGTATTTTAGTAATATTTTTTCAATTTGTAATAAACAAACATGCCATATTAGTCTCAAAGTTTTAGGGATTACAGGTTTAGAGTCACATAGGAAAAACGTACCAAACAACTCTAAGAAGTTACCAATGACACTAAAACACACCATAACGCGAAAAATAGAGAAACATCAGTAAATTTAAAATGAAAGTTTACCTGAATGATAATACCACATCAACTCTCGGTATCAAGAAAGGTACAAATCTGAAAAGCAGAACAATACAACCTAGGTTACGGTGTGTTAAAAAAAATTATCGCCACCCACATAAAGCTATGTGCAAATCCAAAATAAACAACACACAACTAATTTGTAGAAGAACAATGATACTCAAAGAACACGCAACTCATTTGTAATATAACATTCAACACTATAAGTTTATAGTAGACAAAAGCTAAAGAAACATGGCGTAAAAATAGTAAACCAACTATTAGAAAAACGATGAAACATTACAAGCCAAATCAAAACCAAGTCAAGGAAAAAAATAAGGCTTTCATGTAGAAAAAAATTATTAAAAAAAGCATAATGAATATTGATCACATCTAATGGTAGAACAACAACCGAAAAATATATTGACGCAAACAAATGATCAGGAACACATCAATCATCCTAACTCACGACCCAAAAACAAAGACAAACATAAAATAGGAAGAAATAAAAATGACAGGAAGAAAAAACAATATACAAGAACATTAATTTTAACACCTCAAGTCATGTATGCAAAAAATAGACATCCAAAACACACACACACAACGATACCAACAATCTATCACAAGCAACACACAACTGATTTGTAAAAAAAAATGATTTCTATCTGAAAAACCAAAAATCAACCCTAGTAGGATCCAGAAACATAAATAATACTCTCAAAATTTTAGGAATGACATGTTTAGAAAACATCATAAATATCAAAATAAAATTACCTGAAAATGAAAATACCACAACAACTCTCGCTATAAGAAAAAGGCACAAATCTGAAAAACAGAACAATGTATTATGGTGTAAGAAAAAACAGAAAATAAGAAAAAACAAAAATGACAGGCAAGAAAGAAGAATGTTAACACCTCAAATCATGTGCACTACAAATCGATATCCAAAAAACATATATAACGAAACAAACAAGCTATCACAAGCAACACACAACTCATTTGTAAAATAACAATAATACTCAAAGAACACACAAACCATTTGTAAAATAACATTAACACTTTATAGTAGCATAAACTAAAAAAATATGCCGCAACAGCAGTAAAACAACCCAAAGATATCAATCATCCTAATCCAAAACCCAAAAACCAAAAACTGAGATAACAAGAAGAAACAAAAATCACAGGAAAAAGGAAGAATGTACACACTAGTAGAATAAACATCAAAGACTTCGGTACATCTCACTTCGGTAATATATATTAGCAAAGTAAAAACAAACAACAACTTCGCTTTTCAATTTACTGAAGTAAACAACATACATAGACTTCAATAAATTGTACCAAATAAAAAAGCAGGAGCTAGTTAGAAATTTTAAGTTGTAAAGACTTCGCTAATTTTATAATTAGCGAAGTAAAAGGTATGAAACTTTTTTTGAACCAAACTTTTTTTTACAATAGTGAAGTATATATTTTAAGCCTTAATTCTTTTCATTTGGCTCCAAAAAAATACTCGGTCGTCCCATTTATCGAAGTCCCAGTATAGAAAGAAAACCCTAGTTATTTCCGTCTCGCTTCCATCACACACACGGTACAAATCCGAGTATTCTACCCCATCTCTTTGATACTTTTGGAATATTAGAACCCGCATATGTGACATAAAATTGTGCTTGTAGCGGGATCTACTTTCCCTTTTCTCATTATTTATGAACATGTACAGAGATCGAGGAGGGGGCTCATCTAATGGTGGAGAGATGTTAGATCGGAAGCAAATTAACGATGCCTTGGACAAGCATTTGGAGAAGTCTTCTCCTTCCAACTCCAGAAAGAAGGTCTCCGCCGTGGCCGTACCGTCCACATCCAACGCCGCCGGAAAGCAAACTGACTACCGGAACAACCGGTCATCATCAACCCTAACTAACAACACGACTAAGTACTCCGATGGTGCGTTGTTAATCTTTTCCGGTACGGAGTTTTTTGCAGCCTAAATTATTTCAGTGTTGTTTGATTTTTGTTTTTTCAGTTGGTTATATTGTGCGCACTGTGTTTTTTATGTTTAATGATCGATTTTTTTTCCTTAAAAGAGTTATTATCTATATGTTTTGTTTGGGCGTTTGAATTATTGTTCATCTCAGTAGCATGATCGATTTGTATGTGCTGCTAAACTATACTATTATTTACAGTTGTGATTGTGACTCAATGAAAATGGGTGCTTTTTACTAGAAATTTCTTAGCTTTTGATCTAATCAGGTCTGTAGAAATATGGAGTTCGTGGTGTTGTTAAACGGCAATTTGTTATTCGTTTTTCCTTTTTTTTTTGAACTTTGGTATAGCATATAGAGAATATTAATGTCCATCATCTATGTGGAAGTTGGTGTTCCCATTAAAAACGGTCCACTAACTATTGCGGATGTCCTTCGAGCTATCGTTGCTTGGCCAAAAGACATGGTGATTCTAACCAGTTCAGAGGTAATTCTCTCTTGTAATGGGTATATAGATGTTTTGTATATTAAGAATACATAGTCAGAACACTAGGGCTTACATTATTTTCATTTCCCGTTTGATTTTTGCAGTTTTCTAATTTTTTCGCTCGCGGCACTTTCGGACGGAAGTCAGGTCGCCGGCCCTTCGGTGCCTGTCTGAGTGGGCGGTGACCCTTGGAATACCCTCTCTAGAGCCCCTCGGAACTTTTCCCTCAATTTTTGTTCGATTTACAGTTTTTAGTTTTTCGATTTTGGTTCTCTGAAACTAGGGTTCGCCGCCAGTTTCAGATCTGATTTGTAGCCTGCGTGTTTTTGTGTTTTCAGGAGTTTCCTTTGGATTCATATGGCTAGTCCTCCCGAACTACCGGATTTGGGTTCTCCATCAAGCTCTGTGCCACCTCCGGCCGAATTCTCTAAAGCCAGAACACCACAAATGCCTACCACGGCTGTTAACACGCCCCATGCTTCGCCTAAAAGAGCTGAGGTAATTAGTTTTCTACATTATGTTTGGGGCTGAGCAACCGTCCGACAACTCTCCTCTTGCCTCCTTTCAGACTTTTGTTTATGACGGAATTCTTGCACGGGATGGAACTGAAGTACTCGAAATTGACTTCATTAACATGGTGTCCTCCCCTAGCCTTTGCAAAGAGGAGGTATGGTATTCTTAAATAAAGTTTTGATTGTGTTTCACTCTTTTCATCATCATTGTAGTTTCACATTATGTGTTGTGTTTGCATAACAGATTTGTAACTTTAGCTTATCATATAACAAATCGGATTAAACATTGGTGTAGCTCCGCCCCACCGTGTATGGTCTTCATCAAGTGGATGTCCCTCCGGTCGCAGTACCTTCCAAGCTCTAAAACCACCGCTGCCACTCCATCACCCGCTGTGCTAATCTCTGCCATTGTATATCTGAACCCTGACATATTAGCCTCGCCTATTTGCTTGTCCTCTTACTATATCCTTCGTTTGATTCGTTGCGTGAAATCTAAGCCCAGAGCATTGAATTTGTTTTATCAAACTGTATAATTCCCGATTAATCTAGGTTTAGCGAGTTAAGATGGTTGAGCCTTGCTTATATGTTTGATGATAATATGCAGAAATTGGTTTTCTTGATGTTGTTGCAATGTAAATTGTAGTATTTTGCATCGCGTGATTTGTTCTCGATGAATATGCGATCTCTTGCATATTTTGAAATTATGAGCTTGAATTTTCACATTTGTAAGCTGCTTTCTGGTTCAGTTTTGGTGATTTTCACAAAGCCAAGATGTAAACAATTAGGTTTCATTTTTAACTGTTTTGACTTGATGCAAGTTAACATGATCCTAGATGTGTATGTCGTGTTGAAGTGTTGGTTAAATCGTAATAGTTATGTACTTTAAGATGTATGCAATTCATATGTTTTTTACTTTTAAAGTGAAAACTTTCAAGTGTAAGAGTTAGTGGAGGATAGTTTTAAGTAATATAACCATGTTTGATGTTTGAAATTTTTGTTCATGTTACATTGATTTGCTAGAAGTGATAAAGCTCCTGGTTTGTCGTTGCTAATTTGGTCTGTTTTAATTAGGATAATTCATCTTATTATTTACTTGTGTAAAGGTAAACCATGAAGCCCAACAATGTTATTTTTGATGGACACTTCGGGAAACACTGGAAAAATCATGTAAAGCCATGGTTTAATCAGCCTGCACGCAAGACTAGGAGAAGAAATGGTAATAACTTCTTCAAGTTATAATTAATTCATGCCCAATTTGTTATCATGAGTATTTAGGATATTTGTCGCAATAGTAACCTTCAGCTAATAAGGCAGATTGATAGGACTTCTACCTTTGGCAAGGTCTGATAAAACTGCATACACCTGTGGTGATTTATTACAATGAGAGCAGAGGAGAAGTTTGTGCAGTTCAAAATATTGCTAATAAGCAGATTGATAGGACTTCTACATTTGGCAAGGTCTGGTATATCTTTAAGTGACTGTGTTTTTCTGGAATTCATGCTTGAATTCTGTTTCTTGTTTTCAAGGATTTGTGGTTATTCGTTACAAAGAGTTGTTACTGTTCAGAATTCATTTATAATATAATTTGCAAACTGTTCTCAATCTAGTCATAGTTCTTGATTTTTTTCATTATATTTCGTTTCTTCCTTATTAATTGTGCTATATAGAGAATAATTAATAATTTGTGGTAAATGTGTTTAGGTTTTTGGTTAATCATCCCACCAAAAGGATTTATACGATCATGCAGTTTGGCCCATAGTGTTTGAAGTTAATGAATGCTGCAATTGCACCATCTTTGCATACAGGCAAATAGGAAGTGGAAAGACTTGCACTATGGAGGGCAGAGCAAGAGAAAATGTTTCATATATTTCCATTTATAAAAACCCCAAACCGTGTAATGCTATTTTTTTGCACTATGGACTTGCACTAGGCTTGTTACATATAGATTATCATGTAAATCAATAAACTGAATTCTTAAATCTCAGAGATAGCAAGTTAACAAGGCTGCTAAGAAATTCTCTGGAAGGGAAAACAGAGACGTGCCTAATTGTCACAATATCACCTTCAATCCACTGTTTGGAGGAGACACTCAGCACCTTTGATTATGCTCACCGTGCCAAAAAAGAATAAACCAGAGGTTACTGTAGTCTTGAAATAACTTAAGGTTAGTTCTTTTATTTCACTTTTATTTCGTTTATAGCCGTAACATGAGTATTTAGGCTTTTTGGCGCAACAGTAAAGTAAGCCCGACCTGTATGTTTTAGTTATGTGGTAACATATTCATTATGTGTATTCTATTTTATTTAGTGACCCCAGATATACCTATTTTGACACTTGTGGGTGTCTTGGACTGGTACTATTTACAAACTTAGAAGAGTCGAAGAAATTATACTGGAATTAAAGGTGGTGCTATTATTAGATTGGAGTCTCAGCTTCACGTGCCGATGTTGAAGATTTGAAGAATAAAGTTGATGAGAAGATGATTTCATGAACAAGAAGTATGATCGTCTGATGAAAAGCAATGATGTGCTGAAGAGAGACTTTGTCGTTTCGATGTATATGATCTTTTTTAATCCTTTTTATCCTATTTGTGGTGTTCATGATGAAATAGATGGAATCTTATTACACATTCTGTCTTTACTATGATATGTATCTGGTTTTCAATTGGTTGGAACGCATGTTTTTTTTTTAAGATGGGATGATATGAAATTATTGGTTCTTATATTATTGAGTTCTTGTGGTTGGTGGTTAGTTTTTGAATGTATATTTTCGCAATGAATTTTAAATTTAAATGTGAAATATTAATATATATTACTGCAGAAAATATTAATATATATTATACGATAACTGAAGTAAAAAGTTCTTTATTTTCTACGCCAATTATAAAATAATTGAAGTTAAAGGCATTCTTTTACTTCACTTACCCCCACATTTGGATCATAATTAGGAAAAGAATCGAGATAGACTTCGGTTATTAGGATATTAGACTTCGCATAAAAAGCGAAGTCTAAAGTATACCTTTTACTACACGAACATAGACTTCGATAATTATAACGTTTTTACTTCAGATATTATCCGAAGTCTTTGACGTTTATTCTTATAGTGACAAGAACAATAACAAAAAATTAGAATGTACAAAAACATTGATTATAACACCTCAAATCATTTGCACTAAAAATCGACATCCAACAAAACAAACAAAACGAAACCAACAAGCTATCACAAACATTTGGTAAATCAACAACCAAAAAAAGTATATTGATGTAGTCAAAGAATCAATACAGACAATTAATGGCCATAGCAACATGTTGGGGCCGCCACCACCACCACTCTGTCACCTTAGTATGATATTGTCCGCTTTGGATCAAGCCCGCACGGATTTGTTTTTGGGCTCCTTCCCAAAAGGCCTCATACTAATTGAGTGGTGGACTTTATTATATAGAAGACTTTTTTTCTTCTCTTTTCCGATGTGGCATGGGTTTGCCAACCCCAACAACAAAAAATCGACATCCAACAAACATAACGAAGTAGGTTTTATAGTAGTAAGATTTTATTTTATAGTAGTAAAACTTAATAAGATCACATGCTATAATTGGAAGCAAACTTCACAAGCATTCTGATTCAGTCACCATCAACTAGCAAAGCCACTAAAACAACAATCCAAGATACAAGTAAAAGCATTACAGAAATTGAAATAGCTGGAAACCAAGATTCAGGCAAAAACAAAATAGCTACTTACCCTAGCCCGCGTATAAAGAAGAAAATAGAAAATTAAATGAAGAGCGACAAACGAGGCAGGAAAAGGGCGACGGAAGAAGTCAGCTGTATGAAGTAGGCAGACCAAAACAAAACAGGAGAAAGGGCGACGAAAAGATGAGCTCCTCTTATATATGGTGGGCGTCATTACAAAAGACATAAAACTTTGGGGTGAGAAGCGGATTTTATATGCAGTTGAAACAAACGAAAAACTACACAGAAACGCAACTAAGTTAAAACACAGTACGTAGAACCCAAGACAATTAACCACAGTTGCCACACAAAATAAAAATAAGCGACACTGTCGACAACATAAAAACACAAACTAAGCAGCGACATGAACAAATCAAAAGAACCCTTCAAAGAAATCCCAAGAAATGACAGTGGACAAAAAAATCCTAAATCAATCGAGGCAACACAAAAAGCGGCTAATATCAGAAAATTGCGACCGCGTAAAATCGGTTGCTTTGATCTAAAGCATCAGATAAGGGAGAAAGAAGAACCTGTGGGTTGGGAAGAACTCGAAAAAAACCTTCGAGAGAAAACTGAAAGAAGGAAAAAGACAGTCGTGCGAAGATGGAATTGAAAGCAAGAGAGATGAAACATGCTGAAGGCGTGAGATTTGGCAGAGGCAAAGCAGGAGCTGGGAGTCGAAGAGAAAGTCAGTAGCAAGAATACATGAAGCAGATAGGTGAAGAAGGTGAAGCAGGATCCGGGCGATGTAAATATCGGCTCTTCTTATATATGGTTACAATTTACATGAGCTATTTTGTGTCCTGTCGAGTGCCTTGTTATGAGTGTGTGATACTGATTAATTAGATATATGCTGTTGGAAAGAGAGGAAATAATGGGGCTGTTTGAGCACACCACTTGAGAAGCAATTTTGAATGTGCCTGATTTCGAGTTAATATCGGGACTTGGTTGGAATACGTAGTATTCCGTAAGAAGTTTCCAAAACATGTAAGAACACTCAAAATGATTGAGGTATGAATGAGATATAATGTTCCGAATTGAGCTCTTTGGAAGTGGGTTTGTGATGTTATCACACATTGGAAAATTGTAAGAAAACTGTGAGTATATAAGGTGATGTGAACAAACTATTGTTCACAACAACAAATGAGACATGAGTGGATGTGTGACTGGGCGCCTCTCGCACACACACACACGCGCGCGCCGCCGTCGCCGTCCGACCGACCGACCCGGGTCGGGTCGAAGTGCGATTTGGAGGAAATGTCTCGGCATCTCGAAGTTATCTTTTTACTGCAATTTTATTTGGCAAAGAAAATCCATTTTGCTAAACTGCATCAATCATAAAATTCTAATTTTCGGATTAGGATAAATATCAAATTTGATTGATAAATTATCGAATTAATATATTAAGATAACTATCAAGTTATTTGGTAATTATCGGACTAATATATTAATAGATTAGGATAAGTGTTATATAGACTAATCCTAATTAGAGTCCCTCCAACAGATGTCTCTCTCTCATCTTCACATATAAATACAGAGGGGGTCCGCAATTAGACAATTAATTTTCATTTTTTTCAAGCTGTATCCACGATTCTCACGATTTTCAGTTTTCTTTTCATCGAAAAAATTCTCTTCATATTTTCGGTCGCGTCGGTGATAGTTCAGGTTTTATTCTAGTTCGGGGTGCGATGATCGATTTATCAATGCACTGAGATGTTGTTTATCCTGGGAGGCAGATGATATACGCCGCGGTGCAGACGAATTTGTTTTAAGAAGACAGAATTTCTGGACTCAACATCGTCCATCTTCGGATTCATTTCCTTTCATTACTTATATATATATATATATGGTGGAGTTATTCTATAAGAAGGATTTATAATAAAAAGTGTAAGAAGGATTGTGGGAGTGACATGTGTCATCCCCATTCCACATCATATGACACATCATATGACATTTGTCACCCCCCACCCCACCCCACCCCACCCCCCACCCCAAAAATTTTTTTTTCCCGCCAAATTTTTTTTTTGGGGCCAAATTTTTTTTTCCCGCCAAAATTTTATAACTATGATGCACCATTTTATTTTGGTGCATCACAGTTATAAAAATTAGTTATAACTATGATGCACTAAATTTCATAACGGTGATGCACCTGGGTTTTAATGCATCATAGTTATAAATTTACTGCATTATAGTTATAAGAAACCGCATCATCCTAAGTTTTCTGCATCATATATATGTAACTGCAGTATAGTTATAAGTTATAAGTAACTGCATCATGTATGTAACTGCATTATAGTTATAAGAAACTGCATCATCCTAAGTTTTCTGCATCATATATGTATGTAACTGCATTATAGTTATAAGTTATAAGTAATCGCATCATGTATGTAATCGCATTATAGTTATAAGAATCGCATCATCCTAAGTTTCTCTCGCATCATATATGTATGTAAATCGCATTATAGTTATAAGTAAGTGAATCATGTATGTAACTGCATTATAGTTATAGGAAACTGCATCATCCTAAGTTTCTCTGCATCATATATATATGTAATTGCTTCAAAATTAAATATGATTCTTTTTTATACAAGTACTACACTTTTTTTATATCATTAGTGCATCACACTAATAAGTTTTGGTGCGTCTTTATTATAAGTTACTGCATCATAGTTTATAGTTAAGTGCATCAACTATGATGCAGTAACTTATAACCTTAATGCACTAAAATCATAATTGTGATGCAGTAACTTTATAACTGTGATGCAGTAACTTTATAATGTGATGCACTTATAAATTTTGGCTGGAAAAAAAAAAAAATTTTGCCCCAAAAAAAATTTTTTTTGGCAGGAATTTTTTTTTTTTCGCTGGGGTGGGTGGGTGGGGTGGGGGTGGGGGATGACACATGTCATATGATGTGGAATGGGGATGACACATGTCACTTCCACAATCCTTCATACACTTTTTATTATAAGACCCATTTTAGAATAACTCAAACATTTATACATATATATATATATATTATTTGTTGTTTGCTCTATTAACGAATCTATCTCTTACTTTGATCTTTTCAGATTTGCAGCTCATGTAGTAAATTCGCTATATTTTCTAACATACGTATCTATTTAATTTTTATTTTGTATAGTTTAAGAGGCAGGTGAACTGTCACCGGATACCTGGACGTACGTGGAGTCCAAAAAATGGCGAAAAGGCCCAAAAAAAGATTTGAAAATTTCAAAATAGCCCCGTCACTCCTTAAATGTATTGGATTCCGCAGATCGAAAGAGCTGAATTCCCAAGTTGGATTTTACTTTTTTTCTATTTTCCGATTCGCCGGGCGAAGATTGGATATGTACCGCACGTGAATCGTGCCTACACCTCTATCCATTTCATATTAGATACTGCAATGCGCAACTTTTCGAAGAATATGTCATCATAGTTGAGTAAGCAATTGACATTGGAAATAAATTTCAAGTTTCCCTGACGTTTGAATTTTTAGGTGAGCTATAAATCTATCATGGTATTAGATATGGTCGATCCAAACTCAATTTACATTGCTGCTTTTATTTGTACAATATCTTCAAAAAAAAAAAAAAAAGTTGTGTGCTTGACACTCCTCTCAATTTACTTAGAGTTTATCTCTTTTTTGCTTGGTCTTGGCTCGCACATGAGGGGCCGTATCACACATTGACTATCGAACTAAATATTGATTAGTATATGAACTTTAAGAGATATTGGATGGAACTTCTAATACATTTTATACCTGGTTTGGGCCAAGCTCATGCCGCACACAAGCCTTTATGTCGAAGATTTACACTCGCGCCAGAATTTCTATACATTTTACGCTCATCCGTCTTTGGGATGCCATTGGTGCTTTTGAAGCATTTTATAGTGTAATTGGTAGAAGCTATATAACTTTTTTGATACACCCCTATGAAGCCTTGCCAACTTGTGTTTGAACTTATGCCTGCAAATTGATTGGGGATTGGGGAGCTCGAAACTCGCTCGATAAAATCCAATTTAAAAACCCGCTCGAAATAATTTTGAGTCAGGTATGAGTTTCGTAAAAAGACTCGATGAGTAATACTCGATATCAATGTGAATTACTCGAGAATTAAGAAAAAAATATAAAATATGTCAAAAATTGCCATAAACCCAGTATTCGCTCGATACTCATTCAAATTACCCGACTCAAAACTCGCTCAAAATAATTTCGAATCGAGAGCTCGAATTTTTATCCAGAATTAATCCCAAATAATACCCCGCTCGGAATTCTTTTGAGTCGTGTCACTTATCTCATTATTCAACTTGACTTGACTTGTTTGAAAATCATTTACTATAACCTCTATTTGTTAGAAGTGCTTTTTGGTTTGTTAAAGTTTTCATGTTCAAAAGTAATTTAATTTGATCATTTTTACATGGAGTAATGGAGTAAAATTAAAAAATAATACTAACTTCTTAAATATTTTAGAAAGTCAAAACTGAATGTTTTTTACACGGAGGTAGTATAAATATCTAATTCTCAAAATTAATTTTCGATGAGCGAGAAACTAATGAATTAAGTTAATTATGTGAAAGGACATTTGTATTAATTGCGGGAATATGAAAAGACTCATCCAAGATTAAATATGTAAGAAAAAAAATTAATAACTTAACCACTAGTACAAATATCCCCTTGACTGACACTAAAATAGTGTCAGTAATTAATTTTACTGACACTTTATAATAGTGTCAGTAATGCTAAAGTCAGAAAATACTGACACTAATTTTTAGTGTCAGTAATACAAGAGTTAATAAATACTGACACTAAAATAGCGTTAGTATTTTTTTTTTGCTAACACTAAAATAGTGTCAGTATGTTCTGGATTTAGCATTACTGACACTATTATAAAGTGTCAGTAAAAATAATTACTAACACTATTTTAGTGTCAGTATATGCTCAGATTTGTGAAAAAAAAATATTTTTATCTCAATTCTATTTTTATGAATACTACATTTTTTATTTAATTACATGAAAAAAATACCATAAATTGAAATTTTCAAATAGACAACTCACTTATAAAACATCCCAAATGCAATGCACTTAAAAAGAGCAGCAGAATGCAAAACCAAGCATCGAGAGCCGTCAAAATACAATCAAAATACTAAACTACCAACAAATCTATACCAACAGAACACCTCAATCAAGTATACTAATCAAGCATTCAACTTAACTACTTAATCAACCAAGTTTCGCAGCGAATGTGCTGCCAAACCTCACAAAAAACAATTCCTCCAGCTCAACAATCTCCATCAACACAAAAACAATGGATTTTAAGCATATAATGCAAAACACAATGATAACCATCAGCAACATCAATCTGTCCCACCACACCTACATGCTCAACAACTTCAAATTTTTCCCACTTGTACAAGTGTAAAGAATCAATTAACATACTATATCTAACTAATGTTCTATAGATATTCAGAAGAATTTTGTATATAAATGACTCATATTAAAATTACCTCACGATTGTAAGCTGTAATCAACTTGGCAACATATGTAGCCCATCGATCACGTAGTTCTGAAAGATCTTTCATGCTATAGTTATCGATTCTCTTGAACTGCCATTTCAAATTCACAAAAATAAGAGTGTCAACAGAATATTGAAGCATTTGTAAACTTAATGAGATTGAGCAAGCAGACCAGATTTTCGCAATTATAAACTTCATAAAAACTAAATAATGAAGCAGACCAGATTTTCGCATTTGTAAACTTAATAAAAACTAAATAATGAAGCAGAACAGATTTTCGCATTTGTAAACTTAATAAAAACTAAATAATGAAGCAGACCAGATTTTCACTTGTCCATGCGCCCGCCTAACACTAATGGGCGGCGCCTAATTGGCAACTTGCCCGCCTTGCTTCATTTCAGGCGAGCGAAGCCTCCAGGCGGGCTGGCTGGACCGCCAAGGCTGCTTAGAAATTTAACAACACTAAAAATTTTGATACTTACATCATTTTTTAGAATGTTCACATCCTTAACGATATCTTCGATATATTTCATCACGTAGTAGCCACATCCAACAAAAGAAGCCCAGTTAAGTAATGTAAAAGCTGAATATTCGCTTTTGTTTAAAATTTGTACTCAACATTTTTCGATTTCGCCATTTTTACCTTCACAGAGACCCACTGCACATTAATCTTTCTATCACACTTCAAAGATTGATATATTCTAATCCCCCTGCAAAGAAGAATTTAAACCATTGGTAAAGAAATGCAAAAATGAAGTAAAAGAACATGAAAGCATAAACTAAGTAAAACACTTAACTGGTTCACTATTTGTTTCATAGTTTCATCGGGACTATGTCTCATGGGGTCAAGATAATAGACTGTACGGCTCACTAAGTCAATTGCAAACAACACCCAATGGTCACAAAAAAATGAAATCACAGTTTGTGATGAAAATTCATATTAAAAATAACTTATTATTATCTAATAAAATATATGAATAGTAAAAAGTAAAGATTATAACCAGGATTATAAGGAAATACGACGATTTGTCCTAACTAAGTCAAACCTAAAAGTTTTGAAATGTATTTGGATCTGTCGTTGACTCTGAACTTTGTTGGATGTAGCTTTTTAAAAAGCCCAAACTGAAATGGGTTGACAATTTCGCTACTATCCATCTCCTCGCACAAATACCTACAAGAAAGAAACATCGTATGAAGTACATTTTGATCAAACAAAATCATAGCATCACATAATACACTTGTACCGTACTTGATCCATATGTCAATAACGCAATTTGAAACATTCTGAAAGTTGATGATTTCATCACAAATCACTTTATACAGGGTTGTTTCCCAAATTTTACCGAACGTTGTTGTGTCATGCCCAATAAGGATCGATCGCGGTAGTGAATTCTCAACAAACATGGTGAATATGTTTATATATTCACTCTTGCGACTTGATAGGACGAAAATAGTATGCTAAAATCATTGTTAATTATAAGGTTTTAATGAATTTTATGTTGGCACACTTGGTTATTTTCCATATATTTATATTTTGGATGCAATTTACTTCAATTGACAATTTGTTTTTTAATTTAGGTGTTTGATGGAGTTTTTAAGCTTAAGGAATAATTTGGATCATCAAACGGACTAAGCCAAGGTGATTTGGGCTTAAATAAAGAAAATGCCGCGCGACACTGGGTGGCCCAGTGTCAGTTCGCTGACCCAGTGTCAGTCCTGTTACGAAAATAATCTTACTTGGGGCCCAAGAAATGACTCAAAAATCGCCCAATCAGTTCCACAAGTCAATAAATCGGTCCATATGCTGGAAAAAGGAATTGGAATAGATTTGGGAAGAAAGACTCCAAGTAAATTAAAACTCAAGAAGGAAGGAGTCCCAATTAAAGAAGGAAACTAAGAGATAAGGAATAATTATAAAAGGAGTGGAGGGCTGGAATTAAATTCAGTTTTTGAACATCAATTCACGGCTGGAGCAGAAGGGGAACGGCTGGAGTAGAAGGAGTTTGGGAGCGATCGAACCGTTCTCGCCGGAGCAACCGAGCCGATTCCGACGTCCGAAGAAGAAGATTATACCGTTTGAATTTCTTTCTTCTCATGTCTATCATTAAATTGTTGTTTTCTAAAGCCAACATGTCCGGCTAATTTTCTATTCTAGCCGTATTTGAATTATTCATATTTTAATCCCGCAACGTATTCTCAACTCAAATTCTCTTGAATTACTTTTGTGTTATTGAATTCACGACTATGCCATTTAATTTCTTGATTTGGTTTGGCCAACTAGATTAGGAGTTTTATGTCTTATGCTAGAAATTGAGTTGTAATCCGTAATTGTTGCAATTTTAATTTCACAAGTAGCAAACAATTGATTTTTCTCAATTGGGTAACACAAAATCGAGATCCCTTAAGTCGAGATTATGAACTTAATATCTTGCCTATTCCATTATTTTGGTTTTTAATGCATCTAGCGAGCGAGATTTGAAGAGCTTGTTTTGAATCCACCGTATAGATAGGTTCGATTAAAGAGCTTGTTTTAATTGAATAAACTTAAGAAATAATTGAGGTCAACAGAGCTTGTTGTTGGCTTCGGAATAGGAGTTCATGAGATTAGAGAAGAGATAAGCGTTGCATTGAAACTTGAATTAATTCGAAACGGTGGATAATGGAACTAAGGACTAGATTATTCATTTAATTGATATTTTCGATTTTTATTTCCCTTGTTTATTTTAATTTTATCTTACGCAATTTATTTTAGTTAAGATCGAAAACAGCCCCCCTTTTTTGTTTTATTTTATTTTAATTGCACAAAGTACTTAATCCTTAAAAACCATAATTGATTTACCGTTCTCCGTGGGATCGACCCTTACTTGTCGATACTATTAGTTAGTAGAAGTAAGCCGACGAAAATAAAAAAATAACTAATTTTGGCGCGTCACGACATCGCGGTCAAAATTTTGGCGTCGTTGCCGGGGAACGGTGTTAAATTAATTTTACTTATTTTGGGTTAAAAGCTTTCTGTAATTTCGACACTGGGTGACCCAGTGTCAGTTCTGGAAATTCATTATAATTATCAGTTGTGCACTAATCAGTTTGTTTTGGCTTTGCATGAATACAAGGTCCCGAGGGGATAAAGACTTACAATACTTTCCAGGAATCACCAAACGAGATCGAGTTTTCAGGCGAAAAGCAAAAGAAATCAAAGAAGCACTCGAGCACTTATCATTTTCTTTCGAAACATCACCCAGTGAGTCGGAGGACGAAATTGGAGTCATGGCAAATAACGCTGAAAAGATGCTGAAGCAATTAGCCAACCCAGAGCTACCTCAACAACCACTGTGCATCACGATCCTGGCTATTGACAACAACAACACCTTTGAACTGAAGTCGGGATTGATTCACTTGCTACATGCATTTCATGGTCTATCAGGAGAGGATCCGCACAAACATTTCAAGGAATTTCATGTCGTTTGTTCAAGCATGAAGCCGAATAGTGTCACCGAAGAACAAATCATGCTTAGAGCCTTCCCATTCTCATTAAAAGATTCGGCTAAGGATTGGTTATTTTATTTACCGTCGGCCACCATCACAACATGGAACGAGATGGAGATCTTATTTCTACAAAAATATTTTCCAGCGTCGCGAGCGGCCAACCTAAGAAAGAAATATGTGGTGAAAGACAATTGACCGGAGAAACGTTGCATGAATATTGGGAACGATTCAAACAGTTGGTATCTCGATGTCCGCAACATCAAATTAGCGAGCAACTCCTGATTCAGTATTTTTACGAAGGACTTAATCCGATGGAGCGGAACACGATAGATGCAGCAAGTGGAGGATCCCTAGTTGACAAAACTCTCACGGCCGCAAGGGCTCTCATATCCAACATGGCGGCTAATTCACAACAATTTGGATGTCGCGATGCACCGATCAGGATGGTGAAGGAGATGCATGACTCGTCCCTTGAGGAAAAATTGAATGAGCTAACTACTTTTGTTAGAAAACTTGTTGTAGGTTGTTGTTACCCAAAATATTATCCGGAGATAGTATTGCTGGAACGATCGAGTAACAAACAAAATGCGAGAACACTTCCGTGGGAAAATGGATAACACAAGATTTGCCGGGGTTGTTAGTCCCGGGCTTGAATGCTCTCGCGAGATGTTATTAATAAATATACTGTCGAGTACAAATATTAATGTTAGAATCTAATACAATGAGTGTAAAAGCTTCTAGTTATCTAGGCTTTAGAGCGCAGATTGCCTAAGAACCAGATGGATGAATCATGAGTTCTTGCTTGGAATTGATGATGAATGTGTGTGAATGTCACTATGAATATGTTAGTGCTTGCCAAAAGAGCCTTTTGTTCTCTCTTTGGTGTGTATTTTTGCACTTAATTCGTGGTAGAATCCCCTTCTTGGCCGCAATGTGAGTTCTCTATTTATAGGGGACTAAGTAGTTGGGATCCTCGGCGATCGCGGCGATCGCCGTCTATATTAAAATAAACGGCCGATCGTCCCGTCACGTGGGCCTGTTCCCTGAGGTCCGAGGTTGCGCTTGGAGGCCAGTGGGTGAACCAATGGGAAGCCCGACGCGTCGCGAGTCGCTGTCCGAGGAGGGTCCACTTCGTACCTTTCGGCGGCCTTGTCGGTAGGTGCGGTAGGTGACAGTGGGTCAATGATCCTTTTGTTGGTATCCTACGAAGATCCGCGGGTGGGCCATCGTCCAAGATTCGGTCTTCGACGACTTTGACGGATCTTTGGATCCCCACGTGGCATGAGGCGATCGCCTCTGAACCGTTAGACAAAGACGATCGCTGTATCAAAAGACGATCGCCGTTACCAAAAGACGATCGCTATATTATGCCGGACTTTAGGAGTTCGTCCGAGTTTGGCTTCTATGGTTGACTTTTCAGGAGGTCGCCGATCGCCTACCGCGGCGAATGAATCGTCGCACAACAATTGCCCCACTCGCCTTGATGTTGAAAACACGGGGTGAGGTGGCACCGTTGGCGATCGCCGATGTTTAGACGACCGGCCGATCTGAATTCAAATATGGACGACCTTCTTTCGCGTCGGGAGCAATGGGAAAAGAAGGCGGGCCTTTCACAAGCGGCCGACACGCGTCGTGGCCGCTTGGGGAATCCGACGGTTTGTCGACTGGCTACCGGCATGCCCTCGAAAAGACGCGTATGCGGGATTCGAGGGCCGCATTTAATGCGTCCCCACGTGAGTTCCGATTCGGTCTCGAGGTTTCTCCTTTTTGCACTTAGGCCCTCGTTCCCATCTATAAAAAGGGGAGGGCTTCTTCTCCTTCACTTTTTACGCGCCCTTAGCATCCATAGCCGAATTTCTGCAGAAATTTCTGGAGCCTTTGAGTGCCGATCTTCTTCTTTTTCCTAGGTAAGATTAAATTTAACCTTCTCCTTATTTTTACTTTCCAATATGTCGGGAGGATCGAAAACCTTCGAGACCGGAAGTTCTTCCGCTGCCGCCGCGTTGCCTGAACGGGAGGAGGTTCCCGTTAGAGTGGATATGGAGACGGCAGCTGAAGCTATTCGAGCGGGGATTGCACCCGAAGAACTCGAAAAACTTTTCAACGAGGCCGAGGTGGCGAGGACGGCGGAGCAGGGGGGTTCGCCGGTGGATGAAGACGATCTGGTGCGGGAGGCCTGGGAAAGAGAGAGCAGATTCGGCCCCTCCTATGTGGCTTTTGCTCAGATGATGGAAACGATCACTGACCTTGCCCGAATTCGATTTCGTGGCCTACGCCGCCGCTCACCCTTACAAACATGTGAATCGGACGGTCTTCAGCCGTCCCGTCTCCGTGGACTCTCGGCCGATCCGAGCACGGCGACCAAGAATGACTCCGAGCCGGAGGGCCAAATATCACATCCCCTCGACGTTTCCCTTCACGTGCCTTTGGAGAATGAGCGCGCCGACCAACCGCCCGTGATATGGTCGCCGTCAACGAGATGATTATGGAGGCGGGTCTGCGATTCCCGTTGCCACTCGCCGTCTCCTATTTGCCGATCGCCTGGAATTTGGCGCCTCTTCAACCGACGCCGAATGCTTGGCTGCAGATCATCTGCACGTTGACCTTGTTCGGCGGTCACCGGTTATTTCGTCACCTTAGCGCTACTGAGATGAATTATCTGCTTAAATTGGTCACAAGAAAGGGACGATCGGCGGTTATCATATCCAGGGCCGAATCGGGAGAGTGGTTCTTGGCGTGCCGAATAAGACCAAGGGCGACCTGGCAAAATGGTGTTGGGTCGGCGGGGCATGGCGATCGGCGTTGAGTGAAGGGCTGAATGAAGAGTTGGAGATTCCCACTATTTTCCGGGAGAGGAATCCGAGTAAGGATTTAAACTCTCCCTTTGATTGAGCTTGTCTGACCGATCTAATTTCGTTTTCTTTTTGCAGGACCTCTTGTACCAGCGACCAGCGACCTCCCATTTGATTTCTTGATCGTTTGGGAGCGTATTCGTGCGTTGCCGAACTCCTTTATTGACGTTCGATCGCTTGGTACTGAAGCTCATCGGTTGGGGGCTCGTTTGTTTTGCTACCCTCGTCACTTGAAAGTTCAAGGTATGAGGTTAAGTGGTGTTTCCTTTCTTTGACGATCGTCTCCAAGATGTTGTTTTACTTTATCTAACTTGTTTGCACCTTTTCTTTGACAGAGGCTTATTTTCCCCGAATCGCCGAACCTCCGCCAGAGATAGCTATGTCGGACTTGGGAGTTCTTGGTCGCCTTAATTTGGGCAAGCAGACTGGTCGCGTTCCTGCGACGACGTCTCAACCTGCCCCGGTGACGAGACCCGCTGAGGCGCCGGTCGCCAAGCCGGTGGTCGAGGGAGAGGAACAGCTCAAACGCCGCAAGAGGCGGAGGTCGGAGTCCCCGTCGATCTCTGAGGCGGACGTATCGATTCTTGAGCCTCCGGCCGCCGCGGCTCCTATCTCCGCCATCCCGATGATGGAGCTGCCCGGCGCCAAGCCCACGGTCACCGACCCGGCCATCCGGGCACTGGCGAAGAAGATGGCGATCGCGATGCGGAGACACCTGGGCAAGCCTTTTTCTGACGCGACCCCGAAATGGGTCAATAGGTAAGAGTGGGTCAAAGTTTTTGAGTTAGGCATTCCGAGCACGGTATGGGCTAACTCCTTGATTTCCCGGGTTTGCGCCGCAGGTTCGCCTCGCCGACCGGACGTCGCCCTATGGTGCCGGGATTTCTGTCGAGCAAGGCTCCACAAGGTTCTCGTCGAAGTCCTCGCTACGTTCGCGTGCAATCACTTCGCCCAAGGCTTGGACGACCGACCTTGACGCGATCGCTCGTCGGCGATCCGAGATGCCATGCAGCGGCCGTTGCCCACGGCTCTTCAGCGGCGACGATGGCCGCCCAAGCCGCCGGATTTTGAGGGGCGACTCCACCGCTCATCTCCATCGCGAGCTCGAGGCCGCCTGAATGTAAATATCGAGGATGCGAACCGGATTCGGTCGATGGAGAAAGAGTATGAGGAGACCGCCAAGCGGGCTAAGCAGACGTGGATCGATTGAAGCAGAGCCGAGTCGCTCCAAGGAAGCCGCCGATCGATCTCGTAATAAGGAGAAGGAGACTCGCCGAAGCTCGAGGCTTCGCAGAGGAGGCGACCGGCCAAGGTCAGGTGGATCGGCTCTGGTGAGCCGGAGGCGGCGAAGAGAGAGCCGAGAAGGCCAGGCGAGAATGTTGCCAAGGCGGCCGAATCAAGTGAGGTCGAGAAGACGGCGGCGGATCTCGAAAGGGCGGTGAAGGCGATCGAGGTCGATCCCTACCTTAACGTCGGGCACGTCGGCGAGTTCGCTTACTATTTGGCCTATGCCGACGCCGCCCGAGTTGCTAAAAAGGCAGGGGTCGAGACCGGTCCTCCGATGGAAAGCTTCAGATCCTATGTCTCCAAGCATCCTCGCATCCGAATTCTCTCGCCGATCCTTGACTTGGTCGACCTCGGGATTGACTTGAGTTGGTATACCGGCAAACTCATTCATCCCGAGGCCGATGCCCAAGCCGATCCGCGACCCGAGGGCGAAGACCAAGAAAGGGACTTTGAGAGGCTTTTGTTTTTCCTCTGTAACTTGTACTTTTTGTTGTAATGCCTTCAGCCTTGAAATGTATGAAGCTTGTGTTTATGAATAAAATACTCCTTTTCTCATTCCGCGTAATGCATTATATGCGATCGCCTTTGACTATTTGTGCGCAATTTTTCGAGTATGCGTATATTTGCTTTCGATTTTTTGTTCTTCCGCCGATTGTCCGAGTGTTGAAAGTATTGACATGTTTTGAATTGGAATTCTTACTTGTAATTTTCGTTGACGATCTCGATCGCCCGCATGTTTTTGAGCGAAGCCGATCGAATATGGTTTCTCTTTGTTCGATCGTATTTGAGAGTAGCTCGCCTATCCTCGCCCTTGTTTTTGTTCACTTATTGTAAGTAAGGGAACAAAGACTAGTCTCTGTCTGGCGAGCTATCTTCATTTCGCCGATTCTCAAGAGTCATGTGTGGTTGCGGTGTTCGATGGACCGATCTCCCCTAATCGTGTCTTCGTGTGCGCGGGATATTTAGTATCCTGCGACTCACTTTTGTGAGGGTCCTCCGTTAGGCTACGCCCGCCTTGTGTTAAAACGAAAGGCGGGCGATCTCGTCTGGAGGAGTCCTTGCGCGGAGTGTTGTCGGCTTATTCGACACCACGTCCGCGGCTTGTCACTGCTTCCACCTCGGCCCGCCATGAAGATGGCGATCCTCGACGGTGTACGTTGAGACGGGGTAACGGCACGTCGCATTGTTCGGGTTCACCATGTTAGATGATGTACCTTGAGAACGTGCGATCGCGCCTCATCGACTATTTTGGAGGGTCCTTCGCCACGCCGACCTCGTATTTAAACGAAGGGCGGACGATCTCAGCCCAAAGGAACCTTGCATGGGCGAAGCCGGTTCCATCGACCTCCGTGACCATGGTGCAATAATTTTACCTAGGATCGTCGTGATCGCGATCGTCGGTGATATGCGATGCTGGAGGGCGATCGCCATAACAGATGGGATAACGAAAAATCTCATTATATTCCTTGTACATCATTGAAATCGAATACAAATTTATCACCGATAGTATTTTTTCGGATGCACGGCGTTCAGGGTATTGGTCCGAGTACCGTCGATGTTCGATTCGTAGGCTCCTTTAGTTAACCATCTGGATACTCAAAGGTCCTTCCCGATTTGGACCAAAGACGCCTGTATGGGTTTGGATTTTCTTGAGGACGAGATCGCCCACTTGAAATCTTCTCCTCCGACCTTTGAATTGAAGAACTTCTCGCTCTCCTTTTGTGGATTGTGTTCTTCATTTCGAGGTCACCGTCTTTCTTCAAGCATGTCTAGGTCGATTCGCGGGCTACATCGTTGTCGGTCGTCATCTCTGTTCGGTTCGATGGTGAGGACGGCGATCTCCGAAGGAATCACCGCTCGCTCGAAGGTAAGGGCGAACGGGTTTCGCGGTTGAATTGCGGGTCGTCGTTCGGTAGGACCATAAAACGCCCTGGGAGCTCGCCGCCCATCTTCCTTGCCTGGATTCGAGTCGTGCTTTGATCGTGTGTTTGAGGATCTTATTCACCGCCTCTACTCGCTGCTCGTCCGAGGGTGATAGGGCGCCGAGAATAACCTTTGACTCCCCACTTTTCACGCATTGCATGACTTCTAAGCCGCCGAATCAAGCTTTCCGTTGTCGGAGATGATGGCACAGGGCAAACCGAATCGGCATATTATGTTTTTCCATATAAACTTGATCACTTGTTCTTGGCCGATCTTGTTGAGCGGTTCGGCCTCACCATTTGGTGAAATAATCGACCCCAACGATGGCGAACTTATACCCTGGAGCCGTCGGCAAGGGACCTATAAGGTCGATGCCCCATTGCGCAAATGGCCAAGGGCCGTATACATGGAGGTGAGCTGTCGGGTGATAGTTTTATGTTGGGGCCCATTATCTCGACATCTATGACAAGATCTCGGCATAAGCGATCGCATCTTTCCGAAGTGATGGCCGAGAAAAATCCTTGTCTCGTCGTCTTATGGAGGAGGGCTCGCCGCCCGCGTGGTTCCCACAAATCCCGTCATGGATTTCGGCTAAACGAGCCGACCTTCCTCCTGTAATACACTTGAGGAGGGAAGGCCAAAGCTCGCTTGTAAAGCCGATCGTCCAATAGGGTATACCGGTCGCACGGCCGGAGTTGGCGAGCTTTAACACGGCCGTCGGGACCGTTCCGTCTTTAAGTATTTGATGAACGAGTCATCCAATTCTCTTCGGCGATGGCGACCGTGGTAACCAAATTCTGTCGATCGCCGGCCTTGCCGACTTTGTGATTTGGATGTTGGAGAAGTCGGGCCCCATCCGATGATGCTAGTTTGGAAAGTGCATCGGCACGGGAGTTGTGCTCTCTCGGGACTTGCTCGATTAGTACTTCTTCAAATTTTGTGCACATTTCGGCGACACTCTTGGTATTTGACCATCCGTTCGCCGCGTGCCTCATATTCCCCTTGACTTGGTTCACGACCAAAAGGGAGTCCATGTAGATATGGAGGCGTCGAACATCTAGGGCGAGGGCTAGATCAAGCCCGCCTACCGAGCTTCGTATTCGGCTTCATTGTTGGTCGCACGAAACCAAACGCACGGCATTTGTGAAACTCGACCGTCTGGGCTAATGAGGACAATCCACCTCGCTCTCGCATTGGTCGCCGAGCCATCCACGTATAATTTCAGCAGTCGGCCGACTGGCCTGACCGTGAGGGAACGTTAATTCCACCACGAGCTCCGCCAGAGCGTGGCCTTAGATCGCCGTGCACTGAGCGAACGTGATACCGTAGATTGCGATCTCCAGCGACCACTTGAGGAGTCGCCGTTGGTGTCCTCGGTGCGGGACTTGTCTTAGGGGTAGAGTGGTTAGGACCTCCACCGTGATCGAAGAAGTAAGCTCTCGGTTTCGTACACTCATGACAAGGGCATAGCGATCTTCTCCAATGGTGTGTAACGTGTCTCGGCGTCGTGGAGCGCCCGGCTAACATAGTAGATCGGCAAGTGGGCTTGCCCTCTGCTCGCACTGAACGGCACTCGGCGACCTCCGAGGCCGCTAAGTAAAGGAATAATTTTTCACCGGATCGGCTTTGCCAGATCTCGGGGTTGGATAGATATTCCTTTATTTTGGCGAATGCTATCCGGCTTTCTTTCGTCCATGCGAACTTCTTGTTCTTGATGGTCGCGAAGAAAGGCTTGCTTTTATCGCCGAGCCGTGATATGAAGCGGTTGAGGGCGGCTAGACACTGTGAGGCGTTGCACTGCTTGATGTTTCGCGGTTCCCGCATGTCAAGGATCGCTCGTATCTTGGCGGGTTCGCCTCGATCCCCTGGCTCACTATGTGCCCCAAGAACTTCCCTGAGCCCACCCCGAAGTTGCATTTCTTGGGGTTCACTTCATGTTAAACTTCTCAAGGATGGCGAACGTCTCGGCAAGATCGTTGAGGTGATCTTCCTTCTTGAGGCTTTTGACCACGATATCGTCAATGTAGACCTCCATGGTCTTGCCGATCTGATCGGCGAACATCCCGCTGACTAATCGCCGTAGGTCGCCCCCTGCTTTTTCAAGCCGAACGGCATTCGACCAGTATATATGTCTTTTTCGTGTGGAAAGATGTGTGTTTTATGTCTTCCTCTCGCCATTGGGATTTGATGATATCCGCGAAGGCATCCATAAACGACATCATTTCGCAACTGCCGTGCTATCGACCGGATGATCGATATGAGGCATTGGGAAGTGATCTTTTGGACATGCCGCGTTGAGGTCGGTGAAGTCTGCATAATCTCCAGAGCCGTCGGCTTTTGACGAGCACCGCGTTGGCGACCCACCGTGGTTCGCCGCCTGCTACTCCGATCACCGTTGCCGAGTAACTTCGGACTTCTATGTCGAGCGCTGCGTATTTCTCGACCGAACTTCCTACGCTCGGTGAACAGGTTTCATTGTCCTCGATCTTCGATAATGGCAGCGTGTTCGGGACTTATGCCAACCATATCTTGATGCGACTGCAAAGACACCGATGTTCTTACGTAGCAAGTTGATCGATCTCCCTTTAATTCGCGTCGATGCTCGCGCCGATCTGTACCTCCCGTTCTGGATGATCCGGATCCATCGTAATGCTTTCTAACTCTTCGACAGGAACGGTCGCCTCTCGTTTGGTACGATCTCCGGACTCGGTCCTTGGATCGATGTCGAGACTTGGCTCGAAACCGATCCGTGGCTCGATGTCGTCCGTCGATCGATGAGAGATGGCGTCCCCTGAGTCGGGTTGGTACGAAGTCTCAGGCTCGTCGATCTCCATGGGTTGATCGTCGGTTGCTTCAATGTTACATACAGTACGGGAAGTATTGAAAGAATTAACAACATAGGAGTAACTCAAACATCTCTTTGCCATTAGTTGATCTCCTTTTACAGTACCGACCGTCCCATCGGCAGTGGGGAATTTGATACAGTAAAAGAAAGATGAGGCGACCGCCTCAAAGGTTTCTAAAAAGGGGCGACCTAGGAACCCATTATAGATGCTGGGCCTATCTATGATTACAAAGCTTAGGTTCCTAGTAATCCTAACCTTGGGATCATAAAAGCATACTAGCTCGACGGAGAGCTTGATCCTCCCGTAGGCTTGGTGTGTTGTCGCCGAACCCTTGAAGTACGGTGTCGAAAGGCTTGATGAATTTGATCGGGTTGCCGAGTTGGTCTAGGCGGATTTGAATATGATGTTGCAAAAACTCCCATTGTCGACCAACACGCGATCGACCGTCTTTCCAAGGATGCAAGCGGAGATCACTAGTGCATCCTCCTTGGGACATTGCACTCCTTCCCTGTCCTTGTTGGAAAAGGTGATGAGCGCGTCTCTAGAGATGGTCGGTTCCGGGGGTACAACGACGTGGACCCCGGCGAATGCCCTCACTCGGCTTTTCGTTTCTGTCGACATGGTGGAAACCGGGAAAGACCCCGAGGTTTCCACCTCCCGCTTGAAGCATGTTGACCCGGCCGCGAGTTGATCGGTGGGACCGAATCATCGAGTATTCCGGCTCATGCTCAATGCGCGACGGATTGGGAGGAGTTCTCTCGTGTTGCCGACGCCGCGCCTCCGGTCCTTTCCGTCCTTGGTTCCGGCTTGGTGACCAAGTTGTCCAGTTGCCTTCCTCAAACAATCGCGAGTTGCTCGAGGAGATCGCGCAGCTAGTGTTGTGGCCGACTCTTATGATAGGCACAAATTTGCTACGGTCTAGGTGACCGTGGTCCCTTATTGGCTTTGGCTTGAAAGCCACTCGCGACCCTTGATCGCGTTGAAGATGTGGGCCGAGATAAGTTGAGGTTGTGAAGAAGGTGGACCTCTACATCCTCGAAGGCTTTGAACTCGCCAGCGGCTTGGCGATCGCCTTTCCGGGCTTGGCGACCGCCTTCTTCGGACATGGGAGGGTGCTTTTCCTTCTTCTGACGGTCCCTCTTCTAAGCGGAGTGAGAGCATCCTCTGTCGGCCAGAACCCGCGGCCTTGTTGCGGAAAATCGAATAGGTCGGGGATATCTTTTGTGAGATGCCTGAACATGGGCGAGCGTCCGTGGAATCCGCTCATAATCGAGTTGAGAGCGATCTCGTCGCCGACGGGCTCACCGGTGAGGACTATCTCGTCTACCCGGTCGATGTAATCCTCATCCGATTCGTCCTTCCCCTGCCCGATTTTCATCATGCGGTGAGGACCTTCCGGCGAGCGACTTTGGCGGCGAAGTATGACTGAAGTCGTTCGCTAGCTTCTCATATCTATTGATTTAGCGAGATTGTAGTGTGGTGTACCATCTGTGGGCTAGGTCGCCCAGAGTTAACGTGAACATACGTCATTTCGTCGCATCTGAAGCTCCGCTACCGGTCATGTAGATCCGGAATTTGCTTAAGTGGGTTTCGGATCCGATTTCCCTCGTATAAAGGTGTTTGTGGGGGATTGATAGTTGGTTGACCGGGGCGAGCTCGACCGAGTCGTGAGTGGTTCGCTTGAACCAATGATCGATCTCCCGGCGCCGCCCCATTTTCCATGAGCGCCTTCATCTCGTCGAGTCAAGGCGTTGTATGGCGGCTATCGCCGCCGCCCGGCTCGCCGATTGACTCTCGTAGCGTGAACCAAGGCGATCGTGTGCGATCCCCCAGCCGTGGTGAACGACGATCTCCCCGCCAGAGGGTTCCCTTCTTGGGCGAGCAGGGCTCGTTGGCCGGTCTGTCTCTTGGGAGTCGGATACGCCGAACTCCCGGTAAAGGATTCGGAGATATCGATGTCTCACGGGGCCGGAGTGCCGCCATGAGGGATCGCTCCTAGGCGGTGAAGACGGAATCGTCCCGCCTTACGAGAGCCTTCTCCAGTGCTCGGGCTTTGCCGATTTCTCAACATAGATCCCCTTGAGCTTAGTTTGCTTGCTCGGCGGTTGGCCGACGGTGATGGTGGGCGCATCGTGGGCCCTCTGCCGTTCCTCGAGGATGGCTATAGCCTCTCAACTGCTCCGATGTCTGGAACTGATCGAGTGAGAGGCTAGAACCGTCCCTCGGGGGCGGGAGTGAGAGCCTAGCGTCGCCATGGTCGCCTTCCGCCGTGGGCTGGGATTCGGTCCTCGCCGGAATAAGATTTCCGGCAGATCTCAGGGTAGCCCTCTTGGAGGTTGTTGCTGATGTCATTTTCTGATGGTTTTTCTATTGAAGAACAGTGAGTGTTTCTTCAAGTATATGTCCGGAGAACAGTGAGTGTTCTTCGAGACGGTAGGAATAAAAATGAAGGTTTGGAAGGCACCACACACCCTCCTTCTAGCGCCAATTGTTGTTACCCAAAATATTATCCGGAGATAGTATTGCTGGAACGATCGAGTAACAAACAAAATGCGAGAACACTTCCGTGGGAAAATGGATAACACAAGATTTGCCGGGGTTGTTAGTCCCGGGCTTGAATGCTCTCGCGAGATGTTATTAATAAATATCTTACTCGAGTACAAATATTAATGTTAGAATCTAATACAATGAGTGTAAAAGCTTCTAGTTATCTAGGCTTTAGAGCGCGTAGATTGCCGGAAGAACCAGATGGATGAATCTGTGAGTTCTTGCTTGGAATTGATGATGAATGTGTGTGAATGTCACTATGAATATGTTAGTGCTTGCCAAAAGAGCCTTTTGTTCTCTCTTTGGTGTGTATTTTTGCACTTAATTCGTGGTAGAATCCCCTCCTTGGCCGCAATGGTGAGTTCTCTATTTATAGGGGACTAAGTAGTTGGGATCCTCGATCGCGGCGATCGCCGTTTTCTATATTAAAATAAACGGCTGATCGTCCCGTCACGTGGGCCTGTTCCCTTGAGGTCCGAGGTTGCGGTTGGAGGCCACTGGGTGAACCAATGGGAAGCCGGACGCGTCGCGAGTCGCTGTCCGAGGAGGGTCCACTTCGTACCTTTCGGCGGCCTTGTCGGTAGGTGCGGTAGGTGACAGTGGGGTCAATGATCCGGTTTGTTGGTATCCTACGAAGATCCGCGGTGGGCCATCGTCCAAGATTCGGTCTTCGACGACTTTGACGGATGCTGGATCCCCACGTGGCATGAGGCGATCGCCTCTGAACCGTTAGACAAAGACGATCGCCAGGTATCAAAAGACGATCGCTGGTTACCAAAAGACGATCGCTATATTATGCCGGACTTTAGGAGTTCGTCCGGAGTTTGGCTTCTATGGTTGACTTTTCAGGGAGGTCGCCGATCGCCTACCGCGGCGAATGAATCGTCGCACAACATAGGTAATAGCACGCTAGTCGTACCCTGTCGTCTTTGCAAAACCACGGAGCATACAATGGAGAATTGTCGGATTTTGCTTGATAAAATCGAGGCGCACGCCAATGCAATTGGAACTGAAAATTCTTATGGGAGGAAGAACGATCCATACTCGTACACATACAACCCAGGATGAAGAGATCACCCTAACTTTCGATGGAAAAACCAGCAAGAGGCGCCTCCACAGAATAGGGGACAATTCTACAAGCAGCCCACCGAAAATTCGACACAATCTTTGGAAGATATGATGAAGACCCTCATGGCAAACACGATGAATCAGTTCCAACAAGGCATGAACCAGATCCAACAGGGCATGAACCAATTCCAGCATGACACTAAATCAAGTATCAAAATTCTCGAAAATCAAATGAGTCAACTAGCCACCACTGTGAGCCGCTTGGAAAACCAAAATAGTGGGAAATTGCCATCCCAACCTGAACCGAACCCAAGGAACGTGAGTGCTGTAACTCTAAGGACTGGGAAGCAGCTTAAGGAGCCAAAGAAGGTGGAGGAAGCTGAAAACGAGGAGGAAAAATCCACTGAACAGATCAACACTGGGACACCTAAGGCGTAATCGCACTCAGTGCGTAATCGCCGACAAAGAAGGTAAATTCGTCCAAAACTGCTCTTTTTGAGACTAACGGGTTACCTTTTCCATCTAGGGTAAAAAAGGCAGCGATCGTGAATAAATTGAAGCAAATCCTCGACGCATTCCGAAAGGTTAAGATCAACATTCCTTTACTCGACGCAGTTCAACAAATTCCAAAATACGCAAACTTCCTTAAGGACTTATGCACCAGCAAATGGAAGCTAAAAGGGAACGAGAAGGTGGTGATGGGAGAAAATGTGTCCGTTGTATTCCAAAAGAAATTGGCACCAAACCGGGAAGATCCAGGTATGTTCGCTATCCCTTGTCGAATTGGAAATACGTGTTTTGAACGAGCTATGCTAGATTTAGGAGCATCAATAAATGTTATGCCACGCTCTATATACACCTCCTTAAATCTAGGACCTCTTCGAGAAACAAGGATAATTATACAATTGGCAGATCGTAGCCTTGTGTATCCCGAAGGGGTAATTGAGGACGTTCTTGTCCGAGTCAATAAGCTCGTATTTCCAACCGACTTCTATGTTCTCGATATGCAACATGAGTCATCAAATTCCACACCTATTTTGTTAGGAAGGCCATTTTTAAATATGGCCAATACCAAAATAGATGTTCGTGATCCCTCATGATGGAATTTGATGACCAAATCGTACGGTTTAATATTTATGATGCTATGAAATTTTCTGAGGAAGATTGCTCTCTTTTTGCATTAAGCGTGATTGACCCTCTTATCGAGGAAGTGTTTGATTTGAATTTCAGGGATGCACTCGAGGTAGCACTCACAAGGGACGTAGGAACCATCGATGAGAAAGCATTTGAAATTTCAAGAGAGTTGCTCGAAGTCGTAGGTGCCTTGAAAGGGGCGGGACCGATCAGAACGAAAAGGGAAGCAAACTTCATTCGACTTAATGAGGAACACCGGAAGATCGAGCCTTCGATTACGCACGCACCCGAGCTGGAGCTAAAACCCTTGCCACAACACATAAAATACGCACATCTGGGAGCCGAAGAAACCTTACCCGTCATTATCTCGGCCGAGCTGAGTCCTAATCAAGAGAAGGCATCGCTAAAAGTTCTCAAGGAATATAAGGAAGCCATTGGATGGACTATAGCCAACATTAAGGGAATTAGTCCAGCCCTATGCATGCATCGAATTCTATTAACGGGGGACACCAAGCCCACACGAGAAGCACAACGGCGGTTGAATCCACCAATGATGGAGGTAGTGAAAAAGGAGATTCTTAAGCTCCTCGACGTAGGGCTGATCTTTCCTATATCCGATAGCAAATGGGTAAACCCAATGCAAGTCGTCCCAAAGAAATCAGGAATTATCGTGGTCGAGAATCAAGAAGGCAAACTTGTTCCTAGCCGTATACAAACTGGATGGAGGGTTTGCATCGATTTCCGCAAGCTGAATTCAATGACCCGAAAAGATCATTTTCCCTTGCCATTTATAGATCAAATGATTGAAATGCTTGCCGGACACGCGTACTATTGTTTCTTGGATGGGTTTTCGGGATACTTTCAAATTGCAATCGCACCTGAAGACCAAGAAAAGACGACATTCACTTGCCCCTTCGGCACATTCGCCTATCGACGGATGCCTTTCGGACTATGCAATGCACCCGCTACCTTCCAAAGGTGTATGGTAAGCATTTTTACTGAGTACGTAGGTAATATCATTGAAATATTCATGGATGATTTTAGTATATATGGGGATTCATTCGATATATGCCTAGAAAATCTCAAACTTATTTTAAAACGTTGTGTAGAAACTAATCTCGTACTTAATTGGGAAAAATGTCATTTTATGGTAAAACAAGGAATAGTTTTAGGGCATGTAGTCTCGGAAAAAGGAATTGAAGTTGATAAAGTAAAAATTGATATTATTTCCGCTTTGCCTTACCCCCGCCACAGTGCGGGAAGTGCGTTCTTTTCTTGGCCATGCAGGATTTTATAGAAGGTTCATCAAGGATTTTTCAAAGATAGCGGCGCCCTTATGCAAACTTCTCCAGAATGAAGTGGAGTTTAACATGAACGACGAATGCAAGGCCGCCTTTGACAAGTTGAAGCAATTGCTGACAACATCACCCATAATTCAACCACCAAATTGGGATTTGCCATTCGAATTGATGTGCGATGCAAGCGACTACGCGGTAGGGGCTGTCTTGGGGCAAAGAGTGGGGAGAGCACCCCATGTAATTTATTACGCCTCAAAAACGCTGGACCCGACCCAAGCGAATTGCTCTACAACCGAGAAGGAGTTTCTGGCCGTGGTCTTTGCACTAGAAAAATTCCGTTCCTACCTACTCGGGACCAAGGTCATTATTTTCTCAGATCACGCTGCCCTACGATATTTGTTAGCCAAAAAAGAGGCAAAACTGAGACTTATTCGATGGATCCTACTTCTTCAAGAATTCAACGTGGAGATCAAGGACAAGAAAGGGTCCGAAAATTCCGTGGCCGATCACCTGATCCGGTTAGTCTTAGAAAATGATGGGAAACCTATGTGTGACAGTTTCCCCGACGAACAATTATATTCCGCCGCTCAACACTAGGAGGACTGTTCGACACTGGGTGACCCAGTGTCAGACTCTGCAGCACCATGGTATGCCGATTTAGTGAATTTTCTCGTAGCCAATATTTTTCCTGCTGGTATGACACGGGCCAGGAGGGATAAACTCAGAAGTGATGCCAAATACTACGTATGGGATGATCCTTATCTATGGAAGCATTGTTAAGATTAAATGATTCGAATATGTGTACCAAAGGCTGAATTTCATTCAATTCTCGCTTTTTGTCACTCGTATGCATGCGGAGGACACTTCGGTTCAAGGAGGACAGCACATAAGGTTTTGGAGAGTGGTTTTTACTGGCCTTCGTTATTTAGAGATGCTTATAATTTTTGCAAGACGTATGATAATTGTCAAAGAACGGGTAATATCTCTCGACGAAATCAAATGCCTCAAAATCCTATCTTGGTTTGTGAAATCTTCGACGTCTGGGGCATGGACTTCATGGGACCTTTTCCCTCCTCATATGGGAATCTCTATATTTTACTCTTCGTGGATTACGTATCCAAATGGGTGGAGGCGACCGCCTCACGGATCAATGATTCCAAAGTAGTGGCCCAATTTATTAAAACTAATATCTTTGCTAGATTCGGAATTCCAAGGTCTATAATAAGCGATTGGGGAAAGCATTTCAAAAATCGAATAATTGAGGCACTCCTAAAGAAATATCGAGTCTTGCACAAGGTGTCTACTTCTTATCACCCGCAATCAAATGGGCAAGCCGAAACATCCAATAAGGAGATAAAAGCAATCTTGGAGAAAACAGTTCAACCAAATCGGAAGGATTGGAGCTTACGACTCGACGACGCGCTTTGGGCCTATAGGATGGCATATAAAACACCAATTGGCATGTCACCGTATCGCTTGGCAAACCTTGCCATCTTCCCGTCGAGCTCGAGCATTGTGCCTTTTGGGCAATCAAGAACTTCAATATGAATTTTGACGAATCAGGCACCCACCGGAAGTTACAATTGCAAGAATTGGAAGAGATATGAAACGACGCGTTCGAAAATGCAGCAATTTACAAAGAAAAGACAAGGGCGTTCCACGATTCAAAAATAATAAGGAAAGACTTCGTCATAGGTGAAAAAGTGTTACTCTACCACTCTCGACTCAAATTATTTCCGGGCAAGTTGGGATCCCGCTGGATTGGTCCATTTATAATTATCAATATTTTTCCTCATGGAGCGATTGAAGTTCAAAGTCTAAAGACACGAAAAATTTTCAAGGTTAACGACCATCTCCTAAAACCCTATCGCGAAGGATTTACGACGGCTAATATGGAAGAATACAAACTTGAGGACCCATCCGAAATATAAACAGGGAATTCGTCGAGCCAACGACGTAAAAAAAAGGCGCTTATTGGGAGGCAACCCAATTTTTTTTTTTGCATTTTTTTTCTTATTCGTCAGTTTTTTTTAATATAAAAAAATCTTTTTTCTGCTTATTCCCTTCTTTTAAAATCTTCTTCCTTTATTACTCCTTATTAGTTATTAATATTTTCCAAAAAAAAAACCCCATCTCCTTACCCCCATCCCCACCCCCACCCACCCCCCCACCCCCGCTCGGTCTTCCCAACTGACCTATTCATCTCTCTTTTCTGCAGCCACCATCGCCGACCGTCATGACCGGAAAAGGAACGAGGAACGTCAATCGGCCACTGAATCGAATCACTCGAAGCGGCGGTTGGAGGCATAACCCTAGGGCTCTGACCTTCTACGACCTCACCGAGCCCGAGACACCCGCGACTAAACCCTCCACCATCGGAAAACGAAGGGTCGGCCGACCAGCGTCCGACGAACCACTCGCCAAAAAGTCGAGGCGTCGTCCACCGGGCCAAACTTTAAAAGGGGCGAAACAAACCCAGACATCGCCGAGCGGTGGTTTGAAAGACGAACCCACACCGCCACCATCTCCGCCCTCGTCGACCGCACCACCAGTCACCAGTGACGATATGACTCCTGAGCTAATCTATCAACTATTATCGCCGCCCCCATTGCTACTCACATGGTATGGAGCAGAAACATCGAGCCCCAAAACAGTTGATGGGAATGGTTCGGAACATCCACCCAACCCGAACGCAATTCAGAAAACGAGCCGCGACAGACTGCCGAACGAGGAAATGAAGCAGAAACTGAGCAGCAGCACGGTTTCACACAAACCGGGAGCCCAGCTCCACCTCCAGTAAGAGAAAGGCGCAAGAGTCTCCTCGGCCTACCGAACCGTTATAATGTCGCCTTCGGATCCCCCGGACAGGTTACACGCTACCGCAAACTCACGGAACGAAAGGTAATCCCCTCAGTCTATCTTGATAAAATTATTTTGCGACAATTGGGATTGTATGATGATGTCATGGCATTGTTGAGTGTGCTGGGGTGGGAGAGGTTGGCAACGGGGAACTGGGAAGTTTATGAGGATCTCACTTATGAATTTTTTAGCTCAATTTGGAAAGGGGATTTTGAAAAGAAAGGGACTTTTTATTTTCGTTTGAATGGTAAGGGGTATACATGGGGGGTCGAGCAGTTCGGCCGAGCACTTGGGCTGACTGCCGAACCCGAGGAAGAAGATGACATACCACCCGAAAATGAGATTTGGCAAATAATTACGAATGATGTCGGTCCATTAGCTGCGGGAAAAACTAAGGCCACCGCCATTCGAAACCCAGTGATCCGTTACGTTCAACGACTTATGGCATATACGGTCACAGGGAGATACTCAAATCGAAATGTGGTGCAGATTTTTGAGCTGCGGATGATGTATGCGATGGTTTTTAGAAAAAGGGTGAAATATGTTAAAGATTTATTGATGATGTTTATTGGGGATGATGTTTCGAAAAGTCCAATCGTGATGGGGGTCGGGTCAAAGAGCTCTGACGACGGGCCGATTTCGGCTGGCCTTGGTGGCAAAGTGGAAAATCGACAGGACTCTTCTTACGAAAATGGGTGTTTTAGAAAAAAAATGAAAGAACTTTTAAGTGGCGAATATCAGCAAGTGAGATGATAGCTCTACCAAACACCACATACACTTCGCCATGGGAGGAGAGAAATTTAAAAATGTTGCACAGGAGCCTTCCTTCCACTCCTTCAGACAGCCCGGTGGCAAGGGCTCAGACAGCCGGTGCGAGCACAAGCCGAGCAGGAGAGTTGGCTACAGAGTCCGAGCTGAGGCGTCGGATCGAGCAGCTTGAGGAGGGGCATCGCGCACTTCAAGCCAAGGTGGATCGTTTGACCGAGCAGCTGGAGGCCCTTCTTCCTCATTAGCCCGGTGATTCCTATTCTAGACTTTCTTTTACTATGCTTTATTTTTCTTTCTCTTTTCCTTCTTTTATTTGGAGTATGTACTTAATTTTAAGCTTGGGGAAGTTGGATTTGAAACGATTGGTTGAATTTGGAAATTGTGATGAATTTAATTTTGCGTCCTTAGCTAAATTTGTGTGATGGAATCAAGTTCGTGCATTGGGGATTTAAGTATGGCCTGACATAGGAGATGGGTATAATTGACTAGTTTGATTTTAATTAGGGTAGTTCACTTTCTTGATTTTGAATTTGGATAAAAGTGTGAGGGATTCATGGCACAAGCCCTTTTTATTCGTGAGTTTTGAGCCGTAGAGCAAAATATATATATATATACATATATAAATAATTATACATATACATGCTCACTATTTCTTCTTGTGGGGTCGAACGTGTTGTGTTCATACTAGAACTTAATCAATTATTCATATCAAGACTATGTTAGTGTTCTCATGCAGTAAAGTGATAAAGGCAAATTAGGAATAACCCACTTGGCTTATATTTTCCCACCTCGACATAATCGCCATTAGAAGCCCATTTGGACCTAAGCCTTATTCTTTAATCCAGCATATTTGATTAGCCATTATCTAATTTTTAGTGAAAATTCATCCGTTTGAACACTTGGTCAAGGATTGGTTGTGAATTAGGTGTATAACAAGCCGAGGGAAGGACGAGAAATTATCAAAAAGTGGGTGGTGAAGTGAAAAAAAAAAAAAGTGCTGAAATTAAGATGAAAATAAAGGCCGAAAAAAAATATATATAAAAAAAATAGGGGGGAGGCCGTAAAAATACCCCCCTCGAATGTTGTTAAGCCACTGACCTCAACTAATCTTTCGTGGATATGCGATTACGTGTGCCTAAAAGGGTGCGAAAGGAAGGATGGTGATTCATTGTTTGTAGGATTTGTTATGCACTTAATTTCATGATTAGTCTCGGCCAACGAATCCTTTATTTATCCCTTTTTATCCTACCCATACCTAAAGCCCCGCTACAACCATAAAAGCCCTTTTGATTATATGCATGAGTTCTTCTACGTAGTGGAGATTTGGTTTTTGTGCGAGTATATGGTAAGGACACACCATGTTTTGACGTGAGTGATTGCTTAATAATCCCTATATCTACTTGAGCGAGAGTGACCCCTTGTGAGGCCATTGAATTTTCTCTCACTTGATGCCAATGAAGATGTTGAGATTGGTTGAGGTACTTTAATTTTCTTCTTACTTGTTCATGATTATTTATTCTCCCTTGAATATGGCTATCATCTTGGATTTTTCAATACATGCTTCTTGAAATTCTTTCACTCGAATTATGCTTGAGGACAAGCATTGATTTAAGTTTGGGGAGATTTGATAGGACGAAAATAGTGTGCTAAAATCATTGTTAATTATAAGGTTTTAATGAATTTTATGTTGGCACACTTGGTTATTTTCCATATATTTATATTTTGGATGCAATTTACTTCACTTGGCAATTTGTTGTTTAATTTAGGTATTTGATGGAGTTTTTAAGCTTAAGGAATAATTTGGATCATCAAACGGACCAAGCCAAGGTGATTTGGGCTTAAATAAAGAAAATGTCGCGCGACACTGTGTGTCCCAGTGTCAGTCCTGTTACGAAAATAATCTTACTTGGGGCCCAAGAAACGACTCAAAAATCGCCCAATCAGTTCCACAAGGCAATAAATCGGTCCATATGCTGGAAAAGGGAATTGGAATAGATTTGGGAAGAAAGACTCCAAGGAAATTAAAACTCAAGAAGGAAGGAGTCCCAATTAAAGAAGGAAACTAAGAGATAAGGAATAATTATAAAAGGAGAGGAGAGCTGGAATTAAATTCAGTTTTTGAACATCAATTCGCGGCTGGAGCAGAAGGGGAAAGGCTGGAGTAGAAGGAGTTTGGGAGCAACCGAACCGTTCTCGCCGGAGCAACCGAGCCGATTCCGACATGCGAAGAAGAAGATTATACCGTTTGAATTTCTTTCTTCTCATGTCTATCATTAAATTGCTGTTTTCTAAAGCCAACATGTCTGGCTAATTTTCTATTCTAGTTCTTAGTGAAGTTTGAAACCGTATTTGAATTATTCATGTTTTAATCCCGCAGCGTATTCTCAACTCGAATTCTCTTGAATTACTTTTGTGTTATTGAATTCACGACTATGCCATTTAATTTCTTGATTTGGTTTGGCCAACTAGATTAGGAGTTTTATGTCTTATGCTAGAAATTGAGTTGTAATCCGTAATTGTTGCAATTTTAATTTCATAAGTAGCAAACAATTGATTTTTCCCAATTGGGTAACACAAAATCGAGATCCCTTAAGTCGAGCTTATGAACTTAATATCTTGCCTATTCCATTATTTTGGTTTTTAATGCATCTAGCGAGCGAGATTTGAAGAGCTTGTTTTGAATCCACCGTATAGATAGGTTCGATTAAAGAGCTTGTTTTAATTGAATAAACTTAAGAAATAATTGAGGTCAACAGAGCTTGTTGTTGGCTTCGGAATAGGAGTTCATGAGATTAGAGAAGAGATAAGCGCTGCATTGAAACTTGAATTAATTTGAAACGGTGGATAACGGAACTAAGGACTAGATTATTCCTTTAATTGATATTTTCGATTTTTATTTCCCTTGTTTATTTTAATTTTATCTTACGCAATTTATTTTAGTTAAGGTAGAAAACAACCCCCCTTTTTTTGTTTTATTTTATTTTAATTGCACAAAGTACTTAATCCTTAAAAAGCATAATTAATTTACCATTCTCCGTGGGATCGGCCTTTACTTGCCGATACTACTAGTTAGTAGAAGTAAGTCGAGGAAAATAAAAAAATAACTAATTTTGGCGTGTCACGACAGCGCGGTCATGACTCTCTTTTGATTGTGCAGCTCCTCGAATATTCTTACTTCGGTCAAGCTTCTGATCCAATGGTTTGATGACAAGTGGTTCATTCTTTTGTACTCTCTTGTCGTAGATAAATTGCACATCATTTACAGGAGAGTTCGGAGAAATTGGTTTAGATAATGGATTAAAGGATTCTTCTAATACCATAGTATTCTTTTTCGGGGTAGGTTTTGAAGTAACTTCGAAATCTAGCTTATGTGGAGTTATTTCACAAGTCTTATTTATTTTACTCTTCACAGACTTCGGAGTAGTTTTTTGCAAAGGGAAAATAGCCTATGATATATATATATATATATATACCATTATTAGTACATGTATACTAAGATAGGATACAATAAAGACATGTAATATTTCATTTACTAACCTTTCTTTTTTCAAGAATTTCTGGGGACTGTTTGTCAGTGAGATTACCAGAGAAAGATTTGGGTTTTGGAAAGCTAGAACTTCCAATTTTAGTGTTGCTGTATGCATTCAATCTTGCATTCATAATTTCCAGTTGATTAGACATAAACTGGAAACTCTCTTGATACATCTTTCTTTCCTTCGCCAACTCTGTAGCATCAGGAATGTGGAAGTACATGGATGGGATGATAAATTGCCCCAATCCTTGTATCCTACTTCCACTTGGCTGCTTCTGGAGGGCTGCACCTAAAATGTCATTTGATCTCGATGATTGGAACGTTCCTTCTTCAGCTTGACTCTTCAATTTACTCTACAAAAGGAAATATGCAATATTATAGATTTTTTTAGCCATTATTACAAGTAAGAGTACAATTTAACTTACTATCTTGTCAACTACTTTCATTATTTCAGGAGCATACTCTTCTTTATCGTCAGCTCGTGCCATTAACCAAGCATCACTACGATCAATTTCTCGTTCAGAAACTCCAGTATGTTTCTTCTGTATTAGATTAATAACAATGAAAATGTATTAAATCTGAAAATAACTTATATTTAGATGGCAGACAAGTATTTACATACTTTCTTGTACAACATGCCACCATGTCCTATGCTACCCAACCGAGGATTGTAGACATTCTTAGCTCTTTTTTCTCTTACTTTCTTACTTTTATCCTGCAAAAATAGTTATTTCAGAACAAAATAGTTATAATGCCTGCTTAGTAATAAACCAACTAAAGTAATAAACAATATACCTGGAATTCTTCAGAGGGAACATTATCATCAAAAAACTTCCAATCTTTTCTTTTAATGCTAGGATATTCAATAGGAGGCAAAGCCAATGACGTAATATTGTCTTTGTAAGGCAAAGTGAAATCATTAGCCAGCTCACTTCTAAAGTTCCTTAATGCAACCCCCATCCATTTCAACACTTGGTTTTTACTTTTCACACTCAACTTGAACTTTTTCTATAAAACCATCTAGAATTACACCAGTTCAAACACAATATATGCATTACATACATACAAACTAATCCAATATATTATTAAACAACTGAGCTGTACCTGAAAATAAAGACAAATTATCCTTCATGTCCATTGGAACATGCCTCCAATCATCATGTAAAATCGAAATTGTTTATCGCACGATAATACCGATATAACTCCTGAGATCATTTCTTCCCTTTCCAACTGGAACACCATAAGAATTGTACTCAATCACATTGTGGTTAGCAAATTATTCTTTTTGCAACCCTTTTTTTTGTTTGCTTCCTTCTTCTCGGCCTTCCATCAAGTTCTGGAAATTTGAACTCATTATTTTCAGCCAACTCATTATTTTCAGCCATATCTCCTGCAATCGAGAGATGTTTACATAAGTTAGTACATAAATTAACTTCAAAAGTAATACACCAGCGTAAAAAAAGAACTCACTATTTACAATAGTGCATTTATTCATCTTTTAATCATCATTTAATGGAACGACATCACAATCTTTTCTGTCATAAATTGCCTCATCATCCTTCTCATCTAGCTCACACACTGGAAGTTTGTTGCTTAATGGAGTGTATACATCAATATCTTCACATCTTTCTCCATCTAACTTATATGCTCTTTCACTCACCGAACAGACTACTGATTTGCTGTCATCTAATTGGTCTTTCACATAGAATACTTGATTTGCATGACAAGCTAGAATAAAACAATCTGATTTATAACCAATTCGATTTAGATCAACGACAGTCAAACCAAAATCATCCACATTAACCCCTCGACTATCTACCCAATCACATTTGAAAAGTATCTTCTTAACCATCAGATAATCAAGCTGCCAGATTTCATCAATGACTCCGTAGAAGGCCATGTCACTAGAATGAGGTCGTTTGTCTTTTGAGCTTGATATTTGTAGAGTGTTAGCAACAATCCTAACACCACTGTTTTGAGTTACACGATTATTATCCCGGTGCTTCGTTGCAAAATTTCAGCCATTAATATGATATCCAGGATATATTAACACGCTTGATCGAGGTTTGTTTGCCAACAACTTTACTGTTTCGTCAACCGGCACATTATTTTCCCTATCATCTGCTATCTATAATTTGAATTTCAAAAAAGAATCACATTAATTATATAATATGAATTTATTATAAGTTAACCTTTTATAAGTGTTATTATAATCAGTCTATAAGTTCTAACCTTGTTCTGAACCAAGTGGCAAATGTACGAGTGTGTTCATTCTGCAACCACAGATGTTTCTTTGCTTTATAAGGGTGTGTTGACGTTAAATGACACATATGTTCCCTGAAGTGAGATAAAAGTAAAACTTGTTTATTATACTAAAATCTTACAACTCTATTAACATGTTACTTATAAATAGAATCATCAATAACTTACTCAATATATGGTTGGATTTCAGGAGTGTTCATTAAAACGCAACGATGTGCTTGCGCCAGCAAAAGATCATTGACTGACTCACAATTTCCACCTCCCAAAGGCTTTTCGATTGTAAAATCAGCAACATCACAATCAGAGAGGTATTCAGCACAAAATTGTAGTGCTTCTTCAGCAACATAACTTTCCACGGTACAACCCTCAGGACAGTAACGATTACGAACATAATCTTTAAGGGTTTTCATCCCTCTCTCAAAAGGGTACATCCATCGAAAATAAACGGGGCCACATAATCTAACTTGTTCAACTAAATAGATTGTCAAATGAATCATGATATCAAAGAAACTTGGTAGGAAGTACTTTTCCATTAGGCATAAAGTGATTACAAGATCCTTCTGTATTTGGTCAAGGGTACCGGGTTCCACGACTTTAGAGCACAACAAATTGAAAAAAGAGCACAATCTGATAATAACTTTTATAACATTCACAGGCAAACAATTTCTAATAGCCAATGGCAGGAGTTGTTGCATTAGAGTATGGCAATCATGAGATTTTAGTCCTTGAAGTCGACATTTATCCAAAGAAACAAGTTTTTGAAAGTTCGAAGAATAGCCATCGGGTACTCTCGCATCATATAAAGTTTCATAGAATTGTTTTTTTTTACTCAAGCTGTATGGAGCTGGAGGCAAGACTTGTTTTTTTTTTGTTGGTCTCATCAGGAACTAATTTTCCCCTTAGCTTAAGATCTTCAAGATCTTTTCTAGCGTTAAACTCATCTTTTGTCCTACCCAGTTGATGAAGTAGTGTACCATAAATGCTTTCACACACGTTTTTCTCGATATGCATCACATCTAGTTGATGGCGAACTAACAAATGTTTCTAATAATCAAGGGAAAAAAGATTGATTTCTTTTTTAACAATTTTCTAGTTATTCCCTCATCATCATCACCATCAACATCGTCAAGTTTTCTCTTCTTAACTTTTTTCTTTCCAAACTTAGTATCAATAGCTTCTACCATATTTAAGATTTCCAAACCAGATAAAGTCCTAGAAGGCTCACCCCACTCTTGCTTCCCATTAAACACCTTTTAAAGTGTTCGAAATGGGTGTCCACATGGTAAGAATCGACGATGGCCCATATAAGACATTTTTAACTATGTGGTAGCCAAGATGCACAAGTGTCTATTCCACAAACTGGGCAAGCATAATATCCCTTAATAGTACAAACAGAGAGGTTTCCATATGCTGGAAAGTCACTGATTGTCCACATTAGGATAGCTCGTAAGTTGAGTGTTTCTTTTTTCCATGCATCATAAACATCAACACCTTCATCCCAGAGAAGTTTCAAGTCCTCAACCAAGGGTGCTAAGTATACATCTAGATCATTTCTAGGTTGTTTAGGACCAGATATCAAAAGAGACAACATCATAAACTTTTTCTTCATACATAACCACGGAGGAAGGTTATATGTAATCAAAGAAACAGGCCAACAACTATAAGTACTATTAAGTGTACTATGTGGATTAACCCCATTAGTTGATAGAGCTAAATGAAGATTTCTATCCTCTTCTGCAAATTGTGGCCACTTATTGTCAATTAATTTCCAAGATGGTGAGTCTGCTGGGTGGCGAAGTTTGCCATCTTTAATTTTCTTATTTGCATGCCATGTCGAATTTTGAGCAGTTTGTGGTGATTGGAACATTCTTTTGAACCTAGGAATAGGGGGGAAATACCACAACACCTTTGCAAGCACACCATTTTTTAGTTTTTTCAAACCAATTTTTTCTCTGTGCCACCTAGATGCTCCACAGTTCGGGCACTCAACAAGATCAACAAACTCCTTTCTATACAAAATGCAATCATTTGGACAAGCATGTATTTTCTCATAATCTAAGCCTAACACTTTCATAGTTTTCTTAGCCTCGTAAACTGACTTAGGCAAATCATTATTAATAGGCAAAATATCAGCAAGGACATCTAACAAAGCTGAAAACCCTTTATAAGACCACCCATAATTCCCTTTAACACTATAGAGACTCATCAAACCGACAAGCTTTGAATGCTTTGAACCCGGATATAATGGTTTTTCAGCATCATCAAGCATGTGTTTTAAAGTACTAGGGTCTTTATCATAATGCTCATAAACATCCTGGACCATATCAACTACATTATTATAATCTTGACATCTAAATCTTTCACTAGGTGGATGGTTTTGACACTTTGTGGAGGTAGAAGGGTCAACTTCCCCATGATTAGTCCATATGACATATGACTCGAGAAAACCTTTCTGAAACAAATGAAGCTTTGACCAGTTCAGGCTTATGAAACTCCATATTGCAACAAAAGGTGCAAGGACATCGGATTGACATTTGGTTTTCAGCATTCAAAATTGTAAATTCTAAGAAATCAGCAACACCAATTTTATACTCTAAAGACCTTCTATCACAAGTTATCCAAGTTTTGTCCATTTCAATACCTTTACCTGTGCATATATAATATTCAGTGTCAGGCTGTACAGTTCATAAACATGCATATAAGAAATATTTTTGCCACAAAAATAATTCAATTTAACAAAATGAATGCTTGCCTGAGCACTAATGGTTGTGAAACGTCTTTTTTTTCCTTAACTTGCTCAATATCTTTTTCTTTTAATATCGACCAAATGATACCATAAGGTAGTATTAAATATGATATCAACAGAAGAAGCGGCAACTAGTGTTTTAAAAGCTCAGAAGATAAAAGAACCTAACTCGGGCCCTTACAATATGGACAAAGACTAGGCGGATGTAGAACTCTCGAAACATAAAAGAACATGAAAAGATGGACAACCAGATACGGAAAGCAAAAGTATGAAGAAAAGAAGAATTAAAATACCTATATTTATGACATATACATATGTCATCAGAAGACCAATTTTAAAATCTTGACATCTAAATTTTTTACTAGGTGTATGTTCTGACAGTTTGTGGAGGAAGAAAGACCAGCTTAGTCCAAATGACATACGAGTCAAGAAAATCATTTTCAAATAAATGAAGCTTTACTAGTTAAAGCTTATGAAACTCCATATTGTAATATAATGTGCAAGGATATCTAATTGATATTAGGTTTTCAACATTCAAAATAGAAAACTCCAAAAAATCACCAACACTATAGACCTCCTATCACCAACACTATAGACCTCCAAAAAATCACCAACACTAAGTGACTATGTCCAAAAAAGATGATAACAAAGAACTCATATCATTTTATTTTAACATAAGCAATGGTATACAAACTTAAGCAAATTTATGTACAAAACTACCAATAAATCAGCAAACACCAGAAAAATATTGATATGTTATAATGTAGCATTTGTAGTAAATGTAGCACTTAATTATTTTCACAGAAACATAATATGTTATTAGAATGGGGAAACAATGCTTACCTTCCTATTCAACTCGATACTGCCCCCTCTTTAAAAAGTTTAACGGTAGTTGTTACAAACTATCATCAAAACCCCAAAGAAATACATGAGAGCAGATTTAGAGTTTGATATAATCATTACAAAAAATAACAGGAAACCAACAAGGAATTTCCTTAAACATATAAAGAAGATTTTTGAAAAAATCAATCGCAGTCCACTGAGAAATAGATACCACAAATCTGGAGAAAGAGAACATCAAACGACCAACAATGAGCTCAAACCACAAAAAACACAGAAGATACACAAATAATGTGGACTCGAAGGAACTTCAAAATGCCAATTCTGAATCAATGTTGCAAACTAGCATGTATAATTATGAGAAGAAAAACTTTTTCTTGCATTTTACAAGCCTACCAGTCATGGAGTTTTTCTTGCAGAAACAAAGGTCGCAACAAATCGAAAACAAAACCCAAAATTTAACAATCTGAGCAAATGAAAAATTTGCAGAAACAAAAATACCATATCAAAGATTAATACAAATTGTAGGGTTTTCTCCATAAAACTCTGTAATTATAAATTTGTAAAACGTAACAAAAAAATTGTAAACATTAAACAGTGAAATCACACGAGGGCTTGGAAAAACAATAAGGAGTGCAAATACACTATTCTACAATTTAACAGAAGAAGCGGCAACTGGTGTTTTAAAAGCTCAGAAGATAAAAGAAACTACCTCATGGGCCCTTACAATATGGACAGAGACTACGCGAAGGTAGAACTCCTGAAACATAAAAGAACATGATCTGTTATTAGAATGGGAAAACTATGCTTACCTTCCTGTTCAACTCGAGACTGCCCCCTCTTTAACAAGTTTAACGGTAGTTGTTACAAACTACAATCAAAACCCCAACGAAATACATAAGAGCAGATTTAGAGTTTAATATAATCATTACAAAAAATAATAGGAAAGCAACAAGGAATTTCCTTAAACACATAAAGCAGATTTTTTGAAAAAATCAATCGCGGTCCAGAAATATTAAGACTGAGAAATAGATACCGCAAATCTGGAGAAAAAGAACATCAAGCTGCCAACAATGATCTCAAACCACAAAAAACACAGAAGTTACACAAACAATGTGGACTCGAAGGAACTTAAAAATGCCAATTCTCAATCAATGTTGCAAACTAGCATGTAAAGCTGTTTTTGAAAAACTTTTTCTTGCATTTTACAAGCCTACCAGACATGGAGTTTTTCTTGCAAAAACAACGGTCGCAGCAAATCGAAAACAAAACCCAAAATTTAACAATCTGACCAAATAAAAAATTTGCAGAAACAAAAATACAATATCAAAGATTAATACAAATTCTAGGGTTTTCTTCATAAAACTAATTAATTATAAAATTGTAAAATGCAACAAAAAATTGTAAAAATTAAACAGTGAAAACACACATATAAAGAATCATAAAATCAAGTTCAAAGTGAGTACTCAACAATCTGTGAGCAACAACACAAAAATAATCATATTATTTAACTAAAGTTGTCCATAAATAGATTAGAAACTATATAATCTTACAAGAAGTACTAAAAATTAACCAAAAAATAGAATTTACCGTGCATTCTGAAGTAACATACAAGCTATTCCCCCATCGAGCTACCGAGCGCAGATTCAATAGCCAAATATAGCTGTTTTATTCAACTTTTACGGGATAATTATAATCTGAAAGCTCTAGGGTTTTGTGGTAAAGGGATTGAATTTGATTCGGATAGAAGTAAGAGAATCAGAATTTGGGGTTATGGGGAGAAGTCGGATTTGGCGCTGCAACCGTAAGGAAGAAGATGAAAGAACTTAGGTGTTACGGGAGAAGGGAGGCTGCGGAAGAAGATGAATTAGGGTTAAGTGTTTTACGGGTTTCTATAATATTGGTTTTTAATATTGATTACTAATTAATATTCATTGTTATGGTTATTCTATATAATATTGTGAAACAATGTAAATTACCCATGTAGCTAAATTGGTTTCTGTTCGGTGATATCATCACTGCGTTCCAGGTTCGATCCCTGTACAAATTTTTTTTTATTGATATTTTAAGTGTCAGTAAATTTTGATACTCAAGTTACTGATACTTAAGTGTCAGTATCTTATGACACAATTATGTTAAAGATAAAAAATGAGTCAAATGTCTGAAGTTACCGACAATTTTGATAAAGTGTCAGAAACTAGGTGTCAGTAAAAGTTGTTTTTTAGTAGTGAACAGAGTAGGAGAATGCACAATATTGAATAAGACTAAGGGGCTGTTTACTTTTTTTCCATTAATCCCTGAATGGATTAAGCTGTCTGAGTGGATTAATCTGTCTGATTTGAAAAAATATCTTGTTGTTTCTTTCTTTTCTGAATGAACTATCCGAATGACAGAAATGACCATTTTACCCTTCAATATGAATTAAGTCCTTTTTGATAAAGGACAGATTGAGCATTTTAGTTTATATAATCAATTTAAATTATATGACATAATATTTATTTTAATTTATATTATTATATATATTCATAAACCATCTTATAATTTTCAGGTATATTTAAATAATCAGACAATATTTTATAAATATATTAAGTTATATTTTAATATATATACTTATATTAATTTTTTTAATAGTCAATATAAAAAAACAATTTAAAAAATATAACATAATATATATTTTAGTTTATATTATAATATATATTCATATATCATATTATAATTTTCGTATATTTAAAAATCAGACAATATTTTTATAAATACATTAAGTTATATTTTAATATATATAGTAATATTAATTTTTTAATAGTCAATATAAAAATCAATTTAAATAATATAACTTAATATATATTTTAATTTATATTATAATATATATTCATAAATTATATTATAATTTTTAGATATATTTATAAAATTAGATTTTTATAAATATATTAAGTTATCTTTTAATATATAGTTATATTAATTTTTTTAATAGTCAATATAAAAAAATCAATTTCAATAATATAACATAATATATATTTTAATTTATATTATAATATATATTCATTAATTATATTATAATTTTCAGATATATTTAAATAATTAGACAATATTTTTATAAATATATTAAGTTATATATAAATATATACTTATATTAATTTTTTAATAGTCAATATAAAAAAATCAATTTATATAATATAACATAATATATATTTTAATTTATAATATAATATATATTCATAAATCATATTATAATTTTCAGGTATATTTAAATAATCACACAATATTTTTATAAATATATTAAGTTATATTTTAATATACATAGTTATATAAATTTTTTATCAATAAATAGTTTATATTTTATGAATTTTAAATATATAATATTAATATATATTTTAAATTTATACTATATATACTCAATTATAATTAAGATTATATGATAATTTATACTATATATACTCAATTCTTTTATTATTAGAGATGTAATTTTTGGATATCGGAAGTATTTCTGACTTTATGGTAAGGACACCCCAAAAGTTGCTTAAAGAAAAAGACATTATTAAGATCATTAAGTTGAAAGTAAACAGCAAAATATAGCTGATCGATTAAGCTGATTAAGTAAAAAGTAAACAAGCCCTAAGAGTATGCACCAAGTCTTGATAGTGGCTCAGCAACACGTGCACGCATGCTTGCCCGCCCATCCAGCCAGCTCAATATGCCACAGCTCGGTACGACCGCCTTAAATCTTGGTTCTTGGCAATTGACATTTAGACTTCGGGCTCGACCTGCGCGGTCTTGGATGGACTTGGAGGATTTGGGCTTGGCAAAATTCTAAGTTTTCCGCTGAATCCATTCCTTGCTAATTTTATTTAAGACTTAGGCTTGACCCAAATCTGACTGCCACTTGCTGATATGACCGTTGGGATTCTGATATTACAGAAGAGATGTTACCCACTACTCTACTCAGGAGTTACAAGAACTTATGGAGTGCCTTTATATGTGTCTTTATGATGCTCTGTAGTAACACTTTTATATTGAAAATTAGTATAAATTGGAGTTTATTTTGCAGACTGCAACACACCTCCATACAAGCATATAAGCGTTCTGCATACAGTTTCATATGCCTCCGCATCATAGTTTTATTGAGTTGTCACATATTTTCAGTTCGCTGAAGTTTCATTTCTGGTGTGCTACGGTTATCAAAGACGCAACAGTTTCATTTTTGAGGACGATACGTCTTATATGTCAACACTATATAGACTTATTCGCTTTGCGGAAAGAACTTTCTGCCTCGATTTTGTTTCGTAACTATTTTTTGTAATTTTATTTTTTTTGATACAATTATGATTTAATATCTGTAATAAAGTTGTAACAACAGTAATAATCGAGACCACTTAATTTCGATCTAGCCATGTACCTAATAAACGAAGATATACAAAATGTTGACCTACCTGGTCTATGCTGCAGCACGTTGTGCATTAAAATACTTAATAATTACATTAGGTCCGATGAGCAATGATGAGATGTTTGGAAAAGGAAAAAATAGGTTGTGGACGGCTTCAAATTTTCTCTGTCAAAATGTTGCTTTGTGAAAGTGGGCAAGTTTGACGGATAACATATGTTTTTGCTTTTAAGTTTAACACCAATTTTTTTAAACTCAAATTATTAAATTTAATTTGTACTAGAATATATTCGAGTTACTTATTCGAGTAATATATTCGAGTCACATATTCGATTAACATAAAACGTATTCGAGTCTCCTATTCAAGTCATCAAAATTGTATTCTAGTCACCTATTTCAGTCACTTAATTATATCTATGTCACTTAATATACATTCGAGTCACTCGAATACGTGACTCTAATGTAATTAGGTGACTCGAATATGTGACTCCGATGTAATTAGTGTTGGGGTATACAACAAAACAAGTTAAGCAACTTCAGACAAATGATAAACTAATTTCGGTAAAACTTGCGGAATAAAATTCTAGAAAAATGTAATCGAAAAATTGTAAAAATGAACACAGTATTTAACGTGGTATCTCACACTAATCTGTGTGAACTAATCCACGGGCAAACGAGAGAGAGAGTATTTTATTATCACCAAGAAAAATTACAATCATTCAAGGCAAAGACTGCACTTGAAATCTGATCACTCACTGTGGGTATCATTCTTTATTTTGGCTATACAACTGCACAAAATAAATCCTCACTAATTCTTTTCTTCTGCTTTTGGCTCTAGTATTTTTGTTGTTCACTCTTTTTTTTTGTGTTGTTCTCTACTGAAGATGCATATGCATATATATATATATATATATATATATATATAGAAAGAAAGAAGAACGTAACCTCCACGCATATAATAATGCTTGATGTCAAATTTGTTCTCTTTTGAATATTTAATCCATACGCTGCCTTCCACTTTTGAATTCCACACAGCCTTCATTCAAAGGAGTCTTCATTCAAAGTAGCCATGCTGCCAAATTTGAAAAACTTTCACTTGATTATCTTGTCGGCTAAGGGAGACAAAAGTTATAAGAAGTCAACATCAACTTTCTTAATAATCTCCCACTTGGAGACTTCTAACAACTTTCTCTTGATCCATCTCTCTCCATCTCTCTCGTTATCTGCCAATACCACTTTCCTCATTTACCTGGAAGACCAGTTAAAGCCATGCAAAGCTTTAACTTCTCTGTGGTAACCACCTTAGTAAACATATCTGCTGGATTCTTCGTACCAAGGATTTTCTTCAGATTCAGAGTTCCATTATTAATTAATTCTCGAATAAAATGGTACCTCATCTGAATGTGTTTCGTTCTACTGTGAAACACTGGATTCTTCGCGTAAAATCGCACTGGTTGTCACAATGCAATACGCAATCCTCCTGTTGCATTCCAAGTTCTGATAGAAAATTCTTCAACCATATAAGCTCTTTGGCTGCTTCTGTAATAGCCATATACTCTGCTTCTGTGGTTGAAAGAGCAACACTCTTCTGTAACCTGGACATCCAACTGATTGCAGTACCTCCAATTGTAAATACATAACCCGTAGTGCTTTTGCCAGAATCTGTACATCCCCCCAAATCTGCATCAGTGAAGCCTTCTAGCACAACACCTTTCCTTTTAAAACATAGTGTTGTCTTAGAAGTACCCTTTAAGTAACGTAACAACCACTTAACTGCTTCCCAATGCTCTTTACCCGGATTTGACATAAATCTGCTGACAACTCCCACTGCATGAGCAATATCTGGCCTCGTGCAAACCATTGCATACATCAAACTGCCAACTGCTGATGCATAAGGAGTTCTAGTCATCGCCTCCTTGTCTTCATCCGTCTGTGGTGATTGCTTCTTGGAGAGTTTTATATGACTTGCCATAGGCGTGCTTCTGACTCTGGAGTCATTCATCCTGAACTTGTCTAAAACTTTCCCAATGTACTTTTCTTGAGAGAGTTTTAGAGTACCATCTGTTCTGTTTCTAATAATGCTCATTCCCAGTATCTGTCTTGCAGCACCCAAATCTTTCATCTCAAACTCTTTCGACAACTGTTGCTTCAATCATTGATTTCGCCATGTCGGATCCAAATATCAACATGTCATCAACATATAACAAAAGAATAATATATGAGGACCTGAATCTCTTCCGTAGCAACAATGATCAGCCTCACATCTCTTGTATCCATTCTTTTGCATAAAACCATCAAACTTCAAGTACCACTGTCTTGGAGCTTGCTTCAATCCATATAGACTTTTCTTCAATTTACACACCAGGTTTTCTTTACCAGCTACCTGAAAACCTTCTGGTTGTACCATATAGATGTCTTCATTAAGGTCTCCATGAAGAAATGCTGTTTTCACATCTAGCTGCTCTAGATGGAGATCTTTAGAGGCTACAATACCCAAGACCATTCTGATTGTAGTCATCTTCACAACCGGCGAGAAAATCTCATTGTAGTCAATCCCTCTTTTCTGTTGGAAACCCTTGACCACCAACCTTTCCTTGTATCTTTTCTTGCCATCAATCTCATCCTTGACTCGAAACACCCACTTGTTCTGTAGTGTTTTCTTCCCTGCTGGTAGCTTGACTAAGGACCAAGTTTGGTTCTTGTCAAGAGAGCTCATCTCATCTTCCATAGCCTTCTTCCACTGTATGGAATCTTTCATCTTCAAGGCTTCTGGATAAGACTCAGGTTCACCATTCTCAGTTAACATCAAATAATTAGCTGAAGGAGAATACCTGACTGTAGGTCTTCGTACTCTAGTGGATCTACGAATAGGAGTTATAGTCTCTGCACCATCTGCAACCTCATCTTCTGAACTACTATACTCTGTGCTCCCACTATCTCCTGGTACATCAGAGCTCCCACTGCTTCCTGAACTTTCACCTATCTCTGGATTTCTGACAGGTTTTACAATGTCATTATATGTGATTTCTTCCAACTCAATTTGATCTTTCTTTTCTGGTTGCTTATCACTGCCTGAGCTTTTTAGAAATTCGTCCTTATATAGAGCACTTTCGTTGAACACCACATCCCGACTTCTGATAACTTTCTTCTTCTCGTTATCCCAAAAGCGGTACCCCATGTCATCTAACCCGTAACCTACAAAGGTGCACTTTCTTGCCTTTGCCTCTAGCTTGTCTCTCTCAGAGTCTTTAACTTTGACATACGAGACACAACCAAAAACTTTCAAGTGTCTGAGTGAAATCTCACGACCTTGCCATTCCTCTTCTGGAATCTTGAACCCTATAGGAGCTGAGGGTCCTCTGTTGATTAAATAATCAGCTGTGTTGACAGCTTCTGCCCAGAACATCTTGGGTAAACCTGCATGCAACCTCATGCTTTTAGCCCTCTCGTTCAATGTGCGATTCATCCTCTCAGCTACTCCATTCTGCTGAGGTGTCTCTGGAACCGTCTTCTGCATTCTGATTCCTTGTTCCGCACAGTAATCAACAAACTCTTTGCTCAGATTCGCCCCATTGTCTCGATCCAAACACTTGATCTTCAAGCTCGTTTCATTCTCTACAATAGCTTTCCATTTCTTGAATACACTGAAAACTTCAGACTTTTGTTTCAAGAAATAAACCCAAACTTTCCTTGTGCAGTCGTCAATAAAAGTGACATAGTATCGGGATCCTCCCACTGAAGAAACTGAAGTGGGACCATAAACATCTGAATGAACTAACTCCAATTTTCCTGACTTGGGCGGACGACCTATCTTCTGAAAAGTAACTTTCTTTTGTTTACCAAGAACACATGGTTCACAAAAGTCAACTGCCACCGTCTTCAGATCTGGTATTCTTTCTTTGGAGACTAGCATCTTAATTCCCTTCTCACTCATATGTCCAAGTCTTTGGTGCCATAGAGTGGATGCCCCAAGTTTTTCAACAGCATTTGCTTCAGCATCAGAAACTTCCACCATATATAGTGAACCCCGTTTCTGACCTCTAGCAATAACCAAGTTTCCCTTTGTTACCTTCCACTGATGATCACCAAATGTAACATGGTGACCTTCATCATCAAGCTGCCCTACTGACTCGATTGTGTTAGAAAAGCCAATCGATGGAAATGATACAAGGAATGATTGAATAGTTCGATTGCGGAATTTCTCTGCTTCCGCCATAATAGAAATTCTACTGGAACAACGGGGATTACTTCCCTGAAGCACACATTCGACAACTAACGACGGAAAGATAGCGACCAAACGCTAACAAACACTGAGGATAGTATTAAGACGGTTAAACCAGCTAATACCGAAATTACATCGTCCTAAGATAAATTCACCACGATTAGGTCCACCAACCAATCGCGGTTACTAAGCTTACTTAGGTATGATTCCGAAAATTCTTCCATCGTCAGGTAGACCGATGGTATGAGGTCCACAAGCAATAGGACTATCCCGAAATAAGTCTATTCAAGCATGATTCGAAAATGAATGAATGCGGTGTACCAGCATCAAAAGGTACACACAAGTTGAAATAAAATTACGAGTATACCTGAAATCATTCGGGCCACCGGATCGTCGATCCTCCTCATCATATGAATCTGGGACTTGCCGGTCCCCGAACCGGACGCTCCCGTCTGATAAATACGAGCTCCAACTCTATTTGCTTCCATTGTCTTAAACGACGATGACAAAGCAGTCTGATTCTGAAACGCTGGTTGCTTCGGGGCCTGAGATGCCGCCGGAGCCGACTTGGAGTCCTTTCGGCAAAAACGGGCCTTATGCCCAAAATTCCCACAATTATAGCACGTGATAGACTGCCTCGGACACTTGGTGCTGTCATGACCAAGATCCCCACGCTTATAACAGTGATGGCCGAATCGCCGCCGTGATCGAGATCCCGCACGATTATGCGCCGTAGAGGTCGCCGAAACGATAGGACTCACACGAGGCTTCTTGAAGGTTGATCGACCGCCTTCGGATTGATTACGCCGTTGATTTCTTGCCGACAAATGAAGGTTGTTGTTCAAGACTTTCCTTAGCAAATGGCTCATACGGAGAGTTCTCTCGATTAATCCGGTCAGTGGCGCAATGATGATTGAGCAACCGCACATGGGTCATCATGGCTCGCATAAAAGTGAGTGGATCAACCCGAACATCTTCTGATCGAGCCGAGTCATGGGCACGATTTCCCGACAACGAGTGATTATTTAACGGGTTTCGGTCCGCACCGCGGCCTCTCCCCGTGCATCCCCTGACAGCTCTCTCCATACCGAAGTAGGAAGGTCGCATAATGATTATATTTCCCGCATGATTAGCACGTTATGATTATGTCATGAGATGATGAAAATGAGTATACATGCTCTAACTTAGTGATTATATGAATGATTTAATCAAGTTACATGATTATCTGATGAAATTCTTGAAATGATTATCTTGAATAACTTAACAAGATTGATAATATGATCATCCAGATTGACAATCGAGTAATGAAATGAATTGAGTAATTAATGAGTTAACATGATCGTCCCGATGATTAATCGAGTAATGAAATGAATTAAGTGATTAATGAGTTAACATGATTGTCCTAATCACAATGAATGATGATGTTTGAGGATTGTCAATTGATGAATGATGAATGAATGACTATTGCGTAAATTATACCATGGCGTTAGAAGTCTTACAGCTTCTTTTCACTGATTGGCTCGGCATCGCATTGTGTCACACGTGACGCGAAAGTCCAATGATACTAGTCCGATGACGATGATTTCAAATGAGACATGACTCGGAAGGTAGTATTCAAACCACTCTCCGATACCAACTCGTAACACCCCAAACTAGGCGGATATTACAGGCCGTAGATCCCCAACCTGGGACCCACCAGTGCAAATGAAAATGAATGAATTACACAAGATAAATGTAGTACCGAACTACATTACGGCAATAATTACTCCGATGAGGAGTTTAGTTACAACACACCAGACAATATCAATACTAGTGTACTTTATATGAAGATAAAATACACAACACCGAATGAAACGGAGTATTCAAATGAAAGTCTCAGCGGAAAATAAAGGATAATAACATGAATAATCGAAAGATCGGGGCCCTCTACTAGTATCACTGGGACTCGACGCGCCGTATTCTCCCTGTACTTTTGCCTTGCCAAGACTAAAACAAAATCCCCAAACGGGCCGCTTAAATGTAACAACAATCCTCAAGAGTTGAAAATACACAATCATGATTATATCTCAAGTTATGAAATATCCTGTCGAAACATACGCAATCAAACATGCTATATGAATCAACTAACAAGACGGCTCAAAGGAAATGGCGCCACACTACGCCCGGATGGAAATGTGTCCGTGCACAAGCCACCAACGAGTATCGATCGAATACACGTGTGGTCTTGTACCTAATCGCCTCACGAGACAATATGACTCGTGTGCACACCCAATGTGAGGCCACCAACCAACACACGACTATAATGTGCCCGACATGAAAATCCAACACATACCAACTGCACGCCAAGATGACCCGAATGCCACGATATAACAAAAGTGACATCGAAAATGAATAATGACTCACCGAAATGGAATAGTAATGAAATAAATGACAAATTAATGAAAAGATTGGAACCGCTGCTCCTTATGACTCAAATGATTAATTGATAACAACAAGTTTTGATACGGTTAATATAATGATGAATGAGTTATGATTATGAATGAACAACAACAAAAGGGATGAATATCCTTTTAACCGAGTAAGAATTAACTTACACAACACCGGCGACAAATATCCTTCCACGAACAACGTCCTAATTGAGATATCGGTCGCTCGAACAACCTTAATTCAATACAATATCCAACAACGCGTTCAATATACGAATCAAACACGAATATAACGAACTTAAAACGTCGATACGATTTAACCAAGTCCATAGAGGCATTAAATCAAACACGTTGTATCCAAACTCCGATTGTTTACAATCAAACCTCAATATACCAATATCAAAATCTCCAAGAAGTGTTTCACACCAACAAAACATCTCCAATACGATCAATAACCCGTTATGAATATCCAAAAATGTGATTATAACAACAATTAGTCGAAAATCCCCAATTCCAACTCGATATTCAAGGTGTTCTTGAATAATCCCTCAATAATCCAATGAATCCTTATACAAACTCATAATCATATACATATCCCTTCATATAACATGATTATAACGTCCAAAACATCATATCTCAACACAAAATCGAAGTCCAAAGTGTTGAAGGAATTACCTCTTGAAGATCCAAGTGTTTTAATCCAAGAACACGCGTTAGATTGATTATCCTGGCTTCACGATCGAAAGGAGATGAAGAAAATCAAACACCCAAATGATTTGTGAAGGAAAACCTCCTCAAGCTTCTCTCTCTCGTAAAGGTGGAAAAATCGAAGGAATGAGCCGAAATGCTCAAAAATGAATTTATAATAGGGGTTGACTACCTGCCGGACACCGCGCCGGCACGGCCGTGTCGCACAGTTGGCCGACACCGCCGACAGGACTCGACCGTGTCCTCGCTTGACACGGTCGCGGCGCGGAGGGCCTTCCGATGACCCGTCCGATGGCCGACTTCGGCATGACTCGATGCGTGCTGCACGACACGGCCGGGCGTCCGGGCGACGATTCTCGCTTATCCGGAAGGGTTCGACTGGCCGCGCTGCATTTACACGGCCGGGTCCTCGAGGCGTACACTTCGCATTTTCCGGACGAGTACGGCACGGGCCGTGTCGGACGACACGGCCGAAGTTCGCTCGGCGTTGATCGCCAATATTGAAAAATGAGCGGTTGAGCTAAAACGACCATAACTCTCTCGTCCGGACTCCGATTGACTCACCGTTTGAACCATTGGAAAGCTAACTCGATGCTCTATAATATTGCAAAGATTTAGAATTTTTGGAGTTACCAAAAATTAATGATGATCTAACAAAGTCGAACTCATATGAGGAAAGTTGAAACAATGAACAATAATGATACACAACTCGAAGTTTTTACGAACGGTGAACACGGTGAATGAACATGATTGATGAATGATTATATATGAGTGAAAATCCACTGTGTGTCTATCACCGTATGAATTTACTGAATGATAATGATCAATTACAACCGGTATTACATACACCCCCTTAAAAGAGTTTCGTCCTCAAACTAAGGGTCAAACAACTCGGGATAACTCTCTCGCATACTATCCTCGGTTTCCCAAGTAGCCTCTTCGACTCCGTGTCTGGACCACTGAATCTTGACCAAAGGGATCGTCTTGTTCCTCAACTGTTTGATTCGCCGCTCCAACACTCGTACAGGACGCTCCTCGTACGAATGATCATCCGCGATCTCGATTTCGTCGAAATGAAGTATGTGACTCGGGTCGGCAACATACTTCCGCAACTGAGAGACGTGAAACACATTATGAATCCTGCTCAAAGCCGGAGGTAAAGCCAATCGATAAGCTAACTCGCCTACTCGATCCAAAATTTCAAACGGTCCAATGAATCTTGGACTCAATTTCCCCCGTTTTCCGAAACGGAAAATACCTCGACTCGGGGATACCTTGACCAAAACATGGTCACCCGTCTCGAACTCTAGTGGTCGACGACGATTATCTGCATATGATTTCACGACTGAGTCACAACATACGACTCTTGATCAAAGCTACCTTCTCTCGGGCGGCTATAAGCATATCGGGCCTTCGATTGATTATGACAAGTCATCCCAACACAAAGGAGATCGACAAAGACGACCGTACAAGGCCTCGTAAGGCGCCATCTTAATGGAAGCATGCCAACTATTATTATACGTGAACTCGATCAACGGTAGTTGGGCTTCCCAATCGTCCTTCCAATCGAGGACGCAAGCTCTCAACATGTCCTCTAATGTCTGAATAGTCCTCTCCGATTGTCCGTCGGACTGAGGATGAAAGGCAGTACTGAGATTAAGCTGAGTCCCCATAGCACGATGAACTGATTTCCAAAAATGTGACACAAACCGTCCGTCACGATCGGAAACAATACTTTTAGGAGTACCGTGCAGTCTCACTATCTCTTTGATGAATAACTGGGCAAGTCTCTCGGGACCCCAAGTATCCTTAATCTCAAGAAAATGAGTTGATTTAGTTAAGCGGTCCACAATCACCCATATTGTATTCATGCCACGACGACTCGTCGGCAAACTCGTGATGAAATCCATAGAAATGTCTTCCCACTTCCACTCTGGAATAGGGAGAGGTTTCAGCATAACCACGGCCGATGTTCAATCTTGACTTGTTGGCAAGTTAAGCATCTCGAAACAAATTCCGCGACTTCTCGCTTCATATTACTCCACCAGTAATTTTGTTTCAAGTCCTTGTACATCTTGCTGGACCCCGGATGAACAGAATAAGGGGTAGCATGAGCTTCTCTCAAAATAGAGTTTTTCAACTCGTCATTCGCCGGTACACAACCGGTTCTTAAACCTCAAAAGTCCATCCTCGTGGACCACGAATCCAGGGGCTTTCCCCTGAGCCACATCTTCACGGATGCGCAACAATGAAGGGTCTGAACTCTGATTCTCTCTGATTACCTCCTCAAGTGACGATGAAATCTCTTAACATACAAAGATGTCCCTGAACTCACAAGCTGCACTCGATCTCTGGTCTAAGGAATTCGCCAAGCTCCTTCCGAATCAAGTAAACGAGCAAGCCTCTGCTCCCGAACGGACTTACGACTCAAGGCGTCGGCGACAACGTCGCCTTGCCTGTGGTAAAGGATCTCGATATCAAAATCTTTGATTAGTTCCAACCACTGCCTCTGCCGCATATTTAACTCCTTGTGAGTAAATATATCCTTCAACTCTTGTGATTGGTGAATAAGCGAAAGGAGACGCCATAAAGTTAACAACGCCAAATCCTCAACGCGAAAACCACTACCGCTAGCTCCAGTGTCGTGGGTCGATAATTGACCAACTAATCCGAGGAAACTTCGGATTTACTTAATATCTTTCGGAGGTTGCCAATCTCGGATAGTCTCCGTCTTCTGAGGGTCGACACGAACTCTGTCAGATGAAATTACATGCCCGAGAAAATCACTTCGGACCTCCAGAACTCACATTTGGAAAACTTTCCATAAAGTTGCTCTCGTCTCAACTGTAATATCCGCAATTTTCGATTTCCGGTAATTTCTTTTTTTTCGGTCGGAGTCCGTTTTGACGACTCGCTCATGACCGTTTCGTCATTCTGAGAATAATTAATTCTACACTTTTTGACATCCGAGTTCGTTTCGGTGTCGTTTCGTTGAGTTCTGTACTTTTTAGCGACTTTTCCGCACTTGAGTTCGATTCTTGCGAATCTCATCCGAAACTGTTGTTTCGAGTTTCCCGCAAGTCCGTTTATCTTTGTTGGACGTGTTGTGAACTTCGGTTTGGTTATTCGATCACGTATCGTGATTTTCGGGCATTTGGGCCATTTTCGTAATTTCCCAAAGTCTGGGGTAATTACCTTCCGTTGTCGAATTTCGAGCCTTCGGGTGGTCGGAATTGTGTGTCCTACTAGCTCTTAGATTCGTCTTTGTGAGTACTTCGTAACCGTATCTTCGGTTCGTATTCAGGTTCGGGTTTCGGTGTCGTTTTGTTGAATTCAGGATTACTAAACGACTTTTCTAAGTATGAGTTCGTCTTTGTTAGATCACCATTAATTTTTGGTGACTCCAAAAATTATAAATCTTTGCAATATTATAGATCATCGAGTTAGCTTTCCAATGGTTCAAACGGTGAGTCAATCGGAGTCCGGACGAGAGAGTTATGGTCGTTTCAGTTTTTGGCCGAGCACTCCCAGGAGCCTTTCGGCCGATAGGGGGGGCCGATAGACTCTACTGCCGGCATCCCGTAGGGGTATCGGTTGGGCCTATAGGCCGATAGGCCGGCCGATAGGTTCTGCTATGTTGCACTATAAATGTGGTTTTGAGCGTGAACAGCTCATTCTTCCCCATTTTTTTCCACCGAGTCGCGAGAGAGAGAGTTAGAGAGGGAGAGAGTTCTTCATCCGGGGGTCGATTTTCATCATTTCTTTTCGGTTGTGAGGCTCGGATAATCAATCTAACGCGCGTTCTACGGATCTTAGTACTCGAATCTTCCAAGGTAATGCTCTAAAACCCTATTTCGATTAATTGGGGATTTTGGGGTTTTGTCCGATTCTTTCCGTTTCGTTGATGGATTCATGATGGATATGATTATTCTTGTTGGTATTCTTAGTTTCCCTACGGATTCATGGTATATTTCGTGATTTTTACGGAATCGAGAGGGTTTGGTTGTGGTCCGCCCTCGTTGTTGTTTTCGGTATGAATATACATGAATCGTAGGCGGGGTTCCGGGTGTATTCCATTTCCATAATCGTTTAGAAGTGGTTGTGATTGTGCTATTCGAATCGTTAGGTTCATTTTCGTCGATTCCTCGCGGTCGTGCTTGATTCTTCCGCTCCGCTCGTCGTATTCCTTTTCGCAAGATCGGCGCCCGGCTTCCCGCTGAGCCGTATCCGTTCGTGGTTCCGTGCTCGTGGTATCGAGGCAAGTACCTTGCCCATACTTTTCTCGTTTTATGTATATGATGATCGGTGGTCGTCTTGATGCGTTTGTTTGGTTATTTGAAATGAAGTTTCAAAAGGATTTCGGTTTGGCCTCGTTAAAGGCTTTCTTTCAAAACGCGTGTGTTTTGTGAACGGTGTTTTGAGAATTGATTATGAATTGATTATTTTGAACGTCGGAGGATTTTATGATGATACTCATATTGTTTAAGTTATGGAATCGTGTATTTCCTTATTTAATCTTGTTATCGTAATTTTGAAGAGTTTGATAATGGTGTCGAGTTAATGGCCATCTCTAGTAAGTATTCGTAATGAACTTACATTCTTAGCATATTAGTGTTGCATGAGTAACGTGTGTGTGTGTATGCTCACTACGGGTTAGATCCGACGGGGTCTCGGTAGGGGTCCACGGAGGTGTGGATCGACGAGCTTTGCTTTTAACCACTACGGGTTAGATCCGACGGGTCTCGGTAGGGGTCCACGGAGGTGTGGATCGACGGTTAATTGTGGTGCATTTTTGCTAATGTGATTTGATATTGGCATTTCCGAAATGAGTGCTTTCGAACGGTTTTCATGATTGCATGCATTGACTAAGTGTGTAAGAGGTAAGTGTTCGTTTGGCTTACTTGGCTAGATGGCAATCGAGTATTTTGTTGTTTGTTTTAAATCCTTTATTTGTGGATTTTGATGTTGGGATACGAACCTCCCGGGTCGTTCTTGTGTCTTGTGAGTTGATGAGATTTGGGGCTAAAATCCCAATGGTTTTGTAAAAGTCGCTTTACGGATTTGGGGCTAAAATCCCAACGGTTGGTTAATGTCATTTTTCGTAAAGTAAACCTTTGGGGCGGTGACCCCTTTTGTCTTTTGGTTTTCAAAAGTAGGATTTGATAATCCTAAATTGTTTTCTACTAAAACTCTCGATGGCATTCTAAACTGCTTTATAAATTACTTCCATTGATTTATGATATTTCGTTTTTGAAATGTTTTCTCAAACCCTTGCCTCGGGAAGTACTTTTCGCTTCGCTTGGATCTTTGAGGATCCTCGGTTATTGTTATTTGTGGAATGTGAATTGTATGGCTCGTATTTGCACTTTGTATTTGCACTAGCAAAACAAAGGAGTTTTGCTAACCCCGAGTATTCGGGGTGGATGTCTGTTTTGCATTCGTGTTTTGGAGCATAACACGGTGGTCGGCACGAAGGATGATGAAAGATGATCGATACTAATCACATGAGGAACCGTACATCGTGTGTTGGTTCGGTTGTACTTTATTTTCCGTCATTGTATTGTTCCCGCCAGACGGTGTAGTCAGATTTTGTCCCGCGTGGGCATGAGTTGTATTTGAGTTGTATGTATTTGTGGAAAGACCAAATCGGTCTCATCGAGTCATTGTAGCCTCGAAGGCATTGTCGAGATGTTAAATGTCGTTACCGGCTGGTAGATCCTTGAGGAAAGGTTCTACGGCGTGTAATATCCCCGAGCGGATTGGGGTGTTACATAAATGGTATCGGAGCTTAGGTTGTGAAAACCTAGCCGTCGGGTCGATGGTGTCTATTGAGTTTTGTCTCGTCGGATTTAGTCCGATCGAGTCGTGTCGCGACGCGTCGCTTGAGTTTGTTGGTCGTGATTAGTATCGTGGGCGATCATCATCTTCGTGCGACACTGTGGAAGTAAGTCTCCTTCTTTGTGTTGTGCCTCGTGTGACACGAGCTATTTTTATGATTATTTGTTAAGTGGTGGAATTTTTATGTGAATTTTGATTTCACGACATGTATTTAGTCGACTTTCGTATTTGATTTATACGAGGAGTATTGTCGCTTGTGATGTCCTTTTATTGTTGTTTTTGTTCGTTGTCGATGATTTTCGAATCGATTTGCACGCTTTACAAGTTCTATTGTGGAAGCTTTGTGCTTATACGCGTTCGACTTGTTCACTAGCCAAAGGGAGAGTATTTTATCGTGAGGTTTTGTTCTCAATGTGGTATTTTATCGCTTATTTCCGTTTAAGGACATATATTGTCTTGATTTTAAACGCTTTGGTGCGTGTGCTAGGAGTTGTTTTAGTGAACGCCGGTATGTGTGAGTTTTGGGCATTCTCGCCTATTGGATTTTGAAAACCTTGAGTATCTTAGAAAAATAAATTTCGAGACATACTTTTCAAATGAGTTATTTTCTTGTGGTACATCCTAGATGCCACAATGTATTTCAAAAATTTTCTACCTCGAGGACCAAAATGTTTTGAGATATTTTCAACACTTTTATTTAGACCCGAGGGTCGAATAATTTGAAAGTTTTCACTAAGAGAAAGTGTCTTCATTTTTATCAAATGCGAAATGGTTCTCCAATGTCTCGATAACGATGTTTCACGTTTGTACTTTTTTTTGAAAGATGATACTCAAGATCAATCGGTGTTCTTCTAAATTATTTTCAAAATGAAGTTTTCGTTTTAAAACCTATCCATTCCCGTTTGAGGGCTGGGTATGTATGTGTGATGTTCGCGTTGTCCTTTTGATACTTTCTCCCGAGTATGACCGAATTGGCGGTGTGAGCGTTGAGACGCTTTCCACACATTGGTTGTGCTAGCCCCTGTGAGAGGCGGAGTGTTGGTATTGAATGTTGTCGCCTCATGGCAATTTCTGCGTTGTCGCGCATGTGCGAGCTGTTAGAGCTTGATTTGGTATGACCGTGTGCATCGGTGATGGTTCCGTTATGCGTCGATTGTTTAATGTCTTGTTACCTTGCTCCCGTTTGTGTGAATTTCGTGGACAAGGTCGGAGGTAATGCCCGTACTATTTTGACTTCGTGTTTTCTCTTCCCGATCTATCGATTCGCTCATGTTCGTTGGTACTTTATGAACTTGTTCGGTATTTCAGTTTCATCGTCCGAACGAGCCGTGATCTTGTTGTGGGCCGATCTGGTTATCGGTGTGACTTTTTTCGAGTTCGGTTCGATTCTTGTGAACTTTGTTCGGGAGTAACATCATTTGGTTCTACTAGTCCTTTTATTCGAAGGGATCGGATTTTGAACTTCTGTATTTTCTACTTTGTCGACTCATTTATGTTCGTTGACATTTCGAGCTTGTCCTGCCCTTGTTTTTGTTTATCGAACGAGTGTGATATCATTTCTAATAACTTATTTGTCGTGACTTTTCAATCGCTATTCCCTTTCCTGTGGATCTTATGGGAATGCATGTCTTGTAGTTCTCACCGATCATCCTGAGTTATTGTTGAACTTTATTGTTCTTCGTGATTCGAACATGATTCTTCGATTTTTGTTGTCTCGATCGCTTGTTTGTTCGGTTTTTGTTCTCGTTTCGTGATTGTTGAACGCTCGGGCTCCTTCGTAATTCCCTTTAGTTCGGGAAATTAGTTTCGTTTTCAATCTTCCATCCCTTAGGCGATGGGATTCCGTGTTTGTTCGGTTGACTCGCTTGATTGATGTACCGTTGGGTTGGTCAATCATATTGATTTTCGTCGTTGTGTTTTGTGATTATCGGATAATTGACTTGACTATAGTATCCTCTTGATGACGCTTGTCACTTGTCGGTTTTATTATATCCCTAACGGCGACGTTGTGTTGGTCACCGTGGAGCGTGTTTACACGCCGTATATTCCTTTGCGTTGTTTGTAACATTTCGCCGTTGGGCATTAGTTACGCATTCTTGTGTGTCTCGTTGAGTTTTCCTGGCGGAATATTTCTTCTCCTACTTGTTTTAAGTTTCGGACGAAACTTCTTTTAAGGAGGGTAGAATGTAATATCCGCAATTTTCGATTTCCTAATTTCTTTTTTCGGTGAGTCCGTTTTTACGACTCGCTCATGACCGCTTCGTCATTCCGAGAATAATTAATTCTACACTTTTGACATCCGAGTTCGTTTCGTGTCGCTTCGTTGAGTTCGTACTTTTTAGCGACTTTTCCGCACTTGAGTTCGATTCTTGCGAATCTCATCCGAAATCGTTGTTTCGAGTTTCCGCAAGTCCGTTTATCTTTGTTGGACGTGTTGTGAACTTCGGTTTGGTTATTCGATCACGTATCGTGATTTTCGCATTGGGCCATTTTCGTAATTTCCCAAAGTCCGGGGTAATTACCTTCCGTTGTCGAATTTCGAGCCTTCGGGTGGTCGGAATTGTGTGTCCTACTAGCTCTTAGATTCGTCTTTGTGAGTACTTCGTAACCGTATTCGGTTCGTATTCGTGTTCGGGTTTCGTGTCGCTTTGTTGAATTCAGGATTACTAAACGACTTTTCTAAGTATGAGTTCGTCTTTGTTAGATCACCATTAATTTTTGGTGACTCCAAAAATTATAAGTCTTTGCAATATTATAGATCATCGAGTTAGCTTTCCAATGGTTCAAACGGTGAGTCAATCGAGTCCTGACGAGAGAGTTATGGTCGTTTGGCTTTTGCCGAGCACTCCCAGAGCCTTTCGGCCGATAGGGGGCCGATAGACTCTCATCCGGCATCCCGTAGGGGTATCGGTTGAGCTATCGGCCGATAGGCCGGCCGATAGGTTCTCACTGTGTTGCACTATAAATGTGGTTTTGAGCGTGAATGGCTCATTCTTCCCCATTTTTTCCACCGAGTCGCGAGAGAGAGAGTTAGAGAGGGAGAGAGTTCTTCATCCGGGGTCGATTTTCATCATTTCTTTTCGGTTGTGAGGCTCGGATAATCAATCTAACGCGTTCTACGGATCTTAGTACTTAATCTTCCAAGGTAATGCTCTAAAACCCTATTTCGATTAATTGGGGATTTTGGGGTTTTGTCCGATTCTTTCCGTTTCGTTGATGGATTCATGATGGATATGATTATTCTTGTTGGTATTCTTAGTTTCCCTACGGATTCATGGTATATTTCGTGATTTTTACTAATCGAGAGGGTTTGGTTGTGGTCCGCCTCGTTGTTGTTTTCTGTATGAATATACATGAATCGTAGGCGGGTTCCTGTGTATTCCATTTCCATAATCGTTTAGAAGTGGTTGTGATTGTGCTATTCGAATCGTTAGGTTCATTTTCGTCGATTCCTCGCGGTCGTGCTTGATTCTTCCGTTCCGTTCGTTGTCGTATTCCTTTTCGTTAGCATCGGGCATTCCGAAGCTTCCCGGTTGAGCCGTATCCGTTCGTGGTTCCGTGCTCGTGGTATCGAGGCAAGTACCTTGCCCATACTTTTCTCGTTTTATGTATATGATGATCGGTGGTCGTCTTGATGCGTTTGTTTGGTTATTTGAAATGAAGTTTCAAAAGGATTTCGGTTTGGCCTCGTTAAAGGCTTTCTTTCAAAACGCGTGTGTTTTGTGAATGGTGTTTTGAGAATTGATTATGAATTGATTATTTTGAACGTCGGAGGATTTTATGATGATACTCATATTGTTTAAGTTATGGAATCGTGTATTTCCTTATTTAATCTTGTTATCGTAATTTTGAAGAGTTTGATAATGGTGTCGAGTTAATGGCCATCTCTAGTAAGTATTCGTAATGAACTTACATTCTTAGCATATTAGTGTTGCATGAGTAACGTGTGTGTGTGTATGCTCACTACGGGTTAGATCCGACGGGGTCTCGGTAGGGGTCCACGGAGGTGTGGATCGACGAGCTTTGCTTTTAACCACTACGGGTTAGATCCGACGGGGTCTCGGTAGGGGTCCACGGAGGTGTGGATCGACGGTTAATTGTGGTGCATTTTTGCTAATGTGATTTGATATTGGCATTTCCTAAATGAGTGCTTTCGAACGGTTTTCATGATTGCATGCATTGACTAAGTGTGTAAGAGGTAAGTGTTCGTTTGGCTTACTTGGCTAGGATGGCAATGGAGTATTTTGTTGTTTGTTTTAAATCCTTTATTTGTGGATTTTGATGTTGGGATACGAACCTCCCGGGTCGTTCTTGTGTCTTGTGAGTTGATGAGATTTGGGGCTAAAATCCCAATGGTTTTGTAAAAGTCGTTTTACTGATTTGGGGCTAAAATCCCAACGGTTGGTTAATGTCATTTTTCGTAAAGTAAACCTTTGGGGCGGTGACCCCTTTTGTCTTTTGGTTTTCAAAAGTAGGATTTGATAATCCTAAATTGTTTTCTACTAAAACTCTCGATGGCATTCTAAACTGCTTTATAAATTACTTCCATTGATTTATGATATTTCGTTTTGAAATGTTTTCTCAAACCCTTGCCTCGAAGTACTTTTCGCTTCGTTTGGATCTTTGAGGATCCTCGGTTATTGTTATTTGTGGAATGTGAATTGTATGGCTCGTATTTGCACTTTGTATTTGCACTAGCAAAACAAAGGAGTTTGCTAACCCGAGTATTCGGGGTGGATGTCTGTTTTGCATTCGTGTTTTGGAGCATAACATGTGGTCGGCACGAAGGATGATGAAAGATGATCGATACTAATCACATGAGGAACCGTACATCGTGTGTTGGTTCGATTGTACTTTATTTTCCGTCTTTGTATTGTTCCCGTTAGACGGTGTAGTTGTATTTTGTCCCCTGCGTGGGCATGAGTTGTATTTGAGTTGTATGTATTTGTGGAAAGACCAAATCGGTCTACTGAGTCATTGTAGCCTCGAAGGCATTGTCGAGATGTTAAATGTCGTTACCAGCCTGGTAGATCCTTGAGGAAAGGTTCTACGGCGTGTAATATCCCTGAGCGGATTGGGGGTGTTACATCAACATGTCGAGAACCTGATGAAGATGAACCTCATGTTCCTTCTGGCTACGAGAATAAATCAAAATGTCGTCGATGAAGACAACAACAAACTGATCCAAAAAGTCGATGAAAACCCGATTCATTAACCCCCATGAATACCACAGGTGCAATAGTTAGCCCGAACGGCATAACTACGAATTTATAATGACCATAGCGTGTATGAAACGCTGTCCTCGCGATATCCGACTCTCGAATTCGCAACTGGTGATATCCAGATCTTAAGTCGATCTTGGAAAATACTGAAGCTCCCTGAAGTTGATCTAAAAGATCATCAATACGAGGTAAAGGATACTACTCTTGATCATCACCTGCTCAACTCCCGGTAATTAATACACACACGAGACGAGCCATCCTTCTCCTTGACAGATCACACCGGTGCTCCTCACGGACGCAATCGGTCGGAGATGACCTTTCTCGAACTACTCCTCAAGTTGAATCTTCAACTCCTGCATTTCGGTCGGGCCATCCGATACGGTGCCTTCGATAAATGGGACGATCGGCTCCCACTCACTCCCGAATTCCCTACTCTATGTGAAGGCAAATACATCGTCAATCGATGACAATGATACCACGAATGATTGAACATTTCGATTGCCCTAGTATGGTCAATCGATAAAAAGAGATACCAATAATGATTGAACAACTCGATTGCCTTAGAAAGGCCAATCGATGAAGATGATACAATGAATGTTTGAATAACTCGATTGCCTTTGAAAGGACAATCGATGAAAATAATACAATGAATGATTGAATAACTCGATTGCCTTAGAAAGGCCTATCGATGAAAATGATACAATGAATGATTGAATGACTCGATTGTCTTAGAAAAGCCAATCGATGGAAATGATACAAGGAATGATTGAATAGTTCGATCGGAATTTCTTCGCTTCCGCCATAATAGAAATTCTACCGAACAACGGGGATTACTTCCCTGAAGCACACATTCGACAACTAACGACGGAAAGATAGCGACCAAACGCTAACAAACACTGAAGATAGTATTAAGACGGTTAAACCAGCTAATACCGAAATTACATCGTCCTAAGATAAATTCACCACGATTAGGTCCACCAACCAATCGCGGTTACTAAGCTTACTTAGGTATGATTCCGAAAATTCTTCCATCGTCAGGTAGACCGATGGTATGAGGTCCACAAGCAATAGGACTATCCCGAAATAAGTCTATTCAAGCATGATTCGAAAATGAATGAATGCGGTGTACCAGCATCAAAAGGTACACACAAGTTGAAATAAAATTACGAGTACACCAAATCATCCGGCCACCGGATCGCCGATCCTCCTCATCATATGAATCTGGGACTTGCGGGTCCCGAACCGGACGCTCCCGTCTGATAAATACGAGCTCCAACTCTATTTGCTTCCATTGTCTTAAACGACGATGACAAAGCAGTCTGATTCTGAAACGCTGGTTGCTTCGGGGCCTGAGATGCCGCCGGAGCCGACTTGGAGTCCTTTCGGCAAAAACGGGCCTTATGCCCAAAATTCCCACAATTATAGCACGTGATGATCGTCTCGGACACTTGGTGCCGACATGACCAAGATCCCCACAGCTATAACAGTGATGGTCGAATCGCCGCCGTGATCGAGATCCCGCACGATTATGCGCCGTAGGAGGTCGCTCAGAAACGATAGGACTCACACGAGGCTTCTTGAAGGTTGACTGACCGCCTTCGGATTGATTACGCTTCGTTGATTTCTTGCTGACAAATGAAGGTTGTTGTTCAGCACTTTCCTTAGCAGCTGGCTCATACGGGAGAGTTCTCTCGATTAATCCGGTCAGAGTGGCGCAATGATGATTGAGCAACTGCACATGGGTCATCATGGCCTGCATAAAAGTGAGTGGATCAACCCGAACATCTTCTGATCGAGCCGAGTCATGGGCACGATTTCCCGGCAGCGAGTGATTATTTCTCGGGTTTCGGTCCGCACCGCGGCCTCTCCCCGTGCATCCTCTGACAGCTCTCTCCATACTGAAGTAGGAAGGTCGCATAATGATTATATTTCCCGCATGATTAGCACGTTATGATTATGTCATGAGATGATGAAAATGAGTATACATGCTCTAACTTAGTGATTATATGAATGATTTACTGAAGTTACATGATTATCTGATGAAATTCTTGAAATGATTATCTTGAATAACTTAACAAGATTGATAATATGATCATCCAGATTGACAACTGAGTAATGAAATGAATTGAGTAATTAATGAGTTAACATGATCGTCCTGATTATTAACTGAGTAATGAAATGAATTAAGTGATTAATGAGTTAACATGATTGTCCTAATCACAATGAATGATGATGTTTGAGGATTGTCAATTGATGAATGATGAATGAATGACTATTGCCAGAAATTATACCATGGCGTTAGAAGTCTTACAGTTCTTTCATCGATTGGCTCAAGATTCGCACGAGTCACACGTGACGCGAAAGTCCAATGATACTAGTCCGATGACGATGATTTCAAATGAGACATGACTCGAAAGGTAGTATTCAAAACCACTCTCCGATACCAACTCTGTAACACCCCAAACTAGGCGGATATTACAGTGCCGTAGATCCCCAACCGGGACCCACTGTGCAAATGAAAATGAATGAATTACACAAGATAAATGTAGTACCGAACTACATTACAAGAATAATTACTCCGATGAGGAGTTTAGTTACAACACACCAGACAATATCAATACTAGTGTACTTTATATGAAGATAAAATACACAACACCGAATGAAACGGAGTATTCAAATGAAAGTCTCAGCTGAAAATAAAGGACAATAACATGAATAATCGAAAGATCGGGGCCTCTACTAGTATCACTGACTCGACGCCGCCGTATTCTCCCCGTACTTGTGCCATGCCAAGACCTCAAAAACAAAATCCCCAAACGGGCCGCTAAATGTAACAACAATCCTCAAGAGTTGAAAATACACAATCATGATTATATCCGAAGTTATGAAATATCCTCCGAAACATACGCAATCAAACATGCTATATGAATCAACTAACAAGACGGCTCAAAGGAAATGGCGCCACACTACGCCCGGGATGGAAATGTGTCCGTGCACAAGCCACCAACGAGTATCGATCGAATACACGTGTGGTCTTGTACCTAATCGATCTCACGAGACAATATGACTCGTGTGCACCCCAATGTGAGGCCACCAACCAACACACGACTATAATGTGCCCGACATGAAAATCCAACACATACCAACTGCACGCCAAGATGACCAGAATGCCACGATATAACAAAAGTGACATCGAAAATGAATAATGACTCACCGAAATGGAATGGTAATGAAATAAATGACAAATTAATGAAAAGATTGGAACCGCTGCTCCTTATGACCAAATGATTAATTGATAACAGCAAGTTTTGATACGGTTAATATAATGATGAATGAGTTATGATTATGAATGAACAACAACAAAAGGGATGAATATCCTTTTAACCGAGTAAGAATTAACTTACACAACACCGGCGACAAATATCCTTCCACGAACAACGCCCTAATTGAGATATCGGTCGCTCGAACAACCTTAATTCAATACAATATCCAACAACTCGCTCAATATACGAATCAAACACGAATATAACGAACTTAAAACGCCGATACGATTTAACCAAGTCCATAGAGGCATTAAATCAAACACGTTGTATCCAAACTCCGATTGTTTACAATCAAACCTCAATATACCAATATCAAAATCTCCAAGAAGTGTTTCAAACCAACAAAACATCTCCAATACGATCAATAACCCGTTATGAATATCCAAAAATGTGATTATAACAACAATTAGTCGAAAATCCCCAATTCCAACTCGATATTCAAGGTGTTCTTGAATAATCCCTCAATAATCCAATGAATCCTTATACAAACTCATAATCATATACATATCCCTTCATATAACATGATTATAACGTCCAAAACATCATATCTCAACACAAAATCGAAGTCCAAAGTGTTGAAGGAATTACCTCTTGAAGATCCAAGTGTTTTAATCAAGAACACGCGTTAGATTGATTATCCGGCTTCACGATCGAAAGGAGATGAAGAAAATCAAACACCCAAATGATATGTGAAGGAAAAACCCTCCCTCAAGCTTCTCTCTCGTAAAAGGTGGAAAATCGAAGGAATGAGTGAAATGCTCAAAAATGAATTTATAGGGGTTGACTACCTGCCGACACGGCCCGTGCCGATCGGCACGGCCGTGTCGCATGCTTGGCCGACACCGGCCGACAGGACTCGACCGTGTCCTCGCTTGACACGGTCGCGCGCGAGGGTCTTCCGATGCTGACCCGTCCGACAAATGACTGGCATGACTCGACCGTGCTGATGACACGGCCGGGCGTGCCGGGCGCATTTATTCTCGCTTATCCGGAAGGTTCGACTCGCCGCGCTGCACGACACGGTCGGGTCCTGAGGCGTACACTTCGCATTTTCCGGACAAGTACGGCACGGGCCGTGTCGGACGACACGGCCGAGTTCGCTCGGCGTTGATCGCCAATACCAAAAATGAGCGGTTGAGCTAAAACGACCATAACTCTCTCGTCCGACCATTGACTCACCGTTTGAACCATTGGAAAGCTAACTCGATGCTCTATAATATTGAAAAGATTTAGAATTTTTGGAGTTACCAAAAATTAATGGTGATCTAACAAAGTCGAACTCATATGAGGAAAGTTGAAACAATGAACAATAATGATACACAACTCGAAGTTTTTACGAACGGTGAACACGGGTGAATGAACATGATTGATGAATGATTATAAATGAGTGAAAATCCACTGAGTGACAATCACCGAATGAAATTACTGAATGATAATGACTGAATTACAACCGGGTATTACAGCACATCCTCGCCAAGGATTAAATCTCGAATACCATCGAACGTCAACTTAGCACTTCCGGTTGAACTGCTAACTGCTATCACTGTGCCAGACCAACTATCGGGCAAAGAAGATAATAGTAGCAACGCCTGAACTTCATCATCAAATTTAATATCAACTGATATTAACCTTGAGATGATTGAATTAAATTCATTCACATGATCAGTCACTGAGCCACCTTCCTTCATCTTCAGATTCACCAACTGTCGAATTAAGAAAACCTTGTTCGTTGCTGAAGGTTTTTCATACATGTTAGATAACGCCTTGATCAGCCCAAAAGTTGTCTTCTCATTGACAATGTTGTACGCAACATTTTTCGCCAAAGACAATCTAACTACACCAAGAGCCTGCCGATCCAACAACTCCCAGTCAGCCTGCGCCATATCTTCTGGTTTAGCTTCGGACAGCGGTTGGTGTAACTTTTTCTGATAGAGGTAATCTTCGATTTGCATTTTCCAGGATCCGAAATCGTGACCTTCGAATTTGTCGATCTTAACTTTCCCATCTTCAGCCATGATCTCCGATACCAGTTTGTTGGGGTATACAACAAAACAAGTTAAGCAACTTCTGACAAATGATAAACTAATTTCGGTAAAACTTGCGGAATAAAATTCTAGAAAAATGTAATCGAAAAACTGTAAAAATGAACACAGTATTTAACGTGGTATCTCACACTAATCTGTGTGAACTAATCCACGGGCAAACGAGAGAGAGTATTTTATTATCACCAAGAAAAATTATAATCATTCAAGGCAAAGACTGCACTTGAAATCTGATCACTCACTGTGGGTATCACTCTTTATTTTGGCTATACAACTGCACAAAATAAATCCTCACTAATTTTTTTTCTTCTGCTTTTGGCTCTAGTATTTTTGTTGTTCACTCTTTTTTTTGTGTTGTTCTCTACTGAAGATGCATATGCATATATATATATAGAAAGAAGAACGTAACCTCCACGCATATAATAATGCTTGATGTCAAATTTGTTGTTCTCTTTTGAATATTTAATCCATACGCTGCCTTCCACTTTTGAATTCCACGCAGCCTTCATTCAAAGGAGTCTTCATTCAAAGTAGCCATGCTGCCAAATTTGAAAAACTTTCACTTGATTATCTTGTCGGCTAAGGGAGACAAAAGTTATAAGAAGTCAACATCAACTTTCTTAACAATTAGGTGACTCGAATGTAATATAGGTGACTCGAATAGCTGATTCAAATATATATTAAGTGACTCGAATAGTTATTCGAATGCAATTTAGATGACACGAACAGGTGACTCGAATGTATATTGTATTAATCGAGTATGTGACTCGAATGTGTTACTCTAATAGGTGACTCGAATGTCTAAATAAATGTTAAATCTGACAATTTAAATATAAAAAATTTATTGTTAAATTCAAAATAAAAAAGAAATTTACTATATTTAAAAATACTCTTCATATTTTATCACATAACATATTCGTCGAGTGGCACTCTGATAATAGAATCGTCGATGGCACTCTGATAATAATAGAAGAGGCTTTATTTACGTTTTGTACGTCAAAAATCAAATGCACATAGCTGTTCCAAGAAGGAAACACATTGATAACCAGAAAAATCTATGCCTAATAATACCCCATCCAAAATATTACTAGTTCCTTTGAATTGAATTGAATTGAATTGAATTGAACTGAATTGAATTTTGTTGAATTGAATTGAACTGAATTGAATTTTATTGAACTAAAATGAACTGAAATTTACTGAATAAATAATAATAATTATTATTATTATTATTATTATTATTATTATTAGATAACAAATATATATAACAACTGTAACACCCCCAGATTTAACCGGAAATATTACAGCGCTGTGGGCCCCGAGATGGAACCCACAAGGCTAAAAAATTTTTTTTGCAAATATTTACAAATGCCCACGAGGCCGACAACGGCACTATCTTTAAAAGGTTCGAAGATTTAATAAAATCTATTTATCAAAACCGTCGTAAAAACTCATTTGGAATCACAAGGCCAAACGGCCGACACTCAAAAGTTTAGAAAACGATTTCCAAAGTACCCTCAGTTACCAGATACCAAAAGAGCATTTCAAAATACTCACGCAGCAGAAAAAGACCAACCATAAAGATACTCTAGCAGCGGAATACAAGAACCAATCAAGAAACTCAATGCACACAACATGTCCTAGCCAGTATCCTCCGGGAAGCTCATCTCTTCACGACCGCTACGAGCTCGATACTCCGAGAACCTAAAAAGAAATCCCACGACGGGGTCAGCCATAATATCCAACAATGATAACCGTCACAAAACACTAATAATTACATACCAATGAGAATACAACATAAGAATACGACCAACATAATCTTACCGTCATAACTTTACTTACTCAAGTAATTCACATCAGAATAACCATTATCACATTTCACATCTCGTACTCGATTAACCAATAAACTCAAACATAATATCTGTATTGTACCTCAAACAATACTCAAGATCCTCAAACTATCATAACCAACTCACGATACGAAAAACTACCATTTTTGACCAATACGATCCATCGAATAATATCATCAAATCCCAAGACGATAACCGATTGTCCACCAAAGACAAGACCAAAGAAAATACGGAACATACCTCGAGATATAATGTGCCACGATAATCATATCAGTCTAATCCGAGATCAGAACAATGCAATACGGACAAGGTCCTAACACAAGACCTACAAATGCATACTCATATGACAACGTCAATATGCTCAAAAACAATAACAACTATGTATACTCAATGGAAATCCCATGATTCAGCGCCCTCAACATAGATCCCAAGATGATCCTACAAGATCAACACGAGGTGGATAACCAACAATATATATATGAAAAACAACACAACACTGGGTAATCCAACGATCCAGCGCCCTCAGCATAGATCCAAAGATGATCCCGTCGGACCAACACGAGGTGGAAAAACCCGTCCAATGATCTAGCGCCCTCAGCATAGATCCCAAGATGATCCCGTCGGACCAACACGAGGTGGACATCTGATCCAGCGCCCTCAGCATAGATCCTCATAATCCCATCGGATTATTTATACAACATGAACAACACAATATGCATACACATATGCAAATCAACATGTTCATCAACATGAACAACATAACATGCACGACAACATGACAATTTACTAGGACGACTCCATGTTCAACAACGTGAAGGAAAAAGTAAGAGACCAAAATAAATAACATTAAACCATAATCAATATGGAATACTTGCCCCGAGTCCTTCGGGAGCAACCTCGATGTCCAATCATCACCGACGATTATCCTCAATGCTCGGCGATCCAAACATACAATGAACTATAGATACTCATATCCTCGTCTTTACCATAATGTAACCTTGATACTCGAACATACCAATAACTGAGATAAAGCATATACATTATGATTTATCTCCCAGAGTCGAAAGAATGATATGCGATCCGAATACCCAGAGTTCACAATAATAATCATCGCTATATGCATTATAAACAAAATGAAACTGAAACCATTCATTAAATATTATAACTGAGCAAGTAATAACTTGCATCGATACCGATACCACGAAGCTGCTACCGAACACATTGCCTTTGTCTACGAGTTTCTCAGCCCCGATCAAAAGCAATACAATGGACATACTCGAACACGACCGCAATATCCGGTTATAATCACCGATCAATAATCTCAACCTATCGAAGAAATCAAATAACACATATCCGATAACAATCAACAACCGACAAAACTAACCAATCGAACTCAACAGTTCAACACAACCTCGAATAAACACAGTCAGAACCAACCAAGTCAAACCATCACGAATTCATAATCAAAACACAAAAATGCTGCACTGTCTGCCTACTTAGCGCACGTTAAACGCATAACGTAGCGTGCGCTAAGTTGTCCCGTTAGCGTGCGCTAGCCAGTAAGCTTAGCGTGCGCTAATGTTGTACAGTGGTATGCATTCCAAACATCGACTCACATCTTGCGACTACGAATCCTAATGAAAGGAGACAAATCTCCATATCTCTTGAAGATAAACGACCCCATAATTATCACAATGATCATGTCAATGTCCATATATCAATAACAACATCAACAATCAAACCGACTCGATAACAAGGATCGTATCATGCTAAATCTGGAATTCAACCTAGTATCATGATTCATCTCATCTAAATCGACCAATATAATTACCAAGATTCAGAAATCCTTCTTAGATCGGGTTAAATGAATCAACATCCTTATGGTATGAAGAATCCTAACTAACATCCGAAACTCTTATCAAAATTCCATTGAATCTCATATAACATCATCATATGATTATCCAACATGCTCCTTGCATGAAATCATCCAAGAAAACGAACCACTAACGAAGGAATACGAAGATTACCTGGTTTAGATGAACCAAAAAGAAGAACACTAGAACTCCATCCAAAGAATCATGAACAACTTGAAAAACAATGCTTGAATCCAAGCTCTCAATCTAATATTGTTAAAGATTATCATTATACATTGTTTGGGAACCTCAAATATATCCCAACTCTCTCTCTCTCGACTGAAAGAAGAAAAATGACGAAATGCTTCTCAGCACCCTTCTGTCCCCTTTTATAAAATTCATTATTAGCGTGCGCTAACATCTCATGTTTAGCGTGCGCTACCGCCTTAGCGTGCGCTAACTGACTTTGTTAGCGTGCGCTATCGAAGCCCAGAGGCTACTGCCTCGCTTCGTAAACTAGCTTACGTACGTAATGCCCATGTATTAACGTACGTAAAACATCCTGCTTAGCGTACGCAAGTCATTTACCTTAGCGTGCGCTATCCGAAGTTGACTAGCTACAGTACACACCTACCACTCGTGCCCCCACATGCCGAAAGCATCCGCGATTATCGGGATTCCTTTGACCGATCTGGAATTAGCGTGCGCTAACCATACGGTTTAGCGTGCGCTAGCCCTACATGACAAACACCTGCTGACCTTATCTGGACACGCGTCGCAAGTGGCCGGGTCCACCCGCCGAAAGCTAAGATTCCATTATTGGCGATCTGATGTTAGCGTGCGCTAACCAACATACGTTAGCGTGCGCTAACTGAATATAAAAATCAACCTGGGCCTACCTGTCGGCCACCTTCCGGAACTAACCCAGCAAGTCGTTACGTACGTTAGGGGTCCTCCTTAGCGTACGTAACCGAACCTCTTAGCGTACGCTATCAATACTTCGTAGCGTGCGCTACCTGTACCCAGTAGGATGCGCTAATGAACACTTAGCCATTTTCCGCAATTTCTGTCCAACATCTTGACGTACCAAAAACGAACATGAGACACACTGAACACAAACACTGAATCCAATAATATTCTTATACGATATACTCTATATCGAAAGTACGATAACCTGATACACGATATCCTCAAATGTAGCGTCACCCGTATACGACAATTATACCGATACTGACATCTCAGTCCTTTATTTATTTTACCCTACTGTACAGATCCCACGCTGTACAATATAACTCGGATAAAATAATATCAACCAACAGTAGTAGAAATTCCGGATATTACATTCTACACCACTTAAAATAAGTTTCGTCCTCGAAACTTGCAATCCGTCATAAAACAAACAAACATACCTTTCAACCCAAAATATCCCAAAACCATCACGACAACGATCAATTATCGTCATCACCGAATAACCAAACGAGCATACTTACAAATATGCAGGTCGACGATCTCCTGAGATACTAGCAAGCGATCTCACTATACAGTCTCAATACGCTTACGATCACAATTCCCTGAGTCTCAACAAAATATATCATCTTCGGATGAAACAATCTGCCCGAATCAAATCCTGTCTGCCTGATTCCATAATCAAGTCCTAATTCCGATAAGACGAATAATACACAATACATCTGCAAAACAACTGCCCAAAACAACGACACGAATCCCGAAACATTAACACAAAATCCGAACGCTCAGATGATCACCAACAATGATCAACAATCAACCGAATTTATCATCGACATGATAAATTCCAATATGACCAACCCGAGGTCAAAACACAATCGAGAATATCATCAACGTGATAAACTCCAATATTACCAACGAACGATCAACGAAAATCGAGAATACCTTCACACGGTAAACTCCAACACGATCAACACAGAACCACAGAAACAGATATACGAAAAAGCAAAATTCTCAAAATGACACACTAATCACATACCGTGATTCTCAACGAAACACAACCGACTGGTGAACATACCCCTCGGCATACGAACAACCAATCACAAACCGACGAACATATCCAATCATACAGGGAGTGGGAACGACCACTCAATATCCAAAACAACCAGCATGGGGTCGCCATCCCCAAATCTACACTTACAACGAAATCCTTCAAAATCACTATGGTAAAAATCACACTACTACCATACCAATGGAATCACATAGCACATATGTCCCGATTTCAACAAAATCCAAAGTTCCAAAATTACATCCTGTGCATGAATCTACAACACGCAGTATATTTCTCTTATTTGATCAATCAACCGATCATCCTTGCATAACCAATCTACCATACTAAACTTCGAATCTCTTTTCCTTGTACCATCGATATGATATGCCCGATGCACTAAATGCGTATGTATATCAATCACATTTTCAAAACTAGTTTGAAATCATATATTCTTGTCACGAAGACAATTTTCGAAAGTTCTTTCAAGAGTTTGAAAACTCAAAACATAAATTTTCGTAAGACCACGAAATCAATTTTAAAAATTAAATCGGCTCGCTGGTGCCAAGTTCTCGATAAAATTTCTTTTCGAATACACACGATTAAATAAAATGGAATTTATGCAAATGCTTGTGCATATCCATACTCCTGTATACCACTTCGGCCCGTCACCAATATCCACTGATATTCCATTGGAAAACCACACGATAGAGTTCCAAAATCTCAAATATATAGACTCTGATAAAAACTCCTCTCCACATACTACTAGCAACGTCATTCCTTAATCCATCCTGGATCACCTCAAATATGATATGACAAAACATTGAAACAAATCAACAAATCAAACACAACAAAAGACTTCCCGAGAAGTTCCATTTGAACAAGTAAACCAAAAACCTCAAAAGGTAGGAACAAAATAAGTAAACGATTGATAAAGAGTTTTACAAATATCGTGAGTTTTAGAAAACAGAAAAGCTTTCTTTTGAAACATTAGGGTCTCAGCCCGTATCTTGTTCCGCATTACAAGAAGTTTAAAAAGTAGAAAACTCTTTTCACACTCCAAGTCCTGAGTTACAAAACTATTTCAAAATCGATTGGGTCTCGGCCCAAAAATCATTTTCCGTAAAACATCTGTAAAACATTCATTTTGAAAGGTATTATTTTCAAATGATCAAAAGCAGTTCATATATCTCAAAATGAATTAACACGCTACATGTTCTTCTCAACCATGCACAATATTTCTCCCCAAATGCACAATTTCGTTCCAAAATCTAACCAACATACTGAATTCCAAAATCATAGTTTCTCAAGATCATTAATCCTGTCCCACTCTGACATCTCATACTGTAACGCATGATATCTGCTGAATCTCAAAACATATCAACTTAGAACGGCAATAAATCTCAATGAAATTCAAAAATCCAAATACTTACAGATCGTGAAGCCGACGATTCCCCGTGATACTGGCACATGTCTCAACTCAAAAAGATACTAGACACAGATATTTTCAAAACACGCATTTTGCAAAATCAGTTCAACTCGAGAACACGACACATTTCTATCCAAAGAAATATGTTAATACCATTTGGAAAAGTTTACGACAACCCAGTACCACACTGGTAAATCACATAACGCACAAGCCTGAGTGAACATAAAAACTCACGGCTCTAACATTAGTCAATTGACAACTCGAATGACACGACAAAACACGATCCAACTCGACCCAAATGCCTAGGTTCTCTCAACCTAAGCTCCGATACCATATTCTGTAACACCCCCAGATTTAACCAGAAATATTACAGCGCTGTGGGCCCCGAGATGGAACCCACAAGGCTAAAAGAAATTTTTTGCAAACATTTACAAATGCCCACGAGGCCGACAACGGCACTATCTTTAAAAGGTTCGAAGATTTAATAAAATCTATTTATCAAAACCGTCGTAAAAACTCATTTGGAATCACAGGGCCAAACGGCCGACACTCAAAAGTTTAGAAAACGATTTCCAAAGTACCCTCAGTTACCAGATATCAAAAGAGCATTTCAAAATACTCACGCAGTGGAAAAAGACCAACCATAAAGATACTCTAGCAGCGGAATACAAGAACCAATCAAGAAACTCAATGCACACAACATGTCCTAGCCAGTATCCTCCGGGAAGCTCATCTCTTCACGACCGCTACGAGCTCGATACTCCGAGAACCTAAAAAGAAATCCCACGACGGGGTCAGCCATAATATCCAACAATGATAACCGTCACAAAACATTAATAATTACATACCAATGAGAATACAACATAAGAATACGACCAACATAATCTTACCATCATAACTTTACTTACTCAAGTAATTCACATCAGAATAACCATTATCACATTTCACATCTCGTACTCGATTAACCAATAAACTCGAACATAATATCTGTATTGTACCTCAAACAATACTCAAGATCCTCAAACTATCATAACCAACTCACAATACAGAAAACTACCATTTTTGACCAATACGATCCATCGAATAATATCATCAAATCCCAAGACGATAACCGATTGTCCACCAAAGACAAGACCAAAGAAAATATGGAACAAACCTCGAGATATGATGTGCCACGATAATCATATCAGTCTAATCCGAGATCAGAACAATGCAATACGTACAAGGTCCTAACACAAGACCTACAAATGCATACTCATATGACAACGTCAATATGCTCAAAAACAATAACAACTATGTATACTCAATGGAAATCCCATGATTCAGCGCCCTCAACATAGATCCCAAGATGACCCTACAAGATCAACACGAGGTGGATAACCAATAATATACATATGCAAAACAACACAATACTGGGTAATCCAACGATCCAAATACTTCTCAAAGATAGATCCCAAGATGATCCGTCGGACCAACACGAGGTGGAAAACCCGTCCAATGATCCAAAGCCCTCAAGATAGATCCCAAGATGATCCCGCTTGACCAACACGAGGTGGACATCTCGATCCAGCCTCAAGATAGATCCTCATAATCCCATCGGATTATTTATACAACATGAACAACACAATATGCATATACATATGCAAATCAACACGTTCATCAACATGAACAACATAACATGCACGACAACATGACAATTTACTAGGACGACTCCATGTTCAACAACGTGGAGGAAAAAGTAAGAGACCAAAATAAATAACATTAAACCATAATCAATATGGAATACTTGCCCCGAGTCCTTCGGGAGCAACCTCGATGTCCAATCATCACCGACGATTATCCTCAATGCTCGGCGATCCAAACATACAATGAACTATAGATACTCATATCCTCGTCTTTACCATAATGTAACCTTGATACTCGAACATACCAATAACTGAGATAAAGCATATACATTATGATTTATCTCCCAGAGTCGAAAGAATGATATGCGATCCGAATACCCAGAGTTCACAATAATAATCATCGCTATATGCATTATAAACGAAATGAAACTGAAACCATTCATTAAATATTATAACTGAGCAAGTAATAACTTGCCTCGATACCGATACCACGAAGTCGCTATCAACACATTGCCTTTGTCTACGAGTTCCTCAGCCCCGATCAAAAGCAATACAATGGACATACTCGAACACGACCGCAATATCCGGTTATAATCACCGATCAATAATCTCAACCTATCGAAGAAATCAAATAACACATATCCGATAACAATCAACAACCGACAAAACTAACCAATCGAACTCAACAGTTCAACACAACCTCGAATAAACACAGTCAGAACCAACCAAGTCAAACCATCACGAATTCATAATCAAAACACAAAAATGCTGCACTGTCTGCCTACTTAGCGCACGTTAAACGCATAACGTAGCGTGCGCTAAGTTGTCCCGTTAGCGTGCGCTAGCCAGTAAGCTTAGCGTGCGCTAATGCTGTACAGTGGTATGCATTCCAAACATCGACTCACATCTTGCGACTACGAATCCGAATGAATGGAGACAAATCTCCATATCTCTTGAAGATAAACGACCCCATAATTATCACAATGATCATGTCAATATCCATATATCAATAACAACATCAACAATCAAACCGACTCGATAACAAGGATCATATCATGCTAAATCTGGAATTCAACCTAGTATCATGATTCATCTCATCTAAATCGACCAATATAATTACCAAGATTCAGAAATCCTTCTTAGATCGGGTTAAATGAATCAACATCCTTATGGTATGAAGAATCTTAACTAACATCCGAAACTCTTATCAAAATTCCATTGAATCTCATATAACATCATCATATGATTATCCAACATGCTCCTTGCATGAAATCATCCAAGAAAACGAACCACTAACGAAGGAATACGAAGATTACCTGGTTTAGATGAACCAAAAAGAAGAACACTAGAACTCCATCCAAAGAATCATGAACAACTTGAAGAACAATGCTTGAATCCAAGCTCTCAATCTAATATTGTTAAAGATTATCATTATACATTGTTTGGGAACCTCAAATATATCCCAACTCTCTCTCTCTCTCGACTGAAAGAAGAAAAATGACGAAATGCTTCTCAAGACTTTCCATCCCCTTTTATAAAATTCATTATTAGCGTGCGCTAACATCTCATGTTTAGCGTGCGCTACCGCCTTTAGCGTGCGCTTAATCGACTTTGTTAGCGTGCGCTATCGGCCTAGAGGCTACCGCCTCGTCAGAACTAGCTTACGACGTAATGCCCATACATTAACGCACGTAAAACATCCCGCTTAGCGACGCAAGTCATTTACCTTAGCGTGCGCTATCCGTTGACTAGCTACGGTACACACCTACCACTCGTGCCCCCACATGCCGAAAGCATCCGCGATTATCGGGATTCCTTTGACCGATCTGGAATTAGCGTGCGCTAACCATACGGTTTAGCGTGCGCTAGCCCTACATGACAAACACATGCCGACCTTATCCGACACGCGTCGCAAGTGGCCAGGTCCACCCGCCAAAGCTAAGATTCCGTTATTGGCGATCGATGTTAGCGTGCGCTAACCAACATACGTTAGCGTGCGCTAATCAATATAAAAATCAACTTGGGCCTACTCACGGCCACCTTCCTAACTAACCCAGAAGTCGTTACGCACGTTAGGGGTCCTCCTTAGCGACGTAATCAACCTCTTAGCGTCGCTATCAATACTTCAGTAGCGTGCGCTACTGCACTCAAAGAGCGTGCGCTAATGAACACTTAGCCATTTTCCGCAATTTCTGTCCAACATCTTGACGTACCAAAAACGAACATGAGACACACTGAACACAAACACTGAATCCAATAATATTCTTATACGATATACTCTATATCGAAAGTACGATAACCCGATACACGATATCCTCAAATGTAACTGTCGACCAGATACGACAATTATACCGATACTGACATCTCAGTCCTTTATTTATTTTACCCTACTGTACAGATCCCACGCTGTACAATATAACTCGGATAAAATAATATCAACCAACAGTAGTAGAAATTCCGGATATTACAACAACAACAATAATGATATATATTAGAAAAATAATAATCATAAATAACAATAATAATAATAATACAACAACACTAATAATAATAATTACATATAATATTATTGATAATATTAATATAAGAAATAGTAATAATATCACGTAGAAAAAATACAACAACTAAAATTATTTATATTACAACAACAACAACATATAATAATAATAATAATAATAATAATAATAATAATAATAATAATAATAATAATAATAATAATAATAAAAATTATTCATAATACTAAAAATTATATTTAACGTATTCGTAATATTGATATCAATAATAATATTAATTATAACAATAATAAAATTATCAATAATACTAAAAATTATATATAATGTTATTGATAATATTAATATTAATATTAATAATAATCAGTAATAATAAAATTAGATAATAATATATAAAACAAATAATAATTATTATTTAAATTACAACAACAGCAATAATAAGACTAATATTAATAAGTGTAATTATATATAATATTATTGATAATATAAATTAATATCAATAATACTTCTAGTAATTAATCATATTAAAAAGTAATAGATATAACAATAATAATTATTATTCACATTACAATAATAAAATAATAATAGCAATAATACTAAACTTACACCATTATATAATTATTATTATATATAATATTATTGATATAATAATAGTTAATAATATTGATTGTAAAGCTAAATTGAACTTAAATGAACTGAAATGTGCTGAAATTAAACATAAAAGAACATAATCTTAGCTTATTTTAGATAGTATCCATACAAGTAATAATTATAAGAGAAAAAAAAAATTACACTAATAATTTTTGGGTGTTTTTGAAGTTACACTAATAACTTTTTCTTCACACTCGACACTCAAATCTTTGTTAACTTTTCATCGTTACACCAAATTATGGACGGTGTCAATTTGTCCGTTAGTTTTCCTTAATAAGGGTAAAATTAGGGTTAAAAACACACATAAACGTTTTGCAGGTGTTTCAAATTATACCCAAATAAATTTAAATTTAACTTTAATATTATATTATTTAAACAATTAATAAAAAATAAAAAAGTAAAAAAAACTTATTCCATAGAAAGTGCTCTGAATGATATATATATTCTTTTTCTAAAATTAATGGTAAAAATTATAATAAATTCAAAATAATTATTTAAATTTAATGTTATTGTATTTAAATAATTAATAAAAAATAAAAAGAAAAATAAAATTAAAAAAGCCTTCTTCCATGAAAGGAGCTTCCATGGTAGGAAGCTCTGATTTGAAGCGTCCTGCCATGGAAGCTTTTAATGTGAGCAAAAAACTTGAAAAAATAATTTTATTTATTTATTATTTATAAAATTAATTATAATGTTCTAATTTCTAATTCATTTATAAAATTTACTTTTTATAAAATTAAATTTTCTTGATTTTTAGAACAAATATTAGAACACTAGAACATTATAATGTTATAAAAATTAAATTTTATAAACAAATTGAAAATTAGAATATTATAATTAATTTTATAAGTAAAAAATAAATAAATAAAAACATTTTTTAAATTTTTATTTTAAATTAAAATCTTCCAAGACATGATACTCCAAATCAGAGCTTCCTGTCATGAAAGCGCAGCTTTGAAGAAGGCTTTTTTTATTTAATTTTATTTTTTCTTTATTTTGTATTAATTATTTAAATACAATAATATCGAAAATTAAATCTAAATAATTATTTTGAATTTATAAATATTTTTAACATTAATGTTAGAATAAAATTATAAATACAATACGAATAGATCATAGCTCCTTCCATGGGATAAGGATTTTTTAATTCTATTTTATTTTTTATTTTTTATTAATTAGTTAAATACAATAATATTGAAAGTTAAATTTAAATTTATTTGGGTGCAATTTGAAATACCTGTAAAAGGTTTATTTGTGTTTTAATCCTAATTTTACCCTTATTAACGGAAATTAACGGACAAATTGACGTCGTCCATAATTTGGTACAACGTCGAAAAGTTAACAAATATTTGAGTGTCGAGTGTGAAAAAAAAAGTTATTAGTGTAACTTTAAAAACACCCAAAAGTTATTAGTGTAAAAAAAATTCTCTAATAATAACTATGTAGTGAAGACAAAAAAAAAGTAAAAAGTATTGATGATGAATGTGTGATGGAGATTAAAAAGTAAAAGATGATTGTTTGATTTGATTGTAAAAAGTGTGTATATAAATTTACTAAATAAATATTTTTTAATAAAAATATAATATCCTAATTCTCTCTATGAGTGATAAGCATGAAAAATCTACATCTAATAATACCCCATCGAAAATATTAGTATATACTAGTACCCTCTCATGTCTCTCTGTCATGCTTAAAGTTTAACACATGATATAATTTTAGTATTTTATTAAGTAATAATTGAGTATGATACTTTTCTGTCCCACCTAATTTGGGCTCCCGGAATATGGCGTCCTTGGGGTGTGCAGTTTGATTAGAATGAAAGGCCCGATGAATTAGTATCTCCCAATTCATCTTGGTCCAATTTATTTGGGGCAAGTCTGATGAATATGAAGATGAATTAGTATCTCCTATTTATTTTGGTCCAATTCATTTGGGGGCAAGTCTGATGAAGAGGAAGAGGAAGATGATGAGCTTCAAGAGTCGGAGTTCTTGAAGAGCGGAGACGAGACACGATATAGATCTTTAAACGAACAAACCTTTTTCGAATAAGTCAATTCATTTGGGACCCTGCGGATCCGCTATTCTTATTATTCAATGATGATTATGACCCCCGGCTCTGTGTTTTCACATAAAAAACTCAAAGGTTGACAGATGGTGTATATTTTGTGTATTTTAGTTAATAATTGGTGTAAGTAATAATGATAACGAGTGGTGGAAATTAAAAAGTAAAAAGTATTAATAGTGAGTGTCGGGTGGAGAGTAAAAAATAAAAGACGATTGTTTGATTTTTTTTTTTTTTTTTTTAATTTTCAAAAATTTCGATAGATCTGCCAATAAAAAAAGGAAAAACAAAAATTGACGAACAACAAATATCTTATCGGAATACACGACTCTTCTGGTGAAAATTGGAATAAATTTTCTTTTTGTGTTTGTGCCTAGTATGAATGCGAAAAACGTCAGATCACATAATATGTCCAAATTCAGACCGCTTTCTCATGCTACAAAGTATTTCACCGACTCCTCTGCATCTTAAACCTCGAAACGGGTTTCGACCCACGAGCTCCCGTCTGCTGCTTGACAGGATACGTGTGCTCTATGATATTACCGACCAATGTCGTGTTGCTGGCTGTAGGAGGAGTTTCAACTATTTCCTCCGCTTGAGGGAACTCTAATGCGTTACTCATTGTACTGTTATGTTCTAGATGATCCGCATGTGACGACCCATCTTTAGATACTGCTAACACCTCTGAAGCTTCTATTGGTAGTGCTATCTGGCTCATTTTGTATCTGTTCATCCTCATCAGGCCAATCGGCTCTTTCGGCTTCTTCTTCTTCTTTCTCAAGCTGGTCCAATCGCATTTGTATGCGCATATATTCTTCATCTTCATCTGTAGCTTTCTTACTGTTCCCCTTAAGACTGAAGTTGGTTTTCTTGGTAACCTGCTAATGTCTTGAAAGAATCTTCCTCAACATAATCTTCCCTGATCTCTACAAGACCCTCCGCTGACTCTCCGGCTGTAGCATCAAAGAATGAAGCCTCAGCCTTTAGGTCCTGCATTATAGCGGTCAGAGATTCGACTTGGGTTTCTAACGCCCTGCCTCGTCTTTTCAAAATCTCAACTGTTTGCTTAGATGTTCTTTCAGCATAATAGCCTTCTCCTAAAAGGACCATAAATTCATTGGTGTGGATCAGTCGACCTGGAAAAAATGCTGCCTTACCAAACGGAACCATGATATTGTGGTGAGTTTCATCGGGGAGTTTCTGTAAAAGGTTTATGAGGCCACTATTGTCCTCAGTGAAGCACTTGAGTTGGTTGAGTTGCTGCTGACGCTCTCCGATGGCCTCCTGCACGCGCTTCGAAGCTTTCTGGGCTTCCTCAGGCGAGAACATGGAGGCTAGTTGCGTCACTGTACCCTTCTTCACCATGCTGCTCGTTGTTTCGTCCCAAAACGACGCAGTATAGGTGCTTCCCTTTCACTGAGCACAGTATTTCGGTTGGCCTCGACCAGCAAGTCAATAAGACTCGCTCTCGTTCTATCGGTTGTGTTGAAGATAACAGACTTGATAACAAATACAACAACCACCACCAACAGCAGAAAAGAACACAAATCTTTCACAGAGGAGAACCGACCTCCACAAATCGCACGGTCACCCGAGGATATTCCAGACGAGCCAAAATCACGAACGCGAAGAAATTGTCGAGAACGAAAACCCAAGTTTCGAGCGCGAGGAGAGGAAAAAAGAACGAGAATAAAGTTAGGAGAGGAAAGAAAGTAAAAGAAAATTGTGTTTTGTGTTCCCGAGTTTTTTTTTTTTTAAGAAAAAAGCGTCCAGAGTGGACGGGGGGTTGAGGAGGGACCCACCAACCTGTAGATAAGAAGAAATCAAGAAATACAAAGTATCAGTCCCGAATTATGACCAAAAATGGGCCATAATTCGGGTCCAAACATCGTCAACTCCGAATTATGACAAAAAATGGGCCATACTCCGGAACCTAAAATCTAAAGTGCCTACGGCCCGCTAAATCAATACAAGGTGCACCACTAAAACTGGGCTAATGTGCGGACCAATAGGCAGGCAAGCAATCAATAAAATAAAAAACTATCTAAATCTAAAAGACGGATAACCAAGCTGATCCATCCGTATAAGGGAGAGAAGAAACGGAGGAGCAGTATCGTAAGTATAAGTCTGAATGCCGATGGACGACATGCCGAGCTCAGAAAGATAGTCGGTTGGCATGTTGCCCTCCCGGAAAATGTGAGTGACTCTGAACTGAATATCTCTGAGAATGTGTCGGATACGCATAAGAGTGTGACGAACCTGCCAAGAGCCCCGATGGCCAGATGATAGCAGGGTCACCACAGCAGCAGCATCAAGCTCAATCCAAACATGTCTCGATCTCCGGGAAGCTAGAATCAATCCAATCGCCAACGCCTGAACCTCAGCATCAAAATTCGAAGAGGCCTGAAAAGAGGAATGGAAAGCAAGAAGAAGCTCTCCGTGGTGATCTCTAATCAGACCTCCCCCATCCGCAATCTGTGTGTCTCTATCGAACGAACCATCCGTGTTCAGCTTGATCCAAGGGGTCTCGGGTCGAAGCCAAACCACCGGGACGGGGCGACGAGTCTGAGCGGGGGAAGATGTAGCTCGCTGGAAACGATCAGGCGACGAGCAACCCGCCCAGAACTCAGATGAAATAAGCCCCGCAGAAGCCAATAAAGCAACATGGCGCTCCACCTGCACAATAACATGAGACGAAAGAAAAGTAACCGCCCTATGCTTTGCACTATTCCTTTCTGTCCAGATGAACCAAAGGATCAGACAAGGAATAATGAAAGTCGCGTGCCTAAAGTGTGTGCCGTGTGCGAAAAAACTCAGGAGCTCAAAGATATTCTGAGTATGGGGTAGGGATAAATGTGTCCATGCGCCAAAATACTCCCACACGTCACGAGCCACATCACTCTCCAAGAAAAGGTGGGCAATGGTCTCAGTATGGTAGGTCTGGGTAAGGGTATGCGAGCAGCACAAACATCTAGAAGCCAGTGAAACGCCCCTCCTCTGTAGAATGTCATCAGTCGGTATCCGTCGCATGAGAAGTCGCCAAATAAACACCGAAGTGGTCGGTGTAAGTAAGGCAGTCCAGATGGCCCCGTAAACAAGATTAGCCTGACCCCTCACCCTGATGTGAGACCAAGCCGACGACAATGAGAACGCACCCGAAGAGGTAAGAGTCCAGCACATACTATCCGAATCCTCCTCGGCGATGGGAATCGCGGAGATCTCCTCTATGAACTGAGGGGTAAATCCTAGCTCCTCTCCAACAATAGACTCCAATCTATCCATGTACCACGTCCCATCAACCCATAACTCATGAATCCTAAGATGGGGTCTACCAGTAACCTGATGAAAAGAAGAAATAGGCCTATCCCCAATTCAAGTATCGTCCCAAAAGCTGAGCTCCCCACAGCCACGACCAAGAGTCCAGCGTATGAACTCCTGAGCCTCAATACCCACTCGGAGGAGACGGCGCCAAGGGTGGCTGGCACGAGCTTTAAGAGCGGTACGCATAGGCGTATAGAGGCCAGCAAAGCAGTTTCTGCGAAGCATAAACTGCGCCCACAAAGACGTGCCCGCGTGAAGGCGCCACCAGAGCTTATAACTAAAAGCTCTCGCCATATCCGAAAGGCTCCGAATCCCGAGGCCTCCCTCAGAGACCGGACGACAAATCTGCCGCCAATCGACCGGCCAGGTCTTCCTTCGGACCAACGGACTTTAAGTATCTCGCAATGATCTGCTCGAGCTCCTGGATAATGTACTGTGGAGGGTCCAACACCTGAAGCAGGTGTAGAGGAATCGTGCAGAGAGTGCTCTTAATAAGAGCCAAGCATCCCCCAAAAGCAAGGTGGCGATGGGACCAACCAGAGATCCTATCCAACATCCGTTGCTTCACCCCAGCAAAGAGCTCTCGTCTCATAAAGCCTTTGTAAAGGGGCACACCAAGATAGGTGATGGGGAGATCGCCCTGGCGAAAACCAGTAATATCGTGAACTCTCTGATGCCAACGAGGCGCATGCTTAGGAGCAAGAATAAAAGTGCTCTTCTGGATACTAACCATCTGGCCCGAAGCCATAGAGTAGTGATCCAAGAGACGCATAATATCAACGAGACCATCATCCACAGCTCGTGTGAATATAATGATGTCATCGGCGTAGGATAGGTGCGAGACGGGGAAAGGCCGTCCAGCCGTCCTATACCTCATCAAAGGATGGTCTCGAATGAATCGGTCCAAGCAGCGCGATAAATAATCAGCGGCAAGCACGAAGAGTGACGGAGAGATAGGGTCGCCCTGACGCAAACCCCGACTAGAGGCAAAATAGCCGGCCGGACTGTCATTCACCAAAATGGAGAACGTGCAACTCTCGACGCAATGACGGATGAATAGAATCCATCTAGCCGGGAATCCCATCCTCACCAGGACCTCACGTAAAAACTGCCAGTGAACCCTATCATACGCCTTAGCCATATCAAGCTTCAGCGCAAGGTTCGGGACACCATGAATGTCCGCAACGTGGAGGTCGTGAATAAGTTCTTGGGCCAGAAGGATATTATCAGTAATAACCCGCCCGTAAACAAATCCACTCTGGTTCGGAGAGATAATCAGAGGGAGGAGAGGAGCAAGCCGAGCGTTGAGGATTTTCGTGATAATCTTATTGGTCACATTACACAGACTAATAGGCCGGTAATCTGACCAACCGCTCGGAACAGGCTTCTTCGGGATCAAGACGACCGTAGTCGCCGTGAAAGCCAGAGGCATAGGATGACCCTCAAAAAACTCGAGCACAGCCCCCTCCACGTCGGAAGAGACAATCTCCCAACAATGCTGAAAAAACAAAGATGAGAACCCGTCAAGACCAAAAGCGCTGTGAGGATCGATATCAAATACCGCAGCACGAATCTCCTGAGGAGAGGGTGGGACACACAAACTATCAGAATCAAAAGAACAGGGGATAGGGGGAAAACAAGTGTCATCCGGGGGGACGAGAACATCACCATCGGATGTAAGCAGAGTCCTAAAGAAATTCACTGCGGATGATCGGATGTCCGACTCTACAGCGATCGTCGTACCACCATCCTCAATGCTGTGAATATGTGACTGACAACGCTTCTGCTTCGCAAAACCCTGAAAGAACCGGGTGTTGCGCTCGCCCTCAGTAACCCAACGAACTGCGGCTTTCTGTTTCCAGAAATCTTCCTCCATAGAGAGACGAAGATGGTACTCAGCACGAAAACGGTGCATAGTGGTTCTATTCTCCGGAGTAGGATCCGAATCATATCGCCGCTCGGCCTCGTCAGCAGCCCTCAAGGCCACAGCCAACTTCGTATGAAGGTTTCCAAAAACAGACCAGTTCCACTGTTTCAGCCTGCGCTTAACCCTAAGGAGTTTGGCCTGTAGGTTACACATGCCAGATAATCCAGTCAGGATAAGCCAGACCTCCCTAACAGTGTCCAGGAATGTGTGATGCCGGATCCACATACTCTGGAAACGGAATGACGACTTGTGACGAGTCGCGGAGAAGCAACACTGGATAAGAAGGGGCGCATGATCCGACCGAAGTCTAGGCAGGTGAGTGACGGTAGAAACCGCAAACACGTTCGACCATGCTTCATTAAATAAAGCACGATCTTGCCTTTCCCTCAAACCATTGCGTTCCCAAGTGAAAATATCGCCCTCGCAGCCCGCATCAATCAACTCACAGTCAGCAATAGCCTGTGCGAAGTCCAGAATCTCTCGAGAACGGTATGTGGTACTACCCTCACGCTCATGTGAATGCAAGAAGATGTTGAAGTCACCGCTGACTAGCCACGACAACCCCTCTACTTCCAAAGCAATTTTACGGAGGGTGTCCCAAAGGGCGTAACGACCAACACGGATAGTGCTGGCATAGACATAAGTGACATAAATCGACTGAGGAAGAAGGGGGGAAGAAATAGAAAGATGGAGGACTTGATCGGTATCGAAAAAAACTTGGTGCTGGAAGTGAGGAGAAGAAAAGAACCAAATTTTGTTAGACCGATTATAAAGTACCGACGCAAAACCTAAAGAAGAATATAAAAATCAAAATTAGCATTGGAACCCATGGGTTCTAAAATGCCAATAAAAGAAAACCTATGAACACGGTTGAGATGTCGAATGCGCTTCTGTGCTCCGGTGTTAGCCAGACCACGAGCGTTCCATGTAAGAATGGGTATCGACATAAACTAACCAACCAACTCAGACGAAGACCTAGGACGCTGACTGGAGCGGCCCCGTCTCCGAGGTGTATCCTGCCGTGCAGATGCTCCACCTTTCAAGGGAGATGAAGATTGCCCCTTCGAGGAGGAGGAGGGTCCACGAGAAGCTGTTCTTCCTCGTGTGGAAATCGAGGAGTCGGAAGCAGCTTTGCCCCTAGTGGTGACACCAGGAGCAGCAGTAGAAGACAACAGACGTCTCTTAACTGGGGGCTTCGGTGCCATCGTAAGAGGCACCATCGACGAGGGAGAGAGACTGGACTCAGAAATCTCAAATTGGGTGCGTTTAAGACCACACTCAGTCTGAGATAGAGAAGGAAAAGAAAAGGAAGGGGGAGGAGGGGGAGGCTCGTAAACCACCATGGCAAGGGTCTCAGGCTCCACGATGATCGGATCATCCGTGCAGCCCTCACCGTCATAGCGGGGGGAGGTAGACTCTACGAGTCTAGAAAAATGTGGGACGGTAGAGGATTCCGTGTTGTCCTCTAAAAAACGCTCAATATCGCTATCTCGACCACCGTCATCGCTACCCAACACGCTATCTTTATTGCCCACGCTAATAATGTCATATGTGCCTACTAAATCCTCTTCCTCTCTAGCAGAGGAGTCTAACGATGCAAAGTACGAGTGCTGGCCGGTGGCAGCCGTGCCCTTGGGGATCATCCCCGTCTCTCTAGCTCCTTTTTTGGTAACAACCTGCCAAACGGCAGGCTCCTTCCCTTTAGCGGTCTTAGGAGCAGCTTGAGAAGTATTAGCCTTAGGGGCTTTAGCAGGGGCTGGCTGCGCCTTCTGTTGTCTGGATGTGACAACAGCAGGCTTCTTACGCTGGGGCGGAGGAGGCCGTTCTTTGTTGCCAACTATGTAGCAACTGGACGGGTCATGCCCCACATGAGAACAAAGAGAGCAATACAATGGAACTCTCTCATAGATGATGCGCTGCGTAAGAATGTGATCCTCAAATTCAACTTCAATCTCGGGCACTCTGGGCGCCAGAAGATCAATCTCGACACACACACGGGCGACTGAAAGTCGTGAATGTGTGGCCGTCGGGGCATCAACTAAGATGGGATTGCCAACAGCCTTGGCAATCGTGTATAATGCGCGTGGATGAAATATATGCAAAGGCAAACCCGTAAGTCTAATACAAACCGGGCAGATCGAAGTCTCTGTCCTAACCGAAAAACTAGGTGACCACTTAAAAACACGGGCAGGACATCCAGAAAAATTCCACGTTGATCCTAACCAAATTCGTCTAAAATCCTCATCATTATCAAACCTAATCGCTATGTGGCAATAATTTAACCAACTCCAGCTATATTTACCCCTCAGTTTCATATCATTCAAACCCGTAGACAAGTCTCGAGGGGAAGGGATAGCATGCGAGAATTTAAGAATCAAAGTGCGTTCCCATGACGCAGCAAGAGAAATCATATCAGAAGAAGAAAAGGTAACACGCGTCTTCTCATTTACGGAGGAAAGAGTACCAAACGGACATACCTTTGCTCCGTCGAAATTGAAACTTTTAACTGTCGACCCGGTCTGCTGGGTAAAGCCGGGCTGTTATGCCGAACCGGACGAATTATTCACCATTTGAGCATATATATTCCTCAGCCGGGGTGGGTCACTGGGAACCGGGTCAGATTGTCGGGTCGGATTATACATGGCAGGACCGGTCGGTCGTGATGCATCGGTGTGTGCCATACGGGTTGAATCTGTTGCAACTGAGTCTGGATGGCGGGTCGTATCTTGCAAGCTTATGGTTGGCTGGTGGTTCGTTGTGGCTGAACACGGTGTCGGCTGGCTGACTGGAATGTGAACGGCTGGTGCTGCTCGAGGGTGTTGGGCTGGGTTTGAAAGTTTTGCATCGTTGGGCCGAGAAGGGGGTTGTTGGGATGGTTGGGCTGCAGTTGGGTTGATAGGTTTGCGGTTGGGCTTGGTTGGCTGGGTGCCGATTGGGTCAGGTTTAGGATCAGATGAGGAGGCATGCTTGGGCCGAGTGAGTTTGTTTTGGATGGTTGTTTGATTTTGTTGTGTAAATATGATAAATGTAAAGTTTGTAAAAGGACAAAAAAAAGGGTAAGTGTAAAGCTTTGAGCGGGACGGGGTGAGTATATTAGTTGTAACACTCCCTAGATATTCGAGGTGTATTACAGCACCGTGGACCCCTACATGGGACCCACCAGGCTAACACAAGAAAACACCACTCGACTAACCGTCTCGGTTAGCAAGGAAACAATTGTTAACAACAAGAACATAAAACAACACGTCCGGTACAACCGGCATAATAAACGTCAACCGACAAATACAGTAACTCCAACGAAGACCAATCACAATCCGAAAGAAAAAGCCTAAGTACTCGCGAGTACAATCTATAAGTTTACAATTTGAAAAACATCCACATCAAAAGAGACAGTAGGAAATAATAAGACTCAATTGCACATGTCAACAACCTTGGCCGACATCCTCGTACCATCCCAGCTCCCGCTCGTCTGGCTGAACATAACCTGAAATCCATAACAAGAATTTCCCCGACAACGGGTCCCCAAAGGGGTTAGCAATTACGCTATTACAAGTATTCAAGGCAAACCAATCGCTTACACATTTCATAGTACATGCACCAATAACATTTCAAAAACCAAAACCAGACATGTCTTTTCCGGAAACAAAGAGTCAAACAATTAAATTTGCCTAGGACCAGGACGCCACCATGAATCCCACCCGAGGCCTCTAAGGACCCTCCCGAGCTGGCCACTTTATAAAATAAATCACGCACAGGCATCGCCTAGGACCAGGACGCCACCATGAATCCCACCCGAGGCCTCTAAGGACCCTCCCGAGCTGGCTAGCGAAACAAACTCGTGAATCCAGAGTGAAGTCATAGATTCCCCCGAGGCCCCGTCGGACCCTCCCAGGGTGAGCATAGCACACACAATATACATTAACATTTCATGTTAAGCATAAAGGTTTCCAAAAATACTTGCCTTAAATAATTGACGACGCAACGAACGGAAAGGAAAGTCACCAACGAACGCTAGGAACCAACGAAACCGAACCTAACAATTCGAAGAATACAATCACAACCATTTCTAAATGAATACGGAATTGGAATATACCCGAAAACCCGCCTACGATTCATGTATATTCGTATATAAACAACGAGGGCGGACCACAACCAAACCCTCTCGATTCTGTAAAAACCACGAAATATACCATGAATCCGTAGGGAAACTAAGAATACCAACAAGATTAATCATATTCATCATGAATTAATCAACAAAACGGAACGAATCGGACAAAAACGCGAAAACCCCCAAATCTACCCAAAAGTAGGGTTTTAAAGATCTAACCTTGATTCGCTGGATCGAAGGATGTTATAGGATGATTGATTGATGTTCTAACCTCAAGAACTTCATGGATTTGTTGTTAAACAACATGGCTTCAAGATTCCCAAGACCGCATCCGCGGAAGAAAAAGGAAAGATTGAGAAAAATGGCCAAAAATCCGTGTGCAGGGCCTTATATAAAGTCATTTCACGGGTTACGACGTAATCGGCCAAGGCTTACGACGTAACCGAGTCATCGCCCTAAAACTGCCGCCCATTACGTACGAATCGCCGTGGCCTTACGTGCGTAATCGCCGATCACTACCGGCCAGAATTTCGCCAATCTGCTGGGCCCGAACGACGGCCCGAACGACCCCGAAACCCAAACCTGAGTACGAATCGAAGATACGGTTACGAAGTACTCGCAAAGACGAACTCGAGCACTAAGAGAACACACGATTCCGACCACCCGAAGGCTCGAAATTCGACAACGGAAAGTAATTATCCCAAACTTTGGGAAATTACGAAAATGGCCCAAAACGTCCGAAATACACGATACATGATCGAAACACCAAGCCGAAGCTTGCAAAATGAGTAATAACATTAAATGAACTTACGAGAAAGTCGAAACAACAGTTTCGGACGAGATTCGCAAGAATCAAACTCAAGTGCGGAAAAACCGCTAAAAAGCACGGAACTCAAAAAAACGACACCGAAACGAGCTCGGATGACAAAAAGTGCAGAATTAATCATTCTCGGAATGACGAAACAGTCATGAGCGAGTCATCAAAATGGACTTTCTCTGAAAAAAGAAATTACCGGAAATCGAAATTACGGGTATTACATTCTACCCTCCTTAAAAGAAGTTTCGTCCCGAAACTTAAAAAAGTAGGGAGAAGCAATATCCTCGCCAGAAAAACTAGACGAGATACACAATAACTGGAAACTCACGCCCGACGGCGAAACGTTGCAAGAAACGCAAAGAGACATACGACGTGAAAACACGCTCCACGACGACCAACACAGCGCCACCGATAGAGACACAATAAAACCAACAAGTGACAAGCATCATCAATGGATAATACAATCAAGTCAATTATCCGAACAATCACAAAACACAACGAACGAAAATCAATACGATTGACCAACTCAACTGTACATCAATCAAAACGTTAGCCAATCGCTGAACAAATACGGAATTCCACCGCTCAAGGGTTGGAAGATCGAAAACGAGACTAATTTCCCGAACTTAAGGGAATTAGGAAGGAGCCTGGACGCTCAACAATCACGAAACGAGAACAAAAACCGAACAAACAAATCGAGACAACAAAAATCAAACAATCATGTCCGAAATACGAAGGATAATAAAATTCAAACAACAACTCCAAGGTTCACATCTCGACTCGAGACAATATATGATCCGGTGAAAACAACAGGATGTGCATTCATATAAGATCCACAGGAAAGGGAATAGCAATAGAAAAGTCACAACGACAAACGAGTTATTCCGAAACAATACCTCACTCATTCGATCAACAAAAGCAAGGGATAGGGAAAGTTCAGAAAATGTTAACGAGCATAAACGAGTCGATAGAGTCGAAAATACAGAAGTCCAAAATTCGATCCACTTCGAATAAAAGAACTAGTAGAACCAAAAGATGTTACTTCCGAACAAGGTTCACAAGAATCGAACCAAATTCGGAAAAGTCACAGCGATAACCAGATCGACCCACAACAAGATCACAGCTCGTTCGGATGATGAAACCGAAATACAGAACAAGTTCATAAAGTATCAACGAACATGAGCGAATCGATAGACTGGAGAAAGAGAAAATACAGAAGTCAAAATAGTACGGGTATTACCTCCGACCTCGTCCACGAAATTCATAAAAACGGGAGCAAGGTAACAAGACATTAAACAACCGACACATAATGGAATAATCACCGATACACACGGTCGTACCAAACAAGCTCTAACAGTTCGCACAAGAGCGATAACGCAGAAATCACTACGGGGCGACAATATTCAACACCAACATCCCGCCTCTCACAGGGGCTAACACAACAAACGTGTGGCGAACGACTCAACGTTCACACCACTAATTTAATCACAAACCGGGGTTAACACCGTAACGAAAGTTCGAAAACCATACATGCATTTCCGGTCCGCAAACAGGAATAATAGGTTTTGAAAACGAAAACCACCTTTTGAAAATAATTTGCAAGCACCAGTTGATCTTGAGTATCATATATCAAAAAGTAGTACAAACATCGTCATCGAGACTTTAACAAAAAATCATCTTGCGTTTGATAAAAAAAATGAAGACACCTTTCTTTAAATTAAAATTTTTCAGCAATATTCGACCTTCGGGTCTAAGCGAATGCGTTTCTAAATCATTAGAAATATCTCAAAATATTTTGATCCTCAAAGTAGAATAATTTTGAAACATAGCGTGGTGCTAGTAGGCATCTTGAGAACACAGTGAGAAAATAATTCATTTTAAAAGTACGTCTCGAGGTTTATTTCCTAAGATACTCAAGGTTTTTCAGAAGTACAATAGGCCAAAATGTCCAAAATTCGCACGTATCCACATTCATTTAAACCCATCATATCACACACATCAAATAGTTCAAAATCACGACAGTGATATCCAATCCCTATGATATGTTTAACAACATCGTTAAAACAACAATCGGTTTATCAAAACCGGATGGAAAACGACATCAAGAACAAAACTCCAAAAAAAAATCAACTCTAGGGATTCAAGAAAAATACCTAGATTCGGCGAAGAACAATGGATTAGATGATGTTCAAAATCATCTAGGATACTCCAAAACACCTTTGGATGGAAGAAAAATCAGCCCAGATGCGAACCCTAGTCGCTACGTCTCAAACTCATGGAGGAAGAAGAAGAAATGAAGAAAAATGCAACTTAGATCGGTGTCCAAGATTTATATCGACACAATTAGCGTGCGCTAATCATTAAGGTTAGCGTGCGCTATCACGGCACCAAACAAAACTCCTGACCAAAAATACACTGTTAGCGTGCGCCAACCCCAAGTGTTAGCGTGCGCTAACGAGAACTTCAGACCCAGTCCAGTAGCTCCTGGACTGCCCTGAACTAACAGGTAGCGTGCGCTATCCTCCCCTTAGCGTGCTACCAACGCACTCTCGCGCGCGCTAGCCGCAAAGCATAGCGTGCGCTAACAACTCACAGAGACAGCAACAGAACATATCAGAAAAATTACATGCCGTAAACCCTTCTCACAAGGATTTATTAGGATGAGCACGATTTCCCACGTCATTTCGAAAATGCTAAAAGGACCAATGACGGTAATATTTTCCAAAACTCACAAACTCATTTGTCAAACCGTCATAAAATGTTCAAGGCCAAAATGCCAAAACTTGATTTAGGGAATCGGTTTTACGAAAGAAAACTCAATTTGCAAAATACCGAAAGCCGTTTGAAAGAACTCACGTAGCGGATAAAATGCGGTTCGAAAATACATCAGCAGCGACGACACTCCTCGTATAAACCAAATACGAGAGTCTAATAAACACATATCGTGAAATCAAAATCCACAGAAGGATTCCATTATTTAACGACTAATCATACAAATAACTCGTGTCACACGAGGCACAACACAAGGAAGGGAGTTTTACATCCATAGGTCGCACGTAAGTGACGACCGCCCCTCGATACTAATCACGACCACTGATCTCGAACGACGCGTCGCGATGCGACTAAGTCAGACAAAATCCGACGAGACAAAACTCAACAAACACAACTTGACTCGACAGCCTAGGTTTCCCCAAGCTAATCTGATTTCTTTTTAAAAAAATCGTATACTCTAGTTATTCGAAAATAAAACCGATAAGTTAAATATCGTTTTCAAGACCTTTTCAAATACGACAAGGGCTTAACAGCGGTAGCATTTTATAAAATGTCCTAAACACTATTAAACACGACTTTTAAATACCGACACAAGGTTTTATTTGAAAACACAAGGCTGGCTCGCCCAAATTCATGTCACTTTTCAAAAACCCACAATACGATCAAGTCTCAGAGATTTTCAAGCATGCACGCCGCATGTATTATTATTAATAGAAACACATTGGTTGTAAATAACAATAATTAGCCAAGTACCATCAATTCCCGAACACACGCATATACGGCATTCAAAAATCACCTGTTCAACAAGCGCAACTCTGAAACACTAATTCTAAGCATATGTCAAACTTATCTCTTCAAGTTTAACAGCATAACCAAAGAACACCGATTTGGACATATGTCGAAACCAGCTATGTGAGTTTCTCAACAAACTCTGCCATCAATACCTTTCCCAGAACATTTCAATGTTCAAAACTTCTACAACATACTGCACCATTCGGTGTCCAAACCATCAGTACATTCGGCTCAACATACATTTAGTATATCGCAATTACCACACACATATTCCATCATACAACAAAAGACTAGAGAGTCAAGCCCTCCACAATATACCACAGAGCAAATCTCGGATCTTTCGATCACCAACGATCCCACCAACGCTAGGAAGTTTAGCGATGGAAGGCTCGCAAAACGACAAACGGTCAAGCCCAGAACGGCGCACATACTCCAGAGAGATAAAGGACTGCGCAATACTAGAATCAAAAGTACACGAACCGGATGGATCAAAAAAACAACTCGACGATAAGTGCGAGAAAGAAAATCACATTTCAAGAAGTGGAAATACAATACGAGAAAACAAGAGAATCGAGTAAGGAAAACTTACTAGCACTGGATATACTGAGACGTCGGCAGCGGTGTGACAATGTGCAAAACAAAATACAACTAGACCCAAATAACCGACAAGCCTAGGTATCCATAAACCTAGAGCTCCGATACCATTTTTTGTAACACCCCCTAGATATTCGAGGTGTATTACAGCGCCGTGGACCCCTACATGGGACTCACCAGGCTAACACAAGAAAACACCACTCGACTAACCGTCTCGGTTAGCAAGGAAACAATTGTTAACAACAAGAACATAAAACAACACGTTCGGTACAACAGGCATAATAAACGTCAACCGACAAATACAGTAACTCCAACGAAGACCAATCACAATCCGAAAGAAAAAGCCTAAGTACTCGCGAGTACAATCTATAAGTTTACAATTTGGAAAACATCCACATCAAAAGAGACAGTAGGAAATAACAAGACTCAATTGCACATGTCAACAACCTTGGCCGACATCCTCGTACCATCACAGCGCCCGCTCGTCTGGCTGAACATAACCTGAAATCCATAACAAGAATTTCCCCGACAGCGGGTCCCCAAATGGGTTAGCAATTACGCTAGTACAAGTATTTAAGGCAAATCAATCGCTTACACATTTCATAGTACATGCACCAATAACATTTCAAAAACCAAAACCAGACATGTCTTTTCCGGAAACAAACAGTCAAACAATTAAATTTGCCTAGGACCAGGACACCACCATGAATCCCACCCGAGGCCTCTAAGGACCCTCCCGAGCTGGCCACTTTATAAAATAAATCACGCACAGGCATCGCCTAGGACCAGGACGCCACCATGAATCCCACCCGAGGCCTCTAAGGACCCTCCCGAGCTGGCTAGCGAAACAAACTCGTGAATCCAGAGTGAAGTCATAGATTCCCCCGAGGCCCCGTCGGACCCTCCCAGGGTGAGCATAGCACACACAATATACATTACCATTTCATGTTAAGCATAAAGGTTTCCAAAAATACTTGCCTTGAATAATTGACGACGCAACGAACGGAAATGAAAGTCATTAACGAACGCTAGGAACCAACGAAACCGAACCTAACGATTCGAAGAATACAATCACAACCATTTTTAAATGAATACGGAATTGGAATACACCCGAAAACCCGCCTACGATTCATGTATATTCGTATATAAACAACAACGAGGGCGGACCACAACCAAACCCTCTCGATTCCGTAAAAACCACGAAATATACCATGAATCCATAGGGAAACTAAGAATACCAACAGGATTAATCATATTCATCATGAATTAATCAACAAAACGGAACGAATCGGACAAAACGCGAAAACCCCCAAATCTACCCAACAGTAGGGTTCTAAAGATCTAACCTTGATTCGCTGGATCGAAGGATGTTATAGGATGATTGATTGATGTTCTAACCTCAAGAACTTCATGGATTTGTTGTTAAACAACATGGCTTCAAGATTCCCAAGACCACATCCGCGGAAGAGAAAGGAAAGATTGAGAAAAATGGCCAAAAACCCGTGCGTGGCCTTATATAGCCGTCGCACGGCCGTTACGACGAATCGGCCAAGGCTTACGACGAATCGAAGTCATCGCCTAAAATCGCCGACCCGTTACGCACGTAATCGCCAGTGGCCTTACGACGTAATCGCCTTACGTACGTAACTGCCGATCACTACCGGCCGTAACTCGGCCAGTGCCGGCCTGGGCCCGAACGACGGCCCGAACGACCCCGAAACCCGAACCTGAGTACGAATCAAAGATACGTTACGAAGTACTCACAAAGACGAACTCGAGCACTAAGAGAACACACGATTCCGACCACCCGAAGGCTCGAAATTCGACAACGGAAAGTAATTACCCCAAACTTTGGGAAATTACGAAAATGGCCCAAAACGTCCGAAATACACGATACATGATCGAAACACCAAGTCGAAGCTTGCAACATGAATAATAACATTAAATGAACTTACGAGAAAGTCGAAACAACAGTTTCGGACGAGATTCGCAAGAATCGAACTCAAGTGCGGAAAAACCGCTAAAAAGCACGGAACTCAACAAAACGACACTGAAACGAGCTCGGATGACAAAAAGTGCAGAATTAATCATTCCCAGAATGACGAAACAGTCATGAACGAGTCATCAAAACGGACTTTCTCTGAAAAAAGAAATTACCGGAAATCGAAATTACGGGTATTACATTAACAAGTTGTGTAAGTAGTGCTGGTGGATGTGTTGTTGAGATTAAGAGGTAAATGATATTGATTGTGACAGGGTAGTGGAGATTAAGGGGCTGTTCAGTTAATTTTTCATTAAGCTCTATATGGGTTAAATTGTTTATATGGATTTAATTGCCTGTATAAATTAAGCTAAGTTACGGATTTAATTATATGTATAAATTGAGCTAAATTGTTATTCGGTTATAGTGCCAAATAAACAGTCGAATGACATAATGACTGTTTTAGCCCTCACTATATACTAAATACTGATTAAAAAATTTGTTGGAATATTTATTCCACATATTCATAAATAGAGTTTTGATGATTAAGTTGCTAAACAAAACAAAACAACAAAGAGGCGAAGCAAAACAACGAAGAAATCGAAGACGCAAGAAGATGAAGATAGTGCACGCTATTGATAAGGAATAGCGCGCGCTAGAGAGTGTGAATTCAAGCATATGAACGTTGGGAGATTCGGTGGAAAGTCAAGAATCAAATGGATATGTTGACAAATGCATCCAACGGATACTTGTGTTAACGCACGCTGAAATGAAAAGTTAACGTACGCTAATGACTATACTTAACGTATTTATTCCACATATTCATAAATAGAGTTTTGATGATTAAGTTGCTAAACAAAACAAAACAATAAAGAGGCGAAGCAAAACAACGAAGAAATCGAAGACGCAAGAAGATGAAGATAGTGCACGCTACTGATAAGGAATAGCGCACGCTAAAGAGTTTGAATTCAAGCATATGAACGTTGGGAGATCGGTGGAAAGTCAAGAATCAAATGGATATGTTGACAAATGCATCCAATGGATACTTGTATTAACGCACGCTAAAATGAAAAGTTAACGTACGCTAATGATTGTACTTAACGTACGCAAGTGAATAACATAACGTACTTAAACGGAGAAACGAAGCTACTGGACTGAAGCTGGGAACAGGCTAGCGCACGCTAAACAGAAGAGCTAGCGCACGCTAATTAGTCAAAACAGACTAACGGCTAGTTTGTGGAGAAAGGCTATAAATACCACTTCCTTGGTATTAAACCACACAACAACATTGAGCAAATCATACATTCTTGAGATATCATTGTAAACAATATAGTTGTTGTTCTTAAGCTTATATTGTTTAGAGTTTGAGTGAGATACACGAAAACTCATACACGATAGGAAAAAGAATAGATACGATTAGATTCGGTGTTATTAGGATCAAAGATCCGGCATTGTTAGAATCGCAATCGATATCTTAGTGAGGTTTATCTAATATCGATAGAAAGTTAGAGTGGTTGATTCCTTGTCCAATAGAAAAGGAAAATGGTTTATTAACATGGACCGACAAAAAGACAAGTAAGAGAACGGTTTACTCGGACCGATAGAAGACGAGCTTGTAACGGTAATCCCTCGACTGATAGAAGAGAGGTGCAGAGGTTTATATCTTCAACCTATAGAAAAAGATACCGAGAGAGGACGTAGGCACGTTTGGCCGAACCTCTATAAATCCGTGTGTCATTTTATTTCCGCACTATATATTTACGTTTCCGCACAACGGCGATAATACTGATATTCATCCAACAATTGGTATCAGATAGGTACCTCCAATAAGTGGCTTAACATCCGAGGAGTCGATCCAAATGGCATTTCAACTTGCCCCGGTCGAAGGTCTTGCTCTTAACCGACCACCATTTTTCGACGGATCAAACTTCATGACATGGAAAAAGATGTCTATATTCATCCGAGCATATGACATCGAGCTTTGGAAAGTAATATGTCTTGGTCCGAAAATTGCAACGAATTCCAACGGTACGCTTAAAACTTTCGAAGAATATGATGATTCCGATTGAAAAAATGACCATTACAATTGTAAGGCAACTCAACTCCTATATTATGCCTTAAATTCAGAAGAACACAACCGGATATTATCGTGTGATAGTGCCAAAGAAATTTGGAAAATGCTTGAGGTAACACATGAATGAACGTCTCAAGTCAAGGAGACAAAAACAAACATGCTCCTTCACGAATACGAACTATTTCAAATGAAGGACGATGAATCCATCACGATCATGCTCGACCGATTTTCGGTCATCACAAATAGATTAGCATGTTTTGGAAAACCACTTTCGAGCAGTGAGAAAGTAAAGAAGATTCTTCGATCACTACCTCGAGAATGGGACGGTACGGTGACGGCAATAATGGAATATAAAGATCTAAACAATCTTGATTTTAGTGCTCTCGTTGGTTCACTTATCAACTACGGGATAGTACTTAAATCTCGGAATGCCAAACCAAAGCCGAAGGAAAGAACGATAGCCATGAAGGCTAAGATGTCCAAGAGAGAAGAAATTCCGGTGGATGAAAGCGACGAAGAATCGGCATATTATGCCAAAAATATTAATAAGTTCCAACACTTATTAAACCGGAGAAAGAAAGACATCAAATCAAGCGAATATAAGAAATTCGACAATAATTGTCGAGTATGTGGTAAACCAAGCCATTTTGCAAAGAATTGCCAAGCAGCAAATCCGAAGAAGGTACTCGTTGCAACATGGAGTGACGAAGATATTGATGATGATTTCATTGATCAAAATAACCTTGCATTTATGGTCTGAAGTTCATTCGACGATAGCGACGTCGAAAGCCAAGTAAGTAACTCTTACGATGAAGTTTTTGAAGCATTCGAGTTATTACATACGGACAATCAAAATGCTTTAAGTGAGATTAAATCCCTTCAATCTAAAAACAAAATTCTTGAAAAGGGAAAATTTATCGAAATTGATCATTCAAAATGCGTTGAAAACGAAAATATTTTTAAAGATGATCTTTTAAAAGTTCAAACCGAGCTCAAAATTTTAACAAATGTTTCAGAAGAAAGTAAAGAGACTGTAAATAGAATCAATCAATTGCATTCATAACACTGATAGAGGGGCCTTTATATAGGCATTACAATGAGAGTCCTTCCATACATAGGATTCCTAGATAAGGTAAGACATCTAATAGGATCCTACTACCTCTAGAAGGATCTAGAACCTTCCATCTATGTATCTACAACCAGTATTAGGTAAGACACATCACGGGAATAATAATTCCTGGAACACTCCCCCTGCGTCGAGCACTAATACAACAATGGTGCAGAAGATGTTTCCTTCGTAAAAACCTATTCCAAGCCAAAACAAAACCCCATGGGAAAAATAAAGGCTTGATGAGGAAAAGATTGCAACGCACCAAGATAACATGTCATATATACTCCTCTTGATGTATACATAACGAATCCCCCTGATGAGTACCTCAAATCATAGGAGTCAGATGCCACGTTGCCCTCACAACTATACCAAGGAAAAACCTAGTGGGAAAAATACCTCTTGGTCTAAGTTGAACAGAAGTACAACACATCATTATATGGATGTTCTCATAGGTCGCCTCGTTAAAAACCTTACCAAGTGAAAACCCAGTGGGAAAAACAAACCTTGGTTTAAGGACAAAAAGAGCGCGACACATCCAAAGTGCAGAGTCGCTAAAGACTTATCAATTTTTCTAAAGTCTTGACCTCCATGCACTAAATCAGTCATAACTTCTTCGATTCAATAGGCATCAACGAAACTGTAAGAACTTATGAAAACTAAACACCCATAACTTTTCATTCACATACAGTATCGACCTGAGTAGATCACAAAGCTCTATCGAAGTTGACTTAGCAAATTACCGGACATATCTTGTCCTACTTTGCAACAATAGTCATATGTCACTCAACATAATGGATGTGATCAAATGGTTGGTTTCCTTGGAAAGTAGACACAAACCTTTCCAATGGCACCAATTTCACCATTTTCCAACAAGTGAGCTGCCCTGTAGGTCATATGGGAGATAGACCAACACATTCTGGGCAGATTCGAGTATCATTTTTCAAGTGTCCTTTTTATCGAGATAGAGCGAGCTTCAAGCTTCTTGTCAATCACAGACATTGCGTGAGCGCATCCTAGGCCATCATCACAGTGGCTTTACCGGATTATTACGAATGAGTACATCGATTCAAACATGAGTACATAATACCGTACTTTTCTCTTAAGACTGCATCATCACTTAAGTGAGCCAAGTCTTTATGATGACTTCGACTAATCATTGGGAATCATATAGGCATTACTTTATCGTCTCTTAGGGAAACCGTCCCTTAGATTACCTTAAACCGATTGATGAATACGCATCATCAAGTGTCCGCAAGATCCTTTCATTCTTAACTTTGGATTTAGCAGAATCTCTTAGTCTCACAAGAGTACATCACTATAAATCCTTAGTTTTACACGCAAAAGCTTCATATCTCTTTCAAATCAAGTATATACTTACTATGTGTCCCCGACAATCACTTGTCGACGCGCTCCGTGGTCAGGAGCCACTTGATTTGAGTCTGATCCACCACGAGATCCTTCCATCACTTAACTTAGTTCCCCACTAAGATAAGATTTAACCACAAGCTGCACGTCAGTTTTTGGGAAACTATCTAACTGAAAAGATAGTGGATGCTATAATATCCATTACGATAGCACAACTAAGTTTCGTGTCATCGTAGTCGATTCCAGTGCATTCATGAGAAACCTCGCGCCATGAGGTGAGTTTAACTCCTTCTCTCACTCGGTTTAACAAAGTATACGGATAGATCTTATCTTTGGAGTGTCGGCACCACTTCAACAAAGGGCTATCACTTTGTTTATACTGGGGTCGCATATGTTTCCATTTTAGGCCAAGGCTACAACGTTGTATATTTTCAACGAAGTATGGTTCGATTAAACTCACATTCCACGTCCTCATGAACCGGCTTTATTCATAGAGTACTCTTTATGGATTGGCATTCATTGAGGCGTCCCCCAATAATGACTATAATCCAGAATCACATGAGACGGATGAGTTCATTTGATCATATGATCAAGTTTCATGTACCAAACTCGCATACATTCTTAGCGAGAGTATTTATCGAACCAATTGTATCCCAATACTCTATGAGATCCACGGCCTAGTAACACCGTCTACCACAATTTGAGGTGTTACCATATCACCATTTATAGGTGACGAATGTCCATGACCGGACACAATCCTTGCAGACATGTTTGCAGCATGTATTTAATCTCGTCACTTTAGGGAACTTGGTGAGGCACAGTAGGGACAAACTACGATAATTCCAAGTCGTTCTACTCGAACATGATCGTTCGCATCTCCCCCTAACGACGGGAAGACTGGCTCATCAAAGTGACTTACGAGATCGTCTGCCAAGGTATATTTTAAGCGGACTATGAGTGAAAGCGCATGTCATATTCATCATTTATAACCCGTCATAATGCGTTGTGGTGACGTACTTTGGCACATGAACATGTGGACGATAAAGGTTTTCATTGTTAACACAATCCAGTTAACAAAATGCATATGGTTACACTTGTAACTAAGCATTTTAATGATGATAGGTATAGGTGAATATGACATGTTGACCTATGCTACATAACCGTAGCTACTGGTCTTGAGAATCCAACAAAACCGCCACCATGCACCACCGGGATCGAACATAAGGAAATGATTGAACCGATGATAGGCCGTTGGTTTTATCGAACCTCTAGTGCTTTCTTGAAGAGTTCACTCCCTTCACCAGCCCCAAACACCTCAAAATTTTTGTGATCATGTATAAACGGGTGTTGGGATTCCAAAACCATCAACTTTGTGGTCAGAAACCGATCAAAATGACATCGAACTGGTCATTCGGACGACTGGTGGTATGTGAAAACTTCATTTAAGTGATTCACCTCCTTCCAAGTCTCCAAATGGCATTAAAATTTGTGAGAAGGTAGCCTTGGATGTTAGGAAGTACTTTTTAAAATTTCACTTTAAGACTTGGTCTAAAAGTGGGTGAACCGACCTTTACAATGACTGGTCCACAAGTTGGACAACCATAAACTCAGGTTTCATCAACTTATCAATCATTGTCAAAGGAACAACATAACATATAAATATTATCACTTGAGTACGACCATTTGTGAACACCATCATAGCATCATAAGCCACCCAGGCTAATACTTATGATCATGTATGTATAAGGACTCGGTGAAAAGGGAGGACTCAGCACCATGCTTATGCGAGTCGCTACATTATTCTCTTTAGCATATGAGGGTGTCATCTTCTATTCGTGCCAAAGAATAGGCTTAAATCAATGAACATGGCGAAGAAGGATCATTGGGGGGTCTTTGGCGTCACACATGTTTATGAAAACAAGACGCGGATGACATAAATATCATCATCGGTCATGAGCCCTGCTCATGACTCCACCAACGTACTTTGGTGTCTTTAATCCAACTAGTTTCTTTGTTCAAAGAAAATGATGTCCATGACAATACCGTGGTATATGTATCATCAAATTGTCCAAATTCCGGACTATTAAAGCCTAAATGTGTCAATGTCCCAATACATCTTCTGGTTACACAAACCGATGCAAGCCGGACCATATTGACTCATGAATATTTTTCCTTTCACATATTCAATACAAGTGATGCATACGATTTTATTTCTCACAAATCATAATGAGATGCTATGAGTGATACACTTTGGCATATATATATCATCAAGTCATAACATGGTTCAATTGTTACGGAACATATGTGACTAGAAAACACCATTCGACATTCAACAACTTGAGCATTATACCACTCATTTATTGTGATGACCTAGTCATCATAGTCACAATGGATTTATAAACCGAAATCCAAAAATATCGTGTTCCTTGAAAATAGCTTAATACGCACTCAATTTCGCTTGCAAAATTTTACAAATATGAGCATAGCGAACACTCTAACAACATAGAGACTTTATACCAGATACGATCAAAATGATCTATCATATTGAGTGCATAACATGGCAATATTAGATGCCTAAGGGGCAAAATTACGACACAAGCATGATGTAAAACTACCATGCATACGCTCGACCTTCTTATAAGGGTGCGTATTTTGGGCTTCCCCAAGAAAACTATTTTTCAACATTTGAACGATGACATTTTAGCATATAATGCATACCAAAAATTACATCATCTATGGCAAATTCAGCCAAAAAGAGGTTGAAAAACGTGTGTCATAAGACCACTTGCACAATCGCTGGAAATAAAATTTCGTGCAGCTTGACATTTGTTCACTAAAACAGCGATATCTCCCTTGTTAGGAAGTCTATGGACGAACGGTCAGATGTTCTAGAAACTAGACTTCCGTATATTTCTATCCATATATTGTGCACCACACGGATCATTAAACTCAGATCACAGTGCATGTTTTAATTGGCTGCTTTAGTATTTCCCAAGTTTAGTGAGAAAACAAGGTTGAGACCATATCCAATGGCATAAGTGTTGATGCAAAAGCATGGCAATAACAGCCATAGGTGCGTCTAAACGCAGCAGGGTGTTCGATTTCTTATCTCGACTAATGATCTTTTCGGTAACTCCAACTTAGTAGACTTGCAGAGAAAGTAGGAATGTCGGTACAGCTAAGGCTGTTTAAAAACTACTAATTCCGTTTGAACTTTCAATGCATAAACAAATACCAAGGAGGATGCGCCTAGTCATGATCAAAGTGTAGACAAAATCCACCAAAGTGCATCAAATCAACCAAGAATTTTAATTCTCAATTTGCAAGTATCCGTCATAATAGCCATGTTATATAGATACAACGCGGTGCATCATAATTAAGCATTTTGAACCATGAGACATAATGAATATACCATAACCAAGTCGTCTTGACCATCCCATAAGATTGACTAAACATAGTCAAATGTATAAGGCACATGCCTTTACAAATACTTGGAAAAGTATTCGGATCTATAGTCACACGAACTATAATCGAGGTCAACAAATTCATGTACTTACCGCAATATGCCATTGCTTTACATGTTGAAATTCATGAGATTACTCGTACATTCTTTCATATATCATATTGCAAGGAGACGGTGCATGACTATACCCACGTACAATATTTTATTTTACTAGGATGAAAGATGGAGTTTTCCAAGTATGAGATTGGGTCAAGACCAACGTGGTGGTCGCTCAATTCAACGTGACAAATCCGTCACAAATCGATTTTAACCACGACATATCCGTCGCAATCGATGTTTATCCCATTTGTACGTCACAAATTCGTGACTAATTATGAACAAGTCATAACTTTACCGTTACCGATAATGTTCATTTTTTTTTCAATTGTTGGTTTAAAATCGACAAAACGGCGACATCAAAGCGCACCCAAAACGTGGTGTATGCAACAACCACAAATATCAAATTTCAACAATTATCCGTGACTCTCCCAGGACCGTCACATAGTTTACTTCGACATACGAGAGTGATACTATCCCTCATAGTCTCATCCACCGCAAAGTAGCGTGGGAGACAAAGAATCCAAATACCCAATTCCCCAAAAAAAAATTCCCAAAAGAGAGGAATTGAAAAACGGGAACTTTAATAAAATCTTACGGGTACTTGGTTCCATATTTACTTTGGTCCTTGAACGGGAGCTTATCTCCATATGAGCAGCATATTTCCGTGGGTACTCCATTCTATATTTACTTTGATCCTTGAACGGGATAATAAATATGACTTCTCTCCATATTTTGCACATCATCATGAGCAACATATTTTCCTATATGCCACGTAAAGCATAAATATAGTTAAATTCATAAACATACAAGTTAATGATAAATGAATCATGAATTAGGAAAATAAAGAGTTGAAAAATGCCCGGATAGGCTACTGGGCTCGATAATTCGGCCGAAAAAGGACTCGAGCGCGACGATGCAGCAGCTCGGTATTGGATGAGGTCGGATCTCCAAATTTCCTCGTAAAAATCTGCTTCTGTTCGGCAGCAGATTCAGTAATTAGCATTACTCAGAATCCGATCTCCACCGTTGAATATACATATATTTGTATTGGGAAGATGCTGACAAAATTTCATACCGATCCGACGGTTAACGAATCGGGAAACATGTTTTTAGTACGACTGCGCTGTGCAGAAAATTTACGCGTGGAAATTCTCGTCTCTCGTTTTTCACGTGTCCACTATTGAACTTGTAGTTCTTACACGAAAGATCTGATTCTTTTTCTTACTTCGCATTCGGAGGAAAAAATATGATTTGGTGAAGCGTGTACTGGAAACTGGGCCGCACTGCAATTGGATCGTTTTCGGGCCGGGATAGACTTCCTGGACGCGGGCTGGTTTCAGAAACGCGGGCCGATCTAGCGTGAGGCGGACGGCTTGGTGCGACCTGGTGTCTGCACTGGCAGGCGAACTGGTCGTGGATGGCGTCCGACTTGGAGGTCGGAATAGGAGCTGATCGTCGGTGAGGTTAGGGTCGTAGTTCCCGGGCTGGAGGACGACCGTACAGGAACTGGTTAGAATTTGACGAGTCGTGCTGCTTCGGGTTCGATCTGGAGCAGAAGATGGTGTTGCTTAGACGATGATGATGTCGATCTGAGGTGAAGGGTCTTATTGGAATTCCGGCGAGGGCGGCGGCTGGGCGAGGCACTCAGCTAAGGTTGATGGCCGGTGGTGGCGAGGCTTGAAGAAGGTGGTTGGCGGCTAGGGTTTAGAAGATCCAACTTTTCTGTTTTCTTTTTTTTTTTTGTTAATTTTGGACGATTTTTTTTCAGTGGTAGATTACGTGCTGATAACGTGTTTCAGGAGAAAGTAAAGAGACTGTAAATAGAGTCAATCAATTGCATTGATAACACTGATAGAGGGGCCTTTATATAGGCATTACAATGAGAGTTCTTCCATACATAGGATTCCTAGATAAGGTAAGACATCTAATAGGATCCTACTACCTCTAGAAGGATCTAGAACCTTCAATCTATGTATCTACAACCAGTATTAGGTAAGACACATCACGGGAATAATAATTCCCGGAACAACAAAGAAATTCTCGTGTGGAAACGAAAAATCTGAACAAATGCTCTCGGCGCAAAAGTATACTTTGAATAAACAGGGGTTATGATTCAAACCACGTTCTAAAAACGAATCCGTAAATTTCAAAATACCCCATTGTGAAAAATGCTTAAAAATTGGGCATCACATTTCGAATTACAAAAGCCCACGACGGACGATAAAAATTAAGAAAATTTCGATTCCCAAAGGAACTTTTATTCCGAATATCGTCTATGTTTCGAAAGAAAAATCAACTATAAGTTGGATCCTCAAAAATTAATTTTTTAACAATTGATATTTTACTCAGGGGGAGTAATAATTTTTTAAAAGGGGAGATAACATTTTTAGGAGGAGTTATACCCGTATCATGCATATTTTATATTCATCAATTGGTATTGCATAGTTTATCATATCATATTGTATCATTAATTGATATCCTCTATTCAATTGGTATTTTATTCGTTTATATTTACACTTTTTGTTGAATACAAAAATGGGGAGAAAGGAGCAGAATCGGATAAAAAGCGTCATGAAAGAAATGACGAGAAAAATAAAAAGTAAAAAAGAGGAGAAAATAATAAAAATCGAAGGAGTCGAAAAGGAGAAAAATAAAGTATACAAACAGGGGAGAAACGAAGGAGTTGAAAAATGAGAAACAAAGAAGTCGAAAATGACAAGAAAAGAAAAGATGGGTGAAACTAACGAAACGATCGAAGCCGAAAACTTTGAATCGTATATATATATATATATATATATATATATATATATATATATATATATATATATATATATATATATATATATATATTTTGCAGCTTTTATCCAATTCAAGGGTTGTTTTGTAATCATAAAAAAGGGGGAGATTGTTGGAATATTTATTCTACATATTCATAAATAGAGTTTTGATGATTACGTTGCTAAACAAAACAAAACAACAAAGAGGCGAAGCAAAACAACGAAGAAATCGAAGACGCAAGAAGATGAAGATAGCGCACGCTACTGATAAGGAATAGCGCACGCTAAAGAGTTTGAATTCAAGCATATGAACGTTGGGAGACTCGATGGAAAGTCAAGAATCAAACGGATATGTTGACAAATGCATCCAACAGATACTTGTGTTAACGCACGCTAAAATGAAAAGTTAACGTACGCTAATGAGTGTACTTAACGTACGCAAGTGAAGAATATAACGTACGTAAATGAAGAAGCTACTGGACTGAAGCTGAGAACAGGCTAGCGCACGCTAAACAGAAGAGCTAGCGCACACTAATTAGTCAAAACAGACTAACGGCTAGTTTGTGGAGAAATGCTATAAATACCACTTCCTTGGTATTAAACCACACAACAACATTGAGCAAATCATACATTCTTGAGATATCATTGTAAACACTATAGTTGTTGTTCTTGAGCTTATAATGTTTAGAGTTTGAGTGTGATACACGAAAACTCATACACGAGAGGAAAAAGAATAGATATGATTGGATTCGGTGTTATTAGGATCAAGGATCCGGCATTGTTAGAATCGCAATCGATATCTTAGTGAGGTTTATCTAGTACCGATAAAAAGCTAGAGTGGTTGATTCCTTGTCCAATAGAAAAAAAATCGGTTTAACTTGGACCGACAAAAAGACAAGTAAGAGAACGGTTTACTCGGACCGATAGAAGACGAGCTTGTAACGGTAATCCCTCGACCGATAGAAGAGAGGTGCAGAGGTTTATATTTTCAACCTATAGAAAAAGATACCGAGAGAGGACGTAGGCACGTTTGGCCGAACCTCTATAAATTCGTGTGTCATTTTATTTCCGCACTTTATATTTACGCTTCCGCACAACGGCGCTAATACCGATATTCATCCAACATAATTACTTGGTAATCATATTACACATTTGATTTTAAATAATAAAAATATCGATTTAAATAGTTTTTAAAAATAGATGTTAATTTTTTTAAATACAATTTATATATTAATATAATATTTTATATATAATATCAATATCTACTTGATATGAATGTGTTATATATATATATATATTATTTTCTTTTAAAATTAGAATTTTAATATTGATATTATATTAATATAATATATGTAATAAAGGGTTGATAATAATATATTTAATATAATATTATTTTCTTTTAACATACAATTTAGAGTTAACTACATTTTTAGTCCCTGTGGTTTGCCGGGTATTTCACTTTCGGTCTAATTTTTTAAAAAGTTTCGGGTTTGGTCCAAAAGTGAAACACCCATTTCAGCTTTGGTCCATTTTGGTGTTGACTGTTATTTGACCGGTTAAACAACATAAAATGACTAAAATACCCTCCTTTCATTCTTTCTTTTTCTATTATTATTATTATTATTATTAAAGATAAGTATTTTTTATTTAAAAATCAGAAATAAAAAATTGAAAAACTCTGGATCTTATTTTAAATTGTATTAATAAAATATAAAAACTAGAATATTATTTTCCATAAAATAAATAAAAATCTAAATTATTTTATTTTCCTAATTAAAAAACTGCTAGTAATTTATTTTTTTTATTTTTTTACTTTTCATAAAAAATATTGTTTTATTTTTAATAAAAATCTGAAAATCTAAAAAAGACAAATTAAAGATTGATTACTTGAATTCAACTTCACCGGAGAAGATAAACGATCAGATTTTTTTATTTATTTTATGGAAAATAATATTTCAGTTTTTATTTTTTTTAATTCAAAATATAAACTCGACTTTTTTGAATTTCCGTTAATTTTTGTCCGTTAGGTACTAACAGAGTGCTTAGTTGGCAGTTCAATGACACGTGGCATATGTTTATTGGCTGGTCAATATATGAAATAAAATAATAAAAAATATAAAATTTTAAAAAAATAAGAAATCTAAAAAATCTTAAAAACTTAAGAAAAAAAATCAGAACTTTTTATTTAAAATACTGAAAAATTAGAAAAAATCAGAACTTCAGGTATATTTTTAAATTCTGGAATATAATTAATATTAAAAAATCAAAAATCAAAAATTTATAAACTCTGGATACTATTTATAAATTATTTTAATAAAAATAAAAACTAGAATATTATTTTCCATAAAATAAATAAAAATCTGAATTATTTTATTTTATTTACTAATGAAAAGACGAAAATACCATCCTAACTAACGGTCAAACCTAGTCAAACTAATGGTGTTAGTAAAAACGGATTGAAACTGAAACGGGTGACCAAACCCGAAACTTTTTAAAAATTGGACTGAAAGTGAAATACCCGGCAAACCACAAGAACCTAAAATGTAGTTAACTCTACAATTTATGTATTAATATTATATTAATATAATATTATATATTAGGGAAAAATGCACAGAAATACATGAACTTTGCTCTTTCTTTCATTTTGCGCACGACTTTTTAATTTTTCCCATAAAATCACTAACTTTCGATTTCGTTCAATTTTTCCCTAGTCTTAAATTTCGTCCAAATTGAATCTGACGTGGCGCTGATGTGGCAACCGGGCATGTGTCAACCTCTCTTCCATCCGGAAAATTAAAGGGAAAAATGCACAGAAATACATGAACTTTGCTCAATTTTTCATTTTCCGCGTAACTTTTTAATTTTTTTTCATAAAATCACCAACTTTCAATTTTGTTCAATATTTTCCTAATTCTAAAATTCTATAAACATATTTTTACCTTTTTAACAATACTCTGCTGTTGGAATATTTACCATGCTTTTGAATCTACTGCATTAGCTGCAAATCTGAAAAGAACAAAGTAGGAGACAAATTCGTTAGTGGCACAATCTGCAAACAATATGAGTGGATGTGTGACTAGACGCCCCTCGCGCGCACACACACGCGCGCGCCGCCGCCGTTCATCCGGCCGGCTCGGATCGGGTCGGGTCGGTCGAAGGGCGATTTGGGCGAAATGTCTCGGCGTCTCGAAGTTATCTTTTTACTGTAATTTTATTCGGTAAAAATCTATTTTACTGAAACGCCTCAATTATAAATTCCGAATTTTGGTTAATTCCGATGTTGCTCATATGTTTTAGTTAATTCCGGGGAGTTCAGGTAAATACCTCAAGTATAAATTCCGATGTTGCTCATATGTTTTATCCTGGGAGGCAGACACTATACACTGCAGTGGGAGCGAATTTGCTTTAAGGAGACAGAAATTCTGAACTCAACATCGCCCATCTTCGGATTTAGTTCTTTGATTATATATATATATATATATTGTTTGCAGATTGCGTCACTAACGAATCTGTCTCCTACTTTGTTCTTTTCAGATTTGCAGCTAATGCAGTAAATTCAAAAGCATGGTAAATATTCCAACAGTATTGTATTGTTAAAAAGCTAAAAATATGTTTATAGAATTTAAAATTAGGAACAAATTGAACAAAATCGAAAGTTGGTGATTTTATGAAATTTTTTTTAAAAAGTTACGCGCAAAACGAAAGAATGAGCAAAGTTCATGTATTTCTGTGCATTTTTTCCTTTAATTTTCCGGTGGAAGAGAGGTTTACACATGCCCGGTTGCTACATCAGCGGCATGTCAGATTCAATTTGGGCGAAATTTAAGACTAGGGAAAAATTGAACGAAATCGAAAGTTAGTGATTTTATGGGGAAAATTAAAAAATCCTGTGCAAAATGAAAGAAAGAGCAAAGTTCATGTATTTCTGTGCATTTTTCTCTATATATTAACATAATATATGATATACTAAATGGTTTAAAAGTGAAAAGTGAGGAGGATAAATATAGAATAATAGAATGAACAAATGGCTCCATCCATATGATTCTCTTTTTCTGACCGATTGACTAAGCCATCAATTTAATGAATAAGCCAGAAACCAACAGTCATATATGGATGACCGAATAAGCCGTACAGGCTATTAAGCCCATTGAGTCATTACCGAACAACTCTTAAATGATTGATTGTGATTGTTTGACGTGACCGTGTGAAATTTATAAACCTAACATTTCTAAAGGAAATAGAAAAAGTTGATATAAAATTTTAACTGGACAAAAGAAATCAATTTAGCTAGAAAATTTATCCAAAAGACAAGTCATTCTAGAGAAAAATCCAGTTTTAATCTCACAGTCGGCTCCAGAACGAGCCCACAATTCGTGAAACGCTACAATTAGACCCAACGTCGCTAAAAAAATTAATTTTAAATACAATTTGAACACATTGATCTACAACAAGACAGAATAGTGGGATAATAAGTACAGAATAATGTATCTATTGCACCTTTAAAAATTCCTTTTTTTTTTATTTTATAAATTCGGTATGAATCCCATTAGTTTAGAAATAAAACAATACCACATTATTTTCTGGCAAAGAAAAATAACATAACGTAGAACAATCAATATGGAACAGGAGAGTAACAGATGAGTAATATAATAAAATACATTATGTTTGAATCAGAGTCAACACTTAGATATATACGGAGGTAGTACATGTTGTTTGTTTGTGTATATATTAATCAAGGGTTAATTTGTTTAAAATGCACCAATTATTTGTTATTTTAAAATTGGACATGTCTTTTTAAAAGTTCGGCAAATTCACGAGTTTTTTGTCGTTTTGATTTTAGACACGTTGACATCCTCCGACCTCTACATGGCGCATTTTAAATGACGTGGATTTATTTTAATTGACTTGATTTTTTGTTTAAATGACCCATATTTACCTGATATTTTTTTTAAATGACCCGTATGACCTGACTCTATTTCCATCTTATGTAGCACCTTCTCTTCTTCGGTTTCCCTTGCTCGAAACCATATTTCATAGAAACCATCATCCCCAAGCTCAAGGAATCTCTCATTCGAACCTTATGCCATTTCCTCTCACTAGCCGGAAACATAGTCCACCCCGTTGACTCAGGCCGGCCTTTTTCCCGATTCACTGTCGCCGAGTGCAATAAGGATTTCAACCACCTCGATCGTGCGATGGTTTCTACGCATGCGTTCCTCAGTTGTTGTCAGCGAAACACTCGTCGGACACTGTCGTTATGCTTGTGCTTGCACTTCACGTGACATTGTTTCCTGGCCGCAAAGTTGTTTAGGGTTCACCAACCACCACGTCATCGACGACGCCAACACCATCGTCCGTTTCATCAGGGCCTGGGCCACATCACTTCGATCCCCATTCTTAAAAACATTAGTTTCTACCAAAACGGTGTTGTTTAACTATGTTAAAACGATGTAGTTTCGTGTAGCCGGATAGCAATGCCACATCACTCATTCTGGCTACCACGTCGGATGTAATTTTCTTTCTCTGAAATCAAACAGCAAAAAACTTATGAATTTACAAGTCGTTTTAGAAGGACATATCTAATTTCAAAATGACAAATATTTTGTGTAGTTTAAGCAAATTAACCCTATAATCAATTACATTTTAAAACACTATTGAAAAAAAATCCAATATTATAAAATCCATTGCTCCAGTAAAAGCAATAACCTTAGTTCCATCACAAATGGAAACTTTAGCTCAAATTTCATTTGCTGAAAGTTCATTGTTGTTGGCTCATTCCATATCAAGTGACAAATCCCAGGACCTACTTTATAATCTATGAAGTACGGGGTCACCTATTTGAGGGCCGTTGCCGTACCGGGTACGCCGCGGGGATGGGGATAGATTCGGCTTGGATTCGTCCCGAAAATGTTTCGAGGCTGGTGGGTTCGGTCACACAAATTGGGTACGGTTTGACTGCAATTTGGAGACGAATGGGGCACGGCTTGATGGTTTTTTGTCCGTTTCCCACCATATTTAATACTTTGCCAAAAAAAATATAAGAACAAGATATGAAAAAATAGAAGGGTCTTTTTCCGCTAGCCGCTCCAGCGCTCCTCTCTTTTCTGAGTTTTAAAGGGTTTCTCTTTTTTTTTTTTTTTTTTTTTTTTTTTAAAGGGTTTCTCTCCTCTCCTGTTCTTCATAGTTCATACTTCATAGCGGTCGCCGGTCACCTCCACTCTACATGGCGCAGCGGGCCAGCAGTCTTCTCCAATTATGCGGTTAGTCACCTGATTCATCTCCATCTTTTTTTTTTCTATTTTGCTGTACTCCTAAGAGCGGCACCGCCGCGCGGGGCTAGTCTGTAAATTCCTAAGCGGGGCGCCAGGGTAGTCTCTATTTTTTTTTTCTTTTTTGCTATACAATCCCTTCTCTCTCTTTCTCCTGTATAGATTTGTCATGTAAATTATAGTTTTTTTCTGTAGTGTAAATTATAGTTAATATGTTTTATATAAATTAGAGTTTTTCTTTGATGAGTTTTTCACCTTTCGTCTTATAATATACATCCCCATTTATCCCAAGTTGCCTCTAATCTCCCAATTTATCATTGTTCATCCCATGTTATATCCGCACATATAATTCATACTTCTTTTACTGGATTACTAAACACCGCCCAAAATTACTAGCCACCGCCCTAGAAAATTACCTTTTTGCCCTTACTTCAGTTTAATTAGATTTTGGATCCTAGTTTAGTAATACTTTTCTCTCTAAACAACTCATCCGACGCAGCCGAACCACCACAACACTGCCGCCGTCCGCCGCCATCTTACCGCCAGAAGCCGCTGTCACGCCGCACTGCGCTCGTCTGCCGCACTGCGCCATGTCCTAAAAGGAAAAGCGCCGGTAATCTTATTTTTCATCCGTCTCTTGTTTCATTGGCCGCGCCGCCGTGCCGGAGTGCACGACAGAGGCGCGGCGATTATTTTGTTACAGGCGTCCGACGATGACGCCTGGCCATGGCACAGGCGTCCGTCGATTCCGCCTGTCCATGGCTCAGGCGTCCACGGCGGACGCCCAGCCTATGGTACAAACGTCCACGGCGGACGTCCAGACCATGGCACAGGCGTCCAGATCGGACGCCTAGCCGCTGGATAAGCGTCTGCCTCGGACGCCTCGACCACGAAATGGCGTCCGGACTGTCACGTATCAGTTCTAGCGTCTGTCCGACGCCTTGACCATATTTTTGGAAAAAAATAAAATTTTCAATTAATAATTAATAATGTGTATTCTTTTTATGATTATTACTTATTAGTTGTATTGTTTGCTAAATGCAGACGAGAGGAGGAGCGGGCAAATCTATGCCGCTAGTCACAGAGTTGATGGGTTCTGGAGCGCGTCACACCAGAGCTCGTGGTGTTGATGCTTCCGTCAGAGACAAAGGCGAGCGTAGGGATTCGAGGACGTACCTTATACCGATTTTGGTGCGAGGATTCGAGCGAGTATTATTCGCACGATGAGGCCGACGATCGGGAGGCGGTGATGATTCTTCTTCATTTTCGTGCCGGGTTCGGAAGGGGAGAGGGGGAGGTTTGTTACTTCGGGTCTACCAAGAGTAAACGGCGTAGGGGGAGGATGAGACATCTTGGATGGTTTCGAGGAGATGCTGGTGGCCCTATCGACGGCGTTATCCCGAGTTTTGGTGGGCATGTCGCCGCGTATCTGGACCGGAGATATGAGAGGTTTGTGAAGTGTCACACCAGATCGCCGCTTGTCGAGCTTGAGTCGGTGGCGCTCGGTTATGTCACCATCTTTAGTGAGTCGGATCGGTGGGGCCAGGTTATCCCACCCGAGACGCCATGTTCAGACATATTGACTCCCCGTTGATTTCTGCGTTCGTTGAGCGGTGGCAGCCCGATACGAACTCTTTTCACTTGCCGTTCGGAGAGATGACCATCATGTTACATGATGTGTGGCAGATCCTTCGCATTCCTGTCGAGGGGCGATTGGTTGATGCCGATAGCACATCTACACAGTTGCAGGTGGATGTGATGGAGGTTCTTGGAGTATCACGGTTGGAGCTATTGAGTACTCACTGGGGGGTGGCGGCGTACTTATGGACTCGATTTTCAGGTCATGTCGCGATGGGGGTCGAGTGGAGGGCACCTAGGCCGTAGCTTGGATGTGGTTGTTATTTGGATCCACCTTGTTTGTTGACAAGAGTGGTAACCGGATTAGGCCTTCCTGCATATTGGAGGTGAGGGACGGTATGGATACTACCGGTCAGTATTCATGGGGTTCGGCCGCATTGGCTTTCATGTACCGTCAGCTCGGTATCGCTAGTCGCGGCGACTCCATGGGGATTTGTGGATGCCTTACCCTCGTTCAGGCTTGGATTTATGAGTATTTTCCCTGCTTTCGACCTCATCGAGAGCGTATGATTGTTGACTCCACGCAACCTCGAGCTTCTACATGGAGTGTCGGCCGAGGGTAGGGACGAGCACCGCCTCCGCCTTTACGCCGCATTGATCGGTTGACACCGCAGAGGTATAACGATTCCTTCTAACAATATCACAATTCATTTAAAAATAGCTTGTATAACTTGTTGATTACATGTACGCAGATACGATGGTTGCCTTATGGCCCCGATCCTGAGGATGTCCCGAGGACCACATTCATTGGATGGCTACGATATCGGGATATTATCGAGCCATACATGCCAGTCGGGCATTACGGCGGCTCGGTTATGTGCGACCATCCCTTTCCGATCACCGACCCAGAAAGCGGTTCGGGCGTGGTCGAGCAGATTATACCGAGTTGACTATCCCATCCGGATGTCATCGATGCTTGGATGATGTTTCCGGTGCATACAGCTTCCTCTCGCCGACTATGAGGCGGCTACTCATGATCAGTGCTTGCACCGATGATTACATTGAGTGGTATTATCGGTATTCGCACCCTCGGCATCGAACGACGGCAAAGACTGGATCGATGATCCCTTCTCGTTCGAGCACCCATTACGTATGTTCTTTAACTTTGTACTTTGTTTGATTTAATCATACATTACTCATTGTATTATATTGTCTCTATTTTTTACAGTGGGTGAGTCGATCAGTCGGTATTACCCAAAGATCAGACGTACACCTTCCCTGCACTGCATTGGAAGAAGCGACGACGATGCTCGAGGAGTTCATGAGGGATTGGCATTTTGCCAACTGATTTTGTATTTTATATTTTGTTTGTGACGGTATTAATATTTTCGTTTTTTTTTGTATTTTGTATATTGATTGACACTTTCGTTTTGCATTTGGCACTTTACTTTTGTTTGTTTTTTTCTGTTCTGCTTACAAAAACGAAAATTTTTCTGTCAACTATCAAGATCAACATAAAAGAAAATCAACTATCAACTATAAAGATCAACAAAAAACGAAAATTTTATTAATTAAGGAACATACAACAAATAAAGTTTTACATCATACCGACTAATCTATTCCATTTTTCTCTCCCGCCGTATACAAATTCTCCCGACCACCAACACTACTATCATGGATTCTAAACCAGCTTACTCGCTATGGGCGATACAGAAAATTAGGCATTAAATCTAGACGAATAAAATGTTTGTACGTATCTCCTAAATGACAAATGACAATCTCTTGGCTAGCCGTGTTGCCGTTGAGGGTGCTTTCAACGGCACGGTGAGACATGCAAATAAAGATCTACCGTTTCCGAATCCGAATAGTATGACAGCGGCATTGAAAATAGTAGCAATAGGGAATAAATCTTCAGCAATAGCCATCCAATGATCCGATCCACACGCACCACCATCCCATGTAATACGGCGAACCTCACCTTCAATCCCATCATAGTAGATCGAACGGTAGAGTGTACAGTTAGCCATAATTTTATTTGCAATGCATACACGTACAATACGCCATTTATCTTGGTCGCCAAATATGTAGTCGGCGATAACACGAAATCCGCAATTACCGTCTCCGGGGACATCGAGATAACCTTCAACAAACGGCAAAATAATTCCCGGTATCTTGTCGATATGGTGATAGTTACCAATCTCCACTCGGTGGTGTCCATCTGCAAATACATATTCAATATATTACATATTATCGAACTTAAAAAGATACAACTCATTGAAAAACTTCAAAAAATAATATATAAATATTTTTATTCCTAACGTTTTTTATTTAACTTGTAACATATAAATATAAAAAATTAGTCAAGAAGACTATTTTTATTTTTATTCCTAACGTTTTTTATTTAACTTGTAACAATATAAATATAAAAAATTAGTCAAGAAGACTATTTTTATTTTTATTCCTAACGTTTTTTATTTAACTTGTAACATATAAATATAAAAAATTAGTCAACAAGACCATTTTTATTTTTGTTTCTAATAAAAATTACCTGATGAAGACGCATTGTGGTGATGCGGAAGAGTCAGCCACGACCACTGGACGAGCGGGAACGACCACGACCCCTTTGGCTATACTCCCAACCACTAGGATCGCGTCTAGTCGATGAACTTCCTCTTGGTCGACCCTTAACTGCCGTATTCACTTGTGGTTCAACGTAACGCGTTTGATCAGGGTGAAGATGATCGTGGATCATAAGTGATACGTTACGGACAACTGCAGGATCGCTCTGTCTGACCTCATCGACAAGGGCCTGAAAGTACCGCTGGTCCTCCGATTCAGCACCGGTAGAAGGATCGACAAATTCGGTCGTGTCCCCACCATCACTAATAATAAGTGTTTGTGAAGACGACTAACACTGCATGTGGTCCGCGATTCCATATGTCTCTTGAGCTCACACGCACAAGGAATCTGATGGGTGGTTTGGAGTGAACAACCGCAACGATCGTACACTTGATCACTTAATTCTCTCATACGTGTCAATTCATTCGACAGTAATCGCAGACAATAATGGGAAACACGACAGCGCAAGTAGTTGAACGGAAAACCAGAATACACCACGCCTGTACGACACCTAGACTGTTCAAGTGTGTATCTGATCTGCGTAAGTTGTGATTCAATCTCCTGGTTCACTTTAGTCCAGACGGTATCGAGGGCTCCGGTGGAAGAATTAAGCCATTGCTTTAACTCGGCATGTGCACTCTCAACTCTACAAGTGGTTGTGTTTCCAAAATGAAGAACTTTATTCGTCCACGCAACAACGAACATCTCCTTGTATTTTAGCCATGTACCCTCAACGTATGATATCACCTTAGGATTCCATCTCCATGTATCCTTCATGAGTTGCACCGCTTGATCATATTCCTCTTGATCGCCGCTTCCATGATTTTCTTCCATTTCCCATTTTTAAACCTTTGGCCCATTTCTTTATCTTTTCCACAAATTCAGACCTTGTCTTCAACATCCTTATTAATATGCCATGTGCAAAGTAAGTGGGCACTCTCTGGAAATATCTCTTCAATAGGACGCATCAATCCCAACTCACGATCCGTAACAATAGCCGTCGGATGAACATCAAACCCAAGCAAAATTTTCAACTTCTGTAACACCCACGCGTAGCTCGATTCGGTCTCATCTTTCATAATTGCATAGGCGATTAGGAAGTTCTTGTTACATGGAGTCATCCCGACTATCTCGAGAAATGGCATCTTGTACTTATTCGTTTTGTAGGTGGAATCCATGCCAATGAACCATCTGTAGGTCCGGATTAAGTTGATTGATGTTGGATGTGCCATGAACACGTGGGTAACAGCATTTGTATCCGGGTCGGCCTGCGTCCAATGTACGTAGTTATTCGTCACAGCCAAATGGTGAAACCGGCCAAGCGACATCTCTTTCTTCAAAATCATGCTTCCTCAAGTGGTCTCTATAATTATAGATATGTCGTCTAGTCGGTTTGTCCTCTGAAATTTATTCGAATGGCCGCCAAGATGGCACACGGCAGCTTGAGCAAAGACTCATCTCACGAACAACTTGTTTGGCCGATTTACTCGATCCACTCATTTGACGATGCCCTCCGGATAAACAATAAATGAGTGATTGTGCATACCCTTACTCCCAGAGATCGGTCGATTATCCAACCACTCAAGTCATGCAATTGTTCGGCCTTTATCCAAATGTACACTTGCATGCTTTCGTCTTTGTGTCCTTTCAACAATGACATCCAAATCTCTTAATACCCCTCTGCACTGCTCACTACGGTTACATCTCAATAGCTTTGTCTTTCCTTTATTCTTATGCGATGAAATGATCAACTCGAAACCAATTTGAAGAGCAATTTTTTTCGCCCAAGCAATCGCATCACAATCACTAGCGAATATTTCGTCATTAACGAAATAACCACTATAATCAACGCCGTCGCCTTCAAATTCTTCCAATATAACCTGAAATTTTTAATTGACACAATGTTAATAATAATACCAATAATATTATTATTAATATTTAAAATCGCAAAAAAAGGGTCCAGACGTCCAAAAATTGCGCTGGACCATGGCCGAGGCGTCGGCTGACGCTTAGCCACAGACAGCGTCTCGAATCGGACGCTGGCCATGGCACAGCGTCAATCGGACGCCCGACCATGGTTCAAAGGCCCGGTTTAGACGCTAGACCATGGACAGAGCGTCGCAGTGCGCTGTACCATGGTCCAAAGTGAATCTGGGGACGCCTGTACCATGGAACAGGCGGAATATTCAGACGCCTGCGTCATTTTCTACGAAAAATTACCTCCAGATGCGAATTCCCGTCCATTTTCGTACTTGTCGATAATATTGACGATATATATTTGATTGTGTGTTATATTCGAAAAACTTGAGCTTGAAAGATTTTGATGTGGTGTGGTGTTTAGAAATAATGAAAGACTTGAAATGGATAAAAAGGTAATCTTATAGGGCGGTGGCTAGTAATTTTGGGCGGTGTTTAGTAATTTGTATATAAGTGTGTTTAAAATTGTGTATTTAAAATCTGATTGTTTGTGATTTTGTGGATTTAGAATGTTAATTTGATCATTTTTAAAAATATTTAGTTCTTTTGTTTTTATGTGTTTGGAAATGTGCGGTTAATTTGTTTGCTTGAATGACTTCTCATCAACAAAGTGGCGATATTGGTAGTAGCACTGGTAGTGGTAGTGACCCTAGTGAGTCTATTCATACAACATTAATACAAAGTTATGGGGCTCCATTATGGTGTTATGTGACCAAATCAGAAAAACTAGGGCAAGTGGAAGGAAAATGGATATTTCAATGTAACATTTGTAATGAAATTCGAACAGAAAATTATAATAGAGTAAGAGCACATTTACTTCATTGCAGCTTGTAATAAAGTGAGTACGAGTGATAAACTTGAAATGAAAAGGTTAGAAGAAGAGTTTGAAAGGAAAAAAATGGGTCTGGACACGTTGAAGAGTTTAAGGCCGCAATAGAGCTTATCGAGAGCATGTTTCCTCATACTATTGGACACGTTGTGTTGTCCATACTCTTAATATTGCCTTGAAGAACATTTGTGCAGCAAAGAATATGGATGGAAATGGGCAGACTTATGAAGAATGTACTTGGATCACTGAAGTTCATGCGGATGCCATCTAAATAAAAAATTTCATTATCAACCACAATATGATATTAGCAATCTTCAATAGATTCTCTCCTCTTAGATTGCTTTCAGTTGATGGTACTCGTTTTGCCTCGATCATTGTGATGCTTAAAAGATTTAAGCTCTGGTAAGGGGCCTTCAAGCAATGGTCATAAGCGATGAGTGGGCTTCTTATAGAGAGGATGACACGGGAAAGGCAAACTTTGTAGATGATTGCAAATGATGATCGGTGGGATAAAGTGGCATATATTCTTGATTTTACAAGACCGATCTATGAGATTATTAGAGTTTGTGACACCGACTATCCATGTCTTCACTTGGTAAATGAGATGTGGGATTTCATGATTGAGAAGGTAAAGCTTTAAATTTGCAACAAAGAACGTTGCTTCCTTTCATAATTTAGCCAATTTTATATGGTGTTTCATGAGATCCGTGTAGCTTGTTGGACGAAGAACAACACTCCTCTTCATTGTGTTGCTCATTCATTGAATCTGAGGTGTATATTATTGAACATATAGTGTATTCTTACACACTTAATCTCTTATTTTCTTCACACATATAATTTGTTTTTAATGTTGAAAATTTTATAGTGATGAATGGCTAATTGAGGATTCCATAAGAGTTGCTCCTCGTAGTGATGGTGAAATCTCCGAGAGAGAATGAAGTGCTTTCGAGATTATTTTACGGTCATGTCAATCATATTAAGGTGGATGAATATGCACTTTTTTGTATCAAGTGTGGACCTTTTGAAGATTTAACATGTATTTCAAGGATGTATGATATGAATCCAAATAATTGGTGGGCTAACTTTGGTACTCAAACTCCCCTATTACAAACTTTGGATTTTAAATTGCTTGGACAACCAATCTCATCGTATTGTTGTGAGAGAAATTGGGGTACTTACTCCAGGGCCGTCCCAAACAATTATAAGGCCCTGTTCAAATATTAAAAATTGGTCCCTTCAGTGGCTGAGTTTTACATAATTTACTGTCGGTGCCAAAATCATCAACGATATACCCAATAATTAATTATAAAAAGAAGTAAATATACATTAAAAAATGTTATAGCTACAAACAAAATTAAATTTCTAAAAAACTATTTTAATTCGTCAATAGAAATTCGGTTAAAACTCAAAATCACAATATTCTTTAAAAACAAATGTAAATTTGATTAATTTTGGACTTATTTTTTGGAAATTTTTAAATATTTATTCAAAAATATATTTGCTAAAAACACTATATTTTTGGTTAAATATTTTAATTCGTCAATAGAAATTCGGTTAAAACTCAAAATCACAATATTCTTTAAAAACAACTGTAAATTTAATTAATTTTGGACTTATTTTTTGGAAATTTTTAAATATTTATTCAAAAATATATTTGCTAGAAACACTATATTTTTGGTTAAATATATTCCAAAAGTAATATAATATAACATAATTTCCATAAATAGAAAAAAACATAAAGTTAACAAAAAAGAAAAAATGCAGGTGCTGGGAATTGAACATTAGATCTCCCCATCTAGAAATTACTTGCACATGCCAGTGCGCCAAGGCAAATATTTAATGCATAATGGCAAAACATTTATATAAAGGTGTATGTAGTTTTTGGGCCCTAAAAACTTGATATTGGGCCGAGGCCCTGTGCAGTAGCACAGCTTGCACAGGGCCAGGGACGGCCCTGACTTACTCCTTCATTCACTCACTTAGGAGGAACAAGTTAAATTCATGTCGTGTCCAAGATTTGGTTTACATCCACAATAATCTTCGCCTTTTTATCAAGGAACTCCGAGCAATATGCAGAATGAGAAGAACAAAATATGGAATGTTGGTGGAGATACATTTGATTCTAGAGAATGTGGGCTTTTTTGAGTTTGCAGATCTCACACTTGAGGAGCCGGATTTAGAAAGAGTTGATTGTTGAGGACTAATTTGATTGATCTTATTGTTCTTTTAAGATTTTGAATTTTTAGTTAAGTTTATTTTTGATGTTGTATGTATGGATTTTAGTTTTGAAACTATGTATGAATTTTAGTTTTGAAACTCTTTTTCCGTATCTATACCGTATTCGTATTTTGAAATTTTAATTTTTGCCGTTTTTTGTCCCGTCCTTGTTTTTCGTCCCTGTACCTGTATCTGTGCTACCTAGGTTATAATTATTAAATTGGCTAATAAAATTACCCAATTCTAATTTTTACAAGCCAAATAAACAAGTTATTTAATTAGGAAACAGTAATTGGGCTGATATACTTTTATTTCACCAATAATTTTTTTGATAATACTATAAAAAACATTGATCATCCAAAATAATATTTTTTTTTTAAAAAAATACTACTAAATAAAGTATTACTAACATTTACCTTGGAGCCAAGGAAACTGAAATTTCCGTGGGAACGTATACCTTATCGGACCAAATCTTAGACGCCAAATAAAGCTTCGATATTTTACCCGCGACCCATTTCATTTCGGGTCGTTTATCCGGATCCTCCTGCACGCATTGCAGCGCCACCAGTAACAGCTTCTCTGCCACCTCCACGGGAAACGAATCCTTCAACCTCTTATCCACCCAACGCCTCAGCCTCCCGTCCACAGCCGCCTGGTCGCCGCCGCCTTCAACTGCCTCCCTTGTCGTCTCGATCACCGAAATCAACTTGTAACTCCCACTGCTCCGATCGAGTTTGTACCTGACCGGCTCCTCTCCGGTAATCAGCTCGAGCATCACAACCCCAAATGCGTACACATCGGATTTCTGAGTCGCCAGGCCGCTGATTTTGAACTCCGGCGACATGTACCCTCGCACGCCCTCAAACTGCCTTTCCGACTCAGGCGCCGCCTGCTTCTCCTCTTCCGCCGTCGGCGTCTCGCCGCAGAGCTCTGCCGCGCCGAAATGGCAGATTTTGGCGTTGAAGGATGGCTCCGTCACGATGATGCCGCTGCTCTTCACGTGCTTGTGGACCATATCTATGCTCAATCCAGCTGTATTGTGAATGTAATCGAGCCCGTGGGCGACATCTGTCGCGATCTGCATACGCGACGTCCAATTCGAGAGCACCGTGAAATTAGGGTTCAATTTGTTCCTCAGACACGACTCCAAGTCCGATCCGTGGACGAATTCATACACGAGGTAAATATTCTCGCCGGAAATTGAAACTCCGAGGAGTTTGATTATGCTCGTGAAGTGGCTCTTGCTGATCACGGAGAGTTTCTGCTGAACGCCTGAATCCGACATGGATTTCCGGAGCCTCCGCTGGAAAACGACGACGTCTTTGCCGTTCAGAACACAGCGCCACGACTGGGAGGCGGCGGATAGTCGCTTGCCGAGGAAATTGTTGGTGGCGGTACGGATTTCTGAGAAATCGTAGATTTGGGTGCTTCCCGGGAGGGTGTCGAGTAGGCTGGACAAGGAGGCACGGCTAGAGCTGGAGGTGGTTGCAGCGGAGCAGTTGAGCTGGTAGGATTTCGACGATGATGCGGCGGCCGAGGTGGGTGAGTGGCTGCGGAGTGGATGGGAGAGAGGCGTGCGCGGAGTGTTTGAGGATGGAGGAGAAGAAGATGGCTTCTCTTTTCGTGATTTTGATGATGTTTTGGTTTTTTCTGAGGAGGGTTTGGTTGTGGTGGGTCTCGGGCTTGAATTCGGGCTTCTAACGGGTCCTGAAGCTCTTGTCGCCATTTTCGATCTACACATAAGAGAAACGATCGACAGAATTTGGGATCGAAGGATTGAAATTCGGGAAGAAAAAGAAGACTGATGATCTAGTCATACACTCACAGGGAAAGAGATGGATAACGGAAGAAAATGAATGAGAAAATCAACAAACCCCATAATCTGTTCCTTGTAACGTAATTCCGCTTGAAATTTGACTTGTGAAAGACTAATAGCAGATGAGATGTTTCAACATTGGAGGACCGTCTCTATCATAGAAATTAGAAAGGATATTCCTTCGGGCACATTATGAGTCTTATGACGTGGTCTGACGAGCTCAGCTGCTCCTGGTCAAAGATCGATTCGAGCTTGAGTTGATAGCTCGTAAACACTTAACTCGCAAATATTTAAATTACGAGGCCTTACGAACCCGTGCGATGCACCGGCTGTATTTTGGTTTAATATCTACGTGTTTTTACGTAATGTTGGTGCAGACTTTTGGCCTTCATAATTACTGTCGTAATCATCTTTCATCACCTAAGAATCTGTATCATTGTTAGAAGACGATGATGGCAAATATGTAGCAACATTTGATGTTGTCGAATCAGTTATTGATAGTATCGACCTCATTGTTTTTTCCCTTTCATTGACTTATAGTTTAATTCTTGTTGTTGTCCTTTTTATTCTTTTTTACTTTTTTTATTGTTAATTTCTCAAAATTTGGGATTGCTTAAGATGGTTTGGTTACACATTATTATAAATTTACATTATTAATTAATTTCTTTAATAAAACAATAACCATAAAAAAGTCAATCAATCCGCCATCCCATAGTCTCGGTCAAAAAGCAGAAACCCACACGTCTCATAGCATTGCGATATTGTATAAAATTATTTGCTACATAATGTTTAGCGTAAAGTGTAGAAATGAAGATAAAAGTATCTATTTGAACAAAGCGGGCATCGTAATAATGAGAACATTTATAAAAGAGTGTAGTATTTGGAAGAACACAAATTGAATGTATTTAATTATTTCATAAATAGGATGGGGTTCAAGTTATGTGTCACTATATATTCCATTAAGTTATATATCACTTTGTATTCCATTAATTGAAGCAACTTGATTGCATGAGTAGAGGTTATTATAGCATATGGTTCTATCAAGTGAACTTTATTGCATGGTTATGATTCATTATATTAGAAGTTTCTCTTAGTTGTTAAAATCACTTTAAAAGCACCCTCCAAATACCCTCCAAATCAGTATAAACACAAATGACATTGTCCTTTAATGATTCCAGAAACAAATAACAAAACTAATTGTTTTGTTCGACTTTTTAATTTTCTGGACAAAGTGATTGAGTATAAAAAATTGTTGCCTAACAATGAACTTGTATTATATATTGTGTTTAGGAATGGCAATGGGGCGGGTTCGGGGCGGGGCAGGCTATCCCCGTCCCCGAACCCGAAATCTGAATCCTGCCCCGTCCCCGCCTCGTTCCCCATCGGGGATCTCATCGGAGTGCCCCATTGGGGCTACAGCATACCCCGAATCCCGCCCCGTTCCCCATTCCCCGTTTTTGCCCCGTTTTATATATTTATATAGAATTATATTATATATATATAATATAAAAAATACGTATAAAATAATATATATAATATATTATTTAATAAAAAAATATATATAATATATTATATAAATATATATATATATAAAATATATGATATATTATTTTATATATATTATTTTGCCCCGTTCTATATATATATAAATATATATATATATATAATATATATAATTATATTATATATATATATTATATATATAATATATATAATTATATTATATATATATATATAAATATACAAAATATATATAATATAATATCGGGGCGGGGCGGGGCACGATCACCCCAGTCACTGCCCCGAACCCCGAAAAAATCCCCGTTAACGCCCCGATCCCCGCCCCGTAACCCGATAATGTCTGCCCCGCCCCGCCCCGTTAAGATCGGGTTTCGGATTTCCCCGTCGGGTTCGGGTTTTTTTGCCATCCCTAATTGTGTTTGAAGACATGGCCTATATGCTTATAACGTGGAAGTTTATTATATGACGAACATTCGTTCATATTTTTTTGTTTAATAGAGTTTGAATTTTCTATTTTTAGCATGAGATTACAAAATTAAAGCTTAGATTCATTACTCCTCCAACAATTCAGTATATACATATATGGATATCAAAGAGTCAAAAAGATTAAATGCAAACAAAATATTAACATTCAGATCCATCCAACTATTGAGTGTCGCAATGAATCATGGATAAAATATATGAGAATGAGACTGATTAGAGGATGATTCAACTTCATATATTGTTGACAACCGAAGCCTAAAGAACTGAACAGCCAACCGAATTTGCCTCGATGAATATCTTTGCATTTCCCTGGTTGAACATGATCTCGACACTCCTAAGCTCGAAGACGATTATTGTTGGCTTCTTTCTTGTGAAGAAAGCTATGCATGAACATAATCGTTTCTCGGTAGTGATCGGGCTCTTGTTTAATCTTCTCTTCTTTCTCCAAGTGGACTTTAAGTTTCTATTCGTCATCTTTTTGTTGCTGCAACTCGAGTTGAGTTAGTTGTTTTGCTTTCTTCTTCTTCTTCTTCTTCTTCTTATCCTAATTCTTTTTTTTTCCTTCATCCATTCCCTGACATTTGGAAAATCGATAAGACATAGAACAATAAAACTTAACTTTATCCCCCACAATTTTTTTTTAAGAAAACGAAATGAATGAATTTGAGTTGGCCACCCCCTCCTCATACATGAGGGGTTAAATAAAATCAAATACATTTTACGTGTGTATGTGTTTGCTTATATAAATATATTTTGTAAAATGGAATGAAAGAAGACATACGGTTGTTGGCGAAGATATCATCTCCTACACCATCTTCTTGCCCAAACCTATCATGCAATAACAAATTACTAATAATCAATCATTAACAATACAATCACAAACAAATATGTTTGCCAATGACGTTAATCATTTTGGAGCTGCTCATTACACACGACAACAATCAAAACTAAACTTAGTACCATATCACATTATCAAAAGAAACAATTCAAACAAATAAAATATACATCACAAAGAATTTTTCAATAACCTTCTTCATCAACGACTCATGCATGCCATGATGACTAAAATGAGATGTGTTGAACTATACTATTTATACTTTGTAATGTGTAACTATTCAGGATACAAAGAGATTGTAACTACTGAAATTGGTTACAACATTTACCTGTGATCCATATTCATAAATTGATTTCATAAAGGATTTCAATTCGAATTCCCAATATTTATTTGCAGCAACAATTCGCATTCCCAATCCCAACATTTATTTGCTTACAACTCTCATTTAAAATGGACACTGTTCAGATTTTCTAAGCCATTGTACAATGTTGTTAAGCTTCCGATGCCAATTCCCTGATTGTGTTTCTTCAAGACTCTCACGATCGTCCCCAATGGAAGCGTCAGGAAACTCAACAATACCTCCGCAAAATCCCTGTTGGCTTCTGCATATAGTTACTTCGTTTTTTGTTTATTAGTGACGACTTTCAAGTTGAACTTGACATAAGTATTAGACATCTTGTATGTATAATATATATATATATATATATATATATATATTGCTTGAATGTTGAAAAACAACACAACTGATGATATCTGAATCTGGCCTCGGTATTTATAGATAATAGACACAGCAATAAACCAAGGGTCGGTCTCTCCAAATCACAGTAGACCCTTCATCTTCCCCAAGACTGACTGACTTCAAACTTCTTCATGCGTCTATTAAACTGACTTGAGAAATGTACCGAAAGTGACATATGTGATCCTTCATCTTCCCCTCATTAAGGTATTGCCCTTTGGCATGAAATTTTTATCATAATAATTGGTGTCATTACCCCTCATCAATGAATTTTTTGGGTGAATCTTTCAATATATATGATATTTTCTTTGTCTCTCTCGAAATGCAAAATTTATTTAAAAAAAGTAACCCTTTAAAAATGCAATATTACCTTAAATACCTCAAATCACATCAAATAATCCCCATTTACTTTTTAATCTCAACCATACATTCATTATTTATATTTTTTATTTTTTAATCTATATCACACACTCACCATCAATACTTACAAAACTTACTTTTCTATCATATCCAATCATTTTTCTACAAGGCATCAATTTTACTCCAAATATTGCACTTTGGCTAAGACGGGGAATATATGATTTTCAATTTTATATGCATATAAATATCCTTAATATTTCACTTATTTATTAATAGTAATTATATTTTTGTAAAATAAATAGTTCTCGAGTGCTTTCATTTTATATGTTTTTCAATTTTATTTATATAGATATCCTTAATATTTTAATTATTTAATAATATTAATTACATTTATTAAACAAATAGTTATTTTTGATTTTGTAATGAAAAATAAAAACTAAAACTGAAAATAAAAAATAAATAAATGCTTGCGAGCGCTGGGAATGTTTCTTGAGCCGAACTCGAGCTCAAATTTTGCTGCTCGGTCGAGCTCAAGCTCGAGCGAACAATAACAAAACGACGCTCGTTAAGTTCAAAACTCGTCTCGACTCGGTTCATTTGCAGCTCCTACTAATAAGGAGCTTTGGGACACAAAAAAGGGGTTATGTTTGTTGTTTTAAGTGTGGGCTAAAATGGCTAATACAGATTTGATGTCTAGTTGGTTTATCTTTATTTCAAAAAGGTTATTTAGGAAATTTAAGGGATATAATTTTTTCAATAGTTTTTTTAGAAGCTAAAACATATAAATTGTTATAAATTATGTTATTAATTGATAACCTCTCATTTTTGTCATTATTTCTTACAAGTTTTGGCCTTTTAAATGACTTATAATTCGTATTTGAAGGTCTATATAAACTCTCTTGTATGAGCCTGGAAGATATAAAAAATACAATTAAGATTCTATCATTCTCTCTCTATATACATATAGTCAAAGTCCTTTTTTTTTAAAATCAAGGTATGTGTCTAAAGATGACATACAACATGCAATATTTGTTTAGCTAACCATTTCATAAGTACTCGTTCTTTCATTTGTGTCATTGAAGTTCTTGGGTGTTTAATATGTAATCCTTTCGTTTCTTACTTAAATCGGCATCTAATCATTGGAATATCAAGCACTTTTTAATATCCTTTATTGTTATTGTTGGAATCGTTAATAATTTTAATTTTATTTTATAAAATTAAATATCATAGGATCGATCTACGTTCTGAGTAGATGATCGTGGTATATTCACATTCTCTAAACCGATTTCCGGTGAGTGGGAAATAGTAAATTAAAGTTTGTCACTTAATTGTGAATTAATAAGGGATGAAATCCCACATTGAATAATGAACCATCATTATTCTAGTATATAAGGAGTTACCTTTATATATGTAATAATTAATGGAACATGTGTATGGGCTTAAAGCCCACACGCGCGCACACGCGCGCGCCGCCGCCCGCCGCCTCGCCTCGGCCTGGGCCGCGAGCCGCGTGCCGTGGACCGTGGACCTTGGACCTAGACTTGGATTTTTCAAAACGGGCAGTAACCACTGCCTTGAATGGTGTAACTCCTATGTTAAATGCAGGCATGAATGCCTGCATTATGATGCCTGAATTATGACAGCCTTAAGGGCTGTGTTTAAACCCCCCTACAGTGTGAATGGCCTATAAATAGGCATACATTTCTTTGCTTCAGACATACGAAAATTTTGCAATACTCAAGCATACATCATACACTTCGTCTCTGCATTCATATCATAAGTCAGAGCTCTATCCTAACCTCATTTCAGTTCGCCGGAGCTCACAGGTTTGTGGTGCTACTACCTCCGACACGTAGCCATTTTATCTTTGGGGACGACACGCCTAAACCTAGAGCACTACCGGAGCGTTTCTCGTCTTGCGGAAAGAGGCCTTCCTCGACTCGGCTTTACCCTACGGTTTTATTTATTGTTTATTAGTTATTTTCGTTTATTTTTTGTTTCATCTTTCGAGTTGTAATTATGTTCGAGTTTTGTAATTTTCATTTCGTTCGAGTTTGTAATTCCTGGTTTTCGAGTTGTAATTTTGTCTTTCCAGTTGTAATTTAATTTTCGCCCAGCAACTTTGTAACACAGAAATTAACAACAAGCGCAAGACGAGAAAACTACTTGCTGAATCCTATAACTGGAGATGCCTGGGCCGCGAGCCGCGTGCCGTGGACCGTGGATCTTGGACTTTGGACTTTGGACCTAGACTTGGATCTTTCAAAACGGGCAGTAACCACTGCCTTGAATGGTGTAACTCCTATGTTCAATGCAGGCATGAATGCCTGCATTATGATGCCTGCATTATGACAGCCTTAAGGGCTGTGTTTAAACCCCCCTGCAGTGTGAATGGCCTATAAATAGGCATACATTTCTTTGCTTCAGACATACGAAAATTTTGCAATACTCAAGCATACATCATACACTTCGTCTCTGCATTCATATCATAAGTCAGAGCTCTATCCTAATCTCATTTCAGTTCGCCGGAGCTCACAGGTTTGTGGTGCTACTACCTCCGACACGTAGCCGTTTTATCTTTGGGGACGACACGCCTAAACCGAGAGCACTACCGGGGCGTTTTTCATCTTGCGGAAAGAGGCCTTCCTCGACTCGGCTTTACCCTACGGTTTTATTTATTGTTTATTAGTTATTTTCGTTTATTTTTTGTTTCATCTTTCGAGTTGTAATTCTGTTCGAGTTTTGTAATTTTCATTTCGTTCGAGTTTGTAATTCCTGGTTTTCGAGTTGTAATTTTGTCTTTCCAGTTGTAATTTAATTTTCGCCCAGCAAGTTTGTAACACAGAAATTAACAACAAGCACAAGACGAGAAAACTACTTGCTGAATCCTATAACTGGAGATGACGACTGCTGCTTCCACCGACTCCAACACCACCGCTGCTTTTGCCTCCGCGACCGTCGCTTCAAATGTGGCAAACACCATTGCCGCAACCATGTCCAGCATGATGAGCTCATCTACCTCATCAACAACTCCATGGGTGTTTTCGAACCCCTTTCTGACTACCGGTGGATCCACCTCGAGTGGCACCGTAGGTTCCACTTTTAGTGGTACTGTTGGATCCATGTTAGGATCTAGTGTTGGATCCTACGGGTTCAACACGAGTGGTTCCTTTTTTAGAACAACCTCGGGGCCAAGGATGATGCCTGCCGCCGAGAAGCCGCCAAAGTTTGGTGGAGCCGACTTTAAAAGGTGGCAACAGAAGATGTTGTTCTATTTGACAACATTGGGTTTTGCAAACTTCCTTAAGGAAGATGCGCCACCAGCGCCAAGTGCTCAAGAGACTAGTTTCACAGTCCGAGCTGCCTATGAAAATTGGCACAATGGAGACTATCTTTGTAAAAACTTTATTCTGAATTTTTTAGAGGATAGTTTGTACAATGTATACTCTGTTGTAAACACATCAAAAGAGATGTGGGAAGCACTTAAAAAGAAGTACCGTAGTGATGATGCAGGTACAAAGAAGTTTGTAGTCGCCAAGTATCTGGACTACAAGATGGTTGACTCAAAACCAATCATGGAACAAGTGCAAGAGTTCCAACTCATCATTCATGATGTCAATCCCGAGGGAATGGTCCTGCCGGACGCTTTTACTGTTGCAACTGTGATCGAGAAGTTGCCCCAGTTGGAAAGACTTCAAGAGCTACCTCAAGCACAAGCGAAAGGAAATGACTCTTGAAGACTTGATTGTAAAATTGCGCATCGAGTCTGACGTGCGCAAGAATGATCATAAACCAAGAGGCCTGATTGATGCTAAGGCCAATCTGTTGGAGCAAGGCGGTCCCTCCATCAAACGGGCTCGTCCAAGTGTCCAAAACAAGAACAAAGGGAAGCAACCAGTCAAGAAGTTTGATGGCGATTGCTTCAACTGTGGCAAACATGGGCACGCGGCGAAGGACTGCCGAAAGCCGAAAGCCAACAAGAAGAAGAAACATGTTACCAACATCGCCGAGGCTACCGGCGAGTGGAAAGAGGATGACCTTGCTGCTGTGGTCACCGAGGAGGTCAACCACGTTGAGAACCAAGGTGGCTGGTACGTCGACACTGGTGCGACCGCCCACGTTGGTGCCGATCGGAGTCAGTTTAAGAACTATCAAGCTGTTGAGGGGAGGAAGCTCAACATGGGGAATCTATCTTCATATGAGATTATCGGAGTTGGAGAAGTGGACCTCAAACTTACGTCAGGACAGACTCTCACTTTGAAGAATGTGCTTCATGTTCCTGATATGAGGAAGAACTTGATCTCGGGCTCTATACTAGTTAAAAAGGGGTTTAAACTAGTGTTTGAGTCAGATAGAATTATCATAAAAAAGTTTGATAGGTTTCTTGGTAGGGGTTACCTCACGGAGGGACTCTTTAAACTTAATGCTTTGGCTAAACGCCATGTAACCAAGTCCAGTAATGCTAATAAAAATGCTACTGCTTCCTCTTACTTGACTGAGTGTTCTGATTTATGGCATTGTAGATTAGGTCATGTGAATCTAAATGCTATAAAAAGATTAGCAAACTTAGATTTACTAAAATTAAATGAAGTCAATACTCAAAACAAATGTGAGATTTGTGTTGAAGCAAAAATGACGAAACTTCTGTTTCATTCGGTAAAACGAAACACAAAACCCCTTGAATTAATTCACACAGATGTATGTGATTTAAAGTTTGTGCAAACTAGAGGTGGTAAGAACTACTTTATCACTTTTATCGATGACTGCACAAGATATTGCTATCTTTATCTTTTGAGAAGTAAAGATGAGGCTATTGAAGCTTTTAAGAACTTCAAGAATGAAGCCGAAAATCAATTAGGCTGCTGTATCAAGATGGTTCGAAGCGATAGAGGTGGCGAATATGTAGCCCCGTTTGAGGAATTATGCAACGAAAGCGGTATAATTCGTCAAACAACAGCTCCATATGCACCACAATCTAATGGCATTGCTGAACGTAAGAATCGAACACTTAAAGATATGATGAATGCCTTATTGATTAGTTCAGGGTTGCCCCAGAACATGTGGGGGGAAGCTGTCTTGATAGCCAACTACATATTGAACAAGATTCCACGCAAAGGTAAGGATATTACCCCTTATGAGTTGTGGAAAGGTAGAAAACCTTCATACAAATATCTCAAAGTATGGGGGTGTTTGGCTAAGGTTGAGGTACCTCTACCTAAACAAGTTAAAATTGGACCTACGACGGTCGATTGTATCTTTATTGGGTATGCACTGAACAGTAGTGCCTATCGGTTTGTTATCCACAAGTCAGAAGTTCCTGAATTGACTGTGGGAACAACAATTGAATCAAGGAATGCTGTATTCTTTGAAAACATATATCCTTGTAAGGATAATGATAAATTTGATAACAATTCTAGCAATAAAGTTGAAGATGAAGGAACAAGTTCAAAACCTGTGGATGTAGATCCAAAGTCACGTAAGCGATCGAGATCTAATCTAGAAGATGTAGAATCGAGACGTGGTAGTAGGGTTAGGACACCAAAGACATTTGGACCTGACTACATAGCATTCATGTTGGATGAAGAACCAACGTCAATCAAAGTATCTTATGCCTGACCAGACGGGTTGCTCTGGAAAGAAGCTGTTCAGAGTGAAATTGACTCAATTTTACAAAACCAAACTTGGGTTTTGGTTGATTTACCTGAAGGTTGTAAGCTTTTAGGATGCAAATAGATCCTTAAAAGAAAGTACAAGGCTGATGGGTCAATTGACAAATATAAAGCTCGTTTAGTAGTCAAAGGTTTCAAACAGAAGGAAGGGTACGATTTTTTTGATACCTATTCACATGTAACGAGAATTACATCTATTCGAGTGCTTCTCGCGATTGCTGCTTTGCACGATCTTGAGATTCATCAAATGGATGTTAAGACTGCTTTTCTGAATGGTGATCTGGATGAAGAGATCTATATGGAACAACCTGAAGGGTTTGTAGTACCTGGACAAGAGAAAAAGGTATGCAAACTGGTTAAGTCTCTATATGGATTGAAACAAGCTCCACTACAATTGCACTTGAAATTTGATAATGTAATGTTATCAAATGGTTTTAAAATAAACGAGTGTGATAAATGTGTTTATATTAAGAACACTAATAACGGTTATGTTATTGTGTGTCTTTATATAGATGACATGTTAATCATGGGTAACAATATACAAGTGATTAACGATACTAAGAACATGTTAAAAAGAAATTTTGACATGAAAGACATGGGGCTAGCCGATGTGATTCTTGGAATAAAAATTTTGAGAAAATCAGATGGAATCATCTTGACAATCTCACTATGCCGAGAAAGTTCTCAAGAAGTTTAATGCTTTTGATAGCTTGCCGGCTAAGACCCCAATAGATTTAAATGATCACTTGAGCAAAAATCGAGGGGAGCCCATTGCACAAGAAGAATATGCACGAGTCATTGGGTGTTTAATGTATCTTACAAACTGCACTCGACCGGATTTAGCTTGCGCTGTGAACAAATTGAGTTGTTACACGAGCAATCCAAGCAAAGAGCATTGGAAAGCTCTCGTCAGAGTTTTGAGATACTTAAAGTATACTCAAAACCTTGGGTTACACTATTCGAGATACCCTACGGTACTTGAAGGGTACTGTGATGCGAATTGGATATCCGATACGAAAAGTTCATTTTCTACAAGTGGTTACGTGTTTACCATTAGGGGTGGAACTGTCTCGTGGAAGTCCGCAAAACAAACGTGTATAGCCCGATCCACCATGGAATCGGAATTAATAGCTTTCGACAAAGCGGGTGAAGAAGCCGAATGGCTCAGAAACTTTCTAGAAGATATTCCATGTTGGTCCAAGCCAGTGCCTGCAGCGATGATTCACTGTGATAGGGCGAGAATTAACGTGTATAATGGAAAGTCTCGACATATTCGTCGACGCCATAATACCGTGAGACATTTGATCAAAAGTGGGGTTATCTCTATTGACTATGTGAGGTCACTAGATAATCTAGCGGATCCGCTAACCAAAGGGTTAAACCGTGATCAAATGAATAAATTGCTAGAGGGAATGGGTTTAAAATCCACAAATTGAGAATTATCATAGTGGTAACCCAACCAAGATGACTGGAGATCCCAAGAACTTGGTTCAATGGGAGAACTAAGCTATGAGAGTTCGTGTGAAACACTCATCTAAGTTTATTCCCTATAGAGCAATTGAGTGTTCAAATCTTGCCTAGTGGTGAGGATAAGTCTATGACTTTTAATGATTCCTAAAGACCTCGAGGAGATTGAGTATGGCAAGATACTCGGTAAAGAATCACCTATATAAGTGAGAAGTGGGGGCCGCTTCATGAAATACACTTATGAATCCAAAGGGGTGTCCAAGGCCCGCAAAGGACACAAAACGTGAGAACGGATGAGGTTGAGGTGTTCAAGTGTTAGCACCATTGTCTCGGTGCACGCCGTCGGGGAATAGTTCAAAGCATCAAGCCACAAATCCACCTGTGTACCCGATGATGTTAACTATGTAAGGTTCAAAGTCACAAACTACCTATCATTATACTTTAACGCCTCTTGAGGACTGAGCTCGAGTCTGCATATTGTATTTGGGCTATTTTCACTCATGTGGGGGATTGTTGGAATCGTTAATGATTTTAATTTTATTTTGTAAAATTAAATAACATAGGATCGATCTACGTTCCGAGTAGATGATCGTGGTATATTTACTTTCTCTAAACCGATTCCCGGTGAGTGAGAAATAGTGAATTAAAGTTTGTCACTTAATTGTGAATTAATAAGGGATGAAATCCCACATTGAATAATGAACCACCATTATTCTAGTATATAAGGAGTTACCTTTATACATGTAATAATTAATGGCACATGTGTATGGGCTTAAAGCCCACACGCACGCGCCGCCGCCGACGCCCGCCCGCCTCGCCTCGGCCGCGAGCCGCGAGCCGCGTGCCGTGGCCCGTGGACCTTGGGCCTTGGGCCTTGGCCTTGGCCTTGATCTTGGACTTGGACTTGGACTTGGACTTGGATCTTGGCAATTAGTCTTTGTGCTGGTTTTTGGGCCTGTTCGTGAGCTTGGCCGTGAGCTAGGCCTTGGGCTATGTTGTTACCCAAAATATTATCCGGAGATAGTATTGCTGGAATGATCGAGTAACAAACAAATACGAGAACACTTCCGTGAGAAAATAGATAACACAAGATTTGCCGGGGTTGTTAATCCCGGGCTTGAATGCTCTCGCGAGATGTTATTAATAAATATACTGTCGAGTACAAATATTAATGTTAGAATCTAATACAAGGAGTGTAAAGACTTCTAGTTATCTAGGCTTTAGAGCGCGTAGATTGCCGGAAGAACCAGATAGATGAATCTGTGAGTTCTTGCTTGGGATATATGATGAATGTGTATGAATATCACTATGAATGTGTTAGTGGTTGCCAAAAGAGCCTTTTATTCTTTCTTTGGTGTGTATTTTGCACTTTATTCGTAGTAGAATTCGCCTTCCTTTGGCCGCAGCAGTGAGTCCTCTATTTATAGGGGACAAGGTAGTTGAGATCCCTCAGGCGATCGCGGGCGATCGCCGTTTTCTATATTAAAATAAACGGCTGATCGTCCCGTCACGTGGGCCTGTTCCCTTGAGGTCCGAGGTTGCAGTTGGAGGCCAGCTGGGTGAACCAATGGGAAGCCAGCACGCGTTGCGAGTCGCTGTCCGAGGAGGGCCCACTTCGTACCTTTCGGCGGCCTTGTCGGTAGGTGTGGTAGGTGACAGGCTGGGGTCAATGATCCTATCTATCGGTATCCTTTGAAGATCCGCGGGTGGGCCACCGTCTAAGATTCGGTCTACGACGACTTTGACGGATGCTGGATCCACACGTGACATGATACGATCGCCTCTGGTCCGTTTATGAAAGACGATCGTCAGATAACAAAAGACGATCGCTGGGTATCAAAAGACGATCGCCGCATTGTGCCGAACTCTAGGCGTTTGTCCTGAGTATGTCTTCCATGGTTGGCTTCTTTGGAAGGTCGCCGATCGCCTATCGTGGCGAATTAATCGCCGCACAACAATGCCCCCCCAGCTCGCCTCGATGTTGAAAACACGGGGTGAGGTGGCTCTGTTGGCGATCGCCAATGTTTTAAACGACCAGCCGATCTGAATTCAAATATGGACGACCTTCTTTCGCGTCGGGAGCAGCGGGAAAAGAAGGCGGGCTTTCCGAAATGGCGGGGACACGCGTCGTGTCATTGCTGGGGGAATCGACGGTTTGTCGACCGTCCGGGCTTTGCCCTCGAAAAGACGCGTATGCGGGATTCGAGGGCCACATTTAATGCGTCCCCACGTGACGGTTGCGATCCAGCCCCCGAGGTTTCTCCTATTTGCAATTAGGCCCTCGTCTACATCTATAAAAAGGGTAGGGCTTGTTCTCCTTCACTTTTTTACGCGCCCTTCGTATCCATAGCCGAATTTCTGCAGAAATTTTTGGAGGTTTTTTTTGTGCCGATCTTCCTTCTTTTTTCTAGGTAAGAAAAAAAATTTAACCTTCTCCCTCTTTTTACTTTCTAAAATGTCGGGAGGATCAAAAGCCTTCGAGACCGGAAGCTCTTCCGCTGCCGCCGCGTTGCCTGAACGGGAGGAGGTTCCCATTGGAGTGGATATGGAGACGGCCGCTGAAGCTATTCGAGCGGGGATTGCACCCGCAGAACTCGAAGAACTTTTCAACGAGGCCGAGGTGGCGAGGACGGCGGCGACGGCGGAGCAGGGGGGCTCGCCGGTGGAGGGAGACGAACTGATGCGTTTGTCTTGGGAAAAAGATAGCGTCTCCGGCCCCGTCTATACGGCTTTTGCTAGACTTATGGAGGGGATTGCCGGGCCCTGTCCGGAGTTTGATTTCGAGGCTTACTCCGCCGCTCATCCCTACGTACATGTGAAGCGGACGGAGTTTCTCGGCCGAACTCTCAATGGACTCTTGGTCAGATTCGGAGTTCGGCGACCTGGAAGGACATGACCCGCTGGAGGGCCAAATATCATATCCCCTCTGATGTGTCATTGCATGTGCCCTCCGAGAACGAACGTGCCGACCAGCCTCCTGAGGGTATGGTCGCCATCAACTAAATGACCCTGGCTGCCGGACTGCGGTTTCCCTTGCCGTTCGCCGTTTCGTATCTGCTGATCGCCTGGAATTTGGCGCCTCTTCAGTTGACGCCGAACGCCTGGCTGCAGATTATCAGCACATTGACATTATTTGGCGGTCACAGGTTGTTTCGCTTGCCTTCTGCGCTGGAGATGAATTATCTCTTTAAGCTGACCGTGCAGAAGGGGTTGATCGGCGGTTACCATATCCAAGGTTGCCAGGGTAGGGTGGTCATTGGGGTGCCGAGCAAGGCTCGGGGCGACCTGACAAAATGGTGCTGGGTCGGTGGTGCATGGAAGTCGGCATCGAGCGAATCGCCGGAGGAGGAGTTGGATATCCCCACCAATTTTCGGGAGAGGAATCCAAGTAAGGGTTTCCATTCTCCCTTTATTTGGATACTCCTTGGACTGATCTAATTTTATTTCCCTTTTTGCAGGATCCCTTGTTCCTTCGATCGACGATCTCTTCTTTGATTTCTCGATCGTCTGGGAACGGATTCGCGCATTGCCGGATTCCTATAAAGACGTTCAATCAGTCAGCCACGAATCTCATCGGTTGGGAGCTCGACTGTTTCGCTTCCCTCGCCACCTGAAGGCCCCTGGTATGACTTTTCATCCGCTTTCTTCTGCGTGGCGATCGTCTCCAAGAGGTCGCCATGTCTAAATAAGTGTCTAACTTGTTTGATTTTCTTCTTCGGCAGAGATTTATTTTCCCCGTCTCGCCGATCTACCGCAGGAGATTGCCATGTCTAATCCCGGTTTCCTCGGTCGCCTTCATCTGGGAAAGAAAACGGGTCGCGTTGCCGCGACGTCGTCTCGCCCTGCCCCTGTGGTGAGGCCCGCTGCGGTGCCGGTCGCCGAGCCGGTGGTCCAGGAAGAGGAACAGCTCCAGCGCCGCAAGAGGCGGAGGTCGGAGGAGTCCCCGTCGATCTCTGAGGTGGATGTAGCAATCCTCGAGCCTCCGGTCGCTGCGGCTCCTATCTCTGCCATCCCGATGATGGAGCGATCAGGCCCCAAGCCCACGGTCACCGGCCCCCGGTCATCTGGAAGCTCGGCGAAGAAGGTGGCGATCGCCGATGCGGAGACATCCCGGGGCAAGCCTTATTTCGGACGCGATCCCGAGCTGGTCAATAGGTAAGAAGGGGTCAAACTTTTCTGAGTTAGGCATTCTGAGCATGGCATAGGCTAACTCCTTGGTTTCCTTGGTTTGCGCTGCAGGGTTCGTCTCGCCGATCCGGACGTTGCTCCCATGGTGCTGGACTTTCTGTCGAGCAAGGCTCCGCAACAGTCACTTGACGTCCCTGCTTACGTTCGTCAGGCTATCACCTCTTTGCCTAAGGCTTGGACGACCGATCTTGATGCGATCGCTCGCCGGCGATCTGGAGACGCCATGCAGGCGACCGTTGCCCTGGCTCTTCAGACGGCGACGATGGCCGTCCAGGCTGCTAGGGATTTTGAGGGGCGACCCTCTACTGCTCATCTCCATCGCGAACTCGAGGCCGCCCGGAACAGAAATATCGAGGATGCCAACTGGATCCGGTCTATGGAGAGGGAGTATGAGGAGACGGCGAAAAGGGCTAAGCAGGACGTGGATCGATTGATGCAGGAGCTGAGCCGCTCCAAGGAGGCTGCCGATCGGTCCCGTGATGAGGAGCGCGAAACTCGCCAGAAGCTCGCGGCGTCGCAGGAGGAGGCGGCCGGACTGAAGGCGATGGTTGATCGGCTCAACGGTGAGCTGGACGTGGCAAGGAAAGAGCTGGAGAAGTCCCAGGGTGAGAATGCCGCCAAAGTTGTCGAGCTGGCGGAGGCTGAGAAGACGGTCGCGGAGTTGAAGGGTCAACTGAAGGCGATCGAGACCGATCCCTACCAAAGTGTGGCGTTCGCCGGCGAGTTCGCCTATTACTTGGCATATGCTGACGCTGTACGAGCCGCAAAGAAGGCAAGGATCGAGATCGGTCCCTTGATGGAGAGCTTCAAATCCTACGCCCTCGCGAATCCTCTGCACCTGGAGTTCTCCTTGCCGATCCTTGACTTAGCCGACTTCGGGATCGACTTGAGTTGGTATACGGGTAAACTCATTCATCCCGAGGCCGAAGCCGATCCGCAACCCGAGGGGCCTTGAGAGACATTTTGTTTTCCTCTGTAACTTTGTACTTTTTGTTTTCCTTTTGTAATGCCTTCGGGCTCCGTGATGTATGAAGCTTGTGTTATGAATAAAATACTCCTTTTTTCATACTGCGTAATGTATTACATGCGATCGCCTTTGACTGTCCGCCGTGCAATTTTTACGAGTACGTGTATATTTGCTTTCGACTTTTTGTTCGTCCGGCCGATTGTCTGAGTGTTGAAAGCATTGACATGTTTTGAATCGGAATTCTTACTTGTAATTTTCGTCGGACGACCCCGATCGCCCTGCATGTTTTTGAGCGAAGTCGATCGAGTGTGGTTCCTCTTTGTTCGATTGTATTTGAGATTAGCTCGACCTATCCCTGCCCCCTTGTTTTTGTTCACTTATTGTAAGTAAGGAAACAAAGACTAGTCTGTCTGGCGAGCTATCTTCATTTTGTCGATTCTGAAGAGTCATGTGTGGTTGGGGTGTTTGATGGACCGATCTCCCCAATCGTGTCTTCGTGTGCGAGGAATATTGAGTATCCCGCGACTCAATTTTTGTGAGGGTCCTCCGTTAGGCTACGCCTGCCTTGTGTTTAAACGAAAGGCGGGCGATCTCGGTCTGGAGGAGTCCTTGCGCGGAGTGTTGTCGGCTTATTCGACACCACGTCCGCGGCTTGTCAGCTCTGCTTACACCTCGGCCCGCCATGAAGATGGCGATCCTCGACGGTGTACGTTGAGACGGGGGTAACGGCACGTCGCATTGTTCGGGTTCACCATGTTAGATGATGTACCTTGAGGACGTGCGATCGTGCCTACTGATTATTTTGGAGGGTCCTTCGGCTACGCCGTCCTCGTATTTAAACGAAGGGCGGGAGATCTCAGCCCAAAGGAACCTTGCATGGGCGAAGCTGTCGGTTCCATCGACCTCCAGGACCATGGCTGCATTAATTTTACCTAGGATCGTCGTGATCAGCGATCGTCGGCGGTATGCGATATGCCTGGTGGGGCGATCGCCATAATAGATGGGATAGGAAAAAATCTCATTATATTCCTTGTACATCATTGAAATTGAATACAAATTTATCACTGGTAGTATTTTTTCAGATGCACGGCGTTCCAGGGGTATTGGTCCGGAGTACCGTCAGGATGTTCCAGTTCGTAGGCTCCTTTAGTTAGCCATCTGGATACTCTGAAAGGTCCCTCCCAGTTCGGACCAAAAACGCCTGTGTGGGTTTGGATCTTCTTAAGGACGAGATCGCCCACTTGAAATCTTCTTTCTCTGACCTTTGAATTGAAGAACTTCTCGGCTCTCCTTTTGTGGATTGTGTTCTTCATTTCTGAGGTCAGCCGTCTTTCTTCGAGCATGTCTAGGTCGATTCGTCGGGCTACATCGTTGTCGGTCGTCATCTCCTGCTCGGTTCGATGGCTGAGGACGGCGATCTCCGAAGGAATCACCGCTTCTGTTCCGAAGGTAAGGGCGAACGGGGTTTCGCCGGTTGAATTGCGGGTCGTCGTTCGGTAGGACCACAAAACGTCTGGGAGCTCGCTCGCCCATCGTCCTTGCCTGGACTCGAGTCGTGCTTTGATCGTGTGTTTGAGGATCTTATTCACTGCCTCTACCTGACCGTTCGTCTGAGGGTGATAGGGCGCTGAGAATAACCTTTTGATCCCCCACTTTTCACAGAATTGCATGACTTCTAAGCCGTCGAATCAAGCTTTCCGTTGTCGGAGATGATGGCACAGGGCACCGAATCGGCATACGATGTTTTTCCATATAAACTTGATCACTTGCTCTTGGCCGATCTTGTTGAGCGGTTCGGCCTCAGCCCATTTGGTGAAATAATCGACCCCAACGATGGCGAACTTACAGCCCCCTGGAGCCGTCGGCAGGGGACCTATAAGGTCGATGCCCCATTGCGCAAATGGCCAGGGGATATACATGGAGGTGAGCTGTTCGGGTGATAGTTTGATGTTGGGGCCCATTATCTGACATCTATGACACGATCTGGCATAAGCGATCGCATCTTTCCGTAGTGATGGTCAGAAAAATCCTTGTCTGGTTGTCTTATGGATGAGGGCTCGCCCGCCCGCGTGGTTTCCACAAATCCCGTCATGGATCTCAGCTAAAACGAGCCGACCTTCCTCCGGTGTAATACACTTGAGGAGGGGAAGGCTGAAGGCTCGCTTGTAAAGCCGATCGTCCAATAGGGTATACCTGGCCGCACGAAGCTGGAGTTGGCGAGCTTTAACACGGTCTTCAGGGGCCGTTCCGTCCTTTAAGTATTTGATGAACGGAGTCATCCAATTCTCTTCGGCGATGGCGACCGTGGTAACCAAATTCCTGTCGATCGCCGGCCTTGCTGACTTTGTGATTTGGATATTGGAGAAGTCGGCTGCCCCATGCGATGATGCTAGCTTGGAAAGAGCATCGGCCTGGGAGTTGTGCTCTCTCGGGACTTGTTCGATTAGTACTTCTTCAAATTTTGTGCACATTTCGGCGACCAGCTCTTGGTATTTGACCATCTATTCGCCGCGTGCCTCATATTCTCCCTTGACTTGGTTTACGACCAAAAGGGAGTCCATGAAGATATGGAGGCGACGAACATCCAGGGCGAGGGCTAGATCAAGCCCGCCTACCAGAGCTTCGTATTCAGCTTCATTGTTGGTCGCATGAAAACCGAAACGCACAGCATTTGTGAAACTCTGACCGTCGGGGCTAATGAGGACAATCCCTGCCCCTGCTCTCGCATTGGTCGCTGAGCCATCCACGTATAATTTTCAGGCAGGTCGGCCGACCTGGGTCGGACTGTGAGGGAACGTCAATTCCACCACGAAATCCGCCAGAGCTTGGCCTTTGATCGCCGTGCGAGGAGCGTAAGTGATACCGTATTGGGAAATCTCCAGTGACCACTTGAGGAGTCGCCCGTTGGTGTCCGGTCGGTGCAGGATTCGTCTTAGAGGTAGAGTTGTTAGGACCTCCACTTGGTGATCGAAGAAGTAAGCCCTCAGCTTACGTACACTCATGACGAGGGCATAGGCGATCTTCTCCAATGGTGTATACCGTGTCTCAGCGTCGTGGAGCGTCTGGCTAACATAGTAGATCGGCAAGTGGGCTTGCCCCTCTGCTCGCACCAGAACGACACTCAGTGCGACCTCCGAGGCCGCTAAGTAAAGGAATAATTTTTCACCGGGGATCGGCTTTGCCAGGATCTGGGGGTTAGATAGATATTCCTTTATCTTGGCGAATGCTATCTGGCTTTCTTTCGTCCATGCGAACTTCTTGTTCTTGATGGTCGCGAAGAAAGGCTTGCTTTTATCGCCGAGCCGTGATATGAAACGGTTGAGGGCGGCTAGACAACCTGTGAGGCGTTGCACCTGCTTGATGTTTCGCGGCTCCTGCATGTCAAGGATCGCCTGTATCTTGGTGGGGTTCGCCTCGATCCCCCTTTGGCTCACTATGTGCTCCAGGAACTTCCCCGAGCCCACCCCGAAGTTGCATTTATTGGGGTTCAGCTTCATGTTAAACTTCTCAAGGATGGCGAACGTCTCGGCGAGATCGTTGAGGTGATCTTCCTTCTTGAGGCTTTTGACTACGATATCGTCAATGTAGACCTCCATGGTCTTGCCGATCTGATCAGCGAACATCTTGTTGACTAATCGCTGGTAGGTCGCCCCTGCGTTTTTCAAGCCGAACGGCATTCTGACCCAAAAGTATATGTCTTTTTCTGTTTGGAAAGATGTGTGTTTTATGTCCTCCTCCGCCATTGGGATTTGATGATATCCGGCGAAGGCATCCATAAACGACATCATTTCGCAACCTGCCGTGCTATCGACCAGGTGATCAATATGAGGCATCGGGAAGTGGTCTTTTGGACATGCCGCGTTGAGGTCGGTGAAGTCAATGCATAATCTCCAGGAGCCAGGCTTTTGACGAGCACCGCTGGCGACCCACCGTGGTTCGCCTCGTGGCTACTCCGATCGCTTTGTTGTTGAGTAACTTCGACTTCTATGTCGAGCGCCGCGTATTTCTCGGGACCGAACTTCCTACGCTCGGTGAACAGGCTTCATCGCCCGGTCGATCTTCAGATAATGGCAGGCGTGTTCGGGACTTATGCCAACCATATCTTGATGCGACCAGGCAAAGACTCCGATGTTCTTACGTAGCAAGTTGATCAGATCCCCTTTTAATTCGTGGTCGATGCTTGCGCCGATCTGTACTTCCCGTTCTGGATGATCCGGATCCATCGTAATACTTTCCAACTCTTCGACAGAACGGCCGCCTCGTTTGATACGATCTCCGGACTCGGTCCTTGGATCGATGTCGAGACTTGGCTCGAAACCGATCCTTGGCTCGATGTCGTCCATCAATTGATGAGAGATGGCGTCCCCTGAGTCGGGTTGGTATGAAGTGTTAGGCCCGTCGATCTCCATGGGTTGATCGTCGGTCGCTTCAATGTTACATATAGTATGGGAAGTATCGAAAGAAGTAACAACATAGGAGTAATTCAAACATCTCTTTGCCATTAGCTGATCTCCTTTTACAGTACCGACCGTCCCATCGGCAGTGGGGAATTTGATACAGTAAAAGAAAGATGAGGCGACCGCCTCAAAGGTTTCTAAAAAGGGGCGACCTAGGAACCCATTATAGATGCTGGGCCTATCTATGATTACAAAGGTTAGGTTCCTAGTAATCCTAACCTTGGGATCATAAAAGCATACTAGCTCAACGGAGAGCTTGATCCTCCCGTAGGCTTGGACTGTGTTGTCGCCGAACCCTTGGAGCACGGTGTCGAAAGGCTTGATGAATTTGATTAGGTTGCCGAGTTGGTCTAGGGCGGATTTGAATATGATGTTGCAGAAACTCCCATTGTCGACCAGCACGCGATCGACCGTCTTCCCAAGGATGCAAGCGGAGATCACTAGTGCATCCTCTTTGGGACATTGCACTCCCTCCCTGTCCTTGTTGGAAAAGGTGATGAGCGCGTCTCTAGAGATGGTCGGCTCCGGAGGTACTACGACATGAACTTCGGCGAAAGCCCTCAGCTCTGCTTTTCGCTTTCTGTTTGACAGGGTGGAAACCGCCGAGGCTCCCACCTACTGCTTGGAGCATGTTGATCCGACCGCCAGGGTTGATCGGAGGGATCGACTCATCAGAGTACTCCGGCTCATGCTCGATCCTGGCGATCGGATTGGGAGGAATTCTTTTGCTTGGTCGGCGCTCGCGCCCTCCGGCTCTTTCCGTCCTGGGTTCTGGATTGGTGATCAAATTTTCCAGTTTGCCTTCCTCAAACAGTCGCCAGAGCTGTCTGAGGAGGTCGCGGCATTGGCTAGTGTTGTGGCCGGGACTCTTATGATAGGCACGGAATTTGCTACGGTCTAGGTGACCGTGGTCCCTTATTGGCTTTGGCTTGGAAAGCCACTCGCAACCCTTGATCGCGTTGAAGATGTGGGTCGGAGATAAGTTGAGGTTGTGAAGAAGGTGGACTTCTACATCCTCGAAGGCTTTGAACTCGCCAGGCAGCTTGGCGACCGCCTTTCTGGGCTTGGCGACCGCCTTCTTCTGGACATGGGAAGGTGCTTTTCCTTCTTCGGACCGTCCCTCGTCTAAGCGGAGTGAGAGCATCTTCTGCCTGGCCAGAAAATCGGCGGCTCTGACGTGGAACGCTGTATAGGTCGGTGGAAAATCCTTTGTGAGGTGCCTGAACATGGGCGAGCGTCTGTGGAATCCGTTCAGGACTGCGTGGTGAGCGATCTCGTCGCTGACGGGCTCACCGGTGAGGACTATCTCGTCCACCCGGTCGATATAATCCTCATCCGATTCGTCCTTCCCCTTCCTGATCTTCATCATGCGGTGGGGACCTTCTGGGCGAGTGACTTTGGCGGCGAAGTACGATGTGAAGTCGTTCGCCAGCTTCTCAAAGCAATTGATTGAGCGAGATGGTAGCGAGATGTACCATCTGTGGGCGAGATCGCCCAGAGTTAACGGGAACATACGACATTTCGTCGCATCTGAAGCTCCGCATCCAGTCATGTAGATCCGGAATTTGCTTAAGTGGGTTCCTGGATCCGTTCTCCCCTCATATAGAGGTGTTTGTGGGGGATTGATCGTTGATTGGACTGGGGCGATCTCGATCTGGACCGCGAGTGGTTCATTTAGCTCAGCGATCGGTCTCCTGGCGCCCGCCCCATTTTCCAGGAGCGCCTTCACTTCGTCCAGCTGGCGTTGCATGGCGGCGATCGCCGTCGCCTGACTGCTTGCCGACTGGCTCTCAGAGCGTGAACCAAGGCGATCGTGTACCGATCCCCTAGCCCCGTGGTGAATGACGAGCTCCCTGCCAGTGGGTTCCTTCCTTGGGCGAGCAGGGGCTCGCTGACCGACCTGTCTCTTGGGAGTCGGATATGCCGAACTCCTGGTAAAGGATTCAGATACCGATGTCTCCCGGCTGGGGCCTGAGTGCCCAGGTCGCCATGAGGGATCGCTCCCTAGGCGGATGAAGACGGAATCGTCCCGCCTTACGAGAGCCTTCCCCTGCGGCTCGGGGCTTTCTGTCGATTTCTCAACATAGATCCCCTTGAGCTTCCGTTTGCTTGCCCGGCGGTTAGCTGACGGGGTGATGGTGGGCGTATCGCGGGCCCTCTGCTGCCTCGAGGATGGCTATAGCCTCCTCAATCTGTTCCGATGTCTGGAACTGATCGAGTGAGAGGCTAGAACCGTCCCTCGGGGGCGGGAGTGAGAGCCTAGCGTCGCCACGGTCGCCTTCCGCCGTGGGCTGGGATTCGGTCCTCGCCGGAATAAGATTTCTGGCAGATCTCAGGGTGGCCCACAGACGGCGCCAAATTGTTGTGCGGCGATTAATTCGCCACGATAGGCGATCGACGACCTTCCAAAGAAGCCAACCATGGAAGACATACTCAGGACAAACGCCTAGAGTTCGGCACAATGCGGCGATCGTCTTTTGATACCCAGCGATCGTCTTTTGTTATCTGAGGATCGTCTTTCATAAATGGACCAGAGGCGATCGTCTCATGTCACGTGTGGATCCAGCATCCGTCAAAGTCGTCGTAGACCGAATCTTAGACGGTGGCCCACCCGCGGATCTTCAAAGGATACCGACAGATAGGATCATTGACCCCAGCCTGTCACCTACCACACCTACCGACAAGGCCGCCGAAAGGTACGATGTGGGCCCTCCTCGGACAAATGACTGCAACGCTGGCCGGCTTCCCATCGTTCACCCACCGGCCTCCAACTGCAACCTCGGACCTCAAGGGAACAGGCCCACGTGACGGGACGATCGGCCGTTTATTTTAATATAGAAAACGGCGATCGCCCGCGATCGCCTGAGGGATCCCAACTACCTTGTCCCCTATAAATAGAGGACTCACTGCTGCGGCCAAAGGAAGGCGAATTCTACTACGAATAAAGTGCAAAATACACACCAAAGAAAGCATAAAAGGCTCTTTTGGCAACCACTAACACATTCATAGTGATATTCATACACATTCATCATATATCCCAAGCAAGAACTCACAGATTCATCTATCTGGTTCTTCCGGCAATCTACGCGCTCTAAAGCCTAGATAACTAGAAGTCTTTACACTCCTTGTATTAGATTCTAACATTAATATTTGTACTGACAAGATATTTATTAATAACATCTCGCGAGAGCATTCAAGCCCGGGATTAACAACCCCGACAAATCTTGTGTTATCTATTTTCTCACGGAAGTGTTCTCGCATTTGTTTGTTACTCGATCATTCCAGCAATACTATCTCCGGATAATATTTTGGGTAACAACAGGCTAGCTTAAAGAATTTTTTGGACAAGCTCAACAACGTAGTTGGGCTCGTATGTGCACATAAGGATGTCCAGGTACATCCGTCAAATGGTTAAGGAGCTGATTATAGTCCAGGTACATCCGGACTGTTCAAACTCAGCCAAAAAACGGGCAGTAACCTCCCAGATGTTATGAGGAGGTGTTAAGGCTGCCTGTTCAAATTTAAAACGGGCAGTAACCACTGCCTTGAATGGTCTAACTCCTGTGTTCAATGCAGGCATGAATGCCTGCATTATGACAGCCTTAAGAGCTGTGTTTAAACCCCCCTACAGTGTGAATGGCCTATAAATACGCATACATTTCTTTGCTTCAGACATACGAAATTTTTTTAATACTCAAACATACATCATACACTTCATCTCTATATTCATATCATAAGTCAGAGCTCTGTCCTAACCTCGTTTAAGTTCGCCGGAGCTCAGAGGTTTGTGGTGCTACTACCTCCGAGACGTAGCTGTTTTATCTTTGGGGACGACACGCCTAAACCTAGAGCACTACCAGGGCATTTCTCGTCTTGCGGAACCCTACGGTTTTATTTATTGTTTATTAGTTATTTTCGTTTATTTTTTGTTTGATCTTTTGAGTTGTAATTCTGTTCGAGTTTTGTAATTTTCATTTCGTTCGAGTTTGTAATTCCTGGTTTTCGAGTTGTAATTTTATCTTTCCAGTTGTAATTTAATTTTCGCCCAACAAGTTTGTAACACAGAAATTAACAACAGTTATCGACAATTGCAACTTGAAGAGTTTTTCTTGTATCACAATTCAGAACTCTATTATAAAAAATGGTCTTTGAAGACATCTTATATCATTGTTGCCCATTTCATTTTCTTCCTGTTATTACTTGTAGCTTCCACCCGCTATCTTTTTACGATATATGAAAGTCTTGATGTTGTCACTTTTGTAATAGTTGTATTGACTTAAATATAGCTTGATAATATTAGTATTTAAATATGATATTGTTACATGTGGATTAAGATAAATACTTCGCTTGTTGGTACTATTTATTTCCATTGATTACATTGTGAACACGTAAACTTACCAAATCTGCTTATAAAATATATTCCTGTCCTTCAAGTTCCATTATTTTTATCAAAATTCATGTGCATTTTATTGGTCAGAGAATGTGCAATGATGAATCTCACAAAACTCGAGTTTAACGCACTTGACATTTATGAAAAAAATTTATTTGATATGGATTCTTGATGCTGAAATCTATCTTAATATTATGGGTCTTGGTGACACTAGAGATGTTAAACGGGCTCGGGCCCGACGAGCTGGCCCGTTTAACCCGCCAAAAAACCGGGTTAGGGCCGCTATTTCCTAGCCCGTTTAAATTCGGGCTTTTTTGGCCCGAACCGTTTAGCCCGAAGCCCGATATATATATATTGTTAATTTCAACTTACAGTAATACTATATTTATATAACATATATTAATATTATATATATTAATATTATATATGTAATATATATTAGTATTATATATAATATATATTATTACTGTATTTGTTAATATAGTGTGTGTGTATATATATATATATATATATATATATACACACACATAAAAGTGTATCTTTTTGTTATATTTATTATAGTATATTTGTTACTATATATATAAAATATATTGTTACTGTTTTTTTTTGTTTATGACTTATAAAAAAATCAAAAATAGATTTTTTTAAATATTTAGCCCATTTAGCCCGTTTAGCTCGAAGCCCGTTAGGGTTAGGGTTAGGGCCGATATTTCCTAGCTCGTTTAAATCCGGGCTTTTTTGGCCCGAACCGTTTAGCCCGAAGCCCACTAGGGCTAGCCCGGAACCGCTAGGGCTAGCCCGTTTAACATCTCTAGGTGACACCATAAAAGAAGGAAATGTAAAATCTGAACAAGACAAAGCAAAAGTCATGATATTCCTTCGTCATCATCTTCACGAAGGTTTAAAAACTGAATACTTGGCAGTTAAGGATCCATCAACCCTTTGTAAGGATCTAAAATAGAGACACGACCATAGAAAACTGCGATACTTCCTAAGGCTCGTTATGATTGGCTAGACTTGTATTTGCAAGATTTTAAAACTCTAACCGAGTACAATTCTGCAATGTCCAAAATTTCTTCTCAAAGTTATGTGGCGAGAGTATCACTAATAAAGATATGTTGGAAAGACCTTTTCCGCTTTCCACGCAAATAATATGCTCCACAACAACAATATCGTGAAAGAGATTTTCAAAAATATTCTGAACTTATTTCATGCCTACTTCTCGCTGAACAAAGTAATGAACTCTTGATGAAAAGTCATCAAGCACGTCTACCTGGTCCAACATCATCCCCTGAAGCGAATGTTGTAACTAGTAATGAATATGGGCAAAAGAAGCAGTTTGGACGTGGTCATGGACGTGGATATTGATGTGGTTGTGGACATGCACGTGGGCGTGGTTCTGGATATGATCGAGGTCATAATCATCAAAATGTCTCAAATTTAAAAACAAAACCTCATCACTGTAAGTAGACCAAAGATGAGGAAAAACCTAAGGGAAACTCGATGTTTAGAAGGGTTGAAAGTAGTTGTCAGTACTGTGAAATGAAAGTTAATTGGAGTCGTACATTTCGTACTTCGAAATATATTGTTCTATATCAGGCTTCTTTGAAAAATATTGAAACTAGTTTTACTGAACAATCTGATCCTTTGGGCCTTACTCGCATGAAAGTCGGTGCTTTCTTTGAAGATGTGAATGTGGAGATGACCAAATTTGGTGGTGACGAGACTAATAATAATTAAATCATATAATACGGCCTTGTTGCGCTTATCAAGTACTGAAGTACTTATGTTTGAACTTTAATAATTGATTTTACATATTGCATACTAAGTGATTTTCATCTATCATGAATAAGATATTTGTGATATATATCTATAATATTTATTTATTTATTTGACTTCTGAAAAAATATGGTCAACAACCTCTCATATGTGTTACAAAAAAATGAGAAATTATTTTATTTGGCAGACAGTGCAACAACATATAATTCTGGATTATATTATATTTTCATAAATCCAATTGAGTCATATATGGTAATGAACAAAAAATGGACCAAACAATTTTTCTTATGTGGCATGATCATTTAGGAAATCCAGGTTCTACATTGATGTGAAGAATTATATAAAATCTAAATTAACATCCTCTAAAGAACAAGGTTGTTCTGCTATCCGAAAATTTCTCATATGTTGCTTGTTTTTAAGGAAAGTTGATAACAAGACCGTCCTATAAAAGTTGCAATTGAATGTCCTACATTCCTAGAACGAACTTAAGGAGATATATGTGGACCTATTACTCCATCAAGTGGGGTATTTTATTACTTTATGGTTCTTATAGATGCATCGATACGTTGGTCGCATGTTAGTTACGATCCACTCATAATGTTTCGTTTGCAAGACTACTTGCTCAAATAATTCAATTGAGAGCATAAGTACGTGATTATACAATAAAGAAAATTTGTGTGGATAATGCAGGAGAATTTACTTCCTCATCTTTTGATGATTATTGTATGTTAGTTGGGGTTACGGTGGACTATTCTGCTGCTCATACCCATACTCAAAATAGTTTGACAGAATCATTTATTAATAGGCTGAAACTTATTGTCACACATTTGCTTATGAGAACAAGTTTACCAAATTCTGCTTGGGGGACATGCAATACTACCTGCTGCATTACTAGTTCGTTTAAGATTGAATGTTTATCATAAATATTCCCCATTGCAGCTAGTGAATATTCAAGAACCAAATGTCCCTCATCTAAGAATTTTTGGGTGTGCAGTCTATGTTCCGATATCTCCTCCCCAACGAACTAAATGGGACAAAGAAGATTAGGAGTCTATATTAGATTTGATTCTCCATCGATTATTAAATATTTGGAACCCATGACTGGTGACATGTTCATGGTAATATTTGCCGATTGTCAGTTTGATGAGACAGTTTTTCCTGCATTAAGGGGAGACAAGTTAAATTTGAAAAAGAGAAAAGCAAGAAATATCGGAATGCAGTATCTCTGGCTCATCATGATACTCATACAAATCAATGTGAAATTGAAGTATAAAATATTATCCACCTAACATAAGTAGCAAATACATTGCTTGATACATTTAGTGATGTCAAGATAGTGACAAAATCACATGTACCAGCTTTCGATGATCTTTGAAAAATTAAACTTCCAGATGAAAAAAATAAAATCGTGCTAGAAAATGAATCTAAAGCACGCCAGAAGTATAGATGACCTGTTGGATCCTAGGATGGAAATCCAAGAAAAACAAGAAAACTTGATACACAAATTGATACATCAAATGACATAATATCTAAATAAATAGATTTGATCAATGATGATACGTCTTCAAAGGATGATCAAACACATGAAATTGATATACGAAGAGACCTCGATAAATTATATTATTTCAAGGCATATATAGAATAAAAAAGATATTATCAGGGAAATATATTTGCATATGTTTTCGCTCTTGATATTACGGAAGAAATTGAGGATCATGAACCAAGATCGATCTATGAATGTAACATAAGAAATGATTGGCCAAAATAGAAATATGTTATTGAGACAAAACTGAAATCACTTGAAAAACGTCAAGTTTTTTGACCTATTTTCCAAACACCTGCAGGTGTGAAACCCGTTGGTTATAGATGGGTATTTGTACGCAAACAAAATGAAGGTTAAGATACATGGATTGGAGGAGGCCACATGGGAGACAGAAGAACGTATCAAGTTGAGATACCTGAGTTATTCACTTTGTATGTTTCAGGACGAGACTTTTTTTTAGAGGAAGAAAATGTAATATCCGCACTTTATATTTTTAGTAATTCCTATTTTTAGTGTATTTCCATTATGGACGACTTGCTTGTAATTATTTTGGTATCTGAAACTATTTTGTTCTGCATTCTTGGCCACCCGAATGAGTTTCAGAGTTGTTTTAATGAGAATCCGCATATTAGTGTAACTTTTTCGCGTTTATGTTCGATTCTCGTAAATCTTAATTGAAATTGTTGTTTCGTTATTTCTACGAGTTCATTTAATATTTTAGACCTATTACGGGCTCGGGGGTTATTCGACCTCGAATCGTGATTTTTGGGAGTTTGGGCGGTTTTATAATTTTCCATAGTATTGAGTATTGATATTTGTGATTGTGTTTCCGCTCTATCAGATGGTTGGAATCATGTGCTTGCTTAGCGCTTAACCTTGTGTGTTGGTGTTCTTCACAGGCGCTTCATTGTTCATTTGTAACCATCGAGTTTGTATCTTTCGGAACGTGTTCAACTGATCGAGCTTCATAGCTGTACTGCTGAGCAGGTGAGCTAGCGCACGCTAATTATATCATTAGCCCACCTAATGTGTTACAATAGCGCAGGCTAAATCTATCGTTAGCGCATGCTAACGAGACTGGGTAGAACACTCAGGTTTCTAGATCGAGTCAGCTAGTGCATGCTAATACCCTCGTTAGCGCATGCTAATGGGACTGGGCAAAACATTCCAGACATAACACCTGCTCGTTAGTGCATGCTAATCATGTATTTAGCGCGCGCTAATAAGCACATGTATATATTTATAAGGACAGCAGTCCAACCTTCGTCATTTTCACTTCTTTTTCCTTCCTCTTAGCGACCAGCGATGATTCTGAGCGATTGGGCGTGTTCGACCAGATATCATCATCTATAAACATATTCAAGTCACGGTACGGATTTATCATCATATAATCTTCCTTCACCATTCCAATCGAGGTAAATTTCTTAAGAACCCTAGCTTTGGGGATTTTGGGGGTTTTATTATGATTTCGTCTTCCTAATCCAATTTAGCTTAGATTGATGTTAGATTATGATTATGTGATCGTAAACCCTTATTTTCTTTGAAGTTTTGTTGATTAAATTTCGTGATTTCCACTGTTAGTTGATTGTAGTCGAACTTGCCCAAGTAGTGTCCACCGAATGGCTCCAAAAGGCAGAACTTAGGGTGATTCTCTATGTTCCAAAGTGTTGTAGTTGATTGAGTATCATTGTGTGCTAGGAATGAGATTTTGGAGAGTGTTCGGACCGAAGTCTTTTTGTCATTGTTTCACACTGTAATAACCAAGGTAAGTACATGCAGTATATTATGTTATGTATTATGTGAATTCGACATGATTGATGTTTTATGTAAACCGTAAGTGTGTGTGCGTTGTTGTTCTTCCACCTGGGGATGGTTCTATGGAACCTCTGGGGATATATGCTAAGAGCGCTGGATCACAAGAGTGGTTTCTTACCTGGCGACGGTTCAAAGGGACCTCTGGGGGGCTGATGCTAAGGGATACGGCCGCGGGTTACCAAGTGTGGTCTTCGTGATGATGATATGTGATGACATGGTTTTATTGATAATGATGTTTTCGATGAAAGTTGATATTCCGGAATATTATTTTATAACAATTTTCATAATGAGAAAACGATGTTGGATTGTGCTTGTTTATAATGTGGTGTAATTGTGTACTTGCACAAGCCGTTCGAATGCTAACCCCTTAAATAGGGGAAATGCATTTTATGCATATAAGCCAATGGATAGCACAAGGAGCAGGCACGGGAAGCGCATGCGAACATTGGTCAGCCATGATGTTATTAGGCTTGAGTATTGGAAGCTTATTTCCAAACTTCTTGTTGTCTGATTGAATCGTTTGAATTGTTATTTTCTATTTCTAAAACCACTGTTGAAGTCCCTGCATGGGCAGTGACTTTGCATCACAATTTGTCGCACGTTATTTTTAATTCAAATATTTTGACCGAGGCCACGGCCTAATATACCATATTAAGCGTCTTATGTTTAAGTGAGTTGTGTGGTTATGTGTTTAGTTAGCCTGGTAGACCTTGAGGAAGGTTCTACGCATGTAACGACCCTTGAGTTACTTGGGGTGTTACATATTTTGTCATCACTTTGCTAAGAAGAATATTAAGTTTTGGAATTGGGAAAGAAAACTTTAGATATTTTATTTTATAAGAAATTTTTCACCGTGTTTATTTTGGCATTCATCAAATTTTCTAAAAAGAGAATCGATTGTAATTCTACATATTCTGATTTTTTTAATCAACAACATCTGTAGTCCATCTAAAGACTATAAGGAAGCGCTTATTGGGAGGCAACACAATATTTTTTATTTTATTATGTGTTTTAATTTTTTTGTTATTATTTGTTGATTTGTTTAATCTTTCTAGGATTTTGTGTGACAAGACTTGTTGCTGGATTTGGAACAGTCAAGATGTTTGTTTTTGAAAGATGTTGCATATTCAGTATGATATATCTCAGAACCACGTGCAATTCAGTAGCTACACCAACCCTATCTTTCATTTATGAAAAGTGTAGCCTTCATCACTTCTCTTCACACCTTAAAAGATATCATTTGCGGAAAATAAAAGAAATCAAATGGCATCATCTTGGTACTTCAGTTTTAGCTCAACATGTGTCCTTGCTGGTGATAATACAAGAAAGGATCTTTCATTTACAATAGAAGCCGACAACATCAGTAAAATTTTAGCACTAAAATATCAACTTAGTCTACGGGGGAGATAACATAGGATTGATGGGCTCAGTTGTAATACCCGATATTTTTATTTTCGGTTGCCTTGAATTATTTGTCGTTTGGTGTCGGTTATTTGGTTTCGTCATGACTAGGTGGAATACGTTTCTCTGTTATGTACGGTATGATGTATTTTGTTGTAGGGTTCGTCGAGTGAGACTTGTTGTTGTGTGCGCCTCTTTGATTAAATGTGTGCTTGTGGTGTGGTATGTTATGTTTCGTAATTTGCTCGTTATGGTTTTGAATCATAGACGGTGTGTTAGTGTTGTAACACCCCCAGAATACAACCGGGACTATTACACACCGTAAACCCTTTTCTCAAGGATCTACCAGGATAAACATAATAAAACGACCAATTGTTCGACCGGCTGGGGTCGAATAGGATAACAACTCAGACCGATAAGGTCACATAACTAATTCAAACTGAAATAATTCTTACAACTCATACCCACGCAGGGGTCCAAAAATATAACACGATACAACACAGTGGAAGACTGAGAATAATACGACACAACAACGACAACTAAGTCCATAATTCTAGATTAGTATCGCAGCCCATCATCTCTTGTGCCGATCCTGTGACTGCTCCCTCGAATCTGAATGTACCTGGACGCAATACAGATATCTACCCCTGATTACTCGGGAGTTAGTAAAACTCCACTGTTTTACTAGTGCAAGTATCTTAACCATACAAAATGTAGCAAGGATGCAACAATTATGAATCAGATACGACAACCAGACCAAATTATCCATCACCAGTCAGGAAACCACAACTCAGATAGTCACAACTCAACCAATCACATGTTCCCGAGAGGTTTTAATAAACTAGACACCAAATGAAGTTTCTGTAAAAGTAACTGTCATCTCGGGATTTCAAAAAACGTAAGTCCTTAGGATCTCATATCCCAGGTTTGTCAAAACCTTTGTTAAACATTTGGGTCTCAACCCAAAATCCCATTTTAAGAGTCAATATTTTACAATCCGAAAATAATTCCACAAATCACTTGGGTCTCAACCCAATAGTTCCGTTTCGTAAAACTTTCTTTTCAAACACTTTGTTTATCAAAACATAATTTCCGACTCCGTGATCCACCGTCACGAGTAACCGCAGGTTCAACAACCCGCACGGTCTTAGCCAAACACAACATTCACAAATATCAATCCTCGACTCCGTGATCTACCGTCACGAGTCACCGTAGGTTCAACAACCCGCACGGTCTTAACAAAACACAACAATCACAAATACCAGTCCTCAACTCCGTGATCTACCTCCACGAGTCACCGTAGGCCCCGTCGAGCCCACATGGTTGGGCGTACTATGTCCGGACCCCATGGTCCTCCATCATGTGTCATCGTAGGCCTCGTCAGCCCCGCACGATTGGACCGCAGCACCACATACTAAGTTCCGATCCCATGATCGTCTTCCATGAATCCTCGTAGGTCCCGTCGAACCCATACGAGTTAACTTACCATTATCACACATAGCATTCACGTTCACATTCCTTCAACAATGAGCACGGCCAATCAAACACATTGATCACCACGAAATCACACATCACGCGCACATAACACAATCTCAACAATTCAACCATCATCATCAACGACACGCACTCTAGCGTAACTCATAATCAATATACAATATATATTTCGCAATGATATTCACAACCAAACCAACACAATTATTACAATCCTGCACCCATAACACAACACATAGTGCATATACCAGGATAACATAATCATCACAAGTCTTAAAAACACCTAATACATAATCAATTCACACGAACCATATTTACGAAGGCAACAAGTTATTACAATCCTAGTACATGATTTCTAATCACAAGCTACAAGTCGTATAAATAAGATACTCGCCTCAAGAATCGCTACTGGATCTCCAACGAACACGACACAACCAAAAAAGCTCGAACACCTACAATCCTTCGGGAGAAAACAACGAAAACATGATTACAACGAGATTCACGACCAAAAATAAAGGAAATCACATAAAAATATTGAAGGAAAACTCATTCGAATATTTAATCGAACATTAAATGTTCAAGATCCTAAAAGAACACCAAAATCACGGATCGTGTTGAAAGAACTAAAAATATGGATATATAATCCATAAAAACATGTTTAGAAATGCTCAACAACACCATCCGATCCACTAAAATCGGATGAACAATGAAATCCAGAAGAAAAACCTAAAAGTCAACCCTAGGAGATTACAAGAATTAGCTTCGATCCGGACAAACTTGATAGATTAGATGATGTTACAATCACCTAGAACTCTCCAAAACACTCTTGGATGGAGCAAAATCGGCCAAGAACTCGAACCATAATCGCCCTCGTCTCAGACCCATGGAGAGAAGGAGAAATGAGGAAGAAATGAGAATAAACGACTGTTGTCCAGTTTATATACTGGACAGCCTAGCGTGCGCTAATCATGAAAATTAGCGTATGCTATCGAAGCAATATTATGCCCAACAACACAGTTAGTGTGCGCTAACGAGACCTCCCACCCGGTCTAGTGGCTTCTGGACTGAACCTGACCAACAGTAAGCGTACGCTATGCTTCCCGTAGCGTACGCTAACTCCTGTCATTGGCGCGTGCTACACCGCTACATAGCGTGCGATATCAAACTCTTAGTCGAAGGCAGTAGCTTTTGCCTCAATCATGCACCCTCCGTCAGCGTGCGCTAATGGAGCCTTAGCGTGCGCTAGCAATCCCAAATAGTGCGCCCTATCTCTAGCCCATAGCGTGCGCTATTCCAACTGCACAGGCACTAATATCGCACCAAAACTCATCACAACAACGATACTCCCTAACGGAACGATAAACACGCAGAAATCTGAACCGCAAGCAACATGTATCAATGCACGACACACAATTATATAGGCATGAACAACAAACAATCCACTAAATAGTAGAAAAATTCAACGCCAACTGGAAACGAACCGAAAATGAAAATCTCGGGTATTACAAGTGTGACCGAGACATTGTCGAATGTATGATCAGACTGTCGGAATGGTGGCATAATGGCTACTGCCATAATAATGCCGAGTTACGGTCGTAAGGTTATGAGTATTACGGCCGCAAGACATGGCCGATTTACGGCCGTAAGGCACTCGCACATTTTAGGAAGTAGCTCGAGAGGTCTGGTTACGGTCGTAAGGGATAGTCTGATTACGGCTGTAAGAGGGGGTGGGCTAGTTACGGCCATAAGGTACTGCATGTTACGGCTGTAACATGCTCGGCTATATAAGGCCTGGGCGATTGGTTTTGTCTCATTTTTCACCTTTCTCCTTCCTCCTTTGCGATTTGTGGCTGGAATTCGAGAGTAGTGATCGGAGTATCATTGATCATCATTTCGGGGAGCCTTATGCATGTTTATCATCGTCCTTCAATTCATTCGTCCGGATCGTAGGTAAATTCTTCGAATCCTTTAGGGTTGACCTTCAGGATTTTCATCTTGATTTCGAATCTTGTTCATTTTTGGTGATTCAATTAGTGTTATATGGTGTTATTAAACACTTTCAATGAATTGTATATCAATATCTTGAGTTCGTTTGAACCTAATCGGGATATTTGGTGTTCTAAGGAAATATTGAACATTTAATGTCCGATTAAATGTCTCAGAGGGTTTCTTTCGGTTCTTGGATGTGCTTTACAATGTTTTCAATCGTTATAGTCATAGTAATCATGTTTCCATTGTGCTTCACGGAGGATTGTAGGTGTTCGGGGTTTTCCGGGTTGTGCCGTGTTCATAGGACTATTCGGGTGTCGACTATCGAGGCAAGTATCTTGCATATACGATTTGTGTCTTGCGAATAGAGTTTACGTGTTGGGTTTACAATGATTTGGTTTCCCTTCATGGATATGATTCGTGGGAATTGATTAATTTGAACATTGATTGTACTGATGATATATTTTGCCTGTTTAATGTTGCGAATTTGTGTTGATGATGTTAATCATATTGTTGTGTTGTGCGTGGTTGTTCTTGAATGAGGTACCATAATGATTATGATAATTAGATCGGATTGATTATATACTTGGGTACGTATTGTGGTGTATTGTTGATTGGTTGGAGATAATTGTAATAAGGCGTATTGTTTCGTGGTAGTGTCTTGAGATGATCTTTACGTATTGTGAAATGAGTGTGTGGAACCAGGTACGGTCCGTTGTGACCTCTGGTGTACGGTACATGATGTATATGAATAGTGAATAGGTGGAACCAGGCACGGTCCGTCGTGACCTCTGGAGTTCGGTACATGATGTGTACGAACAATGAATATGTGGAACCGGGTACGGTCCGTCGTGGCCTCCGGGGTTCGTTACTTGACGAGTACGAACAGTGATTGAATGGATAATATTTTGATGTTGGGTCACGGACCCGTAATGATATCCTAGCTAATGTGTTTTGAAACAAGAAACGGGTTGAGGCCCCAATGACTTCGGAAAAGATTTTGTAACTTGGGACGCGAGGTCCAAAAAGGTTTCTATTTCTAAAACCCCTGAGATGATGAGTTTATTTTCAAATACTTCCTTGCTTGAATTCGAAATTCTAAAACCTATCGGGAATATTTTGATAGTTGATTGTCGTATCTGATTCGTGGTTGCTATTTGCTTGATACATTTCGTATAGTATTATACTTGCACTAGCAAAATAGTGTATTTTTTCTAACCCTCGAGTAATCGGGGGGTGGATGTCGGTTTTGCGTCCAGGTACATGCGGGTTCGGAGGAGCAGTCACAGGATCGGCGCAGGGGGTGACAAGCTACTATTCTAATCAAGAGTTGGGAGTTAAGTTGATATGTGTTGTATCGATAGAGTTGTAATCCGTCTTCCGCTATTTTGTATCTTTAACCCTGCGTGGGTATTTATTGTAAAGAATTATATTTTCTATTTGTGTCAGTCGTGTGACCTCATCGATCAGTATAGTTGTTTATAATTGACCTTAATGATCCGTATTATTGTATTGTTTGCCCCCACCCGGGCAAATACTTGGTCGTTTTGTGATGTTTAGCCTAGTAGATCCTCGTGGGAAGGATCTACGGCGTGTAATATTCCCATATGGTTTTGGGGGTGTTACATTTATGGTATCGGAGCTTAGGTTGTGAAAACCTAGGTTGTCGGGTCAAGTCAAGTCAAGTCATGATTTGTCGAGTAGTGTGTTGTCGTGTCATTCGAGTTCTCGGGTGACAAGTCGAGTTATGCGTAGTCACAACGTGTCTTATGTGTTGTCGGATGAGATTAGTTTCGTGGGCGACCATCATCTCCGTGCGGCCAGTGAGCGTGAGTCTCTTCTTTTATGTGAAGTATTTGTGTTCGTAATTCATTATGTGAGATAATGTGGTGCATAATTTTGGTTGCATGATAATGTGAAGTGGAATCCATGCTTGATACTTGTGGTACACCGCATGTGTATTGAGCTGAATGTAGTGATGGTATGGGCACCGAGTGGTGCAATATAATGTGAAAACTGTGAACATTGATGTGTTCCAGAAAATGTATCGACGGTAGAGTTCGTGAGGAACTCAGATGGATGGTTTTGACATATGTTTAAACTTGATGCTCACGAGTCGTATTTGATTGAGTTGGTGATCCTGTTTGCCGTTTGGGCATGTGGTCTTAAATTCGGTTATTTTTGAATAGTTGTAATTATGTCCGCTGCGTGTAGTTTTGAAAACGGTTTTCTGAAAGATCTTATGGGCTTGAGTATGTTTGTGGAAAAATCGATTTTTGAAAATATTCTGATGGTGCGGTTAAACAACGGTTTTGTATGGATTTCGAAATCGGTTGAACTTTGACGAGTTGGTCATGCATTTTCAAATGACACCTTCAGACGGTATTTGAAAGATGTGTTTTCAAGTACTTCGGATATTGTAAAATGTTACCGTCATTTTTGGATATGTTGAAAGGATTTCGGGAAGTTTTTAATTTGTAAAACGACTTTGATTTTCGGGATTTAAAACATTATGTGTTTGTGTGTTGGTACTAAGTCGTTGCAACGAGCTTGTTATGTTGTTATGCTCGTCGGAGGATTTTGCAGTGTTTCTAAATATCGGGATACACTGTTAGAAGACGATCCTTAACCTTCAGAGCTGTTTTGAGGCTGCTGAGTTAATTCTGCTGTCTTGAAGCTAGTGGTTATGGCCGTAAGGTGTTTTCTATTATGGCCGTAAGCTGTTAGATGTTACTGCCGTAAGAAGCTAGTTGTTACGGCCGTAAGCTTTTGACTGTCTCGGCAGTAACCTTGTTGTTACAGTTGTATCTGTGATCTTTACCAATCGTTTGATTTTTGTTGATATAGTCGTATGGTCCGCTAGTGACGATCGTGAACTTTAACTATTGTATCAGTAATGTTGCACTCAGTTGTTTATCCTATATGGGTATTATTGACGTGTTGTTGATCATTACCATTCTTGCTAACGAATTTTGGTTGTACACTTAAGTGTTGTGACTGCATAGTCTGATTTAATTGTATTATTCTACGACATTATCCTGATGTGATAGTTGATATGTGGAAATGATTAGTACGAGTACAAGAGGTTTTTCCACCCGGGAATAGTTTGGCGAAACCTCTGGGGGTCGATGCTAAGGGGAATGGCCGCGGATTATCATATGCGTTGTTATTCGTGATGGTGTGGCGTGGTAACATGTGGTTACCCTGTATGTCGTTAATGGTGATGATATATATAGATAAGGTCATTTTGATGATATCATTTATCGAGTCGATTTGATAATTCAAAATATTATTTTGCAAATGATTTCAAAACGAAACAGTTATGATAATGGGTTCATGGTTTTGATTAAACGGTCGAGGTATTAAAAGTATTTTTTAAAAATTTCATTTCAGCAAAAACATTTAAATTCAAGAGTTTTAAAATATTATCATTTGAACGAATATCTCGAAAAAATTTATTTTATAAAAATGTTACAAATGTTTGACCGCAATGATATGTATGTGGTTTTGATCGTGTTTGTTTTGGTAAAGGTCGTACATTTTTGTTGATGTGGCCAAGTAAATTACTTATTAATTTAAGTTCTATTGTTGCAGCGATAGTTCGTGTATTTTTGTAATGACTCGGAGTGATTATTCTATTATGTTGCTGTTTGGTTGTCCTATGTTGATTATGTGATGTTTTTATTTTGTCGTTCTGAACAGTTGTCCGTTCAGAGGGTTCGAGGCCGAGGACGTGGTAGTGGTAGTGGACGTAATCAGGAGCATGACAGGGTGACTCACTCGGTGTCGAGTACCAATCAGCTCAGTACAGATGGTCGGAATGGCCAGTCGCGTAATCAGGGGCAATGAGCCAGAGGTAATGTTAACATTGGCGCCGTCACCATACTTCGTCAGGTGGTTGACCAGTGCAGATGAATCAAACCGTGCACCGGAACGAGATCCCAGATGGGGATAATTGAGCTAGTAAGTGGTTACGAGATGTGATGAGAATGCACCAGCCTCATTTTGTAGGTTCTTCTGACTCGTTAGGTTAGGAGAGTTGGCTCTTCCAGTTGGACAGAACATTTGATGTTGTAGCTTGTCTGGATGAAAGGAGGGTACCCATTGCTCAGTACCTACTCGACAAGGAAGCTGCAGACTGGTGGGAGGCCGTATCGCCTAATGATCGTGCAGCTACTTAGGCTGAATTCAAGTCTGTCATGGAGGCAGAGTATTGCCCATTACCTATGCGAGAGCGCCGGATTGTTGAGTTTTTCTCGGCTACACCCCGGGATGTGTCGGTATCTCAGGCCATAGTCAATTATAATCGGCAGCTTTGTTATGTTCGGGATCAAGTGAGAAGTGAGGCAGATAATGTTCGTTATTTCGATATGCGTATGAAACCTCATGTTCGACAGTGTATGGCTCCTTTTATGTGTACAACGCTGAAGGACTATCAAGATCGTGTAGATCACAAGTCGTCTGAAATAAGTCTAGAGGGGCTGAATAGACTTATTGAAACTCTTTTTCCAAGTAGGAATTAAGGAGTTTCTCAGCTTATGGCACAAATGACTTAGAGTCGTCTGTAGATAATATAAGTGTGGAAGTCAGCTGATGACAAATACAGAAATATAAACAATGAAACACTAAGTATGAATGCAACAGTTAAGTGTGATGCTAAAACAATAAAGTACACATGCAATTTATAGTAGTCTCAGAGGTGGGGTAATCCTTTACCAATACACTTTGTCCAAACCAGTTGGAGATGAATCCACTATAATTTTCAACCAGTAATAAATATTACAGTGATTCTACAACTTAGCTACAACAACTTCCAACTAGTCGAAATCCTGTCGTTGCAAATCCTTTCTGACTGCCTAGCACCACTTGATCTCCAAATCCTTGGATGCCTATCAGTCGTGCAACTTCAACCAGTGAAGTACCCCGTACTCAGGTTTTAAGACAAGAGTGTTTTGTCTTCTCCAACTAAGAGCTTTCTTCGTATGTGAATTGTGAATGCTGCTCTTTACGATGCTATAGATTTCTTGATCGCTTGATTGCTTTAATTGCTTGAGAGTATAGTTCGCATCATACTTAGCTCTTTCAAATCTTCAGATATTTATAGCTTGTCAATCCTTAGAGCTTTTCTTCATAGCCATTGCAAATCTGTAACAAATCCGTCTGTTGGAGAAGTAGACTTCTTTGTTTTTCTTTTTGAATATTGCAAGGCTGGATTCCCTTATTTTAATCCATTTCCGACTGTTGTGAAGACTTTCACGTGGAAGCACCGAATCTTTTGATTTTAATATGTCTAAAGTCTTCAGAGGTGGGTCTGGATGAATTATTTAATTCATATCCTTCCAGGAATCTCTCCAATCTGTCCCTTATCGCCCGCATGTGACTCTCCGAAATTTTTGAATTTTCAACGCATGATGACGTGGACAGGTTTACTTGGCTGATTGCTCAGACATGACTTATTTGATCTCTTTAAGTCAATATGTCTGATGTGCAGTCAAACTTCTCTCTCGTCGGACTTCTCTGACGATGACTTCTCTGATGTCCTGACGAGACTTCTCTGATCTGACGACTTGTCTGAAGTCTTCTGACCTGATGAACTTGACTGATTTTGATGGTCAAACTTCAGATGACTTGGGTTCCGTCTGATCACTTTGACTGCAGTCTGGTCAAACTTCTCTGATAAAATTGTTGACCAGTACTTCTCTGATTTTGACTTGACTGTGACTCGGTTTTCTACAGTGTTTGGTCAAACTTCTCTGATGTATTTATCTGCACTTTGTACTTAGCCGATTTTAAGCCTAACTTAAATGGCCTATAGAAGATACTCATTTGGTTCTTCTTTACATTTTTTCAAGTATCTAACTTAACACAATTTGGCCTATGGAAGATACTCATTTGGTTCTTCCTTACATTGCCAAGTAATAAGCATGTATTTGAATAAGCAAGTACAATGATGACATCATCAAAATCTAACAAGTATTCCTAACAAATTACCCCTAGTTTGATGATGGCAAAACCTTAAGCAAATTATTCAAATGAGCAACAGGTCTGCACATAGTCAAGTGCAAGACACAAACTGAAATCAGTCTTATTTTGAGACAACTAGAGGTTGTCATTCAAATGACTGTTATATTAATTTTCTGTATTGTTTACAAGTACATAGCTTTGAATGATAAAGCAAATACAGGAAAATTACAAGTACTTAAAAACAAAAAATTACATGAAAAAGTACACGTACAATAAATCATATCCTATCTGCCTCTGCCTCTGCGGACAGTTTTCTTGGGAGGCTTGTATAATTTGGCTCCAATAGGCCTCTTTCAGTCAGGTTCAAGTCCGTACTTCAGTTTTATTGTAATATCCGCAATTTCGATTTCCGGTAATTTTCTTTTTTTTGGAGAAAGTCTATCTTAGCGACTCTACTCTGACCGTTTCGTCATTACGAGAATGATTAATTCTACACTTTTTGTCATTCGAGTTCGTTTCGGTGTCGTTTTGTTGAGTTCCGTGTTCTTAAGCGACTTCTCCAGGTATGAGTTCGACTTTGTAAAATCACCATCAATTCTTGGAAAATCAAAAAGTTCTGAATCTTTTCAGTATTATATAGTATCAAGTTAGCTTTCCAATGGTTTAAACGGTGAGTAAATCAGAGTCCATACGAAAGAGTTATGGTCGAAAAAGCTAAGACTACACAGTGATCCTGGCGCGACTGTACCGCGGGCCGCGGCCCTCTGCTGGCCAGGTCGCGGCACTAAGATAGCTGCTTGTCACGGGGTTGGGTTTGAGCACTCGAAAGCTCCTCGGACCCGTGCGGCACTAGACTAGAATTGCCTCGATCTAGCTAGTAAGCCTAACTCACTCGGTTGCTAAGTGTGTAAGAAGGGGTTTATACTTGGGAGTTGAGTCTTTGAGGGTTGGGAGCAAATGAGCCAACCTCAAGCCTATTTATATTACTCCTAAGAACCTAGAACCTTCTACTCCACCTCCTCATTTGTAGGGTTCTAGACCTATCTACATCATACCAATTCTAGAACCTATCTCTAGAATCATCCACACAAGTCTACATACGACTTACAAACACATTCTAGAGTATTCTACTAAGTACAACCTAGAATGCTCCACAATCTTCAAGTACTACATCCTTCTAGGAGGGTCCTAGAAGGTTCTTCCATCATCTGGGCGCCCCGGCCCGTCTCTGTTCGTCCCGGCCCGCATCGGCCCGTCCCGACCCACACCGGCCCGTCCCGACCCGCACCGGCCCGTCTCGGCCCGCACCGGCCCGTCTCGGCCCGACCATCTAGACCCGTCTCTACAATGTTCCAGACTCTTCCCGAACCTCCTGGACCAAGCCGGTCTGCTTCTAGCTGCTTCCGGTCGAGTCTTCCCTGCTGATTGACTCCTCAGCTTTTCAATGTCTACTGCCCCCACAAGGCTTTTTCCGTCTAAGTCTATTATAGGGGGGAGGGTCTCTCTCGCACCTCACGCGCGCGCGCCCGCGCACGCCGGCCGCGCCCGGCATCCCACGCCTGTGTCCGGCCGCCCAGCTCGAGTCCTATTCCCAGACTCGGCCTTGTCCCGTTGTGCCTTGTCCCACACGACTGCTGCTCGTCCGGCCTTGCCCGCGCCCCCTGTGCTGCCGGACAGTCCCGGACATGTCTCGTCCGCAATGCCCCTTAGGCGATCCGCTTCCCACAGCGGCGTCCGTGCTCCTCCCATGGCTTCCACGCGTGACTCTCCGTCCGATCACGCCGTCCTGAAGGCTGAATATCCACATGCAGCCCGATGCCATCCTTGGCGTCCTGCTCATGCCGGTACCTCGGCACCCTGTGCGACCGTCTGCGCACACATGTCTCGTTGTCGACTTTCGGCCGTGACATTCTCCCCCGCCCATTTCGTCGACGTCCTCGGCGACTTGGCGGCCCCTTGATGAACCGAACTGCTCCAATGTGATAACTCGGCTCCTCCTCAAGCTTCCTCACGTACTTGAGTGCCGACATAGCTTGTCTCGAAGACTCTGTGGTCAAGTGTAGTTCCTGCAGCTTGGCTTGATCACACACGTACAGCGCCGTCTTATGCGGAACAACGCCAACATTATTCTTCCTCAGGAAGTCCATGCCGAGTATAATGTCCCGATCATCCATGCTCGTCACCTTGAAGTGCATGCGCGGTTCCCACGTGCCAATCTTTAGTCGCACCCCATTGGAGACTCCTGTAACCCGAACGGGTGGTGCATTATTTGACTTCATCCAGCCTCATACCTCCATGACCTGAAGCCCCAACCTCTGTGCTTCAGCCTCATCAATGTAGTTGTAATCGGCCCCTGTGTCGACCAATGCCTTGACGGGTTTCCCATTGATCAGCCCCGTCGCATACAACAAGTTCCCCTCAAGCAGTGATCCGTCCCGTGCCTTGGTGTACTCCATGGCGGCTACCCTCGGAAACTTCGAGCATTGCCTCATCGAATGCTCCGTGCTACAGCAAATTTCACATTTATTCTTCTTCGGACACGCTGATACGAGATGGTCTGCACTCCCGCACCCATGGCAAGTTCGAGTCCACCCTGAATGCTTTCCGTCCTTGGGCCTGGACGTAGTCTCCATCGGTCCTCCTTGCACAAAACCTCTCAGCAACATCTCAATGCGGAAGTTCCTTGAACCACTAGCGTGGCTCCGATACCACTTGTCATGGGGTTGGGTTTGAGCACTCGAAAGCTCCTCGGACCCGTGCGGCACTAGACTAGAATTGCCTCGATCTAGCTAGTAAGCCTAACTCACTCGGTTTCTAAGTGTGTAAGAAGGGGTTTATACTTGGGAGTTGAGAGAAACCTTCACTATTTCACAATCACTTTACAATACAAGAATGTTGAGTCTTTGAGGATTGGGAGCAAATGAGCCAACCTCAAGCCTATTTATACTACTCCTAAGAACCTAGAACCTTCTACTCCACCTCCTCATTTGGAGGGTTCTAGACCTATCTACATCATACCAATTCTAGAACCTATCTCTAGAATCATCCACACAAGTCTACATACACAAGGCTTACAAACATATTCTAGAGTATTCTACTAAGTACAACCTAGAATGCTCCACAATCTTCAAGTACTACATCCTTCTAGGAGGGTCCTAGAAGGTTCTTCCATCATCTGGACGCCCCAGCCCGTCTCGGCCCGACCATCTGGGCCCGTCTCTACAATGTTCCAGACTCTTCCCGAACCTCCTGGACCAAGCCGGTCCGCTTCTAGCTGCTTCCGGTCGAGTCTTCCCTGCTGAGTGACTCCTCAGCTTTTCAATATCTACTGCCCCCACAAGGCTTTTTCCGTCTAAGTCTATTATAGGGGGGAGGGTCTCTCTCGCACCTCGCGCGCGCGCACACGCGCATGCCGGCCGCGCCCGGAATCCCACGACCGCGTCCGGCCGCCCAGCTCGAGTCCTATTCCCAGAGTCGGCCTTGTCCTGTCGTGCCTTGTCCCACACGACTGCTGCTCGTCCGGCCTTGCCCGCCCCCCCTGCGCTGCCGGACAGTCCCGGATATGTCTCGTCCGCAATGCCCCTTGGGCGATCTGCTTCCCACAGCGGCGTCCGTGCTCCTCCCACGGCTTCCACGCGTGACTCTCCGTCCAATCACGCCGTCCTGAAGGCTGAATATCCACATGCAGCCCGATGCCATCCTTGGCGTCCTGCTCGTGCCTGTCCCTCGGCACCCTGTGCGACCGTCTGCACACACATGTCTCATTGTCGACTTTCGGCCGTGACATGCTGCTCGCAATTTTATCCACGGGCCACAGCACACTCAGTCCGGGCCGCGGCACGCGAGTCAGATTAGCCCTATTTCAGCGGGATTTTAGGAGAGGGTTTCATTTCCTCTCCTCTCTTCTTCTTCCTCTCATTTTGGGCGATTGCTTGGACGATTTTGGGCGATTTGTCTCAGAGATATCATCCTCCTCAAGTTCTTGGTGTGTATTAACAACATCAATTCGTGTTTTTCGTCATTGATTCGAGGTATTTTCTTGATTCTCCGGAGTTGACCTTTTCGGGAGTTTTGTTCTTGATTTCGTTTTCCATCCGATTTTGATAAATCGATTGGTGTTAGATGTTGTTATTAAACTTGTTTTATATATTGTATATCCATATCTTTGGTTCGTTTCAACCCGAAGGGTGATTTCAGTGTTCTTGAGGCGTAGTGAACATTTAATGTTTGATTAAATGTTCGAATGAGTTTCCTTCGATAGTTTGATGTGGTCTACGTTGCTTTTGGTCTTGATCCTCGTCATAATCATGGTTTTGTTGATTCTTCTGGAGGATTATAGGTGCTCGAGGATTCCGAGTTGATCTCCGCTTGGTGTTGGTAATTCCTTAGGTGTTATTCTGGTAGCGTTCGCGGTGCTATTGTATTCTCGATTATGTTTAGGAGTTCGGGGCTGCCCAACCGCATCTCGTTCATCATATCGCTTCGATCGTGGTTTCGAGGCAAGTATTTTCTTATGCGATTTGTGTTCTGCAAATAGAGTTTACATGTTGGATTTACGATGGTTGGTTTACCTTCGTGAATATGATTCGTGTGAGTTGATTATGATTTGATTATCTTGAACGTTGAGGGCTTTAATGATACCACCGCTTATTTAAATTTGTGGAATCATATATTCCGTGTTAATTGTGTTGTTGAGTTGTGATTGAATGTTTATGATGGAGGTATTTAGAAGAGCTTGATAATGGTGTCGGATATATGGCTATCTCTAGTAAGTATTCTTAATGAACTTACATTCTTAGCATATTAGTATTGCATGGGAAATTGTGTGTGTATGCTCACTATGGGTTAGATCCGATGGGGTCTCGGTAGGGTTCCACGGAGGGGTGGATCTGCGAGCTTGATTTTAACCACTATGGGTTACATCCGACGGGGTCTCGATAGGGGTCCACGGAGGGGTGGCTCCGCGGTTAATTGTGGTGCATTTTGAAAATGTGTTGTAGATATTGGCATTTCCGGAAATGAGTGCTTTTGAACTTTGATTTCATGATTGCATGCATTGACTAAGTGTATAAGAGGTAAGATGTTTATTTGGCCTACTTGGCTAGGATGGCCCTAGAGTATTTTGTCATAAGTGTTTAGTCCTTTTTGTTGTGGGGTTTGATGTTGGAAAACGGACCTATATATTGTTCTCAAGTACTGTGATTCGATGAGATTTGGGATGAGATCCCAACAGTTGTGTAAAGGTCGTTTTATGGAAAGTGATTTTGGGCCGAGACCCATTCGTTTTGAAATGGTTATTTTTTCAACTACGGACTTGAGGTCCAACAAGGTTTCTACTTTTAAAATCCCCGAGATGAGGAATTTATTTTCAAACACTTCATTGATTGCTTTCTAATTAATAAAACTTCTCGGGAAGGCTTTTGTAGTTAATTGTCGTACCTGATTTGTGATTTCCGTTTGTTTCTTACATTTCGTATGGTTATGTACTTGCACTAGCAAAATAGTGGAATTTTGCTAACCCTGAGTAATCGGGGGGTGGATGTCTGTATTGCATTCAGGTTTTAGGGAGCATAGCACATGGTCGGAATGAAGGATGATGAAAGATGAACGATACTAATCACATGGGGACTTGTACGTTGCTGTATTGGTTCAGTTGTATTTTATTTCCGCTACAGTATTCTTTCCCCGTTGTATGGGAGTGTGTTGTATTTTGACCCCTGCGTGGGCATGTATTCAGATTGAGTTGTATGTATTATTGAAAGACCAAATCGGTCTACTGAGTCATTTTTGCCTTAAGGGCGATGTTGTGATGTTTGATTTTTGTTACCAGCCCGGTAGATCCTTGAGGAAAGGGCCTACGGCGTGTAATATCCCTGAGTGGATTGGGGGTGTTACATAAATGGTATCGGAGCCAGGTTGTGGAAACCTAGACTGTCGGGTCAAGTTGTGTCTGTTGAGTTTTGTCTCGTCGGATTTTATCTGACTGAGTCGTGTCGCGATGCGTCATCTGATTTTGTTGGTCGTGATTAGTATCGTGGGGTGATCATCATCTTCATGCGACCTGTGGATGTAAGTCTCCCTTCTCTGTGTTGTGCCTCGTGTGATACGAGTTACTGGTATGATTATGTGTTAAGCGATGGAATCCTTATGTAAATTTTTGGTTCCGTGATATGTGTTTATTCGGCTCTCATATTTTGTTTATATGAGGAGTGTTGTCGCTGTTTATGTCTTTTCGATTGTTGTTTTGTTCGCTGCTAATGATTTTGAAAATGATTTGCTCGTTTTGCAAGTATTTTTGGAATCCTTTGTGATTAATATGGAATGATGTATTTGTGTGTGCTTTGCTCACCTCGGTAGGGTCCAATGAGGCCTCGAGGAAATCTATGACTTCACTCTGGATTCACGAGATTGATTCGCTAGCCAGCTCGGGAGGGTCCTTAGAAGCCTCGAGGGGGACCAGTGGTTTAGCCCCAGTCCTAGGCAAGTTCGAATTGTGATTTGACTGTTTGTTCTCGGGAAAAGACATGTATTGTCTTGATTTTGAACGATTTGATGCGCGTACTATGATGTATTTAAGCGAATGTCGATACGTGTGAATTTTGGGCATTCTGGCCTATTGGATTTCTGAAAAACCTTGAGTATCTTAGAAAATAAATCCCGAGATGTACTTTTAAAATGGATTATTTTCTCGCAGTACCTTCAAGGTGCCTACTAGTGCCACACTATGTTTCAAAAGTGTTCCACTTTGAGGACCAAAATATTTTAATCTATTTCCAATGATTTAGAAACGCATTTGCTTAGACCCGAAGGTCGAATATTTCTGAAAAGTTTTAATTTAAAGAAAGGTATCCTCATTTTTTTATTATTAAACGTAATATGGTTTTTCAAAGTCTCGATGAGGATGTTTGTACTACTTTTTCGATATATGATACTCAAGATCAACTGGTGTTTCCAAATTATTTTCAAAAGGTGGTTTTCGTTTTTAAAAGCTATCATTTCCTGTTATGGTTGGGGAATGTGTGTGTGACATTAGCATTGTCGTTAGGGTGTTGGCCCTATGAGTTGTGATTGAGTTGGTGGTGTGAGCGTTGAGTCGTTCGCCACACTTTTGTTGTGGTACCCCTCTGTGAGAGGTGTTATGTTGGTATTGAATGTTGTCGCTTTGGGGAGATTTGCATGTTATCGCACCTGCAAACTATTCGAACTTGAGTTTGTATGATCGTATACATCTGTGATTGTTTCATGATGTTTTGTAGCTGTGTGCTAGTTATCGTTCGAACCATTGAAATCGCCGAATGTATGCCGTCGTTGCTGTGATTCTGTGTAAGTGAGTTGCCTTACGTTGATATGTTGTGCTGAGTTGGAATCTCCGGTATGTTGTTTTGCGACGTTATATTCCATTTTACCTAGCAGTAGCATATTCGATATGCCGAGGTGCTTCGACTGTAATGTGCCGGGGCATGTACGTACAAATTGTCCTTCTCATCAGTAACGCATTTCAAGTGCGGACTTGAGGGACATAGAATTCAATTTTGCAAATTAGTTACTGAGACTTCTGGAGTTCGCGTTTCAGCACAGATATCAAGATCGGCTCTGAGAGGCCCATGGGAGATGTTTCTGTCGGTTGCTTTTTTTGTTGTTGTCTTCCTTCCGTTGTTGTGAGTTGTGGGGACGACATTTCTTTTATAAGAGGTCGAATATAGTACCAGTATTGTTTTTGACTTCTGCATTTTCTCTTTCTCAATTCCATCGACTCGCTCGTGTTTGTTGATACTTTTTGAACTTGTTTGGTATCTCGGTTGCCATCGTTTGAACGGGTTGTGACCTTGTTTCGGATCAATATATTTATCGTTGTGACTTTTTCGAGTTCAGTTCGATTCTTGTGAACCTTGTCTGAAATTAACGTCCTTTAGTTTCTATAAGTTTTGTTTATATCTTTTGTTGAATTGTGAACTTCGGAGTCATTGTTCGACCGTTTTTATTCGATCATTGTTGTTCGATCATTGTTGCTCGATCATCATTGTTCGATCGTTATTGTTCGATCATTGTTGTTCAGTCATTGTTGTCCGATCGATGTTGTTTGATCATTGTTGTTCGATAGTTTTTGTTTGATCATTGTTGTTCAATCGTGGCTGTCCGATTGTTGTTGTCTGGTCTCGTACTGTGAAGAATCGTCGTTCACCATTGGTCAGCTGTTCTGATTGCAGTCATTTGGGACACCGAGCCGTGCATTGCGAGACGGTAGCTGAGAGGTTTGGGGATTGGGTTGCGTCTCTTCTCCGAAAGGACACGGTGATTCCTAGTGTGGGTTTTGAGAATTTCGGCGTGGTCCAAATTCTTTGTGGCTATCCTTGCGGATCGTTGTGTGTGTATTTTCTATTTTCGACTGTGCGTGTTTCCTTGTCATAGGTGCTTTATATCTTGTGATTGTTCGGATAATTGACTTGATTGTGTTATCCGTTTGGTGATACTTGACACTTATTGGTGTTATTATGTCTCTGCTTGTGGCATTGTGATGATTGTCGTTGAGCATGCTTTCATGCCGTTTGTCTCTTTGCGTTTCTTGTAATGTTTCGCCGATGGGCGTAAGTTACGCGGTTCTTGTGTATCTCGTTGAGATGTTCCTGGTGGGATATTGCTTCTCCCTACTTTTTTTAAGTTTCAGGACGAAACTTCTTTTAAGGAGGGTAGTATGTAATATCCGCAATTTCGATTTCCGGTAATTTTCCGTTGTAGGCAGAAGTCCTTTTTTTTTTAAAATAGGTGCCATATTATAGATCAAACAAGATTCGGGGGCTATTCCCTTACATAGCCGATAATTTCTGGGGGCCAAGTCCCAAATAAAGCCACAAAACGAAAAAAACGATAATTATGAGGGACCAAGACCCAAACAATTCCGTAACTAGCTACGACCCATTTTCTTGTTTTTTCCGAACTTTTTCTTCCTTTTGCCTTTTCTTGGTCACAATCGTTTGAAATTCCATATCCATATCATGGTCTTGAACCTTTCCTCTCTGAACTGCAGATTTATCGGGTGCCACCATTATGGTTTCGACCCGTTCCTCGTCCTGCTTAGGCTTCTTGGTTTTGTTAGGTTCCGATTCCGGGTCAGGCCAATCATCCTCCGAGAAAAAATTCTTCGCAATCTTACGCTCGGACTCGACGTATGAAACGTTATCAAACTGATCATAAGATTGATGGATATCATCTCGAATTTTTGAAACATTCAGTGGCTTGGTCGTAGGATTATTGGGTCCGGGAATAAAAGTAATAATTCCGTTAGAATCTAAGGAAATCAAGTCATCCAAAACCGAGCCATCGAGGGGCGGGGGGCTGACCTGGCAGCAGGGCAGAACCTGCTCCAGAACCACTACCGCAACCTCCTTTGGAGGGCTGACCAAAGAATCAACACCAATACCCGAGACAGACGCTTTGTTGGAGGATATGCAGCTCTTCGTGTTGTGCCCAAAATGCTTGCAAAATGAGCAGTAGCTAGGACAATTTTCATATTCCACTTGTTGCATCCTAATTTTACCACTGAGTCTAAGTTCAACTTCTGGCAATCAGGCTTTAGATATATGAATTTCAATACAAACACGCGGAGTAGAAGCACGAGATAATTCGGCCGTGGCACTATCAATTCGAAGTGGTTTACCTATCACCGAAGCAATTTGAAAAAGACTATGTTTATCGAATAGGTGGACAGGAAGGTACGGAAATAGGACCCAAACCGGAGCAAATGGGGCCTCGACTAGAGGATCAAAATCAGGTGTCCACTTGAGGACACGCATCGGAAACCCGACCACAAACCAAACTTGGCGGCTCCAAAGACGAGTATCGTCTTCTTCACATGAAAGCCGGAGCAAAACATGTTTTTCTTCAAGAAGGGAGACTGAAAAAGAACATTTTAATTTTAAATTGCCCATAACTGATTTCAGCATTTTCATCGTCGGAAAACCATGAGAAAATTTCCCAACCAAAGCGAATCGAAGGGGCGGCAAGCTCATCAATTTCTGATCCGAAAATGCCACGACTTTACGTCCCTCAAGTTCAATGATCTGACCGAAGGTATCGGTACTATTTTCAGCATGAAAGCTCCTGCTCAATGATGTTTTTAGACCAAAGACAATAGACGCTCGGGCATTGGCCGCCATTTGGGAATTTAAGCCCACTGCAGGTTCCTTGGCCTTTTTAAGAATAGCAGCAAAACTAGGTGCCGGAAATGAATTGGGCTGCTGAGATTTGGGAGATGTTCCAGACACACCCAGGGGGCTATGGGGCTGCACGGACGAGGGAACCTGGGTGGCCGAAGAGGATGAAGTTCTAACAGGACTTTCATGGAGCACTTTGAGGGCAGCCGGAACTGGAAAAAAATTGGCGACCTTCGGAAAGCTACTATCAGCAGAAACCAATGGAGGGAAGGGGTCACCCGCCCTGCAAATGGAGGGCCCACCCACAGCCCTCATCGGATTCCCATCAAACCCGACATCATATTCCCGATTTGAAGCAGGCGAAAAAATGGGGCGAGCAAAATTACCTGGAGCGGCCGAAGAGGACAAGGGGATATCAGAGAGATTAATCGGTTGGATGGAGACCTTATTACCTTTAATAATCTTGTTATCCATCGGGCCATAAGAACCGGAATTCATAGCTGGAGCAAGGGATTAGACGGGCAGGAGAACCAACAAAAACGCAGCCCACCTACAGGACTCGGATTGTTGGAAGCCCGCCGCAAGGCGGCGGACGGAAGAAGAAAGGCGGCGAATATCTGAGTTAAGTAGAAAAGATTCACCGGGAAGGAGGACATACACGTTATGCAGTCATTTTTTCCTGCATTCAGGAAAGAGTTGCGAACTGATGTATGTCGAAAAGTGGGTTGATTAGGCAGAAGTCCATCTTAGCGACTCTACTGTGACCGTTTCGTCATTCCAAGAATGATTAATTCTACACTTTTTGTCATCCGAGTTCATTTCGGTGTCGTTTTGTTGAGTTCCGTGTTCTTAAGCGAATTTTCCAAGTATGAGTTCGACTTTGTAAAATCACCATCAATTCTTGGAAACTCAAAAATTTCTGAATCTTTTCAATATTATAGAACATCAAGTTAGCTTTCCAATGGTTCAAACGGTGAGTCAATCGGAGTCCGGACGAAGGAGTTATGGTCGAAATAGCTAAGACTGCACAGTGAGCCTGGCGCGGCTGTACCGCGGGCCGCGGCCCTCTGTTGGCCAGGCCGCGGCACTAAGCTGGATGCTGCTCGTAATTTTCGCCGCGGGCCGTGGCACACTCAGTCCGGGCCGCGGCACGCGAGTTAGAGTAGCCCTATTTCAGCGGGATTTTGGGAGAGGGTTTCATTTCCTCTCCTCTCTTCTTCTTCCTCTCGTTTTGGGCGATTGTTTGGACGATTTTGGGCGATTTGTCTCAGAGATATCATCCTCCTCAAGTTCTTGGTGTGGATTAACAACATCAATTCATGTTCTTCGTCATTAATTCGAGGTATTTTTCTTGATTCTCCGGAGTTGACCTTTTCGGGAGTTTTGTTCTTGATTTCGTTTTCTATCCGATTTTGATAAATCGATTGGTGTTAGATGTTATTAAACTTGTTTTATGAATTGTATATCTATATCTTCGGTTCGTTTCAATCCGAAGGGTGATTTCGGTGTTCTTGAGGCGTAGTGAACATTTAATGTTTGATTAAATGTTTGAATGAGTTTCCTTCGATAGTTTGATGTGGTCTCCGTTGCTTTTGGTCTTGATCCTCGTCATAATCATGTTTTTGTTGATTCTTCCGGAGGATTATAGGTGCTCGAGGATTCCGACTTGATCTCCGCTTGGTGTTGGTAATTCGTGTGGTGTTATTCTCGTAGCGTTCGCGGTGCTATTGTATTCTCCATTATGTTCAGGAGTTCGGGGCTGCCCAACCGCATCCCGTTCATCGTCTCGCTTTGATCGTGGTTTCAAGGCAAGTATTTTCTTATGCGATTTGTGTCCTGCAGATAGAGTTTACATGTTGGATTTACGATGGTTGGTTTACCTTCGTGAATATGATTTGTGTGAGTTGATTATGATTTGATTATCTTGAACGTTGAGGGCTTTAATGATACCCCTGCTTATTTAAAGTTGTGGAATCGTATATTCCGTGTTAATTGTGTTCTTGAGTTGTGATTGAATGTTTATGATGGAGGTATTTAGAAGAGCTTGATAATGGTGTCGGATATGTGGCCATCTCTAGTAAGTATTCTTAATGAACTTACATTCTTAGCATATTAGTATTGTATGGGAAATTGTGTGTGTGTATGCTCACTATGGGTTAGATCCGACGGGGTCTTGGTAGGGTTCCACGGAGGGGTGGATCCGCGAGCTTGCTTTTAACCACTATGGGTTAGATCCGACGGGGTCTCGGTTGTAACACCCCGAGATATTCGGAAATATGTTACAGCGCCGTAGACCCCTACATGGGACCTACCAGGCTACAATAGGAAAACTCCGCTCGACTAACCATCTTGGTTAGCGAGGATACATAATTAAATAATATGACATATAAATATACGCCCGAACAACCGGCAGAATAAGCATCAACCAACAACGTGACAATTTAAAGTAATACAATACGGAGTTTGAAACGAAAAGCCTAAGTACTCGCGAGTACAATCTATAAGTTTAAAACTGTGGGAACAACCATATCGAAATGGACAAAGGAAATAAGTAGACCCAAATGCACATGTCAACGACCACAGCCAACATCCTCGTACTGTCCCGGTGCTCGCCGTCTCGGTAGTCATAACTCAAATCCATAACAAGAATTTCCCCAAAACGGGTCCCCGGAGGGGTTAGCAATTACGCTAGTACAAGTAATCCAGCAAACCAATCGCTTACACATTCCATAGTACATGCACCAATATCATTTCAAAAACCAAAACAAGACATGTCTTTTTCCTAAAATAAACAAATAAACAATTAGCCTTGAGAACAGGCGGCAAAGATACATTCTCACTCGGGGCCTCACAGGACCCTAACGAGTTGGCTACAATTACGAAAAACAAAACCACGCACACGCTATGCCGTGAGAACAGGCGGCAGATACATTCTCACTCGGGGCCTTGCAAGGACCCTAACGAGTTGGCAAGCGGTACGAAACTCGCGAAATCCAGTGGCGGCGATAGATTTCCTCCTTGACCCGTCGGGCCAACACAAGGTGAGTTACAACAAGTAATATACATAACCATTTCATGTTAAGCTTAAAGGTTTCCAAAAATACTTGCCTTGATTAAATAGACGATGACACGAACGAACGGAAGAGTTGAACACGACCGCAAGGAACCGACGGAAATGAACCTAACGATTTGAATAGCACAATCACAACCACTTCTAAACGATTATGGAAATGGAATACTCCGGAAACCCGCCTACGATTCATGTATATTCGTATACAAATAACAACGAGGGCGGACCACAACCGAACCCTCTCGATTCCGTAAAATCACGAAACATACCATGAATCCGTAGGGAAACTAAGAATACCAACAAGAATAATCATATTCATCATGAATCCATCAACGAAACGGAAAGAATCGGACAAAACCCCAAAATCCCCAATTATCCAAAAAGGTAGGGTTTCAAGAGATATTACCTTGAGTGATTCAAGTGTTAAGATCCGTAGAACACGCGTTAGATGGATTATCCGAGTCTCACAACCGAAAAGAAATGATGAAAATCGACCCCCCGGATGAAGAACTCTCCCCCTCTATATTCTCTCTCGCGCTGTGTAAAAATGGAGAAGGAAAATGAGCCTCACGCTCAAAACAACACATTTATAGTGTAACACAAGAACCTATCGCCGCCTATCGGCCGATAAAGCCCAACCGATAGCCATACGGAATGCCGCAGAGGGTCTATCGACCCTTATCGGCCAAAGGCTACCGGAAGTTCAAGGTGAAGAAATTTACATATCGGCCGGCCTATCGGCCGATAGGCCCAACCGATACCCATACGAATGCCGGGCAGAGTCTATCGGCCCCCTATCGGCCGAAAGGCTCCCGGGAGTGCTCGGCCAAAATCGAAACGACCATAACTCTCTCGTCCGGACTTGATTGACTCACCGTTTGAACCACCGGAAAGCTAACTCGATGATCTATAATATTGCAAAGATTTATAATTTTGGAGTCACCAAAAATTAATGGTGATCTAACAAAGTCGAACTCATGTGAGGAAAGTTGAAACAACGAACAATAACGAGAATACAATTCAACAATTGACAGAAGGACTTACGAAAGATACATGAGGGTCACTATGACCGAGAAATATACCAAAAATGAAAATACAAGGGAAGGAAAAATACCGGATATTACATTCTACCCCTCTAAAAATAAGTTTCGTCCCGAAACTTAAGAAACAAACAACTCCGGTACCTAGCACACATGCTATCCTCGGTTTCCCAAGTTGCCTCCTCGACACCGTGTCTCGACCACTGAACTTTGACCAAAGGGATGGTCTTATGCCTCGCCGCTTCTCACGATGCTCCAAAATCTTCAAAGGGCGCTCCTCAAAAGTAATATCTTGAATATCAATCTCGCCATAATCGATGACGTGACTAGGATCCGAACATATTTCCTCAATCGGGAAACATGAAAATGCTATGAACATGACTCAAGGCCGAGGTAACGCCAAACGGTACTCTAATTCACCGACTCGCACGAGAATCTCAAAGGGTCCAATAAATCTCGGGCTCAGCTTTCCTTTCTTCCCAAAACGAAAAACTCCCTTCGTCGGCGACACCTTTAGCAAAACGTGGTCTCCCACCTCGAATTCCAAAGGTCGACGACGGACGTCGGCATATGACTTCTGTCGACTCAGGCGATCAACATCCGTTCTCGAATTAACTCTATCTTCCGCCTCGTCTCTAAAACGACATCCGGCTCGGTCCCGACTAAATCGGACGCCTCATTCCAACAAATCGGCGATCGACATCGTCGCCCATAAAGTGCCTCATACGGTGCCATCCGAATCGACGCGTGCCAACTATTGTTGTACGTGAATTCGATCAATGGCAAGTGCTCCTCCCAGTCACTACTCCAATCGAGGGCACAAGCACGCAACATGTCCTCGAATGTCTGGATAGTGCGTTCCGACTGTCCATCTGACTGGGGATGAAAAGAGGTACTCAAACGCAACCGGGTACCTAACGCCTTATGCACCGCCTGCCAGAAGTGCGATACAAAACGGCCGTCACGATCCGAAACAATAGACTTCGGAGTACCGTGAAGTTTCACGATCTGCGCGATAAACACACGAGCTAACTTCTCCGGGCCCCAAGTGTCCTTGATGCCCAGAAAATGTGCCGACTTGGTCAGGCGATCAACAATCACCCATACCATATTCATGCCCGACCTCGATCTCGGCAAACTCGTAACGAAATCCATCGATATATCTTCCCATTTCCATTCCGAACGGAAGTGATCGCAATAACTCAAATGTCGCCGATGCTCGATTTTGACCTGCTGGCAAGTCAAACATCTCGCCACAAACCGTGCGACTCCCTCCTTCATATCGTTCCACCGAAGTTCCTCCTCGTGTCCTTGTACATCTTACTCGTACCAGATGAACGGAATAAGGTGTAGCATGGGCCTCCCGTAAAATACTCTGCCTCAACTCGAGTCGTTCGGCACGCAGCCGACTGAATCTCAAAACGCCATCCTCGTGAATCACAAACCCAGAGACTTTCCTTTAAGAACGTTCTCTCGGATTTGAGTAATCATCGGATCCTCTAATTGCTTGATTTAATTTCATCGATCAAGAACGACGAAATTTCTAAGGCACAAAGTTGCCCAACAGATCCAGCAAAGAAACCTCAACATCTAACCCGATCAAAGCCCGCCGAAGCTCAGACTGAGGCGTAAGGATCTCAAGTGTTCGCAACGCAATCGGTTTCTGACTCAAGGCGTCGGCCACGACATTCGCCCTTCCCGGATGATAAAGGATTTCGAGGTCATAATCCTTAATCAACTCTAACCACCTCCTCTCGCCTCATATTCAACTCTCACGAGTAAATATGTATTTCAAACTTTTATGATCGGTAAAAATCTGACATGCAGAGCCGAAAAGATAGTGACGCCAAATCTTGAGTGCAAAGACAACCGCCGCTAACTCCAAATCATGAGTAGGGTAGTTAAGCTCATACGGCCTCAACTGTCTCGACGCATAGGCAATGGTCTTGCCGTGCTGCATCAATACGCACCCAAGACCCTGACCCGAAGCATCGCTAAAAACGGCGAAACCCTCGTTGCCACATGGCAATGCCAAAACCGGGGCTGAAGTCAACCGCTTCTTCAGCTCCTCAAAACTCGACTGCCTCTCATCGGTCCAGACGAACTTCTCGGATTTCTGGAGCAACAGAGTAAGTGGTCGAGCTAGTTTTGAGAAACCCTCGACGAACCTACGGTAGTAGCCAGCCAAACCCAAGAAACTACGGACCTCCTTCACATTTGTGGGCGATGCCCAATCCAACACTGCCTCAATTTTCTGCGGATCTACTCGAACTCCCTCGGCTGAAATCACGTGACCCAAAAACATCACTTCCTTCAGCCAGAACTCACATTTCGAGAACTTCGCATAGAGTTGCTCGGCCCTCAAAATGTCTAACACTATCCGCAAATGATGGGCATGCTCTTCCTCGTTCCTCGAATAAATAAGAATATCGTCAATGAAGACGACGACACACTTATCCAAATACTCGATAAAGACTTTGTTCATCAACTGCATGAACACCGCCGGCGCGTTAGTTAACCCGAAAGGCATAACTACAAACTCATAATGTCCGTATCTCGTCCGAAAAGCCGTTTTCGGCACGTCGGACTCCCTCACCCGGAGCTGATAGTACCCCGATTTTAAATCAATCTTCGAGAATACCGCACTCCTCAGAATCGTCGAACAAGTCGTCAATTCTCGGCAAAGGATACTTGTTCTTGATGGTCACCTTGTTCGATTCACGATAGTCGATACACAAACATAGTGAACCATCCTTCTTACGCACAAACAAGACCGTGCGCCCCAAGGCGAGGCGCTCGGTCGAACATACCCCGACTCAAGAAGTTCACTCAAGCTGTTTCTTCAACTCGGCCATCTCTCAAGGTGCCATGCGATACGGCGCCTTGAAATCGGAGCCGCGCCCGGCTCTAACTCTATAGTAAACTCAACCTCACGATCCGGCGGCAATCCCGCAACTCGTCAGAAATACATCGGGAACTCACTAACGACCGGAATCGATGAAAACTCGACTCCACCATTCTCCGCCTTCAAGGCGTAGCACCAATAACCAAGACACCCCTTTCGCAGAGTTTCACCGCCTTCAAGGCGTTAATAACAAACTTGGTTTCTCTTTCGCCCCGCGAAAGAGTGTTCAGTGCCGTCCTCGGCTAACATGGTAATGATCCTCGTGCGGTAGTTCATGATTGCACCATGCCGCTCGAGCCAATCATTCCCGAGAATTAAATCCTCGCCCTCGATACCCACAACAATAAGGTTAGAGATCCAAGCCCTCTCACAAATAATCACAGAACAGTCCCGGACTTCTCGATCACCGACAATTCTATCACCGCTAGGAAGTTTAACGATGAAAGGCTCACAAGGTGACAAGCAGTCGAGACTCAAACGGCGTACACACTCTAGAGAAATGAATGAATGCGTAGCACCCGAATCAAAAAGCACACTGACAGAATGAGAATGGATATGAACGGTACTGCCGCCACAAGAGCTGCCGGATCATCGGTCCTCCTCATCTCGTAGATACGCGGCCAAGCGAGCCGAAATCTGGATGCTCCTCCCCTAGCGGGCTGACCCCGACCCCTACCTCGGCCGGCACTCGGTGGAGGCGGCGGAGCAAACGAGCCCTGGTTCACACTCGGCTCCATAGGTGCTGGGTGAGAAGAACGGGCACCGCGGAACTGTTTGATCTGTTCACAAAAAGGGGCCTTGTGGCCTAGCTGTCCACAAGTATGACAAGTAAGCTTGACGAGAACACTGCCGGCTCCTATGGCCCGCACACCACGCTTAAAACATGTGGGTTCATGAGCGGAGGTTCCAGCGGCACCGAAAGCTCCTGCAGAAACGAGCCGAACCGCCCGTTGAAATATTTGTAGCTTGAGATTTCGCCGGCCTCCACTCTTGGGACCGAAAAATTTCCGACCGACTTCGCTTCTTGCTCTCACGAGCCAAATCGCTAGCCGTCACCGACATATCATAAGCAAGAGCTCGACTCGATAATCCTTCAAGGTAGTACAGACGAGCCTGGACATATAGTCCCGAATGGACAGTTTCATCCTCCTGGAAAAATGGAAAATTTTGTCGCTCTCGGCGACAACTTGGGTCTTCACATAACCCAACTCTTTGTTAAAGTCGGCAATGGCATGAGATACGGGGATATCCCGTGGTTGAGCATCGTAGAAAGCATGCACTCGAGCCTGTCTGACCGGCCACGGACAATACTCAGTCTCCATCAACTCCTGAAACTCGGCCCACGAAGCAACATGATCTTTGGGACCGACGGCCTCCCACCAATCCGTAGCATCTCCTGTGAGAAAATATTGAGCAATAGGGACCTTACGGTCCTCGGGGCTTGGTAGCAATGAATACTTGATATCTCCTTGATCCACCCTTCCCACCCGATCGGGTCCGAAGCTCCCGAACCGGGAGGATGCATCTTGATGACATCCTCAAGCCAACGTCCGCTCCGCCCGATTAGCATGGGCCTGATCGGGTTCTGACCACAGGCTATAGCCGCCATCCAGTTAACCATTTGCCGCATAATGCCCGCAATACCAAGATCGGCGTGCTCCCGAGAAGAAGCATGATCGTGGACGGTCACCGCACGCGGCCTCGAAGAATGTGACGTGGCCGCCCACCGGGCCGCCCACGTCCTCGGCCGCGTCCACGACCACGACCACGACCACGACCACGGTTACCTCCGGCGTCCATACTGGTGTTAAGAGATAACAGAAGTACATTGATGATGAGTAAGGGAGGAAAAGCAACTTCAACTCGAAAAGCAAAAATACAATGTAAGAAAACAAAGGACTGAGTAGGAAAACTTACGAGCACTGGAAGTACCGAGATGCTGGCAGCGGTGTGACAATGTGCAAACAAAACATGACTAGACCCAAATAACCAACAAGCCTAGGTATCCATAAACCTAGAGCTCCGATACCATTTTCTGTAACACCCCGAGATATTCGGAAATATGTTACAGCGCCGTAGACCCCTACATGGGACCTACCAGGCTACAATAGGAAAACTCCGCTCGACTAACCATCTTGGTTAGCGAGGATACATAATTAAATAATATGACATATAAATATACGCCCGAACAACCGTCTGGATAAGCATCAACCAACACCGTGACAATTTAAAGTAATACAATACGGAGTTTGAAACGAAAAGCCTAAGTACTCGCGAGTACAATCTATAAGTTTAAAGCGTGGGAACAACCATATCGAAATGGACAAAGGAAATAAGTAGACCCAAATGCACATGTCAACGACTCGCCAACATCCTCGCATCCGTCCCGGTGCTCGCTCGTCCGGTAGTCATAACTCGAAATCCATAACAAGAATTTCCCCAAAACGGGTCCCAGAGGGTTAGCAATTACGCTAGTACAAGTAATCCAGCAAACCAATCGCTTACACATTCCATAGTACATGCACCAATATCATTTCAAAAACCAAAACAAGACATGTCTTTTTCCGGAAAATAAACGATAAACAATTAGCCTTGAGAACAGGCGGCAAAGATACATTCTCACTCGGGGCCTCACGGGGACCCTAACGAGTTGGCTACAATTACGTAAAAACAAAACCACGCACACGCTATGCCGTGAGAACAGGGCGGCAGATACATTCTCACTCGGGGCCTTGCAAGGACCCTAACGAGTTGGCTAGCGGTACGAAACTCGCGAAATCCGTGGCGGCAGATAGATTTCCCTCCTTGACCCCGGCCAACACAAGGTGAGTTACAACAAGTAATATACATAACCATTTCATGTTAAGCTTAAAGGTTTCCAAAAATACTTGCCTCGATTAAATAGACGATGACACGAACGGAACGGAAGAGTTGAACACGACCGCAAGGAACCGACGGAAATGAACCTAACGATTTGAATAGCACAATCACAACCACTTCTAAACGATTATGGAAATGGAATACTCCCGGAAACCCGCCTACGATTCATGTATATTCGTATACAAATAACAACGAGGGCGGACCACAACCGAACCCTCTCGATTCCGTAAAAATCACGAAACATACCATGAATCCGTAGGGAAACTAAGAATACCAACAAGAATAATCATATTCATCATGAATCCATCAACGAAACGGAAAGAATCGGACAAAACCCCAAAATCCCCAATTATCCAAAAAGGTAGGGTTTCAAGAGATATTACCTTGAGTGATTCAAGTGTTAAGATCCGTAGAACACGCGTTAGATGGATTATCCGAGTCTCACAACCGAAAAGAAATGATGAAAATCGACCCCCCGGATGAAGAACTTTCCCCCTCTATATTCTCTCTCTCGCGGCGCTGTGTAAAAATGGAGAAGGAAAATGAGCCTCACGCTCAAAACAACACATTTATAGTGTAACACAGAACCTATCGGCCGGCCTATCGGCCGATAGGCCCAACCGATAGCCATACGGAATGCCGGAGAGGGTCTATCGACCCCTTATCGGCCAAAGGCTACCGGAAGTTCAAGGTGAAGAAATTTACATATCGGCCGCCTATCGGCCGATAGGCCCAACCGATACCCATACTGAATGCCGGCGGAGAGTCTATCGCCCCCTATCGGCCGAAAGGCTCCTGGGAGTGCTCGGCCAAAAACTGAAACGACCATAACTCTCTCGTCCGGACTTCGATTGACTCACCGTTTGAACCACTGGAAAGCTAACTCGATGATCTATAATATTGCAAAGATTTATAATTTTTGGAGTCACCAAAAATTAATGGTGATCTAACAAAGTCGAACTCATGTGAGGAAAGTTGAAACAACGAACAATAACGAGAATACAATTCAACAATTGACAGGAAGGACTTACTGAAAGATACATGAGGGTCACTATGACCGAGAAATATACCAAAAATGAAAATACAAGGGAAGGAAAAATACCGGATATTACATCGGTAGGGGTCCACGGAGGGGTGGGTCCACGGTTAATTGTGGTACATTTTGAAAATGTGTTTTGGATATTGACATTTCCGGAAATGAGTGCTTTTGAACTTTGATTTCATGATTGCATGCATTGACTAAGTGTATAAGAGGTAAGGTGTTTATTTGGCCTACTTGGCTAGGATGGCCCTAGAGTATTTTGTCATAAGTGTTTAGTCCTTTTTGTTGTGGGGTTTGATGTTGGAAAACGGACCTATATATTGTTCTCGAGTACTGTGATTCGATGAGATTTGGGATGAGATCCCAACGGTTGTGTAAAGGTCTTTTTGTGGAAAGTGATTTTGGGCCGAGACCCATTCATTTTGAAATGGTTATTTTTTCAACTACGGACTTGAGGTCCAACAAGGTTTCTACTTTTAAAATCTCCGAGAAGAGGAATTTATTTTCAAACACTTCATTGATTGCTTTCTAATTAATAAAACTTCTCGGGAAGGCTTTTGTAGTTAATTGTGGTACCCGATTCGTGATTTCCGTTTGTTTGTTACATCTCGTATGGTTATGTACTTGCACTAGCAAAATAGTGGAATTTTGCTAACCCCCGAGTAATCGGGGGGTGGATATCTGTATTGCATTCAGGTTTTGGGGAGCATAGCACAGGGTCGGCATAAATGATGATGAAAGATGAACGATACTAATCACATGAGGACCTGTACGTTGCTGTATTGGTTCAGTTGTATTTTGTTTCTGCTACAGTATTCTTTCCCCGTTGTATGGGGGTGTGTTGTATTTTGACCCCTGCGTGGGCATGTATTGAGATTGAGTTGTATGCATTATTGAAAGACCAAATCGGTCTACTGAGTCATTTTTGCCTTAAGGGCGATGTTGTGATGTTTGATTTTTGTTACCAGTCTGGTAGATCCTTGAGGAAAGGGCCTACGACGTGTAATATCCCTGAGTGGATTGGGTGTTACGTTTATGATCTGGAAGGCAAAGTTTTGCTCATCTATGGTTGAGAAGCTATTCTTTTCGCATAGTGCTCTAATTTCTTCCTGCAGCTCAAGCTCATCCAGCTCTCCGTCCAATCTGGTAGGAGGCTCTTCTGCTCTAAATGTAGGGATCATAGGGTAAGCATCCCAGTTGTTGTGATACCCGAGATTCTCGTTTCCGGTCATTTTTGAATTTTGTCGGTTATGCCAGTCATTTTGTTCTTTGGACGATTTCTTGGTCCGGCTGATAGATCGGGTCGTGATATTCGTCGGGTACGACTTTTCAATTCGTAAGTCGAGCTAATCGTATGTCCTGTTTTGTTATTATTCGTCTTCTTCCGGATCGTTGTTGTGGTCCTATCATAATTTTCGGTTCGTATTGAAGTCTTTTTGCAACCGAAGGTTTTCTGGCCGGACCTGTACGAAACGGAAGTGAAAATGGCACTGCCGAGCGCCGTGTCCTGCTCCGGGTCGGCCAGGACTAGCAGGCCTACCGAGACACGACCGAGAACCCGCACAAGTTTTGTGCCGGGTGCTGCGCCGTGTCGGACATGGCCGAGACATACGCGCAGGCGTCTTGCGCCGGGTGCTGTGCCGTGTCGGTCAGGTCGCGCACTGACCCGCAACCCGGCCGAAGACACGGCGCTGGTCTGGGCCGTTTGCTATGCCGTGTTCGGCAGGGGTATATATATGGCAGGACAGTCGGGTTTACACCCATTTTTTCATTCCCTATCTTCCCTTTTCCGCGGCTGGAGCTTGGAGGGCACGAGGAGATGTTGTTCCACTGTAAATCCACGAAATTCCTGAGTCCATAACATTGATTAATCATTCTATAACTTGCTCCGATCAATCGAATCAAGGCAAGTTTTCCTAAAATCCTACTTTTGGGTAAATTTGGGGTTTTACTTGATTTTGTCCGTTTAATCCGAAATAACTTAGAGTAGTGATGGACTGATGATTGTTAAGTTGTATTACATCAAATTCATTGTTATTCCATGGTAGGATTGCCGAGGATTCGTCGTTTAATTGAGTTTCTTATCGACGCCTTGAAGGTGTTCGATAAAATGTCACAAAGGGGATTCGGGCGTTCTACGATTATTTTTCCTCGTTCGATCGTTAATTTATTGATGGTATGATGTTAGGGTCAGGTTCCTTGCGAAGAACTCGAGTCGGAACTCTTCCGTTCCTCGTTTTCTACAAGTTTTCCGATCGAGGGTGTATTCATCGTTTTCGCCAGAGAATTGTAGGTGTTCGAGGTTTCCCGGTTGAGCCGTGTTCTTCGGAGTGTCCGGTATCGATTGTCGAGGCAAGTATCTTGCCCATACATTATGTGTTTTGTGGATTTAATAGTTGGTAATCAACGATATGTGCTGAATGAATGTCTAAAATTAACTTTCAAATGAATCAATATGTTTTTCAATATTTCCTTAAAGATGACTCGTATGTTTTCGTTGTTAAATGTACTTGTCTAAGTATGTGTATTAGTGCTGAGTATAAAAATACCTTACTTTCGTAGGGTATCTTTTTGTGTGATCATGTTGTTTGTAGATTTTAAAGTTTAACCTTTCGTTGAGGTATGTGTGGGGAATCATGTGTTTATTGATGATCATGTGTCATTGTGAGATAAAGATGGTAACTCCCTTACGAGGAGGTTTTGCCATTCGGTGTGGTTGGAAAGGTATTTTCTCTCGTTGCTATGTGAACGGTACTAGCTGCATCGTTGAATTCTAGTGTTAATTGTATCGTTACTTGGTCGTGAGTATGTGTTGGATGAACTGGCCATTCTAGTAAGATAACTCGACTATATATACTGTGATTGACTTTTGATGCTTGTGGTTTGCAACTATGAATTGTGGAACGTGTGTGTGTGTGTTGTTTGTCCTTCCACCCAGAGCGTTCGACGGGACGTCTGGGGGTCGATACTAAGGGGTACGGCCACGGAAGTGGACTTGAGTGCGTGTGTGGTTGAACTTCCACCCAGAGCGTTCGACGGGGCGTCTGGGGACCGATACTAAAGGGTACGGCTGCGGAAGTGGTTTCCCACCCGGAACGTTCGACGGGGCGTCTGGGGGCCGATACTAAGGGGTACGGTCGCGGGTTACCAGTTGTGGTTTTCATCTTGAGGATGATGTTGATGTTTTCGCTAATTGTGATATTGTCCGGAGTATCACAATGCTTTGTGCTCGGGGTCGAGATACATTATATATCTGTCTTGGTGTTTGACTAGAATGGCATAAGAATTATGTATTATGTGTAATGTGTCCTTGCAAGTGATTTGAAGTGAATGATCGGGTCGTGGACCCTGTGTTTTATGACCGGAATGGTTGGGTCGTGGACCCTGCGTTTTGTTAACGGATTTACATTTTGGAAAATGGACCTTGGGGCTGTGACCCTAAGTGACTTTCGAGGAATTAAGAATTTTTCAATTTCAAATGTTTTCAAAACTCCCGATATTTGGAAGTGTTTTCAAAGTGCTTACTTGTTTCGTTTCTACTTTCTAGATATGAAGTATTTTAACTAAATAATATATCTCGGGAAGTCTTTCGTTGTATTCTCGGAATGTGTTGTGTATGGCTCGTATTTGCATTTTATACTTGTACTAGCAAAACAGTGGAGTTTTGCTAACCCCCGAGTATTCGGGGGGTGGATATCTGTATTACGTCCAGGTACATGCAGGTTTTCGGGAGCAAGTCACAAGATCGGTACGAGGATGATGAAATACGAATGATACTAATCACACGAAGGTCAATTTTGGGTTCAGTTAGTCGGAGTCCATTGTATTGTCTTTTCCGATGTCGTATTGTTTGTTGTTTTAAAAGTATTTTACCCTTGCGTGGGTATGAGTCTGGATGGGTTTATATATTTTGATTTGTAAGTCAGTGATGAAAGACCAAACCGGTCTAATGATTGGTGATTTTGCCACGTAATGTAATGTGTTGTTTCAATGTCTAGCCTGGTGGATCCTCACAGATAGGGTCTGCGGCGTGTAATATTCCCGGTTTGATTTTGGAGGTGTTACAGTTGTTTGCAAATTTAAGTGCGAGCTTCCAAAGAGTAGGCCATTTGGTGTTCATATAATTGATGAAAATCTATTGGGGGAGCTTTCTTTGTCCTGGAGTATCTCCTAGAGATAGTACTTTTCTGTGAACTCCTTCCTGGCATCCACCCAAACAGTCATGAACTCTGTAGGTAAAAACTCTTCAACGTGCCATAGTTGTTTGCCCTCCCATTCGAATCTACGCTCTTCTCCTTGCCTGGTCTTTGTTTTCTTCAGGGCAGGCTGGTCTTCAGCTTGATTCGGGGCAGCTACTTCCTTCCTCTTCAGGCTTGATGTCCCACCTTCAAGTAAGGGGATATCTTATCTTTTCTTAGATCTGAGTTCCTGATTAGCTCCCTCAGCTTGTTTCTGACCTCCTCACTTCCCCCTGCTTACTTCCTTCCCCCTTTTTGCCAGCATCAACTAGCATAGTCAATTGCTGCTCAACTCTTGCCATCCAGTCTATCATGCCAAGAGGCATCCTGAAGTTTGTGGGAGGAGGAGGTACACCTCTCTGTAGTAAGGTGTCTAGCTTGGTGTTTAGGGTATGAACCATCTGCAGGTCAGGTTTGATTTCTGTGGCGAGCAACTCCCCAACAGTCTCTTTGATAATTTTTCTGATCAGGTCAACCACCGCAGGTGAGATGGGTGTTGCCTGAGGGGAATGCTCACCTGAGATTTCTGCGCCTGCAGGTAGGTTTTCAGTTAACGTACCTGTCTGCAGGCGGCTGATCAGATGGGGTTTGGTCTGGTGTCCCCGATCTGTCTTCTTCTTCATCTGAGCTGAGGTTTTGGGCAGGTGCCCCAGGCTCATCTTGTTTGACTTCATCCTTGTCTTATTTTTCTTCTTCTGTCTCTTTTTCTTCTTCCTTCTCTTCTTCCTCCCTTTCTTCTTCCTTATCTTCCTCTTCATAATCCTTGTTTTCCTCATCATCATCCTTCTTTTCCTCCTCCTCCTCCTCATCATCTTCTTCTTTTTCTTCTTGATCAACTTCTTCTCCTTCTTATTTTTCTTCTTCTTCTGCCAACTCTTCTGTCTTCTCTTGCTCTTCTTCACCAGATTGTTTTTCAACTACACTATTTTCTTCTTTTTCTTTTTCTTCTTCCTCATGTCTCACTTCTTCTCCTTTTTCTTCAACTATAATTTTTTCTTCTTGCTCTTTCTTCTTAGATACTTCTTTTTAAACTTCTTTAATTCTTATGCTCTTCTCTCCACTCCCACTCCCTGTAGGTCACAAGTCGTCCAGGTACAAGTATAGAGGGGGGGTGAATAGACTTGTAGAAACTCTAAAACTCTTTTTCATGAAGAGTGAGTTTCTTCAGCTGATAGGTAAACAAATGACTTGGAGTCGTTTGTTCTTTAATATATGCGGAAGTCAGCTGATGACGAATAGAAAGCAGCTAATGAAACACTTAACAATGAATGCAGCAGTTAAAGTATGATGCAATAAAATAGTAAAGAACGCAGGCGATTATAGTGGTCTCAGAGGTGGGGTAATCCTCTACTAATCCACTTTTCTCCAAACCAGTTGGAGATGAATTCACTATAATTCTCAACCAGTGATAAATATTACAGTGATTCAAACAAAACTACAACAGCTTCCAACCAGTGGAAATCCGTGCCGTTGCACCACACTTGACTGCCTTGCACCTCTTGATCCTCGATCCTCGGATGCCTTTACAGTCTCTAACTTCAACCAGTGAAGTACCCCGAACTCAGGATTATAGACAAGAGTTTTTGTCTTCTTCAACTAAGAGCTTCTTTAAGTATGAACTTTTAGAACCGCTCTTTTCACGATGCTATAGATTGCTTTTTGATTTCTTGAATGCTTTGATCGCTTGAAAGTATGTTCGCAGCGGTGACTGCTCAGTTTCAAATCTTCGAATATATATAGATCACGATCTCTGAGCTTTTTCCTTGTAGCCGTTGCAAATCTTTTGAACAAATTCGTCCGTTGGAGGGAGACTTCTTTGTTTAATCTTTCTGAACGTTGCAAGGCTGGATTCCCATTATTTTATTCTATCTTCCGACCGTTGTGAAGACTCTGCATGTGATGCGCCGAATCTTTTGATTATAAAACGATTAAGGTCTTCAAGGTGGGTCTGGATAGCTTTTTTAATTCATATCTCTAGCGGGAATCACTCCAATTTGTCTCTTCACGTTGCATGTGACTTTTCGTAATACTTGACTTTTCAACTCATGCTGACGTGGACTTGGAGTACTTGACTGATCTCGACTAGGCTGGTGAGCAGTTGACTTCTCTGCAGTCTGGACCTCTCTGCTGTTCACTGTTTGTGACTTATCTGATCAGGTGACTTCCCTGAGGTACCTTGGCTGCAGTCTGGTCAAACTTCTCTGGTAAATTATGTTGACCAGGACTACTCTGACTCGACTCGACTGATCCTCTCTGATGAACTTAGTTGTACTCAGTACTTAGCCGATTTTAGCCTAACTAATTTTTGGCATATAGAAGACACTCATTTGGTTCTTCTTTACATTTTGCCAAGTTTTATACTTAACATATTTTGGCCTATGGAAGATACTCATTTGGTTCTTCCTTACATTTTGCCAAGTAATAAACATTTGATTTTATATTAATGACATCATCAAAATCTAACAAGTATTCCTAACAAATTCCCCCTATTTTGATGATGGCAAAACTTTAAACAAGTAATCAAATGATCAAGTCTGCACTTAAGTGCAAGACACAAACTGAAATCAGTCTAATATTGAGACAACTGGAAATTGTCATTCAACAGACTGTTATAAAACTTTCTGACTTGATTATGATTGAATTTTACAAGAAAGTTTTTACAGGTACAGAAATAAAAAATTACAAGTACAAAGAAATAAAGTCATCTGCCTCTCCCTCTGCCTCTGCGAATAGGCTGTTTGGCAGGTCTGAATGGTTTAGCTCCAATCGGTCTTATCTTGACTGGAGCAAGACCATACTTCCTCTTCACAACAAGAGCTGCAAATTCTTGTTCTTGTTGGGATGAAAATCTATTCTCAAGACATAACTGCTTGATTTCTCTTTGAAGCTCTAGCTCATTAAGCTCATTGTCCAGACGGGTCGGAGCTTCCTCTGCTCTGAATGAGGAAATCATAGGATAAGCATTTTGATCCTTAGCATGCTTCTTCATAATAGCCCAGAGTTTTTGGTGAGCTGTTTCCATGAAATTAATGAAGATCTGCTGTGGGGAGAGATTATCATCCTGGAGTACTTCCCAGATGTAGTAGTCTCTGATGAATCTCTTCTTTGCAGTTCCCCACATGGGCAGAGCTTCATATGGTATAAAATCCTCAACATACCACAGCTCCTTTCCTTCCCATTCTAGAGTAGGCCCAAAACCTCCTCTAGTCCTCCTTTTCTTGCCTTCAGGCTGGTCAGCCTGTTCATCTGGATCTGCTCCTCCCTTCCTCTTCAGACTTGAAGGTCCTTCAATTTGAAGGATATCTTGTTTCTTTTTTGTTCTTAGCTCTGTCCTGATCTCTCCTTGATTACTTCCTTCCCCCTGAACTCTCTCTTCCCCCTTTTTGCCAGCATCAACTAGGGTAGTTAATTGCTGCTCCATTCTGCTCATCTAATCAGACATGCCAAATGGCATTCTGTTGTTGGTTGGGGGAGGGGGCTGAGGAACTTCTCTCTGCAGCAGAGTGTCGATCTTTGCATTAATGAATTGAAGGTCAGGAGTGACCTGAGTTGCCATCAGCTCTCCAATTGTATCTTTGACTATATGCCTGATCATCTCAGTCATGGCAGGTGATATCTGAACTTATGGAGAGTGCTCTCCTGAGCCTTCTGCAAAAGAACCACTGGACTTCAAGTCTCTGTCTGCAGCTGGTACTCCAGAGGGGGTCTTCTCTGGTGTCCCTGACCTGGAGTCTTCAGCTAACTCCGCGTCTAGGCTGGTGTACCGGGCAGGTACCACAGTCCTATCTGCAGCCTCTTGTGTCTGCTCTGGTTCTGGCTCTTTCTCTTTTTCTTTCTCTTCCTCTTTCTCCTGATCCTCCTCCTTCTCTTCTTCTACCTTTTCTTCAATATTTTCCTTTTCTTCCTCCTCATCCTTTTCTTTTTCATTTTCTTTTTCAGCTCCTTCATCTCCTCCATCATCATCATCATTATCATCATCATTGTTGTCATCATCCTTCTCCTCTTTTTCTCCTTCATCATCATTATCCTTTTCATCATCCTCCTCCTTTTCTCCATCTTTTTCTTGTTCTACCTCTTCTCCTTCTTCTTCTTCATCTTCATCAGCCAACTCTTCTGTTTTCTCAATTTCTTCTGACTGTTTTTCAACTAGAGTGTTTTCTTGTGTTCTTCTTTCTTCCTGCTCTTCTTTTTCTTCTTCTTCATCATCCAAATCAATAACTTCTTTATTTTCTTCTCCATCTACCTCCTCAATTCTAATTTCCTTTTCAACTTCCTCCTCCTCCTCTTCTCCAAAAGAACCATAAAAAATGCTAAGCATTATGGAATGGATGAATTGGTCCATGTTGGTTTTAAAATGAGACATGAACCAATTATCCTGGAGGATCAACACTAAGTCTGATTCTTTGCAAAAGTGAATCAGTACCTCCTCTGTGGCTTGGGGATATTCCCAACCACTGTTTTCAATGTAAGTTTGAAGGTTTGTGAATGTCAGAGTTTTGAAAAACTTCCACTCTTCAAAAATATTGACAAAAGAGTGTTTTAATGCTTGTGGCTTAACAAGCTGTAGTTGCTCAATTGATAGGTTGAAAGTATTGTTTTCTAGCAGGTTAAAGGTATAATTAGCTTCAGGAATTGAGATTATTAGACTTGCTTCTTCTTCCTCAGAGATGTAGGCTGGGGGGGTGAGTACAGCCACAATCCGAGTCTCGTGGGTGCCTGGGGCAGGCTGGTCTTCCGGATGAGTTGGTGATCTGGCTGAGGGGCTGGCAAGATGTTCAGACTGCTCTTCCTCACTAAATTGCAGTTTCCTTGGCCTCTTGGGAGAGGGTTCTGGTGACGACTGCAGAATAGAAGGTCCTTCAGGGGCTGGTCCCCTTCTCTTAAATCTGACAGCTATGGGAGTGTCGTCGGACTCGGTGCCTGACTCGACTGCAGTTGGTATGTCGGCTGCAGGTCGGTCCGACTCTCCTGATGAATAATATCTCGGATATGTCCTTGTGTCCGGCAGCTCCTTCAACATCTGAGCTGCTCTCCCAGTGCCTCCTAATTTTCTCAGCGTCTCTTGGTCCAAATGACCAAGTCTTTTGTTGGGGTGGAAGGGGTCAGTGCTTCCCTTCGCCACACCAGTTTTTTCCAAAAACCAACTTAGCTGCGTTCCAAACGCCAGCTTTGTTTTGAATCTCTTCTCATCAACAATCCATTCGGCTTTGTTGACCTCTCGAACAAGTTGCCTGAATATGTAATCTGCCCAGTCAACTTCTTCTTCCTGAATCAGTGCTCCCAGCACCATAAACTTCGACGACGACAGTTGATCCTAACTGCCGGCCATCCCCATGATTATTTTGTTGGTTATGTCCAACGCAAAATGGTAAATTTTTTTGAGTTCACTCCTCTTGACAGTGAATTTCAGTTTTTCCGGGATATTCTCCACCTTAATCTTCTTCCAGGTTTCGGCGGCGGATTGCTTGAGAGCTTTGACCGCTAAACCGCGGTGCTTCATACCGAAGACAGTACGGATCGTCTCTCGAGATATGTCGACTGGTATTCCGCTAACTGTGCTCTGAATTCCGTCTTGAATCAGACAAGCTTCGCGATAGAACGAGATAACATCCTCCTTATACAGATGTTGAGGGTTGATGTCTAGAAATGGGTAGATCCCATTGAGCTTCATTGCGCGAATCAGATTAAACATGTCGTAATCCTCCAGATTAGCTTCCAATAAGCCTTCAAAATCGACGACCAGCGAGAAAATGATCTGGTCTTTCACCGCCTTAAAATTAACTCCTTCGAAGTAGGATGCCATTTCTGCAAATAAAAGATTTTAGTGTATTTGGTCTTCAATGAATTTTTGCTCTGAAAAATCTAGGGTTTCTGTAAGCGTAAAAGGTAAAGTAACTGGTTTTCTTTCCTTATAAAGAAGATGAAAAGACGTATGGATTAATTTATTATATATTTGAAATGGTGGTACGCCTTTTGATATTCTTTTGAATTTCAAATTTGAATCGGTGGCCCATTTTAAAATTTGACGGTTGATTTTGATTGGCCGCCGTGGAGGTCGATTTAATAAGCGATTGACGCGTATATTAAAATTGCCACTTAGCTTAGAAAAATATATATTTAAATGCCATTTGTTAACCAAAATTAATATAATAATATTATAACTATGGCAGATAATAATTAAATATTCAGAGGTCAGTTTAGAGAACTTAGCTGGTCTGATTTGTTGACTGTTGACCGCTCTGCATCAGGTGAGTTGACTTCTCGCCTGGTATTCTGATCAGCTAGGTTGCCTTGTCCGTCCTTCGTCTTCTTGCCTGCATCAGCTAGGATCTGATTCTTCAGCTGGGTCTGTCCTTCCTCTGAAATGCTTCAACTTGCTTCAGTACTAGATTCCCAATCTAGTAATCCAAGATCTCTGCTTAGCTCCAAAAATCTTTCTTCTGGCAAGGGTTTGGTAAAGATGTCAGCTATCTGGTAGTCTGTGCTGACTCTTTCAACTCTAACCCTTTTGTTAAGCACATGGTCTCTAATGAAATGGTGCTTAACATCAATGTGCTTCGTCCTTGAATGCAAAACCGAATTGTTGGTTATTTATAAAGCACTATTGTTGTCACACCAGATAGGAACTTCATTTGCAATGATATTATAATCCCTTAGCTGCTGTCTAATTCATAAAATCTGTGCACAAGATAGAGTTAGAAACCTGCTTCTTGCTAAACCAGGATATCAGTCTGGTTCCTAGGAATTGACACGTTCCACTAGTGCTCTTCCTGTTGATTTTGCATCCTGCGAAATCCGCATCTGAGTATCCTGACAGCTCGAAATTATCATCCTTGGGATACCATAGTCCAACATTGATTGTAGACTTAAGGTACTTTATTATCCTCTTGGCTGCATCTAGGTGTGATTGCTTCGGCTTGGACTGGAATCGTGCACAAACTCCTACGGCATAGGATATGTCGGCTCCTTGCGGTGAGGCAGAAGAGATCCAATGAGTCCTCTCGTAGTGGGTTGAGTCCACCGATATATGCCTCAAATGCGCATCCGGTGAGTACTTGTGGTCATAGGAATTCTTGCTGGCTTAGCTGATTCCATTCCATATCTCTTGATAAGATCTTTGGTATACTTAGCTTGGTTGATGAAAATTCCTTTTTCCATCTGCTTAACTTGTAGTCCGAGAAAGAAGTTAAGCTTTCCCATCATACTCATCTCAAATTCTCCTTGCATGAGGTGGGAGAATTTCTCGCATAGCTCTGGATTGGTTGATCCGAATATGATGTCATCCACATAAATCTGGACTATTAATATGTGGCCTTCGTGCTCCACTCTGATAGGGTTTTGTCCACTTTCCCTTTGCAAAAACCATTTTTCTCAAGAAACACATACAATGTTTCATACCACGCTCTAGGTGCTTGCTTAAGTCCATAGAGAGCCTTTAACAGCTTATAGACTTTGTCTCCTTTGACAAAACCTGGGGGTTGCTCTACATAGACTTCTTATTCTAGGATTCCATTTAGAAAAGCACTCTTTACATCCATCTGATATACTTCAAAGTCCTTGAATGCAGCATATGCGAGGAATAGTCTGATGGCCTCTAATCTTGCAACTGGTGCATAGGTTTCATCAAAATCTATTCCTTCAGACTGTGCATATCCTTTTGCTACAAGTCTGGCCTTATTCCTAACAGTTCTGTCTTCATCACTCTTATTTTTGTACACCCATTTGGTGCCAATAACCTTCTTGTGATCAGGTCTGTCTGTTAGTTCCCAAACTTTGTTTCTTTCCATCTGCTCCAATTCCTCTTGCATGGCATTGATCCACGAATAATCTTTTAAGGCTTGTTCTGTTGTCTTGGGTTCAATTTGTGACATAAAACATGAGAACATAGCCATTCCTGCTGGTAGGGTTGACTGTCTCGTCTTAACTCCATCAGTCAACTTTCCGATGATTTGCTGAATTGGGTGATCTTTGAGCCACTTGGGGATATCGTCCTCTTCTGGGTTTGTTCCCCCTGTTGGATTGCCCTGGTGGATTTCTGCATCAGCTGGGTTCTGGTCTGCAACTGGATCAGCTACCGTCTTGTCATCTGCAGGTTGGTTCTGATCTGCAGATGAGTCTTTGTCAGCTACAGCTGGGTCTTCATCAGCGGCAACTGGATCAGATAGGTTTGGTGATCCTGTCTGATCTGCAGTTGGGTCTTCAGTAGCTGCAGTTGGGTCATCAGGCTGGTCTGCAGGTGAGTCCACCATTCCAGTGTCATGTATAATGACTTCTTCAAGGGTTGCTGATTTGAGCTTGTTCTCAATTAGCTCAACTTGCTTCCTGTACTCAATGATAGATTCATCAAAAACAACATGGGGTGTTTCCTCCACAACTAAGGTTCTTTTATTAAAAACTCTATATGCCTTGCTTCTTTGGGAATATACCATGAAGAGACCATCATCAGTTTTAGCATCAAAGGCATTTAGTTGTGTTTTACCATTGTTGTGGATGAAACACTTACAACCAAAAACATGAAAGTAAGCAACAGTAGGAGTTCTATTATTCCAAACCTCATAGGGAGTTTTGCCATGTCTCCCTACTATCATACTCCCTGCAGGTGTGACAGTCATCTTGACAGCCTTCAGAACCTCTTGGCAGTTCGCTTCGCAATCATGGACCTTCTTTGCTTCCTTCGTGGTTCTTCCTTCTTTCAAGAACACCATTCTCGCTGGGCGTCCCTGCCGCAGAGCTCATCTTGGATCCCATTCGATCGTAATGTCGCTATCGCCTTGTTGAGAAACTCCCCTCCTCTATCTGAACTGATCTTGATTATGGATAGGGATTTCTCATTCTGGATCCTTCTCAGCAGCTCAGGTATCTTGGTCAAGGTTTCACTTTTCTTATATAGGAAGATAATCCAAGTGTACCTTGAATAATCATCTACTATAACAAGTGCATGCTTTCGACACTCAAAGTCCTTGGCTTGATAGGACCAAATAGATCCATGTGGAGTAGATCTAAGATCCTTGTTGTGAGCGTTGTAGGCTGAACTGGCTTGAACGATGCTCTGGTCTGCTTTCCTTTCTGACATACATCACAAAGCGCTTCCTTCTTGAATGCTTCATTTGGAAGTCCTCTGACCAGCTTCTGAGAACTAATCTTGTTGATGGCTTTGAAGTTCAGGTGACATAGTCTTTTGTGCCACAGCCATCCATTCTCGCCATCGTCTTGGATAGAAAACAGGAGTTAGGTGTTCCTGTGTTCCAATCAATCATATATACATCTCTCCTTCTGAAACCTTGTAGCTTTACTTCTCCAGATAAGATGTCTATCACCATACATTTCCAGATGGTGAAGACTACTAGGTTTTTCTCGTCACAGAACTGGCTTATGCTCAGGAGATTGTACTTGAGCCCTTTGACATAATGAACTTTGGATATCACAATATTTCCTCGGTGCAGCTCTCCAAAGCCTTTTGTTTGACCTCTAGAGCTATCTCCAAAGGTTACATCGGGACCTCTTTCTTTGGTGTATTTGGACATCATCTTCTTGTTCCCGGTCATATGCCTCGAGCATCCAGAGTCTACAAACCATTCTTCACCTCCAAAATTTGAGCTTGTGGAGATGTGGTTGTAGTCCTTCCACCTTTTCTGCAATCAGACAAGCAGAGATTTAGGTACCCAAATCTGTGTGGGTCCTTTGGGGTTAGCTGGTTTCCTGGAGAATTGATTTCTCCTTGGATTATAGAAATTGTTATTATTATTATAACCCTCATAAGGTGTGTAAGGTCGAGGTCTGAATCTCCTGTTTGGATTGTATACCGGATATTCCTCAAAATGTTGATAGTGTGGGCCATTTCTAAATCTAGGCTGAGACCATTTATTAAATCTTTGTGGTCTCCACACTTGTTCATTTTGGTAATTAGGATAACCTTGAGGTTTCCATCTGCCCCTCCCATTATGAAATCTGTTTTTAGGGAGTTGTTGGTAATAGTGGGCATGTTGTCTGGGCTGCTGCTTTTGCCTGGGCCACTGCCTAGTCGCCTGTCTAGGTGGCTGCCTGGTGTAACCTGACTGCAGCCTAGACATTTGACTTGGCTGTTGCCTGTTTTTGAATATCGGTTTATACGTAGGCTCAACAGTCGATACAATTGTTTCTCCCTTGATAAATTTTCTTTTAGAACTAGAGGGAGTGTGAGGATCATATCCAAGGCCTGATTTGAAATATAGTGGCCTTTTATTGGTACACAATTCTTCCAGGGTTGAAGACGCCTTCAGGGAGGTTATTTCCTGCGCCTGAGTTTTATTTACTTGTGTCAGCTTAGTAAACTCAGTTTTGGCATGAGCAAGTGCAGCTGATTTTTCTTTAAGTAAAATGGTTAGTCTGTTTATCTCAATTGTACTAACATCAGCCTGGTTTTTAAAGTCAGCTGCAGTTATCTCAACCTTATTCAAATCTAGGCTGAGTTTTTCGAAATCATTTTTCAGCTGCCTATTCTCATCTTGCAGCTGAGTCTTCTCTGCTGATACAGTTTGGTGTGCAGATTTGAGTGTTTCAAAATCTTTAAATAACTGATTTACCGATTCATGCAGATCCATATCTTGTGACATGGCTGAGCTATTATTTTAACCGGTGGGTTTAGAAGTTACCTCTTCATCAGCTAGGTTTGCCATCAGGCAGTCATACTCTTCATCTTCATCAGAAAAGAATCCGCTGCTTGATTCGACATGCTCCTGGTCTTCTCCGATGAGGGCCTTTCTTCTATCTTCTTTTCTGCCCACCTCCTTCTTGGTTTCTTCCTTCTTGAGCTCAGGACAGTCCATTTGGATGTGTCCTATCTTGTGACAATTGTAGCATTCCACTTTCCAGCTTCCAGCCTTCTGGTTCCTTCTTGGATTCTCCTTATAATTTTTCTTGTATTTGGAGTAGTTCTTTCTAAAGTTGCTGAACCTTTGCATTATAAACGCCATTTCTTCCTCAAAATCTAGTGGATTTGGAGGTTTCATATCAGATAGGCTCTTGGCAGGGGACTCGGCTGCAAAGGCTATTCCCTTCTCTGCAGGCTCAGTTGAGGATGAACTTGGAAGCTCGAACTCATAAGCCTTAAGATCAGAGAACAGCTCTTGAATTTTTATCTTATTCAGGTCCTTGGACTCTCTCATGGCCACGGCCTTCATGATCCATTCAGGGTTGAGAGATCTGAGAACCTTCAGTGCCATTTCCCTGTTGCCATAGGTTTTGCCGAGGGAGTTGATCTCATTGATAATCTCAGTGAACCTTGTGTCCACTTGGTCTATGGATTTACCACTCTTCATTTTAAAGTTGTCAAATTTTTAGATAGCAATTGACAGCTTGTTTTCCTTGATCAGCTCCGTTCCTTCACACATTAGGGCTAATGTGTCCCAGATTTCTTTGGCATTCTTGCAGTTCTTGATCTTGACCATAGTGGATTTGTCAAGAGTTTGATATAACACATCTCTGGCCCGGTTATCAAGATTGGCCAGCTTTCTCTCTTCGGGAGTCAGCTCTGTCCTCTTCTTAGGAATCTTCTCTGGCTTCCCTGCTGCGATCTCCTCTGCTGTGTTGTCCTTCTCAAAGATGAATGGACCGTCCTCGATGATGCACCACATGTCGTCATGAATCGAAGATAAGTGTGCCTGCATCCTTATCTTACACAGATCATACTCGTCAACTAAAAATACAGGGAGTCTAGAATGCATGTGTTCCATTATAAAGTGAGAGTAAAGATATATATATCTGATATAGATCTGGTTCGTGAAATAAATGAACCAACCTCTCCGATACCACTTGTAGGTCACAAGTCGTCCAGGTACAAGTCTAGAGGGGGGTGAATAGACTTGTAGAAACTCTAAAACTCTTTTTCATGAAGAGTGAGTTTCTTCAGCTGATAGGTAAACAAATGACTTGGAGTCGTTTGTTCTTTAATATATGCGGAAGTCAGCTGATGACGAATAGAAAGCAGCTAATGAAACACTTAACAATGAATGCAGCAGTTAAAGTATGATGCAATAAAATAGTAAAAAACGCAGGCGATTATAGTGGTCTCAGAGGTGGGGTAATCCTCTACTAATCCACTTTTCTCCAAACCAGTTGGAGATGAATTCACTATAATTCTCAACCAGTGATAAATATTACAGTGATTCAAACAAAACTACAATGACTTCCAACCGGTGGAAATCCGTGCCGTTGTACCACACTTGATCGCCTTGCACCTCTTGATCCTCGATCCTCGGATGCCTTTGATCTCTAACTTCAACCAGTGAAGTACCCCGAACTCAGGATTATAGACAAGAGTTTTTGTCTTCTCCAACTAAGAGCTTCTTTAAGTATGAACTTTTAGAACCGCTCTTTTCACGATGCTATAGATTGCTTTTTGATTTCTTGAATGCTTTGATCGCTTGAAAGTATGTTCGCACCGGTGACTGCTCAGTTTCAAATCTTCGAATATATATAGATCACGATCTCTGAGCTTTTTCCTTGTAGCCGTTGCAAATCTTTTGAACAAATCCGTCCGTTGGAGGGAGACTTCTTTGTTTAATCTTTCTGAACGTTGCAAGGCTGGATTCCCATTATTTTATTCTATCTTCCGACCGTTGTGAAGACTCTGCATGTGATGCGCCGAATCTTTTGATTATAAAACGATTAAGGTCTTCAAGGTGGGTCTGGATAGCTTTTTTAATTCATATCTCTAGCGGGAATCACTCCAATTTGTCTCTTCACGTTGCATGTGACTTTCCGTAATACTTGACTTTTCAACTCATGCTGACGTGGACTTGGAGTACTTGGCTGATCTCGACTAGGCTGGTGAGCAGTTGACTTCTCTGCAGTCTGGACCTCTTTGCTGTTCACTGTTTGTGACTTATCTGATCAGGTGACTTCCCTGAGGTACCTTGGCTGCAGTCTGGTCAAACTTCTCTGGTAAATTATGTTGACCAGGACTACTCTGACTCGACTCGACTGATCCTCTCTGATGAACTTAGCTGTACTCGGTACTTAGCCGATTTTAGCCTAACTAAATTTTGGCCTATAGAAGACACTCATTTGGTTCTTCTTTACATTTTGCCAAGTTTTATACTTAACATATTTTGGCCTATGGAAGATACTCATTTGGTTCTTCCTTACATTTTGCCAAGTAATAAACATTTGATTTTATATTAATGACATCATCAAAATCTAACAAGTATTCCTAACACTCCCATCACCAGGAACGGTGCCATCCAAGACACTTTCCATTACCAAGAAAACACATTTGTCCATATTTGTTTTGAAATTGGATAAAAACCAATTTGGTTCGAGCATTAAAAAGACGTTAGTCTCATGACAGAAATTCATGAGAATCTACTCTGTAGCCTGGGGAAGATCCCAGCTACAGTGTTCTATAAGAGTTTGTAATTGTGAGAATGGAAGTGATTTAAAGTATTTCCATTTGTCATAGACATTAATGAAAGAAACTTGAAGGGCTTTTTGTTTTACCTCTTGGAGCTGCTCTACTGTTAGCCCCAAAGGATTGGTGTCAAGCAAGTTTAGAGAATATCATGCCTTAGGAATGTTGATTACAAGATCATCTTCCTCTTCCTCATTTATGTCTGGCAGGGTGAGTAGAGGAACCACTTCAGCAACAAGATTTGATTGGACAGGGATAGGGACTGGTGAAGGGATGATCTGCATCTGATCTGCAGGGGCAGGTTCAGGTGCAGATAGGTGATCTGGATGCTCTTCCTCCTCAAAAATTAGACGTCTGGGCCTCTTGGGGGAGGGTTCAGGTGAGGATTGGATCAAAGATGGCTCTCCCGGGGTTGGTCCCATTCTCTTGAAACGTAGAGCTAGTAGAGTGTTGTCTGAGTCTGAATTAGACTGATCTGCAGGTAAGTCACGGGCTGCAGCTTGGGCTCCATCAAACTCGTCTAAGCTTGAGGGATATGTGTAGGGTGTAGGCTTAATAGGCATTTACTCCAGTATTTTGGCTGCTTTCCTTACACTGCCCAATCTTCTCAAAGTTTCTTGGTCTAGGTGACCAAGTCTTTTGTTGATGTGGAAGGTATCTGCATTTCCCTTCGCAAGGCCTAAATGCTCCAGAATCTAACTGACCTGTGTCCCAAATGCCAATTTGGTATTGAACCACTTCTCATCATCTAGCCATTGGACTTTATTCACTTCACGAACCAATTATCTGTAGATGTAGTCTACCCAGTCAATTGGCTCAGACTGAATTAGGGCTCCCATAACCGTAAATTTGGCTGATGACAGTTGATCGTAGCTGCCAGCCATACCCATCACTATCTTGTTGGTAATATCTAGCGTATAGCGATATTCCTTTCGCAGCTCACTCCTTTTGGCAGTTAACTTCAATTTTGACGGCTGGTCAGCAGCCTTGATCTTCAACCAGATGTCGGTTGCGTTCTGCTTTAATACCTCTACGGCCGCGCCTTGAGATTTCATCCCGAAAGCCTTTCCGACTATATGCAGAGTAATTGTTACTTCTTTTCCGAAAACAGAGCTCTTGATGCCCGATTCCAGCACTTCAGCCTCTTTGAAAAATGCGATAACCGCCTTTTTGAAGAGAGATTTAGGGTTGATGCTTAGGAATGGGTAAATCCCATTCATCTTCATGGAACTGATAATGTCACACACGTCGTTGTCCAGATTTGATTCGAGCAGCCCCTCGAAATTGACCACCAGACTAAAAATAATCTGGTCCTTCACAGCCTTCAGATTCACTCCGTCGAAGTACGATTCCATTTCTACACAAGAAATTTGTTTCTGAGTGTATTGAAAGTTCGAAAGTTTTTCTGCTTTTGAAAATTAGGGTTTTAGTGCTTTGAAGAAGGTAAAGTTATGAAATGATTTTCCCGTCTTTAAATAGAAAAGTGAAGAGATGTTTGGAATTTAATATTCATTTATTTAAGCGGTGGTCCACCTTTTGAGATTTTAAAATTTAAATTAAATTAATCGGTGGTCCAGCTTTTGAAAATTTGAAAAGTGACGGTTGGATTTAATTGGTCATTGTGGAGGTCGTGTGAACATGTAGTTGCCACGTGTAGATAAATAATAATTTAATATTCAAGGGTCGCTCAGGGATAGAGAACTTAGCTGGTTGACCGTTTGACTTGTTTGACTGATCTGCATCAGGTGAGTTGTATTGCATGTAGTCTCGATCAGCTGGGTTTCTTTGTTTGGCCTTCGTCTTCTTGTCTGATCTGCTCAGCTAGCTTTCTCATCTGTACTAGATTCCCAATCTAGTAATCCAAGTTCCCTGGTCAGCTCCAAAAACCTTTCTTCTGGTAAAGGTTTGGTGAATATGTCAGCAATCTGGTATTCTATGCTGACTCTTTCTACTCCGAATCTCTTATTAAGCACGTGGTCTATTATGAAATGATGTTTAACATCAATGTGCTTCGTCCTTGAGTGCAATACTGGATTGTTGGTTATAGCGATCACACTGTTGTTATCACACCATCTTGGGACTTCATTTGCAATGATGTTGTAGTCCCTTAGCTGTTGTCTGATCCATAAAATCTGAGCACAACAGCTACCTGCAGCTAGGTATTCTGACTCTGTTGTTGATATAGAGTTAAATACCTGCGTCTTGCTAAACCAGGATATCAGTCTGGTTCCTAGGAATTGGCACGTTCCACTGGTGCTCTTCCTATTAATTTTGCATCCTGCGAAGTCTGCATATGAGTATCCTGATAGCTAAAAATTATAATCCTTAGGATACCATAATCCAACATTGACTGTAGACTTAAGGTATTTGATTATCCTCTTAGCTACATCTTGGTGAGACTGCTTTGGCTTGGATTGATATCTAGCACACACTCCTACGGCAGAAGATATGTCTGGTCTGTTTGCAGTCAGATAAAGGAGTGATCCAATAAGTCCTTTGTAGTGGGTTGAATCCACTGATATGCCTCCTTCATCTGCATCTAGATGTGTGCTTGTGCTCATAGCAATTCTTGTTGGTTTGGCTGATTCCATTCCAAATCTCTTGATTAAATCTATGGTATATTTGGCCTCGCTGATGAAAATTCCATTCTTCATATGTTTAACTTGCAAACCTAGAAAGAAATTCAGTTTGCCCATCATACTCATCTTAAACTCTCCTTACATGATATTTGAGAATTTCTCACACAGCTCTGGATTGGTTGAGCCAAATATGATATCATCCACATATATTTGAACTAATAATATGTGGTCTTCATGATCCACTCTAAATAAGGTCTTGTCCACCTTTCCTTTGCTGAAACCATTCTTCTCAAGAAACACAAATAATGTTTCATACCATGCTATTGGTGCCTGCTTAAGTCCATATAGAGCTTTTAGAAGCTTGTAGACTTTGTCTCTTTTGACAAATCCAGGGGGTTGCTCCACATAGACTTCTTCTTCTAGAATTCCATTTAGAAAGGCACTCTTCACATCCATTTGGTAGACTTCAAAATCCTTGAATGCAGCATATGCAAGGAATAGTCTGATGGCTTCTAATCTTGTAACAAGTGCATAGGTTTCATCAAAACCTATTCCTTCACATTGTGCATAGCCTTTAGCAACAAGTCTGGCTTTATTCCTAACAACAACTCCATCTTCATCGCATTTGTTCTTGTACACCCATTTGGTGCCAATAACCTTCTTGTGATCTGTTAGTTCCCAAACATTATTCCTTTCCATCTGGTTAAGCTCTTCTTGCATTGCATTGATCCATGAGTAGTCTTTTAAGGCTTGTTCTGTAGTCTTGGGTTCTATTGAGACATAAAGCATGAAAACATTACCATTCCTGCTGGTAGAGTGGACTGTCTGGTCTTCACTCCATCAGTTAGGTTTCTAATGATTTGTTGAATGGGGTGATCTCTAAGCCATTTGGGGATTTCTTCTTCGTCTTCAGGGTTTGTTCCCCCTGCAGAGTTGCTTTGGTTGACTTCTTCTCTTTCTGCATCAGCTTGGTTCTGACTTCCTTAGTCTGCAACTGGATCAGCTACGGTCTTGTCATCTGCAGGTGGGGATCTTGTCTGATCTGCAGATGCATCTTTATCAGCTACAGATGGGCCTTCATCAGCAGCAATTGGATCAGGTGGGTGTTGAGGTCCTATCTGATCTACAGTTGGGTCTTTAGGCTGGTCTGCAGGTGAGTCCATCATTCCTGTATCATGGATGATGACTTCTTCTAGGGTTGCAGATTTGAGTTTATTCTCAATTAATTCCACTTGTTTCCTGTACTCAACAGTAGATTCATCAAATACTACATGAGGTGTTTCCTACACAACTAAGGTTCTTCTGTTAAAAACTCTATATGTCTTGCTTCTTTGTGAATATCCCATAAAGAGACCATCATCAGTTTTAGCATCAAAGGAATTTAGTTGGGTTTTACCATTGTTGTTGATGAAACACTTACAACCAAAAATATGAAAATATGCAACAGTTGGTGTTCTGCCATTCCAAACCTCATAGGGAGTTTTGCCATGTCTCCCTACAATCAAACTCCTGTTTTGAGTGTGACATGCTGTGTTGACAGCTTCAGCCCAGAACCTCTTGGGCAGGTCTGCTTCTGCAATCATGGACCTGGCTGCTTCCTTCAATGTTCTGTTTCTTCTTTCGGCAACACCATTCTGTTGTGGAGTCTTGGCTACATAGATTTCGTGCTGAATCCCATTCTGATCACTGTACTCAGTGATTGCTCTGTTGAGAAATTATCCTCCTCTATCTGATCTGATCTTGATGATTGAGAGAGATTTCTCATTCTGGATCCTTCTCAGCAGCTCAGGCAGCTTTGTCAAGGTTTCACTCTTCTAATATAGAAAGACAATCCATGTGTATCTTGAGTAGTCATATACAAGAGCATGCTTCTGCCACTTAGGATCCTTGGCTTGATAGGACCAAATAGATCCATGTGAAGTAGATCTAAGATCCTTGTTGTGAGAGTGGTAGGTTGGACTGGCTTGAATGATGCTCTGGTCTGCTTCCCTTTCTGACATGCATCACAAAGAGATTCTTTTCTGAAAACTTCTTCTGGAAGTCCTCTCACCGACTTCGAGAACTAATCTTGTTGATGGCTTTGAAGTTTAGGTGACATAGTCTCTTGTGCCATAGCCATCCATTTTCTGCTATTGTCTTGGATAGAAAGCAGGTGTTGAGAGTTCCTGTTTTTCAATCTATCATATAGACATCTCTCCTTATGAATCCTTGTAGCTTCACTTCTCCAGATAGAATATCTATCACCATACATTTCTAAATAGTGAAGACTACTAGATTCTTCTCATCACAAAATTGACTTATGCTCAAAAGGTTGTATTTGAGCCCTTTGATATAATGAACTTTTGATATAGTGATGTTTTCTCTGTGCAGCTCTCCAAAGCCTTTAGTCTGACCTCTAGAGCTATCCCCAAAGATTACGTCTGGACCTCTTTATTTGATATAATTTGACAACACTTTCTTATTCCCGGTCATGTGCCTTGAGAATCCAGAATCTACAAACCATTCTTCACCTCCAATATTTGAATTTGTGGAGATGTGGTAGTAGTCCTTCCACATTTTCTGCAATCAAACAAGCAGAGATTTAGGTACCCAAATCTGTGTGGGTCCTCGAGGGTTAGTTGATTTCCTGGAGAACTGATTTCTCCTGGGATTGTGAAAGTTGTTGTTATTGCCCCTAAATGGCGTGTGTTGTCTCGGCATGTAACCTCTGTTAGGATTGTGTGTTGGATATGCCTCATAAAATTGATGTGAGCCATTTTTAAATCTTGGCTGAGATTATTTATAAAATCTTTGGGGTCTCCACATCTGTCCATTTTGAAAACTTGGATAACCTTGAGGTTTCCATTTGCCCCTCCCATTTTGAAATCTGTTTTTGTGGAGTCTTTGATAATAATGGGCATGTTGTCTGGGCTACTGCTTCTGCCTTGGCCATTGCCTAGTATCATGTCTAGGTGGTTGCCTTGTATACCTTGGCTGCAGCCTAGACTTGTGACTTGGCTGCTGCCTATTTTGAAACACTGGATTGTAATTAGGCTCAGTAGACGGGACAAGTGTTTCTCCCTTGATGAAAGTAGTTTTAGAACTAGAGGGAGTGTTGGGGTCATATCCAAGGCCTGATCAGGAGTATAGTGGCCTTTTGTTCATACACAATTCGTCCAAATTTAGAGACGCCTTCAGGGAGGTTATTTCTTTCGCCTGAGTTTTACTTAGCTGAGTCAGTTTAGTAAACTCAGCTTTGACATGAGCAAGTGCAGCTGATTTTTCACTATTCAAAATAGTTAATCGTTTTATCTCAGCTGTAGTGATATCAGCCTGGTTTTTAAAGTTGTCTGAAGCCTGTTTTCCAATATCAGATTTGGTTTTATTCAACTCTAAGCTGAGTTTTTCAAAATCATTTTTCAGCTGCCTATTCTTATCTTGCAGCTGGGTTTTCTTGGTAATCTGAGATAGGTGTGCACATTTTAATTTCTCAAATTCCTTGAGAAGTCGATTCTGATTCGTGCAAGTCCATGTCTTGTGACATGTCCGAACTATTATTTGAATTAGAGGGTTTTGATGTTACCTCTTCATCGGCTAGGTTGGCCATCGATACCATATTCCTCATCATCATCGAGAGAAGAATCCATTTGCTTGATTCCACTCTTTCTTGGTCTTCTCCAATGAGGGCTTTCCTTCGGTGTTCTTTTCTTCTCACCTCCTTCTTGCTCTCGTCCTTCTTAAGATCAGGACAATTGATTTGAATGTGTCCTATCTTATGACAGTTATAGCATTCCACATTCCAGCTTCCGGCTTTTTGGTTTCTCCTTGGATTCTCCTTATGATTCATTCGCAATTTGATGAATCTTTGCATTAAAAAAGCCATCAATTCATCAAAATTGAGTGCATTTGTAGGTTTGACATCGATATGTTCTTGGCGGGGACTCGGTGAAAATGTTATTCCCTTCTCTGCAGGCTCGTTTGATTATGAACTCGGGAGTTCGAATTCATAAGCCTTCAGGTTAGAGAATAGTTCTTGAATCTTTATTTTATTGAGGTCTTGGATTTCCTCATGGCCACCGCTTTCATGCTCCATTCGGGTCTAAGTGATCTTAATACCTTCAAGGCCATCTCCCTGTTGCCATAAGTTTTTCCAAGGGAGTTTATTTCGTTGATGATCTCTGTGAACCTTGTGTCCACCTGGTCTATTGATTCTTCGGTCTTCATCTTGAAGTTGTCAAACTTCTGGGTAGCGATTGACAACTTGTTTTCTTTTATCAGCTCTGTACCTTCACACATCACGGCAAGGATATCCCAAGTTTCTTTGGCATTTTGGCAATTCTTGATCTTGACCATGGTTGACTTGTCAAGAGTTTGATATAGCACATCTATAGCCCGGTTGTCAAGGTTGGCGCTTTCTTTCTTCCGGCTCATCTCTGTTCTTTTCTTGGAAATTTTTTCTGGTTTCCCTGCCGCTATCTCCTGGAGTGTTGTCCTTCTCGAATATGAAAGGACTATCTTCGATAATGCACCACATGTCGTCATGGATAGAAGATAAGTGTGCCTGCATCCTTATCTTCCAAAGATCATACTCACAACTGAAAACACGGGTAATATAGAGTGCATGTGTTCCATTCTAAATGAGAGATAAAAAAATATATGCAAGATATATGGATCTGGTTCGAAATGAATGAACCAACCGCTCCGATACCACTTGTAGGTCACAAGTCATCAAAAATAAGTCTAGAGGGGGGGTGAATAGACTTATTGAAACTCTTTTTGCAAGTAGGAATTAAGGAGTTTCTCAGCTGATGGTATAGATGACTTAGAGTCGTCTGTAGACAATATAAGTGCGGAAGTCAGCTGATGACAAATACAGAAATATAAACAATGAAACACTAAGTATGAATGCACCAGTTAAGTATGATGCTAAAACAATAAATTATGCAGGCAATTTATAGTGGTCTCAGAGGTGGGGTAATCCTCTACTAATCCATTTTCTCCAAACCAGTTGGAGATGAATCCACTATAATTTTCAACCAGTGATAAATATTACAGTGATTCTACAACTTAGCTACAACAACTTCCAACCAGCGGAAATCCTGTCGTTCTTGATCATTTACATCGCCTAGCACCACTTGATCTCCAAATCCTTGGATGTCTATCACGTGCAACTTCAACCCGATGAAGTACCTCGTACTCGAGTTTTAAGACAAAAGTGTTTTGTCTTCTCCAACTAAGAACTTTCTTCGTATGTGAATTGTGAATACTGCTCTTTACGATGCTATAGATTTCTTGATCGCTTGATTGCTTTAATTGCTTGAGAGTATAGTTTGCATCGTACTTTTCTCTTTCAAATCTTCACATATTTATAGCTTGTCAATCCTTAGAGCTTTTCTTCATAGCCATTACAAATCTATAACAAATCCGTCCGTTGGAGAAGTACACTTCTTTGTTTTTCTTTTTGAACGTTGCAAGGCTGAATTCCCTTATTTTAATCCATTTCCGACCGTTGTGAAGACTTTCACGTGGAAGCGCCGAATCTTTCGATTTTAAGATGTCTAAAGTCTTCATAGGTGGGTCTGGATGAATTGTTTAATTCATATCCTTCCGGGAATCTCTCCAATCTATCCCTTATCGCCCGCATGTGACTCTCCGTAATTTTTAACTTTTCAACGCATGCTGACGTGGATAGGTTTATTTGGCTGATTGCTCGGACATGACTTATCCGATCTCTTTAAGTCAATCTGTCGATGTGCAACAAACTTCTCTGTCGTCGGACTTCTCTAATGTCCTGACGAGACTTCGTGATCGGCGACTTGTCCAAGTCTTCGACCTGATGAACTTGACCGATCTTGATGGTCAAACTTCAGATGACTTGGGTTATGTATGATCACTTTGACTGCAGTCTGATCAAACTTCTCTGATATAATTGTTGACCAGTACTTCTCTGATTTTCACTTGACTGTGACTCGGCTTTCTGCAGTGTTTGGTCAAACTTCTATGATATACTTATCTCGCACTTTGTACTTAGCCGATTTTAAGCCTAACTTAAATGGCCTATAAAAGATACTCATTTGGTTCTTCTTTACATTTTGTCAAGTATGTAACTTAACACAATTTGGCCTATAGAAGATACTCATTTGGTTCTTCCTTACATTGCCAAGTAATAAGCATATATTTGAATAAGCAAGTACAATGATGACATCATCAAAATCTAACAAGTATTACAGATCGAGCCTTAGCATTTTAAATGAATATGATGTCTAAGAGTCTATATCTATAGCAAAGAAACAAGATTTCGATGGCGCATTAGGAAGGAAGGGAATTGGGAATCCTAAACTTCAACCCTCGTATCAATTGAGTATGGAACCTTCTCGGTGGTGGAGAATCTAAAAGACCGAGGTCGGTGTCTTTGAGTTCGTAGTGTTCCAAGGTGTTTCAAATGTAATGTTCGGTCCACGAGTGTACAAATTGTAAGGCACCAACGGTGACTTGTTACAATGTGGACACAAGGGACACCGAGTCCAGATATTGTGAGAGAGTGTCTAGTGCGGTCGATACTCAAGCTTGGCCATGTGTCGAGATCTACTCATAAAGATCGGTGGTGTTTGTTGCTCTTGCTTTTAATTTATTTTTGTGCTATTGTTCATTTTAAGTTTTGGGATGAAACTTGTTTTTAGAGGGGCAGAATATAATACCCGAGATTTTTATTTTCGGTTGCCTTGAACTATTTGTCGTTTGGTGTCGGTTATTTGGTTTCGTCATGAATAGGTGGAATATATTTTTCTGTTGTGTACGGTATGATGTATTCGGTTGTAGGGTTCGTCGTGTGAGACTTGTTGTCGCGTGCGCCTCTTTGATTAAACGTGTGCTTGTGGTGTGGTATGTTCTATTTTGTAATTTGTTCGTTATGGTTTTGAATCATAGACAGTGCGTTAGTGTGAGCGAGACATTGTCGAACGTATGATCGGACTGTTGGAATGGTGGCATAAGGGCTACGGCCGTAAGAATGCCGAGTTACGGTCATAAGGTTATGAGCATTACGGCCGCAAGGCATGGCCGAGTTACGGCTGTATGGCACTCGCACATTTTGGGCGTGGCAGGAGGTCCAGTTACGGCTGTAAGGGATAGGCCGATTACGGCCGTAAGGGGGGATGCTCGAGTTACGGACGTAAGGTACTGCATGTTACGGCCGTAACATGCTCGGCTATATAAGGCCTGGGCGACGGGTTTTGTCCCATTTTTCACCTTTTTCCTTCTTCCTTCGCGATTTGTGGCTGGAATTCGAGAATAGTGATTGGGGTATCGTTGATCATCATTTCGGGGAGCCCTATCCATGTTTATCATCTACCTTCAATTCATTCGTCCTGATCGTAGGTAAATTCTTCGAATCCCGTAGGGTTGACCTTCGGGATTTTCATCTTGATTTCGATACTTCTTCATTTTTGGTGATTCAATTAGTGTTATATGGTGTTGTTAAACACATTCTATGGATTGTATATCCGTATCTTGAGTTCTTTTGAACCCAATCAGGATTTTTGGTGTTCTAAGGAAATCTTGAACATTTAATATCTGCTTAAATATCTCGGAGGGTTTCCTTCGACTCTTGGATGTGCTTTCCATTGTTTTCAATCGTTATACTCGTAGTAATCATGTTTTCGTGTGCTTCACGGAGGATTATAGGTGTTCGGATTTTCCGGGTTGTGCCGTGTTCGAAGGACTATTCGGGTGTCGACTATCGAGGCAAGTATCTTGCATATACGATTTGTGTCTTGCGAATAGATTTTACGTGTTGGGTTTACGATGATTTGGTTTTTCTTCATGGATATGATTCGTGGGAATTGATTAATTTGAATGTTGATTATATTGATGATATATTTCCTTGTTTAATGTTGTGAATTTGTGTTGATGATGTTAATCGTGTTGTTGTGTTGTGCGTGGTTGTTCTTGAATGAGGTATCGTAATGATTATGATAATTAGATCGGATTGATTATATACTTGAGTACGTATTGTGGTGTATTGTTGATTGGTTGGACATAATTGTAATAAGGCGTATTGTTTCGTTGTAGTGTCTTGAGATAATCTTTACGTATTGTGAAATGAGTGTGTGGAACCAGGTACGGTATGTTGTGACCTATGGGGTTCGAGACATGATGTGTACGAGCAGTGAATAGGTGGAACTAGGTACGGTCCGTCATGACCTCTGGAGTTCGTTACATGATGTGTACGAACAGTGAATATGTGGAACCAGGTACGGTCCGTTGTGACCTCTGGAGTTCGGTACATGATGTGTACGAACAATGAATATGTGGAACCGGGTAATGAGTACGAATAGTGATTGAATGGATAATGTTTTGATGTTGGGTCACGGACCCGTAATGATATCCTAACTAATGTGTTTTGAAACAAGAACCGGGTTGAGGCCCCAATGATTTCGGAAGAATGTTTTGTAACTTAGGACGCAAGGTCCAAAAAGGTTTCTACTTCTAAAACCCCCTAGATGATGAGTTTATTTTCAAACGCTTCTTTGCTTGAATTCGAAATTCTAAAACATATCGGGAATGTTTTGATAATTGATTGTCGTATCTGATTCGTGGTTGTTATTTGCTTGATATATTTCGTATAGTATTATACTTGCACTAAAAAAATAGTGGAATTTTGCTAACTCCCGAGTAATCGGGGGTGGATGTCTGTTTTGCGTCCAGGTACATGCAGGTTCCGGGGAGCACTCATAGGATCGGCACAAGAAGTGATAAGCTACGGTACTAATCAAGAGTTGGGAGTTAAGTTGAGATATGTTGTATCGACTGAGTTGTAGTTCGTCTTCCGCTATTTTGTATCTTTACCCCTGTGTGGGTATTTATTATAAAGAATTATATTTTTCTGTTTGTGTCAGTCGTGCGACCTCATCGGTCAGTGTAGTTGTTTATAATTGACCTTAATGGTCCGTATTATTGTATTGTTTGCCTCCGGCCGGGCAAACACTTGGTCATTTGTGATGTTTAGCCTGGTAGATCCTCGTGGGAAAGATCTACGGCGTGTAATATTCCAATATGGTTTTGGGGATGTTACATCGATTGCCACTTATTCATACTTAAAAGAAGTGAGTGTTCTGGGGTTATGTAACACCCCCAGAAATCCTCCGGGAATATTACATGTCGTAGACCCTTCCCACGAGGATCTACCAGGCTAAACGTCACATAATGACCAACCGGGCTGGTCAAATAATATAACAAAATGGACTATTAAGGTCAAATACAAGTAAGCTTCACGGATCGATGAGGTCGCACAACCCAATCCAACAGAAAATAACTTTATACAATAGTACCCACGTAGAGGTCGAAGTACAGTACAGTGGAAGACTAATTACAACTTGACAGTACGGCAAAACCAAACCAAACTCTCACTTTTGATTAGTATCGCAGCTCATCATCACCTGTGCCGATCCTGTGACTGCTCCCTCGAACTGAGTATACTTGAAATGCATGAAACGCATTTCCCCCATTTAAGGGGTTAGCAATTCGAATTTGCCAGTACAAGTATCATAACCATATGAAATGTAGCAAGAAAATAGTAATAACGAAGGAGATACGACAATCAACTATCAAAGCATTCCCGAGAGGTTTTAGAATTTCGAAAACAAACAAAGAAGTATTTGAAAATAAAATCCTCATCTAGGAGATTTTAGGACCTCGAGTCCTGAATTGCAAAACCTTTTCGAAAATTTTAGGGTCTTAGCCCAAATATCAGTTCGTATCTCAACAATTTACAACATGAAAACATTTTTTACAATCGCATGGGGCTCGGACCAACTTTCATTTCAGACAAAACATAATTCATGGCACCATGATCCCTTGTCACATGTCTCTGTAGGTTCAACAACCCACAGGACTTAACCAAAACATAATAATCTAAACACACATTCATGACACCATGATCCCCTGTCACGTGTCTACGTAGGTTCAACAACCCGCACGGACTTAACCAATCACAACAACCAGTCCCGACCCCATAAACCAGTCACGTGTCACCGTAGGTCCCATCGAACCCGCATGGTTGGACGTACTGTGTTCTGACTCCGGACCTGTTCCATGTGTCATCGTAGGCCTCGTCAGACCCGCACGACTAGACCTTAGCACCACATACTAAGTTCTGATCCCATGGACATGTACCATGAATCCTCGTTGGCCCCGTCGAACCCACACAAGCGAACTTAGCAACACAATGCACAACATTCATGTTCACATTATACCAACATGTTCACGATCAATCAATCACATTGACAATCACAACTTCACACAACCAGCATGCCTAGCACGATGTTGACATTTCAACCATCATCACGACTAATACACAGTCGACTATTCCCATAATCAACATAAAACACAATACATGTCCAAACGTAAAATCAATCTGACACAATCATCACAACCATCATGATTCCTTAATCATGAACAGTCAAGCACAACACCACCAACACGAAGTATTTATTACGAATAGTTCATATTCACTACATATGAAATATATTCACGAAGGCAAATCAATCATCGTAAACGTAACACGTAATCTTTATTCACAAGACACAAATTGTATAAGCAAGTTACTTGCCTTAATAATCGATACCGAAACTACAACAAATACGGCACAATCGGAAACCTCGAACATCTACAATCCTCCGGGAGAAAACAATGAAAACACAATTACTACGAGTATAACGACTGAAAACGATGGGAAACACACCTAAGAATCAAAGGAAACCCTCAAAGACATTTAATCGGACATTAAATATTCAAGATTTTTTTTATAACACCAAAAATCATGGTTGGGCTAAGATTAATTCGAGATACGGATATACAATCCGTAGAACATGCTTAATAATACCCCATAACACCATCCAAACCACTAAAACCGGATGAACATCAAAATCAAAAAGAAAATCCCGAAGGTCAACCCTAAGAGATTTCAAGAAGTTACTTTTGATCGGGATGGATTTGAGTGGAGGATGATGATAAACATGGATAGGGGTTCTCAAAATGTTGCACAACGATGCTTCCGATCACTACTCTCAAATTCTTGCCAAAAATTGCGAAGGGAGAAGGAAGAGGGGAAAAATGGAGACAAAACTCGTCGGCCAGCTATTATATAGCTGAACATGTTACGGCCGTAACATATAGGGCATTATGACTGTAACTCTCCCTTCTTACGGCCATTACCTATAGCCCTTACAGTCGTAACCAGCTCTCGGGACTTCTACCCAAAATGCGAAGGTGTGTTATAGGACTTTATGATCGTAATTCTCCCTTCTTACGGCCATAACCTATAGCCCTTACGGCCGTAACCAGCTCTCGGGACTTCTGCCCAAAATGCGAAGATGTGATACGAACATTATCAATAATCCATTACAACGTAACACAAAGATCACCTTACGGCCGCAACTCTCGCGACATACGGCCGTAACTAATATGGTTTACGACGGTATGTGTTCTGCTGAACACAGTAACTAAATACAACTATTTCGACAGTCCGGTCAGACGTTCGGCAATATCCTGGTTACTCAGATGCACCTTCTACAATCCAAAACAATAACCAACACACTACGAAACATAACGTACCTACTACAAGCACACACTCAATCGAAGAGACACATGCGACAACAAGTCGCACCCGACTAAAATGACTATGCGATAGTAGCAAACAGTGTCTCACGTTAAAACCATTATGATTTAATGACAACAGAAAGATACACGGCGTAAAAAGACAACCAATACAAAAATAACAGTAAACGCAAATACCAGATATTACATTCTACCCCACTAAAAATAAGTTTTGTCCCGAAACTTAAAATAAGAAACATCAAGGTAGAACACAAACGAAACCAAAAGGTTCACACAAGGAATACCAGATCTTCACACGAGGTATAATCTACAATACAACATGCAATAACATCACTGGCACCACTGGGCCCTCCACGAATAGGAACGGAACTCAGGTTCCCGAACATCTCAATGATAGACTCGTAGTGCACCGCTTGGTGTCCCAAATGACCACACTTGAAACAGTTAACCTGCAGCGAGCGACAATTCTTCTGACTATGGACCACACAGCTATAATTGAAACACATCTTCACACCGCTCGCCTTACTCACAACCGGAGAAAGATTCTTAGATCGATCAAATGAACGAGAGTGCTCCCTGAAGGACCATCCAAAGCAACAGCTCACGAAACTCACTTCTCTGGCCTCTGGAAAAGTTACCCGAGGTCTTACGCCTCTTACCTCCCGAACTAGCCTGCATTACGGAAACTTGACCTTCTCGATGGCTAAAGCTCGGTCATACTCTTTCAAAGTGGTACACATGAGTGGAGCCATATTCTCACGGATATGGGGTTTCATGCGCATATTGAAGTATCGGATTTCGTCCTTCACTTTTCACTTGATCACGGACATAACTTAGTCATGATTATAATCAACTATCACCAGGATATCGGGACATCCTGGGCGTAGTTGAAAAAATCAACAATCTGCGCTCACGGATAGGCAACGGCAATACTGCCTCCATGGCGTCTTAAACTCACCCAGTAGATCTGCGATTTGCGGGTGCTACGGCCTCCCACCGATCTGTAGCTTCTTTATCGAGAAGATCTTGAGCAATAGGTACTATTCTCTCATCGGGACATGCCATAGCATCAAATATTCTTCCCAACTGGAAGAGCCGGTTCTCCCAACCTAACAAGTCGGAGGAACTCGTAAAGCGAGGTGGATGCATTCTCATCACCTCTCGCAACCATCTACTAGCTCCATTATCCCCCTGAGGCCCGATCCATTGCTTGATTCATCCGTGCCGACGGTCACCACCTTACGAAGGATGGTGGAGGCACCAACATCAACATTACCTCTAGTTGATTGCCCCCGATCACACGATTGGTCATCCCACTATCTGTCTTGGTGATTGGCACTCGACAATGAGCGAGTCGCCCTCTTATTCTCCTGATTACGTACACGACCACAACCACATCCTCGGCCTAGACCTCTCGGCATACTGAACAGATAATTACTCCGGGCAAAGAAGCATAACATCATATAATCAACTGACCCAAATAATTCCACAGTGCACATACAATATATGGCAACAATTAATAACACGACAATTATATCCATACAGGATAAGCAACCGAGTACAAACATTACTGCTATAGTCGATAAAGTTTACGGTCGTCACTGACGGACCATATAACTATTTCAATAGAAATCAAACGACCGATACAAAGAACAGATACTGATGTAACAACAAGATTACGGTCGTGACAGTCACAAGCTTACGGCCGTAATAACATACAACTTACGGCCGTAACAACTAGGAGCTTATGTTCGTAACATTAACTTCTTACGGCCGTAACCACTAGCTTCAGAGCAGCATAATTAAGTCAGCAGCCTCAAAACGGCTCCGAAGGTTAAGGGATGATTCTTAACAATGCATTTCGGCCACTTAGGAACACTGCAAAATTTTCTGACGAGAATGACAACCTAACAAGCTTGTTGCAATGACTAAACCTCAACACACAAACACATTGAATGTTCTTAATTCCGAAAATAAAAGTCATTTTACAAATCAGAAATTTTCCAAAATCCTTTCAACATATCCAAAAACGACGGTAATATTTTACAACATCTGAAATACTCTAAAACACATCTTTCAAGTACCGTTTGAAAGTGTCATTTGAAAATACATGACCAACTAGTCAAAGTTCAACGAATTTCACAATCCATACAAAACCATTGTTTAACCGCATCGTGAAAATATTTTCAAAAATCAATTTCCCATGAACATACCCACGTCTATGAAATCTTTCATAAAATCGTTTTCAAACCTACACGCAGCGGACATACTTACGACTATCCAAATAATCAAATTTAAACCACATGCCCATCTGGCATACAAGATTACCAATTTAATCAAATACAACTCGTGAAAACCAAGTTTAGACATACATCAAAACCATCCATCTGAGTTTCTCAACTAACTCTACCGTCGATACATTTCCTGGAACACATCAAGGTTCACAATTTTCACATTATACACAAGTGGTATATCACAAGCATCAAACACGGATTTTATCACAACATGCACATAATCAAAATTATAAAACATAGATATTTTCACATAAAAGAGGAGACTTACATCCATAGGTCGCACGAAGATGACGGCCGCCCACGATACTAATCTCAACCGACAACTTAGACGACATACCGTGCAAACGTACAACTCATATGACTCGACAACTCGAATGACACGACAAAACACGACTCGACAAATCATGACTCGACTCAACCTGACAACCTAGGTTTCCACAACCTAAGCTCTGATACCATAAATGTAATACCCCGAAATCCTCTAGGAATATTACACACCGTAGACCCTTCCCACGAGGATCTACCAGGTTAAACATCACAGAATGACCAAAGGCTTGACCGAACGGGTCAAACAATAAAACAAAACGGACCGTTAAGGTCAAATACAAGTAAGCCTCACGGACCGATGAGGTCGCACAACTCAATCCAACATAAAATAACTCTATACAACAGTACCCATGCAGGGGTCGAAGTTCAGTATGGCGGAAGACTAATTACAACTTGACAAGATGACAAAACCAAACCAAACTCTCACTCTTGATTAGTATCGCAACTCATCATCACCCGTGTCGATCCTGTGATTGCTCCCTCGAACTGAGTATACCTGAAATGCATGAAACGCATTTTCCCCATTTAAGGGGTTAGCAATTCGAATTTGCCAGTACAAGTATCATAACCATACGAAATGTAGCAAGCAAATAGTAATCACGAATCAGATATGACAATCAACTACCAAAGCATTCCGGAGGTTTAGAATTTCGAAAACAAACAAAGAAGTATTTGAAAATAAAATCCTCATCTTCGCGATTTTAGGACTAGAAAACCTTTAGGACATCGAGTCCTAAATTGCAAAACCTTTTCGAAAATTTTAGGGTCTTAGCCCAAATCTCAGTTCGTATCTCAACAATTTACAACAGGGAAACATTTTTCACAATTGCGTGGGGCTCGGCCCAACTTTCATTTCATAAAAACTTTCCTTCAAAAATTTGATTGACAAAACATAATTCACGACATCGTGATCCCCTATCACGTGTCTACGTAAGTTCAACAACAGACACAGACTTAACCAAAACATAATAATACAAACACATATTTATGACATCGTGATCCCCTGTCACGTGTCTCCGTAGGTTCAACAACCCGCACGGACTTAACCAATCGCAGCAATCATAACAACCAGTCCCGACCCCATGAACCTGTGTCACGTGTCACTGTAGGTCCTACCGAACCCACACGGTTGGACGTACTGTGTCCTGACTCCATGGACCTGTGCCATGTTTCATCCTAGGCCTCGTCAGACCCGCACAACTGGACCTCAGCACCACATACTAAGTTCTGATCCCATGGACCTATGCTATGAATCCTCATAGGCCCCGTCGAACCCACACAAGTGAACTTAGCAACACAGGCACAACATTCATGTTCACATTTCACCAACACGTTCATGATCAATCAATCACATTGACTATAATAACTTCACACAACCAGCACACATAGCACGATGTCGACATTTCAATTGTCATCACAATCAATACACAGTCGACTATTCCCATAATCAACATAAAACACAATAGATGTCCAACCGTAAAATCAATCCGACATAATTGTCACAACCATCATGATTCCTTAATCATGAACATTCAAGCACAACACCACCAACACGAAGTATTTATTACAAATAGTTCATATTCACTACCTATGAAATATATTTACGGAGGCAAATCAATCATCGTAAACGTAACACGTAATCTCTATTCACAGACACAAATCGTATAAGCAAGATACTTGCCTCAATAATCGATACCAAAACTCCAATGAATACGGCACAATCGGAAAATCTCGAACACCTACAATCATCTAGAGAAAACAACAAAAACACGATTACTACGAGTATAATGGTAACGATGGGAAACACACCTAAGAAGAAAACCCTCAGAGACATTTAATCGGACATTAAATGTTCAAGATTTTCTTAGAACACCAAAAATCATGGTTGGAATGAGACGAATTCTAGATACAGATATAGAATCCGTAGAACATGCTTAATAGTATCCTATAACACCATCCAAACCACTAAAACTGAATGAACATTGAAATCAAGAAGAAAATCCCGAAGGTCAACCCTAAGAGATTTCAAGAAGTTACCTTTGATCCGGACGAATTTGAGTGGAGGATGATGATAAATGCGGATAGGGCTTCCCAAAATGATGCACAACGATGCTTCTGATCACTACTCTCCAATTCTTGCCAAAATCGCGAAGGGAGAAGGTAGAGGGGGAAAATGGCGACAAAACCCGTCGCCCATATAGGGCTTTATAGCCGTAACTCTCCCTTCTTACGGCCATAACCTATAGCCCTTATGGCCGTAACCAGCTCTCGGGACTTCTGCCTAAAATGCGAAGGTGTGTTACGGTCGTGACACCAAGATCACCTTACGGCCGTAACATACCATTCATATGGCCGTAACTCTCGTGACATACGGCCGTAACTGATATGGTTTATGGTCGTATGTGTTCTGCTGAATACAATAACTAAATCCAACTATTCCGACAATTCGGACAGACGTTCGACAACGTCCTCGTTACTCAGATGCATCATCTACGATCCAAAACAATAACCAACACACTATGAAACATAACATACCCTACCACAAGCACACTCAACTTGTATTCAACTAGAAAGGGGGTTGGATAGTGGAGATAGTAATATCTGAATTTTCTTGCTAAGATTGAATGTAAATTCGGAAAATAGAAGACATAGAGATTCATAGAGGTTCAGCAATTTTCTTACATCCTCTCTTTGTTCCTTTGTCTATTGGATCAAGAAGAACCACACTCAACTTTGACTCGTCTTCTATAAGTCCTGCACAACCGTTCTCGTTCTTTCTAGTATTCTATTGGAACTATATTAACCTCACTTGAGATCTACGAATTCAATCCTAATAATGCCGGAATAATGATCCTAATAACACCAGTTGAAGTTCTTAATTCTTTTCTCTCGACTCGTGTAGGAGTGATACAACACTTCAAAACAATGATCAAATATGACACGACGTATGAATGATAAATATAATGTAAGTACAATAGTCCTATCTTTTCTTGCACAAGTAGATAATGAACAAATAACTTAATATATCAATAATCAGATATCTGAATGTGTAGTATTCGGATTGTAGTTGTGTGTCTTGAGGTATCCAAATGTGTGGGTATTTATAGGATTGAGCATGATTTGATCCCTTGTCATCCTGCACTATTAGCGTGTTCTAATATGACATCTTAGCTGTGTTATCGACATAGTCAAGTATGTTCACTTTTGATTTTTAAAAAGAACGGCCTTGTCGCTGAAAGTCTTTATCCAACGGATACATTTTGAATTTAGCATACATTAATGATCCTTCTTAACGTACGCCTAGTTAGCCAATCTTTACTTTCCAGATTTTGCATGATTTCCGTATTAAAAAGGGTGTCCAACGGTTATATAATCAATGGTAGGATTTCTAACATTGCATGCGATAACAATGTTTTTTAGCGTGCATTGACTATTGTATGAAGCAACGGTCATATTCTTCATTTATCGTGCGTTTTGATGGCCGAGCGTGATTCAAATGGACGTGACTAGCGTATGCTAGCATAAGCAGGTAGCGTGCGTTAAATGCTTCAGTAAATTTTACTACCTTAATTGTGTAGCATGCGTTACTTTATCTGTAGCACGCGTTAACCACTTCGTATGAAAATTACAGACTTACTGCCTTGATTTCATAGGGCGCACTAACTGCTTCCATATGATAATTTCAGACCTTACTGTCTTGATTTCATAACATATGTCACATCATTCAATAGCATGCGTCAACTGTAGATATGTTGAAACTCAAAGTAGCAGGTAGCGTGCGTTACTTCCGTTGAAATACCAATCTTATAATGAGCCTGATGGCATGCGCTATTGTACAGGCATAGTGTGCACTATGTTCACTTTATTTGTTGACCTTTAGTTTGATGTGATATGTGACGTTTTTGTAGATATGTTGAAAATCGAAGTAGCAGGTAGTGCGTTACTTCCGTTGAAATACCAATCTTATAATGAGCCCGGTGGCATGCGCTATTGTACAGGCATAGTGTGTGCTATGTTCACTTTGTTTGTTGACCTTTAGTTTGATGAGATATGTGACGTTTTTGTCTAATCGAGTCTTGATATATTGTTTATTTTTGAGAAAATATATCATACAAATTGATTTGTTCAACATAATATGCACTCCAATACTAGAAGAGCTACTTCAAACATTCATGCATTTGCGTGAACCTATAGTGGCTAATATCAATTGTCTGGTACGAACACAAATCGGAAGCGCAAGTTAGATTTGTCCCATACACTGTAAGGATTATCTTTTGTTTTGAGTCGGTCTGCTTTTTGTATATTTGATTTAATAAAGCGATTTGTTTTGGGTGTTGTTATTTCTGAACACCATAGCTTGTGATTTGGGGCAAATCCTTTTGAGGATCGGAGGAATGATGTGAATCAAAATACCCTTGTGTTCCAGTATTAGTTTGTCGAATAATATTTATTTGTATTATTTTTCATATAAATAATTTTTTATTACTTGCTCCATATATTTCATTTGTCAAGTTTTTTTTGTCAATTGAGTTAATTGTCTTGTAATCATGATTGTATTGATCGAGTTGTAAAATATTTTAATTTGAGTTGTAATTTATCTCTTTATTTTAGAGTTGCATAATTGTGTCAGTATTTTTTATTCTAAATTGTAATTCTAATTTGAAATAAAGTCGAGTCAGGAGAGAACAAAACAAGCGGACGAAAATGCAAATTCCGGCGCGCAAGATGAATACGCAACTCTTTCGTATTTTGATCATTACTCTCATCTGATGTCCGATCGAGGCCGTTCAAGTGGATTTGGAAACCTAAGAGACAGAGTTACGATTATAAGGAGGTACCGAAAACAAATTTTGAGTAATCAGATCCAGATGTGTCCAGACAGAGGAGGAGGAAATTGAACTTCTTATTTTCTTCTTTTCAAACTTTAAGTCTTAGTTATTATTTTCAGTTACTAGTGTTTCTTACCCATGCGATGCACGTCACACGGTTTGCCATTTTAAAAACAAAATTAAAAAACTAAATAGTATTAAAGCAACTTAAAAAAATTGTAAAATTATTTTTTGTTATGCATCCATAATAAATATTACATCATCTCATGTTCAAAAAATATTATACATTTTGTAAAACCTCCTTATAAAACATATTAGTAGTTTTATTGCTAAGATTCCTTATTGAACAAAAAATATTGTTAAGAGTCCCATTATCACCACAAACTAATATCTTCATACCACTTCTATTAGTTACCCTGAAAATTGCCACATACAATGTCTAGGATATAATATGTACTATTAAGATGTAGCGTCTTCCAACGAAAATCAACAATCTCCCTAAAAACCTTGAATGAAATACAATTCATTCAATATCAATATTTCACAAAAATAATTTGTTTCTTCAAGAACACCAAGAACAATTTGTTATCTTCCTTCAACAACATGATAATATGTTCTATCAACCTATCCCTTGATAAAACAATCATTCAATACAAGCTCAATATATGAATACAATATAGATACAAATAGTGTAATTAATACAAAAGCGAAAAATTATATCCAGATATTACATCCTCGACATGAACTTATCACAAACATTCACAAGAGCACAAGTGTGCTCTTCACCAAAATGGTAAAAATACAAAGTTTATTGAAAAATATCAAGATGTAAGATGATTAAAAGATGAAAAATAGAATGGATCAAGGGGTTTGTTTATACACCCGTGGTCACTTAATAGCTCCAAAACATTAGCGAAAATACATTCGGATAAAGACAAGTCACCCACCATATAGGTTCAATAGTGTGAAAGATATGATTAGATCGCACAATATGTCAAAAAGTTTAACCGTAAGCTTTAGGTGTTACGACCGTACATCACCAATATTACGGCCATAACAAAGAAGGTCTTACAGTAGTATGTCGCATACGCATTTATGTTTTGTTTCTGTCTTACGGCAGTATGAAAATTCATGTACGACCGTAATAGTTCTTCAGACATTATTTCTAGCTGATAATTTCTTTTTAAAACAAATTTATCTTTTTAATATTAATTTACTTTTTTTAATTTACATATTCTGTAATACCCCAAAAATGACAGCTATTACAGTGGCATGGATCCCACACTAGGACCCACCAGGCGATACAAATACACAAATCAACAGTAATATAATTTTAACACCGAACTACAAAATATTAACCATCACTCCGACGATAAGTTTATACATCAGACGGCTATAATCGCCACGACACAAAGGATTCAAATACAAGTATAAACCATATAAAAATGGAGTATACCTCAAATAATAATATAACTGAAAAGAATACTACAAAGCGGAAATGAAAATACACGGTTTAATCATAACCAGAGAAAAGAAGACTCGGGGCCTCCAAACTAGTTAACGTCAAACCCTTTGTTGTCGCAATGATCTTCCCGTGCCTTGGCCTTCCCTCGACCTAAAATGCAACAACATGTATTTTGCCCAAAACCACAGGGTCAGATATAAATGACAATAAATCTCAAGATGTTATGCAAATCATATACAATATATTTTAATGAAACAAACCCGATTGTTGAACATACCCCCCGGGCATATGAAACAACCAATCGCAAACCGCCGGACATACCCAATCACATATGGTGTATGGACGACCAATCAATATGGCTCAAGACGAACGTCATAGTACGCCTGATCCAAAAAGGTGTCCGTTCACATGCCCACCCCATATACGGAATCCAAGATATACGTGGGATGATGTACCTAATTAGTCTCACAAAGTAATCATCTCTTATGCACAGTCCAATGTGGGAACATCAACACATGACCATATGTGCCGACTAAAAATCCTACACATAACCAATCGGCACGCAGATATGATTCCAGAAATGTCACGTTACAACATGACAACGAAACTCAATTTATCACAGATTCAACAAGGATTAAGGAACTCACCTAAGTGACAACGACGATCAACGAGACCAATGATATCAAAGGCAGTAAACTTGGGATTACAATCCCATGACGAAATAATCGATACGAGCAACGACAATACCTCAATATGAATCATAGATTTATAAAGCTTTACACATACATGAAATGTATAATATTCACAAAAATCACTTATCATTATGACCAAGTAAGATAACTTGCCTCAATTCTAAAGACGAAAAATAATTTTTTCTTAAATGAATGAACGACGTCCTTCGACAAACAACACTCACTCGAGCAAGCAACCTTGAATGAAATATAATTCATTCAATAACATAATCTCACAATATCATTATTGAATTTGTGGAAATCTACATCCATAACTCAACATGAATAGTTCAAACTATTCCAATGAATACCAATGTCCTAATTTGTGAAATTTTAATATCCTCAATTCATTTTTATAATCGATTAACATGTTCATAATATTCTTCAATACATGGATTGTAAAAACAAGTTCAAATAATCATCTTATCATGACAATATCATCATTAATCATTATAATTTTCTCAAGGACATTACCAATGTAATATCCGCAATTTCGATTTCTGGTAATTTTCTTTATTTGGTGGAAGTCCGTTTTGACGACTCGTTCATGACCGTTTCGTCATTTCGAGAATAATTAATTCTTCACTTTTTGTCATCCGAGTTCGTTTCGGTATCGTTTTGTTGAGTTCCGTGTTCTTAAGCGGCTTTTCTGCACTTGAGTTCGATTCTTGTGAATCTCGTCCGAAAATGTTGTTTTGAGTTTCTTGTAAGTTAATTTAATGTTATTATTCATGTTTCGAGCTTTGGTTTGGTGTTTCGATCGTGTATCGTGTATTTCGGACGTTTTGGGCCGTTTTCGTAATTTTCCAAAGTTTGGGGTAATTATTTCCGTTGTCGAATTCCGACACTTTGGGTGGTCGGAATCGTGTGTTCTCTTAGCTCTTAGATTCGTCTTTGCGAGTAATTCGTAACCGTATCTTCGGTTTATATTCAGGTTCGGGTTTCGGGGTTGTCCGAGCTGTCGGAGTGGCCACGGTCGAGTCACGGCCGGAGCAGGGCCTGGCCTGGCCGAGTTACGGACGTAAGGTGCCGGTTACGGCCATACATGCTCGGCAGACATGGCTGGAAGAATGCCGATTATGGCCGTAAGGGCTATCGATTCTGATCGTGCGGGTGCCGAGCGGTGTTCGGACGAATGCGATTCTGGCCGTAAGGACTGTCTGCACGGCCGTAAGTGCCAAGTTACGGCCGTAAGGCCCTGTCGATTCTGGCCGTAAGCGTCGGCGGCCCAGGCGGATTTTGACGAATGTCGGTTACGGCCGTAAGGCCACGCCGATTCTGGCCAGTAACCTACCGCCATATATAGGCACTGGCTCGGCCGTTTCGTTTTCTCACTTTTTCCTCGTTTTTGTGCGGCTGCGGATGGTAGTGACCAGTAGGAGGTGTTCTTGGCCGATTCTACTCTTTTCTAAGGCACTTTGGAATATCCTTGTTGATTATACCGTCATTCAATCCGTGTTCTTCGTCGAATCGAGGTAATCTCTTGAAATCTCCTAGGGTTGACTTTCGAGATTTCTTTTCAATCGTGTTCTATGGGTTGTATATCCATATTTCGGATTTGTTCAACTCGATTGATGATTCGAGTGTTCTTGGGAATTATCGAACATTGAATGTTCGATTAAATGTCCGAATGAGTTCCCTTTGATAGTTTGTTGGGATTTCCGTTGTTTTCGGCCTTGATTCTCATCGTAATCATGTTTTATTGTTCCTTACGGAGGATTATAGGTGCTCGATGATTCCGATGTTGAATTCCATTGGTGATTGATGATTCGTGTGGTGTTTTCCCATAGTAATTTCGGTGCTATCGCGTTCTTGATAGTGTTCGGGCATTCGGGGCTGTTCGACCGCATTCCATCCGTCGTCTTGTTACGAACGTGGTTCCTAGGCAAGTACCTTGTTCATGCAATTCTTGTTTTATGGATACGATAATTAGTGATCATCTAAATGTGGTTGTTTGGTCGTTTGAATTGAACTTTCAAAAGATTCAGTTTAGCCTTGTTAAAGGCTTGCTTTCAAGACGTATGTGTTTTGTGAATGGTGTGGTTTTTGAATGACTATGTGAATTCTATAGATATGTTTGGTGTTGATGTTGCACTTGGTATTGCGTGTGGACGTATATGGTTTTATTTCGGTGCGTTGTGGTTTGACGTGCTAAGTGTTTGATGCCTCTGGGTGAATTGTTTGAATATATGTGTTGTATTGTGCTGTGTGTGAATGTATGGATATGGGCGGGGCCTACGGTGGCACATGGCATGCGATCATGTGGCCAGGATGCAACAAGCGATTGATCCAACCGTGAGAGCCTAATAAAAACAACGGTGACACATGGCATGCGATCATGTGGTCAGGATGCAACAAGTGATTGATCTAACCGTGAGCGCCAAAGATAATCTACGGTGGCACATGGCATGCGATCATGTGGCCAGGATGCAACAAGTGATTGATCCAACCGTGAGATGTTGTGACTTGTGTTTCGCTAGCCAGCTCGGGAGGGTCCTTAGAGGCCTCGAGTGGGATTCGTGGCTTCGCCCCGGTCCTAGGCGATGTGTGTACGTGATTTGTTTTATGATTATAGCCAGCTCGGGAGGGTCCTTATAGGCCTCGAGTGGGATTCGTGGCTTCATCCCGGTCCTAGGCGATGCTTGGGTGTGATTATGCCGTGTTGATTTTATATTCGTCGAGGACACGTGACTTGGGCTTTGGCCCTATAAATTGTTGTCGGTTTTCTATTTGAGAAAACAAAAACCTTTGGGTTGTGACCCTGTTGATTTTGGAAAGAGAAGGATTTGATAATCCTAAATTGTTCTCTATTAAAACTTCCGAGGGTATTTTAAATTATTTTGCAAACCGTTCTCGTTATTTGTGATCTTTCGGATTTGGAAAGTTTTACTCAAACTCTTGCCTCGGGAAGTATTCGTTTCGTTGTATTTGAATCTTTGAGGATACATGATTATTTTATTCTTGGAGCTTGAATTATATGGCTCGTATTTGCACTTTGTACTTGCACTAGCAAAATAGTGGAATTTTGCTAACCCCCGAATGCAGCATATGCAAGGAATAGTCTGATGGCTTCTAATCTTGTAACAAGTGCATAGGTTTCATCAAAACCTATTCCTTCACATTGTGCATAGCCTTTAGCAACAAGTCTGGCTTTATTCCTAACAACAACTCCATCTTCATCGCATTTGTTCTTGTACACCCATTTGGTGCCAATAACCTTCTTGTGATCTGTTAGTTCCCAAACATTATTCCTTTCCATCTGGTTAAGCTCTTCTTGCATTGCATTGATCCATGAGTAGTCTTTCAAGGCTTGTTCTGTAGTCTTGGGTTCTATTGAGACATAAAGCATGAAAACATTACCATTCCTGCTGGTAGAGTGGACTGTCTGGTCTTCACTCCATCAGTTAGGTTTCTAATGATTTGTTGAATGGGGTGATCTCTAAGCCATTTGGGGATTTCTTCTTCGTCTTCAGGGTTTGTTCCCCCTGCAGAGTTGCTTTGGTTGACTTCTTCTCTTTCTGCATCAGCTTGGTTCTGACTTCCTTAGTCTGCAACTGGATCAGCTACGGTCTTGTCATCTGCAGGTGGGGATCTTGTCTGATCTGCAGATGCATCTTTATCAGCTACAGATGGGCCTTCATCAGCAGCAATTGGATCAGGTGGGTGTTGAGGTCCTATCTGATCTACAGTTGGGTCTTTAGGCTGGTCTGCAGGTGAGTCCATCATTCCTGTATCATGGATGATGACTTCTTCTAGGGTTGCAGATTTGAGTTTATTCTCAATTAATTCCACTTGTTTCTTGTACTCAACAGTAGATTCATCAAATACTACATGAGGTGTTTCCTACACAACTAAGGTTCTTCTGTTAAAAACTCTATATGTCTTGCTTCTTTGTGAATATCCCATAAAGAGACCATCATCAGTTTTAGCATCAAAGGAATTTAGTTGGGTTTTACCATTGTTGTTGATGAAACACTTACAACCAAAAATATGAAAATATGCAACAGTTGGTGTTCTGCCATTCCAAACCTCATAGGGAGTTTTGCCATGTCTCCCTACAATCAAACTCCTGTTTTGAGTGTGACATGCTGTGTTGACAGCTTCAGCCCAGAACCTCTTGGGCAGGTCTGCTTCTGCAATCATGGACCTGGCTGCTTCCTTCAAGGTTCTGTTTCTTCTTTCGGCAACACCATTCTGTTGTGGAGTCTTGGCTACATAGATTTCGTGCTGAATCCCATTCTGATCACTGTACTCAGTGATTGCTCTGTTGAGAAATTATCCTCCTCTATCTGATCTGATCTTGATGATTGAGAGAGATTTCTCATTCTGGATCCTTCTCAGCAGCTCAGGCAGCTTTGTCAAGGTTTCACTCTTCTAATATAGAAAGACAATCCATGTGTATCTTGAGTAGTCATATACAAGAGCATGCTTCTGCCACTTAGGATCCTTGGCTTGATAGGACCAAATAGATCCATGTGAAGTAGATCTAAGATCCTTGTTGTGAGAGTGGTAGGTTGGACTGGCTTGAATGATGCTCTGGTCTGCTTCCCTTTCTGACATGCATCACAAAGAGATTCTTTTCTGAAAACTTCTTCTGGAAGTCCTCTGACCAGCTTCTGAGAACTAATCTTGTTGATGGCTTTGAAGTTTAGGTGACATAGTCTCTTGTGCCATAGCCATCCATTTTCTGCTATTGTCTTGGATAGAAAGCAGGTGTTGAGAGTTCCTGTTTTTCAATCTATCATATAGACATCTCTCCTTATGAATCCTTGTAGCTTCACTTCTCCAGATAGAATATCTATCACCATACATTTCTAAATAGTGAAGACTACTAGATTCTTCTCATCACAAAATTGACTTATGCTCAAAAGGTTGTATTTGAGCCCTTTGATATAATGAACTTTTGATATAGTGATGTTTTCTCTGTGCAGCTCTCCAAAGCCTTTAGTCTGACCTCTAGAGCTATCCCCAAAGATTACGTCTGGACCTCTTTATTTGATATAATTTGACAACACTTTCTTATTCCCGGTCATGTGCCTTGAGAATCCAGAATCTACAAACCATTCTTCACCTCCAATATTTGAATTTGTGGAGATGTGGTAGTAGTCCTTCCACATTTTCTGCAATCAAACAAGCAGAGATTTAGGTACCCAAATCTGTGTGGGTCCTCGAGGGTTAGTTGATTTCCTGGAGAACTGATTTCTCCTGGGATTGTGAAAGTTGTTGTTATTGCCCCTAAATGGCGTGTGTTGTCTCGGCATGTAACCTCTGTTAGGATTGTGTGTTGGATATGCCTCATAAAATTGATGTGAGCCATTTTTAAATCTTGGCTGAGATTATTTATAAAATCTTTGGGGTCTCCACATCTGTCCATTTTGAAAACTTGGATAACCTTGAGGTTTCCATTTGCCCCTCCCATTTTGAAATCTGCTTTTGTGGAGTCTTTGATAATAATGGGCATGTTGTATGCTATCACTTCGCCTTGGCCATTGCCTAGTATCATGTCTAGGTGGTTGCCTTGTATACCTTGGCTGCAGCCTAGACTTGTGACTTGGCTGCCGCCTATTTTGAAACACTGGATTGTAATTAGGCTCAGTAGACGGGACAAGTGTTTCTCCCTTGATGAAAGTAGTTTTAGAACTAGAGGGAGTGTTGGGGTCATATCCAAGGCCTGATCAGGAGTATAGTGGCCTTTTGTTCATACACAATTCGTCCAAATTTAGAGACGCCTTCAGGGAGGTTATTTCTTTCGCCTGAGTTTTACTTAGCTGAGTCAGTTTAGTAAACTCAGCTTTGACATGAGCAAGTGCAGCTGATTTTTCACTATTCAAAATAGTTAATCGTTTTATCTCAGCTGTAGTGATATCAGCCTGGTTTTTAAAGTTGTCTGAAGCCTGTTTTCCAATATCAGATTTGGTTTTATTCAACTCTAAGCTGAGTTTTTCAAAATCATTTTTCAGCTGCCTATTCTTATCTTGCAGCTGGGTTTTCTTGGCTGATACAGATAGGTGTGCACATTTTAATTTCTCAAATTCCTTGAGAAGCTGATTTACAGATTCGTGCAAGTCCATGTCTTGTGACATGTCTGAACTATTATTTGAATTAGAGGGTTTTGATGTTACCTCTTCATCAGCTAGGTTGGCCATCAGACAGTCATATTCCTCATCATCATCAGAGAAGAATCCGCTGCTTGATTCCACTCTTTCTTGGTCTTCTCCAATGAGGGCTTTCCTTCGGTCTTCTTTTCTTCTCACCTCCTTCTTGCTCTCGTCCTTCTTAAGATCAGGACAATTGATTTGAATGTGTCCTATCTTATGACAGTTATAGCATTCCACATTCCAGCTTCCGGCTTTTTGGTTTCTCCTTGGATTCTCCTTATGATTCTTTCGGAATTTGATGAATCTTTGCATTATAAACGCCATCTATTCCTCAAAATTGAGTGCATTTGTAGGTTTGACATCAGATATGTTCTTGGCGGGGGACTCGGCTGAAAATGTTATTCCCTTCTCTGCAGGCTCGTTTGATTATGAACTCGGGAGTTCGAATTCATAAGCCTTCAGGTTAGAGAATAGTTCTTGAATCTTTATTTTATTGAGGTCTTGGATTTCCTCATGGCCACCGCTTTCATGCTCCATTCGGGTCTAAGTGATCTTAATACCTTCAAGGCCATCTCCCTGTTGCCATAAGTTTTTCCAAGGGAGTTTATTTCGTTGATGATCTCTGTGAACCTTGTGTCCACCTGGTCTATTGATTCTTCGGTCTTCATCTTGAAGTTGTCAAACTTCTGGGTAGCGATTGACAACTTGTTTTCTTTTATCAGCTCTGTACCTTCACACATCACGGCAAGGATATCCCAAGTTTCTTTGGCATTTTGGCAATTCTTGATCTTGACCATGGTTGACTTGTCAAGAGTTTGATATAGCACATCTATAGCCCGGTTGTCAAGGTTGGCCAGTTTTCTTTCTTCTGGGCTCATCTCTGTTCTTTTCTTGGAAATTTTTTCTGGTTTCCCTGCTGCTATCTCCTCGGGAGTGTTGTCCTTCTCGAATATGAAAGGACTATCTTCGATAATGCACCACATGTCGTCATGGATAGAAGATAAGTGTGCCTGCATCCTTATCTTCCAAAGATCATACTCGTCAACTGAAAACACGGGTAATATAGAGTGCATGTGTTCCATTCTAAATGAGAGATAAAAAAAATATATGCAAGATATATGGATCTGGTTCTGGAAATGAATGAACCAACCTCTCCGATACCACTTGTAGGTTACAGGTCATCAGAAATAAGTCTAGAGGGGAGTGAATAGACTTATTGAAACTCTTTTTCCAAGTAGGAATTAAGGAGTTTCTCAGCTGATGGTACAGATGACTTAGAGTCGTCTGTAGACAATATAAGTGCGGAAGTCAGCTGATGATGAATACAGAAATATAAACAATGAAACACTAAGTATGAATGCAGCAGTTAAGTATGATGCTAAAACAATAAAGTATGCAGGCAATTTATAGTGGTCTCAGAGGTGGGGTAATCCTCTACTAATCAACTTTCTCCAAACCAGTTGGAGATGAATCCACTATAATTTTCAACCAGTGATAAATATTACAGTGTATCTACAACTTAGCTACAACAACTTCCAACAAGTGGAAATCCTGTCGTTGCTGATCATTTCTGACTGCCTAGCACCACTTGATCTCCAAATCCTTGGATGTCTATCAGTCGTGCAACTTCAACCAGTGAAGTACCTCGTACTCAGGTTTTAAGACAAAAGTGTTTTGTCTTCTCCAACTAAGAACTTTCTTCGTATGTGAATTGTGAATACTGCTCTTTACGATGCTATAGATTTCTTGATCGCTTGATTGCTTTAATTGCTTGAGAGTATAGTTTGCATCGTACTTTTCTCTTTCAAATCTTCACATATTTATAGCTTGTCAATCCTTAGAGCTTTTCTTCATAGCCATTACAAATCTATAACAAATCCGTCCGTTGGAGAAGTACACTTCTTTGTTTTTCTTTTTGAACGTTGCAAGGCTGAATTCCCTTATTTTAATCCATTTCCGACCGTTGTGAAGACTTTCACGTGGAAGCGCCGAATCTTTCGATTTTAAGATGTCTAAAGTCTTCATAGGTGGGTCTGGATGAATTGTTTAATTCATATCCTTCCGGGAATCTCTCCAATCTATCCCTTATCGCCCGCATGTGACTCTCCGTAATTTTTAACTTTTCAACGCATGCTGACGTGGATAGGTTTACTTGGCTGATTGCTCAGACATGACTTATCTGATCTCTTTAAGTCAATCTGTCTGATGTGCAGTCAAACTTCTCTGTCGTCGGACTTCTCTAATGTCCTGACGAGACTTCTGTGATCTGACGACTTGTCTGAAGTCTTCTGACCTGATGAACTTGACTGATCTTGATGGTCAAACTTCAGATGACTTGGGTTATGTATGATCACTTTGACTGCAGTCTGATCAAACTTCTCTGATATAATTGTTGACCAGTACTTCTCTGATTTTCACTTGACTGTGACTCGGCTTTCTGCAGTGTTTGGTCAAACTTCTATGATATACTTATCTGCACTTTGTACTTAGCCGATTTTAAGCCTAACTTAAATGGCCTATAAAAGATACTCATTTGGTTCTTCTTTACATTTTGTCAAGTATGTAACTTAACACAATTTGGCCTATAGAAGATACTCATTTGGTTCTTCCTTACATTGCCAAGTAATAAGCATATATTTGAATAAGCAAGTACAATGATGACATCATCAAAATCTAACAAGTATTACAGATCGAGCCTTAGCATTTTAAATGAATATGATGTCTACAGAGTCTATATCTATAGCAAAGAAACAGAAGATTTCTGATGGCGCATTAGGAAGGAAGGGAATTGGGAATCCTAAACTTCAACCCTCGTATCAATTGAGTATGGAACCTTCTCGGTCGGCTGGAGAATCTAAAAGACCGAGGTCGGTGTCTTTGAGTTCTGGTAGTGTTCCAAGGTGTTTCAAATGTAATGTTCTGGTCCACGAGTGTACAAATTGTAAGGCACCAACGGTGACTTGTTACAACTGTGGACACAAGGGACACCGAGTCCAGTATTGTGAGAGAGTGTCTAGTGCGGTCGATACTCAAGCTTCAGCGCGGTGTCGAGATCTACTCATAAAGATCAGTGGTGTTTGTTGCTCTTGCTTTTAATTTATTTTTGTGCTATTGTTCATTTTAAGTTTTGGGATGAAACTTGTTTTTAGAGGGGCAGAATATAATACCCGAGATTTTTATTTTCGGTTGCCTTGAACTATTTGTCGTTTGGTGTCGGTTATTTGGTTTCGTCATGAATAGGTGGAATATATTTTTCTGTTGTGTACGGTATGATGTATTCGGTTGTAGGGTTCGTCGTGTGAGACTTGTTGTCGCGTGCGCCTCTTTGATTAAACGTGTGCTTGTGGTGTGGTATGTTCTATTTTGTAATTTGTTCGTTATGGTTTTGAATCATAGACAGTGCGTTAGTGTGAGCGAGACATTGTCGAACGTATGATCGGACTGTTGGAATGGTGGCATAAGGGCTACGGCCGTAAGAATGCCGAGTTACGGTCATAAGGTTATGAGCATTACGGCCGCAAGGCATGGCCGAGTTACGGCTGTATGGCACTCGCACATTTTGGGCAGTAGCCCGAGAGGTCTGGTTACGGCTGTAAGGGATAGGCCGATTACGGCCGTAAGGGGGGATGCTCGAGTTACGGACGTAAGGTACTGCATGTTACGGCCGTAACATGCTCGGCTATATAAGGCCTGGGCGACGGGTTTTGTCCCATTTTTCACCTTTTTCCTTCTTCCTTCGCGATTTGTGGCTGGAATTCGAGAATAGTGATTGGGGTATCGTTGATCATCATTTCGGGGAGCCCTATCCATGTTTATCATCTACCTTCAATTCATTCGTCCGGATCGTAGGTAAATTCTTCGAATCCCGTAGGGTTGACCTTCGGGATTTTCATCTTGATTTCGATACTTCTTCATTTTTGGTGATTCAATTAGTGTTATATGGTGTTGTTAAACACATTCTATGGATTGTATATCCGTATCTTGAGTTCTTTTGAACCCAATCAGGATTTTTGGTGTTCTAAGGAAATCTTGAACATTTAATATCTGCTTAAATATCTCAGAGGGTTTCCTTCGACTCTTGGATGTGCTTTCCATTGTTTTCAATCGTTATACTCGTAGTAATCATGTTTTCGTGTGCTTCACGGAGGATTATAGGTGTTCGGGATTTTCCGGGTTGTGCCGTGTTCGAAGGACTATTCGGGTGTCGACTATCGAGGCAAGTATCTTGCATATACGATTTGTGTCTTGCGAATAGATTTTACGTGTTGGGTTTACGATGATTTGGTTTTTCTTCATGGATATGATTCGTGGGAATTGATTAATTTGAATGTTGATTATATTGATGATATATTTCCTTGTTTAATGTTGTGAATTTGTGTTGATGATGTTAATCGTGTTGTTGTGTTGTGCGTGGTTGTTCTTGAATGAGGTATCGTAATGATTATGATAATTAGATCGGATTGATTATATACTTGAGTACGTATTGTGGTGTATTGTTGATTGGTTGGACATAATTGTAATAAGGCGTATTGTTTCGTTGTAGTGTCTTGAGATAATCTTTACGTATTGTGAAATGAGTGTGTGGAACCAGGTACGGTATGTTGTGACCTATGGGGTTCGGGACATGATGTGTACGAGCAGTGAATAGGTGGAACTAGGTACGGTCCGTCATGACCTCTGGAGTTCGTTACATGATGTGTACGAACAGTGAATATGTGTAACCAGGTACGGTCCGTTGTGACCTCTGGAGTTCGGTACATGATGTGTACGAACAATGAATATGTGGAACCAGGTACGGTCCATCGTGGCCTCTGGTGTTTGTTACTTGACGAGTACAAATGGTGATTGAATGGATAATGTTTTGATGTTGGGTCACGGACCCGTAATGATATCCTAGCTAATGTGTTTTGAAACAAGAACCGGGCTGAGGGCCCAATGATTTTGGAAAAGGTTTTGTAACTTGGGACGCGAGGTCCAAAAAGGTTTCTACTTCTAAAACCCCCTAGATGATGAGTTTATTTTCAAACGCTTCTTTGCTTGAATTCGAAATTCTAAAACATATCGGGAATGTTTTGATAATTGATTGTCGTATCTGATTCGTGGTTGTTATTTGCTTGATATATTTCGTATAGTATTATACTTGCACTAAAAAAATAGTGGAATTTTGCTAACTCCCGAGTAATCGGGGGTGGATGTCTGTTTTGCGTCCAGGTACATGCAGGTTCCGGGGAGCACTCATAGGATCGGCACAAGAAGTGATAAGCTACGGTACTAATCAAGAGTTGGGAGTTAAGTTGAGATATGTTGTATCGACTGAGTTGTAGTTCGTCTTCCGCTATTTTGTATCTTTACCCCTGTGTGGGTATTTATTATAAAGAATTATATTTTTCTGTTTGTGTCAGTCGTGCGACCTCATCGGTCAGTGTAGTTGTTTATAATTGACCTTAATGGTCCGTATTATTGTATTGTTTGCCTCCGGCCGGGCAAACACTTGGTCATTTTGTGATGTTTAGCCTGGTAGATCCTCGTGGGAAAGATCTACGGCGTGTAATATTCCAATATGGTTTTGGGGATGTTACATCAGTTGCCACTTATTCATACTTAAAAGAAGTGAGTGTTCTGGGGGTTATGTAACACCCCCAGAAATCCTCCGGGAATATTACATGTCGTAGACCCTTCCCACGAGGATCTACCAGGCTAAACGTCACATAATGACCAACCGGGCTGGTCAAATAATATAACAAAATGGACTATTAAGGTCAAATACAAGTAAGCTTCACGGATCGATGAGGTCGCACAACCCAATCCAACAGAAAATAACTTTATACAATAGTACCCACGTAGAGGTCGAAGTACAGTACAGTGGAAGACTAATTACAACTTGACAGTACGGCAAAACCAAACCAAACTCTCACTTTTGATTAGTATCGCAGCTCATCATCACCTGTGCCGATCCTGTGACTGCTCCCTCGAACTGAGTATACCTGAAATGCATGAAACGCATTTCCCCCATTTAAGGGGTTAGCAATTCGAATTTGCCAGTACAAGTATCATAACCATATGAAATGTAGCAAGCAAATAGTAATAACGAAGGAGATACGACAATCAACTATCAAAGCATTCCCGAGAGGTTTTAGAATTTCGAAAACAAACAAAGAAGTATTTGAAAATAAAATCCTCATCTAGGAGATTTTAGGACCTCGAGTCCTGAATTGCAAAACCTTTTCGAAAATTTTAGGGTCTTAGCCCAAATATCAGTTCGTATCTCAACAATTTACAACATGAAAACATTTTTTACAATCGCATGGGGCTCGGACCAACTTTCATTTCAGACAAAACATAATTCATGGCACCATGATCCCTTGTCACATGTCTCTGTAGGTTCAACAACCCACAGGACTTAACCAAAACATAATAATCTAAACACACATTCATGACACCATGATCCCCTGTCACGTGTCTACGTAGGTTCAACAACCCGCACGGACTTAACCAATCACAACAACCAGTCCCGACCCCATAAACCAGTCACGTGTCACCGTAGGTCCCATCGAACCCGCACGGTTGGGCGTGCGTGTTCGACTCCGGACCTGTTCCATGTGTCATCGTAGGCCTCGTCAGACCCGCACGACTAGACCTTAGCACCACATACTAAGTTCTGATCCCATGGACATGTACCATGAATCCTCGTTGGCCCCGTCGAACCCACACAAGCGAACTTAGCAACACAATGCACAACATTCATGTTCACATTATACCAACATGTTCACGATCAATCAATCACATTGACAATCACAACTTCACACAACCAGCATGCCTAGCACGATGTTGACATTTCAACCATCATCACGACTAATACACAGTCGACTATTCCCATAATCAACATAAAACACAATACATGTCCAAACGTAAAATCAATCTGACACAATCATCACAACCATCATGATTCCTTAATCATGAACAGTCAAGCACAACACCACCAACACGAAGTATTTATTACGAATAGTTCATATTCACTACATATGAAATATATTCACGAAGGCAAATCAATCATCGTAAACGTAACACGTAATCTTTATTCACAAGACACAAATTGTATAAGCAAGTTACTTGCCTTAATAATCGATACCGAAACTACAACAAATACGGCACAATCGGAAACCTCGAACATCTACAATCCTCCGGAGAAAACAATGAAAACACAATTACTACGAGTATAACGACTGAAAACGATGGGAAACACACCTAAGAATCAAAGGAAACCCTCAAAGACATTTAATCGGACATTAAATATTCAAGATTTTTTTTATAACACCAAAAATCATGGTTGGGCTAAGATTAATTCGAGATACGGATATACAATCCGTAGAACATGCTTAATAATACCCCATAACACCATCCAAACCACTAAAACCGGATGAACATCAAAATCAAAAAGAAAATCCCGAAGGTCAACCCTAAGAGATTTCAAGAAGTTACTTTTGATCGGGATGGATTTGAGTGGAGGATGATGATAAACATGGATAGGGGTTCTCAAAATGTTGCACAACGATGCTTCCGATCACTACTCTCAAATTCTTGCCAAAAATTGCGAAGGGAGAAGGAAGAGGGGAAAAATGGAGACAAAACTCGTCGGCCAGCTATTATATAGCTGAACATGTTACGGCCGTAACATATAGGGCATTATGACTGTAACTCTCCCTTCTTACGGCCATTACCTATAGCCCTTACAGCCGTAACCAGCTCTCGGGACTTCTACCCAAAATGCGAAGGTGTGTTATAGGACTTTATGATCGTAATTCTCCCTTCTTACGGCCATAACCTATAGCCCTTACGGCCGTAACCAGCTCTCGGGACTTCTGCCCAAAATGCGAAGATGTGATACGAACATTATCAATAATCCATTACAGTCGTAACACAAAGATCACCTTACGGCCGCAACTCTCGCGACATACGGCCGTAACTAATATGGTTTACGACGGTATGTGTTCTGCTGAACACAGTAACTAAATACAACTATTTCGACAGTCCGGTCAGACGTTCGGCAATATCCTGGTTACTCAGATGCACCTTCTAAGATCCAAAACAATAACCAACACACTACGAAACATAACGTACCTACTACAAGCACACACTCAATCGAAGAGACACATGCGACAACAAGTCGCACCCGACTAAAATGACTATGCGATAGTAGCAAACAGTGTCTCACGTTAAAACCATTATGATTTAATGACAACAGAAAGATACACGGCGTAAAAAGACAACCAATACAAAAATAACAGTAAACGCAAATACCAGATATTACATTCTACCCCACTAAAAATAAGTTTTGTCCCGAAACTTAAAATAAGAAACATCAAGGTAGAACACAAACGAAACCAAAAGGTTCACACAAGGAATACCAGATCTTCACACGAGGTATAATCTACAATACAACATGCAATAACATCACTGGCACCACTGGGCCCTCCACGAATAGGAACGGAACTCAGGTTCCCGAACATCTCAATGATAGACTCGTAGTGCACCGCTTGGTGTCCCAAATGACCACACTTGAAACAGTTAACCTGCAGCGAGCGACAATTCTTCTGACTATGGACCACACAGCTATAATTGAAACACATCTTCACACCGCTCGCCTTACTCACCACTGGAGAAAGATTCTTAGACTGATCAAATGAACGAGAGTGCTCCCAGAAGGACCATCCAAAGCAACAGGCTCACGAAACTCACTTCTCTGGCCTCTGGAAAAGTTACCCGAGGTCTTCTGCCTCTTACCTCCTGAACTAGCCTCTGTTACGGAAACAGCCTTCTCGATGGCTAAAGCTCGGTCCTGATACTCTTTCAAAGTGGTACACATGAGTGGAGCCATATTCTCACGGATATGGGGTTTCATGCGCATATTGAAGTATCGGATTTCGTCCGCTTCACTTTTCACTTGATCACGGACATAACTTAGCTGTTGATTATAATCAACTATCACCTGGGATATCGGGACATCCTGGGGCGTAGTTGAGAAAAAATCAACAATCCTGCGCTCACGGATAGGCAACGGGCAATACTCTGCCTCCATGGCAGTCTTAAACTCAGCCCAAGTAGATCTGCGATTTGCAGGTGCTACGGCCTCCCACCAGTCTGTAGCTTCTTTATCGAGAAGATACTGAGCAATAGGTACTATTCTCTCATCGGGACATGCCATAGCATCAAATATTCTTCCCAACTGGAAGAGCCAGTTCTCCCAACCTAACAAGTCAGAGGAACTCGTAAAACGAGGTGGATGCATTCTCATCACCTCTCGCAACCATCTACTAGCTCCATTATCCCCCTCTGGAGGCCCGATCCATTGCTTGATTCATCTGTGCCGACTGGTCAGCCACCTTACGAAGGATGGTGGAGGCACCAACATCAACATTACCTCTAGTTGATTGCCCCTGATCACACGACTGGTCATCCCGACTATCTGTACTGAGCTGATTGGCACTCGACAATGAGCGAGTCGCCCTCTTATTCTCCTGATTACGTACACGACCACAACCACATCCTCGGCCTAGACCTCTCGGCATACTGAACAGATAATTACTCCGGGCAAAGAAGCATAACATCATATAATCAACTGACCCAAATAATTCCACAGTGCACATACAATATATGGCAACAATTAATAACACGACAATTATATCCATACAGGATAAGAAACCGAGTACAAACATTACTGCTATAGTCGATAAAGTTTACGGTCGTCACTGACGGACCATATAACTATTTCAATAGAAATCAAACGACCGATACAAAGAACAGATACTGATGTAACAACAAGATTACGGTCGTGACAGTCACAAGCTTACGGCCGTAATAACATACAACTTACGGCCGTAACAACTAGGAGCTTATGTTCGTAACATTAACTTCTTACGGCCGTAACCACTAGCTTCAGAGCAGCATAATTAAGTCAGCAGCCTTAAAACGGCTCCGAAGGTTAAGGGATGATTCTTAACAATGCATTTCGGCCACTTAGGAACACTGCAAAATTTTCTGACGAGAATGACAACCTAACAAGCTTGTTGCAATGACTAAACCTCAACACACAAACACATTGAATGTTCTTAATTCCGAAAATAAAAGTCATTTTACAAATCAGAAATTTTCCAAAATCCTTTCAACATATCCAAAAACGACGGTAATATTTTACAACATCTGAAATACTCTAAAACACATCTTTCAAGTACCGTTTGAAAGTGTCATTTGAAAATACATGACCAACTAGTCAAAGTTCAACGAATTTCACAATCCATACAAAACCATTGTTTAACCGCATCGTGAAAATATTTTCAAAAATCAATTTCCCATGAACATACCCACGTCTATGAAATCTTTCATAAAATCGTTTTCAAACCTACACGCAGCGGACATACTTACGACTATCCAAATAATCAAATTTAAACCACATGCCCATCTGGCATACAAGATTACCAATTTAATCAAATACAACTCGTGAAAACCAAGTTTAGACATACATCAAAACCATCCATCTGAGTTTCTCAACTAACTCTACCGTCGATACATTTCCTGGAACACATCAAGGTTCACAATTTTCACATTATACACAAGTGGTATATCACAAGCATCAAACACGGATTTTATCACAACATGCACATAATCAAAATTATAAAACATAGATATTTTCACATAAAAGAGGAGACTTACATCCATAGGTCGCACGAAGATGACGGCCGCCCACGATACTAATCTCAACCGACAACTTAGACGACATACCGTGCAAACGTACAACTCATATGACTCGACAACTCGAATGACACGACAAAACACGACTCGACAAATCATGACTCGACTCAACCTGACAACCTAGGTTTCCACAACCTAAGCTCTGATACCATAAATGTAATACCCCCAGAAATCCTCTAGGAATATTACACACCGTAGACCCTTCCCACGAGGATCTACCAGGTTAAACATCACAGAATGACCAAAGGCTTGACCGAACGGGTCAAACAATAAAACAAAACGGACCGTTAAGGTCAAATACAAGTAAGCCTCACGGACCGATGAGGTCGCACAACTCAATCCAACATAAAATAACTCTATACAACAGTACCCATGCAGGGGTCGAAGTTCAGTATGGCGGAAGACTAATTACAACTTGACAGTATGACAAAACCAAACCAAACTCTCACTCTTGATTAGTATCGCAACTCATCATCACCCGTGTCGATCCTGTGATTGCTCCCTCGAACTGAGTATACCTGAAATGCATGAAACGCATTTTCCCCATTTAAGGGGTTAGCAATTCGAATTTGCCAGTACAAGTATCATAACCATACGAAATGTAGCAAGCAAATAGTAATCACGAATCAGATATGACAATCAACTACCAAAGCATTCCGGAGGTTTAGAATTTCGAAAACAAACAAAGAAGTATTTGAAAATAAAATCCTCATCTTCGCGATTTTAGGACTAGAAAACCTTTAGGACATCGAGTCCTAAATTGCAAAACCTTTTCGAAAATTTTAGGGTCTTAGCCCAAATCTCAGTTCGTATCTCAACAATTTACAACAGGGAAACATTTTTCACAATTGCGTGGGGCTCGGCCCAACTTTCATTTCATAAAAACTTTCCTTCAAAAATTTGATTGACAAAACATAATTCACGACATCGTGATCCCCTATCACGTGTCTACGTAAGTTCAACAACAGACACAGACTTAACCAAAACATAATAATACAAACACATATTTATGACATCGTGATCCCCTGTCACGTGTCTCCGTAGGTTCAACAACCCGCACGGACTTAACCAATCGCAGCAATCATAACAACCGGTCCGACCCCATGAACTCTGTGTCACGTGTCACCGTAGGTCCTACCGAACCCACACGGTTGGACGTACTGTGTCCTGACTCCAAGGACCTGTGCCATGTGTCATCCTAGGCCTCGTCAGACCCGCACAACTGGACCTCAGCACCACATACTAAGTTCTGATCCCATGGACCTATGCTATGAATCCTCATAGGCCCCGTCGAACCCACACAAGTGAACTTAGCAACACAGGCACAACATTCATGTTCACATTTCACCAACACGTTCATGATCAATCAATCACATTGACTATAATAACTTCACACAACCAGCACACATAGCACGATGTCGACATTTCAATTGTCATCACAATCAATACACAGTCGACTATTCCCATAATCAACATAAAACACAATAGATGTCCAACCGTAAAATCAATCCGACATAATTGTCACAACCATCATGATTCCTTAATCATGAACATTCAAGCACAACACCACCAACACGAAGTATTTATTACAAATAGTTCATATTCACTACCTATGAAATATATTTACGGAGGCAAATCAATCATCGTAAACGTAACACGTAATCTCTATTCACAGGACACAAATCGTATAAGCAAGATACTTGCCTCAATAATCGATACCAAAACTCCAATGAATACGGCACAATCGGAAAATCTCGAACACCTACAATCATCTAGGAGAAAACAACAAAAACACGATTACTACGAGTATAATGACTGAAAACGATGGGAAACACACCTAAGAAGAAAACCCTCAGAGACATTTAATCGGACATTAAATGTTCAAGATTTTCTTAGAACACCAAAAATCATGGTTGGAATGAGACGAATTCTAGATACAGATATAGAATCCGTAGAACATGCTTAATAGTATCCTATAACACCATCCAAACCACTAAAACTGAATGAACATTGAAATCAAGAAGAAAATCCCGAAGGTCAACCCTAAGAGATTTCAAGAAGTTACCTTTGATCCGGACGAATTTGAGTGGAGGATGATGATAAATGCGGATAGGGCTTCCCAAAATGATGCACAACGATGCTTCTGATCACTACTCTCCAATTCTTGCCAAAATCGCGAAGGGAGAAGGTAGAGGGGGAAAATGGCGACAAAACCCGTCGCCCATATAGGGCTTTATAGCCGTAACTCTCCCTTCTTACGGCCATAACCTATAGCCCTTATGGCCGTAACCAGCTCTCGGGACTTCTGCCTAAAATGCGAAGGTGTGTTACGGTCGTGACACCAAGATCACCTTACGGCCGTAACATACCATTCATATGGCCGTAACTCTCGTGACATACGGCCGTAACTGATATGGTTTATGGTCGTATGTGTTCTGCTGAATACAATAACTAAATCCAACTATTCCGACAATTCGGACAGACGTTCGACAACGTCCTCGTTACTCAGATGCACCATCTACGATCCAAAACAATAACCAACACACTATGAAACATAACATACCCTACCACAAGCACACTCAACTTGTATTCAACTAGAAAGGGGGTTGGATAGTGGAGATAGTAATATCTGAATTTTCTTGCTAAGATTGAATGTAAATTCGGAAAATAGAAGACATAGAGATTCATAGAGGTTCAGCAATTTTCTTACATCCTCTCTTTGTTCCTTTTTCTATTGGATCAAGAAGAACCACACTCAACTTTGACTCGTCTTCTATAAGTCCGGGCACAAACGTTACTGTTCTTTCTAGTATTCTATTGGAACTATATTAACCTCACTTGAGATCTACGAATTCAATCCTAATAATGCCGGAATAATGATCCTAATAACACCAGATTGAAGTTCTTAATTCTTTTCTCTCGACTCGTGTAGGAGTGATACAACACTTCAAAAACAATGATCAAATATGACACGACGTATGAATGATAAATATAATGTAAGTACAATAGTCCTATCTTTTCTTGCACAAGTAGATAATGAACAAATAACTTAATATATCAATAATCAGATATCTGAATGTGTAGTATTCGGATTGTAGTTGTGTGTCTTGAGGTATCCAAATGTGTGGGTATTTATAGGATTGAGCATGATTTGATCCCTTGTCATCCTGCACTATTAGCGTGTTCTAATATGACATCTTAGCTGTGTTATCGACATAGTCAAGTATGTTCACTTTTGATTTTTAAAAAGAACGGCCTTGTCGCTGAAAGTCTTTATCCAACGGATACATTTTGAATTTAGCATACATTAATGATCCTTCTTAACGTACGCCTAGTTAGCCAATCTTTACTTTCCAGATTTTGCATGATTTCCGTATTAAAAAGGGTGTCCAACGGTTATATAATCAATGGTAGGATTTCTAACATTGCATGCGATAACAATGTTTTTTAGCGTGCATTGACTATTGTATGAAGCAACGGTCATATTCTTCATTTATCGTGCGTTTTGATGGCCGAGCGTGATTCAAATGGACGTGACTAGCGTATGCTAGCATAAGCAGGTAGCGTGCGTTAAATGCTTCAGTAAATTTTACTACCTTAATTGTGTAGCATGCGTTACTTTATCTGTAGCATGCGTTAACCACTTCGTATGAAAATTACAGACTTACTGCCTTGATTTCATAGGGCGCACTAACTGCTTCCATATGATAATTTCAGACCTTACTGTCTTGATTTCATAACATATGTCACATCATTCAATAGCATGCGTCAACTGTAGATATGTTGAAACTCAAAGTAGCAGGTAGCGTGCGTTACTTCCGTTGAAATACCAATCTTATAATGAGCCTGATGGCATGCGCTATTGTACAGGCATAGTGTGCACTATGTTCACTTTATTTGTTGACCTTTAGTTTGATGTGATATGTGACGTTTTTGTAGATATGTTGAAAATCGAAGTAGCAGGTAGTGCGTTACTTCCGTTGAAATACCAATCTTATAATGAGCCCGGTGGCATGCGCTATTGTACAGGCATAGTGTGTGCTATGTTCACTTTGTTTGTTGACCTTTAGTTTGATGAGATATGTGACGTTTTTGTCTAATCGAGTCTTGATATATTGTTTATTTTTGAGAAAATATATCATACAAATTGATTTGTTCAACATAATATGCACTCCAATACTAGAAGAGCTACTTCAAACATTCATGCATTTGCGTGAACCTATAGTGGCTAATATCAATTGTCTGGTACGAACACAAATCGGAAGCGCAAGTTAGATTTGTCCCATACACTGTAAGGATTATCTTTTGTTTTGAGTCGGTCTGCTTTTTGTATATTTGATTTAATAAAGCGATTTGTTTTGGGTGTTGTTATTTCTGAACACCATAGCTTGTGATTTGGGGCAAATCCTTTTGAGGATCGGAGGAATGATGTGAATCAAAATACCCTTGTGTTCCAGTATTAGTTTGTCGAATAATATTTATTTGTATTATTTTTCATATAAATAATTTTTTATTACTTGCTCCATATATTTCATTTGTCAAGTTTTTTTTGTCAATTGAGTTAATTGTCTTGTAATCATGATTGTATTGATCGAGTTGTAAAATATTTTAATTTGAGTTGTAATTTATCTCTTTATTTTAGAGTTGCATAATTGTGTCAGTATTTTTTATTCTAAATTGTAATTCTAATTTGAAATAAAGTCGAGTCAGGAGAGAACAAAACAAGCGGACGAAAATGCAAATTCCGGCGCGCAAGATGAATACGCAACTCTTTCGTATTTTGATCATTACTCTCATCTGATGTCTGATCGAGGCCGTTCAAGTGGATTTGGAAACCTAAGAGACAGAGTTACGATTATAAGGAGGTACCGAAAACAAATTTTGAGTAATCAGATCCAGATGTGTCCAGACAGAGGAGGAGGAAATTGAACTTCTTATTTTCTTCTTTTCAAACTTTAAGTCTTAGTTATTATTTTCAGTTACTAGTGTTTCTTACCCATGCGATGCACGTCACACGGTTTGCCATTTTAAAAACAAAATTAAAAAACTAAATAGTATTAAAGCAACTTAAAAAAATTGTAAAATTATTTTTTGTTATGCATCCATAATAAATATTACATCATCTCATGTTCAAAAAATATTATACATTTTGTAAAACCTCCTTATAAAACATATTAGTAGTTTTATTGCTAAGATTCCTTATTGAACAAAAAATATTGTTAAGAGTCCCATTATCACCACAAACTAATATCTTCATACCACTTCTATTAGTTACCCTGAAAATTGCCACATACAGTAATACCGGATATAAAATGTCCTTTTAAGAAGTAGCGTCTTCCAACGAAAATCAACAATCTCCCTAAAAACCTTGAATGAAATACAATTCATTCAATATCAATATTTCACAAAAATAATTTGTTTCTTCAAGAACACCAAGAACAATTTGTTATCTTCCTTCAACAACATGATAATATGTTCTATCAACCTATCCCTTGATAAAACAATCATTCAATACAAGCTCAATATATGAATACAATATAGATACAAATAGTGTAATTAATACAAAAGCGAAAAATTACATCCAGATATTACATCCTCGACATGAACTTATCACAAACATTCACAAGAGCACAAGTGTGCTCTTCACCAAAATGGTAAAAATACAAAGTTTATTGAAAAATATCAAGATGTAAGATGATTAAAAGATGAAAAATAGAATGGATCAAGGGGTTTGTTTATACACCCAGGGTCACTTAATAGCTCCAAAACATTAGCGAAAATACATTCGGATAAAGACAAGTCACCCAGTCCATATAGGTTCAATAGTGTGAAAGATATGATTAGATCGCACAATATGTCAAAAAGTTTAACCGTAAGCTTTAGGTGTTACGACCGTACATCACCAATATTACGGCCATAACAAAGAAGGTCTTACAGCCGTATGCTGCATACGCATTTATGTTTTGTTTGCTGTCTTACGGCAGTATGAAAATTCATGTACGACCGTAATAGTTCTTCAGACATTATTTCTAGCTGATAATTTCTTTTTAAAACAAATTTATCTTTTTAATATTAATTTACTTTTTTTAATTTACATATTCTGTAACACCCCAAAAATGACAGCTATTACAGTGGCATGGATCCCACACTAGGACCCACCAGGCGATACAAATACACAAATCAACAGTAATATAATTTTAACACCGAACTACAAAATATTAACCATCACTCCGACGATAAGTTTATACATCAGACGGCTATAATCGCCACGACACAAAGGATTCAAATACAAGTATAAACCATATAAAAATGGAGTATACCTCAAATAATAATATAACTGAAAAGAATACTACAAAGCGGAAATGAAAATACACGGTTTAATCATAACCAGAGAAAAGAAGACTTGGGGCCTCCAAACTAGTTAACGTCAAACCCTTTGTTGTCGCAATGATCTTCCCATGCCTTGGCCTTCCCTCGACCTAAAATGCAACAACATGTATTTTGCCCAAAACCACAGGGTCAGATATAAATGACAATAAATCTCAAGATGTTATGCAAATCATATACAATATATTTTAATGAAACAAACCCGATTGTTGAACATACCCCCCGGGCATATGAAACAACCAATCGCAAACCGCCGGACATACCCAATCACATATGGTGTATGGACGACCAATCAATATGGCTCAAGACGAACGTCATAGTACGCCTGATCCAAAAAGGTGTCCGTTCACATGCCCACCCCATATACGGAATCCAAGATATACGTGGGATGATGTACCTAATTAGTCTCACAAAGTAATCATCTCTTATGCACAGTCCAATGTGGGAACATCAACACATGACCATATGTGCCGACTAAAAATCCTACACATAACCAATCGGCACGCAGATATGATTCCAGAAATGTCACGTTACAACATGACAACGAAACTCAATTTATCACAGATTCAACAAGGATTAAGGAACTCACCTAAGTGACAACGACGATCAACGAGACCAATGATATCAAAGGCAGTAAACTTGGGATTACAATCCCATGACGAAATAATCGATACGAGCAACGACAATACCTCAATATGAATCATAGATTTATAAAGCTTTACACATACATGAAATGTATAATATTCACAAAAATCACTTATCATTATGACCAAGTAAGATAACTTGCCTCAATTCTAAAGACGAAAAATAATTTTTTCTTAAATGAATGAACGACGTCCTTCGACAAACAACACTCACTCGAGCAAGCAACCTTGAATGAAATATAATTCATTCAATAACATAATCTCACAATATCATTATTGAATTTGTGGAAATCTACATCCATAACTCAACATGAATAGTTCAAACTATTCCAATGAATACCAATGTCCTAATTTGTGAAATTTTAATATCCTCAATTCATTTTTATAATCAGATTAACATGTTCATAATATTCTTCAATACATGGATTGTAAAAAACAAGTTCAAATAATCATCTTATCATGACAATATCATCATTAATCATTATAATTTTCTCAAGGACATTACCAATGTAATATCCGCAATTTCGATTTCTGGTAATTTTCTTTATTTGGTGGAAGTCCGTTTTGACGACTCGTTCATGACCGTTTCGTCATTTCGAGAATAATTAATTCTTCACTTTTTGTCATCCGAGTTCGTTTCGGTATCGTTTTGTTGAGTTCCGTGTTCTTAAGCGGCTTTTCTGCACTTGAGTTCGATTCTTGTGAATCTCGTCCGAAAATGTTGTTTTGAGTTTCTTGTAAGTTCATTTAATGTTATTATTCATGTTTCGAGCTTTGGTTTGGTGTTTCGATCGTGTATCGTGTATTTCGGACGTTTTGGGCCGTTTTCGTAATTTTCCAAAGTTTGGGGTAATTATTTCCGTTGTCGAATTCCGACACTTTGGGTGGTCGGAATCGTGTGTTCTCTTAGCTCTTAGATTCGTCTTTGCGAGTAATTCGTAACCGTATCTTCGGTTTATATTCAGGTTCGGGTTTCGGGGTTGTCCGAGCTGTCGGAGTGGCCACGGTCGAGTCACGGCCGGAGCAGGGCCTGGCCTGGCCGAGTTACGGACGTAAGGTGCCGGTTACGGCCATACATGCTCGGCAGACATGGCTGGAAGAATGCCGATTATGGCCGTAAGGGCTATCAGTTACGGTCGTACGGGTGCCAGGCAGTGTTCGGACGAATGCCGGTTACGGCCGTAAGGACCTGTCGGGTACGGCCGTAAGTGCCAAGTTACGGCCGTAAGGCCCTGTCGGTTACGGCCGTAAGCGATCGGCAGGCGCTGGGCGGATTTTGACGAATGCCGGTTACGGCCGTAAGGCCCTGCCGGTTACGGCCGTAACCCTGCCGGCCATATATAGGCCTGGCTCGGCCAGACTTCGTTTTTTCTCACTTTTTCCTCGTTTTTGTGCGGCTGCGGATGGTAGTGACCAGTAGGAGGTGTTCTTGGCCGATTCTACTCTTTTCTAAGGCACTTTGGAATATCCTTGTTGATTATACCGTCATTCAATCCGTGTTCTTCGTCGAATCGAGGTAATCTCTTGAAATCTCCTAGGGTTGACTTTCGAGATTTCTTTTCAATCGTGTTCTATGGGTTGTATATCCATATTTCGGATTTGTTCAACTCGATTGATGATTCGAGTGTTCTTGGGAATTATCGAACATTGAATGTTCGATTAAATGTCCGAATGAGTTCCCTTTGATAGTTTGTTGGGATTTCCGTTGTTTTCGGCCTTGATTCTCATCGTAATCATGTTTTATTGTTCCTTACGGAGGATTATAGGTGCTCGATGATTCCGATGTTGAATTCCATTGGTGATTGATGATTCGTGTGGTGTTTTCCCATAGTAATTTCGGTGTTATCGCGTTCTTGATAGTGTTCGGGCATTCGGGGTTGTTCGACCGCATTCCATCCGTCGTCTTGTTACGAACGTGGTTCCTAGGCAAGTACCTTGTTCATGCAATTCTTGTTTTATGGATACGATAATTAGTGATCATCTAAATGTGGTTGTTTGGTCGTTTGAATTGAACTTTCAAAAGATTCAGTTTAGCCTTGTTAAAGGCTTGCTTTCAAGACGTATGTGTTTTGTGAATGGTGTGGTTTTTGAATGACTATGTGAATTCTATAGATATGTTTGGTGTTGATGTTGCACTTGGTATTGCGTGTGGACGTATATGGTTTTATTTCGGTGCGTTGTGGTTTGACGTGCTAAGTGTTTGATGCCTCTGGGTGAATTGTTTGAATATATGTGTTGTATTGTGCTGTGTGTGAATGTATGGATATGGGCGGGGCCTACGGTGGCACATGGCATGCGATCATGTGGCCAGGATGCAACAAGCGATTGATCCAACCGTGAGAGCCTAATAAAAACAACGGTGACACATGGCATGCGATCATGTGGTCAGGATGCAACAAGTGATTGATCTAACCGTGAGCGCCAAAGATAATCTACGGTGGCACATGGCATGCGATCATGTGGCCAGGATGCAACAAGTGATTGATCCAACCGTGAGATGTTGTGACTTGTGTTTCGCTAGCCAGCTCGGGAGGGTCCTTAGAGGCCTCGAGTGGGATTCGTGGCTTCGCCCGGTCTGGCGATGTGTGTACGTGATTTGTTTTATGATTATAGCCACTCGGGAGGGTCCTTATAGGCCTCGAGTGGGATTCGTGGCTTCATCCCGGTCTAGGCGATGCTTGGGTGTGATTATGCCGTGTTGATTTTATATTCGTCGAGGACACGTGACTTGGGCTTTGGCCCTATAAATTGTTGTCGGTTTTCTATTTGAGAAAACAAAAACCTTTGGGTTGTGACCCTGTTGATTTTGGAAAGAGAAGGATTTGATAATCCTAAATTGTTCTCTATTAAAACTTCCGAGGGTATTTTAAATTATTTTGCAAACCGTTCTCGTTATTTGTGATCTTTCGGATTTGGAAAGTTTTACTCAAACTCTTGCCTCGGGAAGTATTCGTTTCGTTGTATTTGAATCTTTGAGGATACATGATTATTTTATTCTTGGAGCTTGAATTATATGGCTCGTATTTGCACTTTGTACTTGCACTAGCAAAATAGTGGAATTTTGCTAACCCCCGAGTAATCGGGGGGTGGATGTCTGTATTGCATTCAGGTTTTAGGGAGCGTGGCACAGGGTCGGCATGAAGGATGATGAAAGATGATCGATATTAATCATATGTGGAACCGTACGTTGCGTATTGGTTCAGTTGTTCTTCATTTTCTGCTGCTGTATTTTTCCCCATTATACGGGAGTTTGTTGTATTTTGACCCCTGCATGGGTAAGTATTGTAATCGAGTTGTATGTTTTTATTGAAATGTCAAATCGGTCTACTGAGTCTTTTTAGCCTTAAAGGCATTGTCGAGTTGTTCGTATGTTGTTACCAGCCTAGTAGACCCTTGAGGAAAGGATCTATGGCATGTAATATCCCTGAGTGGATTGGGGGTGTTACATAAATGGTATTAGAGCTTAGGTTGTGGAAACCTAGGCTGTCGGGTTTAGTGGTGTCTGTTGAGTTTTTGTCTCGTCGGATTTTGTCTGACTGAGTCGTGTCGCGATGCGTCGTCTGAGTTGGTTGGTCGTGATTAGTATCGTGGGGCGATCATCATCTTCGTGTGCCCTGTGGATGTAAGTCTCCCTTCTTTGTGTTGAGCCTCGTGTGACACGAGTTACTGGTATGATTATGTATTAAGTGATGGAATCTTTATGTAGATTCTTGGTTTCATGACGCGTTTATGTGACTCTCATATTTCGTTTATATGAGGAGTGTTGTCGTTATTTATGTCCTTTTGACTGTGATATTTGGCTGTTTGTTTTCCGGTAAAAGACATGTGTTGTCTTGATTTTGAGCGAGTTGATACGTGTGCTGTGATGTATGTAAGTGAATGCTGTTACCTGTGAGTTTTAGGCATTCTAGCCTAATAGATTTTCGAAAACCTTGAGTATCTTAGAAAATAAATTTCGAGACGTACCTTTAAAAATGAATTGTTTTCTCGCGATACTTTCAAGGTGCCTTCCAGTGCCGCAATATGTTTCAAAATTATTCCAGTTGAGGACCAAAATATTTTGAGATATTTTCAATCATTTAGAAATGCTTTACTTAGACCCGAGGGTCGAATATTTCTGAAAGTTTTTCACTAAAAGAAAAGTGTCCTCATTTTTGTTCAAAGGCAAGATAGTTTTCAAAGTCTCGATAATGGTGTTTGTACTACTTTTTGTAAGGTGATACTCAAGATCTACTGGTGTTTCCAAATTGTTTTCAAAAAGGTGGTTTTCGTTTTTAAAACCTATCATTCCTGTTTGCGGACCGGAAATGCATGTATGATTTTCGAACTTTTGTTACGGTGTTAACCCCGAATTGTGATTGAATTGGTGGTGTGAGCGCTGAGTCGTTCGCCACGCAATTTTTGTGTTAGACCTCGGTGAGAGGTGTGATGTTAATCTTTAACGTTGTCATTTCATGGTGATCTGCATGCTATCGCACCTGTGCGAGCTGTTAGAGCTTGGATTTATATGATTGTGTACATCTGTGATTGTTTTATGATGTTTTGTGATTATGTGCTGATTATCGTTCGGGCCGTTGAGATCGCCAAACGATGCCGCCGTTGTTGTGATGTTGATATATGTGTTGCTTTATGATAGTAATCATCGTATGTGTTGTGTGTTATGATTTTCTGTTGTGCTGAGTTGGCACCTCCGGTTTGTTGTTTTGCGATGTTATATTCCATTGTACCTAGCAGTTGTGTATTCGGTATGCCGAACCGAGGTGCTTCAACCGTGGTGTGCCGGGGGTGTGCACGTACTAATTGTCCTTCTCTGCCAGTAACGTGTTACAAGTGCGGGCTTGAGGGACACCGGGTTCAGTTTTGCGAGTTGGTCACCGAGCCTTCCGAGGCACGGACTTGAGCACTGATATCAGGACCGACTCCGAGGAGTCCCTGAGGGGCGTGGTCTATCAGTTGTATGTTATGTTTTTTCCTTGCCTTGTTGTTTCGAATTTTGGAGATTAAGTTCTTTTATTCGAAGTGGATCGGATTTTGAACTTCTGTATTCTCGACTCTGTCGACTCATTTATGTTCGTTGATATTTTCTAAGCTTGTCATGTCCCTTGTTTTTGTTGATCGAACGAGTATGGTATTGTTTCGGAATAACTCGTTTGTCGTTGTGACTTTTCAATTGCTATTCCCTTTCTTATGGATCTTATGTGAATGCACATCTTGTTGTTTTCACCGGATCATATATTATCTCGAGTCGAGACGTGAACCTGGGAGTTGTTGTTTGAATTTTATTTTTCTTCGTGATTCAAACATGATTGTTCAATTTTTATTGTCTCGATCGTTGTGGTTCGATCGTTTGATTGTTCGTTTTTTTTCTTGATCTCGTTTCGTGATTGTTGAACGTTCAGACCCCTTCGTAATTCCCTTAAGTTCGGGAAATTAGTCTCGTTTTCGATCTTCCAACTCTTGGGCGGTGGAATTCCGTATTTATTCAGCGATTAACTCGCGTTTTGATTGATGTATCGTTGGGTTGGTCAATCATATTGATTTTTGTTCGTTGTGTTTTGTGATTGTTCAGATAATCGACTTGATTATATTATCTGTTTGTTGACGCTTGTCACTTGTTGGTTTTATTATGTCTCTACGGTGGCGTTGTGCTGGTCGTCATGGAGCGTGTTTTCACGCTGTACATTCCTTTGCGTTGCTTGTAATGTTTCGCCATTGGGCGTAAGTTACACGTTTCTTGTGTATATCGTTGAGTTTTCCTGGTGGGATATTGCATCTCCCTACTTATTTTAAGTTTCGGGACGAAACTTCTTTTAAGGAGGGTAGTATGTAATATCCGCAATTTTGATTTCCGGTAATTTTCTTTTTTTGGCGGAAGTCTGTTTTGACGATTCTCTCATGACCGTTTCGTCATTTCGAGAATGATTAATTCTACACTTTTTGTCATCCGAGTTCGTTTCGGTATCGTTTTGTTGAGTTCCGTGTTCTTACGTGGCTTTTCCGCACTTGAGTTCGATTCTTGCGAATCTCGTCCGAAACTGTTGTTTCGAGTTTCTCGTAAGTTCATTTAATGTTATTATTCATGTTTCGAGCTTTGGTTTGGTGTTTCGATCGTGTATCGTGTATTTCGGACGTTTTGGGTCGTTTTTGTAATTTCCCAAAGTTTGGGGTAATTATTTCCGTTGTCGAATTCTGACACTTCGGGTGGTCGGAATCGTGTGTTCTCTTAGCTTTTAGATTCGTCTTTGCGAGTACTTCGTAACCGTATCTTCGGTTTATATTTAGGTTTGGGTTTCGGGGTTGTCCGGGCGGTCGGAGTGGCCACGGCCGAGTCACGGCCGGAGCAGGGCCTGGCCTGGCTGAGTTACGGCCGTAAGGTGCCGGTTACGGCCATACGTGCTCGGAAGACATGGCTGGACGAATGCCGGTTACGGCCGTAAGGGCTGTCAGTTACGGCCGTACGGGTGCCAGGCAGTGTTCGGACGAATGTCGGTTACGGCCGTAAGGACCTGCCGGGTACGGCCAGAAGTGCCAAGTTACGGCAGTAAGGCCCTTTAGGTTACGGCCGTAAGCGATCGGCAGGCGCTGGGCGGATTTTGACGAATGCCGGTTACGGCCGTAAGGCCCTGCCGGTTACGGTCGTAACCCTACCGGCCATATATAGGCCTGGCTCGGCCAGACTTTGTTTTTTCTCACTTTTTCCTCGTTTTTGTGCGGCTGCGGACGGGAGTGACCGGTAGGAGGTGTTCTTGGCCGATTCTACACTTTTCCAAGGCACTTTGGAAGATCCTTGTTGATTATACCGTCATTCAATCCGTGTTCTTCGTCGAATCGAGGTAATCTCTTGAAATCTCCTAGGGTTCACTTTCGAGATTTCTTTTTAATCTTTGTTGTTTGTCCGATTTCGATGATTTGATTGATGTTATTGAACCTTATTAATCGTATTCTATGGGTTGTATATCCATATTTCGGATTTGTTCAACTCGATTGATGATTCGAGTGTTCTTGGGAATTATCGAACATTGAATGTTCGATTAAATGTCCGAATGAGTTCCCTTTGATAGTTTGTTGGGATTTCCGTTGTTTTCGGCCTTGGTTCTCGTCGTAATCATGTTTTATTGTTCTTTACGGAGGATTATAGGTGCTCGATGATTCCGATGTTGAATTTCGTTGGTGATTGATGATTCGTGTGGTGTTTTCCCATAGTAATTTCGGTGCAATCGCGTTCTTGATAGTGTTCGGGCGTTCGGGGCTGTTCGATCGCATTCCATCCGTCGTCTTGTTACGAACGTGGTTCCTAGGCAAGTACCTTGTCCATACAATTCTTGTTTTATGGATACGATAATTAGTGATCGTCTAAATGTGGTTGTTTGTTCGTTTGAATTGAACTTTCAAAAGATTCGGTTTAGCTTTGTTAAAGGCTTGCTTTCAAGACGCGTGTGTTTTGTGAATGATGTGGTTTGTGAATGACTATGTGAATTCTATGGATATGTTTGGTGTTGATGTTGCACTTGGTATTGCATGTGGACGTATATGGTTTCATTTTGGTGCGTTGTGGTTTGACGTGGTGTTTTGCTAAGTGTTTGATGCCTCTGGGTGAATTGTTTGAATATATGTGTTGTATTGTGCTGTGTGTGAATGTATGGATATGGGCGGGGCCTACAGTGGCACATGGCATGCGATCATGTGGCCAGGATGCAACAAGCGATTGATCCAACCGTGAGAGCCTAATAAAAACTATGGTGACACATGGCATGCGCTCATGTGGTCAGGATGCAGCAAGTGATTGATCCAACCGTGAGCGCCAAAGATAATCTATGGTGGCACATGGCATGCGATCATGTGGCCAGGATGCAACAAGTGATTGATCCAACCGTGAGATGTTGTGACTTGTGTTTCGCTGGCTAGCTCGGGAGGGTCCTTAGAGGCATCGAGTGGGATTCGTGGCTTCGTCCCGGTCCTAGGCGACGTGTGTACGTGATTTTTTTTATGATTATGGCCAGCTCGGGAGGGCCCTTAGAGGCCTCGAGTGGGATTCGTGGCTTCGTCCCGGTCCTAGGCGATGCTTGAGTGTGATTATGCCATGTTGATTTTATATCCGTCGAGGACACGTGACTTGGGTTTTGGCCCTGTAAATTATTGTCGGTTTTCTATTTGCGAAAACAAAAACCTTTGGGCTGTGACGCTGTTGATTTTGGAAAGAGAAGGATTTGATAATCCTAAATTGTTCTCTATTAAAACTCCCGAGGGTATTTTAAATCATTTTGCAAACCGTTCTCGTTATTTGTGATATTTCGGATTTGGAAAGTTTTACTCAAACTCTTGCCTCGGGAAGTATTCGTTTCGTTGTATATGAATCTTTGAGGATACATGATTATTTTATTCTTGGAACTTGAATTATATGGCTCGTATTTGCACTTTGTACTTGCACTAGCAAAATAGTAGAATTTTGCTAACCCCCGAGTAATTGGGGGTGGATGTCTGTATTGCATTCAAGTTTCAGGGAGTGTAGCATAGGGTCGGCATGAAGGATGATGAAATATGATCGATACTAATCACATGTGGAACCGTACATTGCGTATTGGTTCAGTTGTACTTTATTTTCTGCTGCAGTATTTTTTCCCATTATACGGGTGTTTGTTGTATTTTGACCCCTGCGTGGGCAAGTATTGTAATCGAGTTGTATGTTTTTATTGAAAGGCCAAACTGGTCTACTGAGTCTTTTTAGCCTTAAAGGCATTGTCGAGTTGTTTGTATGTTGTTACCAGCCTGGTAGACCCTTGAGGAAAGGATCTACGGCGTGTAATGTCCCTGAGTGGATTGAGGTGTTACAACCAATACTTAAAGATGATGTCTTAAACAATCATCAATCATTAATTCATCAATAATTTCGGATTTAACATCAAGTTTAACTTAACTATAATTAAAACTATGATAGTTATCTCCTAATTCATCATTAGCTTCCTTTACAATGATTAAACCTCTCAAGAATACTGAAACTATGAGTATTCATCCCCGATTATGTTAATCAATCAATCAAGCTCAGTATAATGCTTCTAAAACGTGATTATAACATCTCAGTATTCCTAAACATTAAGGACATAGTCATTTTTAAGTCTTAATCATCATGTTCTTCATTATGTGTTCATAAATTCAATAATTATCATATTATACTCTATCAATTCAAAAACACATGAAGTAATCATCAGCAATATCATCATCATCTTGGAATTAACATAAGATTAGACAACATACCTCTTTGAAGATGAAGAACAACCTAAAAGACTTCAAGAATCCACTATAATCCTCAAGCTCCCAAGCTCCAATCTCAGATATGAAGCTTCAAGGCAAGATAGAAGAGGCTTATAATCACTTAGGAGGGCAGGAGGATGATTTTCAGAGAGAAAACTCAGAGTTGATTCGTGCAAAAATGAAAGATAAGACAGGTATTTATAATCTGCACTTTCCTTAACGTACGTTACCTACAAGTTTAACATATGATCGCGTCCTTTATGTACGCTAACACCACAGTATTATGTACGCAAACATCCTCTAGAGGCTACTGCCTTAATTCGTACATTGCCTTATGTACGTTGACAACAAATGAGATATGTTATTTCACCATCATTACGGACGCTAACCAAAACGACTGTGCGTATGAAAGGCCTATTGACTTGGCTGTCCAAATCAAGCCAAAAGTTCCAGCCATGCACGGCCCACATGCCGAAAGTTGAGATGTGATCTGATACCTCGGTTACGTAGGTAATCTATCAAGCTTAACATACGTAATGCTCGTAAAGATAGCGTACGCTAGATGCTGGACATAGCATACGTTAGGGCTAATGTACTTGGCTAAAAACATAACTCACCACACAACATCCAACAGACAAAATAATATGAACGTCAATTATGAATAGTTGACCCCAAAATATCCCGATATAATAAATATTATATAAATTAAAATATAGTACAACGATACGCACCATACGTAAAATACAACAGTATAATAATATAAAATTATAGATGGATATTACATATTCATCCGATAAGAACAAAGTTATCCAAAAATAATTAAATAAAAGCAAAAAGGGTAGACTGTTTGTAATTTTGGATGAAATATACCAATACAAAATATGGATAAGTGTATAAAATTAACAATTATCAATTACTTGGGGAAGCTAGAAGAGCGGTGTTCAAGTGCATAGAAGTTATATCTACTGATAGATTGTTCGTATTCATCGCTTTAATGTTGGTTAAACTCGGCCTTTCAATTTTCCTTCACTTTTGGTAGTTGTTTAGACTTGTATGTTCATTTTTAATGATATATGAATAGGTTTCTTGAAGCATATATCGTGTTTGTTAAGATTATCAAGTTCTTAAAACATATATGCTTGTAAATGTTGGATTCAAGTTGTATAAATGATTTGCTAAGTTATATCATCTTAGAATACTAGTCTAGAGCCTTGTTATGTTATGAATATAATGATGGTCATACAACCATAATCCAGGGCCGTTTGAGGGAGGAAGTTAGAGTACTTTAACAAAACACTTCTTTGGGAAGTGGGGATGGAGATGGTTGCTAAATAAAAAGAGTTTGTGGGCAAGGGTGATTCAATCTAGATATAGTCACTACGCCATATATGGGCTTTAACAACACTTTTTTCAATGTTACAAGCAAAAGTGTAACCATATATACCTTGAAAGTGATCTAGGCCTACACTTTTTTCCGGTGTTAGCATTGCTATAAATCACTGTTACGATAGACATTATTCAGTATCTACAGTAACGTTGAAGTCGGTGTAGCCGTTGGTCTTTAAAAAATGTGTAGCCGTTGGTCTTTAAAAATCAATAAAAAATAGTTGAGCTCAATGATTGTCCGAATATTAGTCAATTAAATAGGTAGGCTCAATCTTTGTCCAAATATTTCAATTAAGCGGGTCAAATTTCAATTATTCACTCTCAACTCTCAACTCTTTCTCTCAACTCTCTCACAGCTCAACCGTTGACCAGCCAACCGGCAAATACATTTCGTATCGTATATCTTATATATATATATATATATATAAGTAGGAAAAATAAATATAAGTTATATATATACATATATTACATATAGATATTTTTCCATATATATAACCCATTCTAAAAGTGTGATGGTCGAAAACGTGTTGCCAAATTACAGTCTGAGGTGAAAGCGTGTTCTCGTTTTTATTATTCTCAACAGGCTTGCTTCATATGCGTGCTTCAAAAACGTGTTTTAAGGTTTAGTGGCATGTCTTGGATCTTCCATCACCAAGGTGCATAATATTTGCTCATGTGTTTCAGGATTATAAGGATAAACCTGATTATGGTCGTTGTGTATCTATCGTTGCATCTGCGTCTTTAAGGAAGATGATAAAGCCTGGATTGTTGGCCATTATATCACCTGTAGCTGTTGGTAAGTGTTTGCTAAACTAAACTGTTTTGCAAATATTTTTATTAAAAAAAAAATACCAAGTAAATTTAACAACAAAAACTTAATTTACTTTAAGAATTATATGAAAAAAAAACATATTTAGAGAAAATACTATTCAGAAATCGGTGCTATACAAAACAAAAGCTTCACAGCTATTACGGAAGCAAAAAGAAGTTAAAAAAATACTTACTTTAAGGGCGGCGATCATCTGCTTGGACGAAGACGGCAGCGATGGTCGGCTTGGAGTTGGGCGGCGGCAATTGGCTTGGAGTTTGGGTTTTTTGCAGTGGGTATGTGTTGGTTTTGGGCTTTATATTAATCAGGGTTGGGTTTTATTATTATTATTATTTATTTCTATTTTAAGAAAATAAAAAATATATATATAAAATTGAACTTAGCGGCCGCTATGACCGCTATCGCTACTACGCAATAGCGCAGAAAGCGGCAGTTCGCGGCCGCTACCCTAATCGTCGCCGCGACTATCAGGGAATAGCGATGGCCGGTCGCATCGCTATGCGCTATAGCGGCCGCTAAGATCGCTATTGACTACTATGGTTGCAACTTTAACTATTTTGGTCTTATGAAGTACTTCAATGCCAAAGGAGCAAGAGTGCTTAGTTCCATTTAATATCTTGCATGATGTGTTGGTCAGATTTTTTTCGTCTAAAGATGTACCATCAGCTCTAAATTCTAAAGGTGGAATCAAATGTTAAATAACATACAATGTGCTTGCTCGCATTCTATCGCTACTTCCTTTAAAAATATAATTCTTGTGAATAAGCATTTTCTAACTGGTTTTCCATGATTGGTTGGTCTGGTTGTTCAATGAATATAACCTTTTTTTTTGTTAGGTTTTATATTCCGGGTGCTAGGCTACTATACAGTTCATTCTCTGCTTGGGGCCAAAGTTGTAGCTTCCATGTTGATGTCCGCCACAGTTTCCGGCATCCTCATGGCTCTTATCCTCAACACTGCCGGAGGTGCCTGGGATAATGCTAAGAAATACATCGAAACAGGTGCTCTTAGATGCAAAGGGAGTGATTGTCACAAAGCAGCAATTACTGGTGATACGCAAGTGTGTATATGTTATCATAGTTGTTGATTCAAAGGTTGAAATTGAGGTGATGAGTATCTTTTCAAATGCAAAAGGTTTTTTGAAAATCTTTTTTGCTTATGGAGGAGGTAAATGCAAGACAAAACAAAATATTGGATATTATTTGTAATTTTGGGTGTGTGTTTTTTGTAATTAAGTCGAGCCTCAAGGCCCAAGGATACTCTTCGTAGTTAACCCATTTCTAATATTTGTGGATCTTCGTCTTTTTTTTTTTGCAGTATGGGAGACCCATTCAAAGACACAGCAGGACCATCAAACCATGTTCTCACGAAAATGTTGGCTACCATAACTCTGGTAATGGCTCCAGTATTTCTGTGAATGTTAGTTAACTCCAGCACCAACTATCGTGCCATTTAACCGGGGTGCGCTTACGCCAAAGTTTTTGTTTTTTGATGCAACTGATGGTGTCATTGGTGTGCACCCTGCTCAAAGTAAAGTTTAAGTTAATAGTAACATTCACATGTTTATATAACCATGGACTATGGCTGGAATCTAGCCTGAATATATTGCTAAACGTCTCACGGACTATGGATTTCATGGTCCGACCATGTCATGGCCCGTTCCTGGTACGCTCATGATCGAACCGACTGGATTTCATGGTCTGACCATAACGTTATATTTGTTTGATTACTTACTTTATCAGATACTTTTCAGTTTTAAGATTACTGTTAGTCACACGAAGTAACTATGTATTAGCCTATTTATCGGATGTTGCATTAAGTTGGCTATTATCTTGTTTCCAAATGACAGATTTTATTTTAATGATAACCAACTATTTGTGCCTACAGGTTGGTCTAACGATCCCTGGCTTTATTGGTGCTGATGTTTGCCATCTCACTCTCCACAAAACATTCTATATTCCTCACGGTGGTGGTGAACCCGATATGGGGCCCGTTGGGGTGAAAAAACCCCTAACACCATTTCTACCTTCACATCCCATGGTACGTAAAACACATTAACAATAATCATTTGTAGACGTGTATATTGTGTAATATTATTATTTTCAATTAAATTGATTAATTTATATATTATTTTTAAGCTCAATTTTTTTTGATATTGCAGGTACCCACTGGAGGTATACCAGCTCCTGATAACTCTCGACTGTTGGGTACTATTTCTGCTGCACCATGGGGATCAGCGCTTATTTTACCAATATCATACACGTGCATTTCCTTGTGTTTCAGATTCTGTTTGATAAATAAACCCTAAGCGGTAATTTTTTTCTACTGCAGGTTTTGAATGTGTTGTTGAGATTAGCATGGATGCAAACTGTGATGAGTATCACTATTTTTGTAACAGGTGGATATACTCGGCCCTTTGGTGATTCGAATCATTCCGATAGGATCCTTAGCATCCTTATATTCATTTTGGATTTATGTAGTTATTTCGGATGGTTTATGTATTTGGATGGTTGTTTGATAACCTTTTATGTATTAGGATGTTTGAATTTATTTTTAATGGGTAACTCTATTTTTAAATACCATATGTTGATTTTTAGCAATTAGAGTGTTGGCAAAAGACATGCGAAAATGTAGCCATTGACCCCAAAAATATACTCTTTACGTGTTGGCGGAATAATAACATAGTGTAGCCAAATATATTAAATTGTTTAAGAAACAAGTGTAGCCATAATGATAAAGGGTGTTGCCAACAATATCGAAGTGTTTCACAATTTTATGTTACAGTAGTAGTAGTACTATACAGGTGTAGCCATAGGTCTACAGCTATACTTTTAATGGTGTCACCACATAGATAACGGTGTTGGCATAGGTCTACAATAACACCTCTCAAGGTGTAGGAACATAACCAAAAAGTGTTGGCATAGGGGTCTACAGCTACACCTTTCCGCAGTGTTACGAGAAACTATAAAAGTGTTAGCATAGACCCCTATGGTAGCGGCCATTTTTGTAACACCCTCAAATTTGGTCAAAGTGTAGCCGTAGCCTGTTTTTTTTCTTTTACCAACACTTTTTGGGCTGTGAACACACTTTTTTAGGTGTGACTGAAGCCCATATATGGCGTAGTGAGTGGGGCTCAGGACGAGGGAAGAAGCTTGTTACATATAGGAAGAAGAGGGTGGGTTTCCTTATGGTGGAGAGATCATATAGGTGACGTGAGAAGGGAATGAGGGTTGGTTTTGGGACAACATTGAGAAGGTGTGGGCGACGGGTCGAGTACTTTATATTGGGAAGATGATTGGATAGATAGAGGGGCTCTTAGAGATAGATTCTAGAGACTATTCAATATCAGTCTAGATAAAAATAGGAGAATTAGTGAGTTGGGGGAATGGGGGGGAGATAAGTGGAATTGGTCTTGGGGATGGAGAGGACCGTTTTTTGAAAGAGTTATCAATGGCATGAAGGACTCGTGGAAATGGAGACCAACACAAGACGTGAAATATTCTACAAAGGCAACATACTCAATCATTTTAAATCAGTTCAGAACAAGGTTGTAAAACTTGGAGATGACCAGAGGCTTCAAACAAATTTGAAAAAGTTATGTGCCATCAAAATTTAAGGCCCATCCATGGAGATTGCATTTGGGACATCTTCTAACTAAATTAAATCTTCGGCGCACGAACTTTCTTGGGGCAAATGATGATCTTTGTTGTGTCCTATGTAAGTTTCATGAAGAATCAGAGAAACACTTGGTTTTTGAATGTCAAGTCACCTACAACCTTTGGATGAAATGTTTTTCTTGGATACAATATCCTACGGTCATACATACATGTACCTTTCTCAATCTTTTGAGCTTTTGTTATGTCTTTGGTGGGAAAAAGAGGAAGAGATATTTGGCTTGGAAGTGGAGGAATGATGTGATTTTTAATAATGGTTGAATTTTATAAATAAAAGTTCATGGGAGAGTTAAAAGCTGAGACTTTAGAGTTGGCTTACTGTGAAACGTCCAATTCGTCGTAATACTATTATTTAAAAGTTCATTTTAATCACCTTGTGTATTAGAAGGTGCATTTGCATTGTGATGTTTATCATAACTTTTGTATTTAAATTAGTTTATTTACATTAAAAGTTACAATTAAAATAGTCTCTTCATATGTAATCCTTTAATATAAATAAATGACATAAATCTCTCTTCCACATTAAATTAAGGGGGATAAGTTTTATATAGTATAGATATGTAAGTTGTAATTAATTCTTGATACAGTAAAACCTCTCTAAAGTCATATTCTTGGAAACATAAAAAAATATTCCTAAATGGAGGTTATTCCTAAATAAGAGTTTTAAGAAGATTTTTTTTTTTAAATTTTAAAGTGCATGTATAATATATAAATATTATAATTAGTAGATACATGTATGTAATATGTTGTAAACTTAGGAATTAGGCAAAAAAATTGTTTATGCTTTAACCGATGAAGAAATTATTGAAGGAATTAGGCAAGAAAATGAGGAAAATAATTCGGAGGATGATAGCATAGAAGTACAAAAAATTTCATGTGAAGAAGCTTTAAGCTTACTCGACAAGTTGGAAATATTTTGGGTTCAACAAGAAGGTGGTCATTTGGACGAGCTAATGGGCACACGCAAGTTGAAGGATATGGTTACAACACAAAAGATTAAATCTTTGTCACAATCAACCTTGAACAAGTATTTTAAAAACCAAACCAAACCAAACATACCCAGTATATCCCGCACAGAGCAGGGTCTGGGGAGGGTAAGATGTACGCAGACCATGCCCCTACTTTTTACGGTAGGGAGGCTGTTTCCGTGAAGACCCCCAGCTTAGTGCACAGTAAAGTATAGCGTGAAATATACAAAGAAGCATATGATACGAAAAAGCTCCAAAGCATACTTTAGCCCATGGCTTAATTCACATGAGTCTTACCTAATGGGACTTTGGCAACTGTACTCTCGATGCACGTTGCTCTAATAGAGGAGAGGTTGACTCTGCGCACAGCTCCCTGTCAAAATCACACCACATGCAAAAGGCAATAGGATAAAATAAACAATACAGGTAAAAGATGCAATGCTCTAGGTCAAATTTAACCGAGACAACCCAACCCTGAGACTCTCAACTACAGCATCGCTCCCTACACAGGAATGCACAACTCTGATATGGCGCCTCCAAGAGCCCCTATCAACAGTCATGGTCTCGGAAAGGTTTAAGGCCTTCAAATCTAATCTCAGCTGCTCCTCCCACGTCCTCCTTGGTCTACCTCTCCTCCTCTCCCCGACAACCAATAAACTCTAGACCCTCCTCACCGGAGCAGAAGTCTGCCTCCTGCGGATGTGGCCAAACCATCTCAATCTCCCTTCCCTAACTTTCGCAGAAATCGGCGCCACTTCTAGCGCGTTCCTGAAAATCCCGTTAGAGATTCTATCCAGCATTCTGCGACCACACGGCCAACGTAACATTCTCATTTCATCCTCTTCCAACTTGCTCTCAAGCGACTTCTTCATCGCCCAACATTCGGAGCCATACAACATAGCAGGTCTGATTGCCGCTCTATAGAATTTACCCTTCAACTTTAGAGGGATTTTCTTGTCACACAGGACCCCTGTTGATGCTCTCCACCTTAGCCACCCCGCCTTGATACGATGAGTGACATCACCTTCACACTCGTCTTCCTTCTAAATGATAGAACCCAAATACTTGAACTTATCCGTATGGGGTACGATCTGATCCGCAATCATTACCTCTACTTCTTCCTCGTTGGCCTCACCACTAAAGTTACACCAGAGATACTCGGTTTTAGACCGGCCCACACGCAAGCCCTGGGATTCTAACTTAGACCTCCATATCTCCAACTTCGAGTTCACCTCCCTCCTCGACTCCGCCACTAACACAATGTCATCAGCAAAAAGCATGCACCACGGGACGCCATCCTGTAACCCCCGCAAAATGACGTCAAGGATTAGAGCGAAGAGAAGAGGGCTTAGCGCCGACCCTGGTGTAGCCCTATCTCAACCGGAAAATACTGGGTGTCACCAACTGGGGTCCTAACGCAAGTCCTAGCTTGGGCGTACATGTCTTGGATCGCCCTAACGAACGGCAACGACACCCTCCTCTCTTCTAGGCTCCTCCAAATAACATCGCGCGGAATGCTATCATAAGCCTTCTCTAGGTCAATGAACACCATATGGAGGTCCTTACGCCGCTCTCTAAACTTCTCCATAAGGCGTCTGACGAGATGAATGGCCTCCGTCGAGGACCTCCCCGGCATGAACCCAAATTGGTTCTCTGAGATCTCAACTTCTCTTCTAACCCTGCATTCCACCACTCTTTCCCAAAGTTTCATAGTATGACTGAGGAGTTTAATACCCCTATAGTTACTACAACTCTGAGCATCGCCTTTGTTCTTGAAAAACGGCACGAAAATACTACGCCTCCACTCCGTTGGCATCTTAGAGCCTCTGAGGAGGATGTTAAACAGCTCCGCTAGCCACTGAACTCCAACTTCCCCCAGACAAAGCCACACCTCAATAGGGATCTGATCCGGGCCTACAGCCTTAGCTCTACCCATCTTCATTAGGGCATCCTTTACATCCTCCTTGCTGATGCTATCGCAGGAAATAAACGAACGAGCAGAAGATAGACTAACTCCTTGCACCACCGAGTCGCTACCACTAGCCCCGTTGCAAAGTTCAAAGAAATACTTATTCCACCTCTCTTTAATTGCCACATCATTCACTAACACTTGGCTTAAATCATCCTTAATATACTTAACGGGACCCAAGTCTCGACGCCCTATTTCCCTAGCTTTCGCTAGTTTAAAAATAGCATTCGCACCTTCTTTGGTGTCTAGGCGCTTGTACATTTCCTCGTAAGCCTTACCTTTAGCCTTAGCCACTGCCTTCTTAGCCTCTCTTTTCGCCACCTTGTACGCTACAATCTTAACGATTCTCTTCTCCCCAGCACTAACCGATAAAAGCTCCTTAAATAGCGCTTGTTTAGCCTTAACCTTCTTTTGAACCTCCTCATTCCACCACCATGCCTCCTTATGTCCACTAGACCTGCCCGAAGAAACTCCAACCACTTTCTCGCCCACACTCCTAATAGCATTGGCCATGCTGGTCCACATATGGTCAGCATCGCCCCCCCCCCCCCAACAAAAAACCTCCTTCGCGGGTCAGAGACTCCTTGAATTCTGTTGCCTTCTCACCCTTCAGATCCTTCCAGAGAATCCTTGGTCTAGCTTCTCTAACCCTGCTAACAACACGACCTCCCATGGATAAATCCATAGCCAGCAGGAGGTGTTGCGAAGCACAGGCCTCGCTCCGGAACACCTTGCAGTCTACGCACGCCCTAGCATCACGACTGCGCAAAAAAAGGTAGTCAATTTGCGTGTTGTGCCCCCCACTACCAAAGGTGATGAGGTGCTCAGCTCTCTTTTAAAAAAATGAGTTCGCAATTACCAACTCATGCGCAGTGGCAAACTCCAACAGTGCGGAACCTTCTTCATTCCTAACTCCGAAGCCGAAACCCCCATGCATACTATGGTAACCATCCACTCCCTCACCAATGTGCTCATTGAAATCGCCCCCCAAAATAATAAATTGATCGTCCGGAATACACCCGACCAACTCATCTAAACAGACCCAAAAAGCTTCATTAACAAGCACACCCAAACCAACATGAGGGGCATACGCACAAACCACGTTTGACCATCTTCTCCCCAACCACCACTCTAACGGCCATAATCCTATCGTTACACCTCTTCACTTCCACGACGTTATCCTTAAGCTCCTTAGACAATAGAATACCCACACCATTACTCGAGTTCTCAAGGCTTGAATACCACAATTTATAACCATTCGTCTCCCTGGACTGCACTCCCTTCCACCTAGTCTCCTGAATACAAGCCACATCCACCCTTCTCTTACCCAAAACATCCACGAGCTCCAAAAGCTTACCCGTCAAGGTATCCAAATTCCAACTACCAACCCACAAACAGTGGGACATCGACCAACACAAAAAACAAATGCACTACGAAAATATGATGAGAATGTAAAAGCACAATTTATACGTAGGCCAGCAGCAGTTAAATCACAGCAAATAACAGATATGTGGCTGACAAAATGAAATTTGGCAGAAAAGAATAAAGGCACCAACCTACGAGCAGCTTGCAAAACCAGAACGGGAAGATTTCCTCAGCTGATTCCCGAAGGCCAAAGCTTGGATGCAGGACAGGGGGATTCAGACGATTCCAGGGCAGAAACCGAAGAGCTTGGGATTCCGGCAAGCTAAACCTGCAAAACACAACTGCAAAACACACAACTATATACTACTCTATTGTTAGAAACAAGAAGGTAAATGATGACCGCAGTTGCACAGTATTTTTCTGGCGGTCCGCCGGCCAGTTTAGCCAGTACCGACGAGATCTGGGGAGTCTAAAGAGAGAGACGAGTGTTCAGTTCAAAGAGAGAGACGATATATATATATATATATATATATATTTTATTATGATTTATTCCTAAATGGAGGTGTATTTCCTTATGTTGGGATTTGAAAATATGACAATATGGAGTTTATTCCAAATTATAACTAGTCCCAAGTTGGGACCATAAATTTTTATTCCTAAATAGAGTTTATTTTTTAATAGAGTATTCTTTTTGAGAGGTTTTACTTTACTTCTTCTACCATTTTAATATATTCTTTTTACCGATCAAAAAAAAAAAAAGTAATACTATGCATCCTCGGTATTCCTATTTTCGATTATTTTGATTTGTTGTTTTGTACTCGAATACATGTGTTGGGAAAACAAATACCCTGTATCGAAACAGCCGGGATACCCGATCCCTGTATCGAATGATATTTGATAAAGAGGTTTTGACATATATGCCAAATCCGAATACAGTAAAGGAAACTGTATCGAAGCTTTGAGGCTTTATCCTGTATCGAAGACCTGCCTCGAATCAGCATATAGTGAATCTTCTCAGTACAGCAAGTAGTCTTGTAAAAAGACCAAGTATGGAAACTGTCTCGAAACTCAAAATACAGTTATCTTCCATACAGCTCACAACAGGACAAAGAAGGAACAGAAGTCAAGTCCCGTTGAATAAATAAGTATTTAAATACTCAAGGATAAAGTATTTCAATACTGCCAGTCTTCAGATCTTCAGAATCCCGCGAAATCCGGATCGTGTCATAATCCCGTTGGAACGAAATCTCATTCAAACGGATACATCTCAACGGATACTTTCTTCAGAGACTATATATATCTTATGAAGACATTGAAGATCAGTTACCAAGTAACCTAACACTCAAGCTATCAAAAGTTATCATCCGAGCAAACATATCTCCAAAGCTTACTGCAATTAAGAACGAAAGAGATATACAGTGCTCAACATCAAGAACAGCCATCATCAGCTCAAGAACTTCATATTCAAAGCTGCTGTTCTTACCTGGTTACCTATCTTTTACCTCTGTGTAAAAACCGAGCTCTGTGTGAACTCAACAAGTTATTCTGACCTGTGTGGGACGAATAAGGACGAAGCTTTGGAACTGTGTGTGAAGAAGCTAGTCAAGAAGGAAGCTTTAACCAATCTGTGTGAACGGTTGAAAGCGACATTCTTTGTATCAATCTGTGTGAACGATACAAGGATAGGTTTGATTATAATTACGTAGTTGTGTACGCAGTAATTATAATAAACTTTTTACTCCTGTGTGGAGGACCAGTGGACGTAGAGGGGTTTACCTCGAACCACTTTAATTACTGTGTTATTTACCTTTAGCTTTTACTGTTTTAAATTACTGTGATATATTAAGTATACACTATACACTTAGTTGTCAGATCCACAAAGAACTCATCAGATCCAAGACTTCCGCTACGCACTCAGATTTAGAATCCGTACAGTTTGTTGTTTAAACTATTTTCCAAACTGTATCCAGTATACTTAGTGTCCAACAAGTGGTATCGGAGCGGTTGATTCTAAAAAGAATCAGTCGTATTCCTTTTAACCGAATCAGATTCAAATCACTTATTTTCAAAACAGTCTTTTTCATTCCTATATTATCAGTATGGATACTTCTATGATTAACAAAGTCCCTATGTTCTCTATTAACGAATTTGACGACTGGAGAATTAGAATGGAAGCTCATCTTGCAGCAATGCACGAAGAGATGATTTTTGTTATACAGGATGGTCCTATCAAGATCATGAAGGTAAATCCAGCCGCAAGGATTGAGGGCCAAGCCCATGCTGAAATGCTCGAGAAGGAACGTGAGCAATGGACAACAGATGAAAGGAAGCGAGCCAATCTCGACAACGTGGCTAAGAACGCGTTATTTGTCACTCTTGACAAAGGCACGTTCTCAAAGGTAAAGAGCTGCAAAACAGCCAAAGAAATCAGGATAAACTCAAGTTAATTTGTGAGGGAACCGAGCTCTCAAAAGAAAACAAGATTTCAAAACTTACTCAAGAATTTGAATCTTTTGAAATGAAACCAACGGAAACACTTGAGGAACTTGACCTCGATTTACCTGGTATTGTTGGTGAACTTGAAGCGTTGGGCAAAATTTACACCCAAAAGGAGAAGAACTTAAAATTTTCAGATCTCTCCCACTCGATGGGACATTAAGACCACAAACTATGCGTGTATCATGTAATCTTAATGAAATATCCACTTTTGATCTCTTCTCGACCTCAAAGCTTTTGAGTATGACATTGAAGAGAGAAAGTCAAGAATCTCCTTCAAAGGCCACACTCTCGCTCAGATCGAACCATCGACACAAAGATGCCCACCACAAAGCCCTAATACAAGAATGCCGATAAGGATTTACGGCATCTTGTCCCAAGATGAAATGGCACTTCTAATGCATAAATTCAAAAAGTTCATCAAACAACTGAAAGACTCCTACGAGCCCAAACTCGTCCACAAGGTAAGTACCGAAACATCATCTGGTGATGCTAACCTGTGCTATAATTGCAGGAAACCAGGCCATTATGCAAACAAATGTCCTCATCCCAAAGTCCAAAGATTGCCTGAGGCCGAGCAACAAGAGAGGGATGAAAGAAGACGTGCTTGGAAAGACAAGCTCAAGGCCCTGATTGGAGAATCAGAAGCCTCCCCCACACCATCCAAATCAGCAGAATGTCTTCAGGTGGTCACTGAAAGTGATTCATCTGACGATGAATTCGATGATAAAGCATACATGTGCTTTATGGCCAAAGATGTTACAGAAGGTGAAGACAGCGACGATGAGGTAAGTTCAACCTCATCTATTCCGTCAAATGCATCTCATACTTTCGAAAATATGATGAATGAATTTAAAAACATTCAAAAGGCCCATGAGACTCTAAAAACTGAGAATATACAGCTTCAATTAACAAATTTAGAGCTGAAAGATGAAAATGACTTGCTGAAAATAAATTATGAAAATATGTCTCTTGATTGTGAAACCAGCAAGGTCGATTTTGAAAAACTCATGGAGAGCAATCATCAACTTGCTCATGAACTAAATGAGGTTAAAACCCACAATGAGAGCAAGACAAATGATTTGGTTCTACTACAAACCAAAATCACAACTCTCGAAAAGCGAGAAACTGAACTTGAGACCATTCTGAAGTCTTTTGAAAAATCGTCCAAAAGAATGGAAGTAATTCTGAGCACTGGGCAACATGCTCATGATAAAAGTGGCTTAGGATACAGCTCATGTTCGAACAAAGGGAAAACTAGTACAGTGTTCGTCAAGAGTGTGGAACACATTCCAGAATCGGAAGATACTCCTAGTCCCATAAAGGAACTCGTCAGACCGAGAAAACCGAAGGCTGCAATTCCGCCCCCGCAACTCTACTATTCGAGACAGTGGAACCAACAGCCACTCAGAAGGCGTACTCAACAGCATGCTCCACAAGCATATCATAAACGCCGGCAGTCATTCAGAAAGAAGGCGGTATCCAACCACCAAAGGCCCGCACGGCATTACTATCAGTACAGCTCGCCGAGGTATTGGATACAGGAGCCCCGTTATCCCTCAAGACAGCAGATGCCAGTTCAGTATCAACAACAGCATTGGGAATCCAACTGGAGACCCAGAAGACAAGCTGTTAGGCCTAAGAAAATGGCTCCACCTCCTAGACGGCACTCGTACTGGAATAATAATAATAACCCTGAATTTTACATACATAGTAATTATCATGACTATAACGACTACGGATATGCCCCCCGTAGATATCGCAACACTGTACCGAGTATGTCCTACAGTAAACCAATTGCTGCCAGGAAAGCTTGGGTACCTAACGGAACTAACATACATGGACCCAAAAACCAAAGGGGACCTAAATCTACCTAATGTCTTTGTTACAGGACATTCTAGAGGAGGATACCTGGTACTTTGATAGTGGATGCTCTCGTCACATGACCGGAGATAGGAGCAAGCCATCAGATTTTATAGAAGGTCGCGGTCCAAAAGTTCGCTTCGGTGATAAGTCTAAAGGAAGAACAAGAGGGAAAGGAAACCTACTTTTCGGGAAATTCAAGGTCACCGATGTTGCATATGTTGAAGGCTTACAGTATAATCTACTTAGTATTAGCCAGTTCTGTGATAAACGGTTCTCGGTAAAGTTCTATATAGATCGCTGTAGAGTCAAGAACACCCAAACCAAGGAAGTTGTGCTTACAGGAAGCAGATCAGGTAATATATACATTGCTGACTGGAAGCCTATGAGCTCCTCAATTCCATGTTTTGTTGCCAAAGGCACTGCAGATATTAGCTGGTTATGGCACAAAAGGATGTCTCACGCCAACTTCAAGACGATCAACAAGCTTTCAAGACAGGGAATGGTTAGAGGTTTGCCAAATGTGTCATTCAAGAAAGACAGCGTCTGCGGACCATGCCAGAAAGGAAAGCAAATCAAGTCAACCCTGAAAAGCAAATACTACCTTTCAACCCAAAGAGTGTTGGAAATGCTACACATGGATCTCTACGGTCCTGTAGACCCAGTAAGTTTGGGAGGTAAGAAATACTGCATGGTTGTTGTTGATGATTATTCCAGGTATGCTTGGACGATCTTTCTTAGCAAGAAGAAGGAAACAACATCAAGGCTGCCCGAGCTCCTGAGAAAGTTGCAGAATGAAAAAGCATCGAGTATCGTGTGCATTCGTTCCGACAGAGGTACTGAATTTACTAACCGCTTTATAGAGCAATACTGTTCGGAGAATGGAATACAAAGACGAATACTCACCGCCCGTACACCTCAACAAATTGTTGTTGCCGAGCGAAAGAATAGGACGTTGAAAGAAGCAACAAGGACAATGATTGCCGCAGCGATTGCCACAGCGTTTAAGGGTGAAGCAACCAATACAGCGTGCTACACTCAAAACCGCTGTATCGTCAACAAGCATCACAACAAAACAGCATATGAGGTATGGAATAACAAAACTCCGTTAGTTTCGTATTTTCACATTTTTGGATGCAGGTGTTACGTATTGAACAATGGGAAGGACCAACTTAGAACCTTTGATGAAAAATCAGATGAAGGAATATTCGTAGGATACTCCTCCGTCAGCAAAGCTTTCAGAATCTTTAACAAAAGGAAGCTGACGATCGAGGAATCAGTTCATGTAGTGTTCGACGAACCACACCATGACCCTACAGGAGTAGATGATATCACTCAGAACATTCACCATCTATCTATCTTGGATCCACCTAAACCCATAGAACCTGTCGCGATTTAGAAATCAACCCCGCAGCTGTAAGAATCGATGTGGATGAAGCCGACGCTGTACAAGCTGAAGCTGTATCCATAGAAACTTTCGATACAGTACGAGATCCTGAATTAGAACCCGACCGAAGATGGTTGAGAGATCACCCGCAAGAGCTGATCATTGGAAACATTAATGCCGGTGTTTCTACTCGTAGGAGAATACAGAGTATACAAGGAAATGTACTTTGTGCACAAGAAGAATCTAATGCTGAAGTTTCACAGTTTCCTGAATGGAAATCTCAATCCGAACTTAGGAGACTGAATATGTGCACTATTGCTGTATTCTTGGCCCATTCCGAACCTGTTTCGACCATAGACGCTCTTAACAACTCTCATTGGATAACATCTATGGAAGAAGAGCTTAACGGTTTCGAAAGAAACAATGTATGGTATCTTGTACCCAGACCAACACACCAATCGGTTATAGGAACCAAATGGGTATTTCGAAACAAAAAGGATCGAAATGGACTTATCATAAGGAACAAATCCAGACTAGTAGCACAAGGCTATTGTCAGGAAGAAGGAATCGACTATGATGAAACCTTCGCCCCTGTAGCGAGACTAGAAGCCATTAGGATATTTTTAGCCTTTGCCGCCCATAAAAGTTTATCGTATACCAAATGGACGTCAAGAGTGCTTTCCTGAATGGAGATCTTGCAGAAGAAGTTTATGTTGAACAACCACCAGGGTTTGCCAACACAGACGGTATCGATCTAGTTTACAGGCTAAGGAAAGCGCCAGACGGACTTAAACAAGCCCCTAGAGCACAGTACGAAACCCCGTCCCAAGATCTAACCAACAACGGATTTGAAAAGGGTGTCATGGACAAAACCTTGTTCAAGATACAGGAAGGTGATGACCTTCTAATGGTACAAATCTATGTCGATGATATTATTTTTGGTTCAACTAACCTTGCTCTATGTCAAAGGTTCTCTCATCTCATGCAAAGTAAATTTGAAATGAGTATGATGGGGGAACTTAGTTATTTCCTAGGTTTGCAGGTAAAACAGCTTGTCTACAGTGTATATTCATCAACCAGAGAAATACAAAGAAGGAGCTTCTCAACAAATTTGGAATGAACAATTCCAAATCCTCGCCAACCCCATGAGCACTTCCGTGTAAATTAGTGCCGATGAAGCCGGAAAGCCGTTTGACCAATCACTCTACAGAAGCTCATTGGTTCGCTCCTGTACCTAACGGCTTGCAGCCCGATATCCAGCTTTGTTGGAGTGTGTGCGAGATACCAAGTTGCACCTAAGGAATCACACTTCAATACAATGCCTAAACGAATCCTCAAGTACATTAAAGGAACAAATGATGCAGGACTGTGGTATCCTAAGAAAGGCGGATTCAATTTAGTTGGATACAACACTGATCTCGGAGGTCGCAAGCTAGATAGAAGAGTACAAGTGGAACTTGTCACTTTCTCGGACCTAGACTCGTTTCTTGGTTCAAGAAGAAGCAATTGCCTAACTCTCTTCCACTACCGAATCGAGTACTATGTCAGCCGTAGTTGCCGTATGCAGATCCTTTGGATGCAAGAACAACCGCCGACTATGGAATCGATGCTAGAGAGACTCCAATCATGTGTGATAGCACGAGTGCAATTGCAATCACGCACAATCCTGTTCTGCACTCGCGCACTAAGCATATCAACATGAAGCATCATTTTATCAGGAATCATGTCGAGAACAAGGATGTTCGCCTGGAAAAAGTTCATACAGACGTTCAGCTGGCCGACATCTTCACCAAGCCTCTCGACACAGCAAGATTCAACATGCTCAGACAAGAATTGGGAATGCTACAGCCAGACTCCCTGTAAGTAATTTACTGTTTTTACTCAACAATTGAGGGGGAATGCTGTAAGACCCGTGAATACAGTATCCAACATTAATTATCTGTACACTCAGAATCATCAATACAAGATCAGAGCGGCGAAGACATATGAATCCTACAAGTGGTGTGTGCAATAATTAAGGGGGAATATCAGGACCCATGAATACTGGAATATTCCATATATTGCTGTATGGAATTCAAAACCTATTAGTACCTTTTTAAGGGGGAACGTCAGACGACGCGGAAAACAAAGACATGCTATAGGATTTTGATTCAGTATATAATATAATATTATTTCCTTTTAAAATAATTTTTGTCCACGTGCCCTGTTTTTATGTCAAACGTCACATTCATTAAATGCCTTACACGACATCTGGACAACTGAATCTCAAAAGCCGCGATGTTTTTAAATTATTTATTATTTTTAAACCGCCGTTTTAGGCATTTAGGGTATCAACCTATGTCAGAAGTGGGACCCGCTCTATTTTAAAACTTTTTAATGGATTAGCGTACCAGTTACACTCAGTCCATCCTAACCGTTGATTTCAAAACCGGTTCCCATCCCTTAAAATCTGACCATTCGTACTCTGCAAAACCCTATTTCGCCGCCCAACTATAAAAGGACAGAATCTGCCATTAGAGACTCTTTACGCTTTCTGCAATTACAAGAGTTCTCAAGCAAATACAGCCTACATATTTTTCTGCATTTTACCACATAATTCGATTGCTTTCTTCCACCTTCTTCTTAAGAAAACATAATGGCTGGTCAATCTTCTTCCCCTGTTCTGAAGAAATCCGCCAACATCATTGATGGCCGGATCTTCTCCAAACCTGTCATCATTGAGCGTATTCTCTCAGAAACCAACGACGCAGAACCTATGGAATATATCATTACTCGTCTTCAACAACAAGGCCTCTATCGCCTTGGGAGCAAGACCGCCGACAAATTCGACGCCCATCTGGTTGAGGAATTCTACCTCAACGCCGCCGTCCGTTTCTCGTCATTGCCCGGGGAGGTCATGTTGCCGACATCACCGCAATCCCAGGAGTGGAGATCTCAGACGATCGCGATCTGCTCCAGAGAATCTACAGGCTACCCGCTGATGGCCTGACCATGGACCAACTTGAGACGTTCGGGTCTCAAGAACTCATTACAAAGTTTTATGGACTATTTACAGGGTCCAAAGTTGTTGATATGGTGACAACTACTTGTCACAAGAAAAACTTTCTTCTTCATTTTGTGTATCTTCATGACTTTTGCTCCAGGATTATTGAAAACCGAACCGGTGCGTTCGAGATGTGCACAAACTTAAGGTTCAGGATGATGGTGGCTATTTTGACCTGTGAAAAGGTCAATTGGTGCCAAATAATTCTGAAACGCTTACAAGAGGAGGTGTGCAAACCTGCTACCCAGAAGAAATCTTTCGGTTTAATGCTGAACTACATCCTGACGAAGTGCGGACTGACGCAATCCGCCGATGCGAAGAAGAATAGCTCGAGGATATACTTAGGAGGCGTCAAGCCTACTGCGTATAACCAGAGCACCATGCATTGCAACCACCCGAGAACCAGGCACATGCCAATTTCTGATAACCCAAGAGATGAATCCGTAAAGGTCCCAGAAATGGAATCTTCAAAGAAGCGAAAAAGATCTCACAGCAAGAAACACTCTGCTGGTGAGAAGCCCAAGAAGAGACTCAGGAGGCTTTCAAAAATCAAATCTGCCAAGCACTCCAAGGAAGTCTCCCCCGTGGCTCAACCCACTGATGAAGAACCCCAAGGCCCAACCCCTGTGGAAGAAGTGTCTCCTACTGTATCGACAGTAGATCCCGAGCCTTTGGCGGCTAGGACGGATATTGAGACATCTGCCAACGATCAAGACTTTAGCGAGTCGGCTGCCCATTCGGAGCTAAAAGCTACTTCTCCTCTACGGGATCCCACACCCGTACAGGATCCATCTTCCTTCAGGGCACCATCCCCTATAAGGAGTCCCTCTCCCGTACAGGATCCCATACCTGTACAGAATCCTCGAAACAGCGTCTCCAGACGTTATTCGAAGTCCCTCCCCTGACTCGATCATTAATCAGACCCTTCTTTCGGTTCAAATTGAACATGCCTACGAAAGATTTCTGCAATGGAAAGGCTACAGGCTAGCTCCGTACGATACACTGTACAACTGGAGCGATTGGAGCCACGAAGAGAGATTTGTCTCAGAAGTGACGGACTCAACAGAAATTGAGGCCCTGCTTCGATGGGACAACCCCTCTTGCAAAAATCTAATTGAAAGCCATCTTCTGCACAAATCAGACGCCCGGAGAAAAGGAAAGAAAAAGTCAGAGGATTCTCCCACCAATCCAAAAGATGACGAAGATCATGACTCAGACGACGACGACGATGCTTTACAGGCAGGTCTGAGAATGAGTCGTGAAGAGGCTGAAGCTCGAGACGCCTCTCCACCCAGAGATGACGAAGGGCCTTCCACCCAGGCCAATCCCCCTTCGCCACAGCCTAAGAACATTCCCGACGAAGAGGAATCAGTCCCTCCAGTCGAGGAAGTACAAGAAATTTTGGAACAGGCACCTGAGCCTGCTGCGACCGAAGAAGCCATTCCTGAAAGCCAACAGGAGGATTCAGTCCCTCCTGCATCCATGATTGCTGAACAATCTTCGCAACAGGAAGCTTCTCAACCCCCTGTCGCCGAACCACAGGAAGCTGCTTCCGCCCCTTCAATCGTGGAATCCGAGGACGGTATCGAACCTGAGGATGTCCAACTTACTTCACGCCCATCCGTGAATGTAAGAAGGTTGAACAGCTCTGCAGACCTTGCCCAACCAGATTCTCCGATCTCTGCCGCACGAAAAGAGCGCCTGCGTACTCTTGGCCTTCAGACTGTATTCATCCAGGATGCAGTAAATGCTCTATCTTCCATTGAAAAAGCATTGAATTGGATGCACACTTCTGCCGTCGAAGAAATGACCACTCTTCAACATGAAGTATCTCGTGTTGTCGACGCATTCATTCTTTTGCCAGAAGTTTTCAAACAAGCTTTGAAGATCATGGAAGATAAGCAGGAGCAACTGCTGAAGGAAGAAGCAACAAAAACGAGGATAGCTGAAGCCAAGACCGCTTGTGCTATGATTGAAAACAGCTCTCAACTGCGTGCTCACGACAAATGCATTCAGGAAATGTCGCAGACTCTTTCCTCCCTTGTTGAGAGAATGACCAAGATCGAGACAAAACAGACGCCGCTCTAGAAATCCCGCAAAGTCTTGATGAATCCAAAAAGGGGGAAGAGGCACGAGAAGTCGCTAGGAGAATAAGGCCGCAACAAGAAAGGGAATTTGAGGTCGCTCGTAATGACACGCCGAATTGAACAAACTAGCACCTCCATCCCAAAGTTTTAAAATTTCAGGCTCCAGACCGGAATTTCATGATCCCAATGTCCCTTGACAAACTCTTATTCAAAGACCTTCGGAAATTCGTCTGCCGACCAACCGCAACCCTACTGCCGACGAAGTGAAGCACTGGAGGAAGAACGAACTGATGAGATACTTTGTCAGACTCATCAGGGAATCCGCCATCTTCAAGAACTATAAAATGTTAGCGGAGGCCGCAGATAAATTTACGAAGATGCTAGAAGAAGGGAAACTCCCTCTCCAAATCGAAATGAAATCCAAACACAGAAGAGGAGACCGGGTCACCCATCCAGAAGATTGGATACTTGCCTTTGATCGATCCTATGATGGAAGAGCGATATACCAGGATCGAGGCAATGATTCTCTTCAAAACTGGTGGCGTGGTACCGAGAATGAACCAGGGAAAAGACCATGGAGGCATGCGGATTATAGATAAGGAGCTGAAATCTATGTATTTTTTTTGTAATTTCTATTCGAAACAGCAAACTCTGTACTCAATTCATTTTTGAATATCAATAAAAACGTTTGTTTGTCTTGAAAGATTACAACTCGTAATCTACTATGTTGATGTATGATTACTTAAATTGTTTGATAGGAATCTCAAGTTAGATAAACTTGATTGAAAAATAAGCTGTACGAACTAGTCTACGAACAGTTCATAATTTCAGTTGTAAACTTAGAATACATTGTAAGATTGTGCCTGCGCGCCAATCATAAGCTTAAGTTGTAAACTGTATCGAACTTTCCTACGAGCAGTTCATTATTGTAGACTAAGTCACTAAGTCAGACCTTTTGACGAAAGACCAAGAAATCTGCCATAAGTCATCAAAGAAGATCGCTTCATGAAGAAGGTTTTGGCATCATCAAGAAGACTTGAAAAGTTAAGAAAGAAAGTCTTGGCAAATTGTCAAAAAGGGGGAAATTATTGGGAAAACAAATACCCTGTATCGAAACAGCTGGGATACCCGATCCCTGTATCGAATGATATTTGATAAAGAGGTTTTGACATATATGCCAAATCCGAATACAGTAAAGAAAACTGTATCGAAGCTTTGAGGCTTTATCCTGTATCAAAGACCTGCCTCAAATCAGCATATAGTGAAGCTCCTCAGTACAGCAAGTAGTCTTGTAAAAAGACCAAGTATGGAAACTGTCTCGAAACTCAAAATAAAGTTATCTTCCATACAGCTCACAACAGGACAAAGAAGGAACAGAAGTCAAGTCCCGTTGAATAAAGAAGTATTTAAATACTCAAGGATAAAGTATTTAAATACTGCCAGTCTTCAGATCTTCAGAATCCCGCGAAATCCGGATCGTGTCATAATCCCGTTGGAACGAAATCTCATTCAAACGGATACATCTCAACGGATACTTTCTTCAGAGACTATATATATCTTATGAAGACATTGAAGATCAGTTACCAAGTAACCTAACACTCAAGCTATCAAAAGTTATCATCCGAGCAAACATATCTCCAAAGCTTACTACAATTAAGAACGAAAGAGATATACAGTGCTCAACATCAAGAACAGCCATCATCAGCTCAAGAACTTCATATTCAAAGTTGTTGTTCTTACCTGGTTACCTATCTTTTACCTCTGTGTAAAAACCGAGCTCTGTGTGAACTCAACAAGTTATTCTGACCTGTGTGGGATGAATAAGGACGAAACTTTGGAACTGTGTGTGAAGAAGCTAGTCAATAAGGAAGCTTTAACCAATCTGTGTGAACGGTTGAAAGCGACATTCTTTGTATCAATCTGTGTGAACGATACAAGGATAGGTTTGATTATAATTACGTAGTTGTGTACGCAGTATAATAAACTTTTTACTCTTGTGTGGAGGACCAGTGGACGTAGAGGGGTTTACCTCGAACCACTTTAATTACTGTGTTATTTACCTTTAGCTTTTACTGTTTTAAATTACTGTGATATATTAAGTATACACTATACACTTAGTTGCTGTATCCACAGCAACCTACTGTATCCAAGACTTCCGCTACGCACTCAGATTTAGAATCTGTACAGTTTGTTGTTTAAACTATTTTTCAAACTGTATCCAGTATACTTAGTGGCCAACAACATGCATTTTCCTTTCATGGATTTTTATTCCCAAGTGTTGCATTGGATATTATTTTTACCACATTATGGTTGAAGGTGTTATTGCATTTAATGACGTATTCTAGTATTATATCTTGTTGAATTTCTCTTTATCGCGGTAAATCCTTGTTGAAGGATTTATGGCGTTGTAATATGTCCTGAATAGCTTGAGGGTGTTACAATTTTTTCAACCAAACACCTACATAATCTCATTGATACTTGTGAAAAATAATTCCAAAATTCCACTATTTTTCATTAATAATCCTTCCTACTCGATAATATATACTCCACCTGTCTCATAAAATAGTGCACACTTTGCTATTTTGGAGCGTCCCACAAAATAATGCACATTTCTCTACTTTTCATCTTTGGACACCTTTCTTTTACATTTTACCCTCATTTAACACTTATTTACAAAAAATCATCGCATGGTCCACCATTATTTTTTGATTACCGATTACAAAACAACATATGGAGTCAGTTCTCTACTCACAAAATGCACTACCTAACTTTTATTAAACACGTGTCACATCAAGGTGCGCACTATTTTATGGGACAGTGGGAGCATGTGATATCATATGAAGGTAAAAAGTCCAAGAGGCTAATAAGTGATAATGAATTTTGGACCAAAAACAACATAAAATTAGATTATGATAAAAAAAAAAACTGTCTACATCATCTTCTATGCTCACATACCATCTACATATTCATAATAACTCATGACAAATTTTAGACACTAAAAAGCTTTTTATTAAAATTAGGAGAAGATAAAGATAGTTAATTAACTATGTCAAAATGGGATCAAAGACTACAACAGTTTGTTAAAGTGCAAATACTCATTCTCTCAATTGTTTATTTCAAGCTTAGCCTTTCAAAAAAAATTCAACATTATTCTGGAAATTATTATTCTCGTGATATGTCTTACCTAATACTGATTAGAATAGGTATCATAGACGGTAGGGATTCTAGAGGTAGTAAGATTCTACTTGATGTCTTTCCTCGTAAGGAATCCTATGTATGAAATGAGTCTCATTGTAAAGCCTATATAAACGTCACTCTATCAATGTTATCAATATAATGGTTTACAAATTTTGCTTTCTATTGCTTTATTTACTACTTTTCTTCAAACACGTTATGAGCATGTGGCTCTAACAGTAGAATTTTCCTTACTCTCTGAATTTTGAAAATTCAAAATAAAAACTGCGATTTCCGCGCATCAACTTTCTCCACTGCCAGACCGCGTGAAAATTGCGTTTCTCGCTTTGCTAACCGTCGGATCAGCCTGAAATTTTGACAGAATGTTAATGATATATAAAATTACAAGTTCAACGGTGGAGATCTGATCCGAAATAGTATTTCTCATAAAACCGTACGCGAATATAAGCAGGTTTTTACAAGAAAATTTGAAGATCTGACCCGATCCAACACCGAGCTGCACGGCCGCGGCCGCGCCCGAGCTCGATCCCGTCTGACCAGCACATCAGCCTCCGCCCGGAAGCTGCCGATGACTCAACTACCTGGCAAACGCAAAATGAGCCCCGATCCAGTCTGCCCGGTCCCCGCAGCCGACCGTGACCCGGTCCAATTCGTCGCGACCAACTGATCTGTGCTCACCGTTAAAAGCCACGATAGCCATATGATTGCGCGATCTATCGTCTTGCGTAGAAAAGCAGTCTGATACGGGTATAGACAATCTAACTAAACTGATTCGATTCGCCCCGGGCCCGATCAGACCCGATCCCGACTTGCCTGTAGAGACCCGTCCGATTTGTATGTTATTCGTCAGATTCAGCCCGGCCTGACCTAGCTCGGTCCAGCTAGGCCCGACCCGTATTTGTCCTGGTCCATGTCGCATAACCCGAGTCCTTTTCAGCTAATTATCGAGCTCAAAAGCCCTTTTTTCGGGTGTTTCTCAACTCTCATTTTCCTAATTAATGATTGATTTATTATTAACGTGTATGGTTATGAATTTAACTGTGTTTATGCTTGATGTGGCATATAGAAAAATATGTTGCTCATGATGATGTGCACGTTATGGAAAGAAGCCATATTTAGTATCCCGTTCAAGGATCAAAGCAAATATTTAGGTCTCGGCTTCACAAGTTTGGTTTTCAGTAGGTGGGCTTCTTCTTATTATTATTATTATTGCAAATTATTATTTTGGTAATAATAATTATTATTATTGATGACTATTACTTTTTTATTAATAATAATATTATTTTTATTACTATTTATTCATTTTTAAATTATTAGTTACTTTCAGTTCAGTTCAGTTCAATTTTTTCAGTTTGATTCAATTCAGTTCATTTCAGTTTTTTTCAGTTCCATTCAGTTCAATTTTTCCAGTTAAGTTCATTTCAGTTCAGTTAGATTTTGCGAAGAGAACAGGCTCTAAGTAAACTAGGCCATTATTCCGAATAATAGAATTGCAATGAATAATAATGGAATATTTGGTGATGTTACTATATTTATATATTTGTTGTCTTACTTTGGATAGATTTTGTAACAATTTATCAGAAAAAAAGTCGATCGATTGTAAAATTTCAGCTCAATGATGCCGATTACAATGGTATATTTTTTTTTCGCCGTTAGTTTGTATGGATTTTGTAACATTTTAATAAAAAGTTAAATTTGGCGACTCAATTGGAAAAAAAAAAAAAAAAAATCTCATTTTAGTGATGCATTTGAAATCTGATGCGGAGTATAGTGATGAAAATTACATTTAACCAGTTTTTGTGCATATCCTCAATTAGAGATGTAACAATGGCTACTCGAATCTAGGATTGAAAAGAGCTCGATAAAGTTCGACTATTAGGCCCGCGAGCTGATGTGAATCTTAATAATACTCGACTCTTAAGCTTGTGAGACAATTCCGTAGAGCTTGTGTGCCACTTTGTAGAAAAAATATGTTTCATTTTACTTGTACTGGTTAAAAGGTAAATTCAACAAATCATATGTTATGCTTATATTACAACATCTTCTTGTATTGTCAATGAGAATATTAAATTTATTTTCGTCATATATTTTGCATATTAATTCATAGGGCGATTTACATCTGACTACATTTTTAGGTGGTTTAATTACAATTTGGTCCCTATTGTTTCAGATATTACAACGAAGAACAAACTTTGCACTGTCCAGAAACTATATTTAAAACGAAGGACAAAAGTCAAATTTTCGAATGATGTCACTGGAGAGAGTACTGATATTCCGAATTTGCCCTTTTATTTTTCCTTTTCTTGTTTACCCATTTATTTTTCGCCTCACATGAGTGGCCCATGCTGGACCTTATTGTAATATATATAACACTTTTGGAGTTCAGTGTAATAAATTTTCAAGTTTTCTAGAAAAAAATATTTTTTCCAAAAAAGAAAGTATTTTCTGGAAAAAAATAGTATTTTTCGAAAAAAAAAAATTATTTTCTGGGAAAAAAAATATCTTTTCGAAAAAAATATTATTTTATGGAATTTTTATTTTTTTCGAAAAATTAAAAAATATTTTCGGGATAAAAAATTATTTTTGGGCAAAATAATATTTTTTCGAAATAAAATTATTTTCTGAAAAAAATATTATATTCTGGAAAAAATTGAACTGAACTGAAAATAAACTGGAAAAATAGATCCTTAATAGTTTCATTGCTCCTTTGGTGGTAACTTGAGACATCTTACCTATATTTTTCTAAATTATTTTTTGCACAACAGTCTTGTTTATGTGTTAATTTCCTCGATGTGTGCATGTATAATATAACATAAAAGGATTTAGATTTTTATTTATTTGTTTTGTTAGGAAAAAAAACTAATCAAGGACCCATCCAAACAAAAATCCATCCAATAACACACGTAATATTTACAGGCGATTACATCGATGAAAAATTCTTTTCAATCCTTTTCGTCGTTAGTTTGGATGGAACCTTTTTTTTAACGAATTAGTTCAGTTATGCATTTGAAATTGGAGTCGGAGCATAGTGATGAAAATTATATTTAACCTCGATGAAAACAGCTCCGGAAAAACACGAGTTTTCACATATATGTAGATCTCCAAGTATGAAACTAGCCCAAGTATTAAAATTTAGCACATCACGAGTAACAAAAATATAGCAAGAAGGTCACACATCACGTGTATTTATAGAGGGAAGGGATGTATCAAAGAAATGCTTTTTGGGTAAAATAAGAATATATTTGAATAATTGATTTTTGTCTTACCTACGGCGTAAATTACCGTACGTATAAAAAATATGCATTTCATTCATGATAAAACGAATACATTAATTATGCATCATATCTATCAAAAAATATTGATGTATTAAAACAATACATTCCACGCATCACGAAAATGCACAACTTTTTATGAGAATAGATTTTGACCCTCAATTTAATCAAAATCTATAAATTAAAATCATTCCTATTTCTACACTTTGAAACCCATTCTCAAAAGAACCATCCCCTATTTATTGAAATCTTCAGCACGTGTTTCAATAAAAAAAAATGTTGAATGTATTATGAGTGCACTGTAAGTGCAAAACAAGCAGTGTTCAAATTCATTAGTGTGCACAAATGGCATAGAAATCAAATTTGGTAGATGCACCTAAAATGAAAAGAACAAATTGGCATAGGAAAAAATTTGGTAGATGTACCAAAAATGAAAAGTAAGAACATACATATTCAGGGAACAGTGAAAGCAAAATTTTGTGCTTTAGAAGCTTGTTGATATTAAATTAAGAGGTGTGGAAGAGTGGATTCGCATTCTATTCCTATGAAGGTACATGATCTCAAGTGAGCCCAATTAAGCAAAACCAAATCGATACATAAAAAACTAAAATAAAATATATTTTGAATCCCAAAACAAATTAAAATTCTGACCCAAAAAAGAAGAAAAAAACAGATGTCAAAGCATTTCTAAGAGTCAATTCATATTTCGAATGTTTCACACCGCTTCGGAAGTCAGAAAAAAGGCTGCATAGGGGGAGAGGTGTCTCTCCCCCCACATGCAACTTCAACAAATAAATTCGTCAACATCTTCCACATTAAAAAAGAGAACACAACAAGCGCACTGCACGACTATAAATCTATGAAAGCAAACATCTCAGAAGGCCATGCCTTAATAAAAGAAACCAAGTACTTTACCCCCGACATTCTTCTTACGAGCTTCTTCATGATCCATGATTCCAGCAGATGTCGTCAGCACAATGTAACCAAACTGCAAAAGCATGAAAAACAAAAGGTGTAACATGCCCACCAAATAATATTGCTCATTTCAAATTCAACTGCAAATCATAGTAGTCAATAGTGTCGCTATAGCGTTTAGCGTAGCGAAGCGGAACCCCATCAATAAACACCGTTGAGCGCTCCTAGGTTTTGTTTAGAGGCCGCTATTTACTGGTATCTGCATTATTTAGCAATAGCAATAGCAGGCTTAGTGGTACCTATTCAGAAAAGAGCCCTGGAGTGACTTCCCACAGCTTATCTGCCACTCCGATTGTTCTCCATGACCTTAATTCTTCCTCTCTTGTGCTCGCAGATCCCTTTTCTCTTAAGGAGCTTATGCAATTTTTATTTAGTTTAATAGTGTGTGAATCTGTTTTTTTCAATGGTCTTGTATGTGCCTGAAGTTTCTTAAACTTTTTGCAGGCAGGTTTCCTTTGCATTGTTTTTAAAAAATAATATTTTAGTATTTAATCTTTCTGACTTTTTTAAATAAATTAGGGCAAGTTATCAGGCAGTTTTTTTTGACTTTGCACACATTTAATTTAATTCTTTAACTTAATAATCTCATTTTAATTTATGCTTGACTTTATTTTCACTTTAATGAATTTACTTTGTTATTGTGGTACTTGTATTACATGTATATGCTTACAATTGTCAAGGTACTTGCCATTTACTTACAAATATCACTTATTTACAAACTTGTCGCTATAATATAGCGGCCGCTATTATATCGCTATCGCTATATAGCTAAATGGGCACGTCATCGCTACGTGCCGCGAAACGCCATTGACTACTATTCTGCAAATAAGATACATCAATCAGTACAAAGAGTGTTATCAAGTCATTTTCAAACCATAATGTAGTATAGAACTTTTGGGTCATGTTCCATGATGTACGTGAGTGTCGATTTTAGAATATCAATCACATAATGTGACATGACTGAAGCAATTATCTTAACTCATGATATTTTTTATGTAACTGGAAAAACCTATGATGATCATGGTTTTAGAATTTCTATTTCAGTTCTCCTATGAAGGTTGCGACAAGAAAGACATCCGGCGTAAAACTCTGCCGCTTTGTTTTTGGTATGAGTTATAGTATTAATTAATTTTAGACAATTAATTTAGCAGCATAATCTTCATGCTGCCAACCCCTGATTGATTGACTGAAAGTAGAGAACTTTCGCAAACATTAAGGGGTTGTTTGTTTGGCTCTTAATGGTTACATTAAGAGCCTACCTCTGAATCGCTAAGAGGTCAGGACTGTTTGGCAAAAAAAATATGACCTCTTAATGGTTACAATGACCTCTTAAACATTAAGCATTCATACTCTCTCAACCATTAAGAGGCAAACAATTTCCAGATTTACCCCTCCTCTTAAATTAAGAATTATTATTCACAATTATTATTATTATTTTTAAATGAATTTAAATAAGAAATATTAGACATAATTATTATTATAATTTTCTAAATGAATTAAATTAAAAAATATTATACATAATTATTATTATTATTATTTTAAATGAATTAAATTAAAAAATAGTATGCATAATTACTATTATTATAAATGAATTAAATTTAAAAATATTATACATAATAATAATTATTATTATTATTTTAAATGAATTAAATTTAAAAATATTATACATAATAATTATTATTATTGTTTTAAATGAATTAAATTAAAAATATTATACACAATTATTTATAAAAATTAAGGTTTTTCTTTATAAAAAGGAGAGGTTTTGGCACGCAAGGGGAGGAAAAAGGGATTTTTAATCGCTACTTTTATACAGAAGGGTAAAATGGTAATTTGTTACCATTCAGAGTTACCATTCAGAACAGTTACCAAACAACCAAATTTTATTCTGCACTCAACCATACAGAGCCTCTCAACCATTCTGCACTATCATTCACCAACTGCCAAATAGCCCCTAAGTGTGTGTGCCAAAAAAAGGTTAAAAAAATAGCACTGTGCTTAGTTTTAGCTAAACTGGACCGGGTGGCTTGACAAATGGGCATGCATTATAACTGGGATTCTCGAGTAATTTGTTGATTAGACCTATTCCCATATTTACCAAGGAGTAATAAGTATAGTAGAGTTCACACTTACTATGTATGTTCAATGAATTTAATGTTTGGATATACCTTAACTATTCACAACTATGGTCACAGCAATTTTATAGTAGTTTGCCATATGGCTGAACAAATAACCCTTTAAGATTGATTAGCATTCAGCTACTCTCATTAATAAACATAAGTCGAACAGTTTCAAAATATAAAGTACTCTTTGCTATGATATTATCATTATACCTGTCTCGAAGGGAGCAGCCTTGCAGTCCAAGGTTCAATTTCCTTGACACCAACGTCAAACCGGGGGCTAATAACCCCACACTTGTTAAGCCTTCCATTCAATTCAACCACAATTTTTCCAGACCTGTGGTCGTCAACATATTCGAATTCGCCAATGTACCCTGTGAAGCCATTAAGAAAGAAATTAATGTCATCGCAAAATGAAGGAACTAAATAAAAAAGAAAAAACTCTCTACATATAACAAGGCAATTTATACCGTGCTGTTGCATGACGCGGAGAAACTTGATGATGACTTTGGAAGAAGGCCTAATCATGACCTGACGTTTCCCCCTCTTTTCGGCATTATACATGCTCTTTAGAGCATCATGCAAAACACTAACTCTCATCTTTCAAGCAATCTGATCGGACGAAATAGGAAAATAGCAGCAGGCACCAAGATTAAGATTCTACAATTTTCAAAATCTAATTTACAATACAACTTGTAGTATGATTAATAAGACCGAATTAAGATTCTACAATTTTCAAAATCTAATTTACGGTACAACTTGTAGTATGATTAATAAGATCGAATTTGATGTCTTGTACCATAAGAAGAGTTTCCGAATAAAACAAATAATATTTTACAAAAGTTGAAGACAGTCGTGCACATAAAATCCTTGATAAAATCCAACATAAACAATGACATACACAAAAAAATCTTGCGGATACACCTTTTAATACCAAACACTAACTTTTGCATAAACTGAATTGTTAATTACAACAATTACCCTAGAGGTTTGACCTAGTTAGAAGAAAACCCCAAGTATCCTTATAAGCAAACTTATAGAAAAAATACCCTTGCAATTTTGTTTTGTCTTGCATTTGCCCCTTTATAAGCAAGAAACATGCCAAAATCCCCCTTCACATTTATAAAAACATTACAATTGGCTTAACACTGAATCAAACCCTAAGATAATTTTTCATTTTGAAAGTTAGCGGAATTTTGTCTGGTGATTAGGTCAAACCTCAAAAGTTACTTTCTATAATCACAAAATATACTCCTGAAAAAATTCATTCCGTCTGCATTTACCCTTTTATAGGCAAATAAACATGCCAAAAGTCCACTTCGCATTTATAAAAACAATACAATTAGCCCTTTTGTTTTAGGCCCAAATCAAACCTCAGGAGAATTTTTGCCATTTTGAAGTTAGCTGAGTTTTCTTGTAATTAGGTGAAACCTCAAAGGTGATTTCTGTAATTATCCCAATATTAGGATTCAAAAGGTAGATCTCAGGAAAACCTATATACACCCGAGTGGTATTTTCTCAAACCGAATCTCTAACTATCTTTTACACTTCATTTTACTCTAGGATTTGATAAACGATGACGAAAATAGAATATTGAATCTAATCCCAAAACCTATCGCACTTTCTCCGTCGTAACGAAAGCATAAATTTCAAATCCATCCTTTTTTCCCTTCACATATGCATAGCAGACCAAATTCAAAGCACTTCCCACTCGGATCCTAGTTCATAACGAGCAGTAAGAGGCCTAATCCGAATTACAAGCAGCTCGTTCAATTAAAAGGGTACGAAAATGTCGATAAGAAGAAATGGAAATTTTAAAACAAAAATGCGAAACATTAATTACACCATTGACAATAGTGTGGCGGAGTTACGAAATAAAATCAATAGTTTTATATCAAATAGCGAACCTGAGACAGGCGGCGGCCGCTCCTCTGGAGGTTTCTCTTTCGTTTCTGGTGAGAGTGAAAGTGGGGAGGTTTACTGGTTAACTGGTTAGGGTTCGGTTTTATATAGAGAACGTAATATTATACTATAATATATACTACCTCCGTCCCGCTCAAAGGTTTACATTTCTATCAAAAAATAGTCCATTTAGTAAGTTTACATATATCACTTTTTACAATCAAATCAAACAATCACTTTTTACTTTTTAATCTCCACCACTCATTCATCATCAATACTTTTTACTTTTTAATCTCCACCACACATTTAATCATCATTGCTTATACCAATCATTACCTAAAATACACCAAATATACACCCTCTGTCAACCTTTGGCTGGGACGGAGGGAGTATATAAATTTTAATTTATGAATCAAATCAACAATGCTTTCTTGACCAAGTGAAATAACACTCATGACCGGTTTGTTTGGCTCTTAATGGTTATATTAAGAGCATATCTCTGAATCGCTAAGAGATCATGACTGTTTGGCAAAAAAAATATGACCTCTTAATGGTTACAATAACCTCTTAACCATTAAGCATTCATATCCTCTCTCAACCATTAAGAGGCAAACAATTTCCAGATTTATCCCTCCTCTTAAATTAAGAATTATTATTCATAATTATCATTATATTTTTTAAATGAATTTAAATAAAAAAATATTAGACATAATTATTATTATAGTTTTCTAATGAATTACATTAAAAAATATTATACATAATTATTATTATTATTATTTAAAATGAATTAAATTAAAAAATATTATGCATAATTATTATTATTATTTCAAATGAATTAAATTTAAAAATATTATACATAGTAATTATTATTATTATTATTATTATTTTAAATGAATTAAATTTAAAAATATTATACATAATAATAATTATTATTATTTTAAATGAATTAAATTTAAAAATATTATACTCAATTATTTATAAAAATTAGGGTTTTATTTATAAAAAGGAGAGGTTTTGGTACGCAAGGGGAGGAAAAATGGGATTTTTAATCGCTACTTTTATACAGAAGGGTAAAATGGTAATTTGTTACCATTCAGAGTTACCATTCAGAACAGTTACCAAACAACCAAATTTCATTCTGCACTCAACTATACAGAGCCTCTCAACCATTCTGGTCTCTCAACCATTCTGCACTAAATCATTCAGCAACTGCCAAACAGCCCCTCAAACTCTTATTAATTAAACTCGATATATTACAATAACAATAATGCGTATAAATATCTCACATGAATATGTAAAATGCTTGAGTTGTTTGGTAGAATATCAAATTAAGTGGTATTTATAGGCTCCAATGCCTAACTAGCCATTATTGCCTTTAGCATTATAGCGTACACTATATCTCATCTTTAGCGTACATTAGTTGTATTACGTATGTTAACCTTGACATTTTGCGTACGTTAACTTTGTTCCGGTGTAGTCCAGTAGCTACGTCTTTTACGTTGCGTGTGTTATGTATAACATCATATTTCTGTTGTATCAGTTGACCTTCTAGAATCAATCCAACTGATTGATTATTTGATTTCGAACTGCATAGCAGCCGTCATCACTAGCTCGTAGCGTATATTAATCTTCTACAAGTTGCGTACGTTCTCCGACATGTGTTGCGTACGTGAATATGCCTAATGACTTTTATCGAACCCTTCTGGTTCTAACGTTGTGGTCGTAAATCCATCAATGTAGCGGCTGTTAGCTGCTTTGTTCACTTCTGGTTCGCTGGTACCCTCCATTAGAGGTGGGCAAAAAAACCAAAACCGAAACTGAACCTGGAAAAAACCTGAAACCAAAAACGGTCAAAACCGATTTTTGACCAAAATCGATTCGGTTTTGATACAAACCGCTGGTTTATAACCGGTTGCCGAGTGTGCCGTTGAAAACCGGTCCGAGTCGGGTTTTTTGGGAACCGGTTTGTGAAACCGGTTTGGAAAAACCGATTTTTCCCTTGAGACCGTTAACTAGCCGTTTTTTTAAAATTATGACCGTTAACTAGCTCCGAAGAAGATATCACTCTCGATGAATAAAAGTTTATGTTTTAAATTCTAAATGTTTGAATAAAAGTTGATGTTGTAATGAGTTTATTTAATAAAAGTTTATGTTTTAAATTATAAATGTTTGAATAAAAGTTGATGTTGTAATGAGTTTATTTAATAAAAGTTTATGTTTTAAATTCTAAATGCTTGAATAAAAGTTGATGTTGTTTTCTTTAATAAAAATTTATATTTAATGTATAATGGGTTTATTTAATAAGAAGATATCACTTGCTTAAGTTTTTTTTTTGAACCGTTTTTTCATAACCGAATCGGTCTCAACCCGACCCAAACCGGTTAGTATAGGTTCGAGTTTTTACACACATAAAAACCGAACCGAACTAAACCGAACTGGTTTGGTCAATTTTCAAACTTTGACCCAAAACCGGTTCGATTTGAAAACCGAACCGATTTAGTTAAAAAACTGGTTTGCACACCCCTACCCTCCATAGAGTTTTTGTCAAAGTGTTTGTTGAAACCATCATTTCATCAATTTTTTACTTTACCGATTTTCTTCATTATCTTTCTTCTTTTTCTCTTTTTCTTTTATTCCTTTTCTTCTTCTTTTTTTTCGTTCTTCTCTTCTCTTTTTATTTTCTTCCTCCTCTTTTCTCTTTCTTCATTTTCTTCTTTTTTTTTTCTTTTTTTTTTTCGTTTTTTTTTCTTCCTCCTCTTTTGGACTTATTTTCGATTCGATTCAGGCCCATTCATTCAATTGATTGATTCGAGTCCATTCGATTTATTTGATTCGGTTCAGTCCATTCATTCGAGTTAATTCGATTCTTGTTCTTCTTCTTCTTATTATTATTAATCTTAATTATTATTATTATTATTACTAATAATATTATTATTATCGTTGTTGTTGTTGATTACTATTATTATTATTATTATTTACCATTATTATTATTATTATTATTTACCCTTAATATATATTTGATTGATTCGGTTCATTTCGATTCGATTCGATTGATTCGATTCGAATCCATTGATTCGATTGATTCAATTCAATCGATTCGATTCGATTCGATTCATTCAGTCCAAAAGAACAGAGCATTTCTCCCCTTTTTTTGATAACTCAGTTTCTAGGCTTACATCTAACTATGTCTGAGAGTAACAGCTCCGCTTTCTCATTACTGCCACCAAGTTAGATCGCGGAATGTGCACGAACTGATCAGTGTCTTGTCGGGTTCTGCTGACGTACAACCAGATCCCCCCATGTAAAGAGAACATGAAGTCCCCCCGAATCAAACCCACACGGATTATATTCAGTATGAGGTCCTGTCAACGGCTTAATTAGAGCGTATATGCCCCGGGAAAGATTTTTGAAATGGAGGCAAGAGGTATAAAACCCCTGACCTCCACCCCACATGAATTTTTACACTCATGTGGTGGCCAACTGAGCTAAACTAGTTGTTTTTCTTCCTCCTCTTTCTCTTTCTTCCTTTACTTCTTTTATTTATTTCTTTATTTCTTTTTTTATTTTCTTCCTTCTCTTTTTCTTTCTTCCTTTTCTTCATTTCTTTCTTTATTTCTTTTTCTTCTATTTTTATTTTGTTCTAGTATTTTCGTGTGGTTCTTGAGTCTTAGATTATTGTTAACTAATTATTGTTTTACTTGGTCATCGACATATCATCAAAATATTTAATATATTTATTTGGAATAAAATATTCCAACAGATGTTACATGGAGAATTATAAAAAATTACTACAACGGAGAACCATAATAAGAAATTAAATCATAAAACCAAAAGAAAAGGCTAAACGGGAAACTATAAGAATGTTCAAACACAGAAAATCATAAGAATATGCTACAAGTAAAAATATATTAGATGGGGTACCATAAGAAGATGGCACAAAGGACACCCTAAAATACGTTGAATGCGAGAACGGTAAGAAGATGTTGCATATGAGAACCATAAGAATTTTTAGACACAGGGAAATTATAATATATGCTACATTGGAGAACCGTAAAAAGAGGCTATATAAGAGAACCATAAGACAAAGCTACGCGTAAAAATCATAAGAAGACATCACGAGGGAGAATCATAAGAAAAGGTTACATGGGAGAACCATAAGAAAAGGCTAAATTGGGATACCATAAAAAATTATGCCAAACGAGAGAACCATAAGAAATGTTTTAGAACATAACCAAAGATACGAGATAACCATAAGAAGATAATACAAAAGAAAACCATAAAAGAGGCTACACGGGAGAACCACATAAGAAGATGCTACACGAGAGAACCATAAGAAAATATTGAGCGGGAGAAACATAAAATATAATGCACAATAGAATCAAAGAAGGGTCTGAAAATTTTAATTTATAATGAAGAAGGTGAAACACATAATCGTATGCTGGACGGGAGAACCACATAAAGGGAGACATAAAATGATGATACTCGAAAGAGCCAAAGAACAATATGAAAGTTCTAATTATTCATGGAAAGAGTAGACACGTAATTTGAAGACTAATGTGGTTTAATAAGAATGTATAAAAACAACAACAACAACAACAACAGAGCCTTAGTCCCAAAATACTTTGGGTCGGCTAACATGAATCAATCTCTGAAAACGTCAAGTCGTCTCCAATAAAACAATCCTATGAAAAGGCAAAAGTGATGGGTGAAAAGTTTACTATGGAAATATATATATATATATATATGCATAAATAAGTAAATAATAAAGAGTAAATAAAAAAATAGTAATAATAATTATGAAGAAAAAAAATTAATCAACCACCCTAATTCTCTCCCTCCACGTCGTCCTATCCAACGCCATAACTTCTCCAATCCCAAAAAACCTCATATAATTCTCAATCACTCGTATCCATATCTGTTTAGGTCTTTCTCTACCCCTTACCGGCCTATGCGCTCCCCATTCTTCAAGCCTCTGCACCGGTGCATCGGTCGACCTCCGTCTCACATGTTTGAACCATATTAATCGATTCTCCAACCGCTTATCCTCTATAGGTTCCACTCGTACTTCTTTCCAAATCACATCATTTCTAAGTCGATCGTTTCTCGTATGGCCACACATCCATCTTAGCATACGCATTTCCGCCATATTCATCTTATGCACATGACTATGCTTTACAGCCCAGCATTCAGTGCCATATAAAAGTGCAGGCCTAATTGCTGTTTGGTAAAATTTTTCCTTTAATATGTAAGGTACGCCTTAATCACATAATAACCCCGTTGCGCTCTTCCATTTCTACCATCCTGCCTTAATCCTATGGGCCACGTCACCGTCTCATTCTCCCCCTTTTGAAGAATAGAACCAAGATAACGAAAAAACTCCGATCCTCATATAACAATCCCATCAAAAGTGATTGTACCCGCCTCTCTACTTGTATTTCCACCAAAGCTACACTCCAAATATTCAGTCTTACTTCTGCTCAGCCTAAAACCACGAGTTTCGAGTGCGGTTCTCCAGAGTTCTAACTTTCTTTCAACTCCATCCTTCGTTTCATCAACCAATACTATATCATCTGCAAACATCATGCACCAAGGGATATCGTCTTGAATTGATCTAGTCAATTCGTCCATGACTATGGCAAAGAGGAAAAGACTAAGAACCGAGCCTTGATGTACCCCAATCATAATAGGGAATTCCTCAATTCTTCTCACGGTAGTACGTACACTTGTACTAGCTCCTTCATACATGTCTCTAATAATGTCAATATACTTCTTTGACACGCCCTTTTTGAAAGACATGTGGAAGGAATGGGATTACGGTGTATGGCAGTATTGCTTTGAGTATAAGTGGGAGAAATGAGAGACTATGTAATAGAGTAGTATACTTAAAAGCATGCTTTGAGTATAAGTGGGAGATTGTTAGGTTTGTATACTGTAAAGCATACTTTATGCTTGTAATACCTTATTAATTACACTTAATCACATATTTTGCATATTTATTCATGTTATGGTTATGCAAATGAAATGTCTAATTTTTTTATATTGTATATAATGTGGTGTGTTGGTGACTTGGTGTCACACGGAAGATCACATTATCGGTACCTTATAAAATAATATAATAATTCACAACCTATATAATTATTAGACAAATTATATGAAAGGTCGTAGTGTATGGTTGAGATTAGTTGGTCTTGACTATTAGCATACATTAGCGTATTTTCATACGTTGAGCTGGATTGAGGAGAGATAGTGTCCTCTGTACTGACTGTAAGAAGAGCGTAAATCTCGGATAATTATTATTTATTAATTCTAAGTATATAATATTTAATTGTGTATTTATAGTACTTATTGTTTTGATTTACCATGGGTGAGAGTCCAAATGATCGACTCGATAAGCCTCGTATCTTAGGCAACAATATTATTTATATGACAGTTATTATTATTACTAGAAATCATATCCCGACTCGTGCGGGTTGATGATGTCCTCTTGAGGAGCTTGATAATGATTATTATATTAAACCTGCAGGTGGATTTAATTCCGATATAATAATAAGGTTCGAGTGGTACTACTCTTGGATAAGATATTGATTAATTAAAGCTGTCACTAGATTATAATTAATTAATGGACATTCGATATCTTAAACAGGGGAAATAATATATTTAATAAGGAGCCTAATTTCATAATTTGGGATTTTGGTAGGAAGTGCAATATCAACCTTTTAGTGGACTAAGTTGATATTAATATATTCATTATATTAGGAAGAGTCCTAATATGGTAAGATGAAATCTATTGGGAGTCCTTCCATAATCTTCCTTAAGATCCCTAGTAGTATGTTGTGTCGCGATTAACACATCTCGACGGCGATCGGCGTAAGGGCCGAGCAACCAAAGACAACATCAAATAATCCAAGGCAGACTTGCCAAGCTAAGAGTCCTGACCGAGATCAGGTACCGAGCGATTGAGGTCCAGGGCGATCGCCTCTTGGCACCTAGCGATCGACTCTGGTGCCCGACCAAGGACGACCGTCCTGTGTCACGTGTAAGGCCATCATCCGTCATTTCTACGAAGACCGAATCTCGGAGCGAAGACCCACGTACAGATCCGCGAATGGCGTCGCAGATTAAGGATCTTTGACTCCAGCCCATCAACAGCTGTCGACGACAAGGACTGCCTCACCTACCGACAGACCCGCCGAAAGTCCTAGGTGGGACCTCCCAAGACAGCGACTTAGGACGCGTGTTGTCTTCTCATTGGTTCGCACATCCGGCTGCCAGCAGCTGCTGTGGACTTTAAGGAGACCAACCCATGTGCTAAAGACGATAGCCCACTAATTATAATACAGTAGAGGTGATCGCCCAGCTACCTCGACTCCTATAAATAGAGGACTTCCAGCATTTGGAAGAACTCTGGGATACTTTTGGAAAACTCTAGGAACTCTCTCTAAAAAGGCTTCCAGACACTCTCAAAACCATTCTCGCTCACTCTCGGCCGAAAGATGATCGGCAGAAATGAGCATCACATTTCCTTTGTTACAAGAACACAAAGAGCATTAACTCTGGTTCTTCAGGCAATCACCAGCACTCAAGAGCTAGATAACTAGGGTATTTACACTCATTGTAATTGTACTCTTACATTAATATTTGTACTCCAACGTATTCGTATTAATAACATCTCGCGAGAGCATTCAAGCCCGGGCCTAACAAACCCGGCAAATCTTGTGTTATTTACAATCCCACGGACGTGCTCTCGCATTTGTTTGTTACTCATTCATTCTAGCAATCCCTTTCGAATAATATTTTGGGTAACAACAATTGGCGCTAGAAGGAGGTCATCTACCTTCATTTTCATTCCGACCGTTTTGAAGAACACTCACTGTTCTCCGTAGCATATACTTGAAGAAACACTCACTGTTCTTCAAAGAAAAACCTTCAGAATCATGACGTCTGCCACCACATCGAAGAGAGCCACTCTCCGATCCGCCAGACGCCTTATTCCGGCTCAATCCGAGCCCCAACCTACGGCGGAGGGTAGCTGCGGCGGTGCGAGACTCTCGATCCCGCCCCCGAGGGACGTCCCTAGCCTCTCGCTCGATCAGTTCCAAACAGCGGAACAGATCGAGGAGGCCATGGTCATCCTACGGGAGCGACGGAGAGCATGCAGTACGCCCGCAATTACGCCATCAGCCATCCGCCGCGCGGGCAAACGGAAGCTCAAGGGGTTACTTGTCGAGCAATCGTCAGGAAGCCCCGATTCACGAGAAGAAGCACTCGCGAGGCGGGACGGTTCCATTTTTAGCCGCCTAGGAAGCGACCCATCATGGCGACCGGGGTATTCTGGCCCCAGCCATGAGACGACAGAGCCTGAATCCGTCACTAGGAGTTCGGCATACCTAACTCCCAAAAGGCAGGTCGGCCACTTGGCTCCCCCTCGCCAAAGAACCAAGATCGGCGGCGACGACCTCATCGCCTACCGCGGAGCCAGGAGATCGGTACACGATCGCCTCGGCTCCCGCTCAGAGAGCCAAACCACGAGCGACCAAGCTACGGCGATGGCCTCAATGCAACGCCAGCTCGATGGCATGAAGGCGCTCCTAGAAACTGGGGCAGGCGCCAAGAGAAAGATCGCTGGGCCGAGCGAGCCGCTCGCGGTCCAGATCGAACTTGCCCCCGTGCAGCCAATGATCGCTCCTCCTCAAACACCTTTGTACGAGGGGAGGTCGGACCCCGAGACTTACCTGAGCAAGTTCCGGATCTACATGACCGGATGCGGGGCATCAGACGCGACCAGGTGCCGAATGTTCCCGTTAACACTGGGCAATCTGGCCCATAGGTGGTACATCTCATGGTCACCGCGATCCATCAGTTCCTTTGAATAACTGGCGAGCGATTTCACATCGTACTTCACCGCCAAGGTCGTTCGACCAGAAGGTCCCCACCGCATGATGAAAATCAGGCAGGGGGAAGACGAGTCCGATGAAGACTACATCGACTGGGTGGATGAGATAATCCTCAACGGTGAGCCCTTAAGCGACGAGATCGTCCTCTACTCGGTCCTAGGGAGATTCAATGGTCTTTCGCCCATGTTCAGGCACCTTACGAAGGACATCCCCCAGACCTACGCAATCTTCCGCGCCAAGGCCGCAGACTTTTTGGCCAGGCGGAGGTTGCTCGCCCTTCGCCAAGGCGAGGGGGCAGAGACGGCGATCGCCAAGTCCAACAAGGCGGTCGCCAAGCCACCCGGTGATTTCAGGACCTTTGAGGATGTGGAAGACCATCTCTACCACAACCTCAATTTATCTCCGACTCATATTTTCTACGCCATCCAGGGGCGCGAGCGGCTAAGCAAGCCGAAGGCGGTAAGGGACCACGATCATCTGGACTGCAACAAATTTTGTGCTTACCACAAGAGTCTTGGCCACAACACCGATCAATGCCGCAGCCTCCTCAGACAACTCTGGAGATTGTTCGAGGAGGGCAAGCTGGACAGTCTAGTAACTTAGCCGGAGCCCCAGGCGGAAAGTATCAAGTGCCGTGATCGGCGTCAGAACGACGATCACCAGTCTCCCAATCCAATCGCCAGAATCAAACACGGCGAGCCAGATGATTCATACGAATCGATCCTCCCGATCAACCCTGGCGGCCAGATCTTTATGCTTCAATCAAGAGGTGGAAACTTCGAAGGTCTTTCCCCAGTTTCCACCATGTCAAACGAAAGGCCACTGCCCAAAGTAATGTCTCTAAAAAATGGAGGACTCGCTCACCATCTAAAGTTCATCATCTAACATGATGGACCTAGGTACGGGATCGCCTCCCTCAGCACAACGTATACCGTCGAGGATCGCCATCTAACATGACGATCCGAGGTAGAAGAGTGCAGCCATGGTTCTGAAGGTCGATGGAACCGACAGCTCCGTCCATGCAAGGTTCATTTGGGCTGCGATCGCTCGCCCTTCATTTAAATACGAGGCGGGCGTAGCCGAATGACCCTCCAAACAAATCTGTGGACACGCTCGCCCGCCCTCAAAGGTTCATCATCTAACATGGTGGACCCAGACAATGCGACGCGCCACTACCCCCGTCACAACGTATACCGTCGAGGATCGCCATCTAACATGACGATCTAAGGTAGAAAAGTGCTAACAAGCCGCGGTCGTGGAGTCGATTAATCTGACGACGCCCCATGCAAGGACTCTCCAGACCAAGACTGCTCGCCCTTCGTTTAAATACAAGGCAGGCGCAGCCTAACGGAGGACCCTCACAATAAAGTGAGTCGCGAGACAAACCTACAGGTGGAATGTCGCTCGTGCATAAGACATGGTCATGGAGGTCGGTCCATCGAGTTCCGTGACCGTGCACGGTTCCTCAAGACCGAGATGATCGGCCTTCCTCGAGGAATCTGCAAAATTGAAGACCGCAGAGAGCTGAACCAAGAATCAGTCCGCTCAAGAAAATGATCGTCTGGTCCATAAAGAGTTGAGTCGCTCGTCTGTAATTCAAACGATCGCCGGTAACACCACCTCACCCAATGCCTTCAGCATTGGAGCGAGCTGGGGGGCAATTGTTGTGTCGCGATTAACACATCTAGACGGTGGTCGGCGTAAGGGCCGAGCGACCAAAGACAGCATCAAATAATCCAAGGTAGACTTGCCAAGCTAAGAGTCCTCGCCGAGATGAGGTACCGAGCGATCGAGGTCCAGGGCGATCGCCTCTTGGCACCTAGCGATCGACTCTGGTGCCCGACCAAGGACGACCGTCCTGTGCCACGTGTAAGGCCATCATCCGTCATTTCTACGAAGACCGAATCTCGGAGCGAAGACCCACGTACAGATCTGCGAATGGCGTCGCAGATTAAGGATCTTTGACTCCAGTCCACCAACAGCTGTCGACGACAAGGACTGCCTCACCTACCGACAGACCCGCCGAAAGTCCTAGGTGGGACCTCCCAAGACAGCGACTTAGGACGCGTGTTGTCTTCTCATTGGTTCGCACATCCGGCTGCCAGAAGCTGCTGTGGACTTTAAGGAGACCAACCCATGTGCTAAAGACAATCGCCCGCTTATTATAATACAGTAGAGGAGATCGCCTAGCTACCTCGACTCCTATAAATAGAGGACTTCCAGCATTTGGAAGAACTCTGGGACACTTTTGGAAAACTCTCGGAACTCTCTCTAAAAAGGCTTCCAGACACTCTCAAAACCATTCTCGCTCACTCTTGGCCGAAAGACTATCGACAGAAACGAGCATCACATTTCCTTTGTTACAAGAACACACATAACATTAACTCTGGTTCTTCCGGCAATCACCAGCACTCAAGAGCTAGATAACTAGGGTCTTTACAGTCATTGTAATTGTACTCTTATATTAATATTTATACTCCAATGTATTCGTATTAATAACATCTCGCGAGAGCATTCAAGCCCGGGCCTAACAAACCCGGCAAATCTTGTGTTATTTACATTCCCACGGACGTGCTCTCGCATTTGTTTGTTACTCATCCATTCCGGCAATCCCTTCCGAATAATATTTTGGGTAACAACATAGTAGTCCAAGAGCCTATATATAGGACAATAAGGGAGAGGCCGATTTTCTAAGTCTTTTGTAAGGTTGTGAGATAAAAATTTTCCTCTTGTGTTTAATTGTATATCTAGACTTGTGTCTTTGATTCTACAATTTAGATAACACATTAATTTGCTAAGAGTGTTCATAAAATACTAGAAAGCAAAGAAAAATCAAGTGACCACATACAAAAGGAAATTCGGTCGATCCATATTGTGTCCAAGCAAGATCCGGTAGCTCGTTGCCCACACAACGTCCGGGTTAAGGCGGATCATACTCTAGAAGCTCTAAACATAGAAATACAAGGTGATCAATACAAAAGCAACCACTTCGCTTCAAAGGTAATATCCTATGATCTTTTAGATCTCGGTTAGGATATTTCAATTACCAACATATTTAATTAATAAATAATAAATAATATTTAAATTGCTTATTAGTCTTAGTAATTAATTAATTAGCATGCCTAAATAGATCTTATGCTCGTGGATGCGTAAAACGCTATTATCAAACTTTCCCAACTTCGCTTCCGCTGCGTTTTACTTCCAACAATTGGTATCAGAGCCGGATTTTTAGGCTTTTTGCTATTTTAATTAATTTTGGTGATTAGTTAATAGCAATTTAAATACTCATGTATTTTGATGTTGGCATATTTTGCTAGATGTGTTCTTGCAGGTTATATGATCCAATTATCATGGTTTATGTGAATGTTTTATTTATTTATTTTTATTATTTATGCAATTATTTGTTTGGCCGGGTTTTGAGGCATGTAATGGTTTTTCCCGTGAGAAAATCCGCGGGTAGTTCTAGGTGTTTTATTAATTTAAATTGTGAAATAATTAGCATGCACGTTGACATTAGGGTCTTTCTCCATATCGGATGTGCTAATTTTAGGTTCACTAGTTTTAAATTTCAAAATGATAACATAAGGTAAATATTATTTTTTATGATAGGACCTCTCCATATGTAGGACTATTATTTAAAAGATAATATTTTAAGGATGTTAAATTATGGTATTCACTTAGGTGTATTAATTAATAAGCTCTCCATCGGAATCTATGTTAATTAATACATGGCCAAGAGGAACCAACTATTAATTTTACTTGTCTAACGTAAGTTGACTAGATAGTAAAATTAAAGACGTAAGACTCTACTTGAAAAATGTGTGTGTAAATGTCCACACGACCGTGGCTTGCATATGCGGATTTTTTCGATGTGTTGGTTGCTAGCATATATATTGTGTTTTGAGGTTTTTGGTATATTTTGCTATGCATTATGTGATGGATGTTTTAATTTTTATCTCAGATGTCTTTCAATCCACTAGCTGTTATTCTCAAAGTAAATAAACTTAATGGCACTAACTTTGCCGATTGGAAAAGAAATCTTGACATTGTCCTGACTGCTGAGGGGCATAAATTTGTCTTAACTAAGGAGGCCCCTCTGGATCCAGAACCGGATGCCACTCCTGATGAGTTGGATAAATTCCGAAAATGGAAGAAGTCGGATGAGATGGCTCGCTGCTACATTTTGGCTTCACTGACAAATGTATTACAGCATCAGCATCAGACTATGGGCTCAGCCGCGGAAATGATGAAAAATCTCACCGATATGTTTGGTCATCAGAACCGGGCAGCTAGACAAAATGCAATGAGGGTGTTAATGACAACCCAAATGTCTGAAGAGACCCCAGTAAGGGATCATGTTCTGAAAATGATGTCTCATTTGAACAAACTGAGCATATTGGGGGCTACTATCGATGCGGAGTCGTAGGTCGATATTATCTTGGGCAGCTTACCAAGAAATTTTGAGCAGTTCCACCTTAACTACAATATGAACCGTAGGACATATACTTTGGCGGAACTTCTGACAGAGCTTTAATCTGCTGAAGGTCTCTTCAGAAAAGATTATCATTAAATTCTTGCGGCAACCGGTGCTACTTCTTCCAAACCCAAATGGGGAAAGAAGAAAAAGCAGGTTGACCAAAAGCAAGTGGCAACTCCCAAGGTGAAAAGCAAGGCTCCTCACCCCGAGGCGAACAAAAAGCCAAAGGGAAAGTGCGGTCAGAAAGGAAATTTTAAATCTTATTGCCCTGCTCTTAAGAAAGGTATATCTCGTGCACTAGTAGTCAAAACATGTTTGGCAGCTTGTTCTTCCACTTCGTGGATAGTTGATTCAGGCTCCACTGATCATACTTGCTTTGACTCGCATGGTTTTCAGGTAACCAAGCAGCTTAGTGCGGGCGAGATTACCATCAACTGGGGGGAGCGATTATTCCATGCTTATGGCTGTTGCAGTGGGAGTCGTGCAGTTGAAGATTAATGATAAATTATTAGTCCTCAATAATGTATTATTAGTACCGGATTTTAGAATGAATTTAATTTCGGTTTCTAAATTAAAATGCGATGGTTATTCAGTTTCTTTTGATGATGATGCTATTATTAGGAAAATAAATGGTGAATATATTTGCAAATGTATTTTTAATGATGGACTGTATGTCGTTAATACCGCACAAACTCCCACGCACAAATCACTTAACTCTTTGTCTAAACCTAAAAAGAGAAAAGAACCTGCAAGCATAAACCAAACATATCTGTGGCATTTACGGTTAAGGCATGTAAACATTGGGAGGATTCAAAGATTGGTAGATGATGGCCCATTAGATGATCTCCAAGTTGAGTCATTTCTAATTTGTGAATCCTGTCTCGAAGGTAAGATGACCAAAAGGGTTTTTAATACCAAGGGAAACCGTACTCGGAATGTGTTAGAATTGGTTCATACGGATATATGTGGTCCAATGAATATCCAGCCTAGGGGTGGTTTCGAATACTTCATCAAATTTATAGATGATTATTCGAGATATGAATCCATCTATTTGATGCGATGTAAGTCTGAAGCCTTTGGCAAGTTCAGAGACTTCAAGGCTGAAATGGAGAAGCGTCATGGGAAGAGTATCAAGTCACTACGATCTGATCGCAGTGGCGAATACCTTAGTGGAGAGTTTTTGGATTTCTTGGCGAATGAGGGGATTTCGTCCCAGCTCACCGCGTCGGGAACTCCACAACAAAATGGTGTGGCTGAAAGAAGGAATAGAACTCTTTTAGAAATGGTTAGGTCAATGATGAGTTATTCAGATTTACCTATTTCATTTTGGGGATACGCCTTAGAAACAGCGGCGTACATTCTAAACCTGGTGCCTTCGAAATTAGTTCCAAAAATACCCATAGAGTTGTGGAGTGGGCAAAAGCCCAGTATAGGACATGTTCGGATTTGGGGTACTCCAGCACATGTGCTGAATAAGGAAGCTGATAAGTTGGCATCTCGTATAGAAGTACGAGTGTTTGTAGGATATCCTAAGGGAACGAAGGGTGGCTTGTTCTATAGTCCCCAGGATCATAAGGTCATTGTTAGCACCAATGCCTGATTCCTGGAAGAGGATTATATGATTAGTCACAAGCCCATGAGCGAGATAATTCTGGAAGAGCTGAGGGGCGAGACTCCGTCTATATCAATCGTACGAGCGCCAACTAACACTGCACCACGTATCGATTCTGAGACTTTTACACCAACTCATGATTTGCCTCATCGTAGTGGGAGGGTTGTTCGTCAATCGAAACGATTCATAGGCATGGGAAAGTCTTCGGACTCAATCCAGGCGAAGATGAATCAGATCCCTGGACCTACAATAAGGCAATCCAAGATAAAGTTGCTGACTCCTGGCAAGTAGCAGTGGAATCAGAAATGAAATCTATAGATTCCAATCCAGTGTGGGAGCTAGTAGAGATACCTGATGGTGTATAAGCCATTGGAAGCAAATGGGTCTACAAGCGAAAGAAAAGAGGTGACGGGAAGGTTGAAACCTTCAAAGCAAGGCTTGTTGCGAAAGGTTACACTCAGAAAGAGAGTATCGATTATGCTGAAACCTTTTCACCGGTAGCCATGCTTAAGTCAATCCGGATTCTTTTAGCTATAGCTGCGCATTTGGATCTGGAGATTTGGCAAATGGATGTCAAGACTGCATTCTTGAATGTGAGTCTAGACAAGGAAATCTATATGCGCCAACCAAAGGGATTCATTGATGAAGGAGAAGAGCACTTGGTGTGCAAGCTTAAGAGATCCATTTATGGACTTAAGCAAGCATCTAGATTTTGGAACACTCATTTTGACGAGGTTGTCCAGTAATTTGGATTCGTCCAATGTCCGAGTGAGAGTTGTGTGTATAAGAAATGCGATGGAAACATGTTGGTGTTTCTTGTACTGTATGTATATGATATCCTCCTGATTGGAAACAACGTGAAGGAATTCTCGGACGTACCGGTATGGCTATCTGAGCAGCTCGATATGAAGGATCTGGGAGAAGCATGACACATCCTTGGAATCAGGATCTTTCATGATCGGAAGAAAAGGATGTTGTGCTTATCCCAGGCATCCTACATTGATACAGTGCTAAAGCGGTTTAGCATGGAGAATCCAAGAAAGATTTTCTACCTTACGGACATGGAATTCAACTATCTAAGGATATGTGTCCCAAGACACAAAAGGAGATATATGACATGAAGATGGTCCCTCATGCATCAACTGTGGGAAGCCTCATGTATGCTATGCTTTGCACTAGACCAGATATCTGTCGTGTCGTAGGCATGGCTGCTAGATATCAGTCAATCCCAGGACCAGGACACTGGATTGTTGTCAAGCACATACTCAAGTACCTGAGAAGGACTAGGGAGTACATGCTTGTATATCAATCGGACGACCTGTGTCAGGTGGGTTACACTGACTCGGATTTTTCATCGGACAATGAAAAGTCCAAGTCTACTTAGGGTTATGTGTTCCGCCTAGGAGGTGGAGCCATTAGTTGGAGGAGTGTGAAGTAGAATGCATCTCGGACTCTACCATGGAAGCCGAGTACGTGGCAGCCTCTGAGGCAGCCAAGGAGGCGGTGTGGCTCAAGTACTTTCTGTAGGACTTAGATGTGATTCTCAATTTGCCAAAGGGTATTACACTTTATTGTGATAATACTGGTGCAGTCGCAAATTCGAGGGAACCACGAGCTCACAAGGCAAGAATACATAATAACCGCAAGTACCACATAATACGACACTTCGTAAAGGAAGGAGACGTAGTTGTAGCCAAGGTTGCATTGGAAGATAATCTTGCCGATCCTTTCATGAAATGCCTACCCTCAAAAGTTATTGAAAGGCATGTGGAAGAAATGGGATTACGGTGTATGGCAGCATTGCTTTGAGTATAAGTGGGAGAAATGAGAGACTATGTAATAGAGTTGTATACTTAAAAGCATGCTTTGAGTATAAGTGGGAGATTGTTAGGGTTGTATACTGCAAAGCATACTTTATGCTTGTATTACCTTATTTCCCTGTAACTACCTATGAAAATATTAATTACACTTAATCACATGTTTTGCATATTTATTCACGTTATGGTTATGCAAATGAAATGTCTAATTATTTTATATTGTAGATAATGTGGTGTGTTGGTGTCACACGGAAGATCACATTATAGGTGCCTTATAAAATAATATAATAGTTCACAACCTATATAATTATTAGACAAATTATATGAAAGGTTGTAGTGTATGCTTGAGATTAGTTAGTCTTGACTATTAGCATACATTAGCGTATTTGCATAAGTTGAACTGGATCGAGAAGAGATAGTGTCTTTTGTACTGATTGTAAGAAGAGCGTAAATCTCGGATAATTATTATTTCTTAATTCTAAGTGTATAATATTTAATTGTGTATTTATAATACTTATTGCTTTGATTTACCATGGGTGAGAGTCAAAATGATCAAGTCAATAAGCCTCGTATCTTTGGATAACAATATTATTTATATGACAGTTATTATTATTACTAGAAATTGTGTCCCGAATCGTGCGGGTTGATGATATCCCCTTGAGGAGCTCGATAATGATTATTATATTAAACCCTTCAGGTGGATTTAATTCCGATATAATAATAAGGTTCGAGTGGTACTACTCTTAGATAAGATATTAATTAATTAAAGCTGTCAGTAGATTATAATTAATTAATGGACATTCGATATCTTAAACACGGGAAATAATATATTTAATAAGGAGCCCAATTTCGTAATTTTGGATTTTAGTAGGAAGTGCAATATCAACCTTTTAGTGGACTAAGTTGATATTAATATATTCATTATATTAGGAAGAGTCCTAATATGGTAAGATGAAATCAATTGGGAGTCCTTCCATAATCCTCCTTAAGATCCCTATTACTAGTAGTAGTCCAAGAGCCTATATATAGGACAATAAGGGGGAGGCCGATTTTCTAAGTCTTTTGTAAGGTTGTGAGATCAAATTTTTCCTCTTGTGTTTAATTGTAGATCTAGACTTGTGTCTTTGATTCTACAAATTAGATAATACATTAATTTACTAAGAGTGTTCATAAAATACTAAAAAGCAAAGAAAAATCAAGTGACCACATACAAAAGGAATTTCGGCCGATCTATATTGTGTCCAAGCAAGATCCGCTAGCTCGTTGCCCACACAACGTCCGGGTTAAAGCGGATCATACTCTAGAAGGTCTAAAGGTAAAAATACAAGGTGATCAATACGAAAGCAACCACTTCGCTTCAAAGGTAATATCCTATGATCTTTTAGATTTAGATTAGGATATTTCAATTACCAACATATTTAATTAATAAATAAAAATTTCGGCCGATCTATATTGTGTCCAAGCAAGATCCGCTAGCTCGTTGCCCACACAACGTCCGGGTTAAAGCGGATCATACTCTAGAAGGTCTAAAGGTAAAAATACAAGGTGATCAATACGAAAGCAACCACTTCGCTTCAAAGGTAATATCCTATGATCTTTTAGATTTAGATTAGGATATTTCAATTACCAACATATTTAATTAATAAAAAAAAAATAATATTTAAATTTCTTATTAGTCTTAGTAATTAATTAATTAGCATGCCTAGATAGATCTTATGCTCGTGGATCCGTAAAACGCTATTATCAAACTTCCCAACTTCGCTTCCACTGCGTTTTACTTCCAATATTCTGATGTATTGTATTCGGTCTATTTGGATATCGTCTTGGTCGTCAATTTTATTGTCTTCCATTGAATTATGTTTAGACCTCATCGGTCAAACTTCACGGCGCTGTAATATACCCCGAATAACTTGGGGGTGTTACATCACCAATTCACTCAATCCTACTTGAGGTGCGTAAGCACTTATGATAGTTAGCATCTCATCCCCTGACACGTCTTTTGTGTAACTATCGCAAGTGCACGATATCGTATCAAGTAGTAAGTGGACTTTTTGAGTCCCGTTTATCGATCCCACGAGGAAGTTAGGTTATATATTGAATTTTACACTATTTATCTATTTTTTATAGAGATTTAGATGAGTTAAACACATAATTTAAGAGTTTGGTTTGACAATTGCAAGGAAAATGCAATAATAGTTCTAAAATTTAAGGAAATGAAAGATTGTACTAATAATAGATTAATAAAAGGGTAAAATGAAATAGTTAGGATTACAAACTTAGTTCATCATTAGTTATAGAAGATGTATAGGAGATCATAAGATGTATTTACTTATTATGTTGTGTAGATTCGATTTTTCTTAAAAAGACGATTCCTCTTCCGAATGTCAAAACGCCCCTCATGTATTGAATCAATCCACTATATTTCTATGTTGATTGGCTTCAATACATAGCATTAGGTTTTATGAAAATAACTCAAAGAATCATATAAGGTCTAGAGGTATATCCCCTAGAACAACTTAGAGTGAAGGTCATTTGATTTAATCAAACATATTTTCTTTCAAAACATATGAAGACCATAAATATCATCATTTATTGGCCAAATAAATAAAGATTGGTAAAACAATGAAAATCACACACAATAATAAGTAATCCATAATAGATCTTTATACAAACTTAAATAACATGACAAACCTTGTTTATAAACCCAACTAAGGATAACTTAGCCCATGAAGGGTTTATTCAACATATTACAAGCTTGAGTCCCTTAGTAGATAACGGAGAAAGAAGCAATAAACTCCCTTAACAACATAAGCTAAACCACTATTACATACACTCTCAAGAACACAAGTGTGTTCTTCACACAAAGAAAAATATTACAAAGTAAGAAAAATATAAGATGAAGGATGATGAATGATGGATCTAAGGGGTTTATTTATACACCTAAAGTCATCTAATAGCTCCAAAACTCCAGCATTATTACATTAGATCGGATCAAGGCCAGCCATCCCCTCAATAATAGACTAAAAGTATAAAATATTTAAAAATGGTCATACATCTGTCAAGAGTTACGGCCGTAACTTTAAGGAACTATGAGGACTTACGGCCGTAACTTTCAGATGTTATGACCATAACATGGCTTCGGCTTTTTGCACATTAGTTGTTGTGTGAGTTACGGCCGTAACTTTATTTGTACGCCCGCATGGAGTTTCAGACTTCATTTTCAGCCCAGAATTTCTTAGACTTTTGCGTTTTCGCCCCAAATCTTCTTCGGATGATAACTTTTGATATATAACTCTGATTTTGAATCCGGAAAGACTGCCGAACTCGTTTCGAAAATCTCTACAACATGAATACATAAAAACTCAATAAAGAGAACACTTTATAAACATATTATTTCTTGAGTAAATCAGTAATTCAATCCGATTAAGGCTAAATTTACATCTTCATCCTATAAAAATAAAATTATTAAAAACTAATTAATTTAAAGCAAAAACGAGTAGACTAGCTCATAAATGGGTGAAATATATCAATACTAATCACGGATAAGTGTGTAAAACTGACACTTATCACACCCCCAAACTTGAATTCTTGCTAGTCCCGAGCAAGACTCTTTATTAATCACACTCAAAAAATAAAAATAGCACATAAATTAATAAACCACACACAAATAAAGAAAAATACTTATATATAAAGAGAAAAGGAGATCAAAATGCCATTAATACACAACAACCAGCTTTATACCGTAGATAGAAATGAATCAAGATTCAAAATAAATCTACTAATGATTTTGAAGTTAAAACACGGTTTTATTTTTGTAATTCCAAAATGTAAGGTTTCCTCCCAAAAGGTTCATTATTTCTTTCCCAGTCGTGACACACACGACTCCCTTTATTGGTTGCTCTCGATCACTCGTTTATTTTTTGACTCAATATGAAAAAGAATTTCATCGGCGTCATCAAATATTGTGATTGTTCACGAAATTGAGTGTATTGAAATTCAACCACCAATTAATTCAAATCTACTCATAATCTACATCCCTTTTAGTGATAGCTTTCACACCGTTATTTGCTAACGTGTAGCTCTTTCCACCAACACATTTTCTATTTTTTTTAGGTGATACCTTTCACACCGTTATTTGCTAACGTGTAGCTCTTTTCACCAATAATTTTTTTTCGTATGAGACGGCAGCTACGCACCAACAGTGGTTAGTCCTTTATTTTTCGCAATATTTTAGGACCCCCAAAATTAGGCAGCTGTTGCTGCTCAACACCTCTCCCTTTTTTTTCAACTAGTCTCCTTTCACCAATGACCTTTTTTGTAGTGAATAGAATTTTTGCCGAAAAATCGTTTATTAGCTAAGCATGAAAAATCAAAAACTCCTCAAATTAAGTAAATTTCAGTTCTATTTTTCATCAACCGACTGATTCTTCTTTTCTCAAGGTAACGAATGACTCGATATTAAATGATAATTACAAGGCTTGGAAAGAGAGACTAAGCCTCAAAAATTTTGGAATATACAATTTTTTTAACCGGTTAAAATGATTTTAGAAGCTTGTATATAGCTAATTTTAGTGTTATGGCCAGATCTAGAAATCTCACAAATCAAAATAAACAATATATATATATATACACTAAAAAAAATCAAAGCCAAATAACAAAAATAATCAAAACACACCACAATAATTAAAGCTAAACAAACCAACTTACCAAACACACCAAAATAATCAAAACACACCACCCCCAAACTTGAGAAAAAAAACTGTCCTCAGTTTAAAAAAAAAAGCAAGGAAGAAAAGCAGAATACTCCCTCTTATGAAAGTTGATGCTTGAGCTAACGCCTTTTTGGATCTGCAAGAAAAAAATATACGAGGGTAACAACAGAAGAAAAAAAATAAAAAAAATATACCCAGAAGTATAACACAATTTTTAAGATGCGCTTCAGGAAAGTCCGAAGAGTCGCCTTACGCTGCCATCAATGCTTTTATTAAAAACAAACAATAAAAATTACAGCAATAAAATAATAATACATAAATCGCGAATAAATGCGCGTCAAGAGATCAAGAAGAAACTCCTTAAGCTGCCATCATTTAGCACGATTTTTACACACGACAGAAAGTAAATACAAGAGGTCCGACATGGGTATCAAAGGGACATGAATGAATCCACTTTTCGTTTTCTCACGGTAAAATCTTCCATCCAGACAATATTAGCTAGAACTGGATCTGGTTGAAGAACAAATTCAATGAGTTTATTGATTAGTTCTCCTGGTGTTGTTGCAACGACTATGATTCGTTTAGCACGCTTGGAAATAAAACCTTTTTCAGCAAAGTAGTCGATGAAAGATAGTAAACCATCAAAGAAACCATTGACATTAAGCAGACCTAATGGTTTTTTATGAACATTTAGCTGGGCTCTGGTAACCACATGAAAAAGTTCCTCAAGAGTGCCAAAACCACCGGGAAGGGTGATAAAGGCGCCAGAATTATTCATCATGTGAGTTATGCGATCTTGCATATTTACAGCTCTAAACTCATCTCCAGTAGTTGCCTCAGTGATTTTACTTTCAGCCATAGGTTTTGGAGTTATTCCCAATACTTTTACTGCTTCCATATAGGCAGAAGCAGCAGCGCGTCCCATTAATCCTAGACTTCCTCCTCTACATGAATGCATTTTTATCCTAAGGTACGACCCAAGTTGTGGGCTGCTTCAGTAAAGCATGCCTCTGTTCCATAACTAGCTCCACCAAATATGCAGACTGAGTTAAACCTTTTTGTGGAAGATGATGATTCCATTTTTGAAAAGAAACTTATTTGAGAGAAAAAGAGAAAAGTACAAGTTTGAGGGATGAATAAAAGAAACAAGTACAATGTTTATTTATAGAAGAAAAATAAGGTAAAAATATTTAACAAATCTGTAATTGTGTTAATTGCGCTTCAACTACTCAATAGAAAAATGAATGTATTTATTGCGTATCACTTTTTTTATTCAGAAAATCTCACCATACGACAAAAATAAAAGATACTTACGCGTATGTACAGTAGTTGTGATTGTGGCTCACATCTTCCTCTGATTTTATGTTCAGGAACGGCTTAAACGCCTTCTATGAGTCGGGGAGAAGCTTCCCATCCAATATTCTTACAAATTGGCAAACTGGGTCTTTTAACGTCAGATTCCCAAGATGTTGTTCATATTCTGGCATCAATTGCATCAACTTTTAGACAATAATCATCTGTGGAGGGATGATTCAAAGTTTTTAGGACATTGAAGGTGGCATGTTCGTCTTGCACTCTAAGAATTAGCTTTCCTTCGTAGACGTCAATAAGAGCATGTCCGGTTAGAAATGGCCATCCCAAGATAATAGGAATATCCTGATCTTCCTCCATGTCAAGGATGATAAAATCTGCTGGAAATATAATTTTATCAACCTTGATTAACACATCTTCTATTATCCCATGTGGATATTTGATTGACCGATCGGCTAATTGCAGTGAAACTGTTGTTGCTTTTGCTTCTTCCAAGTTTAGTTTGTTGAAAATTGACAGGGGCATCAAATTAATACTTGCCCCTAAATCACAAAGAGCTTTGTCAATATTCACTTCACCAATTGTATGTAACACCCCCAATCCGCTTAGGGATATTACACGCCGTAGACCCTCTCCTCGAGGATCTACCAGGCTGATAACTAAAATCAAACTTCGCCTTTAAGGCTAAAATGACTCGGTAGACCGATTTGGTCTTTCAATAAATACATACAACTCAAATACAACTCATGCCCACGCAGGGGTCAAAATACAACCACACCCGTACAACGGGGAAAGGATACTGCAGCGGAAAAGAAAATACAACTGGACCCATACGACATCAACGGATCCTCGTGTGATTAGTATCGTTCATATTTCATCATCCTTCGTGCCGACCCTGTGCTATGCTCCAAAACCTGAATGCAAAAATAGACATCCACCCCCCGAATACTCGGGGGTTAGCAAAACTCCACTGTTTCGCTAGTGCAAGTACAAGTGCAAAAATACGAGCCATACAATTCACATTCCACGAATAACAATAACCAGGAATCCGCAAAGATCCAAACGTAACAAAAAGTACTTCCCGAGGCAAGAGTTTGGGTAGATATTTCCAAAACCAAAAGACAATAATTAAAGGGGAAACAATTTATAAAACAGTTTAAAATGCCCTCGAGAGTTTTAATAGAAAACAATTTAGGATTACCGAATCCTTATCTTTCCAAAATCAACAGGGGTCACAGCCCAACGGTTTTGTTTTCGCAATTAGAAAACCAACGACAATTCACAGGGTTAAAACCCACGTCACGTGTCCTCGGCGGACATAAAATCAATACAATATAATCGCCCAAGATACGTAAACCTTGGTCACCAAAAATACAACATCAACTCGTGAATCCAGGGCTATACCATTGGATTCCCTTCGTGGCCCCGTCGGACCCTCCCAAGGTGAGCAGAATGCGTTTTCGAAACCATATACACCAACTCGTGAAGTTTTACTCGTGAATCCAGGGCTATACCATTGGAATTCCCTCCGTGGCCCTGTCGAACCCTCCCGAGGTGAGCAAATACATTCACCAAACATACACACGCACTCGTGAAGTTTTACTCGTGAATCCAGGGCTATACCATTGGAATTCCCTCCGTGGCCCCGTCGAACCCTCCCGAGGTGAGCAAATACATTCACAAAACAAACAACCGCACTCGTGAATCCAGGGCTATACCATTGGAATTCCCTCCGTGGCCCCGTCGGACCCTCCCGAGGTGAACGAAAATACATGCACACAAATTAGCATATCACACCAAACATATCCAAGAAATCCACCCAAAGGCAACAACGCAAGGCACGCCACAATTGTCAAATCACAACGCACCGAAAAGAGAATATATGTATATATATTATCAAAGCACAACAACAACAACAACAACAACAAGCGAATTTACAGGGTTCACGTAACCATCCACAGAACACAACATTCACAAAACTCATACGTTTTGAGAGAGGGCCTTTAATAAGGCTAACCGAATTTCTTGAAAGTTCAATTTAAACGATCAAATAAACACATAGAGACGATCACTAATTATCATATCCATAAAATAAGAAAAGTATGGGCAAGGTACTTGCCTCGAATAACCACAACGCGGAGAATCGGCCGAAGTAGGTTGGCACGAACCGAGTACGAACTCGCCGACTCCACCGAATGCCAATTCGCGATAATAAACTACGGAGGACAATAACAACAATGAAAATGAATTCCATAGCATGACTCAAAGCCGTTGAATTCAAAGAACGGACGACGAATGTTCAAGTGTTTTCCCCAAAACGGCCAAGAACACGATTCGTCCCGACAAAACACGAAAACGGAATTCCAAGTTGAAATATGGATATACAATCCATAGAATATGTTTAACAACATCATTTAACCATAATCGATCCATTGAAAACGGATGAAACACTACGCCATAGATGGCTTTCTACAACACTTAGGGAGGGGTGTTACCTTCATGGATGTTACCATAGCTATGAAATTTTGGGCCTACCACAACGTTCGGGTTATGGTGTTACCAAATCCTGAAATATATGTTACTCTAGCTATAAAAGGTGTAACTCTCAGTAACACCAGGAGATGTGTTACCTTAGAGTAGTAATAAACAAAATTTTGAATTTTATATAAAATTAATGATTTAATACATTTTTAACTTTAAAAATAATTAATTTTAATAAAACATTTTATCTATTTTTATAAAAAAATATTCTATCAAATAATGAATTATATATATATATTATATAAATAATAAAATATTTTTATTAAATTTAAATTGAAAAGGTTTTAAAATAAAGTAGTATTTGAAAATTAATAAATTTTGATTTAAATAATTAAAAAAATTATTAAAAATAAAATCTTGTACTAACTATGAATAATTACAAAATAATTACAATAACTACATATATATGATTGAAAATGAAAATATATTGCATAAAATTGAACGGATTATTAATATTAATTGAAGAGTTAACATTATAAATGTCTTGGGTCAAAATAGGACTGGATTTTAAGGTATTATACGTTGCCTGGATCAAATCGAAATAATTAGAAGTGTTTGGGATGAAATTGAAGGATTATAGAAAATTAAGGGCTTAATTGAATAAACCTAAAAACTAAAGGTTAAAAAAACCCTCCAACCGATCGGCCGCTATCCTCATCCACTTCTCCCACTTCACTCCTACCTCTCGACCCTCTCCTCTCTCTCTCTCTCTCTCTAAACTCTCCTAGGCCGATGGTAAAACCTGCAGGAAAATCACACACACACTCACTCACTCTCACTCTCGGACTAATAGATACACACACACACTCATCGATTGCGGCTGAACTGAAATTAGATGGTGGTGGCAGAGCAGGAGGGCTTTCCATCGGATTCCGACCCATGCCATATGGCAGCGGCGACCTCAGCTTCAGGCGATGCGGCGGCATCTCACGACCAGTGGTGGCACCGGGTTCCGGTTTAGGTGAGTTTGTATTCTGGTTAGAGTTTGGATATTCAAAACCTTTTATTATCGTGGACTGATGATCGGAGGTTCACGAAGCACATAGACGATAACGTCCACGGCAACATTTATCTGGATCCTGCACTTCCTTTTTATGCTTGTCCTTAGTTTCTTCTCCTGTTTCTAAATTGTGAAGAAATATGCCGAGATTAGTTCATTTTGTTTACAAGTGCCGAGATTTGGTTCGTGTTTGTGGTGTTATGAGGAATCGAACGGATGTAAATGTAGGCTAGGCGCATGCCGAATTGGTGCATCGCACGTGTAGGCTCTTGTATGTTTAAAAATGGAGTTTGAAAGTGAGATGATTTCAATTTTAATTTACGATTGGAGATTTTTACTCTTAATTTGAGAGTGCTGCGCTTTATCTGTGTTATGGTGAATCGATGGGGATTAGGAGGACATATAATGAATTTTTTTGACTCAGATTTGAATCTCACATCAACCGGTGTGATTTGTTTTTTCTTCCTATTTTTTAAGCTTTTTGCATAGTCCAGACGTTCTTTTTTTTCTTGTCATTTGATATCTTTGCATATGCATCTGTCGTTGTACCTCTATCTTGTATGCTCCAGTTGAAGGTAAATATTAGGATTTCAAAATGAAATGTTGGGTTTGTGAAAGTTTAGGAATCGAGTATCTGAAAGCAGGGTGAAGCTAGAGACAGAGATGGATGTTTCTCTGTCTGGTTTTACTTTTTTTTTCTAAACATTACTTTAGAATATTTCTTATTTTACAATTACTCTGGTTAGTGGTTCCGCTGTTAACTTTTCGACCAGATGAAGAGAAAGTAATTAGGCAGCCTAGTATTTGTCCATCAGAGGTGGAGTCAGACTCTCATCTCTTTCCCTCCTGGATTGCAGCTTTCATTGAAGTTTGTCGACACAGAGCAATTTCATAGGTAAGTCGAACTATTTCATGCTTTGTTTATCATTTTTTTCTGTTCATGAAGTGTTGTATTGCTTTTTATTATTTCATTCCTATCTGATTTCATTCTCTACCAATATGTTGCAGACTTCGTGACTTGAAGCAGCTAGGTGAGTTTCATCTTGTTTGAATATTTTAGAAATTCTGTTTTAGTTATTTGGTTTTTAGCTCCTGACTTGACGTAATACATATATGCAGGTTTGTCATATATGGTCTACCCTGGGGCCGTGCACTCGCGATTTGAGCATTCACTTGGAGTGTACTGGCTGGCTAGTGAAGCTATCAACAGATTGAAAAACTATCAAGTAATGTCATTATTGTCTTTTCTCTATGGTTTTTGATCTTAAAACTGGAAATAAAAGAGTTGTACTCTTGCTATCTTATTAGGGCTTGGAGCTTGATATTGGTCAATTTGACACAAACTATAAAACTAGTTGGTAACACAAAATATTCAACTTACATTCCTGTTATTCTCTGTCATGAATGCATCCAAATATTCGCCTTTCCTGATTGTTTGTAGGTCTATTGCATGATCTTGGTCATGGACCATTCAGCCATATGTTTGAGCGTTAATTTATTCCACGGGTTCGACATGGACGGAATTACCATTCAGCTACGAAGCCACCTCAAACTTTCCTTCTATTTGGTCAAACCCTATCCTTCTGTATCTTTTGCTACTAAGAATTGCTAGTCATTTGATAATTTAGGTGGTATCAAGAGCTAGCAAGGCGGTGCTGCTGTGTAAGGCCTCCCGTCGGTCAGGGCTGATTTTATTCTGGTTCACATATAGAAAAAGTAGAAATGAAATAATTGTTGTGAAAAAAAATCAAAAGAATTTGTCAAGGCAAATGGTTTACTCATGTTTTAGTGTAAAAAACATGTTGTGCTTGGTAAAATACAAGAAAAAAAATTATATTGGGTTTTGAAACATAAAACTTTTGAAACCCTTTCAGTTTTAACTAGATAGGTTGCCATTTTTGTTAGACTTATGTCTATATTATATATTGTATAGTTTTCTTAAGGCACAATATATTTTCCCTCGCACCGAGCCCTTTTCCGGCTAGGACCGGCCCTGAAGATAACAACATTTCACTATCCGGATAAAATAAATGAAAAAGAAACATAAAATTACTGTTGACTGCAATATTTTTTAAAACACTTTTTTTTTTTAATTTCAGGTCGGTAATTCGGCAGATTGTGGGTCCGGGTCGGGTCAGCTCCGGGTATAACCCATGGACGACTAATACAGAAGTCGGGCATCGACTTTTTCAGCCATGTCGACTTTTCGACAAGTCGGCGACTAGTCGTCGTCGTGACAACCATGGACTGGACAAGATCATGTTGTGCAACATCAATTGTTTGACGCATCCAAAGATCTACTCTTTAGGATTACTAACTCCTCCCCCAAAAAAAAATACCCAAACACCACTGACAAAATTGGTTATCGGACGATGAAAATCGATAAACATGAAAAGGATTGGTGTCTGACAATGCCCTTGTACTTTTGTTATCGGCACTTGCCTTTCTTGAGTTTCAAGATGCTTATTGATTGGACAACGTACGATACCTCAAATGAACTATGCTCCCAAAAGTATCGGGACATGAACTGTGGATGCTGGTGAAATATTGAAATAGCTTTCCCAATTTCTCCCGATCGTAAAGTCGCTTCATACAATACCTCGGATGAACTATGCTACCGAAGTACTCGGACGAAACCATGGATGCGGTGAAATATCAAATAGCTTTCCCCAATTCCTCCCGATCGAAATTCGGCTTAAATCAAATCTTGCCAATTCTTTGGATTGATATATAGTCATTTAGATTTCTCTAGAACTAATTTGGTTGCATATTACTATTTTACATGCCATCTTCTCTTTGCATTCCGCAGCTTTTCGTATTTATTCCTTAATTGCTATATCCATTGTTATAATCTTGATATTCTGTTTTCTTATTTAATAGGTCGATTCCTAATTATCTTATGAATCATCTGTAAAAGACATGAACCACAACCTGATACTTTCTCTTGCAAACTGGGATCCCAACGGAACCATATACCTATTAGGATTTTTTTATACTATTTTTATGATGAGAATTTGGATACACTTAACAGGGAACCAAATACTATCAGAATTTGAAAATTGAACCCTCATTTTCCCTTGTTTCTAGATTTCAATAGGAGCTATGATTAGAGACAAAAATGTGGCAACTGTTTTTGAGAGACTAAACGTTGGAGTTGTTGCTCTTAATTATTGACTAATTATTGACTCTTCTTTCTTGTTTCATTATGCAGCTCTCTCGTTTAAAGAAGGTGAAGTTTGTGAATGAACACCAACTCAGGCATATTGGCTAATCCCTGGCTAATTGAATAAGTGTTCCACAAAATAGTTTATTAGAGTCTTTTTGTATATTAATCTTAGACGTCCACTGCTTTATGACAGTACCTTTTGAACTAGTATTGGTTTTTCTATCTCGCTTATGACATTGCGATGTGGTTGGTTAAAAATGACCAAGTTATTTTCTTCTAGTACTTGTATATATGTAGTTGGTGATGTAGTTGGTTGGTTTTGTGATTGGATATAGTTGGTTTTTTATGATGGGATGATGTAGTTGGTTTCTGTGAATTGGTTTGTTGGTTTTTTAATGGTAAATGTTAAATTTAAAATTAAAATTTTTATTTTGTTAAAATAAAGATGTTACCTTAGGTACTATATATGTTGCAAATGTCTTTAATTGGTAACACCTGTAACACCTAGTGTGTTGCAATTGATAATATAGGTGTTGCAATAGACTAAAAATTGTTGCACATTTTGTGGCCCCACCCGTGGGCCCCACAAAGTAGACCTACTAATAGGCCCAAGAAAAGTGGGTCCCACATATGGGCCCCACCAGTTGACCCCACTAAGTGGGTCCCACTGGTGGGCCCGACAAAATGGGCCCCACAAAATGGGCCCCACATGTGGAACCCACTAAATTGGCTATATATTTTACAAAATTATAAAGTCTATTGCAACACGAATATGATGTTGCTGCAGAGTCGTTAGGATGTTGCTGTATAGTTCTTCTGTAACAAATAATACTATGTTAGCTTAGAATGATCCACATGTTGCCTTTGAGTCCAAAGGCTACTGCTCACAGAGCAACTTAGCTAAAATGTTACCTTTGCCCATTTTGGGTCTGTGGCAACAGAAAACTGGGTCTAAGGTAACACAGTTATGTGGTTGCCGAAGGCCATTTATGGCGTAGTGAAAAACGAGATCGGGGACAAATCCCCCAAAAAGTCAATTCGAAGGAAATCAAGAAATATACTTCGATTCGACGAAGAAAAATGGATTAAATGATGTTAAACACGAGAATACTACCAAGATTAATCATACCCATCATGAATTAATCAACAACACGGAACGAATCGAACAAAAATGCAAAAACCCCCAAATTCACGAAATTAGGGTTCTAAGGAAGATTACCTTGATTCGCTGGATCAAAGGATGATAACGGATAATTGATTGATGTTATGAACTCAAGAACTTCATGGATTTGTTGTTAAACAACATGGCTTCGTCACCCATGAATCGCCAGCCGTGGACGGAGAAGGAAGGAAATGAAAAACGAGATGAAATGTGACTGCTCTGTCACATTTATACTGGGCCGGACTAGCGCGCGCTAGGCTGCCGAGCTAGCGTGCAATATCGGCCCAGGCCGCAATCCAGTGACTCCATGGACTAGATCGCCGGCCGTAGCGTGCGCAGCTTTTCCGGTCAGAAGCGCGCGCTACTCACGGCCGTAGGCGTGCGCAATGCCCGACGATGGCGTGCACTACCCGCCGAGCCTGACCGATTCCGTAACCCCGTGACTCCACCGTCCACTCCGATAAGCGTCGTTAGGCGGCCGATAGCGTGCGCTACACCTGCCGGTTAGCGCGTGCAGCCTTCCGGCCGTAGCGTGCGCTACGCCGGTTCCTGCCGCACCCGTCCGGCCGGTGCTCGCAATCGTCCGGCCAGTCCCGCAACCGTCCGGCCAGTGCTCGAACACCAGGGCTCGACGACTCGATTTCCGAAAATGCACGGAACGAACACGGCGAAAAGTTCGCGGACAACATCAACGACCCGAAATGAAAACATAATAACATAATTAATCATACGCGACCAAGAAACGGGTCGAGACAGCAATTACAGATACGGATACCCTTAACTTTTTAGAAATTACAAAATGGCCCAAAATGCCCGAGAATCACGATACGTGATCGAATAACCAAACCGAAGTTCACAACACGTCTAACAAAGTTAAACGGACTTACGGGAAACTCGAAACAGCAGTTTCGAACGAGATTCGCACGAATCGAGCTCAGGTGCGGAAAAGTCGCTAAAAAGCACAGAACTCAACAAAACGACACCGAAACGAACTCGGATGACAAAAAGTGCAGAATTAATCATTCTCAGAATGACGAAACGGTTATGAGCGAGTCTTCAAAACGGACTCTAGCCGAAAAAAGAAATTTACCGAAAATCGAAAATTGCGAGTATTACATTCTACCCTCCTCAAAAGAAGTTTCGTCCCGAAACTTAAAATAAGTAGGGAGAAGCAATATCCCCTGCCAGGAAAAATCGACGAGATACACAAAAGCCGAAAACTCGTGCCCGACGGCGAAATGCTGCAAGAAACGCAAAGAGACATACGACGTGAAAACACGTTCCACGGCGACCAACACAACGCCGCCGTTAGGAATTTAATAAAACCAACAGATGACAAGCGTCATCAAACGGATAATATAGTCAAGTCAATTATCCGAACAATCACAAAACACAACGAACGAAAATCAATAAGATTGACCGACCCAACGGTACATCAATCAAAACGCGAGTCAATCGCTGAACAAATACGGAATTCCACCGCCCAAGGGTTGGAAGATCGAAAACGAGACTAATTTCCCGAACTTGAGGGAATTAGGAAGGAGCTTGAACGCTCAACAATCACGAAACGAGAACAAAAACCGAACAAACAAACGATCGAGACAACAAAAATCGAACAATCATGTCCGAAACACGGAGGATAATAAAATTCAAACAACAACTCCCAGGATGATCTGGTGAGAACTACAAGACATGCATTCCCATAAGATCCACAGGAAAGGGAATAGCGATTGAAAAGTCACAACGACAAACGAGTTATTCCGAAACAATACCACCCTCATTCGATCAACAAAAGTAAGGGATAGGGAAAGTTCAAAAAATATTAAGGAGCATAAACGAGTCGACAGAGTCGAAAATACAGAAATTCAAAATCCGATCCACGTCGAATGGAAGAGTTAATAGAATCAAATGATGTCACTTCCGAACAATTTTCACAAGAGTCGAACCGAACTCGAAAAAGTCACAGTGATAACTAGATCGACCCACAACAAGATCACAGCTCGTCCGGACGATGAAACCGAAATACAGAACAAGTTCATAAAGTATCAACGAAAACAAGCGAGTCGGTAGAATTGAGAAAGAGAAAAATGCAGAAGCCAAAAATAATACGGGTATTATATTCGACTTCTTCTAAAAGAAGTGTCGTCCCCGAAACTCACAACAATGAAATCAAGGTGGCGACACAACAAGCAACCGGCGTAAACATCCTTCAAGGCCTCTCAAAGACGATTCGATAAGCTGTCTGAAGCGCGAACTCCGAAAGTCTCGGTAGCCACCCGCAAAACCAATTCGGTGTCCTCGAGTCCACGCTCGAAATGTGGTACGACGAGAAGGACAAATTGCACGTACATTCCCCGACACATCATCACGGTTGAAATGCCTCGGCTCGGCATACTGAAAATACAAATGCTAGGTACAATGGAACATAACATCACAAAACAACAAACCGGAGATGCCAACTCAGCGCAACAAAGAATCATAACACATATCATACACAACGATTACCATCGTAAAGTAATACACACACAAACACTACAACAACGACGGTATCGTTCGGCGACCTCAACGGCCCGAACGATAACCAGCACATAATTACAACCATCACGAAACAATCACACATGTACGCAAACGTACAAGCCCAAGCTTTAATACACCACACAAAGTGCGATAACACGCTAATCACCACGAAAAGGCAACATTAAAGATCGTCATCACACCTCCCACAAAGGGCTAACAAAACATATGCGTGGCGAACGACTCAACGTTCACACCACCAATTCAATCACAATTCGGAGGGCTAACACCCTAACAACAATACCAACATCATACACACCTTCTCCGACCACAAGCAGGAAATGATGGGTTTTAAAAACGAAAACCACCTTATGAAAACAGTTTGAAAACACCAGTTGATTTTGAGTATCATTTTACAAAAAGTTGAACAAACATCATTTTCGAGACTTTGGAGAACCATTTCACATCGATAAAAAAAACGAGGACACTTTCTCTTAGTGAAAAACTTTCAGAAAAGTGTTTATAAAACACTGAAAATATCTCAAAACATTTTGGTCCTCGAGGTAAAAGAATTTTGAAACATATTGTGGCACCTTGGAAGTGCCACGAGAAAACAATTCATTTTAAATGTACGTCTCGAAATTTATTTTCTAAGATATTCAAGGTTTTCAAAAATAATTCAATGGGCTAGAATGCCCAAAAATGTTCATGTAACAATATTTGTTTAAACATATTATAATATATGCATCAAATCGTACAAAGTCAAGACAATACATGTCTTTTACCGGGAAGACAAACAATCAATTATCACAGTCAAAAAGACATAAATAATGACAACACTCCTCATATAAACGAAATAAGAGAATCACACGAATGCATCACGAAACCAAGAATCTACATGAAGGTTCCATCACTTAACACAAAATCAAACAAATAGCTCGTGTCACACGAGGCACAACACAAAGAAGAGAGACTTACTTCCACAGGTCGCACGAAGATGATGATCGCCCCTCGAGACTAATCACGACCAACAACTCAGACGACGCGTCGCGACACGACTCAGTCAGATAAAATCCGACGAGACAAAACTCAATAGACACCACTAACCCGACAGCCTAGGTTTCCACAACCTAAGCTCCGATACCATTCTGTAACACCCCCAATCCGCTTAGGGATATTACACTCCGTAGACCCTCTCCTCGAGGATATACCAGGCTGATAACTAAAATCAAACTTCGCCTTTAAGGCTAAAATGACTCGGTAGATCGATTTGGTCTTTCAATAAATACATACAACTCAAATACAACTCATGCCCACGCAGGGGTCAAAATACAACCACACCCGTACAACGGGGAAAGGATACTGCAGCGGAAAAGAAAATACAACTGGACCCATACGACATCAACGGATCCTCGTGTGATTAGTATCGTTCATATTTCATCATCCTTCGTGCCGACCCTGTGCTATGCTCCAAAACCTGAATGCAAAAATAGACATCCACCCCCCGAATACTCGGGGGTTAGCAAAACTCCACCGTTTCGCTACTGCAAGAACAAGTGCAAAAAAACGAGCCAAACAATTCACATACCACGAATAACAAAAACCTGTGAACTGCAAAGATCCAAACGTAACAAAAAGTACTTCCCGAGGCAAGAGTTTGGGTAGATATTTCCAAAACCGAAAGACAATAATTAAAGGGGAAACAATTTATAAAACAGTTTAAAATGCCCTCGAGAGTTTTAATAGAAAACAATTTAGGATTACCGAATCCTTATCTTTCCAAAATCAACAGGGGTCACAGCCCAAAGGTTTTGCTTTCGCAATTAGAAAACCAACGACAATTCACAGGGTTAAAACCCACGTCACGTGTCCTCGGCGGACATAAAATTAACACAATATAATCGCCCAAGATACGTAAACCTTGGTCACCAAAAATACAACATCAACTTGTGAATCCATGGCTATACCATTGGATTCCCTTCATGGCCCCGTCGGACCCTCCCAAGGTGAGCAGAATGCGTTTTCGAAACCATATACACCAACTCGTGAAGTTTTACTCGTGAATCCAGGGCTATACCATTGGAATTCCCTCCGTGGCCCCGTCGAACCCTCCCAAGGTGAGCAAATACATTCACCAAACATACACACGCACTCGTGAAGTTTTACTTGTGAATCCAGGGCTATACCATTGGAATTCCCTCCGTGGCCCCGTCGAACCCTCCCGAGGTGAGCAAATACATTCACAAAACAAACAACCGCACTCGTGAATCCAGGGATATACCATTGGAATTCCCTCCGTGGCCCCGTCGGACCCTCCCGAGGTGAACGAAAATACATGCACACAAATTAGCATATCACACCAAACATAGCCAAGAAATCCACCCAAAGGCAACAACGCAAGGCACGACACAATTGTCAAATCACAACGCACCGAAAAGAGAATATATGTATATATATTATCAAAGCACAACAACAACAAGCGAATTTACAGGGTTCACGTAACCATCCACAGAACACAACATTCACAAAACTCATGCATTTTGTAACACCCTCAAGATATTCGAGGTATATTACAGTGCCGTGAATCCCTATATGGGACCCACCAGGCTGAACAGCATCATACACAACGACTCACAGAAACGATAAAATAACACCACGTCATAAAGACGCAAAACAGAATAATCCACCCGGTTCAACCGGTCAACATAACATCATCATCCAACACAACATAATAGGCGACAATACAATCCGGACGAACAAGAACTCTTAAGTACTCGAGTACAACTATAAGTTCAAAAACCACAAAAGAGGAAAAGATAAAAAGACATTAAGACGTCACTTAAGCACAATCATCACGCACGGCCATCATCCGTGTACTGGTCCAGCGCCCGCTCGTCCCGATGAACCTGACCTGAAATTCATAAAACGAATTTCCCCAAAACGGGTCCCCAGAGGGGTTAGCAATTACGCTAGTACAAGTAACCAGATGAACGACTTACATCTTACACATATTGTAACACCCCCAAACCGCTCAGGGATATTACACGCCGTAGAACCTTTCCTCAAGGACCTACCAGGCTGGTAACGACATTTAACATCTCGACAATGCCTTCGAGGCTACAATGACTCAGTAGACCGATTTGGTCTTTCCACAAATACATACAACTCATGCCCACGCAGGGGACAAAATACAACTACACCCGTACAACGGGAACAATACAGCAGCGGAAAATAAAGTACAACTGAACCAAAACACGATGTACGGTTCCTCATGTGATTAGTATCGATCATCTTTCATCATCCTTCGTGCCGACCCTGTGTTATGCTCCAAAACCTGAATGCAAAAACAGACATCCACCCCCCGAATACTCGGGGGTTAGCAAAACTCCACTGTTTTGCTAGTGCAAATACAAAGTGCAAATACGAGCCATACAATTCACATTCCACGAATAACAATAACCGAGGATCCTCAAAGATCCAAACGAAACGAAAAGTACTTCCCGAGGCAAGGGTTTGAGAAAACATTTCAAAAACGAAATATCATAAATCAATGGGAATAATTTATAAAACGGTTTAGAATGCCATCGAGAGTTTTAATAGAAAACAATTTAGGATTATCAAATCCTACTTTTCAAAAATCGAAAGACAAAGGGTCACCGCCCCAAGAGTTTACTTTCTCGAAAATGACATTAACCATATCGTTGGGATTTTAGCCCCAAATCCGTAAAACGACTTTTACAAAACCCTTGGGATTTTAGCCCCAAATCTCATCAACTCACAGTACACAAGAACGACCACAAGGTTCGTCTCCCAACATCAAAATCCACAAATAAAGGATTTAAAACATAAACCATAAAATACTCTAGAGCCATCCTAGCCAAGTAGGCCAAACGAACAACTTACCTCTTACACATTTAGTCAATGCATGCAAATGAAAACCGTTCAAAAGCACTCATTTCCGAAATGCCAATATCGAATCACATTTGTAAAAATGCACCACAATTAACGCGGACCACGGCCGTGGATCCTGCCGAGACCGTCGGATCTAACCCACAGTGGTTAAAAGCAAGCTCGCGGTTCCACGGCTTCGTGGAGCCCTACCGAGACCCGTCGGATCTAACCCGTAGTGAGCATACACACACACACGTTACTCATGCAATACTAACATGCTAAGAATGTAAGTTCATTAAGAATACTCACTAGAGATGGCCATTAACTCGACACCATTACCAAACTCTTCAAAATACAATAACAAGCTTAAATAAGGAATACACGATTCCATAACCGAAACAATAGGAGTATCATCATAAAATCCTTCAATGTTCAAAATAACCAAATCATAATCAATTCTCAAAACACCGTTCACAAATCACACTCGTTTTGAAAGAAAGCCTTTAACGAGGCCAAACTGAAATCCTTTGAAACTTCGTTTCAAATAACCAAACAAACACATTAAGACGACCACCGATCATCATATCCATAAAACGAGAAAAGTATGGGCAAGGTACTTGCCTCAATAATTGACGCAAAGCTCGACGACCACGGCTCACCCGGTCGATCCATTGAAATCCCAACCCTTATTATAAATACATAATACACAATTTAATATAAGAGTCTAATTTAATATCTTATAATTTCAAGGTAAGTAGTCGGCTAATATATTACCTCAATTGCCGCCCTTAATTAATTGATCGGATCAAACGATCAGCAATACTCAACCCAAGTCCATATCTCGATTATCGCTCCAACCACAAACTCCAAACTCGGACTCGTTCCATGGTCTAATTACACCAAGCCGCACATTGACCAAATTATCACCATCTCCATCTATGTCTACGACTTCCCCGTTCACAATCCCAACACCACTACATACACCACCAATTACTTACATACACACACAATATATATATATATATATATATATATAGACACACACAGCACCCCATATACATAACATATATATATATATTATATATATATACACAGTACTCACCCACACAACACACTCAACACACACAAATACCTTTTATATATATATATATATATATATATATATATAAAAAAAGACTTCAAAGAATAAAAACAAAACTAACACACACACACACTTATATATATATATACACACACGACTCACACCCACAGCACACACCACGCATACAAACACCACCTTCAACACACACACGCCTGCACGCAAACAACACACACAATATCAACACCCACGCCGGAATCCGGCCACAACCCCAACCCCGTCTTCTTCTTCTTACATCACCGGACCTCGGATCGGCGACAATCAACCCGCGGAATTTGTCGGCTCCGGCTCGGTTCCGGCCATGACCGACCTCAACTAACTCCGGCCGTCGAACCTCGTCGAACACCATCTGGCCGTCGGAAAGTTGAGCCGGACCGGAAATTCATCTTGCTGCGGAAAACATGTCCGATGACTCACGCCGAACTCCATCCGCCTGAAAACCAGATCATTCTCTCCCATCATAGGTCACCACGTCGTCGCCGAGCTCCAGTTGTTGTCGCCGGAGACGCCTGTCCGCCACCGGTGACCTTCACAACTCGCCCCACTAGAACCCAGATCCCCCGACCCATCTCTGCCCAACCGCAAGAACCCTGAACCTGAGCTCGCCACCGCCGATCGCCAATGAATAAGAATGAGATGGGTGGTGTTGGTGTTGGTGAGAGAAAGGAAGGACCAGGAGGGGAGAGAGATATGCGGGAGGAAAGAGAGAGATGAAGCAGGTGGGGAAAGGAGAAAAAAAAGAAAGAAGAAAGAGATAAAAAAAAAGTGAAAGGAGGAGTTGGTGAGGAATGTCGGATGAAGTTTCCTCAAATCACATCACATGCATATATATATATATATATATATATATATATAATTGGGCTTATCCGACCCGACAGGTTCGAATATAAATAAACCGAGTAAAAACGAATCAATCTAAGATTCATTATTCCGTCTTCTGGTTCGATCATCCGATTATTACACTACGTCAAATAACACCAACACTAACTCGTCAATATATTAGCCCAACATCTCAGAGTCCGCCCGACTTATAAATAATCAGTTAATAAAATAAGAGAGAGAAAATAAATAAATAAAAAAAAAAATTGTATCGCCAAAATTCGAGTTTAAAAATTCCCGGATATTACATACTACCCTCCTTAAAAGAAGTTTCGTCCCGAAACTTAAAACAAGTAGGGAGAGGTAATATCCTACCAGGAACATCTCCACGAGATACACAAGAACCGCACAACTTACGCCCACCGGCGAAACGTTACAAGAAACGCAAGGAACGTACGACGTAGAAACACGCTTAACGACAACCACGATTGAACCTCAATGATCGAACAACACGATCGAACACAATGATCGAACAAAAACGGTCGAATAACTACGATCCCGAAGTTCACACTTCAACTCAAGACATTAAAAGAGCTGGTAGAAACTAAAAGATGTTACTTTCGAACAAGGTTTACAAGAATCGAACCGAACTCGGAAAAGTCACAACGATAAACAGATCGATCCGAAAGAAAGTCGCAACCCGTTCGAACGATGACAACCGAGATACCAAACAAGTTCAAAACGTATCAGCGAACACGAGCGAGTCGATGGACTGGAGAAAGAGAAAATACAGAAGTCAAGCAAGACGGGTATTACCTCCGACCTCGTCCATGAAATTCACAAAAACGGGAGCAAGGTAACAAGACATTAAACAACCGACACATAACGGAACCATCACCGATGCACACGGTCATACCAAACCAAGCTCTAACAGCTCGCACATGCGCGACAACGCAGAAATCACTACGAGGCGACAATATTCAATACCAACATCCCACCTCTCACAGAGGGCTAACACAACAAATGTGTGGGAAACGACTCAACGCTCACACTGCCAATTCGATCATACTCGGGAGCAAACATCATAATGACAACGCAAACATCATACATACATACCCATCCCTCAAACGGAAATGGATAGGTTTCAAAAACGAAAACCTCATTTTGAAAATAATTTAGAAGAACACCGGTTGATCTTGAGTATCATCTTTCAAAAAAAAAAAGTACAAACGTGAAACATCGTTATCGAGACTTTAGAAAACCATTTCGCATTTGTTAAAAATGAGGACACTTTCTGTTAGTGAAAAAACTTTCAGAATATTCGACCCTCGGGTCTAAATAAAAGTGTTTCTAAAACATTGAAAATATCTCAAAACATTTTGGTCCTCGAGGTAGAAGAATTTGGAAACATATTGTGGCACCTTGGATGTACCACGAGAAAATAATTCATTTTAAAAGTACGTCTCGAAATTTATTTTCTAAGATACTCAAGGTTTTCGAAGATAATTCAATGGGCTAGAATGCCCAAAAATTTCAGGTAATTACACAAAGCATTATAGCGCTGTGGGTCCCGCACCGGAACTCACCAGGCTAGAAACCATTTACAACGTCAAAAAGGCCGATGACGGTAATATTTCAAAAACTTACAAAAGCCATTTACAAAATACTAAATACCGTCATAAGAATTTCGCCAAAACGATCAAGGCCATAATGCCACAAACTCGGTTAAGGGAATCGGTTCTTGAAATAGAACTCAACCGGTAAAATACCGAAAGCCATTACAAAAGAACTCACGCAACGGATAAAAGAAATAAAGTCGAACATGCACAATCCAGCAACACTACTCCTCATATGAACGAAATATGAGGGTCAAATAACCGCATATCAAGAAATTAAAATCCATAAGAGGATTCCGCCACTCAACAAATAATCATAAAAATAACTCGTGTCACACGAGGCACCACACAAAGAAGGGAGACTTACATCCACAGGTCGCGCGAAGATGATGATCGCCCCACGATACTAATCACGACCAACAAACTCAGACGACGCGTCGCGACACGACTCGGTCAGACAAAATCCAATGAGATAAAACTCAACAGACACAACTTGACCCGACAGCCTAGGTTTCCACAAACAAAGCTCTGATACCATTTATGTAACACCCCCAAACCGCTCAGGGATATTACACGCCGTAGAACCTTTCCTCAAGGACCTACCAGGCTGGTAACGACATTTAACATCTCGACAATGCCTTCGAGGCTACAATGACTCAGTAGACCGATTTGGTCTTTCCACAAATACATACAACTCATGCCCACGCAGGGGACAAAATACAACTACACCCGTACAACGGGAACAATACAAGAATGAAAATAAAGTACAACTGAACCAACACACGATGTACGGTTCCTCATGTGATTAGTATCGATCATCTTTCATCATCCTTCGTGCCGACCCTGTGTTATGCTCCAAAACCTGAATGCAAAAACAGACATCCACCCCCCGAATACTCGGGGGTTAGCAAAACTCCACTGTTTTGCTAGTGCAAATACAAAGTGCAAATACGAGCCATACAATTCACATTCCACGAATAACAATAACCGAGGATCCTCAAAGATCCAAACGAAACGAAAAGTACTTCCCGAGGCAAGGGTTTGAGAAAATATTTCAAAAACGAAATATCATAAATCAATGGGAATAATTTATAAAACGGTTTAGAATGCCATCGAGAGTTTTAATAGAAAACAATTTAGGATTATCAAATCCTACTTTTCAAAAATCCAAAAGACAAAGGGGTCACCGCCCCAAGAGTTTACTTTCTGGAAAATGACATTAACCAAATCGTTGGGATTTTAGCCCCAAATCCGTAAAACGACTTTTACAAAACCCTTGGGATTTTAGCCCCAAATCTCATCAACTCACAGTACACAAGAACGACCACAAGGTTCGTCTCCCAACATCAAAATCCACAAATAAAGGATTTAAAACATAAACCATAAAATACTCTAGAGCCATCCTAGCCAAGTAGGCCAAACGAACAACTTACCTCTTACACATTTAGTCAATGCATGCAAATGAAAACCGTTCAAAAGCACTCATTTCCGGAAATGCCAATATCGAATCACATTTGTAAAAATGCACCACAAATAACCGCAGACCCACGGCTTCGTGGATCCTCGCCGAGACCCCGTCGGATCTAACCCACAGTGGTTAAAAGCAAGCTCGCGGTTCCACAGCTTCGTGGAGCCCTACCGAGACCCCGTCGGATCTAACCCGTAGTGAGCATACACACACACACGTTACTCATGCAATACTAACATGCTAAGAATGTAAGTTCATTAAGAATACTCACTAGAGATGGCCATTAACTCGACACCATTACCAAACTCTTCGAAAATACAATAACAAGCTTAAATAAGGAATACACGATTCCATAACTGAAACAATAGGAGTATCATCATAAAATCCTTCAATGTTCAAAATAACCAAATCATAATCAATTCTCAAAACACCGTTCACAAATCACACTCGTTTTGAAAGAAAGCCTTTAACGAGGCCAAATCAAATCCTTTGAAACTTCGTTTCAAATAACCAAACAAACACATTAAGACGACCACCGATCATCATATCCATAAACGAGAAAGTATGGGCAAGGTACTTGCCTCAATAATTGACGCCGAAAGCTCCGACGACCACGGCTCACCCGGTCGATCCATTGAAATCCCAACCCTTATTATAAATACATAATACACAATTTAATATAAGAGTCTAATTTAATATCTTATAATTTCAAGGTAAGTAGTCGGCTAATATATTACCTCAATTGCCGCCCTTAATTAATTGATCGGATCAAACGATCAGCAATACTCAACCCAAGTCCATATCTCGATTATCGCTCCAACCACAAACTCCAAACTCGGACTCGTTCCATGGTCTAATTACACCAAGCCGCACATTGACCAAATTATCACCATCTCCATCTATGTCTACGACTTCCCCGTTCACAATCCCAACACCACTACATACACCACCAATTACTTACATACACACACAATATATATATATATATATATATATATATATATAGACACACACAGCACCCCATATACATAACATATATATATATATTATATATATATATACACAGTACTCACCCACACAACACACTCAACACACACAAATACCTTTTATATATATATATATATATATATATATATATGCATACAGTAGTAACAGCATAAACACAAAACTTACACACACACACACTTATATATATATATACACACACGACTCACACCCACAGCACACACCACGCATACAAACACCACCTTCAACACACACACGCCTGCACGCAAACAACACACACAATATCAACACCCACGCCGGAATCCGGCCACAACCCCAACCCCGTCTTTTTCTTCTTACATCACCGGAACTCGGATCGGCGACAATCCAACCCGCCGGAATTTGTCCAGCTCCAGCTCAGTTCCGGCCATGACCGGACCTCAACTAACTCCAGCCCGTCGAACCTCGTCGAACACCATCCTGACCGTCGGAAAGTTGAGCCTGCACTAAATTCATCTTGCCGGAAAACATGTCCGACAGCCTCCGACGCCGAACTCCATCCGCCCGAAAACCGATCATTCTCTCCCATCATAGGTCACCACGTCGCCGCCGAGCTCCGCTTGTTGTCGCCGAGACGCCCGTCCGCCACCGGTGACCTTCACAACTCGCCCCACTAGAACCCGGATCCCCGACCCATCTCGCCCAACCGCAAGAACCCCGAACCTGAGCTCGCCACCGCCGATCGCCAATGAATAAGAATGAGATGGGTGGTGTTGGTGTTGGTGAGAGAAAGGAAGGACCAGGAGGGGAGAGAGATATGCGGGAGGAAAGAGAGAGATGAAGCAGGTGGGGAAAGGAGAAAAAAGAAAGAAGAAAGAGATAAAAAAAAAGTGAAAGGAGGAGTTGGTGAGGAATGTCGGATGAAGTTTCCTCAAATCACATCACATGCATATATATATATATATATATATATATATAATTGGGCTTATCCGACCCGACAGGGTTCGAATATAAATAAACCGAGTAAAAACGAATCAATCTAAGATTCATTATTCCGTCTTCTGGTTCGATCATCCGATTATTACACTACGTCAAATAACACCAACACTAACTCGTCAATATATTAGCCCAACATCTCAGAGTCCGCCCGACTTATAAATAATCAGTTAATAAAATAAGAGAGAGAAAATAAATAAATAAATAAAAAAAATTGTATCGTCAAAATTCGAGTTTAAAAATTCCCGGATATTACACATATAGTATATACATGCAATCAAGAAAACATAGTTTCAAAACACTCATTTCCGGAAATGCCATAATCAAATCACATTTGTAAAAATGCACCACAATTAACCATGGATCCACCCCTCCGTGGACCCCTACCGAGACCCCGTCGGATCTAACCCGTAGTGGTTAAAAGCAAGCTCGCGGATCCACCCCTCCGTGGACCCCTACCGAGACCCCGTCGGATCTAACCCGTAGTGAGCATACACACACACACAAGTCTCATGCAATACTACTACGTTAAGATTGTAAGTTCATAAGGATACTTGCCTCGGTTAATAGACGGTGATACGAACGGAAAGGAAGAGTTGAACACGACCGCAAGGAACCGGCGGAAATGAACCTAACGATTCGAATAACACAATCACAACCAACTCTAGAGGATTACGGAAATGGAATACACCCGGAAACCCGCCTACGATTCATGTATATTCGTACCAAAAATAACAACGAGGGCGGACCACAACCAAACCCTCTCGATTCCGTAAAAAATCCACAAAATATCCATGAATCCGTAGGAAAACTAAAGATACTAACAATATTAATCGTATTCATCATGAATCCACCAACAAAACGGAACGAATCGGAAGTAAAACCCCAAACCCCCAATTTAATCGAAAATAGGGTTCTAGAAATATTACCTTTGAAGATTCAAGTACTAAGATCCGTAGAATACGCGTTAGATTGATTATCCGAGCCTCACAACCGAAGGAAGATGATGAAAATCGACTCCCGAATGAAGAATGCTTGAGAAGTTCTCCCCCCCTTAGATCTCTCTCTCTCTCGCGCAGGTGAAATGAAGGAGAAGATGGCCGATTTCGTCTAATAAGGACGAGATTGCACAGTTGACCGCTATGTGTGCCGCGGCACAGGCTAAAAAATTACTCCTGTGTTTCGCAGCAGCCGCGGCACCGCATATCGGGTTTTGGTCGCAGATGTCACACGGGTGTGCCGCGGCACCGACTGCATCCGTGCCGGCACCGGATGGGTGTGCCGCACACAAGATGATTTACTCGACCAACAATTGGAGAAATTTGTGTGCCGCGGCGCACACACCTTGTGCCGCGGCCCACACCCCTTTTGGGTCCCAAAATGATAAAAATGATCCGGAAAGAGAATAAAAACGATAGGAATCAATATTTGGGAACCAATAACACGAAATGGATCCACGGCAACCCCGAAACGGCAGTTCCACACAACAATAACGAGTACACAGTTCAACAGTTGCCAGGAAGGACACACTGAAAGGTACACGAGGGTCACTACGATTGAGGAATACACCAAAAAAATAAAAATACAAGGGAAAGAAAAAATGCGGATATTACACGTTTTGAGAGAGGGCCTTTAACAAGGCTAACCGAATTTCTTGAAAGTTCAATTTAAACGATCAAATAAACACATAGAGACGATCACTAATTATCATATCCATAAAATAAGAAAAGTATGGGCAAGGTACTTGCCTCGAATAACCACAACGCGGAGAATCGGCCGAAGTAGGTTGGCACGAACCGACTACGAACTCGCCGACTCCACCGAATGCCAATTCGCGATAATAAACTACGGAGGACAATAACAACAATGAAAATGAATTCCATAGCATGACGCAAAGCCGTTGAATTCAAAGAACGAACGACGAATGTTCAAGTGTTTTCCCCAAAACGGCCAAGAACACGATTCGTCCCGACAAAACACGAAAACGGAATTCCAAGTTGAAATTTGGATATACAATCCATAGAATATGTTTAACAACATCATTTAACCATAATCGATCCATCGAAAACGGATGAAAAACGAGATCGGGGACAAATCCCCCAAAAAGTCAATTCGAAGGAAATCAAGAAATATACTTCGATTCGACGAAGAAAAATGGATTAAATGATGTTAAACACGAGAATACTACAAAGATTAATCATACCCATCATGAATTAATCAACAACACGGAACGAATCGAACAAAAATGCAAACCCCCCCCAAATTCACGAAATTAGGGTTCTAAGGAAGATTACCTTGATTCGCTGGATCAAAGGATGATAACGGATGATTGATTGATGTTATGAACTCAAGAACTTCATGGATTTGTTGTTAAACAGCATGGCTTCGTCACCCATGAATCGCCAGCCGCAGACGGAGAAGGAAGGAAATGAAAAACGAGATGAAATGTGACTGCTCTGTCACATTTATACTGGGCCGGACTAGCGCCAGTCGCCGAGCTAGCGGCGCTATCGGCCTGTGCCACAATCCAGTGACTCCATCGACTAGATCGCTGCTGTAGCGTGCGCAACCTTCCGGCCGTAGCGCGCGCTATCTGCCAGTCGTAGCGAGCGCAATGCCCGACAGAAGCATGCGCTACCTGCCGAGCCTGACCGATTCGAACCCCGTGACTCCACCGTCTGCCTCGATAGCGTGCGTTAGGCCAGCCGATAGCGTGCGCTACACCTGCCGGTTAGCGCGCGCAGCCTTCCGGTCGTAGCGTGCACTACGCCGGTTCCTGCCGCACCCGTCCGGCCGGTGCTCGCAATCGTCCGGCCAGTCCCGCAACCGTCTGGCCAGTGCTCGAACACCAGGGCTCGACGACTCGATTTCCAAAAACGCACGGAACGAACACGGTGAAAAGTTCGCGGACAACATCAACGACCCGAAATGAAAACATAATACCATAATTAATCATACGCGACCAAGAAACGGGTCGAGACAGCAATTACAGATACGGATACACGTAACTTTTAAGAAATTACAAAATGGCCCAAAACGCCCGAAAATCACGATACGTGATCGAATAACCAAACCGAAGTTCACAACACGTCTAACAAAGTTAAACGGACTTACGGGAAACTCGAAACAGCAGTTTCGAACGAGATTCGCACGAATCGAGCTCAGGTGCGGAAAAGTCGCTAAAAAGCACGGAACTCAACAAAACGACACCGAAAAAAACTCGGATGACAAAAAGTGCAGAATTAATCATTCTCAGAATGACGACACGGTTATAAACGAGTCGTCAAAACGGAATCTAGCCGAAAAAAGAAATTTACCGAAAATCGAAAATTGCGGGTATTACATTGTACACGGGATTGTAAAAGTTCTCGGATCTTTTAGCTTGGGTGGCAATTTCTTTTGTAGTATTGCGCTACATTCCTCTGTTAGCATGACGGTTTCATATTCTTCAATCCTTCGTGTGTTAGAAAGAATATCTTTCATAAGTTTGGCATAGCTTGGCATTTGTGCTAGAGCATCGGAAAAAGGTATGTTGATGTGTAGCTTTTTGAAAATTTCCACAAATTTGCCGAATTGCGCATCGAGCTTGTGATTCTTCAACCGTTGAGGAAAAGGGATAGGTGGAACATAAGATTTGGCAGCAACTGGACCTTTTTGAGAGGAAGGTCCTCATTGAGATTCTTTTTCTGTTTCTCGACTATGTTTATTTTTTTGTTTTTTCAGATGATTTTCCACAGAAATCTCGGGCAACTGCACTCCACTTCTTGTTGTGATATCCTGGACACTTTTCCTTGGATTTACCTCGATATTGCTAGATAACATGCCGTGGGATCTTTCTAAAAGTATTTTGGCCATTTGGCCAACTTGTGTCTCCAGATTTTTAATTGAAGCATCATTGCGTTGTTGATACTTCAGTTGTTGTTCGGCTAGCTTCGTCATTGCTTCTTCCCACCCGGGCTTATTTTCTTGATGTGTTAGATTCAACATATTGTTGTTGTTTGCATAAGAAAAATTTGGATGATTTTTGTACCCTGAATTGTATGTTGGCCCGTAAGGATTGTATGCTTGCCTTTGGAAATTCTGAACATAGGCCACTTGTTCTGGTAGTGGGAATGACGGCTCCTGTTGCACTAAGGGACACATAGTGCTGTTGTGAGTTGCTCCACAAATTTCACATGAAAGAGCTAAAACTTGTGGAGTTTGGACCGTCTTCACAGATTAAGGAGTTGAAAAAGACATGTCCTCGACTTTCTTTGATAAAGCTTCAATTTTTGCCAACATAAGTGAATAAGAATCCACTTTAAAACCACCATTTGGTTTCTTTTGGATATTTCTATCTGGCCATCTTGCACTTTGTTCACTTATAACCTCAGAAAGATTATAAGCCTCTCTCATAGTTTTGTTGCCAAGTGAGCCATTTGATGAATTGACATTGGCTCGGCATGTAGGTAAGAGTCCAGAATAGAAGTAATTGACTTGTGCTCCCAAATTGAAACCATGGTTAGGACATTTTCGTAGCATACCTTTGTATCTTTCCCATGCTTCGTGAAATGACTCTGAATCTTGTTGATGAAATGTAGAGATTTCGTATTTGAGTTTCGCCACTTTAATTGGTGGAAAATATTTAGTGGTGAATTTCTAAACAAATTCGGGCCAATTTATTATGCTTCGTGGTGGCAAAGCATCTAGCCACTCTCTTGCTCTTTCCTTCAAAGTGTGCACAAAAAGTCTTATTTTTATCGCCTAGTCATTTGCATGTGGATATTTGAAATTTCCATAAATCTCCACAAAACGGTTAATGTGGAGATATGGATTCTCGTAGGATCTTCCATAGAATGAGTTGTTGTTGGAGAAGAGATTGATGACATCCGGGCGAATTTGAAAATTATCCACTCCAAATGGTGGATAGATCACACTTGATTGCATGCTCAAATATGGGGGTTCATGAATTCCCCAAAGAGCATGTTGTCTTTATCTATTTTCGGTACAATAGAATGTTGTTGATGTTGAATGTTTTGAGCATTGGGTATTCCCCCTACCGGAGGAATTATTTTGTTATCATTTTCTTGGAGGAGTGGTGGGTTCGGTTCGTCCGTCATTGATGGTGAAGAAATAATGCTCGTTTTTTGTTCTCTTCGCCTTCTTCTGAATGTGGCTTCAATCTCGGGATCTAGTGAAACTAAATCGCAATTGTACGTCCTTCGCATAGACAAGAGAATTTACAAAAAATAAAAAGTTGTATTTATAACAATAGTGAATAATGTATTATTTCAAAATAACACTTATACTTCCCCGACAACAGCGCCAAAAACTTGACACGTCTTTTGTGTAACTATCGCAAGTGCACAATATCGTATCAAGTAGTATGTGGACTTTTTGAGTCCGGTTTATCAATCCCACGAGGAAGTTAGGTTATATATTGAATTTTACACTATTTATCTATTTGTTATAGAGATTTAGATGAGTTAAACACACAATTTAAGAGTTTGGTTTGACAATTGCAAGGAAAATGCAATAATAGTTCTAAAATTTAAGGAAATGAAAGATTGGACTAATAATAGATTAATAAAAGGGTAAAATGAAATAGTTGAGATTACAAACTTAGTTCATCATTAGTTATAGAATATGTATAGGAGATCATAAGATGTATTTACTTGTTATGTTGTGTAGATTCGATTTTTCTTAAAAAGACGATTCCTCTTTCGAATGTCAAAACATCTCTTATGTATTGAATCAATCCACTATATTTTTATGTTGATTGGCTTCAATACATAGCATTAAGATTTATGAAATAAATCAAAGAATCATCTAAGGTCTAGAGGTATATTTCTATCCCCTAGAACAACTTAGAGTGAAGATCATTTGATCTAATCAAACATATTTTCTTTCGAAACATATGAAGACCATAAATATCATCATTTATTGGCCAAATAAATAAAGATTGGTAAAACAATGAAAATCACACACAATAATAAGTAATCCATAATAGATCTTTATACAAACTTAAATAACATGATAAACCTTATTTATAAACCCAACTAAGGATAACTTAGCCCATGAAGGGTTTATTCAACATATTACAAGCTTGAGTGGTCATTATTAGTTGAAAAAGAGAAAGAATTGATTCTAACCCCCTTAGTAGATAAAGGAGAAAGAAGCAATAAACTCCCTTAACAACATAAGCTAAACCACTATTACATACACTCTCAAGAACACAAGTGTGTTCTTCATACAAAGAAAAATATTACAAAGTAGGAAAAATATAAGATGATGGATGCTGAATGATGGATCTGAGGAGTCTATTTATAAACATAAAGTCATCTAATAGCTCCAAAACTCCAGCATTATTTCATTAGATCGGATCAAGGCCAGTCATCCCCTCAATAATAGACCAAAAGTATAAAAGATTTAAAAATGGTCATACATCTGTCAAGAGTTACGGCCGTAACTTTGAGGAACTATGAGGACTTACGGCCGTAACTTTCAGATGTTACGACCATAACATGGCTTCGTCTTTTTGCACATTAGTTGCTGTGTGAGTTACGGCTGTAACTTTATTTATACGCCCGTATGGAGTTTCAGACTATATTTTCAGCCCAGAATTTCTTAGACTTTTGCGTTTTCGCCCCAAATCTTCTTCGGATGATAACTTTTGTATATAACTCTGATGTTGAATCCGGAAAGACTGCCGAACTTGTCTCGAAAATCTCTGCAACATGAATATATAAAAACTCAATAAAGAGAACATTTTATAAACATGTTATTTCTTGAGTAAATCAGTAATTCAATCACATTAAGGCTAAATTTACATCTTCATCCTATAAAAATAAAATTATTAAAAACTAATTAATTTAAAGCAAAAATGAGTAGACTAGCTCATAATTATGGGTGAAATATATCAATACTAATCACGGATAAGTGTGTAAAACTAACACTTATCATCCCCCACCACAAGCTTAATACTCATAATCATATCACTCTTTCTAAACACCTCTACCACGTCGTCAATGAAGTCCTTTTCCATGACGATGCCCACTCCATTTTTTCCTCTTTCTTTTCCCGAATACCATAGTTTATAACCCCATGGATCCAAGACCTTTGCTTTTTCCCAACCCACTTAGTCTCTTGTAGGCACATAATGTGAATCCTTCTCCTTTTCATAACTTCCACCACTTCCACTGGTCTTCCCGTCAAAGAGCCAATGTTCCAAGTTCCAAATCGCATCTTACTACCCTTACTAGGCTTGTGGACTGTCTTCTTTGCACGCCTCTATCCACATTGCGATGATTCTTGCATATTTGACACCACACCCATACTTCGAGGTGGCGCACCGCTTCCGGGCGATGACCTAGCAACCCTTGCAAATTTTTCACCACACCCGGGGTTTCACAAAACCCAAGCTCTGATACCATCTTCTATAACACCCCCAAAATCATCCAGAAATATTACAGTGATGTGGGGCCCGCGCCAGAACCCATCAGGCTAAAACTCATGTTCGCAAACATTTCAAATACGCCAAGAGGCGAAAGACGGTAACATATTTTAAATAATTTTCAAAAATCCATTTTCCAAATACCATCACAAAATAAAATCATTTAAAAGTTCAAGGCCAAAACGCCAAAACTCAATAGTTTCAAAATGTACGTTAAGCCACCACTTATACGTACTGATAAAATAGTTTAGGGAATCAGTTTTTCGAAATAAACCCAAGTTCGCAAAATGCCAAAAGGTCATTTTGAAATACAAACGCAACAGATAAAAATCACAGTAGGAAATACATTTGCAGCGGAAAAATACAACCAAAAAAGGATACTCGATGCCCAAATACCCAAGCCATAGCCAGTATCATCTGGGAAGCTCATCTCTTCACGACCGCTACTAGCTCAATCTCCGAGTGCCTAAAATTAAAGCACACGACGGGGTCAGCCACAATACTCAATAATGATAACAATCACATCACATAAATAATTACATACCAATGTAATTACAAGTAAGAATACTACCGATTCAATCTTACCGTCATAACCTTACCAATCCGTAGCAATCCATATCAAACCAATCCTTACAATAATCCACATTTCGCATTCTCAGATGACGAAATGAACTCAACTATAACCATCTGTACTGTATTCAAATAATACCAAGAATCCTCAAAACATCATCATAACTCATAAGCGTGAAATAATTCATCAATGCCAAATCCTGTCCGTCGGATCACACAATCAAATCTCAACCTGGATAAAAACCAATAACACACAACATATTTGTAGATCAACTACCACAAAACAATGATAACAAGTCCCAAAACATCGACGTACAGTCTGAATACTCATATGATCAATAACCAGATCAACCAATAAATCAACCGAGAATATCATCGACATAATAAACCCCAATACTACCAATGAAGAATCAACAATAACCGAGAATACCACCAACATGATAAACTCCAACACAATTTACAAAGGATCAACAACGACCGAGAATACCATCAACATGATAAACTACAACACGATCAACAAAGGATCAACAACGACCGAGAATACCATCAACATGATAAACTCCAACATGATCAACAAAGGATCAACAACGACCGAGAATACCATTAACCATGGAAAACTCTAACAAGATCAAATATAATGGATCTCAAAGAAATAACCCCAACTGTCGAACATACCCCTCGGGCGTATGAACAACCAGTCGCAAATCCGTCAAACATACCCAACCATAAATGAAGGATGAACGACCAATCAATATGGCTCAAAGATGGACGTCACAATATGCCCGATCCGGAAATGTGTTCGTGCACAAGCCACCCCGGGAATCGATCAAATACACGTGTGGTCTTGTACCTAATCAGTCTCATGAAGTACGTCTCGTGTGCACAGCTCAATGTAAGGACATGAACCCATCACATGACTATACGTGCCCGCCCTGAAAATCCTACACATAACCAATCGACATGCAGATATGACTCCAAATATGTCAAGATGCAACATGACAACAAAACTCAAGGAATCACATATCCAATAAGGATCAAAAGACTCACCGAAGTGAACAACGACACACGGATAATGAAAGATCGACACGACCAACAATATTCAAAACAACCATCCTTGGATCACTATCCCCATAGAATGATCAACACGATCAACAATCTCAATCCAACAGTCCTGGAATCATCATCCCTCAACGATCGATCAACACAACAATCAATACCAAACAATGTTTATGGGATCAACATCCCTCAACGAACAGTCAATACGAATCTCATTATATGAAACATCAACATACAACATATACAACAATTCATCAGAATAATTATCCTCATAACTGAACAATACTTAAACTAGTGTATAGCCCGTCGAAACTCGATGGTAATAACTTTAAATTGTAATTTATAAGTAAAAAGCTAAAAATAATTTAATACTTTGTTAGGGTTCAGGCACTTGAAATCGTACATCAGCCGAATACACCAATAAACAGAAATAATGAGGATGAAATTCGGCCACCAGAACTCATTTAAAATTTATGTATTTATACTCGTCCTAAACCCGATTGAAAGATAATTTTACTACTTATTCCAGTTCAAAACTCATGTAGTAACACACGAAACAACGAATATGGTATATTCTCTTTATACCTATATTCATCAAACTCGATTAAAATATGATTTTATTACTCGTGTATATCTCATACCCCTATATAATATCCACTAATTATTCAGTGTATTTAAATTTATGTAATTTAAATAACTAAACATAAGTTGCTATAGTAATTGGTTAATCCATCTCAATGAAAACTCAAACATTGTAAAATAAAGGTTAAGAATAAATATTATGAATGACAAAAATTAAAAGTTTAATTCCTAGTATAATTTTAGAATTATATGATTTTCAAAAACCCCTTATAATTTATATATCTATACTTTGATGTGAGATTCAAGATTTTAGATAAATAAGAATTTAAAAAAATAAAAAACTTCATGTAGGAGAGGGAGTTAACGTGGTACTCCGAACCCATATTGCTATTAAATACTTTATATATTTATTTGTAAGTGAAAAGAATCGAGTTTACTAAAAAATATAAAACTAATATTTATTCATATGTATATTAGATACTCCCTCCGTCCGCCACCCATGTGCAACAATTTCCTTTTTCGTCCGTCCGCAACCTATGTGCATTGTTTATTTTTGGGAATTTTTTTTACCACAAGTGGGCCCCTTACTCCACTCTCAACACTCTTAACCAACTAAGTCAACTGAAATATTAAAACCCGTGCCGGTTAAAACAATGCACATGGTTGGTGGACGGAGGGAGTATTAAAAAATAAATATGTACATATCTGACCAATGAGGTTTATTAATAATTTACCAAATTTATTTTTTCTAAAAAGAATAAAATAATTCATTTGGCTAGCTCAATAGATGATCAAGTTAAAGTGGTGGTGTAAAATAATTATGGATAAAATACATACTTATTTCAAATACTTATTTAGTTATTCACTCGGTGGAGTGTTATTGAAAATCAAGATGGATAGAAGATTTAAATAAATAAAAATCTAGAAAATAAAAAATACCACATATGAGAGAGTTAATGTGGTGCACCAAATACATAACGTGTGTGTGTGTGTGTATATATATATATATACAACAATAACATTACCCCAATGCCTCAATGGCTCCCGCAAAAAACGGGGTAAGGGGGGATCGGATGTACGCAGCCTTACCCTTGTCTTAACACAGAGAGGCTGTTTCCGGATGATCCAAAATGAAAATTGCATCGAGAATTGCATGGGATAACTAGTACTTCATGAGAAAAAGAAGTGCAGCTAGTTTAGTGAGTCGTTTTGTTTTATTCCATTATAATCAAGAACCAAAGAATAAGGAGTCTTTGGCTCCATTAGAAACAATGGAAAAGTACGTGTGTGTGTGTGTGTGTATATATATATATAATAAAATTATATTCTTAATCAAATTTATTAATGCAAAAAACTCGTCAATTATACTTATTAGTTAGGTTCAGTTATTCGGAGTTTCTCACCGCGGCAGAACACAACGAAAACCAAAAAGATGAGGCAATGATTCAGCCACTCGAATCCATTTATAATTTTTATAACTGTACCAGTCCAAAATCTGACTTAAAGTGATTTACTAAGCATTTTCATCCCAAACCCATATAGTGATACCCGAAAAAATACAGCTAGGGTTCACTCACCTGAAACCCATTTATATATTATATACATATACCCATTCCAAGCTCGATTAAAAAATAATTTTAGTACATGTTCCCCTTGCAAATCTGTATAGTTATATGCACTATTTGCCCAAATCTATTAAAATATATAAAATATAAATAATTAAATTTAAGTTGTTATAATAATTTATTTTTACGCCTGACTTTAAAAAAATCAAATTAGCTCAAACTATTATATATTGATAAACAAATTAAGTCTATTAATTTGTCCAACTTAATAATTAGACAAATTTAAATATAATAAAAATAAAATTTTTAAGTTTGTGTGTGAAATATAAATATGAAATTGAAAAATACATAATGAATTCTAAGTATTTATTTAGGTCCTTCATTGGTGAAGTTCTATTTTAAATCGATATGGGATTCAAGATAATAAATTCTATTTATTTAGATTGTCTATAGGTTAAGTACCATTTTAAATCGATGTGGATTCAAGATTTTAAATAAATAGGAATACAAAATTCAGAGAATGTCACATAGGAGAGAGAGTCAACGTAGTGCTTCAAATTCGTAATGCTATTATACATATTTTAATTATTATAAAACTACTAAAAATATGTGAGATTCAAATTTTAAACAAATAAATTAATAGAAATTTTATATGATTGGATTATTTTTTCATTAAAAAATTTAACTATTTATTTGTCCAACTTAATAATTAGACAAATTAAACATTATAAAAATAAAATTCTTAAGCTTGTGTATGAAATATAATATGGAATTAGAAAATACACATTGAATTCTAAGTATTTATTTATGTTCTTCATTGGTGAAGTTCTATTTTAAATCGACGTGTGATTCAAGATAATGAATTCTATTTATTTAGATTGTTTATCAGTTAAGTACCATTTTAAATCGATATGAAAATCAAGATTTTAGATAATAGTAATACATAACTCAGAGAATGTCACATAGGAGAGAGAGTCAATGTAGTGCTTCAAATTCGTAACGCTGTTATACATATTTTTAATTATTATAAAAACTACTAAATAAAATAGATGTAAGATTCAAATTTTAGACAAATAAAATTAATGTAAATATGATAATTGACCCAATTAAACTTTCACTAACAAATCAAACTATTTATTTGTCCAACTTAATAATTGACCAAATTAAACACAATAAAAATATTATTTCTAAGCTTGTGTGTAAAATAACTATGTGGTTCAAAAATAACATTCATTCTAAGTATTTATTTAGGTTCTCCATTGGAATGTCCATCGACTAAGTATCATTTTAAATTGATATGGGAAAAGATTTTAGATAAATATGAATCCAAAATTAAGAGAATGCCACATAAGAGAGAGAATTAATCTAGTGCTTCGAATCCGTAACGCTATTATATATATAGATTACCTCAAAGCCGAAGACAATACCCTTTTCTCGAACAAACATCCCTGAACGATTACACAGTTACTCGAATAATCTCGAATGAGGTACAATCCATTAATATCAACAAACCACCGTCCCGACATCAATGTTGACACGATAAACTATCCTCGATATCTGACATTCCATATCACAGATCAAAGATAACTCACATCTCCGTCTTCACCAAACATATTTAAATCATATACATTATGATTTAATCCAAACCAAAGCACAATATACAAACCATCATCCCAATAACTCACATTTATAATATCATTGTTATACGAATTATAAATGAAATGAAATCAAAATCATTCATTAAATATTATGAACTGAACAAGTATAAACTTGTCTCGATACCGATACGACGAAACCATTACCAATCCCATTGCCTTCATCTACGAGCTCCTCAGCCCCGACCAAAAGCAATCTACGAACTCTTCAGCTTCAACCGCAACACAACGGTCACAATCAATGATCAATTATCACAACCTATTGCAATAATCGATTAACAACAAGTTTGATAACAATCAACAACCGATATACCCAACCAACAAACTCAACGGTTCAACAATACCTCAATCATATACAAAACCAAACAATACAACCCAAACAATTACGAACTCATATCCACAATACAAATCGCAACTCGATGATCATAATTAACAATCAACATAACCGATCAACAAACCCAACGGTTCCACAATTCGATAATCATATCAACTATCAACTCATCCCGATAACCAGGATTACAGAACATACTCTATTCCGAATTCAACCTACACTTCTTTCTAATTTTCCACAATTTCGTAAAATCCATATATTAATTTAATAAACCGAATATACAAACTTAACCAAAATATTCCAATCAATATCTCTCTCAAATCTTTAATCAAACACCTTGAAGGCTTAATTCAAAGGTATATTTTAATCATTAGTTAATAAACATCAACCACATCAGGAACACGAAGAACACCATCACAACCATATATATCCTTCAACATAATACAATTCTAGCTATCGATACGAACTAAACAACTCCAATATACCAAGTTTCTTCAAACATTCAAAAATATGGAAATTCAAACCAATTACCTCAATCCGGCAAAAGAATCAAGAACGATGTTAAAATCCTTCTTCCAAACTCTTTTAGATGTTAACACTTGATAAACCAACTCAAAATCTGAGATTTAGAGGTTAAAATCGAGTTTGGGTGCCTTTGTAACACCCCCTGAGATATTCAGGGTATATTACAGTGCCGTGGACCCCTACATGGTACCCACCAGGCTAGACACAAATTACCACAGTAAAAATACACATTATCCAATTGAAAATCAAATCACACGCCCGGTACAACCGGCGGAATAATCAACAATGGCATACATAAATAACTTGACGAAAACAAATTTTAATCCGAAGAGAAAAGTCTAAGTACTCGCGAGTACAATCTATAAGTTTCAAAAGTGGACAACAACCATATCGAATGGAACAACGGAAATAAAAGGACTCAAACGCATATGTCAACGACCCTGACCAACATCCTCGTACTGTACCAGTGCTCGCTCGTCCGGATGATCATAACCTGATATCCATAACAAGAATTTCCCCACAACGGGTCCCCAAAGGGGTTAGCAATTACGCTAGTACAAGTAATCAAGGCAAACCAATCGCTTACACATTTCATAGTACATGCACCAATATCATTTCAAAAAACAAAACCAGACATGTCTTTTCCGGAAACAAACAGTCAATTAATCAATTTGCCTAGGACCAGGACGCCACTATGAATCCCACCCGAGGTCTCTAAGGACCCTCCCGAGCTGGCCACTTTATAAAACAAATCACGCACAGGCATCGCCTAGGACCAGGACGCCACCATGAATCCCACCCGAGGCCTCAAAGGACCCTCCCGAGCTGGCTAGCGAAACAAACTCGTGAATCCAGAGTGAAGTCATAGATTCCCCCGAGGCCCCGTCGGACCCTCCCAGGGTGAGTAAAGCACACACAATATACATTACCATTTCATGTTAAGCATAAAGGTTTCCAAAAATACTTGCCTTGAATAATAGACGACACAACGAACGGAAGGAAAGACGCCGACGAATGCTAGGGACCGACAATTACAAACCTAGCAATTCGAAGAATACAATCACCACCAATCCTAACGAATACGGAATTTGAATAAACCCGAAAACTCGCCTACGATTCATGTATATTCGTATAAAAACAACAACGAGGGCAGACCACAACCAAACCCTCCCGATCACAAAAATATCACGAAATATACCATGAATCCGTAGGAGAACCAACAATACTAACAAGATTAATCATATTCTTTATGAATTAATCTATCATACGGAACAAATCGGACGAAAACATGAAAACCCCCAAATTTACCTAAACGAAGATTTTAGGAGTTTACCTCGAATTAAAGACGAAGAACACGATTAGATGTTGATAAAATACTCCAAAAACTCGAAGAATATGATGGCTCGGAGTTTCTAAGCTTCAAATCGTCGGAAAACACCAAGAAAATCGCCCACAAGTCGGAGGAGAAGAGAAAGATGGAAAATGACCGAAATCGGTCAACTCCTGGGTTTATAAACCCAGGCCTCGTTACGTACATTAGCCACCACATGCTAACGTACGTAAGTTGTATTACGTACGTAAGTCGTAAGGGCCTTATGTACGTAACCAAAAAGGCAGAAATGCCTGTACCAATTTACACCAGGACGTTACGTACGTAACCAAAAGGGTGTTACGTACGTAACATTCCTTTCTGGGGAGTACATGCCAGAAATACATAAGGAAGGTACCGAAAAAGAATCGAAATACAACGGTGAACAATTCACGATGGTACGAACATAAAAGACTCAAAACGACGAACTTAAGTGTTGAAGGAAAACATATTCCCGACTACTCAAAGGTTCAGAAAAACAACAACAAACGTAATTTTCCCAAAAGTTTGGGAAATTTACAAAACGGCCCAAAACATCCAAAATGTACGATACATGGTCGAAACACCAAACAAAAGATCACAACACGCATAATAATATGAGATGGATCCTTGGCAACCCCGAAACGGCAGTTCCGAACAACGATTTACGAGAATACCCAAAATAGCGACGAAAACAACATGAAACACCGAATCGGGTAAAACGAGTCCGAAACTAGCTCGAACGACAAAAAGTCCAATATTAAATATCCTCAAAATGTCAATACGGTTACAAGCGAGTTGCCAAAAAACGAAAATACACCAAAATGAGAATATTAAGAGAAAGGAAAAATGCGGATATTACATTCTACCCCTCTAAAAACAAGTTTCGTCCCGAAACTTAAGAAATAAACAACTCGGGGTACTTAGCACGCATGCTATCCTCGGTTTCCCAAGTTGCCTCCTCGACACCATGTCTCGACCACTGCACTTTGACCAAATGAATGGTCTTATGCCTCAATCGCTTCTCACGGTGCTCCAAAATCTTCAAGGGACGCTCCTCGAAGGTAATGTCCTCGGCAATATCGATCTCGCCAAAGTCGATGATATGACTAGGATACGGAACATATTTTCTCAGTTGCGAAACATGGAAAACGCTATGAATGTGACTCAAGTCCGGAGGTAGCGCCAAACGGTATGCCAACTCACCGACTCGCTCGAGAATCTCAAAGGGTCCAATAAATCTCGGACTCAACTTTCCCTTCTTCCCGAAGCGAAAAACTCCCTTCGTCGGCGACACCTTTAGCAAAACGTGGTCCCCCACCTCGAATTCTAAAGGTCGACAACGGACGTCGGCATACGACTTCTGTCGACTCTGAGCGGTCAACATCCTTTCTTGAATCAAATCCACCTTCCGCCTCGTCTCTAAAAAAATATCCGGTTCGGTCCCGACCAAATCGGATGCTTCGTTCCAACAAATAGGCGATCGACAACGCCGCCCATAAAGCGCCTCATACGGTGCCATCCGAATCGATGCATGCCAACTATTGTTGTACGTGAATTCGATCAATGGCAAATGCTCCTCCCAGTCGCTACTCCAGTCGAGAGCACAAGCACGCAACATATCCTCAAACGTCTAGATAGTGCGTTCCGACTGTCCATCTGACTGAGGATGAAACGAGGTACTCAAATGCAAACGAGTACCCAATGCCTTATGCACCGCCTGCCAGAAATGTGATACAAAACGACCATCACGATCCGAAACAATAGACTTCGGAGTACCGTGAAGCCTCACAATCTGTGCAATAAACACACGAGCTAATTTCTCCGGGACCCAAGTATCCTTGTTGCCCAAAAAATGTGCCGACTTGGTCAGGCGATCAACAATCACCCAAACCATATTCATGCCCAATCTCGATCTCGGAAAACTCGTAATGAAGTCCATAGATATGTCTTCCCATTTTCATTCCGGGATGGGAAGTGACTGCAATAACCCGGCTGGTCGCTGATGCTCGATTTTGACCTGCTGGCAAGTCAAACATCTCGCTACAAACTGTGTGACCTCCTCCTTCATATCATTCCACCAGAAATTCCTCCTCAGGTCCTTGTACATCTTACTCGAACCAGGATGAATGGAGTAAGGCGTAGCATGGGCCTCACGTAAAATACTCTGTCTCAAATCCAAGTCGTTCGGTACACACAGCCGACTCTGGAATCTCAACACACCATCTTCATGAATCACAAACCCAGGAGACTTTCCCTTAAGAACATTCTCTCGGATTTGCACAATCATCGGATCCTCCAGCTATTTCAGTTTAATTTCGTCGATCAGAGACGACGAAATCTCTAAAGCACAAAGTCGCCCGACAGTTCCAGGCAACAGAACCTCAATATCTAATTCGATCAAAACTCTCCGAAGCTCAGACTGAGACGTAAGGATCTCAAGCGCTCGCAACGCAACCGGTTTCCTACTCAAGGCATCGGCCACGACGTTCGCCTTGCCCGGATGATAAAGGATTTTGAGGTCATAATCCTTAATCAACTCTAACCACCTCCTATGCCTCATATTCAACTCCCGCTGAGTAAATATGTATTTCAGACTTTTATGATCGGTAAAAATCTGACATGCAAAGCTGAAAAGATAGTGTCGCCAAATCTTGAGCACAAAAACAACTGCCGCTAACTCCAAATCGTGAGTAGGGTAGTTAAGCTGATACGGCCTCAACTGTCTTGACGCATATGCAATGGTCTTGCCGTGCTGCATCAATACACAACCAAGACCCTGACCCGAAGCATCACTGTAAACAGCAAAACCCTCGTTGCCACACGGCAATGCAAAAATCGGGGCTGAAGTCAAACACCTCTTCAGCTCCTCGAAACTCGAATGTCTCTCGTCATTCCAGACGAACTTCTCAGACTTCTGGAGCAACTGTGTAAGCGGCCGATCCAGTTTCGAGAAACCCTCGACGAACCTATGGTAGTAGCCGTCCAGACCCAAGAAACTACGGATCTCCTTCACATTCTTGGGTGACGCCCAATCCAACACTGCCTCAATCTTCAGCGGATCCACTCGGACTCCCTCGGCTGAAATCACGTGACCCAAAAAACATCACTTCCTTCAGCCAGAACTCACATTTCGAGAACTTCGCATAGAGTTGCTCGGTCCTCAAAATGTCTAACACTATCCGCAAATAATGGGCATGCTCTCCCTCATTCCTCGAATAGATAAGAATATCGTCAATGAAGAGGACGACACACTTATCCAAATACTCAATAAAGATTTTGCTCATCAACTGCATGAACACCGCCGGCGCATTAGTTAACCCGAAAGGCATAACTACGAACTCATAATGTCCGTATCTCGTCCGAAAAGCTGTTCTCGGAACGTTTGACTCCTTCATCCGAAGATGATAGTACCCCGATCTCAAGTCGATCTTCGAGAATAACGCAGCTCCCTACAACTGATCGAACAAGTCATCAATCCTCGGCAGGGGATACTTGTTCTTGATGGTCACCTTGTTTAGTTTGCGGTAGTCGATACACAAACGCAGTGAACCATCCTTCTTCCGAACAAACAAAACCGGTGCGCCCCAAGGCGAAGCACTCGGTCGAATATAACCCGACTCAAGAAACTCACTCAACTGCTTCTTCAGCTCGGCCATCTATGAAGGTGCCATGCGATACGGCGCCTTCGAAATCGGAGCTGCACCCGGCTCTAACTCTATAGCAAACTCAACCTCACGATGCGGTGGCAATCCCGGTAACTCGTCAGGAAATAAATCAGGAAACTCACTAACGACTGGAATCGACGAAAGCTCGACTCCACCATCCTCTGCCTTCAAGGCGTAGCACCAATAACCAGTACACCCTTTTCGCAGGAGTCTCATCGCCTTCAAGGCGTTAATAACAAACTTCTGGTTTCCCTTTCGCCCCGCGAAAGAGTGTTCAGTACCGTCCTCAGCTAGCATGGTAATGATCCTCGTGCGGTAGTTCATGATTGCACCATGCCGCTCGAGCCAATCATCATCGAGAATCAAATCCTCACCCTCAATACCCACAACAAGAAGATTAGAGAGCCAAGCCCTCTCACAAATAAACACAGGACAGTCCCGGACCTCTCGATCACCGACGATTCTATCACCGCTGGGAAGTTTAACGATGAAAGGCTCACAAGGTGATAATCAGTCAAGACTCAAACGGCGCACACATTCCAGAGAAACGAATGAATGCGTAGCACCCGAATCAAAAAGAACACTGAAAGGATGGGAAAGGATATGAACGGTACCTGTCGCCACAGTGGCCGCTGGATCATCGGCCCTTCTCATCTCATAGATACGTGGAGGGGCGGAGCCAACACTGGAAGCTCCCCCTCTAGCGGGCTGACCCTGACCTCTCCCTCGACCGGCACCCGGCGGAGGCTGCGGAGCAAATGAGCCCTGATTCACACTCGGCTCCATAGGTGCTGGAAAAGAAGTCTGAGCACCAAGAAGCCGCCTTGCCCGCTCACAAAAGGAAGCCTTGTGGCCCGACTGACCACAAGTATGACAAATCAGAGGCGGACGAGGACACTCCCGGTTCCGATGGCCCGACTCGCCACAGTTAAAGCATTTGGTATCCCGAACGAAGGCACTGGCAGTACCTCGATAGCCCCCAGAGAAACGAGCCGAATTACTTCCAGGAATATTCGCAGACTGAGACTTCTGCTGACCTCCACCCTTGTGACCCGAGAAATTTCCGGTGGATTTCTGTTTCTTACTCTCCCGAACCGCCGCACTGGCCGTCACCGACATATCATAGGCAAGAGCTCGACTCTGATAATCCTTCAGGGTAGTGCATGTAACACCCCCAATCCACTCAGGGATATTACACGCCGTAGACCCTCTCCTCGAGGATCTACCAGGCTGATAACTAAAATCAAACATCTAAACATCGCCTTTAAGGCTAAAATGACTCAGTAGACCGATTTGGTCTTTCAATAATAACATACAACTCAATTCCAAACACATACCCACGCAGGGGTCAAAATACAATAAACTCCCGTACAACGGGGAAAAGATACTGCAGCGGAAAAGAAAATACAACTAGACCAATATGACATCAACGGATCCTCGTGTGATTAGTATCGTTCATCTTTCATCATCCTTCGTGCCGGCCCTGTGCTATGCTCCAAAACCTGAATGCAAAAAAATAGACATCCACCCCCTGAATACTCGGGGGTTAGCAAAACTCCACTTATTTGCTAGTCCAAGTACAAGTGCAAAAATACGAGCCATACAATTCAAGTTCCAAGAATGACAACAATCAGAAATCCTACAAGATTAAAATAAAACGAACGAATACTTCCCTGAGGCAAGAGTTTGAGTAAACCTTTCCAAATCCAAAAGATCACAATTAACGAGAATGGTTTGCAAAATGGTTTAAAATACCTTCGGGAGTTTTAATAGAAAACAAATTAGGATTATCAAATCTTTATCTTTCCAAAAATTAACACGGGTCATAGCCCAAAGGTTTTGTTTTCGCAAATAGAAAACCGACAACAATTCACAGGGCCAGAGCCCAACATCACGTGTCCTCGACGGACATAAAATCAACAAAACATAATCGCACACGCGCATCGCCTAGGACCGGGACGAAGCCACAAATCCCACTCGAGGCCTCGAAGGACCCTCCCGAGCTAGCTAGCGAAACAAATCACAATATCTCACGGTTGGATCAATCACTTGTTGCATCCTGGCCACATGATCGCATGCCATGTGCCACCGTAGATTAACTTTGGCGCTCACGGTTGGATCAATCACTTGTTGCATCCTGGCCACATGATCACATGCCATGTGCCACCGTAGTTTTTCTTAGGCTCTCACGGTTGGATCAATCGCTTGTTGCATCCTGTCCACATGATCACATGCCATGTGCCACCGTAGGCCACGCCCACATCCACACAATCACATATATAGCACAAGACAACAAAGATATCCAAACAATTCACTCAGAGACATCAAACACTTAGCAAAGCACCACGTCAAACCACAATGCACCGAAATGAAATAATACACGTCCACACGCAATACCAAGTGCAACATCAACACCAAACATATCCATAGAATTCACATAGTCATTCATAAACCACACCATTCACAAAACACACGCGTTTTGAAAGCAAGCCTTTAACAAGGCTAAATCGAATCTTTTGAAAGTGAAATTCAAACGATCAAATAAACACAAGGAGACGATCACTAATTATTATATCCATAAAACAAGAATTGTATGGGCAAGGTACTTGCCTCGAATAACCACAATGCGTAGAATCGACCGAAGTAGGTTGGCACGACCCGACTACGAACCCGCCGACTCCACCGAACGCTAAGCCATGACAATAAACTAAGAACAACAATAGCAACAATGAAAACGAATTCCATAACACGACTCAAAACCATTGAATTCAAAGAATGAATGACGAAAGTTCAAGTGTTTTCCCCAAAACGGCCAAGAACACGATTCGTCCCGACAAAACACGAAAACGGAATTCCAAGTCGAAATATGGATATACAATCCATAGAATATATTTAACAACATCATTTATCCACAATCTATCCAACAAAAACGGATGGAAAACGAGATCGAGAACAAATCCCCCAAAAAGTCGATTCGAAGGAAATCAAGAATTATACTTCGATTCGACGAAGAACAATGGATTAAATGATGTTAAACACAAGAATACAACCAAGATTAATCATACCCATCATGAATTAATCAACAACACGGAACGAATCGGACAAAAATGCAAAAACCCCAAAATTCACGAAATTAGGGTTCTAAGGTGAGATTACCTTGATTCGCTGGATCAAAGGATGATATAGGATGATCAATCCATGATATGAACTCAAGAACTTCGTGGATTTGTTGTACAACAACATGGCTTCGCCTCCTCCGAAGCTCCAGTCGCGGATCGAAAAGAAAGGAAATGAAAAACGAGTGAAGATGAGGCTGCTCTGCCACATTTATACTGGGTCAGACTAGCGTGCGCTAGGCTGCCGAGCTAGCGTGCGCTATCGGCCTGTGCCGCAATGAGAGCCCCCATCGCCTCTACCGACTCGTCCAGTAGCGTGGCGCAGCCTTTCCGGCCGTAGCGCGCTACCCACGGTCGTGCGCAATGCCCGAAAGTAGCGTGCGCTACCTGCCGATCATCCCCGAGTCCAGTACCCACTGCCCTACTGCCTCGGCCCGCTAGCGCGCGCAGCCGACCGGCCGTAGCGTGTGCTACCTCCCGGACGTAGCGTGCGCTACCTTCCGGCCGTAGCGTGCGCTACGCCGGTTCCTGCCGCACCCGTCCGGCTAGGGCCCGCAATCGTCCGTCCAGAACCCGCAACCGTCCGGTCAGTGCCCGACCACCAGGGCTCGACGACTCGATTTCCGAAAACGTACGGAACGAACACGACGAAAAGTTTGCGGACAACATCAACGAACCGAAATGAAAACATAATGCAATAATTAATCATACGTGACCAAGAAAAGGGTCGAGACAACAAATACAGATACAGATACCCATAACTTTGGGTAAATTACAAAATGGCCCAAAACGCCCGAAAATGACGATACGTGATCGAATAACCAAACTGAAGTTCACAACACGTCTAACAAGTTAAACGGACTTACAGGAAACTTGAAACAGCAGTTTCGAACGATATCCGCAAGAATCGAACTCAAGTGCGGAAAAGTCGCTAAAAAGCATGGAACTCAACAAAACGACACCGAAACGAACTCGGATGTCAAAAAGTGTAGAATTAATCATTCTCAGAATGATGAAACGGTCATGACCGAGTCATCAAAATGGACTTCCGCCGAAAAAAAAGAAATTACCGGAAATCGAAATTACGGGTATTACATTCTACCCTCCTTAAAAGAAGTTTCTTCCCGAAACTTAAAATAAGTAGGGAGGAGTAATATCCCCTGCCAGGAAAACTCGACGAGATACACAAAAATCGAAAACTCATGCCCGACAGCGAAACGCTGCAAGAAACGCAAAGAGACATACGGCGTGAAAATACGCTCCACGGCGACTAACACAACGCCACCAATAGAGACATAATAAAATCAACAAGTGACAAGCGTCATCAAACAGACAATACAATTGAGTCGATTATCCGAACAATCACAAAATACAACGAACGAAAATCAATACGATTGACCAACCCAACGGTTCATCAATCAAAACGCGAGCCAAACGCTGAACACATACGGAATTCCACCGCCCAAGGGTTGGAAGATCGAAACGAGACTAATTTCCCGAAGGAGTCTGAACGCTCAACAATCACGAGATGAGATCAACAAAAAACCGAACAATCAAACGATCGAACCACAACGGTCGAGACAATAAAAAGCGAACAATCATGTTCGAATCACGAAGAACAATGAAATTCAAACAACAACTCCAAGGTTCACAAGAATCGAACCGAACTCGGAAAAGTCACAGCGATAACCAGATCGACTCAAAACAAGATCACAGCTCGTCCGAACGATGAAACCGAAATACAGAATAAGTTCAGAAAGTATCAACGAACACGAGCGAGTCAATAGAATTGAGAAAGAGAAAATGCAGAAGCCAAAAATAATACGGGTATTATAGTCGACCTCTTCTAAAAGAAGTGTCGTCCCCGAAACTCACAACAACGAAATCAAGGAGACGACACAACAAGCAACCGATAGAAACATCCTTCGAAGGTCTCTCAAATCCGATTCTGATAACTGTGCTGAAGTGCGAACTCTAAAAGTCTCGGTAGCCAATTCGCAAAACTAAATTCGGTGTCCCTCGAGTTCACACTTGAAATGTGTTACCGACGAGAGGGACAATTTACACGTGCATGCCCCGGCACATCACGGTTGAAACGTCTCGGCTCGGCATACCGAAAATACAAATGCTAGATATAATGGGGCATAACGTCGCAAAACAACATAGCGGAGATGCCAACTCATCACAACAAAGAATCATAACACATATCATATACAACGATTACCATCGTAAAGTAATACACACACAAACAATACAGCAACGACGGTATCGTTCGGCAACCTTAACGGCCCGAACAATAACCAGCACATAATTACAAACATCATGGAACAATCACACATGTACACAAACGTACAAACCCAAGCTTTAACAACTCACACAGGTGCGATAACACGCAAGTCACCACGAAATGACAACATTAAAGATCGTCATCACACCTCCCACAAAGGGCTAACAAAACATATGCGTGGCGAACGACTCAACGTTCACACCACCAATTCAATCACAATTCGGAGGGCTAACACCCTAAAAACAATACCAACATCATACACACCTTCTCCGACCACAAGAAGAAAGTGATGGGTTAAAAAAAACGAAAACCACCTTTTGAAAACAGTTTGGAAACTCCAGTTGATCTTGAGTATCATTTTACAAAAAGTTGAATAAACATTATTTTCGAGACTTTGAAAATCATCTTGCGTTTGAACAAAAATGAGGACACCTTTCTTTTAGTGAAAAACTTTCAGAATATCCGACCCTCGGGTCTAAGTATAAGTGTTTCTAAACATTGAAAATATCTCAAAACATTTTGGTCCTCGAGGTAGAAGAATTTTTGAAACATGTTGTGGCACCTTGGATGTACCACGAGAAAATAATTCATTTTAAAAGTACGTCTCGAAATTTATTTTCTAAGATACTCAAGGTTTTCAAGGATAATTCAATGGGCTAGAATGCCCAAAAATTTCAGGTAATTACACAAAACTTTATAGCGCCGTGGGTCCTGGGTCGGAACCACCAGGCTAAAAACCATTTACAAAAACAACAAAAAGGCCGATGACGGTAATGTTTCAAAAACTTACAAAAGCCATTTACAACATGTTAAATACCGTCATAAGAATTTCGCTAAAACGATCAAGGCCATACTGTCAAAAACTCGGTTAAGGGAATCGGTTTTCAAAATAAAACTCAGTCGGTAAAATACCGAAAGCCATTACAAAAGAACTCACGCAGCGGATAAGAGAAATACAGTCCAACATGCACAATCCAGCAACACTACTCCTCACATTAATGAAATATGAGAGTCAAATAATCACGTATCAAGAAATCAAAATCCATAAGAGGATTCCGTCACTGAACAAATAATCATAAAAATAGCTCGTGTCACACGAGGCACAACACAAAGAAGGGAGACTTACACCCACAGGTCGCACGAAGATGATGATCGCCCCATGATACTAATCACGACCAACAAACTCAGACGACACGTCGCGACACGACTCAGTCACACAAAATCTGACGAGACAAAAACTCAACAGACACCACTAAACCCGACAGCCTAGGTTTCCACAACCTAAGCTCCGATACCATTTATGTAACACCCCCAATCCACTCAGGGATATTACACGCCGTAGACCCTCTCCTCGAGGATCTACCAGGCTGATAACTAAAATCAAACATCTAAACATCGCCTTTAAGTGTAAAATGACTCAGGGTTGGATCAATCACTTGTTGCATCCTGGCCACATGATCACATGCCATGTGCCACCGTAGTTTTTCTTAGGCTCTCACGGTTGGATCAATCGCTTGTTGCATCCTGGAAACATGATCACATGTCATGTGCCACCATAGGCCCCGCCCACATCCACACAATCACATATATAGCACAATACAACAAAGATATCCAAACAATTCACTCAGAGGCAACAAACACTTAGCAAAGCACCACGTCAAACCACAATGCACCGAAATGAAATAATATACGTCCACACGCAATACCAAGTGCAACATCAACACCAAACATATCCATAGAATTCACATAGTCATTCATAAACCACACCATTCACAAAACACACGCGTTTTGAAAGCAAGCCATTAACAAGGCTAAATCGAATCTTTTGAAAGTGAAATTCAAACGATCAAATAAACACAAGGAGACGATCACTAATTATTATATCCATAAAACAAGAACTGTATGGGCAAGGCACTTGCCTCGAATAACCACAATGCGTAGAATCGACCGAAGTAGGTTGGCACGACCCGACTACGAACCCGCCGACTCCACCGAACGATAAGCCATGACAATAAACTACGAACAACAATAGCAACAATGAAGTTTAACGATCACCGACGATTCTATCACCGCTGGGAAGTTTAACGATGAAAGGCTCGCAAGATGATAAGCAGTCAAGACTCAAACGGCGCACACACTCCAGAGAAACGAATGAATGTGTAGCACCCGAATCAAAAAGCACACTGACATGATGGGAAAGGATATGAACGGTACCTGTCGCCACAGTGGCCGCTGGATCACCGGCCCTTCTCATCTCATAGATACGTGGAGGGGCGGAGCCAACACTGGAAGCTCCCCCTCTAGCGGGCTGACCCTGACCTCTCCCTCGACCGGCACCCGGCGGAGGCTGCGGAGCAAATGAGCCCTGATTCACACTCGGCTCCATAGGTGCTGGAAAAGAAGTCTGAGCACCAAGAAGCCGCCTTGCCCGCTCACAAAAGGAAGCCTTGTGGCCCGACTGACCACAAGTATGACAAATCAGAGGCGAACGAGGACACTCCCGGTTCCGATGTCCCGGCTCGCCACAGTTAAAGCATTTGGTATCCCGAACGAAGGCACTGGCAGTACCTCGATAGCCCCCAGAGAAACGAGCCGAATTACTTCCAGGAATATTCGCAGACTGAGACTTCTGCTGACCTCCACCCTTGTGACCCGAGAAATTTTCGGTGGATTTCTGTTTCTTACTCTCCCGAACCGCCGCACTGGCCGTCACCGACATATCATAGGCAAGAGCTCGACTTTGATAATCCTTCAGGGTAGTGCATGTAACACCCCCAATCCACTCAGGGATATTACACGCCGTAGACCCTCTCCTCGAGGATCTACCAGGCTGATAACTAAAATCAAACATCTAAACATCGCCTTTAAGTCTAAAATGACTCAGTAGACCGATTTGGTCTTTCAATAATAACATACAACTCAATTCCAAATACATACCTACGCAGGGGTCAAAATACAATAAACTCCCGTACAACGGGGAAAAGATACTGCAGCGGAAAAGAAAATACAACTAGACCAATACGACATCAACGGATCCTCGTGTGATTAGTATCGTTTATATTTCATCATCCTTCGTGCCGACCCTGTGCTATGCTCCAAAACCTGAATGCAAAAAAATAGACATCCACCCCCCGAATACTCGGGGGTTAGCAAAACTCCACTGTTTTGCTAGTGCAAGTACAAGTGCAAAAATACGAGCCATACAATTCAAGTTCCAAGAATGACAATAATCAGAAATCCTCCAAGATTAAAATACAACGAAACGAATACTTCCCGAGGCAAGAGTTTGAGTAAAACTTTCCAAATCCGAAAGATCACAATTAACGAGAACGATTTGCAAAATGGTTTAAAATACCCTCGGGAGTTTTAATAGAAAACAAATTAGGATTATCAAATCCTTATCTTTCCAAAAATCAACACGGGTCACAGCCCAAAGGTTTTGTTTTCGCAAATAGAAAACCGACAGCAATTCACAGGGCCAGAGCCCAACATCACGTGTCCTCGACGGACATAAAATCAACAAAACATAATCGCGCACGTGCATCGCCTAGGACCGGGACGAAGCCACAAATCCCACTCTAGGCCTCGAAGGACCCTCCCGTGCTGGCTAGCGAAACAAATCACAACGTCTCACGGTTGGATCAATCACTTGTTGTATCCTGGCCACATGATCGCATGCCATGTGCCACCGTAGATTAACTTTGGCGCTCACGGTTGGATCAATCACTTGTTGCATCCTGGCCACATGATCACATGCCATGTGCCACCGTAGTTTTTCTTAGGCTCTCACGGTTGGATCAATCGCTTGTTGCATCCTGGAAACATGATCACATGTCATGTGCCACCATAGGCCCCGCCCACATCCACACAATCACATATATAGCACAATACAACAAAGATATCCAAACAATTCACTCAGAGGCAACAAACACTTAGCAGAGCACCACGTCAAACCACAATGCACCGAAATGAAATAATATACGTCCACACGCAATACCAAGTGCAACATCAACACCAAACATATCCATAGAATTCACATAGTCATTCATAAACCACACCATTCACAAAACACACGCGTTTTGAAAGCAAGCCATTAACAAGGCTAAATCGAATCTTTTGAAAGTGAAATTCAAACGATCAAATAAACACAAGGAGACGATAACTAATTATTATATCCATAAAACAAGAATTGTATGGGCAAGGCACTTGCCTCGAATAACCACAATGCGTAGAATCGACCGAAGTAGGTTGGCACGACCCGACTACGAACCCGCCGACTCCACCGAACGATAAGCCATGACAATAAACTACGAACAACAATAGCAAAAATGAAAACGAATTCCATAACACGACTCAAAGCCGCTGAATTCAAAGAACGAATGACGAAAGTTCAAGTATTTTCCCCAAAATGGCCAAGAACACGATTCGTCCCGACAAAACACAAAAACGGAATTCCAAGTCGAAATATGGATATACAATCCATAGAATATGTTTAACAATATCACTTAACCACAATCTTTCCAACAAAAACGGATGGAAAACGAGATCGAGAACAAATCCCCCAAAAAGTCGATTCGAAGGAAATCAAGAATTATACTTTGATTCGACGAAGAACAATGGAGTAAATGATGTTAAACACAAGAATACTACCAAGATTAATTATACCCATCATGAATTAATCAACAACACGGAACGAATCGGACAAAAATGCAAAACCCCCAAAATTCACGAAATTAGGGTTCTAAGGTGAGATTACCTTGATTCGCTGGATCAAAGGATGATATAGGATGATCAATCCATGATATGAACTCAAGAACTTCGTGGATTTGTTGTTCAACAACATGGCTTCGCCTCCTCCGAAGCTCCAGCCGCGGATCGAAAAGAAAGGAAATGAAAAACGAGTGAAAATGAGGCTGCTCTGCCACATTTATACTGGGCCGGACTAGCGTGCGCTAGGCTGCCGAGCTAGCGTGCGCTAGACTGCCGAGCTAGCATGCGCTATCGGCCCAGGCCGCAATCCAGAGCCCCCACTGCCCTACTGACTCGGCCAGGTAGCGTGGGCAGCCTTCTGGCCGTAGCGCGCGCTACCTGCCAGTCGTAGCGTGCGCAATGCCCGACAGTAGCGTGCGCTACCTGCCGATCATCCCTGAGTCTAGTACCCCACTGCCCTACTGCCTCGGCCCGCTAGCGCGCGCAGCCGACCGGCCGTAGCGTGCGCTACCTCCCGGACGTAGCGTGCGCTACCTTCCGGCCGTATCGTGCACTACGCTGGTTCCTGCCGCACCCATCCGGCTAGGGCCTGCAATCGTCCGGCCAGAACCCGCAATCGTCTGGCCAGAACCCGCAACCGTCTGGCCAGTCCCGCAACCGTCCGGTCAGTGCCCGACCACCAGGGCTCGACGACTCGATTTCCGAAAACGTACGGAACGAACACGACGAAAAGTTTGCGGACAACATCAACGACCCGAAATGAAAATATAATGCAATAATTAATCATACGCGACCAAGCAAAGGGTCGAGACAACAAATACAGATACGGATACCCATAACTTTGGGTAAATTACAAAATGGCCCAAAACGCCTGAAAATCACGATACATGATCGAATAACCAAACCGAAGTTCACAACACGTCTAACAAAGTTAAACGGACTTACGGGAAACTCGAAACAGCAGTTTCGAACGATATCCGCAAGAATCGAACTCAAGTGCGGAAAAGTCGCTAAAAAGCACGGAACTCAACAAAACGACACCAAAACAAACTCGGATGTCAAAAAGTGTAGAATTAATCATTCTCAGAATGATGAAACGGTCATGAGCGAGTCATCAAAATGGACTTCCGCCGAAAAAAAGAAATTACCAGAAATCGAAATTACGGGTATTACAGTGCAGACAAGTCCAGACATGTAATCCCGAATCGAAAGTTTTATTCGTCTGGAGAAATGAAAAATTTTGTCGCTCTCCTCGATAACTTGGGTCTTCACATAACCCAACTCCTTGTTAAAATCGGCAATAGCTTGGGATACGGGAATATCCCGAGGTTGAGCATCATTGAAGGCATGGAGTCGAGCCTGTCTAACCGGCCACGGGCAATATTCAGTTTCCATCAATTCCTGAAATTCGGTCCATGAAGCAACATGATCTTTGGGCCCAACAGCCTCCCACCAATCCGTAGCGTCCCCAGTGAGAAAGTAATGGGCAATAGGGACTTTACGGTCATCGGGACAGTTGGTGGCAACGAAGACTTTGGATATCTCCTTGATCCACCCTTCCCAGCCAATCGGGTTAGAGGCTCCCGTGAACTGAGGAGGATGCATCTTGATGACATCTTGGAGCCAACGATCAGCTCCGTCCCGAGCAGCATGGGCCGGATTCTGAACCGCCTGGGCAATCGCCGCCATCTGGTTTACCATCTGTTGCATAACAGCCGCAACACCAAGGTCAGCGCCACCTTGAGAAGAAGCATGACTGTGGCGGTCGCCGGTACTGCCGACTCCCGAAGAATGCGACGTGGACGCTGTAATATCCGTATTTTTCTTTCCCCTTGTATTTTCCTTTTCGGTGTATTTCTCGGTCGTAGTGACCCTCATGTACCTTACAGTGTATCTTTCCCGTCATCTATTGATCTGAGAATCATTATTGTTGTGCGGAACCGCTGTTTCGGGGTTGCCGTGGATCCATTCTATGTTTTGATGCGCTTTGAGGTGTTCCGTTTGATGTTTCGTTCATATTCCGGTGTTGTGAACCGTTTATATCTCGTACCTAGCGCACGCTATATTTTCTGCATAGCGCACGCTAGGGGTCACTTGGTAGCGCACGCTACGACTGTTTCGTAGCGCGCGCTAGAGGGCAAGCCCTGGGAGTGGCAGTGCTGATTCCAGTCCTCTGGACTGGTGGATTAGCGTACGCTACGTAGCCTAGCGCACGCTAATGTTGGGAGTTAGCGCACGCTGAGACGCCCGGTAGCGTGCGCTAGTGTGGATGTCCAGTACTGGACAGTTTGCCACTGGACTCTACTGATGCCCAGGTAGCGCACGCTATTGGTCGATAGCGCGCGCTACCGATACACTTTAGCGCACGCTATGTTTGGTCGATAGCGCGCGCTAACCGGATCAGGTGTGTACTGACAGTTGCTTCTGGACTCGGCTGATGTCCAGGTAGCGCACGCTATTGGTCGATAGCGCGCGCTACCGAGAGGTTATTAGCGCACGCTACGTTTGGAGTAGCGCACGCTAATGGCCAGAAATCTGGCTACTGGACTGTAGTCTGTTTCGTTAGACGCTAACCTTGAGGATTAGCGCGTGCTAACACTCCCTGGCTATATAAACCAGGGAGTTAACCGAGATGAGCGTATTATTTCCATTTCCTCCTCCTTTCCGCGGCTGTGGCGATTTCGGGCGATTCTTGGCGATTTCTTCCTCCAATCATCTCATCCAACATCTTCCTTAAGTTCTTGGTGTATTATATCAACATCAACACGAATCTTTCATCCTAATCCAAGGTAAATCTCTTAGAACCCTACTTTTGGGCGATTTGGGGGTTTTGGGATTTTCTTCCGATCCGTTCCGTTTTGTTGGTGGATTCATGATGAATATGATTAATCTTGTTGTTATAATTAGTTTTCCTACGGATTCATGGTATATTTTCATGGTTTTGCGAAATCGAGAGGGTTTGGTTGTGGTCCGCCCTCGTTGTTATTTTTGTACGAATATACATGAATCGTAGGCGGGTTTTCGGGTGTATTCCATTTCCGTAATCGTTTAGGAGTGGTTGTGATTGTGTTATTCGAATAGTTAGGTTCATTCGTCGGTTCCTCACGGTCGTGCTTGATTCTTCCATTCCGTTCTTGTCACCGTCTATCAATCGAGGCAAGTATCCTTATGAACTTACGATCTTGACATAGTAGTTTTGTATGAGAAATTGTGTGTGTGTGTATACTCACTACGTGTTAGATCCGACGGGGTCTCGATAGGGCTCCACGAAGCTGTGGAACCGCGAGTTGCTTTTAACCACTACGGGTTAGATCCGACGGGGTCTCGGTAGGGATCCACGAAGCTGTGGGTCCGCGGTTAATTGTGGTGCATTTTTACAAATGTGATTTGATATTGGCATTTCCGGAAATGAGTGTTTTGGAACTATGATTTATTGATTGCATGCATTACTATATGTGTAAGATGTAAGCTGTTCATTTGGTTACTTGTACTGGCGTAATTGCTAACCCCTCTGGGGACCTATTTTGGGGAAATTCGTTTTATGAATTTCAGGTCAGGTTCATCGAGACGAGCGGGCGCTGGACCAGTACACGGATAATGGCCGTGCGTGATGATTGTGCACGAGTGACGTCTTCGTGTCTTTTTATTTTTTCATATTTTGTGGTTTTTGAACTAATAGTTGTACTCGAGTACTGAAGAGTTCTTGTTCATCCGGATTATATTGTTGCCTATTATGTTTGTGTTGGATGATGATGTTATGTTGACCGGTTGAACCGGGTGGATTATTCTGTTTGCGTCTTTATGATGAGGTGTTATTTTGTCGTTTCTGTGAGTTGATGAGTATGATGCTGTTCAGCCTGGTGGGTCCCATATAGGGATTCACGGCACTGTAATATACCTCGAATATCTTGAGGGTGTTACAGAAAATGGTATCGGAGCACTAGGTTATGGATACCTAGGCTTGTCGGTTTATTGGGTCTTGTTGTGTTTTGTTTTGCACATCATCGTCACGCTGCCATGATTCCGGTACTACCAGTGTCCGTAAGTTTTTCCTTCCTCTGTTCCTTATTCCCTTGTATCGCACCTTTGATTCTCGATTTGTGATTGTTCTTTTCTTATACTTACCATCGTATGGATTTTGCTACTTATTTAACATCAGTATGGATGCTGGAAGAGGTCGTGGTCGTGGACGTCGTCGTGGACGCGGCCGAGGACGTGGGGCAGCCGGTGGGGCGGCCACATCGCAGTCTTCAGGAGCCGGCAGTACCGGCGACCGTCATAGCCATGCTTCTTCTCAGGAGCGTGCCGACCTTGGTATTGCGGCCGTTATGCAGCAAATGGTGAACCAAATGGCAGCGATAGCTCAGGCGGTTCAGAACCCGGATCAGGCCCATGCTAATCGGGGCGGAGCGGATCGTTGGCTCCAAGATGTTATCAAGATGCATCCTTCTCGCTGGGAGCTTCGACCCGATTGGCCGGGAAGGGTGGATCAAGGAGATATCTAAAGTCTTCACGCTACCAATCGTCCCGAGGACCGTAAGGTCCCTATTGCCCAAGACTTTCTCACTCGGGACGCCACGACCGTGGGAGGCCGTTGGGCCCAAAGATCATCTTGCTTCGTGGGCTGAGTTTCAAGAATTGATGGAGATCAATATTGCCCGTGGCCGATGTGCTCGGGTACATGCTTTTTATGATGCTCAACCGCGGGATATCCCCGTATCTCAAGCTATTGCTGATTTTAACAAGGAGTTGGGTTATGTGAAGACCCAAGTTGTCGAGGAGAGCGACAAAATTTTCCATTTTTCCAGACGGATGAAGTTGTCGATTCGGGACTATATGTCGGGGCTCGTCTGTACTACCTTGAAAGATTACCAGAGTAGGGCCCTTCCTTATGATATGTCGGTGACGGCTAGCGAGGCGGCCCGCGAGAGCAAGAAGCAGAAGTCCGCCGGGAATTTTTCGGGCCACAAAGGTGGGGGTCAGCAGAAATTCCAGTCTGCTAACTTTTCCGCTGGTGGTGGCCCAGCTCGATCTACTGGGTTTCCCCGTAGGGCTGCCAGTGCCCCTTCTCGAGAAGTGAAGTGCTTTAATTGTGGCCAGCAGGGCCACATCAGTCGTATTTGTCCGAACCCTTTGCTGACATGTAATCAGTGTGGCCAGCCGGGCCACAAGGCTGCTTTCTGTGCTGAGAGAGAGAAAATTCTTGGTGCCCGGGCTTCCATCCCAGCACCTAGGGAACCAAACGTGAATCAAGGATCGTTTGCTTCTCAGTCCCCACCGAGTGCCAGTCGAGGGAGAGGTCGGGGTCAGACCGCCAGAGGGGGAGCTTCTAGTGTCGGCTCTGCCCATCCGCGGGTTTATGAGATGCAGAAAGCCGATGACCCAACAGCTACTATGGCGACAGGTACCGTTCATATTCTTTCTCATCCTGTCAGTGTGCTTTTCAATTCCAGTGCTACGCATTCGTTCATATCTTGGGATTGTGTGCGCCGTTTGAGTCTCGACTGTTTGATGCCTTGTGAACCCTTCATCGTTAAGCTTCCTAGCGGTGATAGGATCGTTGGCGATCAGGAGGTTCGAGACTGTTCTGTGCTTATTTGTGAGAGGACTTGGCCCTCTAATCTTATTGTTGTGGGTATCGAGGGTGAGGATTTGATTCTTGGGGATGATTGGCTCGAACGGCATGGTGCGATCATGAACTACCGCACGAGAATCTTCACTATGTTAGCTGAGGACGGCACCGAGCACTCTTTCGCGGGGCGGAAGAGGGGAAACCAGAAGTTCGTTATTAATGCCTTGAAGGCAATGAGACTCCTGCGAAAGGGGTGTACTGGCTTTTGGTGCTACGCCTTGAAGGTGGAGAGTGGTGGAGTCGAGCTTTCATCGATTCCAATCGTTAGTGATTTTCCTGATGTATTTCCTGACGAGTTACCGGGATTGCCACCGGATCGTGAGGTCGAGTTTGCTATAGAGTTAGAGCCGGGTGCGGCTCCTATTTCTAAGGCGTCGTATCGCATGGCACCTTCAGAGATGTCAGAGTTGAAGAAACAGTTGAGTGAGCTTCTTGAGTCGGGGTATGTTCGACCGAGCGCCTCACCTTGGGGCGCACCGGTCCTGTTTGTGCGGAAGAAGGATGGTTCACTATGTTTGTGTATCGACTATCGCGAACTAAACAAGGTGACCATCAAGAACAAATATCCTTTGCCGAGAATTGATGACTTGTTCGATCGCCAGTGGAGTCATGTGTTCTCGAAAATTAATTTGAAATCGGGGTACTATCAGCTCCGGGTGAGAGAGTCCGATGTGCCGAAAACAACTTTTCGGACGAGATGTGGACATTATGAGTTCGTAGTTATGCCTTTCGGGTTAACTAATGCGCCGGCGGTGTTCATGCAGTTGATGAACAAAGTCTTTATCGAGTATTTGGATAAGTGTGTCGTCGTCTTCATTGACGATATTCTTATTTATTCGAGGAATGAGGAAGAGCATGCCCATCATTTGCGGGTAGTATTAGACATTTTGAGGACCGAGCAACTCTATGCAAAGTTCTCGAAATGTGAGTTCTGGCTGAAGGAAGTGATGTTTTTAGGTCACGTGATTTCAGCCGAGGGGGTTCGTGTGGATCCGCAGAAGATTGAGGCAGTGTTGGATTGGGCACCGCCCAAGAATGTGAAGGAACTCCGTAGTTTCTTGGGTTTGGCTGGCTACTATCGTAGGTTTGTCGAGGGTTTCTCGAGACTAGCTCGGCCACTTACGCAGTTGCTCCAGAAATCTGAGAAGTTTGTCTGGAATGACGAGAGGCAGTCGAGTTTTGAGGAGCTGAAGAAGCGTTTAACTTCAGCCCCGGTTTTGGCGTTGCCATGTGGCAACGAGGGTTTTGCCGTTTATAGCGATGCTTCGGGTCAGGGTCTCGGGTGCGTATTGATGCAGCACGGCAAGACCATTGCCTATGCATTGAGACAGTTGAGGCCGTATGAGCTGAACTACCCTACTCATGATTTAGAGTTAGCGGCAGTCATTTTTGCGCTAAAGATTTGGCGTCACTATCTTTTCGGCTCTGCATGTCAGATTTTTACCGATCATAAAAGTCTGAAATACATATTTACCCAGCGGGAGTTGAATATGAGGCAGAGGAGGTGGTTAGAGCTGATTAAGGATTATGACCTCGAAATCCTTTATTATCCAGGCAAGGCGAACGTCGTGGCTGATGCCTTGAGTCGGAAACCGGTCGCATTGCGAATGCTTGAGGTCCTTACGTCTCAGTCTGAGCTTCGGCGGGCTTTGATCGAGTTAGATGTTGAGGTTTTGTTGCCGGGAACTATCGGGCAACTTTGTGCTTTGGAGATTTCGTCGTCTTTGATCGATGAAATTAAGCTGAAGCAGTCATAGGATCCGATGATTACTCAAATTCGAGAGAACTTTCTTAAAGGAAAGTCTCCTGGGTTTGTGATTCACGAGGATGGTGTTTTGAGATTCCAGAGTCGGCTTTGTGTGCCGAACGACTCAGAGTTGCGACAGAGTATTTTGTGTGAGGCCCATGCTACACCTTATTCTGTTCATCCTGGTTCGAGTAAGATGTACAAGGACCTGAGGAGGAATTTCTGGTGGAATGATATGAAGGAGGAGGTCGCACAGTTTGTAGCGAAATGTTTGACTTGTCAGCAAGTCAAGATCGAGCATCAGCGACCGGTCAAGTTGTTGCGATCACTTCGTTCCGAATGGAAATGGGAAGATATATCGATGGATTTCATTACGAGTTTGCCGAGATCGAGGTCGGTCATGAATATGGTCTGGGTGATTGTAGATCGTCTGACTAAGTCGGCACACTTTCTGGGCATCAAGGACACTTGGGGCCCAGAGAAGTTAGCCCGTGTGTTTATCGCGCAGATTGTGAGGCTTCACGGTACTCCGAAGTCTATTGTTTCGGATCGTGATGGCCGTTTTGTATCGCACTTTTGGAAGGCGGTGCATAAGGCGTTAGGTACCCATTTGCGTTTGAGTACCTCTTTTCATCCCCATTCAGATGGACAGTCGGAACACACTATCCAGACGTTCGAGGATTTGTTGCGTGCTTGTGCTCTCGATTAGAGCAGTGACTGGGAGGAGCATTTGACATTGATCGAATTCACGTACAACAACAGTTGGCACACGTCGATTCGGATGGCACCGTATGAGGCACTTTATGGGCGGCGATGTCGATCACCGATTTGTTGGAATGAGGCGTCCGATTTGGTCGGGACCGAGCCGGATGTCGTTTTAGAGACGAGACGGAAGATAGAATTAATCCGGGAACGGATGTTGACTGCCCAGAGTCGACAGAAGTCGTATGCCGATGTCCGTCGCCGACCTTTGGAATTCGAGGTGGGAGACCATGTTTTACTAAAGGTGTCACCGACGAAGGGAGTTTTTCGTTTCGGGAAGAAAGGAAAGTTGAGTCCGAGATTTATTGGACCCTTCGAGATACTCGAGCGAGTCGGTGAGTTGGCATACCGTTTGGCATTACCTCCAGCCTTGAGTCATGTTCATAGCGTTTTTCATGTTTCCCAGTTGAGGAAATATGTCCCGGATCCTAGTCACGTCATCGATTATGGTGAGATTGATGTCGCCGAGGATATTACTTTCGAAGAGCGTCCTTTGAAGATTTTGGAGCATCGTGAGAAACGACTGAGGCATAAGACCATACCTTTGGTCAAGGTGCAGTGGTCGAGACACGGTGTCGAGGAGGCAACTTGGGAAACCGAGGATAGCATGCGTGCTAGGTACCCTGAGTTGTTTGTTTCTTAAGTTTCGGGACGAAACTTATTTTTAGAGGGGTAGAATGTAATATCCGCATTTTTCTTTCCCCTTGTATTTTCCTTTTCGGTGTATTTCTCGGTCGTAGTGACCCTCATGTACCTTACAGTGTATCTTTCCCGTCATCTATTGATCTGAGACTCGTTATTGTTGTGCGGAACCGCTGTTTCGGGGTTGCCGTGGATCCATTCTATGTTTTGATGCGCTTTGAGGTGTTCCGTTTGATGTTTCGTTCATATTCCAGTGTTGTGAACCGTTTATATCTCGTACCTAGCGCACGCTATATTTTCTGCATAGCGCACGCTAGGGGTCACTTGGTAGCGCACGCTACGACTGTTTCGTAGCGCGCGCTAGAGGGCAAGCTCTGCGAGTGGCAGTGCTGATTCCAGTCCTCTGGACTGGTGGATTAGCGTACGCTACATAGCCTAGCGCACGCTAATGTTGGGAGTTAGTGCACGCTGAGACGCCCGGTAGCGTGCGCTAGTGTGGATGTCCAGTACTGGACAGTTTGCCACTGGACTCTACTGATGCCCAGGTAGCGCACGCTATTGGTCGATAGCGCGCGCTACCGATACACTTTAGCGCACGCTATGTTTGGTCGATAGCGCGCTAACCGGATCAGTGTGTATCGACAGCTGCTTCGGACTCGGCGGATGTCCGTAGCGCACGCTATTGGTCGATAGCGCGCGCTACCGAGAGGTTATTAGCGCACGCTACGTTTGGAGTAGCGCACGCTAACGGCCGTAATCGCTCTTTGGATCAGTTCTCGTTAGCGCACGCTAACCTTGAGGATTAGCGCGCTAACACTCCCGGCTATATAAACCAGGAGTTGACCGAGATGAGCGTATTATTTCCATTTCCTCCTCCTTTCCGCTGGCCGTGGCGATTTCGCGATTCTTGGCGATTTCTTCCTCCAATCATCTCATCCAACATCTTCCTTAAGTTCTTGGTGTATTATATCAACATCAACACGAATCTTTCATCCTAATCCAAGGTAAATCTCTTAGAACCCTACTTTTGGGCGATTTAGGGGTTTTGGGATTTTCTTCCGATCCGTTCCGTTTTGTTGGTGGATTCATGATGAATATGATTAATCTTGTTGGTATAATTAGTTTTCCTACGGATTCATGGTATATTTTCATGGTTTTGCGAAATCGAGAGGGTTTGGTTGTGGTCCGCCCTCGTTGTTATTTTTGTACGAATATACATGAATCGTAGGCGGGTTTTCGGGTGTATTCCATTTCCGTAATCGTTTAGGAGTGGTTCTGATTGTGTTATTCGAATCGTTAGGTTCATTCGTCGGTTCCTCGCGGTCGTGCTTGATTCTTCCGTTCCGTTCTTGTCACCGTCTATCAATCGAGGCAAGTATCCTTATGAACTTACGATCTTGACATAGTAGTTTTGTATGAGAAATTGTGTGTGTGTGTGTATACTCACTACGGGTTAGATCCGACGGGGTCTCTGTAGGGCTCCACGAAGCTATGGAACCGCGAGTTGCTTTTAACCACTACGGGTTAGATCCGACGGGGTCTCGGTAGGGATCCACGAAGCTGTGGGTCCGCAGTTAATTGTGGTGCATTTTTACAAATGTGATTTGATATTGGCATTTTCGGAAATGAGTGTTTTGGAACTATGATTTCTTGATTGCATGCATTACTATATGTGTAAGATGTAAGCTGTTCATTTGGTTACTTGTACTGGCGTAATTGCTAACCCCTCTGGGGACCTATTTTGGGGAAATTCGTTTTATGAATTTCAGGTCAGGTTCATCGAGACGCATGCTGGACCGATTACGGATGATGGCCGTGCGTGATGATTGTGCACGAGTGACGTCTTCGTGTCTTTTTATTTTTTCATCTTTTGTGGTTTTTGAACTAATAGTTGTACTCGAGTACTTAAGAGTTCTTGTTCGTCCGGATTATATTGTTGCCTATTATGTTTGTGTTGGATGATGATGTTATGTTGACCGGTTGAACCGGGTGGATTATTCTGTTTGCGTCTTTATGACATGGTGTTATTTTGTCGTTTCTGTGAGTTGATGAGTATGATGCTGTTCAGCCTGGTGGGTCCCATATAGGGATTCACGGCACTGTAATATACCTCGAATATCTTGAGGGTGTTACAGACGCCCCACCGGCTGCCCCACGTCCTCGGCCGCGTCCACGACCACGACCACGGTTTCCTCCGGCATCCATACTGGTGTTAAGAGATAACAAAAGTATATTGATGATGAGTAAGGGAGGAAAAGGCAACTACGATTCAAGAAGCGGAAATACAATGCAAGAAAACAAAGGACCGAATAAGAAAACTTACTAGCACTGGAAGTACCGAGATGCTGGCAGCGGTGTGACAATATGCAAAACAAAACACAACTAGACCCAAATAACCGACAAGCCTAGGTATCCATAAACCTAGGCTCCGATACCTTTTTTTGTAACACCCCCGAGATATTCAGGGTATATTACAGTGCCGTGGACCCCTACATGGGACCCACCAGGCTAGACACAAATTACCACACTAAAAATACACATTATCCAATTGAAAATCAAATCACACGCCCGGTACAACCGGCGGAATAATCAACAGTGGCATACATAAATAACTTGACGAAAACAAATCTTAATCCGAAGAGAAAAGCCTAAGTACTCGCGAGTACAATCTATAAGTTTCAAAAGTGGACAACAACCATATCGAATGGAATAACAGAAATAAAAGGACTCAAACGCATATGTCAACGACCCTGGCCAACATCCTCGTACTGTCCCAGCGCTCGCTCGTCCGGATGATCATAACCTGAAATCCATAACAAGAATTTCCCCACAACGGGTCCCCAAAGGGGTTAGCAATTACGCTAGTACAAGTAATCAAGGCAAACCAATCGCTTACACATTTCATAGTACATGCACCAATATCATTTCAAAAACCAAAACCAGACATGTCTTTTCCAGAAAGAAACAGTCAATTAATCAATTTGCCTAGGACCAGGACGCCACCATGAATCCCACCCGAGCCCTCTAAGGACCCTCCCGAGCTGGCCACTTTATAAAACAAATCACGCACAGGCATCGCCTAGGACCAGGATGCCACCATGAATCCCACCTGAGGCCTCAAAGGACCCTCCCGAGCTGGCTAGCGAAACAAACTCGTGAATCCAGAGTGAAGTCATAGATTCCCCGAGGCCCCGTCGGACCCTCCCAGGGTGAGTAAAGCACACACAATATACATTACCATTTCATGTTAAGCATAAAGGTTTCCAAAAATACTTGCCTTGAATAATAGACGACGCAACGAATGGAAGGAAAGACGCCGACGAATGCTAGGGACCGACAATTACAAACCTAGCAATTCGAAGAATACAATCACCACCAATCCTAACGAATACGGAATTTGAATAAACCCGAAAACTCGCCTACGATTCATGTATATTCGTATAAAAATAACAACGAGGGCGGACCACAACCAAACCCTCTCGATCACAAAAATATCACGAAATATACCATGAATCCGTAGGAGAACCAACAATACCAACAAGATTAATCATATTCTTTATGAATTAATCTATCATACCGAACGAATCAGATGAAAACATGAAAACCCCCAAATTTACCTAAAAGAAGATTTTAGGAGTTTACCTCGAATTAAAGACGAAGAACACGATTAGATGTTGATAAAATACTCTAAAAACTCGAAGAAGATGATGGCTCGGAGTTTCTAAGCTTCAAATGTTCGGAAAACACCAAGAAAATCGCCCACAAGTCGGAGGAGAAGAGAAAGATGGAAAATGACCGAAATCGGTCAACTCCTGGGTTTATAAACCCAGGCCTCGTTACGTACGTTAGCCACCACATGCTAACGTACGTAAGTTGTATTACGTACGTAAGCCGTAAGGGCCTTACGTACGTAACCAAAAAGGCAGAAATGCCTGTACCGATTTACACTAGGACGTTACGTACGTAACCAAAAGGGTGTTACGTACGTAACATTCCTTTCTGGGGAGTACAGGCCAGAAATAGATAAGGAAGGTACCGAAAAAGAATCGAAATACAATGATGAACAATTCACGATGGTACGAACGTAAAGGACTCGAAACGACGAACTTAAGTGTTGAAGGAAAACATATTCCCGACTACTCAAAGGTTCAGAAAAACAACAACAAACGTAATTTTCCCAAAAGTTTGGGAAATTTACAAAACGGCCCAAAACATACAAAATGTACGATACATGGTCGAAACACCAAACAAAAGTTCACAACACGCATAATAACATGAGATGGATCCTTGGCAACCCCAAAACGGCGGTTCCGAATGACGATTTACGAGAATACCCGAAATAGCGACGAAAACAACATGAAACACCGAATCGGGTAAAACGAGTCCGAAACAAGCTCGAACGACAAAAAGTCCAATATTAAATATCCTCAAAATGTCAATACGGTTACAAGTGAGTTGCCAAAAAATGAAAATACACCAAAATGAGAATATTAATAAAAAGGAAAAATGCGGATATTAGAGCCTTGGGGTGAAAGGGGTTCGAGTAGGAAGGGTTGGGAAGTGAAATTTCCAATTTTTTGATCATATTTATACTTCTAGGCATGTTAACGTACGTAACCCATTCATAACGCACGTAACATGAGCTCAGAATACAGGCAGTATAGTTTTTAGCATTCTGGTCATAACTCACTCATTCGGACTCCGATTAACTCACCGTTTGAACCATTAGAAAGCTAACTCGATGCTCTATCATACTGTTATGTTTCAGAATTTTCGAAATTTTCAAGAATTGGTGGTAATTTTCCAAATTCGAGCCTTTTACACGACACTTTCCAAAAAAATGCCCAAATCTTATTCCCTCAAACACTTCAACATATAATCATCAAGACAACATAATCCAATATGTTATCTAACCTCTAAACTATTATCTTTCACTTATAATCCGATTAATACATACATATCATCATCTTCTTCAACACACTCTTCACATAACATCAAGAATCACAATAATACCACCATATCCATCATCATACGAAGCAAACAATGATAACAATACTAAGAATCCAAAATAAAGGTGTAGAGTTGATCAACATACCTCAAGGACATGAACAACACCATCAAGCACCTCAAGTATAAACAACGTCTGCATATCTCAAGCTCCAATCCATGCCATCAGGCTCATAATCAAGTTAGAAGAGCCAAAAATCCATCTCAGAGGGTCGAAGAACGAAGAAACGAAGTGAAGTTGTGAAAATATCGAAATGACGGACATCTCACATATATAGACTTCCAATCATTATGTATGTTATACAACAGACTTAACGTGTGTAACATCCTTTACATACGTTACCCCTCCTTGATAGCGTACGTAATACTGATCCAGAGGTCATTGCCTCATTTCCATTCCATGATTACGTACGTAAGGCCCATGTCATAGCGTACGTAATACAGGTGTTGACTTGCTACAGGACGCACACTTAACGTTTGTAACCTCATATCAATAACGTACGTACTCCATAATCCAGAAGCTACAGTTCTGACACTCTTATGTACGTAACATAATACGTATAACGTACGTAACCATCATATTCTATTAACATACGTAACACCATCAACATAACGTACGTTAAATCCTTCGTTGACTCTCCTGTCAACATTCACGCCGAAAGTTGCCGATACCGGGCCCACTCGTCGATCATAGCTCAGACCCTGTCCGATTCTCCTCATAACGTACGTTATATACACTATGTAACGTATGCTACGCGTGCATCTTTACGTTCGTAAGCTCCTACGCTTAACCTACGTAATGGCTTCTATACTTAGCCATTTACAACTGCTCTTGCCTGTCGTCTCCACATACTGAATATGTATACACGACATACTGAATACATATACTCATCCAAATGACATTCTCATACGATATACCCGATATCAAAATTAAAACAACCCGATACACGATATCCTCAAATATAACTATCGACGAATTACGTCAATTGTACCAATACAACTGTCTGAGTTCTCAATTTATTTTATTCATATTGTATAGATACCATGCTATCCAGTATATCTCAGATAAAATAATGCGAAAAATTTATACTGAAATTCTAGGATATTACATACTGCCCCCCTTAAAATAAGTTTTGTTCTCGAAACTTGCAATCCTGTCACAAACAACTGATCAACCAAAATTTCCAAACTCATCACAAAAGCAATCAATCATCGCCATAAGCGAATAACCAATACAATATACTTACATGTGCGTGAAGCCGATGATCTCCCATGATATTAGCATACGACTCCCATACGAAGTCTCAACACAATACCAACAAACACCAATATCGCAGTTATAGCAATTTTTAAAATATTTCAAAAATTTTGGAACCTCCAAAAATTGATTTGACTCAAAAGTCAGAAAAAATCACTTTCAAAAGTCACGCTACTACCGTACTGGTAGAGCCACATAACACACTTGCTCGGGTTTCACAAAACCCAAGCTGTGATACCATCTTCTATAACACCCCCAAAATCATCCAGGAATATTACAGTGCCGTGCGGCCCGCGCCGGAACCCACCATGCTAAAACTCATTTTCGCAAATATTTCAAATACGCCAACAGGCGAAAGATGGTAATGTATTTTAAATAATTTTCAAAAATCCATTTTCCAAATACCGTCACAAAATAAAATTATTTAAAAGTTCAAGGCCAAAACGCCAAAACTCAACAGTTTCAAAATGTATGTTAAGCCACCACTTATACATACCGACAAAATAGTTTAGGGAATCGATTTTACGAAATAAACCTAAGTTCGCAAAATGCCAAAAGGCCATTTTAAAATACACACGCAACAGATAAAAATCACACTAGGAAATACATTTGCAGCGGAAAAATACAACCAGAAAAGAATACTCGATTCCCAAATACCCAAGCCATAGCCAGTATCATCTGGGAAGCTCATCTCTTCACGACCGCTACTAGCTCGATCTCCGAGTGCCTAAAAATAAAGCCCACGACGGGGTCAGCCACAATACTCAATAATGATAACGATCACATCACATAAATAATTACATACCAATGTAATTACAAGTAAAAATACTAGCGATTTAATCTTACCTTCATAACCTTACCAATCCGTAGCAATCCATATCAAACCAATCCTTACAATAATCCACATTTCGCATTCTCAAATGACGAAATGAACTCAACTACAACCATTTGTACTGTATTCAAATAATACCAAGAATCCTCAAAACATCATCATAAATCATAAGCGTGAAATAATTAATCTGTGCCAAATCCTGTCTGTCCGATCACACAATCAAATCTCAACCTAGAAAAACCAATAACACATAACATATCTGTAGATCAACTACCACAAAACAATGATAACAAGTCCCGAAACATCGACGTACAGTCTGAATGCCCATACGATCAATAACCAGATCAACCATAAAATCAACCGAGAATATCATCAACATAATAAACCCCAATACTAGCAACGAAGAATCAACAATAACTTAGAATACCACCAACATGATAAACTCCGACACAATCCACAAAGGATCAACAACGACCGAGAATACCATCAACATGATAAACTCCAACACGATCAACAAATGATCAACAACGACTGAGAATACCATCAACATGATAAACTCCAACACGATAAATAAAAGATCAACAACGACCGAGAATACCATCAACATGGTAAACTCCAACAAGATCAAATATAATGGATCTCAAAGAAATAACCCCGACTGTCGAACATACCCCTCGGGCGTATGAACAACCAGTCGCAAAACCGTCGAACATACCCAACCATAAATGGAGGATGAACGACCAATCAATATGGCTCAAAGATGGACATCACAGTACGCCCGATCCGGAAATATGTTCGTGCACAAGCCACCTCGGGTATCGATCAAATACACATATGGTCTTGTACCTAATCAGTCTCACGAAGTACGTCTCGTGTGCACAGCTCAATGTGAGGACATGAACCCATCACAAGACTATACGTGCCCGCCCTGAAAATCCTACACATAACCAATCGGCACACAGATATGACTCCAAATATGTCACGAAACAACATGAAAACGAAACTCAAGGAATCACATATCTAATAAGGATCAAAAGACTCATCGAAGTGAACACCGACACACGGATAATGAAAGATCGACACGACCAACAATATTCAAAACAACCATCCTGGAATCACCATCCCCAAAGAATGATCAACACGATCAACAATCTCAACACAACAGTCCTGGAATCATCATCCCTCAACGATCGATCAACACAACAATCAATACCAAATAATGGTCACGGGATCAACATCCCTCAACAAACAGTCAATACGAATCTCATTATATGAAACATCAACATACAACATATACAACAATTGATCAGAGTAATTATTCTCATAACTGAATAATACTTAAATTACCTCAAAGCCGAAGACAATATCCGTTCCTAAAACAAACATCCCTCAATGAATACACAGTTACTCGAATAATCTCGAATGAGGTACAGTCCATAAATATCAACAAACCGCCGTCCCGACATCAATGTCGACACGATAAACTATCCTCGATATCTGACATTCCATATCACAGATCAAAGATAACTCACATCTCCGTCTTCACCAAACATATTTAAATCATATACATTATGATTTAATCTAAACCAAAGCACAATATACAAACCATCATCCCAATAACTCACATTTATAATATCATTGCTATATGAATTATAAATGAAACGAAATCAAAATCATTCATTAAATATTATGAACTGGACAAGTGTAAACTTGTCTCGATACCGATACGATGAAACCATTACCAATCCCATTGCCTTCATCTACGAGCTCCTCGGTCCCGACCAAAATCAATCTACGAACTCTTCAGCTTCAACCGCAACACAACGGTCACAATCAACGATCAATTATCACAACCTATTGCAATAATCGATTAACAACAAGTTTGATAACAATCAACAACCGATATACCCAACCAACAAACTCAATGGTTCTACAATACCTCAATCATATACAAAACCAAACAATATAACCCAAACAATTACAAACTCATATCCACAATACAAATCGCAACTCGATGATCATAATTAACAATCAACATAACCGATCAACAAACCCAATGGTTCCACAATCTGATAATCATATCAACTATCAACTCATCCCGATAACCAGGATTACACAACATACTCTATTCCGAATTCAACCTACACTTCTTTCCAATTTTTCCACAATTCCGCAAAAACCATTTATCAATTTAATAAACGAATATACAAACTTAACCAAAATATTCCAATCAATATCTCTCTCAAATCTTTAATCAAACACCTTGATGGCTTAATTCAAAGGTATATTTGAATCATTAGTTAATAAACATCAACCACATCAGGAACACGAAGAACACCATCACAACCATATATATCCTTCAACGTAATACGATTCTAGCTATCGATACGAACTAAACAACCCCAATATACCAAGATTCTTCAAACATTAAAAAATATGGAAATTCAAACCAATTACTTCCACTACACAAAAAACAGGATTTTATGACATTGGAACTCCCTGGATTTGTGACTGTCAATGACAGTCACAACTTTATGACTGCCAATAACAGTCACAAAGACCAAATAGTAATAAATCCAAATGTTTGTGACTATTAATATCTGTTATAAGTGTTGTGACTGTCTTGAACAGTCATAAACTTTTCAAAGTTAAAATGATAATAACCCTCTCTCTCCCCTCTAACCTATCTCCTCTCTCTCTCTTGGGTTAAAAAAAAACCTTTCTGGAAATGTCTCATTTTCCTTCTTCCCGTTCGACTCTCTCTACCGTTTCTCTCTCTAAAAGCTCCGCGATTTCCATTCTCTCCGGCGGCACTCGATTTGAAAAGTAAGCACACAAGGAACTCCCGCACACACTGAAACCCACATACACACTCATAGACACCCACGATTTCACATCGCCACTGCCACGGGATTCGAACAGCTGAGATGCAAGGGGTTCGACATCTGGTCTGGAGGTGACGCGATGATGGGTTCACGGCGGAGACGATCCAGGTAAGGATGTTTAAACTGGTCTGGTAGTTTTTATGGAAATTAATTATGGATTTGTTTGGTTAAATTCGATTTTGGGTTGGATGTTTGAAATCGAAAGAACAAGGTTTCCTATTTCCTGGAGTTGTTCGATTTGATTAGCATACGGGTAAGATTCTGGTAGTGTGGAACGTGATGATTTTTGATTTAATCTGTTTTGATGACTGTGAAAGCTTGTTGATTGAACGGTTGAGATGTCATTACGGTCGATGTCGAGTAGCTGAAATTTGAGTTATTTTGAGTTAAAATATGGTTTGTTGTTTGAAATAAAATCCAATGGGTTACGGGCTGAGTTATCCTGAATGCACGGGTTAGGTTGAGGTGAAGTAATATCTTCTAGTCGTCCGTTTTACAAATTTGATTTGTATATATGTGTATTCTCATTTGTCTTATCATATGGCATAAATTACATTCAACATCAAAAATAGTGACGATATAAGCATACAGGAAAGTTGGCCGCGATTCAGTCTGAGTTCAGGTTGGATCTGTTTTTATTGCTTTTGATTTTGAGGTTTCTCGATTATGCAATTTCTTTACATATCTAGATTATGGGATCTTGATTCTGCGATATCGATTTGGTTTGAACTTTTTCTTGCTTGATTCGATTTTAAGGATTTGCTTGGTCTGATTTTAAGGGTCTGATTTTTAGTTTCATATAACTAAATAATCCTTATAGAAGTATATGCATGTTGCTAATATTCTCTCCATGTTTCTTGGTCCCCATAGAAAAATGAGCCTCTGAAAGCTAACTGGGATGAGGAAGATTTGGATGATATTATGGAATCTTGGGAAGATGATGATGATGATGATGATGATGAGCCTGCTATGGTATGTAACATTTTTTAACTTTGTAAAGTAAGTTCATAGTTCATACGATGTGCCACATTTTTTGTTAACTCAATTTTGTGTTTCTTGCTCCGAATCCATTATGATAACTCAATTTCTAATTACATCATGACCGGAGGATGGTATGTTAGATCAAATTTCTCCACTTTATGAATTCAAAATAATCAGAATTTTCAAACGTCCGTGAGTTATCGAGCATTTGAAGCATTTCAAGTTTTTTGACCCTAACGACTGTCTAATTTGTCTAGTTCTTATAAAGAGAGTAACACCAGCAGCAGGCACTTGTAAAGTAGTTACAAGTTAGAATATATTAGATAGGCAGGCGGATGTTTTATCTGGTGGTATGAGTCTTAAGGTCTCGATCAAAGAAACAAAAAATAGGATAGAACTCCAATTTGTCCCTCCATCCTAATTACTATTAAACAAATTTCTGCATCATTAGCCTAATTAGTAAGGGTGTTGCAAAACCGTTATTTTCTAAATTATGGCATCAGTCCTGATTCATATTGAATAATCACCTGAATAATGTTTAAATTGTTTTCAAATAGAGCAAATTTGAAAATTATGATATTTCAGCTTTCCAACATCCCTGAATGTTATCATGTTTTCTCTGGTAATTCTAACATCAAATATTCCAACTCCATAAAAGTCACTCTGTTGGTAATCACGCTTATAGCAATTCACATGTCAATACAAAAACAGGAAAATGGAGAGTTGAAGATGCAGTAATGCAACAGCTGAAGTGATTCCATTTGTCAAAAAATGGGACTAAAACTGGTCCCTACACTTACAGTTTCAGGATTGGGGTCGAAGATTTTATGTATCAATGATGTTGCAGCAGGAGAAAACCAGAATGGACTTGAAAACTGTTACGGTATGCTTTTAACCAGAATGCACTTTATCATTGTCAATTTAGGTTTTAACTCATGTAAAGGAAGCTGGGTATAATGTGATACAATTGATTGGAGTTCCTGAGCACAAGGATTACTTCACTGTTGGCTATAAAGTAAGTGAAATTTCATGATTTTTCACGGCATATATGTACCTGTTTACTTAATGGTTGATGTTGTTCCTAATTTAAGTATCCCTAATTCGTGAATTTCTTATGGTCTGATGGTCTCTCTTCTGCTAAATATTCAATATCACTAGACTTAACTGAGAAACAAAATCTAAGATGGGACAGACTGGAGTTAGCAGAGAATAGGAAAGTTTTACTGAAACTGATATTGTATTTCTTAAATATGCAACATCGTGTTGATGATGAATTTGACATTTTAATGAATACCTGTTGGATATCTTACCTCTCAATCTTACCGAGTCCCAAGTTGATAATAATATCGAGTCCCAAGTTGATAATGAAGTAGGATTATAATTGACACTTGGATAAAAATTAACAGCACGGTTAGCATTTTGTTTTTCTTTTTAATTATCATAAGTGGGTATAATATACCTTCCTTCTCAATTTGGAAATCTTAATTTAAGGAGCCCTGAGTAACACCTGTTGATTTCACCTTCAAGAAACAAGCATCTGGATAGGCAATTAATCATCGTTTCAGTCACTGGTTCTGTTTTACTATCAAAACATGTTAATTTATATAATCTGCTATTTTGCCTTACTTTTTACCTTAATAGATTACATCCTTCTTCTATGCTGTTAGCAGCCGTTTTGGCACACCTGAAGACTTCAAGCGATTGGTGGATGAAGCACATGGTTATTTTTAAACTGTATTTTCAGCTAATAGAATAATTTGAAAGCGAAGATTTATGCAATATATTACTAGTCTTGTATGTATATATTTATTCTCTTTTTGAGATGGATCTCCTGGGTAGTTAATTAAGCTAATCTGAGAACAAATTTTGCCAGCAATTATTGGAGATATGAATCTCCATCATTGATTGTTAAGGTTTTGTAACTTAATGTTCTCTATATCATTTGCAGGAGTTGGCCTTCTTGTTTTTCTAGATATCGTCCATTCTTATGCTGCTGAAACTGATGAAATGGTTGGGCTATCATTTTTTGATGGAGCAAATGATTGCTATTTCCACTCTGGTAAGCTGTTTCCAGTAGTGATCCTTTTTGAAATATATTAGGCTCGATTTCATTTAGCGTGATCTTATATTAGTTGTTGTAGATGTTAATCACATCCAAAACAAGATTAAGATCCCAATTTTTCCAGAATGGGTTTTCTTTTTGCATCAATGTGGTAATATGCTTTTAATCTTTTCTCTCGTAACAGTAGGAGAAAAGGTTTTAACCTTTTTGCAGCATGGACATGAAAACTGATCCCAATTTTATGTGCTAATATGCTTTTAACCTTTTAACCTTTTTGCAGCAGGATAAAACCAGATGATGATGATGCGACTGCTATGGTATGTAACATTTTTTAACCTTGTAAACTTAATTTGAAGATTTCAAGGTAATAGATGAAATTAGCTCAGTTTAGAATCTTATATGTTGCTACTTTTTGGCATAGCTTGATCTGTATGGGTGATTTGCTGTTGTTGCAGTAGCTTTTGCTTCACATTTTAAAATTAATCTATAATGCTTCTACTGTTGCAGTCTTTTTTCCGGTCCACCATTTTGACAGGTTTAATCAACTATCGAGGACGAATTGGAGATCCCGGTTGATGCGTGTTGATCTAACTGAGGTTTGGGTGATGAAATGCTGTCGCGATGATTAGGATTTGCACAATATTTGTCACTATAGAGTTGTAGAGACTGTTTGGTGAATAAGTTGTATAAGTGCTTTACTTGTGTGTAAAAGTCTAGAGTAAGATATCTAAAATACTTCCGTCCTAGGGAGTGTTTGCCTCCTATTTTATTCCCAATGGGTTGGTTCGTATTTTTTTACATGTTAATTTTGAGCACTACATCGTGATTTTTATATGTCCTGTAAAAATTAATTGGAGTGTTGTGTGAATACTTTGAGAAATATATTTGGATTGTATTATGAATTCAATGTGAAAAATAATTAGATTGCATTCAGATAAAAATGGGGTTTTATAATTTTTTTTTGTATTTTTTCAACATTTGTGACTTCTAAAAATAGTCACAAGACAGTCAAGAAAAATGATATTTGTGACTGTCTATGGAAGTCATGAAAGTTAAAATTCGTGACTGCTAATGACTGTCATAAAAGATGAATTTCGTGACTGCTAATGACAGTCATAAATTATATTTGTGACTGCCATAAAAAGTGGTATTGTAAAGTCATATAAATGAGGTTTTGTCACTGTTTTGTGACTGTTTTTGACAGTCACAAAAAAATTTGTGACTGGTGATTTTATGACAGTCATTTGTGACTGTTTTTGCCATTTGTGACAGTTTTTTACAGTCACAAAATCGTGATTCTGGTGTAGTGTTCAATCAGGCAAAAGAATCAAGAATGATGTTAGAATCCTTCTTCCAAACTCTTATAGATGTTAACACTTGATAAACCAACTTAAAATCTAAGATTTAGGGGTTAAAATCGAGTTTGGGTGCCTTGAGTTTGGGTGCCTTGGGGTGAAAGGGGTTCGAGTAGGAAGGGTTGGGAAGTGAAATTTCCGATTTTTTAATCATATTTATATTTCCAGGCATGTTAACGTACGTAACCCATTCATAACGTACGTAACATTAGCTCAGAATACACGCAGTATAGTTTTTACCATTGTGGTCATAACTCACTCATCCGGACTCCGATTAACTCACCGTTTGAACTATTAGAAAGTTAACTCGATGCTCTATCATACTGTTATGTTTCAGAATTTTCGAAATTTTCAAGAATTGGTGGTAATTTTCCAAATTCGAGCCTTTTACACGACACTTTCCAAAAAAATGCCCAAATCTTATTCCCTCAAACACTTCAACATATAATCATCAAGACAACATAATCCAATATGTTATCTAACCTATAAACTATTATCTTTCACTTATAATCCGATTAATACATACATATCATCATCTTCTTCAACACACTCTTCACATAACATCAAGAATCACAATAATACCACCATATCCATCATCATACGAAGCAAACAATGATAACAATACTAAGAATCCAAAATAAAGGTGTAGAGTTGATCAACATACCTCAAGGACATGAACAACACCATCAAGCACCTCAAGTATAAACAACGTCTGCATATCTCAAGCTCCAATCCATGCCATCAGGCTCATAATCAAGTTAGAAGAGCCAAAAATCCATCTCAGAGGGTCGAAGAACGAAGAAACGAAGTGAAGTTCTGAAAATATCGAAATGACGGACATCTCACATATATAGACTTTCAATCATTACGTACGTTAGACAACAGACTTAACGTACGTAACATCCTTTACGTACGTTGCCCCTCCTTGATAGCGTACCTAATACTGATCCAGAGGTCACTGCCTCTTTTCCATTCCATAATTACGTACGTAAGTATATACGATATACTTAGATCTGGCCATAACACCAATAAATTAGCTATATACAAACTTCTAAAATCGTTTTAACCGGTAAAAAAAAATTGTATATTCCAAATTTTTTTTTTTTTTGAGCCTTAATCTCTCTTTCCAAGCCTTGTAATTATCATATAAAATCGAGTCATTCGTTACCTTGAGAAAAGAAGAATCAATTGGTTGATGAAAAATAAAACTGAAATTTACTTAATTTGTGGAGTTTTTGATTTTTCATGCTTAACTAAAAAATGATTTTCTGCAAAAATTCTATTCCCTAAAAAAAAAAAAAAGGAGTCATTGGTGAAAAGAGCTACACGTTAGCAAATAACGGTGTGAAAGCTATCACCTAAAAAAATAAATGACGAAAAGGAGAAGTGTTGAGCAGCAACAGCTGCCTAATTTTGGAAGTCTTAAATTTTGCGAAAAATAAAGGACTAACCATTGTTGGTGCGTAGCTGCCGTCTCAGAAAAATTGGTGAAAAGAGCTACACGTTAGCAAATAACGGTGTGAAAGCTATCACCTTTTTACGAAAGAAAAATAATGAGATAGAAATTGTGTTAGTGAAAAGAGCTACACGTTAGCAAATAACGGTGTGAAAGCTATCACTAAAAGGGATGTAGTTTATGAGCAGATTTGAATTAATTAGCAGCTGAATTTCAATACACTCAATTTTGTGAAAATCACAATATTTGATGACGCCGATGAAATTCTTCTTCATATTGAGTCGAAAAATAAACGAGTGATCGAGAGCAACCATTAAATGGAGTCGTGTGAAGTCACGAGTGGGAAAGAAATAATCAACCTTTAGGGGGGGAAACCTTGCATTTTGGAATTACAAAAATAAAAACCGTGTTTTAACTTCAAAATCGTTAGTAGATTTATTTTGAATCTTGATTCATTTTCTATCTACCGTATAAAGTTGGTTATTGCGTATTAATGGCATTTTGATCTCTTTTTATCTTTATATATAATTATTTTTCTTAAATTTGTGTGTATTATTTTTATTTTTTATTTTGTGTCTTATTTTAATTTTTATTTTGTGTGTGATTAATAATTAGTCTTGCTCGGGACTAGCAAGAATTTAAGTGTGGGGTATTTGATTGGTGCATAAATGATCTAAAATTCATATACAAAATATTCATTTTTCCTGGCATAATTGTACTGATTTGTGATTAAAAATATATATTTTACATATATATCCAAACATGAGCTAAAAATGGTTATTTTACTGACATCGACATGAAGCATCAAAAAGGACGGAAAACAAGACCAAATCCAACGACGGAATTTTTCAAGGCAAAACGACCTACAACACGGCGCAAACAGGACCGTGTAATGTAGGCCGTTTCACATACGGCGCAACAAGGGCCGTGTCTTGGGCCGTTTCACACACGGCCGGCATTTAGCGCCGTGTCCTCACGCGTATTCCGGAAGAGACCGAGTCAAGACAAACGGCGCACAAACACGGGGCAACCGGGCCGCTTTTCATCGCCGTGTTTCAGAGATGCCATGCAAAATTAGTCCACTTTTGACCAACTTGTGAAATCAACCACAAGATATTTTTGGTCAAAAATCTGAAAATTCAAAGACATGGGTGAAGTGTGAACAAAGAATTAAAAAAATGATATTACAATAGATATTTTGAATTAAATAATCAATTGTATTCTTGAAAATCACCTATAAAAGGACATGTTCACCCATTGCAAAAATCCCAACCCACATTCTTACCAAGAAATCCTCAACTTCTTGCTAAGAAATACTCCTTTCCTTTAGCAATATATTTTCCTTAGAACTTTCAATTTTAGTTTGTATTTTATTTTTGGTTTGAAGTTTTTCTTTCATTTAGTTTGTAATTGAAAAGTGCTTGATCAATAAGCACTTAGTATTTTACTTTCAATTTTTGTAAGCTTGTAACCTTTAAACAAGTTTGAAGTTATATTTTGAAGTTTGTTTCTTGCACTTTGATTCATCATATTCAAGTAAGTTTTATCTATTGTCATTAAGTTCTAGTAATTAAAAGTTTCTATATATATATATTATATATATCAATTATTTCTATTATAATTTTAGTTTGTATAAACCAATGAGTAGCTAATCTTTCTTCCTATGGGAAGGGGGATTTCTATTAGGTTATATATTGAGTATTTGATTGATTTAAACTATTTTTAGGACTAATTGGTTTAAATAGAGATTGATCATATCCTATTTTTACTAATGAAACCTTCTTGATTGATTGTTGAGTGAATTGGAAACATATCTTTTCAATCTATCAAATGTTAATCTTGTTATCAACATCTTAAGATTGCGAAAGTGGTTAAGACATCTTTGATTACGAAAGTACGGAGGTGAAAAGTTGATTACTCGATGAACGATCGTTTATCCTAAAAATAGTCAAGTTAGAGAAATGAAAGGACTAATTGGTTTAAATAGAGATTGATCATATCCTATTTCTACTAGTGAAACCTCCTTGATTGATTGTTAAGTGTATTGGAAATACATCTTTTCAATCTATCAAGTGTTAATCTTGTTATCAACATCTTAAAAAAGTGACAGCGATTAAGACATCTTTGATTACGAAAGTACGGAGGTGAAAAGTTGATTACTCGATAAATATTCATTTTTTCTTTTATATCCATATAAATCAATTCCTATACTTAATTAAATACCTAATTTAATGAACCCGTAATCCCCTAGATTTTATAAATTCCCAACTCATTTTAATTCTATTCATTTTCACTAGTTAAAAATAGCCTAGTATAAAAATAGTTTTCTTAAAACTAGTAGTATTAAAAATAGTCTTAATATAAATAGTCTTAATATAAATAGTCTAGTATAAATAGTCTTAATATAAATAGTCTTAATATAAATAGTCTAGTTAAAAATAGTCTAGTTAAAAATAGTCTTATATAAAATAGTCTTATATAAAATAGTCTTATATAAAATAGTTTGGTTTAAAATATAGTGCATTTAGTTAATTTTTAAAAAACCCAAAAATATCTTTTTTAATATTTTAGTATTTATTTCTCGCAATTTGTAACAAAAAATTATACGAAGCCCTGTTGGACAATCCTCGAGAGAAAAGACCTTGGTAGAACTCACCACAAACTACTTCTACCTCGTATATATTTGCGAGCGACTCAAGAACTCCTATTTTTAGGATAAGTTTTTGACCGATCAAATTTTTTTGTTACAAATTATGAGAAATAAATACTAAAATAGATTATTGGGTTTTTAAATATTAACTTAATTAAAATGCACTATGTTTAATTTAAACTATTTTTAATAAGACTTTTTAATAAGACTATTTTTAATACTACTATTTTTAAGAAGACTATTTTTTTAACTAGTGGAAATGAATAGAATTGAAATGAGTTGGAATTTATAAAATCTAGGGGATTACGGGTTCATTAAATTAGGTTTTTAATTAAGTATAGGAATTGATTTACACGGATATAAAAGAAAACGAATGTTTATCGAGTAATCAACTTTTCACCTCTCGTACTTTCGTAATCAAAGATGTCTTAACCACTTTCGCAATCTTAAGATGTTGATAACAAGATTAACACTTGATAGATTGAAGAGATATGTTTCCAATTCACTCAACAATCAATCAAGGAGATTTCATTAGTAGAAATAGGATATGATCAATCTCTATTTAAACCAATTAGTCCTTTTAATCAAAATAGTGTAAATCAATCAAATACTCAATATATAACCTAATAGAAATCCCCTTCCCCTAGGAAGAAAGATTAGCTACTCATTGGTTTATACAAACTAAAATTATAATAGAAATAATTGATATACATAATATATATATATATATATAAACTTTTAATTACTAGAACTTAATGACAATAGATAAAACTTATTTGAATATGATGAATCAAAGTGCAAGAAACAAACTTCAAAATATAACTTCAAACTTGTTTAAAGGTTACAAGCTTACCAAAATTGAAAGTAAAATACTAAGTGCTTATTGATCAAGCACTTTTCAATTACAAACTAAATGAAAGAAAAACTTTAAACTAAAAATGAAATACAAAGTAAAATTGAAAGTTCAAAGGAGAAAATATCTTGCTAAAAGAAATGGGAGTTTCTTGGCAAGAAGAGGAGTAATTTTGCAATGGATGAAGATGTCCTTTTATAGGTGATTTTCAAGAATACAATTGATTATTTAATTTGTGGCATCTTTGACAAGTCTTTGGTGTTTGATTCACACTTGATCTTCCTTGCATGTCTTCATTTTCAGATCATTGACTTCATACATAGTTGTTGAGGTCACAAGATGCTAAATGTGGAAAATTCCACAAATATCAGTCTCAAAAACGGCTATGAAAAACGGCCCATTTTCCGCCGTGTTGTGCGCCGTTTTGTGGTGACTCGGTCTTTTCCGAATACGCGTGAGGACACGGCGCTAAATGCCGGCCGTATGTGAAACGGCCCAAGACACGGCCTTTTTTGCGCCGTATGTGAAACGGCCGACAGAACACGGTCCATTTTGCGTCGTTTTTGTATGGTCGTTTTTCCTGGAAAAATTCCCGTCGTTTTGGATTTGATCTTGTTTTCCGTCCTTTTGATGCTTCATGTCGAATCAGAAATAACCATTTTTAGCTCATGTTTGGACATATCTGTAAAATATATATTTTTAATCACAAATCAGTACGATTATGCCCGTAAAAGGAATATTTTGTATATGAATTTTTAGATCAATTATGCACTAATCAAATACCCCACACTTAATTATTTGCTTGTCCTCAAGTAAACCTCAGATATGGTATGATTGAACGTACCAATAATAATTTTTTTTTTACCACATCTCAAGGGGTAAATTAGACCAAGTTTTTATAATTTTTGTCAAATCTCAAGAAAGTTTCCTATTTAAATAAGAAGCATGAATTCATAGAACTCATTTGGATAAGTGTATCGCTCACTCTCAAGTGTATATGGGACATATTTTCGCTCAAGCTTATTTAATGAAGTGAAAATTTCCATAGGCGTGCAAATCGTCTTTTATCTCTACCATTTGTGTGTGTAACGTTGTGAATCAAAAGGACTTTAAGGTTGTAATGTCGGCTCTTTGGTTGGGGTAGGGAAATATGGATAAAGTGACTTGAAACCGAACATTAGAAAATATTCTGAATCGAGTTTTATCAACTGGTAAGCACTTTAGAAGCTATTTAATTAAGCTTTCTATCAATCCCCTTACTTATGCTTTGATTTATCTGAGCTCTTTTCTTGCTTTTCAATCAACCATTTTTTTTTTTTTTGGGTTGTTTATTATCTGTTTTACGCGAATGTAAACGATGGGTCACATGAATACACCCGGTTACTAGGATAAAAAACATACACAAGTTGCTTTTATGCATACTCATATCTAAGGTAACTGTTTTACGCGAATATAAACATGGGTCACATGAATACACCCGGTTACTAAGTTCCCAAAAGCAATGGAGTAAATATTTTCTCCATTTTTCAACACTACCAACAATATATATCACCCAATGTCACCACACAATATCTTCATCCTTGTCAAAAATAATTTCTAACCTGTTCAAGTATGGGTCAAAGGATTCATAGTGATGGAAAGCTCGATGTGGTTAACAATAAAATAGGCAATAAGCTCAATTGGGTTAACGAGGGAATTAGTAATTTTTGGGGTAGGCCGAAAAAGATTGAAAGGCTAAAAAAAATCGCCTAAAATCATTTTCACTATTTTGCACACACTTCGTAGTTTTGAGTAAGATACCAATGCACGTTCTAGAGTTTCACAACACAAATAGCGCACTCAATCAAAGGAGATTTTTGCATGATAGCAAGTAAACAATGGCTCAAAAGCTCACAAGGTTTTAAAAATATATGTTTCATGAATTCACACAAAATATTTTTTTTTTTTTTTTTTTTGGAACAATTGAGTTTGACCTTTTATCGAAAAATTCAAGTTTTAACACATGGTCATTTTACCGTACCAAAATTTTTATAAACAAGTCTCCCGAGGTGAGAAATTTTTTTATTTAAAAATTTCATATCTTTCCGATATCACCCCTCACTTTAGAAATAAGCATTGTCCTCAATGTATTGAAAAGATAGAAGAAAAAGGACTCCTGTCAGGTGGTACGGTTGATCCTCATAGCAATCCCTAATAAGAACTTTCAAACGAGGTAAAAACAATTTTGAAATAAGTTAAATAAAAACAAAATCCAAAATTGAAAGAAGAAATAAAAAAAAATACGCAAACAGTCTAAACAAGCCATAAAGAAAAAGAAGTCAGAAGAATAACACAAATAAAATAAAATAAAAAGTAGCACTAAGCCGATGTCCCGGCGGTGGTGATGGTGGTCGATGCCGAAGTGTCTTGAATGCGAGCCATCTCGTCTGCATTGGTCGAGACGATCGTTTACCTTTTTAATCTCACTTTTGATAACCTCCGATCGCCTCTCGATGCGGCTAATCGCCTCCCAAATACGACGGAGAAGGGACTGGGACTGGGACTGGGGTTGGCGACTCGGATGGCGGGATTCGGTCGTTTCTCTTGTAGGGCTCTCGCCGTCACCTCCGTCGATCGGAGAATGTTCCTCGTCGTCGCGCTGTGCGGCCTCCTCGATTCGATACCCATTCGGTTACAAGTAGCACGCCTCAATTTGTCCCTGTCATTAATTAATGTGCGGTCGGCATATGAGAAGTCCACATCCGCCTCCTTGAGTATCAATGTGATCAACCGGGGATAAGGGATGGAGTGCTTGGGGCTTTTGTTCCTTAGGAAATCTCTCATGTGATTGTATATAATACTCCCATAATTCAATCCCTGTATAGCACTTAGCCCATGCACCATTTTATCCAAAAAGTATAAATCCCCAACTCGTACCTCATTTTTACCACTCGAACGCGGAAGAACATTTGTGCCGAGAAGATATAAAATGAGGCGATGTTGGTCGGAGAAGGATAAGGTCCCGATCTTCACTCCATCCTTTCGGGAAGGAGTGTACTGGATGTCAAACCGCGCCATCGCACTACTAGTGTTCCACACCGGTCCTTCTGGGGGATTGAAGGATTTTCTGAAATTTACTTTCTCCCCCTCGTCCGGAGTGTGGAGCGAGTGATTTATCGAGCTCTCGGTGATTACCACTGGTGTCCCTCTAACCGTGCTCCGTATAGCGTAGTCATCTTTGCGTTTTGCCTCTACGTTGGCGTAGAATTCACGGACCAAATCTCCGTAGTAATGATCAGGGAGCTTCAACGCATTCTCCCAATGTAGGTGACTGAAGAATTGAGATAGGTTGAATTTTTCTTCAACCTCCTGTGCGATATCTTTCTCGACCAGAAGTTTGGAATGAGCTCGCTGCTCAAACCATTCCGCATTTTCAGCACTTGTAAAGCGTATAGCATCAAAGGTTCCCGTGGTATGCTCTGGTTGAGAATTGTCGCTTTCGGTGGCAGAAGATGATGCTAAAGGGCTGGCTGCCCGGCGCTTGCGAGTCCTGGTTGTCCTGCACAATTTTCACAAGAAAAATTCATTTAAGCATTTCATCGGACACCTTGTCATCGTGATTTAACAAGCTTTCAATTTCATCAATATATGGACAAAATCTAACCCCCTGGTACATGAAAGCTTCAAAACTATACGATTTCCAATCGAACAAAACTAATCTAAGCAAAACACCACGAATTTACAAACTTTCATCATGTAAAATTTTATAAACCAAAACCATCAAAATTTTGACATAATTTCATTTTAATTTATCAAAAAGTGTTAAATCCTTACATATAATCCAACAAAAGTGTTCATTCACGTGAACAAACGTAGCCACATATATACAAACACAATCAGAATCGAATTCGTAGCAAATATTGAAGAATTTTGAAGTAAACTTACATTGTTGCTTGATGACGAATTTCTGGAAAATTCCTAACAAATTTGATGAAAGTAGGTTGATTGTGGTGTTATGTATTGAAATAAACTAATCTAAGAAAAAGAAATTAAAAAGTTGGGATTTTTAGGGGAGGAGGTCGGAGGTTAGGGTGAGAGAGAAATAAAAATGAAAGGCCGACTTTATGTTTATAATCCGTCTGCCAGAACACGGCGCTGACAAACGGTCCAGTTTTCGCCGTGTTGTGCGCCGTGTCGTACAGTGATGTTTGGGTTGACCTCTGGATCAGTAATTAGGTACGCTATCATTTTCTAAAAATCCCCGGCAACGGCGCCAAAATTTGATCGGTCAAGAACTTATCCTAAAAATAGGAGTTCTTGAGTCGCTCGCAAATATATACGAGGTAGAAGTAGTTTGTGGTAAGTTCTACCAAGGTCTTTTCTCTCGAGGATTGTCCAACAGGGCTTCGTATAATATTTTGTTACAAATTATGAGAAATAAATACTAAAATAGATTATTGGGTTTTTAAATATTAACTTAATTAAAATGCACTATGTTTAATTTAAACTATTTTTAATAAGACTTTTTAATAAGACTATTTTTAATACTACTATTTTTAAGAAGACTATTTTTTTAACTAGTGGAAATGAATAGAATTGAAATGAGTTGGAATTTATAAAATCTAGGGGATTACGGGTTCATTAAATTAGGTTTTTAATTAAGTATAGGAATTGATTTACACGGATATAAAAGAAAACGAATGTTTATCGAGTAATCAACTTTTCACCTCTGTACTTTCGTAATCAAAGATGTCTTAACCACTTTCGCAATCTTAAGATGTTGATAACAAGATTAACACTTGATAGATTGAAGAGATATGTTTCCAATTCACTCAACAATCAATCAAGGAGATTTCATTAGTAGAAATAGGATATGATCAATCTCTATTTAAACCAATTAGTCCTTTTAATCAAAATAGTGTAAATCAATCAAATACTCAATATATAACCTAATAGAAATCCCCTTCCCCTAGGAAGAAAGATTAGCTACTCATTGGTTTATACAAACTAAAATTATAATAGAAATAATTGATATACATAATATATATATATATATATATATATAAACTTTTAATTACTAGAACTTAATGACAATAGATAAAACTTATTTGAATATGATGAATCAAAGTGCAAGAAACAAACTTCAAAATATAACTTCAAACTTGTTTAAAGGTTACAAGCTTACCAAAATTGAAAGTAAAATACTAAGTGCTTATTGATCAAGCACTTTTCAATTACAACTAAATGAAAGAAAAACTTTAAACTAAAAATGAAATACAAAGTAAAATTGAAAGTTCAAAGGAGAAAATATCTTGCTAAAAGAAATGGGAGTTTCTTGGCAAGAAGAGGAGTATTTCTTAGCAAGAAGTTGAGGATTTCTTGGTAAGAATGTGGGTTGGGATTTTTGCAATGGGTGAACATGTCCTTTTATAGGTGATTTTCAAGAATACAATTGATTATTTAATTCAAAATATCTATTGTAATATCATTTTTTTAATTCTTTGTTCACACTTCACCCATGTCTTTGAATTTTCAGATTTTTGACCAAAAAAATATCTTGTGGTTGATTTCACAAGTTGGTCAAAAGTGGACTAATTTTGCATGGCATCTGCTGAAACACGGCGATGAAAAACGGACCAGTTTGCCCCGTGTTTGTGCGCCGTTTTGTGCTGACTCGGTCTCTTCCGGAATACGCGTGAGGACACGGCGCTAAATGCCGGCCGTGTGTGAAACGGCCCAAGACACGGCCCTTGTTGCGCCGTATGTGAAACGGCCTACATAACACGGTCTTGTTTGCGCCGTGTTGTAGGTCGTTTTGCCTTGAAAAATTCCCGTCGTTGGATTTGGTCTTGTTTTCCGTCCTTTTTGATGCTTCATGTCGATGTCTGTAAAATAACCATTTTTAGCTCATGTTTGGATATATCTGTAAAATATATATTTTTAATCACAAATCAGTACAATTATGCCCGGAAAAATGAATATTTTGTATATGAATTTTAGATCAATTATGCACCAATCAAATACCCCACACTTAAATTCTTGCTAGTCCCGAGCAAGACTCATTATTAATCACACACAAAATAAAAATTAAAATAAGACACAAAATAAAAAATAAAAAATAATACACACAAATTTAAGAAAAATAATTATATATAAAGATAAAAAGAGATCAAAATGCCATTAATACGCAATAACCAACTTTATACGAGATAGAAAATGAATCAAGATTCAAAATAAATCTACTAACGATTTTGAAGTTAAAACACGGTTTTTATTTTTGTAATTCCAAAATGCAAGGTTTCCCCTAAAGGTTGATTATTTCTTTCCCACTCGTGACTTCACACGACTCCATTTAATGGTTGCTCTCGATCACTCGTTTATTTTTCGACTCAATATGAAGAAGAATTTCATCGGCGTCATCAAATATTGTGATTTTCACAAAATTGAGTGTATTGAAATTCACCGCTAATTAATTCAAATCTGCTCATAAACTACATCCCTTTTAGTGATAGCTTTCACACCGTTATTTGCTAACGTGTAGCTCTTTTCACTAACACAATTTCTATCTCATTATTTTTCTTTCGTAAAAGGTGATAGCTTTCACACCGTTATTTGCTAACGTGTAGCTCTTTTCACCAATTTTTCGAGACGGCAGCTACGCACCAACAATGGTTAGTCCTTTATTTTTCGCAAAATTTAAGACTTCCAAAATTAGGCAAAATTGTCGCTCAACACTTCTCCTTTTCGTCATTTATTTTTTTAGGTGATAGCTTTCACACCGTTATTTGCTAACGTGTAGCTCTTTTCACCAATGACTCCTTTTTTTTTTTTTTAGGGAATAGAATTTTTGCAGAAAATCATTTTTAGTTAAGCATGAAAAATCAAAACTCCACAAATTAAGTAAATTTCAGTTCTATTTTTCATCAACCGATTGATTCTTCTTTTCTCAAGGTAAGGAATGACTCGATTTTATATGATAATTACAAGGCTTGGAAAGAGATTAAGGCTCAAAAAAATTTGGAATATACAATTTTTTTTTACCAGTTAAAACGATTTTAGAAGCTTGTATATAGCTAATTTATTAGTGTTATGGCCAGATCTAAAAATCTCAAAAATCAAAATACTATAAATATATATATAATAAAAAAAAATTAAGGCAAATAACCAAATCAATCAAAACACACCAAAATTATTAAACAAACCACACCAAAATTACAACACACCAAAATACTAAAACAAACCACCCCCAAACTTGAAAATAAAACTGTCTCGGTTTATAAAAATAAAAATCAATGCGAAAAGCGAATACTCCTGTTAAGAAAGTTGATGTCCGAGCCTAACGCCTTTTAGAATGCAAGAGAATAAATATACGAGGCACACACAAAAGAAAATAAAATATACTCGTAAGTATAACATAATTTTTAGATGCGCATCAAGAAAGTCCGAAGAGTCGCCTTACGCCGCCATCAAAGTTTTTATAAAAGCAAAACACGAAATAAAAATTACAAAGAATACATAAATCGCGAATAGATGCGCGTCAAGAGATCAAGAAGAAACTCCTTAAGCTACCATCATTTAGCACGATTATTACACACGACAAAGTAAAAATACAAGAGGTCCGTCATGGGTTATCAAAGGGAGAGGAATGAATCCACTTTTCGTTTTCTCACCGTAAAATCTTCTACCTGCATAATTTTAGCTAGAGTCGGATCTCGTTGAGGAACAAATTCATTGAGTTTTTGATTAGTTCTTCTGGTGTGGTTGCAACGACTATGATTCGTTTAGCACGCTCGGAAATAAAACCCTTTTCGGCAGAGTAGTCGATGAAAGACAGAAACCATCAAAGAAACCATTGACATTAAGCACTCCTATTGGTTTTGATGAACATTTAGCCGGGCTCTGGTAACCACATGAAAAAGTTCCTCAAGGGTGCCAAAACCACCGGAAGGGCGATAAAGGCGCCTGAATTATTTATCATGTGAGTTATGCGATCTTGCATATTCACAGATCTAAACTCATCTCCAATAGTTGACCGGTGATTTTACTTTCACGGAGGTTTTGGGATTACTCCCAATACTCTTACTCCTTCCATATAGGCGTATGGCACTCGTCCCATTAATCCTAGACTTCCTCCTCCGTAAACTACATGAATGCATTTTTCTCCTAAGGTACGACCCAAGTCGTGGGCTGCTTCAGTGAAGTATGCCTCTTTTCCAGAACTAGATCCACCAAAAATGCAGTGTGTAAAATTTTTTTGTGGAAGATGATGACTCCATTTTTGAAAAGAAATTTATTTTTTTGAGAGAAAAAGAGAAAAGTACAAGTTTGAGGGATGAATAAAAGAAACAAGCACAAAGGTTATTTATAGAAGAAAAAATGAGGAAAATTTGCTTAACAAGTTTGTGATTTTGTTTGATTGTGCTTCAACTACTCAATAGAATAATGAAAGCTTTTATCGCGTATCACATTTTTATTCAAAATCTCACCACACGACAAAAATAAAAGATACTTACGCGTATGTACGAGTTGTGATTGTGGCTCACATCTTCCTCCGATTTTACGTTCGAAACGGCCTAAACGCCTTCTATGAGTCGGGAGAAGCTTCCCATCCAATTTTCTTACAAATTGGCAAACAGGTCTTTTAACGCCGATTCCCAAGACGTTGTTCATATTCGGTTTGAATTTATTCCACAAACATTGAATTCGTAATACACAAGTCCACTAGGATGCGTGTCAAGAGAAATTTCGATATTATCTAAATTCTCCTTATTCGTACCATCATTAATGAACCGAATTTTATCTTCTCTGTTTGTAGATGGAATTCCTAAAGATCGACATTTTGCATTACGGCCCATCTAGCACATTTATAGCAAACGGCTAGAATCTTTGCTCGTCGTTTCTTGGCATATGAACTTTTTCCAAGCCCTGGTAAGAATCTAGTTGGTGTTTCTGTGAATTCACCTTCTATTCTTACTTTGGCTTCGATAATGAATCTTATGTCAAAAGGTATGCTTTTATTCGTAAGCAACCTCATCCTTTCAAGCCTTGTCTTGTAAATCTTTAAAATTGCATTTTTGCTTAGAAAGGGAAATCTTTTTTCAATTTTATACAATGTTTCTTCCATGACAAAAAAAAATTAAAATGAAAAACGATAAAATATCTACAAATATCAGTTGTTTGTGGGAAACTGAAAAATCCGACTTTGATAGTCACGGAGTACCGTTATCCGCCACTTGACCGGACAGAAAAATTATATTTGGCCTAAAACAATCCCCGGCAACGGCGCCAAAATTTGATCGGCCAAAAACTTATCCTAAAAATAGGAGTTCTTGAGTCGCTCGCAAATATATACGAGGTAGAAGTAGTTTGTGGTGAGTTCTACCAAGGTCTTTTCTCTCGAGGATTGTCCAACAGGGCTTCGTATAATTTTTTGTTACAAATTGCGAGAAATAAATACTAAAATATTAAAAAAGATATTTTTGGGTTTTTTAAAAATTAACTAAATGCACTATATTTTAAACCAAACTATTTTATATAAGACTATTTTATATAAGACTATTTTATATAAGACTATTTTTAACTAGACTATTTTTAACTAGACTATTTATATTAAGACTATTTATATTAAGACTATTTATACTAGACTATTTATATTAAGACTATTTATATTAAGACTATTTTTAATACTACTAGTTTTAAGAAAACTATTTTTATACTAGGCTATTTTTAACTAGTGAAAATGAATAGAATTAAAATGAGTTGGGAATTTATAAAATCTAGGGGATTACGGGTTCATTAAATTAGGTATTTAATTAAGTATAGGAATTGATTTATATGGATATAAAAGAAAAAATGAATATTTATCGAGTAATCAACTTTTCACCTCCGTACTTTCGTAATCAAAGATGTCTTAATCGTCACTTTTTTAAGATGTTGATAACAAGATTAACACTTGATAGATTGAAAAGATGTGTTTCAATACACTTAACAATCAATCAAGGAGGTTTCACTAGTAGAAATAGGATATGATCAATCTCTATTTAAACCAATTAGTCCTTTCATTTCTCTAACTTGACTATTTTTAGGATAAACGATCGTTCATCGAGTAATCAACTTTTCACCTCCGTACTTTCGTAATCAAAGATGTCTTAACCACTTTCGCAATCTTAAGATGTTGATAACAAGATTAACATTTGATAGATTGAAAAGATATGTTTCCAATTCACTCAACAATCAATCAAGAAGGTTTCATTAGTAAAAATAGGATATGATCAATCTCTATTTAAACCAATTAGTCCTAAAAATAGTTTAAATCAATCAAATACTCAATATATAACCTAATAGAAATCCCCCTTCCCCTAGGAAGAAAGATTAGCTACTCATTGGTTTATACAAACTAAAATTATAATAGAAATAATTGATATATATAATATATATATATATAGAAACTTTTAATTACTAGAACTTAATGACAATAGATAAAACTTACTTGAATATGATGAATCAAAGTGCAAGAAACAAACTTCAAAATATAACTTCAAACTTGTTTAAAGGTTACAAGCTTACAAAAATTGAAAGTAAAATACTAAGTGCTTATTGATCAAGCACTTTTCAATTACAAACTAAATGAAAGAAAAACTTCAAACCAAAAATAAAATACAAACTAAAATTGAAAGTTCTAAGGAAAATATATTGCTAAAGGAAAGGAGTATTTCTTAGCAAGAAGTTGAGGATTTCTTGGTAAGAATGTGGGTTGGGATTTTTGCAATGGGTGAACATGTCCTTTTATAGGTGATTTTCAAGAATACAATTGATTATTTAATTCAAAATATCTATTGTAATATCATTTTTTTAATTCTTTGTTCACACTTCACCCATGTCTTTGAATTTTCAGATTTTTGACCAAAAAAATATCTTGTGGTTGATTTCACAAGTTGGTCAAAAGTGGACTAATTTTGCATGGCATCTGCTGAAACACGGCGATGAAAAACGGCCCAGTTTGCCCCGTGTTTGTGCGCCGTTTTGTGCTGACTCGGTCTCTTCCGGAATACGCGTGAGGACACGGCGCTAAATGCCGGCCGTGTGTGAAACGGCCCAAGACACGGCCCTTGTTGCGCCGTATGTGAAACGGCCTACATAACACGGTCTTGTTTGCGCCGTGTTGTAGGTCGTTTTGCCTTGAAAAATTCCCGTCGTTGGATTTGGTCTTGTTTTCCGTCCTTTTTGATGCTTCATGTCAGTAATCTGTAAAATAACCATTTTTAGCTCATGTTTGGATATATCTGTAAAATATATATTTTTAATCACAAATCAGTACAATTATGCCCGGAAAAATGAATATTTTGTATATGAATTTTAGATCAATTATGCACCAATCAAAGGCCCATGCCATAGCGTACGTAATACAGGTGTTGACTTGCTACAGGATGCACCCTTAACATACGTAACCTCCTATCAATAACGTACGTACTCCATAATCCAGAAGATAAAGTTCTGATACTCTTACATAAATACGTATAACGTACGTAACCATTATACTCTATTAACGTACGTAACACCATCAACATAACGTACGTTAAATCCTTCGTTGACTCTCCTGTCCATATTCGCGCCGAAAGTTGCCGACACCGTGCCCACTCATCAATCATAGCTCAGACCCTGTTCGATCCTCCTCATAACGTACGTTATATACACTATGTAACATACGGTACACGTGCATCTTTACGTACGTAAGCTCCTACGCTTAACGTACATAATGGCTTCTATACTTAGCCATTTACAACTACTCCTGCGTGTCGTCTCAACATACTGAATATGTATACACGACATACTGAATACATATACTCGTCCCAATAACATTCTCATACGATATACCCGATATCAAAATTAAAAGAACCTGATACACGATCCTCAAATATAACTGTCGACCAATTACGTCAATTGTACCAATACAACTGTCTCATTTCTCAGTTTACTCTATTCATACTGTATAGATACCATGCTATCCAGTATATTTCAGATAAAATAATGCGAAAAATTTATACTGAATTCTAGGATATTACAGCAATACATTTTCTTCTTTATATGTTACTTGAAATTAATCTATTGTGTTTTTACGCAATAGTGTTTGCAATGTCAAATCTCACAAAGCTTGAATTCAACGCACTTGATGTCACCGGCAATAATTATTTGACATAGATTTTGGATGCCGAAATCCATCTTAATGCTATAGGTCTTGGTGACAACATAAAAAAAGGGAATAAAATTCTGAGCAAGATAAGGTAAAGGCTATGATATTTCTCCGCCATCACCTTGATGAAGGATTGAAAACTGAATATTTAACTATAAAGGATCCATCAACCCTTTGGAAAGACCACCAGAAAAATGTGATACTACTTAAAGCTTGCTATGATTGGATGCATTTATGATTGCAAGATTATAAAAGTGTAAACGAGTATAATTCTGCAATGTTTAAGATCACTTCTCAATTGAAGTTATGCGGTGAAAATATCACTGATAAAGATATATTGGAGAAAACCTACTCCACTTTCTAAGCCAATAATATGCTCCTACAGCAGCAATATCGTGAACGAGGATTCATTAAATATTCTGAGCTTATTTCAGTTTTACTTATTGCTGAACAAAATAATGAGCTCTTGATGAAAAACCACCAAGCACGTCAAACTGGTTCAATATCATTCCCTGAAGTGAATGTTGTGACTAGTAATGAATATGGACAAAATAAACAGTTTGGACGTGGACGTGGGCGTGAATTTGGACGCAGTCGTGGACATGCCCGTGGACGTGGTTGGACATGACCAAGGTCATAATCATCGAAAATTCTCAAACTTTAAAAAGAAACCTCACCACCAGAAGTGGACAAAAAATGAGCAAAAATCCAAGGGGAGTACGATATTGAAAGCACTTGTCATCATTGTGGATTGAAAGGTCACTGGAGTCGTACCTGTTATACCTCCAAGCACCTTGTTTATCTTTATCAAGCTTCTTTAAAATGTATTGAGACTAATTTTACTGAACAAAGTAATCATGTGGACCTTTCCCACCTTGAAGCACACCTTGGAGGAGAAATCAAATTGATCCTCTCAACTCTACTCACATGGAAGTGGTTGATTTCTTTGAAGATGGTGACAGTGTCAATAATAGTTAAATAATGAAGCCTTGTGTTTTAAAGATTTATGTTGGAACTTTGGTTGTTGATGTTTGAACTATGATCCTTATCTGTTGCTTATTATGTTATCTCCTTTTACCATCAATAAAGTGTTTGAAATATTTTTAATTCTTATTTTATTAATTTTTGTTAAGAAATATGGTCACCAGCCTCCCATCACGTGTTGGAAAAGATGAGGAATCACTTTGTTTAGCAGACAGTAGAACAATACATATAATACTAAAAAATCAAAAATATTTTCCATATCTAACACTATTAAAAGCTAATGTAAACACAATATCTGGTGCATCAGGTCTTCTTGAGAGCTCCAAAAGAGCAGATATAGAATTACCTAGTGGTACATGATTTATCATTGATGATGCAATGTTTTCTACGAGATCAAAAAGAAACTTTTTGAGTTTCAAAGATATATGTCGGAATGGTTATCACATTGAGACAACAAATGAAAATAATGAAGAATATTTATATATAACGACAGTTGTCTCAGGGACTAAGCAAACAATGGAAAAGCTCCCATCATATAAATTTGGATTGTATTATACTTTTATAAATTCAGTTGAGTCATATATGGTGATAAACCAAAAATCAATGGACCCGACAAATTTTATTATATGGCATGATTGTTTAGGCCATCAAGGGATATATCATGTGTTGCTTGTTTTCAAGGCAAGTTAATAACAATGCCATCGCCTGTGAAAGTGGCAATTGAATGCCCAATATTTTTGGAGCGAATACAAGGAGATATATGTGGACCTATTACCCCCACCAAGTGGGCCCTTTCAGTACTTTATGGTATTTATAGATGCATCGACACATTGGTCGCATGTTACTTTTTGGTCCATCCATTATGTGGCATTCGCAAGACTCCTTGCTCAAATAATTAGGTTGAGGACACACGGATCATGCAATTAAGAAAATCCGGTTGGATAATGCAGGAGAATTCACATCCCAATCTTTTAATGATTATTGTATGTCGATTGGGATTGTAGTAAAACATCTGATTCCTCACACACATACTCAAAATGATTTAGCATAATCTTTTATTAAGAGGCTAAAATTGATTGCTAGACCTTTACTTATTAGAATGAATTTACCAAATACTGCTTGGGGACATGCAATATTACATCCTCCATCACTTGTTCGTTTAAGACCGACTGCTTATCATAAATATACACCATTGCAGCTTGTAAATGGTCAAGAACCAAATATCTCTCACTTAATATTTTTTGGGTGTGCAGTTTATGTTCCGGTATCTCCTCCCCAACGAACAAAAATAGGACCCCAAAGAATATGTTAGGTTTGACTCTCCCTAAATTATTAAATATTTGGAGCCCATGACTGCCGACTGTCAGTTTGATGAGGCAGTTTTTCCTGCAGCAGGGGCAGAGAAGTCAAAATTTGATAAAGAAAGCCAAGAAATTTTGTAGAATGCAGCATTTCTGTATCATATGATCCTCGCACAAATTAATGTGAACTTGAAGTTCAAAATATTATCCACCTACAAAAGGTTGCAAATACATTGCTCGATTCATTTACTAATGTCAAGACAATGACGAAATCACATATACCAGCTGTCAATATTCCTTGTAAAATAAAAGTTCTGATGAAGAAAAGAAAATATTGCTAGCAAATGAGTCTAAAGCACGCCAGAAGCATGGTAGACTTGTTGGATCCAAGGATAAAAATCCAAGAAAAACAAGGAAACTTGATAAGCAAACTGATATCAAATAACATCATTTCTAAAAAAATGGAATTGATCACTGAAGAGACGTCTTTAAATGATGATCAAACACCTGAAATAGATGACAATGAATAAATCTCGATAAATTATGTTATTTCAGGAAAGAGGTGGAATGGAAAAGAAAGCATTTTGGATGATATATTTGCATATGCAGTTGCTCTTGATATTACTGAAGACATTGCGGATCATGAATGTAACACCCCAAAAAGGCGGCCATTACAGTGCTGTGGATCCCACACTGGGACCCACGAGGCGATACCCAAAATACAGGTTAAATACACAATACTTGTGATACCGAACCACAAAACATAGTACTTACTCCGATTAGGAGTTTACAGTAGTATGGCCAAAGACCTTATTATACACAGGATCCGAAATACGAGTATAATCCATATGGGGATGGAGTATACCTAAAATAACAATACATTTGTCCAGAATTTAAAATAAGACGGAAAGATAACATTACATGGTCCGAACAAAAACGGACAACAAAAGACTCGGGGGCCCCGAACTAGTATCCTTCGAACCCTTCGCCGTCACCATGATCTTCCCGTGCCTTGTCTTTACCTCGGCCTAAAATACAACACAAGTATTTCGCCCAACACAGGGTCATATATACATGATAAATGATTCTTCAGATTTTATACAATTCACATTTATTAGATTTCAAGAAAAACAACCCGACTAACGAAAATACTACTCGGGCGTATGAACGGTTAGTCACAAAACGTCGAACATATCCAAATATATATATATGGACTATGAACGACCAAAATAGTATGGCTCAATGATGGACATCACAGTACGCCTGATCCGAAAATGTGTCAGTGCACATGTCCACCCCCTATACGGAATCCAGGATATACGTGGGACAATGTACCTAATTAGCCTCACGAACTACGTCTCGTGTGCACAGTCCAATACGGAAACATCCACGCATGACTATATATGTGCCTGGCTAAAAATCCTACACAATGACCAATCGGAACGCAGATATGATTCCGGAGATGTCACGATACAACATGACAACGAATTCAATAAATAACATATCCGATTAAGGATCAAGAAACTTACCGAAATGACAATAAGGATCAATGATATCAATGGTTCGAAAGTGACAAACTTGGGAATGTAATCCCACGTTGAAAACAGAACATCATCAAGAATAATATCAAACCACGGGTCCCAATTTATAAGTGTTTCACATACACGAAACGCATAATCATCACAAGAATCCAAACATCATTATAACCAAGCAAGATAACTTGCCACAATACGGAGACGAGACTTAGTCCTTTCTTGTCGAACAAATGAACGGTCCTCGACTTAATATCGGTTACTTGAACAATCAACCTTGTAAGGGATACAATCCATTCAATAACATATTTTCATAACTATCGATATCTAGTTCAACGAATCGCTATCCTAAATTCAATTTGTTTAGTTCAACCATATATGTATCATAATTCCATTACAAGGATTCATACTGACTTCAATTTATTATCATTTTCGGTTACCATTCAAGGTGTTCTCGATTATTCATGTGGTTCAAACGAATGAGAATTTATCAAGAACAATCATCAAGGAGAACTTCTCTAAAATTGATATGCCGATAGAATTTCTTACAAACAACATCAATGTTTAGAAATATAATCCAACCAACTATGTTTCATAAAGCATATATTAAAATGAAAGTTACTCAGTGGTTATCATCATTCGAATGAGTCATGAGTTTGTAAAATTATTACTATGTTCAACGATTATGAGTTCATCAAGTTAGGTTAATGATAAAGTCGAGTTATTTATCACAAGATCCTTACGAAATCATTATCAAGGTGGATTAAACATCTCTGAACTATAACCTTATGTTGATATGATTTAAGGTTCAACCAAATTAGATGATGATCTTAAGTTCATTTAGTTAGGATCTTCCTAAACATGATGGTTTGATTCAATACAATGATAACAATCCTACAATTCAACCTATCTACAATGAAACTAAGGATCATTATTGTCTTAGTGATGATAATAGTTCAGCAAGAAGAGTGAGTTTCAGTTAACCATGATCATCATCATTAAAATACCAAGAACACATCATTACAAAACTCTTAATAACCATATTCATCATTAAGTTTGTTAAAAGCTTAACTACAAACATGTTTAGCTTGATTACTTCATCATTAGGTGGAGTATACTTTATCACTATCATTATAACTACAAAATTATAGAGTGAATTCTTGTAACATACCTTCAGGAATGAAGAACAATACAACAAAACCACAAGAACACACTTTAGCTTCAAGAATAACTCCAAACTTCCAATCAACAAGCTCCCAATCAAGATCTACAGCTCAACCACAAGTTGGAAGAAGGTAGAAGTTATCTAGGGAGGCAGGGGGATGTTTATACTGGAGCAATATCAAAGTTGGACGTGCAAAATGAAAGACACAAGTTGTCTTTTTATAACAGCACAGTTCGTTACGTACGTTATCACAAAAGGATAACGTACGTTAGCAATTTTACGTACGCTACACCAAAAGTGTTACGTATGTAAGCTCATCCAATGGACTAAAATACGAACACCATTACGTACATTATGGCTTTAAGCCTTACGTACGTAATGTAGGTCAACTAGGTTGCCTCCAAAAGATCAGATATTCGAATCACGCCCGACCCCACATGCCGAAAGTTGAGATCGGATATGACTACATGCATTACGTACGTATAATGCACCCCTTTACGTACTTAAATCCTACAACATAGCGCGCGTTATGCTAAAGGGTTAGCGTATGTTAAGCGCAGGATTACTAGCTCAAAAATGCACTTATTTATAGAACATTGAGAAATCAAATCATAGTGCGAGTGATAGTTATTATCAAGTCTATCATGATATATTCCAACATCAATAAACATTAAACAAATGCAGCAAGACTTGCAACAATATTGAATTATCCGAATAATACAACAGTAGGCAAGAACTTCCGTCGGATATTACATACTCCCCCCCTTAAAAGGAGTTTCATCCTCGAAACTAAGGGGTAAACAATTTGGGATACCTCTCTTGCGTGCTGCTCTCCGTATCCCACGTGGCCTCCTCGACTCCATGTCGTGACCACTGAATCTTCAGTAGGGGAATAGTCTTGTTCCGCAATTATTTAATCCTTCTCTCAAGTATCCGTACGGGGCGCTCCTCGTACGAATGATCCTCCGCTATATCGATCTCATCGAATGAAGTATATGACTCGGATCAGCAACATATTTCCTTAACTGGGAGATATGGAACACGTTATGAATCCGGCTCAGAGTTGGTGGCAACTCCAGGCGATAGGCTAGATCGCCTACTCGTTCCAAAACCTCAAACGGCCCGACATATCTCGGACTCAGCTTGCCTCTCTTCCCAAAACGAAAAACACCTCGAGTAGGGGACACCTTCATTAGTACATGGTCGCCGACCTCGAACTCAAGTGGTCATCGACGGTTGTCTGCATAAGACTTCTGTCGGCTTTGAGCCGTCAACAAACGACTCCTAATCAGAGTGATCTTCTCACGGGCTGCTAACAACATATCGGGTTCTGTACCCAAGACTTCAGATGGATCGTCCCAGCACAAAGGAGATCTACAACGACGGCCATACAATGCTTCATACGGTGCCATCTGAATCGAAGCGTGCCAACTATTATTATAAGTGAATTCCACTAAATGTAGTTAGGCCTCCCAATGGTCCTTCCAATAAAGAACGCACGGCCTCAACATATCCTCTAGAGTCTGGATAGTCCTCTCAGACTGACCATCGGTATGCGGGTGAAAAGCCGTACTGAAATTCAACTGCGTGCCCATCGCACGATGAATTGCCTTCCAGAAATACGACACGAATCGTCCATCACTATTCGATACAATACTCTTAGGGGTACCATACAGCCTTACGATTTCCTTAATAAATAGCTGGGCTAATCTCTCGGGACCCAATGTGTCTTTAATCTCCAAAAAGTGGGCTGATTTGGTTAGACGGTCTACAATCACCCAGATCGTATTCATCCCTCGACGACTCGTCATCAAGCTAGTGATAAAATCTATTGATATATCCTCCCATTTCCACTCGGGAATCGGGAGCGGCTTCAGCATTCCTGCGGGTCGTTGGTGCTCAATCTTAACCTGCTGACAAGTTAAACATCTCGAAAAGAATTCGGCAATCTCACGTTTCATATTCCCCCACTAATAATTTTGCTTCAAATCCTTATACATCTTGCTAGATCCCGAGTGAATAGAGTACGGAGTAGCATGGGCTTCTCTCATGATAGAGTTTCTCAACTCTTCGTCTGTGGGTACACAAACTCGATTCCTAAAGCGTATCAATCCATCCTTGTGGATCACAAATCCAGGGGCTTTCCCTTAAGTTACTTCATCCCGAACTCGAGATAAGAATGGGTCTGTAACCTAATTCGATCTGATCATATCATCAAGAGACGAAGAAATCTCGAGTGTGCAGAGTTGTCCCTGAACACATTGTAGCCAAACTTCAATCTCTGGCTTCATAAGATCTAACTGCAACTCTCTCTGTGCTGTCAAGTGACTCAGCATCTGCTCCTGCACTGTCTTACGGCTCAAAGCGTCAGCAACCACATTTGCTTTACCCGGATAATAAAGGATCTCGATATCATAATCTTTGATGAGTTCTAGCCACCTTCTATGCCTCATATTTAACTCTTTCTGAGTAAAAATGTACTTCAGACTTTTGTGATCGGTAAAAATCTGGCAGGTAACTCTATACAGATAGTGACGCCAGATTTTTAAAGCAAACACCACGGCTGCAAGTTTTAAATCATGGGTGGGGTAGTTGACCTCGTAAGGTCGTAGCTGTATTGATGCATAGGAGATCACCTTCCCATTCTGCATTAGTACACATCCCAGGCCCTGTTTAGATGCGTCACTATACACCATGAATCCTTCCGTTCCTTTTGATAGAACCAAGATGGGTGCCGAAATTAACCGACTCTTGAGTTCATCAAAACTCCACTGACATGCCTCTGACCATAAATACTTCTTATCCTTCCTCAACAGGTTAGTCATTGGTTGCACGATCTGGGAAAAACCTTCTACGAACCATCGGTAATAACCTGCTAATCCCAAAAAACTGCGTACTTCCTTCACATTCTTTGGTGGTAGCCAGTTCTGGATAGATTCTGTCTTCTGTGGGTCTACCCGCACCCCATCAGCTGATATCACATGTCCGAGAAAGATAACTTCACACATCCAGAACTCACATTTAGAAAATTTCCCATAAAGATGTTCCCGCCTAACGCCTCGAGAACTAGATGGAGATGACGCTCATGCTCTTCATGGTCACGAGAGTAGATCAGAATGTCGTCAATAAAAACGACTACAAAGCGATCCATATAGTTAATAAAGACTCGATTCATCAACTCTATGAATACTGTCGGTGCATTAGTCAGTCCAAAAGGCATCTCTACGAACTCATAATGCCCATAGCGAGTACGGAAAGCTGTCTTTGAAATGTCCGACTCTCGAATCCTTAAGTGATGATAACCGGACCTCAAATAGATCTTATAAAACACATCAGCCCCCTAAAGTTGATCCAATAAATCATCAATACGAGGCAAAGGATATTTGTTCTTGATGGTTACCCTGTTCAGCTCACGGTAATCAATACATAAACGCAGAGATCCGTCTTTCTTTCATACAAATAGCACTGGTGCTCCCCAAGGGGATGCACTAGGTCAAATATAGCCCTTGTCCATCAGATCCTCAAGCTGGTTCTTCAACTCCTGCATCTCAGTCGGAGCCATACGATACGGTGCTTTCGAAAGCGGGGACGTACCTGGCTCTAATTCAATATTGAACTCTACATCACGATGTGGAGGTAAGCCTGGCAACTCATCTGGAAATACGTCTGGGTAGTCTCGGACTACCGGAATGTCGGCCAATTCGACTGGTCGATCCACTGTTTTGGTTATGAAACACCAATAGCCAATACACCCCTGGTTAAGCAGTTTCATTGCTTTCATAGCACTGATGACTCTCCCGGAGCGACTTGGATTATCACCTAGAAAAATACACTCGAAACCATCATCAGAAGTAACGGTTACCATTCGCTTGCGGACACTAAGTATGGCATCATGATCCATCCAATCGATACCCATGATTATATCATCCTTAGGTAAATCTACTACAATCAGATTTGACAACCACTCACGGTCGTTCATACGAATCGGACAGTCCTGGACTTCGTGATTTCCAATAATTCTTCTACCATCGGGTAGACCAATCACATAAGGCTCATAATTGATAACATGGTCTAGAGGCAAACAACTTAAACAAGAAGTAGATATAAAGGAGTGTGAAGCACCAGTATCAAAAAGAACACACACAAGTTGAGAGTGGATCTCGAGTATACCTGCAATCATGCTGGCCTCGGGATCGTCAGCTTTCTTCATCTCGTAAATCCTGGGTTTCGCAGCTCCGGCACCATGTGTACCACTTTGATTCCCACGGCCCATTCCCTTGTTTGCCCCGGTGGTCTGATAAGAAGCGGACGAAGGCGCACGGTTTTGGACAGAGGACTGAACTGGAGCATGAGACACTACTGGTTCACATCCGGGTCCACTCTTGCAAAAACGAGCACGATGACCATTCTTCCCACATGTATGGCATGCAACGGCCGGCCTCGGGCATTTAGAATTGATGTGCCCCTGATCTCCACAGTTATAGCACACCACCGATAGGTTGACCGTTCGAGGTTGTGATCCGGTTGGCTTCGACGCCATGGGTGGTCGATCAGAAGGATTTGGCACAGGTTGGGGCCTCTTGAATGTCCCCCGGTTGCTGTCGGTCTGGTTCTGGTTCCTGAATTTCTTGTTGTTGGACTGTGGTTGCTTCTTGGAAATTTCTTTCGCGGTCAGTTCGTACTCCAGAGCTTTCTCGATGAACTCCGGTAGGGTCGTACAGTGGTGATTCAGCAGTTGCATTCTCATTCGGGGTTTAAGCCTCTTGAGAAAATATTTGATTTTATCAGCCTCTGTTCGGACAATCGTCGAGGCAAAAAGAAGAAGTGCCTGGAATTTCTCGGCAACAGATAGTACATCATCGTCTTCCGACGGGTCTGGATTCAGTAATTCTGACAGTTTGGCCTTGCGGAGAGGACCCGGATAGTAACGGTCTAGCATGAGATTTTTAAATTCCTCCCAAGTACATACGCCATCAGCTGGCCTCACCGAAATCCACCAGGTATGGGCGCTCTTGCCAAGGTAGTAAGCTGCTACGGAGATGCGATTCTCTGCTGGACAGTCTACCATATCAAATAATTTCTCAAAGTGTTCGATCCAATGCACGATATCAGCAGGCTCAGAGGAGCCTTCAAAAGTTGGGGGTCGCTGGCGAGAGATGTCGCTGATAATCTGACTCACCGGTCTGCCATGTACAGGAGGTGGCCCCTGATGTTGGTGCATAGCTTCCATTAACTGACCCATCTGGGTCATTTGAGCCATTATGCCCTGCATCAAAGCGTAAGGATCGACACGTGCATCCTCGCGTCCAGTGTGGTGCGATTGGTCCCTAGTATGCGAATCACTGCCTGCGGAACTATGCTCTGCATTTGTACGTCTGTTGGCTCGTGATATCGGGATTCGGCCCCTTCCTCGGCCTCGTCCCCCTCTGCCACGGCCTCTCATATTTCTTTCCATACTGAAAGAATCAATTCATAATGATAACCATAAGTACAGTTCATGACATCAATCAAAATTCATGCTAAGTTAATAGCAACAAGGAATTACACATTCAAGAAAACAGTTCGCAATAATATTATCGATACTACGAGTGTCACACAGACAGAATATCATATCGATGTTGAGTCGAACAATTTCAATCATATAATCAGTTCAAAATTTACTTCGAATTATCAATCACATAAATCTTGCCACAAATCCTCGAAAATGACAAGATCAACAAGGAGATTCATTTCAATATCAATATCATGCCAGTTATTAAATCATGGCTTGTAAAATACATACCGTATTTGGCTCGTAGGTCAGGCGCTTGTACAGGTCACACGTGACACGGAGGTCTCTTGATACTAGTTCATAACGACTCATAAATAATAAAAAAAAATCTCTCTCTGATACCATCTTCTGTAACACCCCAAAAAGGCGGCCATTACAGTGCCGTGGATCCCACACTGGGACCCACCGGGCGATACCCAAAATACAGGTTAAATACACAATACTTGTGATACCGAACCACAAAACATAGTACTTACTCCGACTAGGAGTTTACAGTAGTATGGCCAAAGACCTTATTATACACAGGATCCGAAATACGAGTATAATCCATATGGAGATGGAGTATACCTAAAATAACAATACATTTATCCAGAATTTAAAATAAAGCGGAAAGATAACATTACATGGTCCGAACAAAAACGGACAACAAAAGACTCGGGGCCCCCGAACTAGTATCCTTCGAACCCTTCCCCGTCACCATGATCTTCCCGTGCCTTGCCTTTAGCTCGACCTAAAATACAACACAAGTATTTAGCCCAACACACGGTCAGATATACATGATAAATGATTCTCAAGATTTTACACAATTCACATATATTAGATTTCAAGGAAAACAACCCAACTAACGAACATACCACTCGGGCGTATGAACGGTTAGTCACAAAACGTCGAACACATCCAAATATATATATATATATGGACTATGAACGACCAAAATAGTATGGCTCAATGATGGACATCACAGTACGCCCGATCCGGAAATGTGTTAGTGCACATGTCCACCCCGTATACAAAATCCAGGATATACGTGGGACAATGTACCTAATTAGCCTCACGAACTACGTCTCTTGTGCACAGTCCAATACGAAAACATCCACGGATGACTATATATGTGCCTGGATAAAAATCCTACACAATGACCAATCGGAACGCAGATATGATTCCGGAGATGTCACGATACAACATGACAACGAATTCAATAAATAACATATCCGATTAAGGATCAAGAAACTTACCTAAATGACAATAAGGGTCAATGATATCAATGGTTCGAAAGTGACGAACTTGGGAATGTAATCCCACGTTGAAAACGAAACATCATCAAGAATAATATCAAACCACGGGTCACAATTTATAAGTGTTTCACATACATGAAACGCATAATCATCACAAGTGTAACACCCCCAGATTTAACCGGAAATATTACAGCGCCGTGGGCCCCGATATGGAACCCACAAGGCTAAATGAAATTTTCGCAAACATTTACAAATGCCCAAGAGGCCAACGATGGTACTATCTGTAAAAATTCACAAAGACTTATAAAAATCCATTTATCAAAAACCGTCGGAAAAACTCATTTGAAATAACAAGGCCAAACGGCCGAAACTCAAAAGTTTAGAAAATGGTTTCCAAAGTAACCTCAGTTACCCGATACCAAAAGAGCGTCTCAAAATACTCACGCAGCGGAAAAAGACCAACCAAAACGATACTCTAGCAGTGGAATACAAGAACCAATCAAGAAACTCAATGCACAGAACATGTCCTAGCCAGTATCCTCCGGAAAGCTCATCTCTTCACGACCGCTACAAGCTTGATACTCCAAGAACCTAAAAAGAAATCCCACGACGGGGTCAGCCATAATCTCCAACAATGATAACCGTCACATCACTTTAATAATACATATCAATGGAAATACTAAGTAAGAATACGACCAATGTAATCTTACCGCCATGACTTCACTTAAGTAATTCTCATCAGAATAACCATTATCACATTTCACATCCTGTACTCAATTAACCAATAAACTCGAACATAATATCTATATTGTACCTCAAACAATACTCAAGATCCTCAAACTATCATAACCAACTCACGATACGGAAATCTACTATTTCTGACCAATACGATCCATCGAATAATATCATCAAATCCCAAGACGATAACCGATTGTCCACCAAAGACAAGACCAAAGGAAATATGGAACATACCTCGAGATATGATGCGCCACGATAATCATATCAGTCTAATCCGATATCAGAACAATGCAATGCGGACAAGGTCCTAACACAAGACCTACAAATGCATACTCATATGACAACGTCAATATGCTCAAAAACAATAACACCATACTGGGTAATCCAACGATCCAGCGCCCTCAGCATAGATCCCATGATGATCCCGTCGGACCAACGCATGGTGGAAAACCTGTCCAGCGATCCAGCGCCCTCAGCATAGATCCCATGATGATCCCGTCGAACCAACGCATGGTGGACATTCGATCCAGCGCCCTCAGCATAGATCCTCATAATCCCATCGAATTATTTACACAACATAAACAACACAATATGCATACACATATGCAAATCAACATGTTCATCAACATGAACGACATAACATGCACAACAACATGACAATTTACTAGGACGACTTCATGTTCAACAACATGAAAGAAAATGTACGAGACCAAAATAAATAACATTAAACCATAATCAATATGGAATACTTGCCCCGAGTCCTTCGGGAGCAACCTCGATGTCCAATCATCACCGACGATTATCCTCAATGCTCGGCGATCCAAACGTACAATGAACTATAGATACTCATATCCTCGTCTTTACCATAATGTAACCTCGATACTCGAACATACCAATAAGTGAGATAAAGCATATACATTATGGTTTACCTCTCAGAATCGAAGGAATGATATGCGGTCCGAATACCCAGAGTTCACAATAATAATCATCGTTATATGCATTATAAACGAAATGAAACTGAAACCATTCATTAAATATTATAATTGAGCAAGTAATAACTTGCCTCGATACCGATACCACGAAGCTGCTGCCGAACACATTGCCTTTGTCTACGAGCTCCTCAGCCCCGATCAAAAGCAATTCAATGGACATACTCGAACACGGCCGCAATATCCGGTTATAATCACCGATCAATAATCTCAACCTATTGAAATAATCGATTAACATACAATCCGATAACAATCAATAACCGCTAAAACCAATTCACAAACCCAACGGCTCAACAATATCTCAGTTAACCACAAGTCTGATCAAACCAACTTAAACGATCACGAATTCATAACCGAAACAGAATATATTACCTTGCCTGTTGACTTAGCGCACGTTAATCTTTTACCGTAGCGTGCGCTAAGTTGTTCCCGATAGCGTGTGCTAGCCAGTAGGCTTAGCGTGCGCTAATAACGTGCAATTACATGCATTTCGGATACCGATCAACATATGGCGATTATCAAAAACTCTAAGTGATTCTGAACCATGTTCATAGCTATTAAACAACGAAATCCAATATCCTTTACCATATAGGTAATCATCCGACTCCTAATTCAAGTCATATATTCATATTTCATCTTCCATAATATCAACAACCTAAACACCAAGAACTCATAATCATGCCATGTTCACCATCATATGAAGGAACCAACAACAACAACATCACAGATCCGAATTGAAGGAAGACATTAGCCAACATATCCCTTGGAAGATAAACAACGCATTCGAAACCATCCAATTCATATCAATATATTCATATCAACAATAACATTATCATAATCCGGTAATCCAACTCAATATCATACTTATCAACTTGTTTATATGATAATCATCAGCTCAAGAACATCATATACAATCCAAAACGAAATCTCAAAGTGAAGAGTAATTACCTTTTTGAAGGAATGGATTGATTTCCAAGGTTGAATCTATTTCCAAGAATCACCAATGATTTCAAGCTTCAAATGTTGTTATGGATGATTAACTCCATCTTAATCCAGTGTTTGGAACCTCAAATATATCCCAACTCTCTCTCTCTCTCTCTCGGCTGAAAGAAGAAAAAAATGACGAAATGCTTCTCAGCACCCTTCTGTCCCCTTTTTATAATATTCATTATTAGCGTGCGCTACCGCCTTAGCGTGCTAACTGACTTTGTTAGCGTGCGCTATCGAAGCCCAGAAGCTACTGCCTCGCTTCGTAAACTAGCTTACGTACGTAATGCCCATGCATTAACGTACGTAAAACATCCTGCCTAACGTACGCAAGTCATTTACCTTAGCGTGCGCTAATACCAGTTGACTTGCTACAGTCTACACCTACCACGAAGATGCTCGTGACCCCACAAGCCGAAATCAACCAATAAAGCCAAGATTCCCTGTTGACCGATATATAGTTAGCGTGCGCTAATCAACATGCATTAGCGTGCGCTAACACTACATTACAACATCCGTTGACTTATCAGAACGTGCACCGAAAGTGGCCTGGTCCACGCGTAGATTCCTTCCGCTCGGACTGCATTAGCGTGCGTTATCTTATATCTGTAGCGTGCGCTAATCCTGCACGATAGCGTGCGCTACTCATGATTATTAGCGTGCGCTAATAATGTTACACTTAGCCATTTTCAACTGTTACCACCTGTCTCGACATACCGAAAACACATATACACTTACTGAATACATATACTGAATCCAATAACATTCTTATACGATATACTCTATATCGAAAGTACGATAACCTGGTACACGATATCCTCAAATGTAACTGTCGACCAGATACGACAATTATACTGATACTGACATCTCAGTCCTTTATTTATTTTATTCCTACTGTACAGATTCCACGCTGTACAATATAACTCGGATAAAATAATATCGAACAACAGTAGTAGAAATTTCGGATATTACATTCTACACCACTTAAAATAAGTTTCGTCCTCGAAACTTGCAATCCGTCATAAAACAAACAAACATACCTTCCAACCCAAAATATCCCCAAAACCATCACGACAACGATCAATTATCGTCATCACCGAATAACCAAAAGAGCATACTTACAAATACGCAGGTCGACGATCTCCTGAAATACTAGCAAGCGGTCTCACTGTACAGTCTCAATACGCTTACGATCACAATCCCCTGAGTCTCAACAAAATATATCATCTTCGGATGAAACAATCTGCCCGAATCAAATCCTGCCTGCCTGATTACATGATCAAGTCCCAATTCCGATAAGACGAATAATACACGATACATCTGCAAAACAACTGCCCAAAACAACGACACGAATCCCGAAACATCAACACAAAATCCGAACGCTCAAATGATCACCAACAATGATCAACAATCAACCGAATTTATCATCGACATGATAAATTCCAATATGACCAACCAGAGGTCAAAACACAATCGAGAATATCGTTAACGTGATAAACTCCAATACGATCAACACAGAACCACAGAAACAGATATACGAAAGAATAACATTCTCAAAACGACAAATCAATCACGCACAGTAGATCTCAATAAGCATACCCAACTGGCGAACATTTCCCTCGGCATACGAACAACGAATCGCAAATCGACGAACATACCAATTCATACAAGGAGTGGGAACGACCACTCAATATCCAAAAAAACCAGCATGGGGTCACCATCCCCAAATTTACACTTACAAAGAAATCATTCAAAGATCACTATGGTAAGATTGCGCTACTACCGCACCCATGGACTCACATAGCACGTATGTCCCGGTTTTACAAAGTCCAAAGTTCCAAAATTATATCCTGCACATGAATCTACAACACGCAGTATATTTCTCTTATCTGACCAATCAACCAATCATCCTTGCATAACCAATCTACCATACTAAACTTCGAATCTCTTTTCCTTGTACCATCGATATGATATGCCCGATGCACTAAATGCGTATGTATATCAATCACATTTTCAAAACCAGTTTGAAATCATATATTCTTGTCACGAAGACAATTTTCGAAAGTTCTTTCAAGAGTTTGAAAACTCAAAACATAAATTTTCGTAAGACCACGAAATCAATTTTAAAAATTAAATCGGCTCGCTGGTGCCAAGTTCTCGATAAAAATTCTTTTTCGAATATACACGATTAAATAAAATGGAATTTATGCAGATTCTTGTCCATATCCATACTCCTGTATACCAATTCGGCTCGTCACCAAATTCACTGATATTCCATCCGAAAACCACACGATGAAATTCCAAAATCTCAATATATAGACTGATAAAAACTCCTCATCCACATACTACTCGCAATGTCAATCCTTAATCCATCCTGGATCGCCTCAAATATGATATGACAAAATATTGAAATAAATCAACAAATCAAACACAACGAAAGACTTCCCGAGAAGTTCCATTTGAACAAATAAACCAAAACCTCAAAAGGTAGGAACAAAATAAATAAACGATTGATAAAGAGTTTTACAAATCTCGGGAGTTTTAGAAAACAGAAAAGCTTTCTTTTGAAACATTTAGGGTCTCAGCCCGTATCTTGTTCCGCATTACAAGGAGTTTAAAAGTAGAAAACTCTTTTCGGACAAAGTCCTGAGTTACAAAACTATTTCAAAATCGATTGGGTCTCGGCCCAAAAATCATTTTCCGTAAAACATCCGTAAAACATTCATTTTGAAAGGTATCATTTTCAAATGATCAAAAGCAGTTCATATATCTCAAAATGAATTAACATGCTACATGTTCTTCTCAACCATGCACAATATTTCTCCCCAAATGCACAATTCCGTTCCAAAATCTAACCAACATACTGATTTCCAAAATCATAGTTTCTCAAGATCATCAATCATGTCCCACTCTGACATCTCATACTGTAACGCATGATATCTGCTGAATCTCAAAACATATCAACTTAGAACGGCAATAAATCTCAATGAAATTCAAAAATCCAAATACTTACAGATCGTTAAGCCGACGATTCCCCGTGATACTGACACATGTCTCGACTCTAGAAAATACTCGATACAGATATTTTCGAAACACACGTTTTGCCAAATCAGTTCGACTCAAGAACACAATACACCTCATTCCAGAGAATCTCGTTAACACTATTTGGAAGAGTTATAACAAGCCCAGTACGATACTGGCAAATCCGATAACGCACAAGCCTGAGTGAACAACAAAGACTCACGGCTCTAATATTTGTCAATCGACAACTCGAATGACGCAACAAAAGCACGACCCAACTCGACCCAAATGCCTAGGTTTTCTCAACCTAAGCTCCGATACCATATTCTGTAACACCCCCAGATTTAACCGGAAATATTACAGCGTCGTGGGCCCCGATATGGAACCCACAAGGCTAAATGAAATTTTCGCAAACATTTACAAATGCCCAAGAGGCCAACGACGGTACTATCTGTAAAAATTCACAAAGACTTATAAAAATCCATTTATCAAAAACCGTCGGAAAAACTCATTTGAAATAACAAGGCCAAACGGCCGAAACTCAAAAGTTTAGAAAATGGTTTCCAAAGTAACCTCAGTTACCCGATACCAAAAGAGCGTCTCAAAATACTCACGCAGTGGAAAAAGACCAACCAAAACGATAATCTAGCAGTGGAATACAAGAACCAATCAATAAACTCAATGCACAGAACATGTCCTAGCCAGTATCCTCCGGAAAGCTCATCTCTTCACGACCGCTACAAGCTTGATACTCCAAGAACCTAAAAAGAAATCCCACGACGGGGTCAGCCATAATATCCAACAATGATAACCGTCACATCACTTTAATAATACATATCAATGGAAATACTAAGTAAGAATACGACCAATGTAATCTTACCGCCATGACTTCACTTACTCAAGTAATTCTCATCAGAATAACCATTATCACATTTCACATCCTGTACTCGATTAACCAATAAACTCGAACATAATATCTATATTGTACCTCAAACAATACTCAAGATCCTCAAACTATCATAACCAACTCACGATACGGAAATCTACCATTTCTGACCAATACGATCCATCGAATAATATCATCAAATCCCAAGACGATAACCGATTGTCCACCAAAGACAAGACCAAAGGAAATATGGAACATACCTCGAGATATGATGTGCCACGATAATCATATCAGTCTAATCCGATATCAGAACAATGCAATGCGGACAAGGTCCTAACACAAGATCTACAAATGCATACTCATATGACAACGTCAATATGCTCAAAAATAATAACACCATACTGGGTAATCCAACGATCCAGCGCCCTCAGCATAGATCCCATGATGATCCCGTCGGACCAACGCATGGTGAAAAACCTGTCCAGCGATCCAGCGCCCTCAGCATAGATCCCATGATGATCCCGTCGAACCAACGCATGGTGGACATTCGATCCAGCGCCCTCAGCATAGATCCTCATAATCCCATCGGATTATTTACACAACATAAACAACACAATATGCATACACATATGCAAATCAACATGTTCATCAACATGAACGACATAACATGCACAACAACATGACAATTTACTAGGACGACTTCATGTTCAACAACATGAAAGAAAATGTACGAGACCAAAATAAATAACATTAAACCATAATCAATATGGAATACTTGCCCCGAGTCCTTCGGGAGCAACCTCGATGTTCAATCATCACCGACGATTATCCTCAATGCTCGGCGATCCAAACGTACAATGAACTATAGATACTCATATCCTCGTCTTTACCATAATGTAACCTCGATACTCGAACATACCAATAAGTGAGATAAAGCATATACATTATGGTTTACCTCTCAGAATCGAAGGAATGATATGCGGTCCGAATACCCAGAGTTCACAATAATAATCATCGCTATATGCATTATAAACGAAATGAAACTGAAACCATTCATTAAATATTATAACTGAGCAAGTAATAACTTGCCTCGATACCGATACCACGAAGCTGCTGCTGAACACATTGCCTTTGTCTACGAGCTCCTCAGCCCCGATCAAAAGCAATTCAATGGACATACTCGAACACGGCCGCAATATCCGGTTATAATCACGGATCAATAATCTCAACCTATTGAAATAATCGATTAACATACAATCCGATAACAATCAATAACCGCTAAAACCAATTCACAAACCCAACGGCTCAACAATATCTCAGTTAACCACAAGTCTGATCAAACCAACTTAAACGATCACGAATTCATTACCGAAACAGAATATATTACCTTGCCTGTTGACTTAGCGCACGTTAATCTTTTACCGTAGCGTGCGCTAAGTTGTTCCCGATAGCGTGTGCTAGCCAGTAGGCTTAGCGTGCACTAATAACGTGCAATTACATGCATTTCGGATACCGATCAACATATGGCGATTATCAAAAACTCTAAGTGATTCTGAACCATGTTCATAGCTATTAAACAACGAAATCCAATATCCTTTACCATATAGGTAATCATCCGACTCCTAATTCAAGTCATATATTCATATTTCATCTTCCTTAATATCAACAACCTAAACACCAAGAACTCATAATCATGCCATGTTCACCATCATATGAAGGAACCAACAACAACAACATCACAGATCCGAATTAAAGGAAGACTTTAGCCAACATATCCCTTGGAATATAAACAACGCATTCGAAACCATCCAATTCATATCAATATATTCATATCAACAATAACATTATCATAATCCGGTAATCCAACTCAATATCATACTTATCAACTTGTTTATATGATAATCATCAGCTCAAGAACATCATATACAATCCAAAACGAAATCTCAAAGTGAAGAGTAATTACCTTTTTGAAGGAATGGATTGATTTCCAAGGTTGAATCCATTTCCAAGAATCACCAATGATTTCAAGCTTCAAATGTTGTTATGGATGATTAACTCCATCTTAATCCAGTGTTTAGAACCTCAAATATATCCCAACTCTCTCTCTCTCTCTCTCTCTCTCTCTCTCTCTCTCTCGGCTGAAAGAAGAAAAAAATGACGAAATGCTTCTCAGCACCCTTCTGTCCCCTTTTTATAATATTCATTATTAGCGTGCGCTAACATCTCATGTTTAGCGTGCGCTACCGCCTTAGCGTGCTAACTGACTATGTTAGCGTGCGCTATCGAAGCCCAGAGGCTACTGCCTCGCTTCGTAAACTAGCTTACGTACGTAATGCCCATGCATTAACGTACGTAAAACATTCTGCCTAATGTACGCAAGTCATTTACCTTAGCGTGCGCTAATACCAGTTGACTTGCTACAGTTTACACCTACCACGAAGATGCTCGTGACCCCACTAGCCGAAATCAACCAATAAAGCCAAGATTCCCTGTTGACCGATATATAGTTAGCGTGCGCTAATCAACATGCATTAGCGTGCGCTAACACTACATTACAACATCCGTTGACTTATCGGAACGTGCACCGAAAGTGGCCTGGTCCACGCGTAGATTCCTTCCGCTCGGACTGCATTAGCGTGCGTTATCTTATATCCGTAGCGTGCGCTAATCCTACACGATAGCGTGCGCTACTCATGATTATTAGCGTGCGCTAATAATATTACACTTGGCCATTTACAAATGTTACCACCTGTCTCGACATACCGAAAACAGGTATACACTTACTGAATACATATACTGAATCCAATAACATTCTTATACGATATACTCTATATCGAAAGTACGATAACCTGGTACACGATATCCTCAAATGTAACTGTCGACCAGATACGACAATTATACCGATACTGACATCTCAGTCCTTTATTTATTTTATTCCTACTGTACAGATTCCACGCTGTACAATATAACTCGGATAAAATAATATCGAACAACAGTAGTAGAAATTCCGGATATTACAACAAGAATCCAAACATCATTATAACCAAGCAAGATAACTTACCTCAGTACGGAGACGAGACTTAGTCCTTTCTTGTTGAACGAACGAATGGTCCTCGACTTAATATCGGTTACTCGAACAATCAACCTTGTAAGGGATACAATCCATTCAATAACACATTTTCATAACTATCGATATCTAGTTCAACGAATCGCTATCCTAAATTCAGTTTGTTTAGTTCAACCATCTATGTATCATAATTCCATTACAAGGATTCATAGTAACTTCAATTTATTATCATTTTCAGTTACCATTCAAGGTGTTCTCGATTATTCATGTGGTTCAAACGAATGAGAATTTATCAAGAACAATCATCAAGGAGAACATCTCTAAAATTGATATGCCGATAGAATTTCTTAGAAACAACATCAATGTTTAGAAATATAATCCAACTAACTATGTTTCATAAAGCATATATTAAAATGAAAGTTACTCAGCGGTTATCATCATTCGAATGAATCATGAGTTTGTAAAATTATTACTATGTTCATCGATTATGAGTTCATCAAGTTAGGTTAATGATAAAGTCGAGTTATTTATCACAAGATCCTTACAAAATCATTATCAAGGTGGATTAAACATCTCTGAACTATAACCTTATGTTGATATGATTTAAGGTTCAACCAAAATAGATGATGATCTTAAGTTCATTTAGTTAGGATCTTCCTAAACATGATGGTTTGATTCAATACAATGATAACAATCCTACAATTCAACCTATCTACAATGAAACTGAGGATCATTATTGTCTTAGTGATGATAATAGTTCAGCAAGAAGAGTGAGTTTCAGTTAACCATGATCATCATCATTAAAATACCAAGAACACATCATTACAAAACTCTTAATCACCATATTCATCATTAAGTTTGTTAAAAGCTTAACTACAAACATGTTTAGCTTGATTACTTCATTATTAGGTGGAGTATACTTTATCACTAACATTATAACTACAAAATTATAGAGTGAATTCATGTAACATACCTTCAGGAATGAAGAACAATACAACAAAACCACAAGAACACACTTTAGCTTCAAGAATAACTCCAAACTTCCAATCAACAAGCTCCCAATCAAGATCTACAGCTCAACCACAAGTTGGAAGAAGGTAGAAGTGATCTAGGGAGGCAGGGGGATGTTTATACTGGAGGAATATCGAAGTTGGATGTGCAAAATGAAAGACACAAGTTGTCTTTTTATAACAGCACAGTTCGTTACGTACGTTATCACAAAAGGATAACGTACGTTAGCAATTTTACGTACACTACACCAAAAGTGTAACGTACGTAAGCTCATCCACTGGACTAAAATACGAACACCATTACGTACGTTATGGCTTTAAGCCTTACGTACGTAATGTAGGTCAACTAGGTTGCCTCCAAAAGATCAGATATTCGAATCACGCCCGACCCCACACACCGAAAGTTGAGATCGGATACGACTACACGCATTACGTACGTAAAATGCACCCCTTTACGTACGTAAATCCTACAACATAGCGCGCGTTATGCTAAAGGGTTAGCGTACGTTAAGCGCAGGATTACTAGCTCAAAAATGCACTTATTTATACAACGTTGAGAAATCAAATCATAATGCGAGTGATAGTTATTATCAAATCTATCATGATATATTCCAACATCAATAAACATTAAACAAATACAGCAAGACTTACAACAATATTGAATTATCCGAATAATACAACAGTAGGCAAGAACTTCCGTCGGATATTACAATGAATCTAGATCGATCTATTAATGTAAAAAAAGAAATGATTGGCCAAAATAGAAAGATGCTATTGAAGCATAATTGAAATCATTTGAAAAATGTCAAGTTTTTGGACCAATTTCCAAAACACCTACATGTATAAAACCCGTTGGTTGTAGATGAGTTTTTGTGCGCAAAAGAAATGAGAAAAATGAGGTTGTAAGATGCAAAGCACGCCTTATTGCACAAGGCTCCTCACAAAGACCGGGAATTGATTTTGAAGAAACTTATTCACCGGTAATGGACGCAACAACATTTAGATTTTTACTCAGTTTATCAATCTTAGAAGGGCTCCGAATGAATTTAATGGATATTGAGACTACATACTTATATGGGCCACTTGGTATTGACATTTAGTTGAAAATTTCAGAAGGATTGAAAGTGGCCGAAGCATGAGTTCAAAACCCCTAGAGGTGTACTCAATTAAGTTACAAAGATCCTTGTACGGACTAACAATTAGACCTGGCAAACGGCCGGGCTCGGCCCAAACGGGCCGGGCAGAAAATGGGCGGGCCAAATCTGGGCCGGGCCAAAAAATCCCGATTTTTTTGGGCCAAAAATGTTAGGCCCGTGGCCCGCCCCGGGCGGACTCGGCCCGGCCCGCGGGCCTCAACTTTTTTTTTTTTTTTTTTTGAAATATTAATTCTGAATAAATATAGAAATATTTTTCGATCCTTAATTATTATATTATTCACTATACTATCACAATCAGATAAATAAATATACAATTATTTTTATTTGATAATTACATTATTTACTATACTACCACAATCAAAAAACAAATATACAAATATTTTTATTTGATCATCATATCGTTTATCACTACTACTTTCTTATAAAAATCATAAAATAATATTATTATTGATATAAGATACTACAAAGTAATCACAAAGTCCTATAAAAAAATAAAATTACATCATAATTAACATATAGATGTAATATAATCTAACAAATAAGGAAATTTTTTAAATATTATAATTACATATAACATAAATATATAATAAAAAAACTGGGTCGGACGGGCCGCCCGCGGGCCGGGCCTCAACGGGCGGGTCAAATCTGGGCCGGGCCAAAAAGGCCCGATTTTTTTTGGGCCAAAAATATGAAGCCCAATGCCCGCCCAAAAACGGGCGGGCTGACCCGACCCGCGGGCCTGGGCATCTTTTGCCAGGTCTAAAAATAATCAGGATGGGTGTGGTATAATCGTCTTAGTGAGCACCTTTTGAAAGATGGATATGTTAAGAATGTAATATGTCCATATGTCTTTATTAAAAGAACAAAAGGGGGATTTACAATCATTGCAGTTTATGTTGATGATTTGAACATCATTGGGAATCGTGTTGAACTTGATGAGACGATTACATATTTAAAGAAGGAATTTGAAATGAAAGACTTGGGAAAAATGAAACTTTGCCATGGTTTTCAAGTTTACATTCATCAAAAAGAATCTTTGTTCACCGGTCATCATATTGAAAAGATCCTTAAACGATTTATTATGGATAAATCATATTCTGTCAGTACACCTATGGTTGTACGTTCACTTGAAAAAAAAGGGATCCATTCCGTCCAAGAGAAAAGGGAGAAGAAATTCTTGAGTTTGAGGTACCATATCTTAGTGCTATTGGAACGTTAATGTATCTTGCCAACTGATACGTCCCGATATTGCATTTCCTATTAATTTATTGGCAAGACATAGTTCTTCCCCTACTCGAAGATAATTGACTGGCGTGAAACAGATATTTAGATATCTTTGAGGAACAATAAATCAATCTGGACTATATGTATATAATAATTAACACACATGTAAATACTACATATATTGTTTTTTCGACATAAGGCACCCGGTGCAAATCATTAACAATTGGATCAGTAATACATGCTGGAATATCATATAGTACTCTTGAGGACTAGCTGTAAACAAAACAACCCCAACAAGGGCACGAGCAACCTTATTAGCATTTCTCCTAGTGAACTAGACATGAGAGCTGTTGCAAAAAAAATCAAATAGTTTTTAAACTACCAAATTCAGAAACAACATTCGTATTTGAATTAAATACATCAAAGGAAATGAATCATCAATATTATACACCACACCATGTGTTGGTTTGCGCCAAGAGACATCACTAGATTTGTAATATTTGGATTTTTATGCTTATCAATGCACCATTTTGATTATTATTTTTTTAATTTTTTAATTTTAAAGATTAATAAAATTAATTTTTTTTAATAAAACCTCATATATATATATATCATAAAAATATTATAAAAAATAATCAAAAGGGATGAGACCATCCACAATCGTGATCTCTAGATTGAGATCGTTACTAAAAGACAAAACACTTTTAAATAAAAAGAAAAAAGAAAAATAAAATTGAGATTGCAATCCTCAACGATCAGGCTCACCGGACGATCCCAAGTGCAATCTCACAATCCCAATTTTAATGCCACGTGTCACTTTACTATTGGTTATCTCAATATTGGATGATTTTAAGTTTTTAAAGAATAAATCTTATTTAATAAAAGAAAATGACTTTAATAAATTAATTAAAAATTAAAAAATATATCAAAATTCATGGTTTTCAATTCCTTACAAATAGAGACCAATATTGATATGAAAAATATATGACTTTTATAAATAATATTTTAGATTGGATTAAATTGTAGAAAATTGTGGTTGGAGTATGAAAAATTGAGATTGGATTAGATTGTTATAATCAATTGTGATAATAAGATAACCTAGTAAGTAGATGTTCGGTATCATACCAGCTCATACCAGAGGGGTAGGGCGATAGTATTAACAAGTAGAGGCTACAGTAAAACCTTGATAAATGAATATGGTCGGGACCGGAAAAAAATATTCATTTAGTGAAATTATTCACATGTTATAAAGAGTTGGGACCGGAGAAAATTATTCATTTGGTGAGGTTATTTTCATTTATCGAGGTTTAACTGTATACTCCCTCTATTTTTCTTTAGATGTCGTTTGACTTTTTGACAACATCGTTAGGTGCTTTGACCGTATAGTTAAAATTATTATCTTTAAATAATTTTTTTTGTGAATTAAAATTTAGATTGTATATTTTTATTCAAAAAAATAAAATTTAGAAAATGATAAATTTAACTACTCGATCAAAATCTGCAAAATGTGTCGAAAAGTTGACGACATCTAAAAAAAGGAAAGTATATTTAAACAAAAAAGGTCACACTCTATAATGCAGCTGTAACCTAAACGATGATCAGCGCCGCACCACTTCATGGTCAGCCGCCGCTTGCTTCGAGAATACTCTATACTGTTCAGATCTGATAGTAAGCTCCTTTTTTGCCCATCTATACAACAATGAGAGTTGCTTCTCCCCACCCCCCTCCTGACAGCGCGTATTCCCCCTCCTCCTACTTTTTTTTTTAGTTGTGTCCTTTTAGTTTTAGTTTTTTTTTTTGTTTGTTTGTTTGCATTCTTTTTTATTTATTTGTTTGTTTGCATTCTTTTTTTTTATATATATATAAAAAATAAAAAAATATGTATTAAATACATTTTTAATATATTTTCAAATAAAAAAGTAATATATATATATATATATATATATACGAAAAAGGAACAATATATATATAGGGGTGTAAACGAGACCAGACAACTCGCGAGCTACTCGAGATTTACTCGGTCAAAAGTCGGTCAACACTCGACTCGAATTTTTTTATATATAATTAATTTTTATAATATACTTTGTAAAATATTATATAAAAAAATATTAATTGGCCAAAAAAATAAAAAAATTAATAATACATATTATATTTCTATTTTAAATAAAATAAATAATAATTTATTGGTCAAAAATTAAAATTACTAGCTAGATAATAAAAAATTGAAATTATTCTATATTGATTAAGGGTGTTTGAAGTGTTTACCCAAGTTAAAAACAAAATAGCTTCTCCCACATCGGTTGGGTGCTGTTTATTTTGGCTCACAAGTGGGTAATAAATTTATGCCAAATCTCTTGTCCCACATCGTTCATGTAATTATGATTGTGACTCAAATGAGATTTTTAAAGGAAGTTAGAAGACTCACCTTTAATATATTTGACTATGGGCCCTCACCCAAGGGTACTGTGTGGGGGTGTAAACGAGACGAGACAACTCGCGAGCTACTCGAGATCGACTCGGTCAAAACTCGGTCAACAATCGACTCGAGTAGGCTCGACTTGAACTCGAGCTCGACTCGAACTCGAGCTCGACTCGATATACTAACGAATCGAGTCGAGCTTGGATTTTAACTACTCGCGAGTTTTTGAGTCGAGTTCGAGTCTGAGAAATGGCTATCGAGTTCGAGTCGAGTATACCAATACTCGAGCTCGACTCGCATCATTTACACCCCTATATATATACCAAAAAAAAAAAACATGAAAAAAGAAGATATTTACACGACATGTTCTCATTATTTGCTGAATTATATTCTTCTTTTTATTATAAACGGAATAGTATTTCAGAAATGTGAACAAATAAGTGATATTACATGAGAAATTTAAATAATATATATCAAGATAATAATGGGAAAAATACATAATACACTCTTGTGTTTTATGAAACCTGCACAATACACCTTTGTATTCTTTAAACTACATAAAATAAGTTCATGTTTTTACGCATTTAAAATATAGAAATAATTCAAAATACCCCCAACTATTAGTTCTAAACAACATACTCACTGTGAGGATGCAGTTGTGGTCGATTAAAGGTGTGAGACAACAGTGTAATTTGTTCACGCGAGAACTTCAAACTGTTATATCAACTTCAATTCGGTGGTATTGTTAAATCGTGAAAAGTTGTAATAAATGTTAAATCTATTTATCTAGGAAAAAATTGATGCGTCCATTCCAATATATTATTGGTATAGATGACTACGTAAGTATTTTTTAAATTTAAATATATCGTATAAAAAAATTATAGTCATAATAATACATTCACAAAAAAATAATAAATATAAAATAGTAAAAAAAATTATCGAAAAATATCAGTTGATATTATGGGGAGGGGGATTAGCATAGCCCTAACAATTTATGTCAAACTTATTCCAAATAACGGGGATTGGGATTTCTGTTGATATTATGGAGTCACAGGCTCAAAAGTCCTGAGCTAGATGATTCATCGATTACATTCTCTCGTCTCTTTTTTCCTCACATCATCGATGATTGAACGAAGATCTGGTGTAGCTTTGCTTATTCCGAGTTGAGTTCTATATGGTGTTCTGTGTTGAAGAGTTATCCAGAGGTTTAATAGGATCTTGTCGCTGGTACATTACTAGATGTTGTAAAAATAGCTTAAATTAATATCATAATTAATTATGGTAATTAATGACATTAAATGGTATATTTGGAATCTAAGATTAATTTAGTGTATTTACTTGTTCAATTTAATTAAGGAATGAATGAGTAATTAAAGTACAAAGATAAGTCATTTAATATATTGGAATGTGGTGTGGAATTCCATCACATATTGGAAAAACAAGAAAGTGTTGAGCTATTTATAAAGGACTTTCCACCAGAAAGTGTGCTCTATTATGGTGCACCCTAGTTGGCTTTAATTAATTTTTCAAGGCTAAAATCTGAATCCTACGAGGAAGGTGCAAAGCACCTTCCGAGTCCGAGACTGAGGCCGAGGCCGAGCACGTGCACGTCTCACTTGTCGCAACGGGCACTTCGTAGGTGACACGTGGCAGTGACATGTCAAATAGATGATTTGGCGGGTGTGGAGCACGTGCGGCGGTTCACGACCGAACCAGTGCAATGGTTCGGACCATTCTGTGCAATCTGAACCAGCACACTGGTTTGATTCACCTGAACCAATGCAGCCGTTCGCACCAAACCACAAGGTGTCTGTTCAGCCACAAAGTCACATTGATTCGGACAGGGTCCTTTACAGGCTATAAATAGTCACCTGCAGATGATGGTTAAACACAGAATTAACCAAGATAATTAACACATTCATTCTAGCATATAATTCATACTCAAGTCCCAAATATTCAGTAGTTTGCCCGGAATTCGATTCCTAGTACAAGGCATCGAGTTCAAAGAAAACCGTTGTATCTTGGGGACGTTTGCCGTTGATCCGTGTGTACTGTGCGGGGCAATTTCGTCTTACGGAGATAGTCCAACTCTAGCCTCGGTTTTGCATTGTTTCGTCATTTTCTACATCATACAAAACAACAATCGTAAGACGAAATTTCTGTATAAGATGGCGTCGTCGAGCAACAATGTTCATGCTCCTCCCCATGTCGAGAAACCCGAGAAGTTTTCAGGTTCTGATTTCAAACGTTGGCAATCAAAAATGTTGTTCTACCTTACTACTCTCAATTTGTGTCGCTTTCTTTCCGAATCTCCTCCTGTTGTGGGGGATGATGAAACTGACACCCAAAAACGCACGGCGTTGGATGCATGGCACCACAACGACTTCTTATGTCGAAACTATATTCTGAATGGGTTGGATGATACACTTTACAGTGTTTATTCCACAATCAAAACGTCCAAAGAGTTGTGGGACTCATTGAAGACAAAATATAAAACAGAAGATGCCGGTTTGAAGAAGTTCATCGTAGGTCGTTTCTCGACTTCAAGATGGTGGACAACAAAATTGTTTTTGAGCAAGTGCAGGAAATACAGTTGATCATGCATGACATTTTGGCGAAAGAAATGAGTCTGTCTGAATCCTTTCAAGTTGCTGCCATAATCGAGAAGTTGCCCCTGATGTGGAAGGATTTCAAAAACTACCTCAAGCACAAGCGCAAGGAGATGGGCCTTGAAGATCTTATTGTGCGACTGAGGATCGAAGAAGATAATCGGAAGACTGATGTCAAGATGAACAAGTCATCTATGGAGGCAAAAGCAAATCTCGTCGAGTCAAGCCACAACAAAAAGTGGAAATTTAACGGGAAGAGGCAAGGCTCGAAGAATCAAAAGAAGATCAAAGGAGAATGCTACAATTATGGCAAAATTGGGCATATGGTCAAAGATTGCCGCAAAACCAAAAAAAAAAGGACAAGAAGAGAGATCAAGCAAATGTTATCGAAAATAAGTATGTGCCCGTCGATTTGTCCAGTCTTGATATGTGTCAGTTGTAGATGAAGTCAACATGGTCGGTATTCCAGTCGGATGGTGGGTGGACACCGGCGCTACCAAACACATTTGTGCCGATAAAGCCATGTTCTCGTCCTACGAGCCCGTCACCGAGGAAAGAAAGTTGTACATGGGAAACTCCGTTGCCTCAAATGTTGTCGGAACTGGAGAGGTTATACTCAAGATGACGTCGGGATTGAAAATGACACTCAAGAATGTGCTACATATTCCGGACATCCGTAAGAATCTTGTGTCTGGCTCAGCATTTAGTAAAGCCGGATTTAGGCTAGTGTTTGAACCAAACAAATTTGTAATAACCAAGAATGGTCACTTTATCGGAAAAAGGCTACATTGATAACGACCTTTTCAAGCTTAATGCTATCAATGTACGTGGTGATAATGAAATAAACGATAAAGTTGTTTATTTGCTTGAGCCTCCTAATTTATGTCATGATAGATTAGGACATGCAAATCTAAATATACTAGGTCGTTTAGTAAATTTAGATTTATTTTCAAAAATGACATTCGATCGACACAAAAGGTGTGAAATATGTGTTGAAGCGAAAATGGCAAAATCTCCTTTTCATTCAGTGGAAAGATCGACAAAACCTCTTGAATTGATTCACACCGATCTATGTGATTTAAAACTTGTGCAAACAAGAGGTGTAAAGAATTATTTTATAACTTTTATAGACGATTGCACAAGATTTTGTTATGTGTATCTTTTGAGAAGCAAAGACGAAGTATTCGAAGCTTTCAAAACTTACAAAACATAAGTGGAAAATTGTTTTATTCTAAAGACTCAAAATCGGAATTAATTGGTTATGCTGATGCAGGATATCGATCTGATCACATAATGGAAGATCACAAACATGTTACGTATCCACATACGGAGATAAGCAATATCTTGACGATCTACAAAACAGACCCTTGCAGCAACTTCTTCGAACCATGCTGAACTATTGGCACTTCATGAAGCAAGTTGAGAATGTGCATGGCTAAGGTCTCTTGTCCACCATATTCGAGAATCATGCGGGCTTTCAGTCAATAAAGGAAATCTTACTGTTCGATTTGAAGATAATAAAGCATGCATCACCGAGACTAAAGAAGGCTATATTAAAGGAGATAAGACGAAACACATTGATCTAAAATTCTTCTTCACCCATGAACTTCAACAAAAGAAATTGATGTTTGTCAAATTCGTTCATGTGAGAAATCGGCAGATTTATTCACAAAAGCGCTCCCTACAACTCCTTTCGAGAAATTAGTAAACAAGATTGGGATACCAGATTTCGAGATATATGTTAACATTTAAAGTAATGTTAAAATGAGGGGGAGACATGATATTTTACTTTTTGTACAACACATGTACTTTTTTTTCTTCATTAGGGTTTTTCTACTTGATTTTTCCTAATAAGGTTTTAACGAGGCATGATGTTAGTACTAGTCATTCAAGAGGGAGTGTTATGTATTAATTGAATGACCTTTTGCTTTTCACATGAAGTCTTTTGATCTTTCATTTCTAGATTTATGGTATTTCAAATTCTTGTAACTCCAACATTATAAGCCTATAAATAGGCATTGTATGTGATTTCAAAGATATACACAATATATAAAAGTTATCTCTCCCTCTCCTCAAATTCTGTCAAGTTTTCTCTATATATATCATATATTATTTATAATATCCCACTAAAATCGACGACTTATGTAGTAATCAACGAATCAAAGTCACTTAGGCCATGTTCTCTTGGACTTATTTTTCATTTTTTCGATTCATTCTGGGCCCATTCGGCCTATGCCCATTCGATTCAATCTGGCCTGATTCGCCTCCATTCGATTGATTCAGCTTCTTCTTCTTCTTCTTTCTCTTATTATTATTATTATTATTATTAATAATAATAATAATCTTAATTATTATTATTATTATTGTTATTATTACTAATAATATTTACTATTATCGTTGTTGTTGATTACTATTATTATTATTTACCATTATTATCAGTGTTGTTATTATTATTATTATTAATCTTAATTATTATTATTGTTATTATTAATAATATTTGCTATTATTAATAATATTTACTATTATCGTTGTTGTTGATTACTATTATTATTATTTACCATTATTATCAATGTTATTATTATTATTGTTATTATTATTATAGTTATTATCGCTATTATTATTAATATCATTAATATTATTATAATTTACCTTATCAAATAGATCTCAACTTATTATTTATATTTTATTATATTATTAATTCTAATATTATTTTATTATATTTATTATATTTTTTTTTTATTATTATTATTTACCCTTAATATATATTTCATTCAATTGATTCGATTCGATTCGTATCATTTAGTTCATTCGATTGATTCAATTGATTCGATTGATTCAATTCAGATTCATTCAGTTCAAAAGAACCGAGCCTTATTCCTGATCAGAAGGAAGCACTTCGAGAAGTAAAAAAAAAAAATTCCAAAAAAGACGACGTGCGTCACTTTCCTTAGTGTTAGAAACAAACTATGATCTAATTCTTACATACAAAGCTGCTACACACACATACAATTTATGTGTGTATTTTTATGTGTGTGTAGCATTATTCTTCTTACATATTATATATTCAGACACCTCAGACTCGACATTTCTTACATAATAAAAGATTCAAAGCCCAATCAAAATCAACTACTCCCCTTACTGCATTCACATTTATTAATTAAATCATCATAAAAAAATATTGTTGCTTGGTTCGTTCTATATAAATAACTCCATACATTAACAGCCCCATTGATACTTCATTTGTATTTGCATTTGCATATCAATGAAACCAAATATTGAGAATCCAACAACCATGAAATTTACAAGTTTTTTACAATCCTCCTCCATATTCATTGTGCTTGTACTCTCATCTGCATGCTTCTCAAGAGTCCAAGAAGTTGGTAAGTACTTTTAAATAGGACTGGGATAGTTTGGTTTTTTGAAAAAGTAGTCAAGAACCGAAATTCGAAATTTATTATGTAATTCGAGTTCGATTTCCTGATCTTTTTCTTCAGGAACCGAATTTTTAGGAAGCGAAGTAATTTTTCAAGGAACCGAAATATCCGAACCGAAATTTTTATTTCAAATTTCTTAGAAAAAACCGGAAAGAACCGGATTTTTTTCGGTTATTTCGTTTTTTTTGGTTATTTTCAAATTTCTCTGAGAAATGGATAATAAATTATGGTGTTTTAATTTATATAGTATGTAAAAAAATTAAAAATAAAAATAGTGATAAAAATATAGTATGGTTTATATTTCGGATTATGGGTTATAATATATTATTTGGTTATTGGCGTTAATTTCGGGTATTATAGTCATTGAAATTTTGAAATTATAATAACTGAACCCGAACCCGAAGTTTATTTTAGGACTCCAACCTGAATTTCTTAATGATTTTCTTCTCAGTACCCGAACAGAACCGAACCAAAATTGACAGTTCGGTTCGGATCTTTGGTTATTCAGGTACTAAGTCTCGTCTCTACTTTTAAACATCTTTTATATTATTATTGTTATTATTTTGTTCTGTAGAGATAGGGCTACACCAGGTGTCGGCGCTAAGCCCTCTTCTCTTCGCTCTAATCCTTGACGTCATTTCGCGGGGGTTTCAGGATGGCATCCCGTGGTGCATGCCTTTTGCTGACGACATTGTGTTAGTGGCGAATTCGAGGAGGGAAGTGAACTCGAAGTTGGAGCTATGGAGGTCTAAGTTAGAATCACATGGCTTGCGTATGATCCGGTCTAAGACCGAGTGTCTCTGGTGTAACTTTAGTGGTGAAGCCAACGAGGAAGATGTAGAGGTTATGATTGCGGATCAGATCGTACCCCATATGGATAAGTTCAAGTATTTGGGTTCGATCATTCATAAGGAAGGTGAATGTGAAGATGATGTCACTCATCGTATCAAAGCGGGGTGGCTAAGGTGGAGAGCAGCGACAGGGGTCCTGTGCGACAAGAAAGTCCCTCTAAAGTTGAAGGGTAAATTCTATGGAGCGGCAATCCGACCTGCAATATTATATGGATCCGAATGTTGGACGATGAAGAAGTCGCTTGAGAGAAAGTTGGAAGCGACTGAAATGAGAATGTTACGTTGGTCGTGTGGTCGCACAATGTTGGATAGAATTCCGAATGGGGTTTTCAGGAACGCGCTAGAAGTGGCGACCATTTTTGCGAAAGTTAGGGAAGAGAGATTGAGATGGTTTGGTCACGTCCGCAGGAGGCAGGCATCTGCTCCGGTGAGGAGGGTTGAGAGTTTATTGGTGGTCGGGGAGAGGAGGAGAGGCAGACCGAAGAGGACGTGGGAGGAGCAGCTGAGATTAAATTTGAAGGCCTTAAACCTTTCTAAGACCATGACTATTGATAGGTGCGCTTGGAGGCGCCAGATCAGAGTTGATTCTTTTGTAGGGAGCGGTGCTGCAGTTGAGAGTCTCAGGGTTGGGTTGGGTTGGTTAGCTTTGGCTTAGAGCATTTTTTTTCCTTTTATTGTATATTTTATCCTATTGCTTTTTGCGTGTGGTGTATTTTTTACAAGGAGCTGTGCGCAGAGTCAAACTCTCTTCTGTTAGAGCAGCGTTCATCGAGGGTGCAGTTGCCAAAGTTCTCTTGGGTAAGTCTCATATGAATTAAGTCATGAGCTCAGGTATGGTTTTGAGCTTTTTCGCATCATATGCTTCTATATATATATCACTCAATAATTTGTTGTGCACTAAGCTGGGGGTCTTCACGGAAACAGCCTCCCTACCGTAAAAAGTAGGGGCACGGTCTGCGTACATCTTACCCTCCCCAGACCCTGCTCTGAGCGGGATATACTGGGTATGTTTGGTTTGATTTGGTTTTTATTATTTTGTCCTGCAGACGATATATTTATGAAAAAAATGAGTAAAACGACTTGATATGTTGCAGATGATGAGAGGGGTTTTAGTTATAAAGAAAATAGCGAGACCGGGCCGGCAGACTGGGGAGAAATTCGGGCCGAATGGAGTGAGTGTAGTTAGGGCTGTTAGTGGTCCGAGTGAACCCGAAACCCGGTCATGAACCGGACCGAAATACCCGGGACCGAAACTCACCCGAAAACTAACGAGTTCGGATTCGAGTTCTAAACATTGAACCGAGACCGATAAGACCCGGACCGATAAAACCGAAAAGAAACCCGGTAATAAATTAAAAAAAAAAGTTTATATGTATTTTATAATATATATATTTTATACATATATTATTAATATATTTTGCATGTTTTAAACACAAATAGCATGCCGGTCAAGTAGTCAAGACGTTGTACCTTTGAACAAAAGGTCTGGAGTTCGAATCATGTAACCCCCATTTATGTGATTTATTTTGCTGCTCTTCCTTCATTTTCCTAGTAAAGATCCATCCCACATAGGGCTGTTAGCGGTCCGAGTGAACCCAAAAGACCGGACCAAAATACCCTGGACCGAAACTCACCCGAAAACTAACGAGTTCGGATTTGAGTTCTAAACATTGAACCGGAACCCTTATCGGTCCGGACCGGATCTACCTGGTAACCTATCGGACCGGATCCGAATCTGGAGAAAACGGTCCGAACCGGTCCGATAACCGCTCTAAGTGTAGTTCTGGGAGAATGCAATCGCCCATTGATCTAATGAATCAAAGGGTTGAAATAAGTTCACATTTGGGGAGACTGAAGAGGGCAGGGCCGGCCCTATGGGTGGGCGAGCCGGGCGACGGCCCAGGGCATCAAAGCCAAAGGGGCATCAATTTAGGCTCAATGATGTTATTTCTAATAAAAAATTAATTAAAATGTTGTTAACAAGATTTGAACCCTAAACCTCTAGGATAGATAAACACCTTTTTACCACTACGTTAATGATGCCCTTGGATGTTTTTCTTACCTAGTTAATTGTATTACTATTTTTATCGATCCATTTACATTTCTATAATTCCTTTTTTTAAATAAATGTTTGTCTTGTTTTCATGACAACACTTATTTATCTGAAATAAAATAAAATTAGTTATATTCAACAATTAATACTTCTTATGTATTTTTGCTTTGAAAAAACTTGTGATAATATTTAAACTCTACATGAAATAATTTAGATTACTAGCTAATTTCAACTCGGAACCACAAATATCTTTAGTTATATTTTTTTAAAATCAAATCATGTATGACATAATTTTAAATTACTATATAGTTTCAACTAATTTTTGTGATTTCCACAGTCATAAAATATGATTATTTAAGGTTATTATTTATTTTATTTTGTATTTTTTAGATGTAGAATCTTGTGAATCCAGTTTTGTTGTCACACATAGTGAGGTTTGTTGCCTAAACCTATATAGGACTGTTTAGACTACATAACGCTCGCTATTTAAGTAAGTTTAGATTATTAAAAATATTATACAAATATAGTATTAAGTTTTCCTATGTTTTAAGATGACTTAAACATCATATATAACAGATACTTTTACCGAAAGACAACTATCATTATATGCAAGTCTCTAAAATTCATTTAACTTGATATTACATTATGATACAATATAATTATAAGATATATATTATGAATAACACATTATCATTTAATAACATTAACAAAAATTGGTCCTTAAAAATAATATGCTTTTCTGTTTTGTAATTTTTAATAATAGGGACATTTTTACGCGTTTTCGCCCAGGGCATGAGAAATCCTCGGACCGGCCCTGAAAGAGGGATTACGAGCCTTCTTTTATTTCACGAAAAAAATAATATTTATATTACTTCCTCCGTTTCATATTATTTATGTTTTGACTTTTTCAAATTGAATTTGACCATAAGTTATTTCATAAAAAATATTCATAAAATTTACTAAAATTTATATTGTTAGATTTGTATTAAAAAATATTTCAATAGCATATTTTTTAATTATTTTTTTATCATATTTTGAGAATTACTTTATTGTCAAAGTTCCACCAGAAAAGAACGAAAATCAGTTAATATAAACGGAAGTAGTGTTAAAAAAAACTAGAGTATGTCTATTCAGTGGTATTCAATTTAACATATGAATTTTCAAGCATAATAAATGTCTTATTGAATATTTTACTTTTTTTTAATAAAAAAATACTTGATCCTGGCTAGGCCGGGAGTGCTAATATGTACTCACTCCGTCCACTTTTTAAAGTCCCATTTGCGGATCCGAAAATTCAAAAATTCGAAAATCCGAAAATTCGAAAATTCGATCCGAATCAGCCCAATTCGATGTTTTCGGATCGGATTTCGGATTACGATTTTACAGATCCGAAAATTTCGGATCGAATCGGATTAAATCCGCGGATTTTCGGATTAATCCGATCGATCCGAAATATATAAAAAAAAGGAAACCTTTTATTATTTTTAGGAACGCCAGAAAAAATTTTGGGTCGGATTAACTGTGGATTTTCGGATTAGTCCGATCCATCCGAAATATATATATAAAAAAAGAGATTTTTTATTATTTTTGTATTAGAATTTTTATTATTTTTATTAGTTTTTAAAATTTTCGGATTTTTCGGATCAAATCCGATCCGATCCGATCCGGATGGATCCGACCGATCGGAATGATCGGTTCGGATTTCGGATTGAGCAAAAGGTGATCCGAAATTTCGGATCAATCCGAATTCGGATTGGATCGGATCTGATCGATCCGAATGCACACCCCTACTAATATTTCTTCAACGGCAGTACAATAGATCTACAAGTTTTTTTTTAAAGAAAAAAAAAATCAATTTAAAAGGATGTATAATAAAGTAATACTCAACGTTTGTCTTTTTTATAGTTAAACTTACAATAATTTAATCAATTATTTATAATTTTGTAATTACAATGTTTTGAAAGAATATATTTTATAAGAAATTTAACATTATAATGAAATACTCTATCCATTCAACTTTAAGATGATAATTTGGTGTACGTAACTTTTAAATTTTAGTTATTTTAACAAAATACAACTCATTTTAGACAAACTATTCTCACTCGTTTTTTTTATTTTTCAATCAACTAATATGATCGCAGCGTCGCCATAAATTAAAGCAGAATTTTACCGCATTAGCCATATATAAGTGTTATATGTCACGAAAAGCGAAGTCATGTCAAAAATGCTCAAAGATGAATGTAATGCGTAGATGCGTATCTGCTACGATGGATGTGTGGTCATACAAAAAGGATCGGCCAAATGAGGTGATTAGAGAGAAGAGTGTTTATATAAGACAAGATGATGGAGAATCGATTACGATAGTTTGGTCATGTGAGAAGAAGACTATTGATGCCCAGTGAGGAGCTAGAAAGTTGGGGAACAAGTAATGTTGTGAAAGGTAGAGGAAGACCCAAGAAAACTTGGATAAAGATGATTGAAAAGGATATGCGGTTTCTTGGAATTGGAGAAAGTATGGCGATGGAGAGACAAATGTGGCGAGAAAGAATACGGATAGTGGATGGAGTATTGATTCCTTTTTTTTTTAATTCCTATTTTCTTTTATTTCATGTTATCTTTTAAGTTTTTTTTTTTTACATTCATTCTCTTTTTTATTTGCTTTTTTCTCTACTTTTTCCCTCTTTTTTTCCTTTTATGTTATTTATGTAACGATTATTGGCGGTTTCAATGTTTGATTCATGTTAGCCGACCCCAAATCATTTTGGGACTAAGGCTTAGATGTTGTTGTTGTTGTTGTCAATCAACTAATATTATATTTTATATAACAGAAAAATTTTATTTTTAGAAAAGATTATATAAATTTTAGTTAGATACTAAACGTTTTATTTTTTGAAAATACTCTTTTAATTGGAACAAAATGAGTGAATTTATGGTTAAAATAAAAAAAATGACCAAGAAAATTCAAACAAAAAATTTATATCGGAACCGAAAGCGTATTAACGAGTCCTTGAATAATGAAAAATAACTCATTGGACATTGGTTACAAAAGTTAATCCTTCCGTTTCATTACATTCACCAACCACGTTAGGGATAAATTTAAAAGTACAACTCAAGGTTAAATAATGATAATATTTTCTTTTACTACTATTATTCTTGGGTTTTTTACTTATACGTATATTGCCCGTTGGTTTTTCTGATATGATATACTCGTCTGTTTTATATTAATTGATGTTTTAATTTTTTCAGATTGAACTTTGATCATAGATTATTCATAGAAACCAATTATAAGATTTATAGAAATATTTTAGATAATTTTACTATATTTTGAGTATCAAATCAAAATTCAACTTCAAAAGAACTAAAAAATTAATTAATATGAAACGAATATAATATATTAGAGTATTTGTCCAAATTAAGGCAAATATTCCAATGAGACCACACATTTTAGTCTCATGGTGTGGGACCAACCTAAATTCAAGGATTTTAGTTAGTGTTCTTTCAATTGTTAGGTGGAATTTTCACTTTTGTAGTTCTCTCATTACTTTGGTTAAGATACAATTTTTCAATTGTACTTATTTTAACATTATTTCAGGAGAAAGAAAAGATCAGAATACGAAATAATCAATCAGATTCATAACACCGATAGACGCTTTTATATAGACATTACAATGAGAGTCCTTCCATACATAGGATTCCTAGATAAGGTAAGACATCTAATAGGATCCTACTACCTCTAGAAGGATCTAGAACCTTCCATCTATGTATCTACAATCAGTATTAGGTAAGACACATCACGGAAAAAATAATTCCCGGAACACTCCCCCTGTGTCGAGCACTAATACAACAATGGTGCAGAAGATGTTGCCTTCGTAAAAACCTATTCCAAGCCAAAACAAAACCCATGGGAAAAATAAATGCTTGATGAGGAAAAGATTGCAACGCACCAACATAATATGTCATGTATACTCCCCCTGATGTATACACAATGACTCACCCTGATGAGTATCTCAAATCATAGGAGTCAGATGCCAAGTTGCCCTCACAACTATGCCAAGGAAAAACCCAGTGGAAAAAATACCTCTTGGTCTAAGTTGAACAGAAGTACAACACATCATTGAATGGATGTTCTCATAGGTCGCCTCGTTAAAAACCTTACCAAGTGAAAACCCAGTGGGAAAAACAAACCTTGGTTTAAGGACAAAAAGAACGCAACACATCCAAAGTGCAGAGTCACTAAAGACTTATCCGAAAATCAAGTTTTCTAAAGTCTTGACCTCCATGCACTAAATCAGTCATAACTTCTTCGATTCAATAGGCATCAACGAAACTGTAAGAACTTATGAAAACTAGACACCCATAGCTTTTCATTCACATACAGTACGTAACCTAGATCGACCTGAGTAGATCACAAAGCTCTATCGAAGTTGACTCAGCAAATTACCGGACATATCTTGTCCTACTTTGCAACAATAGTCATATGTCACTCAACATGATGGATGTGATCAAATGGTTGGTTTCCTTGGAAAATAGACACAAACCTTTCCAATGGCATCAATTTCACCATTTTCCAGCAAGTAAACTGCCCTGTAGGTCATATGGGAGATAGACCAACACATTCTGGGCAGATTCGGGTATCAGTTTTCAAGTGTCATTTTTATCGCGATAGAGCGAGCTTCAAGCTTCTTGTCAATCACAGACATTGCGTGAGCGCATACTAGGCCATCATCACAGTGGCTTTACCGGATTATTACGAATGAGTACATCGAGTCAAACATGAGTACATAATACCGTACTTTTCTCTTAAGACTGCATCATCACTTAAGTGAGTCAAGTCTTATGATGACTTCGACTAATCATTGGGAATCATATAGGCATTACTTTATCGTCTCTTAGGTAAACCGTCTCTTAGATTGCCTTAAACCGATTGATGAATACGCATCATCAAGTGTCCCCAAGATCCTTTCATTCTTAACTTTGAATTTAGCGGAATCTCTTAGTCTCACAAGAGTACATCACTATAAACCCTTAGTTTTACACGCAAAAGCTTCATATCTCTTCCAAATCAAGTATATACTTAGTATGCGTTCCCAACAATCACTTGTCGACGTGCTCCGTGGTCAGGAGCCACTTGATTTGAGTCTGATCCACCACAAGATCCTTTCATCACTTAACTTAGTTCCCCACTAAGATAAGATTTAACCACAAGCTGCACGTCAGTTTTTGGGAAACTATCTAACTGAAAAGATAGTGGATGCTATAACATCCATTACGATAGCACAACTAAGTTTCGTGTCATCGTAGTCGATTCCAGTGCGTTCATGAGAAACCTCGCGCCATGAGGTGAGTTTAACTCCTTCTCTCACTCGCTTTAACAAAGTATGCGGATAGGTCTTATCTTTGGAGTGTCGGTACCACTTCAACAAAGGGCTATCACTTTATTTATACTGAAATCGCATATATTTCCATTTTAGGCCAAGGCTACAACGTTGTAGATTTTCAACGAAGTATGGTTCGATTAAACTCACATTCCACGTCCTCATGTACCGGCTTTATTCATAGAGTACTCTTTATGGATTGACATTCATCGAGGCGTCCCCCAATAATGACTATAATCCAGAATCACATGAGATAGATGAGTTCATTTGATCATATGATCAAGTTTCGTGTACCAAACTCGCATACATTCTTAGCGAGAGTATTTATCGAACCAAGTGGCATCCCAATACTCGATGAGATCCACGACCTAGTAACACCATCTGCCACAATTTGTGGTGTTACCATATCACCATTCATAGGTGACGAACGTCCATGACCGGACACAATCCTTACAGACATGTTTGCAGCATGTATTTAATCTCGTCACTTTAGGGAACTTGGTGAGGCACAGTGGGGACAAACTACGAAAATTCCAAGTCGTTCTACTCGAACATGATCGTTCGCATCTCCCCCTAACGACGGGAAGACTGGCTCATCAAAGTGACTTACGAGATCGTCTGCCAAGGTATATTTTAAGCGGACTATGAGTGAAAGTGCATGTCATATTCATCATTTATAACCCCTCATAATGCGTTGTGGTGACGCACTTTGGCAAATGAACATGTGGACGATAAAGGTTTTCAGTGTTAACACAATCCAGTTAACAAAATGCATATGGTTACACTCATAACTAAGCATTTGAATGATGATAGGTATAGGTGAATATGACATGTTGACCTATGCTACATAACCGTAGCTACTGGTCTTGAGAATTCAACAAAACCGCCACCATGCACCACCGGGATCGAACATGAAGAAACGATTGAAGCGATGATAGGCCGTTGTTTTTATCGAACCTCTAGTGCTTTCTTGAAGAGTTCACTCCCTTCACCAGCCCCAAACACCTCAAAATTTCGTGAGCATGTATAAACGGGTATTTAGGATTCCAAAACCATCAACCTTGTGGTTAAAAACCGGTCGAAATGATATCGAACTAGTTGATAGGACGGCTGGTGGTATGTGAAAACTTCATTTAAGTGGTTCACCTCCTTCCAAGTTTCCAAATGGCATCAAAATTTGTGAGAAGGTAGCCTTGGATGTTAGGAAGTACTTGTTAAAATTTCACTCTAAGACTTGGTCTAAAAAGTGGGTGAACCGACCTTTACAATGACTGGTCCGCAAGTTGGACAACCATAACTCAGGTTTCATCAACTTATCAATCATTGTCAAAGGAACAACATAACATATAAATGTTATCAGTTGAGTACGACCATTTGTGAACACCATCATAGCATCATAAGCCACCCAGGCTAATACTTATGATCATGTATGTATAAGGACTCGGTGAAAAGGGAGGACTCAGCACCATGCTTATGCGAGTCGCTACATTATCCTCTTTAGCATATGAGGGTGTCATCTCCTAATCGTGCCAAAGAATAGGCTTAAATCAATGAACATGGATAAGAAGGATCATCGGGGGTCTTTGGCGTCACACATGCTTATGAAAGCAAGACGCGGATGACATAAATATCATCATCGTTCATGAGCCCTGCTCACGACTCCACCAACGTACTTTGGTGTCTTTGATCCAATTAGTTTCTTTGTTCAAAGAAAATGATGTCCATGACAATACCGTGGTATATGGATCATCAAACTGTTCAAACTCTGGACTATTAAAGCCTAAATGTGTCAATGTCCCAATACATCTTCTGGTTACAAAAACCGATGCAAGCCGGACCATATTGACTCATGAATATTTTTTCTTTCACATGTCCAATACAAGTGATGCATAAGATTTTATTTCTCACAAATCATAATGAGATGCTATGAGTGATATACTTTGGCATATATATCATCGAGTCATAACATGGTTCAATTGTTACGGAACATATGTGACTAGAAAACACCATTTGGCATTCAACAACTTGAGCATTCTACCACTCATTGATTGTGATGACCTATTCATCATAGTCACAATGGATTTATAAACCGAAATCCAAAAATATCGTGTTCCTTGAAAATAGCTTAATACGCACTCAATTTCGCTTGCAAAATTTTACAAATATGAGCATAGCGAACACTCTAACAACATAGAGATTTTATACCAGATACGATCAAAATGATCTATCATATTGAGTGCATAACATGGCAAGGTTATATGCCTAAAGGGAAAAATTACGACTCAAGCATGGTGTAACACTACCATGCACACGCTCGACCTTCTTATAAGGGTGCGAATTTTTGGCTTCCCCAAGGAAACTATTTTTCAACATTTAAAAGATGATAGTTTAGCGTACAACGCATACCAAAAACGGCATCATCTATGGCAAATTCGGCCAAAAAGAGGTTGAAAAATATGTGTCCTAAGACCACTTGTAAATTTAAGATGGGAACCAAGTTGGTTGGGACAAAAGTTAGCACAATCGCTGGAAATAAGATTCCGTGCAGCTTGACCTTTGTTCACTAAAACAGCGATAACTCCCTTGTTAGGAAGGCTATGGATGAACGGTCAGATGTTCTGGAAACTAGATTTCCGAATATTTCTATCCATATATTGTGCACTATACGGATCATTAAACTCAGATCACAGTGCATGTTTTAATTGGCTGTTTAGTATTTTCCAAGTTTAGTGAGAAAACAAGGTTGAGACCATATCCAATGGCATAAATGTTGATGCAAAAACATGGCAATGACAGCCATATGTGCGTTTAAATGCAGCAGGGTGTTCGATTTCTTATCTCGACTAATGATCCTTTCGGTAACTCCAACTTGGTAGACTTGCAGAGAAAGTAGGAATGTCGGTACAGCTAAGGCTGTTTAAAAACCACTAATTCCGTTTGAACTTTCAAAGCATAAACAAATACCAAGGAGGATGCGCCTAGTCATAATCAAAAGTGTAGACAAAATCCACCAAAGTGCATCAATCAACCAAGTATTTTAATTCTCAGCATACGGCATAATAGTCATGTTATATGGATGCAACGCGGTGCATCATAATTAAGCATTTTGAACCATGAGACATAATGAATATACCATAACCAACTCGTCTTGACCATCCAATGAGATCGACTAAATATAGTCAAATGTATAAGGCACATGCCTTTACAAATACTCGGAAAAGTATTCGGACCTATAGTCATACGAACTATAATCGAGGTCAACGAATTCATGTATTTACCGTAATATGCCATTGCCTTAAATGTTAAAATTCATGAGAATTACTCGTACATTCTTCCATATATCATATTGCAAGGAGACGATACATGTCTACACCCACATGCAATATTTTATTTTAATAAGATGAAAGATGGAGTTTTCCAAGTATGGGATTGGGTCAAGACCAACGTGGTGGTCGCTCAATTCAACGTGACAATTCCGTCACAAATCGATTTTAACCACGACATATCCGTCGCAATCGATGTTTGTCCCATTTGTACGTCACAAATCCGTGACTAATCATGAACGAGTCATAACTTTACCGTTACCGACAATGTTCATTTTTTTTTTCAATTGTTGGTTTAAAATCGACAAAACGGCGACGTCAAATCGCACCCAAAACGTGGTGTATGCAACAACCACAAATATCGACTTTCAACAATTATCCGTGACTCCCCCAGGACCGTCACACAGTTTACTTCGACATACGAGAGTGATACCACCTCTCATAGTCTCATCCACCGCAAAGTAGCGTGGGAGATAAAGAACCCATTTCCCAAATAAAATTTCCCAAAAGAGGAATTAAAAAACGGGAACTTTAATAAAATCTTACGGGTACTTGGTTCCATATTTGCTTTGATCCTTGAACGGGAGCTTCTCTCCATATGAGCAACATATTTTCGTGGTACTCGGTTCTATATTTACTTTGATCCTTGAACGGGATAACAAATATGGTTTTTCTCCATATTTTGCACATCATGAGCAATATATTTTTCTATATGCCACGTAAAGTATAAACATAGTTAGATTCATAAACATACAAGTTAATGATAAATGAATCATGAATTAGGAAAATAGAGAGTTGAGAAATGCCCGAAAAAGGCTACTGGGCTCGATAATCGGCCGAAAAAAGGACTCGAGCGCGGCGGTGCAGCAGCTCGGTATTGGATGAGGTCGGATCTCCAAATTTTCTTATAAAAATCTGCTTCTGTTCGGCGACAGATTCAGTAAGCAATACTACTTGGAATCTGATCTCCACCGTTGAATATACAGATACTTGTGTTGGGAAGTTGCTGTCAAAATTTCACACCGATCCAACGGTTAACGAATCAGGAAACATGATTTTGGTACGACTGCGCTGTGCAGAAAATTTACGCGCGGAAATTCTCGTCTCTCGTTTTTTTTTTATTTCGATTTTGATAGGTTTTGTCTCGATTGCACTAGGTTTTCAAACAGTAAATATCACATGCATAAAACCATAGGAAAATCCGGTGGTGCTTCGATCAGATCGGGTCGCAGCTTTAGGCAACAGTCGGTTAGACGATAACGGTATGAAAATGGGACTGTTGGGCGGGTCGGGTCAGCAATTGGGTCGGGTCGCTTGCCGGGTTAGGGTTTACAGCAAGATGGGATGGGAGTCAGCGGGCGAACTTCAGAGCCGTGCATTTGGTTCGGAGCAGGGAAAGGTCGGCCGGATTTACAGATGGGTTGTGTCGCAGTCGGAGGCTGAGATTGGTGGAGCGGCCACAGGCGGTTGGCCGGCTGTTTCTTCCTGTAAAGAGGCGGATCCAGGTGCACCGAGCGCTGACGGTTCCAATTTGCAGAGGGCCCAGAGATGGGCGGCGATGATGACTATGAAGTCGGCGTCGAGAGATCAGGTCCGGGGGATGACGGTTCCGATTTGCAGAGGATGACGACGACCGGTTGATGTGTTGTAGAATCTGGGACGAATTGGATCGGGGAAGAAGAGGTCCGACAGCGTTGGAATCTGGAGACGTGTTTTGGCGGTGGCCGACTGAGTGGAAGACGGCGACGGGTAGGGTTTGCAGAGAATTTTTATTTTTTGATTTTTTTTTTCGGATTTTTCAGATTTTGTCGATTTTTCTTGTTCTATTAGTAGAGTACATGCTGATAACGTGTTTTAGGAGAAAGTAAAAGACTGTAAATACGAGTCAATCAATTGTATTCATAACACTGATAGAGGGGCCTTTATATAGGCATTACAATGAGAGTCATTCCATACATAGGATTCCTAGATAAGGTAAGACATCTAATAGGATCCTACTACCTCTAGAAGGATCTAGAACCTTCCATCTATGTATCTACAATCAGTATTAGGTAAGACACATCACGGAAATAATAATTCCCGGAACAAACATTTATTCTCACTCATTGTTTTTCAATCAACTAATATTGTAATCTATATGATACAAATATTATTTTTAAAAAATATTATATAAATTTTAGTTAAATATTAAGATAAATTCTATAGTCTAACTTTTTCGATAATTTGTTTCTTTTTAGTTAATATTATATAATATTATTTTTTTATAATGTAATAATTATTATAATGTTATTTATCTTTCTAATCAATGTGCATAATAATTACAATTGCAGATAAGATGGGCAAATGGGGCAGGACATATATGTTGGAAATTGGTTTTAGAAAAATGAGTTTTAACTAAATTTAAAACCAATTTAATAATGATAAAATATTTAATTCTTGGGAATTAAATAATAAATTGTGAATCTACGCTTCGAGAAGATGAACGTAGGATTTTTATTTTCTCAAAACCGATTTCCGGTGAGTGAGAAATAAATGATTAAAGTTGGCCATTTAATTGAAAAGGTGAAGAGTTAACGAGGTTTGAAAACCTGTCTGATCTGGGACCTGTCTGATCGGACTTGTCTAATCATGACTGTCTCGATCGACTGTCGATCTGGAACCTATCGATCGGGACTCCGTCGATCGACTGGCCGATCGGACTGCTTGATCGGACTTGTCTGATCTGGGACCTGTCTGATCTGAGACCTGTCTGATCTGACCTGTCTGATCTGGGACCTGTCTGATCTGACCTGTCTGATCTGACCTGTCTGATCTGGGACCTGTCTGATCTGGGACCTGTCTGATCTGACCTGTCTGATCTGGGACCTGTCTGATCTGACCTGTCTGATCTGGGACCTATCTGATCTGGAATTTGGTCTCGTCTGAAAAGAAGCAGGTTGAGAACTTAGCTTCTGGAATATGACTCTTCACACTCCATAATGTAACGTCCAAATTAAATGAGAATTATGGAGTTTTAATTTGTTGTAACTCCCCACATTATGGAGATTTAATTTGTTGTAACTCATGAGCTGGAGGATTAAAGAGAATTAATGACACTTTAATTTGTTGTAACTCCCCACCTGATGGAGTGGAATTGACCCTATAAAAGGGGGTCTTATGCATTTCATTTCATACCATCAGAACATAGAAAAATACAAGCATACCTCATATTGAAGCATATTTCCTCTTGTTTCGTGCCCAGTTTCCAGCACTTGAACGTTCGCCGGAGTTCTGAGTTTTGGAGAGCACCTAACTCAGAAACAAATAGCAGTTGTATCTTGGGGACATATTGCCTGAGCCGTCTGCTCTTATACGGGGGCAAAATTGTCTTATGGAAAGAGTTATCTCGCCTCTGCTAAAGTTGTAATTTTCAATTCAGCTTTTAATTTATTTAGATTGTATTAGGTTGCCTTATTTGCAATTTTTATTGTAATTACATTGTTGGAAATTCACAGAGGAACCAACAAGCGTAAGACAATTTTTCATTTATATTCTCTGTAAATTTCCAATGGAGATCGATGCCGATGTCACTGGCTGCTGCTTTGCCACGCTAAAGCTGCTGCACCTACCATTGCAGTTCAGGCTGAGAAACCCGAGAAATTTTCGGGTGTTGATTTTAAAAGATGGCATCAAAAGATGCTATTTTATCTCACTACCCTGGGACATGCTGTTTACCTCAAGGACGATCCTCCTGTGGTCAGTGAGACGGAAACTGATCGTACGAAGCATTTTGCTTACGATCAATGGTTTAACGGCGACTTTATGTGTCGTAATACAATATTGAATGGGCTGATGGATTCTCTGTACAACGTGTACAGTCAAATCAAGACTTCCAAAGAGCTTTGGAATTCTTTGGAGAAAAAGTATAAAACCGATGATGCTGGTGCCAAGAAATTTGTGATCGGAGGCTACCTGGATTTTCAGATGACGGACTACAAAACCGTTATCGAACAAGTCCAACAATTTCAATTAATTGTGCATGAAATCAATGCTGAAGGAATGATCCTTCCTGAACCGTTTGTTGTGGGAACGGTAATTGAGAAGTTGCCTCCTAGTTGGAAGGACTTCAAAAATTACCTTAAACACAAACGAAAGGAAATGAGCTTAGAGGATTTGGTTGTTCGACTCAGAATTGAGGAAGACAACCGAAAATATGATTCTAAGTTCAAGAGAGGCCCTATGGAGGCCAAAGTAAATTTGCTTGAACATGGATCCTCTAGCAAAAAGAGGAAACTGAACCATGTTCAGGATAAAGGGAAAAAGCCGTTTAAGGCAAGGAAATTCACTGAAAATTGCCACAACTGTGGTAAACCAAACCATAAGGTAAAAGACTGTCGCTTGCCAATAAGTTCAACGGGTCAGCGAAACAAAGGCAAACGAGTTGCCAATGTGGTTGAACATGGCGATGTTGACATGCCAGATCTGGAGCTGGCAGCTATGGTTGAGGAGCTGGACGAGGAGGTCTCAGCCATGGTGATTGAAACCAATATGGTGGAGAATCACCGCGCCTGGTACGTTGATACTGGGGCTACTCGTCATGTTTATTCTGAAAAAGACATGTTCTCTTCCTACACTGTTACTGATGGTAGGAAATTGCATATGGCAAACTCTACTTCTTCTGCGATTGCAGGTGTGGGGAACGTGGTCTTAAAGCTGACCTCTAGAAAGGAGCTCCTTCTTAAGGATGTGCTGCATGTCCCAGACGTCCGAAGAAATTTAGTTTCAGGCTCTTTACTAGTTAGTCATGGGTTTAGACTAGTTTTTGAGTCTGAAAAATTTATTATGAGCAAGTTTGGAATGTTCCTTGGTCGAGGTTATCTTGACAGGGGATTATTCAAAATGAATGTGATGCCTGTAAGCCGTGAAGGCAAGAACAAAAATAATAATAATAATGCTCCTTCTTCTGTTTACTTGCTCGAGTGTTCAGATTTATGGCATTTTAGATTGGGACATGTTGGTCTAAAATCAATTAAAAGACTAATTAATCTAGAATTAATTCCCAAAACCCATGTTGAACTTAATAAGAAATGCGAAGTATGTGTTGAAGCAAAAATGGCTAAATTGCCTTTTCATTCAGTGGAAAGGAATACTACTCCTCTAGAATTAATTCACACTGATGTGTGTGACTTAAAATTTGTGCAAACTAGAGGAGGTAAAAAATACTTCGTCACTTTTATAGATGATTGCACAAGATATTGCTATGTGTTTCTTTTGAGAAGCAAAGATGAAGCAATTGAGGCATTTAAGATGTATAAAAATGAAGTTGAAAATCAACTTAACTGTAAAATAAAAGCAGTCCGAAGTGACAGAGGAGGTGAGTATGTAGCACCGTTTGAACAATTATGTGCTGATTCAGGCATAATTCATCAAACGACTGCTCCTTATGCTCCTCAGTCAAATGGAGTTGCCGAAAGGAAAAATCGAACCCTGAAAGAAATGATGAATGGTTTATTAATAAGCTCAGGGTTGCCGCAGAACATGTCGGGGGAAGCTATTCTTACAGCTAACCACATTCTAAATAAAATGCCACACAAAAGGAAAGATAAAACTCCGTATGAGTTATGGAAAGGGCGCAAGCCTTCTTTCAAATATCTTAAAGTGTGGGGGTATTTGGCAAAGGTTGAAGTACCTGAACCAAAACAAGTAAGAATCGGTCCAAAGACAGTTGATTGCATATTCATAGGTTATGCATACAACATTAGTGCATATCGATTTCTGATTCATAAATCTGAAATTCCTGATATGCATGAAGGAACTGTCATTGAATCAAGAAATGTTATTTTCTTTGAAAATGTTTATCCTTGTAAAGAAAAGATTGTGACAAACTCAAACAAAAGAACTCTTGAAACTGCAAGTAGTTCAAATCCTATAAATGAAGAGCCAAGAAAGAGTAAGAGAGCTCGAAAGGCTAAGTCATTTGGTCCTGACTTTGAGACTTTTGCAGTTGATGATGATCCAAATACTATACAGGAAGCTTATGCTAGTCCTGATGCTCTTTTTTGGAAGGAAGCTAATTATAGTGAAATGGATTCCATCATGCAAAATTCTACTTGGGAACTGGTTGAATTTCCGCCAGGATGTAAGCCTTTAGGATGTAAATGGATCCTAAAGAGGAAATACAAAGATGACTGGTCGATAGACAAGTTTAAGGCCCGGCTTGTTGCCAAAGGGTTTAAACAGAAAGAAGGTTATGCTTTCTTCGATACATATTCACCAGTAACCAGAATAACTTCCATTCGAGTGCTTATTGCTATTGCTGCATTGCACAATCTTGAAATTCATCAAATGGATGTAAAAACTGCATTCTTGAATGGTGAACTAGAAGAAGAAATTTATATGGAACAACCTGAAGGTTTCATTGCGCCTGGTCAGGAAAAGAAAGTGTGTAAACTGTTGAAGTCATTATATGGACTAAAACAAGCTCCTAAACAATGGCATATGAAGTTTGACACAATTATGTTGGAAAATGGATTTAAGATCAACGAATGTGACAAATGTGTGTATATTAAAGGCACATCGGAGTCATTTGTCATAGTTTGTCTATATGTAGACGATATGTTGATCACGGGTAGTAGCAATGAAGTAATTGTGAATACAAAAAGGATATTAAGTAGAAACTTCGACATGAAGGATTTGGGTTTAACTGATTTAATTCTTGGAATTAAAATTATCAGAAAGTCAGAAGGTATCTTCTTATCACAATCTCATTATGTTGAGAAAGTGCTCAAGAAGTTTAACGCTTTTGACAGCCCACCTGTTAAAACACCTGTTGATACTAGTATTCACTTAAGTAAGAACAGAGGTGATCCAGTGGCTCAAGTCGAATATTCAAGAGTAATCGGAAGCCTGATGTACATTACAAATTGTACATGACCAGACTTGGCATTTGCTGTAAATAAGTTGAGCAGGTTCACGAGTAATCCGAGTAAAGAGCACTGGAATGCACTGACTAAGGTTTTAAGATACTTAAAGTACACCCTATGTTATGGGCTACTTTATAGTAATTATCCTGCAGTTTTGGAAGGATATACTGATGCTAATTGGATTCCAGACACGAAAGACTCTTACTCTACAAGTGGGTATGTATTTACTATTGGAGGTGGAGCTATATCTTGGAAATCAAGCAAGCAGACTTGTATAGCCCGATCCACCATGGAATCTGAATTTATAGCTCTAGATAAAGCTGGAGAAGAAGCTGAATGGCCCCGTAACTTTCTTGAGGATATTCCATGCTGGAAAAAGCCTGTGCCTAGTGTTATGATCCATTGCGATAGCCAAGCTGCAATTGGAAGAGCACAGAGCCTTATGTATAATGGTAAGTCTCGACACATTCGTCGGAGACATAATACCGTGCGACAATTGATCGAAAATGGAGTTATATCTATTGACTATGTGAGGTCAAATGTTAATTTGGCGGATCCACTCACAAAAGGTCTGAATAGAGATCAATTTCATAAACTGCTAGAGGGAATGGGGTTAAAATCCACATCTTGAAAGAACAATCATAGTGGTAACCCAACCTTGAAGATTGGAGATCCCAAAAACTTGGTTCAATGGGAAAACAAAATTATGAAAGTTCTATTGAAAAGCGCTTATAATAAATCCATCCCTATAGAGCAGAATAAGTGCTAAGTCCTGTGATTGTGGTGAGGTTAAGTCTCTAGACTTTTAATGGTTCCTTATCCTTGGAAAGGAGAAGTATTGCAGGGTACTTTATAAAAGGAGACCACCTATCTAAGTGTGAGGACGGGCCGCCTCGAATAAACACTTAGGAAACCAAGATGTTGTCCATGGCCAAAACGGACACAACTATGAGAACGGAAGGTGTTGAGACATTGTTGTGTAAGTGTCGTTGACTCGGTATACACCAAGGAGGATTAGTTCAAGGCACAATGTCCACTAAGACGCCGGTATATCCGACGATATTTTACTAAGGAAGGTTCAAAGCCACAAACTACCTTTCCCCATGCAGCAGTGTTTTACGGAAACTGGGTATGTAAGTTTGCATTCATGCATGCATTTATTTCCACTCATGTGGGGGATTGTTGGAAATTGGTTTTAGAAAAATGAGTTTTAACTCAATTTAAAACCAATTTAATAATAATAAAATATTTAATTCTTGGGAATTAAATAATAAATTTTGAATCTACGCTTCGAGAAAATGAACGTAGGATTTTTATTTTCTCAAAACCGATTTCCGGTGAGTGAGAAATAAATGATTAAAGTTGGCCATTTAATTGAAAAGGTGAAGAGTTAACGAGGTTTGAAAACCTATCTGATCTGACCTGTCTGATCTGGAACCTGTCTGATCTGGGACCTGTCTGATCTGACCTGTCTGATCGAACCTGTCTGATCGGACTTGTCTGATCTGGGACCTGTCTGATCTGGGACCTGTCTGATCTGGAACCTGTCTGATCTAGGACCTGTCTGATCTGACCTGTCTGATCGGACCTGTTTGATCGGACTTGTCTGATCTGGGACCTGTCTGATCTGAGACCTGTCTGATCTGACCTGTCTGATCTGGGACCTGTCTGATCTGACCTGTCTGATCGGACCTGTCTGATCTGGGACCTGTCTGATCTGACCTGTCTGATCTGGGACTAGACCTGGCAAACGGGCGGGCCCGGCCCAAACGGGTCGGGCATAAAACGGGCGGGCCTTTTTTGGGCCGGGCCAAAAAGGCCCGTTTTTTCCTGGGCCAAAATTATTAGGCCCGTGGCCCGCGGGCCTCAGCTTTTTTTTTTTTTTTGAAATATTAATTATGAAATAAATATACAAGTATTTTTTGATCCTTAATTATTATATTATTCACTATACTATCACAATCAGATAAATAAATATACAATTATTTTTATTTGATAATTACATTATTTACTACACTACCATAATCAAAAGAGAAATATACAAATATTTTTATTTGATCATCATATCATTTATCACTACTAATTTCTTATAAAATCATAAAATAATATTATTATTGATACGAGATACTACAAATAATCACAAAGTCCCCAAAAAAATAAAATTACATCAATAATTAATATATAGATATATTATAATCTAACAAACAAGGAAAAAAATTAAATATTATAATTACACATAACCTAAATTAAAAAAAAAAAAAAAAAAAAGCTGGTAGGCGGCGGGCCACTTGGCCGGGCCTTCTGGCGGGCCAAATCTGGCCGGGCCAAAAGGCCGGGTTTTTGGGCTAATAATATGTAGCCCAATGCCCGCCCAAAACGGCAGGCGGGCCATGGCCTGGGCCTATTTTTGGTCTATCTGGGACCTATCCGATCTGAATTTGGTCTCGTCGAAAGAAGCAGGTTGAGAACTTAGCTTCTGGAATATGACTCTTCACACTCCATAATGTAACGTCCAAATTAAATGAGAATTATGGAGTTTTAATTTGTTGTAACTCCCCACATTATGGAGATTTAATTTGTTGTAACTCATGAGCTGGAGGATTAAAGAGAATTAATGACACTTTAATTTGTTGTAACTCCCCACCTGATGGAGTGGAATTGGACCCTATAAAAGGGGGTCTTATGCATTTCATTTCATACCATCAGAACATAGAAAAATACAAGCATACCTCATATTGAAGCATATTTGCTCTTGTTTCGTGCCCAGTTTCTAGCACTTGAACGTTCGCCGGACAACTGAGTTTTGGAGAGCACCTAACTCAGAAACAAATAGCAGTTGTATCTTGGGGACATATTGCCTGAGCCGTCTGCTCTTATACGGGGGCAAAATTGTCTTACAGAAAGAGTTATCTCGCCTCTCCTAAAGTTGTAATTTTCAATTCAGCTTTTAATTTATTTAGATTGTATTAGGTTGCCTTATTTGTAATTTTTATTGTAATTACATTGTTGGAAATTCACAGAGGAACCAACAATATCCAGATAAATGGCAGAAGGTTATTTCATGTTCGTATAATAATAATAAAATAAAATTTAAAGATAATACTAATAACCAATAATTATAGGTTCGACATGGAAGTCCATTTAGTCCACGAGAGCAACGACAATCGTACGGCTGTGATCGGAATCATGTATAAAATCGGACGTCCCGACTCCTTCCTGTCCATGGTACATATCTTACTTTATGAGTAAAGTAAATAGGGATCATAATTTAAGAAAAAAGAAAAAAAAAAAAAAAAAAAAAAGGTTTGGAGCGAACCAAAAAAAAGAAGAGGTTTAGACTTCTTTCTTTCCCACTTGCTCATCATACTAAACAGAACCAGTAAACTGTATATAAGCCATTTAGCCCATTAGGGTGCCTCCAATGCTGTGGAAAATTAGTTTCTCATTTTGAGAACAAAGCAGTGGTACCGTCCATGGTATACCCTATATAGTACATTTCTTGACGGATGCACTAAACGTGGCGTGCATGGACGGTGCAGATTAATGCACTAGATGAGTATTCATTTGCACCGTCCATGCACGTCACGTTTAGTGCATCCGGCAGGGATGCAATATGTGGGGTGTATCATGACACAACCCAAAGTAGTGGGCGAATTGGGAACTAGTTCCCAAGTGGAAATTCAAAAAGTAGGTGAGTTCCCAAAGCTGATGTGGCACTTTGGAAGCTGGAACTGTGGTTTCATTGTTGGAGGCACCCTTATAAGGAGTTATTTACCAAATAGGTGTATTTGTAAAACATATATACCTTTTAGGTGTAGTTTTGAACATATTTACTATTTAGGTGTTGTTTTCATTTTAAATAATTTTTTTTAATACTTTTTACTAAGCCCGTGAATTATCTGCCCTAAACATCCCTCTACCCCATCCTCATCGCTCTCTCTCTCTCTCTGCCCGATCCCCTTTTCATTGCTCATCGCCCTCTCTCTCATCAATCCCCTTTTTCATCGCTCATCCCTCATCGCTCGTCTCACCGGCCATCAGACATCGCCCATCGCTCTCTCTCTCTCCGTCGGCCATCGCTTGCTCTCTCTCTCTCTCTCTCCGTCTGCCATCGCTCTCTCTCTCTCTCTCTCCGTCGCTCATCGTTCATCAAACATCATCCATGGCCACACAGGTAAGCTCTCCCTCCCTCTGGTCGATTGAACCGTTTTTGTTCGAATCGGGCTCTGGTCATGAAAACAATATGCAAGTTTTGTTTATTAGTTAGGCTCGATATTTTATTTTATAACCTAAAAGAGAATAGAACTTCATTGTTTTTTTTTGTTAATCTGGTAGTTGAAGGATGAAGGATGTCTGCTTGAATAAAACTTCATAGTTTTTTTTTTTTTGTGTTAATCTGCTAGTTGAGAATAAAACAATATGCAAGGTTGAAGGATGTCTGCTAGTTGATCTGGTAGATGGATTATATTAAACTGATGTATTATATTAAACTGATATATTTTATATTGAAGGATATCTGCTAGTTGATCTGAAAGTTTTGTTAAACTAATGTATTATATATATTAAATTGATATAATACAGAAGATTATAAAATGATTATTATATCAAACTGATTATATTTAACAGTATAGATGATTATAAACTGATGTATTATATCAAACTGATTATATTTTTGAAACTGAATTTGGTAGATGGATCTTGTTACATTGATTCAGAATGAGGATTTCTACGCAATCTCTCAAGGTGCAGTTACGAGCAATGCAATAATGAGTGACAATGAATTTGATGAAGATGATGACATTGGAGATGAAGAAGAAGTAGATGGAGTTGAGACCACTCTAGAACATGAAGTACCTTCAACTTTTACTAGTATGGAGGAAACAAATACGACTAGTGATGGCAATTGGATTGTTTCAAAATCAGCCAACAAGAATGATATTACACGAGAGTTGGGATCTGATTATTTCAAGGATAAAGAAGAACTTATTAGAGCTATCAAGCTCCACAGCATAAGGACACATAAACAGTTTGAGGTCACTGAGACACGCCCAACTCTATGGAGCATAAGATGCAAGTTATATTTACAATCCGGATGCAAATGGCATCTTCGTGCTTGTAAACGAAAACGAAGTAGATATTTTGAAATTATAACATACACTGGTCCACATACTTGTTTACATAATAATATTTCTCAAGACCATCCAAACCTAGATGTGAGCTTGATCGCTCATGAAACCAGACACCTTATAAAAGAGCAACCTTCTATTACTATTTCTGCTTTGAGAGCCGAAATAGTTGATAAGTTAGGATATAATCCTTCATACAGAAAGGTTTGGATCGGAAAGCAAAAGGCAATTGAACAGGTGTTTGGTAATTGGGAAGAATCTTATGCTACTTTACCGAAATTTCTAGACGCACTTCAAAAGTACAATCCTGGGACTATAGTTGAATGGTGTGTTTCGAGATCAACCGATGAACACGTGGAATTTAGACGTGTTTTTTGGGCTTTTGCTCCCTCTATCAAGGGGTTTGTGCATTGTCGGCCGGTGATTAGCATTGATGGCACACATTTGTATGGTAAGTATAAGGGAAAGATGTTGATTGCAATGGGAGTTGATGGTAATAATCAGATTTTGCCACTTGCATTTGCTATTGTAGAAAATGAATCTTATGATAGTTGGAATTGGTTTCTTTGTCATATCAAGAATCATGTGGTGAAAGAGCGTGATGGTATCTGTTTAATATCTGATCGTCATATTGGAATCCTAAAGGTAGTGAATGAGCATGGATCTCCATGGTTAGAGCCACGTGGTTTTCATAGGTATTTTTACAACTCATATGAATCTTTTAATTGCTGCTACTATGAATTTATTATCCTTATGCACTGATTATATAGTTCTTGATCATATATGCATTGTAGCTGTGAGGGCTTTGATTGCCAAAGTTACTTTCTACGCTTCTGTTCTGATCATCTAGTGCGCAGAATGGGATTTAGTTGTATTGTTTTCAGAGAAAGTGGAGTTTATGTTAGTAGGTCCATAAATATTTCAGTAGGTGTATGGTGCATGTGCTATCCAAATTTTGGGAATTGTGGAAAGATGTGTACTGTCTGTTTGCATGTTTCACTACTGTCTGTTTTCATGTTTCACTTTATGCTAGTTAATTTATATAAATTTTTTCACTACTCATATTATTTTGTTTATTTTATAGGTATTGTTTACGGCATTTCATCAGCAATTTTAATGACAAGTTTCGTAATTCAGAATTGAAGGCTTTAGCTTATCGTGCCGGGAGTCAAAATCAAGTTCGAAAGTTCAACTCTACAATGGAAGAAATTGGGAAGCTAAATCCAGAAGCTCGACAGTGGCTAGAAAGACATCCATTTGATAGATGGACACTTGCACATGATGGTGGAAGGAGATATGGGTTGCTCACAACAAATCTGTCCGAGATTTTTAATAGTGTACTTAAAGGTGCTCGTTTTTTACCCATCACAACTTGTGTCCAACTTACTTTCTATAGATTGGTGCACTATTTTGAGGTGAGACGTCCTTTAGGATCTAGTGCACAAGCTAATGGAGATGTGTATACTCCCCATGTTGCTGCAAAACAAGTAGCTTTGATGTTAAAAGCAACTGCACATTTTTTGAGATCGTTTAATCGAGCGAAAGGTATATTTGAGTTAATAACTCAAAGAGGAAGAAATGTGCAAGTAGTTAATTTGGAGGAAAAAACTTGCACATGTGGTAAGTGGGAGATATTTAAATATCCTTGTTCTCATGCCTTGAGTGCATGTGCCAAACTTTCCTTGAATAGTTGGCAACATGTTGATAGATGTTACTCAATTCCTGAATATTGTGCTACTTGGGCATCCGCTTTTTCCCCGCTTCCTCATGAAGCGTATTGGCCACAATTATCGTCTACCGTATTGCTTCCAAATTTAGAGCTCTTAAGGAATAAAAAAGGTCGTCCTCGCTCAACAAGGCTACGAAATGAAATGGACATCAAAGAAAGAAGAAAGGCGAACCTTTGTGGAATTTGTAGGCAAAGTGGTCACAACCGAAAAGGATGTCCGTCTAAGCCACGGTATATAAAGACAAATTTTAGAAAATTTATTCGGTTAATTAGTATGATTGTTTCTCTCACTTCTTTATTTTTTTTTTTGCAGATAAATATTGATTATCAGCTGATCAAGATATTTGGAAGAAATTGGGAATGTTACTTTTGTCTTTTCGTTTTTGTGAGAAGTCGTTGGTTTAGTACCTAAAAACTTTGTGATGATGTTGGTTTTAATTTTTTTATTGTTAGCATTGTTCAAATAATTTTTTATTGTGTTAGCATAGTTTAAAAAAACAGTAAAAAGCATTAAAAAAGGCAGTAAAAAAACAGTTTAGTATAGGCATTAAAAAATATTTAAAAAATCAGTAAAAAACAGTTAAAAAGCCATTTATAAAAAAGCAGTAAAAAATAGTTAGGGCACGGGCAATTCACATTAAAAAACATAAAATTGAAAAAAAATAAAACAAAACTTCATTTAAATTGAAAACAACACTTAAATGGTAATATGTTCAAAAGTACACCTAAAAAGTAAATATGTTTTATAAATACACTTATTTGGTAAATAGTTCTTTCGGGCAGATGTAATTCACGAGCAGATGTAAAAAGCATTAAAAAGTATTAAAAAAATTTATTTAAAATGAAAACAACACCTAAATGGTAAATATGTTCAAAACTACACCTAAAAGGTATATATATTTTATAAATACACCTATTTGGTAAATAACTCCCCTTATAAGCATACGACTTTCTATGCTATTTTTGGGCTCCTTTTTTACCTGAGCCCCATGCGGTCGCACTCTGCATCTAAGCTCAGGAGGCTTGAGACAGGCACTAGTTCAGACTCGCCGTGAACAAATACCTGTAATTAGAAGATGTACGAATATATATCTTTAATTTATATAAAATATACTTCCTCCGTCCCACCTATCTTGAACATTTGTTTTTCGACATGAGATTTAAGAAAAGCTGAAAAGTAGTGTATAAAGTGATGGTATGAATATATATTATTTAAAGTTGTGAGAGATAAAAGTGTCTTAAAAAGGAAATGACCAAGTATCTTGGAACGGCCCAAAAAGAAATATGAACTAAGATCGGTGGGACGGAGGAAGTAACTTTTATTATGTATATCATCTTGGAAAATGGACTTGTAAGGACTATTTAAAGTTTGATTTGAGACATCATTTTGAGTGGGCTCGACGATGAAACAACGTCGAGATTTGGTTGGAATATGTAGTGTCCCGCCAGTGTTTTCCAAAACATACAAAAACACTCAAAATTGAGGAGAGGTGAATGAGCATTAATGCTGAGCTCCTTGGAAATGGGTGTATGACTTTGTCCCATATTGGAAAGTAGAAAGATTTTTGTGCATATAAGGATATATGCACAAACGCTAGTGAACCAACAACTAGTGGAGACATGAGTAGACGTGTGATTGGGAAGTCCTCGAGCGCGCACACACACACATACGCGCCGCCGTCCGGTCGGCTCGGGTCGGGTCGAAGGACGATTTGGGCGAAATGTATAGGTGTCTCGAAGTTATCTTTTTACTGGAATTTTATTTATCAACCGCCTCATTAAAGTAATCCAAAATTTTGAATTAGCATAAGTGCCAAATTAAGTGGTTACTATCGAAATTAATATTCGGATAAGTACGAAATTAATTGATAATAATCGGATTAATATTAGGATAAGTATTATCATACCAATCCTAATCTGTTGGGAAATTCCTCCAACACACTTCTCTCGTCCTCCTCATAATAGCAGACATGAGGGACCCGATTTTTTCAACTATTTTTTGCTTCAAAACTTCCTTCTCTGAGTACCATAAGTTTTCATTCTTCTCGTTCTCGTGCGGTGATAGTGCATATTTATTCTAGTTCGCTGAGGGTACAGTGATTATTGATTAATATACCAGTGCATCGATGTGTTGTTTTATCTTGGAAGACAGACGCTACATAGTGGTGAGGACAAATTTGCTTTAATGGGACAGATTTTTTAGACTCAACATTGATATACTTCAATCCTTGAATTCTGTTAAAATTTTTACTGTTAGGAAATTAACGGTTATTCCGCAGAATTATATTTTAATTGGTATTTTATTTTCGTTTGCAGGATTCCAACATATCGTATAATAATATATATCTTTAGTTTATATTTAATTTAACTTTCACCTATATATAATTTTTAGGGTGGTGGCAATGGTGCCTCATCTACCCCCATCTAACATTCTTCCAACTCATCCAACCCCCACTCTACCCCCACTCTACCCCCACTCACCATTTTTTAGTGGCAACCATGCCTCACCAACCCTCACCACTTTTAATTTTTTTTTTTACCTTTTTATATTTAAAATTATATCAAACAATTTAATAAAAACACATAATATTTTATTATTACAAAATACTTAAAAGGAAATTACAAAATACTTAAAAAAAATTACATAATACTAAAAAAAATGTAATAATACTTAAAAAAAAAAATTAGATCCTAAAAAAATATATAATTAAAAAAACATACTAAAAAACATTGCCGGTGTATAATATTGTGGTTGTTGAGTCGTTGCCGGAACGTACGGAGCCGGTTGTGATTGAACACGGGGACGAATTCGTCCACCGCCGCGTGCACGTCCCCTCGATGATGAAGAACCGTCTTTGGATTTACGAGGATCCATAATAAAACTATAAAATTTGTAAAAGAAAAGTGTTAAGAAGAAAGAGATATATATGTTTTGTTGTGAGATATGTAAAAATGAAAGATATATATATATATAGGAAATGAAAAAGAAAAAAAAAATTAAATTTCAAACGGTCCATTTTTTATCCGTTGGAAGTGCCAACGGTCACTTGCTCTTCTACCTTCACTCGGCTACCTTACCCGGCCTCCCTCTAGCCGCATGGTACCCGGAGGGGTGGCGGCGGTGTTCACCGCCCGGGTAGGGTGAACCCGCCCCCCAACCCCGCACCGTTGCCACCACCCTTATAGTGGTATCGAACAACTATAAATAATAATAATAATAATAATAATATATTAACATAAATTAGCAATAGGTTAGTGGTACAGAACCTCCTCCGCATCAAGGAGGTCTGGTCTGTTCAAATTCCCTATGTTCCACCAATTTTGAACATTTACTTTTATGCACGGAATTTAAGAAAAGTTGAAAAGTTGTGTGTAAAGTGATAATATGAATATATATTATTTAAAGTTGTGAGAGATAAAGATGTCTTAAAAAAGAAATCACCAAGTATCTTGGGACGACCCAAAAAGAAATATGAACCAAGATCGATGAGACGAAGGGAGTATTAAGGCTTGGATGTTTCGGGTTGGGTTGGCAGTTTGGGTCTGATTCGTCCTGGGTTTGAGCCCCATCAACCTTTATTTACTTTTTTTTTAATCAATTTCTGATTATTAGTAATCGAATTTGAAAGAATAGTGACAGAAAATTCTCATCACTAAACTGGTGACGGAGAAAAGCTTGCAAGTGTCTCTTAAATGATAAGCAAAATAGGGATGAACAGAATTTCATCCAATGATGATTTGTGTTTTAACTATCACCGATTGAAATCGAGATTAAAAACAGTTGAGAAATTTCGCAGTGTCATTAAGACAACACACAAAATATTGTGGAGTTGCTTGGTTTGTTGATGTGTTGTAAAAATTGTTAAATTTTGATGAGTACTCGGGTGAATACTCGGAAATCGGTCCTCAATCGAACCGATTTGAGGCTACTCGGGTCAGAAATCGGTTTTGACAACCTCGGGTCAAACTCGGTCAAATTCGGACTAATCGGGAGAGTACTCGGATTTTGTTGTTTTTCATTAAAAATGCTTATTTTTTTATTCAAACAAATTAAGTGGTCTATATTTTTTTATAAAGTTATATATCAATATGACTACAAATCAGTTTCCATTAATAAAAAAACTACGATAAATGATACTTCCTCCGTTCTTTTATTATTGCAATGTGTTGACTATTACACTGTTCACATACTCTCTTTTGACCATCTTTTGTGATTTATACATAAGAAAAAATATAATCACGTGGGATCTTATTAGATTCATCTCGAAATATACTTTCAAAATATCAACTTTTTATAATTTTTAAAAGTAAAGAATTGAAGATATTAATAATCAAAGTTGTGCATTGACAAACGTGAAAGTCTAGATATTGCAGTTATAAGAGAACAGAGGTAGTATATTATACTAAAATTATTCAACCTTATAACTAGATATATACTCAGATGTAGAGATAATTTGTAAATTTAAATATGCTCAAAAGTCATTTAATCTTTTCATTTGTTGTTACTTTAAAATATTAAGTTTTATCTATTTATAAAAAAACTGAATTAAACCGATAATGCATAAATAAATAAATTTAAGTTTTTCTTTTTATTATATATAAGAAATTAAAAATATTATTTCATCCCGATTAGTTCTCCGAGTACTCATTCCGAGTACTCTCCGATTATCCGAATACTCAATTTTTAAAAACTAAACCGAGTAGGACCGAATACCGATTTTTACAACCTACTCTGTTGTAACGCGCATCGCCCTAAATTTTCTGCTGTGACGATCGACCGATAACTTCAGAAAATCTAGATATATCAAATTTTCAATCGGCATATCCGTAGTTAAATGATCTTGTAAGGATGATATTTATGATTATCAATAGAACAAATAAGAATCATAGTCAATAAAAGTTTATGTCCGCTCGCAGCAGATCGTGATTGCTACGATGGTTGGTGTTGGCGGTGACGGGATGGGGTGGGGTTGGATAAAAAATTATATCGTACGACACGATCTACCTTGCATGGTACATCCGTTGTGATTATATTATATATTAGTTGTCATTATGTTGCAGCATCATATTTTACCTCTAATCATATTATACACAACATTAAATATGATATACATCAGTTGTGATTGTACTAATAATCACAATTAGTATTATTTTATTCCGTGCATTATGTTGTGGGATATACCAACCCGGGTTGGATGGGTTGTTTTTTTTTTTATATTATGTTTTTAGTTTAAAACGAATTTTGCAAGTGTTTCAGTAATTTTGTGATTATCTAATTTTTTTTGTCATACGGGAACGTTGTATTATTGTTAGGGGTGTGCAAAAAAATCGATTAAACCGAACCGCACCGCACCGTAAAAATCATACCGAAAAACCGATAAACCGCTTAAACCGACATATATGGTTTTTATTTTTCATAAAACCGAAATTTCGATAACGGTACGGTGTTTGAATTAAATACCGAAAAAAAAACGGTACCGTACCATTATTTATATTAAATATTTTTATGATAATATATCATATATAGAGTAGTTACAGACTCACATGAATATAGAAATATAATAAATTTATTGAAGTTCAAGACACTTGTTTGTCATTTTTTTTTATTTTTCTTTTCTTTTTATCCTCCAAAATAGTTGGATGAAAACTTGAATATTAAATTAGTTACTGTCTAAGGTTAGTGTGATTTTTTTGGTTTAGCTATTAATTTGGATCAGCTATTTATGGTACCTTGTTGAATTAATTCATTCGAGTATTTTTGTCTTATTAATGCTATCAAGTATCAAGTAGAAAAATCGAAAAAATACCGTACCGATGTAAACCAAACCGAAATACCGAACTATCAAACCGAAAAAATCCGTATGTTTATGGTATTAAATCATAATAAATCGAATATATTTGGTATGGTATCGGTTTTACCCTAAAATCGTACCATACCGTACCATGCACACCCCTAACTATTGTTTTTTTTTGGAATATTTTAAGAAGTTACGAAATTATAAATATAATAAAGTATTTAATGACGTCATTAAATCCCCTTTTTTTCCCCTCGTTTTCATTTAATTTAACCCAATTAATATGAATATGTATTTTTTCGAAAAAAAAATGGAATTTCAAGATGCGACGCGATTTAGAAGCACTTGCTCGTACGCACGATGTAGAGAAAGATGTAGGCATTGTCAATCCTGGGCTCATCTTTTCTTGGTGAGTGATGTGGCTCGTAACGTGTGGGAGTATTTTGGCGCATGGACACATTTATTCCTACCCCACTCTCAGAATATTTTAGAGCTCCTGAGTTTTTTCGCACACGGCACACACTTTAGGCACGCGACTTTCATTATTCCTTGTCTGATCTTTTGGTTCATCTGGACAGAAAGGAATAGTGCAAAGCATAAGGCGGTTTCTTTTCTTTCCTCTCATGTTATTGGCTGCTGCGGGGCTGATTTCCTCTGAGTTTTGGGCGGGATGCTCGCCACCTGATCGTTTTCAGCGAGCCTCATCTTCTCCCGCTCAGACTCGTCGACCCGTTCCGGTGGTTTGGCTTCGACCTGAGACCCCTTGGATCAAGCTGAACACGGATGGTTCGTTCGATAGAGATACTCAGGTTGCGGGTGGGGGAGGTCTGATTAGAGACCATCACGGAGAGCTCCTTCTTGCTTTCCACTCCCCTTTTCTGGCCTCTTCGAGTTTTGATGCAGAGATCCAGGCGCTTGCGCTTGGTTTGATTTTAGCTTCCCAGAGATCGAGACATGTTTGGATTGAGCTGGATGCTGCTGCTGTGTTAACCCTGCTATCATCTGGCCATCGGGGCTCTTGGCAGGTTCATCACACTCTTATGCGTATCCGACACATTCTCCGCGATATTCAGTTCAGAGTCACTCATATCTTCCGGGAGGGCAACAGGCCGGCCGACTACCTCTCTGAGCTCGGCATGGCGTCCCTCGGTATTCAGACTTATACTTACGATACTGCTCCTCCGTTTCTTCTCTCCCTTATACGGATGGATCAGCTTGGTTATCCTTCATTTAGATTTAAGTATGTTTCATTTTTGATTGATTGATTGATTGCCTATTGGTCCGCACATTAACCCACGACATCTGTGGTGTACCTTGTATTGATCTAGCGGGCCGTAGACACTTTAGATTTTAGGCTCCGGATTATGGTCCATTTTTTATCATATTTCGGAATTGAGTTATTTTGGTCTACGGGTCCGCACATTAGCCCACAGTGCACTTCAGATTTCTTAATGCCGTAGACTTCTTTGATGTTTGGACCCGAATTATGACCCATTTTGGCTCATAATTCGGGACTGATACTTTGTATTTCTTGATTTCTTCTTATTTACAGGTTGGTGGGTCCCGCCTCAACCCCCGTCCACACTTGAAGTTTTTTTTAAAAAAAAATAAAAAAATCGGGAGTCGAAAATATTACAGGTACGTTGGTTCACTCACATTCCCTCCTTGCACTCAAAACATCATCTGGACAATTGTGAGAAAGGTACGATATTATATATATATATATATATATATATATATATATACACACGAATTAATTTTGAAATTCATAAATACGCTAAATTATTTATGTAAAAATGAAACAATTAATCATCACGTGAGAACTGTTTCAAGAGAACAAGTACGCTGATTCGTGAGGCTGTCCACGATGTAAGTTGTTCGATTAAAATAACTAAGAATTTCTTTTTTGGCTAAAATATTCCTGCGGTCCTTTAACTTAATTTTAGGTAACGATTTAATCATTTATCTTTTTTTGTACCAACTAAGTCCTTTATCTTTCAAATTTAAAACAAAGTCAGCCTTGATTATGCTTTTCCGCTGATTTACGTTAATCAGAAATTCGCGCTATCGTTCGCTCACGTGGATGCCAAATCGATTCTCGAGTATCATCTTCTTCGCTTAAACCCTAGATCTCATCTTTCACCATTGTTGAGTTACAAAATTTGAAAATCAAAATCAAAGCTTGTGAAACCCTGAAACACCATAACAATGGCTTCTTATCGCTCCAATGGGTCACAATCCAGAAGTTCCCATTCTGTTTCAGTCGCTTCAAGTGGGAAACGTGCTCCTACAAAACCACCGAAGTGCAGATGTGGAACCAAAGCCGTTGTTCGCACCGTCATCAAAGTTGGACCCAACAATGGCAAGACATTTTGGGGTTGCAGGCACTTTGTGGTAAGCTCGTGGCTTCTGTCATGGTGATTTGGTTTCAGATATTTTTTCATTAACGATTCGGTCCCTTATCTTATTTTGTAATATTAAGTAAGTCCTTTATTTTATTTAACTTAAAACAATTCCGTCCTCTTTGATATTGTAGGCTAGTGGCATAGATTGTGGTCATGGATTTTTCTCGTGGTACCTGTTGGCTTGCAAAGTATGTTGATGAGGACGACGATGAATGTTTACAATGTTCCGAGAAGGATATAGAGTTAACAATGGTGAGGAGGACATTGATGACTATGAATGAGGAGAAGAAATCGATGAAGATGAAGATGAAGTTTGTTGTTGTTATATGCTTTATTTTAGGAGTAACTTGTGCAATGTTGTTATTCAAACCTCCGAAATGTGGAGCACATGATTTGAAATTAGGCTTTAACTGAAAAGCTATATGTAATGGTTCAATTTAAAGTTTGAATTGGTCGTTGAAAATGATGTTTGATTTGTTTGAAACCAACATATGTATTGTTTCAATAATTTAGACCAAAGTAAAACCAAAGTCATTAAACGTGCCATTCACATTAAACCTAGTCATTCACTATTGTCCCTGCATTAAACCTGCAATTCACATTAAACCTGCCAATACACATAAACATAGTCATTAAACCTGTCATTCACCAAAGTAAAACCATTCACATTAAACCTGCCAATACACATAAACATAGTCATTAAACCTGCCATTCATTAAATCTACCAACATAGTTCCAAAAAGGGCAGACATTAAACAACCAAAAGGGCAGACATTAAACACTAAATCTTTTGTCCCTGCGATTCACTATTGTTCCAAAAGGGCAGACATTAAAGCAAGATACATGTGCCAACAAAAGGGCAGAAATTAAACACTAAATAGTTCCTCCTATGATAATTAAACATAAACAATAAACACTACACATAAACACTAAATCTGAGTAGCCCTCCTTGTTGGTAGTTTCACTCTGAAAGGACCTTTGGACAGTCCTCTAGGGCTTCTTCTGGGTGTGGAATTGAGTTGAGTTGCAGCAGTGGGTTGAGTTGCAGCAGTTGGTTGAGTTGAAGCAGTTGATTGAGTTGAAGCAGTTGGTTGAGTTGAAGCAGTTGGTTGAGTTGAAGCAGTGCAGACTGATTTTTCTGGTCTTCCCTTCCTCCTTAGTTGTGAAGGTTCTGTTTGTGCATTTGATTGGGAGGTTTGTGTTGGTGCATGTGGCTGTTGTTCTTCTGTTGGTGCATTTGAATGTGGTTGTGGTTATGCAGTTGTTTCTTCAGTTTGAGATGGTGGCAAAGGGCAAGAGGCCCTGTTATGACCTCTTTGGTTGCATCTACTACACTTATGTGGCATCCCCCTTCTACCTAGTTATGTAGAATCTTTCTTCTCATCTGCATCTTTCCTTCTTGCTTTCTTGGGCCTGCCTGGAGCTCTTCTAAATGGAGGAGGCAAGATGTCCATATATGGTGTTTTCTCCCATAGGTTTGGACCATTTGTGGGGTAGATCATTGAATCAGTAAAGGCTGGTGTAGGCCTCTTTTCTGTAATAGTCTGGTATCAACTCTTCAGGATCTCTTTTTCTCTCATTAGAGCATGTAACAGCATGGCAACAGGGTATGCCAGTTAACATCCATCTTCTACAGGAACAGAAACCTTCATTCATGTTGACAGTGAACTTCTCTCCACTAGGATAGATGCTTCTGACTTCATAAATGTTATCACCAGCAGGCCTTGCAAACCATCAACATATACATTAATCAGAAAAAAATTACAAACAGAAACATATACATTAATCAGAAACATGAACATAACACACCTACAAAACCAATGCCTAGAAAGCTCTTTCTCCTTTTCCAGCCTCTTCTTTATTTTGGGAAGGACTGATCCTTGGTAAGCTTCAATTTTCCTCCTATTTGTTTCCCATCTATCCATTAAATATCCCCTTATTTCCTCTAACATGGTGACTATAGGCTTCTGCCTAGGACCAATAATCACTGAGTTGAATGTCTCAGACATGTTGTTCACTAGCACATCACATTTGGGGTGATAAGTAAACCCTGACTTGCTCCAAAATCTTGATAGGATTTTTAATAAATCCTGTAAGGTGCTTCATTTACCTTTAAAAATAGGTATATTAAATAGATGAATAAACTAAACATAAATGTGATGATTACTTAGATTACTAACATACCTTTCTAATTTCCTTCATCTACCTTTCCCATTCTTGTGGATAAGTTGCCTTTGCAGCTCTCCACATCATTTCTTTCAGTTGTTTACCAGGATGTCTCTTCCTAAAATTGTTATAAAGATGTCTGACACAGAATCTCTGGTCCACAGCAGGAAGAAGCTCTTCCATGGCAGGCAGCAAGCCCTACACAATAACATGAAAATACAATAATTTATTAGATAAGACACAAATCACAATATCATTAATAATAGGACAAAGTTGTGTATATTATACCTTTTGTTGATCAGACATGAATGTGAATAGTTTGCACACTTCTGGGCCACCTAAATCATTGACTAATAGCTCCAGAAACCAAGCCCATGAATCCTTTGTCTCTCCTTCAACAACAGCAAGTGCTATTGGAAGCATTTGTTCATTAGGATCTCTACCTACTGCTGCAAGTATTTGTCCCCCAAAATACCCTTTCAAGAAACATCCATCAAGTCCAATAATAGGCCTACACCTCAAGAAACTTTGAATGCAACCATGTAGACCCATATACATTCTTTGAAAACTGGGTAGCAATGGCCTATACACAATCTCACCAGGCTCTTCAGTGGGTTGAGTGGGCTGCACAGTGAGTTTGATAGTGCTGTGTGGATTTGATCTTAGAAGTTCATGTGTATAATCATATAATCTAGTATATTGCTCTTTGAATGATCCATCAACCATGTCAAAAGCAACCCTCCTTGCTCTAGAAGCCTTCATTTTACTGACCCCAGCATTCCATTTCTCATGGGCTTTGTTGACAATATCAGTCAACTTAATTTTTGGGTTCTCCCTCACAGTAAACAGTAATTTTTTCCCCAACCAAGCTGAATTCATCATTTTGACCCTATACTCTCTGTTACATGAGTGTTTGTATATGACCTTTCTCAATTGCCAAGTATCTTCATTAGGTAATTTTGCACAATATGTCATCCACTCATACCCTTCTTTACAACCAACTCTAACTCTTGCATTATCATTCTTAATGTATCTTAGATCTCTGCCATTGTGGATTGCATATGTAATTACAGCATGTTTGAATTCCTCCTTAGTTGAAAACAGACTGCCCAACACCCAGTGATAATCATTCATTCTCTTAGGCATAACAAATGAGGGATATTTCACTTTTTCTACTTCTTCATCACTAGACATTTCTGAATCTTCAGTTTCAATTTCTTATGTATAGTAATCCTCATCAGATAGCCCTCTATCACATCTCCTTACTTTGTTTCTCCTTTTTTTACCAATATATAAATCATCTTCACTAACAGATTCTTCTAACTCAACAACATCTCCCTCATTGATAGGTTCTTCAATAATTTTCTTCTTAGGCCTCCCTCTCTTTTTCCCAGATTTAGTCTTCTTACTTTTCCCAGATTTAGTCTTCTTACTTTTCCCAGATTTAGTCTTCTTACCATCCCCACCTTCAAACCCAACCCCCACAGTTGGGACTTGTTCAAACCCATCATGAAGGTCAACTTCATCATCAGAGTCAACATTATTTTTGGTTCCAAATCTTACATTTAGTGCACTATCCTCACTATTATATCCTACATCAGGTTGGGCATCAACATCACTTTGGGACTCAACATCAGACTGGTCCTCAACATCATGTTGGGCCTCAACATCACTTTAGGACTCAACATCAGGCTGGTCCTCACCATCATGTTGGGCCTCAACATCAGGTTGGGCATCAACATCAGGTTGGGCATCAGCATCAGGTTGGGCATCAACTACTACTGGTTGTGACACTGGATGGATAAGGTACAAGTCAACCTTTCCATTTACCTTAGACCAATGTACCATTTCCATAGCACCAACATCATTCAATAACTGTTTTTTAACCCCATTTACTTCATAAGACATTGCAACTAGTTCTAAAAAACCCATGTCCTTACAAATCCCTAGAATCTCAAAGTAGGACCACCTATCAGCATCACATTTCCAAGTAGCCACTTCACCTTCATATGTAGTCATTTGTGTGTCCACAAACTGACCACAATGGTGAACATCAACTATAAAACTATCCATTATGACCTATAAAATGAAGAATTAAACAAATAACCTTCGATTTGTCATTTTCGCTAAATGTATTGCCAAACAAAGACAGTAACACATGAATCAACAACAAAAGTTACATATACTGACATCCACATGGAAAGGAATAGTATAATGGAACACATGCCAAAACCCCACATTCAATCTTTTCCCTAAACCTAGAAATAGAAACAAAAAACCTAGAAATAGAAAAATGCATAATTTGTTTCAACAACCAAACAAACAAAAAGAAGATTACACTGACCTTTTCGATTTGCTTCGCATTTTTTTCTTCCTCTTCTCTCGGTTTGCTTCGCGATTTTTCTTCTTCTTCTGCTGCTGTTCGTGTTTTTTTCTTCCTATTCTCTCGATTAAACTCACCTTCTTTCTTTTTCTTTTGCTCTGTGCGAAACCCTACTTCTCCCCGTTCACCTCACTTCTCTCTTCGTTTTCTGAGAACTTAACTTAATTTCAGGAAATTGGGGCTATTTGATTTTGCACTAATCCACATAGGCAAGAAAATGGATAGGTACGTTAGGGATTTGACACGTAGGAATGGTTATAGCCACGTAGGTTTAAAATCAGCGTCTCATTAACTATTGTAACGGAGACCAACGGAAAAGGCTGACTTTGCTTTAAATTTGAAAGATAAAGGACTTAGTTGGTACAAAAAAAAAAGATAAACAACTAAATCGTTACTTAAAATTAAGTTAAGGGACCGCAGGAACATTTTAGCCTTCTTTTTTCCTCATTTTTTTCGTTTTAAAATTCTCTATAATATATACCAATTTTTCCTTTTCTTTGGGAAGAACTTTTCAAATGATCATTCAATCCGAAAAAATTGATGTGTGTATACGTTTGAAATTTTATCGAGTTCTGAACGTCATGTTTGAGTTTGATTTGATTAATAATTAAACGAGATTAAACGAGCTTTAATCGAGTCAAAAACGAATTGAGTTCGAGTAGTTTGATTTTGTTCAAATCCTGCTGAATTCGAATTGAGCTTAATATATTAATCAAAAAAAAATTATTTCCAAACTTGATTCGTTATATTAGCGAATCAAGCTCGAACGAACTTTTTACAAATTGAGTTCAATATCGAGTATGGAACAACTTGATTTGATTTTTAGTTTTACATGCTCCTGGGGTGCGGGGTGTACCTGTCAGGATTTCATGTTACTACTTCTAGTTTACTCCGTGTTCACATTTTTTTTTTGGAATTTTAAATTATTAAAAAATACCTAATTTGTTTTTTTAAACTAAAATGTCTCCATCCGATTTTTGATTTGAATAACTTTTTCATTGAAATATTCAGTTAAAAATATTAACAAAATAAGACCGCAAATATATTCATTTAATAAATATGTTATAAAGTTTATTTTAACATGTTGGAAATTTAGTTTTGAGTTGACCAATTTCTTGTGTTATAATCATTGGCTCAAAATCGAATTTCGGTGAGTGAAAAATGGTTTGTAATGAGCACCAACCGAGCTATTATTAGAGTGCACATCCTTGGCCTTGAGCCTTGGTATTTGGCAACTGGTTCTTAACTAGTTTGCTGGAAATTCGAACAAATAGTGCACATGTTGACTACAATGTTGCCGTAACATTTGCGTCAACATTTTCTGTTCGACAGTTACAGTTGTAACAACTGATTTTTGAATCAAATTTGAAACAGATATGAGAGTTACAACTGTTATTAATTGCTGGTTGGGAGTTACACCAAGGTGTAATGCTTGTTGGGAGGTTACATCTGTTGGGATTCCACAGAAAATAAACGCAGCGGAAGAATAACGGAATCCCTAAGAGGATCGATCAAGTAACGTATATACGAAAAGAAAAATACGAAGATCAAGGAATCAAAGTCCCATACCTATGATGTCTCTGAAAAACCTTCGTATGATGATGATGATGATGAAGAGCCCTTCGTTCCAAGCACCTAAAGCAAGATGCCTCTACTTCACACGCCAGAACTTGATGGAAAAATCGACAAGCTTCCTTTCTTCAAGAATACGGCTAGGGAAGCTTGTAGGAATTTTCTCTCTCAATGTATTCTTCTTATATCTTGTCTCTAAGATCAAGATGAAGTTTTCAACCTTACTCTCTCTCTCAAATTCGTGATTTTGAGTTCTTACAAGAAGAAGTTGTCCTCTCTCCTTTTTAAAGACTTTTATTTATAAAAAAATGAAAGTCTTCCTTTAACACATGATTGAGGGTATCAAATACACCTCACATATGTCACCTAGTGACATAAAATAAGTTTAAAAGAGACAAGAGAGGGAGGGGGGCGGCCTTAAGGGAAATTTCCAAGAAGACGGGTCGAATTTACTCGGCTCGTGTACTGGATGTTCGTCAAAACGAATCCCTCGTGTACCGGATGTTCGTCAAACGAATCCGTTTTATTTCCAATGTGTTTGGACTAATTAATTAATCCAATTAATTAATTATATCAAACACAAATATATATTTCTCTAAGAAATATAATTTATGAATTAAAGTAATCACCCAGTAACCTACTTACAATTCATAAGACCGCTATTTGATTTATCCGATAAATCAAACATAGATATATAATATCTAATATTATAAGAGATATTATTAATTCACATTTATCCATCAATAATCCTATTGCGCGACTCCGTAGGTTCGTCTCAGCCGGCATTGGGAGGAACCAATGAGTGCGGGCAGCACTTAGCCAGCCTAGCGGGCCGCACTATAAACCCCGACTGAGAACGAATGAACGAATCATTCCAGAACCATTATGTCATGAATACTATATACGTATAGACCCTTCATCAGATGTCCCGGTCAAGTCTTCGGGTCACGGTAAAGTCAAACCCTACTGTTGACTAAACTCTATACATGTGTTAATGCAAATCAAGACCGACTGATTAATAGTGTATCTAATACGACTATATCATAATGCTTTGGCCAAAGACTTATGATCTTATTTGCCATTAACCGTATAGGACATTCGCCTGCTCACTAACAGGAGATAAAATCCTTTCTTGGCGTTCAGCAAAGACTGCTACCTGCCCGTATAGTCCGCACTTCGAGGTCGACTCAGCAATTAAGCAAATGAGTCTAACTACTCTAATGACAAACTAAACGTCACAGACACATCTTCTACTGAACCCTCAAGTCAAAGGTCCACGTATACTATCACAACCTTTCGATTCGTCATCGACTCTCCGAGAGTGAATACCGTGTGACTGAATCGAGTATGAGTCATGTTCGAGTATAGTGGTCCCACCAATATACTTATAACTATGCTATCAAGACGTGCACACATCCTAGCATCATTTATACAAGTCTTATTAAAACTTAATGTCCTGTTAAGTTTTATCAACTTGCGAACTAGTTAAGCATTCGAGCTCTAAACACTTCTAGTGCCTATCTCCTATCTCCATAAGGAGTAGAATGTTCACTCTCAAATGCAAGGACTATTATTCTATATACCAAATCACAATGCCAGTGATATACAATAATATAGAAATAATAATTGCCTTATTAAATATAATATTCATAATTACAATACAATTGCTCTCACTCTCTCATCCTCTGAGTGGCATTCGAGGGCATATTCCTAACAACATCTCCATATTCAATTTGGTATAGGGGTTACTTGGAGATTACACTCACAAATTGAATGATCATCTTTATGTCTCCTACATATGTGGCTTGCCTATTTATAGGGAGCTCATTTGCATAGTTTGATAGGTGGTACATGTTGTTTTGCATAACTTTTGAACACATGAAAACAAGAGAGCTCTCCATATGTTTTCATTGTCATTGTTTACAAAACTTGCATTCTCAAATTTCATAGAGCTTCTTAGTCCTCACCATCATCTAGTTCGTTGGAGCTTCTTGGTTTGTGGTGTTATTACCAAGAAAACGAAGCCGTTTTATCTTTGGGGACGATACGCCAAATCGTGAGCACTAGCTGGGGCGTATTTCGTCTTGCGGAAAGAGGTTTTCCTCGACTCGGCTTGTTACTAGTTCTGTTCCAGCGTCTACGGATACGGTTTGAAGCATTATGTTCCTGAGTTCCGTTGTTCCTCGAGTGTTACGACAACATCGAGCAGAACAATTCCGACAACATTCAATCTGTAATTGTTATTTCAATTCAATTAATTATTTTGTTGTCTCATCTTCTACTTTCTTTTAGCTTTTTCAGAGCACAGGTATATAATGGTGTACCCCGGTCCAACCATATTCCAACAATCGCAAGACGAAATATTGACCAAACCTTCACTTTGGAGAAGAAGTGTACATCAGACAAATATGAAAGCTTATAACCTTTGATTTTGATGTCAAGTGATGTAATTCCATTATTGATGTTTGTTGATGAAAAAGTTCCTGAAAACGTTGCTACTGCAGATTGTTGAGACAACCGTGTCTGCAACAGTTTCATCTCGAGAGACAAGGCTGCTACTTCAAGATGAAAATCTAAGAAGGTTCAAGTTTAGACATAAAAAAGTAGTCACAATAAAGAGCTAACAAGAGGATGGCTAATGTTTATTTCTCTTATAGAAATTATGTAATATCCGGATTTATTATTGAGTATTTCATCTGTATTTGAGCACTGTATTATTTGGAATTATGATATCGATAATTAGAGTATGATATTTCCTATATTTGTATCCTTGTACATGAGTTTAACAACATGTAAATTTTCTCATGCGAACACGTGATAACGTATGCTAAGAATGTAGCTTAACATACGTTATCGGCTGAAACTAGTGCACGCTACGAATGAGGAATTGCGTGCGCTAGGCAGTCAATTATTGAGCTAGGCGGCTAGCACATGCGCCAGTCGGACGTGGGTCCGGATAAAATTCCCGTGGGCGAACCTGGACAGATTTGGAGTCAACGCTAGTTAGCGTGCGCTAAGGATATTGCGATAGCATGCGCTAAATAACGTACGTACAGAAATGTTATAAAAGGGACATCAACCCATTTTACTTGGTTTACATTTCCTTCACTTGTCCTTCGTTCTTGATAGACCAGAAAGCCTTATATCCTCCTTAAACACACTTAGACCACCTCTACTTGATCATTAAAGATTGGATGTCACTTGTGATTGATCATTGAAGTGGAGAAGCGCCTTGGATTGGCATACAAACAACCGGAGTTGGATTCTACCTTTTTGACTCAGTGTTTTCTTCATCTTAAGGTATGTTAATTCTATCTCCAGCCTTAGATTCGTGTTCTTAAGAATAAGATGATCATGCTATCAAGATATTGAGTTCCATTAATGAATTATTCAAACAAACATCATGTTTAGAAGTTGGAATGATTATGCTTATGATATCGTCGTTGAAACATCGTAGTTGGAATTGTTAGTTCACCTTTAAGATAAAGTCTGAATGTATTAATGATAATGGAATCTAGTGCATCAACCTAAGATCACCAAATTTCACATGACAATGATAATCGAGTTGGATATAAGAATTTTGATGATATTCTTTTCCTTGAATTCAAAGATGGTTGAATCCATAAGATCATTCATAAGTTATGAACAAGATATGTATACGGGTAGCGTACGTTAATCACTGAGGAGTTCGTAAGTTTCATCACCGTTAGAACAGTCTGCTGCCCAGTAGTGAATCTGCCATGCACGTTTAGCGTACGCTAAGCTATGTAGATTAACGTACACTATCGAGCATGTTTAGCGTACGCTATGTTTGGTACGTAACGTACGTTATGTCATTAGGCGAGTCAGTCGGCTAATCAGAGAGGAATGTCGATACATAGTTAACGTATGCTAGACTTTGTTGTTTACGTGCGCTAACGAGCAGGATTAACGCTCGCTACATAGAATACGTAGCGTACGCTAAGCAGTTCAGGCAGATTTCATTTTATGAACTTTCGGCCGTAAATTGGATTGTTAGATATTCGTACGACGTGAGATGAATTCTATATTATTTCTTTTGTTAAGGTTCGAGCTTGCTACGTGATTGATCGAAGGGGCGACCTTCGAGTGTTTCGTTATTCGTGGAAGTAGTATTCTTGTCTTCGAATCGAGGAAAGTACCTTAATTGTTTTATGTATTGATGTTATACATATTGTTGTACATGTATGTCGTTGTTGTTCGTCCACCTCGTGTTGGTCCGACGGGATCATCGGGAGATTTATGCTAGCGTACGCTGGATTATCGGACAGTTTTTTCCACCTCGGGTTGGTTTGACGGAATCATCAGGGGGTCTAGGCAGTGAATGCTGGATCATTGGAATTACCATGTGTATGTTGTCGTATCATGTTGTGATTATCATGTGTGTATGTTATTATTGAGTTTCTCGCAGCAGAAGACTCGTTGGTTTTTTTGTCATTTATGTTATTATTATTCTTCGTGAGATGTTGAATAATATGTTGTGGTACTTGTACTAGCATCGTTGTGCTAACCCCTTTGGGGGTGAACATTTGTTTATGTTCAGGATCCAGGAGAGTGGGGAAACAACCACTGGAGTTGCATGACGACGAGGGTGCAGAGTGATGTTCCGACCGAGTTTATTTATCTGTTGTTTGTATGGTTTTAATTAGTACTCGAGTACGTCGTCGTTTGTGATGATTTGGATTTGGTGATGTATTAATACTTTTCCTTTGGACATTTTTATTTTCAGTATTCGTTAGTACTGTTGTATTTTATTTCAGTTACTTTCATACGTTGGTATCTGTTATTGTCTTTTCATTTCTTCAGCCTTGTAAATCCTTATGTAAAGGATTTACGGCACTGTAATATTCCTGAATACATCGGGTGTGTTACAGAATATGGTATCGGAGCTAAAATTATGGATATCTTGGCCATTGGGTTAAAGTAGGGGCCATATATGTCTTTTGAGGTAACCAGCCGTGAATAACATCACTGTACTGCCTAGGTCTTCGTGTGAACGGTGGTTGTAAGTTCCTAAACTCTATCTCGTCCTTTACGTGTTGTACCTCTTTATACTTGAACATTTGAACGATATTGTTTCCTGTATATTGAGTATTTATGCTTACAGTATGTTGAGAGGTGGATGTGGACGTGGTCGCGGTCGCGGACGAAGGAATGCTGAAAGAGAAGCATCGCCTTCTAATCAGGCCAGCCACAGTTCAGGCGAGCCACAAAGATCTATTAATAATGAACCGTAACCTGCTGTTCCCGAAATCCATCGTCAGGTGGTGAACCAGATGACTCAGTTCGCCCAGGTTGTGGATCGAATGCAGGTGGCAGTAGGGTTACAATAGGGAGATCGACATTAGGGTATCCCAGACATGGGAAATCGAGGCGACCGATGGCTGCAAGAGGTGGCGAAGATGCAACCACCTAAATTCGACGGTATTTCTGAGACTCCCACCTGGGATCATTGGTTAAAGGAATTGGAGAAAATTTTTGCCGGGATTAATTGCCCAGATGACCGGAGAGCCTCTATTGCTCAGTACCTTCTGATAGTGGAAGCATCCGAGTGGTGGGAAGCCATCCGGCCTGCAGATCATGATGCAGACTGGACAGAATTTAAATTGATGATGGAAGCTTAGTACTGCCCTCATCCTGTGAGGGAAGCCAAAGTTCGGGAGTTTTTCTCCGCTCAACCTTCAGATGTGCCAGTATCTCAAGCAATTAAGATGTTTAACCAGCATCTGGCATTTGTTCGACATCTAGTCAGAACAGATGCAGAAATGATGATCCATTTTGATATGAGAATGAAACCAGAAATCCAAAGGTACATGTCCGGTTTTGAATGTACCCCTCTCCGTCAATACCAGGATAAAGCATTGGCGTATGAAATTAAGGAAGCAGCAATGGAGAAGTTGACATAGTCCAAGAAGCAGAAAGTCTCCGGTAGTTTCACGGAGCACAAGAGTAATGGGCCCCGCAAGGCCCAATCATCCTTTCATTCTTTCAAGAAACCTCCGCACCCATCTAAGAGCGGAAAGAACTTCGGAGCAGCATCAACCACGACGGATGTCACCCGAAAATGCTTTAACTGTGCCCAGACAGGGCACTATCGACGGAATTGCCCCCTACCTACCGTGACTTGTTTTGATTGTGGTCGGGAGGGACATCGTGCAGTGTTCTGTGAAGAGGCTGCAAAGTCTTTTAGAGCCCGTACACCACAGCCAGTTCAGAAGGAAGCCAGTATCCAACAGACGCAGCAAAGTGTTCAGATGGCTCATAATTTTAGCCACGGACGAGGCAGAGGACAGTGGGACCAAAAGGGTACATCGAGTGCTGGATCTGTTCCCCCACATCTGTACGAGATGAGGAGAACAGACGATCAGGATGATGCTGTCGTATCAGGTACTGTTCAGATCCTTTCCCAGCCAGTTAGCGTTTTATTCGATACAGGAGCTATGCATTCATTTATATCCTTATCTAGTGTAAATCGTTTGAATATTTCTGGTTTTCATAATTGTGAACCTTATGTTGTGGGTTTACCGAGCGGATAGAGGATTGTTGGAAACTTAGAAACTAGAGATTTACCTGTATCTTTTGGAGGTAGAGAGTGGCTCTCAAATCTGATTGTGATAGAAATGCAAGGAGACGACCTGATACTCGGAGATGATTGGCTTAATCGATATAGATCTATTGTAAACTACCGAAAGAAGAATATCTCGCTGATCGCTAACGATGGTTCTGAAATACTGTTTGAAGGATGGAAACCAGGAAGCTCATGAAAGATGATCAAGGCGATGAAAGCTGTCAAATTTTGAAATAGGGTTGTACTAGATACTGGTGCTATGCAATGAAGAAAGAAGACAAAATTGTGGAACTTTCATCCATTCCTGTGGTGAACGAATTTCCGGATGTATTTCCTGATGAGTTACCTGGACTACCTCCACGACGGGATGTAGAATTCACCATCGAGCTGGAACCCGGAGCTACACCAATTTCTAAGGCGCCGTATCGTATGACATCTACTGAGATGTACGAACTGAAAAATAAATTGGAGGAGTTAGTGGACAAAGGCTATATCCAGCCAAGCATTTCGCCCTGGGGAGCACCAGTTCTTTTTGTCCGGAAGAAGGATGGATCGCTTCGGCTGTGTATTGACTATCGAGAACTGAACAAGATGATGATTAAGAACAAGTATCTGTTGCCACGAATTGATGATTTGTTTGACCAGTTACAAGGAGCAACAATGTTTTCAAAAATCGATCTGAGATCAGGATATCATCAGTATAGGATTAAGGAATCTGATGTTCCGAAATCAGCGTTCAGAACTCGCTACGGACACTATGAGTTTTTAGTGATGCCGTTTGGTCTCACTAATGCACCTGCTGTATTCATGCAATTGATGAACCGAGTGTTCATCGAATATTTGGATAAATTTTTGGTTGTGTTCATTGATGACATTCTGGTGTATTCTAAGAGCCCGGAAGAACATGCACAGCATTTACGGATTGTGTTAGACCTATTGAGAAATGAACAATTGTACGCCAAACTTTCTAACTATGAATTCTGGCTAAAAGAAGTAATGTTCCTCGGCCATGTGGTATCATCTGAAGGAGTCCGAGTAGATCCTCAGAAGATCGAAGCAGTTATGAATTGAAAGCCTCCAAAGAACGTGAAAGAAGTCCGGAGTTTCTTAGGACTTGCTGGATATTATCATCGGTTCGTGAAAGGGTTTTCCAAAATTACCCGCCCACTTACTCGACTACTGTAGAAAACTCAAAAGTTTGATTGGAACGAGTTGTGCCAGAATAGCTTTGATGGATTGAAGAAGAGATTGATGACGGCACCGATTTTAGCACTCCCACGGGGAACTGGAGGATTTATAGTTTACAGTGATGCTTCGAACCAAGGGCTCGAATGCGTACTGATGCAGAATGATAAGGTGATCGTTTATGCGTCACGACAGCTGAAACCTTATGAAGTGAATTACCCAACGAATGATTTGGAGCTAGCAGCAGTAGTTTTTGCTTTGAAAATCTGGAGACATTACCTGTACGGGACTCATTGTCAGATCTTTACGGATCACAAGAGTCTCAAATACATCTTCAGTCAGAAAGAGTTGAACATGCGGCAAAGGAGATGACTGGAACTTATTAAGGACTATAACTTGGAGATTCTTTATCATCCAGGCAAAGCAAATGTAGTGGCCGATGCACTTAGCCGCAAGCCTGTTTCTATTCAGATGCTGGAGACTCTGACCTCCCAGCTTAGCATTCAACGAGAGATGATTCGAGAAGAAATTGAAGTATGGTTACAAAGAGTCCAAGAACAACTGTGCACGATGGAAATAACTTCATCGTTAACCGAAGAATTCAAATCTAAGCAAGTAGATGATCCTCTGATGATTCGGTTACATGATGAAGTTATCAAGGGAAAGGCCCCCGGATTCGTAATTCATGATGATGGAGTTTTGAGATTTCAGAACCGACTTTGCATTCCCGATGTCGATGTTCTGAAACAGACGATTATGAAGGAAGCTCACAGCACGCCCTATTCTATCCACCCGGGCACCAGTAAGATGTATAAGGACGTGAAGCAAAACTTTTGGTGGGGAAACATGAAGAAAGATGTAGCGGAGTATGTCTCGAAGTGTTTGACTTGTCAGCAGGTTAAGATCGAGCATCAACGACCTGCGGAATGCTGAAGTTGCTCCCGATTCCTGAATGGAAGTGGGAGGACATATCGATGGACTTTATCACTAATATGCCGAGAACCAAGATAGGAATGAACATGATTTGGGTGATAGTTGATCGTTTAACCAAATCGGCTCATTTTCTAGGCATTAAGAACACTTGGGGACCCGAGAAGTTGGCACGAGTGTTTATTATAGAGATAGTCCGATTGCATGGTACGCCGAAGACCATTATTTCTGACCGAGACGGTCGCTTTGTATCGCATTTTTGGAAACCAGTTCATAAGGCCTTGGAGACTGAATTGAACTTCAGCACAACTTATCACCCGCAGACTGACGGACAATCCGAGAGGACTATTCAAACGGTGGAAGATATGCTGAGGGCTTGTGCCTTAGATTGGTCAACTGATTGGGAAGTTCATTTACCGTTGATTGAATTCACTTACAACAATAGTTGGCATGCTTCCATTAAGATGGCACCGTTTGAGGCATTATATGGGAGGAAATGCAGATCGCCCCTATGTTGGGACGATTCATCAGACTTGATCGGGACAGAACCGGATTTGATTGTACAGCCACAAGAGAGAAGATAGCCTTGATTCGTGAAAGGCTGTTGACCGCCCAGAGTCGACAGAAATCTTATGCAGACATACGCCGTCGCCCATTGGAGTTAAGTACTGGAGACCATGTACTTTTAAAGGTTTCTCCTACCCGAGGAATCTTTTGTTTTGGAAGGAAGGGAAAGTGGAGTCCTAAGTATATCGTACCATTCGAGATCCTCGACAGAGTTGGAGGGTTAGCATACAGATTGGCATTACCACCGTCATTGAGCCATGTTCACAATGTGTTCCACGTATCCCAGTTACGGAAATATATACCGGATCCTTGTCATGTCATTGATTTCGGCGAGATCAAAGTCGCTCAGGATGGAACGTTTGAAGAGAGACCGGTCAGGATACTCGAGAGTCGAGTTAAGCAGTTGAGGAACAAACCAATCGCTTTGGTCAAAGTTCAGTGGTCACGCCACGGAGTGGAAGAAGCCACTTGGTAAATGGAAGATAACATGAAGTCCAGATATCCAGAGTTATTTTCGTCTTGAGTTTCGGGCCGAAACTCCTTTTTAGTAGGAGATTATGTAATATCCGGATTTATTATTGAGTATTTCATCTGTATTTGAGCCCTGTATTATTTGGAATTGTGATATCGATAATTGGAGTATGATATTTCCTATATTTGTATCCTTGTACATGAGTTTCACAACATGTAAATTTTCTCATGCGAACATATGATAACGTACGCTAAGAATGTAGCTTAACATACTTTATCGGCTAAAACTAGCGCACGCTGTGAATGAGGAATTGTGTGCGCTAGGCAGTCAATTATTGAGCTAGGCGGCTAGCACATACGCCAGCCGGACGTGGGTCCGGATAAGATTCCTGCGGGCGAACCTGGATAGATTTGGAGTCAACGCTAGTTAGCGTGCGCTAAGGATATTGCGATAGCGTGCGCTAAATAACGTACGTACAGAAATATTATAAAAGGGACAGGAACCCATTTTACTTGGTTTACATTTCCTTCACTTGTCCTTCGTTCTTGAGAGACCAGAGAGCCTTATATCCTCCTTAAACACACTTAGACCACCTCTACTTCATCATTAAATATTCTATGTCACTTGTGATTGATCATTGAAGTAGAAAAGCGCCTTGGATTGGCATACAAACAACCGGAGTTGGATTCTACCTTTTTGATTCGGTGTTTTCTTCATCTTAAGGTATGTTAATTCTATATCCAGCCTTAGATTCGTGTTCTTAAGAATAAGATGATCATGATATCAAGATATTGAGTTCCATTGATTAATTATTCAAACAAACATCAAGTTTAGAAGTTGGAATGATTATGCTTATGATATCGTCGTTGAAACATCGTAGTTGGAATTGTTAGTTCACCTTTAAGATGAAGTCTGAATGTATTAATGACAATGGAATCTAGTGCATCAACCTGAGATCACCGAATTTCACATGAGAATGATAATCGAGTTGGATATAAGAATTTTGATGATATTCTTTTCCTTGAATTCAAAGATGATTGAATTTGTAATATCCGTAACTTTCTATTTTTAGCAGTTTCCATTTTCGGTATATGTGTACTTTTATCGACTCGCTTGTAACCGTTTCGACATTTTGAATCTACTTTATTCATGGAGTTTTTCCATTTGGACGAGTTTTGGTGAAGTTTTCACGTGATTTCATTTTATGATATGTTTTGCCGTATGAACGTTCGATTCTCGTAAAACTCGTTCATTTTCGTGGTTTCTTGGTTTGTACAAGTTCGTATGATTGAGTTGGTCGTGTTGAGACTTTCGGTTTGCAAATCCGACGTCGTATCGTGATTTTTGGACGCTTGGGTCATTTTCGTAATTTCCTATAAGTTTAGGGAATTTCATATTCGTTGTCGTATTTCGGATTCCCGGGTAGTCGGATTGATGTTTTCTTGTGATGGTTAGACTCGTCATCGAATATTCTTCGTAGTCGTATTTTTGGTTCGATAGCAGGTCCGGGTTTTGGGGTCGTCCGGAATCGTTTGGACAGCAGCTGCCAGTACTGCTGTCCAGTAGGGTGTTACGGCCGTAACACCCTGGAGTTACGGCCGTAAGTTGGCCATGTTACGGCCGTAAGTGTCCCCTGTTACGTCCGTAACAGCCCGCTGTTTTAAAACAGCGGGCAGAGGTCCAAGACCTCATTTTCTATCCTTTCTTTCGTTTTTCTTCACGGGGCGACTCCAGAGGCGATTCCTTCAGTTTTGATCGAAGAATTTTTCGTGTTCCATCACCGTAGAATCGTAGTAGCATATCACCATCAGCGTAATCATCCTCCATCATCCGAATCCGAGGTATTTTCTTCAGGAACCCTAACTTGTATAAATTGGGGGTTTTTCGGGTTTTTCGTGATTGATTCCGAATTGTTCATGTATGTTGCGAAACTTCTTACCGATTGTTGTTATTGGATGATTCCCAATCCTTTTTCTTCAATTTAATCCGTAAATTATCAATACGGGGAGATTTTGCGTAAACCCTCGCCCGTATCGATTGAACGTCTATTGTCGTGAATTGTAATCGGGGTTATGGGAGTATTCCTTTCGTTTATTGATGTCCGTTGGGACTAAGTTATGTTAATTCTTCGTTAGGAACCGTCGTCTTCCACTCGGATCATCCGTAGTCATTTTTCACTTCCGATTCTTCGATGATGTCACAAAGGCAAGTACTTTACATTTGTTTACATGTTCTAGTATTTGAATTATGGCTATATGTGGTTGTTGTGGGAGGATATGTGTATGTTCACCTAGGGACGGTCCGACGGGGCCTCTAGGGATACGTATTCCCGTGTGTGTGCGTATCACGAACTGTGGTTAACCACCCAGGGATGTCCGACGGCTCATGGGTACGGTGGCCGTGAGTCACGTACCAATGTTAACTTTGAATTGTTTTGGTTGGAGAAAATGTGTTTTGTGCTTGTGCATCGTAAATATTCTGGAATATAAAATGTTTTCTAAAAGGATTTTTGGCGCATATATTCATCTGATTAGAATGTAGTTCAAATGGATTGTACTTGCACTAGCAGTTGTCGCTAACCCCTTAAATGGGGGAAATACTTTTTGTATTTCAGGTATTGATCGTGGGGACAAGCGAGCACTCGAGCTGTATGAGGATGATGGGCAAGCATGATATTGTCCAGTAGTTGATTTTCGGTGTTATGTCTGTCGGTTATTATTGATGTCTGATTTTGGGATTTTTGTATTATAAAATTGGTTTAAGTACTCGAGTACTTCCTGTTTGAACTTGTTACTGTTGTGTCCCCGTTTTGGGAAATGGATTTGATGTCAGATTTTATTTGTCGGTTTGTAGTCTTTTATGCGAATTGTCGTTTCATTAATGATTGTTTGTCGTTGTCGAATGTCTTGTTTGGTACGTTAGCCTGGTGGATGTTAGGAGTATGCCCTCGAATGCCACTCAGAGGTTGTTGAGTGAGGGCATTGTACTTGTAATTATGTAAACCATTTATATAAGGCAAATGAATGTTTCTTTATTTACTGGTAGTTACTGGCATTCCTAACTCGTAAATAAACATATAGAAACTAGTCCGTGTATTTGAGAGCAAAACTTTCCACTCCTTATTGGATAAGGGGGTCGGCACTGGAAAGGTTATAGCTCAAATACTTAATCGTTCGCAAGTCGATGAAACTTGACTGGGCATTAAGTTTATGTGAAGACTTGTATGACGTGTTCTTTGACATGGAGAGTGCCTGTCGAACACTAATGGTTAGTGAGAGCACACGTTATAGGTATGCTAATTGGATTAGTATACTCGAACCGACTCACCCTCGATTCGTCACATGGATTTCACTCCGGGACAGTCAATGACGGAATCGAAAGGTTGTGATAGGTATTCGTGAACCTTCGACTTGAGGATTTAGTAGGGATGTGCTTGTGACGTCAAGATTTTCATTAGAGTAGTTCGACCCTGTAAACCGGAAGGCGGGGGTCAACCTCGACGTGCATCTTGACGGGCAAGTAGCGAGTCCCATCAATACCAAGATAGAATTCTTTCTCCCGTTAGTGAGCGGGTTCTATGTCCTATGCGGTTATCGCGATGAGATCATAAGTCTTTGGCCAAAGCATTGGAGCTAGTTGTATTAGATACACGGACTCGATGATCTCGATTTGCATTAACGCATGCATAACGTCAAGTACGATAGGGTTTGACCGACCGTGACCCTATAACTTGATCGGGACATTTGAAAGAAGGGTTTATACGTATACCGGTATTCACGAGAATGGTTCTTGAATGATCCCAATCATTCGTTCTCGATTGGGTACAGCAGTAGGCCGCCAGTGCTAGGTGGTCTTTGCTACTCTTTGGTTCCTCCCATTGCTGACTGAGACGGACCTACCGAGTCGCGCATTAGGATTGACGACGGAATGATTCAAGCTAATTCTCTCATTATGAATATTAGATATTGGATATCTAAATTTAGGACATTAGATGTCTAAATCGATTTATTGGATAAATTGATTTACGGCCTAATGAATTAAATATATCCTTTGGGTGATTAATTTAATTCATGGATATAATTATTTCTTGGAAAAATTAATTATGTTATAATGTATTTGATATGTTTAATTAATTGGATTAATTAATCGATATAAATACATCGATATGGAATCGGAGTTTATCTGTTTGGACTCGCGGGAGTCCGAAACGAACCGAACTTGTCCGATTTCTACATGGGCCAAACCCCACACTTCCACCCACTTTCATATGGACCCATGTTCCATTCTTTAATGGTTGATCATTGAGGTGGTGGGGCTTTGATTCTCATTATTATGAGATGTGCATGTGGAGAGTTGAATAAATGAAGATGAATACATCTCTCACTAAGAATTATTCCAAGCAACTTTCATTTCCATCGTGAGGTTGAAGAGAAGAGAGAGATAGAAGTCTTCTTCATCATCTTCTTTATTCATCTTCTTCATTCATCTTCTTCACAACTTCTTAGAGAAATTTTGTGAGAAAATATTGAGAGAGATAGATATTCATACACTTAGAGTGATATTAATATCTATAACAAGCTTCATCACCTAGCTCTAGCCGTATCCTCGGAGGATAGCAAGGTGTTGTCATTCCGTTCGTTTTTCCGGCGCGTGGCAAGTAGAGACGCGGTGCTTTCGGCGTTGGATCGTTCAAGGGCTTGAAGCGGAATAGATTCGTAGAGATCAAGCAAAGCTTGGGGAATAGCTCAAGAGAAGGTTATCCATTTAATCAACGGACTACGAGGGTATGTTTCTTGTATCTCTTGTATTTCGTTTTTGATATTCGTATATACGTAGCTCGATCGATCCTCGTAGGGATTCGGATCGAATTAATTTTCGTTTTACCGCTTCCGCCGGCCTCGTTTAGGCACCGAATCCCAACAGTGGTATCGGAGCGTAGGTCTTGCGATCGTATATACGATATTGGCATTTGGAATGCTCGATTAGATGGTGAATGATTTGGAATCATTTTAGTCATAATCGTCGTATATGTTTTTCGTTCGTAATAATTGTATTTTTTGTAAGTTTATGTCTAAATATAAATCTTAAATTTCTGGGAAATATGATTTATATTGAAGATATGAAAGTCGGAAAATATTGATATTGGATATCCGGTCGAAAATCTAGCCCCGAATCGTCGTCGGACGATTTTTTGGACAAAAAGGGTAATCGGCGAGAGTGACTCGGCCGTGTCACAGGTGACACGGCCGTGTCCAGCGATCTGCCAAGTCATCGCCACGACCCGACCGTGTCTTGGGACTCGGTCGTGTCTGGCGGCATCTTCCGAGCGTGACTCGGCCGTGCGACTTTGTCTCGGTAAGTGCCGAGGTGACTCGGTCATGCCGATTTTCACCCGCTCGATTTTTCGTGTATTCTTAAAAATTAATCTCCCGCATGTTAAATTGGATTTAATATGATTAAAATGATTTATAGTATTTCATTTTATAAGGGAAATATGATTAATTGGAATATTTATGGTCGACCGAATTATTTTGAACGTTATCATATTACCGTTTGTGTGAATCGATTGGATCGGTTCGCATTGTTGATTGAATCAATATATCTCTACGCTTTCCATTTATATAGTATTTATTGGATGAATGCTTTTTGAATGGGGATGTGGTTCGTGGACTTAGATTTGAATCGTTCGTTTTATTTGATTGGGTTGTAAAGGCCGTTTTGAGCCTATTTATTTTACTAGAAATGTTTGTATCTAGGATGCAATTTTCGATGTAAAATTTATATGAAATGACGAATACCGGAGGAAGATCCATTTCGAGAAGACGAAGATTCAAGACGAAGACTTGTAATTAGATTACGAAGTTTTTGTTTTCTAGGAACGGTCCATGAACCACATGTTGGTAGCAACTAGGTTGTGAATGGTTGTTTCATATTGTATGAATGCCACAAACGCGCTAATATGATTAATGTGCAAAGTGTAACGTTAATCGCGAAAATTCTCCCACAATAAATAATTAAGTTTATAAGGTTTCAAGGTTTTCCTTCCCTCCATCGAGTTTTCGGGAAATTGAAATCCAAACCGGATGTGCTATGCTTCCGAGTTCTCGGGGTAGTCGTTCGGGGAGGACGGATAAATTACCAGAAGCGCATTGGATGCCTTCGGTTGGAGCAAATTTTATCCCTAGAAACCTGATAGGTTGCCGGATAAGATTCAATTGTGAAACTGATTTGCGTCGATGGTATAAACTTAACTTGTTCACGAACCATAGAAACCGTATAGGTTGAGGTGAGTGAACAAGGGGAAAAAGAAGATCGAATCATCCATTAGATGGGTTGGTGTTGGACATTACTTTATGAAAATTAATAGATTAGAAACCTGTTCGGTTGCCCTCTATTAAGATTTATAAAGAACTCGATCACCACTATGAAGTAGAGCGACGATACTTCCGGATATCACATGGGAGTGTGTTCTTCCGATAAAAATAGTGGGAGCTGGGTAACAAGAATAGAAAACACCTTAAATTCTATACTCAGAACATAATTGAATGAGTCACTAATTAATCTGTTATACTTAATGCAGACAAATCTCAATATGACAATGAATCCACTCGCAATTCTACTCGAAAAGAACACCTTAATGGGACCTAACTTTGTGGATTGGCTCCGAAATCTGATGATTGTCCTCAGTATAGAGGCACTGGGATACGTCTTGGAGACGGACATTCCGACGCCTCCTATGCGGACTCGAGCCAATCAGGAAGAGATTGAAAACCACGAAAAGTGGGTTAAGGATGACGTGAAATTCCGTGCTTATATGATGGCTTCCATGTCTAATGAGCTTCAGAGAGCTCATGAGAAAATGACTTCTGCTAGGCAGATTCTATCTCACTTAACCGAGCTTTATGGTGAGCACAGCAGAACTGCTAGATATGAGATATCCAAGCAACTGTTCGGTGCAAGGATGAAGGAAGGTTAGAAGGTTGGGGAACACGTCCTCAAAATGATATCCATGATCGAGAGATTGGAGGCTCTTGATTTTAAAATGGATACTTCTCTCCAAACCGACCTTATCCTACAGTCTCTCCCTGATTCCTTCTCACAGTTTGTTATGAACTTCAACTGCAATGAGATTGCATGTAACTTAGCTGGGCTAATGAACAAACTGGTGACCGCTCAGTCTCAGATGAAGACCCCGCGGATGAAGGAGTCTCGCACTTGTGATTTCTTACGGACTTCTAAGTCTAAGAATAAGAAGAAAAAGACCAAGAAGCGGACTGGACCACAAGCTAAGGACCTTAAGGGAAAGGGCAAGGCCCCGATGGTTCCAAAGAACAAGAAGAAGAAGGATGCTTGTCTCAAGTGCGGTGAGTGGGCCCTTTGGGCTAGAGACTGTCCGATTCTTCATGGCACTTCGTCTGTAACTTTTAGTTTTGGAAACAAATTGTTACGCTCTTGTATTTTCTACTTCTGAATCTTGGATTCTGGTGCTAGTTATCATATTTGTACCGTGAATCAGGATCTTGAACAAAGTAGGAAACTTGGAGCTGGAGAAGTTATGATCACAGTCGGAAGCGGGCATAGTGTCGAGGCGACCGACATAGGATCACTTCTTTTGGGTTTAGAATCCGGCTTTGTTTTGACTTTAGAAGATGTACTTGTTTTGCCCAAGGGGCACAAAAACATTTTATCCATTCCGGTCATGGACCGAAAAGGCTTTTCATTTTTCATTGGTGATGGTTCCTGCAAAATTTATTTTAGAAATAAACTAGTGGGTACTGCTACATTGTTGAATGGATTTTATCATCTAAATCTCAGCAACAAAGTAGTTGTGAATACTATAACTAGAAAACGCGGTAGGGATGAAACCAATCAAGTTTTGAAATGGCATCTTAGACTTGGTCATGTTAGTCAGACCAAGGTTTACAAGATGGAAAAAGATGGACTTATGGGTCCATTGGGATCGGATCCCTTTCCTACTTGTGAATCTTGCCTTAAAGGCAAAATGACTAAGTCCCCCTTCACAGGGACATTTCAAAGAGCCACTGATAAACTGGGATTAATCCATACTGATGTATGTGGTGCTTTGGAAGCAGCACGTGACGGATATCAATATTTCATTACGTTTACAAATGATCATACTAGGTATGGTTATGTATACTTAATGAAACATAAATCCGAGGCCTTTGAGAAATTCCAGGAATTCAAGGCCCTAGTCGAGAAACAAACTGGTAATCATATCAAAGCACTTCGGTCGGACCGAGGTGGCGAGTATATGAGTACGGAGTTTGACGAGTTCCTTAAGGAACATGGAATAGTTTCACAACTAACACCTCCATGTACTCCTCAGTTAAATGGTGTGTCGAAAGAAGGCAGGACCTGTTGAACATGGTCCGTTCCATCTTGAGCTATCTTGACTTGCCGATTTACCCGTGGGGGTATGCACTCTGACCGCGTATATCTTGAGCAGATGTCCTTCCAAATCCGTTCCTAAAACTCCACATGAGATGTGGGAAGGAAGGAAACCAAGTCTTAATCATATTAGGATTTGGGGATGTCCCGCTTATGTCAAGAAGACTAAGGTGGAAAAGTTGGAAGCTAGGTGCAGTGAAGGGATGTTTCATTGGATTCCCGTGCAGGACGATGGGATATCTATTCTACATGCCGAAGATCGAAGGATCATTGTTGCTTTACAAGCACACTTCTGGAAGATGAGTTCATTCGGGAAGGCGGAGCGGGTAGAAGTATTTCTTTAGAAGAATACAATGAAACTCCTCGAGAGACACTGTGCAAGAAACTGGAACCGAACTTTACGAAACACAAGTACAACCACCTCGTAGGTCTAGTAGGGTGTCTCATTTACGAGAGGTATGGGCTTGTGCACTTGGAGGAGGCGGGTCTCCATGAGGTTCCAAGTGATAGCCAAGAGACCGACCCAACAACCTATGACCAAGCGATGGTGGATGTAGACTCCGCGAAATGGCGTGAAGCTATGGAAGCCGAGATAGACTCGATGCATGTCAATCAGTCCTGGACTCTAGTAGACCGCCCCAAGGGCATAGTGCCTGTGAGAACAAGTGGATCTACAAGAGAAAGAGATGGTGATGGCAAGGTTGATGCCTATAAGGCCGGGCTTGTGGCAAAGGGTTATACCGGAAGGAAGGGATCGATTACCACGATACCTTCTCGCCCGTAGCCATGATCAAGTCTATTCGCATGATGCTTGCTATAGCTGCCTACCACGATTATGAGATATGGCAAATGGACGTAAAGACGGCTTTCCTTAATGGATTCCTCGAGGAGGAAATCTATATGGAGCAGCCTAAAGGCTTTGTGTCTGAAGTCGATATTCAGAAAGTGTGCAAGCTTCAGCGTTCCATTTATGGACTGAAGCAAGCGTCGCGTAGTTGGAACCTTTGTTTTGACGAGGCAATCAAAGAGTTTGATTTCGTGCAAAATGAAGAGGAACCTTGTGTATACAAGAGGGTTAGTGGGAGCAAGATCGCATTCTTAGTACTATATGTAGATGACATTCTACTAATAGGAAATGATGTGGGAATGCTCAGTTCTGTGAAAGCTTGGATTTCGAGTAATTTCTCCATGAAAGACTTGGGAGAAGCAACCTATATTCTTGGTATTCGGCTCTACCGGGATAGAGCGAAGAGAATAATAGGCCTTTCCCAAGCCCTCTATATAGATAAGATCTTAAAGCGATTTAAGATGGATGATTCTAAAAGAGGGTTCCTACCGATGCAACATGGAATAAAACTCACCTTGAAGATGTGTCCTCAAAGTGAGGAACAACGCAAGGAAATGAGTAATATACCATATGCTTCGGCCGTGGGTAGCCTTATGTATGCTATGTTGTGTACAAGACCTGACATCGCGCATCTTTGTAAGCGTGGTGAGTAGGTTTCGTGCAAACCCTGTAGGGAACATTGGATCTTTGTAAGAACGTTCTCAAGTACTTGAGAAGAACTAGAGATATGGTTCTTATGTATGGCGGTGGAGAATTGGATGTGGTGGGATTCACCGATTCGGACTTCCAAGGCGAAGGACGACTCGATGTCACTTACGGCTACATATTTACTCTTAATGGAGGAGCGATATCTTGGCGTAGTGCCAAGCAAAGCGCGGCTCGATTCCACTGTCAGGTGAGTATCAAGCGGCCTCGGAGGCTTCAAGGAAGGGTTACGGATTAAGAAGTTTCGGAGAACTTCAAATGATACCATGTCTTTGTGCTGTTCATTGTCTTTGCGACAACGACGGAGAGTAGCGCGAGCCAAGGAGCCGAGGTTTCACAACACCAAACATATTGAGAGGAAGTATCATCTCGTAAGAGAATTTGTTCGCAAGAGATACATTGTCTTTGCCTGAGTAGACTCGGCCGACAACGTCGCCGATCCACCGACCAAGCCACTTTCTCGGACTAGCTTGGAGCGTCACCGGAGAACATGGGTATTAGATACCATAGTGTGTGGCATTGAGTGCAAGTGGGAGATTGTTAGGAGTATGCCCTCGAATGCCACTCAGAGGTTGTTGAGTGAGGGCATTGTACTTGTAATTATGTAAACCATTTATATAAGGCAAATGAATGTTTCTTTATTTACTGGTAGTTACTGGCATTCCTAACTCGTAAATAAACATATAGAAACTAGTCCGTGTATTTGAGAGCAAAACTTTCCACTCCTTATTGGATAAGGGGGTCGGCACTGGAAAGGTTATAGCTCAAATACTTAATCGTTCGCAAGTCGATGAAACTTGACTGGGCATTAAGTTTATGTGAAGACTTGGATGACGTGTTCTTTGACATGGAGAGTGCCTGTCGAACACTAATGGTTAGTGAGAGCACACGTTATAGGTATGCTAATTGGATTAGTATACTCGAACCGACTCACCCTCGATTCGTCACATGGATTTCACTCCGGACGATCAATGACGGAATCGAAAGGTTGTGATAGGTATTCGTGAACCTTCGACTTGAGGATTTAGTAGGGATGTGCTTGTGACGTCAAGATTTTCATTAGAGTAGTTCGACCACCAAGGCTGGAAGGCGGGGTCAACCTCGACGTGCATCTTGACGGGCAAGTAGCAGTCCCTTGAATACCAAGATAGAATTCTTTCTCCCGTTAGTGAGCGGGTTATATGTCCTATGCGGTTATTGGAGATGAGATCATAAGTCTTTGGCAAAGCATTGGAGCTAGTTGTATTAGATACACGGCACTCGATGATCTCGATTTGCATTAACGCATGCATAGCGTCAAGTACGAGATAGGGTTTGGTGGACCGTGACCCTATAACTTGATCGGGACATTTGAAAGAAGGGTTTATACGTTATCTTGGTATTCACGACAGAATGGTTCTTGAATGATCCCAATCATTCGTTCTCAGTTGGGGTACAGTGTAGGCCGCCAGGCTGGCTAGGTGGTGCTACTACTCTTTGGTTCCTCCCATTGCTGACTGAGACGGACCTACCGAGTCGCGCATTAGGATTGACGATGGAATGATTCAAGGTAATTCTCTCATTATGAATATTAGATATTGGATATCTAAATTTAGGACATTAGATGTCTAAATCGATTTATTGGATAAATTGATTTACGGCCTAATGAATTAAATATATCACTGGGTGATTAATTTAATTCATGGATATAATTATTTCTTGGAGAAATTAATTATGTTATAATGTATTTGATATGTTTAATTAATTGGATTAATTAATCGATATAAATACATCGATATGGAATCGGAGTTTATCTGTTTGGACTCGCGGGAGTCCAAAACGAACCGAACTTGTCCGATTTCTACATGGGCCAAACCCCACACTTCCACCCACTTTCATATGGACCCATGTTCCATTCTTTAATGGTTGATCATTGAGGTGGTGGGGCTTTGATTCTCATTATTATGAGATGTGCATGTGGAGAGTTGAATAAATGAAGATGAAGACATCTCTCACTAAGAATTATTCCAAGCAACTTTCATTTCCATCGTGAGGTTGAAGAGGAGAGAGAGATAGAAGTCTTCTTCATCATCTTCTTTATTCATCTTCTTCATTCATCTTCTTGACAACTTCTTAGAGAAATTTTGTGAGAAAATATTTAGAGAGATAGATATTCATACACTTAGAGTGATATTAATATCTATAACAAGCTTCATCACCTAGCTCTAGCCGTATCCTCGGAGGATAGCAAGGTGTTGTCATTCCGTTCGTTTTTCCGGCGCGTGGCAAGTAGAGACGCGGTGCTTTCGGCGTTGGATCGTTCAAGGGCTTGAAGCGGAATAGATTCGTAGAGATCAAGCAAAGCTTGGGGAATAGCTCAAGAGAAGGTTATCCATTTAATCAACGGACTACGAGGGTATGTTTCTTGTATCTCTTGTATTTCGTTTTTGATATTCGTATATACGTAGCTCGATCGATCCTCGTAGGGATTCGGATCGAATTAATTTTCGTTTTACCGCTTCCGCTGGGCCTTCGTTTTAGGCACCGAATCCCAACAGTGGATTCCACAGTGTGGGGTCCACGACGCTGTAATATGCCCTGAATGTCTTGGGGGTGTTACAGAATATGGTATCAGAGCTTAGGTTATGGATACCTAGGATGTCGGTTATTTGGGTCTAGTTAAGTGTCGTTTTTGGGACAGTATCGCTGCTATGCCATCATCTCAGTACGCCGGTGCTCGTAAGTTTTTCCTAACTTGACTCGTTTCACCGTTCTGTTCTATTCCTGTCTTACTATCTTGTTGCATTTTGCATTTGAATTGTACTTACCCGTTACTTCTTCAGAATTCCTGCTGGTAGAGGACGCGACGCGGCCGCGACGCCAGTAGGGGACGTGGCGCAGGTGGGGCGGCCATGTCCGATCACTCAGAACCGATTCGGCGATGCCTTCTTTGTCGAGCAGTGTTCCCCTAGTTCCGGAGGTCACAGGACTACCGCTAGCTCCGGTAATGCACATGAGAATGTTGGAGTGGCCAACATTTTGCAGCAAGTAGCGAACCAGATGACGCTACTGACTCAGGCCGTTCTGGTCGGCCAAGCTAATGCCAACCCGATTCCGCCTACTGGATCCGGCAATGATAAGTTACTTCAGGACGTGATTCGTATGCGTCCTCCACAGTTTGATGGTGCTTCCGACCCTTCCGGTTGGGAGAATTGGCTATTCGAGATGGAGAAAGTATTTGAGGCTGCTAATTGTTACGAGGAGAGGAAAGTACCCATTGCTCAGTACTTCCTCGCCAAGGAGGCAGCAATGTGGTGGCAAGCGGTGAAGCCGCGTGACCAGGCAGCTACGTGGGCAGAGTTTCGGGATCTAATGGAAGATGAATTCTGTCCATGGCCAGTGAAAGAGGGGAGGATCCGAGCCTTCTTTGAGGCTAAGCCCCAAGATGTTCCTATTTCTCAAGCTATCAAAGACTACAATCAACAGCTGCATTACGTGAGAAACCAAGTCCGAGATGAGCTTGATAAGATCCGCCACTTTGATATGCGGATGAAACCGAGGGTGCGCCACTACATGTCTGGTCTGGGGTGCACGACTTTGAAAGAATATCAGAATAAAGCGATGGATTATGAGATGTCGTTTTCTGCGACAGAGACGGCAACCGAAGGAAATAAGCAGAAGACCTCCGGTCAGTTTTCGGGAGGCAAGTCAGGAGGGTATCCGAAGGCTCAGTCTGGTTCGCGAGTCTTTGGGAGTCAGTCGCCATCAGTTGGGCGAGGAAACGGTTCTAGGTCTGCTCCTACTGGTTCCGTCCGTGGTCCTACGTGCTTCAACTGTAGTCGTTCGGGCCACATGATGAGTGAGTGTGATAGGCCTCCGATTCATTGTCTTGCTTGTGGTCGGATGGGTCATCGTGCTAAGTTTTGTACGGATGCGGCTCGAACTCCAGTTACTCAGATATCAGCCCCAGCTGCGGGAGAGCCGAGTGTGAATCAGGCACCGGCAGTTCCTCATCCGCAGCAGAGTTTTGGTAGAGGTCGAGGACGCGGGCAGCCTTCTAGAGGGGGATCTTCTAGTGCGGGGTCTGTTCCGCCCCGAGTGTATGAGATGAGACGAGCAGGAGATCCTGACGCGACGGTGGCTACAGGTACCGTCCACATCCTTGATCATCCTGTTTCCATATTGTTCGATTCTGGTGCTACGCATTCTTTTATATCTATGGATTGTGTGCGTCGTCTGCATGTTGATTGCCTTGTTGCTTGTGAGCCTTTTGTTGTTAAACTTCCTAGTGGGGATAACATCGTGGGGGATCGTGAGGTTAGAGATTTTCCAGTGAGTATCGCGGGGAGGGTTTGGCCTTCCAATCTGATTGCGGTAGATATTAGAGATGAGGATTTGATTCTGGGTGAGGATTGGCTGGACCGTCATGGGGCGATCATGAATTATAGAACGAGGACTATTTCGATGTTAGCCTCTGACGGTACCGAGCATTCATTCGTGGGGCGTAAGCGGAGTGGCCAGAGACTCCTGATCAGCGCCTTGAGGGCGGTGAGACTTCTTCGAGGAGGTTGTACGGGCTATTGGTGTTACGCTTTGAGATCGGAAGAAGGGGGAGTCGAGCTCTTGTCTATCCCGGTAGTGTGTGAGTATTCTGATGTTTTTCAAGACGAGTTGCCGGGTTTGCCGCCGGACCGAGAAGTTGAGTTTACCGTCGATTTAGAGCCGGGTGCAGCACCTATCTCTAAGACGCCATACCGTATGGCGCCCGCCGAGATGCTGGAGCTGAAGAAACAGTTGGGAGAGTTGCTAGACATGGGGTATATTCGACCGAGCACTTCACCTTGGGGCGCACCGGTCCTGTTTGTGAAGAAGAAGGATGGGTCACTTCGTTTGTGTATCGACTACCGAGAGTTGAACAAAGTGACCATAAAAAACAAGTATCCTCTCCCGAGGATTGATGACTTGTTTGATCAGTTGCAATGGGCAACCGTGTTTTCGAAGATTGATTTGAGATCGGGTTATTATCAGCTCCGAGTGAAGGATACCGATATTCCCAAGACAGCCTTTCGGACGAGATACGGTCACTACGAGTTTGTTGTTATGCCTTTTGGGCTAACCAACGCACCAGCCGTGTTCATGTAGCTTATGAACAAGGTCTTTATCGAGTATCTCGATAAGTGTGTAGTCATTTTTATCGATGACATCTTGATTTACTCGAGGAGCGAGGAGGAGCACGCCCGTCATTTGCATATCGTGTTAGACATTTTGAGAACTCAGCATCTTTTTGCGAAGTTCTCAAAGTGTGAGTTTTGGTTACGGGAGGTTATGTTTCTCGGTCATGTGATCTTGGCCGAGTGTGTTCGTGTGGACCCACATAAGGTAGAGGCAGTGTTGGATTGGGCACCGCCCAAGAACGTGAAGGAGGTCCGTAGTTTTCTAGGTTTGGCCGGGTATTACCGTAGATTCATCGAGGGGTTCTCTAAGCTCGCTCGACCGCTGACTCAGTTGTTACAGAAGTCAGAGAAGTTTGTGTGGACCGATGAGAGGCAGAATAGTTTTGAGGAGTTGAAGAAGCGGTTGACGACCGCTCCTGTTTTGGCTTTACCGAGTGGTAATGAGGGTTTCTCGGTTTTCAGTGATGCTTCGGGCCAAGGGCTCGGATGTGTACTTATGCAGCACGGGAGGACGATTGCCTATGCTTCCCGTCAGTTGAAACCGTACGAGTTGAATTACCCTACGCACGATCTTGAGTTGGCCGCAGTTGTATTTGCGCTAAAGATCTGGCGTCATTACTTGTATGGATCGTCATGTCAGATTTTCACCGATCACAAGAGCCTAAAGTACATTTTTACGCAGAAAGAACTTAATATGAGACAGAGGAGATGGTTGGAGTTGATTAAGGACTACGACCTCGAGATTCTATATTATCCGGGCAAGGCAAATGTGGTGGCAGATGCCTTGAGCCGGAAATCGGTAGCGCTTAGGGCCCTTGAGTTGCTTACGGCCCAGTCGGGACTTCAGCGAGAGTTTATGAGGTTGAGCATTGAGGTTGTACTACCAGAGAGTTCCGGACAGTTGCGTACTCTTGAGGTTTCTTCATCTCTGGTCGATGACATTAAATCGGGACAGTTGGGGGACCCGATGTGTATTTAGCTCCGAGAGAGTGTAGGAAAGGGGAAAGCCCCGGGATTCGTTATTCATGAGGACGGTGTGTTGAGATTCCGAGGTCGGTTGTGTGTTCCGAACGAGTCGGGATTGAGACAGAGTATTATGCGAGAGGCTCATGCGTCACCGTACTCAGTCCATCCGGGCTCGAGTAAAATGTATAAAGATTTGAGGAAAAATTTCTGGTGGAACGACATGAGTAATGAGGTAGTTCAGTTTGTGGCTAAGTGTTTGACTTGTCAGCAAGTCAAGATTGAGCATCAGCGGCCAGCCGGGCTGTTGAAGCCACTTCCCGTCCCGGAGTGGAAGTGGGAGGATATCTCTATGGATTTTGTCACGGGTTTACCGAGGACGAAGACTGGTATGAATATGGTGTGGGTGATTGTAGACCGACTGACTAAGTCGTCGCATTTTCTGGGCATCAAGGATACTTGGGGCCCAGAAAAATTGGCTCGTATTTTTATCGCGCAGATAGTGAGACTTCATGGTACGCCGAAGACCATTATTTCGAACAGAGATGGCCGATTTGTATCGCATTTCTGGCAGGCGGTACATAAGGCATTGGGGACACAGTTACGTTTGAGCACTTCGTTCCATCCCCAGACCGATGGGCAGTCCGAGCGCACTATTCAGACGTTCGAGGATATATTGCGCGCATGTGCGTTAGATTGGAGTAGTGACTGGGAGGAGCATTTGGCCTTGATTGAGTTTACTTATAATAATAGCTGGCACGCGTCGATTAAGATGGCACCGTATGAGGCACTTTATGGCAGACGTTGCCGATCACCGATATGTTGGGATGAGCCGTCCGATTTAGTTGGCACTGAACCAGACCTCGTGTTAGAGACGAGAGAGAAAGTTGAGTTGATTAGAAAGAGAACATTGGCTGCTCAGAGTCGACAAAAGTCTTATGCGGATGTTAGGCGTCGACCTTTGGAGTTCGAGGTGGGAGATCATGTTCTGTTGAGGGTATCCCCGACGAAAGGAGTTTTCCGTTTTGGGAAAAAGGGAAAGCTTAGTCCGAGGTATATTGGGCGCTTCAAGATATTGGAGAGAGTCGGTGAGTTGGCATACCGTTTAGCTTTGCCTCCGTCGTTGAGTCATGTTCATAGCGTATTTCACGTCTCCCAGCTGAGGAAGTATGTTCCGTACCCGTCCCACATTATTGATTTTGGAGACGTGGAGATCGAGAAGGATGTTACGTTTGAGGAGAGGCCCGTCAACATTTTGGAGCGTCGAGACAAACAGTTAAGGCACAGAACCATTCATTTGGTTAAGGTGCAATGGTCGAGACACGGAGTAGAAGAAGCGACGTGGGAGTTAGAGGAGGATATGCGTTCGAGGCACCCCGAGCTTTTCGATTCTTAATTTTCGGGACGAAACTTTATTTTAGAGGGGGAGAATGTAATATCCGTAACTTTCTATTTTTAGCAGTTTCCATTTTTGGTATATGTGTACTTTTATCAACTCGCTTGAAACCGTTTCGACATTTTGAATCTACTTTATTCATGGAGTTTTTCCATTTGGACGAGTTTTGGTGAAGTTTTCACGTGATTTCATTTTATGATATGTTTTGCCGTATGAACGTTCGATTCTCGTAAAACTCGTTCATTTTCGTGGTTTCTTGGTTTGTACAAGTTCGTATGATTGAGTTGGTCGTGTTGAGACTTTCGGTTTGCAAATCCGACGTCGTATCGTGATTTCCGGACGCTTGAGTCATTTTCGTAATTTCCTATAAGTTTAGGGAATTTCATATTCGTTGTCGTATTTCGGATTCCCGGATAGTCGGATTGATGTTTTCTTGTGATGGTTAGACTCGTCATCGAATATTCTTCGTAGTCGTATTTTTGGTTCGATAGCAGGTCCGGGTTTCGGGGTCGTCCGGAATCGTTTGGACAAAGAAATGCCAAGATCATTGTCGGTAGGGTCTTACGGCCGTAACACCCAGGATCTATGGCCATAAGTTGGCCATGTTACGGCCGTAAGTGTCCCCTGTTACGGCCGTAACAGCTCGCTGTTTTAAAACAGCGGGCAGAGGTCCAAGACCTCATTTTCTATCCTTTCTTTCGTTTTTCTTCACGGGGCGACTCCAGAGGTGATTCCTTCAGTTTTGATCAAAGAATTTTTCGTGTTCCATCACCGTAGAATCGTAGTAGCATATCACCATCAGCATAATCATCCTCCATCATCCGAATCCGAGGTATTTTCTTCAGGAACCCTAACTTGTATAAATTGGGGGTTTTCGGGTTTTTCGTGATTGATTCCGAATTGTTCATGTATGTTGCGAAACTTCTTACCGATTGTTGTTATTGGATGATTCCCAATCCGTTTTCTTCGATTTAATCCATGAATTATCAATACGGGGAGATTTTGCGTAAACCCTCGCCCGTATCGATTGAACGTCTATTGTCGTGAATTGTAATCGGGGTTATGGGAGTATTCCTTTCGTTTATTGATGTCCGTTGGGACTGAGTTATGTTAATTCTTCGTTAGGAACCGTCGTCTTCCACTCGGATCATCCGTAGTTGTTTTTCACTTCCGATTCTTCGAAGATGTCACAAAGGCAAGTACTTTACACTTGTTTACATGTTCTAGTATTTGAATTATGGCTATATGTGGTTGTTGTGGGAGGATATGTGTATGTTCACCTAGGGACGGTCCGACGGGGTCTCTAGGAATATGTATTCCCGTGTGTGTGCGTATCACGAACTGTGGTTAACCACCCAGGGATGTCCGACGGGGCTCTGCGGGGTACGGTGGTCGTGAGTCACATACCAAGGTTAACTTTGAATTGTTTTGGTTGGAGAAAATGTGTTTTGTGCTTGTGCATCGTAAATATTCCGGAATATAAAATGTTTTCTAAAAGGATTTTTGGCGCATATATTCATCTGATTAGAATGTAGTTCAAATGGATTGTACTTGCACTAGCAGTTGTCGCTAACCCCTTAAATGGGGGAAATACTTTTTGTATTTCAGGTATTGATCATGGGGACAAGCGAGCACTCGAGCCGTATGAGGATGATGGGCAAGCATGATATTGTCCATTAGTTGATTTTCGGTGTTATGTCTGTCGGTTATTATTGATGTCTGATTTTGGGATTTTTGTATCATAAAATTGGTTTAAGTACTCGAGTACTTCCTGTTTGAACTTGTTACTGTTGTGTCCCCGTTTTGGGAATGGATTTGATGTCAGATTTTATTTGTCGGTTTGTAGTCTTTTATGCGAATTGTCGTTTCATTAATGATTGTTTGTCGTTGTCGAATGTCTTGTTTGGTACGTTAGCCTGGTGGATTCCACAGTGTGGGGTCCACGACGCTGTAATATGCCCTGAATGTCTTGGGGGTGTTACAGAATCCGTAAGATCATTCATAATTTATGAACAAGATATGTAGACGGGTAGCGTACGTTAATCACTGAGGAGTTTGTAAGTTTCATCACCGTTAGAACAGTCTGCTCTCCAGTAGTGAATCTGCCATGCACGCTTAGCGTACGCTAAGCTATGTAGATTAACGTACGCTATCGGGCATGTTTAGCGTACGCTACGTTTGGTACGTAATGTACGTTATGTCATCAGGCGAGTCAGTCGGCTGATCAGAGAGGACTGTCGATACATAGTTAGCGCACGCTAGACTTCGTTGTTTACGTGCGCTAACGAGCAGGCTTAACGCACGCTACATAGAATACGTAGCGTACGCTAAGCAGTTCAGGCAGATTTCGTTTTATGAACTTTCGGCCGTAAATTGGATTGATAGACATTCTTACGACGTGAGATGAATTCTATATTATTTCTTTTGTTAAGGTTCGAGCTTGCTACGTAATTGATCGAAGGGGCGACCTTCGAGTGTTTTGTTTTTCGTGGAAGTAGTATTCTTGTCTTCGAATCGAGGCAAGTACCTTAATTGTTTTATGTATTGATATTATACATATTATTGTACATGTATGTCGTTGTTGTTTGTCCATCTCGTGTTGGTCCGACGGGATCATCGGGTGATCTATGCTAGCGTGCGCTGGATCATCGGATGGGTTTTTCCACCTCGGGTTGGTTTGATGGAATCATCGGGGGGTCTAGGCAGTGAACGCTGGATCATTGGAATTACCATGTGTATGTTGTGATATCATGTTGTGATTATCATGTGTGTATGTTATTATTGAGTTTCTCGTAGGAGAAGAATCGTTGGTTCTTTTGTCATTTATGTTATTATTATTCTTCGTGAGATGTTGAATAATATGTTGTGGTACTTGTACTAGCATCGTTGTGCTAACCCTTTCGGGGGTGAACATTTGTTTATGTTCAGGATCCAGGAGAGCGGGGAAACAACCACTGTAGTTGCATGACGACGAGGGTGCAGAGTGATGTTCCGGCCGAGTTTATTTGTCTGTTGTTTGTATTGTTTTAATAAGTACTTGAGTACGTCGTCATTTGTGATGATTTGGATTTGGTGATGTATTAATACTTTTCCCTTAGACATTTGTATTTTCAGTATTGGTCAGTACTGTTGTATTTTATTTCAGTTACTTTCATACGTTGGTATCTGTTATTGTCTTTTCATTTCTTCAGCCTTGTAAATCCTTATGTAAAGGATTTACGGTGCTGTAATATTCCTGAATACATCGGGGGTGTTACAAATTGTATGGTTTTTGGCCTAATTGTTAGTTTCTTCTTTGTGTATGAAAATGTACCATCCTACATGGAAATATGGGGGCACAAGGAGAACTTGTGTCAAGTTGAACCAAGAAACTCGAAGTAGTGAAGTTTCTTGATGATCGACACCTACTTGTTGAAGGAATGAGTGCAAGAGTGTCAACTCGTAGTGCACAAAATCTATACCAAAGAGTTCGTTCTTCCAAACTCTTTCTTCATTGCCATGATGATTGAGTAGTACTTCCTTGGTGGAAGAGGTTCAAGAGTTCCCTTAAGCATGTGCTAAGAGTTAGTTGTAATATCCGTGTTTTCTACTTCTGGTAATTTCTATTTTCGGTATATATTCGTTTCGGACAACTCACTTGGCACTGTTTTAGAATTCTGAATCTATTTTATTCTTGGAGTTTCTCCGTTGGGATGAGTCTCGATGATGTTTTTGCGTAATTTCACCTTGAGTTATATTTTATCGCATGTGTATTCGACTCTCATTAAACTCGTTCGATTTCGTCATTTTTCCTATTTCCATGAGTTCATATGGTTGAGTGGATCATGTTGTGAGTTTCGGATTGTTAATCCGACGTTGTATCGTGATTTTCGGATGTTTGGGCCGTTTTTGTAATTTCCTATAAGTTTAGGGAATTTGTTCCTTGTTCGATTTTGGTTATGTACCTTGGACCGTTTTGGGGTTTTCGTACTTCCATTTCGTGTTTTGTTTCCCATACATCGATTCCTATTGCTTTTATTCTCTTCCTGGATCATTTTTCATCATTTTGGGACCCAAAGGGGGTGTGGGCTGCGGCACAAGGATTGTGCGCCGCGGCACACACATTGTCCAGTTCCTGGCCGAGTAGTCTATATCGTGTGCCGCGGCACACACCGGCAGGGCCGAGGCACACTGCCGAGTCACTACCGCGGCACACTCGTCCGGGCCGCGGCACACTCGTGTTGCACTTATCGGCCAAACTTTCTGTACCATGTGCCGCGGCACACACCGGCAGGGCCGCGGCACACTGCCGATCACTGGGCGCAATTTTTGGCCCTGTGCCGTGGCACACTTCAGCTGGGCCGCGGCACAGAATGAGGTCAGCGCTATATCAGCGTTTTTTTTCAGCGAATGCAGTTCATTTCTCCTTTTCCTTCCACCGTACGAGAGAGAGTGGCTTGAGAGGGAGATTTTCCTCCATCTATCACTTGATTGTGTAAATTTCTTCATCTCCTTTCGATCGTGTAGCTCGGATTGTGGTTCTAACACGTGTTCTTCGAATTAAAGTGCTTGAATCTTCAAGAGGTAAGAACTCCTTTAACCCTAGTATGATTTTGGGGAGGGTTTGGTGGTGATCTTGTATTTTAATCCTATTTAACCGATGTTGTTGTTAGATTTTGATAGTATACTCGTGACCCTTGGTTTTCTTGTTATTGGATGGGATGAAATCCCGTTATTACACCGTTGACCGATTCAATTTCCCTATGCACTCTTGGTGTCCGATGAATTGCCCCAACGGGTAGAATTAGGATTAATTCTTACCTTTCCGTATTATTGAGACTTGTTGTATACCATTATTGTGTTAGGAGCGGATTTGGGAAGATTGTTCGGACCAAAACCTATTCCTTCATTGTTTCCTTCGTTTCGTCTTATTCAAGGCAAGTACATGTATTACATTTCGTTATGTATGTTGTGATTTACGAAATGAATGAGGAATTGTGATTTTCGGGTGCGTGAGTTGCATTCCTTCCACCCGGAGTGTCCGACGGGATGTCTGGGGGTCGATACTAAGGGGTACGGCCGCGGAAGTGAACTTGGGTGCGTGTGTGGTTGAACTTCCACCCGGAGTGTCCGACGGGATGTCTGGGGGTCGATACTAAGGGGTACGGCCGCGGAAGTGGTATCCCACCCGGAGCGTTCGACGGGATGTCTGGGGGTCGATACTAAGGGGTACGACCACGGGATACCAGTTGTGATTTTGCGATATCGTGATGATTGGAAACTGATTTGATTGCCAATGTAGTATTCCGGAATATTTATGGCAAATGATATATGATTGAGATAATTGTGTAAAAACCGTATTTGTATATAATGTTGTGTAATTGTGTACTTGCACTAGCTATTGGAATGCTAACCCCTTAAATGGGGGAAATGCGTCTTATGAATTTCAGGTACCGGGAGGGCTGAGGAGCAGGTACGGGACATGCACGCAAATGATGGACTGGCTTGATGATGTGGCTCGAGTCTGCATTTTTATGTTTTGTCATTGCATTGTCGAGTAATGAAGTTAGACTGTTTATTTTTAAACTTGGTTTAAGTCCCCTGCTTGGGCAATGAATTGGTATTTAACTTCTGCTCATGTACTCCGTTAAAATGTTTTGGCCGAGGCCACGGCCTTATTTACTTTTGAGTGCATCATTTGGGATTACATTGTGGTTTATATGTCATGTGTTAGCCTGGTAGACCTCACGAGAGTTCTACGGCGTGTAATGTCCCAGTTGTGAATTGGGGTGTTACATTAGTATTATTGAAAGACTTGTTGTCAATTTTATTTATGAGATAGGCAACAAGAGGGCTAATCCTAAACCAAGAGTTGGGATTGAAGCCAAGGCTTACTTGTTGGAGTGTTGTTCCTCAAGTGATAGCGAATGATGGCTAACTTGTTGGGGCACTGTTCTCAAGGTGTATGTAAATTACTTGTCAATGCATATTGCCAAGTTTGACTAAGTTGCATTTTGTGAACTTGGTTGTGATGATAGCCATCAAGGTGCACATATTGGTAAACATAACAGTGCATGTAATGTTGAATACAATGTTATACATAATGTTGAGTATAATGTTGTGAGAATTGTTGTTGAAACATAGTGATAAACATGTTGTTAAAAATAACAAGGACCACGAGGTGTTCGAAGTGGTATCAAATGTGAATCACGTAGAACTTGATGTCAAGCTCACTTCTAGTAAACAATGTGTTTGTACTAATATTTGAGTTTGAAAAATTTCATGTTGACCAAGTGTGGAAAGTTCATATATGAATTCTACATAGAAAATAGACTTTTCAAATTGAATGAAATAACTTTAAGAGCTACCTTATGCACAAGCGAAAGGAGATGTCTCTTGAAGACTTGATTGTAAAACTCCGTGTCAAGTCGGACGTGAGATAGCAAGACCGAAGGCCGAATAGCTCAATCTATGCTAAGGCCAACATGTTGGAGAGATAATTCCTCCAATAATCGTGCCACCTAAATGCCAAGAGCATAAACAAAGGGGCAACGTCTACCCTAAGTTTGAGGCCGACTGCTACGATGGTAGCAAATATGGCTTTGTGGTGAAGAATTGCCAAAAGTCGAAGATCAACAACAAAAAGAAAGACGCCAATGTTGTTGAGAATGACTTTGGTGAATGATACGAAGACTATATTGTTTTTGTGCTCACGAGGAGGTCAATCATATTGAGAACCAATGCAGTTGGTTTTCTCAACATTGGTGTGACCGCGCACGTTCCGTTAATAGGAATTGTTTTGTTGCCAACACGGTTGTTGAGAGGAGGAAGCTCAACATGGGGAACCAAGCATCGTTTGAGGTTGACGGAGTTGGAAATCTAATTCTCAAGCTGTATTTTGACATTGAGATCATATGTAAGAGTTTGGTTTCAACTCCATACTAGTTTAAAGGGGTTTAGACTAGTGTTTGAGTCTGACAAATTTTATTTTGTTAAAAATTCCTTGGAAGAGGTTATTTCACCGAGGTCTCTTTTCAAAATAAGTGTGTTGTCCGTGTGCCATGTAACCAAGTGCTAATGAGAAAGCATCTACTTTCTCTACTCTATGTACTCTGATTTATGACATTTTAGATTATATCGTGTAAATCTAAATGTTATAAAAGGATTAATAAACTTAGTTTTACTAAAAGTAAATGAAATAAATACTCAAAACAAATGTGAAGTTTGTGTTGAGGTGAAAATGATGAAGCTACCAATTTATTCGGTAGAACGGAGCACAAAACTCTTAAAATTAATTCATACCGAAGTATGTGATTTAAAGTTTGTGCAAACTAGAAGTGGTGAAAAGTATTTTATCAAATTGCACAAGGTATTGTTATCTTTATCTTCTAAGAAGTAAAGATGAGACTATTGAAGCTTTAACTTCATGAATGAAGTAGAGAGTCGATCGGGCTATCGAATTAAGATGGTTCAATTTGATTGAGAATGAGAGTATGTAGCTCCGTTTGAAGAATTTTGAAACGCAAGTGGATTAATTCATCAAACGAGAACTCTATATTCACCTAAATCGAATGATGTTACTGAACGTAAAAATCCAACACTTGTGGAGATGATGAATGCCTTGTTGGCTAGTTCAGTGTTGTCACAGTTAATTTGGGGCAATTGTTATGACAACAACATAAAAGTAAGGACGTTACTCCTTATGAATTGTGGAATGGTAGAAAATCATCATACAAATACCTCAAAGTGTGGGGGGTGTTTGACGAGGGCTGAGGTGCCTCTACTTAAAAAAGTTATAATTGATCATCAAATGGTCAATTGTGTCTTTATTAGGTATGCACAAAAAGACAATGTCTATCGATTTGTTATCCACAAGTTATATATGACTGTGAGGATAACGATCGAATCAAGGAATACAATATTCTTTGAAAAAAAAAACGTATATCTTTGTAAAGACAAAGATAAAATTGAAATCAATTCTAGGAATAGAGTTGAAGATGAAGCCCGTTTAGGGGTCAAATGCTATATGCATAATGAAGGGTATGATTTTTCGATACCTATTCAAACATGTCTATGCTTATGTCTAATTGAAAGTTTCTCATGGGTGTTGCTTTGCACAAATCTTGAGATTCACCAATTGGATGTTTTAATAGTTTGCAAACTCGTTAAAGTTTGTATATGGAATGAGACAAGTGTCACTTGAAATTTGGTAATGTTATATTATCAAAACGAGTGTGACAAATGTGTGTACATCAAGAACACGAATAATGAATATGTTATAGTGTGTCTTTATGTAGACGACATGTTGATCATTGATTGCCAAGTGATTAACGACACAAAGAACATGTTAAAGGGAAACTTTGACATGAAACATATGGGGCTAACTAATGTGATTCTTGGAATGAAATCTAAGAACAAAGTGCTCAAGAAGCTCAATGCTTGTGAAAGCTTGACAATAAGACCCTAGTATATCTCAATGTTCACTTGAGCAAGAATCAAAATGAGCCCGTTGCATAAGAAGATTATGTACGAGTCATTGAGTGCTTAATGTATCTTACAAATTGCACTCGGCCCGATATAGCTTGCGCCGTGAACAAATTGAGTTGTTACACGAGTAATCCAAGCATGAAGCATTGCAAAATCTCTTGTAAAAAAAAATAGATACTTGAGGTATACTCAAAATTATGGGCTACACTTTTTAGAGATACCCCCCAGTATTTGAAGGGTACTGTGATGTGAATCGTATATCAGACACAAAATACTTGCTTTTATAAGTGAGTATGTGTTTATGATAGGGGATGGAGTTATCTCGTAAAGGTATACGAAATAGACGTGTATAGCCCGACCCATCATGAAATCAAAATTCATAGCTTTGGATAAAGCTAGTGAGTAGTGAGAAAGCCTCTCGGCTACGTTTCTTTATTCCATGTTGGACTTAGCGCCGCCAATGTTGTTTTATAAATAACTATTGGTAGAGCAAAAGGTGTCTTGTGCAATGGTATGTCGTAGCGACATATCCATTGACAACATAATATTGTTAGACATTTGATCTCAAGTGTGATTATCTCAGTTGACTAAGTGAAGTCAATGGATAATCTAGCGGATCCGCTAACCAAATGGTTAAACCGAGATCAAACGGATAAGTGCTAGAGGGAATGAGATTGAAACCAACATCTTGAGAACGATCGTAGTGGTAACCCAACCATGATGATTGGAGATCCCAAGAACTTGGTTCATTGGGAAAACTAAGCTACGAGAGTTCGCGTGAAACACTCACCTATACGAGTATTCCCTAGAGAGCAATTGAGTGTTAAAGCTTGCCTAGTGGTGAGGTTAAGTTTATGACTTTTAGTGACTCCTAAATACCTCGAGGAGGTTGAGTATGGCAAGATACTCAGAAAAGAATCACCTATATAAGTGAGAAGTGGAGCCGCTTCAATATGGCACTTATGAATCCAAAGAGGTTGTCTATGGCCTATAAAGGACACAAACGTGAGAACATATGAGGTTGATACATTGGTGTGTCAATATTATTGTCTAGGTATACACTAAGGAGGAATAGTTCAAACGCATCGCGTCCTACTAATCCGCCAGTATACTCGATAATATTGACTAAGGATGGTTCAAGGCCAAAAGCTACTAATCCTAATACACTATTGTCTCTCGAGGGCTAAGTTGCTTGTTTGCATACATGCATATGGCATTTTCACTCATGTGGGGGATTGTTGGAAATTTGGTTTTGAGTTGACCAATTTCTTGTGTTATAATCATTGGCTCAAAACCGAATTTCGGTGAGTGAGAAATGGTTTGTAATGAGCACCAACCGAGCTATTATTAGAGTGCACATCCTTGGCCTTGAGCCTTGGTATTTGGCAACTGGTTCTTAACTAGTTTGCTGGAAATTCGAACAAATAGTGCACATGTTGACTACAATGTTGCCGTAACATTTGCGTCAACATTTTCTGTTCGACAGTTACAGTTGTAACAGCTGATTTTTGAATCAAATTTGAAACAGCTATGAGAGTTACAACTGTTATTAATTGCTGGTTGGGAGTTACACCAATGTGTAATGCTTGTTGGGAGGTTACATCTCCATATTCAATTTGGTAGAGGGGTTACTTGGAGGTTACACTCACAAATTGAATGATCATCTTTATGTCTCCTACATGTGTGGCTTGCTTATTTATAGGGAGCTCATTTGCATAGTTTGATAGGTGGTGCATGTTGTTTTGCATAACTTTTGAACACATGAAAACAAGAGAGCTCTCCATATGTTTTCATTGTCATTGTTTACAAAACTTGCATTCTCAAATTTCATAGAGCTTCTTAGTCCTCACCATCATCTAGTTCGTTGGAGCTTCTTGGTTTGTGGTGCTACTACCAAGAAGACGAAGCCGTTTTATCTTTGGGGACGATACGCCAAACTGTGAGCACTAACCGGGGCGTATTTCGTCTTGCGGAAAGAGGTTTTCCTCGACTCGGCTTGTTACTAGTTCTGTTCCAGCGTCTACGGATATGATTTGCAGCATTCTGTTCCGGCGAGTTCCAGATTGTTCCCTGGAGTGTTACGACAACATCGAGCAGAACAATTCCGACAACATTCAATCTGTAATTGTTATTTCAATCCAATTAATTATTTTGTTGTCTAATCTTCTACTTTTTTTTAGCTTTTTCAGAGCACAGGTATATAATGGTGTGCCCCGGTCCAACCATATTCCAACATAACATTGCCTGAAAAATCACATAATTTTTCATTAAATTATAAGGTATAAAATTTTCTATATATGACAAATGATATTGAGAACAATTTTTTTGTGTATTTTAATTTCGGAATATGTGTGCAAATTCACAGTGCTCCAACCTTGATTTCAATATATTGTGCGACTTTTACAGGCATCAGAAGTAAATGCGCAGCCAATCCAACATTTACATGATCGTTCCATTAGATTCTACAAATCGAAAACTCATCAGAACTGAAATATTCGATTATTTTGTATTAATATATGAAATTAAATCTTGAGAATATTACATTTATATATTATTAGGCTCATTGCCCTTCTATAGACACGAAAGCGGGACCACGACACGTTCACAAACACACGATGCATGCATTTCAATAAATATAGGACACAACCACGGGATGGGAGAACTATAATATATGTTAGATTTTTTGTATAGGTAAAAGCTATTAAAATAAAAATTATATAAAAGAAACTATATAAAAGAACACCAAAAAATAAAAGATAAAAAGTAATAAGTGTTGAAGTAAAAATAAAGAAGACAAAAAGTATGGTACAAGAGACGTGTTATTCTCATTAAGAAAACTCTTATATATAGGGTGAGTATAATGGTGTAGGATGTTACATTCAGATAGCTTACTCACAGTAGGAATTATATAAGTAAAAGTCTAATACATCACACTAAGGCGCACTAACAATGGCGGATCTAGAAAAACTTCCAGAGGGAACACCATGTGAATAACAAAATAAAATAAAAAAACAAATGGAAATTAAAAAATACAATATTGTTAGAAGTAATAAATACATTACATTTGGAACGCACTTTACAAGTCTTTTACCATAAATTAGGGGAGGAGCGACCTGCACAGCACATCAGGTATTATTATTGTGTGTTTATCTCCGTGACAATTGAATATGTGATGAATTGAAATCGGCAAGGTACATGGAAGCAAATCCATGCAATGTAAGAGTAATATATATATATATATATATATATATATATACTATTGAGGTTAGGTCATGTTCTTTTGAACTTATTTTTCGATTTTGATTGATTCGATTTTGATTCGAGTTCATTCATTCGATTGATTCGATTTAGTCCATTCAGTTCAATTCTTCTTATTATTATTATTAATAATAATAATAACAATAATAATAATAATAATCTTAAATATTATTATTGTTATTATTACTAATAATATTTATCGTTGTTGTTGATTACTATTATTATTATTTACCATTATTATCATTGTTATTATTATTATTATTAATCTTAATTATTATTATTGTTATTATTACTAATAATATTTACTATTATTATTAATAATATTTATTATTATCGTTGTTGTTGTTGATTACTATTATTATTATTATATTATTTATTATTATTATCAGTGTTATTATTATTATTGTTATTATTATAGTTATTATCGTTATTGTTATTAATATCATTAATATTATTATAATTTACCCTTATCAAATAGATCTCAACTTATCATTTAAATTTTATTATATTATAATTTTATTATATTAATTATGTTTAATATATATTTCAGTTCAGTTCAGTTTAGTTCAATTCAGTTCGAATTTATTCGGTCCAAAAAAACAGAACCTTAGTTATATATATATATATATATATATATTCATGTGATTTACACGGATGTCGAAAAAGAAAATTAAAACTGAAGACTATATAAAAAATATGAATGAAACTGAAACATGTAATATAACTATATAAGTATATCATTTCAAATTCAGCGTTTCATCCCCATTTGAGAATTCGGTGGGGCCTAATTTGTGCAACACAGTTGCAAAGCAGACATAAAATGATAAATTCTAATTTAACTTTGAAATGAACTTATAGACAACCTTTTTTTTGGTCAATGCACACAAATTCAGAACAGGTGCTTTTTTGATAGTGTGAAAGAATTAGAACACACAAAGAGGACCACATTTCAAAAAATATATGATTTTACACTAAATATATAAGGAATGATTTGTAGAATGTGGTCTAGGTAGTGCCGAGTCTATTTCCACATAAATCTCAGTAGAAATTGAAATTGGAAACAATTCAACCACACATCAACATCTCTAAAAAAAATCCGTTTGAACATTTCAAACAAAAGATGGAAATTCTTTGATAAAACGAGTGTAGTAGAGAAGGCAGACATTGTTTACAGTAGATTATAATTACATTACAGACATTCTGGCATCAAAAGTGAGAGACATTGTATTTTATTTATATTTACATAACAGACATCCTCGCAAAAGTGAGAGACATTGTATTTATTTTTGGGCTGCATTTTTCGTTATTTGTATCTGAGGGAAGAGGCATGTCTTCGAGTGTTTGCCGCACATTATTTGTATTCGATGTTTCTGTTGGGTATGGATCTAATGCGATGATCTCGAATCTGTTTTGCGGTGGGTTTCTATTGGCGGGTATTTTTTTGATGTAGAATTCATGAGGGATGTATATGTGTAGGCAGATATTATTTTCGGCATTCCTCTGTATGAGTTTTTATTAGTATAAGATGTAACACCCCCAATCCACTCGGGAATATTACAGCGCCGCAGACCCTCTCCTTGAGGATCTACCAGGCTAGATAGCAAAACAAGACATCACGTTAATGCCAACATGGTTGATTAACAAATCCGTAGACCGAGTTGGTCTTTCATAAAAAACGTACAATTTAAACTTCATACACATCTCTACTCAAAACTCATACCCGCACAGGGGTTAAAAGACAACAACACTCCCATATGACGGGAAAACACTACAGCGGAAAGGAAAATACAATTCGACCAACAATACCAAGTACTAGTCTTCATGCGATTATTATCATTTATCTTCCATCATTCGTCGTACCGATCCCGTGGTTTGTTCCCCAAGAACCTGCATGTACCTGAATGCAATAACAGGCATCCACCCACCGATTATTCGGGGGTTAGCAAATTGAAATTTGGCTAGTGCAAGTATAAAGTGCAAATACGAGCCATACACATTATATTCCAAGGATATAATAATCTTGAATAATCAATGCATCAAACACGGGTAAAGACTTTCCGAGATATTTTCGCTTAAGAAATAATTTCAAACTCTCGCCATATTATATAATCTTATTGCCATTCTAGTCAAGGTACGTCTGATAAGTATGTATTATATTCAAGGCATTATGGAAAGTCAAAACATGGTGATATTCCAGACATATTGCTAAGTTACAAAAATACTCATGATTAACCGGGGACCCAACCAAGCGTGGATCCCTCCAAGGCCCGTCGAACCCTCCTGGGGTGGTTAACCCCTGTTCGTGGATCCAACCATGCGCGGATTCCTCCGAGGCCCTGTCGGACCCTCCTGGAGTGAACGTATACACCATCACTCAAAAGAATGCAAGATTTCCAATATAAAGACCTATAAAATATAAAATCAAAGTACTTGCTAGAATGGTCTCCACAATCAGACACAATCGAGATTGATAATATAATCCACAAACCATGAAAGACTTTAATAAAACAAGTAAACAACTGGTAAAGCATTTTTAAGATCTCAGAATTTTTAGAAGAAAATATTTAGGATCGATGAATCCTCATCTTTCAAAGATTGCTTAGGGTCACAACCCAAAGACTTATTTTCCCAATATACTAATCCGACAATAATTTACGGGGTCCACGACCCGAACATCCACATCAACATACGCCCAAGGATTATCCTCGTTCCATGCTAGCAAGCATGAACCTCGGAATTTCCTCGTGCATCCCCGAGTGAATAAACCAATGATAAGCCAATAGAATCACACCTTATCCTCACAACAATCACACAACAAATACACATTCCAATATACAACCCTAGAGCAAGGTAATAGAGCTTTTATAACCACACAAGACGATGACAATGTACTTCAGTTCACAACCACGTTACAACAAATCCATAGAACTCATTATTCCCCAAGCACATAGGTGTCTTGAAAGAAAGCCTTTATTCAAAACTATATTGATTCTTTAGAAAGTTCATTCTAAGCACCCAAGTAAACGCACATAGTCGATTACCAAATATTACATCTACGAAACACAAAATGTATGGGCAAGATACTTGCCTTGAAACCCCGAGCGAACGAAACGACGAACGGACGCAACCGAGCAACCATGGAACTTCCAAGATCAACGTATATATGACAACTCCAAAATACTACTCAACGAACAAACAATACTCCTCGAACCCCGACTCTAACTCGCTGCGGAACAATCAACAACAACGAGGGTTCAAGGATTTTTTCAAGGAAATCAAAATCATACTTCGGGTGAAACGAAATCGATAAACGGAATTCTAATCCATAGATTACAACTAAAACAACAAGAATTACCTAACTGATTTATCAACTTCGGATTAAATTAAGAAATCAAGTAAAACCCCCAAAATTACTCACATAGGATTCTAAGAAGAAGATACTTCGATCCGGAAGGAAAACAAGTTAGATGGTGGTGATAAACATGAAGAAGAAGATCGCCCCAAATCGTCCTAGGGGACCAGACCCAACGGATAGAGGCGGAAGAAGTCGAGATGACATCCAAAAGGGTATTACTAAACACCGCCCAAAATTACTAGCCACCGCCCTATAAGATTACCTTTTTATCCATTTCAAGTCTTTCATTATTTCTAAACACCACACCACATCAAAATCTTTCAAGCTCAAGTTTTTCGAATATAACACACAATCAAATATATATCGTCAATATTATCGACAACTACGAAAATGGACGGGAATTCGCATCTGGAGGTAATTTTTCGTACAGAATGACGCAGGCGTCTGAATATTCCGCCTGTTCCATGGTACAGGCGTCCCCAGATTCCGCCTGGACCATGGTACAGCGTCTCAGTGCGACGCTGTCCATGGTCTAGCGTCTAAACCGACGCCTTTGAACAATGGTCGGGCGTCCGATTGAGACGCTTATGCCATGGCCAAAGGCCCGATTCGACGCTGCAGACCGTGGCTGCGTCCACGCCAGACGCTGGCCATGGTCCAGCGCAATTTTGACGCTGGACCCTTTTTTTGTTCGATTTTAAATATTAATAATAATATTATTGGTATTATTATTAACATTGTGTCAATTAAAAATTTCAGTTATATTGGAAGAATTCGAAGGCGACGGCGTTGATTATAGTGGTTATTTCGTTAATGACGAAATATTCGCTAGTGATTGTGATGCGATTGCTTGGGCGAAAAAAATTGCTCTTCAAATTGGTTTCGAGTTGATCATTTCATCGTACAAGAATAAAGGAAAGACAAAGCTATTGAGATGTAACCGTGGTGAACGGTACATAGGGGTATTACGAGATTTGGATGTCGCTGTTCGAAAGGACACAAAGACGAAAGCATGCAAGTGTACATTTCAGATAAAGGCCGAACAATTGCATGACTTGAGTGGTTGGATAATCAGACCGATCTCTGGGAGTAAGGGTATGCACAATCACTCATTTATTGTTTATCCGGAGGGGCATCGTCAAATGAGTGGACTGAGTAAATCGGCCAAACAAATGGCGTATTGTACGTGTATGCATTGCAAATGAAATAATGGCTAACTGTACACTCTACCGTTCGATCTACTATGATGGGATTGAAGCTGAGGTTCGCCGTATTACATGGGATGGTGGTGCGTGTGGATCGGATCATTGGATGGCTATTGCTGAAGATTTATTCCCTATTGCTACTATTTTCAATGCCGCTGTCATACTATTCGGATTCGGAAACGGTAGATCTTTATTTGCATGTCTCACTGTGCTGCCGTTGAAAGCACCCTCAACGGCAACACGACCTAGCCAAGAGATTGTCATTTGTCATCTAGGAGATACGTACAAACATTTTATTCGTCTAGATTTAATGCCTAATTTTCCTGTACCGCCCATAGCGAGTAACTGGTTTAGAATCCATGATAGTAGTGTTGGTGGCTGGGAGAATTTGTATACGAGCAGGAGAGAAAAATGGAATAGATTAGTCGGTATGATGTAAAACTTTATTTGTTGTATGTTCCTTAATTAATAAGATTTTCGTTTTTTGTTGATCTTTATAGTTGATAGTTGATTTTCTTTTATGTTGATCTTGATAGTTGACAGAAAAATTTTCGTTTTTCTAAGCAGAATAGAAAAAAACAAACAAAAGTAAAGTGCCAAATGCAAAACGAAAGTGTCAATCCATATACAAAATACAAAAAAAAAAACGAAAACGCAACACAAAATACCGTCACAAACAAAATATAAAATACAAAATCAGTTGGCCAAATGCCAATCCCTCATGAACTCCTCGAGCATCGTCGTCGCTTCCTCCGTCTCAGTGCAGGGAAGGTGTACGTCTGATCTTTGAGTAATACCGACGGATCGACTCACCCACTGTAAAAAATAGAGACAATATAATACAATGAGTAATGTATGATGAAATCAAACAAAGTACAAAGTTAAAGAACATACGTAATCGGTGCTGGAACGAGAAGGGATCACTGATCCAGGTGCTGCACCGTCGTTCAGTAGCTGAGGGTGCGAATACCGATAATACCACTCAATGTAATCATCGGTGCAAGCAGCCTGATCATGAGTAGCCGCCTCATAGTCAGCGAGAGGAAGCCTGTATGCACCCGGAAACATCATCCAAGCATCAGATGACATCCGGATGGGATAGTCAACTCGGTACAATCTGCTCGACCACGCCCGAACCGCTTTCTCCGGTCTGGTGATCGGGAAAGGGATGGTCTGCACATAACCGAGCTGCCGTAATGCCCGACCAGGCATGTATGGCTCGATAATATCCCGATATCGTAGCCATCCAATGAATGTGGTCCTCGGGACATCCCTCACCGGATCAGGGCCATAAGGCAACCACTGTATCTGCGTACATGTAATCAACAAGTTAGACAAGCTATTTTTAAATGAATTGTGATATTGTTAGAAGGAATCGTTATACCTCTGCGGCTGTCAACTGATCAATGCGGCGACGTAAAGACTGGAGGCGGTGCTCGTCCCTACCCTCGGGCTGGACACTCCATGTCGAAGCTCGAGGCTGCGTGGAGTCAACAATCATACGCTCTCGATGAGGTCGAAAGCAGGGAAAATACTCATAAATCCATGCCTGAACGAGGGTAAGGCATCCACAAATCCCCATGGAGTCGCCGCGACTAGCGATACCGAGCTGACGGTACATGAAAGCCAATGCGGCCGAACCCCATGAATACTGACCGGTAGTATCCATACCGTCCCTCACCTCGTATTTGCTGGATGGCCTAATCCGGTTACCACTCTTGTCAACAAACAAGGTGGATCCAAATAACAACCACATCCAAGCTACGGCCTGGGTGCCCTCCACTCGACCCCCATCACGACATGACCTGAAAATCGAGTCCATAAGTACGCCGCCACCCCCCCAGTGAGTACTCAATAGCTCCAACCGCGATACTCCAAGAACCTCCATCACATCCACCTGCAACTGTGTAGATGTGCTATCGGCATCAACCAATCGCCCCTCGACAGGAATGCGAAGGATCTGCCACACATCATGTAACATGATGGTCATCTCTCCGAACGGCATGTGAAAAGAGTTCGTATCGGCCGCCACCGCTCAACGAACGCAGAAATCAACGGGAGTCAATATGTTCGAACATGGCGTCCGTCAGTGGGATAACCCATCCCACCGATCCGACTCACTAAAGAGGGTGACATAAGCGAGCGCCACCGACTCAAGCTCGACAAGCGCGATCTTGGTGTGACACTTCAGCAAACCTCTCATATCTCCAGTCCAGATACGCGCGGCGACATGCCCACCAAAACTCGGGATAACGCTGCCGTCGATAGGGCCACCGGGCATCTCCTCAGAAACCATCCAAGATGTCTCATCCTCCCCCCTACGCCGTTTACTACTGGTAGACCCAGAAGTAACAAACCTCCCCCCTCTCCCCTTCCGAACCCGGCACGAAAATGAAGAAGAATCATCACCGCCCTCCTGATCGTCGGCCTCATCGTGCGAATAATACTCGCCGAATCCTCGCACCAAAATCAGTATAAGGTACGTCCTCGAATCCCCTACGCTCTGCCTCCCGCTGTCTACGAACGGAAGCATCAACGCCACGAGCTCTGGTGTGACGCGCTCCAGAACCCATCAACTCTGTGACTAGCGGCATAGATTTGCCCGCTCCTCCTCTCATCTGCATTTAGCAAACAATACAACTAATAAGTAATAATCATAAAAAGAATACACATTATTAATTATTAATTGAAAATTTTATATTTTTCCAAAAATATGGCGGGCGTCCGGAACGGACGCTAGAACCACGATACAGCGTCTGGTCCGGACGCCATTGCCGTGGTCGAAGCGTCCGAGCGGACGCTTATCCAGTGGCTGGCGTCCGTCTGGACGCCTGTGCCATGGTCTGGGCGTCCGCCGTGGACGTTTGTACCATAGTCTGGCGTCGCCGTGGGCGCCTGAGCCATGGACGAGGCGGAATCGACGACGCCAGGCATGGCTAAAGCGCCCACGGCGGACGCTCAGAATAATACTCGCCGCGCCTGCCGTGCACTCACGGCGGCGCGGCCAATGAAACAATAGACGGATGAAAAATAAGATTACCGCGCTTTTTCTTTTAGGACATGGCGATGCGGCGCGGCAGACGGCGGGCAGCGGCTACGCTGCGGTACGATGGCGGCGGACGGCAGTTGTGTCGGTTGCTGCGTCGTATGAGTTGTTTAGAGAGAAAACTATTACTAAACTAGGATCCAAAATCTAATTAAACTGTAGTAAGGGCAAAAAGGTAATTTTCTAGGGCGGTGGCTAGTAATTTTGGGCGGTGTTTAGTAATCCAGCATCCAAAAATCTATTTGAGGTGTCTGGAAACAAAATAATTGGGAGGACAACGAAAGATATTTAGGATTGTGGGCTGTCGTGGTGAGGTAGCAACATTAAGATAATAAAATCCGGATATTTGAGAAGAAAAACTTTATGAAAACGAAAAGATAAATATACCTATAAATTGCAGACAGTCAAATATTTACTAGTCTGTTTTTCAAATAATATGTAAAGTAAATTTGTTATATAATTGTTGACGGATAATATAGTGGATAGGGCATTTCTTCCATTTCTCTCCATTGTTTATAAAGAACTAAATCGATATATTTTTACTTTCAACATTAACATAAAGAAACTACCAAAAAAATACTAAATTAAATCTTACCATATGCAAACAGCAAAAAAGATTTAAACAAAAAAAAAATTGAGTAGTGTTATGAAACCGAATATTGTAGAGAGAGAAATTAGAGAGAGAATAGAGAGAATAATTCTCAGGTATATTTTTCATTAATAACTGAAGCCCTATTTATAGAAAAACTTCAGATGGCACAATCGTAATTACATAATTACTTCAGGGGCATAATAATCATTCACACTATATAAAAACAAAAGGGTAATTGAAATGTCATTTTCAAGGTATATTATAACACTCCCCCTTGAATGACTATTTACATAAATATCTGCTGAACTAGTTTGAAAAAAACTCAATGGGAGAAAAACTTTCAAACTGTTTGTATTGGAGCTTGTGGCAATCATATCATGTTGCATCATAATGTTGGTAGGAAATCTCCGTTGGATAAAAACTTCAGCAATCTGTAATCTCGTAAATTTGCTCCCCCTTATCTTGATAATTCTTGTATGAGTATTCTTGTGCCGTCTCAGTAAAACCTCGTGGGACAAAAACTGAGTGAATCTGTCATGTATATCATTCGTTGTTGGGAGTATCCACGTGTTGCCTCATTAAAACCTTGTCAAGAAAACTCAGTGGGAAAAACTTGATCGAAGGAAAAAGAGTACAACTACTCCTTCCGTTTTCAAACTTTGAGGAATAATCTTGATCTTTGTAGTGTTTCTCATTATACCATGAATATGCCTCGTTAAAACCTTATTAGGAAAAACCCAATGGGAAAAATCCTAATGAAGGAAAAAGAGTACATTATTCATACTAATACGCCATTCCAGTTGCCTCGTTAAAAACCTTGCTAGGAAAACCCAATGGGACAAAACCTCAGTCAAGGAAAAAAGAGTGCAACGCGTATTTTATATAAATATGCCCCAGGCATTTCAATGATTCTTTAGGGATTAGTATGAGTATCATTTTCAGTACAGTTTGTAATATCGGACTCATATTCATTGCAATATATTCCAAATTTCTTTTGGAGATTCCATATTTGTTGTGATTAGGCTACCTCGTTAAAAACCTTGCTGGGAAAACCCAGTGGGATAAAACCTCAGTCAAGGAAAAGAGTACAGCAGATAATTTTCTTTCACAACACCTTATTTTGAGTGACTGCACGCACTGATAATATGTTCAAAATCTTTTTACGAGTCACTTTCAGTAAGCCCATATGTTTCATTTTATTATAAGGCACTACTACAAAACTGGCTTTTAACAGCGGTTAAAATGCCGAATTAACGGCGGTTCCGGAACCGCCGTTATATGTACCGCTGTTAATATCAACGGCGGTTTTAAAAACCGCCGTTAAATTTGTCAAATAACGGCGGTTAATGGTAACCGCTGTTAAACTTGATCTTAACGGCGGTTATAGAACCGCCGTTGAATTTGCCATATGTTACGGCGGTTTCGGTGGAACCGCTGTTGAAATATTAATTATTTTATCCAGTTTTTCCCCTATTTTGCACAATCCAGTACCTGAATCGGATCAAACTAGTCAATAAACCACCAATTCATCGAATCCAAACACATCGAAAAGAACTAACCAACACCAAATTCATTGAACCACCAATACATTGAAAAAGATAATACAAAAATCCCAATTCATCCAAAATAATTCATACAAATATCCAATGTACTAACCAACACCAAATTCATTGAACCACCAATACATTGAAAAAGATAATACAAAAATCCCAATTCATCCAAAATAATTCATACAAATATCCAATGTATTCACACAAAAACACCAAAATCATGTCCCGAGACGATTTCGCACCTCCAAGAAATAAAGTCCCCAATCAACTCGAATTTTTTCAAAAACATCTCCAGACAGTGCTCCAACATCATCAAACATCTGCACATATAAACGTATAATAAACAAACTTTAAATGTAAAAGTGTAAACAATTTTATCACCACTTCAAGTAAAAAATATACTACCTCCATCCAACCATCCAAAATACGCGCTCGGGCGATAGTCGACATCCAGTGCATAACATAATAACCACACTCCCAACCTCCATTTTGTTTATTACACTAAAACAAAATAAGACATAATTATATTAGTCGCTTTCAGTAAATAAAATCAACACGTACACAACATACATAGTTAAAAAACACACACTGACACAAACACACAATGCACAAAAAAAAAAAACAGCACACACAAACTTCACACACAGTAGACAAATGATGTTAAAACGCAAGTAATCAATATTCTACTTCAAGAGATTGGAATGTTCATCATGTTAAAATTAGACACAAATCAGAGACACTCAAGAAGGTCAAGAAAACAGATGACGGGTCCAGAAACGCATGGGACATGGTTGTGCGGCTTGTCTAAAAATCCTAAGAATATCAACAAGAAAGAAATATCCTGAACAAAATCTATGTCTTCGTCGAACAAGACAATCAAATTCCACTACTGTAAAATATTGATCCTTGATCAGGGAAAAGAAGAGGAAAGAGATACGAGGTAACACTTATGTCAAAGGATAACACTTCAAAACTGAATAAATTCACCATCACTACAATAATCTCAATGTTGTTCAATAACATTGTGGGTCATGTGAGATTAAATTGATTAATTAGTATGTCTCGTGTTTGATATCATTCCATTTGCTGCCCTGAGCAACACTATTCCACAGCCCATATTCACATACCAAAACATGGTCCAAAGTTCAGCAAAAAGTCACCAAATAAATTAAACGAAACAACTCAAACTCATCCCACAAAATTAACATGTCCTTCTCTTCGTTCGTGAGTGTATTTATGTGTCCTCTTTTTTACCCAGACTTCAGCAACTTGAGAAAGTTATCACTGAATAAAAATACAGAATAATCTAGAATATAATGAACATATAACCTATGAAACATGGACACTTCAAAAAAGTCTGTCAAAAGATTGGAATGTTCATCATATTAAAATTACACACAAACACACACAAACACAAACACACACACAGCACACACACTGCCACTGCACACACACACACACACACACTGCATAGAAAAAAAAACCAACACAAACAAACGGACACTTCATACACGATATGTTGGGAGAAGATCCTTAAGACGAAAGTTAACATCTATCCCAAAGGGAGAAGATCCTTACGACGTTAACCACGTCTATCCCAAAATAATTCGTGTTTCCAAAAACAATATTGTCGTACACACTCAAATATTCATACATACAAACACACATATTTACACTCATGTAATTAAATGTATTACCTTGGGATATATCCAACTAACCGTCTGCTTTGATTTACTTGTATGCATACCATCCATGGTCTTGAATGCGGTCACGACACTGCTTAAAAGTAACAATAATATATTAAGTCGTTGATATAAAATTTTAAAGCAAATATATTATAAATAAAATCTTACTTTTGGAGTATGGCCTTAATGCGAGAGTCAGGCCTACTATGTAGTGAGCAAAACCATATAATAGTTCCTCTTGCTTAGGCCTGGCAAACGGGCGGGCCCGGCCCAAACGGGCCGGGCATAAAACGGGCGGGCCTTTTTTGGGCCGGGCCAAAAAGGCCCGTTTTTTTCTGGGCCAAAATTATTAGGCCCGTGGCCCGCCCCGGGCGGGCTCGGCCCGGCCCACGGGCCTCGACTTTTTTTTTTTGAAATATTAATTCTGAAATAAATATACAAATATTTTTCGACCCTTAATTATTATATTATTCACTATACTATCACAATCAGATAAATAAATATGCAATTATTTTTATTTGATAATTACATTATTTACTACACTACCACAATCAAAAGACAAATATACAAATATTTTTATTTGATCATCATATCATTTATCACTACTAATTACTTATAAAATCATAAAATAATATTATTATTGATACGAGATACTACAAATAATCACAGAGTCCCCAAAAAAATAAAATTACATCAATAATTAACATATAGATGTATTATAATCAGGAAAAAAATTAAATATTATAATTACACATAACATAAATTTAAAAAAAAAAAAAAGAACTGGGCCGGGCCTCTACGGGCGGGCCAAATCTGGGCCGGGCCAAAAAGGCCCGGATTTTTTTGGGCTAATAATATGCAGCCCAATGCCCGCCCAAAAACGGGCGGGCTGGCCCGGCCCGCGGGCCTGGACCTATTTTGCCGGGTCTACTCTTGCTGGCACAACGACCAGAAGTTGCCAATGATGCCTACATAGATAAATGCATTTGAAAGAAAGAACATATTACTACAGTATGTTTTAAAAAAAAAAGGAAATAGTTTTGTTAAAAAGAAAATATTTTGAAATTTACAATCTTTTATCTTACTTATGATGGTAAGCTCCCATGTATATTTGCTTCTTCGACTCAAGCATACGCGTCGATATATATCTCGAGATCTCCTCTCCCCTCTGTCCCATATTTTGTATGGATTGAGGATCAAAATATCCATACAAAACCTCGTCCATCGTGCCCACATTCATAGTAGACAAATACCTAATTTGTTAAGCAAAATATTAATATAAAAAAACACTCCACACACTGCACACAAACACACACACACACACTTTTCACACACACACACTGCCACACAATAAAAACACACACACACACACTGCACATACACACACACACACTGCACACACAAACACTGCACACACACAGCACATACAAACACACACACACACACACACACTGTACACACACACATACTACGAATGTAGAAAGATTCCATAAAGGAAATTACTCACATAGTCCAAAGCTGTAAAACTGATAAACTAAGTCACTCCTTTCCTTGAACGATCTCTAAAATATCAGTGTGAGCGATGTACAATGGAACATCATCACCACCACAGCCAAAGATAGCTGTATCCCACGGCACTGATATCGGACTATTGTACATACTCGACGCAGCCATAAGTAAGTCTCTCATGATGTCATCTTTGGTCCTCGACCCGTCATTCGACGAGCACCGCTTCTTTGGTCGCCGAATATCCTATTTCATATAGTATAGTATAAAATACAAGTAAATTTGAAATAATTTATTTTGTTTTCTTTCCATTGTAACTTCGTAAAGGATGAAGGATAAACGTATCTATTGAATACTATATAAACTCATTAATAATGACCGAACCTATATCTATTTTTGAATATTAAAAGAGAAGAATTGGTGCGAATTTCTTCTATATTGAATAAAGAATATTCATTCATCAAATCATTCACTCCATAGTCTGATAAATCTTTTAAAGAACTGATTAATCACACGAAAATAAAGAGAGTCCCATTCTACATGTCAATACATGTCAGGGGTTAAAATATTTTTATATATATACTATCTAAATATATACTCCAATAAAGTCAATAAAACAAAAAAAGAATAGGGCTTATTATTTTTATTTATTATTATTCCTACATGTTTCCATTCCTTTGGGATGTTACTACGCATTTTGGTTGCGTTTAATCTTTTCCATATTAGAAATCATAATCAATTTATATTGGATTGATTTTGCAATAATGTTTGGTAGTTACTAAAAAGAAAAAGAAAATTTTTACCTTTGAAAAATCGGAGAAAATAAAATCTCGTGGCCATGCAATAAATCCACCTAAAGCTTACCCCACGACTCTCACCTCATCGGTTGCCACAGGACTTGGTGGGCATCTACGGCCTCCTCAACCACTACCTTAACCAAATGAGTGGTAAAGGAGCACAATGTAGGGTCGAATCGCCACAATAACCCTACCGATAGCAACTAGACGGGGAGGATGCTCGTCCACATAAAATCCAACTCGATGAGTGTCTCCAGTCACAGGCCTCTCTCGGAAGGGCGAAATAGCATCAAGACAACTCCCTTCGTGCTAACACGAGTAACCTCATCCGGTGTATGAATATCAACAGGCCGCTGGGAACTAGCACCCATTGTCTGGCCGAACTCTTTCCTCAAAGTCTTTGTGACATCAAGGGTGATCTCTTTCCTTAACTGCTCCAACACATTTTTACTTACGGAAGACGTCAATCCACATGATCGTCCAAAGTAATCGCGAATACCCACACCAAAACCAATGCCACGAACACGACCAGGGTGCTCGGGTCTCCCAATGGCAGCCGCCAATATATCCTGTCGTCCCTCATGAATGAAGGTACCTTGTGTATACTGCTTCTCCAAATCATCCTACAAAAATTTAATTTGGCACCATATTACAAAATTTTGAAATTTGCAAACAACTGATACAAGTTGATGAAGGAGAAAAAACAATACAAGAATGTAGATAAAAATAATTGGGTAGAAAAGTGGTTATTTACATTTAATAAAGCAAATAATTTACCTCAAATTTTTAATGTTTGCTAACACTTAGCAACAAAAAAGTGGAGCTTTTTCTTTTTCTTACAAGAAAAAATAATTCTTAAAAAAGAACTTACAATACTCTCGACAATCTCCCGTGCAGCATCGGATGACGTACCCTCCCGTCTTTTTGTATGACCAAGCTTCCACCTTTGATGATGCGTAGGTGGAGACGGAGGATCAATAACAATATCTTCTTCAGATTTGGATACTTCTCGACGCTCCTTCATCTTCCTCTCCATCTCCCGTATATCCACCAAGTCGTACCCTCCTCGAGCCATATAATGCGGAATGTTCATTTTGGCTAATTCTTGTTTCTTACTTCTTTGTTCCTGATACAAGTATCAAATAATCCATAAACAATTTTATAAATATTTTCAAATTCAAAACATTTTTTTCATATTTTATGTTCTTAATTAGAAATAGGTTCTTAATTAGAAATTGTTTTATTTGATTCTTGTAAAATTATTCAGATTTTATGTTATTAATTAGAAATTGTTTTATTTGATTGTGCGTTCATTATTTTCAGCATTGAACTTAAAAAAAAATTAAAACATTTTTTATTTCAGATTTTATGTTATTAATTAGAAATTATTTTATTTGATTGTGCGTTCATTATTTTCAGCATTGAATTTTAAAAAAACTTAATACATTTTTTTATTTGTGATTTTATGTTATTATTTAGAAATTAGTTTATTTGATTGTGCGTTCATTATTTTCAAGATTGAACTTTAAAAAAACTTAAAACATTTTTTATTTGATTTTATGTTATTAATTAGAAATTATTTTATTTGATTGTGCGTTCATTATTTTCAGCATTGAACTTTAAACAAAAAAAACTTAAAACATTTTTTTATTTCAGATTTTATGTTATTAATTAGAAATTATTTTATTTGATTATGCGTTCATTATTTTCAGCATTGAACTTTAAAAAAAAAAAAACTTAAAACATTGTATTCGGTTTTACCTCCCAAGCGGAGTCCTCACGAATCCTTTTGAAATCTCTCCAGTCCTCCTCGGAGATACCATACTTGTCACAAGAAGATTTTTCTTTGCTTGGACCATATATGTACTCACCGGTCAAATCAAACTTAAACTGCCTCTATTTTACGCCAATGGACTGTAAACACGTCTTTTGAAAATGACCAAGATTGCTAATCTGGCTAACATCAAAATTGGCCTACACATTGACAATTAAAACTAGAGTTAGCCACACACACAAACACACACAACATAAAAATATGGTTGCATAAAAACAATGTCTGACGTAAAAAACAATGCTGATGTAAAACAACTACTAATAAAACGAATGTCTGATGTAAAAAAACTACAATGAGTTAACTAATAAAAACAACTAATAATGGTGCCACACACATAAAAACAAAGTGTGATGTAAAAAACTACTAATAAAACGAATGCTGCTAACAAATTCAATTTGAAGCATGGTTGCAAAAAGAGAGTCATGTACCAATATATACTGCCACAACATTTCTTTATCCGGCTTGTCAGGTACTTGCTTCCAACTATTGTACAGTATCGAGACATGATCTTTGGCAAGTTTTCCCAAGTACGTACTTAACTTCAATTTGTGTTCGTATTTGATCTTTCCCCGTACTGGATCAATGTGAAGAGGTAATTTTTTTCCGTCAACACGGCGTTTCGACATACTTCTACATCGTGTGGGATTTCTCGATGTAGAAGTACTATGTGTATGAGCATCGGGAGACCGGGAGGAATGAGGAGAACGAGTGGGAAGAGTGTGAGGGGAACGATAAGGAGACGCCATGTGCCTGCATTAATAAATAAATCTAATCACCAAGAACTGCTTGATAAGTGTGCTAAGTAGAATAGCGCACATAGCGCTCGCTATAGCGAACAGCGACGCGAAGCGAAGCTTCATCGCTACGCAGCGTTATGGATTATGGATTTTTGGATCGCGAGCGCTATCCTCGCTATGGCGCCGATCGTGGTAGCAAGAATACCGGCGCTATATCATTTTCACAAATCATGGATTTTAATATCCTTATTTCCAATATCCATATTTTACAGTCATGGATATCCTCATATCATTTATCGATATCCTCTTTCCAATCATTGATATCCTAATTTTATTCATAGCGCTATATTATGTCGACACTTTTCAATATTTATTTTCCCATGGCAATATAACTTGCCGAGATATCTCATTATCAATCACCCATTGGATTATATCTATATACTTCTCAAAAGTATATGCCTCCTTTTATCATTTGCTTTGATTCATATTCCGGGAATTATTATGTATTTATCAAAGCAATTGTAGTTGGTACCAAAGATTAATAATCCGTCATGCATCTTTGAACTTCAAGTTCATATTTGAGTTGTGAGGATATATTGTGATGCATTTCACATATTTCCAACTATCAATACTCCTCCTCATGCTGAGAGATTTCTTGAGCACCAAACACATATGCCAGTATCTCAGTATTCATCTTCAGTCATGGGAGTTTATATATTATGTTCTCGATATTGGCTGGAGGATTTCAAATAGTATGCCAATTGATATCCCACTTGTATGCGCATATCTTGATCCTTTCTCGAATCTATTCAAATTTATTTGGGATATATTACTAGCTTAATCTGATCTGGAATATATGCTCAAACCCTGAGCAAATTATCTCGTAAATTTCTGATTACGAGTCATATAAACGTGTGACTATCTAGTGGATCCATAATATCTAGTAGTTCACCTGTAGAGGAAGTGGGCCCATACTCCCCCTTAATATATTTCAAATTTATAAGGGATTCATTCCCAATATTGGCTAGTAGTAATATTAATCGAGAACAAATATTTGAAGACGATGTGTCTATATCACCATATAGAGATTTTATCGGCATATCACATCATCTTTTGGTGCCATTATTGCACATCATTATCAACATGGAGTCGCTGCTCCCACGTCATATTATGTCCATTATTCAAATATAGAGTCGTAGTTCATACGCCTCAGGACGCGGAGTCAAATCTCATATGCATAATTCCAATCTATAAATAGATTATCATTGTATTTACAAAATTCACCTATACCGAAGGTCTGAATATCATAATGGATTCAATGCTTTCGAATCTTCGTAAATATTATCCATCTCTTCTAGTGAATATCATAAAAAGAATTTATCGAGCTCGACTCGAAAGATTAAGGGTGCTAATGAGAAATGGCATCCCAGAAGATATTCGATGGTTGATCGAAGCACAAGTTCGATTATCTGGCGAATTTTCAAATTCATTCAAGTACATGTCAGGTACAGGCAAGAGTAGTTTTGCAAAGAAACGGAGAGCAAAAAGATTAGGCGGGTGTTATAAATGTGCTCGATGGACATGTGACACACGATGCAAATTTGTGGGGTTTGTATCCAAAAATCGAGAAGATAAAATAGCATTTATCAAGGATGGATTGAGTAAGGAATCTATGGATCATGATATCCAACAGATTCTTGATACACATCCTAGTGGATACGTTCATCATGAACTAATGGCTTTGTGGATGCAATATAAGGATGAACGGGAACGTTATAGTCATGAAAAATTAGTCTCAAACGATCCACTTTGTAAGTCCGTTCTGTCAAAATTGGTATAAGGTAATAGAAAAAAATAATGCAAGTTGATGAATATTATTTTCTAATATTTAAATTTCTCAGGTGCCGATCTGTAACGTCATTTTCATTGAAAAATATAATATCATATCTTTCGTTTTCTTTTGTAATTTTGTCAAAAGTAATGACTTATCTGCCGCTCCATTTTCAATAAAAATAGTGAAGTCATTTGTCGTTTAGAAAGAAGTTTGTTCTTTAAATTTGGGATCCACAAATTAGAAAATGTATCTCTCATAAAAAGTATTTTGAAAGTCTGGTGTAGAAAGATGGAGTTCTCAGAGTCCTCATATAGATCTCATCCAATTAAAACTATATGTATTTTAGGTGGATCCAAACTGATAGGTCATATCCAGCATATATATATGGCATATCAATTCGTAAAAGAATTAGGAAAACACAAAATCGATATATTGTATGGTGGGAGTAATTATAGATTTTTGGGTTATCTTTTAGAGGCTGCACAAAATGGGAGAATAAGAGTAACAAGTGCCTTATACTATCCCACAGTTAGAACCAGTAGTATAGGGGGTTCAACTGGGTTGATGCTTCAAACACAGTCTGTGCATGATTGTTTGATGTATGTGGTGAATAATAGTGATGCCTTTATTGTTCTTCCAGCTGGCTATGGCACACTCAATGAGATATTCAACATCACGTCATGGGCCGAGCGGGACTTCCATACCAAACCTATAGGTTTGTTGAATATTAATAATTTCTTCAGCGATTTGCTTGCCTTTCTGGATCAAGGAGTAGATCACAAGTTTATATCTCAGCCATCACGAGATATAATAATATGTGCTGACACTATTGCTGATCTACTTATAAAGTTCCAGGCATATATTTCAGTTAAGAATTTGGAAGTCAAAGCTCATCAGCCACAGGCTATTGCTGCCAAACGGGAAAGAAGTTTAGATCCTTTAGATCTTTCATTATAAACCCTTATGCTAGGGGGTGGTAGGGTTACAGAGTTTTATACTCTCGAGACGCACCCCTTTTCTTTTTATGGGTTTCATATGTATTTTTTTTTTCGCGTTTCATATTGTCGAGTGTTTACTGCCTTTCAGCTAGTTTCGATATTTTCACTTCAACTGTTGTGTGCTTCTTCAGCAATAATAAGACCATCTTTTGCTTTTATGCAAATAAAATATTTTCACGAATATGTGATATATGTTTCCCCATGAATATTGTTAATCAATATGATTTCAATGATCCCACCATCTAATATAATCAACATGGGATTTATTGAGCAATTATTTTCTAGTGATAGTTTTTCATATCACTTGTCAAATGATCCCATCATGCAGTTTGCATAGGATTTTCTTTAATTAATCAGTGATAGCTTATGGTATCACTTGCTCAATTTTCTCCATTCGTATTTAATAATTATGGAGATCGGATATTATTTTCATCAACTGCTTCTTCTTCGAGAGCAGGATTTGAATCATTGATCAACTACTTCTTCAGAGTAGGATTTATTTCTTTCAACTGCTTCTTCAGAGCAGGATTTAGATAATCAATCAACTACTTCTCCAGAGTAGGATTTATTTTTATCAACTGCTTATTCTTCGAGAGCAGGATTTAGATAATCGATCAACTACTTCTCCAGAGTAGGATTTATTTTTATCAAATGCTTCTTCTTCGAGAGCAGGATTTGAATCATTGATCAACTACTTCTTCATAGTAGGATTTATTTCTTTCAACTGCTTCTTCAGAGCAGGATTTAGATAATCGATCAACTACTTCTCCAGAGTAGGATTTATTTTTATCAACTGCTTCTTCTTCGAGAGCAGGATTTAGATAATCGATCAACTACTTCTCCAGAGTAGGATTTATTTTTATCAACCGCTTCTTCTTCGAGAGCAGGATTTGAATCATTGATCAACTACTTCTTCAGAGTAGGATTTATTTCTTTCAACTGCTTCTTCAGAGTAGGATTTAGATAATCGATCAACTACCTCTCCAAAGTAGGATTTATTTTTATCAACTGCTTCTTCTTCGAGAGCAGGATTTAGATAATCGATCAACTAGTTCTCCAGAGTAGGATTTATTTTTATCAACTGCTTCTTCTTCGAGAGCAGGATTTATGAACCATTCATGTGGTATAACCAACCACAATGGTGATATATAATATATAAATTGCGTACATGTAAAACCATATGTCTTGTGATAATTGAACTCATCACATGGGAGGTATTATAATTGTATAAAATAAACGCAATAAATATGTGGTTTTAAACCACCACTTTGAGATAAATAAGAGACATAATTTAAACTGCAAAATAATTAACTGCTTCTACCAGAGCAGGATCTTCCAATCAATTCCGTAAAATAGTCATCGTCAAGATATAGGTCGAAATATTGATTGTCGTTAATAGCACGCGTAAGAGTATGTATTCATAAATCTTTGCGGTTTCTGGAGTTGGATATTAACAGTAATATCCGGATTTATTACGGTGTATTTCATCTGTATTCAAATCATGTATTATTCAGATTGGTGGTTTTGATTATCGGAGTATGATATTTCGTGCATTGACATCATTGTACATAAGTATAGAAACTTGCAAAATTGTTCAAGCAACCTCGTGATAGCGCACGCTAAGAATGTATCTTAACGCGCGTTATCGGGCCATTATTAGCGCACGCTATGCAGGTAGTAGTAACATGCGCTAAGGACTCAATTATTGAGCGGGACGGCTAACACATGCGCCAGCCGGGACATGGGTCCGGATAAGATTCCCGCTGACGCACCCGGACAAATTCTGAAGTCAACCATTATTAGCGCACGCTAAGGGATGCTTAGTAGCGTGCGCTAACTCGTCAATAATGCAGAATATTATAAATGGGACATCAACCGTGTTGGCTTGCATTTCTTTCGCACTTTCCTCAATCTTGAGAGTTCAGAGAGTTGTAGTAATACTCCTATACACTTAGAACACATATTGTTGATGTTTATACATTGGTTATCACGTGGAATGTTCATGGAAGTGGAATAGCACCTTGGAAGGGCATACAACCAACCGGAGTTGGATTCTACCTTACGGTTCAGTGATTTCGTCATTTTAAGGTATGTTCAATCTATCTCCAGACTTAGAGTTGGATTATAACGATTTGGATGATCATGTTAACAAGATATGGATTTTCATAGATGAATTATCCAAGTATATCATGTTTAGAATAGTGAGTTGAGTAAGCCTTAAATACCTTAATTATAATCATCATGATTCGAATCTTAGTACACTGAATATGTGAAGAGAAGCTTCTATCATTGGTAAACCGAATCTAATAGATGATTTCATAGTAATCTTGGACTAGACGTTAACATCCTTATTGTTAGATAAATCTAAAGGTTTGATCATGGAAGGATTTATCCAGTATATATAGGACGTTTATCAACTTCAGTATGGTAATATGGATTGATATAGAGGTGTTGATATCAACCGTTAAGCTTTTCGAATTGTCGTATGAAGATTTGAAGTCGGAATGGAATATGGTTTTATATTGGTATGCATATCCTTGAATCCGAAGTTGTCTTTATCCGTAAAATCATCCATAAGAGTATGAACATGGTATTCATGAAAGTAACATGAATTATCACGAAAGATTTCATTGTTTCGATCATGGCAAGAAGCGATTCTTGCCGTGATAAAGAACGCCATGCGAAGATAGCGCCGCGCTATGATATGCGCTTAACGTGCGCTATCGAGTACTAGTTAGCGTGCGCTACGTTTGGTACGTAACGTCGCTAGACCATCGATCAGTCGGTTGGCGATCGGTGAAATCTTGACCATGCATAGTTAGCGTGCGCTAGGCTTTGTTGTTTGCGTGCGCTATCGGGCAGACGTAACGCACGCTACACAGAATACTTAACGTGCGCTAAGCTATTCGGGCAGATTGCAATTTATGAACTTTTGACCGTTAATCGAATTGTTAAACATTTGTACGACGTGAGATAAATCCTATATCATTTCTTTTGTTAAGGTTTGGTCTCGTTACGTGATTGATTGAGGAGGACGATCTTCGAGTATTCATTTTCGTGGAAGTATTGTTATTGTCTTCAATCGAGGCAAGTACCTTAATTGTTTTATGTATTGTTGTTATACATATTGTCGTGCATGTATGTCGTTATTGTGTGTCCACCTCGTGTTGGTCCGACGGGATCATCGGGGGATCTATGCTAGCGTGCGCTGGATCATCGGACGGGTTTTTCCACCACGGGTTGGTCTGACGGGATCATCGTGGGTTCTAGGCAGTGAACGCTGGATCGATGGAATTACCATGTGTATGTATTGATATCATGTTGTGATTATCGATTGTGTATGTTATGTTTGAGTTTCTCGTAGAGAAGACTCGTTGGCATTTTGTCGTTTACGTTATTATTATTCTTCGTGAGATATGAATAATATGTTGTGGTACTTGTACTAGCATCGTTGTGCTAACCCCTTCGGGGTGAACATTTTGTTTGTGTTCGGGATCCGGGAGAGCGGAAACAACCACTTTGGGCGTATGGTGACGAGGGTGCAGAGTGATGTCCCGACCGGGTTTATTTATCGGTTGTTTATTCGTTATTTCAATAAGTACTCGAGTACGAAGTCATTTGTGATGATTTGAATTTGGTGATGTATTATTGAGTTCTGTTGAACAATTGTCTTGTTTGTATTTGGTCGAATCGATGTCTTGTAATTCTGTTATTTCCATTCGTTAGTACCTTTTTATGTTTATTCAATTCTTCAGCCTTGTAAATCCTTATGTAAAGGATTTACGGCGCTGTAATATTCCCGAATGTATTGGGGGTGTTACATTAATTCGTACATTTTTATAAATTTAATAATGACATATATAAAAAGAGTTAATACTCATATCAATATTAGTGTCAAATTGAAGCTCTCGTGAAATGGGTCACGGTTGTATCAAGAAAAATCAATTCTGATATCATATGTATCTTATATTTAAGAAAAACCGGATTAATAATTTAATAAATTAAAAGGAATATAATATTTTATTTTGTTTTAATATTTTGCTTTAATATTTATGTCTTCTTCCCATTACGTCTCTTCTTCTTCATCCCTTTCTTCTCCTCCTTTTTCAGGTTTCTTCTCCGTTTTTTTTTAGGCTTCTATAAATCAACACATATGTGTATAATTATTGACAAGGAGAGATAGAAAAAAAATACCTCACCAATGCAAATAGCTCTCGTCTGCCGGTCAAAGTTGATTCAGATCGAATCAGAATTTTGAGATAAGAGGGCTGCTGGATCCTGGGGATTCGGTTCAGGTCGTGGGATTTCACCTTCTTCCAGAAAGTCCGATGAACAGCTTTGCACGGTGGTCCTAACAGAGGCGGGTTTTTGGGCCGACGATTTGGTAGGATCCCGACCGGCGTTCGCCTCCCTCACAGTGTACTTAGAGATGTTGGCCGAGATATGATTAGCGATCGATTGAATCATTTTTTTGAGAGGTTGTATTCGCAGGTGTTGGGTTAGAAGTGCTAGGATTTTTGTTGGCCAAACCCGCCACCTGAGCACATCTGGGAGTAGGGCTGTTAACGGTCCGAGTGAACCCGAAACCCGGTCAAGAACCGGACCGAAAAATCCGGGACCGAAACTCACCCGACAATTAATGAGTTCGGATTCGAGTTCTAAACATTGAACCTAAACCGATAAGACCCGGACCGAGAAAATCGGAAAAAAACCCGATAATAAATAGACTAACCAAACATGACCTTAGTCCTTGGTATAAAAGCAAAAATTAGGTTAACATTTCTCACTGTCACTCGTCTCCCTCATTCCCTCACCCACCCCGCCGCACTCAAGTCACCTCCTCACCTCACCTCACCCGCCTCACCTCCCAGTCTCCCACCCAGAATCCAGATCACTAATCACTATCATCACCGTCCGTTCATCTTTCGAAGAACCCTAGCTAATTTATTAGCCTTAACACGCGAAGTAATCTTTCGATCTGATGCTCTTCAACATCAATCTCGAATCTAGCTAATCAATCTCGAAGAACAGCAAAGCTCAAACCTCGATCTTCAACTCGAAAGCGCGAACCTCGATCTTCAACTCGAAAGCTCGAACCTCTTCAATTGGGTAAGCTTAAGCTCGATTTCGAATCATTACTTACAAATTGTGGGTTAATATTACAAAAAAAAGTTATCTTTAAAGATTACAGACATATCAGTTGTGATATCACGAGTGATGTACAAAAAAAAAATAGTAATCTTTTAAAATCTGATTAAAGACTGATATGTACATCACAACTGTAATGATATCACGAGTTATTATTCTTGCTGTAATCTGATTAAAGACTGATATGTACATCACATCTGATTAAAAAAAAGTAATCTTTTCACGAGTTATTATTCTTGCTGTACATATCAGTTGTGATATCAGGAGTGATGTACATATCAGTTGTGATGTACAAAAAAAAACAGTAATCTTTTAAAATTACAGACATACTGTTATGGATTTGTCATGGGAGTTATTATTCTTGTCGTGACAGTGATGTAAAAAAAAAACTCATGAAACTTGCAGGAACCGTTATTTGAGGAAGCATGTACTGTTAGTTTTTTTAAAAAAAAAAAAAACTTGATTGTGGAGTAAAAAAAGTTGTGTTTGTTTATCTATAAGAAGCATGTATTGTTAGTAAAAAACCGTTAGTTTTTTACTCATAAAAAACTTTTATCAGTTGTGTTTGTTTATCTATTATTTCTTGTCATTGTAATTGATTATAATTTGATTGGCATTAAGAGTTGATTGTGGAGGCCAGTTGATTTTAGAAAACCAGCATTGTTTATCTGCCTTACAATAAAAGTAATGAAATTAATGTCGAATTTCATTAAGTCTATTTAGTAATGCATTAGAAAAACCCTGCTGTTATTAACTCTCCATGTTATGTCATTTGAAGATTCCTCGACGATTCCCATGATGTCACAAGATTCATACGTTCAAATGGATGATTTTGATGATGCTGATGAGACCATAGAAGGGCTTGAGATTGGGGAACATTTGGACTTAGTTTCCAATGACCTGTTGATGTCTGATAGCCAAACTTAAGGGTCGATCGTGTAACACCCCCAATCCGCTCAGGGATATTACACGCCGTAGAACCCTTCCTCAAGGATCAACCAAGCTGGTAACAACATATAACAACTCAACCATGCCCTTAAGGCTAAAATGACTCAGTAGACCGATTTGGTCTTTCAATAAATACATACAACTCAAATACAAATCATGCCCACGCAGGGGTCAAAATACAACCACACCCGTACAATGGGAAAAGTATAGCAGCGGAAAATAAAGTACAACTGAACCAATAAATAATATACGGTTCCTCATGTGATTAGTATCGATCATCTTTCATCATCATTCGTGCCGTCCATGTGTTATGCTCCAAAACCTGAATGCAAAAATAGACATCCACCCCCCGAATACTCGGGGGTTAGCAAAACTCCACTGTTTTGCTAGTGCAAGAACAAAGTGCAAATACGAGCCATACAATTCACATTCCACGAACGATAATAATTCGGAATCCTCAAAGGTTCAAATACAACAAGATGAACACTTCCCGAGGCGAGAGTTTGAGTAAAGACTTCCCAAAATTTGAAGATCAAAATATCAAGGGAAACAATCTATAAAATGATTTGAAATACCATCGTGAGTTTTAATAGAAAATGATTTAGGATTATCAAATCCTACTTTTCAAAAACCCAAAATACGAAAGGGGTCACCGCCCCAAAGGTTTACCTTCCGAAAAACGACCTTTACCAAACCGTTGGGATTTTAGCCCCAAATCCGTAAAATGACTTTTACAAGACCATTGGGATTTTAGCCCCAAATCTCATCAACTCACAGTACACAAGAACGACCACAAGGTTCGTCTCCCAACATCAAAATCCACAAATAAAGGATTTAACACAAACAACAAAATACTCTAGTGCCATCCTAGCCAAGTAAGCCAAACGAACAACTTACCTCTTACACACTTAGTCGATGCATGCAATCATGAAAACCGTTCAAAAGCACTCATTTCCGGAAATGCCATTATCAAATCACATTTGCAAAATGCACCACAATTAACCGCGGACCCACCCCTCCGTGGATCCCTACCGAGACCCCGTCGGGTCTAACCCGTAGTGGTTAAAAGCAAGCTCGCGGATCCACCCCTCCGTGGACCCCTACCGAGACCCCGTCGGATCTAACCCATAGTGAGCATACACACACACACGTTACTCATGCAATACTAATATGCTAAGAATGTAAGTTCATTAAGAATACTCACTAGAGATGGCCATTAACTCGACACCATTATCAAACTCTTCAAAACACAATAACAAGATTAAATACGGAATACACGATTCCATAACTTTAAACAATAGGAGTATCATCATCAAATCCTTCAACGTTCAAAATAATCAAATCATAATCAATTCCCAAAACACGCCGTTCACAAAACACACACGCATTTTGAAAGAAAGCCTTTAACGAGGCCAAACCGAAATCTTTTGAAGCTTCATTTCAAACAACCAAATAAACACACTAAGACGATCACCGATCATCATATCCACAAAATAAGAAAAGTATGGGCAAGGTACTTGCCTCGATATCACGAGCAATGGAAAAGTGAACGGATACGTCCGGGTAGCCCTCAAATTCCCGAACACTATCTAGAACGCGATAACACCGAAATTACTACGGGAAAACACCACATGAATCATCAATCACCAACGGAATTCAACATCGGAATCATCGAGCACCTATAATCCTCCATAAGGAATAATAAAACATGATTACGACGAGAATCAAGGCCGAAAACAACGGAAATCCCAGCAAACTATCAAAGGGAACTCATTCGAACATTTAATCGAACATTAAATGTTCAAGACCCTTCAAGAACAAAGAAATCACCCCTCGGGCTGAACGAACCAAAGATACGAGTATCCAATCCGTAGAACAAGTTCAAAACAACGTTTATATAACAATTAATTGATTAAAAACGGATTGAAATCAAAATCAAAAAGGAAAATCCCCAAATCTACAAAAATAAGGGTTCAAGCCAAAATACCTTAATTTGGATGAAGGATTCAAGTAGAGGTCGAAAATATACAACAAGACTTGAGGTGGATGATCTCTACAAGTTTGGGAGCACTCAAATCGCCCAAAATCGCCATTGAAATCGCTTAGAAGGGTAGGAGGAAGAGGAGAGGAGAAAATGAATGTTTCTCCTCGAAAATCTGCTCAAAAACGCAGAAAAAGCCCGTGTGCCGCGGCACAGGACAAGTGTGCCGCGGCTCAGGGCCACAAAAACGCCCAAGAATCAGCTTAGTGCCGCGGCACGCCTTAGGTGTGCCGGCACGCGTCTGATCCCCTTCAACACCAAAAAGGCACATCGTGCAGTCTTGGCTATTTCGACCATAACTCCTTCGTCTGGACTCCGATTGACTCACCGTTTGAACCATTGGAAAGCTAACTTGATGCTCTATAATGTTGCAAAGATTCAGAATTTTTGGAGTTTCAAAGAATTAATGGTGACGTTACAAAGTCGAACTCCCATGTGAAAAAGTCGATCAAGGACACGGAACTCAACAAAACGTCACCGAAACGAACTCGGATGACAAAAAGTGCAGAATTAATCATTCTCGGAATGACGAAATGGTCATGAGAGAGTCGTCAAAACGAACTCCGGCCAAAAAAAGAAATTACCGAAATTCGAAATTGCGGATATTACAGATCGGAGCTAGGGATGACCCTTCAAAGAATGGATATGGGAAGCGTGTGCGGGAAAAAAAATCAATCGTCCACACAGAGATGACTGTTGTCACTCTCCCAGATGGCACAAAAATGCGAAAATGTAAGTGGTGTCCGGCCAAGTACACTATTGATCTAAAAAATGGTAGTACCTCAAATGCTTATAAACATTTGACAACAAAATGTATTCAAAGAAAATTGCACCTAAACCGAGAGATAAATAAAAAAGGATCCATCCAATCAAAATTAAGTGGCAATACAATAGTTGGTAGTGATAGTGATCCATGTCTTGCTACATGGCAATACAATCACGGTAAGGTTAGAGAGCTTGCTGCTCATATGGTGTTAGGGCATGAATTCCCATTTCTGATGATGGAGGGTGTTATCTTTAATCGTTTTTTGAGAGAAATATATCCAGGATATAGAAGGATAACACGTCATATGGTAAAGTCTGATTGTCAGTTTTTTTATAATACTGAGAAGGGGAAAATGAGACAAGCGATGTCTAAAGTTAACAGGGTCAGTTTAACTACTGACTTGTGGTGGTCTGGTGAACAAAAAATTGGTTACATGACTGTAACCGGCCATTTTATTGACTCGAAATGGCAACTTCATAAGAGGGTCTTGGCATTCACTAATGTACCTCCCCCTCATTCGGGAGAGGTAATTGCTAGGGAATTGATAAGGGTCATGGATGATTGGCGTATAAAGGATAAAGTTGTGTCTATTAGTGTTGATAATGCATCCGCCAACGATAATTGTATTGCACAATTGAAGGTAGACTTTACTAATAAGAAAAACCTAGTTTTAGGTGGCCAATTATTCCATGTTCGTTGTTGTGCACATATCTTGAACTTACTTGTTCAAGATGGCCTTGATGTTATCAAAACAGTGGTCGATAAAATAAGAGGAGGTGTCAAATATTTGTTGAACTCTGAGGGAAGATGCAAACAATTTGCAAAAATAGTTAAAGAGTTGGAACTTGTGGGTAGAATGCAAGTTCTGGACACTAAAACAAGATGGAATTCAATGTGGAAAATGTTGTCCACTGCTTGTGGATATAAAACTGTTTGGCCAAGGTATGCGGAGGAGAATGCGTCATTTCTCCACTATTTGCCAAATGATAGTGATTGGGAAATGGTTGATGATATTTGCATGTTTCTAGTTGTGTTTGCAGATGTTACAGAGATTATAAGTGGCATTTCTTATCCGACTGTAAATTTATTTTTGGCCGATCTTTGGAGGGTCAAAAGGTTGTTGAATGAGAATGCTCAATTGACCACCAAGCCTCACTTGCAAATGATGGCTGCTGAAATGAAAATGAAATACGACAAGTATTGGTCGCAAAGCAATATCTTAATATCAATTGGTGTTTTTCTTGATCCAAGGTAAACAAATCTGATTCTCTATATGCTAGTGATACTATTTTCTGAGTTGTTTATATGTCAGTGCTATTTTATTTGTTTGTTCATTACGTGACATCTTAATATCTTAATACCTTAAAAGAATGATCCAAAATCCAATGGCATCTTATCTGAACATGTAAAAAGAAAGATACAAAAACAATTATAGTAACATATGTGAGTACATATAGCTATACTCTTAGGAAATAAAGCTCCAGCCTCCAAGGAAGGAGTAACATTTATGAAGGGAAAATATATACAGAATGAGCTCTTATCTCTTTAATGTGATACATCTACTGAACAGATTTACAAAGTAAGCCACCACCATGATGATCAGGTTAACTCCCAGTACATCATACTAGTGATGCTATTTTGAGTTGTTTATATGCGGTGCTATTTTATTTGTTTGTTCATTACGTGAAATGCTTATATGATATTTCTTATGCAGTATAAAATGGTTATCACGTGGGTTTATATATCCATGTATCCAGATGGTGATGATGCAAAAGAAAATAAGGAATTGGTGTCAAATTGCATATCTTCTTTGTTTAAGGTTTATGAAAGTACATACAAGAAAGATAATGGAACCCAAAGTTACGGTAAACCTTGATGCGTGCTTGTTCAAGTTCTGGGTTGGGAAAAAGGAGTTTTGAGGTGTACCTAGACACTGTCGATTTAGTTGATAAAGTGAAGTCTGATCTTGATCTTTATGTTGAAGAAAAATCCATTAAAGATCCATCCGGGGGGAATAAGTTCAATGTGTTACAATGGTGGATGGCTAACGAACTAAAATATCCAATTCTTAGTAAGATGGCCAAAGATATTCTCTCTATTCCTATCACAAGTGTTGCTTCAGAAGCAACTTTTAGTGCAGGCAAAAGAATTATTGATCCAAAAAGATCTTCTATGAAAGTTGAGACAGTGGAGATGCTTCTTTGTGGAGGTGATTGGGTGAAAGAGTTGTATGGAATGAAGAAAGGGCATGGGCGAAGTATTGTATGTATTTCTTTATTTAGTTTTTCCCTTTAACTTATGGATGTATTATGTATACGTTTTGTTTCTTGACTTCTGTCTATGGTTGTTTTTTACTTGATTTTGGATGTAGCTTGAAGAAGAAGATGATGATGTGCATTTAGAGTACGACCCAAGGTAATATTCTCATTTCTACTTGCCACAATATTCCCAATTTATTTGTTAAATGTCACTTGTTTGGTCTCCTCCTTTATGGTGTATTACTTACTTTTGTTTGACATAAATATTTAGACTACAAAAAACAACCAACAATGAATTTTGAGATTTTGTGATACTAATTTGTGCATCTATGTTGATTGTTTGTAGGATTGTTTGGGAGAAACTACCTCTACTTCTACCACTTGAGTCAAGGTCAAGAACTCAAGATTCAAGATTCAAGATTGAAGATGCATTTTCTCTTATCTTTTGTTTTTGCTACTAGTCAATAATAAAAATATATTTTTGACGCAATAACTATGAATGTAATTATTTTGAATGTAAAATGTGGATGTGTATGTGGATGTGGTTGTCTTTAAAATTCAATTTTTTAAGAAGATATGTATTTTTAGCAGGTTTTAATTTCAGGTTGTTAGCCTTCAGCAGCTGAACTTCAGCTCAATAGAATTCAAGTTCAGTCCGGATCCCGGGTTTTCGGTTCGGTCCGAATAAGCATCCGGTTTTTATCGGGCCGGTCCCGGTTCCGAAAATGGATCCGGCATTCTTACCGGTCCGGTCCGGATGCATCCGACAAGTTATCGGAGCGGTCCCGGTTTTGTTGAAACCCGGTCCGAACCGGTCCGATAACATCACTATCTGGGAGGGACGCCCGTCCCGGGACAAGGGAAACCACCGCCATGAGGATCACCAACCGCGACCACCGCCGGAGAAGCCGACGGACCAAGACCCCCATCCGCCACCGAAGCAGACTCAACTGCCGAGGACCGAGCAAACACGACCGCCGCAGGAACAAGGTAGTCCGCCGCGGGAAGGGAGGCACCGAACCGAGCGAGCAGGGAGGAAGGGATCCCAAAGTGTAAATATCGAGTACTATATTACGATGAGGGAGACTTTGAGCATGTGGGTCAGATTCCCTTTCCCTAGCTGGTGGTTTTTTTTTTTTTTAATTAGAATTTCAACTGGACAATTGATATATTTATTCGTAATAATGGATTTCTGATACAGAGGATCATCTATAAGATGCAACTGTAGAGCATACTTTCTTTATATTACTCAGATGGCTAGAGTCGTGCTGATAACATGTTATGAAACCGAATATTGTAGAGAGAGAAATTAGAGAGAGAATAGAGAGAATAATTCTCAAGTATATTTTTCATTAATAACTGAAGCCCTATTTATAGGAAAACTTCAGATAGCACAATCGTAATTACATAATTATATCAGGGGCATAATAGTTATTCACACTATATAAAACAAAAGGGTAATTAAAATGTCATTTTCAAGATATATTATAACAAGTAGAAGCAGAAAGAATCAAATTAAGGGATTATGCCCACTGCAAACCCCATAACGAATAAAAAGCAACAATCTGTAAACAAAATCCAAAAAGAAATACATGAATATCTAATAATATCTTCAAAACCCTCCAAAAAAATCCTATTACCTGAAGAATAAAGAGAGCCAAAATGCGCCATTCTCTGTAAAACTTCTCCGCATGACAATGGGAGCAAAAGGTCATCAGTGGGAGCATAAAAGGTTGTGTAGGAACACAAAGTGTAAGTAAATACTCGGTTGAACTCATGTCGAAGAGCTACCCACAGGTAAAAAAATGGCGGATCCACTGCAGGGCAAGAGGGGTCATCTGACCCCTTGAAAAAAATATATTTTTTTATATATTATATTATAATATCTATACTATATAATACTTATTTTCCTTAATTTAATGTAGAAGGGGGATTTAATTGTAACTTTTAATTGTAAATATATGAAGAGACTATTTTAATTGTAAATTTTAATGTAAATAAACTAATTTAAATACAAAAATTATGATAAACATCACAATACAAATGCACCTTCTAATACATAAGGTAATTAAAATGAACTTTTAAATGATAGTATAAATTAAAAGATGGTTAAATTTTAGCTATGAAATCTTAGATACAATCGGTGCATCGCACGGGTTGAATAAACCAAAAACAACCCCGGAGTAACATACATTTTAGTAAAGCCTCATTTCATATAACTAATTACATAGACTAAAATAAAAGGACAATAACAATAAAAAAACATATAAACTACTCTAAAAGGCATTTAAATTCTGTCATCTGCTCATTCAACCGTCTGCCCTAATATTACGTACAAAACACGTGCACCTTCTAATACACAAGGTGGTTAAAATGAATTTTTAAATGATAGTATAAATTACAAGATGGTTAAATTTTAGTTATGAAATCTTAGATACAATCGGTGCATCGCACGAGTTGAATAAACAAAAAAAAACGGAGCAACATACGGGTTAGTAAAGCCTCATTTCATATAACTAATTACATAGACTAAAATAAAAGGACTAACAATAAAAAAATATATAAACTTCTCTAAAAGGCATTTAAATTCTGTCATCTGCTCATTCAAACGTCTGCCCCAACATTACGTACAAAACAAGTAGATATTTAACCAAAGACCGTGCATCGCACGGGTTGGATAATGCCTCGTATATAAAAAACTAAAAGCCCAACCCCAAGCCCAACCAATAACCCATTAAGCCCAAATGTCCCAAACATAATTAATTGTGGAAGAAAAAAAACATGGGACTGGACTGAGATTTAGTTATTTTGTTTATCTTGTGTTTGTTTTGTGGTTTGATGAATTGTCTAAGGACTAAGGGATATCATGTTTAAATTTATGAAATTTTCTAGGTCAGGACCGTCAGGTTCTAAATCAATTTTGTGCAATTTTGAAGCAATTTGCATCAGCTTTTCATAAAAATGATAATGTTTATTTTTTGAGTATTATCTCTTTTATTGGAATTTTTTTTATTTTTTTTATCCTGCCCCCTTGATCATGTAATTCTGGATCCGCTAGTGAAAAAATCTATATGTAAACCAAAAAAGGTAAAGATTATATTTTTTAGAAAACATTTTAACCTTTCGGCATATATGACCTCTTTGAGAAAAAATAAAAAAATTTTAACAGAAGCGCATAATAAGCCTTTCTTTTTAGCATACAAATCTCTCCGTCGCTGACGACGACACAACCTCACTAATCCGAAGAGTGGTTCATTCTCAAACTACACATTTGTAAGAAAATAAAAGTAATTGAGCAGAAGAACCAGGAAAAATAGAACTAAACAATCTAATTTGTACAGAACAAGCAAATACATAAACCACAACCAATAACAACAACAACAACAAATGATAAAGGACCTAAAATAAAGAAAACCAAGCATAATATTTGTTGACTCAAAAAGTATTTTGATGATAATTTCATTCAAAACAGTTAAATAGATCTCAACACGTTGTTATATTGAAAGAGCAAAATGGACTTAGCGCACGCTACCTGTACCATAGTAGCGCACGCTATCGAGGGATATATTCAGCCAAGTCAACTCAGCTGCAGCCCAGTGAAGTTACCTGATGGATAGCGCACGCAAAGGTCATAATATCAGCGCACGCTAAACTGTTAGTTTTAGCACCCGCTATCATATCTATGTAACGCACGCTATCGCATCTCAGTCAGAGGACAGTAAGGTCTGGAAAAAGAAAGGAAAAGGACTTGCGCACGCTATGGACGTTCTTTACGTATGCTACTATGAGACCTTAGCACACGTTACTCTTTATGTCTTGCGCACGCTACCGGATAACATGGTTAGTAGTCCAGTAGCCACTGGACTCAAAATGAAAAGGCATTTACGTACGCTACACAGGGTAACGTACGTTACTGAGGAAAGAATATAGCGCACGCTACTCTATACTCATTAGCGCACGCTAAATCAGTCAAAAGTTTACCGTTGGATTTTCTACCGTTGGAAACACAGGAGTCAAAGAAGATCCGTGGAATCTGGAAAAGCTGAAATTAAATATTATTAGCGCACGCTATGCATAATTGCTAGCGCACGCTAAGTACAAATTTAGCCGTTGGATAAAGAGATGTTGGGGAGACAAACCAACACTTTTCAAAGTCAAGCTGAAGACCTGTTGACCAACCGATAGCGCACGTTACGAGTACATGACTAGCGCACGCTAGCCATATAATTTTACCGTTGGAACAGTTTTGTGACCGTTCAGAAAAGTCAAGTCAGAGACCGATTGCGCACGCTAGGAGGTATTATTAGCGCATGCTACTAATACAAATATCAGTATTTGAAGAATGGCTGACACCTATAAATACCCATAGGACTTGGGTATCACACACACAACTTCAAGCATACAAGCACACAAGCATACAAGCAATCAAAGCATACAAGAGATCAGTTTTATATCTTTTATTGCATTCTAAGTTGTGAGAAGAAAGATACAAAGAGTGAAACACCTTGTAATATTTATTATACTTTGTATTCTTTCATTTGGTTGTGAGTGTTGCATCACTCATACTTGAGCTTTAAAGAAACGAATCAAGAGTCACTAATCCGGTGTTATTAGGATCTTTGATCCGGCATTGTTAGGATTATACTCCTATATTCGTAAGTGAGGATTATCTAGTTCCTATAGAACACTAGATAAACAAAGTTTAATTTTTTAGAGTGGTTGAGCTTGGACCAATAGAAGACAAGCAGTTGTAACGGTTGTGTACTCGGACCGATCGAAGACGAGTCAAGTTTGTGGTTATTCTTGAGCCAATAGAAAAAGAAGTCGGAAAGAGGACGTAGGCAAGTTGCCGAACCTCTATAAATTTTTGAGTCCTTTATTTTCCGCACTGTTTTCGTTTATTCGCGAGAAAGTTCTATATACTGCATCACCACTATTCAACCCCCTTCTAGTGGTGAATTTATCTCTTCAATATTCATGTATAACTTCCAACTAATGAGTGTATATTTATAACTGGGAGAATGTGTTTACTAACATGAAACGACATCACTCTTTTAAGATAGTGGAGAACTCTAAGAAGCAAATAAAAGTACACAAACAATCAAATGATCTGCAACTGTTAAGAGAAAATACTTTCCGCCATTGAAAATATAATACGTATACTGGAATAAATGCGCATCCAAAAGACAGAGAACCGAAGCCAACAACAATGAAGATGATAGAAATGTATATACTGTTAAAATACACTGATGAAAACCTCTTTTGAAGGTACAATTGAGACACAAACAAAAATATCCTAGGGTTCACATATAATCAAAACATTGTATGTCATCGTACCGATAAAAAGCACAACGACAAAATAAGAACATCACATAGGATATCTATAATGACAGTCAAATATAACAAACCTTGAACATTAAAATTAAGAATATACAAACCATACATAAATACGAAACAATACCTCCAAATTACAACTATCATAATAAAAGCAACACGTTGTAGTCACCCAACACCTACACAAAACAACTCTTAGTAACTAATAAAGAGTATTAATAATGACAACTAAATAGAAGGAAACTGAAAGTCTACAGGTACAAGAAATAAAACAACCATCTAAATCAAGAATATAGAAAAACGAACAATATACAACGACCAGCAATGAGGAAGATATAGTGCATACCTTGAAGTTAAAAATAAACGAGAAAAGCAACGCAAATTGCAGAAAAGAACAACAGCAGGTGAATATGGAAAACTCATAACACCAACTAAAAACCTTTTTAAAATACTAGAAGCCGAAAAATTCATAGAACATAAAACATAGAAAAGTAAACATGCCCAAAACAAATAACTGTCGAGCTATAAATCATTCTAAAAATACAGAAGCAAATAATATACAATGACCAGCAATAAAAAAGATGTAGAGTATACCTTGAAATTAGAAACAAGCGAGAACAGCAACGCAAACTCCGCAAAAAAACAATACTAAGTAAATATGGGAGATTCACAACTAAGGGACTTTTTAAAATAGCATAACTCAAGGAACTCATAAAAAACAAAACACAAAAGAAAAAACTATCAATACAACAACATAAAAAAATAACCAAAACTAAATAAAAAGATCGGAGATGAATAGAACAAACCAGAAGCCGTCTTGGGCGAAATGAAGAAAACAAACTGAAAGAAAAGGTTGAAACAAAAGGAGGAAGCCAATTACAAATGAAGACCCAAGAACTGGAACAAGTTACCCACATGCATCGAAATGAAGATCAGAAATTGAAGAGAGAGAACAGAGATTTAGGGCCATCTCTTCTGCAGAAAACAAGAATTAAAAACACGTATTCGACCATTTGACCATTCACACTTTTAGGATAAATAAATAAATACGATAGGAACTGAATTACAATGTTATAATTACGAGGTCTTATCTGCTCCGGTGAGGAGGGTCGAGAGTTTATTGGTTTTTGGGGAGAGGAGGAGAGGCAGACCGAGGATGATGTGGGAGGAGCAGCTGAGATTAGATTTGAAGGCCCTAAACCTTCCGGCACTACGACCGTTGATAGGTGCGGCTTGGAGTGCTGGATCGAGTTGTGGATTCTTTTGTAGAGGAATGTTGTAGTTGAGAAGCTCGGGGTTGAGTTGTCTGCTAACTCGACCTAGAACATTGCATTTTTCTTTTTACTTTTATTGTATATTTTACTGTGCGCTTTTGCGTGTGGATATTTTTTGATAAAGGAAATACAATGAGTCTACATCTCTTCTGTTGGAGCAGCGTTCATCGAGAGTGCAGTTGCCAAAGTCCACTTAGGTAAATCTCATGTGAATTAAGCCATGGGCTCAGGCATGGTTTTGAGCTTTTTCGCATCATATGCTTCTTTGTATATATCACTCAATACTTTGCCGTGCACTAAGCTGGGGGTCTTCACGGAAACAGCCTCCCTACCGTAAAAAGTAGGGGCATGGTCTGCGTACATCTTACCCTCCCCATAACCTGCTCTGAGCGGGATATACTGAGTATGTTTGGTTTGGTTTGGTTTGGTTTTTATCCAACCCATTCGATGCACGGTCTTTAGTAGAATATCTACGTATTTTGTACGTAATGTTGGGGCAGACGGTTGAATGAGCAGATAGAAGAATTTAAATGTCTTCTAGAGAAGTTTATATATTTTTTTATTGTTATTGTCCTTTTATTTTAGTCTATGAAATTAGTTATATGAAATGAGGTTTTACTAACCCGTATGTTGCTCCGGAGTTGTTTTTGGTTTATTCAACCCGTACGATGCACCGATTGTATCTAAGATTTCATAGCTAAAATTTAACCATCTTGTAATTTATACTATCATTTAGAAGTTGATTTTAATCATCTTGTGAATTAGAAGGTGCATTTGCATTGTGATGTTTATCATAACTTTTGTATTTAAATTAGTTTATTTTCGTAAGTGAGGATTATCTAGTTCCTATAGAACAGTAGATAAACAAAGTTTAATTTTTGAGAGTGGTTGAGCTTGGACCAATAGAAGACAAGCGGTTGTAACGGTTGTGTACTCGGACCGATTGAAGACGAGTCAAGTTTGTGGTTGTTCTTGAGCCAATAGAAAAAGAAGTCGGAGAGAGGACGCAGGCAAGTTGCCGAACCTCTATAAATCTTTGAGTCCTTTATTTTCCGCACTATTTTTGTTTATTCGCGAGAAAGTTCTATATTCCGCATCACCACTATTCAACCCCCCTTCTAGTGGTAAATTTATCTCTTCAGTTGGTATCGGAGCGGGTCTCTTTTTAAAGGTTTAACCACCTAAGGGAAAAAGATCCACAAATGGCACTTCTTGGCCAAATTGAAGGAAATGCTCTCAACCGTCCCCCCCTTCTTCGACGGTTCAAATTTCATGACGTGGAAAAAGAAGATGACTATCTTCGCTCAAGCCTACGATATTGAGATTTGGAAAGTTATTGCCCTTGGTCCGAAGCTTGCAAAGAAAGAGGATGGATCGTTGAAAAAGTTCGACGAATTCAATGACGAGGATTGGAGGAACACTCACATCAACTCCCGTGCTACTCAACTTCTCTATTACGCCCTTAATCCCAAAGAACTCAATAGAATATCTTCCTACGAAAGCGCAAAGAAAATTTGGGAAATCCTCGAAGTAACTCATGAGGGAACCACCCAAGTCAAGGAGACCAAAATCAACATGCTACTTCATGACTACGAACTCTTCTCCATGAAAGACGAGGAAACGATCACCAATATGTTGGATCGGTTCTTGGCTATAACCAATGGCCTTGCATCATTCGGAAAGCCTATATCTAGTAGCGACAAAGCCAAGAAAATTCTTCGCTCGTTGCCACGAGAATGGGATGCTACGGTTACCGCGATTATGGAATCCAAGGATCTTAACAAACTTGAGTTTAGTGCCCTCATCGGGTCACTCATAAATTATGAGATCGTTCTCAAGTCTAGAGGCACCAAACCAAAGCCTCGTGAAAAGGTAGTCGCATTCAATATTGATAGCGATATTGAGGAAGATCTTCCCGAAGATGAAGATGACGAGGAACTTGCTCTCTATGCCAAGAACTTTAGAAGGTATAAAAACCTAATTCAAAAGAGGCGAAGTTTCCTTGGTCGGGATGGCAAGCTGGAGCAAAAGAAGAGTGGCTATGCTCCTATAAAGAAGTTTGACAATAATTGTCGGAAATGTGGTCAAGCCGGTCACTATGCCAAATAATGCCGAGGATCCTCTTCAAAGCCTCAAATGGAAAGATTCAAAAAGAAGGAGGTCCTAATCGCTTCTTGGAGTGATGACGAGGAGGAGATTTAAAGATCTCTAGATGCGAATCTCGCATTCATGGCACTCGACTCCGAAAGCAATATCGAGGTAAGTTCTAAACTCAATGATGACGAATATGATTCTTTTGATTTTTGTGATTCACAAGAAGTTCATCATGACGATGAGTTATTAAGTGCGTTTGAATCCTTGAACACGGAGTATGGCGAGATGGTTAAATTAAATATATCTTTAAAGAGAAAAATAAAATCTCTAGAACTCGAAAATTCCTCCCTTCAAAACAAAGGCAAAACTATTGAGCTCGACCATACCTTATGCCTTGAAAAGGAAAATGTTTTGAAAATCCAGTTGACAAAAACTCAAAAGGAGCTAAAATATATTTTGAACAAATTTACTCTCGGAAACGAGAAATTCTAAAAGCTTCTATCTATTCAAAAATCCCCTTTGCTAAAACACGGTCTTGGTTTCGATCCATTTAAACAGAAACAATCTCTTATCAACCTTGACAAAATAAAGAAAACCGAAACCGAGAACTCAAAAGATCTTTTCAAACAATGAGTTCATGATGTTAATGTTCATTCAATGTTGAGAACCATCAAGGTTAAACAAATATGGGTTCCTAAAGGGACAATCGCTCCAAATGCTATAAGTAGAGTTAACTTTGGAGGACCCAAATGAGCTTGGGTACCGAAACAAACGAGAAATTCTATTTTTGTAGGTACCGGCACCAAAGAAAAGAAAGTGGTACATTGATAGCGGATGCGGCTCCGGGGACTTATTTGAAGACCTCGAATATCAAGAACAAGGACATGTAACCTTTGGGACCAATCAAAAGGGAAAAATCAAAGGTATCGGTAAAGTCGGTAATGAACCTTCTCCCTCTATCAACAAAGTATTGTTTGTTGAAGGTTTGCATCATAATCTACTTAGCGTTTCACAAATTTGCGATGAAGGTTTTAAAATTCTCTTTGAGCAAACGCATTGCACGGCATTTAGAAATAATAAAATTGCATTCATCGGTTTGAGATGTGGAAACATTTATATTGTCGATCTTAATGATAAAAGTTCATTCAATGAAAATTGTCTTATTACTTTGGATGATAATGCATATTTATGGTATCGAAAATTGGGGCATACATATTTACCTATCATTTCTATTTTATCTAGACACGACCTTGTTCGTGGATTGCCCAAACTCGAGTTTGATAGAAAACACTTGTGTGAATCTTGCATAAAAGGGAAACATACACGAGAATCTTTTAAACCAAAATTCGAGGTTTCCACTAGTCGTGTCCTTGAACTTGTGCATATGGATTTGATTGGACCATCTAGACATGTTAGTTTAAATGGCAAGCTTTACACTTTGGTTATTGTTGATGATTTCTTTCGATTTACTTGGGTTAGATTTTTAGCGCATAAGGATGATGCATTTTCCGAGTTTTCTAAATGGTGTCGTTTGGTATCAAATGAGAAAAATCTCTCCATAATCTCTATCCGCACCGATCATGGAGGTGAGTTTGATTGCACTCCGTTTGAACTCTTATGTGACAAATACGGGATTAATCATAATTTTTCGGCTCCTAGAACGCCTCAACAAAATGGGGTTGTTGAAAGGAAAAATCGATCTTTGGAAGAAATGTCGAGGACTATGCTTAATGAATACTCTCTTCCGCGATACTTTTGGTCCGAAGCAATCTTTACGGCATGCTATGTGATCAATCGGGTTCATGTTCGTAGAACTCATCTTAAAACCCCGTATGAATTATGGAAGGGCAAAAAGCCAAATATAGCTTACTTTCATCCTTTTGGTTGCAATGTATTTATCTTAAACAATGGTAAGGATAACTTCGGCAAGTTTGATGCTAAATCCGACTCCAGAATATTTCTTGGTTATTGTACAAATAGCAAAGCATACCGCGTTTATAACATTAGAACGAATAAATTTGAAGAATCCATTCATGTTAAATTCAATGATATGATCTCACCCCCGAGAAAGGTAGAATATTTTGATGATGCAGGTACTTTTTCGGATTCCTCAACCGAAGTGAATAAAATTTCGGAAATCCAAATGAACACAATCGTTGATTTACCGAAAGATTGGAAGAACATCAAGGACCATCCAAAGGATCTCGTGATTGGAAATATTGAAGACGGTGTTCAAACCCGAAGGAGAACCACCGAATATATGGCTCATTGTGCTTTCGTATCCGAAATAATTCCCAAGAATATATCCGAGGCTCTTGATGATGAAAGTTGGGTGATGGCAATGCAAGAGGAGCTTGTACAATTCATGCACAATAATGTATGGAATTTAGTTCCCGCTCCTAAAGATAAAACAATTATCGGAACTAAATGGGTGCACAAAATTAAGAGTGACGAAGACGGTTATCCAATTCGAAATAAATCTCGTTTGGTCGCTCAAGGGTATAATCAAGAGGAAGGTCTTGATTACGAAGAAAGTTTTGCTCCCGTGGCTCGACTCGAAGCCATCTGCTTGTTATGTGCATTTGCCGCCCACAAAAAGATCAAACTTTTTCAAATGGATGTGAAAAGTGCATTCTTGAATGGCTACATTCAAGAAGAAGTCTACGTCAAGCAACCTCCCGGTTTTGAAGATCATCAATTTCCGGATCACGTCTATAAGCTCAACAAGGCACTCTACGGGTTGAAGCAAGCACCCCGAGCATGGTATGATCGTTTAAGTCAATTTTTAATTGCAAATGACTATAAAAGAGGCAAAGTCGATAATACCTTATTTGTGAAAATATTGAATGATGACATACTTGTTTGCCAAATCTACGTTGATGACATTGTATTTGGAGCTACTAACGAATTTTTGTGCTAAGATTTTTCTAATCTTATGAAAGGAGAGTTCGAGATGAGTATGATAGGAGAATTAATATTCTTCCTCGGGCTTCAAATCAAGCAGTGCGAAGATGGAATCTTTATCCATCAAACGAAGTACTCAAACGATCTCCTAAAGAAATTCAAAATGGAAAGTAGCAAGGTGATTTCTACGCCAATGTCTTCATCATTAAAGCTTAAAAAAGATGAAAATGACAAATCCGTAGATCAAAAATTATATCGAGGTATGATCGGATATTTGTTATATTTGACTGCATCTAGGCCAGACATAATATTTGCTACATGTTTATGTGCTCGATTCCAAGCTAATCCCAAGGAATCACATTTAATTGCTTGTAAACGCATTTTTCGCTACTTGAAAGGAACTACCGGACTAGGTCTATGGTATCCTTCTTGCTTGGATTTCAATTTGATTGCATACAGTGACGCCGATTTCGGCGGATGCAAAATTGACAAAAAGAGTACTAGTGGTACGTGTCATTTTATTGGATCATGCTTAATATCTTGGGGAAGTAAAAAGCAAACCAGTGTAGGATTGTCTACAACTGAGGCCGAATATGTTGCTACAGGGAGCGCATGTGCTCAGGTGTTATGGATTAAAAATCAACTCTGCGACTACGACATATATTTTGAAAATACTCCTATTCTATGTGATAATACTAGTGCGATTAATCTGGGTAAAAATCCTGTATTGCATAGTAGAACTAAGAATATAGATATTAGACACCACTTTCTACGCGATCATGTGCAGAAGAAAGATATATGTTTAATTTTTGTCGGGACAAAGGACCAATTTGCTGATATTTTTACAAAACCTCTTCCCAAAGAATCATTTAATTCTATTCGTTTGCAACTTGGTATGGGACATCTAGATAATTTTTGAAATAAGCTTTCTACTTGAGAAATCAATATCCTAGAATCGTTCCATTCGCTAGCACGCGCTAGCTTCATTTTTCTTAATGCGCGCTAATTGTCATTTTCGATAGCGTACGCTAACCGTCTATGCCTTGCGAAAACTCTTCATATTCCAAATCGGCTACTGGACAGTCCAGTGAGCTTCCTATTTTCACGTAACGTACGCTAACCTTTCATACCGAGCATACGCTAATTAAAACAACTCAGTCCACTATTTAAACTTTGTACGGCCCAGAAACATTTTCATTCTATCTTAACGTACGCAAACGCAGAAACCCCTTTTCAGCAAAAACCCTAGCCGACGAACTCGAACCATCAACCTCCAATTTCTTTCTCAAATCTTCAATTTCTCCCCCCGATTCATGCCAAGCAAGGGACGCAAAGCCATGGAAAAATCCTACAAAAACCTAAAACGCCCTCGCAATGCCGAATACGATGCGACCAGATTTATCTCCTACACCGCATCGAAGGTGTTCTCCGATATTCTCCCTCAAGAGCATCTTACCGACTGCTACTTTTTCAATTTCAGCGTCTTGAACGCGCAGAGGTAAACATCCATGATTTTTTTCAAGCTCTAGGGATAGCCCGTTTTGTTGAGTGCAAGGAAATCATTTATCCTTCTTGTGTCCGGGAATTCTATGCTAATCTGCATTTGGATGACAGTGATGGTGGATTTGTTCTCGGTAGTTTGGTGAAAGGAACCGTGGTGAAAATTTCGTCGGAAATTCTTCACGAATTATTTGGATTGACGAAGGATGGTTTTGATTGTTGTGGGAAGTCAATTGATGAAGAATCACTTGTGTCTGAGAAAGATGTTGCTGATTTTCTGTGTTCTAAAACGGTCATCGAGGTCACTGATGACGTTTTCGAAAATAATGACTTTGGAATTCATATCCGTTTGTTGTTGGCTGCACTCACTAAGTGTTTGATGCCGAAGGTGAATACTCAACACAAGTTAGTGGGAGTCGACAAAAATGTGGTGTACCGAGTGCTAAAAGACGACAAGGTAGATTTCAGTGGAATTGTGTTGAATTGGATGAAGGCAAAAGGAGACTCATTTCGCTCAAAACACTACATGTCGAGGACGCGGAAGTCAGGACTGCCTTTTGGTTCTATACTCACTGTAATCTTCCGTCATTTCCATGTCGACTTGTCAAGCGAGGCATCGGTTCCGGTGACTCGAGGACACGAAATTAGCGATCTCACTCTCAAAGCAATGTACTATGTTGAAACATTCAATAGAGGTTGGGTGCTATTTCCGTATCTTCGAGAAGACGACCAAGTGCCAAAAGGGACGCGAACACCAACTCCGGCCGAACGTGTGCTACATCGAGGACCTCATACACTTCGGGAATTGCAAACTGGAAAGTTCGTTCATCACCCGAAGACAAAAGGCAAGCGACCGATGAGAGACTCCATCAGGGAAGAAGAAGAGAGTGATCTTATTGCTCGGATGCGGAGCATCGAGACCTCTCAAATGGAAATACGAGAGGATGTTCGGTCTCTTCGCTCGGAAGTCCGGGAAGTTCGCGGGTTGATCACTGATTTCATCCGATGCACTCATCCGTCGTTCCCATTCCCATCCTCCTCTTCCGATCAAGCCTCTTAGAGTCTAGGTGTTTGATACTTGTTGTAGAAACTTATCTTTCAAATGGTTTTTTTATGTCTCATGCCTTGAATATTTGTAATGCTTGAACCATCTTCTTTAATGAAATTTGCATTTTATCTTCATTTGGTTTCATGACGTATGGCATTTGTTGATTATGTGATTTTATTTTTGTTCATGGTATTTGTTGGTATTATTTGTTAAAAATGCAACGATTCAGGGGGAGTTCCTTTTTGTTTATGTCAAAAAGAGGGAGAATACTCCAAAAACCAAAACGTACTAATATATCGAACAAGTTACCTTGATTCGAATCTTTTAAAAATGTTTTTGCAGGTATAAATTAAATGTTTTGACATCATAAAAAAGGGGGAGATTGTTGACTCAAAAAGTATTTTGATGATAATTTCATTCAAAACAGTTAAATAGATCTCAGCACGTTGTTATATTGAAAGAGCAAAATGGACTTAGCGCACGCTACCTGTACCATAGTAGCGCACGCTATCGAGGGATATATTCAGCCAAGTCAACTCAGCTGCAGCCCAGTGAAGTTACCTGATGGATAGCGCACGCAAAGGTCATAATATCAGCGCACGCTAAACTGTTAGTTTTAGCGCATGCTATCATATCTATGTAACGCACGCTATCGCATCTCAGTCAGAGGACAGTAAGGTCTGGAAAGAAAAAGGAAAAGGACTTGCGCACGCTATGGACGTTCTTTACGTATGCTACTATGAGACCTTAGCACACGTTACTCTTTATGTCTTGCGCACGCTACCGGATAACATGGTTAGTAGTCCAGTAGCCACTGGACTCAAAATGAAAAGGCATTTACGTACGCTACACAGGGTAACGTACGTTACTGAGGAAAGAATATAGCGCACGCTACTCTATACTCATTAGCGCACGCTAAATCAGTCAAAAGTTTACCGTTGGATTTTCTACCGTTGGAAACACAGGAGTCAAAGAAGATCCGTGGAATCTGGAAAAGCTGAAATTAAATATTATTAGCGCACGCTATGCATAATTGCTAGCGCACGCTAAGTACAAATTTAGCCGTTGGATAAAGAGACGTTGGGGAGACAAACCAACACTTTTCAAAGTCAAGCTGAAGACCTGTTGACCAACCGATAGCGCACGCTACGAGTACATGACTAGCGCACGCTAGCCATATAATTTTACCGTTGGAACAGTTTTGTGACCGTTCAGAAAAGTCAAGTCAGAGACCGATTGCGCACGCTAGGAGGTATTATTAGCGCATGCTACTAATACAAATATCAGTATTTGAAGAATGGCTGACACCTATAAATACCCATAAGACTTGGGTATCACACACATAACTTCAAGCACACAAGCACACAAGCATACAAGCAATCAAAGCATACAAGAGCTCAGTTTTATATCTTTTATTGCATTCTAAGTTGTGAGAAGAAAGATACAAAGAGTGAAACACCTTGTAATATTTATTATACTTTGTATTCTTTCATTTGGTTGTGAGTGTTGCATCACTCATACTTGAGCTTTAAAGAAACGAATCAAGAGTCACTAATCCGGTGTTATTAGGATCTTTGATCCGGCATTGTTAGGATTATACTCCTATATTCGTAAGTGAGGATTATCTAGTTCCTATAGAACACTAGATAAACAAAGTTTAATTTTTTAAAGTGGTTGAGCTTGGACCAATAGAAGACAAATGGTTGTAACGGTTGTGTACTCGGACCGATCGAAGACGAGTCAAGTTTGTGGTTATTCTTGAGCCAATAGAAAAAGAAGTCGGAGAGAGGACGTAGGCAAGTTGCCAAACCTCTATAAATTTTTGAGTCCTTTATTTTCCGCACTATTTTCGTTTATTCGCGAGAAAGTTTTATATTCTGCATCACCACTATTCAACCCCCTTCTAGTGGTGAATTTATCTCTTCAATATTCATGTATAACTTCCAACTAATGAGTGTATATTTATAACTGGGAGAATGTGTTTACTAACATGAAACGACATCACTCTTTTAAGATAGTGGAGAACTCTAAGAAGCAAATAAAAGTACACAAACAATCAAATGATCTGCAACTGTTAAGAGAAAATACTTTCCGCCATTGAAAATATAATACGTATACTGGAATAAATGCGCATCCAAAAGACAGAGAACCGAAGCCAACAACAATGAAGATGATAGAAATGTATATACTGTTAAAATACACTGATGAAAACCTCTTTTGAAGGTACAATTGAGACTAAAACAAAAATATCCTAGGGTTCACATATAATCAAAACATTGTATGTCATCGTACCGATAAAAAGCACAACGACAAAATAAGAACATCACATAGGATATCTATAATGACAGTCAAATATAACAAACCTTGAACATTAAAATTAAGAATATACAAACCATACATAAATACGAAACAATACCTCCAAATTACAACTACCATAATAAAAGCAACATGTTGTAGTCACCCAACACCTACACAAAACAACTCTTAGTAACTAATAAAGAGTATTAATAATGACAACTAAATAGAAGGAAACTGAAAGTCTACAGGTACAAGGAATAAAACAACCACCTAAATCAAGAATATAGAAAAACGAACAATATACAACGACCAGCAATGAGGAAGATATAGTGCATAACTTGAAGTTAAAAATAAACGAGAAAAGCAACGCAAACTGCAGAAAAGAACAACAGCAGGTGAATATGGAAAACTCATAACACCAACTAAAAACCTTTTTAAAATACTAGAAGCCGAAAAATTCATAGAACATAAAACATAGAAAAGTAAACATGCCCAAAACAAATAACTGTCGAGCTATAAATCATTCTAAAAATACAGAAGCAAATAATATACAATGACCAGCAATAAAAAAGATGTAGAGTATACCTTGAAATTAGAAACAAGTGAGAACAGCAACGCAAACTCCACAAAAAAACAATACTAAGTAAATATGGGAGATTCACAACTAAGGGACTTTTTAAAATAGCATAACCCAAGGAACTCATAAAAAACAAAACACAAAAGAAAAAACTATCAATACAAAAACAGAAAAAAATAGCGAAAACTAAATTAAAAAAATCGGAGATGAATAGAACAAACCAGAAGCCGTCTTCGGCGAAATGAAGAAAACAAACTGAAAGAAAAGGTTGAAACAAAAGGAGCAAGCCAATTACAAATGAAGACCCAAGAACTGGAACAAGTTACCCACATGCATCGAAATGAAGATCGGAAATTGAAGAGAGAGAACAGAGATTTAGGGCCATCTCTTCTGCAGAAAACAAGAATTAAAAACACGTATTCGACCATTTGACCATTCCCACTTTTAGGATAAATAAATAAATACGATAGGAACTGAATTACAATGTTATAATTACGAGGCCTTATCTGCTCCAGTGAGGAGGGTCGAGAGTTTATTGGTTGTCGGGGAGAGGAGGAGAGGCAGACCGAGGAGGACGTGGGAGGAGCATCTGAGATTAGATTTGAAGGCCCTGAACCTTTCCGAGACCATAACTGTTGATAGGTGCGCTTGGAGATCAGTTGTGGATTCTTTTGTAGAGCAGTGTTGTAGTTGAGAGCCGGGGTTGAGTTATGCCTTGCTAACTCGACCTAGAACATTGCATTTTTCTTTTTACTTTTATTGTATATTTTACTTGTTGCCTTTTGCGTGTGGTGTATTTTACGAGTGTCTGTGAGTCTACCTCTCTACATTGGAGCGGCGTTCATCGAGAGTGCGATTCACAAAGTCCACTTAGGTAAATCTCATGAATTAAGCCAATGGAGGTATGGTTTTGAGCTTTTTCGCATCATACGCTTCTGTATATATCACTCAATACTTCACGCGCACTGAAGTCTTCACTGAAGCAGCCTCCTCTAAGTAAAAAGTAGGGGCATGGTCTGCGTACATCTTACCCTCCCCAGACCATGCTCTGAGCGGGATATACTGGGTATGTTTGGTTTGGTTTGGTTTGATTTTTATCCAACCCATTCGATGCACGGTCTTTAGTTGAATATCTACGTATTTTGTACGTAATGTTGGGACATACGGTTGAATGAGCAGATAGAAGAATTTAAATGTCTTCTAGAGAAGTTTATATATTTTTTTATTGTTATTGTCCTTTTATTTTAGTGTATGAAATTAGTTATATGAAATGAGGCTTTACTAACCCGTATGTTGCTCCGGGGTTGTTTTTGGTTTATTCAACCCGTGTGATGCACCGATTGTATCTAAGATTTCATAGCTAAAATTTAACCATCTTGTAATTTATACTATCATTTAGAAGTTGATTTTAATCACCTTGTGAATTAGAAGGTGCATTTGCATTGTGATGTTTATCATAACTTTTGTATTTAAATTAGTTTATTTTTATTTACATTAAAAGTTATAATTAAAATAGTCTCTTCATATATTTACAATTAAAAGTTACAATTAAATCCCCTTCCACATTAAATTAAGGGGGATAAGTATTATATAGTATAGATTTTTTATTTTTTACTAATTATATTATTTTTATTTTATTTGGGTTGATTGTGGATTGAAATTTTTTTGGGCACTTAAATTTATTAATGGAACACTAAGTTGAGAATTTATAATCTAATCAAGTAGGTAATATTTGAATTGGGCACCTCCCCCCTCTAATTCTCATGTAGATCCACCAATGCACATTAAGTATTACATTTTAAAATCTCGTCAAAAAAAAAGAGTACATCATCTGGACATGTAAAGTTAGACTTCACCTCCTTGAGTCTTCCCCTCATTTGATCATTCTATCGATCAATGTACTATAAGATGAACATTTTTAGAATTTGATACCTCATTGGGGTCCCTTCAGCCATCTAGATCGTCATCATAACCCTCATAACATTATGTCTACCCGCTCGGTTCTGATGCCCGAACATCTCACTGAGATTTCATATCATCTTCACAGCTATGGCTATGATCTGATGCTGATGTTGCAACGCGCGGCCGTTGTGGTCTATCCTCGGGTAGGAAACCGTCATCGGATTCCACGGATGGAGGTGATGCAGGGGCATCAGGTGCGGGCATGGCTGTTTGTTCTTCAGCCTTTTCAGTCTCGGCGACAGGGGGAATTGATTCCACCTGTTCCGGTTGTGTTTCTGTACGCACGGGTACAGGAGGGACTGATTCCTCCTGCTGTCTCTCAGCATCCGCCTGCTTCGGCATAGGGACTGACCCGATAAATCGCGTATCCGTTTTACCAGGTACCCTATTTTACGGGTCGGGTCAATAGGGGTACCTGGACCCAAATTCTAAATTATAAAAAAGAATGTTTGAAGCATTTAATGCTAACAAGTTAGACTACTTTAATTCAAACATTCAAAAATCAACAATCTGAAGCGTCCACATCTCATCAACACTGCCAACAGCTACAGTTATAACGGATCTATTTCCAAGGTTATAAATAGCCCAACCAAATAATATACTCAAACACTTGTCAACTGATAATTCCTAAAATATAAAGAGCAAACTATCTCTATTCAACATACAATGCTTATCTTACAACAAAGAGATTTGATAAAATCCTCAATGAGTGAACATCAACCTACAACCAAGAGTTTAAAGACTACAACTGTTGTTCGATTATATTCTACCCCTATCTATTTTTAAAGTTAGCCCTTTGGGGACTAGTGAAGTAAGCATATTCTGGTTGTGTGAGATGAAGAAAGCTTAAACGAACCGAGCTTCTGACTTATGTGAGAATAAGGCTTAAATTGATACTCGGTTTTTTGGGTACCCGGTTTTTCGAGTACCCGAAAAATCGGATACCCGTTTATGAACAACCCTAGTTGCAACACATTAGCCACATAAGCCATAATGTAACAACGACCAATCTCATCATATTTCTTCCGTATATGGTATTCAACCACCTCTTTAGGCGTAGAATCCACACATCTAGTTGTAATGGGCATTTTCTAGTTAGAACAAACTTATTTTCTTCAACGGCGAGGATAAAATTTAGATTATGTTTCCAATAAGCAAAAAATGTTCAATCCGATTTTTTTTGAGAATAACGGCTAGTGGAATAAAAGACATCTGCGAATAAAATTAAAATATTCGTCACATAATTTGAAGCAAAATATATTGAAGAACCTTAAAAACATAAAATATATGCTTTCAACCAACAACTCAAAAAATTGTATATGCAAGCTATGATCGTTTGGAAGTTCACACATTTTTAAATAGATTTTTTCGTCTTTAATTCTACTATCTAGTCAACCTTCGTTTATGGCAGTAAAATTAATATTTGTTTCCTCTTGGCCATGTATTAAATTAACATAGACCCTGATGGGAACTTATTAATTAATAGAGCCAAGTGAACACTATAATTTAAAAACCTTAAAATATTATTTTAGAATAATAGTTCTACAGGTGTAGATGTCATATCACAAAAAACAATATCCAATTTTTGTTATCATTTGAGGTTTAAAACTAGTAAATCCATAATTAGCACATGAGATTTGTAGAAAGACCCTAAGGTCAACATGCATGTTAATTATTTCATAATATAAACTAATTATGGAGGACAACTTGATTTTTATTTTTAAAAAAATAAATTAAATTAATCAATTAGTTATTTTGCTTTAAGGTTTTTAATTTTCTCGTCCTAGCATGCAAGAAACATATCATGCATATCATCCATACATTGCCCTACATTCAAAATGATAAAAACTATGAAAATAGATAAAATAATTATATCCAATTATAATGGTCTTTATTCCCGATTTGAATCCAAAAAAATCTTCGGCTCAATCTCTCCCACTGGATCAAGCATCTCATCACCTCCTCCATGGCAGCGCCATGGATTTCCAAATTTAAATTTTTTCCTTTTATGCAAAATTAATTATATAAAAAATTTCTTAATTAAAATTCCAACTCACTAGCGGACGCAAAGAACAATGATAAAATGGACGGAACCATACACTGGGAGATGAGACGCTTCTCCAATGAGTTCCTCTCCAATTTTCCCCTTATTTTTATGAATATTTTGGCGTTTTAGAAAAATTGACGTGTTATCCAAGTTATGAAATAAAAAATGCAAGTTAAGATCTACAATTAAATAAAGTGTAAAAAAGTCCAAATTCATTATACTAGAATGAGTAGTTCATCGATCCCATGTGTCCCTTTTATATGCATCTTGAGCTACTCTAGGGATTTTAATAAGGATTAAGACACTAACTCCTAGTAGATCTCACTTTTCATATTAAGCCCTACTTAATATAATTGAGTCTACTAATATCAACTAAGTCCAGTAAATAGTTAATATTGACTTCCAACTAAATCCCAATTTACGAGATCTACCTCATTTCTAAATTAATTATTTATCGTGTTTAAAATATTGCATGTCCATTAATTAATTTAAGTTATTACAACTTTAATGTATATTTCATCCAAGAGTAGTACCATTTAATCCTTACTATTATATTAGAAATTATTCCACAACCACGTTTTAATGTAATAATAATCTTGAGATCTTCAATATGACATCATCAACCCAAACGAGTCGGGACACGATTTCCAGCTATAATGTCAATTATCATATAAATAATGTTATTGTCCAAAATATTGCATATTGAATCATTAATGTGACTCTCACCTATGATAAATCAAACCAATAAACATTATAAATGCACAATTAGATGTTAATGTTTGATTGTTTCTTCATTTGCTTTTTATTAGGTTTTGTTATCATGTTTTGTTTTTATTTTGAGTCGATTTTCTGTTGCTTTTATAGTTTCTATGTCATTTTGTATCAGGAGGTGTGTTGCGATAGGAATCAGTGAATGAACGAGTTTAGGAATATCGAAACGGGACAAACGGAGCAAACAGACTTAGAGCTAAAAATTCAGTAAAATTCAGAAGAACTGGGCCGGCACTCACTTGTCTCGGACATGAATGATCCAGAACTCACTACACTGCCCAAAAGATGCTGCCGAGGAACTGAGTGAGCACTTGGCTCGTTGCTCGCTCAAAGTGAACAATGCGACTGGGTGTCAAGTGAATTGGCGCTCCCTCCGCTGAACAAAAAGTGAGTCGGTGCTTACATTGAAGAAATAAAAATAAAAGTATATTAATTAGCATGCAGAAATTTAATAAATAAATTATGTACTTGCACAAATAGAGATAAAGGAATATGAACATTTCTAAAGGATATTATTGGGATTTGTAAAGAATTTATTATTCAAAATTTTAGTTAGAAAAACTTCACAAATCTTTGATTTTATAATGTCTTCATAAATAAAGGGACTTTTAAAAGGTTATGTTGTGTCGCGATTAACACATCTCGACGGCGATCGACGTAAAGAACCGAGCGACCTAGTCAGTGTCAAATGTGCCACGGCACACCTACCAAACGAAGATCCCGAATCAAGTCCAAGTGCCGAGCGATCGACATCCAGGGCGATCATATATTGGCACATAGCGATGGACTCTCGTGTCCCGCCAAGGACGACCGCCTCATGCCACGTATAAAACCAACATCCGTCATATCTACCAAGACCGGATATCGGAGTAAAGACCCACGTGCAGATTCGGAAAAGGCGCCATAGGAAAAGGATGTCAACGGCAAGGACAAACCTCACCTACCGATAGACTCGCCGAAAGGTCCAAAGTGGACCTCCCAAGACAGCAACGTAAGGCACATGGCGTCTTCTCACTGGTTCGCACAGTTGGCTGTCAGTAGCAGCCATGGACTTTAAGGGAACCGACCCACGTGCTGAGACGATCGTCCGCTTATTATAATGCAAGAAAGGCGATCGCCCGCTCGGGATCAAGACATCTCAGCTACCTCATCTCCTATAAATAGAAGACTTCCAGCATTTGGGAAGACCCTCTATTCTTTCTCGGCTTTTCTCTTGACTCTGTCTAGGATTTCTCTCTCAGAACCTCTTAACCAAAAGACGGTCGGCAGAAACGAGAACTCCCCATAGTTCAAGAACTCACAGAGCAGCACTCAAGAGCTAGATAACTAGGGTCTTTACACTCATTGTAATTGTACTCTTACATTAATATTTGTACTCCAACGTATCCGTATTAATAATATCTCGCGAGAGCATTCAAGCCCGGGACTAACAACCCCGGCAAATCTTGTGTTATTTACTTCCCCACGGACGTGCTCTCGCATTTTGTTTGTTACTCGTCTATTCCAGCATATCATCTCCGGATAATATTTTGGGTAACAACAATTGGCGCTAGAAGAAGGGGACTTGCCTTCATTTTCATTCCAACCATTTCGAAGAACACTCACTGTTCTCCGGAGCATATACTTAAAGAAACACTCACTGTTCTTCAAAGAAAAACCTTCAGAATCATGACGTCTGCCACCACATCGAAGAGAGCCACTCTCCGATCCGCCGAATGCCGTATTCCGGCTCAATCCGAGCCCCAACTTACGGCGGAGGGTAGTCGCGGCGGCGCGAGACTCTCGATCCCGCCCCCGAGGGACAACCCTAGCCTCTCGCTCGATCAGTTCCAAACAGCGGAACAGATCGAGGAGGCCATGGCCATCCTACGGGAGCGACGGAGAAGATGCGGTACGCCCGCAATTACTCCATCAGCCATCCGCCGCGCGGGCAAATGGAATCTCAAGGGGTTACTTGTCGAGCAATCGTCAGGAAGCCCCGATTCACAAGAAGAAGCACTCGCGAGGCGGGATGGTTCCGTTTTCAGCCACCTAGGAAGCGACCCATCATGGCGACCGGGGAATTCTGGCCCCAACCATGAGACGATGGAGCCCGAATCCATCACTAGGAGTTCGGCATACCCAACTCCCAAAAAGCAGGTCGGCCACTTGGCTCCCCCTCGCCGAAGAACCAAGATCGGCGGCGATGACCTCATCGCCTACCGCAGAGCCAGGAGATCGGTACACGATCGCCTCGGCTCCCGCTCCGAGAGCCAAACCACGAACGACCAAGCTACGGTGATGGCCGCAATGCAACGCCAGCTCGATGGCATGAAGGCGCTCCTAGAAACTGGGGTAGGCGCCAAGAGAAAGATCGCTGGGCCGAGCGAGCCGCTCGCGGTCCAGATCGAACTTGCCCCCGTGCAGCCAAGGATCGCTCCTCCTCAAACACCTTTGTACGAGGGGAGGTCGGACCCCGAGACTCACCTGAGCAAGTTCCAGATATACATGACCAGATGCGGGGCGTCAGACGCGACCAGGTGCCGAGTGTTCCCGTTAACACTGGACAATCTGACCCATAGGTGGTACATCTCATTTCCACCGCGATCCATCAGCTCCTTTGAACAACTGGCGAGCAACTTCACAACGTACTTTGCCGCCAAGGTCGCTCGACCAGAAGGTCCCCACCGCACAATGAAAATCAGGCAGGGGAAGACGAGTCCGACGAAGACTACATCGACCGGGTGGATGAGATAATCCTCAACAGCGAGCCCGTAAGCGACGAGATCGCCCTCTACTCTGTCCTAGGGGGATTCAATGGTCTTTCGGCCATGTTCAGGCACCTTACGAAGGACATCCCCCTGACCTACGCAATCTTCCGCACCAAGGCCGCAGACTTTTTGGCCAGGCGGAGGTTGCTCGCCCTTCGCCCAGGCGAGGGGGCAGAGACGGCAATCGGCAAGTCCAACAAGGCGGTCGCCAAGCCACCTGGTGATTTCAGGACCTTCGAGGATGTGGAAGCCCATCTCTACCACAACCTCAATCTATCTCCGGCTCATATTTTCTACGCCATCCAGGGGCGGGAGCGGCTAAGCAAGCCGAAGGCGGTAAGGGACCACGGTCATCTAGACCGCAACAAATTTTGTGCTTACCACAAGAGTCCCAACCACAACACTGATCAATGTCGCGACCTCCTCAGACAACTCTGGAGACTGTTCGAGGAGGGCAAGCTGGACAGTCTAGTAACTTAGCCGGAGCCCCGAGCGGAAAGTATCAAGTGTCGCGATCGCCGTCAGAACGACGATCACCAGTCTTCCAATCCGATCGCCAGAATCAAACACGGTGAGCCATAGGATTCATACGAGTCGATCCTCCCGGTCAACCCTCGCGGCCAGATCTTTATGCTTCAATCAAGAGGTGGAAACTTCGGAGGTCTTTCCCCAGTTTCCACCATGTCAAACGAAAGGCCACTGCCCAAAGCAACGTCTCTAAAAAAATGGAGGACTCGCTCGCCATATAAAGTTCATCATCTAACATGATGGACCTAGGCACGAGATCGCCTCACTCAGCACAACGTATACCATCGAGGATCGTCATCTAACATGACGATCCGAGGTAGAAGAGTGCAGCTATGGTCCTGGAGGTCGATGGAACCGACAACTTCGTCCATGCAAGGTTTCTTTGGGCTGAGATCGCTCGCCCTTCGTTTAAATATGAGGCGGGCGTAGCCGAAGGACCCTTCAAACAAATCTGTGGACACGCTCGCCCGCCCTCAAAGGTTCATCATCTAACATGGTGGACCCGGACAATGCGACACGTCCCTACCCCCATCACAACGTATACCGTCGAGGATCGCCATCTAACATGACGATCCGAGGTAGAAAAGTGCTAACAAGCAACGGTCGTGGAGTCGATTAATTCGAAGACGCCCCGTGCAAGGACTCCTTCAGACCAAGACCGCTCACCCTTCGTTTAAATACGAGGCGGGCGCAGCCTAATGGAGGACCCTCACAATAAAGTGAGTCGCGAGACAAACCTACGGGTGGAATGTCACCCGCGCACAATAAATGGTCATGGAGATCAGTCCATCAAACTCCGCGACCATGCACGGTTCCTATAGGTCGAAACAATCAGCCTTTCACGAGGGATCTACAAAATTGAAGACCACAAAGAGCTGAACCAGAATCAGTCCGCTCAAGAAAATGATCGTCTGGTCCATAAAGAGTTAAGTCGCTCGCCTGTAATTCAAACGATCGCGAGTAACACCACCTCACCCCAGGTCTTCAACATCGGAGCAAGCTGGGTGGCAATTGTTGAGTCGCGATTAACACATCTCGACGGCGATCGACATAAAGGACCGAGCGACCCAGTTAGCGTCAAATGTGCCACGGCACACCTGCCAAACGAAGATCCCAGATCAAGTCCAAGTGCCGAGCGATCGACATCCAGGGCGATCGTCTCTTGGCACATAGCGATCGACTCTGGTGCCCGGCCAAGGACGACCACCTCATGCCACGTGTAAAACCAACATCCGTCATATCTACCAAGACCGGATCTCGGAGTAAAGACCTACGTGCAGATCCGGAAAAGGCGCCGTAGGAAAAGGCCTTTGACTCCAGCCCATCAACAGCTGTCAACGGCAAGGACAAACCTCACCTACCGACAGACCCACCGAAAGGTCCAAAGTGGACCTCCCAAGACAGCGACGTAAGGCACATGATGTCTTATCACTGGTTCGCACAGCTGGCTGTCAGTAGCAGCTGTGGACTTTAAGGGAACCGACCCACGTACTGAGACGATAGCCCGCTTATTATAATGCAAGAAAGGCGATCGCCCGCTCGGGATCAAGACATCCGAGCTACCTCCTCTCCTATAAATAGAAGACTTCCAACATTTGTGAAGACCCTCTCTTCTCTCTCGGATTTTCTCTTGACTCTGTCTAGGATTTCTCTCTCAGAACCTCTTAACCAAAAGACGGTCGGCAGAAACGAGAGCTCCCTACAGTTCAAGAACTCAGAGCAGAACTCAAGAGCTAGATAACTAGGGTCTTTACACTCATTGTAATTGTACTCTTACATTAATATTTGTACTCCAACGTATTCATATTAATAATATCTCGTGAGAGCATTCAAGCCCGGGACTAACAACCCTAGTAAATCTTATGTTATTTACTTCCCCACGGATGTGTTCTCGCATTTTGTTTGTTACTCGTCCATTCCAGCATATCATCTCTGGATAATATTTTGGGTAACAACAATTGGCGCTAGAAGAAGGGGCCTTGCCTTCATTTTCATTCCGACCATTTCGAAGAACACTCACTGTTCTCCGGAGCATATACTTGAAGAAACACTCACCGTTCTTCAAAGAAAAACCTTCAGAATCATGACGTCTGCCACCACATCGAAGAGAGCCACTCTCCGATCTTCCGGACGCCTTATTCCGGCTCAATCCGAGCCTTAACCTACGGTGGAGGGTGGCCGCAGTGGCGCGAGACTCTCGATCCCGCCCCCGAGGGACGGCCCTAGCCTCTCGCTTGATCAGTTCCAAACAGCAAAACAGATCGAGGAGGCCATGGCCATCCTACGGGAGCGACAAAAAACATGCGGTACGCCCGCAATTACCCCATCAGCCATCCGCCGCTCGGGCAAACGGAAGCTCAAGGGGTTACTTGTCGAGCAATCGTCACGAAGCCCCGATTCACAAGAAGAAGCACTCACGAGGCGGGATGGTTCAGTTTTCATCCGCCTAGGAAGTGACCCATCATGGCGACCGGGGCATTCTGGCCCCAACCATGAGACGACGGAGCCCGAATCCGTCACTAGGAGTTCGGCATACCCAACTCCCAAAAGGCAGGTCGGCCACTTGGCTCCCCCTCGCCGAAGAACCAAGATCGGCGGTGACGACCTCATCGCCTACCGCGGAGCCAGGAGATCGGTACACGATCGCATCGGCTCCCGCTCCGAGAGCCAAACCACGAGCGACCAAGCTACGACGATGGCCGCAATGCAACGCCAGCTCGATGGCATGAAGGCGCTCCTAGAAACTGGGGCAGGCGCCAAGAGAAAGATCGCTGGGCCGAGCGAACCGCTCGCGGTCCAGATCGAACTTGCCCCCGTGCATCCAAGGATTGCTCCTCCTCAAACACCTTTGTACGAGGGGAGGTTGGACCCCGAGACTCACCTGAGCAAGTTCCAGATCTACATGACCGGATGTGGGGCGTCAGACGCGACCAGGTGCCGAATATTCCCGTTAACACTGGGCAATCTGACCCATAGGTGGTACATCTCATTGCCACCGCGATCCATCAGTTCCGTTGAACAACTGGCGAGCGACTTCACATCGTACTTCTCCGCCAAGGTCACTCGACCAGAAGGTCCCCACCGCACGATGAAAATCAGGCAGGGGAAGACGAGTCCGACGAAGACTACGTCGACCGGGTGAATGAGATAATCCTCAACGGCGAGCCCGTAAGCGACGAGATCGCCCTCTACTCGGTCCTAGGGGGATTCAATGGTCTTTCGCCTATGTTCAGGCACCTTACAAAGGACATCCCCCCGACCTACGCAATCTTCCACGCCAAGGCCGCGGACTTTTTGGCCAGGCGGAGGTTGCTCGCCCTTTGCCAAGGTGAGGGGGCAGAGACGGCGATCTCCAAGTCCAACAAGGCAGTCGCCAAGCCACCTGGTGATTTCAGGACCTTCGAGGACGTGGAAGCCCATCTCTACCACAACCTCAATCTATCTCCGTCTCATATTTTCTACGCCATCCAGGGCCGCGAGCGGCTAAGCAAGCCGAAGGCGGTAAGGGACCACGGTCATCTAGACCGCAACAAATTTTGTGCTTACCACAAGAGTCCCAGCCACAACACTGATCAATGCCGCGACCTCCTCAGACAACTCTGGAGACTGTTCGAGGAGGGCAAGCTGGACAGTCTACTAACTTAGCCGGAGCCCCAGGCAGAAAGGATCAAGTGTCGTGATCGGCGTCAGAACGACGATCACCAGTCTCCCAATTCGATCGCCAGAATCAAACAGGGCGAGCCAGAGGATTCATACGAGTCGATCCTCCCGGTCAACCCTGGCGGCCAGATCTTTATGTTTCAATCAAGAGGTGGAAACTTCGGAGGTCTTTCCCCAGTTTCCACCATGTCAAACGAAAGGTCACTGCCCAAAGCAACGTCTCTAAAAAAATGGAGGACTCGCTCGCCATCTAAAGTTAATCATCTAACATGATGGACCTAGGCACGAGATCGCCTCCCTCAGCACAACGTATACCGTCGAGGATCGCCATCTAACATGATGATCCGAGGTAGAAGAGTGCAGCCATGGTCCTGAAGGTCGATGGAACCGATATCTTCGTCCATGCAAGGTTCCTTTGGGCTGAGATCGCTCGCCCTTCGTTTAAATACGAGGCGGGCGTAGCCGAAGGACCCTCCAAACAAATCTGTGGACATGCTCGCCCGCCCTCAAAGGTTCATCATCTAACATGGTGGACCCAGACAATGCGACGCGTCCCTACCCCCATCACAACGTATACCGTCGAGGATCGCCATCTAACATGACGATCCGAAATAGAAAAGCGCTAACAAGCCACGGTCGTTGTTGGGATAACAATACCCTGTATCGAAATTGTTGGGATAACAATACCCTGTATCGAAATTATTGGGATAACAATACCTTGTATCGAAATTATTGGGATAACAATACCCGGCATCGAAACAGTTAGGATTAACAATCCCTGTATCGAATAATGGTGATAAGATGTTTAGACAATATGCCAATCCTGCATACAGTAAGCGAACTGTATCGAAAAGCTAAGCTAAAGTATCAACCTGTATTGAAGACCTCTCGTAGATCCAGCATATCTTTCAGTACAGTAAAGAAGTCTCATAAATACTAAGTATGGAAGCTGTCGCGAATTGACAATACTTAATCCTTCCATACAGCTCTCAATAGAACAAAGAAGGAATCTTCAGTCTTCACTAAATGTCAAGTCCCGTTGATAAAGAAGTATTTAAATACTAAAGGATAAAGTATTTAAATACTGTAAGTCAGAAGATCTTCAAATCCCGCAATATCCGGATCTCAGTTGAATATCTGTTGTCACATAATCATGCCCAACGGATAGATCTCCAACGGATATATTTCAGAAGACTATATATATCTCGTCAAGGCGTTGAAGATCAGTTACCAATAACAAAAAGCTTACGAAAGTATTATCATATACATCAGAGCAAAACATATCTCTAAAGCTCACTACTATTCAGATATAAGAGATATATAGTGCTCACACCTTGAACAACACATCATCAGCTACAAGCTCAGAAAGTCAAAGCTGTTGTTCATACCCTGTTCTATCTTTGAACAAACCCAGATCAGCCCTGTGTGGACTGAGTAATCTTTGCTACTCCGGAACTGTGTGTGAAGGAATTGCATCGAAGAAGACGAAGCTTCAGAACTGTGTGTGAAGAAGCCAATCAAAGTGTTAGCTCAAACCAATTTGTGTGAACGGTTGAAGCTAAGATCTTTATATCAATCTGTGTGAACGATATATTGATTAAGTGTTGTTATAATTACGTAGTTGTGTACGCAGTAATTATAATAAACTTTTTACTCCTGTGTGGAGGACCAGTGGATGTAGAGGGGTTTAGCTCGAACCACTTTAAATATTGTATTATTTACCTTCTGCCTTTATTGTTTTAATTACTGTGATTATTTAAGTATACTCTGCATATCGAGTTGCTGTATCCACAAAGAATCTTCAGATTTAAGACTTCGCTACGCACTCGTATTTAAAACAAGACACTTGTTGTTTAAAACACTTTCCAAGCTGTATCCAGTATACTTAGTGGCCAACAAGTGGTATCGGAGCGGTTGATTCTAAAAAGAATCAGTCGTATTTTTAACCGAATCAGATCCAAAATCACTTATTTTTAAAACAGTCTTTTTCATTCCTTTATTCTCAGGATACATCTATGATCAACAAAGTGCCTATGTTCTCTATTAACGAATTTGATGATTGGAGAATAAGGATGGAGGCTCATCTTGCAGCAATGCACGAAGAGATGATTTTTGTTATACAGGATGGCCCCATCAAGATCATGAAGGTAAACACGGCCGCAAGGATTGAAGGCCAAGCCCATGCTGAGATGCTCGAGAAGGAGCGCGAACAATGGACCACATATGAAAGAAAGCGCGCCAATCTCGACAATGTGGATAAGAACGCGTTATTTGTCACTCTTGACAAAGGCATGTTCTCGAAGGTAAAGAGCTGTAAAACAGCCAAGGAAATCTGGGATAAACTCAAGTTGATTTGTGAGGGAACTGAGCTCTCAAAAGAAAACAAAATTTCAAACCGACTCGAATTTGAATCTTTTGAAATGAAACCAACTGAGACACTTGAGGAACTTGACCTCAGATTCACTGGTATTGTTGGTAAACTTGAAGCTATGGGCAAAATTTATACCCAAAAGGAGAAGAATTTAAAAATTTTCAGATCTCTCCCTGCCCGATGGGACATTAAGACCACAGCTATGCGTGTGTCTTGCAATCGTAATGAAATATCTACTTTTGATCTCTTCTCTGACCTCAAAGCTTTTGAGTATGATATTGACAGGAGAGAGAAAGCTGAAGAATCTCCTTCAAAGGTTACAACACTAGCCGCTGTATCGAATCGTCGACACAGCATGCCCAGCTCGTCAAAGCCTAGTCACAAGAGTGCTGACAGTGACGACGACATCCTGTCTCAAGATGAAATGGCGCTTCTCATGCATAAGTTTAATAAGTTCATCAAGCAATTGAGAAAAACTCCCTACAGGCCCAAACCTGTCCACAAGGTAAGTACCGAAACTTTATCCGGTGATGCTAACCTGTGCTATAATTGCAGGAAACCGGGACATTATGCAAACAAATGTCCTCATCCCAAAGTTCAAAGGTTGCCAGAAGCCGAGCAACAAGAGAGGGATGAACGAAGACGTGCTTGAAAAAACAAGCTCAAGGCCCTGATTGGAGAATCAGAAGCCTCCCCTACACCATCCAAGTCCGAAGAATGTCTTCAGGTGGTCACTGAAAGTGATTCATTTGACGATGAGTTCGATGATAAAGCATATATGTGCTTTATGGACAAGGACATTCCGGAAGGTGAAGATAGCGACGATGAGGTAAGCTCAACCTCAGCTATTCCAGTAAATGCATCTCATACTTTTGAAAACATGATGAATGAGTTTAAAAACATTCAAAAAAGCCCATGAGATATTGAAAAATGAGAATATACAGCTCCAACTGTCTAACCTATAGCTGAAAGATGAAAAAGACTTGGTGAAAATAAATTATGAAAATATGTTTATTGATTCTGAAACCAGCAAAGTCGATTATGAAAAACTCATGGAGAACAATCATCAACTTGCTCATGAACTAAGTGAGGTTAAAACTCACAACGAGAGCAAGACAAATGATTTCATTCTACTTCAAGCCAAAGTCAAAACTCTCGAAAAACGAGAAGATAAACTTGAGACCATTCTGAAATCGTTCGAGAAATCGTCCAAAAGAATGGAAGAAATTCTAAGCATTGGGCAACATGCTCATGATAAAAGTGGCTTAGGATACATCTCATGTTCAAACAAAGGGAAAATTAGTACAGTGTTTGTCAGGGGTGTGGAACCCATTCCTGTGTCGAAACAAACTTCGAGTCCTGTGAAGGAACCTGTTGCACAGCGAACAACAAAGGCTGCCATTCCGCCACCTCAATCATACTCCAGACAGCGGAATCACCAGCCATTCAGACCTGAAAGGCGCACTCAATAGCATGCTCCCCGAGCATATCAACAGCCAATGAATGCTCGTAAGGAAGGCTGTATCCAAATACCAAAGGCCCGCATGGCAGTACTTTCAGTACAGCACGCCTAGGTATTGGATACAGGAGCCCCATTATTCCTCGAGACAGCAGGTGTCTGCACAGTATCAACAATAGCGTTGGGAATCTAACTGGAGACCCAGAAGGCAAGCTGTTAGGCCAAAGAAAATGACTCCACCTCCAAGACGGCACTCGTACTGGACTAATAATAATAACCCTGAATTTTACATGCATACCAATTATCATGGTTATAGCGACTATGTTTATGCTCCACGTAGATACCGCAACACTGTACCGAATGTGACCTACAGTAAACCAATTGCTGTCAGGAAAATTTGGGTACCTAAAGACACTGACACTCATGGACCCAAAAATCAAAGGGGACCTAAATCTACTTAATCTCTTTGTATACAGGACATCCTAGAGGAGGACACCTGGTACTTCGATAGTGGATGCTCTCGGCACATGACATGAGATAGAAGCAAGCTATCAGATTTCGTCGAAGGTCGCGGTCCAAAAGTTCACTTCGATGATAAATATAAAGGAAGAACAAGAGGGAAAGGAAACCTTCTTGTCGGAAAATTCAAAGTCACCGATGTTGCATATGTTGAAGGCTTACAGTACAATCTACTTAGTATTAGCCAGTTCTGTGATAAACAGCTCTCGGTGAAATTCTATATAGATCGCTGTAGAGTCAAGAACATTCTAGACCAAAGAAGTTGTGCTTACAGGAATCAGATCAGGTAACATGTACATTGCTGACTGGAAGCCTATGAGCTCCTCAATTCCATGCTTTGTTGCCAAAGGCACTGCAGATCTAAGCTGGTTATGGCACAAGAGGATGTCTCACGTCAACTTTAAGACGATCAACAAGCTCTCAAGACAGGGAATGGTAAGAGGATTGCCAAACGTGTCATTCAAAAAGGACAGCGTCTGCGGACCATGTCAGAAAGGCAAGCAAATCAAGTCAACCCTGAAGAGCAAATCCTACCTTTCAACCCACAAAGTGTTGGAGATGCTACAAATGGATCTCTACAGTCTTATAGACCCAGTAAGTTTGGGAGGCAAGAAATACTGTCTTGTTGTTGTTGATGATTACTCCAGGTATGCTTGGACAATGTTCCTAAGCAAGAAGAAGGAAACAACATCAAAGCTGCCCGAGCTCCTGAGAAAGCTTCAAAATGAAAAGGCATTGAGTATCGTGTCCATTCGTTCCGACAGAGGTACAGAATTTACTAACCGCTTTATAGAGCAATACTGTTCGGAGAATGGGATACAGCACGAATACTCAGCTGCCCGTACTTCTCAACAAAATGGTGTTGCCGAGCGAAAAAATAGGACGCTGAAAGAAGCAACAAGGACAATGATTGCCGCAAGCAAGTTGCCACAGCGTTTCTGGGGTGAAGCAACTAATATAGCATGCTACACTCAAAACCGTTGTATCGTCAACAAGCACCACAATAAAATAGCATATGAGGTATGGAACAACAAAACTCCGTTAGTTTCATATTTTCACATTTTTGGATGCAGGTGTTATGTGTTGAATAATGGGAAGGATCAACTTAGAACCTTTGATGAGAAGTCGGATGAAGGAATTTTTGTAGGATATTCCTCCGTCAGCAAAGCTTACAGGATCTTTAATAAAAGAAAGCTGGCGATCGAGGAATCAGTTCATGTAGTGTTCGACGAACCTCACCATGACCCTACAGGAGTAGAAGCTGTTACTCAGAACATCCAACAACTCTCCATCTTAGATCCTCCAACTCCCATAGAACCTTTTGTTGACCTAGAAATCAACCCCGCAGCTGTAAGAATCGACGTAGATGAAGCCGATGCTGTACAAGCTATCTACAGCAACTCTCGATACAGTACGGGACCCTGAATTAGAACCCGACCGAAGATGGTTGAGAGATCACCCACAAGATCTGATCATTGGAAACATAAATGCTGGTGTTTCTACTCGTAGGAGAATACAGAGTACACAAGGAAATGTAATGTGTGCACAAGAAGAACTAGATACTGAGATATCACCATTCCCTGAATGGAAATCTCAACCCAAGCTTAGAAGACTCAACATGTGCACTATTACTGTATTCTTAGCCCAGTCCGAACCTGTTTCTACCATAGACGCTCTTAGTAATTCTCATTGGATAACATCTATGGAAGAAGAGCTTAACAGTTTCGAAAGAAACAATGTATGGTATGTTGTACCCAGACCTACGCATCAATCAGTTATAGGAACCAAATGGGTATTTAGAAATAAGAAGGATCGAAATGGACTAATCATAAGGAATAAATCAAGGCTAGTCGCACAAGGCTATAGACCGGAAGAAGGCATAGACTACGATGAAACCTTTGCCCCTGTAGCCAGACTAAAAGCCATTAGGATATTTTTAGCCTTTGCCGCCCATAAGAGCTTTATTATATACCAAATGGACGTCAAGAGTGCATTCCTAAATGGAGACCTTGCCGAAGAAATTTATGTTGAACAACCACCAGGGTTTGCCAACACATACAGCATCGACCTAGTGTACAGGCTGAGGAAAGCATTGTATGGACTTAAACAATTCCCTAGAGCATGGTAAGAGACCCTGTCTCAGTATCTAACCGATAATGGATTTGAGAAAGGTGTAGTGGATAAAACCTTGTTCAAAATACAGGAAGGTGATGACCTTCTAATGGTTCAAATATATGTAGATGACATTATTTTTGGTTTAACTAACCTTGCTTTGTGTCAAAATTTCTCTCATCTCATGCAAAGTAAATTTGAAATGAGTATGATGGGGGAACTTAGTTATTTCCTAGGTTTGCAGGTAAAGCAGTTGCCTATAGGAATTTTCATCAACCAGGAAAAATACAGCAAGGAGCTTCTCAACAAATTTGAAATGAACACTTCCAAATCATCGTCAACCCCTATGATCACTTCCGTGCAGATTAGTGCTGATGAAGCCAGAAAGCCGGTTGACCAATCACTCTACAGGAAGCTTATTGGCTCTCTCCTGTACCTAACGGCTAGCAGGCCCGATATCCAGTTTGCTGTAGGAGTGTGTGCGAGATATCAAGTAGCACCTAAGGAATCACACTTCAATACAGCTAAACGAATCCTGAAGTACATTAAAGGAACAGTCGATGTAGGACTGTGGTATCCTAAAGAAGGCGGGTTCAATTTAGTTGGATACAGCGACTCGGATCTCGGAGGCTGCAAGCCAGATAGGAAGAGTACAAGTGGAACTTGTCACTTTCTTGGACCTAGACTTGTTTCTTGGTTCAGTAAGAAGCAATTGGCAAACTCACTTTCCACGGCTGAATCAGAATACTATGCTGCTGGTAGTTGCTGTATGCAGATCCTTTGGATGCAGCAACAGTTGTCAGATTATGGGATTGAAGTCAAGGAAACGCCAATCATGTGTGATAGCACGAGTGCAATTGCAATCACGCACAATCCTGTATTGCACTCGCGTACTAAGCATATCAACATGAAGCATCATTTCATAAGGAATCATGTCGAGAACAAGGATGTTCGGCTCGAAAAGGTTCATACGGATATTCAGTTGGCCGACATCTTCACCAAGCCTCTTGATACAGCAAGATTCAACATGCTTAGACAAGAATTGGGATTGCTACAGCCCGACTCCCTGTAAGTATTTACTGTTTCTACTCAACAATTGAGGGGGAATGCTGTAAGACCCAAGAATACAGTATCCACCATTAATTATATGTACACTCAGAGCCTTCAATACAACACTGTAGGGAACAAAGTGATATGAATCATCCTACAGCTGACGTGTGCAGTAATTAAGGGGGAATACAGTATGACCCATGAATACAACATTAATCCAAAAGTTGCTGTATGGAATTGAAACCTGTATTTATTTTTTAAGGGGGAACGCTGTATCGTCGCGGATACAGCACATACTATAGGATTTCGATTCAGTATATATATTATATTATAATATTTCATTTTAAAATAATTTTTGTCCACATGCCCTATTTTCATGTCAAACGTCATTTACATTAAATGCCTTACACGACATCTGGACAACTGAATCTCAAAAGCCGCGATGTTTTCAAATTGTTAAATGTTTAATACCGCCGTTTTAGGCATCGAGGGTAATAACAAATGTCAGAAGTGGGACCCGCTCCTATTTTAAAATTCACTGGATAAGTGTACCAGTTACACTCAGTCCATCGTGACCGTTCATTTCAAAAGCCGGTTCCCATCCCTTAAATCTGACCATTCGTTCTCTGAAAAACCCTTCTTCGCCGCCTACTATAAAAGGACTGCAATTGCCATTTGAGACTCTTTACGCCTTCTGGATATTTTGAGAGCACTCAAGCAAATACAGCCTACAAGTTTTTTTTTTTTGCGTTTTACTACAAATTTCTCTTAATCTTTTTCATCTTTTCTTAAGAATCACCAATGGCTACTCAAACATCTTCTCCCGCTCTCAAGAAGTCTCTGAACTTCATCGATGGATGGATCTTCACCCGATCTGTCGTCATCGAGTGCATCCATGCTGAGATTGATGACGTCGATACGATGGAAGTCGGCATCACTAGAATCCGTCAACAAGGCCTCTACCGCTTTGGAAGTCACACCGCAGAGAAATATGACGTTCACTTTGTTGAGGAGTTCTACCTCAACGCCGTGGTTCGGTTTCTGCCTCTAGCCCTATGAGGACATGTTGCTATTATCACAGCAGTCATTCATGGAGTGGAGATCTGCATCGACCGAGATCTTCTCAAAAACATTTACAGGCTGCCCTCTGAAGGCCTGACCATGGAGGAACTTGAGACATTTGGGTCTCAAGAGTTGCTGACTTAATATTATGGCTTGTTCACCGGTTTGACAAGGGTTGAAGTGGTTGACACCACCTGCCATAAGAAAAACTTTTGCTTACCATTTGTTTATTTGCATGATTTTTGCTGTCGCATCATTGAAAATCGTACTGGTGCATTTGAGATGTGCACTAATCTTAGGTTTAGAATGATGGTAGCTATTATGACCTGTGAAAAGGTCAATTGGTGTCAAATTATTCTGAAACGCTTGCAGGAGGAAGTGTCCAAACCTGCTACTCAGAAGAAATCATTTGGTTTATTTATAAACCACATTTTGACGAAGTACGGACTTCCACAATCCGCAGATGCAAAGAAGATAAGTTCCCGGATATACTTGGGAGGAGTCAAGCCCACTGCCTACAAACAAAGTATTCTGATCGCAGACAGGCCTTTTATCCGGAACCTACCGATTTCTAAAGATCCAAGGGACATTTCTCCTAAGTCACGGAGTGTGGAATCTTCAAGGAAAAGAAAGAGATCTCACAGCAAGACACCTATTGCTGCTGAGAAGCCGAAAAGGAAGCTAAGGAGGCTTTCTAAAGTTAAATCTACAAAAACCTCCGAAGATGCTCCTTTAGTGGCGTAACCCACTGATGAACTACCCCAGGGCCCAACCCCTGTGGAAGAGGTGCCCGCTACTGTATCGACATTAGATCTCGAGCCTTTGGCGGCTAAGACGGATGATCGGACATCTGCCAACTTGGAAGACTCTAGCGAGTCGGCTGCCCCTTTGGAGCCAACAGCTAACTCTCCTATGCCGGATTCCACACCCGTACAGGATCCACTTTCCTTCGGGGCACCATTCCCTGTAAGGAATCCCTCTTCCATACAGGATCCCACACCTGTAGAGGAACCACTCGCTACAGCGGACTCATACGTTGTACGAAGTTCCTCCCCCGACACTATTATCAATAAAACCCTTCTCTCTGTGCAAATTGAACAGGCATATGAAAAATTTCTTCAATGGAAAAGCTATAGGCTAGCTCCGTACGATACTTTATACAACTGGAGTGACTGGAGCAATGAAGAAAGATTCGTGTTGGAAGTGACGGACTCCACAGAAGTTGAAGCCCTGATCCAATGGAATAATCTATATTGCAAAGAGTTAATTGAAAGCCATCTTTTGCGCAAATCTGATGGCAGAAGAAAAGGAAAAGATAAGTCCGAGGAATCTCCCAAAAGTCCAAAAGAAGACCACGACTCAGACGACGACGACGATGCCTTTCAGGCAGGGATGAGAATGAGCTGTGAGGAGGCTCACGAAAGAGAAGTCCCCTAAGTTCAACAAAATGATGAAGGGACATCAAGCCGTAATGAGCCCCCCCCCCCCCCCCCACAACAGCCAGATATTATTCCCGAGCAGGAGGAATCAGTCCCTCCTGTCGTGAAGGAAGAAGAAAATGTTTCGGAACAGGCACCTGAGCCTGCTGTCGCCGAAGAAGAAGAAGAATCCAGCACCTTCCAGCAAGAGGAATCAATCCCTCTGCCGGAACAGGCGGAAGCTGAGAGACATCAAGAGGAATCAGTCCCTCCTGTACCCATGTCTTCAGAAGCCAATTCGAAACAGGAGGATACAACACCTTCTGCCGCCGAACCCACAACAGCTGCTGCCGCCCCATCAACCGTGGAATCCGACGACGGTACTACACCTGAGGATGTCCAACTCACTTCACGTTCTAACGTGAACTTGAGAAGGTTGAATGGAGTCGAAGACTTCGCCAAGCCGGATTCTCCCAGCACTGCAGCTAGGAAAGAGCGTTTGCGTGCTCTTGGCCTTCAAACCGTCTTTATCCAGGATGTAGTTAATGCCTTGTATTTAGTAGAAAAAGCTCTGAATTGGATGCACACATCTGCTGTTGAAGAGATGAATGGATTACAACATGAAGTCTCTCGAGTAGTCAAAGCCTTCACTGTTTTGCTAGAAGTCTTCAAGCAAGCCCTGAAGAATCTGCAAGAAAAACAAGAGCAACTCCTGAGAGGCGAGGAATCTAAAACTCGTATATTCGAGGCCAAGACAGCAGCAGCCATGATCGAAACAACTTCCAAGCTTCGAGCCCACGACAAAAATATTAAAGATATGTCGCAGGTGCTCTCCACCGTTGTCGAGAGAATGACAAATATTGAGACGAAATAGGATGCCGCTATGGAAATCCTAGGACGTCTTGATGATGCTAAAAAGGGGGAAGAAGCGAGAGAAGCCACGAGGAGAACAAGGCTCCAGCATGAAAGGGAATTTAATGCTGCTCAAGACAGCATTACTGCAGAGCTGAATAAATTAGCTTCACCCTCTCAAAGCTTCAGGATTTCAGGCTCTCAACCTGAGTTCCATGATCCCAACGTCCCATGGCAAACCATGATCCAAAGGCCTTCTGAAATTCGTCTGCCAACCAACCGCCATCCCACTGCTGAAAAAGTGAAGCAATGGAGGAAAAATGAACTGATGAGATATTTTGCAAAACTCGTCAGGGAATCCGCCATCTTCAAAGGTTATAAAACATTAGCGGAGGCTGCAGACAAATTTACGAAGATGTTAGAAGAAGGAAAGCTTCCTCTCCAAATCGAAATGAAGTCCAAGCATAGAAGAGGAGATCGGATCACCCATCTAGAAGACTGGATTCTTGCCTTCGACAGATCATACGATGGAAGAGCAATCTACTTAGATCGAGGCAATGATTCCCTACAGCACTGGTGGCGTGGAACCGAGCATGATCCAGAGAAAAGGCCATGGAGACATTCTGATTATAGGAGCTGAAATCCTTGTATTTTTTGTTTGTAATTTTTCGTTCAAAACAGCAAATCCTTGAACTCTATTTTGAATATCAATAAAAATGTTTGCTTGTCTTGAAAGATTACAACTCGTAATCTACTGTGTTATTGTATGATTACGTAATTTAATTTAATTGCTGAAATTAATCAAGTATAGAAACTTGTTTAAAAATTAAGCTGTACAAACTTGTCTGCGAACAGTTCATAGATTCAGTTGTATGCATCTAGAATACATCGTAAGATTGTGCCTGCGCGCCAATCATAAGCTTTAACTGTAAAAACTCTTAGCTGTATCGAACTCGCCTGCGAGCAGTTCATAAATTAGACTAAGTTGCTAAAAGCGAGATCATTCGACAGAAGACCAAGATATCTGCCCGAAGTCATCAAGAAGGTTATTCGCTTCATGAAGAAGATTTTGGCATCATTAAGAAGGCTTGAAAGATTTAAAGTCTTGGCAAATTGTCAAAAAAGGGGAAATTGTTGGGATAACAATACCCTGTATCGAAATTGTTGGGATAACAATACTCTGTATCGAAATAGTTGGGATAACAATACCCTGTATCGAAATTGTTGGGATAACAATACCCGACATCGAAACAGTTAGGATTAACAATCCATGTATCGAATAATGGTGATAAGATGTTTTGACAATATACCAATCCTGCATACAGTAAGCGAACTGTATCGAAAAGCTAAGCTAAAGTATCAACCTGTATCGAAGACCTCTCGTAGATCCAGCATATCTTTCAGTACAGCAAAGAAGTCTCATACGTAATCCTTCCATACAGCTCTCAACAGAACAAAGAATGAATCTTCAGTCTTCACTAAAAGTCAAGTCCTGTTGATAAAGAAGTATTTAAATACTAAAGGATAAAATATTTAAATACTGTAAGTCAGAAGATCTTTAAATCCCGCAATATCCGGATCTCAGTTGAATATCTGTTGTCACAGAATCTTGCCCAACGAATAGATCTCCAACGGATATATTTCAGAAGACTATATATATCTCCTCAAGGCGTTGAAGATCAGTTACCAATACCAAAAAGCTTACGAAAGTTTTATCATATACATCAGAGCAAAACATATCTCCAAAGCTCACTGCTATTCAGATATAAGAGATATATAGTGCTCACACCTTGAACAACACATCATCAGCTAGAAGCTCAGAAAGTCAAAGCTGTTGTTCATACCCTGTTCTATCTTTGAACAAACCCAGATCAGCCCTGTGTGGACTGAGTAATCTTTGCTACTCCGGAACTGTGTGTGAAGGAATTGCATCGAAGAAGACGAAGCTTCAGAACTGTGTGTGAAGAAGCCAGTCAAAATGTTAGCTCAAACCAAACTGTGTGAACGGTTGAAGCTAAGATCTTTATATCAATTTGTGTGAACGATATATTGATTAAGTGTTGTTATAATTACGTAGTTGTGTACGCAGTAATTATAATAAACTTTTTACTCTTGTGTGGAGGACCAGTGGACGTAGAGGGGTTTACCTCCAACCACTTTAAATATTGTGTTATTTACCTTCTTCCTTTATTGTTTTAATTACTTTGATTATTTAAGTATACTCTGCATATCGAGTTGTTGTATCCACAACAACTTACTGTATTTAAGACTTCCGCTACGCACTCAGATTTAAAACAGTACAGCTTGTTATTTAAAACACTTTCCAAGCTGTATCCAGTATACTTAGTGGCCAACAGTCGTGGAGTCGATTAATCCGACGACGCCCCGTGCAAGGACTCCTTCAGACCAAGACCGCTCACCCTTCGTTTAAATACGAGGCGGGCGCAGCCTAACGGAGGACCCTCACAATAAAGTGATTCGCGAGACAAACCTACAGGTGGAATGTCACCCGCGCACAAGACATGGTCATGGAGGTCGGTCTATCGAACTCCGCGACCATGCACGGTTCCTCTAGGTCGAAACAATCGGCCTTCCACGAGGGATCTGCAAAATTGAAGACCACAAAGAGCTGAACCAGAATTAGTCTGCTCAAGAAAACTATCGTCTGGTCCATAAAGAGTTGAGTCGCTCGCCTGTAATTCAAACGATCGCCGGTAACACCACCTCACCCCATGTCTTCAGCATCGGAGCAAGTTGGGTGGCAATTGTTGTGTCGCGATTAACACATCTCGACGGCGATCGACGTAAAGGACCGAGCGACCTAGTCAGCGTCAAATGTGCCACGACACACCTGCCAAACGAAGATCCCAGATCAAGTCCAAGTGCCGAGCGATCGACATCCAGGGCGATCGTCTCTTGGCACATAGCGATCGACTCTGATGCCCGGCCAAGGACGACCACCTCATGCCACGTGTAAAACCAACATCTGTCATATCTACCAAGACCGAATCTCGGAGTAAAGACCCACGTGCAGATCCGGAAAAGGCGCCGTAGGAAAAGGCCTTTGACTCCAGCCCATCAACAGCTGTCAACGGCAAGGACAAACCTCACTACCGACAAACCCGCCGAAAGGTCCAAAGTGGACCTCCCAAGACAGCGACGTAAGGCACATGGCGTCTTCTCACTGGTTCGCACAGCTGGCTGTCAGTAGCAGCCGCGGACTTTAAGGGAACCGATCCACGTACTGAGATGATAGCCCACTTATTATAATGCAAGAAAGGCGATCGCCCGCTCGGGATCAAGACATCGAGCTACCTCCTCTCCTATAAATGGAAGACTTCCAACATTTGGGAAGACCCTCTCTTCTCTCTCGGCTTTTCTCTTGACTCTATCTAGGATTTCTCTCTCGGAACCTCTTAACCAAAAGGCGGTCGGCAGAAACGAGAACTCCCTACAGTTCAAGAACTCACAGAGCAGCACTCAAGAGCTAGATAACTAGGGTCTTTACACTCATTGTAATTGTACTCTTACATTAGTATTTGTACTCCAACGCATTCGTATTAATAATATCTCGCGAGAGCATTCAAGCCAGAGACTAACAACCCCGGTAAATCTTGTGTTATTTACTTCCCCACGGACGTGCTCTCGCATTTTGTTTGTTACTCGTCCATTCCAGCATATCATCTCCGGATAATATTTTGGATAACAACATGTTACACCATACATTATGAGTTATTAGGAGACTCCTAAGAGTGTTTTATTTTTTTAAAGTCCCAATTAAACACGGTTAAAATTTGGAGTCTCAAAATGTTTAAATTGAATATTTCTGAATTTTAAAATCTTCAAATATTTCAAAAACTAAGGGTGTGTTCTCTTTGCTGTTTTGAGGTCATTTTCTGTTTTTATTTTCAAAAACACTAAAAACGTGTTCTTTTTATCATTTTCGAAAATGCATTTTGAAAAATGAAAAAAATATTTGTACACAAAACGCAAAATGGCCAAAACCTCGTTTTGAGCGTTTTGTGTGTATTTCAACAAAGAATCTTCAATATGCTCAAAATGCATTTGAGTTTTTTTTTTGGATTATCCTAATTTGAAACTAAGTTTAAAATAAAGATTTATGAATTTAATATTAATATTTTAAAAAAATATATTTTGCAATATAAATTTAACAGAATACGTTTTCAGCAATTTTGAAAACAAAAATAAAAACAGAAAAATACAAAATATTTTTCAAAATAAAAATACAAAATGAAATACAAACACGCAGCCTAATATTCTCAGAAAAAATTGATATTTTATACTCCATCCATCCCATCGATCTTGGTTCATATTACTTTTTGGGCCGTCCCAAGATACTTGGTCATTTCCTTTTTAAGATACCTTTATCTCTCACAACTTTAAATAATATATATTTATACCATCACTTTATACACTACTTTTCAGTTTTTCTTAAATTTCGTGCCGAAAAGCAAAATGGGTGGGACGTTTTTCTTAAATTTCGTGCCGAAAAGCAAAATGGGTGGGACGGAATGAGTACTAGAAACTTCTAGATAGATCATCTCCCTCGCAAAAGCTACTGTACAACTTTAAAAAAAAGATGTCACAGTTTGTGAAATTTATTTAGTTTAATTCCGCCAACCAGTTGAAACGAGAATACGTGCATGGACTTCGATGGACCTTGAGAAAAAAAATCATCTCGAGAGGTTTGGATGTTCTGGTTTTGGGTGTCACGAACAGGTGTTCTGATTTTTCTCATCTTGCTCTTGATTTTTGTTGAATTTCGGTCAATCTCGGAGAACATTTCTGATTCTAAAAAGAAATATAATTGTATTTCCAAAGATTTCTAATGGAAAGGGAACCCCCATGATATTTTTTTTTCTTTTTGTTTTTTGCTTTTTTTTTTTTTAGTTTTCTGCTTAAACCCTTGCCAGAATTTAGGGTTTCGTTTTCACTTACATTGTTCGTTTTCGTTTTCTAAAATTACGGTTGTAACTGGAAATAAGGAAGTGACGGTACTCGGAAGTATTAAAGGTCAAGAAGCATTTATTCATTTTTATGTTATATATTTATTAGTGTACTTGGACAGTGCTGAAGACATCATTGGCATGATGTTTAATGTTTTGTTTGGGGATGGAACTTTGAGCGAGGGGAACACGAAGGGATTTCTTTCTGTGAATTCGATTATAGCATAGTTGTTAATAGTGGTCATAGCGCCCGCTATAGCGAATAGCGACACGAAGTGAAGCTTCATCGCTATGCCATGCTATGAGTATGAGCTATGGCTTTTTGGATAGCGAGCGCTATCTTCGCTATAGCGCCGATTGCGATATCAAGAATAGCGGCGTTATGTCATACCTCATGCGTTCCAGTTTTTTTTTTCTATTTTTTTTTTATTTTCTGGGACGTTTTTGTGAGTTGCGCTTTTCTATTCCAACACGCAACATGTTTATGGGCAAGATAAATTAAAAAAAAAAATAAAAATCCAAAATCTGAAACGTGTTTCCAGGTATGATGAATTTATATTATTTTTTTCTAGTATTAGAATTGACATTTTGTGTTATGTGAACTTATATTTATGTTATATTTCGATATATGCATGAAATGTGAATTAAATTTGGTATATGCTATATAGTATGTATATATATATATACTTGTGGAGCTTTACTTTAAAATAGCCCTCGCTATTCGCTATAGCGATCACTATAACCATAGGGGACCTTGTCGCTATGGGGCGCTATGCGCGATTGACAACTATGGATTATAGTGCTGCAATGTGTTATAACTTCTTGCCCTTTCCCTTTTCCTTATCAGAATTTTAGGTCCCAACATAGCATTAGTTGTAATCCCGAAGCTCCATATGGGACAGAACCTTTGTCTTCATTTGTGTGAATTTTATCATTAATTTTCTTTTGGCCCATGTGTTCTACTTTTGTTTGGTTCTACTTTTGTTTGGATTTATCTTCAGAAAGTGTTTTCAGTATTGAGAATTTTCTACGGTCGCAGCTATAAAGAGGACGACTGATGATACTTGATGCTCGACCTGATCAAAGAGTTAGGGATGAAGTGGAGGTGAGTAGTTTGAAGTAAATATTAATCAATAGACAAGATTTTTTGAAGTGTAGTCCGGGAAAAGCTAATATGTCGGGTGTAAAGTTTGATGTTTAACAGGTGTAAAGTTTGCTAGTTAAACATCATCATCCAGACAGATGACTCCAATTCCTCAAACTATGCAGAATTCCAGTTGTCCTGGGATTGTGTAACTACCTTCACCTCCTCCTGTGAAAAGGAAATTGTAAAAACTTGAGAAACATAATACACTGAGTACTGGCAGGAATAAGGAAAATTCATCGCCAAGTTACTTTGGTTTCGAGTAAAGTTCAAAAGAACTCACCATCAAGACAATGAAATCTGAGAAAGCTGAAGTTCACGAGAAATCAATTGGTGTGAAGCGAAAGAAATTGACTGGTCGTTCCTTCAAGTCTCTACTTCGAAAAAAGCACAATAATGGCATTGTACCAGGTATATTGGTCTTTACATAGACTGTTCTTTTAAGTTTTGTATTGTAGTTCTTATATGATGTATGTGATGTTTCTTGATGTATGTGATGTTTCTTAGTCAAGGAGTTTACCCCATATTATAAATGTTTATGACCAATCTTTCGCTAGATGTTGATGGGAATATGGAAGAATAGGATAAATTGTTTCATGTTTGATAATAACAGAGGAATTGGCTCTTAGCCAATTGCAAAAGAAAGCATTAAAATGTTTAAGTGGGGAAATTGAGAGATGAGATTGTTGATAAAACTTCTTGTGGACCTTCCAAATTTATCATTAGAAGCCTTTTCTTTTCAATTAATTTATTTATAATGCCAATATATTTGGAAATGGAACTAATGTGGATCCTAACCTTATGAATGATGCTGTGGATGGCCTCCAGCTGTAGATGATTCAGAAAATTCACGTACTAATTTGGCTGTCAGAGAAATATCCATTAATTCTGAATGTGTACCAACAAATTGTTCTCCTGCTAAGAGCGAGGGTGCTCATGAGCCAGAGAGTGCAACTTGCTTGAGAAGATCGATAAATGATGCTATAAATCCAGAATGTGGTGAGAAATAGCGTCCTACATTGGTACAACTATTGATATAGATCAATATTTGTATAAGTACAGATCAATAATGTAGGACGCCATATCTCACCAATCTTGCTATGATAAATATGTAAATATGCTTTCCTGGCAGTTGCAGGGACTACTCCACGATCTGAGGAGTGTGAAAATTGCAGTCTTCTTGGGATTTGTATTTTGTGCTCTAAAGAGAAAAGGTATGTCTAAAGTGTGAAAATTGCAGTCTTCTTGGGACTTGTATTTTGTGCTCTAATTCATTTATATTTATTTGTATCTTTTTTTTTCTTGCTTTTGTCTGTTTCTTCAGCTTTTTCTAAGTAAATGCTTCACTAATATGAACAAATTCCTGAAGCATTCTACATTGTCATAGAGCTTGTTACATGTATCTATCCTGTATTAGATGGTGTTTCTAGTTAGTTCTGTAACTATGAGACATTGGAAACATGCTTGGGGATAATTAGCCCAAACCTCTGGGAGATTTTTGCAAGTGTCTCAAACGTTTATGGTGAATGCTATCTGGAATTGTGTGGGAATTGTGAAGCATACTGCACACAGATCTGTTATTTGACGAGGGCTACCTTTATGCAAAAGCAGTTTTCATGCCCGATGAAGATATAAATTTTGATAATGTGGTTTATGTGGTAGAGTACTTCTAAACTTTTTATACTAAGAGAATATCTTTTTGGTGCATAGTTGGCTTAAGGCACGGCAAGCCAATGGTGCCCTGGCTTCTGGGTTGGACTGAGTGAAAATAAGAAAGGAAAAAAAGGAAGAGGGAGAAACAAGAATAAACATAGGAAGTTCGAACGAACGACAAAAAGAAAGGAAGTGGACTAGTAAGAGGAGCAAGGGCTTAATGTGAACGTTAAAGAACTTAACTGGACTCATTGGATTTTTTTCAGTAATTTATGTTGAGTTATTGACTTTTTGTCAATTGTTGCCGTCGTGCAGGGTAAGCTATGATTCAGAAGAAAAGGAGCTTTGCACTTGCAATGTTGCAGAGAAGGACCTAGACCGCTCATCTGCTTGTAAGGTTAGTCTGTAGTGTATTACAATTGAATAGCATGCGATTTTTTATTGAGAATCCATTTTCTATGTACCAATAAAAGAAAATTGTTGTTCTTTTCTCTCTCTCTCCTTTTTTTTTTTGAATTTGTGTGTGTCTGTATTTGTGTCCGCCTGTGTGCGTATGTGTCTTTGATTCTGTTTTCTGAACTATGCTATCTTGGTTGCATTAGAAACAAGACTACCCACACTTATATAGAAATTTGAAAATATTCATCCTTGAACAAAAGAGGATGAAACATTGTTTAACCTTTCTAAACCAGCGGTCGGCGATTTGTCTGACTAGCTTAAGTCACTTATCCTTTTCGACCAGAAAATGATCCACATTGGAGATTGACAACTTTTCACTGATATTGTGTTATTGACTGCCTATGTAATTCAAAGTGTAATATCTTTAGTTCTTGGAAATTCCAACGTATGCTTGATAACATTATATAGTATGATCAGATACTTATCACGAATTTTTTCAGCTAAAAGGAGTTGAATTGTGAGGAGACAAGTATTTCCAGTTCCTTATAACTTCTGCTGTGCTCTTATTATCGAGAGATTTTATGCCATTTTCTATCAAGGGTTTTGGAGTTCCAGAAAACAGTAGATCCTGGTGGTAAATGCTGTATATCTTTCCTTTTATTGGCAAGTCTTCTAGAAGTTTTGGTAGTTGCAGTTCGTGCGGCTGGAAAATGGAGGTCTAAATTGTTCCTCTTGTTGCTAGAAAAAATTCATCTGAAGAGACTATCTTGGGTTTTTTCAAAATTAACGTTTTAGCATTTTGTAAGGATTAGACTACAGGACGTACACCATCTGAATGTTGGAGAGGAAAATTGAAAGAAATTATACAAGGAGAAAAAAAGAAAAAAAGTCACCTGAATAGCATGAGCTTGAAACTTAGATTTAATTCTATGGACAATGTAACGGAAGTGGAATTCTTGAATCCATAGAATTCACGTCCTATGTAAAACAATATCTTGAAGCTGAAGTAGATTATTCTAGTGGTCTCCATTATTAATATAAATAAACCTGACGTCCCTCGCGAAATTTAGTTCTTTTGGTTCATGTTGTCTAAGCCTGTTACTATCTACTTCACCTTCAGTCTTGGTTTACAACTCTTTTTCTTGTTTCAGGGATGCATTTTGTGCTTTTCTTTTTAAATTATTTACATCAGTTTCCTGCAACATTTGGACGGACTAAAAATAAATGTTCCAGAGAGCTGCCATTAGTTACTGTTATAATATTGTTTTCTTGGTAATACTTTGCCCATTAGGATAGTGTTGATCAAGGGTCTGCTGTCTCCTCGGAATCTGCTGAAAAGTGTCACTATTCATACCGTCAAATGGATGATCATGGAACTGTTTGTGCTGTGTGCAACAATGGCGGCGAGCTCATGTGAGTAGAACTTTAAATATTGAGTTCTTTCATTTTGACGCTGTCAATAGTTCTTTATATATGAAGTGTGCTCTGAGTTTATATCTGTATGATTAGTTGGTTTCTATTTGATATTACTTGCTTGATTAATTGAGTGTCTCATGTCTTTATCGATATGATTACAGGTAGAAAACTATTGCATTTTCTCTTTCACTTGGGAATGTATTTTCATGTACTTCACATGCACATGCAGGTGCTGTGAGGGAAAAGATTGCAGGATAAGCTATCATCTTAGTTGTCTAGATCCTCGTTTAGCTGATGATTTGCCAGGTGTAAGGCACTGCTTCGAGTGTGTGAATAAGAAGCTAAAATTTGGTGTCTACTTTGTGTCAGAAGGAGTTGAGTCTATTTGGGATTTTAGAGAAGTGGACGTATCAAATGCTAAAGGTGCGGCTTCTTCACTAATTTGCACAAAAATATAAAGAATATAATTGGGCGTCTGTTTTATTCATATAGTAGTATAGTGCCTTGGAATTTCTTTGTTTTTGTTTTTTCTTTAGGAATGTCGGCTTATTTTAAGAACTAGGCAGAGGTGTAGATATGGTCTTCAATGACGTGTTATCTATAACTGCTCCACCATATCCTTGTTTGTGATTTTACTCTTACTATTATCTGCTAATTGTAGGAATTAAACAGATGCAGTATCTTGTCAAGTACCATGGCCTTGCTCACATTCACAATCATTGGGTGCCAGAAAAACAACTCGTACTAAAAAATAAATCCCTTGTTTCCAATTATATTTCAAAAGATAAGGTTAGGTTACTACTTGCATTAAAGTCTAGCTAAATTGTTTGTATAGTTAGTCTGTAATATAAAATTTACAGGACAATGTTATCTAATCGGTATGCTTGTTCTTATTACTTGTAGACTGCGAGGTGGAGTGTGGAGTGGACAGTGCCACATCGCTTATTAAGAAAAAGACCCATTCTGGATAAGTTTCATGCAGCATCCTCTGCGGATAGTTTCGATAGCTATGAGTGGCTTGTGAAATGGCACGGGCAAGATTATGACCATGCTACTTGGGAGCTAGATTCGTCCAAGTTTCTAAGTTCATCTCTGGGCCTGGACCTCGTGAAAGATTATGAAATCCGCCGTGAAAAGGCAAAGAGAGAAGTTGATAAGGTGCTGCTCTTGACATGTCTCAGATACACTTTGATTATATTTGTTTATTGTTCTCGTTGTTTTTGTTATTTCTGGTTCTGTTTTTGTTTTTTTGGTATTCAAGTGTACTTGCTTAACTTGATACATAACAATCATATTATCTTAGTAGATAGATTGGGACTTGGCATGGTAGAGAACATCGAGTGTACTCTAAATCTGCTTTTCGTTCCCATCGTGCTAGCATTACCTTGATTGAATCTTGGCGAGCTTGGGATTTCTTCGACTCTCATGATAGTTAGTTAGGAGTCTTAAGAAAACAATGGAGCTCTAGGTGGAAGGAGACACCATAGACCGAAAAAAACTTCTTTTGTTTGCTTAGTCTCTCCTATGGTTATCTTTTTCTCGAAAAAAGAGTACACATCATCTTAGTAAACATTTTTTATGTAAATGTAACTCCATTGGGTAAAGTTAAAGAGGTTTTCGTGCTTATGTGGCAATTAAATGAATAGAGGCAACAGTAGACATGATAACTCAACAAATAACCCTTTGTTTGTGTTTCCTTCCTTTACTTTTATGTTAGTTTAATTAATTTTAGAATTTTTATTTTCCACATCACCTATGGAATTGGACTATAAGTATAAAAAACAATGGAGACCTATTTAGGTTTCAGTTATTTTCAGGTTCACATGGACGAGAAAGATGTCCATTTCAATGCCACGCAGACAACAATGGACTTTACCCATTACAGATGCTCTTATGTCAACATTATCTATGTTGAAATTTTGATGGTTGATATAACAAAAACAATGTTTATTTGCATCAATAAGTGTACTAATGAGTGAGAAAAATTTGCTTACAGTTTCATTGGCTTGTCAGTAAAGGGTATTAGGTTCGGGAGCCTTTCTTAATTTTGTTAATTAAGGTGCTTTCTTCATTTTGAATATCTAAACACAAGTTTAAGATTTAGTCAGTTTACATGTTTCGCTCTTAATGTAGTGTTTGTTATCTAGTTGGTCTGGAATAATCTTAAGTAGGTAAAATTTATTATTAGGTGTTAGCCTTTTTCATTTAAGTCCATATCATGCTATTGAAAGCTCATCGATTTAGTCAAGAGAAAACCTTCAAAGTTATATTGGATCATCTGCTTATATGAACATAAGTATATTTGATAAAATAAAACAATTTAATTTAACCTTGTAACCTGGAATGTGCTATGTTTGTTTGTGCTGATATTGATAGTCTGTTCTCGGTCCGGTTCGGTCCGGGTATTGTCTTCCCGGGTCTGGACCGTTAAGGTATCGAGTATTATCGGTTTCGGTCCTTACCGGTTTCGGGTCCCAACTTTGATACTTGTATCCGGACCGCTAACGTTTCGGGTGAGTATCGGTCCCGAGTATTTCGGGCGGGTTCTCGGGTATCTTGCATCATTAAAAGCCCTAATCACCAAAACCTCATAATCGAAACAAGAATGGAGGGTTTTTCTCAAATGTATGCTAAGGAAATTAAGAGATAAGGTCTTTTAAACTTATTTTTTCTATATGTACTAGTACCTTATACAATATTTTGTACAATGTATGTTTACGAAAAATTACCGGTTTTTTTACCGGGTTAACGGTTTCGGTCCTTATCGGTTTCGGTTCTAACTTCCATACCAGTATCCGGACCGCTAACGTTTCGGGTGAGTACCGGTCTCGGGTATTATCGGACGGTTCTCGAGTATACTTGGACCGCTAACAGCCCTAAGTCAAGGTATAAACGAAGTCAGAAAAGTCAGGTGCGCAGAAGGAAAGGGCTTGGTTTGGAAAGAGATGCATAAAAAATATGTACGCTTGAAAATTGAAGTTAACTGTAATACAACTGAATGGATAGGATTGGTCGACGATCGACCACATATACCCGCAAAAAGTTATGCTGTATTAAATTAAGCTATGAGTAGGGCTGGCAATCTGGCTCGGAGCCAATAGATCCGGCCCGACCTGAGTTAGAATTATTGGTTCCAAGCCAATAATAAATATACTATGGCTCCGAGTTAGGCTCGAATCTGCGTTGGATCTGGTTTCAATTTAGATCCAATAAGAACTACTAAAAACCATTACAAAAGCATATTATCTCGTACGGAATATTAATTGGACCCAAAATTACTCTATTAAAGAAAAAATAGCAGCTTTTGCCTGATAGATTAAGGAGAATTGAGATGAAATATTATGATATTGAAGAAAGATAAGGAATCAGGAGATCTCCTGCCCAAGCGCCAAGTGCCGGTTCTACTAATGACTTCTTAGACAAATAATCAGAAGACCTAATCGCACTGTAAATACCCACTGAGGGCCCATATTAATATAATCGTAATAATGGGGAAGGCAATAATAATAATAATATTAATAATAATAATAATCATCTTTTAACCCACGATCTGGCCCTCCTGGCCCTCGGCCTGTGTGGCCCTTCGCCTTTGATAGACCCAATCTATAATAACTCCTTCCTCCTCCCAAACAGCTTGTCCTCAAGGCGAAATTCCGGATACTGGGTAATTAATTCACTCTCGTCCAACCACATATCCTCATCTACCCCCTTATTTCGCTATTGCACTAACAATTGCCGAACACGGTCATCCCCTCGCCACACCATACGATCCCTTAGTATTTACTCCAGCGGAAACTTTGGCTCATTGAATATCAAAGTGTCTGGCAAGATCGGCTGCACCTTGTGATTTCCGACAGTGGCCTTCAGCTACGAAATGTGAAACATTGGACGGAAATGGGATTGAGGAGGAAGGTGCATTCGGTAATCCATGGCGCCTACGCGCCTTATCACCTTAAATGACCCATAAAACTTCGTGGCAAGCTTACCGTGTGTGCAGTTCAATAACAACCTTTGCCCGTAAAGTCGGAGTTTAAGGAACGCACCTCAAAATTAACATCTCGCCGATGGCAACTCGTAGCTCGGATCATTCATTGCTGTGCCCGTTCGAGATGGTGGCACAAATGGCGGAATTCAAATTTTACTGCATTTCAAGCAAAATTGGAAATTTGATGTGTTCTGGACGCATTTTTTATTTTTACAGCGGTCGGGGCAGAATTTTCAAGTTTACCGTGTTTTGGGTAAAACTTGCCATATTTTAACGCGTTTCAGGAAAAAACTTACAATTTTTGTGTGTTTTAAGACCAAATTTGCAATTTAATTGCATTTTAGGAGAAATTTGCACTCTTAGCCGGTTCCGGGAAATTTATTCGGAAAAGTTAGAATTTTCGTGAAAAATTCTAACTTTTCCGAATCCCAGGTAAAATTTAGAATTTTTGCTCGTTTTTGGTTTTGCGGGTAAAATATGAGACTCGACATGCGACATGACATGGACACAGGATTTACAATTTTTTCCAGAATACAGGACACGGCCCGTAGAGGACACATGATATGTTCTTATCGTTTTATTTATTTTTAATACACACACACACAAGTCCCTTTTTATTATTAAAAAATTATGATATTAAAGCAAATAATATCAACCCAGTCCATAAGACTTAAGTACTCCTATTAAATAAAAAGACCCCATGTAAAAAGAAGCCCAGTTCGTAAGCACATATGCCTAACTGTAACCTCCACTACCTTCCATTTTCTTCTTTTTCCCCCCTCTACAACAAGCTAGAAAATAGTCCCGGCAGGTAAAAAAAAAAAAAAAGGGAAAACAGCCCCAGCGTGTCCTTGTGTCCAAACGTGTCCTGAAGAGTCAGTGCGTCGGGGGAGTGTCCGACCAAGAAAAATTTCCGGCAGTCTACGACACGCCTGTCGGGCGTGTCCTAGTGTCCGACTCGTGTCGGACAGGATACATGGCTTCGGGGGAGTGTCTGTGCTTCATAGAAATATGCTCACTTTCTCCACAGCTCGTAGTGGCTCCATCATGTGCCTTTTAACAAGACTATATAAAAACTAGTTAAAACTACAGTAGGAACTGAGCCAAACTCGGGGCTGATCCAGATAAATATTGGAGTCATGGGAATAGAGCCATTTTGGAGCTGAACGATTCCAAATCCAGACCCATATAGAACCGGTCCACAACTTAACCAGAACTAACTTTTTCCACTCCTAGCTGTGAGGTTAATACACTTACATCTGTTCGTTGCCTACGAGGTCTCAACTTTTTTTTTTCTCTTTTTATAAGAGTATGTAAAAACAATGCATGCGATCTTTTCTAAGGATATGTTGACATGCCATCCACAAATATTGGAGCTATTCATTGCTGAAAACAATCTGAAAATTGACATTTTTGCTTGAACGTATTTATATGTTGCATACTGGTACTGCTAATAATACAATTCGACTAATATATGATTATAATATATTTCTACAGCTCGTTTATGGTCATGATATATGATTAACAGTGTGCACATGTACTGCAGTGTCAGAAGGGATCTTTTATTGAACTTTCAGAGCTTCCAGTCAGTGGATTGGATGTGAATGATAATTTTCTTTTGAAAAATGTGAACAAACTGCGTGAGTGCTGGTACAAATGTCAAAATACTGTTGTTTTTGATGATCAGGTTAGTTTTGTTTTCGTTGTCTATTAAGTTTGTTAGGCATTTGTCTTTTATTTATTTTTTGTTTTTATCATACTTGGTTGTGTTGATTTATAATACATTATCAAGGTCAATTATAAGACCTATTCCCTCACTTTTTGTTCTAACGACGGTCATATTGTTGTTTAAAGGATCAATGCATGTATACTGGAACTAGCCTCCATCATTATTGTTGATGGCTTAATTTGACCTTAGTATGAAACATTTCTAAAAGGAATTGGTTCTGGCAAAATATTAGAGATATGATAAAAAAATGCAAAATAACCTTATTGCTAAAACTTTGCAGGAGATCATGGCATAAATTTTATTTGTGTTATATGGAGAATTAGTTATAGTAGAAGAGGTTAAATCTATCTTAGTAGTTTATATGTACTACTGCACCTCATATTATTATTCCGCTTTCTTGACTACTTAATATACTTTTACAAGCCGGTTGTTGGAAACTACCATCTGAATTGATCTCCTTTAGATTGCATTTAAATGGACGCATTTGGATTTGGTTGGAGAATTTGAAGAAATAATTTAATTTCAAATGATTCCGTATAAGATGGATTTGAAATCCCCCACAATGACTCCAAAACAGTAGCTTAAAAGTATGAGCTCAAGGATTTGAAGCCTAGTTATCTTGTGAAATTAGCCAAATAGACTCGATGTATTTGTTATTATCTAGGAAGCACCAGCATTGGTACTCAAACAGGTCCGGGTGTGGGTACGGGTATGAAATCTTTAAAGAATATGAGACATAGGTAACGGAGGGGACACGCCTAATTCATATATAATTATATATACATATATTATTACATTTATAACTATAAAATATATAAACCATAAATAACATTCCGGGTCATTATATAACATTCATTATAATCCATAAGTAACTTCCATTGAAGGTTTGGGTTTTTCAAAGTTTTAGATTTTAATTTATTTTCGTTACCTAAAAGCTGCTATATTCTTTTCTTTTAGAACTATTTCTTCATTGCGGTTTTATTTTATATATCGACCCCTCTTTTTAGTACAATTATTAAAAAGACTTTATATTCTACCTATTTAACTCAGAAGCCGTGTACCCAAAGTGTCCCTGCGTGTCCTTATATTTCAAAAAAGAAAGAGGGGACAGTCATTTTGGCGTGCCCCATACATGTCCCTGCGTCTCTGACGTGTCCGCGTGTCCAGTGTCGGACCCTCGCATGTTAACCTCCAAGAAGTGTCGATGTTCCGTAGGTTATTATGGGTATGCAATCCTTTTATCAAATCATTCAATCCAAATGAAGCCATAATATATTGCTCCCTTCTACATTGTGCTTTTATTAAAAAAAGTCTCCAGTATCAAACTCAATCGCCATTTTTGGTGCATGTTCAAAAAAGGTTTAGCTTCATGATAACTCCGTGTTGTAATCTTCTATCTTCACACCACCAGCTCCTTGACTGTTTCTAATTATGCACGAAAACCCCCATTTACTTGCAATCCTCATATTGTTGTCATTTTCGTTCAAACTTTGAACTGTAATTGATGTAGTCAAATTCGCTGAATCAGCCAGCTTTGACCACCTATTAATGTTTTGGGCATAACTTCTTCATTACAACTCCAAATCACGAAAGGCCAAATCCATTTGAAGCCAGTTCAAATTCCTTTCCATACATATCTCGCATATGCTCAGAATGCAAAGTATCAAGAGTGTTATATGCATTTAGAGTGTTATATACATTTAAAGTCAGTGCAGGGACTGAAGGGTCACTTTGAATGTTGCTGATTTCAGGAGTATCTTTTATTTATTTCATACATGAATTTATCTTTATTTTGTAGCCTTCCTATCTCATGTGGTGAATGGCAGACTTGAATATTTTGATCACAAGATGTTCGCCCGTGCGATGCACTAGACAGAATATTTTATTACTCAAAAAATAATCTCTTCGTCCCCCAAATTTGTTCTTGAAGATCTTCGACAATGATTTTAATAAAAAAAATCATTGAGTGTATTATTACGTGTAATATAATTGGAGAATGGGTGTGACTGTTAAGTTAATTAGTGTGTCCATTATATGAATAAATTTGGGGGAAATTACTGAAAAGAAAAGGTAGAAACAAATTTAGGGGATGAAAGTAGTATGTGATTAAGTCCTAATATGTGTGTGTGTGCAGTGGCCAACGTGTGTTTTACTATTTTTAGTTATTATAATTAAATAAATATCATATTTTTTATGTAAGCAATATGAGTCTTAAATATATCTTCATAAAAGTGAGTTAATTTATTTTTATTTTGCATTAAGTAATTTTACTGATTTTTTCTAATACAAAATTTTTCTGAGCAATCGTCCATTAAATCCATTCAATTTACTATATTCAATATGGATGTCTAATTGAAGATCGTGAAATAAGAATTAATTTGATATATTTTTCATTAAGAATGAACTTGATACCAAAAAAATGTAGACATCTAGAATTTTAAGCTAAAAAAATGAAGAAAATTTCTTTTATTGGTAGATGACTGTAAGTTGTGGAATAGAACTCCCACAACACATATCTAGAATTTTCTTTTTTTTTTTATATTTCTGAAAATTTAAGAAGACATCTCTCTCTCTCTCTCTATATATATATATATATATATATATATAGAAAATATATCATATGAAAACTAATTACCTGCTGAAATCTAGAAACTTTTGTAGGCCATTGATATTAGTGATCTAACGGCTGTAGATGAGTAGGATTATATGCATTTATGTATTTTTTTTATTGCATTATTGTTGCATATACTAGCGACCAGCTTGATGCAACAAATGATAACAAATATGCAATGAAGTTGCTTAATAATGCAACAGGTATAGATTGGTTTCTAGATTTCACCATTAATATATATATATATATATATAACAACTATGTTTAGAAAAATGATAAAACTTACAAAATGATAAAACTTACAAAATGATTGCGACTCTCTTTTAATAGAAGCATAGATTTGATAATATAGAGTTTGAGAATAGAGTTCTCATTCTTTATTGTTCCCGACTTGGAAGTCGAATTTAGCTTTTCCTTTGGTTCATCCTTTCTTTATGTTTTCCACTTTCATCATTTGGTATCAAGAGCTAGCGTACGCACTTGGCATTTCCATCTTTCTGCAATGGCAGCAACAAGGGGAAGAAGCGGACATGTTAGAGGAAACATGGAAAATCCTGGTGATGAAAGAGATGCTGAAATCCAGACACTTCAGACATGTTTAGGAGCTTAACCAGAAGCGAACGTGGTTTAGGGATGGGCTACCGACGAGGATGAACCTGCTCCGAAGGAAATAGTGGCACCTGGAGAAGCCATGTCGTGCGTACTTTGTGGCAGCTGCAACGAATCAGGGAAGCATATCATCTTTGAGTGCCAGACAGCACACATAATATGGACATCAAGCGCACAATGGCTAGGATTGGTCACACTGCTTCACAATAAACCATTGCCAAGTCTGATGGCGTACATCAACTTAATCCGAGGCAAAAAAGGTAAGATATTGGCGACTTCGATATGGTTTTATGTGGCATGGTTCATTTGGAAAGCTCGTAATGATCTTATTTTTAACAGTGTTGAGTTTCATGCCGAGAAAATAGTGGAAGAAATGAAGGAAGGGTATGGAGTTGGGTATATGTACATAGTATAGACTGTGAGAATTTCAATTATAGAGACTGGCTAGCTAAGCCACAAATGGTTCTTGATTGTTGACGCGCTATAATGTACATTATTTCTGGGTATACCCACCTGTTGAACGAAGTTTTTTACCGACCAAAAAAAGAAAAAGCAAACGTGGTTCGCAATGGCTATTCTAGTGATGCCTCGGGCTATGTGAATCCTTTTGTCAACAAAGGAATTAATCATTTCTTTGAAAAATTCGCCCGATCATCGGAGGCGGTGAAGGTCGATTTGCCCGAATTCCATGGCCGCTTGCAACTGAAGGAGTTCCTTGATTGGGTTAGTGCCATAGAGAAATTCTTTGAGTATCGAGACTCTCCAGAAAATCAAAAGGTCAAGCTCGTAGCTGCTCTACTTCGTGGATACGCATTGGCTTGGTGGGACAAAAATGCAAGAACTACGATTACGGAAAGGAAAACCCATTTTTTGAATCCAAAAACTGCTCAGCAACAGCATGGGAGAAGATCAAGGCAAGGCTGCGTGAGAATTTCCTCCCTACAAATTTCGCTCAAAGTATTTTTATGCAATTTAACAATTTGCAGTAAGGCAACAAAAGTGTGATGGACTATACGTCGGAGTTCTACAAATTAATGACAAGAACTAGCAACCAAGATTCTGAGGATGAACTTGTTGCAAGGTATGTTAAGGGTTTAAAGACAACTATCAAAGATGACGTGGAAATGCACCAACTTTGAAGGCTTAATGATGTTTATCAGTTAGTCTTAAAAGTTGAATCAAAATTGTCGCAATGTGGTGCAAAAAAGTCTATTGATGTTCAAAGCCTTTACCTTTAAAAGGCGGAGACATCAAACAAAAGCGTCCTAAAGAAAGCATGGGTCAAGGATGGAGCAAGTGCAGCGCCGAAGGTAAACTAAAGCCTTGTTTTTAAGACAAACGGGCCATTTTATAGGTGAATGTCCGAAATGTAAAGACGACGTTCGAATTGGAGCTATTGTCGAAGAAGATGAAAAGCCTCAACTTGAGGATGAAGAGCCAAAGTATGATGAATATGGGCCTGGAAGAGAACTTTATTCCAAAGGAGTGTTTGGTGATTAAACGAGTCTTTGCCGCCCCAAAGCAAGAAATGATCAATATTGGCTATGGAATAACATTTTTCGAACAAGGTGCAAGTCGCTCGGGAAAGTATGCTCTTCAGTCATTGATGGTGGCGGCATTGAGAATTTCGTTTCTCAAAAAATGGTGCCAACTCTCAACAGTGCCACTCCCAACCATGCCACTCATCCATATTTCGTTTCATGGATAAAGAAAGATAATGGGGTACGAATTAATAAGAAGTGTCTTGATCATGGTTGTTACGGCGGTAAGTCGAGTCGAGTCGACGGAGGTCCGGCATGGCGAGTCGTAGACTAGTCGTAGACTAGTCGAGACTAGTCGACTAATTATATATATATATATATAATTATATATATGAAATTGTTATGTAAATATGTAATGACAATTGACAAATACCACATTGCAAAATAGAATAACAATAATCATCCAATTTTAAGTTGCAAGTTTCAAACAAAAGAAAAGTAGAATCGATAGAGTGCAAAATAAAAAAAAACAATCATGATCAAACATATTCATCAAGCTCCAAGTCACATGTGTCGCGATCACTAGTTTCGTGAGTAGAAGTAGTTGGTGGCTATGTCCATAATCATCATCCACACCCTCATCATCATTTAAAATGATAGGATCCGTTTCCATCTCATTATCGGATGATGCATCAATTTGAGAAGAACCACTGCCACGACGCCTACTGTAGGTAAGCCTAGCAACATCCCCACTACCACCTCTACTAGGATTCCGACGTCCATCAATGCCTTCCGATGCCTCCAAAGCTCTATCTACAGCAAGCAAGCCAATCCACATCACCGGATCAACGACTTCTCCATTCACCCACTCATTATCCCATCGAAATCATCTAGAAGCGATGGATCGAAATTTTTACCATCTTCACGTCTCTTTTGGAACCTTGTTGCAATTTTCCGATTGTATTGAACATACACCAAATCATTCAAACGTTGATGCTCCAATCTGTTCCTTTTCTTGGTGTGAATCTAGATACATATATAACATAAATAACAATGAATCAATGACATGTAACTTATAAACCGAAAATACACTTTTGATTATATAGAAGAAAATAATAAAGCTACTTACAAACTCAAAAGTACTCCAATTACGTTCACAACCGGATGAAGAACAACAAAGTCCAACAACTCTCTTTGCAAACATTGCAAGCTCAATGGTATTGCCACCAAAAGCACCCCACCAATCAACTATAATGAAAACAGATAATGTATATACTAATAAGCATTTCTACTGTGATGGTACAAGTACAACAAGTTATAAATTTAATTTATAAACATTAACTTAATTTACTTACGTGGATTCTTAGTTTTCCTTTGACGAATCGATAATTGCTTTCCGAAAGAATTCCTTGAATTTTCGTATTGATCGGCTTGGTCACTAATCTTTTCCACCACACTTGTATCACGAACCATCCTTTCAAGAACATCATTAAACTTCATTCGCAATCGTGCAGAGTATGCATAATCATCTTCTCTGATATCAAAGAATCTTCCCGGATTAAGAAACAAAGTCGCGCTATACAAATCTACTTCCATTTGAGAGTCCCATCGTTTCTCAATAATGCTTAACACTTTGCTTGAAAGTCTTGGTTTTTTTTCAAGTGCATTTTTGATCTTAGCCTTGGCATATTCCATTGACGCACAAATCTCCGCCATAGCCGGTTTTTCATCTCTGTCAACAATCCTCAAGACAACCAACAATGGTTGTGATACTCTAATGCAATCCTCAACACTATTCCAAAACCTTGTTGAGAGGACAACATCATGCACTTTCCCTCCCATGATTTTAGCGAGTTAGAATTGAACCACTCTTCACCACCAAACAATTTCCTCAAAGCATCCCTATACACACATCTTGATATTTTACTTTCATTTCACAAATGAATGAATTTAAAAATTAAAGAAGACCCAAGTGAGGGACTTACCTATTTTTGTACAAACTCTGTAATGTAAGAAATGCCGTAGCAAATCTTGTAGCTCCCGTTTTCACAATGTCTCTTCCCATAGTCTTCTCCCTCATGGCATATAGGAGTCGACCATGCCTATAAATAAATGTTGTTATTCCTCTACCGTGTGTGATGGTAGCATCGAACTCCTTCAACTTTGTAATATCCTCTAGCATAAGGTCTAAGCATTGTGCAGCACAAGGAGTCTAATAAAGTGTACGTATCCGTTCGCACGATAATCCTCTCGCCGCCTTAAAGTTAGCACCATTATCTGTCACAACCTAAAATTAATGCAACAAGTGAGAACATTTCTTAAGTTCAATGAAGATTGAAGACACAATACAAAATAAGTATGTAGCTATCTGAACAACAATGTCTCTCCCAATCGAATCAATTTGTTCCTCGAATAGATCAGCCAACATCCGTGCATCTTGTACCTTACTTGACACATCAACTGACTTTAGAAAAAAGGTACCCTCCGGGCTGTTAACAAGGAAATTGATCAAGTGTCTATTCCTTTTATCGGTCCATCAGACATTAGTGTACAACCATACTGCTTCCAGGCTTTTTCATGTTTCTCTCTCAACTTGTCTGTCTCTTTCTTTGCTTTTTCAAGTAACGGCAGCCGCAATTCATGATAGGTGGGCGGCTTCAAACCCGGTCCAAATTGTCCAATAGACTCGACCATGATCTCATAGCTCCTGGAGTTAGCGGCATTGAATGGTATCCCACATTCATAGAAGAAGTTTGCTATGTGCATTTTCACCCTCTATTTTTCTTCTTCGGTCTTTGTAGAATTTTCAAGAGTAGTTTGAGATGGAACCTTACTATGTCTTTCCTCAATGACTTCTTCGGGAGTTTTTCGAATCATAGAAGCAATTGTCTTTGTTGGTTTTGATTGTGGTACTATGAAAGACATCTTTCTTTTCGCTGTTGTCCTGGAACTTGACAAAGTATTAGAACCAGCTGTTGAGGACTCATGTGGATGTGTTGGATTTTCATGAACTTCGTCATCTTCATTATTATTATCATCATCATCTAGATCGTCATCAAGTGGCACAGACTTCTTCGCATTCTTCTGAATATAGTCTTTCATTTCTTTTATGATTGCCGGTGTAGTTTTCGTACACATTGCTACATCCGGAAATCCGCCCGCAAGATGTTGTTTCAACCTTCTTACCCCCGAATGCATGACCTTACTACAAAGAATGCATTGAACCACATCTTTATTTGTTAAATCTGGCCAAAATCCATATTTCCACCCAACATCCCCGGATTTAGCCTTAGTTTTGGATCTTGGCGGATCATAAGCTTCATTTGATTACGCCATCTACAATTTGAAAATCATTCGAACATAATCAATATATATGATTATATTTATATGTAATATGTATACTACTGTATGTACTATATATTAATATATAATTATATATACTGATTATATATAAAGTAATATATATATACTGGCTGTATATATATATCCAGTATATCCAATATATATATTAGATACTGCTATTTTATGTATATATATATACAGTATATTAGTGTAATAGTGTGTCAGTATATTGGGGGTTGCGTGTATATATATATAATATATATATATATATATATTATATCAATAGAAATAGGAAGAAGAATCGGCGTGAAGAAGAAGAAAACGTACCTGTTTATTAGCGGCGGCAAATCGGCGTACGGCGGCGGGCGGCGATCGACTCAGGCGATGGGACCGAAGTGGGTTTCTTCAGTCGGCTCTTCAATTAGGGTTGTGTGAGTTGTGAGAGTTACGTTTTTTTCTTTTTAAGTATTCTGCCTGCGATTTAAAAAAAAAAAAATTGCGGGTCCAAGTCGGACCCGAGTCGTCGCCGAGTCGACCCAAGTCGTCGACCAGGCGACCCAGTCGACCCAAGTCGGGCGACATTTTTACACACGGCGAGTCGGAGTGGCGCGGCGACCATCCTCCATCGCCTGGTCGACTAGTCGCCGACTAGTCGCGACTAGTCGAACGCCGTAACAACAGTGGTCTTGATTCATTTGATGTGAAAAATTTATCGTGACGAAGTCTGGTGTGATGTTACTTCCAGAGATATTGATCACATTCTCCAGGGTCGACCTTGGCATTACAATCGATGTGTTATACATGATGGAAGAGAAAGTACTTATACCTTTATGATTAGTGATAGTGAAATTGTTCTTTTACCTTCCAACAACAACACAACAACATCAGAACCTTAGTCCCAAAATGCTTGGGGGTCGGCTGTTATTTACCTTCCAAAGATATAAATATAGCCAAATATTCCAAAAAGGAGGATAGGAAGTACTCTACTCACTTTATCACAGTTTTAGAAGGAGGCACAACAAACTGGTGTAATCTAAATTCTGGTGGCCGAAGAAAAGGCGAAGGAAGTGGAAGTACCAACTAGATTTGAAACACTTATGGAAGAATTCAAGGATGTTTTTAACTCCCAATGAGCTACCAGATGGTCTTCCTTCATTGCCACATATTCAACATCAATTTAATTTGATGCTGGGAGCTGTTCTACCAAACAAGTCTCATTATCTGATGAGCCCAGGTGAGCATGAAGAACTCATTTGGCAAGTTCGGATTTGCTAAACAAAGGCCATATTTGAGAGCTTAAGTCCATGTGCTGTACTCGCACTCCTGACTCCAAAAAAAGATTGTTCTTGGGGATGTGCGTGGATAGTTGAGCTATTAGTCGAATCAACATAAAGTATCAACCTCCAATATCAAGAAATTGATGATATGTTTGACAGGTTAGCGGGAGCGCGAGTATTCTCAAAAAATGATCTTCGGAGCGGCTACACCAAATCAAAATCAAGCCGGGAGATGAGTGGAAGACAGCTTTCAAAAAGGTGAGGGCTTGTGTGAGGTTGTTATGCCATTTGGCTTGTCAAATGCTCCGAGTATGTTTATGCGGGTAATGGATCCATGGTTATCACGGCGTCGCCTAGGCGACGCCTAGGCGACGCCTAGGCGGCAAGGCGGTCCGGCCAGGCCGCCTGAATCCATCGCCTCGCCTAGATTTGAGCTGTCGCCGTCCTTTTTGCGTCCGCCGTCTCCGCGCCGCCCGTCCGATCCATCCACGCCGGTCGCCGTCCGCCGCTCCTTATAAAGGCATGAAGTGAAGTCTTTCTTTGCGGAACTTTTTTTTCAAGTATGAGGCTTGCGTTCTTTGGAACTTTTAGTTTTTCGACTTGATGTGTTAATTGTTATAAGTATTTAAGTGGCATATTAGTAACTAGGGTTTCGATATTAACCTCATGCGCCGTTATTAGTGTTTGGTGGCGGATCTTTAATTAGGGTTTTCTAGTACAAACCCAAGTTGCATAGGTAATTAGCGCTATCGCGCTTATAGCGCATTATAGCGCATGCTAGTACAAAACTGTTATTGTATTTGCTACTTATGTGAACTTCGTACCCTTTATTTATTTGTGTTGAATTTTATGGCTTTAATTATAAAATGTGGACTTAATATAATGTTGTTTATTAATTTTAATAGTGAAATATTAATTATTATTATTTATTAAATATATTTTTTATTTAACGCCTAATTGTCGCCTAGGCGGGCGCCTAGGCGCCTAGGCGTCCGGGCGGTAGCCGAGCGCCTCGCCTCGCCTTGGCGCCGTGATAACCATGAATGGATCAAGCTCTTCAACTTCAACATCTTATTGGCAAGTTTGTTGTTTATTTTGATTACATGCTTGTATACAACAAGGATTAAGCTCATCACTTTGAGCATTTTAGAGTCGTTACTTTGATATTGAGAAACGAAAAGCTCTATGTGAATCTTAAAATATTCATGACAAGCCGCCTAGTCTTCCTAGGCTTTGTTCGAACCTCTTTAATTTTGGTGGATGAGGAGAAAGTCAGAGTTATTGAAGGACGACATACTCCAAATAATCTGCATGAAGTTCGAAGCTTCCATGGATTGGCTTCATTTTACCGCCGATTTATAAGGAATTTCAGCACTATTGCAAAACCTCCAACTTGTGAAAACGGGAGATTTCACTTGGATTCAGGAGGCAAAATCCAGTTTCGAAGCTATCAAAGAAAGACTGGTTAGTGCACCTGTACTGCGTTACCTGACTTTGATAAAGTTTTTGAAGTTGATTGTGATGCATTTAAAATTGGAACTAGAGGAGTCTTGAGTCAAGAAGGACATCTAATTACTCTCTTTAGTGAGAAATGACATGAGACAAGGAAGTGGTAATCTACTTATGATGTGGAACTTTATGCCATTGTCCAAGCTCTATGTCACTGGCGACCTTATCTTATCCATAAGGAATTCATCCTTAATTCCATAGTTGTTAGAGGCGCGCCCGAGGCGCGAGGCGCTAGGGGCGCCAACAGCAGCGCCTCCTGGAAGGCGAGGCGGGCGCGGGGAGGGAGGCGGGCGCCTTTGTGCGCCTAGCGCCCGTCCGAGGGCGAACTTCAGGCGCGCCTCTCCCATCTCCATTTCAACATTTAATAATATTATATATATATATATTAATATATATTAGATGTTATATATTAGAAAAATAGGGTTTACAACTCACTCCCTCTCATCCCGTTCACAACTCACTCCAACTTCCCACTGCTGCCACCACCGCCGCCGGCCGACGCCGACACCGCTGCCGCCGACTCCACCGCCGTCGCTGCCAGATTCTGGTAAGTTTTGGCAATTTTTTTATTTTTATTTCTTTTTTTTGTTTATTTATTGTATAATATAATATGTGATATGATTTATCATTTTTTCAGCTTTTTGTATCTAAAGATTATATTTTCTGTTTTTCTGTTTATTTTCTGTTTTTTTATCATTATTTTTTAATTTCTCATTTGACTAATATGTGATATATTTTTTGTTTTTATGTTTATTTTTCTGTTTATTTTATGAAGTTGTAAGTTTATTTTCTGTGTATCTAAATAAATGCTGTTTATTTTTCTGTTTATTTTTCTGTTTATTTTGTATCTAAATATTATATTTTCTGTTTTTCAGTTTTATGAAGTTTCGTCCAATTTCACCCTTGTGATATAGTTTATTTTGCTGCTGCCAGATTATCGTATAATGGAGGAAGAGAGTGGTAGTGGTGCTAGTGGCATTGGACGAAACTTATCTCGTCAAGGTCCATCTAAAGACCCAGCTTGGAAGTACTTTACAAGGGTTAGATCTGAAAACAAAAACGACTTAACCTGCAGCTTTTGTGAGCAAGTTTTCAAGGGTGGTATCTATAGAGCCAAACAACATTTATCAGGAGGGCATTTTTTGCTCCCACCACATGTCCGAGAAGAGATTCAAATCTACATGAAAAAGATTGAGAAGGTAGATTTGTCGAGGGTTGCAATTCCAGACTTTGAGGATGTAAACCCTTTCAATTCTGGACCGGCTGAACAATCTGAAGAGCAGGAGTGTCGTTCATCTACATTGTCAACTGCAAATCAAATGAGAAAGCGAAAACAAGGTCATATGGATCTTTTTGTAAGTAGGAGCGTCGATCCAAGCAAAGTTGGAAGAAAAGATAAGCAAATGGTGTTGGATGAAGCACTTATGAAGGAATTGAAGGATAAAGCTTATCAAAGCTTTACAAAATGGATGTATGACGCTGCAATTCCATTCAATGCCGTCAACCATCAGAGTTTGAAAGAAGCTTTCATGGATATTGGACGGTAAGGAGTAGGTTTGGAACCACCTTCATATCATGAGGTGCAAGTTCCTTACCTAAAGAAGGCAATTGAGAACGTAAATGAAGATAACGTGAAAATTTGTGAAGAGGTTTTGGAACCACCTTCATAACACGGTTGTATTTTACAAACACTAAGTCACTCATCCTACGTTGATCTAATCTAGATCTTCTTTTGGCATGAACCTAAATATTAACAATAAATATTCAATTAATGACATGATAATAATAATAATAACAATGATAATTGTTTAAGTAGAATAATTAATACTTACATTTTCAAATATTCTCCAATTGCATTCACAACCGGAAGAGCTACAAGTGAGGCTAAGCACTTTAACAGCTAACTTTTGCAACTCCGGAGTGTGTGAACCATAGGTTTCCCACCATAAAGCCGGGGACATGGTTTTACGTTGCCTAATTGCAACATCCCATCCAAAGCCACCTGTGGCATTCCGATAAGCAGCAAGCTGGAGAGTGATTTTTTCTTGATCATTAAAGTCGGGCACCACTCTCCAAGACACTGAGGAAGCCATCCATCACTTCTCCTTCAGTTGAATCCTTGTTCGAATAAAAGAACTCTGGATTCAAATAATAGCCCGCAGCATGCAAAGGACGATGGAGTTGACAATTCCATCTTTTGTCAATGATATCAAATGCCCTTTTGAACTTATCTGCATCTCCATCAAAAATTGCTGCAATTGCTTCCTTTGCTCTATCCATAGCCTCATATATGTAGCCCATAGCCGGTTTTCTCTCACCATCATCCAACCTCAAAACACAAACTAGAGGAGAGAATATCTTCAAAATGCAGTGGACATTGCTCCAAAACCTTGTTGATAAGATGATTGCATTAATCTTCTTACCATCAGATTCTTTACTCCACTTACTTTGTGTCCAATCATCTGGAGTGAACATCCTCCTCAAACTCTCCTTCAAGCTGAACATCCTTTCTAATGTGAGAAAGGCTGTAGCAAATCTCGTAACACCCGCCCTACAAAGTTCCTTCTCTGAAGTGTATTCTATCAACATATTCACCACCCCTGGATGGGTATAAACATACGCAGTCACACTCATTGCCTTCTTCAATGTCACCTTCACTTCGGGCAATTTCCCTATGTCTTCTAGAATAAGATCAAGGCAATGAGCAGCACACGGAGTCCAATACAAATTTGTCCTCTTTGCTTCCAATAGCTTTCCAGCAGCCACCATGTTACTTGCATTGTCAGTAACAACTTGGACAACATTCTTTTCTCCCACTCGCTCTACAAATTTGTCAATCAACTCAAACATTTTCTCCCCCGTCTTCGAGTAACCAGAAGCATCAATACAACCTACGAAAACAGAACCCTTAGGAGAATTGACCAAAAAGTTGATCAAAGTTCTTTGTCTCCTATTCGTCCAACCATCAACCATCAAACTGCATCCATACTTAGCCCACTCCTCTTCACAAATTTTCACATAATCTTCATTTACGTTCTCAACCGCCTTCTTTAGGTAAGGAACTCGCACCTCGTGATATGAAGGTGGTTCCAAACCTACTCCGTACCGTCCAATATCCATGAACGCTTCTTTCAAACTCTAATGGTTGACGGCATTGAATGGAATTGCAGCGTCATACATCCATTATGTAAAGCTTTGATAAGATTTATCCTTCAATTCCTTCATACGTGCTTCATCCAACACCGTTTGCTTATCTTTTCTTCCAACTTTGCTTGGATCGACGCTCCTACTTACAAAAAGATCCATAGGACCTTGTTTTCGCTTTCTCATTTGATTTGCAGTTGACAACGTAGATGAACGACACTCCTGCTCTTCAGATTGTTCAATAGGTCCCGAGTGAAAGGGTTTACATCCTCAAAGTCTGGAATTACAACCCTCGACAAATCTACCTTCTCAATCTTTTTCATGTAGATTTGAATCTCTTCTCGGACATGTGGTGGGCATTTTTTGCATCCCACAGCATTTCTATGCCCTCCTGATAAATGCTGTTTGGCTCTATAGATACCACCCTTGAAAACTTGCTCACAAAAGCTGCAGGTTAAGTCGTTTTTGTTTTCAGATCTAACCCTTGTGAAGTACTTCCAAGCTGGGTCTTTAGATGGACCTTGACGAGATAAGTTTCGTCCAATGCCACTAGCACCACTGCCACTCTCTTCCTCCATTATACGATAATCTGGCAGCAGCAAAATAAACTATATCACAAGGGTGAAATTGGACGAAACTTCATAAAACAGAAAATATAATATTTAGATAGGGCTGTCAAACGGATAATACGGAGCCGGATATGGCCATATCCGGATCCGGATCCGGCATTTAGTAAAGGTATCCGAATCCGTATCCGTATTCCGAAATATCCGGACGGACCGGATACGGATAATATCCGGCGGATGCTATCCGGATATGGATATTATCCGTATCCGCCACTTTTTTTTAATCTTCAAAATTTTAATGCAGGAGGAGGGATTTGAACCCTGGTGGAGCTCCTTCTCCTTACCAAATTCCTAATGCCAATACCACTTGGGCTTGATTGTTGTGTTAGAGAGGGAAATAACTAATAAGTAAATATAACTTATACCGCATGCTTATATTTTAATATTGAGAAATAAATAATGAAGACATGTGACAAAGTATTTTGGGGAGTAGCATGCTTATAATTTTTAATTATATATTAAAAATATATTATATATAATTAATTTTGGATACGGATATTTTCGGATACGGATCCGCCTATATCCAAATCCGTATGATTCCGGATACGGATAATATTCATATCCGTTTTTTTCGTATACAGATAATATCCGCTTTTTCCGAATACGAATGCAGAAATTTCGGACGGATATCGGAGTTTTCGGATTTTTTTGACAGCCCTATATTTAGATACAAAATAAACAGAAAAATAAACAGCCTTTATTTAGATACACAAAAAATAAACTTACCACCTCATAAAATAAACAGAAAAATAAACATAAAAACAGAAATTATATCACATATTTATCAAATGAGATATTAAAAAATAATGATAAAAAAACAGAAAAATAAACATAAAAACAGAAAATATAATCTTTAGATACAAAAAGCTGAAAATGTGATAAATCATCACATATTATATTATACAATAAATAAACAAAAAATAAGAAATAAAAATAAAAAAATAGCCAAAACTTACAAGAATCTGGCGGCGACGGCGGTAGAGTCGGCGGCGGTGGAGTCGGCGTCGGTGCGTCAATTTCCATTATCATTGACAGGCGTCGGCCGACGGCGGTGGTGGCAGCAGCAGTGGGAAGTTGGAGTGAGTTGTGAACGGGATGAGAGGGAGTGAGTTGTGAACGGGATGAGAGGGAGTGAGTAATATATAACATCTAATATATATTAATATATATATATATAATATTATTAGAGGTTGAAAATGGAGATGGGAGAGAGGCGCGCCTGAAGTTCGCCCTCGGAGGCGCGCTAGGCGCACAAAGGCGCCCGCCTCCCTCCCCGCGCCCGCCTCGCCTTCCAGGAGGCGCTGCTGTTGGCGCCCCTAGCGCCTCGCGCCTCGGGCGCGCCTCTGGCGACTATGGCATTGAAGCGTCAGTATGATGGACGTGATTCGATTGATCCCATTGCTTTGGATTTCATCGATGAAAGTAATGAGTGGTTGATGGGTAAAATGGATGATGAAAATGGTGAAGATGACGAGTTGGTGTTTGAGGGTGAAGATTTGACGTGGGGAGATGTTGGTAAGGCTATGGGAGTTGAGGAGCCCATGTATTCTACTAGAGATAGAGGAAGCAATGCTCAAGTTCTCGACCATCTACACAAGTGAGCAAGGGGAAAAGGAAAGTTTATGAGAGAAGGAGAAAGGGGAAGGGAAAAGAAAAGAAGAAGACGTCATCATCTAGACTTAGAGATGAGCAAGATGAAGAAGATGAAGATGAATTTGAAGATGAGGAAAGTGAGGAAGAAGAAGATGTGTTGCCCGAGTTTGATGATGAGGAGGAAGAGGAGTGATAGTTTAATTGAGGCTTTAAGAAGTGTTGAACTTAAACATGTCTTTTGTGTGTTGGTTTTTGTTGGTTGTGTTGGTTCTTGTTGATTATGTGATTTATTATTGAAGTTGAAGTTAAACTTTATGTTATGGAATGAATTCTTAGACTTAATTACATGAATTATGTTTTTTTATTAATTTTTAATTAATTTTGCGCCTCTGTTCAAGAGGCGCGCGCCTCGGACGCGCCTCTCGCCTCGGGCGCTAGGGCAGCCTTTGCGCCTCTGTGCGCCTCTCGCCTCTAACAACTATGCTTAATTCCGATCATGACTCATGAGCTCTCAAGTATATCGACTCTCAAACAAATTTGAACAGAAGGCATGCTGGATGGATGTCATTTTTGCAACAGTTCACTTTTGTGTCAAGGCATAAGTGTGGATCTCTAAATAAAGTGGTGGATGCGCTTAGTCGAAGGGTTGCATTGTTAAATTTTATGGCAACACAACTTGAATGATTCAATGCGAAAAAAGGAGATGTATGCAAGTGGGTCCCGACTTTAAGGAGATTTACCAAAGGTGCAAGGAAGGTATGTGTGCCAATTATCACTTACTTGATGACCTCTTGTTTAAAGGAATTTGTTTATGAATCCCCATGTGTTCTTTAAGAGAGTATGTCATCAAAGAACTTCATGATGGTGGACTTGGTGGACATTTTGGAAGGGACAAAACTTCGTTGTTGGTGGAGAGATATTTTTGGCCTGCAATTTATTGAGACGTGGCAACATATGAGAAGAAGTGTCATGTATGCCAAACTTGCGAAGGCCAAAGTTAAAGTGCAGGTGTTTATACTCTTGCCCATTCCGATTGCACCACGGGAAGATGTTAGCATGGACTTTGTTGTGGGGCTGCTTAAAACGAGAAAAGGGGCTTGGATTCTATTTTCCTGGTTGGGGTCGATTTTCTAAGATGGCTCATTTGGTACCGTGTAAGAAAACCATGGATACTTCATACATTGCTGATCTTTATTTCAAAGAAGTTGTTAAAAATCATGGAATTCCAAAAACTATCGTCTTCGATCGTGACACCAAGTTTCCCAGTTATTTTTGGAGGAGCTTATGAAAGAAATTAGGTACTAATTTGCTCTATAGTAGTGCATATCATCTGGAGACTGATGGACAAACTGAAGCTGTAAATCACACTTTCGGAGATTTGTTTCTGAGTCTTGCTTCAAAGAGACCAAAGCAATGGGATGCCGTCCTATCCAAAGCTGAATTTGCTTACACCTCTGTTGTGAATCGTTCTAAAGGAAAAAGCCATTTGAGGTTGTTTATGGGAAAAATTCCAATACTATCTTGATCTTGTTGAAGTTCCTATATCTAACAAGAAGGCTGAAGATTTTGCGGTTTCTATGGACAAGATTTATGGAGATGTGAAAAGGAAACTTGAATGAAACGACCAATCCTTCAAGGATGCCGCAGTTGTCCATCGTCAAGTTCAAGTTTTCAAGGAAGCTGATCTTGTTTCGGTATCTTTGAAGAAGGAACGGTTCCCTGCCGTACATACAACAAATTGAAGGAGAAAAAGATTGGTCCTTGTTGGGTATTGGAAAAGATTAATGACAATGCTTACAAAATCAAATTACCAGCACATGTACCTACCCATCCTACCTTCAATTTAGAGATCTGACCCCATATCATGGAGAAAATGTTCAGAACTCTGAGACGAGTTCTTTCCCCGCAAGGAGAGGATGGTATAGTGCAAATTTGCTGAATCAGCCAGATTTGACCAACCTTTAATGTTTTGGTCATAACTTCTTATTTACAACTCCTAATCACGAACAAGCAGATGCATTGGAAAGCCTGTTCAGATATCTTTCCGTACATATCTCGCACATTCTCAGAATTCAAGTATCCAGAGTGTTATATGCGTTCAAAGTCAGTGCATGAACTGAAGGGTCACTTTGAATGTTGCTGATTTCAAGAGTCGCTTTTATTTATTTCATACGTGAACTTATTTTTACTTTGTAGCCTATAAATGGCCTATCTCATGTAGTGAATGGCAGAATTGAATATTTTGATAATTTATAATATAGAATTTGATAATAGAGTTCTCATTCTTTGTTGTACCTGACTTGTAAATTGAGTAGCATTTCATCTTTCTGTTTTCCACCTTCATCAGTAATTTCACTACGTCTTGCTTTGTCAGAAGTTTTATAAACTAGAGTTCTTTATCTGATTTACAACTGTTAATTCAGGTTTCAATCTGAATACTTTGGTGGTGCTTTTTCACCTAAGTAATGATATTTACTTTTACATGCATAAGTATAATCATGTCTATATTGGACTTCATCTTTCTGTCTTCAAGGTTGCCTGTTCTTATTTTCTAAATCTGTTAGTTTTGCGGCAATTGTAAGTGTTGAATCACCGCGGTTGGTAGATTCGAATCATGAATCAAGTTTGAAGTTATAGTATTTAAATGGATTTCTTGACTCTAAATATGCAGGATCGAGCAATGACTTTGGTCTTCTTTATTCAATCTTTGACTGAAACTTGTCACCCTTTTCTAATAGTTGCGACTTCTGATTCATTATCTCAATGGGAAGCTGAGTTTGCACGACTGGCACCGTCAGTTGATGTTGTTGTTTATAATGGAAACATAAATACCAGGAAGGGTATTAGGGCATCAGAATTTTACGAAGAAGGAGGTTGTGTGATGCTACAAGTACTTTTGTCTTCCCGAGAAGTTGTTTTCGAGGTTTGGAGATTGCTTCAGCTTTTTTTAGATGTAGGGTTTTGCTACTGGTTAATTTAATGTGCTATAATTGTTCTAGACGATAACTGATGTTGGCCAAAAAATAGCTTTTTGTTTTTAGAAGAAGAGTGGAAGTAGAGAAGTGAATCTGTGAAAGTTAGTGTTTGCAAAATAAAAGCTAAAAGTTGAGTTAGTTAAAAGAGAATTGTTGGTGAATAAATTGTAGAAGTGCTTACTTGTGTTCAAAAGTCAAATCAAAAGCAGAATCATAAATTTAAAGCACTGCTTCCTACTTTTACGTTTTTGATTAAAGTGTTTAGAATCATAAGCCGAAGTCTGTATTTGAAAACATTCAAATAGAAGCTGACAATCACTTTTGGTGGTGAATTTGTTATCCAACCTTATCTTGCCTTATAAATATACTATTCAGGATCTAGACATGTTAAGTTGCATAAGATGGCAATCTGTTGTAATTGATGAGTACCAGACCTCTGGGATATCAGTTGATCTTGAACAAATTAAGATTCTCACAACAGACTCGAGGATACTTCTGCTTAGTGATCAAATAAAGGTACACTTTAATTACTCTCCAATCTTTTTGTTTATTGTAATTCCCCATTTCTTAATTGTCTATTTGACATTCTCAGGATACTACATCAGAGTACATAAACATATTGTCATTGCTTGATTCCGAACACGAATATAACAAGCTAAGGGGTTTGAGATCTGGGAAAAATGATAATCTTGCTAAATTGAAAGAGAGATTATCCCGCTTTATCGCATATGGAAGTACTCCCGAAATATCCAAGTTCATTGAGTATTGGGTTCCTGTCCAGATATCAAATCATCAGCTTGAGCAATATTGCGCTACACTTATTTCTAGCTCTATTCTTCTTTGCTCTTGTTCAAGAAATGACAAAGTTGGGGCCTTCCGAGATATTCTTCTTACAGTTCGAAAGGTTGGCTCGGTCAATTTTCACCTGTATATTGGTAGTAGCATCTGTTTGCCTTGCAAGTAAAAAACTAGTAAACTGTTACATATGCATCTTTTTCACCGTGTATGTCATAAGAATATGTTTCACAAGTCTCAAGGAAAAAGGGGGATGCATATATCAAGACTATAAATGATGGCAGTGTTCAATTTGTGGGATGCAAGTCCAGATCTTTTTATGTTTAGGAAAATAAGTCCACGTATCTACTTATTTCGTGCAAGTTTTAAGTTCTGATTACTTGCCTTTCTCGTAGTGCTGTGATCACCCTTATCTTGTGGACTCATCTATACAAGAACACATGATTGCTGAGGGGCATCCTCTTGATGAGATTTTGGACGTTGGGATAAAAGCAAGTGGCAAACTACAGCTTCTTGATAGGATGCTTACACAGGTTAAGGCTCGAGAGTTAAAAGTACTTGTACTCTTTCAGGTATATCAAGTGACTGAACTTTTGTTCTCACTATTTATGTGGCCATTTTATCCCGTATTAATCCCCATGCATATGATTCACTTACAATTTTATCACATCTCCTTTTCTTGGTTTATACAGTTGACTGTTTTTATATGTTCTTTGACAGCTTGTTGGGTCAGGAGGGTGTTCGACTAGATATATATTAGATGATTTTCTGGCCCAAAAGTTTGGCGCAGACTCTTACGAATGTGTTTTTGCTGGTGCTTCCCCTGCCACGAAGCAAGCTGCTATAAATCGATTTAATAAGAAGGAAAATGGGAAGTTCGTTTTGCTATTAGAAAACCGTGCTTGTTCTTCGGCTATTAAACTTTCATCATTGGATGTAATTGTGTTATATAATAGTGACTGGAATCCTGCGAACGATTTTAAAGCTCTGCAGAAGATAGCTACTGATTTAACCACTAACCAGATCAAAGTTTTCCGATTATATTCATCCTGTACGGTTGAAGAAAGAGCACTTGTCCTTGCAAAGAAAGATCTGAATCTCGATAATAATTTGCAAGCCTCCTCAAGCCGCAGCTCTAGTGATTCTCTGCTCATGTGGGGTGCTGCATGTCTGTTAAGCAATTTAGATGATTATCATGCTCAGAGGTATTCTAATCAAAACAGTATATCTGGACAGTTACTTCTGAACGAAATTACTGAGGAGTTCGAGTCCATACTTTCTGAACGTGGTGAAATAAGTAAAAGGGCTCCTATCATTTCAAAAGTAAAATTGGATGTTGGAAGCTATAGTGCCGATGTTCTGATGCTTGGTGAGGCAAAAGTCAAGCTAACAGATGTAGAAGAGCCTCATATTTTTTGGAAAGATCTGTTGTATAAAAGAAGTCCACAGTGGAAGCATTTAATGGACCAATGCCAAAGGAACCGAAAGAGAGTTTATTACTTGGAGAATGATGATACGGGAAATAAACGTAGAAATGCGTTGATAAAAACTGTGTATCAAGCCGCCGCTCCAGCTGAACTACAAGAGACTCAAGTTGCTTTTTCAGAGGAAGGTAATTCAGTGTCAGGAGAACAGATATTCGTTATGCTTTTTGATATTGTATTTAGTTCCTCTTGGAGAATCAAGCCGTTATTCAGATGTGTATGATAATTAGAGAGTGTTTGGAAAGTTTATGCTGTTAGAAGAACTGATTTAGTTAGGTTGATGCATAAAGTTGGTAGTGTTTATAAAAGCCAAAAGTTGAGTTAGTAAAGGGGATCGTGTTTGGTGAATAAGTTGTGAAAGTGTTTATTTGTTGAAAAAGTCAAACAATAAGCAGAATAATAAACCTAAACCACCCTTCTAGAGCTTTTAGATTCTGATTAAATGAAGCAAAACTTGGCATATGGAAATACTCAAAATGATCTATTTTTTTCCTCCACTAGCTGGCAATCACCCTTTTCATTGATTGCAAAAATCCCGAAGGGTATGTGTGTGCTAGGGTTCGTTGGGATTTACTCGCTCTGTCCCATTTGAAGAGACCATATTGATGAATGTACAACCTTTTTACTTTAGTCATGTTAATGAAGGTGCAACTCGTTTTAAACCATCTATAGCCACCCATTTTTTAAAGAGATTTCAATCAACTAATAGTGTAATTTATCTAACGAAAAAAACTTCAATTTTAAGGATTATGATATAAATTTAAATTAGATATTAAGGTTTTATTTTGAAATGACCCTCTCAAGTGGGACAAAATCGTGTTTTGACATGACCCTCTTCAAGTGGGATCGATGGAGTAGAGTTTTATTAATCAAAATCTTATGTGTTTAAGAGTGCCGTGAATAGTAAGAATACTTGTTGTCGCGTTGAGAGTCCTTACTTTTTACTATAGATGATATTGTTTTAACGCTCAGATGTTGTATAAAAAGAGGAGAGAGAGAGAGAGATGATGGGACATAAAGTAGATATAGGATGTGTGACATGGCAGATATGGGATAGAAGTGAGGTGTAATAAAGTTGTTGATTGGGTGTTTGAAATTTGAGTCTTAGCACGAACGAGTATTGAGATTCAAAATCTAAATCTAGTATCTTGAACCTTGGGACCCTATGGAACTCAAAATTTCTGATGGTGATGCAGGGCCTTCTAGAACCATAGCCACTGGTTCATCTCAATCTTCGCTAAGAGTCATAATTTTGAGTCTTAGCACAAACGAGTATTGAGATTCAAAATCTAAATCTAGTATCTTGAACCTTAGGACAAACATACACTATGGAACTCAAAATTTCTGATGGTGATGCAGGGCCTTCTAGAACCATAGCCACTGGTTCATCTCAATCTTCGCTAAGAGTCAGAAATACTTCTCTAGGTAGTCGAGATGATATGTTGGGTCGGAGCACTTTGTCACGGGATGGGAGTTCGCCGCACGGGCTTGCGAACTCCCATCCCGTGGCAACTTGCAGTCCTGAGGTTGACGAATGTGGAGCAGAAGAAAGAAATGCATCATTTGATGCGGAGAAGAGCCTCAACAATTCTCTGCAGGAAGAAATGGGAAGACTATGTCAAATTCTTAAACTTTCGGTACACATCACTTGTTTTCCTTCTTAATTTTTCACGCATATGAGGTGGTATCTTTTAACCGACGACTCAATTGCATACAAGCATTTCCAGAGCAGAATATGTTTTGTTGGTGCTCTTTCTGTTTAACTTAATGCACTTTCTAGTGGTGATGGCAATGTAAAACTGCTGGATAAATGAGAATTATTGTTGATAAAAATGCCGATTTATTAAATCTATTTTTAGAAGAAAACAAAAGCTGATGAACCACAAAAAAAATTGAATTTATGCCCATATTTATCCACATGCAATAAAGTTCTCTATTCAAAGGCCTTTTCATTTTGACTATTCTGTTTGCTTTATACAAGAGGATTGATGTTGAAGGCTATTGTTCTTATTTGTTGCGTGTGGGGGTGGGAGGGGGTATTTTTCTGTTCTTAGTGGGTTTTGTATTTGCTTTCACTTCTGATTTTCTTCTACCGAGTGTTTTTTTGGGTCGGGGAGATTTGTATTTTTTCAAAAGTTTGAGAAAATATCAGTTTCATGTCATTTTCTAGGAGTAATGACAATTTGTTCTTCAATGGGATCATGCTATGCATTTATTACTACATGACTATCTGCCTGGCTCTGGCCTCGAATGCAGGAAGATGTCACTCATACTGTGAGAAGATTTCTGGATTATGTTATGTTAAATCACCGTATCTGGAGAGACTCGCCAGCAATTATGCAGGCTTTCCAGTTATCTCTGGTTAGTATTTTGCCATCGTACATCATTAGACATGCATACAAACCAAATAAATGATGGATAGAACTATCTTTCACGCTTGGTCTGTGCTCTTTTGCCTACATTTAATCTGAAAAATCTTTCTATCCTAATCATATCATGATATTTCAGCCTTATTTATTTATGTTTCCATGTCCAAGTTCCAGTTCCCAGTGTTGGAAAATGAATTTTGAGAATATATATTTTCGTGTAAAAACTGGAATTATGTTTGGATGAATGAATGAGAAAGAGTTTATTTAGAAAAGGAAAATGTGTTTGGATGAGTAGTTTCAAAATAGTTTTTTAAAGTTGTCAGTGTTGGGCCTACTTTCAATATTCTTAAATTGAATATATTATATTGTTTTAAGAATGTAGGTGGTGGGTCCTATTAGATATATATACAATTTAAAACCAGTAATGTTTTAGATAGATAGTGGTGGTAGTGGTGGGTGGCACATCCAAAAAGATGAGAGTTTGATTGATAAGTGATGTATGGTAGTGTATAGGGTAGAAAATGAAAGTTAAAAGGTCCGCAATGTTGGTTTTAGAGTTTTTTGTCAAAATGGAAATCGTAAATGATGATTTCCAATGGAAAAGATCATAAACAAACAAGATTGGTTTCTGTGAATTGTTGGAAAATGAGCACTTGGAAATAAAACAAGCTAGACTTTCCTTTTCCATTGATTTGCTTGAACTCTTCAGAATGCATAATCCTGGGCTCTTGCTATTTAAAAATTTTTGGAATGATATATGGTGAGATAATGAAGTCATGTTATATGAACACTAAAGAATTTTGCCAGGTGCAAAGGCATTCATTTAAAGTGAGCTCTGTGTAAATTATTTTGGTCAAATTAGGGCATATCAGTTAGTTACTAACATCCAACAGATGACACAGGTATATTCATCATCTAATTGCTGTGGGCTATTGCTGAAACCGTCTATCCTTTCTTTTTATTGACAGAACTGTTTTCCCTGCCTGATTTATTTTAGATTTCCTGTACTCCTATTTACATTTTACATATAACCACATGGGGGTATATCTCACAATAATAAACCACATCCCATAAATGTTTTGGTTTCAGTTCATTTAAGCCTCTTTTGTGTTATGTATCTTCAGTCCTCTGTTTTGTCTGTATCAATTTATTAGCTTGGCTTGACCTAGGCGCATAGTTTGGATTCTGCTGGAAGTAAGGAGAATCCAAATCTAGATAAGTTAAGAGATGTGTACTGAGATCAGTAATTAAGCTTTAGGGAGATGAACACCGTGTCAAAATCTAATATCTGTGTATGAGATCTACAATGACTGGACTTTTTCATTTATAATCTTGCATTTCAAATTATGGATTCTGTTTCTGAAGAGTCAACCTACTGTGGTGATCTTCACCGTAAGTGGAAAGGCAATTCAAACCAAAATCGCGGGCTACTTGTTAAATCTGTTCTAACCAAACTAGGAAATTTGGAGCAAAAAATTAATGAAGTCCACTAGATACCTCTCACCCATGCTTGCTCATTGATTTGAAGAATTCTTAAGTTTTCTGTAATATGATATCTTACAATTTTATCTATTATGCTATGTGTATGTCAGTGTACAAATCTTAACTGTTGCATGCTCGTATTTGGATCAATTTGACAGGATAACTTTGTCTCAGTATCATTTATCAAAATATTAGTGTGTGAAGCTTTGATTTTATTCCGCTCCTTCCTATTTTGGAGAGAATAGTGTGAAAAGGATGTTTGGAAAATAATGAACGCATTCTGAGAGTCTAATTGAAAATGTAATGATGGAAGTTGAAGTGATGCGTCAGTAAAGTAATATGTTGTGATCAGTGATTGGAGAAGTAAGAGGGTGAATCACTGTGATATGGAACTGGTAATAGTTAAATGTCGATTGTAGTGTTCTTTAGTGAAACTATTGGACGTGATTGATGGTTAAAAATATGAGTGGGTGAATATTGTGTACTAAAAAGATTCACAGGCAAGTGCAATTTCACGTGTTGGGATGAAAAAAAATCCCTAGTTGAAATTTCAAAAATTTCTCACAAACTTGACGGTTCACACCCCACTTCCCTTTTATCGGTTGTTCTCTTTTATTGCAACATGTTGTATCTACTTAAATGTTTGAGTAAACCACATTTTATTTCTTTATTCTTTAATTAAGTGTACAATCATTATGCTCCGTATTAGTGTACTTTTCAGACTACCGGCTAACTACGTGCACCCTAATCTGATTTGGCTATGGCAGTTATGGGTAGCTGTATCAATCTCGAAACAAGAATTTGACAAAACCGAATCCCTCATTCTTGCTAAACAGCTTCTAAATTACCAATGCACAGAAGAACAAGTCCACTCAGTTTACTCAAAGATGCTAGACCTCAAGTGGAAGTATCTGCGTTGTTCTCCGACCACCATTAACTTAGGCGGCGATTGCTTGTTAGCTGAAACAAACACCAAAAAAGAAACATGTAACATTATTGAAGGGGACTCGCTACCCTCTTCATCAGTTCAGCTGCTAAATGTAGAAATGAAGATAGAAGAAAATTCTACAAATGAAGAACATCGTGATGTTCTGATAGATAAAGGTGTTTGGAATGCAACAGATCGCCTAAATGAAATACAGAGAAAATGTGACAGGCGGATGAAGAAGCTTATTCAGAAGCAAAAGCGGGAAATTCAGGAGGTTTTCCAAAACTGGGAAGTGAAGAAATCAAAACTAGAGATAGATCACAAATTGGCGTCGGCCCTTATTCGGAGTATATATGGTGAAGGCTCAGCTAGAGCAGTCAAACTTAAACTGTTGGATGGTAAATTCGCAAAGGAGATTGAAGAGAATAATCTGCTTAAAGATGTGCAGTTAAAAGATCTCGAGGCGAAGCAATTAGGTGCTAGGAATGAGGAAAGAGAAAAGGCATCTCATTGGATGGCCAAAGCAAAAGCCTGCTGCTCTAGTGAGCTAGGCCCTGTTAGTAGTACATTCATTAGTAGACCATCTGACGAAGTAGGCGGTATTGCTCCTATTGAAACTCCAAGTAATTTTTCAAGTGTTTATCGACCTAAGCTTACTGGGGAAACTATTTCTGCGACCTTGCCTGCTTCCGAAGAAAGAGTCTCTGATGAAATTGAATCAGTTGAGCTAAACAGAGAGGTTCAACCAGAGGTATGTAGAAGTGTAATTGTGGATGATGTTAATGCTGAGGAGATGATTAACAGTTTGGATAAAGGGGATATGATTGGTTTGCCCGATGCTTTGGTAAACAAGAGAGATGGGGTGGATGACAAAGCCTCTTGTGTTTTACCTGTGGCAAGACAAATATCGGAACCTTCAGAGCGAAAAGAAGCTTCTCTGCATCGTTGTGTCTTGTTGCCACTGCAAGTATGTGCCCTTTTTCTATATATGCTAGTTTTACGTATGCTCTTTATTTATTGTCCCCAAATTAAAAAATAGGCCTTGTTTGTTTCTGTTTCCATGATTCTTTTCCATTTCCAGTTTTAACAAATGAATTTTGAGATTTTGTGTTTTTTTTCGTATGAAAATTGGGATGACGAGTAATGAATGAAGATTAGGTTTTATATAGAGTTAAAAATGAGATTATGTTTGGTTGATTAGCTTTGAATTATTGTTTTGTTATGCCTATAATAATTTGAAAAGTTGATAGTGTTGGGGTCCACCTTTAATATTTTAATTTTAATATGCAATATTATATAGACTAACATTACAGGTGGTCGTCCCATTAGATAGATATAATTTAATAGGTTTTAGTAGGTCCCACGAGTACAATTGTATGAATATAGCGACTGATAAGCGATGTAGGTTGTATTATGGGTTGAGGATTGATGTTCTAAGCTTCTAGTTGATTAGAAGTTCAATTTTCTAGTATTGGGATTCGTTGAATGTTTCTGAGATGTGTTTTCCGAGAATTTGTAGAACATGTATCTTATTTTCGGGTCCTAATGCTCCATAATGCGGAATTGATTTACTAACCATCACTTCCCCATTTCTAAAAATTCTGATGCAGGAGCCAGATGATCAAGTTCACGAAGGTGCACATGCGATAGAAGATCAAAGTACTTTTCAGTTTGAAGTTGCTGCCTCAGAAATCGTTGGCAGTGCAACAATTCGACATTCCAATTCCGAACTGCAAGACCGAGATGCACCCGCACCCGCTGTAGCTGATCATGGTGCTCTACAGATTGAAGATACAAATTCCCCAAAGGGTGTCACTGTAACCCCTGATGCACTGGCACTCGGTGTAGAAGATCATGGTACTCTACACATTGAAAGTACTAATTCGGCACAAGGGGGCACTGTAACCCCTGATGCACACACACCCGGTGTAGAAGATCATGATGCTCTACGCATTGAAGTTACTAATTCGGGACAAGGTGGCACTGTAACCCCTGATGCACCCACACCTGCTGTAGAAGATCATGGTACTCTACAGGTTGAAGGTATAAATTCCCTGCAAAGTGGCAATGTAACCCCTGATGCACCTGCACACGGTGTAGAAGATCATGGTACTCTACGTACTGAAGGTACTAATTCGGGAGAAGGTAGCACTGCAACCCCTGGTGCACCCACACCTGCTGTAGAGGATCATTGTACTCTACAGATTGAAGGTATGAATTCCCTGCAAGGTGGCACTGTAACCCCTGATGCACCCGCACCCGGTTTATATGCACCCGGTGTAGAAGATCATGATACTCTACACGTTGAAGGTACTAATTTGACACAAGGTGGCACTGTAACCCCTGATGCACCTGTACCCGGTGTACCCGCACCCAATGTACAAGATCATGATAGTCTACACATTGAAGGTACTAATTCGACACAAGGTGGTACTGTAACCCCTGATGCATCCGCACCATACGGTGTAGAAAGTCATGGTACTCTACACATTGAAGGTACTAATTCGGGACAAGGTGGCACTGCAACCCCTGATGCACCCATAATACCTGTTGTAGAAGATCATGGTATTCTACAGAGTGAAGGTATAAATTCCCTGCAAGGTGGCAGTGTAACCCCTGATGCACCCGCACCCTGTTTAGAAGATCATGATACTCTACATATTGAAGGTACTAATGCGGCCAAAGGTGACAATATAACCCATTTGCCGACCAGTGTTGGTGCACAAGCCGTTGAGAACTGTGAGCTGCTAAACCACATGTCAATTGATGAATCTCCCAACGAAAATCAGTCGGTGGCCATTGGAGTTGAAAATCAAAGCCACAATTCTGAAAGAAACTCATCTCGAACTACTGAGGGTGCGGAGACTGAAACGATACAACGTGAATCTGCTCCTCCTGCAGTGGCAATTTTGGAAATGCAGACCAGTCACCTTGATATAGGATCTGTACATAGACATTGCCATGAAACCAATGTGGTTATGTCTCAAGCAGTTGCGGGTACAGTTGAGCCTCCAAATCAACCTGTTCTGCAGCTAGGAATAGATTTGGGCCATGAAGACACTTCTTGGGATTATCCATATTTGTTTTTGGAACTTTTTCAGTATCAATTGGAAAATATTCGTAGGGAGACCGAGCAATTGGAAAAAATCCGCGAAGAAACGGTCGGTATCTGAATTTCCTTCTTGATAAATTTTTATTTCTAATTTCTGCCTTGTTTATAAATTATAACAGTATCGTTTCTCTTCGAACAGATGTTGCGGCTGAAATCTGATTTTGAGAAGGAGTTAAAGGAAATTATAGATCAAGTACTTAAGAAATATGATTTGAAACTCAGGGATGCTGAAGCAGAATATATATCCAAGAAGAACGGACTTGACGAGAATCATAACAAGGTTCTCATGAATAAAACACTGGCCAACGCTTTTAGTTTTTTATGCGAGGATCTTCAGTCCTCTGGGCTCCCTGGAATTCTGCAAGGTATATTATTTTTGATAAGGAAAAGCAATTTGTTTTCTTAGTGAAGAATATCTGAACCCCTGCTTGGACTCATTATGAATTTGGAATGTCCAAGTATCCTTGAGATAAACCGTGATTTTGCGTGTAAACCACCGTCTGAAGGTGATCCATATTTCAGTCATCATCCTACCACTGGCAAGTTCGGACGGGTTTATATGGTGATTAGGGGATAAAGTTTTTTCCTTATACAAAATATAAATTTTACTCTCTTTGTAACAGTCAGAACTTCCAAACTCATAATTTAAAGGCAAAATCTTGTATAAGACCGTCATGAATATTTTTTTCATTTTCTTAATTCTTTTAATTAAGGAGGCTAAAAGAGAAGCCAAGAAAGCCGTCCGTGATGCTAGGGCAAAGATTAATCAAGAATTGTATACGAAATTAGATACTAAGGAAGGGGAAAGGGGTATTTATAAAACTGCTCGTACTAGAGATAGAAGGACACGAGATATTGAGAGAGTTAAATGTGTGAAGGATGTGGATCATAAGATTTTAGTCGGAGATCATGGGATAAGAGAAAGATGGAGGGCATACTTTGATAACCTATTTAACGGACAACATGAGGAAGATATTGGGGATGTAATTATTGCTTCAAATTTGGTTAATCGGGATTTTATGCGTCGAATTCAAAAGGGTGAAGTGCGGATGGTATTAAAGAAAATGGGTTCGAAAAAAGCAGAAGGGCCAGATGGTATACCTATTGAAGGATGGAGGTGTTTGGGAGAGTGTTTGGGAGAGAGGGGAATCGGATGGTTGACTATACTTTTCAACAAGATTTGGAAATACAACAAGATGCCACTGGCATGGAGGAAAAGCACTTTAGTCCCTTTATATAAGAATAAAGGCAATGTCCAAGAGTGCTCTAATTATCGGGGGATTAAGTTGATGAGTCATACCATGAAATTATGGGAATGAGTGATTGAGCAACGTCTAGAAAGTGTGTGGAGATATCAGAAAACCAATTTGGATTTATGCCCGGGAGATCGACTGTGGAAGCAATATTTCTGATGAGACAGATGATGGAACACTATCGTGATAAGAAGAAAGATTTGCATATGGTTTTTATTGATTTAGAAAAGGCTTATGATAAGGTACCAAGGAGGTACTTTGGTGGGCATTAGCCAAAAAGGGCGTGTCTATATTCTTCAAAAGGATGGAGAATTAGATGGTGACATGGCCCATATGATTAAGGCGGGATGGTTGAAATGGAAGAGCGCAACGGGGTTACAGCGTGCGCTATGGAGGACAGGAAACGAGACAGTGAGCTACTGCCCGAAGATAGCGTACGTAAGGACTTGTTGCTAGCGTATGTTAGACCGCTAACGTACGTAATGTCTTTTAGATAACGTACGTAAGGTTTAAAACTCTATTTATAGACATCAACCTCTTTTCATTAGACCACTCCTTGTCCGATTTCTGCAAATTTGAGAGTTCCTCAGCCCTATAAATTCCTTGTATCGGCCTCTCAGCTTGGTTTTGAAGATCATACAACCTTTTGGATTGGTGTTCAAGATCCCGGTGTTGAGTTTCACCAAGTGTTTCGTCGTTCTCCTCCATATTAAGGTATGTTGATGTGTTTCCAACCTCAAACTCTTATTCTTAGGATTACTATGAACGTACTACTGAGATCATTCATCGGTGCGGAGGCTTGAATAATAGGGAGCGCATAGGTTGGTGAGGGGTAGAGGAAGATCTAAAACAGACATGGATAAGAGTGATTGCGAATGATATGAGGTTTCTTGGGATTGGAGAAGTTATGGCGGATAGGACGATGTGGAGGGAGAGAATTCGGGTGGTTGATTATCTTTGAGTTTTTTTTTTATTATTTATTTATTTATTTATTTTTGCATAATGGTTATTACTATTTTTTTATTTATCTTTTATTATTTATTTATTTTTGCATAATTATTATCATTTTTTTTTACTATTTTTTATTACGTACTAAACTTTTCACCTTTCACTTTTACCTTTACCTTTTCATATGACTGTTCTATTGGAGAGACAGCTTGATGTTTTCACAGATTGATTCATGTTAGCCGACCCTAAAGCATTTTGGGACCAAGGCTCCGATGTTGTTTTCGTTCTTTTAATTTTTACTCAAGGGTTTTAAGGTTTTAGTTTTTTTTTTTTAGGAATTTTCATTTTTTTTCCAATTTTTAGGATTCTTTTTTAAGCATTTTAGTTATTTTAGTTTTTTAGAGTTTTCTATTTTTTTAACATTAAAATTTAGTTTTAGGAGATCCGTAAGACCATCTCTCATGAAACCTACTCCAGTTTAAATCATTTATTTGACAGTTCTGATTAAAAAACAGTTGGATAATTGCTTGGAATGGCCTTGAGCAATAATTATCATAATTTCCTATATTCATAGTGTTCTCCCATACGGAAAATTTGTAATTACATTTTCAGTTTCTTTCTTTTTGAAATAAATTAGTTTATGGAACAATTTTGTACACTGTTGTCTGACCTCTCGGGTTTCTTGTTATTTATTTTTCTAAATAAATATACAATGCACTTGATCAAGAATGCTTTTTTTTTTTTTTCCCCAGACATTTCATCCGGATTCATGCAGCACTCGCATCATCAGATCCTTGCTCCAGCGCCTCACCTTCAAGCTTTTAGACCTGCTGTGCCATCATTAATCTCACAACACAACTCACAACAGCAATTGCTATCTTCCCAGATCTTACTGCCGCCTTCACAGCCACCACCGTTCATCTCTCAAAATAGGCCCCAACATCAAGGCGGACCACCACCCTCGTGGGGCACTTCACTACCAGCACTGGAGTTGCTGAGGACCGTGGATCGCGGGTCCCATGTACCTGGGTTATCGTATTTCTTCAGGTTTACCTGAAATCTTTCGGTTTATTGGGCCTGTCTGTCCCGCTTGGAATTACTACTTAGGTTATGCATGTACAGGTTTCTTGCTAATCCAACTATGTCCGATGCATTTTCCAAAGTAGATACCTCGTGATTTTTAATGATTTTCTTCGTTAGTTTCTATCTAATGCTAATTAGGAAGACAGCTCGGTTAATAGTGTGAAGAAACAGCCAGGTTTTTTACTTATTTACTCGCACAGTTAGTAGTTGGATATACTGATACAGATGATGCTGAACCGAGGCATCACGGGTGTTTATATGAATGCTTATGAAATGTGAATGTGTTAAATTGTTATGGTTCATGTTTATATTTCGTTGCGCCGTATCTTATCAATGTTAAGTAAGAAAACGAAAATGTCGAATTATTCCCATTTTTTTTTGGGTAAAATGACTTTTTATGGAGCTTGTAACGCCATGCTCGTGGGATACTGGAATGTTTCATGTTTGTTTTTACTTGTTTTTTGTATTATTTCGTGTTTGTTTCTACAATGTTTTTATGTTATTATTTTTAGAAAAAAATGATAAACACATGTTTGAAACAAGTGGAGGAGCACTTGTATTAATTTTGAATAAGAGAAAAGAAATAAAATAATTTTACCCACTTTGAATGTCTCTTGTATGTTGAAAGAGTCTTTCTTCCTCTTCCTCTACATTTTGGCCGAAGCATCATCACCATTAAGATTATTATTTGGTTGCATGTTAAGATTTATGTTAGAATGAGAAGAAGAATAAAATAGAAACTTAAGGTATAGGGTGTAGTTTTTACTTTTCTCCTTCTTTCTTTTTTCTCTTCTTCTTCTTCCTCTCTATTTTTTTTTTCTTCTCTTTCTCTCCTCACCCTGGTCCTCTCTCTTATTCTAGATGTGCAGATTTTTTTCTTGTATTGTGAAATAAGGGAGGAATTTTCAAGATGGTAGTATATATAGGTGGAGGTGGGTGGTGGGGTGTGGTCAACATGGTATGTATAGGTAACAAGTGTCTTGGGAAGAACTTAAAATTGTGACAACTCAATTTTCCCTTGCCTTTTATTAGAGTAGGCCGAAATTTTTGTGTATTTATACATGTGTGGTGTATTTTGATTGTATTTGTCAAGTATTAGGTAGTAATTTTAAGTTGGGTTGGGTCATGAGTGTTTTGGGATATCTATACTATATAATACTTATACCCCTTAATTTAATGTGGAAGTGGGATTTAATTGTAACTTTTAATTGTAAATATATGAAAAGACTATTTTAATTGTAACTTTTAATGTAAATAAATTAATTTAAATACAAAAGTTATGATAACGTCACAATGCAAATGCACCTTTTAATACACAAGGTGATTAAAATGAACTTTTAAATGATAGTATAAATTACAAGATGGTTAAATTTTAGCTATGAAATCTTAGATACAATCGGTGCATCGCACAGGTCGAATAAACCAAAAATAACCCCGGAGCAACATACGGGTTAGTAAAGCCTTATTTCATATAACTAATTATATAGACTAAAATAAAAGGACAATAACAATAAAAAAACATATAAACTTCTCTAAAAGGCATTTAAATTCTGCCATTTGCTCATTCAATCGTCTGCCCCAACATTACGTACAGAACACGTAGATATTCAACCAAAGACCGTGCATCACACATGTTGGATAATGCCTCGTGTGTAGTATTTTAGGTGATAGGTGGTTTATTATTTAGGTGGTCATAAGCCCATAATGCCTCTAAGTTCAAATTTTAATCATAAGCCCACAAATTAAGTTGTACTATTAGATTAAATAGTCCATTTAGCTAATAAATTAAAATTTATTAAAAATTTAAGTTAATTAAACTTATAGGATATTATTTAATTGACGAGACTATACATATGGTACGAACTAAATTTATTCGACAAGGAAATAATGTAAAATTTTATTTTATTTATTAAGAATTATTAATCTGCTCTACTTGCAAAAGAATGGGGTCTCACGTGCTCCCCACTTTGGGAGAATTTGGTACCCAAATTCCTATTCGAATAGTTCTGGAAAATTCTTCTTCATCTCATCCTCTGCTTCCCACCCACGTGGCGTCTTCTTCTCGATCGTGGTTTTGCCATACAACATTAACCAATGGTATCTTTTTATCTCTTAGTTCGCGTACTTGTTGATCTACGATCCTGCTTGGCTTCTCGACATAAGCTAAATCCTCTTTGATCGGTGGTATGTCGTGTGTGATGACATGTTCAGGATCCGAATGATATTTCTTCAATCTCGAGACATGAAATACATCGTGCATTCCAGCAAGATCGGTTGGTAGCTCGAGGCGGTATGCCAATTTTCCTATCCTTTCTACGATCTTGAAAGGTCCGACATATATGTGTTAAGAATACCTATTAGATTTTGATGATGTCATCCCTATATTTGTTTATTCAAATGTATGTTTTTAATACTTGGCAAATTGTAAAGAAAAATCAAATGAGTATCTTTTATAGGCCAGATTATACTTGACAATATGTAAAGAAGAACCAAATGAGTATCTTTTATAGGCCATATAAGTTAGACTAAAATCGGCTAAGAGTAAATCAGAGAAGTCTTGATCAACTCAACTGTTCAGAGAAGATTGATCACAGACGGCTTATCATCAGACAACATTGTCGTGAGAAAAAAAAGACGTAAAAGTAAAAATACTCTCAAGATAAAGTATTTATTTAACTTTACGTCCTTTTCTAAATAGAAATGCAAGAATATGTGTAGTCGAACTATCGAAGAGTTGGTTGCAATAAGTAATTTATGAACTTTGTCCGCCAGGTTTATAGGGTTTGCCTTGGGTTTTGAGACAATATAAAATAGTGTAGCTTAAGACAAAAAAGTATGGAGAATTGATAATGCACTCCAATACTTTTACAAAAATACAGAATTCAGTAAAGCATCTTTGATAATTTACACAAAAATACAGTAGAAAGAGATTATCTTCTAAAAGATTTTTTTGTTTGTTTAATATATATAATTTTTATCAAATAATAAATAATATAAATATTTTTTCCATTAAAATATTCAATAATTAAATATTTAATAGCATAAAATAAAGAGAGATTTTTTTTTACACTAAAAGTTTTTGGGCTAATTTGAAGTTACACCACAACTTTTTTTTTATCCGACACCAAAACCTTTCAAAAATTTGAAATCACACAAATATTGTGGATGGAGTTAAGAATTTCCGTCAGAAAAATAAAAGGTAAAAAAAATTCTGGAAAATCTGGAAAATCTAAAAAATCTTGAAAAGAAAAATTCTGAAAGATTCCGCAAAATTTATAAAATATGAAAAAAATGGAACTTTTATTTTTTAAGAAAATTATCTTGAATAATAATATTAAAGATCAGATCTTTTATTTAAAATTCAAAAATAAAAAGTAAAAAAAAAAAAAAACTTGAAAATTTAAAATAAAATTCTAAAAATTCTGTAAATAATAATATTAAAAATCAAAACTTTTACTTTTTATTTTTGAATTTTAAATAAAAGATCTGATTTTTAATATTATTATTTCAGATAATTTTTTCTTCAAAAAATAAAAGTTCCTATTTTTTTCAGATTTTTTAAATTTTGCAGAATTTTTCAGAATTTTGAGAATTTTTTTTTTCAGATTTTTTAGATTTTCCAGAATTTTCAGAATTATTTTTTTTACTTTTTATTTTTCTGACGGAAATTCTTAACGTCATCCACAATATTTATGTGATTTCAAAATTTTTAAAAGGTTTTGGTATCGGATGAAAAAAAAAAGTTGTAATATAACTTTAAATTAGGCCAAAAACTTTTAGTGTAAAAAAAATATCCTAAAAGAAAATGCACTTATAAATCCATTCACTCCTTCAGAATCGCCGCTACGTACCCCTCAAAATTATTGACTCGTCACTTCAATTTAACCCCCAATTGAATGACCCATATTCATAATTCAACCGAATTTTCATGTTCCATATCAATTTGTCCTCTCTTCCTGTGAGTAATCAAGAAAAAATAATAATGATTTTCTCAGATTGTGATTCACGAAAAGATAGGAAGTTCGACTTTGTAAATTTCTCTAGACTATGATATTTTAATATATATATATATGGGATTTTTCTCACCAAACAGATAAGAAATGTTAAACTGCTCAGCCTTAAATGACTTCTAAAAATGCCAAAAAGTTCTGGATTTGAATGAATCCAGGAAATATCGTACTAACCCTAACCCTAGTGGGCTTCGGGCTAAACGGACAAAATATTTAAAAAAATCTATTTTTTACTTTTTTATAAGTCATAAACAAAAAAACACTAACAATATATATACAATATACTATAATAAATATATACTACCAAAAAGTACACTTATATATATATATATTTATATATTAACAAATACAGTAGCAATATATATTATATATAATATTAATATATAGTAAAAAATCTATTTTTTTACTTTTTTATAAGTCATAAACAAAAAAAAACACTAACAATATATATATATATATATATTAACAAATACAGTAGCAATATATATATTATATATAATATTAATATATATTATATATATAATATTAATATATATTATATATATATAATATTAATATATGTTATATATAGTAAATATAAGTTAAAATAAACAATAGAGAGGAGTAGTAATGTATCCATATGGACCCCTTAGACTATAAATTATGTCATGCAACTTAATATTGTCAAATTCTAGCCAATTTCACAACTTGTGAACGATTTTACCCTTCAACCCACCTACTTTTATCTCATCCTTTTCTTTTAATTCATTATTTTTCTCTCCTCTCTTTTTTTTTCTTTTTCTTCCAGGAACTTTTATGCTCCATCCTTCACTTTCTCCCCTCCTCTAATCTTTCTCTCTCCGTTTCCTTCTCTTTCTGTGTCTAAAAATATTCAAAATCTCGCCGGAAACCGTCGTCGCCGCTGCTGCCCCCCAAAACCACCATGGAGCTCGTGATATTCTCGACAGAACTCAACATTCGGGATCTTCCCTACTATCTCTCGATTTTATTTCTCTTTCTCCATCTTTCTCTCTCTAGAAAAATCCTAGATCTACCTTGAAATAATTCTATTTTCGTATTTGTTTTTGATGATTTACAAGTTTTCATATGATTCCTGGTGATTCGTGGTATATTTGAGGTGATTTCCGACCGATTTGGATGTATTGGTGTTTTAGATCTAGTTTTCGCATGTTTGCATACGTGGTTACGAATTTACAATTCTTACGATTTATTCATTTCGTACTGTGTTACCATATTACAATTATATCATTTCGTATCACTATGCCTTGATTTTTTGTCAAGATTTTGTCACTTCGTATCAGTATGAAGTTACGAAATTCGAATTTCGTAACACATTTGTGCCGATTTGAAATTTTCATATTGGAGATTTGGTATACATGTTACGAATTTCGTAACTGCTACGATTGGTGAATTGATACGATTTGTGGTTGAACTGATGGGTGAATTCATACGAATCTTGTTATTATCGCCTGTTTTTTTCTCAGATCTGTTACACATGTTACAAAAATTGCAATTTCGTATTGAATATTCTGTTACGATTTTATATTTTCGTATTGAAATAATGATACGAAAAGCAAGAATAAATTATACGAAATGTGATTTTCATAATAAGGTTATAACTTTGTTAGGAATTTAGAATTTCGTATTGGATATTTTGTATCCTTGTTACGAAATTCGTATTTCGTATCGTCATTTTTATGCTTATTGTTTTTTTTTTGTGCGATTTAGTAACAATGTTAATTATGTTGTTAGAAATTTCATATTTCGTAACAAATGTTACCAATTTCGTAAAAGGTGTTACGAATTTCGAAATCCGTAACTAATTCTGCAGTGTGAGATCTGGTTACGAAGTTATGAAATTTGAATTTCGTAACACATTTGGGGTAATGATACGAAAAGCAAGAATAAATGATACGAAATATGATTTTCATAATGAGGTTATAACTTTGTTACGAATTTAGAATTTCGTATTAGATATTTTGTATCCCTGTTACGAAATTCGTATTTCGTATCGTCATTTTTATGCTTATTGGGTTTTTGTACGATTTAGTAACATTGTTAATTATGTTGTTACGAATTTCATATCTCGTAACAATTTGCCTTGTAGGTCAAATGCATCTCATCAAATGCATACATAATTTGCTATTTCGTAACATTATTTACATGTGTCCATATTATTGATTTAGTTTTACAGTTTGTTTATTGTAGAACAAATGGACTTTTAAACGAAAGAATCTGGCATCAGAAGACCAGCGAATTATGCTAACTGGTGTGGAAAACACAGTAAAGGATATTCGCTGAAATCAACACTTGGATCGTTCATGAAGCTCCCCGACATCGTCTCAAGATCCGGAAAAGCGCTCCATTACATCATGACTTATTTCTCTATTACGAATTATAATTTTTTTTTACTTCGTATCAACATGATTTATTTCTCTATTACGAATTTACGATTTCGTATCAGTTTGCCATTATTCCATGTTACAAATTTTACAGTTCGTATAAATATACCTTGTTTCTCTGTTACGAATTTATGATTTCGTGTCACTTTGTCATAATTCCATGTTATGATTTTATGAATTAACGGTCCTAACCCTATTTTTAAGCCGGTTAAACGGGCTTGCTCCGCAGGCCCGAGCCCGTTTACCGTCTCTATTGTATAGCACAACAATAGTACAGTAAAACCTCTCAAAAAGAACACTCTATTAAGGAATAAACTCTATTTAGGAATAAAAATTTATGGTCCCAACTTGGGACTAGTTATAATTTGGAATAAACTCCATATTGTCATAATTTATATATTTTCAAATCCCAACATAAGGAAATACACCTTCATTTAGGAATAAATCATAATAACATACATATATATATATATATAATTTTTACAATAGATTTAAGTTTATCTAAAATACTTGTTCAAGGTTGATTGTGACAAAGATTTAATCTTTTGTGTTGTAACCATATCCTTCAACTTGCGTGTGCCCATTAGCTCGTCCACATGACCACCTTCTTGTTGAACCTAAAATATTTCTAACTTGTCGAGTAAGCTTAAAGCATCTTCACATAAAATTTTTTGTCCTTCTATGCTATCATCCTCCGGATTATTTTCCTCATTTTCTTGCCTAACTCCTTCAATGATTTGTTCATCGGTTAAAGCATAAACAATTTGTTGCTCATCTGGATGATTAAGGAAAATATCCATCTCCATCTCGTTGGTGTAGTGAAGATCTTTCACCCGACTTTTCAACTCTTTAAGTAGTCTTTGATTCTCCTCATTCATTTCTTTTGCAATTTGTAACTCGTCAACTTCAAGGGTCCGAATTTTGCAGTGCTTGAAGCAATTCTCGATCGTCCTTGGTTTCACATCTATCGACCATGAAGCAAATGCATTTATCATTCCATCAATGAGAGATATCTTTGACGGTTCCAAAACACGGTCCTCGATTCGTTTCAAAAGTAGACGATTAAATCGTTGACGATAATAATCTTTAAAATTTCTAATGATACCTGCATCACATGGTTGAATCTTGGAAGTGCTATTTGGTGGTAAGAACAAAACATTTGTGTGACGAAGTGGCGGGATATGCTCTCTTTTCCCATGAGATGTACAATTATCCAAAAGAAGCAAGACATTTCTGTCCAAACGGCTATCAAACCACTTTAGCCATTCAATAAAGAATAAAGATGTCATCCATGCATTTGAATTTGCTCGATAAGTGCAGTTGAGAATAGAACGGTTAACATTCTTCAAGCATATCGGATTAAGAAACTTACCAATGATCCAAAGAGGAACTTTGTCGTATCCATCACCATTGGTGCAAATGACAATTGTAACTCTCTCTTTGTTTTTCTTTCGTCCCTCGAGTAGCTTCGTTGCAAGAGAATTATCAGCTTGCATTCGATAAAACAGACCGTTTCCTTCATGTTGTAAATATCCTTCCAATCCCATTATCCAATTCTTCTCTTATTGATGGCAGACTAGCTTCAATTTTCTCCATATCAACTGAACCACTCTCCCCAAAACGCCGAAATGACTGAATTGCATGTCGATGCTTGAACTTTTCTAACCACCCATTAGAAAATTCAAATGAAATTGCTTCTGGATAGAGACTTTTTAAGAATATGCGGCCCTTTTCCTTGAGTAATTCACCACTAATATTGACATGCTCTTGGTTGCATACAAACCATTCATAAAGAGCCGACTCCATCAATGGGTACTTCAACGGTCTCAAACGTTTTGCATTTGGATTAGAAAGAGCATGCTCGTCTTCATTATTCATTGACCTCTTGAACGCCTTCGATATCGCTGATTGCGATAACTTAAGATTATGAGCATCCTCCAACCACTTGGCAAAATCTTTTTGCTTCCAACCTGGATGCAATTTTTTCATTTTGCACATCTCCACACGAATTTTTTCACTCATTTGAGTTCTCTTTTCTATTTTTGGTGCCATTATATGATGGAAGAAAATGTTTGATTTGATGTAATTGATAAAAAAAAATTGTATATTATACATAATATTTATAGATGAAAAAAATTAATGCAATCAATAGTTCATGCATGATGCATCTATGGTGACTCTTGAGTCTTGGCTTTTCATATATTATGTGAATAAATAATTTCATTTAGGTTAATGTGTCTTGACTCTTGGCTTTCATATCTTACGTAAATAAATCATTTCATTTAAGTTTACAACATATTACATACTTGTATCTACTAATTATAACATTTATATATTATACATGCACTTTAAAATTTAAAAAAAAAAATTCTTCTTAAAACTCTATTTAGAAATAAGAATATTTTTTTATGTTCCCAAGTACATGACTTTAGAGAGATTTTACTGTATAAGTGGATATATAATGCAATATTGTAGAAAATGGGAAAATAGAAAAGAGTTTGGAGTAGCTGTTGGAGAACCTCTCCCCCCAAAAGAACATTGAGTGCCATTCTACCGTCTGTGTTGGAGATTATCTGAAGCCAGTATCGTATTTATACACTTTTAACAAGGCAATAGACTTAATAATAATAATAATAATAATAATAATAATAATAAGGAGGAGGAAGAAGACGTCTGGAAGGGCGATTTGCGATTTGGGCGATTCTGGGGGGAGGGGGGTTTTCCAGCCGGCCGTTCTACCATCAGCCCAGCCGGGTTTTCTGACCGTCTCCTTCACTCCGGGATTTCTGACCGCGATTTCGCCGTCCGCGTGAATAGGGTTTGGGAGTTTTGGGCGTCTGGCTGTCTTCTTCATTTCATCAAGTGCCGTCTTCTTCAATCAGGTGCCCGTCCCTTCCATCAGGCCGTCTTCTTCCTTCCACCTGGTGCCCGCCCCTTCAGTCGTCGGTTCCATTTGGCTTCTTCTTTGCTGTGGCTTCTTGTTTGCTGTGGCGTGGTTCCAGCAGCAGGTTCTATTTCAGCGGGCCGTGTGTTTTGGGCATCGGGCCGTCTTCTTCCTCCTTACAGGCCGAATGCTTTCTGTTTGATGTTGTTTCAGCAGTTCCATACAGTGAGTTTGCAGTGACTTGTATCAGGTTGCGTTTATTTCGTTCCCTTACTCGGTTTTGTGGTGGCATTCTCCCTTGGAGTGATTGTGTTGGTTTTCCCAGCGAGATTGTTCTCTTGGTTTCGTTTGGGACTGGTTCTTATCAGCATAGTTTGTTCTCCGTGGCGTGTGACTGTTTTTGTTTGCTTCATGACGATTGTACGTTTTCATTGCCCTTTTGTGGGTTTGAGTGGTTGTCGGTAGGGGAAACGGGCTTACCAGAACTTCGTTGATCACTCACCTTCGGGATCGTCACTTTAATGAGGAGGCGCTAGTTGTTACTAAACATTCTTTGGCTACTAGTCTTGTTGTTTTCGAGGCGGCTGAAGTTACCCTTAATCGCATGGGTCTTTGGTTATGTGGTGTGTGTTTTACGACGCATAGCTTTCGTTACAAGTGCCGACATGGTAATGGTTCTAACTTTGTGTCTCCTCCTGATTGTGGTGATGGTGTGGTTAGGTTCGTGTTGTATGAACTCAACAAACCACAAGTTTCTTCTTCTATTCAACTTGCCCAAGTTGATAATTTGGTTTTGGATGAGTATGGTGGTTTCGATTTGCCTCTCCTCGGCACTTTGCTTTCGAAAGGGCTGCGTACTGTCAAATCCATCCCTCCCAAGTGCCGTTTGGGGTTCTCTCGGGTTTTGAAAGGGGCTCTTGATAAGGTGATCTGCACACCAGATGATATTTCTTGTTGGGTTAGTTTGTTAGTCTTGCCCCTTTGTCTCCTTAAAACCTTTTGCCCGAGGAGTAATCTTGAGTGTAGGTCTGCTATTAAGCGACAACGCCAGGAAAAGTATATTACTAATGCCATTCGATCTTGGGGTGTTCCTGGTGGTGGTTTGCAACTTGTGAGAGAGGTTTTAGCCGAACCCTCCCCAACATGGTCTGATATTAATGAGGGAAATTTGGATTTGGGGGAGTGTAATGTCAAGCAGTGTAGGAGGAAGATTTGTGATGGCCATTATACTGCGGCTGTTAGAGTTCTTTCTTCTCCTGGTGTTGCTAATTATAATGATGTTACTCTTGAAGACTTAAAGGCTAAGCACCCCTTCAAATCAGCTCCTTCTTTGCCGCATTCACCTATAGATCATCATCACCTTGTTGCATCTCATGCTGTGGTACTTGATATGATTAAGAGTTTTCCTCGTGGTACTTCTTGTGGTCGGGATGGTTTACGTGCTCAGCACCTTTTGGATTGTTTAAGTGGTGTTGCAGTGGCTATTTCTGATGAGTTTGTCGCTTCTATCACCCAAGTGGTGAATCTTTTTCTAGACGGTAAATGCCCCAGGGTGTTGGGTGAGTATATTGCTAGTGCTCCTCTCACACCGCTGGTCAAGCCGGGTGGTGGTATTCGACCTATTGCTGTGGGGACCGTCTGGAGACGTTTGGTCTCCAAGGTTAGTGCCACCATGATTGGCCACTCTTTGGATGGTTACTTAAATGATCTACAGTTCGGTGTCGGGCTATCTGGTGGAGGAGAGGCTATTCTTCATGCCGTGAATCGTTTAATTGAAGAATGTGGGGATGATGTTGGCCTTTCGATGTTGTTGGTGGATTTCAAAAATGCCTTCAACTTGGTGGATCGGGAGACTATGCTACATGAGGTTCGTCTGCGATGCCCTGCTATTTCACGTTGGGTGGAATTTTGTTACTCCAGCCCAGCTAGGCTTTATTATGGGGAACACACTTTATGGTCGCATCAAGGTGTGCAACAAGGTGATCCACTTGGACCTTTGCTTTTTTCTTTAGTGTTACATCCTCTGGTATGCAAGATTAGAGACTCATTTAGCCTTTCCTTTCAAGCTTGGAATCTGGATGATGGCACTATTATTGGAGATACTTTGGTTGTGGGGAAGGTTTTAGAGCTTATTATGTTGGATGGACCCCGTTTTGGTTTGCACCTCAATGTTGATAAAACTGAGGTTTTTTGACCTAAGGAGGATCCCAGAAGCAGGCATTTGGGCGTTTTCCCACCTAATATTGCCCGACCTTTACACGGTGTTAAATTACTGGGTGGGCCTGTTAGTGTGGACTTTGATTTTAGTAGTGAGCTTGTTATGAAAAGGGTTGCCAAAAACATTGAGTTATCGTGCTTATCTTCCTTATAAGAGGGTTGGAATCGGACCTTCTTCTAAGTTGGCTAGTTACTGAATCGAACTGACAGGGCTTAGGGGGAAAGGCAAAGGTTATGGGTGCTATAGCTAAAATTAATGATCCTCAGTGTGAGTTGTTGCTGCTTCGTGCTTGTGCCGGTATTTCCAAGTTATATTTTGCTATGCGCACTTGTTCTCCCCGGGTCTTTGAGAGTGCTCAGATTTCCTTTGATTTGGCTCTTCATTCTTCTTTGGAGCGTATTGTCACTGCTTCTGGACCTGGTTTTGGTGATTGGCAATGGAGACTTGCCACCTTACCCTTTACTTTTGGGGGACTTGGTGTATATTCTGCAGGTGATGTCTTGAACTATGCTTTCCTTGCTTCTAGACTTCAATCTGCTAGCTTACAAACTAAGCTTCTCCGACATACCGGTATTGTGACTTCTGGCCCTTCTTTTGATGATGCATTATGTTCTTTTAATGTGAAAATGGATATGGACCTTTTGAGTAACCCGAGTGAGATCGCTGCCCCCAAACTCATGAAGAAATTGGCAGATATACATTTTGCACGGGTTACCCAAACGATTGAATCCACCTTTCACCTATCTTCTCGACAGATGGCGTTATGGAATTCCCAAAAGGAGGACTACACTTCAGATTGACTTAGAGTGGTTCCAATATTTGGTTTAGGACAGACTATGAACGCCAGGACTTATCGATGTGTGTTGTGCTATCGGCTAGGTGTTCCGCTTTTTTCCTTTCAGATGTCGTGCTCAGCTTGTTCCAAGGTTTTTACTGGGGATATTTATGGGGACCATGCTGTATCGTGCGCGGGTATTATTGGTATTAAACATCGGCATAATGTTGTGCGTGATGTTCTTATTGACATATGTTCTCGGTCCGGGATTTCGGCACGTAAGGAGGTTGATATTGGGCTTATTGGGGAAAGGGACAAACCCTTACGTCCAGCTGATATGTTTACTCATGAGATGGTGGGCTTGATGTATGTATTGATCTGACAGGGTCATCGCCCTTGACGCAAACTGGCATGGTTGATTTTGTGCCGGGTCGTGCGGTTATTGAAGCCGCACAACGTAAACGTGTCAAGTACGAGGCTAAATGCTCTGATATGGGATATGAGTTTCTCCTCTTTTCATTCTCTTCTTTTGGAGAACTTGAGAAGGATGCGGTGGCCTTACTAAAACGTATCCGAAGATTCTCGGTGACTCAAGACATTGGAGCACGTGCTGCTGCTCATATTTTTAGTAGGGTTAGCTTCGCTATAGCTAGAGGAGTGGGGGCTCAGATTGTTTCTCGGCTCCCCACTAATTTCTTGTAAACCCTATGAGTTTCTTATATTTATTATTTTTATAATAATAATAATAATAATAATTTAAAATAATAATAATAATAATAATAATAATAATAATAATAATTTCCATCATCTCTCTTCATCTAATTTTTTTTAGATCCTTCTTTTGCATGGTCTGTGCATTTGTTGGGGTGCTTTTATTTATTTTTTGCACAAAATGTGACTTCTTTCTGGTATTTGATTGTGTTGCTTCGACTTTTAAGTGACAAAGGAGATGTCGGGATAGAACATAAGTGAAGATGGCGGGGGGGGGGGGGGGGGACATGAATTTTTGCGGATTCGTGAGGTGATAGCGCGAAGGGCATGTGTGATGGATGGTGGTGCAAGATGAGCGACGATGAATTTTTTATCGGGAGTTTGAAGTTGCACGTGAATATTATTTCAAGTTCAAGCTCAATTTTTGCTTTTAATGAGTTGTTCTAATAAAACCAAACCAAACCAAACATACCCAGTATATCCCGCTCAGAGTAGGGTCTGGGGAGGGTAAGATGTACGCAGACCATGCCCCTACTTATTACGGTAGGGAGGCTGTTTCCGCGAAGACCCCCAGCTTAGTACACAGCAGAATCTTGTGCGATAAATACAAAAGAAAACATATCATTCGAAAAAGCTCGAGACCATACCTGAGCCCATGGCTTGATCCACATGGGACTTACCTAAGCGAAAATTGGCTACTTCACTCCTGATGAACGCTGCTCTAACAAAAGAGAGGTTGGCTCTGCACACAGCTCCCTGTCAAAAATACACCACACGCAAAGACAATATGATAAAATATACAATAAAAGTAAAAATGCATGAGGTGAAAATACCTTAGCTTTTTATAGACTTATTGGTAATCCATGATGAGTTGTTCTAATGTATTTTATAATTGGAATTGTGTTGTGTTGTGTTTGAAATGTATGCCATTATGCAGTCGGGTACTAAATGGCATATATGGTTGGTTACTGGATTAAAAGGTGTCGGATACTCCAACGACTCACTCTTTTTAATCATTGTGTAATATTACTAGGGATTCATAGTAAAATATTTCGGTTCTTCAAGTGGTATTGTAATTGGATACCTAAATAAGGTATATGATTATCTTTATTTTGGGTTCACAAAGATAAATATTTTGTCACCCATCTATAAGACAGTGCTACTATTATTTAATGATTAAGTAACTAATAAATTTTTGAAATTGAAAGTATCTAAAGACGTGTTCATTATTTTACATTATATAATTTTACGAGTGTGAATAATAGTTAGCGAAATGTAATAGTCCCATAACTAAACTACTACTTTCAAGTACTCATATGATTGAGTTGATGCAAATTTAAGCAACTCAATATTTAATAAAAAAAGATATACATTGTTTTGCACCTCCATGTTTATTGTAAAAATGAAAATAATAATGTGAAGAATAACTGGTACCCAAATGGAATATTTAAGTAACCAAATAACATGACACAATCCATAATTTCATACCTCCAATTTTCATTGTTAAGCATATGAAAATTTATGGAAAAAATAAAATGGTATCCAAATGCTATATTCAATAAACAAACTATTAAATATATTTTCTTAAAAAATTATTTTATTAAAAAATGGAATATACGAACAAGATAAAAAGAAGGAAGGGGAGAGAGAACACCGAGAGGATAAAAAGGAATGAGAGAGTAAAGGAAATTACTAAACACCGCCCTAAATTACTAGACACCGCCCTATAATATTACCTTTTTGTCCATTTCACAATCTTTCATTATTTCTACCCAACACACCAACACACAAGTTTTTCGAATTGAAATCTAGAAACAATTTTTCATTTATTCTATAGAACACACAATCAAATATATATCGTCAATATCATCGACAACTACAAAAATGGACGAGAATTCACATCTGGAGGTAATTTTTCGGAAAAAATGACGCAGACGTCTGAATATTCCGCCTGTTCCATGGTACATGCGTCCACAGATTCCGCCTAGACCATCGTACAGGCGTCTGCTACGGATGCTCCATCCTAGGTCTAGGCGTCTAAACCAGGCGCCTGAACCATGGTCTGGACGTCCGATTCAGACGCCTGTGCTATGGCTAGGCGTCCGATTCAAACGCCTGTACTGTGGCCAGGCGTCCATGCCAGACGCCTCGACCATGGTCCAAGCGCAATTTTTGGACGCCTGGACCCTTTTTTGCATGATTTTAAATTTTAATAATAATATTATTGGTATTATTATTAACATTCTGTCAATTAAAATTTTCAGATTATATTGGAAGAATTTGAAGGTGACGGCGTTGATTATAGTGGTTATTTCGTTAATGACGAAATATTCGCTAGTGATTGTGATGCGATTGGTTGGGCGAAAAAAATTGCTCTTCAAATTGGTTTCGAGCTGATCATTTCGTCGTACAAGAATAAAGGAAAGACAAAGCTATTGAGATGTAACCGTGGTGAACGGTACAGAGGGGTATTAAGAGATTTGGATGTCACCGTGGTGAACGGTACCAGCCCACATTTTTTGCGCCTTCAAGGGGCGCGAACCGCTAAACAAGCCAAAGGCAATAAAGGACCACGTTCATCTGAACCACAATCAATATTGTGCTTACCACAAGAGTCCAGGTCACAACACCAACCAATGCCGCGACCTCCTCAGACAACTCTAGAAATTGTTCGAGGAGGGCAAGTTACACAGTTTAATGGCTTAGCCGGAGCCCCATCGATCTCCCAACACGGTCGCCCGAGTCGAACGCGAATAGGCTGGAAAACTCATACGAGCCGACCCCTCGATCAACCTCGGCGACCGGATCTGCATGCTTCAATCAAGAGGGGGGAACTTCGGAAGTCTCTCCCCAATTCCCGCCTCATCAAACCAAAGGCTACTGCCTGAGCAAACGCTTCGAAAAAGAGGATGACTCGCTCGCCCTCTAAAGTTCGTCATCAACATGATGGACCTAGGCAGCGATCGCCTCCCCTAGCACAACGTATACCGTCGAGGATCGTCATCTGACATGACGGTTCGAGGTAGAAAAGTGCCGCCATGGACGCGAAAATCGATGAAACCGACGATCCGTCCATGTGAGGTTCCTTTGGGCTTCGATCGCTCGCCCTTCATTTAAATACGAGGCGGGCGTAGCCGAAGGACCCTCCAAAAAGCAAATCAGAGGATGACTCGCTCGCCCTCTAAAGTTCGTCATCAACATGAAGAACCTAGGCAGGCGACCTCCACCCCTTACACAACGTATACCGTCGAGGATCATCATTTGTCATGATGGTCCGAGGTAGAAGAGTGTCGACATGGTTGTGGAGGACGATGTGACCGTTCTCTGTGCCCGTGCAAGGTCCCTTTGGGCCACGATCGCTCGCCCTTCATTTAAATACGAGGCAGGCGTAGTCTGAGGGCCCTCCAAAACATATTTGTGGACACGTTCGCCCGCCCTCGAAGGTCCATCACTTAACATGGTGGATCTTTCCCGGACAATGCGATGCATCCCTTCCCCCGTCACAACGTATACCGTCGAGGGTCGCCATCTTAATGGCGGTCCGAGGTAGAAAAGTGCTAACAAGCCGCGGTCGTGGAGTCGATTAATCCGACGATGCCCCGCGCAAGGAATTTTCTAGATCAAGACCGCACGCCCTTCGTTTAAATACGAGGCGAGGTGCAGCCTACGGAGGACCCTAACAATTAAGTGAGTCGCGAGAAATTAGCCATCAGACGGAATGTCGCTCGCGCACAAGACACAGTCGTGGAGATCGGTCCATCGAACTCCGCGATCGTGCACGGTTCTTCAAGACCGAGATGGACGGCCTTTCTCGAGGAATCTGCAAAATTAAAGACCGCTCACTCAACGATTTATTTTCGTCCCCTTACTTTCACCAAGTGAACAAAAACAAGGGGGAAGTTGAAAATTTTGCTTGGGTTTGATATTCATCCGACGGCTATTGTTACCGATCGCGAGATGGGATTGATGCGTCCTGTTTGAGAGATATTTCCACAGAGTGCCCACTTGCTTTGCACATGGCATATTAATAAGGATGTTGACGACAAGGTCTACAGAATTTGTGGAAAAGATAAAGAAATGGGCCAAAAGTTTAAAAATAGGAAATGGAAGAAAATCATGGAAGCGGCGACCGAAGAGGAATACGATCAAGCGGTGCAACTCATGAAGGATACATGGAGATGGAATCCTAAGGTGATATCCTATGTTGAGGGTACATGGCTAAAATACAAGGAGATGTTCGTTGTTGCGTGGACGAATAAAGTGCTTCATTTTGGAAACACAACCACTTGTAGAGTAGAGAGTGCACATGCCGAGTTAAAGCAATGGCTTAATTCTTCCATCGGAGCCTCGATACCGTCTGGACCAAAGTGAACCAGGAGATTGAATCACAACTTACGCAGATCAGATACACACTTGAACAGTCTAGGTGTCGTACAAGCGTGGTGTACTCTGGTTTTCCGTTCAACTACTTGCGCTGTCGTGTTTCCCATCATTGTCTGCGGTTACTGTCGAATGAATTGACACGTATGAGAGAATTAAGTGATCAAGTGTACCATCGTTGCGGTTGTGCACTCCAAACCACCCATCAGATTCCTTGTGCATGTGAGCTCAAAAGACTTATGGAATCGCGGACCCCATGTAGTGTTAGTCGTCTTCACATATTTTGGCAAACACTTATTATTAGTGATAGTGTGGACACGACCGGATTTGTCGATCCTTATACCGGTGCTGAATCGGAGGACCAGCGGTACTTCCAGGCCCTTGTCGATGAGGTCAGACAGAGCGATTCTTGATTAGTGCATAATTGATCTAAAAATTCATATACAAAATATGAATTTTACGGGCATAATCGTACTGATTTGTGATTAAATATACATATTTTACAGATATGTCCAAACATGAGCTAAAAATGGTCATTTTACAGATTACTGACATGAAACATCAAAAAAGGCGGAAAACAAGATCAAAATCAACGCCGGGAATTTTTCAAGGCAAAAACGACCATACAAACGGCACAAAAAGGACCGTGTTATGTAGGCCGTTTCACATACGACGCAACAAGGGCCGTGTCTTGGGCCGTTTCACACACGGCCGACATTTAGCACCGTGTCCTTGCGCGTATTCTGGAAGAGACCGAGTCACCACAAAACGGCGCACAACACGGGGCAAACTGGGCCATTTTACATCGCCGTTTTCAGGCTGATATTTGTGGAATTTTCTACATTTAGCATCTTGTGAGCTCAACAACTATGTATGAAGTCAATGATCTGAAAATCAAGACATGGAAGGAAGATCAAGTGCGAATCAAACACCAAAGACTTGTCAAAGATGCCACAAATTAAATAATCAATTGTATTCTTGAAAATCACCTATAAAAGGACATCTTCATCTATTGCAAAATCATCCTCCTCTTCTTGCAAAGAACACTCCTTTATTTTAGCAAGATATTTTCCTTAGACCTCTCAATTTTAGTTTGTATTTCATTTTTGGTTTGAAGTGTTTTTTTCATTTAGTTTGTAATTGAAAAGTGCTTGATCAATAAGCACTTAGTATTTTACTTAGTGTTTTACTTTCAATTTTTGTAAGCTTGTAACCTTTGAACAAGTTTGAAGTTATATATTGAAGTATGTTTCTTGCACTTTGATACATCATATTCAAATAAGTTTTATCTATTGTCATTAAGTTCTAGTAATTAAAAGTTTATATATATATATATATATATTATGTATATCAATTATTTCTATTATAATTTTAATTTGTATAAACCAATGAGTAGCTAATCTTTCTTCCTAGGGGAAGGGGGATTTCTATTAGGTTATATATTGAGTATTTGATTGATTTACACTATTTTTAGGACTAATTGGTTTAAATAGAGATTGATCATATCCTATTTTTACTAATGAAACCTTCTTGATTGATTGTTGAGTGAATTGGAAACATATCTTTTCAATCTATCAAATGTTAATCTTGTTATCAACATCTTAAGATTGCGAAAGTGGTTAAGACACATTTGAATACGAAAGTTATGAGGTGAAAAGTTGATTACTCGATGAACAATTGTTTATCCTAAAAAATAGTCAAGTTAAAGAAATGAAAGGATTAATTGGTTTAAATAGAGATTGATCATATCCTATTTCTACTAGTGAAACCTCCTTGATTGATTGTTAAGTGTATTGGAAACACATCTTTTCAATCTATCAAGTGTTAATCTTGTTATCAACATCTTAAAAAAGCGAAAGTGATTAAGACACATTTGAATATGAAAGTTATGAGGTGAAAAGTTGATTACTCGATAAACATTCGTTTTTCTTTTATATCCATATAAATCATTCCTATACTTAATTAAATACCTAATTTAATGAACTCGTAATCCCCTAGATTTTATAAATTCCCAACTCATTTTAATCCTATTCAAATAGTCTAGTTATAAATAGTCTTAATATAAATAGTCTAGTATAAAAATAGTCTTATTAAAAATAGTAGTATTAAAAATAGTCTTACTAAAAATAGTCTAGTTAAAATAGTCTAGTAAAAATAGTCTTATTAAAAATAGTAGTATTAAAAATAGTCTTATTAAAAATAGTTTAAATTAAAAATTTGCATTTTTTTATTTAGTTAATTTAAAAAACTAAAAAATATATTTTAGAATATTTTAGTATTTATTTCTCGCAATATCTATACAAAATATTATACGAAGCCCTGTTGAACAATCCTCGAGAGAAAAGACCTTGGTAGAACTTACCACAACTACTTCTACCTCGTATATATTTGCGAGCGACTAAAAAACTCCTATTTTTAGGATAAGTTTTTGAACGATCAATTCTGCAGTTGTCCGTAACGTATCACTTATGATCCACGATCATCTTCACCCTGATCAAACGCGTTACGTTGAACCACAAGTGAATACGGCAGTTAAGGGTCGACCAAGAGGAAGTTCATCGACTAGACGCGATCCTAGTGGTTGGGAGTATAGCCAAAGGGGTCGTGGCCGTTCCCGCTCATCCAGTGGTCGTGGCCGCAACTCTTCTGCATCAGTCCACAATGCCTCTTCATCGGGTATGAATAAATTTATTAATACTCGTGATATGCTTTTTAAGTTTGATATTATTACGATAATATGTAATATATTGAATATGTGTTTGCAGATGCACACCACCGAGTGGAGATTGGTAACTATCACCATATCGACAAGATACCGGGAATTATTTTGCCATTTGTTGAAGGTTATCTCGATGTCCCCGGAGACGGTAATTGTGGATTTCGTGTTATCGACGACTACATATTTGGCGACCAAGATAAACGACGTATTGTACGTGTATACATTGCAAATGAAATTATGGCTAACTGTACACTCTACCGATCGATCTACTATGATGGGATTGAACCTGAGGTTCGACGTATTACATGGGATGGTGGTGCGTGTGGATCGGATCATTGGATGGCTGTGGCTGAAGATTTATTCCTTATTGCTACTATTTTCAATGTCGTCGTCATACTATTCGGATTCGGAAACGGTAGATCTTTATTTTCATGTCTCACTGTGTTGCCGTTGAAAGCACCCTCAACGGCAATATGGCCTAGCCAGGAGATTGTCATTTGTCATTTAGGAGATACGTACAAACATTTTATTCGTCTAGATTTAATGCCTAATTTTCCTGTACCGCCCATAGTGACTAACTGTTTTAGATACCATGATAGTAGTGTTGGTGGCTGGGATATTTTGTATACGAGCAGGATAGGAAAATGGAATAGATTAGTCGGTATGATGTAAAAATGAATTTATTGTATGTTCCTTAATTATTAAAATTTTCGTTTTTGTTTATCTTTATAGTGATTTTCTTTTTTGTTGATCGTGATAGTTGACAGAAAAATTTTCATTTTTTATGCAGAAGAGAAAAAAACAAACAAAAGTACAGTTCCAAATGCAAAACGAAAGTGACAATCAAAATACAAAATACAAAAAAAAAAACGAAAGTGCCAATCAAACCTCCCCCCTCTCCCCTTCCGAACCCGGCACGAAAAGGAAGAAGAATCATCACCGCCCTCCTGATCGTCGGCCTCATCGTGCGAATAATACTCGCTCGAATCCTCAGTACCAAAATCAGTATAAGGTACGTCCTCGAATCCCCTACGCTCTGCCTCCCGCTGTATACGAACGGAAGTATCAACACCACGAGCTCTGGTGTGACGCGTTCCAGAACCCATCAACTCTGTGACTAGCGGCATAGATTTGCCCGCTCCTCCTCTCATCTGCATTTAGAAAACAATACAACTAATAAGTAATAATCATACAAACAATACATATTATTAATTATTAATTCAAAATTTTATTTTTTTCCGAAAAAATGACTGGGGTGTCCGGCTAGGACGCCTGAACCAAGGCAGGGGCGTCTGGTCTGGACGCCACGACCATGGTTCAAGCGTCCGTCACAGACGCCTACTCCAGTGGCTAGGCGTCCGATCTAGACGCATGTGCACGGTTTGGACGTCCGACTTGGACGTCTATACCACTGGGTGCGCGTCCGCCCTGGACGCCTGCGCCATGGACAGGCGGAATCGGCGGACGCCTGTGCCATGGCCAGGCGTCATCGTCGGACGCCTGTGACAAAATAACGGCCGCGGCCTCTGTCGTGCACTCCGACACGGCGGCCGCGGCCAAAGAACCAGTAAAACGAAAAAAATTAGTTATCGGAGCTTTTTCTTTTCCGGTCATGGCGGCGGACGGTGGCGGTGCGGCGGCGGACGGCGGCTGTGCGGCGGTGGTGTGGCGGCGGTGCGACTGCGGCTGGTGGGGTCTTTACGATAGGTCGAGAGAGAAAAGTATTAAGAAATTAGGATTACAAATCTGCTTAATATGAATTAAGGACAACAAGGTAATATTATAGGGCGGTGTCTAGTAATTTAGGGCGGTATTTAGTAATCCAGGAGAATAAAAGAGAAGAGAGACCGAAAAAATAAAAAGAGGAAGGAGAGAGAGAATAGGGAAAAAGGAAGAAGAGAGAATATGGAGATATGAAAATGGCGGCTGGTTTTTTGGGATTAGATGTTTTTCTTTCTTTTGTTATGGGAAAATATGGTTCCGTTCATGGAGTATCCCAAATCTTCTGCTGGATGCACGACACATGGCGTGGATATGGGTGCAGATTGATGCACTAAGTAAAGCACCCCACATACACGCCACGTATCGTGCATCCAGTAGGGGATGCACTATGTGGCCGAAGATATGTGCATCATTGTGGAAATATTTTTTTATATATTTTTTTTTGTAATCAAATTATATATATTGTATAGATAATAAAAGGCAAAAATCCTTATGAGACCATTTAGCGGCAATTAAATTTTTGTATTTTTGTTGTTCTACATTCCGTGAGAGATTTTCTAGAGTTTTATTTATTTGTTATTTATTGGGTTAATTACAATTAATACATGACTTTTATTGAAAAATTCAATTTGTTTCATGTTCTTTTGATTTTTTTAAAGCCTGAACTTACACATCATGACAAAAAAAATTCATGCGGACAGCCAGGTGAGACGTGGCACGCCATAACACACACATGGCATGCCACGTCAAACTTGATGCATTTTTTATTTCCATCTCCGATTTTGTAAAGAATTAAAAAAAAAGATAGAATAAATTTTAAATTTAAAAAAAAAAGCGTGAATTCAAAATTAAAAGACAACTAAAAGATAACTGGAGGAGAAGAGAATCGACAATCCACACACAGAACGATGTGAAATGAACCTAAAAAATGAATTGGAGGAGAAAAGAATCGATAATCCAATTTCATTATCAAAGCATCGTTTGAGTGCCTAATTTTGCTGGTATCAGCATATCATCAACGTAGAATAATAATATGATAAATTTACTTTCGGTGAACTTTTTGATGAAAACAAAGTGGTCTGAGGTTGTCCTGTTGTAACCATGGTTAGTCATGGAGGACTCAAACTTCATGTACCGCTGTCTAGGAGCTTGTTTCAAGCCATACAAGTTCTTCTTCAATTTGCATACAAGGTTATTTTTTCCTTGAACTTTGAAACCTTCAGGTTGGTCCATGTGTAACACCCCCAAAACCATCCGGGATATTACAGCGCCGTGGGTCCCGCGCCGGAACCCACCAGGCTAAAAACCGTTTACAAAACCATTTCAAAAACGCCAAAAGGCCTATGACGGTAATATTTTAAATACTCAAATATTTTCAAAAGCACAATTTTGAAATACCGTCATAAAATACCATTTGAAAATACAAGGCGAAGTGCCAAATCTCGATAGTTCAAAATGTACGTTAAGACACCGCTTAAACGTACCGATAAAATAGTTTAGGAAAAGGTTTAACGAAATAACCCAAGTTCGCAAAGTGCCAAAAGGGCCATTTAAAATACACACACGCGGATAAAGATACCGAAAAGCCATTTTGAAATATACACACGCAGCGGATAAATACAGTTCAAAATACACATTTGCAGCGGAAATAAAACAACCAGAAGTAATTACTCAATACTCAAAAACATGCCACCGCCAGTATCACATCGGAAGCTCATCCGTTCTCGACCGATACTAGCTCGTTCTCCAAGTACCTAAAAATAAAGCCCACGACGGGGTCAGCCACAATACTCAACAATGATATCGATCACATCAACATAAATAATTACATACCAATGTCATAATATAGTAAGAATACTACCAAAGTAATCTTACCGTCATAACCTTACCAATCCATAACAATCCAATCCTTACCATAATTCACATTTCGCATTCTCAAATGACGAAATGAACTCAACCACAACCAACCAGATCGTATTCCAAAATACCAACAATCCTCAAAACATCATCATAACTCATAAATGGGAATAATCGATCTGTGCAAACTCATGTCCGTCGGATTACAATCAAATCTCAACATGAATAAACCAATAATACACAACATATCTGTAGATCAACTACCACTTGACAATGAATACAAATCCCGAAAACATCGACATATAGTCCGAATGCTTATACGATCAATAACCAGATCAACCGATAAATCAACTGAGAATATCATCGACATGATAACTCCAATACGACCAATAAAGGATCACGATAACTAAGAATACCATCAACATGATAGCTCCGACACGATCAACAAAGGATCAACAATAACCGAGAATACCATCAACAAGGTAAACTCCAAATGATCAACAAAAGACCAATAATAACTGAGAATACCATCAACAAGGTAAACTCCAAATGATCAACAATAATGGATCTTCAAAGAAATAACTCTGACTGTCGAACATACCCCTCGGGCGTATGAACAACCGATCCTGAACCGTCGAACATACCCAACCATAAAATGGAGGATGAGCGACCAAACAATATGGCTCAAAGATGGAAATCATACGCCCGATCCGAATATGTGTCAGTGCACATGTCCACCCCGTATACGGAATCCAGGATATACGTGGGACAATGTACCTAATTAGCCTCAACGAACTACGTCTCGTGTGCACAGCCTTTCACGGAAAAATATTCACGCATGACTATATATGTGCCCGGCTAAAAATCCTACACAATATCCAATCGGAACGCAGATATGACTCCAGATATGTCACGATGCAACATGACAACGAAACTCAAAGAAACACATATCCAATAAGGATCAAAAGACTCACCGAAGTGAACAACAATAGTCTGACAATGAAAAGTCGACACGACTAATCAATATCCAAAACATCAACCCTGGGATCACCATCCCCAAATGAATGACCAAAACGTCTACGATCTCAATACAACAGTCCTGGGATCAACATCCCTCAACGAATAACCGATACGAAACTCACTACACGAAACCTCAACATATACAACAACTCAACATACTAATTATCCACATGATTGAACAAATACTTAGATTACCTCAAAAGCCGAGGACCATATCCATCAACATCCCCCAATGAGACGATCAACACAACCATTAATACCAACATTAGTCCTTTCTAACAACATTGCTATATGAATTATAAATGAAATGAAAATGAAACCATTCATCAAATATTATAAACTGAACAAGTATAAACTTGCCTCGATACCGATACCACGAAGTCGTTACCAAAATCCATTGCCTTCATCCACGAGCTCTTCAGCCCCGAACAAAGCAATATACGAACTCTTCGACCTCAACCGCAACACAACGGTCATAATACACGATCAAAACATATCAACCTATTGCAATAACCGATTAACACACATTCGATAAAAATCAATAACCGACATACTCAACCAACAAACTCAACGGTTCAACGAAACCTCGATCATATACATAATACCAAATAATCCAACTCAACAAATACGAACCCATATCCACGATACAAGCCGTAACTTGATGATCACAAATAACAATCAATAACCGATCAACAACGGTTCTACAATATCCCGATTAAACACATATCCAACAACCAAATCAATCGATCACGAATTCAAAACCACAATACGATTCCACAATCCGAATATCATATCCATAATCTATTTAAACCAACAAGGGTCTAACATTACCGATTCCAAATTCAATCTTAAATACAATTACAAGTTTCCTCCTTGTAAATCATAATAAAATCCAATTACCGATTATCATCATCAAAACCGAAAATCCGATTAATTCAATATCATAGATAACCATATTCCAAAGGTTTCAAATAATTCCATTATCCGAGTTGAACACTTGTTAAATACTTATGAATTCTCAAACTCAAAAGTGAATCATAAACTTATCAAATCCGAAATCATATTCGTATTCCTATACGAATATTGTACCAAAACACATAACTTAGTTCTAGATATGAATATTCCATATTCATATATAAAACACCAACACCTTAAAACGTATTCATCAAATCAATGATCAATTCATCTCGACATTAAGGATTTTATAACATATTCGATTCCAACTTCAACTCCAAATACGAAGACAAAACTCCTTCTTGTTCATACTTGTAAATTCGTAGAAAACAATTTACCGATTATTATCGTGAATAATCACATTCCAAATTATCCGAAATCCTTCCAAAATCATAACATGTAACTCAAGAGTTCTTTAAGAACACGAATTATCCAAATTCACGTTCATAATCCATAAAACAACATAACCCGATGTTTTCTAACATCTAAAACAACCCTTATTCACAATTCAAGGTGTATATAATCATGTCCTTCAACATATACTTCTCATAACATCTTGATTCGCAACAAACCACCAAGAACATCGAGAATACAACGATTCCATAATCATAATCAACATATTCAAAGCATATCATCATCTTCCTTCAACATAAACCTCATATATCCTCAAGAATCGCAATAACAACATCATAATCATCTTCATACGAATCATTCATCAACTATAACATCAAAATTCGAAATGAAAAGGAGAAATATCCAACATACCTCATAGAATATGGATAACACAAGAAATCACTTCAAGAATCAACAATAGTTCCATAACCAAGCTCTAATTCCATGATTCCAAGCTCACAATCATGTTAGAAGTGTTTAGAACACTCTTAGAAGTGAAGAGGGACGAGTTTTGGAGAGAAACATCTCAAAGGATCGTGAGAGAAATGAAAGGCAACACTTCAATATATAAATCGCACTCTCATTACGCACGTAAGTGTCTTTTCTTAACGTGCGTAACAACTTTAACGTCGTAATCCAAAATCCATAACGTCGTAACCAACTCACCGTCTCATTCGTGCGGTCCATTACGTCGTAACCCATACCATATAACGTCGTAATATACGGTTGACTTGCTACAAGATACTGATGGTGTTACGTCGTAACACGCGTCCTGTATAACGTACGTAACACATACGTTGACTCACCTGTCAACATCTGCGCCGAAAGCTGCCGACCACGGGCCCCACTGTCCGATTCCTCTTGTTACGTACGTTATGTACACTATATAACGTACGTAAGCTAACACATTTTACGTACGTAAGCTCCAAGGCTTAACGTACGTAATGACTTTTATACTTAGCCAAAAATCCAATTGTTCCTGTCCGACGTCTCGACGTACAAAATACAAACATACGGCATACTGAATACACATACTGAATCCAAAAATATTCTCATACGGTATACCTGATATCCAAATCTGTTTAACCTGATACAACATATCCTGAATATATCTGTCAGTCAAAACGATAATCACACCAGTATAACTGTCTCGGTTCTCAATTTATTTTATCCATACTGTATAGATACCAAACTATACAGTATATCTCAGATAAAATAACGCGAAAAATTTATACTGAAAATTCGGGTATTACATACTACCCCCCTTAAAATAAGTTTCGTCCTCGAAACTTGCAACCCGTCACCAACAACAGATCAATCCCAAACTTTACAACTCATCACAAAACAATCAGTCGTCGCCACAAGCGAACAACCAAAACGATATACTTACAGGTGCGTGAAGCCGATGATCTCCCGTGATACTAGCACACGACTCCCACATGAAGTCTCAAAACAATACCAACACACGCCAATATCACACATAGCAGTTTGAAAAGAATCTCAAAAATTTTGGAAACTCCAAAAATCGATTTGACTCAAAAGTCAGAAAACCCATTTTCAAAAGTCACGCTACTACCGTACCGGTAGAGCCACATAACACACACGCCTGGGTTTCACAAAACCCAAGCTCTGATACCATCTTCTGTAACACCCCCAAAACCATCCGGGATATTACAGCGCCGTGGGTCCCGCGCCGGAACCCACCAGGCTAAAAACCGTTTACAAAACCATTTCAAAAACGCCAAAAGGCCTATGACGGTAATATTTTAAATACTCAAATATTTTCAAAAGCACAATTTTGAAATACCGTCATAAAATACCATTTGAAAATACAAGGCGAAGTGCCAAATCTCGATAGTTCAAAATGTACGTTAAGACACCGCTTAAACGTACCGATAAAATAGTTTAGGAAAAGGTTTAACGAAATAACCCAAGTTCGCAAAGTGCCAAAAGGGCCATTTAAAATACACACACGCAGCGGATAAAGATACCGAAAAGCCATTTTGAAATATACACACGCAGCGGATAAATACAGTTCAAAATACACATTTGCAGCGGAAATAAAACAACCAGAAGTAATTACTCAATACTCAAAAACATGCCACCGCCAGTATCACATCGGGAAGCTCATCCCTTCACGACCGCTACTAGCTCGATCTCCAAGTACCTAAAAATAAAGCCCACGACGGGTCAGCCACAATACTCAACAATGATATTGATCACATCAACATAAATAATTACATACCAATGTCATAATATAGTAAGAATACTACCAAAGTAATCTTACCGTCATAACCTTACCAATCCATAACAATCCAATCCTTACCATAATTCACATTTCGCATTCTCAAATGACGAAATGAACTCAACCACAACCAACTGTACTGTATTCCAAAAATACCAACAATCCTCAAAACATCATCATAACTCATAAATCTGGGAATAATCCAATCTGTGCAAACTCATGTCCGTCGGATTACACAATCAAATCTCAACATGAATAAACCAATAATACACAACATATCTGTAGATCAACTACCACTTGACAATGAATACAAATCCCGAAAACATCGACATATAGTCCGAATGCTTATACGATCAATAACCAGATCAACCGATAAATCAACTGAGAATATCATCGACATGATAACTCCAATACGACCAATAAAGGATCACGATAACTAAGAATACCATCAACATGATAGCTCCGACACGATCAACAAAGGATCAACAATAACCGAGAATACCATCAACAAGGTAAACTCCAAATGATCAACAAAAGACCAATAATAACTGAGAATACCATCAACAAGGTAAACTCCAAATGATCAACAATAATGGATCTTCAAAGAAATAACTCTGACTGTCGAACATACCCCTCGGGCGTATGAACAACCAGACACAAACCGTCGAACATACCCAACCATAAAATGGAGGATGAACGACCAAACAATATGGCTCAAAGATGGAAATCATAGTACGCCCGATCCGAATATGTGTCAGTGCACATGTCCACCCCGTATACGGAATCCAGGATATACGTGGGACAATGTACCTAATTAGCCTCAACGAACTACGTCTCGTGTGCACAGCCTTTCACGGAAAAATATTCACGCATGACTATATATGTGCCCGGCTAAAAATCCTACACAATATCCAATCGGAACGCAGATATGACTCCAGATATGTCACGATGCAACATGACAACGAAACTCAAAGAAACACATATCCAATAAGGATCAAAAGACTCACCGAAGTGAACAACAATAGTCTGACAATGAAAAGTCGACACGACTAATCAATATCCAAAACATCAACCCTGGGATCACCATCCCCAAATAAATGACCAAAACGTCTACGATCTCAATACAACAGTCCTGGGATCAACATCCCTCAACGAATAACCGATACGAAACTCACTACGCGAAACCTCAACATATACAACAACTCAACATACTAATTATCCACATGATTGAACAAATACTTAGATTACCTCAAAAGCCGAGGACCATATCCATCAACATCCCCCAATGAGACGATCAACACAACCATTAATACCAACATTAGTCCTTTCTAACAACATTGCTATATGAATTATAAATGAAATGAAAATGAAACCATTCATCAAATATTATAAACTGAACAAGTATAAACTTGCCTCGATACCGATACCACGAAGTCGTTACCAAAATCCATTGCCTTCATCCACGAGCTCTTCAGCCCCGAACAAAGCAATATACGAACTCTTCGACCTCAACCGCAACACAACGGTCATAATCCACGATCAAAACATATCAACCTATTGCAATAACCGATTAACACACATTCGATAAAAATCAATAACCGACATACTCAACCAACAAACTCAACGGTTCAACGAAACCTCGATCATATACATAATACCAAATAATCCAACTCAACAAATACGAACCCATATCCACGATACAAGCCGTAACTTGATGATCACAAATAACAATCAATAACCGATCAACAACGGTTCTACAATATCCCGATTAAACACATATCCAACAACCAAATCAATCGATCACGAATTCAAAACCACAATACGATTCCACAATCCGAATATCATATCCATAATCTATTTAAACCAACAAGGGTCTAACATTACCGATTCCAAATTCAATCTTAAATACAATTACAAGTTTCCTCCTTGTAAATCATAATAAAATCCAATTACCGATTATCATCATCAATCCGGACAATCCGATTAATTCAATATCATAGATAACCATATTCCAAAGGTTTCAAATAATTCCATTATCCGAGTTGAACACTTGTTAAATACTTATGAATTCTCAAACTCAAAAGTGAATCATAAACTTATCAAATCCGAAATCATATTCGTATTCCTATACGAATATTGTACCAAAACACATAACTTAGTTCTAGATATGAATATTCCATATTCATATATAAAACACCAACACCTTAAAACGTATTCATCAAATCAATGATCAATTCATCTCGACATTAAGGATTTTATAACATATTCGATTCCAACTTCAACTCCAAATACGAAGACAAAACTCCTTCTTGTTCATACTTGTAAATTCGTAGAAAACAATTTACCGATTATTATCGTGAATAATCACATTCCAAATTATCCGAAATCCTTCCAAAATCATAACATGTAACTCAAGAGTTCTTTAAGAACACGAATTATCCAAATTCACGTTCATAATCCATAAAACAACATAACCCGATGTTTTCTAACATCTAAAACAACCCTTATTCACAATTCAAGGTGTATATAATCATGTCCTTCAACATATACTTCTCATAACATCTTGATTCGCAACAAACCACCAAGAACATCGAGAATACAACGATTCCATAATCATAATCAACATATTCAAAGCATATCATCATCTTCCTTCAACATAAACCTCATATATCCTCAAGAATCGCAATAACAACATCATAATCATCTTCATACGAATCATTCATCAACTATAACATCAAAATTCCGAAATGAAAAGGAGAAATATCCAACATACCTCATAGAATATGGATAACACAAGAAATCACTTCAAGAATCAACAATAGTTCCATAACCAAGCTCTAATTCCATGATTCCAAGCTCACAATCATGTTAGAAGTGTTTAGAACACTCTTAGAAGTGAAGAGGGACGAGTTTTGGAGAGAAACATCTCAAAGGATCGTGAGAGAAATGAAAGGCAACACTTCAATATATAAATCGCACTCTCATTACGCACGTAAGTGTCTTTTCTTAACGCACGTAACAACTTTAACGCACGTAATCCAAAATCCATAACGCACGTAACCAACTCACTGTCTCATTCCGTGCGGTCCATTACGTCGTAACCCATACCATATAACGTCGTAATATACCAGTTGACTTGCTACAAGATAATGGTCGTGTTACGTACGTAACACGTCCTGTATAACGTACGTAACACATACGTTGACTCACCTGTCAACATCTGCGCCGAAAGCTGCCGACCACGGGCCCCACTGTCCGATTCCTCTTGTTACGTACGTTATGTACACTATATAACGTACGTAAGCTAACACATTTTACGTACGTAAGCTCCAAGGCTTAACGTACGTAATGACTTTTATACTTAGCCAAAAATCCAATTGTTCCTGTCTGACGTCTCGACGTACAAAATACAAACATACGGCATACTGAATACACATATTGAATCCAAAAATATTCTCATACGGTATACCTGATATCCAAATCTGTTTAACCTGATACAACATATCCTGAATATATCTGTCAGTCAAAAACGATAATCACACCAGTATAACTGTCTCGGTTCTCAATTTATTTTATCCATACTGTATAGATACCAAACTATACAGTATATCTCAGATAAAATAACGCGAAAAATTTATACTGAAAATTCGGGTATTACACCATGTATATTTCCTTGTCTAAATCTTCATGTAGGAATGCGGTCTTCACATCAGGTTGTTCAATCTCCAGGACTAAACTGGCAGCAATTGAGAGAACAACTCTGATTGAGGACATCTTGACCAGTGGTGATAAAATCTCTTCAAAGTCGACACCCTTCTTTTGGCTGAAACCCTTCACAACCAGTCTCGCCTTGTACCTTGGTTGTGAGCTATATTCTTCTATCTTCAGCTTGTAGACCCATTTGTTGTTCAATGCTCTCTTTCCAACTGGCAACTTAACTAGGTCGTATGTGTGATTGTCCTTCCAAGGATTTCATTTCCTCTTCTATGGCTTCTGACCACTTTTCATTTTGATTATTTTCCATGGCGTCTCTGAATCTTTGTGGCTCTCCTCCATCAATGAGAATTACATACTCATGTGGGCTGTATCTAGTAGAAGATTGTCTTTCTCTAGCCGACCTTCTAACCAGAGGGACGTCATTTACATGTGGATTTTGATTGTCACCTGCTTCGTCATCAACGACATCATCATACTCTGGTTGGGTATCTCCCCCGTAATTCTGAATCGTCGGTGAAGGACTGGATCTAAGTTGACAAGAACTTATAGATTAAATTCAGGTTTTCTTTGAATTGGGCTCTATTCTTTTGGACATATTTTTCAGTTTTTTAGTTCAGTTCAGTTCAGGTCCATTCAGTTCAGTTCAATTCAGTTCAATTCAGGTCAATTCAGTTCACTTCAGTTCAATTATATTTAGTTCTTATTGTTATTATTATTATTACTATTAATAATAATCTTGATTATAATTATTGTTATTATTATTATTGTTGTTGTTGCTGCTTATTACTATTATTACTAATAATATTTATTATTAATAATAATACTAATAATAATATGTTTTTCCTTATCTTTATCTTTTTTTTAGTATTATCACTCCATATTATTGTTATTATGATTGTTGTTGTTGTTGTTATTTATTATCATTATTGTTGTTGTGATTGTTAATTATTATTATTATTATTATGATTGTAATTAATTATAATATTATGATATTTATTATTATTATTTCTTATTATTTTATTAGTTTTATTATTATTTTATTTTATTTATTATTTTAATATTTATTATATTATTATTATTTTATTATTATTATTATTATTTACTCTTAATAACTATTTCAGTTCAATTCCGTTCAGTTCAGTTCAGTTCAGATTCATCCAGTCCAAAAGAACAGAGCCTTAATCAAGAACTTATCTTCAAGGAATACAACATCCCTACTTCTGATAACCCTCCTGTTAACTGGATCCCATAATCTATAACCAAACGCTTTATGGCCGTATCCTATGAAGATACATGGTTTTGTCTTGTCATCAAGCTTAGATCTTTCATCTTTCGGAATATGTACGGAAGCCCTAAAACCAAACACTCTCAAGGGTTTGTAAGAAATGTCTTTCCGTAACCATACTCTATCTGGAACATCACCACCGAGAGGATTTGATGGAGAAATGTCGATTAAGTCGACTGCAGTCATTATAGCTTCACCCTAAAATGATTTTGGCAATTTTGAATGCGATAACATACATATAATCCTTTCACAAATTGATAGTTCATCCTTTCTGCAACGCCATTATGTTGAGGGGTCTTTGGGACAAATTTCTCAAGTTTGATACCATGGTTCTTACAACATTGTTCGAACGGGCATTGGTATTCACCACTATTGTCTGCACGAACACTTCAACGTTCTTCCCATTTCTCTTTCTACTTTTGTGTGGAAATGTTTAAATACCCCTAATGTTTGGTCTTTTATTTTCAAAGCAAAACACCACACTTCTCTCGAAAAATCGTCAATAAAAGTGACAAAGTACAATGCACCACCAAGAGTCCTGTCTTTCATATAACACAGGTTTGTGTGCACCAAATCAAGAGGCTGAGCTCTTCTTGAGGCAGAGAAGATTTTGAATGCAACTCTGTGTTGTTTCCCTGCCAAACAATCAACACGGGTTTCTAAGTGCACGCCTTTTACTTCAGGGAGGAGGTTCCTTCTTGCCAAAATATCTAACCCTTTCTGGCTGAAATGTCCGAGCCTCTTATGCCATGACTCAATGGAGGGATTTTGACGACTGTATTCACCTCTCTATTGGATAATTTTGCATGCATCAAATAGAGAAAATTTTCGTTTCTACCTCATGCTACAATAAGAGAGCCTCTGATGAGATTCCATTTTCCTTTGCCGAAGTGGTTGATGTACCCACCATCGTCGAGCTTGCCAATAGAAATAATATTAAGTCTGATATCAGGAACATATCGAACATCTTTTAGAATAAGCTTACATCCAGTATCACTAAGCAGGGAAATGTCTCTTATACCAGCAACATCAGTCACACCATGATTGGCATTCTTACTTTGCCAAAGCTTCCACCAGTATAGGATACAAACATATCACAATATGGTGTAATGTGATAAGATGCACCCAAATCTACGATCCATTATGTTTGTTGGCATGACATACTCAAAAGGATGTCATCACAAACCATGATGATATCCCATCAACTGCAACTGCTGTCACATCGTTCTCTATTTTTTTATTATTTCCACGTTTTTGTTCTCTTTTCTTCCTTCTACAGTCCCTTTCATAATGGTTTGGACCACCACAATAATGGCACTTGAAATCTTTTCTGAGTTTAGATTCCCCATGGATTTTTCTCTTGTATATTTAAAGTTTTTATTTTTGTTTCTCACTCGATCAATATTTTCAGCAATCATCGCCTTTGTCTAAAAATAAAGATCTTGCTCCTTTCTTCTTGATTCTTCGTGAAAAGCCAATCTTTAACCATATGTAAAGTCAATGCTGCATCTGGAGCCGAGTTGGTAATTGACACCACAAGAGTGTCCCAACTATCTGGTGACGACCTGAGTAGCAATAAATCTACAACTATTGGAATAATTTATTCCATATTAATGATTTTGATGATAAGTTTATGAAATCAAACCAAAACAATAAAGGAATCATCAAAGGATCAAGAAGAAGTCAAAGATTTCCAAGAACCAGTAATAGCACACGCTAAAGCATAAACTATCGTACGATATATGACTGAGTTAGCGCACGCTAAGGATAAAGCTAACGCATGCTAACGAAGGAATATATCTGTTGTGTAAAAGAGAAGACTTTCAACACATAGATCACGCGTATGGTCAAAAAATCTAAAAAATGAAGTTTGAATAGATAGCGCACGCTATGAATAGAACTTAGCGCACGCTAAGTTTGAATTATGTCCGTTGGACATAAGACTTTCAGCATCAGACCATTGTAAATAAAGACCACCTAACGCATGTTGAGTGTTAATGTTAGCGCACGCTAAAGACAAAGGCAATAGCTACTGAACAACAGTTAACGTACGCTACATGCTAAGATTATGTACGCTAAAGGTGAATAGCGCACGCTAAATCTCTATATAGCGCACGTTAACAATACAGCAGGAGCTAACGGCTAGTTGAGGCTTTATGCCTATAAATACCAAGGCATTTGGTATCACTCAACACAACAACTCCAAGCAAATCATATATACTTCAGATATTGTTATATTCGTTATTGTTGTTGTAATCTAGCTAAATTGTTAAGAGTTCGAGTGTTCGATACACTCAACCGATACACGAGAGGAAGGAAAGGATTGTAGATTTGATTCTGTGTTATTAGGATCATTGATCTGGTATTGTTAGAATCATAATCAAAATCCAAGTGATGTTTGTCTAGTACCAACCGAAAGCTAGATAGGTTGATTCCTTGTCCGGTAGAAAGCGAAAATGGTTTAGCTTGGACTGACAAAAAGACAAGAGTGTAACGGTTTATCTTGGACCGATAGAAGACAAGATTGTAACGGTTTACCTCGGACCGATAGAAGACAAGGCGTAAAGGTTTATCTTAAGCCTATAGAAAATGATACGGAGAGAGGACGTAGGCATATTTGGCCGAACTTCTATAAATCTTGTGTAATTTACTTTCCGTATTTAAATAAGATTCCGCAGTCGCAAAAGAGTTTGAAAATCCTACACCACACTATTATCCTCCATTCAAGTGGCGGTACCTAAACCCAACAATTGGAATCGGAGAGGGTATCTCTTATAGCCGGCTTTACATTTGAGGAGAAAAAGATCCAATGGTCCATTTTGCACCGGTCGAAGGCCTTGCCTTAAACCGACCTCCATTATTTGATGGATCGAACTTTATGACATGGAAGAAGAAGATGACAATATTCATCCGAGCTTATGATACCGAGCTTTGGAAAATTATTTGCCTAGGCCAAAAGTTCCTACAAAACCGGACGGCTCTGTCGAAAGCTTCGAAGATTATAGTGATGAAGATTGGAAAAATGATCATCACAATTGTAAAGCAATGCAATTGCTTTATTGTGCTTTAAATCCGGAAGAACACAACCGGAAATTATCATGTGATAGTGCTAAAGAGATTTGGAAAATGCGTGAAGTAACTCATGAAGGAACATCACAAGTCAAGGAGACGAAGATCAACATGCTTCACCATGACTATGAGCTTTTTATGATGAAGAACGAAGAGTCCATAACGAACATACTCGATCAATTTTCGATCATTACAAATAGACTGGCTTGTTTTGAGAAACCATTAACAAGTAGTGAAAAGTGAAGAAAATCTTACGATCACTGCCTGTTGAATGGGACAGGACGGTTACAATTATAATGGAATCTAAAGATCTAAATAATCTTGATTTTAGCGCCTTTTTCGGCTCGCTAATAAATTACAAGATTGTCCTAAAATCAAGGAACTCAAAGCCGAAACCAAAAGAAAGATCAATAGCTTTAAAAGATAAAAAGGTGTCAAGAAAAGAAAAAATCCTGGTGGACGATAATGATGAAGAATCGGCATATTATGCCAAGAACATAAATAAGTTTCAAAACTTATTCAACCGGCGAAGAAGAGACATCAACACGAATGAGTCAAAGAAATTCGACAATAATTGTCGAAACTGTGGAAAACCAGGCCACTTTGCAAAAAATTACTGAGGCTCGACTTCCAAGAAGAAAGTGCTTATAGCCACGTGGAGTGACGAACATGAAGAAGAAGATATTCAAACTAATCTCGCACTCATGGCAAGGAGTTCATGCGACGACAGTAACGTCGAAAGCCAGGTAAGTACCTCATCTCACGACGAATTATTTGAAGCTTTCGAACTTTTACATATGAATTTTCAAAATGCTTTAATAGATAATAAATCCCTCAAAACAAAAAATAAATTTTTGGAAGATGAAATCTCCAAATTAAAAGAAAAATGGAAATTTATCAAAATCGATCATTCTCTATGTCTTGAAAATGAGAATAATTTAAAGAATAATTTATGAAAAGTTCAAAACAAATTTAAAGACTTAACGAATAAATTTTCTCTCGAAAATGAGAAATTTGGAAAATTGCTGTCGGTTCAAAAAATTTCGTTAAAGAAACAAGGATTAGGATTCAAACCAAACGATAAAAACGAATCCTTAAATTTGAAAATACCCCAATGTGGTAAATGTCTAAAAATCGGGCATCATATTACGATTTGTAAAAACCAAAGACAGACGATAAAAATCAAAAAAATATGGATTCCAAAAGGAACCATCATATAGAACATCGTCTATTTACCGAATTCAAAATTAATAATTCATCGAATTGGTATTTTATTAATTGGTATTTAACTCAGGGGGAGTTATTAATTTTTAAAAAGGGAGATCTATTCTTCAGGGGGAGTTTTACCCATTTTTACATATATTTAATTGTCTCGTGATTTTATTACCGAAAGGGGGAGAAGAATTTTATTATCGATTTTATGGTAGTTTATGCACTTTTTGCTAATGACAAAAAGGGGGAGAAGAATGAAGGAGAAGAATGTCGAAAGATGAAAAAAATATAATGGGAAGAAGAAAAGAAAAGAGAAGAGAAGAGAAGAGAAGAGAAGATGGGGAGACTAACAAAAATGGACAAAGCCAAAAACTTTGATATGTATATGTTTTATATTTTTACAAGTATCCCGTCAACTGATTGTTGTTTTGTCATCATAAAAAAGGGGGAGATTGTTAGAATAATTTATTCCATATTAATGATTTTGATGATAAGTTGATGAAATCAAACCAAAACAACAAAGTAATCATCACAGGATCAAGAAGAAGTCCAAGACTCAAGAAATGCAAAGAACCGGTAATAGCACACGTTAAAGCATAAACTAGCGCACGCTATATGACTGAGTTAGCGCACGCTAAGGATGAAGCTAACGTACGATAACGAAGGAATATATTCATTGTGTAAAAGAGAAGACTTTCAACACGGAGATCACGCGTATGGTCAAAAAAATCTGAAAAGTGAAGTTTGAACAGATAGCACACGCTATAAAGATAACTTAGCGCACACTAAGTTTGAATTATATCTGTTGGACAAAAGACTTTCAGCATAAGACCGTTGTAAATGAAGACCAGCTAACGCACGCTAAGTGTTAATGTTAGCGCACGATAAAAACAAAGGCAGTAGCCACTGGATTGATCTGGACAACAGTTAACGTACGCTACATGCTAAGATTACGTACGCTAAAGGTGAATAGCGCACGCTAAATCTCTATATAGCACACGCTAATAATACATCAGGAACTAACGGCTAGTTGAGGCTTTGTGCCTATAAATACCAAGGCATTTGGTATCATTCAACACAACAACTTCAAGAAAATCATATATACTTCGGATATTGTTATATTCATTATTGTTGTTGTAATCTATCTAAATTGTTAAGAGTTTGAGTGTTTGATACACTCAACTGATAGACGAGATGAAAGAAATAATTGTAGACTCGATTCGATGTTATTAGTATCATTGATCCGGCATTGTTAGAATCATAATCTAAATCCAAATGAGGTTTGTATAGTACCAATCGAAAGCTAGATAAGTTGATTCGTTGTCCGATAGAAAAGAAAAACGGTTTAGCTTGGACCGACAAAAACACAAGAGTGTAACAGTTTATTTTGGACCGATAGAAGATAAGATTCTAACAGTTTACCTCAGACTGATAGAATACAAGGCAGAAAAGTTTATCTCAAGCCTATAGAAAAAGATACGGAGATAGGACGTAGGCATATTTGGCCGAACCTCTATAAATCTTGTGTCATTTACTTTTCGTATTTAAATACGCTTCCGCAATCACAAGAGTTTGAAAACTCTACACCGCACTATTATCCTCTATTCAAGTGGCGGTACCTACACCCAACAACATCATCATCATCAATAGAAATATTAATATTGATGGATTGATTGATAAGACCCTGATATGCATTTAGATGCTCCATCATGTTACCACCCTCTGCATATCACAATCGAATAATTCTTCTGATTATTGAAGCTTTGTTTAAGGCATTTTTCCTCTCAAACATAAATTCGATTTTCTACCAAAGAACATCAGCTTTTTCTTCATTTGAAAATGATGGAAAATATTATGTTCAATAAAGCGCCACATGTAGCCAACAGTCTTTTTGTGCATAATTTTCCATTCGACATTATTTGTATCTTTTTGTTTGGCATCATTACCCTGTAAGGTAAATAGAGATCCTTACGATAGAGAATATCCAACATGATTGTCTTCCAAATTGAGTAATTTGATCCGTTTAATTTGAACATACCGCCAAGGGACGACGATTCTTCCATTTTTAATCCGCCTTCTCAACCAAATGTCTTCAATACCACTTGTTAGGAAAAACTATACTTGTTTAAAAATAGTAATTTCAAAATTAATGACATTTGCACAACGGATGTACTTAATACTATTAGGGTGGTGGCAACGGGGGGCGGGTAGCCCGTGGGTTCACCCTACCCGGGCGGTGATCACCGCCGCCACCCACCCGGGTTCGATGCGGCTAGAGGTCTCACGGGTTAATAACCTGAGTGAGGGTTGAGAGGGGTAGGCCGTTCAACGGCTAGTTTTGTGTTGGGGGAGGCGCCAACTTTTAAGAAAAAAAAAAATTTGTGGCTGTATATATATATATATATATATATGTTTATATGTTATGTAATGTTCAAGTGCAGGTCCAAACGAAGAAAGAAGAAGAAGAGCCTTTGTGGTTTTTATTATTATTTTATTATTAGGAATTTTCGTTTTAAACCCTCAACTATTTAATGTTTCACATATAAAATTTATAGTTTCTATTAACTACATTTTTATACCCTATTTTAATAACAAGTTATATTTATTAATATTTAGTTGTATTAATAAAATATTATGTGTTTTTATTAAATTGTTTGATATAATTTTAAATATAAAAAGGTAAAAAAAAAATAAAAGTGGTGAGGGTTGGTGAGGCATGGTTGCCACTAAAAAATGGTGAGTGGGGGTAGAGTGGGGGTAGAGTGGGGGTTGGATGAGTTGGAAGAATGTTATTGGTGGAGAGTGGGGGTAAATGGGGGTAAGGGATGCACCATTGCCACCACCCTTAGTAGATTCACAAGGCTGACAATGCTTATTTTTGGCAAAGAGCACTTTGCCTATTAAAGTATATGCTTTTTTTAGGAAGTGAAGGATCCAATAAAGCAAATAATTACTGCTGTAAAAAAAAACACATAATTACCTGACCAGACTCATCGGGAAACAAACAATTCCGTTCTTGAACCTGGCCAAACAATTAGAAATAAGTTATTTATCTTAATTATAATATCCATTAAAATAGAAAATATTTTTTCCTACCGCAAATTTTACAACGATTCTTTCGATATCCAAATTGTCGATTATAACATTTACCCGAATGGGCGACTCGAATGTAATTTGATAACTCGAATAGGCGACTTGGCAAGAATAAGTGACTCAGATGTAATTAGATGACTCAAATAGGTGACTCAAATGCATTGTAGATAACTCATAACTAATTTAGGTGACTCGAATAGGTGACTCAAATATATATTAGGTGACTCAGATGTAATATAGGTGACTCAAATAGGTTATTGAATGCAATTTAGATGACTCCAATATGTGGCTCAAATGTATTTGTATTGCTCGAATAGATGACTCGATGTATTATTTTAATTTGATTCATCTTTATAGAATTTTATCCAAAGAATATAAGCAGCTTCTCCTAAGTCTTTCATTGAGAAACAACTTCCCAACCAAGTCTTGACTGTCTGCAAGGTGGGTATGTCATTTCCAATGGTAGTACGTCATATACATATAAGACTAAGAAAACAACTATGCTCCCAGTAACCTTCTTGTACACACATGGTTCGTCTTCATTTTGAATAACTCTTTGACAGTTTCATCAAAATGAAGATTCCAGCTCCGAGAAGCTTGCTTCAACCCATAAACGGATCTTTGAAGCTTGCTAACCTTTTTTAGAATTTTCTGGATGAACAAAACCCTCAGGTTGTGTCATATACACATCCTCGAGTAAGTTTTCATAAAGAAACGCTCTTTTGACATCCATTTGCCATATTTCATAATCATAGTAAGCAGCAATGGCAAATAATATTCTAATTGATTTAAGCATGACTAGTGGCAAAAAAGTCTCATCATGATCAACATGAATCTGTCTATAACCTTTTGCCACTAGTCTAGTTTTATAGGCTTGCAGATTATCGTCCATGTCTTTCTTCTTTTTGAAGACCCGTTTGCACCCAATGGTTTTAACACCCTCAGGTGGATCTATCAAGTTCCAAATTTAATTATCATACATGGAATGCATCTCTGACTTCATGGCCTCCAGCTATTCCTTGGGCTATGGTCCTGAAGCAGCTTCTGTATAGGTACTAGGCTCATCATCTATGAGCGATGCATCATCCTCTGTTACGAGATACCCATATCTCTCAGGTTCATGCCGCACCCTATCAGATCTGCAAGGGACTTGTGTAATTTGAACTGACTCTTCAAGTGATTGTTGAGCCTGTTCAGTTTCCATCGGTGAAGCAATGTCTTCTTGTAGTTCTCGAGTTTCCTCGAGAATTACTCTTCTCCCACTGTCTCTTTTGGAAATAAATTCCCTTTCTAAGAAGACAGCATTTCGAGCAACAAACACTTTGTTCTCCGCGGGCTTATAAAAGTAGTATTCTTTAGTTTCCTTATGCTATCCCACAAATAAACATTTTTCAGATCTCGCTGCCAGTTTGTCAAACACTTGGCGCCTTACGAACGCTTCACAACCCCAGATCTTTAGAAAAGAGAAGTTTGGGCTCTTACCATTCCATTTCTCAAATAGTGTCTTTTCAACTGCTTTAGATGAAACACGGTTAAGGTTGAATGTTGTTTTGAGGCGTGGCCCCAAAATGATAATAGAATCTCTCTTGCTCATCATGGATCTAACCATATCTAATAAAGCTCGATTCCTCCTCTCGGACACTCCATTATGTTAAGGTGTTCCAAGTGTAACACCGCCAAGTTATTCAGGGAATATTACAGCGTCGTGAGCCCCACCGTGGGACTCACAAAGCTAAACATACGCGGAACTATAAATTTTTGACCGATAAGGTCTACATACAATGGAATGAAGAACAATACAAAGGGTATTCAAAACATATCCACTGTATCCCAAAGACATCACAACACAAATCAATACCTCGAAAAACACAGGCCGGAACATCAAGGAAAATGGAAAACAATACTCGAGTATTCAATAACCATTCCAGTACAACAACACTGAATGGAGAAACACAAAACATAACCAGAGGAAAGACACAGTATCACACTTGCCCATCATCTTCATGCCGACCCGATATCTGCCTGTCCGCTCTCCTCGAACCTGAAATACATAAAAAGTATTTCTCCCATAAAGGGGTTAGCCGTCGAATAGCTAGTGCAAGTATATCAAGTATGAAACACAATACTCCTCGACAATAAAGTAAAGGTAACCGTCAATTCATTAATTCAAGACTAGTATTCCGGAATAACTAAATCTCATAGAATCACAACAATGCATACGTGATCAACCATGGAACCGCACCAAAGGCTACGGAACCCTCAAGGGACCCGTAGGTCTGCCCCAGAGTGGTTAACCCAAATTATCCGTGAAATCGCACCAAAGGTTACGAAACCCTCATGGGACCCGTCGGCCCGCCCCAGAGTGGATATAAATAAACATGCCATTCATATATCTCAATTTCAAAGTCGAGAACGTACAATCATAAATATATACTTGCCTTTGAGACATCGTGAAATTGAACGGAAAAGAGTATGAGTTCGGTAGGTCCAAGAACGTGCTTCCGGCACCTAAACGATTCGTAAGGGATATGATAATCAATAATCTATACTCATAATTCACGAAGAAACTCCCAAAACCCATCTACGATTCACGAAAATACACGAATAAACAACTAGAGGTTGGAAAATCGCCCAAACTCTCACAAGTCCGAAAACGGCACAATCCAATTCGTAAAATCATAGGAAAAGCATGTATATGGAATAGATACATCATAATCTCAAGGTTCTCAAGCTTCAAAACGGATAAATCAGACGAATCTAGGAAAAACCCCAAAATTCCCCAAAATAGGGTTCTAAGGATTTTTACCTTGATTGGGACGTTAGGATGGATTAGATGTTGTGAAATCCTTATTCTCCAACCAAATATGTTGTTGTTTGACGAAGAATCGCTTCCAATCGCCCAAAATCGTCTCTCCCAAGCTGCTCTCGTCGGAAATGAGTGAAGAGGATGAAAAATGCAGAAATGGAAGTCAACTGTCCAATATATATCCACCCAGTCTAGCGCACGCTACGCCTCCTTCATTAGCGTGCGCTAGCGAGGTCACCGGGTAATCCAGTGGCTTCTGTCGGCCCCGTTAGCATGCGCTAAATGCCTTTCTCTAGCGTGCGCTAGCCAAAAAAAGTGGCGTCCAGTACTGCAGTCCAGAACCTACTGTCCTCTGCCCTGCTCAAGCCTTAGCGTGCGCTATCGCTATGGCTTAGCGTGCACTATGCAACAGCTTTAGCGTGCGCTATCCGAAGCCTAGCATACGTTACCTGATAGTCCAGAAAACTTGATAACCTCACTGCCTCTGCCGACCAGCCCGTTAGCATGCGCTACGAACAGATGTTATCGTACGCTACTAACCACGAATAGCGTGCGCTAACGAATTCCTAGCACGCGTTAACCGCCAGTCCAGAGAGCAGTATGAGTTACTGGTTCTGACCTGACTGGTCCCTTAGTGCGCGCTACGGCTCAAGGCTAGAGTGCGTTACTCAAGCAGAATTAGCGTGCGTTAGTCTAGGCCTAGTGTGCGCTATTTCTCTGACCCAGGACACTTCCGCAAGGTCTAAACAACACGATTGTGATCCAAGCAAGATATGAAGTTATATAACAATATCGACAACATCACCAAGAGTTTACAGAGTGACGAAATAAGAAAACGGCAAGGCCAAACAGTCAATAAAAGTACGGGTATTACATTCTCCCCCTCTAAAAAGAAGTTTCGTCCCGAAATTTAAGAAATAAAAAGTTTGGGGTACTCCGAACGTATCTTCTCTTCCATTTCCCAAGTCGCCTCTTCGACTCCATGTCTCGACCATTACACTTTAACCAGTGGAATGGTCTTATGTCGAAGTTGTTTCTCGCGATGCTCAAGGATGGGAAGGTAATATCCTCGGCTACGTCAATCTCACCATAGTCGATAACGTGACTCGGATCCGGCACGTACTTTCTCAATTGAGACACATGAAAAACACTATGGACGTGACTCAAAGATGGAGGCAACGCCAAGCGATATGCTAAATCTCCAACCCTGTCCAAGATATCGAAAGGTCCGATATACCTCGGACTAAGTTTCCCCTTTTTCCCGAAGTGGAAAACTCCTCTCGTCGGCGACACCCTGAGTAAGACATGGTCCCCCACTTCGAACTCCACGGGTCGACGGCGAGTATCAGCATAAGATTTCTGACGACTCTGGGCAGTCAGCAATCGGTCCCGGATAATAGAAATCTTTTCCTTAGTCTCCATTAACATATCCGGTTCCGTTCCAATTATCTTAGAAGCCTCGTCCCAACATAATGGCGACCTACATCGCCTACCATAAAGTGCCTCGAAGGGTGCCATTTTGATCGACGCATGCCAACTATTATTATAGGCAAACTCGATCAACGGTAAGTGAAGTTCCCAATCATTACTCCAATCTAAGACACAAGCTCGCAACATATCTTCCAACGTCTGAATCGTCCTCTCTGTCTGACCGTCCGACTGAGGATGAAAGGAAGTGCTCAACCTCAACTCAGTACCCAAAGCCTGATTAACGGCCTGCCAAAAATGCGATACGAAACGACCGTCTCGATCAGAAACAATGGTCTTGGGGGCACCGTGCAATCTTACGATCTCAGCTATAAAAGTTCGAGCCAATCTATCCGGTCCACAAGTATCCTTAATACCCAAGAAGTGTGTAGACTTGGTCAACCGATCGACAATTACCCAAATCATATTCATTCCGGCCCGAGTTCTCGGCATGCCAGTGATTGAATCTATAGAGATGTCTTCCCACTTCCACTCGATAATGGGAAGTGGTTTCAACAACCCCGCTGGTCGTTGATGTTCGATCTTGACTTGTTGACATGTCAGGCACTGCAGTACAAATTCCGTGACATCCTTCTTCATGTTGTTCCACCAAAAATTTCGTTTCAAGTCCTTATACATCTTACTCGTCCCGGGGTGGATTGAGTAAGGCATAGCATGGGCTTCTCGGAGAATTCTCTACCTCAAATCTAGATCATTTGGAACACAAAGCCTGTCCTGAAATCTTAGAATACTATCTTCATGAACCATAAAGCCAGGAGCTTTTCCTTTAATCACATCTTTCTTCAGTTGAGAAATCATCGGGTCACTCCACTGCTTCCCTTTGATGTCGTCAACCAAGGACGAAGTAATTTCGAGAGTACACAACTGTCCCTGTACTCGTTGAAGCCAAACTTCTATCCCTTGCTCAATTAAATCCTGACGAATTTTCGTCTGAGATGTAAGAACCTCGAGCATTTGAAGAGATGCCGATTTGCGGCTCAAAGCATCCGCGACGACATTGGCTTTTCCGGGGTGGTAAAGAATTTCCAAATCGTATTCCTTTATAAACTCTAACCAACATCTCTGTCTCATATTCAACTCCTTCTGACTGAAATATACTTCAGGCTCTTGTGATCGGTATAAATCCGACACGGAGAACCATACAAATAATGCCGCCAAATCTTGAGTGCGAAGACGATTGCGGCCAACTCCAAATCATGAGTAGGATAAATCATCTCATACGTGTTTAGTTGTCGTGACGCAAAAGCTATCGTCTTATCATGCTGCATAAGCACACAGCCAAGACCTTGACCCGAAGCGTCACTATAAACTGCAAAGCCCTCACTACCATGTGGTAAAGTTAAAATCGGCGCTGAAGTCAAACGTCTCTTCAGCTCATCGAAGATCTATTGTCTCTCATCTGACCAAACAAACTTTTCGGTCTTCTGGAGTAATTTCGTAAAAGGCCGAGTGAGTTTCGAGAATCCCTCGACAAACCGACGGTAATACCCAGCATGGCCCAAAAAGCTACGAACTTCCTTAACATTTTTAGGCGGTGCCCAATCTAGCACTGCCTCAATCTTCTGCGGGTCTACACGAACCCCTTAGGCTGAAATCACATGGCCGAGAAACTTAACTTCTTCCAACCAGAACTCACTATTGTTGCCCGAAATATTATCCGGAGATAGATATTGCTGGAAAGGTCGAGCAACAGCAAATTGCGAGAGCACATCCGAGGGAATGGAAATAACACAAGATTTGCCGGGTTTGTTAGGACCGAGCTTGAATGCTCTCGCGAGATGTTATTAATAAGAATACATTTGAGTACAAATATTAATGTAAGAATACGATTACAATGAGTGTAAAAGATTCTATGTATCTAGTTGTTGAGTGCTTGCCGGAAGAACTAGAGTTGCTCTGAGTTCTTGAACTGCTGGGAGTTCTGGTTTTTGTCTCTGCCGACCATCTTTCGATTAAGAGGTGCTGAGAGAGAAATATGTCCGAAATGTATAGCTTTGCTAAGAGAGTGAAAACCTAAAAAAGCCAAGCCCCTTTCCAAGTGTAGGAGGCCTTCTATTTATAGGAGCTGAGATGCCTTCTTCTGACGGGCGATCGCCTTTCTTGTAATATAATAAGGGGCGATCGTCTTATGTCAGATGGGCTATCTGCCTTGAAGTCTGTGGCTCTTGCTGGCAGCCAGTTGTTCGGTCCAATGGGGAGCCTGCACGCGTCCTGAGTCGCTATCCCAGGCGGTCCCACTGTGCACCTTTCGGCGGGTTTGTCGGTAGGTGAAAAGATGCTGACAGGCTGTGGTCAACGATCCATGTCCTGCGGCGCCTTTTCCGGATCTGCACGTGGGTCCTTGCTTCGAGCTTCGGCTTTCGCCGACTGGACGGGCGATGGCTTTGCGTGGCATGAGGCGGTCGCCATCGGCCGGGCACCAAAGTCGATCGCCAAGTGCCAAGAGATGATTACCTTAGATGTCGATCGCTCGGCATCGGGACTCGACCTGGGACCCTCGATCAGCCAATTTGCCTTGGCTGTTAGGCCCTGATTCGGTCGCCCGGTCTCTGTGCCGATCGCCTGTTGAGATGTATAAATCTCGACACAACAATTGCCCCCCAGCTTGCTCCGATGTTGAAGACATGGGGTGAGGTGGTTCTTACTGGCGATCGTTGAGGATAAAGGCAGGCGATCCGTTTGAGCGGACTTTGGTCTCGGACTTTGGCGATCTGGTCGATTGGCGAGCTATCCTCAGTCTCGTACCTGCAATTAAAAATTTGTCGATCCCTCGTAGAGAGCTGATTGCTTCGTCGTTGAGGAATCGTGCACAGTCGCGGAGTTCGATGGACCGACCTCCATGACCGTGTCTTCTGCGTGAACGACATTGTCTATCTCGTGAGTCATTTTATTGTGAGGGTCCTTCGTTAGGCTGCGCCTTGCCTCGTATTTAAACGAAGGGTGTGCGGTCTTGGTCTGGAGGAGTCCTTGCGCGGGGCATCGTCGGATTAATCGACTCCACGTCCGTGGCTTGTTAGCTCTTTTCTACCTCGGATCGTCATGTTAGATGGCAATTCGCGACGGTATACATTGAGACGGGGGTAGGGATGCATCGCATTGTCCGGGTTCACCAAGTTAGTTGATGAACCTTTAAGGGCGGGCGAGCGTGTCCACTGATTTGTTTGGAGGGTCCTTCGGCTACGCCCGCCTCGTATTTAAACGAATGGCGAGCGATCTCAGCCCAAAGGAACCTTGCATGGCCGAAGCAGTCGGTTCCATCGACCACCAGGACCATGGATGCACTCTTCTACCTCGGATCGTCATGTTAGATGCCGACCTTCGACGGTGTATGTTGTGCAGGGGAGGCGATCTCGTGCCTTAGTCCAACATGTTAGATGATGAACTGTAGATGGCGAGCGAGTCCTCCAGATTCAGAGATGCTGCTTGATAATGGCGATCGGGTTGGAAGACTGGTGATCGTCGTTCGGTTGCCGATCGCATTGCTCATAGGTTAAAAAGTAACCTTTGCCTGGCCAGAAAGTCTGCGGCTTTAGCGTGGAAGATCGCGTAGGTCGGTGGGAGGTCCTTCGTAAGATGCCTGAACATAGGAGAAAGACCATGGAATCCCCCTATAGAACCGAGTATAGGGCGATCTCGTCGCTTATGGGCTCGCCGTTGAGGATGATCTCATCTACCCGGTCGATGTAGTCCGCGTCGGACTCTTCTTCCCCTTGACTGATCTGCATCATGCGATGGGGACCTTCCGGCCGAGCGACCTTGGCGGCGAAGTACGCTGTGAAGTCGTTCGCCAACTGGTCAAAGGAATTGATGGATCGCGGCGGTAGTGAGATGTACCACCTGTGGGCCAGGTCGCCCAGCGTTAGCGGGAACATTCGGCATCTGGTTGCGTCTGATGCCCCACACCCGTTCATGTAGATCCAGAACTTGCTCAGGTGAGTTATGGGATCTGACCTTCCCTCGTACAGAGGTGTTTGCGGAGGAGCGATCTTACGCTGCACGTGGGCGAGCTCGATGTGGACCGCGAGTGGCTCGCTTGGCCCGGCGATCTCTCTCTTGGCGCCTGCCCCAGATTCTAGGAGCGCCTTCATGTCGTCGAGCTAGTGTTGCATCGCGGCCATCGCTGTAGCTTGGTCGCTCGCAGTTCGGCTTTCGGAGCGGGAGCCGAGGCGATCGTGTATCGATCTCCTGACTTCGCGGTAGGCGATGAGGTCATCGCCGCCAATCTCGGTTCTTCAGCGAGGAGCCAGATGGTTGGCCTGCCCTCTGGGAGTTGGGTATGCCGAACTCCTGGTGACGGATTCGGGCTCCGTCGTCTCGTGGCTGGGGCCGGACTGCCCCGATCGCCATGATGGGTCGCTACCTAGGCGGCTGAAGACGGAGGTGTCCCGCCTTGCGAGCGCCTCTTCTTGCGAATTAGGGCCTCATGGCGATCGCTCGGTCAGTAGCCCCTTGAACTTCCGTTTGCTCACGCGGCGGATGGCCGAGGGGATTATAGCGGGCGGCGCGTCGAAAGCTCTCCGTCGCTCCCGTAGGATGGCCATGGCCCTTTCGATCTGCTCCGCGCTTTGGAACTGATCGAGCGAGAGGCTTGGGCCATCTTTCGGGGGCGGGATCGAGAGTCTCGGACCGCGGCGGCTACCCTATGCCATAGACTGGGGCTCGGATTGGGAAGGAAAGAGGCGTCCGGCGGATCGGCCAGCGGCTTTCTTCGATGCGGAGGTAGAAGTCATGATTCTGAAAGCTTTCTTTGAAGAGCAGTGAGTGTCTCTTCAAGTATATGCCCCGGAGAACAGTGAGTGTTCTTCGAGACGGTGGAATAAAAATGAAGGTTTAGATGCCCTCCTTCTAGCGCCAATTGTTGTTGCCCGAAATATTATCCAGAGATAGATATTGCTGGAAAGGTCGAGCAACAGCAAATTGCGAGAGCACGTCCGAGGAAATGGAAATAACATAAGATTTGTCGGGTTTGTTAGGCCTGGGCTTGAATGCTCTCGCGAGATGTTATTAATAAGAATACGTTTGAGTACAAATATTAATGTAAGAATGCGATTACAATGAGTGTAAAAGATTCTATGTATCTAGCTGTTGAGTGCTTGCCGGAAGAACTAGAGTTGCTCTGAGTTCTTGAACTGCTGGGAGTTCTGGTTTTCGTCTCTGCCGACCGTCTTTCGATTAAGAGGTGCTGAGAGAGAAATATGTCCGAAATGTATAGCTTTGCCAAGAGAGTGAAAACCGAAAAAAGCCAAGCCCCTTTCCAAGTGTAGGAGGCCTTTTATTTATAGGAGCTGAGATGCCTTTTTCTGACGGGAGATCGCCTTTCTTGTAATATAATAAGGGGCGATCGTCTTATGTCACATGAGGTGTCTGCCTTGAAGTCCGCGGCTCTTGCTGGCAGCCAGCTGTGCGGTCCAATGGGGAGCCTGCACGCGTCCTGAGTCGATGTCCCGGGCGGTCCCACTGTGCACCTTTCGACGGGTCTGTCGGTAGATGAAAAGATGCTGATAGGTTGTGGTCAACGATCCATGTCCTGCGGCGCCTTTTTCGGATCTGCACGTGGGTCCTTGCTTCGAGCTTCGGCCTTCGCCGACTGTACGGGCGATGGCTTTGCGTGGCATGAGGCGGTCGCCATCGGTTGGGCACAGAGTCGATCGCCAAATGCCAAGAAACGATCGCCTTAGATGTCGATCGCTCGGCATCGGGACTCGACCTAGGACCCTCAATCGGCCAATCTGCCTTGGCTGTTAGGCCCTGATCCGGTCGCCCGGTCTCTGTGCCGATCGCCTGTTGAGATGTATAAATCTCGACACAACACTCACATTTTGAGAATTTTACATAGAGGTGATCGGTTCTCAAAATATCTAGTACGAAATGCAAGTGTCGGGCGTGTTCTTCTTTATCTCGAGAATAGATCAAAATGTCGTCAATAAAGACTACTACACACTTGTCGAGATACTCGATGAAAATATTAATCATTAACTGCATGAATACTGCCGGTGCATTAGTCAGCCCAAAAGGCATAACTACAAATTCATAATGCCCATATCTCTTCCGAAATGCCGTCTTCGGAACGTCGGACTCTCTCACCCTGAGTTGATAATACCCTGATTTTAAATTAATTTTCGAGAAAATTGCAGCCCCCTGCAACTAATCAAATAAATCGTCTATACGAGGCAAAGGGTACTTGTTCTTGATGGTCACTTTGTTCAGATCATGGTAGTCAATGCACAAACATAGTGAACCATCATTCTTCCTCACAAAAAGAATAGGCGCGCCCCAAGGCGAAGCGCTCGGTCTGATATACTCTCTTTCCAGAAGTTCTCCCAACTGATTCTTTAATTCTTACATCTCGGAAGGTGCCATTTGATTAGGTGCCTTAGAAATCGGAGCCGCATCTGGCTCTAACTCCACAGAAAATTCTATCTCACGATCTGGCGGTAATCCCGAGAGATCATCCGGAAAAACATCGGGATACTCATTAACAACCGGAATCGAAGAGAAATTGATTTCCTTCCCTTCCGTTTTCAAGGCATAACACCAATAGCCCGTACAACCTTTATTCAAAAGTTTTACGGCCTTCATGGCGCTGATAAGTAACTTGGATTGGCCCGACTTACATCCCAAAAATGAGTACTCGGATCCGTCTTTAGTCATCATGGTGATAACCTTAGTACGGTAATTCATAATCGCTTGGTGACTATCAAGCCAATCCTCGCCGAGGATCACGTCCTCGCCTACCATATCAACTACAATCAGATTCGATAACCATTCCATACCGGATATCATCACCGGAAAATCTTTAATCTCCTGGTTTCCCACAATTCTATCCCCGCTAGGTAGTTTCACAATGAATGGATCACAAGCAGTCATACAGGTTATATTCAAACGGCGCACATACTCCAAGAAAATAAAAGAATGTGTAGCACCTGTATCAAAAAGCACACGGACTGGATGAGATAAAATATTAATGGTATCTGAAGCCACCGCTGCATCGGGTTCGTCTGATCGACGCATCTCATAGACCCGTGGTTGTACCGAACCGACGCTAGAGTTTCCCCCTCCAGCATTCTGACCCCTTCCCTGGCCCCTGCCGAAATTCTGTTGAGATTGACCAAAAAATTGCCGCTGATTAATGCCTTGGTCAAGTGGTGCTGGGGCAGAAGCCCGAGTATCCAAGGTCTGACTTGGTTCGGAAAAATAAACCGCTCTATGTCCCAGCTGTCCGCAAGTGTGACACTTTAATGGCGGAAAATTGCATTCCAAATTAACGTGGCCTGGATGACCACAATTATAGCAAGTTACCGTGCGATTTGTGGTGCCCGGAGCAGAACGGAAACCCCTCTTTCCTTTAGCAGAACGTGACGACTGTCCGTTAGAACGGTTAGTCGTCTGTGACCTTTGGAAATTGCCACTTTTAGAGCCAGAAAAATTCCCCGCAACCTTCTACTTCTTCGATTCTTCAACGGTATCGTTGTCAGGGGTTAACATATCATGGGCTAAAGCTCTGTCCTGATATTCCTTCAATGTGGTGCAAGCAAATCCGGCCATGTACCGCCGTAAGTCCATATTCATTCGCATATCAAAATAACGGATCTTATCACGCTCATTTCTCACTTGATCCTTCACGTGGATCAATTGTTGGTTGTACTCTACAATTGCTTGCGAGACAGGAATATTCTGCGGTTTAGCCTCGAAAAAGGCTCGGATTCGGCCCTCCCGCACCGGCCAAGGACAAAACTCGGCCTCCAAAAGTTCCTTAAATTCATCCCACGTGGCAACACGATCTTGCGGCTTGATGACTTTTCACCATGTAGCGGCCTCCTTAGTGAGGAAATACTGGGCAATCGGTACTTTCCTCACTTCGGGGCAATCAACCGCTTCAAAATTTTTTTCCAACTCCGCTAGTCAATCTTCCCAACCTAATGGGTCTGTGGCACCACCAAACTGTGGATGGTGCATACGGATTACATTGTGAAGCAAGGCATCCGCGTTCGGATTCGGATTATTCAGCTGAACGGTTTGGGCTAAAATGCTCATCTGGTTGGCCAATTGTTGAAGTACATTCGCAACTCCAACGTCCGCGCTGTTCCCCTAGCCAGTCGACTGGTCGTGCTGACTTTCGGTGTCAGGATGCACCGAGTTCGACAAACTGGGGTTGGTCGACCCCGCAACAGAACTGATGGAAACGGCCGCGCCACGACCTCTTCCACGTCCACGGCCACGACCACGGCCACGGCCCCTACCAGCTGACATACTGAAGAACACACAAGGCACGTAAGTACAATTCAATCGCATGTCATCGAAGTGACCAATTCTCAAGAATACCAAAATAGAAGCAAAACGAATAAGGAAACACCAGAAGAGTAAAAGGTCTTACAAGTACCGGTCGCACTGTGATGATGGCAGAGTAGTGATACTGTGGACAAATGATGACTCAATCGATCCAAAAGACCGACAGCCTAGGTATCCATAGACCTAAGCTCTGATACCATATTCTGTAACACCCCCAAGTTATTCAGGGAATATTACAGCGCCGTAAGCCCCACCGTAGGACCCACAAGGCTAAACATACGCGGAACTATAAATTTTTGACCGATAAGGTCTACATACAATGGAATGAAGAACAATACAAAGGGTATTCAACACATATCCACTGTATCCCAAAGACATCACAACACAAATCAATACCTCGGCAAACACAGGCCGGAACATCAAGGAAAATGGAAAACAATACTCGAGTATTCAATAACCATTCCAGTACAACAACACTGAATGGAGAAACACAAAACATAACCAGAGGAAAGACACAGTATCACACTTTCCCATCATCTTCATGCCGACCCGATACCTGCCTGTCCGCTCTCCTGGAACCTGAAATACATAAAAAGTATTTCCCCCATAAAGGGGTTAGCCGTCGAATAGCTAGTGCAAATATATCAAGTATGAAACACAATACTCCTCGATAATAAAGTAAAGGTAACCGTCAGTTCATCAATTCAAGACTAGTATTCCGGAATAACTAAATCCCATAGCATCACAACAATGCATACATGATCAACCATGGAACCGCACCAAAGGCTATGGAACCCTCAGGGGACCCGTTGGTCCGCCCCAGAGTGGTTAACCCAAATTATCCGTGAAATCACACCAAAGGCTACGAAACCCTCAGGGGACCCGTCGTCCCGCCCCAGACTGGATATAAATAAACATGCCATTCATATATCTCACTTTCAAAGTCGGGAACGTACAATCATAAATATATACTTGCCTTTGAGACATCGTGAAATTGAACGGAAAAGAGTATGAGTTCGGTAGGTCCAAGAACGTGCTTCCGGCACCTAAACGATTCATAAGGGATATTGTAATCAATAATATATACTCATAATTCACGAAGAAACTCCCGAAACCCATCTACGATTCACGAAAATACACGAATAAACAATTAGAGGTTGGAAAATTGCCCAAACTCTCACAAGTCCGAAAACGGCACAATACAATCCGTAAAATCGTAGAAAAATCATGTATATAGAATAGATACATCATAATCTTAAGGTTCTCAAGCTTCAAAATGGATAAATCGGACAAATATAGGAAAAACCCCAAAATTCCCAAAAATAGGGTTCTAAGGATTTTTACCTTGATTGGGACGTTAAGATGGATTAGATGTTGTGAAATCCTTGATCTCCAACCAAATATGTTGTTGTTTGACGAAGAATCGCTTCCAATCGCCCAAAATCGCCTCTCCCGAGCTGCTCCCATCGGAAATGAGTGAAGAGGATGAAAAATGCAGAAATGGAAGTCAACTGTCCAATATATATCCACCCAGTTTAGCGCACGCTACGCCTCCTTCATTAGCGTGCGATAGCGAGGTCACCGGGTAGTACAGTGGCTTCTGCCGGCCCCATTAGCGTGCGCTAAATGCCTTTCTCTAGCGTGCGCTAGCCAAAAAAAGTGGCGTCCAGTACTGCAGTCCAGAACCTACTGTCCTCTGCCCTGCTCAAGCCTTAGCGTGTGCGCTACTGCTATGGCTTAGCGTGCGCTATGCAACAGCTTTGGCGTGTGCTAGCCGAAGCCTAGTGTACGTTACCTGATAGTCCAGAAAACCTGACAACCTCACTGCCTCTGCCGACCAGCCCGTTAGCGTGCGCTACGGACGGATGTTAGCGTACGCTACTAACCACGAATAGCGTGCGCTAACGAATTCCTAGCGCACGTTAACCGCCAGTCCAGAGAGCAGTATGAGTTACTGGTTCTGACCTGACTGGTCCCTTAGCACGCGCTACGACTCAAGGCTAGTGTGCACTACTCAAGCAGAATTAGCGTGCGTTAGTCTAGGCCTAGCATGCGCTATTTCTCTGACCCAGGACACTTCCGCATGGTCTAAACAACACGATTGTGATCCAAACAAGATATGAAGCTCTATAACAATATCTACAACATCACCAAGAGTTTACAAAGCGACGAAATACGAAAACGGCAAGGCCAAACAGTCAATAAAAGTACGGGTATTACACCAAGAGGAGTAAGTTGTGAAACAATTCCACAACTCCTAAGATGATCATCGAATTCTTGGCTCAAGTATTCGCCACCTCGATCCGATCGAAGGACTTTAATTGTCTTGCCAAGTTGATTCTGTACTTCACTTTGGAATATTTTGAACATTTCAAAATATTCATGTTTATGCTTCATAAGATAAACATATCCATATCGGCTAAAATCATCGGTAAATGTGATGAAGTATTGGTATCACCCTCTGGCATGAGTGTTAAGAGGTCCGCATACATCAGTATGTACTAGGCCTAATAGATCACTAGCCCTTTCTCCATAACCGATGAAAGGATTCTTCGTCATTTTGCCCAATAAACAAAATTCGCATGTTCCATATGACTCATAGTCAAAAGAGTCTAAAAGTTCATCGTTATGGAGTTTAGAAATACGTTTCTCGTTTATGTGACCAAGTCGATAGTGCCATAAGTAAGTCGGATTAGAATCACTGAGCTTAGGATTCTTAGTTGCAATGTTATAGACTTTCAAACTGTTGGACTCATCTAGATTAATATTGTAAAGGCCAATATATAACTTTGCAGTACCATAAAGCAAGTCATCAAAGAAAATACGAATAATCTTATTCTTAATAAGAAAACTGTAACCTTCACAATCTAATGTAGAAACTGAACTAATATTCATATTCATAGCAGGAACATAATAACAATTGTTCAAAACTAACAAAATCACATTGGGTAAAACTAGATCATAAATTCCTACGGCTAGTGCAACAACTCTTGCTCCATTGCCGACTCTTATATCCCTTTCTTCAGTTCTCTACTGCTTCTAAACCCCTGCACATTTGTACAAATGTGATATCCATATCCAATATCCAATACTGAGGAGTTAGAAGTAGATAAGTTAACTTCTATAACAAATATGCCTGTGGCAGTCTCACTACCCTTGGTACGCTTTAGCTCTTCCAAGTAAACCTTGCGATTTCTTTTTCAGTGTCCTGGTTTATTGCAATGATGGCAATTTTCATCTTTGAGAGCTTTAGCCTTGAAAACCGGCTTAGTAGGGTATTTAGATTTGACAACTTTTGTCTTACCTTTGTCCTTGCCTTTGTTCTTGAAGGACTTCCCTTTGCTGACCATAAGAACGTGGCTTGGTTTCTTCTTAATATTTTGCTCCGCCTTTTTAAACATCCCATGCAGCTCAGCAATGGACTTCTCCATCTCATTCATATTATAGTTCATAATGAACTGACTGAAACTATCGGGCAATGAGTTTAGGATCACATTCGTGGAGTGCTCCTCAGAAAGTGGAAAACCAAGCATATCAAGATGATCAATATATCCTTTCATCTTGAGTACATGAGCGCTGACAGATGTCCCATCAACCATCTTGCAAGCATACAAGGCCTGAAAGGTCTCATACCTCTCTTGCCTAGCATGCTTTGAAAAAGTTTTCTTGAGGTGAGCATTAAGCTCATAGGATTCCATTTTTTCCAGATTCTTCTGAAGTTCTGCACAAATGGTAGCCAACATAAGACAACTGACATCAATGGAATCATCACAATGTTTCTTCTATTTGATTTTTGTTGCTTTTTAGCATTGTCAGCATGCTCATCGGGAATTTCATCCTCAAGAACATACAACTTTCTTTCTTGCTTGAGAACTATTTTCAAGCTCCGGATCCAATCCAGATAGTTGCTGCCATTTTCTTTGAGCTTGTCCTTCTCAAGGACGAATCGCAGTGAAATGCTGGACGTGTTGTTTGATGTCATTCTACTATCTACAAAATTCAATATGCAAGTATTTAGTCACATTATTTCTCAAAAAATACTCCCACTAAAACAAAATACCCTCAATTTTACAACATTTGTAATTTTAGTGGGCTAAGACCCTATTTTGCATAATTCTAAACTCAGATTTGGCATGACGTCTAGAATTGAGCTACTTAAGGAAGATAACTTTTTATCGATTACATCATATGTAACTCTTAGATTATATTTCATGTTATAATCCCATCTTATGCCTTAACGTCCAAAACTATTTTTGAATTCTTAGTTCATTAAAACACATAGGTATCACCATTACCTATCCTACCTTACAAAGATAATTTGAGCACCTAGCTTGGCATGACCTGCTCAAGATGATCGAAGTCTTGATAGGTGTTTTAATTGAACGGCATTTTAAAAAAAATTAATAAGAGGTTTTATCTTATATTGCATGTCTATGTTGGGTAACATACATCTAAACAGACATCGCATCACATACATGCATAAATTTAAACATACATATCATATGACATAAAAGGCATAGGACCGTGTATAGCATGACCATAATCCTAACGTGATTTTCATGAGCCAACATGAAAATCACAAAGGTCAATCTAAAGGGTATAATTGGTCTTCATTGATCTTCCAACTCCTAGAACGTCATACGCGATCAATTGACTCCTCGAGTCCGTCCTTCGTCTCATTCTTGTCTTAATTACATTAATGAACATATACTACACTAGTAAATTTAAATTACAAGAGGGTAAAAGACACGCAGGCCGTAAATTATAATAATAAATTACAAGACGACTCACAGGGCGTAAAAACCAATTATAATTAAACGACACGCAGGCCGTTAAAACCAGCCAAATAATAAATTGAAATATCCAATCACATTGGTCAATTTATGGTCATGCCATACACCAACATATACTAAAATTAATCATCACATAATTAATTTAAAGCTGGCAGATAACATATAAATACTATTTTGCGTCCTAATTGAACAAAAAATGAACACAACGCAGTGGTTGGAGGGATGAACAGCACCCCCGGTCACCCAGGTTCAAAACCTGGGACGCAAAACATTTTGTGCATTTTATGCGCCGCGGGTCGACCCAGACTCGGTCATCAAGTAACCCTAGCCCAGACCCCACGGGTCGGCCCGATTCGTGACCGATTTATGGACAGTTTTCTCCAGAACATTTTCTGGGTATTAACGGTGCAGAAAAGAGCGAAAAACAATACAAAAATTAATTTTTTAACGATCCGATTTAATCAAATAAAATTAGAAAAATATTTATAAAATCTCCATTTCATAAATATGATCAAGAACATAATTTTATATATTCAAAGCATATAAAACACATTCTACATAAACAATTAAATCACTGCAAGTTGGCTCTGATACCACTATTGGGTTTTACGTGTAATACAATAAATTTGAGCTACGCGATGGGAAAAATTAACGTAAGAAAACCCAGACGAGGATCTTCATGCAGTAATTTAATTGATTTATAAAGAGTTCGTCGAATTACCTTAATTCGAAGAACATATCTGAATCCGGACCAGAAGCTGATTAAAATTCTCTTCCTCTTTCGGTGATCCACACACGAACAACTGGTAAAAGTCGGATTGCTAGATCCTTACGAATAACATTGATAAACAGTACAACAAATAATTACTTACTAAAAAAATTTGTACTGTTGATCAAAATCAACTACGGGAAGAAGATGGAGATGACCGAAACGGACCTCCCGGACATAAAAACAGTTCGGCCGATTTGAAGAGGGAGTGTCGATCTTTACCTCACACAATTAGGGTTGTGTAATTTTTGTCTTATGACAATTCCTTGTCCAAGACCCCTTATTTATACTAACTAAACCATAGAGTCAAACTCTAGTATTTACTTAGTTGCTTCTCAACTTATTAAATAATACAATACATATAACATTTTATATTATATATTATTTATTATTTAATCCTCCAATAAATATAATATCTAATATTATATTTATCTTTCCCGGTTGCTATAATTAAATAATATAATAGATATCATATATTATATATTACTCATTATTTAATTTTTTTAATAAATATAATATCTAATATTATATCTATTAATTATTCTTGCTTGTCTTTAATTGCTGTGTGACCCAAAAGACTTATATTATGTTGGCAATTATTTAATACCTTATTAAATAATAAATCATAAGCGGTCTCTAGCAAGACATTATGACTACCCAAATAATATAAGTTTATAGTCCATTAAACCATTTAACGTATCAAATTCCTTTGTCACGTGATACATATTTGAACTAAGTCATGGAAATTGTCATACTTATTATGTTCAAATGCTTTCTCAATCTTCAGTAGACTGATTGAATTAAATGACACTTCATTTGAGCATGGCCATGCATTTCCCTAAGTAGAGGGAAAAATCCCCATCTTGATTATTCATTGCCCTCTACATGACTCCCACTAATCCTGATCGCTAACATTTATGATCACCATGTTTCAGATGACGTTGGATTACGTCAAGGCATAGCAGTTATCATGTTGGACTCTATGATAATCTCAGGTTCAAGGATTTATTGGCATACTGTTATATTGAGATTCACTTATTATATTTCCATGCAGTGATCTCAATGCAGGTCTGTCCAGTATTGGTTTTCCAACCAATACCATAAGTTTGATCACACCATACGCATAATCATCCAATGATTATCAATCAAATTTATACTAGTATATTAATCACTTGAGTCTCCACTCTACGTGAGTGGACCCGGGACATTAAAATAATCTTATTATTCGTGAATAATCATTATTCAATTATTATAATATTAAAACATACACACATTATAATAATCAACTAGAAATAAATGATATCAAAAAACTTTATTAAATATGACAATTACAAATCTAGGCATATCGAATGTCCTAAGACACTATTCCCAACAATGAATACATGTTATGGTCGTATGTGAGGCTTGCACAGCCGTATATGACTTACATTACAACCGTGTGTACTTACATCATGGTGGTATTTGACTAAAGTTACGTTCGTATGCTCGTACGTGTTGGCTCTATAAACTTTCAGTGTAAGATTTGTACGCCCGTATGCATGCATGTATACGACCGTATATATGTATTATACTGCTGCATGTGACTGAGGTACGACCTTATGGCCATTGACCTCGGAGCTGTAATGACAGTTGATGTAGTATAATAAAGCTCTTATGGGCTGTTCTATGTGGTTATTTTTCAACCATTTTATTAATTCTACCAAGGCTATGGTCTCTTCACCTGGTTTTTGATCGAACTCAAATTATTGTTATTGCGTAAAATTGATTTTAACGGATTAAAACTGATTTCACAATGTGCTTTATCAAACGAAGTTACTGATTTGTAGTTATTAAAACCTAATTTGTTGACTCTAATTTTTACTGATCAAATATAATTTTTTTACTGATTAAAATTTATATTCACCTAATATTATGTTTTTAAATTAAACAGAAGAAAGTCAAAAGTGTATTTTAGCACCATCCACTTTGAATGCTCTTATGAGTTATTTTCAGTTCATGCATAATTTAATTTTCAGAAAAAAAAAGGAACTTCGCCATGTTTCTAATATAATTCTGTTTTCTGAAAACATAAAAATTCCAAGAAAATAAGATTATACTCCCTACCATTCACGATATGTTTTTGAGATGAAATTTCACAATAAGTAAATTTCTAATTAAAACATGAAAAATTATTAAAAACTAATATCCGAAAATATTTTAGAAATATATCCAAGGAGATTTTATATATATTTATATAATTAAAAATAGTCAAAATTCAATTTAAGAAAAACAAATATAATGAACGAGAGGTGGTACCAAACAATCAACATCTTAACTCTTAAGTCATTTTCCTATATTGCTTTTTTTGTTTTAGATTTTTTACAGGTTTTATCTTTAATTGGTTGCTTTTCTTATCCCAAGTTTGACTAAATGATACTATTGGTTATATCAGCAAAATAATGGCGCATTTGGCCAACTGATCTCATTTGGAGGTTAGTGGTTCAATTCTTAATGACAACGCTGGAATCAATTTCAAGGGCCAATGATTCCTTGCCTCGATAAGGGTTGGGTTCAGCCTGCACGCCTGGTGAAATAATTAAATATTGAGGGCTTCAAGCGGCAGTGTGGGATGACAGATCTCGGTGGGACCATACAATTGGATTTAGGGGGTTCAGCATGGAGCAATCACTTGGGGGACGACTCATTATGCGTGGTAGTTGAGGATATTTAAGAACCTGGGAGCCAGATACACATCTCGCGATTTAACTGGTAGCAGTACTGTGGGGCCGGAGCTGTTATCCCGATGACTAATCAAGTGTAAACTTGAAACCTCCGTACCAAAAAAAAAGCAAAATAATGAATTGACCATTTGAATTTTTTTTTTTTTTTTTTTTTTTTTGTGTGTGGAGGAACCCATTTGGAAAATGATTGATACTTGAGATATGCAGCAATCCCTAATTTAGTTTTAAACGTAGTCCCTAATAAACCACATTCTTTGACCTGAGCTGTAACTGTCCCAAATTTATTAAAAACTGCAATTTGATTATTGACTTGTCAACCCTAATTTAGCAAAAATAAATAACTTGCACAGGTCATGAAAGTGAGTTGTAATTTTTTTTTTTGGAAGTTCGGTCTGAATATAATAATCTGCAACTACGTTAATTAGTTAATTCACATTCTATCATCGATATTGAGTTTAATTGGTTTAAGAAATTCAAACTATACCCTATTATCAATATTGGGTTTGCTGAATATTCACGTTATTTTTAATTAAATATTCATTTATTTTAAAAGAATATTTATACTTTTAGCTAGAAACTTAATCATGGTTATATAAAGGTCACGGACATCTAATAGTAATGATAAACATTCAGTAAAAAATAATGAATATTATATTTAACCCGGTGTTCACTAATTTTCAACAAAAAAGCATCATTTTTTTTTTTTAAATTGTTCAAGCAACAAATATCATTGTATTTATTGCTATTCTTATTTTGGGTGTATATATATTAGACATGGTAATTCACCACACGACACAAAAACACGACATGGCAACACGAAAATTTAGTGTTTGTGTTTGCATTTTGAGTACACGATACGAAAATACACGAAGACGAAAATACACGACCAAGATTTAGTGTGGATACACGATACGACACGAGGTACACGAAATAAATAAATAAATAATTATTTATATATATAATATTATATTACAGAATATAAAATTTTATATTTAATTTTATAAAAACATACATTTTATGAATTCTCTTTGTACTAAACTTTAAAATTCGAAAATATAATGTGAACTTTCAAAAATTTCGTATAAACATTCATGTTTTCGTTGCCAATTGTTTCGTTTCGTCTACTAAAACCTATAAAAATATATTAAATATTAAAATTTTTATTTTTATAATATTTTAATATTTATTTTATATTATGTGTCTGACACGAAAACACGACACGAAAACGACATAATTTTGCGAGCTACACGCCACGACACGACACAAGTTCATTTCATGTCGTGTATGGGTTTGGACGAAAATACACGACACGCACGATTGCCAGGTCTAATATACTTCATCCGTTTTCTTATTATTGCAACGTGTTGACTATTACACTGTTCACATACTCTCTTTTGACCATTTTTTGTGATTTATACATATGAAAGAATATAGTCATGCGAGATTTTGTTAGATTCATCTCAAAGTATACTTTTAAAATATCAACTTCTTATAATTTTTAAAAATAAATAATTGAAGATATTAATAATCAAAATTGTGTATCGGCAAACGTAAAAATTCAGATGTTGCAGTTATAAGAGAACGGACGTAGTATATGCATAGGTGATATATTTTTTTATTTTTGACATGGTTATTTTGATTAGATAAGTTTGATGACAAATTCTTTGAAGCCAATTATTTTTTTTGGTAAAATAGTCTTACGTACACTAAAAAATTATCTGCTAGTATAATACATATAGTTTGTCTTGAAATTAAACGAAAAAAATGAAATCAAGAGAAATACATGTTAAATATGAAAATTATACATATATAGTGGTTTGTCGAAACGTAAAGTCATTGGTTACCGCGTTCAAAGATAGCCCACAAGCCTCAGAAACCTGATAGCAAAAAGTAAACATCTCTCTCTCTCTCTCTCTCTCTCTCTCTCTCTCTCTCTCTCTCTCTCTCTCTCTCCAAGCTCGCTCGCATGGAGATCTGTTCTTTGGATTGAAAAGTTGCTCCTCCATGCCACACATTTGGTCCATTTCTATAGTTCCATAAAAACCCATTCATACGTGCATGAACCATACATCATACGTCTGTAACTGGATCTGATTTCTGTATCTATATGTGTAAGCATAGCTGTTGAACCAACTTGTGGGGAAATGGTGGGGAGCAAATGGCTGAAAGTGAAGATTGCTCTCGGGTTGAAGCTGAACTCGTGTCTCTACGTGCCGAGAACAGTTGAAGGTTCTCCGCCGCCGCCGCTTCCCTTGGGGGGGTTTTCTGATGCCGTCGTGTATTCGGGTTATCGGATCCAAATGCCCAACGCGCCCACACCGTCCTCCTCCGGCCTCCTTTCGCCCAAACATTCCTCCGAGTCTTCCAAGGTAAAAAAAAGTCAAATTTAATTCTTATTTTCTTGAAATTTCGTTTTATTTTTAATTTTCAATATTATTTTTTTTTTTTGAGAAAAGATGAGTTAATTAGTATTTCTTTTTTAAATTAGCTTTCTCGCATATCTTGAAAAAAAAAATATTTCTTTCTTGGAATTTGGATTTATTATGCAAAAAGCTCCAAAAAGTGTATAAATTCCATATCTGCCCCTTCTCTCAGAGCTAAAAGATAGCATAAGTGCTTTTCTTTGGTCAGCAACACAACTTTTTTTACACATTTTTCTACTATTTCTCACCTCTTTTCATGAATTATTAGTTTTTCACCAATTTGACCATTGATTGAGAGATGATTTGATGCAATAAAATCTACTAACTGACTCACTAATGATTTCTACATCTTTTAATGCATTTGTACTTTAAATCATCGCTTGCAAGACTCTATATACATTTTATTTAGGGGGGGACTTATTAAGACCCCCTATTTTACAAAGCAAACTCTCCCTAGAGAGGGTCCTTTTTTTTTTTTTTTTTGTGTTATGTTTTTTTAGTGTTTATTTGTTATGTGTTTTTTGTGTAATGTTTTTAGTGTTTATTTGTTATGTTTTTTGTATTATGTTTTTTGTGTTATGTTTTTTGTATTCGCCTAATATATTTCTATTTAATTAAACAACACCAATAACACGTTAAACATTAACACATTAAACAACTACAACAAATGTTATTATTCAACTAAACAACAACAACAACATTAACACATTATTTAAAAATAACACCATCAAATATAGTGCATTTACTAGGTTTGTGCTCTTATCTTTACAACATAAATCAGTAATCATTTACTATATTTGTGCTCTTATATTCTCAATAATTTCAGTTACATGCGTTGTCGATTGGAATATAAAGTTTTCCATGCGGATGCATTGGGAAGTCTGTACGCTCCCCATTGTGGGTGAGTATTGGGGAGTGGTGAATTTTCATCTAGCGTCACATAAATGTAGTGAGCACAGTCGTCGTCCCCCACACGGGCAATCACGAGGGGTAAATGATTACTGATTTATGTTGTAAATATAAGAGCACAAACATAGTAAATGCACTATATTTGATGGTGTTGTTTTTAAATAATGTGTTAATGTTGGTGTTGTTTAGTTGAATAATAACAGTTGTTGTAGTTGTTTAATGTGTTAATGTTTAACGCGCTATTGGTGTTGTTTAATTAAATAGAAATACTAGGGCTGGGACCGATTCGGTTCTTGGTAAAAAATTAAAGAACCGGAATCGGTTTTTAAATACATAAACCGGTTCGATTTTTGACCACTTTTTTCAGGAACCGAATTAGGAACCGAAACCGAAAAAACCGGTATTTTCTTCGGAAACCGAAATAGGAACCGAAACCGAATTTAATGTGTAAAAACCGGGTTTTTCGATTCTTTTAGGAACCGAATTGTGCAAACAAACCAAATTTTGTTAAAAAAACCCGAATTTTGAGTAGAAACCGAATTTAATGTGTAATATTTTGAACAAAATACATTTAATTTGCTTTATTTAATACCTATATTATGTAAAAATTTATATATAATATTATTTTTATTATTATATATATATAATATATATAGAACCGATTCCAAACCGGTTTTTTCTAACATCATAAAACAGGAACCGGAACCGGAACCGAATTACTAAAAAGGAATCGAATTAAGAACCGGATCCGATTAATAATAAAAAAAATTGGAACCGAAACCAAATTTTTCGGTTCGGTTCTTATTAAAATTCGGTTCTTCGGTTATAAATCCAAGCCCTAAGAAATACATTAGACGAATACAAAAAACATAACAAATAAACAATAAAAAAAATATTACACAAAAAACACATAACAAATAAACACTAAAAAAACATAACACACACATAAAAAAACAACAAAAAGACAAAAAAAGGACAAGTAGGGGGGGTTTTCGTAGGGGGGTCTGTATAACAGACCCCATTTATTTAAAGTTGATGACCTATATAAGATAAAATGTGCAGTATTATTTGAATATAAAATAGTTTCTTTTCATCCAAAATCGAAGAACAACTCTTTTCATACTAAAATTATCAGATTTTATCTTACTCGAAGGCGTTCCAGTCACCTATTCGCGTAACACATCGAGTCATTTATCCGAGTAACACAAAATACATCCGAGTCCCCTAAACAACATCTGAATAACCTAATATTCATTCGAGTCACTTAAATTGCATCCGAGTCATCCAAACACATTCCAGACACCTATTCGAGCCACCTAATTAATTACATCTCAGTAATTCAAAATAGGTAACTCAAATATAAATAAGTGACTCGAATACATTCGAATAAAAATTATAATCGATAATTTAGGTATCAAAAGAGTTGTTATTAAACTCAGAACAAAAAAAATATTCTTATATCTAAATAGATTTAGGTCCATATTTCCCACCCTATATATTGTTTGTTTATTCTTTACTGCCATTATTGGCTTTATTGATTGACTGATCTCTTTTCTAAACATTTTTTTGTCTTGTATTTGTTGGAAATTGCTTTATTAAAATGGATTTGACCCAAATTTTGACCAATTATTTAAGTGGATTCTATTTTCCGAAAATAGAAATAAATTGTGAAATCATAATCTACATTGTTAGTAATGAGATTAGTATTTATTTTTTCTCAAAACTAATTTTGTGTGAATGAGAAATTAATGCATAAAATCAGCCACTTAAATACATGGAGAAATGGAAAGGTGGGAATGTGAAGAGTCACATCCCACATTGGAAAAAGAATGCAATTGTAGCTACTTTCTAAGGAGTTTCACCAAAGTAAGTAGTAATCATGTGTTGCTCTTTATGGTGTACAATAGTGGACCAAGTTTGTTTTGAGTAGCTAAAGGCTAACTCAAAATGCACCGAGGACGGTGCGTAGCATCGTCCGAGCCCGAGCCCGAGCCAGCGACCGCACCGCGACCGCGACGTCGCATTTGCCGTATTAGGCGCTTTAGAGGCACACTTTGTACTTTTATTCCATGTCGCATCAGTATGAACCCTCTTTTAGAATTATCCATCTTAACTCGCTTTAAGATCTTATCTATATAGATGGCTTGAGAAAGACCTATCATTCTCTTTACTCTATCCCGATAGAGTCTAATCCCAAGAATATAGGTAGCTTCTCCCAAGTCTTTCATAGAAAACCTACTCGAAAGCCAAACTTTCACAGAACTGAGCATTCCCACATCTTTTCCTATTAGTAGAATGTCATCGACATATAGTAATAGGAATGCGATCTTGCTCCCACTAACCCTTTTGTATACACAAGGTTCCTATTCATTTTGCACGAAGTCAAACTCTTTGACCGCCTCGTCAAAACGAAGGTTCCAACTCCGTGAAGCCTACTTGAGTTTATAAATAGAACGCTGAAGCTTGCACACTTTATGAATATCGACCTCGGACACAAAGCCTTTAGGCTGCTCCATATAGATCTCCTCCTTGAGGAATCCATTAAGGAAAGCCCGACCGTCTTTATGTCCATATCTCATAATCGTGGTAGACAGCTATAGCATGCATCATTCGAATAGACTTGATCATAGCTACGGGCAAGAAGGTATCGTGATAATCGATCCCTTCTTTTTGGGTATAACTCTTTGCCACAAGCCTGACCTTATAGGTGTCAACCTTGCCATCCCCATCAATCTCTCTTGTAGAGCCACTTGTTCCCAATATGCACCATGCCCTTGGGGCGGTCTACTAGAGTCCACACCTGATTTTCATGCATCGAGTCTATCTCAGCTTTCATAGCTTCCCGCCAGTTCGCGGAGTCTATATCCACCATCGCTTGGTCATAGATCGTGGGTCGGTCTCTTGACTATCACCTGGAAACTCATGGAGACACAGTTCCTCTAGGTACATAAAACCATACCTCTCAGGTAATTAAGACACCCTACTAGATCTGCGAGGTGGTTGTACTTGTGTTTCAGAAGGTTCGGTTCCAACTTCTTGTGCAGGTGTTTCCTGATTGGTTTCTTTGTCCAAAGAAATACTTCTACCTGCTCCTCCTTCCTGAATAACTCATCTTACAGGAAGTGCACTTGCAAAACAACAATGATCTTTCGATCTTCGGGCATGTAGAATAGATAACCCATCATCCCAGATGGGAATCCAATGAAACGTCCTTTCACGGACCTTGCTTCCAACTTTTCCGCCTTAGTCTTCTTGACATAGGCGGGACATACGCAAATCCTAATATGATTAAGACTTAGTTTCCTGCCCTCTCACATCTCATGAGGAGTTTTAGGAACATGCTTGGAAGGACATATGTTCAAGATATAAGCAGCAGTCAGGAGCGCATACCCCCACAGGTAAATTGGTAAGTCGGTGTAGCTAAGCATGGAACGAACCATATCCAACAAGGTTCGGTTCCTCCTTTCAGACACCATTTAATTGAGGAGTTCCTGGAGGTGTAAGTTGTGACACTATTCCGTGCCCCTTTAGGAACTCGTCAAACTCTGTACTCATATATTTGCCACCTCAGTCCGACCTAAGTGCTTTGATATGATTACCAGTTTGTTTTTCGACTAGGGCCTTAAATTCCTGAAATTTCTCAAAGGCCTCGGATTTATGTTTCATTATCTGTACATAACCATACCTAGTATGATCATTCGTAAACGTAATGAAATACTGATATCTATCACGTGCTGTTTCTAAAGCACCACATACGTCGGTATGGACTAATCTAAGTTTATCATCGACTCTTTCAAAAGTCCATGTGAATGGGGACTTAGTCATTTTGCCATTAAGGCAAGATTCACCAGTTGCAAAGGGTTCCGATCCCAATGGACCCATAAGTCCATCCTTTTCCATTTCGTAAACCTTGGTCCGACCAACATGACCAAGTCTAAAATGCCATTTCAAAACTTGATTAGTTTTATCCCTACCACGCTTCATAGTCATAGTATTCACAACGACTTTGTTATGTAGGTTTAGATGATACAATCCATTTAACAATGTAGCAGTGTCTACTAGTTTATTTCGAAAATAAATTTTGCACGAACCATCACCAATGAAAAATGAAAAACATTTCTGATCCATGACCGGAATGGATACAATGTTCTTATGCCCCTTGGGCAACACTAGTATGTCATCTAATATTAAACCAAAGCCAGATTCTAAATCCAAAAGAAGTGATCCTATATCAGTTGATGCGACACTATGTCCGCTTCCGACAGTAATCATCACTTCATCAGCTCCAAACTTTCTACTTTGTTCCAAATCCTGATTCATGGTACAAATGTGAGAACTAGCACCTGAATCCAGTATCCAAAAAGTAGAAAATACGATAGCAGAATAATTTATTTTCAAAACTAAAAGTTCCGTACCTGAAGTGCCGTGAAGCTTCGGACTATCTCTTGCCAGTGGCCCAGCTCAGCGCATCTGAGACATGCGCCGTCTTCATCTTCTTGCTCTTAGAAACCATCGGGGCCTTGCCTTTACCTTAAAGTCCTTGCTTTGTGGGCCCATCAGCTTCTTGGTCTTTTTCTTCTTATTCTTGAACCTCCGAGATCCAGAAGAAATCACAAGGGCAGACTCCTTCCCCCGCAGAGTCTTCATCTGAGATTGAGTGGTTACAAGTTTGTTCATCAACCCTGCTAAATTGCAAGCAATCTCATTGTAGTTGAAGTTCATAACAAACTGTTAGAAGGAATCAGAAAGAGATTGCAGGATAAGGTCGGTCTGTAGAGAAGCATGCATCCTAAAATCAAGAGCCTCCAATCTCTCGATCATAGAGATCTTTTGAGGACATGGTCCCCGACTTTCTCACCTTCCTTCATTTGGCACCGAAGAGCTGCTTTGATATCTCATATCTAGCAGTTCGACTGTGCTCACCATAAAGCTCGGTTAAGTGAGATAAAATCTGCCTAGCAGAAGTCATTTTCTCATGAGTTCTCTGAAGCTCATTAGACATAGAGGCCATCATATAACCACAGACTCTAATGTCATTCTTAACCCATATTTCGTGGATTTCAACATCTTCCTGACTGGCTCTGGTCCGCACCGGATCTGCTAGAATGTCCGCCTCCAAGACGTATCCCAGCGCCCCCATACTGAGGATTATCATTAGGTTGCGGAGCCAGTCCACAAAGTTAGGCCAATTAAGGTGTTCTTTTCGAGTAATATAGTGAGTGGTTTCATTGTCATTTTATGAGAGTTTTCTGTCTGCAAAAATTACGCTAAATTGATTAGGGACTCGTTCAATTATGGTCTGAGTTTAGATTTAAGGACTTTTATATTCTTTTAACCCAGCTCCCACTATTTTGATCGTAATAACACACTCCCTTGTGAAAATCGGAAGTATTCGTTCATTTTACTACATAGTGGTGATCGAGTTCTTTATAAATTTTAATAGAGGGCAACCGAACGGTTTCTGGTCTCTTAATCTTTATAAAGTGGTCCAACACCAACACATCTAATGGATGATTTGATATTCTTTTTCCCCTTGTTCATTCCCTTCAACCTATACGCTTTCTATGGTTCGTGAACAAGTTAAGTTTACACCACCGACGCTGATCAGTTTGCAATTGAATCTTATCCGGCAACCGAACATGTTTCTAGGGATAAAATTTGCTCTGACCGAAGACACCCAATGCATTCTCGGAATTTATCGATCCTCCCCGAACGACTACCTCGATAACTCGAAAGCATAGCACATTCGGTTTGGATTTCAATTTTCCGAAAGCTCAATGGAGGGAAGGAAAACCTTGAAACCTTTTAAACTTAATATTTTGTCGTGGGAGAATTTTCGCAATTAATGTTACACTTTGCACATTAATTCATTTAAGCGCGTTTGTCGATATTCATACCATATGAATAAAACATTCACAACCTAATTGCTACCAACATGCAGTTCATGGACCGTTCCTAGAACAAAAAACATCGTAATCTAATTACATATCTTCGATCTTGAATCTTCGTCTTCTCGAACGGATCTTCCTCCTGTCTTCGTCATTACATATAAATTTTACATTAAAAAAATGCATCCTATAATACAAATTTTTCTAGTAAACTAAATAAATAGGCTCAAAACGGCCTTTACAACCCAATCGAATAAAACAAACTATTCAAAAACTAGGTCCATGAACTACATCACCATTCACAAGTATTCATCTAATAAATATTAAATAAATAGATTTTATATTAAATAAGTAATTTAATATATTGATCCAACCAATATATAAAACTAACTATTTAATAGAATTAATCCAATCAATTCACACAATCAGTAATATGAATTTGTTCATAGTAATCCGGTCAATCATAAGTATTCCAATAAATTATTTTTTCCTTTTAAAATGAAATACCATATATCTTTTCTAATCAAATTAAATCCAATTTAAAACGCGAAAGATTAATTTTCTGGTATACACGAAAAACAAGCCCGGAACAGGTACGGAAGGGGCTCGGACCGCGGTCTCAACAAGTCGGACCGCACGGCAAGTCCAGAAAATAGGTCCGGACCGCGGTCCATCAGTTTTGGACCGCACGCCAGCCCCCGAGTCCAATTCCTGGGTCGTCCAACGGCAATCCGGGGCTTGATTTTCGACCGAATATCGAATAACTACATTTTTCAACTTTCATATCTTCAATATAAATCATATTTCCAAGAAAATAAAGATTTATATTTAAATATATATTTACAAAAAATATAACTACAATGAACAATCAAACATAAACCAAGATTATAACAATAATGATTTCAAATCATAAATCATTCAATCAAGCATTCCAAATGCTAAATATCATATATACGATCGCAAGACCTCTCTCCGATACCACTATGAAGTAAAGCAAACGTATACTTCCGGATTTCACAAAGGAATGTATTATTCCGATAAAAATAGTGGGAGCTGGGTTAAAAGAATATAAAAGTCCTTCTAAAACTCAAACCATAATTGAACGAGTCCCTAATTAATCTGGCGTACTTTATGCAGACAGAAAACTCTCATAAAATGACAATGAACCCACTCACTATATTACTCGAAAAGAACACCTTAATTGGGCCTAACTTTGTGGATTGACTCCGCAACCTGATGATAGTCCTCAGTATGGAGGCGCTGGGATGCGTCTTGGAGGCGGACATTCCGGCAGCTCCGGTGCGGACCAGAGCCAGTCAGGAAGATGTTGAAATCCACGAAAAGTGGGTTAAGAATGACATTAGAGTCCGTGGTTATATGATGACCTCTATGTCTAATGAGCTTCAGAGAACTCATGAGAAAATGACTCATGGTAGACAGATTTTGTCTCACTTAACCAAGCTTTATGGTGAGCACAGTCGAATTGCTATATATGAGATATCAAAGCAGCTCTTCGGTGCCAGGATGAAGAAAGGTGAGAAAGTCGGGGACCATGTCCTCAAAACGATCTCTATTATCGAGAGATTGGAGGCTCTTGATTTTAGGATGCATGCTTCTCTACAGACCGACCTTATCCTGCAATCTCTTTCTGATTCCTTCTAACAATTTGTTATGAACTTCAACTGCAATGAGATTGCTTGCAATTTAGCAGGGTTGATGAACAAACTAGTAACCGCTCAGTATCAGACGAAGACTCCGCAGGTGAAGGAGTCTGCGCTTGTGATTTCTTCTAGATCTCGGAGGTCTAAGAATAAGAAGAAAAGACCAAGAAGCACACGGGCCCACAAGGCAAGGACTTTAAAGGTAAGGATAAGGCCCCGATGGTTCCTAAGAGCAAGAAGGTGAAGACGGACGCATGTCTCAGATGCGCTGAGCTGGGCCACTGGGCAAGAGATAGTCCGAAGCTTCACGGCACTTCAGGTATGGAACTTTTAGTTTTGAAAATAAATTGTTCTGCTACCGTATTACATTTGTACCATGAATCAGGATTTGGAACAAAGTAGAAAGCTTGGAGCTGAGGAAGTGATGATTACTGTCGGAAGCGGACATAGTGTCGCATCAACTGATATAGGATCACTTCTTTTGGATTAAGAACCCGACTTTGTTTTAATATTAGATGACATACTAGTGTTGCCCAAGCGGCATAAGAACATTGTATCCATTTCGGTCATAGATCGAAAATGCTTTTCATTTTTCATTGGTGATGATTCCTGCAAAATTTATTTTCGAAATAAACTAGTAGGCACTGCTACATTGTTAAATGGATTGTATAATCTAAACCTAAATAACAAAGTCGTTGTGAATACTATGACTAGGAAGTGTGGTGGGGATGAAACTAATCAAGTTTTGAAATGACATTTTAGACTTGGTCATGTTGGTCGGATCAAGGTTTACGAAATGAAAAAGGATGGACTTATGGGTCCATTGGGATTGGATCCCTTTCCAACTTGTGAATCTTGCCTTAAAGGCAAAATGACTAAGTCCCCATTCACAGGGACTTTTGAAAGAACCGATGATAAACTTAGATTAGTCCATACCGACGTATGTGGTGCTTTAGAAGCAGCACGTGACAGGTATCAGTATTTCATTACGTTAAAGGATGATCATACCGGGTATGGTTATGTATAAATAATGAAACATAAATTCGAGGCCTTTGAGAAATTTCAGGAATTTAAGGCCCTAGTCGAAAAACAAACTGGTAATCATATAAAAGCACTTAGGTCGGACTGTGGTGGCGAATATATGAGTACAGAGTTTGACGAGTTCCTAATGGAGCACGGAATAGTATCACAACTTACACCTCCAGGAATTCCTCAGTTAAATGGTGTCGGAAAGAAGGAACCGAACCTTGTTGGACATGGTTCGTTCCATGCTTAGCTACACCGACTTACCAATTTACCTGTGGGGGTATGCGCTCCTGACTGCTGCTTATATCTTGAACAAATGTCCTTCCAAGCCCGTTCCTAAAACTCCTCATGAGATGTCGGAGGGCAGAAAATTAAGTCCTAATCATATTAGGATTTGGGGATGTCCCGCCTATGTCAAGAAGACTAAGACGGAGAAGTTGGAAGTAAGGTCCGTGAAGGGACGTTTAATTGGATTCCCATCTGGGATGATGGGTTACCTATTCTACATGCCCGAAGTTCGAAAGATCATTGTTGCTTTGCAAGCACACTTCCTGTAAGATGAGTTCATTCAAGAAGGTGGAACAGGTATAAGTATTTCTTTGGAAGAATACAATAAAACCCCTGAGGAGACACCTGTACAAGAAGTTGGAACCGAACCTTCTGAAATACAAGTACAACCAACTCGCAGGTCTAGTAGGGTGTCTCAATTACCTGATAGGTATGTCTTTATGCACTTGGAGGAACTGGGTCTCTATGAGGTTCCAGGTGATAGTCAAGAGACCGACCCCATGACCTATGACCAAGCGATGGTGGATGTAGAATTCGTGAAATGGCGTAAGCTGAGATAGACTCGATGCATGAAAATCAGGTGTGGACTCTAGTAGACCGCCCCAAGAGCATATTGCCTATTGGGAACAAGTAGATCTACAAGAGAGATTGATGGGGATGGAAAGGTTGACACCTATAAGGCCAGGCTTGTGGTAAAGGGTTATACCTAAAATGAAGGGACCGATTATCACGATACCTTCTCGCCCGTAGCTATGATCAAGTCTATTCGAATGGTGTTTGCTATAGCTGCCTATCACGATTATGAGATATGGACATAAAGACGGTCGGGCTTTCCTTAATGGATTCCTCAAGGAGGAGATCTATATGGAGCAGCCTAAAGGCTTTGTGTCCGAGGTCGATATTCATAAAGTGTGCAAGCTTCAGCGTTTTATTTGTGGACTGAAGCAGGCTTCACGGAGTTGGACTTTCGTTTTGATGAGGCAGTCAAAGAGTTTGACTTCGTGCAAAATGAAGAGGACTTCGTGCAAAATGAAGAGGAACCTTGTCTATACAAGAGGGTTAGTGAGAGCAAGATCGCATTCTTAGTACTATATATAGATGGCATTCTGAAAATAGGAAACGATGTGGAATGCTCAGTTCTGTAAAAGCTTGGCTTTCGAGTAGATTCTTCATGAAAGACTTGGGAGAAGCTACCTATATTCTTGGTATTCGGCTCTATCGGGATAGAGCGAAGAGAATGATAGGTCTTTCCCAAGCCCTCTATATAGATAAAATCTTAAAGCGATTTAAGATGGATGATTCTAAAAGAGGGTTCCTACCGATGCGACATGGAATAAAACTCACCTCGAAGATTTGTCCTCAAAGTGAGGAACAACGAAAGGAAATGAATAATATACCATGTGCTTCGGCCGTGGGTAGTCTTATGTATGCCATGTTGTGTACGAAACCTAACATTGCGCACGCTGTAACCGTGGTAAGTAGGTTTCAAGCAAACTCAATTAGGGAACATTGGATCGCCGTAAAGAACATTCTCAAGTACTTAAGAAGGACTAGAGATCTAGTTCTTATATATGGTGACGGGCTTCACTGATTCAGACTTCTAAGGACAAAAAGACGACTCGATGTCCACTTCTGGCTACATTTTTACTCTTAATGGAGGAGCCGTATCTTGGCGAAGCGCCAAGCAAAGTGCAACTGCTGATTCCACCTGCCAGGCTGAGTATCAAATGGCCTCGGAGGCTTCTAAGGAAGGGTTTTCGATTAAGAAGTTTCTGGGCGAACTTCAAGTGATACCATGTGCTGAGCTGTCTGTTCCACTTTTATGCGACAATGACGGAGCTGTAGCGCAGGTTAAGGAGCTGAGGTTTCACAACAGTACAAAACACATTGAGAGGAAGTATCATCTCGTGGGAGAATTTGTTCGCAAAAGATATATTGTGCTGCATAGAGTACACTCAGTATACAACGTCGTTGATATACTGACCAAGCCACTTTCTCAGATAAGCTTGGAGCGTCATCTGGAGAACATGGTATTAAATACCATAGTGTTTGGCATTGAGTGCAAGTGGGAGATTGTTAGGACTATGCCTTCGAATGCCACTCAGAGGATGTTAGAGTGAGGGCATTGTACTTGTTATTATGTTAATTATTATAAGAAGGCAATTGTATGTTTCTTTATTTACTGGTAGTCACTGGCATTCTTGACTCGTAAATTTGAGAGCAAACATTCAACTGCTTATTGGATAAGGGAATCGGCACTAGAAAGGTTTATGGCTCAAATACGTAATCGTTCGCAAATCGATGAAACTTGACTGGATGTTAAGTTTATGTGAAGACTTATATGACGTGTTCTTTGACTTGGAGAGTGCCTGTCGTCACTAATGGTTAGTGGGAGCACACATTATAGATATGCTAATGAGATTAGTATACTCGAACCGACTCACCCTCGATTCGTCACACGAATTTCACTCTGGGACAGTCAATGACGGAATCAAAAGGTTGTGATAGGTATTTGTGAACCTTCGACTTGAGGATTTAGTAGGATGTGCTTGTGACGTTAAGATTTTCGCTAGAGTAATTCGACCTAGAAAACCGGAAGGTGGGGTCAACCTCGACGTGCATCTTGACGGGCAAGTAGCAGGTTCAACTAAACACCAAGATAAGATTCTTTCTCCTGTAAGTGAACAAGTATATGTCCTATGCAGTTATTGGCAGATGAGATCATAAGTCTTTGGCCAAAGCATTTGAGCTAGTTGTATTAGATACACGAGAGCTCAGTGATCTCGATTTGCATTAACTCATTCATAGAGTCAAGTACATATAGGGTTTGACACACCGTGACCCTATACGAGACATTTGAGAGAAGGGTTTATACGTATACCGGTATTCACGACAGAAAGGTTTTGGAATGATCCCATCATTCGTTCTCAGTTAGATTACAGTGTAGGTCGCCGGTACTGGCTAGGTGGTGCTAACACTCTTTGGTTCCTCTCATTGCTAACTGAGAAGGACTTACCGAGTCGCGCATTAGGATAGACGACGGAATAAATCGAGCTTATTCTCTCTTTACTAATATTAGATATTGGATATCTAATTTATTGGACATTGGATGTCTAATTAATTTTGGGACATTGGATGTCTAAATTAATTATTGAATAAATTAATTTACGACTTAATGAATTAAATAAATTACTGGGTAATTAATTTAATTCACATATATAATTATTTCTTGGAGAAATTAATTATAGTATTTTGTGTTTGATATAATTAATTAATTGGCTTTATTAATTGATATAAATACATAGATTCGGAACGAAGTTTATCTGGATTGGACAACGGGAGTCCAAACGAACCGAACTCCTCCAAAACTTCTAGATGGCCGCCCCCTTTCTTTATGTTTTTCCTTGGCCTTTGATTCCACATATATGGTGGAAGACCAAAGAAAATCAAAAAATATTTTATTCAATTTAATAATGAATATCATATTTTGAGGGATGACTTTTCAATGATAGGTGAAGAAAATTGAAAGATAAGAAACCTCCTCTCACTTCACATTTGTAAGAGCCTTGAGTTAACAAAGAGGGAGAGAGAACTTCGGCTTTTTGTGTTCTTTATTTTTCCATTCTTCATTTTCTTAGAGAAAAATTGAGAGAAAAATTCATTTATACACTTAGAGTGTTGTAAATATAATTTGTAAGCTCCAACCACCTTATTTTAGCCGTATCCTTGAAGGATAATAAGGTGGGTGTTAGTCCGGCTAATTTCCGGCGCGTGGCAAGTAGAAGCACGGTGCTTTTAGTTCTTCAAATATCCAAAATTTTGACGAATTGGATTCGTGGCGAACATCACCATCATCACGGTCGAATTCCACCCAACAGTATTAACCTGAATTTTTTTTTTTGATATCTTGGATTTTGAAGAATCTAGGGTACATATCTTTTTTAGGCTTTTTTTTGGATGTCCAATGGATATCCGCGGATGTGGATATGAATGCTAAATATGCTATCATACCTCTATTTGTAGGTATCCTTATACGTATCAAAATTTTTTAAGTTCAAATTATTGTGTATAAATTATTCGGTTGAAAACTATACGAAATAGACATTATAAAAATTTAGTATAAAATAAATATAAAAAAAAGGCTCAAAGTATAGCACCGGCCTACAAAATCTCAGCGTCAGCCCTGCCCTCAAGAACTGAGACTGGTTAAATAGCCGGAAGTGGTCAGGGTTGAGAAGGCTCTACTACAGCGCCAGCGGACAGCTCCTTCCCCAAAAGGGAGCAGAAATTGCTCCCTCCTGGAATTGACTACACGCAGCTGGCCTGTGAAATTGCAGCCACAAAAAATTACCCATTCGAGAACGCATCCAATTAACCAACTTATGCTCGCCCCTCCATGGCCACCATCGCCAAATTAGTACGCTGCGTTTTAGGGGTGCCATGGAGATCAATTTTGTTGTTGGCCCGAGCCAGCTAGCCATTCAGGTCGGACCTATCGAAGACCGGCAGACTGATTGACTGCATGCCTGGTTCATCCCCACCTCTCGGCTGCCCCGCCACTCTGCCATCTTTCCCCAGTCCCGCGGCAGCCCTGCCGAGCTCCGCCATCACTACGGCGGCCTTATGTCCGGCTCACTCCGCCGGCGCCTTCCTCGGCAAACTCACCTGCATACGTGTCTCGCTACCACCCCACGGTTGCAGGTGGCACCTCTCCCGCCGCTTGGGTCGCGGCTGCCCGTCCGCGCTCTGTAGTCACCACGGCTGCCTCGTGTCCAGCTCACCCCTTGATACCTGCTGTTGGGATATCACTGGATCATTATATTATAGTGACTTATCAATGTTTCTTCTATTACAACTCAAATAACAGAATTACAAATTCACAAATTGAAAATTTTCATACTCAATTTTATTCACTCTCTGAAAGTTATTACTCTATTAGTCTTTTTTTTTTTTTTTTTTTTTTTAACTTTACTTGGATGATATTCAAGGCCAATATATGGCTGCTATTTACAGTAGTACATGGTGCAGAATTTTTCAAGCAATTGAGGTTATTGCTTACTTCATAACTTCCTTGTCGAATTTGCCAATTATCTCTTTAACGATGGATGGCTTCTAAATGTTGATTTTGTTGATGATGTTCTAGATGGTGTTGATTTTATTAGGTGGCAATGACTTTCAACAAGTGCCCGGTTCCGGTGCCACAATCGCCGATGGCAGTTCGGCAAAGCGATCGTCAATTCCCTCGAACCGGACCTCCATGCTTCTCGCAAACCCCAGATCTTCCTTCGGATCTGCACCTGTTCCTCAGTCACAATAAACAGTGCCATCTCTATCTACAATTCTTGAATCTGATTCTCATCATCCTGTCTCAATTTTTCCACAAACGGAGCCAAATTGTTACGACGGGATTCAGAGAAAGAAAAATTCAAGAACAAATTAATAATTCAATAGAATTCTATTCCTACCAGGACACTTGATACTATATAAATTTTAAATAACAATATTAGTAAATCCATAACTAATTAATTGTACTTTGCCCCCTTAATCGAATATCGTTGGTTCTTCTCCATAACAGGATCAGTCTTTTATGATGCAGTATCGCAAATAAAATGATGCAGTTGTGCACTTTATCATTTGATTTTCAAACTTATACTGTGTATAAATTCATTAATTGCTGCATCTATCATTTGATTTTGACATCCTTTTTCTTCAGAATGTTTGTGCAATATGCTTGTCGACCATGAAGCCCGGCTATGGCCACGCCATTTTCACCGCAGAATGCTCGCACTCGTTCCATTTCCGTTGTATTACATCCAACGTGAAGCACGGCAAACAGAGTTGTCCCATTTGCCGAGCCAAATGGAAAGAAATCCCCATACGGAGTTCCGCCACCAATAAATATCACAAATGGGACTCTCCAAATGATGCCTTGACGCGGCCCTCACGAGTACGGACCCCCTCCCCACGAGGCGACCCGACACGCCATGTCACCACACTTTCTCATGCACCCGAGCCCGCCGTCTTTAACGATGACGACGAAATTGCTACTCACTCTTCCCATCATAAAAACGTCCGCGACGTTGATATTACTGAATTAGTGGGAGTCGAATTGTATCCGGAAGTTTCCGCGGTTCCGAAATCGAAATCGCTCGACAACTTCTCAATTCTTGTTCATTTGAAAGCTCTGGTTATCGCCAAACTACAAGATTCTCGGGCCCCGGTGGATCTTGTAACAGTTCTTGATGTTAGTGGCAGCATGGCGGGTACTAAGCTGGCTTTACTTAAACAGGCCATGGGTTTTGTTATCCAAAACTTGGGCCCATTGGACAGGCTCTCGGTAATTTCCTTCTCCTCAACGGCACGCCGTCTGTTTCCTCTTCGTAGGATGACCGAAAGCGGCAGGCAAGAAGCATTACGAGCCGTTAATGGTCTAAGCTCAAACGGCGGGACGAATATCGCTGAGGGCTTGAGGAAGGGTGCAAAAGTACTGAATGAATGCAAGTGGAAAAATCCAATTAGCAGTATTATACTGTTATCCGACGGGCAAGACACTTACGGAAACAGAACTCATCCAAGTGGCGACACTCATTCGTCTTATGGTGGTTCCAATCTCCACATTCCTATACATGTATTTGGATTTGGTGCGGATCATGATGCGGTTTTGATGCATTTGATTTCGGAAAATTCCGGGGGAACGTTTTCTTTCGTCGAGGACGAAAGCATAATTCAAGATGCGTTCGCACAGTGCATTGGTGGGCTGTTAAGCATAGTCGTGCAGGAATTAAAGGTCGAAGTCGAGTGCGTCGATCCCATGGTGCGGCTCGTTTCGATAAAATCTGGAAGCTACAAAACAGTTCTGGCATTAGATAAAAGAAAAGCTGTGATTGAAGCCGGGGATCTATACGCCGAAGAAGAACGGGACTTTTTAGTAACAACTAATATCCCCATTTACGAGTCCGGCGGCGAGACATCCCTAATAAAAGTCAGATGTCACTACAAGCATCCGGTTAGTAAGAATGATGTATGTATTGATTCGGCTGGCGATGTCAGGATCCAACGGCCGGTAATAACCGGACAGTTAGTAGTGTCCATGGAGGTCGACAGGCAGCGGAACAGGGTCCGGTCAGCCGAAGCTATGTCCGAAGCTAGGGTTGCTGCCGAACGAGGCGATTTGACGTTTGCTGTGTCGGTTTTAGAAAGCTGTCGTAAAATGTTGTCGGAGAGCGTGTCGGCACGAGCGGGGGACAGAATGTGTTCGGCGCTGGACGCCGAGTTACGGGAAATGCAGGAGCGGATGGCGGACCGACACGTGTACGAGAGATCTGGGAGGGCTTACGTGTTGTCGGGACTGAGCTCGCATTCTTGGCAGAGGGCGACTGCAAGAGGGGACTCGACCGGTGGTTCGAGTTTGGTTCGGACTTACCAGACGCCGTCCATGGTGGATATGGTGAATTTGTCGCAGACTACGGTGTTGGGAAGCCCGGCCGGACAGATGGTTAGGCCGACACGGCCACGGCGGAGGTGATATTTTTTTTTGTGGGGGGTGGGGGTAGATATTTATATATTTCAATGGCTTGTTAAATTTCTTATTCAGTAGCGTGTGGTGATTTTTTTTTTTTTTTTGCATTATTGAAAATCATAGGGTGGGGTTGTGGTGAAAATATAAAAAGAGCAGGGGGGGTATATGTATATATTCACTTCAAATGTACATAAGGGAAAATAGGGGGACTGATTGGTATAATTTTGAGAGAATGTTGAGAAGGGATCAAGAATGGGGAGTCGGGATCTTATTTGTCAATATTGTGCTTTGTACATTGATATCATTAGGACCTTTTTTATCTTTCTTATTTATTTCGGAGTAACTATTTAATTTGTCGCAAAATTGCGGATGCTTGCGTTTTTTTTTTTCCGGATCTGAGTTTACACTGGTCCTTCTGATATAATCCCTACCACAAGATCGCTTATCGGTTAAATCGCGAGATGTGTCTGGCCTCAAGCTCTTAAATATCCTCAACTACCGCGCACATGAGTCGCCCTGCCGATTGCCCACGGACTCCCAAATCCAACCGCAGGTTCCCACCGAGATCTGGCCTCCCACACTGCCGCTTGAAGCCCTCAATATTTAATTGTTCCACCAGCGTATCCCGGAGGGTTAGGCCCTAACCCTTAGTCAAAGACTAAGGAATCATTGGGCCTTGAGAAATTCAATTCCAAAGTGTTGCCACTAGGAATTGAACCCCTGACCTCCAACTAAATTGAAGATCAGGTGGCCAACTGCTTGCGATTTCTTATTTACAAGGTTACTAGTATACTACTCGTATAAAATACGAAAATATATGAAAAATTTACATATTAACGCATAATAATTGATTATTCACCATAAATTTTATAGTACTTCTTTGTAAATTACATTAGTTGTTCTATCTATGGTTACACTTCTTTTCGTAATAAAAAATTGAAGTCTTCGTGCCCTTTACTTTGATACGGCTATATAAAACTGACCATGATTGAATATGAGTCTTGGCAGATGCACGTCAATATGAGAGAGTGCATAACTATGGAAAAACATAATTAGTGGAAATTATCGTCTTTAAAATTTAAATGTCAATCTACTATCTCATGAGTTTAATATATCATTTGTGGAATAAATACTTTATTTCTAAACGTGTAGTATAACATAATAAATATTGTGGAAGTAATTATACCAAATATTGCAAATATGCATCATCCAAAACATATTAGAAAATAAAATAAATAAAACTAAAGTCTCTCGCATAATCAGTTATTCTTGTAATAGCACAATAATTTTTTTTCTCACACGAATTTCCTATTTTTTGAGTGAGTGAAAATAAAAAACAATTAAAATACTTATCGAGATATATTTTTAAAAAAAATTATAGGCAATTTTTATTCTCTATAACCCTCTTTTATTTAGAGATCATTCTGTTGATAAGTATGTTATAAAAAAATTGCTTATATATTTTAGGAGGAAAAATTACACTCTGATCCTATGCGAAATTTTTAAAAATAGATTTGGTTTCACATCCTTGTTTGGTCCTTTTTTTTGCCAAAATGGTCCAAATCGTTACTATTTAACGTTTTCTGTTAAAGGTCAAAAAATAGATAATTTAATTCTTATATTTGAAAAAAAATTACATAAATTATTTGAATAGAATTTAAAATACAAAAATAAATTCAAATCTTTCAAAAATATATAGTTGACTTCCAAAGTAAATAAATTAACAAATTTAAAACTATAAAAAATAAAAAATCACGTGAAAATCACTTAAAACGATCAATTTGTATTTTCTAAAATTCTCTTTCTACACAGACGAATCTACAAGTTATTATATTATTATTAAATTTAATTGCTTATGTATTTAGAAACATCTCTTTAAAAATTCATAAAATCATTAATTATATAATTTAGTAAATATGAGTTTTTTCATTTATTTTGCTATTGTATATAATTAAATAATATTTAAAACTAAGATAGACAAATTGATTTATTCTCTATTTATTTATAAATAATTATTAAAATAATTATTTATACACTTTCAATAATACTTTTCATTAATATTAGTTCGATTTATTTAATTGATTAGGACTTCGATCAATTTTTATTTTCTAAAATTTTCTTTGTACAAAGATGAATCTAGAGATTAGTATATTATTATTAAAATTTAATTGCTTATGTATTTAGAAATATCTCTTTGAAAGTTCATAAAATCGTTAATTATATACTTTAGTAAATATGAGTTTTTTCACTTATTTTGTTATTTTATATTAATTAAATAAAATTTAAAACTAAGATAGACCAATTGATTTATTCCATTTCTTTGATTTATCTATAAATAATAATTAAAATCATTATTTCTACACTTTCAATAATATTTGTAATAGGATTATTTTGATTTATTTAATTGATTAGGACTTCGAGTACTTTTTAATTATATATATATTCAACACTTATTTTGCAGTACTCCCAAACATCTTAAGTTCAATTGATATTTCTTTATTGATATACTTAATATAAACTAATTAATTAGTGAAAATATATAATATTTTCGCGAAATTTTAGGTTTAAGGTTTTAATATATAATACATACTACTATATTAAATTTCTCTTTATTTGGGATTTATATTTGTTAATTAATGAAAATGTGAAATATTTTTATAAATATAATAATTTCTATTTATTTGTAATTCATATTCCTTAATTTGTAAAAATTAATAAGGTAGGTAGGAATTATTTTAGGAATAATTATAATGTAATTAATACAATGATAATTAGGTCACTAATTGATTATGTGTCACAAGAGAGACTGACACATAAGCACACAAAGCACCAACAGAAGACTCATGACAGTCGAAATATGAGAAACTGTCACTTAAATCAGCGTATTTTGCATTAGTATATCGGGTTGATGGACTCATTCATTCATCAAAGGAATGCGGAACATGTATTAATATAAAAAAATACTCCTCCTAGAGGAGTTGGTCACAAGTGCTCATTATGAGGCTTGTGTGAGGGATTTCTCCGGGTTCGAACCCGGGCTTAGACTTTCATTAGGTTGCGATTTTCCGTTGAACCAAACGTTCCAAAAAAAAAAAAATGTATTAATATAAAATATCATAATATTTGAAGAATGAACCCAACGTGTCTACGCACTATGCATCATCATATCTGGGTCCATTGACTAATTCACCGTTGGTGAGCCGTCTTCGACTTTACCACTCGCCATCGTATATCTAACACGACAAATTGTGGGTCATTTGGATTTTTGTTTAGTGATTTTTACATATCTATCTCAAAATCAATTGGTGAGAGGAATAGTCCAAGATTTTTATATATTAAGTGCAAGGCTTGTAATTACCCGATGTTGGATTAATGCTTCAACACGCCCCTTCATGAGTAGCCGGAGTCAAGACTTACAACGTGGACTTTTTTAACCCGGGTGGCGCGGAATTAGAACATGACAACTTCTCGTTTAGATAGGCTTAAAGATCGGTCCTTCCGATCGGATCAGTTGGTCGGAAGGACTTTAAGCTTGGAAGCTTCGTGAGACTGGATCTCCAAATTGCACGCCATCCTGATCGATTTTTCTCGGATTCGTTTATGTGTTGATCTATGTGACGTGGCAATTAGATAGGACCACGTTAGATCGATTACCAATAGAAACTATAGCGAGAAACCATAGAGGGAATAAGAGGGAGGAAAGTGTTGGAATTGGTATTTTAATTACGGAATAATATGTTGTAATTAATATTTTAATTACATGAAAAAATATTATTGTAATTATCTAATTCTACATGGATAATGAGATGAATTAACTCTTGGGTGGATGCCAATTTGGTGGGAATACAAAACATGGTTAATTGTGTATTATTGATTGGGGAATAGTATTGTGTTAATATATGTGATAGTTTGTCCCACATTGGAAGAATAGAGAGGAGTAGTGTGATTTATATTAGACTTTATGATAGTGAGTAAATAAAAGTATTCACTAAGGGCTGTTTACTTTTTTTTCATTAATCCCTGAATGGATTAAGCTGTCTGAGTGGATTAATCTGTCTGATTTGAAAAAATATCTTGTTGTTTCTTTCTTTTCTGAATGAACTATCTGAATGACAGAAATGACCATTTTACCCTCAATATTAATCAAGTCCTTTTTGATAAAGGACGGATTGAGCATTTTAGTTTATATAATCAATTTAAATTATATGACATAATATTTATTTTAATTTATATTATAATATATATTCATAAATTATATTATAATTTTCAGGTATATTTAAATAATCAGACAATATTTTTATAAATATATTAAGTTATATTTTAATATAAATAGTTATATTATTTTTTTAATAGTCAATATAAAAAAATCAATTTAAATAATATAACATAATATATATTTTAATTTATATTATAATCATAAATCATATTATAATTTTGAGGTATATTTAAATAATCAGACAATATTTTTATAAATACATTAAGTTATATTTAAATAAATATAGTTATATTAATTTTTTAATAGTCAATATAAAAATCAATTTAAATAATATAACATAATATATATTTTAATTTATATTATAATATATATTCATAAATTATATTATAATTTTCAGATATATTTAAATAATTAGACAATATTTTTATATATTAAGTTATATTTTAATATATAGTTATATTGATTTTTTTAATAGTCAATATAAAAAAATCAATTTATATAATATAACATAATATATATTTTAATTTATATTATAATATATATACATAAATCATATTATAATTTTTAGGTATATGTAAATAATCAGACAATATTTTTATAATTATATTAGTTATATTTTAATATATATATATATAGTTATATTAATTTTTTTAATAGTCAATATAAAAAAATCAATTTATATAATATGACATAATATATATTTTAATTTATATTATAATATATATATATTCATAAATCATATAATAATTTTCATGTATATTTAAATAATCAGACAATATTTTTATAAATATATTAAGTTATATTTTAACATCTATAGTTATATTAATTTTTTTAGCAATAAATAGTTTTATTTTATGAATTTTAAATATATAATATTAATATATATTTTAAAATTATACAATATATACTCAATTATAATTAAGATTATATGATAATTTATATTATATATAGTCAATTCTTTTATTATTAGAGGGTAATTTTGGTATATTGAGGAAGTATTTGTGGCTTAATAGTAAGGACACCCCAAAAGTTGCTTAATGAAAAAGACATTATTAAGATCATTAAGTTGAAAGTAAACATCAAAATGTAGCTGATCGATTAAGCTGATTAAGTAAAAAGTAAACAAGCTCTAAGTGAGAGTTGTGAGTAAACCACACGCGCGTCGCCGCCGCCCGCCCGCTCGGACTCGAACTCGGTCTCGATCTCGGTCTCAGTCACGATCTCGATCTCGAGCTCGGGTTGGTTTGGTTCGGTTCGACTCAGCTCGGCTCAGCCTCGGCCTCGGCCGTTTGGTCGAATTGTCTCTGTATATTCTTTTTGAACAAAATGTTATCTGATTAAATATTCAACGGTTCGAACAGCATGCGAGACAAAAGTTCAACACAGTTTGTGACGTACGCAGTGATGTCATCAAAGAATCTCGTTGACTGGGTGCAGAATGACCTGCATAGTGATGTCATCAAAGCATCTTGTTGATTGGGTGTAGGATGACCTACGCAGTGATGTCATCAAAGCATCTTGTTGACTGGGTGCGGAATGACCTACGCAGTGATGTCATCAAAGCATCTTGTCGACTGGGTGCGGGATGACCTACGCAGTGACGTCATCAACGCGGTTTCTCCTATATATACCTGATCTGGATTTCAGTTTTGTGAGTGCCGAAAAATCTGAAATTCTCATTTCCTCTGCACTCCGAAAAATCTTGATATTTTCTTGATCAGCGAATGAGTACTTTTTGAGGTGTCCGGAGCTTGAGCCAGTAGCTCGTGTAACTAAGGACTGGACCAGCTTATTCTGGAAGTAGCATTGCTAAACTCGATAACTAGATCGGGACAATAGTTTCTTTAAGGCAAGCAGCTCGTCTGCGATTTGGTTATTCAACTGTAACGGTTCATATACTATACGAATCATCGAGATAAGTACTAAGTATTTTGTTTCCTTATTTAATTCTAACTGTCTTCTTTTCTTGTATATTTTGTGTATTGTTCACGCTGTGCAATTCCTTTGTCGTACAAATACAAATATAAATACGCTGTGCATCCCGAATATTTTCAACAATCTTGAAAAAACTATTTGTGTATTTATATGAATTTTTTCGAAAATGCATTCTGTATTTTCGAAACTGTATTATGTATTTTCGGAATTTATATATCGTATTTCGAAACTGTTTTTATATGAATTTTGTATACTGTATTATGGCTGAAACAAATATCCCCATTGTGACCGTTGGAGCCTCTGCATCTATTCCCGTTGTGTCTGGGAAAGTTGACTTGTCCGGCTTGCCGGACAAATTTTCGGGTAAATTTTTTATGCGCTGCCAACAGCGAATGAGAATTTGGCTGACAGTGGAAGGTCTTCTTTCAATAATTCAGTTGACCAAGCCAATTCCTACTGATACGAACTCCAAGGAACTAGCCGATTGGAATATAACAGATCAAATTGTTCGAGGAGTGATTCTGTCTGGTTTGTCCGACACACTCTTTGATGTTTATTGCTCCGATTCCTACTCGGCTAAATCTCTTTGGGACGAGTTGGACAAAAAATATAACACTGAAGAGCAAGGGCTCGAGAAATATTCAGTGTCAAAATTCTTGAAGTATCAAATGGTAGAGAATAGGTTTGTATCTAAACAGACACATGAACTAATAAATTTAGAGCATGCTCTCGCTGATGCTGAAGTGAAACTTCCTGAGAAATTTATGGCCATGTTAGTCGTGCATAAATTTTCGAAATCCTGGGAAAGTTTTGGGATGTCTTTAAAACATCAAAAAGGGAAATTAAGTCTTGATGACTTGATGATTGCCATAAGTATTGAAGAACAATATAGGAATCAGTCTCACATTGTTCTTATTGATCATTATCCCAAAACCAATTTAATAACCGGGAAGAGAAAATTCAACCCAACTAAGTCTCACTCCAACACTAAAATAACCGACAAGGGAAAAGCCAAAATGAACAAGAAACAAAAGACAAACAGGCCTTGCTGGAATTGCGGACAGACAGATCACTGGGCTAAAACATGTCCTAAAAAGGGTCATGGAAAATCCCAATCATCTGGTCCGACAGCTGTCAATCTGGTCGTTGGACAGGATACTCCTGATACCTCTATGGATGAGTATGTTGGTCAAGTTTCTATTAAACCTAAATTATTTCTGATCTATGAACCCATGAGTGGTTGGTGGATACTGGAGCAAATGTGCACGTTTGTGCTGATAAATTGCTCTTTGTATCTTACCAGCCTGTTAGTGGAAGGTCTGTAAGGATGGGAGACACAAGTGCTGCCAAAGTGCTAGGGATAGGCTGTGTGGACCTGAAATTTCCTTCTGGGCGCACAATATCTCTGCAAAGGGTGTACCATGTTCCATCTATCCGCAGAACTATCATAAGTGGTTTTGGAATAGTTGGAGAAGAGTTTGAAGCTTCATTTAAATTGAATAAAGTTGTAATTCTATATTAGAGAACTTTTATCTGCAAAGGTTATGTTTCTGAGGGTTTATTTATTGTAAGAGCTGAAAAGTTTATTCGTTCTGATAAAACTGAATCTTTTAATCTTCCTTTTATTAATGTTGTTGAATGCTCGTCTATTTGGCATGACCGTTCGGGACACCTAAACTATGGTTCTGTTAAACGTATGACGAACCTGAATCTAATCCCTGAGCATAATATTGAAAAGGAACATAAATGTCAAATATGTGTTGAGGCAAAACAAGCGGCAAAGCCTTACACTCTGTGGAGCGGCAATCTGCAGTAATTGACTTTGTTCACATAGACATTTGCGAGTTCAACGGATATTTAACAAAAGATCATAAAAGATACTTTGTCACCTTTATCGATGATTGCAGTAGATACTATTATGTTTACTTATTGAAACATAAAGATGAAGCACTTGAGAAGTTTGTAGTGTTTAAGAATGAAGCCGAAACACAAACTGGCAGAAAACTTAAACGATTAAGATCAGATAGGGGTGGAGAGTATAAGTCTAATCTATTTCAAGAACATTGTCGTGCTTGTGGAATTATTCATGAAGAGACTGCACCTTACTCAACTCATTCTAATGGGATAACTGAACGAAGAAACAGAACTTTCAAAGACATGATTAACAGTTTGCTTTTGAATTCTGGAATGACTAAATACATGTGGGGGGAAGCTCTGAATACGGCTTGCCATATTCTGAATAGAGTTCCTCAAAAACACAAAGATGTCACTCCGTTTGAAATCTGGAAAGGCAGAAAACCTAGTCTCAAATATTTTCGAGTGTGGGGCTGTCTTGCAAAAGTTCTAGTCCGTGAACACAATGAAAGAAACTAGGTCCGAAGACTGTTGATGCAATTTTTCTGGGCTAGATGGAAACATCTTATGCGATGAGATTTTTAGTTATAAAATCAGACATTGCAGGTACCGATGTCAACACTATAGTTGAATATCGCGATGCTACATTCTTCGAGAATGTGTTTCCCATGAAAAGTGGTCTACCCACAGATCTTTCCTTAGATTCGGCTCTTACTTCTACATCCATTCATGATCATGTGGAAAAGATGAGTATTGTGGGGTAAATCCAAGTGGCACTAATTCAGTTCATAAAGAACTTGTAGAACCCAGACGGAGTAAAAGGAATAAAATTTCCAAGGACTTTGGAATTGGAAGTGACTTTGTTACTTTCAACGTCGAGGATAATCCTGTTAGCTTCAAAATCGCTATGACCTCTCCTGAATCAAAGCACTAGAATGAAGCTTTAATAGTGAAATGGATTCCATTGTCTCTAACGGGACATGAGAATTAATTGATCTACCTCCAGGGTGTACCACGATTGGAAGTAAATGGATCTTTAGAAAGAAACTTAAATCTGATTGGACCGTTGATAAGTATAAAGCCAAATTAGTTTCCAAAGAGTTTGGACAGACTGAGGGAATAGACTACTTCGATACCTATTCTCCTGTAGCTCGTTTGACTACTATCCGAGTGCTTATTTCATTGGTTTCTGTATATGACTATCCCATTCACCAGATGGATGTGAAAACAGCCTTTCTGTATGGTGAATTGGAAGAAGAAATTTATATGGATCAGCCTGAGGGATTTGTAGCTTCTGGAAAAGAGCAAAAAGTCTAAGCTTATTAAATCACTATATGGTCTGAAACAAGCACCCAAACAATGGAACGGAAAATTTGATAAAACTGTTTTATCATTCGGCTTTGTAGCTAACGATAATGATCAGTGTGTATACTGCAAGTTTAAAGATGATAATTTTATCCTACCCTGTCTGTATGTGGATGACATTCTACTAATTGGTTCTAATAATGAGATTATATTTGAGACCAAGTCGTTCCTTAAATATAAATTTGAAATGAAGGATTTAGGGATTGCTGATACTGTAACACCCCCAAGACGTTCACGGCATATTACAGCACCGTGGACCCCACCCTTTGGAATCCGCCAAGACAACACACAAATTCGACATTACGATAGTGATAAACATCAGCAACATACGAACAAATTCCCAATCCAAGACATACAAAATAAGTAGACCGAAACCAATAGTGCAATTCAACATCAAAACCAACCCCAAATCGGGTACATAACAATTACAATGTTCAAAAGAAAGAAGTACTCGAGTACTGAAACAAACGACATGATTAATAAAATTTAAGAGACATGACATCAACGAACGACCATTGAACAGAATCACCCTTGCCCATCATCCTCGTACTGTCCGCATGCTCGTTCGCCTCTAAGATTTGTACCTGAAATACAAAAGTATTTCCCCCATTTAAGGGATTAGCGACAACAGTTAGTGCAAGTACAATCCATTTGAGCTACCATTCTAATCAGATGAAATATGCGCCAAAATCATTTTAGAAATATTTTTTTTATATTCCAGAATATTACGGTGCACACCCACCAAAATACAGTTCTCCAACAAAACATTTTAAAGGTTAATCGTTGGTACGAGACTCATGACCACCGTACCCCGCAGAGGCCCCGTCGGACCGTCCCTGAAATATCCGAAAGTTCTATTACTGTTGTTTAATGTTATTTTATCCGAGTTATGTTGTACACCGTGGAATCTGTACAGTATGGGTAAAATAATTAAAGGACCGAGACATCTGTATTGGTATAATTGTCGTACTTGGTCGACAATTGGATGTAAGAAGTATATGTATTCAGTATGTCGTATGTTCGTATTCTGTATGTTGAGACGTTGGACAAGAATATCTGAAAATGGCTAAGTGTAACATTATTAGCGCACGCTAATAATCATGAGTAGCGCACGCTATCGTGCAGGTTTAGCGCACGCTACGGATATAAGACAACGCACGCTAATGCAGTCAGATCGGAAGGAATCTTCGTGTGGACCAGGCCACTTTTGGCGCACGTTCTGATAAGTCAACGGATGTTTGTAATGTAGTACTAGCGCACGCTAAACCCTAAAGGTTAGCGCACGCTAACTGTATATCGGACAAGAAGGAATCTTATCCTTGTCAGCACTTTTGGTATGTGGACCTGTCTTCGGAAGCATACAGACAAGCGAGTCAACTATGAGTAGCACACGCTAAGGTTGGACACTTGCGTACGCTAAATAGAGGCATTTACGTACGCTATTGCATGGGCATTGCGTACGTAGATCATTTCATACAGTAAGACAGTTGCCTCTGGACTTCGATAGCGCACGCTAACAAAGACAGTTAGCGCACGCTAAGTGTGTAACGTACGTTAACTGAAGATGTTAGCGTACGTTAATAATGTACAGTATATATATAAGTGCAGTTGGCTAATTTTCGTCATTTTCATCCATTTCTTCATGTGAGCCGATAGAGAGAGCCTTGAGAAGTATTTGAGGTTCCAAACACTGGATTAAGGTGGAGTTAATCATCCATAACAACATTTGAAGCTTGAAATCATTGGTGATTCTTGGAAATGGATTCAACCTTGGAAATCAATCCATTCCTTCAAAAAGGTAATTACTCTTCACTTTGAGATTTCATTTTGGATTGTATATGATGTTCTTGAGCTGATGATTATCATATAGACAAGTTGATAACTATGATTATGAGTTGGATTACCGGATTATGACGATGTTATGGTTGATATGAAGATATTGATATGAATTGGATGGTTTCGAATGTGTTGTTTATCTTCAAAGAGATATGTTGGCTAATGTCTTCCTTCAATTCGGATCTTTGATGTTGTTGTTGGTTTCTTCATATGATGGTGAACATGGCATGATTATGAGTTCTTGGTGTTTAGGTTGTTGATATTAAGGAAGATGAAATATGAATATATGACTTGAATTAAGAGTCGGATGATTACCTATATGTTAAAGGATATTGGATTTCGTTGTTTGATAGCTGTGAACATCGTTTTGGATCACCTAGTGTTCTTGATAATCGTCATATGTTGATCGGTATCCGAAATACATGCAACTGTACAGCATTAGCGCACGCTAAGCTTACTGCCTAATGCGCGCTAACGGGAGCAACTTAGCGCACGCTACGTTAAGTGATTAACGTGCGCTAAGAAGACAGAAAGTGCAGTATTTTCGTGTTCTGGTTATGAATTCGTGCTGGTTTGAGTTGGATTGATCTGACTAGTGTTTAATCGAGATATTGTCAAGCCGTTGGGTTTGTGATTTGGTTTTATCGATTATTGATTGTTATCGAACTTGTTGTCTATCGATTACTGTAATAGGTTGAGAATATTGATCGGTGATTACAACCGTGTGTTGCGGTCGAGCTCGAGTATGTTCGTGAATTGCTTTGGTCGGGACCGAGGGACTTGTAGATGACGGCAATGGAATTGGTAACAGCTTCATCGGTATCGAGGTAAGTTATTACTTGCTCAGTTTATAGTGTTTAATGAATGGTTTTCGTTTCATTCGTTTATAATTCGTATAGCAATGTTTATAATCATAATCACAGGAGATTTGGGATTATAAATCATATTCGAGTTTTGGGAATCTGAATCATAATGTATATGATTTACTTTTGTTATTGGTATACTTGTATATCGAGGATATATTGTGATAAAGACGGAGATATGAATTATCTGCAATTCGTGATACTTTGTACCGTCGAGTATTGAGGATAATGGTTCGTGATGGTTTAGACATTGAGATCGTTCTCGAAGGACTCGGGGCAAGTACTCTAATCATTTTTATCATTTGTGTCGATCATGTCATGATACATTCGTGTATCGTTGTTGTCATGCATTTGTGCATTGTTGTTGTCATGTATTGTGTACTGCTGTTTTGTGCAGTTGTGTATTGTTGTCATATGTCCACCTCGTGTTGGTCCGACGTGATCATCGGGGGATCTATGCTAGCGTGCGCTGGATCATCAGACGGGTTTTCCACCTCGGGTTGGTCTGACGGGATCATCGGGGGATCTAGGCAGTGAACGCTGGATCATCGGATTGCCATGTATTGTTGTTGTGCATATGTATATTATGGGTTTGCCATAAGTATATATTGTCGTTCTTGTTGTGATCATATTGACGTTGTCATATGAGTATGAATTTGTAGGTCTTGTGTTAGGACCATGTCCGTATGTTGTGTTGATCTAATCTCGGATTAGACTGACGTGATGGTAATGGTATTTCGTATCTTGAGGTATGTTCCGTATTTCCTTGGTACTTGTCTTTGATGGACAATCGATTATCGTATTGGAACTGTCGACGTTATCCAATGGATTGAATTGGCCAGAGTTGGTATAATTTTCGTATCGCGAGTTATGATAATGATTTGAGAACCTTGGGTATTGTTGAGATACCGTATAGATATTTCGGTATTGTCTTATTATGTTATTAAGGATACGAATCATGGATTTTCATAAAGTTACGACGGTAAGATTACATTGGTCGTATTCTTACTTAGTATTTCCATTGATATGTAATTATTGACGTGATGTGATGGTTACCATTGTTGGATATTATGGCTGACCCCGTCGTGGGCTTTCTTTTTAGGTTCTTGGATTATCAAGCTTGTAGCGGTCGTGAAGAGATGAACTTCCCGGAGGATACTGGCTAGGACATGTATTTGTGTATTGGGTTTCCTGATCAGTTATTGTATTCCGCTGTTAGAGTATTTTAATCGTTTATCTTTTTCCGATGCGTGAGTATTTTTAAAATGACCTATTGGTATCTGGTAACTTAAGTTACTTTGACAATCGTTTTTCTAAACTTGTTCTGTCGGTACGTGTAAGCGATAGCTTAACGTATGTTTTTTAATCTGTTAAGTCTTGGCATTTCGGGCCTTGTGGTTTCAAATGAGATTTTACGACGGTTTGATTAACGAGTTTTATAAAGTCTTCGAATGTTTTTAAAAGACAGTACCGTCGTTAGCCTCTTGGGCGTTTATTAATGTTTACGAAAATTTCCTTCAGCCTTGTGGGTTCCATCTCGGGGCCCACGGCGCTGTAATATTCCTGGATGGCTCTGGGGGTGTTACAGAATATGGTATCAGAGCTTAGGTTGAGAAAACCTAGGCATTTGGGTCGAGTTGGGTCATGTTTTGGTCGCGTCATTCGAGTTATCGATTGACTAATACTAGAGCCGTGAGTTTTTGTTGTTCACTCGGGCTTATGGGTTATGTGATTTATCAGTGTGGTACTGGGATTGTTGTAAATTTTTTCCAAACGGTGTTAACGTGATTCTCTGGAAAGAGATGTGCTGTGTTCTCGAGTTGAACTGAGTTTGCAAAACGCGTGTTTTGAAAGTACCTGTGTCGAGTATTTTCTTGAGTCTAGACATGTGCCAGTATCACGGGGAATCATCGGCTTCACGATCTGTAAGTATTTGTATTTTTGAATTTCATTGAGATTTATTGCCGTTCTAAGTTGATACGTTTTGAGATTCAGAAAGATATTATGCTTCACAGTATGAGATGACAGAATTGGGACAGGATTGATGATCTTTAGAAGTTATGATTTTGGAAATCAATATATCGGTTAGATTTCGGAACGGAATTGTGCATTTGGAAGAAATGTTGTGGATTGTTCAGGAGAACATGTAGTCATGTTAATTCATTTTATGATATATGAACTGTTTTTGAGCATTTGAAAATGGTACTTTTCAAAATGAATGTTTTATGGATGTTTTACCGTAAATGATTTTTGGGCCGAGACCCAATAGATTTTTGAAATTGTTTTATAACTCAGGACTTGGGATCCGAAAAAGGGTTTTCTACTTTTTAAACTTCTTGTAATGCGGAACGAGATACGGGCCGAGATCCTAATGTTTCAAAAGGCCTTTCTGTTTTCTTAAAACTCCCGAGAATTGTAAAACACTTTATCAATCCTTATCTATTTCGTTTCTGCCCTTCGCGGTTTTAGTTTACTTGTTCAAATGAAACCTCTCGGGAAGTCTTTCGCTGTGTTTATTTGTTTCAATGCATTGTCATAGCATATTTGAGGTGATCCAGGATGGATTAATGGTTGACGTTGCGAGTCATAGGTGGAAAAGGGATTTTTGGTCGGAGTTTATATATTGAGATTTTGGAACTCTATCGTGTAGTTTTCCGATGGAATATCAGTGGATATTGGTGACGAACCGAACTGGTATACAAGAGTATGGAGGTGGTCAATCATTTGATCGTGTGGATTCGAAGGACACTATTATCGAAACTTGGCACCAGCGAGCCAATGTAATTTTTCGAAAATTTATGTTTTGAATTTTGAAATTTTTGAAGAATTTTCGAAAATTTGTCTTTTGACAAGGCTATATGATTTCGAACTGGTCTTGAAAATATAATCGATATACATACGCATTTAGTGCATAATGCATATCATGATGAATTTATGAGTGTAACTCACAAACTGGATGAGACATCAGTATGGAACTATGGAAAGGGATCCGAACTCTAGTATGATAGTTTGGTTATCCAGAGATGATCGGTTGATTGACCAGATAAGAGCAATATGCTGCGTGTTGTAGATTCTTGCACAGGATGTAATTTTGGAACTTTGGATTTTGCGAAATCGGGGCATATGTGCTATGTAATTCCATTGGTATGGTAGTAGCGCGATTTGTACTATAGCGATTTCTGAATGATTTCTTTGTAAGTGTAGATTTGGGGATGGTGACCCCATACTGATTGTTTTGGATATCGAGTGGTCGTTCCCACTCCACTTATGATTGGTATGTTCATCGATTTGCGATTGGTTGTTCGTATGCTGAGGGGAATGTTCACCAGTCGGTTGTGTTTCGTTGAGATTCACTGTATGTGATTTGTTTAATGTTTTGAGAATTTTGGTCTTTCGTATATCGGTTTCTACGGTTCTGTGTTGACCGTGTTGGGGCTTCTCGTGTGAAGGTATTCTCGATTATCGTTGATCGTTCGTTGGTCGTATCGGATTTTATCATGTCGATGATATTCTCGGCTAATTTATTGGTTGAACATTGTTGGTGATCATATGAGCGTTCAGATTTTGTGTCGATGTTTTGGAATTTATGTCGTTGTTTTGGGCAGTTGTTTCACAGTTGTATTGTGTATTATTCGTCTTACTGGAATTGGGACTTGATTATGTAATCAGGCAGACAGGATTTGATTCGGGCAGATTGTTTCATCCGAAGATGATATATTTGGTTGGGACTTATGGAATTGTTATTGTAAGCGTGTTGAGGCTTTACAGTGAAGTCACTTGCTAATATCTCAGGAGATCGTCGACTTGGCGCATATGTAAGTATGCTACTTTAGTTATTCCGTAATGATGATGATTGATCGTTGTCGTGATGGTTTTGGGATATTTTGGTTGAACGGTATGTTTGTTTGTTTTTATGACAGATTGCAAGTTTCGAGGACGAAACTTATTTTAAGTGGTGTAGTATGTAATATCCGGAAATTCTATTACTGTTGTTTAATGTTATTTTATCCGAGTTATGTTGTACACCGTGGAATCTGTACAGTATGGGTAAAATAATTAAAGGACCGAGACATCTGTATTGGTATAATTGTCATACTTGGTCGACAATTGGATGTAAGAAGTATATGTATTCAGTATGTCGTATGTTCGTATTCTGTATGTTGAGACGTTGGACAAGAATATCTGAAAATGGCTAAGTGTAACATTATTAGCGCACGCTAATAATCATGAGTAGCGCACGCTATCGTGCAGGTTTAGCGCACGCTACGGATATAAGACAACGCACGCTAATGCAGTCAGATCGGAAGGAATCTTCGTGTGGACCAGGCCACTTTTGGCGCACGTTCTGATAAGTCAACGAATGTTTGTAATGTAGTACTAGCGCACGCTAAACCCTAAAGGTTAGCGCACGCTAACTGTATATCGGACAAGAAGGAATCTTATCCTTGTCAGCACTTTCGGCATGTGGACCTGTCTTCGGAAGCATACAGACAAGCGAGTCAACTATGAGTAGCGCACGCTAAGGTTGGACACTTGCGTACGCTAAATAGAGGCATTTACGTATGCTATTGCATGGGCATTGCGTACGTAGATCATTTCATACTGATAAGACGATTTGCCTCACGGACTTGATAGCGCACGCTAACAAAGGCGATTAGCGCACGCTATGTGTGTAACGTCGTTAGCGAAGATGTTAGCGTACGTTAATAATGTACAGTATATATATAAGTGCATTTGGCTATTTTTCGTCATTTTCATCCATTTCTTCATGTGAGCCGATAGAGAGAGCCTTGAGAATTATTTGAGGTTCCAAACACTGGATTAAGGTGGAGTTAATCATCCATAACAACATTTGAAGCTTGAAATCATTGGTGATTCTTGGAAATGGATTCAACCTTAGAAATCAATCCATTCCTTCAAAAAGGTAATTACTCTTCACTTTGAGATTTCATTTTGGATTGTATATGATGTTCTTGAGCTGATGATTATCATATAGACAAGTTGATAAGTATGATTATGAGTTGGATTACCGGATTATGATGATGTTATGGTTGATATGAAGATATTGATATGAATTGGATGGTTTCGAATGTGTTGTTTATCTTCAAAGAGATATGTTGGCTAATGTCTTCCTTCAATTCGGATCTTTGATGTTGTTGTTGGTTTCTTCATATGATGGTGAACATGGCATGATTATGAGTTCTTGGTGTTTAGGTTGTTGATATTAAGGAAGATGAAATATGAATATATGACTTGAATTAAGAGTCGGATGATTACCTATATGTTAAAAGATATTGGATTTCGTTGTTTGATAGCTGTGAACATGGTTTTGGATCACCTAGTGTTCTTGATAATCGTCATATGTTGATCGGTATCCGAAATACATGCAACTGTACAGCATTAGCGCACGCTAAGCTTACTGCCTAACGCGCGCTAACGGGAGCAACTTAGCGCATGCTACGTTAAGTGATTAACGTGCGCTAAGAAGACAGAAAGTGCAGTATTTTCGTGTTGTGGTTATGAATTCGTGCTGGTTTGAGTTGGATTGATCTGACTAGTGTTTAATCGAGATATTGTCAAGCCGTTGGGTTTGTGATTTGGTTTTATCGATTGTTGATTTTTATCGAACTTGTTGTCTATCGATTACTGTAATAGGTTGAGAATATTGATCGGTGATTACAACCGTGTGTTGCGGTCGAGCTCGAGTATGTTCGTGAATTGCTTTGGTCGGGACCGAGGGACTTGTAGATGACGGCAATGGAATTGGTAACAGCTTCATCGGTATCGAGGTAAGTTATTACTTGCTCAGTTTATAGTATTTAATGAATGGTTTTCGTTTCATTCGTTTATAATTCGTATAGCAATGTTTATAATCGTAATCACAGGAGATTTGGGATTATAAATCATATTCGAGTTTTGGGAATCTGAATCATAATGTATATGATTTACTTTTATAATTGGTATACTTGTATATCGAGGATATATTGTGATAAAGACGGAGATATGAATTATCTGCAATTCGTGATACTTTGTACCGTCGAGTATTAAGGATAATGGTTCGTGATGGTTTAGACATTGATATCGTTCTCGAAGGACTCGGGGCAAGTACTCTAATCATTTTTATCATTTGTGTCGATCATGTCATGATACATTCGTGTATCGTTGTTGTCATGCATTTGTGCATTGTTGTTGTCATGTATTGTGTACTGTTGTTTTGTGCAGTTGTGTATTGTTGTCATATGTCCACCTCGTGTTGGTCCGATGGGATCATCGGGGGATCTATGCTAGCGTGCGCTGGATCATCGAACGGGTTTTCCACCTCGGGTTGGTCTGACGGGATCATCGGGGGATCTAGGCAGTGAACGCTGGATCATCGGATTGCCATGTATTGTTGTTGTGCATATGTATATTATGGGCTTGCCATAAGTATATATTGTCGTTCTTGTTGTGATCATATTGACGTTGTCATATGAGTATGCATTTGTAGGTCTTGTGTTAGGACCATGTCCGTATGTTGTGTTGATCTAATCTCGGATTAGACTGACGTGATGGTAATGGTATTTCATATCTTGAGGTATGTTCCGTATTTCCTTGGTACTTGTCTTTGATGGACAATCGATTATCGTATTGGAACTGTTGACGTTATCCGATGGATTGAATTGGCCAGAGTTGGTATAATTTTCGTATCGCGAGTTATGATAATGATTTGGGAACCTTGTGTATTGTTGAGATACCGTACAGATATTTAGGTATTGTCTTATTATGTTATTAAGGATACGAATCGTGGATTTTTATAAAGTTACGACGGTAAGATTACATTGGTCGTATTCTTACTTAGTATTTCCATTGATATGTAATTATTGACGTGATGTGATGGTTACCATTGTTGGATATTATGGCTGACCCCGTCGTGGGCTTTCTTTTTAGGTTCTTGGATTATCAAGCTTGTATCGGTCGTGAAGAGATGAACTTCCCGGAGGATACTGGCTAGGACATGTATTTGTGTATTGGGTTTCCTGATCAGTTATTGTATTCCGCTGTTAGAGTATTTTAATCGTTTATCTTCTTCCGATGCGTGAGTATTTTTAAAATGACCTATTGGTATCTGGTAACTTAAGTTACTTTTACAATCATTTTTCTAAACTTGTTCTGTCGGTACGTGTAAGCGATAGCTTAACGTATGTTTTTTTAAACTGTTGAGTCTTGGCATTTCGGGCCTTGTGGTTTCAAATGAGATTTTACGACGGTTTGATTAATGAGTTTTATAAAGTCTTCGAATGTTTTTAAAAGACAGTACCGTCGTTAGCCTCTTGGGCGTTTATTAATGTTTGCGAAAATTTCCTTCAGCCTTGTGGGTTCCATCTCGGGCCCCACGGCGCTGTAATATTCCTGGATGGCTCTGGGGGTGTTACAGTCCCTGGGTGATTAACCCCAGTTCAAGATACGCATACACATGGAACTACGTATCCCCATAGGCCCCGTCGGACCATCCATGGATGAACGTACGCATTCACATCCACAACATACACGGGAAGCCATAATTCAAATACTAGAATATGCAAACAAATGTAAAGTACTTGCCTTTGAGACATCCTTGACGAGACGGAAAGTAAACGATGGCTAGGAATGACTCGGAGTAACCACGACCGCTCCTAAACACAAGGTTAACACAACTCAGTCCTAAACGATCACAATAATCAAACGGAATACGCCCACAACCCTGATTACAACCTTAACAATACGTATACATTCAATACGGGCGAGGGTTTTCATAAAACCTCCCAGAATCAACAATCCATGGATTAAACACAACGGAAACGGATTGGGAATCACTCAATAACAATAATCGATGGGAAATATAGCAACACAAATGAAGAATTCGAGTTTAGAAAGACAAAACCCGAAACCCCCTCAAAATGAACAAAGTTAGGGTTCTAGTCGAAATACCTCGGATTTCGGATGGAGGAAGATGATTACGATGATGATAAACTTTATCGGGAGCACCACAAACAATCTATTACAGACCCCACTGATTTATCTTGAAGAATCGCTCGAAATCGCCTGGAAGAACTCCAACCGCGGACAAGGAAGGAAGAAAGGAGAAAAATGACGCGACTCGATCTGTTCAGGTATTAAATACCTGACTATTCGTTACGTACGTTAATTGTAACACCCCCAAGATATTCAAGGTATATTACAGCGTCATGGACCCCTACATGGGACCCACCAGGCTAAACACAAAAATACTACTCATCTAACCATCTCGGTTAGCGAGGAAACACACATCACTAAGATGAAAATAGAATAGAACGCCTGGTATGACCGGCGAAACAATCATCACTGACAATCATAAATAACAATTACTGATGTAAATAACAATCCGAGTAAAATGCCTAAGTACTCGCGAGTACTATCTATGAATTTGCAATTTAGAAAACAACCACATCGAAAAGGACAACGAAAATAAGGAAATACAAAAGCACACGTCAACAACCCTGGACAGCATCCTCATACTGTCCCACCTCCCGCTTGTCCAGCTGAACATAACCTAAAATTCATAACAAGAATTTCCCCAAAATGGGTTCCCAAAGGGGTTAGCAATTACTCTAGTATAAGTAACCAATGAACAACTTACACCTTACACATATAGTCAAAGCATGCAAATGAGAAAATATGAGTTCGAAACACATATTTCCGGAAATGCCACAACCCAAAACACATTTATAAAATGCACCACAAATAACCACGGACCCAGGCCTCTGTGGACCCCTACCGAGACCCCATCAGATCTAACCCATAGTGTTTGAAAGCAAGCTCGCGGATCCATGCCTATGTGGACCTCTACCGAGACCCCTTCAAATATAACCCGTAGAGAGCATATGCACACACACACACACATTACTCATACATTACTACCATGTTAAGCATGTAAGTTCATTAAGTGTACTTGCCTCGATATCACAACGAAAAGATGGAAGGAAACAATCGCGGTTGCGAGAAATTGGACACACCGAACCTAGAAAATTCTTCAAACACCATCACAACCAATTCGACAAGAATAACAATAATGGAAGACACCCGAAACCCCACCTACGATTCATGTAAGTTCGTACAAAACAAAGGCGAGGACGGATCGCAATAGAACCCTCTCGATTCCACAAATACCATGAAACTTACCATGAAATCGTAGGGAAAACAACAATACTACTAAGATTAATCATATACATCATAGATTAATCAACGATACGGAACGAATCGGACGAAAACTCAAAAACCCCCAAATATCCCAAAATAGGGTTCTAGTAGATTACCTTGGATTAAGGATGGAGAACAAGTGTTGGTGTTGTTAATCTACACCAAGAAATCAAGAAAGATGTTATCTAGGAGTTGCAGGACTTCGAATCGCCATAAGTCGCCCAAAATCGCCCAAGAATCGCCCAAGAACCGGATAGAGCGATAGAAATGAAAAAGTGACCAATCTGGGTCACCTCTCTGGTTTATATATCCAGAGCGTTTTTGTAACACCCCCGATATGTTCAGGAGTATTACAGCGCTGTAAATCCTTTACATAAGGATTTACAAGGCTGAAGAACTGAAAAGACATTAACAGATACCAACGTATGAAAATAATGGAAATAAGATATAACAGCTCTGACCAATACTGAAAGTACGAAAGTTCAACGGAAAAAGTATTAATATATCACTAAATCCAAATCATCATAAACGACTACGTACTCGAGTACTTATTAAAACGATACAAACAATGCATAAATAAACCTTGAACATCACTCTGCACCCTCGTCGTCATGCAACTCCAGTGGTTGTTTCCCCGCTCTCCTGGATCCTGAACATAAACAAATGTTCACCCCCGAAGGGGTTAGCACAACGATGCTAGTACAAGTACCACAACATATTATTCAACATCTCATGAAGAATAGTAATAACATAAATGACAAAAGAACCAACGAGTCTTCCCCTGCGAGAATCTCAATAATAACATACACACATGATAATCATAACATGATATCACAACATACACATGATAATTCCAATGATCCAGCGTTCACTGCCTAGACCCCAAGATGATCCCATCGGACCAACACGTGGTGGAAAAACCCGTTCAATGATCCAGCGCACGCTAGCATAGTTCCCAAGATGATCCCGTCGGACCAACACGTGGTGGACATACAACAACGACATTTATGCACGACAATATGTATAACATCAATATATAAAACAATTAAGGTACTTGCCTCAATTCGAAGACACGAACAATACTTCCACGTAAAACGAAACACTCGAAGGTCACCCCTTCGATCAATCACGTAGCAAGCTCAAATCTTAACAAAAGAAATAATATAGAATTCATCTCATGTCGTATGAATGTCTAACAATCCAATTTACGGCCGAAAGTTCATAAAACGTGATCTGCCTGAACTGCTTAGCATACGTTAAGTATTCTACGTAGCGCGCACTAAGCCTGCTCATTAGCGCACATAAATAATGAAGCCTAGCGTACGCTAACTATGTATCGACAGTCCTCTATGATCAGCCGACTGACTTGCCTGATGACATAGCGCACGTTACGTTTCCAATCGTAGTGTACGTTAACTTATGCCCGATAGCGCACGCTAACCATGAAGCTTTAGCGCACGCTAATCATGAATGACAGTTCCTCCTGGATAGTCGACTGATCTAATCATGATAAAACTTACGAAATCTTCAGTGTTAAAACATGTTATCTCCATGAGTATCATGCTCATACGGTTATGAATGATCTTACGGATAACACCAACTTCGAATTCAAGAATATGTATACCATCATAAAACCATATTCCATTTCGATTACAATTCTTCATGCGTAATTCGGAAGGCCTAACGGTCGATATCAATACCTTATATCAATCAAAACTATCATCTTGTAGTTTGTTTAACACTCCATGTTTACAAGATAAATCTTTCCATGATCAATCTCTTAGATTCGTCTAACAATAATGATGTTAAAGTCAAGTCCGTGATTACTATGAAGACACCTTCTAAATTCGGATTACCAATGTCAGAAACTTTCTCTACTTGTTCATCGTAACAAGATTCGAATTATGATGTTCATAACCAAGGTACTTAAGTATAATCATCTCAATATCCTAAACATGATGTGGTTTGGATAAATCACCAAAGAAACTTAATATCTTGATAGCATAATCCTCATATCCTTAAGAACACGAATTCAAGGTTGAAAGTAGTATAACATACCTTAAGATGAGGAAAAACACCGAGACAACAAGTATAATCCGGCTCCGGTTGCTTGTTTGCCAAATCAAGACGTTTCTCCACTCCAATGATCAAACACAAGTGGCATCCAATCTCTAGTGATTAAGTGGAGGTGGTCTAAGTGTTTGAGGAAGATATAATGCTCTCTAGTCTCTCAAAAACGAAGGATACTCGAAGGAAATGAGAATGAAATGGAGTGCTGTCCCTTATATAATGTTTCTGCACAACATTTGATTAGCGCACGCTATCATACAATCCTTAGCGCGCGCTAATAATCGTTGACTCCAAAACTGTCCAGGTTCGTCCGCGGGAATCTTATCCGGACCCACGTCCGGCTGGCGCATGTGCTAGACGTCTAGCTCAATAATTGACTGCCTAGCGCACACAATTCTTCATTCGTAGCGTGCGCTAGTTGTAGCCCGATAACGCACGTTAAGCTACATTCTTAGCGTGCGCTATCACGGGTTTGCATGAGAAATTTGCATATTGTTATAAGGATACAAATGTGAGAAATATCATACTCCAATTATCGAGATCACAATTCTGAATAATACAGGGTTCAAATACAGATGAAATACACAATAATAAATTTGGATATTACATACTCTCCTACTAAAAAGGAGTTTCGTCCCGAAACTCAAGACGAAAATAACTCTGGATATCTAGACTTCATGCTATCTTCCGTTTCTCAAGTGGCTTCTTCCACTCCGTGGCGTGACCACTGAACTTTGACCAAAACGATTGGTTTGTTCCTCAACTGCTTAACTCGACTCTCGAGTATCTTGACTGGTCTTGCTTCGAACGTTCCATCCTGAGCGACCTCGATCTCGCCGAAATCAATGACATGATTAGGATCCGATATATATCTCCGTAACTGGGATACGTGGAACACGTTATGAACATGGCTCAATGACGGCGGTAATGCTAATCTGTATGCCAACTCTCCAACTCTCTCAAGGATCTCGCATGGTCTGATATATCTCGGACTCAACTTTCCCTTCCTTCCAAAATGAAAGATTCCCCGAGTAGGAGAAACCTTTAAAAGTACGGGGTCTCCAGTATTGAACTCCAATGGGCGACGGCGTACGTCTGCATGAGATTTCTATCGACTCTGGGCGGTTAACAGCCTTTCACGAATCAAGGCTATCTTCTCTCGTGTCTGCATGATCAACTCTGGTTCTGTCCCGATCAAGTCTGATGAATCGTCCCAACATAGGGGCGATCTGCATCTCCTCCCGTATAATGACTCAAACGGTGCCATCTTAATGTAAGCATGCCAACTATTGTTGTATGTAAATTCAATCAACGGTAGATGAACTTCCCAATCAGTTGACCAATCTAAGGCACAAGCCCTCAGTATATCTTCCACCGTTTGAATAGTCCTCTCGGATTGCCCGTCACTCTGCGGGTGATAAGCTGTTCTGAAGTTCAATTCGGTTCCCAAGGCCTTATGAACTACTTTCCAAAAATGCGATACAAAGCGACCGTCTCGGTCGGAAATAATGGTCTTCGACGTACCATGCAGTCGGACTATCTCTGAAATAAATACTTGTGCCACTCTCTCTGGTCCCCACGTGTCCTTAATGCCTAGAAAATGAGCTGATTTGGTTAAACGATCAACTATCACCCAAATCATGTTCATTCCCATCTTGGTTCTCGACATACTAGTGATAAAGTCCATCGATATGTCCTCCCACTTCCATTCAGGAATCGGGAGCGGCTTCAACATTCCGGCAGGTCGTTGATGCTCGATCTTAACCTGCTGACAAGTCAAGCATTTCGAAACATAGTCCGCTATATCTTTCTTCATGTTGCCCCACCAGAAATTCTGCTTCAAGTCCTTGTACATCTTACTGGTGCCCGGGTGGATAGAATAGGGCGAGCTGTGAGCTTCCTTCATAATCGTCTGTTTCAGAACATCGACATAGGGAACGCAGAGTCGGTTCTGAAATCTCAAAACTCCATCATCATGAATTACGAATCCGGGGGCCTTCCCCTTGATCACTTCATCACGTAACCAAATCATCAGAGGGTCATCTGCCTGCTTAGATTTGATTTCCTCGGTTAACGATGAAGTTATTTCCATCACGCACAGTTGTCCTTGGACTCTTTGTAACCATACTTCAATTCTTTCTCGAATCATCTCTCGTTGAATGTTGAGCTGGGAGGTCAGAGTCTCCAGCATTTGGATAGAAACAGGCTTGCGGCTAAGTGCATCGGCCACTACATTTGCTTTGCCTGGATGATAAATAATCTCTAAGTCATAATCCTCAATATGTTCTAGCCATCTAATTTGCCGCATGTTCAACTCTTTCTGACTGAAAATGTATTTGAGACTCTTGTGATCCGTAAAGATCTGACAGTGAGTCCCGAACAGGTAATGCCTCCAGATTTTCAAAGCAAAAACTACTGCTGCGAGCTCCATATCATGCGTTGGGTAATTCACTTCATAAGGTTTCAACTGTCGTGACGCATAAGCAATTATCTTATCATTCTGCATCAATACACATCCGAGTCCTTGGTTCGAAGCATCAATGTAAACTATAAATCCTAGAGTTCCCTGTGGAAGTGTTAAAATCGGTGCTGTCGTCAATCTCTTCTTCAATTTATCAAAGCTATTCTGACACAACTCGTTCCACTCAAACTTTTGTTTTTCTGCAGTAGTCGAGTAAGTGGGCGGGAAATTTTGGAAAACCCTTCCACGAACTGATGATAATACCCAGCAAGTCCCAAGAAACTCCGGACTTCTTTCACATTTTTTGGAGGTTTCCAATCCATAACTGCTTCGATCTTCTGAGGATCTACTCAGACTCCTTCAGCTGATACGACATGGCCGAGAAACATTACTTCCTTTAGCCAGAATTCACACTTAGAAAGTTTGACGTACAATTGCTCGCCTCTCAAAAGTTCTAATACAATCCGCAAATGCTGTGCATGCTCTTTCGGGCTCTTAGAATACACCAGAATGTCATCAATGAACACAACCAAAAAAATATCCAAATATTAGATGAACACTCAATTCATTAATTGCATGAATACAGCAGGTGCATTAGTGAGACCAAATGGCATCACTACAAACTCATAGTGTCCGTAGCGAGTTCTGAACGCCGATTTTGGAACATCAGATTCCTTAATCCTCAGCTGATGATATCCTGATCTCATATCAATTTTAGAAAATACTGTTGCTCCTTGCAACTGGTCAAACAAATCATCAATCCGTGGCAACGAATACTTGTTCTTAATCGTCATTTTGTTCAGCTCTCGATAGTCAATACACAGTCGCAGCGATCCATCCTTCTTACGAACAAAAAGAACTGGCGCTCCCCAGGGCGAAACGCTTGGCTGGATATAGCCTTTGTCCAATAACTCCTCCAGCTGCTTTTTCAGTTCGTACATCTCAGTAGGTGCCATACGATACGGCGCCTTAGAAATTGGTGTAGCTCCGGGTTCCAGCTCGATGGTGAATTCTACATCCCGCCGTGGAGGTAGTCCAGGTAACTCATCAGGAAATACATCCGGAAATTCGTTCACAACAGGAATGGATGAAAGTTCCACAATTTCGTCTTCTTTCTTCATTGCATAGCACCAATATCTAGTACAGCCCTGTTTCAACAATTTGACAGCTTTCATCGCCTTGATCAACCTTCCTGAGCTTCCTGGTTTCCATCATTCAAATAGTATTTCGGAACCATCGTCAGCGATCAGCGAGATATTCCTCCTTCGGTAGTTTACAATTGATCCATATCGATTAAGCCAATCGTCTCCGAGTATCAGGTCGTCTCCTTGTATTTCTATCACAATCAGATTTGAGAGCCACTCTTTGCCTCCAAATGATACAGGGAAATCTCTAGTTTCTAATTTTCCAACAATCCTCTCTCCACTCGGTAAACCAATCACATAAGGTTCACAATTATGAAAACCAGAAATATTCAAACGATTTACACAAGATAAGGATATAAATGAATGCGTAGCTCCTGTATCGAATAAAACGCTAACTGGCTGGGAAAGGATCTGAACAGTACCTGATGCGACAGCAGCATCCTGATCGTCTGTTCTCCTCATCTCATACAGACGTGGGGGAACAGATCCGGCACTCGATGTACTCTTTCGGTCCCACTGTCCTCTGCCGCGTCCGCGACCAAAATTCTGAGGCATCTGAACACTCTGTTGCGTCTGCTGAATACTTGATTCTTTCTGGGCTGGCTGTGATATACTGGCTCTAAAAGCTTTCTTAGCCTCCTCACATAACACCGTACGATGTCCCTCTCGACCACAGTCAAAACAAGTCACGGTAGGAAATGAGCAATCTCATCGATAATGTCCTGTTCGGCCACAGTAAAACACCTCCTTGTCACATCTGTCGTGACTGATACTGCTCCAGAGTTCTTTCCGCTCTTGGATGGGTGCGGAGGTTTCTTGAATGAATGAAAGGATGACTGGGCTTTGCGGGGCCCACTACTCTTGTGCTCTGTAAAACTGCCAGAGACTTTCTGCTTCTTGGATTCTACAAACTTCTCCATTGCTGCTTCCTTGATCTCATACGCCAACACCTTATCCTGGTATTGGCGGAGAGTGGTACATTCAAAACCGGACATGTACCTCTGGATTTCTGGTTTCATCCTCATATCAAAATGGATCATCATTTCTGCATCTGTTCTGAGCAGATGTCGAACAAATGCTAGCTGCTGGTTAAACGTTTTAATTGTCTGGGATACAGGTTCGTCTGATGGATGTGTCGAGAAAAATTCCTGAACTTTGGCTTCCCTCACAGGACGAGGGCAGTACTGAGCTTCCATCATCAATTTAAATTATGTCCAATCAGCATCATGATCTGTAGGTCGGATGGCTTCCCACCACTCGGATGCTTCCCCTATCAGAAAGTACTGAGCAATCGAGGCTCTCCGGTCGTCTGGGCAATTAATTCCGGTAAAGATTTTCTCCAATTCCTTCAACCAATGATCCCATGTGGGAGTCTCAGAAAAGCCGTCGAATTTGGGTGGCTGCATCTTCGCCACTTCCTGCAGCCATCGGTCACCTCGATTTCCCATGTCTGGGATCCCTTGCTGTCTATCTCCCTGCTGTAATCCCACCACCACCTGTATTCGGTCCACGACTTGGGCAAACTGAGTCATCTGGTTCACCACCTGACGAAGGATTTCGGGCACAACAGGTTTCGGTTCATTATTAATAGATCTCTGTGGCTCGCCTGAGCTGTGACTGGCCTGATTAGAAGGCGAAGCTTCTCTTTCGTCATTCCTTCGTCCGTGTCCGCGACCGCGACCACGTCCACGTCCACCTCTTAACATACTGTAAGCATAAATACTCAATATACAGGAAACAATATCGTTCTAATGTTCAAGTATAAAGATGAGATAGAGTTTAGGAACTTACAACCACCATTCGCACGAAGACGCAGACAGTACAGTGATGTTATTCACGGCCGGTTATTTCAAAAGACGTATACGACCCCTATTTTAACCCAGTGGCCAAGATATCCATAATCTTAGCTCCGATACCATATTCTGTAACACCCCCGATATGTTCAGGAGTATTACAGTGCCGTAAATCCTTTACATAAGGATTTACAAGGCTGAAGAACTGAAAAGACATTAACAGATACCAACGTATGAAAATAACGGAAATAAGATACAACAGTTCTGACCAATACTGAAAGTACGAAAGTTCAACGGAAAAAGTATTAATACATCACTAAATCCAAATCATCATAAACGACTACGTACTCGAGTACTTATTAAAACGATACAAACAACAGACAAATAAACCCGGTTGGAACATCACTCTGCACCCTCGTCGTCATGCAACTCCAGTGGTTGTTTCCCCGCTCTCGTGGATCCTGAACATAAACAAATGTTCACCCCTGAAGGGGTTAGCCCAACGATGCTAGTACAAGTACCACAACATATTTTCAATATCTCATGAAGAATAGTAATAACATAAATGACAAAAGAACCAACGAGTCTTCCCCTGCGAGAATCTCAATAATAACATACACACATGATAATCATAACATGATATCACAACATACACATGGTAATTCCAATGATCCAGCGTTCACTGCCTAGACCCCAAGATGATCCCGTCGGACCAACACGTGGTGGAAAAACCCGTCCAATGATCCAGCGCACGCTAGCACAGATCCCAAGATGATCCCGTCGGACCAACACGTGGTGGACATACAACAACGACATTTATGCACGACAATATGAATAACATCAATATATAAAATAATTAAGGTACTTGCCTCAATTCGAAGACAGGAACAATACTTCCACGTAAAACGAAACACTTGAAGGTCACCCCTTCGATCAATCACGTAGCAAGCTCGAACCTTAACAAAAGAAATAATATAGAATTCATCTCATGTCGTATGAATGTCTAACAATCCAATTTACGGCCGAAAGTTCATAAAACGTAATCTGCCTGAACTGCTTAGCGTACGCTAAGTAATCTACGTAGCGCGCGCTAAGCCTGCTCGTTAGTGCACGTAAATAATGAAGCCTAGCGTACGCTAACTATGTATCGACAGTCCTCTCTGATCAGCCGACTGACTCGCCTGATGACATAGCGCACGTTACGTTTCCAATCGTAGCGTACGTTAACTTATGCTCGATAGCGCACGCTAACCATGAAGCTTTAGCGCACGCTAATCATGACAGTTCCTCCTGGACAGTCGACTGATCTAATCGTGATAAAACTTACGAAATCTTCAGTGTTAAAACATGTTATCTCCATGAATATCATGCTCATACGGTTATGAATGATCTTATGGATAATAACAACTTCGAATTCAAGAATATGTATACCATCATAAAACCATATTCCATTTCGATTACAATTCTTCATGCGTAATTCGGAAGGCCTAACGGTCGATATCAATACCTTATATCAATCAAAACTATCATCTTGTAGTTTGTTCAACACTCCATCTTTACAAGATAAATCTTTCCATGATCAATCTCTTAGATTCGTCTAACAATAATGATGTTAAAGTCAAGTCCGTGATTACTATGAAGACACCTTCTAAATTCGGATTACCAATGTCAGAAACTTCCTCTACTTGTTCATCGTAACAAGATTCGAATTATGATGTTCATAACCAAGGTACTTAAGGCATAATCATCTCAATATCCTAAACATGATGTGGTTTGGATAAATCACCAAAGAAACTTAATATCTTGATAGCATAATCCTCATATCCTTAAGAACATGAATTCAAGGTTGAAAGCAGTATAACATACCTTAAGATGAGGAAAAACACCGAGACAACAAGTAGAATCCGGCTCCGGTTGCTTGTTTGCCAAATCAAGACGTTTCTCCACTCCAATGATCAAACACAAGTGGCATCCAATCTCTAGTGATTAAGTGGAGGTGTTCTAAGTGTTTAAGGAAGATATAACGCTCTCTCGTCTCTCAAAAACGAAGGATACTCGAAGGAAATGAGAATGAAATGGAGTGCTGTCCCTTATATAATGTTTCTGCACAACAGTTGATTACCGCACGCTATCATACAATCCTTAGCGTGCGCTAATAATCGTTGACTCCAAAACTGTCCAGGTTCGTCCGCGGGAATCTTATCCGGACCCACGTCCGGCTGGCGCATGTGCTAGCCGTCTAGCTCAATAATTGACTGCCTAGTTCACGCAATTCTTCATTCGTAGCGTGCGCTAGTTGTAGCCCGATAACGCACGTTAAGCTACATTCTTAGCGTGCGCTATTACGAGTTTGCATGAGAAATTTGCATGTTGTTATACTTATATATAAGGATACAAATGTGAGAAATATCATACTCCAATTATCGAGATCACAATTCTGAATAATACAGGGTTCAAATACAAATGAAATACATAATAATAAATCTAGATATTACAGTTTTAGCATGCGCTAACGATTAGAGTTAGCGTGCGCTACCCGGCTAAAATCAGTCCAGAACCTACGGTTCTGGCCTGTTAGCGTGTGCTAAGAGGATAGTGTGCGCTAACAGCCCCTCGATAGTGCGCGCTATCGGGACAAAGCGTGCGCTACCTGGGCACCAGGATGAGTCCAGAAATAATCTGCCCAGTACTGGACTGCCGGATTAGCGTGCGCTACCGATCACCCAGCGTGCGCTAATTCGAAGCCGTAGCGTGCGCTAGTATACAAATGTAGTGTGCGCTAAGCTGTTCGTCCAGAGAGCAGAGAGCAGAAACAACCCACTGTCACTGCTGTGTTGAGCCGTTAGCGCACGCTACTAAACGGTCGTAGCGTGCGCTACAAAACAACGATAGCGTGCGCTACACAACAACAGTAGCGTGCGCTATCGAGTGCAGACAATACTCAGGGATGGAAAACAGCGAATCCCATCTCGGATGAAAACAATGCGCATCTGACACCAAACAACGAACCGAAGGAGACACACGAACAACAAGATTTAGTCAGAACCAAAGTGCTAAAAGAAAACACGATTCCGACTACCCGAGGGTACGGAAAACTACAATGTTAGTAATAACCCAAAACTTTAGGAAATTACAAAACGACCCAAAACATCCGAAACATACGATACATGATCGAAACAACAAACGAGAGCTCACAACATACATAAAAACATGAGACGGACCTGCGGCAACCCCGAAACGGCGGTTCCGAACAACGGTTACGAGAATCGAACGAAATAGCGACGTAAATGACATTAAACACGGAATTGAGTAAAACAAGTCCGAAACAAGCTCGGATGACAAAAAGTCCAATATTAAATACTCTCGAAATATCAATACGGTTACAAGCGAGTCACTAAAAATGAAAAATACCAAGAAAAGAAAATTACAAATATTACATTCTACCTCTCTAAAAATAAGTTTCGTCCCGAAACTTAAGAAACAAACGGGGTACCTAGCACGCATGCTATCCTCGGTTTCCCAAGTTGCCTCCTCGACACCATGCCTCGACCACTGCACCTTGACCAAAGGAATCGTCTTATGCCTCAGTCGCTTCACACGGTGCTCCAAAATCTTCAAGGGGCGCTCCTCAAAGGTAATATCCTCGGCGACATCGATCTCACCATAGTCGATGACGTGACTAGGATCCACAACATATTTCCTCAGCTGGGAAACATGAAAAATGCTATGAACGTGACTTAAGGCCGTAGGCAACGCCAAACGGTATGCCAACTCACCGACTCTCTTGAGAATCTCATAGGGCCCAATAAATCTCGGACTCAACTTTCCCTTCTTCCCGAAGCGGAAAACTCCCCTCATCGGCGACACCTTCCGATGTTACCTAATGCGTGTGCAAGGGGCGGCTCTTGAGGGAGTGATCGCCGGCGCGGTGACATGTTCAAGGGGCGACCAACATAGTGGAGTGAAGGCCGGTGCACAGGTGTGCAAGGGAGGCGCCTGGCAGGCTTATTGGTAACGGATATTTGAGTGATAGCTAAGACCCCGTTACCAAATGGTTTTCGTAATTCAAAGTTCTTCCAACTCGCTTTAAAATGTTGGTCTTGATATAGACTGCGATTCGTGTTTCTGTGGTCTCCCACCTCGAACTCCAAAGGTCGATGACGGACGTCGGCATATGACTTCTGTCGACTCTGAGCAATCAACATCCTCTCCCGAATCAATTCCACCTTTCGCCTCGTCTCCATAGCGATATCTGGTTCGGTCCCAACCAAATCGGACGCCTCGTTCCAGCAAATCGGCGATCGACATCACCGCCCATAAAGTGCCTCATACGGTGCCATTCGAATCTACGCGTGCCAACTATTGTTGTACGTGAATTCGATCAACGGAAAATGCTCCTCCCAATCACTGCTCCAATCGAGAGCACAAGCACACAACATATCCTCAAATGTCTGGATAGTGCGTTCCGACTGCCCATCTGACTGAGGATGAAAAGAAGTACTCAGACGCAAATGAGTGCCCAACGCCTTATGTACCGCCTGCCAAAAATGCGATACAAAACGGCCATCACGATCTGAAACAATAGACTTCGGAGTACCATGAAGCCTCACAATCTGCGCAATAAACACACGAGCCAACCTCTTCGGGCCCCAAGTATCCTTGATGCCCAGAAAATATGTCGACTTGGTCAGACGATCCACAATCACCCAAACCATATTCATCCCAGACTTTGATCTCGGCAAGCTCGTAACGAAGTCCATCGTAACCTGGCCGGTCGCTGATGCTCAATTTTGACCTGCTGACAAGTCAAACATCTCGCTACAAACCGTGCGACCTCCTCCTTCATGTCATTCCACCAAAAGTTCCTCCTCAGGTCCTTGTACATCTTACTCGAACCAGGATGAACTGAGTAAGGCGTAGCATGGGCCTCTCGCAAAATACTCTGCCACAATTCCAAGTCGTTCGGTATGCAAAGCCGAATCTGGAATCTCAACACACCATCCTCGTGAATCAAAAACCCAGGAGACTTCCCCTTAAGAATATTCTCTCGGATTTGAGTAATCATCGGATCCTCCAATTGCTTCAGCTTAATTTCATCGATCAACGACGACGAAATCTCCAAAGTGCAAAGTTGCCCGACAGCTCCTGGCAACAAAATCTCAGCACTCAGCTCAGTCAAATCCCGCTGAAGCTTAGATCGAGACATAAGGATCTCAAGCGTCCGCAACGTAACCAATTTTCTACTCAAGGTATCCGCCATGACGTTCGCCTTGCCTGGATGATAAAGGATCTCGAGGTCATACTCCTTAATCAACTCCAACCACCTCCTCTGCCTCATATTCAACTTCCTTTGAGTGAATATGTACTTCATACTTTTATGATTGGTAAAAATCTGACATGCAGAGCCAAAAAGATAGAGACGCCAAATCTTGAGCGCAAAGACAACCGTTGCTAACTCTAAATCGTGAGTAGGGTAGTTGAGCTCGTACGACCTCAATTGCCTCGGTGCATATGCAATAGTCTTGCCGTGATGTATCAATACGCACCCAAGACCCTGACCTGAAGCATCACTATAAACAGCAAAACCCTCGTTGCCGCACGACAACACCAAAATCGGGGCTGAACTCAAACGCCTCTTCAGCTCCTCAAAACTCGACTGTCTCTCGTCATTCCGGGCGAACTTCTCAGATTTCTGAAGCAACTGTGTAAGTGGCCGAGCCAATTTCGAAAAACCCTCGACGAACCTATGATAGTAGCCAATCAGACCCAAGAAACTAAGAACCTCCTTCACATTCTTAGATGGCGCCCAATCCAACACTGCCTCAATATTCTGTGAATCCACACGGACCCCCTCGACTGAAATCACATGACCCAGAAATATCACTTCCCTCAGCCAGAACCCACATTTCGAGAACTTCGCATAAATTTGCTCGGTCCTCAAAATGTCTAACACCACGCGCAGATGATGCGTATGCTCCTCCTCATTCCTCGAATAGATAAGGATATCATCAATGAAGACGACGACACACTTATCCAAATACTCTACGAAAACTTTGTTCATCAACTGCATGAACACTGCCGGTGCGTTGGTTAGTCCAAAGGGCATAACCACAAACTCATAATATCCGTATCTCATCCGAAAAGCTATTTTCAGAATATCGGACTCCTTCACCCGAAGCTAATAGTACCCCGATCTCAATTCGATCTTCAAGAATACCGCAACTCTCTGCAGCTGATCGAACAAGTCATCAATCCTCAGCAAGGGATACTTGTTCTTGATGGTCACCTTGTTTAGCTCGCGGTAGTCGATAAATAAATGCAGTGAACCATCCTTCTTCCGCACAAACAGAACTGGTGCGCCTTAAGGTGAAGCACTCGATCGAATATACCCTGACTCAAGAAGCTCACTCAACTTCTTCTTCTTCAACTCATCCATCTCTGAAGGTTCCATGTGATACGGCGTCTTCAAAATCGGAGCCGCACCCGGCTCTAACTCAATAGCGAACTCAACCTCACGATTCGGTGGTAACCCCGGTAACTCATCAGGAAAGACATCAGGGAACTCACAGACGACTGGGATCGATGAAAACTTGACCCCGCCATCCCCCGCCTTCAAGGCGTAACACCAGTAACCAGTACACCCCTTCCGCAGGAGTCTCATCGCCTTCAAGGCGTTAATCACGAACTTATGGTTTCCCCTCTTTCGCCCCGCAAAAGAGTGCTTGGTGCCGTCCTCGGCTAACATGGTGATGATTCTCGTGCGGTAGTTCATGATTGCACCATGCCGCTCGAGCCAATCATCCCCGAGAATCAAATCCTCACCCTCAATACTCACAACAATAAGATTAGAGAGCCAATCCCTCTCACAAATAAACACAGAACAGTCTCGGATCTCCTGATCACCAACGATCCTATCACCGCTGGGAAGCTTAACGATGAAAGGCTTACAAGGCATCAAATAGTCGAGACTCAAACGACGCACACACTCCAGAGAGATGAATGAATGCGTAGCACCCGAATCAAAAAATACACAGACAGGATGAGACTGCATATGAACGATACCTGTGGCCACGGTGGCTGCTGGATCATCGTGTAACACCCCAAACTAGGCGGATATTACAGTGCCGTGGACCCCCGACTAAGACCCACCAGGCGAATGAAAATTAATGAATTAAATAATATAATTATAGTACCGAACCACATTATATCATCAATTACTCCGACAAGGAGTTTCATTACAACACACCCAAGATAATACCGAATACATGTATATTTTATATGAAGATAAAATACACAACACTGAATGAAACGGAGTATCCAAATGGAAAACTGCAGCGGAAAAATAAAATGACAACAACATGAATGACTGAAAGGATTGGGGCCCCTACTAGTATCACTGGGACTCCTCGCCGTCAACATGCTCTTCCCGTGCCTTTGTCTTGTCGTGACCTAAAAACAATATCCCCTAACGGGGTCAGTTACACAAAACAACAATCTTCAAGGGCTGAATATACACAATCATTATATATCTCAATTAGGAAATATCCTTTAGTTATGAATTTAAGCTGAAGAGGAGCATCATAGTACGCCCGTAATGTTCTGTGCAAGTGTACAAGACGAGTGCCCGGACACACCCATCCTTGTACCTAATTAGTCTCACGGAGGTAAACGTTACCATGTGCACAGTCCAATGTATCGGTGAACCCAACACATAACTATCGTGTGCCCGACTAAAAATTCCACACATGTGCACCCGGCCACGCAATATGAACCCAGAAGGTCACACGATCAAAAGTGACCATGATGATTATTAATGAATGATAATCCGACAAAGTCAAGAATGACTCACCGAGATGAAATAGTAGTGAAGTGAATGATAGCTCAATAAAATGATTGGAACCGTCGTTCCTCGTGAATGAAGTGATTATTCGACAATTACAACTCTCAATATGGTTAATACATTATGAATTAGTTATGATTATGAATGAACAACAACGAAAGGAATATATCCTTTTAACCGAGTAAGAATTAACTTACTCAACACCGACAAAGAATGTCCTTCCCCGAACAAAGTCCTAAATGAGATGTCGGTCGCTCGAACAACCTTGAATAACACAATTACTAACAATCCATTCAACATACGAATCAAACACGATAATAACTAACTCAAAACGTCGATACGACTAAACCAAGTTCATTGGGGCATTATATCAAACACGTTGTAACCAATCTTCGATTGTTTACAACCAATCCTTAATTATACCAATATCAAATCCCCAAGGAGTGTTCCAAACCAACAAAACATCCTCAATACAATCAATAATTGAATATGAACATCCAAATTCGTGGTTACAACAACAACTAATCGAAAAACCCCAAATCCAACTTAATATGCAATGTGTTCTTGAATAACCCTTCAATAATCCAAAGAATATTCATACACACTCATAATCATATGTATATCTCTTCATACAACATGATTATAACGTCCAAAACATCATATCTCAACACCAAATCGAAATCCAAGATGTTTGAAGAATGTTACCTTTGAAGATCCAAACACTTTGATTCGATGAACACGCGATAGATCGACTATTCAAGCTTCACAACCGAATGAAGATGATGAAAACCGAACACCCAAGTGATTGATTATGAAAAATCTCTCCCTCAAGCTCTCTCTCTCGGATACAAGGTGAAGAAAAGAGAAAATGAGTTCAAAGTCCCGTCCAAGTCCTATATAAACTGCCGAATGTTACGGTCGTAACTCGGCCTACATACGGCCGTAACATCCCAAGTCAACGGCCTTACGGCGTAACCAGCTATCTCGTACGGCCGTAACTCGGCTTCGTCCAGAATCTGCCGACAGTCATACGGCCGTACTCGCACCTGCCTTACGGGCGTAACTCGCCCTCGTCCAAACACCTGCCGATAGTCATACGGCCGTACCAGCACATGCCTTACGGGCGTAACTCGACCGATACGGCCGTACATGACCAAACTTACGGGCGTATGAAGCCTTCTTCGAAACTGTCTGGGCACCCTGCCCAAATCGTACGGCCGTAACCTGCCAAGCCTTACGGCCGTACCAGCCTCATCTTACGGCCGTATGCCGCAACCTTTACGGCCGTAAGTCCTATTCATCAGAACTGGCCTGAAAACAACGAACGCCTGTTACAGCCGTATCCGACAATCCTTATGGCCGTAACTCACCTTCGTCCAAAACCACCTTAAGCCAGCGAATGCACGTTACGGCCGTAATGCCTGACTAGTTACGGCCGTAACTCACTGCTGGAAGTGACAAAAATCCGACAACTCCGTCTACTTGCTACAACCGGTGAATGATCCGACGTACAATACTCGTATGAATGTAATTAATTCCAATAACACGCGATAGATGATACTTCCATCACAAGACTATATTCACGATGATTATGATAATACTCTCGTCTCGACTCTTAATCGGAGATGAATGACGATCGGTGGCTGATACACGGTTACAAAATGCCAACGATGAATACAAATGAATGAATCATGAATGACGAGTGATTATAATGAGTGAAAATTACTGAGTGACAATTACTGACTGATAATTACTGAATGATAATGAATAAATTACAACCGGGTATTACACATCGGCCCTCCTCATCTCATAAACTCACGGATGAGCGGAGCCGACACTGGAAGCTCCCCCTCTAGTGGGCTGACCCGACCTCTTCCTCGACTGGCACTCGGCGGAGCCTGCGGAGCAAACGACCCCTGGTTCACACTCGGTTCCCTAGGCACCGGGAAGGAAGCCTGGGCACCAAGAGTTCTCTCTCTCTCAGCACAAAAAGCAGCCTTGTGGTTCGACTGGCCACACCGATTACACGTCAACAAATGACTCGGACAAGCTCGATTGATGTGGCCCGATCGGCCACAGTTAAAACACTTCACATCACGGGAAGGAGTACTGGCAGCCCCGCGGAAACCCCCAGTAGAACGAGCTGGTCCACCACCAGCGGGAAAGTTAGCAGACTGAGATTTCTGCTGACCTCCACCCTTGTGGCCCGAAAAGTTTCCGGCGGACTTCTGTTTCTTGCTCTCACGAGCCGCCTCACTGGACATCAAAGACATATCGTATGCAAGAGATCTACTCTGATAATCCTTCAAGGTGGTGCAAGCGAGCCCAGACATGTAGTCACGAATATTCAGTTTCATCCGTCTGGAAAAGTGGAAAATCTTGTCGCTCTCCTCTCTAACTTGGGCCTTCACGAAGCCCAACTCCCGGTTGTAGTCCGCAATAGCCTGAGAGACAGGAATATCCCGAGGCTGAGCATCATAAAAAGCATCGACTCGAGCCTGTTTAACTGGCCACGGGCAATATTCGGTCTCCATCAGGTCCTTGAACTCGACCCATGAAGCAACATGGTCCTTAGGCGCAACAGCCTCCCACCAGTCAGTAGCGTACCCAGTGAGAAAGTATTGGGCAATAGGGACCTTGCGATCCTCGGGACAATTAGTGGCAACAAAGACCTTGGATATCTTCTTGATCCACCCCTCCCAGCCAATCAGGTCTGAAGCCCCCGAAAACTGAGGAGGATGCATCTTGATAACATCCTGAAGCCAACGATATGCTCCACCCCGAGTAGCATGGACTGGAGTCGGGTTCTGAACCGCCTGAGCTATCGCAGCCATTTGGTTCACCATTTGTTGCATCACAGCTGCAACACCAAGATCGGCGCCACCACCGGTTGCACCCTCCTGAGTAGCACTATGGCTTTGATGACCATCAGTACTACCAGCCCCAGAATTGTGCAACGTGGCCGCCTCACTGGCTGCCCCATGTCCCCGAACGCATCCACAACCATGGCCGCGACCCTAACCTCAACCTCTCCCAGCATCCATACTAAAGATAAGAGGTAGCAATAACAATTTGATGATAAGTACGAGAGGAAAAACAGTCACAATTCAAGAATCAAAAGTACGATACACGGAAACAAGGAATCAAGTAAGGAAAACTTACGAGCACTGGAAGTACCGAGATGATGGCAGCGGGGTGACAATGTGCAAAAAAAAACACAACTAGACCCAATTAACCGCAAGCCTAGGTATCCATAAACCTAGAGCTCTGATACCATTTTCTGCAATACCCCCAAGATATTCAGGGTATATTACAGCGCCGTGGACCCCTACATGGGACCCACCAGGCTAAACACGAAAATACTACTCGTCTAACCATCTCGGTTAGCGAGGAAACACACATCACTAAGATGAAAATAGAATAGAATGCCCGGTATGACCGGCGGAACAATCATCACTGACAATCATAAATAACAATTACTAATGTAAATCACAATTTGAGTAAAATGCCTAAGTACCCGCGAGTACTATCTATGAGTTTGCAATTTAGAAAACAACCACATCGAAAAGGACAACGGAAACAAGGAAATACAAAAGCACACGTCAACAACCCTGGCCAGCATCCTCGTACTATCCCATCGCCCGCTCGTCCGACTGAACATAACCTGAAATTCATAACAAGAATTTCCCCAAAACGGGTCCCCAAAGGGGTTAGCAATTACGCTAGTACAAGTAACCAATGAACAACTTACACCTTATACATATAGTCAAAGCATGCAAATGAAAAAACATCAGTTCGAAACACACATTTCTGGAAACGCCACAACCCAAAACACATTTATAAAAGCACCACAATTAATCGCGGACCCACGCCTCTATGGACCCCTACCGAGACCCAATCGGATCTAACCTGTAGTGGTTAAAAGCAAGCTCGCGGATCCACGCCTCTGTGGAACCCGACCGAGACCCCATCGTATCTAACCCGTGGTGAGCATACACACACACACGTTACTTATGCAATACTACCATGTTAAGCATGTAAGTTCATTAAGGGTACTTGCCTCGATATCAGGACACACCGAACCTAGAAAATTCGTCAAACACCATCACAACCAATTCGACAAGAATAACAATAAAAGACACCCAAAACCCCACCTACGATTCATGTAAGTTCGTACAAAACAACGACGAGGACGGATCGCAATCGAACCCTCTCGATTCCACAAGTACCACGAAACTTACCATGAAATCGTAGGGAAAACAACAATACTACTAAGATTAATCATATACATCATGGATTAATCAACGATACGGAACGAATCGGATGAAAACTCAAAAATCCCCAAATATCTCAAAATAGGGTTCTAGGAGATTACCTTGGATTAAGGATGAAGAACAAGTGTTGGTGTTGTTAATCTATACCAAGAACTCAAGAAAGATGTTAGCTAGGAGTTGTAGGACTTCGAATCGCCGGAGATCGCTCAAAAATCGCCCAAGAATCGCCCAAGAATCGGAATCTGGGTCAACTCTCTGGTTTATATAACCAGAGTTTTTTAGCGTGCGCAAACGACTAGAGTTAGCGTGCGCTACCCGGCTAAAATCAGGCCAGAGAATAGCGTGCGCTAACAGCCCCTCGATAGCGCGTGCTATCGTCCATAGCGTGCGCTACCTGGGCACCAGGCCGAGTCCAGAAACAATCTGCCCAGTACTGGAATGCCGGATTAGCGCGCGCTACCGGTCACCCAACCTGCGCTAACTCGAAGCCATAGCGTGCGCTAATATACAAATGTAGCGTGCGCTAAGCTGTTCGTCTAGAGAGCAGAGAGCATAAATAACCCATTGTCAATGTTGTGTTTGAGCCGTTAGCGTGCGCTACTAAACGGTCGTAGCGTGTGCTACAAAACAATGATAGTGTGCGCTACACAATAACAGTAGCGTGCGCTATCGAGTGCAGACAGCAGCACAGATAGCACTCAGGGATAGAAAACAGCGAATTCCATCTCGGATGAAAACAACGCGCATCCGAAACCAAACAACGAACCGAAGGAGACACACGAACAACAAGATTGAGTCAGAACCAAAGTGCTAAAAGAAAACACGATTCCGACTACCCGAGGGTACAGAAAACTACAACGTTAGTAATTACCCCAAAACTTTGGGAAATTTTAAAACGGCCCAAAACATCCGAAACACACGATACATAATCGAAACAACAAAGGAAAGCTCACAACATGCATAACAACATGAGCCGGACCTGTGGCAATCCCAAAACGGCGGTTCCGAACAACGGTTACGAGAATCGAACGAAATAGCGACGGAAATGATATTAAATACGGAATTGAGTAAAACAAGTCCGAAATAAGGTCGGATGACAAAAAGTCCAATATTAAATATTCTCGAAATATCAATACGGTTACAAGCGAGTTGCTAAAAATGAAAAATACACCAAAAATAAAAACTGCGGATATTACGTTAACATGGGGAGGTTAACATACGGTAAGCCTCTTACGTACGTAACACTCATATAGTTAACGTACGTAAGAGTTTGGCAGAACAATCTGCCCAATTTTCTGAGGCCGATAGCGTACGCTACATCAGACCAGTGTTCTAAAAATCCCCGCCTAGGCCGATTAATCCTCCGATTAATCCCTAGAAGGTCCTCTGCCGTTCCGATTATAGCCTAGGCGCTTGTACTGGGCGTTTGGGTGATTAATCGGTCAGCCGGGTCAAGTGTGCCTATGAAGGCAAGTTAAGATACTATGGATACTATAGACTACTTTATACCTATATCAATGTTTCAAATTTCATAACTACATGGGCGACTAGGTGGATGCCTAGACGGTTATACTGCTTGGTTTTTTTATTTTGTTCCAATAGTACTATAAATTCCTAAATTGAGATATTATGGATATTATGGACTCCTTGATATCTATATAAATATTTCAAATTTAATATATAATTGATTATATATCTGTTTAATTGATTAAATTTTAATTATTTTTAATTATTTTACATATATATAATTTTACATATATAAAATAATTAAAATAATAATAAAAAATAAATCCGCCTAGTCCGATTAATCCCCGATTAATCTCCGAATAATCCTCTGGGCGCTAGGCGTTAGCAATCCGAACGCCTAGCGCCTAGCGTTTTTTAGAACCATGCATCAGACAGTTAGGGTACGCTATAAGGAAGCTTACATACGTAACACCCATGAGTTAACGTACGTAAGGACTCGGCAGAAACTTTGTAGAACCTACTGTCCAAAACGCCGAGGACCATAACGTACGTTAACACTAAGGTTTAACATACGTTATACATGTATCGATAGCGCACGCAAGAAAGCATGCATAACGTACGTTATTCATGCAACAGTTCAACACTACTGAATGCAATTCGATGCTCAGGGAAATACGAAGTCGAAACGCAACACAAAGACAAAACCCAAACATAAACACGAAGTACTCGCGGCGACGAAGCTAAGTGCTGAAAGAAAGTACGATTCCGACTACCGGACGATTCAAAATACGACAAAGGAGATAAAATTCCCTAAACTGATAGAAAATTACAAAACGGCCCGAAATGTCCGAAAATCACGATACGACATCGGATTTAAGAACCGAAACCCGCAACACGAATAATTCAACCATACGTACTCGTGGAAACAAAGAAACAACGAAATCGAACGAGTTTTACGAGAATCGAATATACATGCGACAAAACATAACATAAAGCGAAATTACGTAAAAACACCTCCAAAACTCATCCAAATGGAAAAACACCAAGAACAAAATAGATTCAAAACGTCGAAACGGTTACAAGCGAGTCGATAAAAATAGACATGCGCCAAAAATAAAAACTGCTAAAAATAGAAAGGTACGGATATTACATTCTCCCCCTCTAAAAAGAAGGTTCGTCCCGAAACTTAAGGATCAAAAAGCTCGGGGTATCTCGCACGCATATCCTCCTCTAATTCCCACGTCGCTTCCTACACTCCATGCCTCGACCATTGCACCTTAACCAAGGGGATGATTTTCTGCCTTAACTGTTTTTCCCGACGTTCCAAAATTCTAACTGGCCTCTCCTCAAACGTAACATCCTTCTCGATCTCTACGTCCCCGAAGTCGATAACGTGAGTCGGGTCTGGAACATACTTCCTCAACTGGAAAACATGAAAAACACTACGCACATGGCTCAAAGACGGGGGTAATGCCAAACGGTAGGCCAACTCTCCAACTCTTTCCAATATCTCGAAAGGTCCATGTTTAGTATATTTTGAGTAATATTTTTATTAGTATTTTATGTATATAATTGTGTATTTTGTGTTATAATTTATTCGTTTTACCATATATTTATATTATTTCATTCTGTTAGAATTTTTTATAATTTTGTGTTATTTTTGGATAATTAATTAGAATTAAATTATATCTGCAGGTTAACCAACCGGTACAAGACAGATCAATTGGTTCAAGGACGATATTTTTCCAAAATTCAAATATAGTCACGACTGGTCTCATTTTATTCGTCTTGTCGAGATGATCGTTTTAAAAAAAAATCATCCGAATCTGAGTTCGTATGAAGAAGTTATGACCGTTCGAAGGACAATTAAATAGACGGACCAAATTGTGCCACGTGTCAACACCTGATTGGACCGGAAATTCAACTCTCTGCTGATGTCATCCATGACATCAGCACCCCCTTGGCAGCCGTGAATAATTGAGTAGTGGGGTTTAAAAATTATAAAATTATTATTTTATTAATTTTGTAGTAGTATAAATATGGCATGAGATGAAGGTCTAGTGTTTTGGAGAGAGAAAAAAAGAAGAGAGATATTATTGTAAGAGAGAGAAATAAAAATATTGTGTAATAAAATTATATTTGAGTAATAATATTATGAAATATTTATTTATTTGTGTTGTTATTATGAGTGAGTAATTTTCTTTTACTATGTTATGATAAAACCATGTCTATATTATTATTAATATTTATATAATAATTCCAAATAAATATTTTTAAGGATTATGATTTTCGCTTCAATAGGGGAATATTATTTCATCAATTATATCACGTACTTTTGATAGTTATAAATTCCCCATTGCTTTGTGATTATTGATATTTGTTAATTTCTTTGATTATTTGTTTTCCATTAAATTAGATACATATAACGCTTAGAAATTACATTTTTCAAGCGAAGGAAAATCTATATTTGAATTATAATTTTGTACTTATTGTCAAATCTATAGGGAAATAGTGAGATTGATTTCAGAATCTATTCCCTGAATTTCTTGGAATTAAAATATAAAATAAATAATAAATAGACATTGGTGGATTCTAAACCCTAGTAAATTATTTAAAATCAATTTATCTAAAATCTACTAAAAAATTACTGTTATTTAATGCAATTATTATAACCATTCAAAAATAAAATTATTTGGGACTATGTTAGAATTTAATAAAATTTGGTTTAAAACGATAGGAATATTTTTACTTCACTATCATAGTCCTCCATGTGGAATCGACCTTGCACCGCATATCTAGATTAAATGAATTGTGCGCTTGCGAGTATTAGATTAAAGAATCAACAAACAACAAGTTTTTGGCGCCGTTGCCGGGGAGGCGCAAACGAAATATACGAAGACTGTCGTCACCAAGTTAGTTAAATTCTTCTACTATTTATTTATTTACCTATTTTATTATTATTATTATTATCTGTCTTTTTAATATTTGTTTTAAATTTTGTTAGTTTAAATAATAATTAATAGTATTTTTTTATGTTCATAAAAAAATTCTCAAAAAATAATAAAAACTTATAATAATAAATATAAAAATATAATTAATAATAATAATAAAAAAACTGTTCCTTTCGTAAATAAAAAAATCCACAAATATTTAAAAATATAAAAAATCTGAAAAAATTTAAAAAAAATCAAAACTTATTTATTTTTATTTTTAAAAAGATCTTGAAAATAAAAAAAAAGTTTCAGACTTTAAGATAATATTTTTGTAATTCTGGAATATAAATATTAAAAAATCAAAATTTTTAATTTAAATTCGAAAAAATAAAAAAATTTAAGAAAAATAATATGGAATATTATTTTCCGTAATAAATAAAAATCTGAATTATTTTATTTTATTTTTAAAAGAAAAACCTGCTAGTTTTATTTTAAAATAAAATACTTTTCAAAAAAAATCTAAAAATCTAAAAAAAAAAAAAACAGATTAAGAACTAGTAAATAATCTAGAATATATATAATAAAAAAATTGTTATCTCTATTTCTGAACTTTGAATTTTTTTAATAAAAACAGAAACTTATTTTTTTAAAATAAAACTACAATATTTTAATAAAAAGCGAAAATACAAAAAAAAATTAAAAACCTGAAAATTTATAAAAAAAACAGACGAAAAGTGGTAATAATTTTTATTGTTTGCATAAATAAAATAAAAGTTTGTATTTTTTATTCTTTTTTTAAAAAAATTTGAAATTTTTCGCCCGTTAAAAAAATTTTTGGATATATTTTTTTAGCTCACTATTATTAGTCTAAAAATATAACAAAATTATAATAAATATTAAAAAAAATAAAAACTTACAAAAATATAAAATATAAAACGAAAAAATCAGAATTTTTTTGTGAAATTTTAAAATAATTTATATCTTGTCTTCAGTTTAAATAGAATCTTGTAGTGGTAAATTTAGATTGTGTTTTTAGTTGTTATTTTCTATTTACAGTATTCTTAGATATTTAGTTTAATTACAATATTTCTCGTCGTACAATTTAGTTTATCAATAGATATTATTTCCGTAGATCAATTAGTAAGTTTATTCATTTGCATTCTGTTACATCCTACAATATTAGTAATAATCATAATAATTTATCATTAATAATAATAATAATAATAAATATAAAAAAAAACTCAAAAACAAATAATTAAAACAATAAAATCCTTTAAAAGATTCAACAAGGAATTGATATTTTTCACTCACTACTTTGTTCGATTTGAATAGAGAAAATCTAAATATCAATCTTGTACAAACTGATTTTGAAAACTGACTGAATTTTGGCAAAAAGGCCACTGCTGTACATACCGAAGAAAGTTGGATTTTAAGTGCGACCGTTGTGACGCCTCCAACGATCTGGAAGTTCGATCGACGATCATAATTTGGTTTGTATGCAAAGTTAAAAAAATGAATTATTGGTGAATGCAAGTTTGGCAACGAAATAATAAAGGTCGATTAATGAGAAGAAGATTGTCCTTAACTAAAATTGAAGTTCAACAAACAAAACCGATACCAAAAATGGACGAAATCGAAAATCAGAATAATAAAGTTGCAAAAGAGAAAACTTTAATAGAATATTTTTCTCCAGTAACTGCTAATTCTCCTTCTTGCATAGTGTTGCCTACGACTAATGCAACTCATTTCGAACTTAAGCCATCAATAATTCAACTTCTTCCATCTTTTCACGGTTTGGAAAGAGAAGATCCCTATATGCATGTCAAGGAATTTCTCGACATTTGTTCTACTTTTAGATTCCAAAATTTCTCTGAACTTAGACTATTTCCATTTTCTCTCAAAGATAAAGCAAAATTCTGGCTAAATTCTCTTCAAGCAAGAACAATTATTAGTTGGGACCAACTAGTAAATAAATTTCTCGCAAATTTTTTTCCAATGTCCAATACTGATAGTCTTAGAAGAGAAATATCAGAATTTTTCCAAAAAGAAAATAAAGAATTTTATGAGTGTTGGGAAAGATTTAATGATTTAATTCTTAAGTGTTCCCATCATGGTTTTGAAATATGGCGTTTGATAAAATATTTTTATGACGGTTTAACTCCAAACAATCGCCAATTAATCCAATCAATGCATGGTGGAAAATTTCTTCACCTTATTGGAGACGAAGCTTGGAATGCACTAGGAAATATGTCAATTAATTCACAACAATGGAATTCACTCGACTCTAGAGCCAAATCGATGCATACGGCCCCAAAAAAGGAGGAATTTACGAGGTTAAACAAGATGTTGAAATAAAATCTACTATAGATGATTTAGTACGAAAAGTGGATGCGTTAGTCTTGAAGCAATCCATCACCTCCTCAAACTCAAAAAATAAATTTTGCATTTCATGTGCGGAATCGTTTCATTCATCTCAATCTTGTCCCTCTGGTCCACAAAATCAAGAAATTTTTAATGAAGAAGTCAATGCATTACACTCATATGGAAAATCTTCGGATAGTCCATTTGCTCCAACTTATAATCCAAATTGGAGGAATCATCCAAATTTTTCCTGGAAGCAAAACATGCCTCCAATGAATCAAGGAGGACATCAAATGAATATGTCAAATCAACAAAATGTCCGTCCTAATCAATATCCTCCAAATACTTATCAGTATCCTTCTACAGTGCCAAAGAAACCATCTTTGGAAGATACGTTGCAACAATTCATGCAATCTACTCAACAAATGTTCCAATCAACTCAGCAAGCTGTACAATCAAACTCACAGGCTATTTCTAAGCTTGAAACACAAATTGGTCAACTTGCAACAACTTTAGCTGAAAGAGAAAAGGGAAAATTTCCGAGTCAGTCCATCCCTAATCCTAAAGGACAATATGAAGTAAACTCTTCTAACACAGAAGTTCAGTCCATAACTACCCTTAGAAGTGGAAAAGAAATACAAAAGCCTGACTATGATCCGGAAGAAAAATCAAATGAACCACAAGTTTCAAAACCAAAAGATTCTAAGGAAAAACAAAAACCATATGTTCCAAAAGCTCCATTTCCTGAAAAACTTATTCCAAAAGATAAAAGTGCACAATACAAAGATATATTGAAAATATTTAAACAAGTTCGAATAAATATTCCATTCCTTGATGCTATTAAATAAGTGCCTACTTATTCTAAATTCTTGAAAGATCTTTGCTCTATAAAAAGAAGAACAAATGTTCCAAGAAATGCATTTTTAGCTGAACATGTTAGCTCAACAATCCAAAATAAAACTCATGTTAAGTATAAAGATCCTGGTAGTCCTATAATATCTTGTGTCATTGGAGATCACATCATTAAACGAGCCTTGCTTGATTTAGGAGCCAGTGTGAATTTATTACCATATTCTGTTTATACACAACTTGGATTAGGGGAGCTTAAATCAACATCTGTGATACTCCAACTAGCTGATAGATCTATAAAAATACCTCGAGGAATCATAGAGGATGTTCTGATTCAAGTAGATAAATTCTACTTTCCTGTTAATTTTATAGTCCTAGACACTAAACCTGTTGAGAATACCAAAGATCAAATCCCTGTCATTTTAGGAAGGCCATTTTTAGCTACTTCAAATGTATTAATTAACTGTAGAAACGGCATCATAAAATTTTCTTTTGGAAATATGACTGTTGAACTAAATATGTTTAACATTTCTCAACAACATAATGATTATGATGATGTCTGTGAGGTAAATATGATAGAGAGTATGAGCCCTTATTTCTTTCCAAAAACAGATGATGATCTTTCTAAAAGCTGTCTCGCTCATTTTGGCTCAGATTTTGACATCGACAGTTCAATTAATGAAGTAAATTCTTTATTAGAGTCTACACCATTATTGGATAATGATAAATGGAAAGCTAAAACTGAACCACTTGAGAGTCAAATGAATAAAGAAGTATCTATTGAAGATTCAAATATAGAGCTCAATCCATTACCTGAGTCTCTAAAATATGCATTTTTAGGACCATCAGAAACCATACCTGTCATCATAGCATCAGATTTAGATGAAGAACGAGAAGATAAGTTAATCAATGTTCTTAAAGAACATAAAGAAGCAATAGGCTGGACCATCTCCGATATTAAAGGTATTAGTCCTTCTATATGCATGTATCGAATTCACCTTGAAGAAAATGCAAAAACTTCCCGAGAATTTCAAAGAAGATTAAATCCTAATTTGAAAGAAGTTGTAAGAGCTGAAATAATCAAACGCTTAGATGTAGGGATCATCTACCCTATTTATGATAGCTCTTGTGCCAGTCCTGTTCATATAGTTCCAAAGAAATCTGGCATAATTGTAATCACGAATGAAGAAAATGAACTTGTTCCAACCAGAATTCAAACTGGATGGAGAGTCTGTATGATTACAGAAAATTGAACTCTGTTACAAGAAAAGATCACTTTCCACTTTCTTTGATTGATCAAATACTAGAAAGGTTAGTCGGTCATGCTTATTATTGTTTTCTTGATGGATATTCCGGCTATAACCAAATTCCTATTGCTCCTGAAGATCAAGAAAAAACCAATTTTACCTGTCCTTTCGGCACTTTTGCTTACCGAAGAATGCCATTTGGTTTGTGCAATGCACCTGCTACTTTTCAACGGTGTATGATGAGCATTTTCTCTGATATGGTTGAGCGGTTTTTGGAAATTTTTATGGATGATTTTTCTGTATTCAGGTCTAGCTTTGATGAATGTTTACACCACTTACCCCAAGTGTTGATTAGGTGTAAGGAGAAGAATCTTGTCCTAAACTGGGAAAAATGTCATTTTATGGTTAAAAAAGGAATTGTCTTAGGACATGTGATTTCTGAAAAAGGAATTGAGGTGGACAAATCTAAAGTTGACTTAATATCCAGTCTTCCACTCCCATGAACGATTAAAGAAATTCAGTCATTCTTTGGCCATGCTGGTTTTTACCGTCGATTCATCAAATATTTTAGCAAAATATCAAGGCCATTATGTAATTTACTTTCAAAAGACACACCTTTCGTATTTGATGATCATTGTCTAAAAGCTTTTAAGGCCCTGTCTTTTGGACTTATTTTCGATTTTGATTCGATTGATTCGATTCGATTCGAGTCCATTCGATTGATTCGATTCGAGTCCATTCATTCGATTCGATTGATTCGATTCGATTCTTCTTCTTCTTATTATTATTATTATTAATCTTAATTATTATTATTGTTATTATTACTAATAATAATATTATTATCGTTGTTGTTGATTACTACTATTATTATTTATTATTATTATTATTATTATTATTATTATTATTATTTACCCTTAATATATATTTGATTTCGAGTCCATTCATTGATTCGATTGATTCGAGTCCATTGATTCGATTGATTGATTCACTTGATTCATTCAGTCCAAAAGAACAGAGCCTAAGACACTCAAATCTATGTTGAGCTCTGCACCTATCATCAAATCTCCAAACTGGAATCTTCCTTTGAAATAATGTATGATGCATCTGACTATGCCGTCGGTGTAGTATTGGGTCAAAGAGAAAAAAAGAAGAGAGATGTTATTGTAAGAGAGAGAAATAAAATATTGTGTAATAAAATTATATTTGAGTAATAATATTATGAAATATTTATTTATTTGTGTTGTTATTATGACTGAGTAGTTTTCTTTTACCAAGAAAATATATTACCAACTGTAATATATTATGCAAGTAGAACTCTAAATGATGCCCAATTAAATTACTCTACAACTGAAAAAGAATTGATTGCAGTTGTTTTTGCTTTAGACAAATTTCGACCTTACTTGATTGGTTCGAAAGTCATAATTTACTCCGATCATGCTGCATTAAAATGTCTTCTTCTAAGAAAGATGCTAAACCTCGTTTGATCCGTTGGATTCTATTTTTACAAGAATTTGACTTAGAAATTCGAGATAAAAAAGGTTCTGAAAATGTTGCTGCTGATAATTTGTCTAGGCTAATCGTGAATTTTACTGATAAAGAACCTTCCATTAATGAAACTTTCCCTGATGAACAACTCATGTCTGTTTCTCACATATCTTGGTATGCAGACATTGTCAATTACCTTGTCACTGGTAACATGCCATCTCATTGGAATAACCAAGATAAAACAAAATTTTTAAATGAAGTAAAAAGATTCTTTTGGGATGATCCGTATTTGTTCAAATATTGTCCTGATCAAATCATTAGGAGATGTGTGGCTGAACATGAACAACAAAATATCATTGCCTTTTGTCATGATCATGCATGTGGAGGTCATTTTAGTTCAAAGAAAACAACTGCTAAAATTCTGCAATGTGGTTTTTATTGGCCAACACTTTTCAAAGATACACATTCATATTGCAGCACATGTGATATATGTCAAAGATTAGGTCGAATTTCTAAAAGAAATATGATGCCTTTAAACCCAATTTTAATTATTGAAATATTTGATGTTTGGGGCATAGATTTTATGGGACCTTTTCCAAATTTTTTTGGCAATCTTTATATCCTTGTGGCCGTCGATTATGTTTCAAAATGGGTAGAAGCAATTGCTTGCAAAACAAATGACCACAAAGTCGTGGTAAAATTTTTAAAAGAAAATATTTTTTTCAGATTTGGAATACCACGAGCAATTATAAGTGATGGAGGGAAATATTTTTGTAACCAATTTTTGAATCATTTATTTAAAAAATATGGTGTTACACATAAAGTTGCTACTCCTTATTACCCTCAAATAAGTGGACAAGTTGAAATTTCAAACAGAGAAATAAAACATATTATTGAAAAAACTGTTAATCCTACAAGGAAAGATTGGTCATTACGATTGAATGATGTATTGTGGGCTTACCATACTGCTTTTAAAACCCCCATCGGAATGTCTCCATTTAGGCTTGTCTTTGGAAAACCATGTCATTTGCCTGTTGAATTAGAACATAGAGCATACTGGGCCATAAAACGATTAAATTTTTCATTAATCATAGAAAACTTCAACTAAATGAATTGAAAGAAATCAGAAATGATGCTTACGATTGTGCAAGGAAATATAAGGACAAAATGAAATTTTTCATGATAAACACATCTTGAGAAAAACTTTTTCTCCTGATAAAAAATTCATTCTTTTTAACTCTCGTTTGTTATTATTTCCAGGCAAGTTGCGATCACGATGGTTTGGTCCATTTATTATTCGTACGGTCTATCCTCACGGAGCTGTAGAAATTGAAAATCCAAAAAATGTAATATTTTTAAAGTAAATGGTCAACGGTTAAAACTATATTTGGAATTAAAATCTTTCGAGGTAGAAGAGGTTCTTCTTAAGGACCCCGATATTGTGGATTAATACTCCATTGTGTTTGTCCGGTCAAATGGCGGATAACGGTACTCCGTGGCTATTAAAGTCGGATTTTTCAGTTTCCCATAACAACTGATTTTGTAGATATTTTTTTTTAATTATGGAACAAACTTTGAAAACAGTTGAAAAAAGATTTTCCTTTCTTAGCAAAAAAGTCATTTTGAAACTTTACCAAACCAGACTTGAAAGGATGAGGTTGCTTATGAATAACGGCATACCTTTTGCTATTCGATTCATTATTGAAGCCAAAGTGAGAATAGCAGGTGAATTCATGGAAACACCAATTAGATTTTTACCAGGCTTGGAAAAAGTTCATATGCCAAGAAACGCCGAGCAAAGAAAATGGCCGTTTGCTACAAATGTGCTAGGTGGAACTGTGATTCAAGATGTCGATCTTTAGGAATTCCTTCTACAAACAGAGAAGATAAAATTCAGTTCATCAAGAATGGTCTGAATAAGGAGAATTTAGATGATATCGAAATTTCTCTTGACACGCATCCTAGTGTACTCGTACATTATGGGATTCGATATTTGTGGAATAAATTCAAACCAGAATATGAACAACATTTTGGGAATCTGACGTTAAAAGACTCTGTTTGCCAATTTGTAAGAAAAATAGATGAGAAGCTTCTCCCCGACTCATAGAAGGCGTTTAAGCCGTTTCTGAACGTAAAATCAGAGGAAGATGTGAGCCATAATCACAACTACTGTACATACACATGAGTATCTTTACTTTTTGTCGTTTTTTAGATTTTCTGAATAAAAAATGTGATACGCAATAAATGCATTCATTTTTCTATTGAGTAGTTGAAGCGCAATTAACGGTCACAGATTTGATAAATCTTTTTACTTTATTTTGCATTATAAATAAACATTGCATTTATTTCTTTTCTGCATCCCTCAAACTTGTATTCTTGTCCTTTTCTCTCTAAAATAATTTTCTTTTTCAAAAAATGGAATCATCATCTTCCGCAAAAAGATTTAACTCTATCTACATTTTTGGTGGAGCTAGTCATGGGAAATAGGCTTGCTTTACTGAAGCAGCCCACAATTTGGGTCGTACCTTAGAAGAAAAATGCATTCATGTAGTTTACGGAGGAGGAAGTCTAGGATTAATGGGACGTGCTGCTGCTTCTGCCTATATGGAAGGGGTAAAAGTGTTGGGAATCATTCCAAAATCTCTGGCTGAAAGTAAAATCACCGGAGCAACCATTGGAGATGAGTTCAGAGCTGTGAATATGCAAGACCACATAACTCACATGACAAATAATGCTGATGCCTTTATCACCCTTCCCGGTGATTTTGGCACTCTCGAGGAACTTTTTTCATGTGGTTACCAGAGCCCAGCTAAATATTCATACGAAACCAATAGGTCTGATAAATGTCAATGGTTTCTTCGATGGTTTACTATCTATCATCAACTACTCTTCTGAAAAAGGTTTTATTTCTGAGCGTGCTAAACGAATCATAGTTGTTGCAACAACACCAGAAGAGCTGATCAAAAAACTTATTGCATTTGTTCCTAAACCAGACCTAGCTCTAGGTAATATTGTTTGGATGGAAGATTTCATTGTGCGGAAATGTAAAATTGATACATTCCTTTTCCTCTGATATCCCACTTCATTCCTCTTGTTGTTTTTACTTTTTAGCGGGTGTAAAAACCGTGAAAGTGATGGCAGCTTAAGGAGTTTCTTTTCGACCTCTTGACGCGCATCTATCCACGATTTATGTATTGTTATTTATATTACTGTACTCTTTCTCGTTTGTTTTTAATAAAAGCATTGATGGCAGCGTAAGGCGACTCTTCGGACTCTCTTGAAGCGCATCTAGGTTGTTTGTGTTATACTTCCGGGTATATATTTCTTTTTGTTGTTTTGCCACACTTATTTCTTGCAGATCCAATAAAGGCTTGAGCGCAGCGTCGTCTTTCATAAACAGGAAAACCTTATTTAAACCCTTACTCCATTGTTCTTTTTACACAGTAAGGATATTGTTTATCGTTAAGTGTGGGGGAAGGTGTATATATATATATATATATAATATAAAAAAAAAGAGGTTGAAAATCACGGCACCATTTTCTTGAGAAAACATTAGTGAAAAAATCATTTTTGGGATGTTTCAATGGTTTTGATAATGGATTTGGATGAAGGTGTATGGGATTCAGTACACAACACCCCTTTTGTGAGTTTTGAGCCTTAAAGCAATCCTTATATATACGCTCTATATTTTTTGTTGTGTGGTCAACTATATTGTGTTCATTCTAGAACTTGCTCATTTATACATTTCGAGACTACATTTATAAACTCTTGTATTAAGATGATAAAGGCAATTAGGATTAACCCCTTGTTGGCTTATATTTTCCCACCCATTACATTTTATCCTTAGAAGCCACATTGAGTCTTAGCCTATTTCTTTGATCAAGCACATTACTTTAACCATTATCCATTCTTGTTGATGACTCATCCATTTTCACCCTCTAGTCAAAGATTTAATTGTGAACTAGATGTGTGACAAATAGGGCCGATGTTCATAAGAGTATTATGGAGATTAAGAGCTTTCGTTGAAACTGAAAGGGTGTGAAGTACATTGGAGTATTGAACCGAATAAAAAAGAAATATAAATAAAGGCCAAAAAAAAAAGAAAAAAAAAAGAACGGCCACGAAAAAAAATGCGGAAGGTCAAGTGCGAAAATCATCACTATGTATACATAAAATAGCACTTGAACTATCCCTTGTGTGATACATAATTCCTTCCAGAAGATCCATTGCATGCTTTTTCTTATACAAGAGTATTACCTTGCCAGATGAATATTCAATTACCATGTAAAGTACAGAATAACTTGGAGATGATGGTTTGAGAGTTTTCATTACAAAAGAGGGGATGTTGATTGTTATTGGTAGGATTTGTTATGCATCTAAATTCACAATTGGTCTTGGCTAGCAAACCTCATAATTTTTCCTTTATCCTACCCATACCCAAAGCTACGTTACAACCAAAAGAAAGACCTTTTAATTTATGCATGAGTTTATTTTTTAGTAGTGGAGATTTGATTTTTGACCAAGCGTTTGGTAATGATACATTATGCTTTGATATGAGTGAACTCTTCTCGAATATCCCGTATATATACTTGAGTGAAGAGTGACATCCACCGTGAGGGTATTGAATCTTTTTGCATTCGAATCTCAATGAAGTTATTAGAATTTGGTGCGGCGTCCTATTTTTCTGATCTCACTTGGGTCATGATCACTTGTTCTCTCCTGATATTGGTTTTGTCATTATTTTTTTCAGCATATGAGTATTATAACTCGGGTATAAGATTTGCCCGAGGACGTGAAAAAGATAAGTGTGGGGTAATTTGTTTAGTATATTTTGAGTAATATTTTTATTGGTATTTCATGTATATAATTGTATATTGTGTGTCATAATTTATTCGTTTTACCATATATTTATATTATTTCATTCTGTTAGAATTTTCTATAATTTTGTGTCATTTTTAGGTAATTAATTAGAATTAAAATATATCTGCAGGTTAACCAACCGGTACAAGACAGATCAATTGGTTCAAGGACGATATTTTTCCAAAATTCAAATATAATCACGACTGGCCTCATTTTATTAGTCTCGTCAAGATGATCGTTTTAAAAAAAAATCATCCAAATCCGAGTTCGTATGAAGAAGTTATAACCGTTCTGTTGCTACCCAAAATATTATCCAGAGATAGATATTGCTGGAATGATCGAGCAGCAAACAAAGTGCGAGAGCACTTCCGTGGGGAAAGTAAAATAACACAAGATTTGCCGGGGTTGTTAGTCCCGGGCTTGAATGCTCTCGCGAGATATTAGTTATCTTAGCTATTGAGCATGAAAATTGCCGGAAGAACCAGATATGATGCTTTGTGAGTTCTTGTAACAACGATGGGTGCTGTGACGACCGTGAGAAATCGACGGTCTCTCACGGTGTGTATTAGCTATATGTCTGAGCTCCTGGGGTTGCGAGTCTCTTTGAATCTGTACTGTAAGGAGTTCTTGCCTCTGCCGACCGTCTTCGGGTTGAGAGGTGCTGAGAGAGAAATCCAGAGATAGATTCCAGAGAGGAAGCCGAGAGCCTGAAAGTGTGTATGTGTTCTTCACGTGTTTGCCAACTGAGAGGAACCTTTGTGAATGTTTTTCGGAACTGATTGGAACGAATTGCGAACCTTTCCTGTCGTGAGTGGAACGAATTGCGAACCTTTCTCCAGTTGCTGGAGGTTCTCTATTTATAGCACTAGGAGTTGCTGGGCGTTCGCCTTTGCTGTATTATAATAAGCGGGCGATTGTCTTTAGCATATGGGTTGGTCTCCTTAAATTCCGCTGCTGCTGCTGGCAGCCAGCTGTGCGGACCAATGAGAAGTCTGCACGCGTCTTGAGTCGCTGTCCCGGGAGGTCCCACCTTGTACCTTTCGGGGGGTCTGTCGGTAGGTGAGAAGGTGGCGACAGGTTGTGGTCAACGATGCATGCTCTGCGGCGCCTTTCGCGGATCTGCACATGGGCGCTTGCTTTGAGACCCAGTCTTCGTGGACTTTGACGGACGAAGGTCATGTCCACGGTACAGGACGGTCGTCCTAGGTCGGGCACCAGAGTCGATCGCTAGATGCCTAAAGGCCATCGCCTTGGGGGTCGATCGCTAGATACTCGTGTAACACCCCCAATCCACTCAGGGATATTACACGCCGTAGACCCTCTCCTCGAGGATCTACCAGGTTGGTAATCAACATTTAACATCTCGACAATGCCTTCAAGGCTACACTGACTCAGTAGACCGATTTGGTCTTTCCACAAATACATACAACTCAAATACAACTCATGCCCACGCAGGGGACCAAAATACAACTACACCCTGCATAACGGAACAATACAAAGAAATGGAAAATAAAGTACAACTGAACCAACACACGATATACGGTTCCTCATGTGATTAGTATCGATCATCTTTCATCATCCTTCGTGCCGACCCTGTGTTATGCTCCAAAACCTGAATGCAAAAACAGACATCCACCCCCCGAATACTCGGGGGTTAGCAAAACTCCACTGTTTTGCTAGTGCAAATACAAAGTGCAAATACGAGCCATACAATTCACATTCCACGAATAACAATAACCGAGGATCCTCAAAGATCCAAACGAAACGAAAAGTACTTCCCGAGGCAAGGGTTTGAGGAAACATTTCAAAAACGAAATATCATAAATCAATGGGAATAATTTATAAAACGATTTAGAATGCCATCGAGAGTTTTAATAGAAAACAATTTAGGATTATCAAATCCTACTTTTCAAAAATCCAAAAGACAAAGGGGTCGCCGCCCCAAAAGTTTACTTTCTGGAAAATGACATTAACCAAAACGTTGGGATTTTAGCCCCAAATCCGTAAAACGACTTTTACAAAACCCTTGGGATTTTAGCCCCAAATCTCATCAACTCACAGTACACAAGAACGACCACGAGGTTCGTATCCCAACATCAAAATCCACAAATAAAGGATTTAAAACATAAACTACAAAATACTCTAGAGCCATCCTAGCCAAGTAGGCCAAACGAACAACTTACCTCTTACACACTTAGTCAATGCATGCAATCATGAAAACCGTTCAAAAGCACTCATTTCCGGAAATGCCAATATCGAATCACATTTGTAAAAATGCACCACAATTAACCGCGGACCCACACTTCGTGGATCCTCCGAGACCCCGTCGGATCTAACCCACGATGGTTAAAAGCAAGCTCGCGGTCCACAGCCTTCGTGGAGCCCTACCGAGACCCCGTCGGATCTAACCCGTAGTGAGCATACACACACACGTTACTCATGCAATACTAACATGCTAAGAATGTAAGTTCATTAAGAATACTCACTAGAGATGGCCATTAACTCGACACCATTACCAAACTCTTCAAAAATACAATAACAAGCTTAAATACGGAATACACGATTCCATAACTTTAAACAAGAGGAGTATCCTCATAAAATCCTTCAACGTTCAAAATAATCAAATCATAATCAATTCTCAAAACACCGTTCACAAAACACACGCGTTTTGAAAGAAAGCCTTTAACGAGGCCAAACCGAAATCCTTTTGAAACTTCATTTCAAATAACCAAACAAACACATCAAGACGACCACCGATCATCATATACATAAAACGAGAAAAGTATGGGCAAGGTACTTGCCTCGATACCACGAGCACTGAACCACGAACGGATACGGCTCAACCGGGAAGCTTCGGAACGCCCGATGCTAACGAAAAGGAAGACGACAATGAACGGAACGGAAGAATCAAGCACGACCGTGAGGAACCGACGAAAATGAACCTTGGAAGATTCGAATAGCACAATCACCACCACTTCTAAACGATTATGGAAATGGAATACACCCGGAACCCCGCCTACGATTCATGTATATTCATACCGAAAACAACAACGAGGGCAGACCACAACCAAACCCTCTCGATTCCGTAAAAATCCACAAAATATCCATGAATCCGTAGGAAAACTAAAGATACTAACAATATTAATTGTATACATCATGAATCCACCAACAAAAACGGAACGAAACAGAAGAAAAACCCAAAACCCCCAATTTAATCGAAAATAGGGTTTTAGAATATTACCTTGGAAGATTCGAGTACTAAGATCCGTAGAACACGCGTTAGATTGATTGCACGGGCTTCACTACCGAAGAGAAATGATGAAAATCGGCCCCCCAAGTTAAGAAATCTGAGCAGTTCTCCCCCTCTCTCTCACTTCTCTCGCGATGCAGATGAAAAATGGGGGAGGAGACGACCGATCTCGTCTAATAAGGACGAGACTGCGCAAATACCGCTTCGTGTGCACGGCCGGCAGTGTGCCGCGGCACAGGCCGAAAATTTGCTCCCTGGTTTTGGATTTGTGCCGCGGCACTGCCGGCGTGTGCCGCGGAACACGACACAGTTGGGTTTTGGTCGCGGAAGACACACGAGTGTGCCGCGGCACCGGACAGGTTTGCCGCGCACTGCTCGCGCCGTGCCGCGGCACGATGGGTGTGCCGCGGCACACAAGCTGATTTGTTCGACATATTACACTGGGCTCGGCGCTGCCCAAGACTTCCGACAAGACCGCACCGTCCGGCCAATGCCACCCGCCACGACCCGATGCCTCGATTTCAAAACGCACGTAACGAACACGACGAAAAGTTCGCGACGACATCAACGACTCGAGATGAAAACGTAATGCAATAATTAATCATACGCGACCAAGAAAAGGGTCAAGATGACAAATACGTATATGGATACCCGTAACTTCCAAGAATTACAAAATGGCCCAAAACGCCTAAATCACGATACGTGATCGAATAATCAAACCGAAGTTCACAACACGTCTAACAAAGTTAAACGGACTTGCGGGAAATTCAAACAATTTCGGACGAGATTCGCAAGAATCGAACTCAAGTGCGAAAGAGTCGCTAAAAGCACGAGAACTCAACAAAACAACACCCAAACGAACTCGGACGACAAAAGTGTAGAATTAATCATTCTCGGAATGACGAACGGTCATGAGCGAAAGTCAAAACGGACTCCGGCCAAAAAGAAATTTACCAAAAATCGAAAATTGCGGATATTACATTCTACCCTCCTTAAAAGAAGTTTCGTCCCGAAACTTAAAACAAGTAGGAGAAGAAATATTCCGCAGAAAACTCAACGAGATACACAAGAATGCGCAACTAACGCCCAACGGCGAAATGTTACAAACAACGCGAAAGAATATACGGCGTGTAAACACGCTCCACGGCGACCAACACGACTTCGCCGTTAGGGATATAATAAAACCAACAAACGACAAGCGTCATCAAACGGATAATATAGCCAAGTCAATTATCCGACAATCACAAAACACAACGAACGAAAATCGATACGATTGACTAACCTAACGGTACATTGATCAAAGCATGAGCCACACGCTGAACAAATACGAAATTCCACCGCCCAAAGGTTGGAAGATCGAAAACGAGACTAATTTCCCGAACTTAAGGAAATTTCGAAGGAGTCTGAATGTTCAACAATCACGAAACGAGATTGACAAAAACCGAACAATCAAACGATCAAACCACAAAGATCGAGACAACAAAAATCGAACGATCATGTTCGGATCACGAAGAACAATAAGGTTCAACTGCAACTCCGAGGTTCACACCTCGACTCGAGACAAAACATGATCCGATGAAAACAACAAGATGCACACTCGCACTGCATCCACGTAAAAGGGAGTAACGATTGAAAGGTCACAACGACGAACGAGAAATTCGAAATAATACCACCTCGTTCGATCAACAAAGGCAAGGGGCGGGACAAACTCGTAAAAGGTCAATGAACATGATGAGTCGACAAAGTCGAAAACACAAGAGTTCTAAATCCGATCCACTTGAATAAAAGAACTAATAGAACCGGATGACGCCACTCCCGAACAAGGTTCACAAGAATCGAACCGAACTCGAAAAAGTCACATCGATAACCGATCGCCCACAACAAGATCACACTTGCTCGAACGATGAAACCGAAATACAAAACAAGTTCACAAAGTGCCAACGAACATGAGCGAATCGATAGACTGGAGAAAGAGAAAATACAGAGTCAAAATAATACGGGCATTACCTCCGACCTCGTCCACGAAATTCACAAAACCGGGGCAAGGTAACAAGACATTAAACAACCGACACATAACGGAACGATCACCGATGCACACGGTCATACCATACCAAGCTCTAACAGCTCGCACATCCTCGACAACGCAGAAATCGCCACGAGGCGACAACATTCAATACCAACATTCCGCCTCTCACAGGGGCTAGCACAACCAATGTGTGGAAAGCGACTCAATGCTCACACCGCCAATTCGATCATACTCGGGAGAAAGTATCAAAATGACAACGCGAACGTCACACATACATACCCAGCCCTCAAACGGGAATGGATAGGTTTTTTAAAAAAAAAAGAAAACCTCATTTTGAAAATAATTTGAAGAATACTGGTTGATCTTGAGTATCACCTTTCAAATAGTACAAACGTGAAACGTCGTTATCGAGACTTTGGGAAAACCATTTCGCGTTTGATAAAAATGAGGACACTTTCTCTTAGTGAAAACTTTCAGAATATTCGACCCTCGGGTCTAAATAAAAGTGTTGAAAATATCTCGAAACATTTTGGTCCTCGAGGTAGAAAATTTTTGAAATATATTGCGGCATCTAGGATGTACCACAAGAAAATAACTCATTTGAAAAGTATGTCTCGAAATTTGTTTTTCTAAGATACTCAAGGTTTTCAAAAATTCAATAGGCCAGAATGCCCAAAAATCACACATATCGATGTTCACTAAAACAACTCCTAGCACACGCACCAAAACGTTTAAAATGAAGACAATATATGTCTTTAAACGGAAATAAACGATAAAATACCACATTCAGAACAAAACCTCTGATAAAATACTCTCCCGCACTGGCTAGTGAACAAGTCGAACGCGTATAAGCACAAAGCTTCCACAATAGAACTTGTAAAACGTGCAAATCGATTCGAAAATCATCAACAACGGAGAAAAACAACAATAAAAAGACATCACAAGCGACGACACTCCTCGTATAAATCAAATACGAAAGTCGACTAAATACATATCGTGAAATCAAAATTCACATAAGGATTTCACCACTTAACAAATAATCATAAAAATAGCTCGTGTCACACGAGGCACAACACAAAGAATGGAGACTTACTTCCACGGGTCGCACGAAGATGATGATCGCCCCACGATACTAATCACGACCAACAAACTCAAACGACGCGTCGCGACACGACTCAGTCAGATAAAATCCGACGAAACAAGAATCAAACAACACGACTTGACCCGACAACCTAGGTTTTCCTCAACCTAATCTCTGATACCATTTATGTAACACCCCCAATCCACTCGGGGATATTACACGCCGTAGACCCTCTCCTCGAGGATCTACCAGGCTGGTAATCAACATTTAACATCTCGACAATGCCTTCAAGGCTACACTGACTCAGTAGACCGATTTGGTCTTTCCACAAATACATACAACTCAAATACAACTCATGCCCACGCAGGGGACCAAAATACAACTACACCTGCATAACGGAACAATACAAAGAATGAAAATAAAGTACAATCAACCAACACACGATATACGGTTCCTCATGTGATTAGTATCGATCATCTTTCATCATCCTTCGTGCCGACTCGTGTTATGCTCCAAAACCCGAATGCAAAACAGACATCCACCCCCGAATACTCGGGGTTAGCAAACTCCACCGTTTTGCTAGTGCAAATACAAAGTGCAAATACGAGCCATACAATTCACATTCCACGAATAACAACCGAGGATCCTCAAAGATCCAAACGAAACGAAAAGTACTTCCCGAGGCAAGGGTTTGAGGAAACATTTCAAAAACGAAATATCATAAATCAATGGGAATAATTTATAAAACGGTTTAGAATGCCATCGAGAGTTTTAATAGAAAACAATTTAGGATTATCAAATCCTACTTTTCAAAAATCCAAAAGACAAAGGGGTCGCCGCCCCAAAAGTTTACTTTCGAAAATGACATTAACCAAAACGTTGGGATTTTAGCCCCAAATCCAGAAACGACTTTTACAAAACCCTTGGGATTTTAGCCCCAAATCTCATCAACTCACAGTACACAAGAACGACCACGAGGTTCGTATCCCAACATCAAAATCCACAAATAAAGGATTTAAAACATAAACTACAAAATACTCTAGAGCCATCCTAGCCAAGTAGGCCAAGCGAACAACTTAACTCTTACACACTTAGTCAATGCATGCAATCATGAAAACCGTTCAAAAGCACTCATTTCCGGAAATGCCAATATCGAATCACATTTGTAAAAATGCACCACAATTAACCGCGGACCCACAGCTTCGTGGATCCCTGCCGAGACCCCGTCGGATCTAACCCACAGTGGTTAAAAGCAAGCTCGCGGTCCACAGCTTCGTGGAGCCCTACCGAGACCCCGTCGGATCTAACCCGTAGTGAGCATACACACACACACGTTACTCATGCAATACTAACATGCTAAGAATGTAAGTTCATTAAGAATACTCACTAGAGATGGCCATTAACTCGACACCATTACCAAACTCTTCAAAAATACAATAACAAGCTTAAATACGGAATACACGATTCCATAACTTTAAACAAGAGGAGTATCCTCATAAAATCCTTCAACGTTCAAAATAATCAAATCATAATCAATTCTCAAAACACCGTTCACAAAACACACGCGTTTTGAAAGAAAGCCTTTAACGAGGCCAAACCGAAATCCTTTTGAAACTTCATTTCAAATAACCAAACAAACACATCAAGACGACCACCGATCATCATATACATAAAACGAGAAAAGTATGGGCAAGGTACTTGCCTCGATACCACGAGCACTGAACCACGAACGGATACGGCTCAACCGGGAAGCTTCGGAACGCCCGATGCTAATGAAAAGGAAGACGAAAATGAACGGAACGGAAGAATCAAGCACGACCGTGAGGAACCGACGAAAATGAACCTTGGAAGATTCGAATAGCACAATCACCACCACTTCTAAACGATTATGGAAATGGAATACACCCGGAACCCCGCCTACGATTCATGTATATTCATACCGAAAACAACAACGAGGGCAGACCACAACCAAACCCTCTCGATTCCGTAAAAATCCACAAAATATCCATGAATCCGTAGGAAAACTAAAGATACTAACAATATTAATTGTATACATCATGAATCCACCAACAAAAACGGAACGAAACGGAAGAAAAACCCAAAACCCCCAATTTAATCGAAAATAGGGTTTTAGAATATTACCTTGGAAGATTCGAGTACTAAGATCCGTAGAACACGCGTTAGATTGATTGCACGGGCTTCACTACCGAAGAGAAATGATGAAAATCGGCCCCCCAAGTTAAGAAATCTGAGCAGTTCTCCCCCTCTCTCTCACTTCTCTCGCGATGCAGATGAAAAATGGGGGATGAGACGACCGATCTCGTCTAATAAGGACGAGACTGCGCAAATACCGCTTCGTGTGCCGCGGCACAGGCCGAAAATTTGCTCCCAGGTTTTGGCATTGTGCCGCGCAAGATACCGCGTGTGCCGCGCACACGGCATGATTGGGTTTTGGTCGCGGAAGACACACGAGTGTGCCGCGGCACGACAGTTTGCCGCGGCACTGCTCGCGCTGTGCCAGACGGATGGGTGTGCCGCGGCACACGCATGATTTGTTCGACATATTACACTGGCTCGCTCGCCGGCCCAAGACTTCCGAGCGCCGCTGCCGTCCACCGTCACCGCCACGACCCGATGCCTCGATTTCCGAAACGCACGTAACGAACACGACGAAAAGTTCGCGGACGACATCAACGACTCGAGATGAAAACGTAATGCAATAATTAATCATACGCGACCAAGAAAAGGGTCAAGATGACAAATACAGATATGAATACCCGTAACTTCCAAGAATTACAAAATGGCCCAAAACGCCCGGAAATCACGATACGTGATCGAATAATCAAACCGAAGTTCACAACACGTCTAACAAAGTTAAACGGACTTGCGGGAAATTCGAAACAGCAGTTTCGGACGAGATTCGCAAGAATCGAACTCAAGTGCGAAAGAGTCGCTAAAAAGCACAGAACTCAACAAAACAACACCCAAACGAACTCGGACGACAAAAAGTGTAGAATTAATCATTCTCAGAATGACGAAACGGTCATGAGCGAGCCGTCAAAACGGACTCCGGCCGAAAAAAGAAATTTACCAAAAATCGAAAATTGCGGATATTACAACTCGAAGGTGGACTGTTTCCTTCGTTCTGACAAGATCGCCGTATCTCATTTGGTCGTGAACTCGGTCGCTCGGCCCTTGTTCCGATCGCCGTCGAGGCGTATGAATCGCCGCACAACAATTGCCCCCCAGCTCGCTCCGATGTTGGAAACGTGGGGTGAGGTGGTTCTACTGGCGATCGCTGAACTTTGACGAGTGACTCAGCATTTTACGGAACTGGCGATCGTCTTTGAGCGGATTGGTTTTGAACTTGGACGACCTAGTCGGTCGCTGAAAAGAGCGGGGAATGACAGCGGTCGTGGAAAAATCTCTGGGGCACGTGTCGGGTCCCTGTTGGGGGAGACCGACGGTTAGATATGACTCCTCGTCTGGCGTGTCTTCGAAACGACGCGTACGCGGGTTTCAAGGGAGGCATTAATTGCGACGGCTGCATTCTGACCCCTGAGATTCTCCTTAATTGCATGGAAGTCCCTGCCATCTCCTATAAAATGGCGCTGGGTTGCAGTGTTAAGACCCTTATGCGCTTTTATCGGAGAAGAAGAATATTGCCGAAGAACTTTCTGAAGCTTTGACTGTCGATCGTCGATCGACTCATCCCTCGGTAAGAAACACTCCTTTTCTCCTCTTATTGTTTTGAGAATGTCTGGAATACCTTCATCGTCTGGAATGGGCACCTCCTCCGCCGTCGGGACTTCTAATGTCCGGGAAGGACCCTCCACCGAATTCCATTTGGAGACAGCCGCCGAGGCTATCCGTGCCGGTATTGATCCCGCGGAAGTCGAGGCACTAATCAATGAAGCCGACGTTGCGGCTGAGCAGAAATGTGTTAGGATTGTATACTGCAAAGCATACTTTATGCTTGTATTACCCAATTTCCCTGTTACTACCTATGAGGATATTAATTACACTTAATCACATGATTTGCATATTAATTCACGTTATGGTTATGCAAATGAAATGTCTAATTATTTTATATTGTAGATAATGTGGTGTGTTGGTGTCACACGGAAGATCACATTATCGGTGCCTTATAAAATAATATAATAGTTCACAACCTATATAATTATTAGACAAATTATATAAAGGGTTGTAGTGTATGCTTGAGAATAGTTGGTCTTGACTATTAGCATACATTAGCGTATTTGCATACGTTGAACAGGATCGAGGTGAGATAGAGTCATCTTAACTTACTATAAGAAGAACGTAAATCTCGGATAATTATTATTTCTTAATTCTAAGTATATAATATTTAATTATGTATTTATAATAATTATTGCTTTGATTTACCATAGGTGAGAGTCAAAATGATCGACTCAATAAGCCTCGTATCTTGGGCAATAATATTGTTTATACGACAATTATTATTATTACTAGAAATCGTGTCCCGACTCGTGCGGGTTGATGATGTCCCCTTGAGGAGCTCGATAATGATTATTATATTAAACCCTGCAGTGGATTTAATTCCGATATAATAATAAGGTTCGAGTGGTACTACTCTTGGATAAGATATTAATTAATTAAAGTCACGTAGCTTATAATTAATTAATGGACATTCGATATCTTAAACACGGGAAATAATATATTTAATAAGGAGCCCAATTTCGTAATTTGGGATTTTGGTAGGAAGTGCAATATCAACTTTTTAGTGGACTAAGTTGATATTAATTGATTCATCATATATTAGGAAGAGTCCTAATAAGGTAAGATGAATTAATTAGGAGTCCTTCCATAATCCTCCTTTAGATCCCTAGTAGTAGTCCAAGAGCCTATAAATAGGACATTATGGGGCTTGGCCGATTTCATCACATACTTGCACAAGAAATTTCGATTTTTCTTCTAAGTGTTTAATTGTGGATCTTGACTTGTGTCTTTGATTCCACAATTGAGATAACACTTTAATTCTTGCTACATATCGGAATTACTTGAAGAAAATAAAATCGAGAGTTGTGAGGCAAGGTAGATTCGGCCGATCCATAAGGTGTCCAAGCAAGTTCCGGTAGCTCGTTGCCCACACAACGTCCGGTTCAAGGCGGATCATACTCTAGAAGATCTGAAGGTAGAGATACAAGGCGATCAAGAAGGAAATAACCAACCGCTTCAAAAGGTAATATCCTATGATCTTGGATCTAGATTAGGATATTTTAATTAATCAACATTTTTAATTAATAAATAATAAATAATATTTAAATTGCTTATTAATCTTAGTAATTAATTAATTAGCATGCCTAAATAGATCTAATGCTCGTAGATGCGTAAAACGCTATAATCATATTTTCCCAAACTTCGCTTCCGCTGCGTTTTACTTTCCAACAATTGGTATCGGAGCCGGATTTTTAGGCTTTTGCTACTTTAATTAATTTTAGTGATTAATTGATAGCAATTTAAATATTCATATATTTTGATGTTGGAATATTTTGCTTGATGTGTTCTTGCAGGTGATATGATCCAATTATCATGGTTTATATGAATGGTGCATTTATTTATTTATTTTATTAATTATGCAATTGTTGGTTTGTCCCGTTTTTGAGGCATGTAATGGTTTTTCCCGTGAGAAAATCCGCGGGTAGTTCTAGGTGGTTTTATTTTTCGTGTAATCTTGATGTAATTTCGATGTATTTTATTTCGTATAAAATTGTAATCGAATTCGGAAAAGACGGGATCACGAAGATATAGAGCAGAACCGGGACTGATCAGGCGAAGCGGCGCGGGAGCTGCAGCAGGCCGCTGAAAGCAATGAGAGGCCGCGCTGAAAGCGGCCGCCAGCGGCCGCCAGTGCCGCGGCTGGTCCGGCCGGCCGCCCGATTTTGGTCCGGTCCGTTTTCGCCTCCGTTCGTTGCGTCCGCTGGGAAGTCGGGATTTAAAATTAAATTTTTTTTTATGTAATTAATTTTGCATAAAAGTAAAATTTTAATTTTGAAAATCCACGGCCCGACCGAGGAGAAGCGACGAGATGCTTGATTCAGTGGGAGAGATCGAGTCGAAGATTTTCTTGGATTCAACTCAAGGAAGAAGACCATGATAATTGGATAAATTTAATTATCCATGCTTTATTTTGGTTTTTATTGTTTTGATGTATGGCATGTATGGATGTATGCGTGATATGTTTCCTTGCATGTTAGGACGAGAAAATTAAAAACCTTAAGGCTAAAATAACTAAGTGATTAAATTGATTTTTATTTTAAATAAAATCAAATTGGCCTCCATAATTAATTTAAATTGTGAAGTAATTAGCATGCGCGTTGACATTAGAGTCTTCCTCCATATCGGATGTGCTAATTATGGGTTCACTAGTTTTAAATTTCAAAATGATAACATAAGATAAATATTACTTTTTATGATAGGACCTCTCCATCTGTAGGACTATTATTTAAAAGATAATATTTTAAGGATGTTAAATTATGGTGTTCACTTAGGTGTATTAATTAATAAGCTCCCCATCGGAGTCTATGTTAATTAATACATGGCCAAGAGGAACCAACTATTAATTTTACTTGTCATAACGTAATTTGACTAGATAGTAAAATTAAAGACGTAAAACTCTACTTGAAAAATGTATGTGTAAACGTCCACACGATCGTGGCTTGCATGTGCGGATTTTTTTGAGGTGTTGGTTGCTAGCATATATATTGTGTTTTTGAGGTTTTTCGATATATTTTGCTATGCATTATGTGATGGATGTTTTTAATTTTTTGTTCTCAGATGTCTTTCAATCCACTAGCTGTTATTCACAAAGAAAATAAACTAGATGGCACTAACTTTGCCGATTGGAAAAGAAATCTTGACATTATCCCGATCACGAGGGGCATAAGTTTGTCTTAATCGAGGAGAGCCCTCTAGAACTGAACCGGATGCCACTCCCAAGAGTTGGCGGAATTCGGAAATGGAAAAAGTCTCGATGAGATGGCTCATTGTTACATTTTGGCTTCAGCGACAAATGTATTGGCAAAGACGCATCGACGATGGGTTCGGCCGCGAAATGATGAAAAGTCTCACCGAAATGTTTGGTCATCGAACCGGCGGCTAGACAAAATGCTATGAGGGTATTAATGACAACCCAAATGTCCGAAGGGACTCCGAAGAGGATCATGTTCTAAAAATGATGTCTCATTTGAACGAACTGAGCATATTGGGGGCTACTATCGATGCGGAAACGCAGGTCGATATTATCTTAGGCAGCTTATCTAGAAGCTTTGAGCAGTTCCGCCTCAACTACAATATGAACCGTAGGACATATAGTTTGGCGGAACTTCGGCAGAGCTTCATCTGTGAAGGTCTCTTCAAACAAGGTTATCATCGATTCTTGCGGCAACCGGTGCTACTTCTTCCAAACCCAAATGGGGAAAGAAGAAGAAGCAGGTTGGCCAGAAGCAAGTGGCAGCTCTCAAGGTGAAAAGCAAGGCTCCTCACCCCGAGGCGAACAAAAAGCCAAAGGGAAAGTGCTACAAGTGCGGTCAGAAAGGACATTTTAAAGCGGATCGCCTCGCTCTTAAGAAAGGTATGTCTCGTGCACTAGTAGTCAAAACATGTTTGGCGACTTGTTCTTCCACTTCGTGGATAGTTGATTCAGCTCCACCGATCATGTTTGCTTTGACTCGCATGGTTTTCGTGTAACCAAGCGGCTTAGTGCGGGCGAGATTACCATCAAGCTGGGCGATTATTCTAGGCTTATGGTCATTGCGGTGGGAGTCGTGCAGTTGAAGATTAATGATAAATTATTAGTTCTCAATAATGTATTATTAGTACCAGATTTTAGAATGAATTTAATTTCGGTTTCTAAATTAAAATGCGATGGTTATTCATTTCTTTTGATGATGATGCCATTATTAAGAAAAGAAGCGGTGAATATATTTGCAGAGGTATTTTTAATGATGGACTATATATTGTTAATACCGCACAAACTCCTATGCATAAATCACTTAACTCTTTGTCTAAACCTAAAAAGAGAAAAGAACCTTCAAGCATAAACCAAACATATCTGTGGCATTTACGGTTAGGACATGTAAAATTCGTAAGGATTCAAAGATTGGTAGATGATGGCCCATGGATGATCTCCAAGTTGAGTCATTTCCAATTTGTGAATCCTGTCTGGAAGGTAAGATGACCAAAAGGGTTTTTAAAACCAAAGGAAACCGTGCTCGGGATGTGTTAGAATTGGTTCATACGGATGTATGTGGTCCAATGAATATCCAGTTAGGAGGTTTCAATATTTCATCACGTTCATAGATGATTATTCGAGATATGGATACATCTTTTGATGCGACGTAAGTCCAAGCTTTTGACAAGTTCGGAGACTTCAAGGCTGAAACGGAGAAGCGTCATGGGAAGAGTATCAAGTCACTACGATCTGATCGTGGTGGCGAATACCTTAGTGGAGAGTTTTGGATTTCTTGGCGAATGAGGATTTCGTCCCACCATCACATGGAACTCCACAACAAAATGGAGTGGCTGAAAGAAGGAATAGGACTCTTTTGGAAATGGTTAGATCAATGATGAGTTATTGATTTACCTATTTCGTTTTGGGGATACGCCTTAGAAACAATGGCGTACATTCTAAACTCCGGTGCCTTCAAATCGGTTCCAAAACACCCACGAATCGTGGAGTGGGCGTAAGCCCGCTAGGACATGTTCGGATTTGGGGTACTCAAAGACATGTGCTGAATAAGGAAGTCGATAAGTTGGCATCTCGCATGTAAGTACGAGTGTTTGTGGGATACCCTAAGGGAACGAAGGGTGGCTTGTTCTATAGTCCTCAGATCGAAGGTCATTGTTAGCACCAATGCCCGATTTCGGAAGAGGATTATATGATTAGTCACAAGCCCATGAGCGAAATAATTCGGAAGAGCCGAGGCGAGATTCCGACTATACCAATCGTACAAGCGCCAACTAACACCGCACCACGTATCGATTCTCAAACTTTTACACCAACTCGGATTTGCCTCGTCGTAGTGGGAGGGTTGTTCGTCACCAACGATTCATAGGCATGGGAAAGTCTTCGGACTCAATCCCGCATTTAAGATGAATCGGTCCCTGGACCTATAAGGAGGCAATCCAAGATAAAGATGCCGACTCTGGCAAGAAGCAATGGAATCAGAAATGGGATCTATGGATTCCAATCAAGTGTGGGAGCTAGTAGAGCTACCTGATGGTGTACAAGCCATTGGGAGTAAATGGGTCTACAAGCGAAAGAAAGGACGTGACGGGAAGGTTGAAACCTTCAAAGCAAGGCTTGTTGCAAAAGGTTACATTCAGAAAGAGGGTATCGATTATGATGAAACCTTTTCACGGTAGCCATGCTTAAGTCAATCCGGATTCTTTTAGCTATAGCTGCGCATTTGGATCTGGAGATTTGGCAGATGGATGTCAAGACAGCATTCTTGAATGGGAGTCTAGACAAGGAAATCTATATGCGCCAAGCAGAGGGATTCATTGCTAAAGGAGAAGAGCACTTGGTGTGCAAACTTAAGAAATCCATTTATGGACTTAAGCAAGCATATAGATCTTGGAACACTCGTTTTGACGAAGTAGTCCAGTCATATGGATTCGTCCAATGTCCGAGTGAGAGTTGTGTGTATAAGAAATGCGATGGAAACGTGTTTGTGTTTCTTGTACTGTATGTAGATGATATCCTTCTGATTGGAAACAACGTGAAGGAATTGTCGGACGACGGTATGGCTATCTCGAGCGATTCGATATGAAGGATCTAGGAGAAGCGGGACACATCCTTGGAATCGGGATCTTTCGTGATCGGAAGAAGAGGATGTTGTGCTTATCCTGCATCCTATATCGATACAAAGGTCAAGCGGTTTAGCATGGAGAATTCCAGAAAGGTTTTCTACCTTATAGACATGGAATTCAACTATCTAAGAACATGTGTCCTAAGACACAAAAGGAGATAGATGACATGAAGATGGTCCCTTATGCATCCGCTGTGGGAAGTCTCATGTATGCTATGCTTTGCACTAGACCAGATATCCGTCATGCCGTGGGCATGGTCGCTAGATATCGGGCCGAACCCAGACTGTGACAACTGGATTCCGTCAAGCACATACTCAAGTACTGAGAAGGACTAGGAGTACATGCTTGTATATCAATCGACGACTGCTTCCTGGGTTACACTGACTCAGATTTTTCATCGGACAAAGAAAAGTCCAAGTCTACTTCGGGTTATGTGTTTAGCCTGGGAGGTGGAGCCATTAGTTGGAGGAGTGTGAAGCAGAAATGCATCTCGGACTCTACCATGGAAGCCGAGTACGTGGCATCCTCTGAGGCAGCCAAGGAGGCAGTGTGGCTCAAGTACTTCATGCAGGACATAGATGTGATTCCCGATTTGCCAGAGGGTATTACATTCTATTGTGATAATACTGGTGCAGTCGCAAATTCGAGGGAACCACGAGCCCATCAGGCAAGTAAACATATCAACCGCAAGTACCACATCATACGACACTCGTAAAGGAAGGAGACGTAGTTGGAGCCAGGGTTGCATCGGAATATAATCTTGCTGACCCTTTCATGAAAGGCCTACCTTCAAAAGTTTTTGAAAGGCATGTGGAAGGAATGGGATTACGGTGTATGGCAGCATTGCTTTGAGTATAAGTGGGAGAAATGAGAGACTATGTAATAGAGTAGTATACTTAAAAGCATGCTTTGAGTATAAGTGGGAGATTGTTAGGATTGTATACTGCAAAGCATACTTTATGCTTGTATTACCCAATTTCCCTGTTACTACCTATGAGGATATTAATTACACTTAATCACATGATTTGCATATTAATTCACGTTATGGTTATGCAAATGAAATGTCTAATTATTTTATATTGTAGATAATGTGGTGTGTTGGTGTCACACGGAAGATCACATTATCGGTGCCTTATAAAATAATATAATAGTTCACAACCTATATAATTATTAGACAAATTATATAAAGGGTTGTAGTGTATGCTTGAGAATAGTTGGTCTTGACTATTAGCATACATTAGCGTATTTGCATACGTTGAACAGGATCGAGGTGAGATAGTGTCTTCTGTACTGACTGTAAGAAGAACGTAAATCTCGGATAATTATTATTTCTTAATTCTAAGTATATAATATTTAATTGTGTATTTATAATAATTATTGCTTTGATTTACCATAGGTGAGAGTCAAAATGATCGAATCAATAAGCCTCGTATCTTGGGCAATAATATTGTTTATACGACAATTATTATTATTACTAGAAATCGTGTCCCGACTCGTGCGGGTTGATGATTGTTGGAACAATATTTTTTAGATCGTTTTGATGATGTGTTATTAAAACCAAAATTTACTTAAAACATATTTTATCTTCAGTTAATGTACGTAACACACATCACATTAACGTACGTAACATTCTACAGTTAACGTACGTAACGCATCTTCTATAACGTACGTAACATTCACTATTTTCGTAAGTTTTTCTGTACAGGTAACTTACGTAACCGGGATCATATAACGTACGTAAGGCTTGAATTATTCTGACCATTGGAAAAGCCACTAGCCGTTGCAACAAGTCGTCTCAATCAACGGATCTTTGACCAGTATATTACGTACGTAACCATGAGGTTCATAACGTACGTAACGCATTTCATCATATTTCACTGGACAGTTTCGGCACTTTCATTACAGCCGTTATTCGGATCATATAACGTACGTAACGTACGTAACGTACGTAATCCGCAGCATATAACGTACGTAACCAGTTAAACTGTTCCAACGGGAAATTGAGCTCAAGAAGGCTATAAATAGCCACCTTCATGGAGATTGAAGACACACAAGAATTCTGGGCCTACTAGCATACTCAAGCAATATCAAGCAAACATTCTGAGAGATATTCTTATTCTAGATTGTGATACGAGAAGATTTGTTCTATAATTTCCAATCTTCATTCTTGTATCTTAGAGCGATATATCGTGAAAGCCGAGTTTCTACTCGCACTTATTCTGTGTATTGGTTATCTTGTACCTAGAAAAACAAGAGTGTTTTTGTGAGGTTGTTCTTGAGCCCGGAAATCAAGAAGTTGTAAGAAGTTGGCACTAAACTAGAAAGTGCAAATTCCAAGTTCTAAGAAAAGTCCTAGTCGATAAAACTAGGTAGGGGACGTAGGCTTCGTTAATAGCCGAACCTCTCGAACAATTCCTTGTGTTCTTTCTTTTCCGCACTTTTATTACTCCGATATTTTTGCTTCCGCACGAAAAGAGTACAATACTCTTAACCGCACTATTCAACCCCCCTTCTAGTGGCGGTACCAACCTAACAATTGGTATCAGAGAGGTCTCTTTATCACCGGATTAACACCCGCTAGAGAAAAGATCCAAATGGCCTTTATCCACTCCTCCGTTGAAGGCAACGCTCTCAATCGCCCTCCCTTCTTCGATGGTTCAAACTTTATGACATGGAAGAAGAAGATGTCCATCTTCATCCGAGCTCACGATATTGAAATATGGAAGGTCATTGCCCTTGGACCTACCATTCCTAAGAAGACGGATGGCTCTCTCAAAAGTTTCGAAGAGTACGACGATGCCGACTGGAAGAACGATCACTTCAACAGTAAAGCCACTCAATTGCTTTATTGTGCTCTCAATCCAGAAGATCACAATAGAATCTCTTCCTGCGAGACGGCAAAAGAAATCTGGAAAATGTTAGAGATCACCCATGAAGGTACGAGTCAAGTGAAGGAAACCAAAATCAATATGCTTCTTCACGATTATGAACTCTTCACCATGAAAGAAGAAGAAAGCATTACCACTATGCTTGACCGTTTCTCGGCAATCACAAATGGGCTAGCTTCATTCGGGAAACCGATATCAAGCAGTGATAAAGCCAAGAAAATCCTTCGGTCTCTACCAAGAGAATGGGACGCTACCGTTACGGCTATCATGGAGTCGAAAGACCTCAATACAATAGAATTCAGCGCTCTCATCGGATCTCTCATCAATTATGAGATCGTCATCAAATCTCGTAGCTCGAAACCAAAACCTAAGGAGAGAGAAAGGTCTATCGCTTTCAAAGCCCAAAAAGAAAGCGACCTAGAGGATGAACCTATCGAAGAAGAGGACGAAGAAACCGCCTTTTATGCCAAAAACATAAAGAAATTTAAAAATCTTCTTCAAAGGCGCCGGAGAGATATCAAGCAAGAATCAAGGGATGAATCCAAAAAGACTCACTTCCCTCAAAACAAAAAGTTCGACAACACTTGTCGAAGGTGCGGCGTTCCAGGCCATTTTGCAAAAGATTGTCGTGCTGCTGCTAAGTTCATCAAAACCACCTCATGAAAAGTTCAAAAAGAAGGAGGTTTATGTCGCCACATGGAGTGACGATGATGAGGATGATGAACCACAAGTCCAAACCAATCTTGCTCTAATGGCCCGCGCATCCGAAGAGAGTGACGAAGAAGTCGAGGTTAGTGATTCTCATGAAGAACTACTTGATGCTTTTGAATCTCTAAATAATGAATACGAAAAGGCTTGCAATAGCAATAAAGATTTGAAAAAGAAAATAAAACTCCTTGAAATTGAAAATGCTAAATTATTGAAAAACAAGGAAGTTTCTATTGATCATACAAATTGCTTGGAAACTGAGAAAATTCTGAAAGATGAATTGCATAAAACTCAGAAAGAATTTAAACTTTATGTCAGAAAATTTTCATGTGGTAATGACAAATTCGAGCAATTATTATTTGGTCAAAAAATTTCTCTTTCAAAACAAGGACTTGGATATAATTCATTTCCAATGAAAAAGTCCTTAGAAATTACCACAAAAGATTCGGACACTTTAAAAACGGGTATCCCATCATGTCCAAAATGTTTAAAACCTGGACATATCGAAACCTACTGTCGAAACTCTAGACGTACTATAAGGGTTTTGGGTACCAAAAGGGACCGTTATTAAAAACCAAGTTTTTGTATCTAACTCCTCAGGACCCAAATTAGCCTGGGTACCTATAAAACGGAAGAAAATAGTTTTTGTAGGTACAAGCAAGGCAGACAACATTATCAAATAAATGGTATGTTGATAGTGGATGTTCAAACCACATGAGTGGAAATGAACATCTCTTCACGGAGCTGAAAAAGGAAGATCGTGGCTGTGTTACCTTTGGCGATAATAAAAAGGGCCAAATAAAAGGGACAGGTAAAATTGGTAAGAAACCTTTACCTGTAACACCCCCGATATATTCGGGAATATTACAGCGCCGTAAATCCTTTACATAAGGATTTACAAGGCTGTAGAATTGAACAGGCATAAAAAGATACTAACGAACGGAAATAACGAAATTACAATACATTAGTTCTGACCAAATACAGAAATAATACAATTGTTCAACAGAACTCAATAATACATCCCCAAATTCAAATCCATCACAAAAGACTTCGTACTTGAGTACTTATTGAAATAACGAATAAACAACAGATAAATAAACCCGGTCAGGACATCACTCTGCACCCTCGTCGTCATACAGTTCCAGTGGTTGTTTCCCCACTCTCCTAGATCCTGAACACAAACAAAATGTTCACCCCCGAAGGGGTTAGCACAACGATGCTAGTACAAGTACCACAACATATTATTCATATCTCACGAAGAATAATAACGTAAACGACAAAGTACCAACGAGTCTTCTCCTATGAGAAACTCAAACATAACATACACAACTGATAATCACAACATGATATCAATACATACACATGGTAATTCCATCGATCCAGCGTTCACTGCCTAGAACCCACGACGATCCCGTCAGACCAACCCGTGGTGGAAAAACCCGTCCGATGATCCAGCGCACGCTAGCATAGATCCCCCGATGATCCCGTCGGACCAACACGAGGTGGACATACAATAACGACATACATGCACGACAATATGTATAACAACAATACATAAAACAATTAAGGTACTTGCCTCGATTTGAAGACAATAACAACACTTCCACGAAAATGAACACTCGAAGTTCGTCCTCCTTAATCAATCACGTAACGAGACCAAACCTTAACAAAAGAAATGACATAGGATTTATCTCACATCGTACGAATGTTTAACAATTCGATTCACGGCCAAAAGTTCATAAAATGTAATCTGCCTGAACTGCTTAGCGCACGCTAAGTACTCTATGTAGCGTGCGTTAAGTCTGCCCGATAGGGCACGCAAACAACAAAGACTAGCGTACGCTAACTATGCATGGTCAGTACTTCACTGACCAGCCAACTGACTCGTCTGATGGTCTAGCGTACGTTATGTACCAAACGTAGCGCATGCTAACTCGTGCTCGATAGAGTACGTTAAACTCCAAAGCATAGCGTGCGCTATTTCTGCATGGCAGTTTACTGCTGAGCAGTAAACTGTTTTTGCCATGATTGAAACAATGAAATCTTGCGTGATAATTCATGTTACTTCCATGAATACCATGTTTATATCCTTATGAATGATTTTACGGATAAAGACAACTTCGGATTCAAGGATATGCATACCAATATAAAACCATATTCCATTCCGACTACAATTCCAACAATAATGATGTTTCTTCCTTTAAGTTCTTATAACATCTCTTCCAAATCATGATCACAAAGATAACATAAATCATACGGATTGTTAACTTCAGAATATTTCTCTCATCAATTGAAGTACTAGGATTCCAACTTCAAGGTTCCAACAATAATATCGTAATTGTAGACATTCCAATCTTCTAAACATGATGTTGTTGAATAATTCACTAATGAAATTCAATATCTTGTTAACATGATCATCATATCCTTTGGAAATCCAAATCTAAGACTGGTGATAGGTTGAACATACCTTAATATGCCGAAATCACTGAACCACAAGGTATAATCCGACTCCGGTTGGTTATGTGCCACTCCAAGGTGTTACTTCTCTTCAATGATCACTCACAAGTGATACTCAATATTCAATGATCACTAATATATGTTCTAAGTGTATAGAAGTATTACTACAGCTCTTTGAACTCTCAAGGATGAGGAAATGGCGAGAGAAATGAAAGCCAAAACGGTTGTTGTTCCATTTATAATATTCTGCATTATTGACAAGTTAGCGCACACTACTAAGCATTCCTTAGCGTGCGCTAATAATGGTTGACTTCAGAATTGTCCGGGTGCGTCTGCGGGAATCTTATCCGGGCCCATGTCCCGGCTGGCGCATGTTCTAGCCGTCCCGCTCAATAATTGAGTTCTTAGCGCACGCAACTCCTATCTTCATAGCGTGCGCTAATAATGGCCCGATAGCGCGCGTTAAGATACATTCTTAGCGTGCGCTATCACGAGATTGCTTGAGCAATTTTGCATGTTTCAATACTCATGTACAATGATATCAATGCACGAAATATCATACTCCAATAATCAAAATCACTAATCCGAAAAATACATGGTTTGAATATAGATGAAATACACTGTAATAAATCCGGATATTACATACTCTCCTACTAAAAAGGAGTTTCGTCCTGAAACTCAAGACGAAAATAACTCGGGATATCTAGACTTCATATCAGTTTCCGTTTCCCAGGTGGCTTCTTCCATTCCGTGACGTGACCACTGAACTTTGACCAAAACAATCGGTTTGTTTCTCAGTTGCTTAACTCGACTCTCGAGTATCTTGACTGGTCTTTCTTCAAACATCCCATCCTGTGCGACTTCGATCTCGCCGAAATCAATGATATGACTGGAATCTGGTATATACCTCCGTAACTGGGATACGTGGAACACGTTATGAACATGGCACAATGACGGCGGCAATGCCAATCTGTATGCCAACTCTCCAACTCTCTCGAGGATCTCAAATGGTCCGATATATCTCGGACTCAGCTTTCCTTTCCTTCCGAAACGAAAGATCCCCCGAGTAGGAGAAACCTTCAAAAGTACGTGATCTCCAGTACTGAACTCCAATGGGCGGCGGCGTACGTCCGCGTAGGATTTCTGGCGACTCTGGGCGGTCAACAGCCTTTCACGGATCAAGGCTATCTTCTCTCGAGTCTGCTCGATCAACTCTGGTTCTGTTCCGATCAAGTCTGACGAATCGTCCCAGCACAAGGGCGATCTGCATCTCCTTCCGTATAATGCCTCAAACGGTGCCATCTTAATGGAAGCATGCCAACTATTGTTGTAGGTAAATTCAATCAATGGTAGATGAACTTCCCAATCGTTTGACCAATCTAAGGCACAGGCCCTTAGCATGTCTTCCACCGTTTGTATAGTTCTCTCAGATTGTCCGTCAGTCTGCGGGTGATAAGTCAGATCAAGTTCAATTCCGTCCCCAAGGCTTTATGAACTGCTTCCCAAAAGTGAGACACAAAACGGCCGTCTCGATCAGAAACAATGGTCTTTGGCGTACCATGCAATCGAACTATCTCCGAAATAAATACTCGTGCCAATCTCTCTGGTCCCCACGTATCCTTAATGCCTAGAAAATGAGCCGATTTGGTTAAACGATCAACTATCACCCAAATCATGTTCATTCTTGTCCTGGTTTTCGGCATATTAGTGATAAAGTCCATCGATATGTCCTCCCACTTCCATTCAGGAATCGGGAGCGGCTTCAACATTCCAGCAGGCCGTTGATGCTCGATCTTAACCTGCTGACAAGTCAAGCATTTCGAAACATAGTCCGCTACGTCTTTCTTCATGTTGCCCCACCAGAAATTCTGCTTTAAGTCCTTATACATCTTACTGGTGCCCGGGTGGATAGAATAGGGCGAACTATGAGCTTCCTTCATAATCGTCTATTTCAGAACATCAACATCGGGAACGCAGAGTCGGTTCTGAAATCTCAAAACTCCATCGTCGTGAATTATGAATCCGGGGGCCTTTCCTTTGATCACTTCATCATGTAACCGAATCATCAGAGGATCATCTGCCTGTTTAGATTTGATTTCTTCGGTTAAAGATGAAGTCATCTCCATCACGCACAGTTGTCCTTGGACTCTTTGCAACCATACTTCAATCCCTTCACGAATCATCTCTCGTTGAAGGCTAAGTTGGGATGTCAGCGTCTCCAGCATCTGAATAGAGACAGGCTTGCGGCTAAGTGCATCGGCCTCTACATTCGCTTTGCTGGATGATATAAAATCTCCAAGTCATAGTCCTTAATCGTTCTAACCATCTTCTTTGCCGCATGTTCAACTCTTTCGACTAAATATGTACTTGAGACTCTTATGATCCGTAAAGATCGGCGGTGAGTCCCGTACAGATAATGCCTCCAGATCTTCAAGGCAAAAACCACTGCCGCTAGCTCCAAATCATGTGTCGGGTAATTCACTTCATAAGGTTTCAGCTGTCGTGACGCATAAGCGATCACCTTATCATTCTGCATCAACACGCACCCAAGTCCTTGGTTTGAAGCATCACTGTAAACTATGAATCCTCCAGTTCCCTGCGGAAGTGATAGAATCGGTGCCGTTGTCAATCTCTTCTTTAATTCTTCAAAGCTAATCTGACACGACTCGTTCCACTCAAACTTTTGAGTTTTCTGCAGAAGTCGAGTAAGTGGGCGGGAAATTTTAGAAAACCCTTCCACGAATCGACGATAATATCCAGCAAGTCCTAAGAAGCTTCGGACTTCTTTCACGTTCTTTGGAGGCTCCCAATTCATAATTGCTTCGATCTTCTGAGGATCTACTCGGACTCCTTCAGCTGACACCACATGGCCGAGGAACATTACTTCCTTTAGCCAGAATTCACACTTAGAAAGTTTGGCGTACAATTGTTCGTTTCTCAAAAGTTCCAATACAATCCGCAAATGCTGCGCATGTTCTTACGGACTCTTAGAATATACCAGAATGTCATCAATAAACACGACCACAAACTTATCCAAAAATTCAATGAACACACGGTTCATCAATTGCATAAATACAGCAGGTGCGTTAGTGAGACCAAACGGCATCACTACAAACTCATAATGCCCGTAGCGAGTTCTGAACGCTGATTTCGGAACATCAGATTCCTTAATCCTCAGTTGATGATATCCTGATCTCAGATCGATCTTAGAAAATACTGTTGCCCCTTGCAGCTGGTCAAACAGGTCATCAATCCGTGGTAACGGATATTTGTTCTTAATCGTCATCTTGTTCAGCTCTCGATAGTCAATACACAGTCGGAGCGACCCATCCTTCTTTCGGACGAAAAGAATGGCGCTCCTGTGGTGAAACGCTTGGTGAATATAGCCCTTATCCAAGAACTCCTCTAGCCGCTTCTTCGATTCGTACATCTCAAGAGGTGCCATACGATACGGCGCCTTGAAATTGGTGTAGCTCCGGTTCCACCAATGGTAAATTCCACATCCCTTCATGGAGGTAGTCCTGAATTCGTCAGAAATACATCCGGAAATTCGTTCACAACAGAATGGATGAAAGTTCCACAATTTCGTCTTCTTTCTTCATTGCGTAACACGGTGCATGCATGCCCGTTTCAACAATTTGTGACTTTCATCGCCTTGATTAATTTTCTGAGCTTCCCGGTTTCCATCCTCAAACAGAATCTGGAACCATCGTCGGCCGATCAGCGAGATATTCCTCCTTCGGTAGTTTACAATTGCTCCATATCGATTAAGCCAATCGTCTCCGAGTATCAGTCATCTCCTTGCATTTCTATCACGATCGATTTGAGAGCCACTCTCTGCCTCCAAATGATACAGGGAAATTTCTAGTTTCTAAATTTCCGACAATCCTCTCTCCACTCGGTAAACCAACAGCATAAGGTTCACAAGCATGAAAACCGGAAATATTCAAACGATTTACACAAGATAAAGATATGAAAGAATGTGTAACTCCTGTATCGAATAAAACGCTAACTGGCTGGGAAAGGATCTCGCACTGGCGCGACAAAGAAGATCTTGATCGTCTGTCCTCCTCATCTCGTACAGACGTGGGGGAGCAGATCCGGCACTCGATGTCCCCTTTCGGTCCCATTGTCCTTTGCCTCGTCCGCGGCCAAAATTCTGAGGCATCTGAACACTTTGCTGCGTCTGTGGAATACTGGCCTCCTTCTGGACTGGCTGTGGCGTAGGGCTCTAAAAGACTTTGCAGCCTCTTCACAAAACACCGCTCGATGTCCCTCTTGTCCACAATCGAAACAAGTCACGGCAGGAAGGGGGCAATTCCGTCGATAGTGCCTGCCTCGGCGCAGCTTAAAGCATTTCTGATAACATCGTAATAGTCGATGTCGTTCAAGTTCTTTCCGCTCCTCGCTGGGTGCGGAGGTTTCTTGAAAGAGTGAAAGGATGACTGGGCCTTACGGCCTTGTTCTTGTGCTCGTAAAAGTACGAGACTTTCTGCTTCTTGGATTCTGAAATTTTGTCCATGGCTGCTTCCTTGATCTCATACGCCAACGCCTTATCCTGGTATTGACGGAGTGTGGTACATTCAAATCCGGACATGTACCTCTGGATTTCTGGTTTCATCCTCATATCGAAATGAATCATCATTTCGCATCTGCTCGACCGGATGTCGAACAAATGCCGATTGTTGGTTAAACGTCTTGATCGCACAGGATACTTGGCACATCGGAAAGGCTGGGCGGAGAAAAACTCCCGAACTTTGGCTTCCCTCACGGGACGAGGCAATCGAGCTTCCATCATCAATCTAAACTCTGTCAATCGGCATCATGGTCTACAGTAGGATGGCTTCCCACCATTCGGACGCTTCCCCTATCAGAAAATATTGAGCGATAGAGGCTCTCCGGTCGTCTGGGCAGTTGATTCCGGCAAAGATTTACTCCAGTTCTTTCAACCAATGATCCCAGGTGGGAGTCTCAGAAATACCGTCGAATTTGGGTGGTTGCATCTTCGCCACCTCTTGCAGCCACCGGTCACCTCGATTTCCCATATCTGGGATCCCTTGCTGTCTCTCTCCCTGCTGTAGTCCCACCGCCACTTGCATTCGGTCCACGACCTGGGCGAATTGAGTCATCTGTTTCACCACTTGACGAAGGATCTCTGGTGCAGCAGGATCTGGTTCGTTATTAATAGATTGTTGCGGCTCGCCTGAGCTATGACTGGCCTGGTTAGAAGGCGACGCTTCCCTTTCAGCATTTCTCCCTCCGCGTCCATGACCGCGACCACGCCCACGTCCGCCTCTCAACATACTGTAAGCATAAATACTCAATATACAGCAAACAGCATCGTTCTAATATTCGAGTATAAAGAGACACAACATGTAAAGAACGAGATAGAGTTTAGGAACTTACAACCACTGTTCGCATGTAGACGTAGGCAGTGCAGTGATGTCATTTACGACCGGTTACCTCAAAAGACATAAATGACCCCTATTTTAACCCAACGGTCAAGATATCCATAATCTTAGCTCCGATACCATATTCTGTAACACCCCCGATATATTCGGGAATATTACAGCGCCGTAAATCCTTTACATAAAGATTTACAAGGTGTAGAATTGAACAGCATAAAAGATACTAACGAACGGAAATAACGAAATTACAATACAGCTTCGACCAAATACGAAATAATACAATTGTTCAATGTAACTCAATAATACATCCCCAAATTCAAATCCATCACAAAAGACTTCGTACTCGAGTACTTATTGAAATAACGAATAAACAATGATAAATAAACCTTGGCCAGACATCACTCTGCACCCTCGTCGTCATACGCCCAGTGGTTGTTTCCCCACTCTCCTGGATCCTGAACACAAACAAAATGTTCACCCCCGAAGGGGTTAGCACAACGATGCTAGTACAAGTACCACAACATATTATTCATATCTCACGAAGAATAATAACGTAAACGACAAAGTACCAACGAGTCTTCTCCTACGAGAAACTCAAACATAACATACACAACTGATAATCACAACATGATATCAATACATACACATGGTAATTCCATCGATCCAGCGTTCACTGCCTAGAACCCACGATGATCCCGTCAGACCAACCCGTGGTGGAAAAACCCGTCCGATGATCCAGCGCACGCTAGCATAGATCCCCCGATGATCCCGTCGGACCAACACGAGGTAGACATACAATAACGACATACATGCACGACAATATGTATAACAACAATACATAAAACAATTAAGGTACTTGCCTCGATTTGAAGACAATAACAACACTTCCAAGAAAATGAACACTCGAAGATCGTCCTCCCTAATCAATCACGTAACGAGACCAAACCTTAACAAAAGAAATGACATAGGATTTATCTCACATCGTACGAATGTTTAACAATTCGATTCATGGCCAAAAGTTCATAAAATGTAATCTGCCTGAACTGCTTAGCGCACGCTAAGTACTCTGTGTAGCGTGCGTTAAGTCTGCCGATAGCGCACGCAAACAACAAAGACTAGCGTACGCTAACTATGCATCGTCAGTACTTCACTGACCAGCCAACTGACTCGTCTGATGGTCTAGCGTACGTTATGTACCAAACGTAGCGCACGCTAACTCGTGCTTGATAGCGTACGTTAAACTCCAAAGCATAGCGTGCGCTATCTCTGTATGGCGCCATCACGAGCAAAGAAATTCTTGCCATGATTGAAACAATGAAATCTTGCGTGATAATTCATGTTACTTCCATGAATACCATGTTTATATCCTTATGAATGATTTTACGGATAAAGACAACTTCGGATTCAAGGATATGCATACCAATATAAAACCATATTCCATTCCGACTACAATTCTTCATATGACGATCCGAAAAGTTTAACGGTTGATATCAACACCTTATATCAATCAATATTATCATGCTGAAGTTGTTAAACGTTCTATCTATACTAGATAAATCCTTCCATGATCAAACCTTTAGATTTATCCAACAATAATGATGTTTCTTCCTTTAAGTTCTTATAACATCTCTTCCAAATCATGATCACAAAGATAACATAAATCATACGGATTGTTAACTTGAATATTTCTCTCATCAATTGAAGTACTAGGATTCCAACTTCAAGGTTCCAACAATAATATCGTAATTGTAGACATTCCAATCTTCTAAACATGATGTTGTTGAATAATTCACTAATGAAATTCAATATCTTGTTAACATGATCATCATATCCTTTGGAAATCCAAATCTAAGACTGGTGATAGGTTGAACATACCTTAATATGCCGAATCACTGAACCACAAGGTATAATCCGACTCCGGTTGGTTATGTGCCACTCCAAGGTGTTACTTCTCTTCAATGATCACTCACAAGTGATACTCAATATTCAATGATCACTAATATATGTTCTAAGTGTATAGAAGTATTACTACAGCTCTCTGAACTCTCAAGGATGAGGAAAGGGCGAGAGAAATGAAAGCCAAAACGGTTGTTGTTCCATTTATAATATTCTGCATTATTGACAAGTTAGCGCACGCTACTAAGCATTCCTTAGCGTTCGCTAATAATGGTTGACTTCAGAATTGTCCGGGTGCATCTGCGGGAATCTTATCCGGGCCCATGTCCCGGCTGGCGCGTGTTCTAGCCGTCCCTCTCAATAATTGAGTTCTTAGCGCACGCAACTCCTATCTTCATAGCGTGCGCTAATAATGGCCCGATAGCGCGCGTTAAGATACATTCTTAGCGTGCGCTATCACGAGGTTGCTTGAGCAATTTTGCATGTTTCAATACTCATGTACAATGATATCAATGCACGAAATATCATACTCCAATAATCAAAATCACTAATCCGAAAAATACATGGTTTGAATATAGATGAAATACACTGTAATAAATCCGGATATTACATACTCTCCTACTAAAGGAGTTTCGTCTGAAACTCAAGACGAAAATAACTCGGGATATCTAGACTTCATATCGCTTCCGTTTCCCAGGTGGCTTCTTCCATTCCGTGACGTGACCACTGAACTTTGACCAAAACAATCGGTTTGTTTCTCAGTTGCTTAACTCGACTCTCGAGTATCTTGACTGGTCTTTCTTCAAACGTCCCATCCTGTGCGACTTCGATCTCGCCAAATCAATGATATGACTGGATCTCGTATATACCTCAGAATCGGGATACGTGGAACACGTTATGAACATGGCACAATGACGGCGGCAATGCCAATCGTATGCCAACTCTCCAACTCTCTCGAGGATCTCAAATGGTCCGATATATCTCGGACTCGGCTTTCCTTTCCTTCCAAACGAAAGATCCCCGAGTAGGAGAAACCTTCAAAAGTACGTGATCTCGATCTTCAACTCCAATGGGCGCGGCGTACGTCCGCGTAGGATTTCTGGCGACTCTGGGCGGTCAACAGCCTTTCACGGATCAAGGCTATCTTCTCTCGAGTCTGCTCGATCAACTCTGGTTCTGTTCCGATCAAGTCTGACGAATCGTCCCAGCACAAGGGCGATCTGCATCTCCTTCCGTATAATGCCTCAAACGGTGCCATCTTAATGGAAGCATGCCAACTATTGTTGTAGGTAAATTCAATCAATGGTAGATGAACTTCCCAATCGTTTGACCAATCTAAGGCATGTGCCCTTAGCATGTCTTCCACCGTTTGTATAGTTCTCTCGATTGTCCGTCGATCTGCGGGTGATAAGTCAGATCAAGTTCAATTCCGTCCCCAAGGCTTTATGAATCGCTTCCCAAAAGTGAGACACAAACGGCCGTCTCGATCGAAACAATGGTCTTTGGCGTACCATGCAATCGAACTATCTCGAAATAAATACTCGTGCCAATCTCTCTCGGTCCCCACGTATCCTTAATGCCTAGAAAATGAGCCGATTTGGTTAAACGATCAACTATCACCCAAATCATGTTCATTCCTGTCTGGTTTTCGGCATATTAGTGATAAAGTCCATCGATATGTCCTCCCACTTCCATTCGGGAATCGGGAGCTTCAACATTCCAAAGAGCCGTTGATGCTCGATCTTAACCTGCTGACAAGTCAAGCATTTCGAAACATAGTCCGCTACGTCTTTCTTCATGTTGCCCCACCAGAAATTCTGCTTTAAGTCCTTATACATCTTACTGGTGCCCGGGTGGATAGAATAGGGCGAACTATGAGCTTCCTTCATAATCGCCTGCTTTAACATCAACATCGGGAACGCAGAGTCGGTTCTGAAATCTCAAAACTCCATCGTCGTGAATTATGAATCCGGGGGCCTTTCCTTTGATCACTTCATCATGTAACCGAATCATCAGAGGATCATCTGCCTGTTTAGATTTGATTTCTTCGGTTAAAGATGAAGTCATCTCCATCACGCACAGTTGTCCTTGGACTCTTTGCAACCATACTTCAATCCCTTCACGAATCATCTCTCGTTGAAGGCTAAGTTGGGATGTCAGCGTCTCCAGCATCTGAATAGAGACAGGCTTGCGGCTAAGTGCATCGGCCACTACATTCGCTTTGCCTGGATGATATAAAATCTCCAAGTCATAGTCCTTAATAAGTTCTAACCATCTTCTTTGCCGCATGTTCAACTCTTTCTGACTAAATATGTACTTGAGACTCTTATAATCCGTAAAGATCTGACAGTGAGTCCCGCACAGATAATGCCTCCAGATCTTCAAGGCAAAAACCACTGCCGCTAGCTCCAAATCATGTGTCGGGTAATTCACTTCATAAGGTTTCAGCTGTCGTGACGCATAAGCGATCACCTTATCATTCTGCATCAACACGCACTCAAGTCCTTGGTTTGAAGCATCACTGTAAACTATGAATCCTCCAGTTCCCTGCGGAAGTGATAGAATCGGTGCCGTTGTCAATCTCTTCTTTAATTCTTCAAAGCTAATCTGACACGACTCGTTCCACTCAAACTTTTGAGTTTTCTGCAGAAGTCGAGTAAGTGGGCGGGAAATTTTAGAAAACCCTTCCACGAATCGACGATAATATCCAGCAAGTCCTAAGAAGCTTCGGACTTCTTTCACGTTCTTTGGAGGCTCCCAATCCATAATTGCTTCGATCTTCTGAGGATCTACTCGGACTCCTTCAGCTGACACCACATGGCCGAGGAACATTACTTCCTTTAGCCAGAATTCACACTTAGAAAGTTTGGCGTACAATTGTTCGTTTCTCAAAAGTTCCAATACAATCCGCAAATGCTGCGCATGTTCTTCCGGACTCTTAGAATATACCAGAATGTCATCAATAAACACGACCACAAACTTATCCAAAAATTCAAAGAACACACGGTTCATCAATTGCATAAATACAAGAAAGTGCGTTAGTGAGACCAAACGGCATCACTACAAACTCATAATGCCCGTAGCGAGTTACGAACGCTGATTTGAACATCGATTCCTTAATCCTCGATTGATGATATCCCGATCTCGGATCGATCTTAGAAAATACTGTTTCCCCTTGCGGTGGTCAAACAGTCATCAATCCGTGGTAACGGATATTTGTTCTTAATCGTCATCTTGTTCAGCTCTCGATAGTCAATACACAGTCGGAGCGACCCATCCTTCTTTCGGACGAAAAGAACTGGCGCTCCCCAGGGTGAAACGCTTGGCTGAATATAGCCCTTATCCAGTAACTCCTCTAGCTGCTTCTTCAGTTCGTACATCTCAGTAGGTGCCATACGATACGGCGCCTTGGAAATTGGTGTAGCTCCGGGTTCCAGCTCAATGGTAAATTCCACATCCCTTCGTGGAGGTAGTCCCGGTAATTCGTCAGGAAATACATCTGGAAATTCGTTCACAACAGGAATGGATGAAAGTTCCACAATTTCGTCTTCTTTCTTCATTGCGTAACACCAGTACCCGGTACAGCCCTGTTTCAACAATTTGACAGCTTTCATCGCCTTGATCAATTTTCCTGAGCTTCCCGGTTTCCATCCCTCAAACAGAATCTCGGAACCATCGTCAGCGATCAGCGAGATATTCCTCCTTCGGTAGTTTACAATTGCTCCATATCGATTAAGCCAATCGTCTCCGAGTATCAGGTCATCTCCTTGCATTTCTATCACGATCAGATTTGAGAGCCACTCTCTGCCTCCAAATGATACAGGGAAATTTCTAGTTTCTAAATTTCCGACAATCCTCTCTCCACTCGGTAAACCAACAACATAAGGTTCACAAGCATGAAAACCGGAAATATTCAAATGATTTACACAAGATAAAGATATGAAAGAATGTGTAGCTCCTGTATCGAATAAAACGCTAACTGGCTGGGAAAGGATCTGGACAGTACCTGATGCGACAGCAGCATCTTGATCGTCTGTCCTCCTCATCTCGTACAGACGTGGGGGAGCAGATCCGGCACTCGATGTCCCCTTTCGGTCCCATTGTCCTCTGCCTCGTCCGCGGCCAAAATTCTGAGGCATCTGAACACTTTGCTGCGTCTGTGGAATACTGGCCTCCTTCTGGACTGGCTGTGGCGTACGGGCTCTAAAAGACTTTGCAGCCTCTTCACAAAACACCGCCCGATGTCCCTCTCGTCCACAATCGAAACAAGTCACGGCAGGAAGGGGGCAATTCCGTCGATAGTGCCCCGTCTGGGCGCAGTTAAAGCATTTCCTGATAACATCAGTAATAGTCGATGTCGTTCCGAAGTTCTTTCCGCTCCTAGCTGGGTGCGGAGGTTTCTTGAAAGAGTGAAAGGATGACTGGGCCTTACGGGCTCCGCTGTTCTTGTGCTCTGTAAAAGTACCAGAGACTTTCTGCTTCTTGGATTCTGAAATTTTGTCCATGGCTGCTTCCTTGATCTCATACGCCAACGTCTTATCCTGGTATTGACGGAGTGTGGTACATTCAAATCCGGACATGTACCTCTGGATTTCTGGTTTCATCCTCATATCGAAATGAATCATCATTTCTGCATCTGTTCTGACCAAATGTCGAACAAATGCCAGCTGTTGGTTAAACGTCTTGATCGCACAGGATACGGCACATCGGAAGGTGGGCGGAGAAAAACTCCCGAACTTTGGCTTCCCTCACAGACGAGGGCAATGCGAGCTTCCATCATCAATCTAAACTCTGTCAATCGGCATCATGGTTTACAGTAGGATGGCTTCCCACCATTCGGACGCTTCCCTATCGTAAAATATTGAGCGATAGAGGCTCTCCATTGCCCCAGGCGCTTAATTCCGGCAAAGATTTTCTCCAGTTCTTTCAACCAATGATCCCAGGTGGGAGTCTCAGAAATACCGTCGAATTTGGGTGGTTGCATCTTCGCCACCTCTTGCAGCCACCGGTCACCTCGATTTCCCATATCTGGGATCCCTTGCTGTCTCTCTCCCTGCTGTAGTCCCACCGCCACTTGCATTCGGTCCACGACCTGGGCGAATTGAGTCATATGGTTCACCACTTGACGAAGGATCTCTGGTACAGGAGGATCTGGTTCGTTATTAATAGATTGTTGCGGCTCGCCTGAGCTATGACTGGCCTGGTTAGAAGGCGACGCTTCCCTTTCGGCATTTCTCCGTCCGCGTCCACGACCGCGACCACGTCCACGTCCGCCTCTCAACATACTGTAAGCATAAATACTCAATATACAGGAAACAACATCATTCTAATATTCGAGTATAAAGAGACACAACATGTAAAGAACAAGATAGAGTTTAGGAACTTACAACCACTGTTCGCATGTAGACGTAGGCAGTGCAGTGATGTCATTTACGACCGGTTACCTCAAAAGACATAAATGACCCCTATTTTAACCCAACGGTCAAGATATCCATAATCTTAGCTCCGATACCATATTCTATAACACCCCCGATATATTCGGGAATATTACAGCGCCATAAATCCTTTACATAAGGATTTACAAGGCTGTAGAATTGAACAGGCATAAAAAGATACTAACGAACGGAAATAACGAAATTACAATACAACAGTTCTGACCAAATACAGAAATAATACAATTGTTCAACAGAACTCAATAATACATCCCCAAATTCAAATCCATCACAAAAGACTTCGTACTCGAGTACTTATTGAAATAACGAATAAACAACAGATAAATAAACCCGGTCAGGACATCACTCTGCACCCTCGTCGTCATACAGTTCCAGTGGTTGTTTCCCCACTCTCCTGGATCCTGAACACAAACAAAATGTTCACCCCCGAAGGGGTTAGCACAACGATGCTAGTACAAGTACCACAACATATTATTCATATCTCACGAAGAATAATAACGTAAACGACAAAGTACCAACGAGTCTTCTCCTACGAGAAACTCAAACATAACATACACAACTGATAATCACAACATGATATCAATACATACACATGGTAATTCCATCGATCCAGCGTTCACTGCCTAGAACCCACGATGATCCCGTCAGACCAACCCGTGGTGGAAAAACCCGTCCGATGATCCAGCGCACACTAGCATAGATCCCCCGATGATCCCGTCGGACCAACACGAGGTAGACATACAATAAAGACATACATGCACGACAATATGTATAACAACAATACATAAAACAATTAAGCTACTTGCCTCGATTTGAAGACAATAACAACACTTCCACAAAAATGAACACTCGAAGATCGTCCTCCTTAATCAATCACGTAACGAGACCAAACCTTAACAAAATAAATGACATAGGATTTATCTCACATCGTACGAATGTTTAACAATTCGATTCACGGCCAAAAGTTCATAAAATGTAATCTGCCTGAACTGCTTAGCGCACGCTAAGTACTCTGTGTAGCGTGCGTTAAGTCTGCCCGATAGCGCACGCAAACAACAAAGACTAGCGTACGCTAACTATGCATCGTCGATTACTTCACCGGCCAATCGACTTCGTCGATGGTCTAGCGTCGTTATGTACCAAACGTAGCGCACGCTAACTCGTGCTCGATAGCGTACGTTAAACTCCAAAGCATAGCGTGCGCTATCTCTGCATGGCAGTTTACTGCTGAGCAGTAAACTGTTCTTGCCATGATTGAAACAATGAAATTTTGCGTGATAATTCATGTTACTTCCATGAATACCATGTTTATATCCTTATGAATGATTTTACGGATAAAGACAACTTCGGATTCAAGGATATGCATACCAATATAAAACCATATTCCATTCCGACTACAATTCTTCATATGACGATCCGAAAAGTTTAACGGTTGATATCAACACCTTATATCAATCAATATTATCATGCTGAAGTTGTTAAACGTTCTATCTATACTAGATAAATCCTTCCATGATCAAACCTTTAGATTTATCCAACAATAATGATGTTTCTTCCTTTAAGTTCTTATAACATCTCTTCCAAATCATGATCACAAAGATAACATAAATCATACGGATTGTTAACTTAATATTTCTCTCATCAATTGAAGTACTAGGATTCCAACTTCAAGGTTCCAACAATAATATCGTAATTGTAGACATTCCAATCTTCTAAACATGATGTTGTTGAATAATTCACTAATGAAATTCAATATCTTGTTAACATGATCATCATATCCTTTGGAAATCCAAATCTAAGGCGGTGATAGGTTGAACATACCTTAATATGCCGAAATCACTGAACCACAAGGTATAATCCGACTCCGGTTGGTTATGTGCCACTCCAAGGTGTTACTTCTCTTCAATGATCACTCACAAGTGATACTCAATATTCAATGATCACTAATATATGTTCTAAGTGTATAGAAGTATTACTACAGCTCTCTGAACTCTCAAGGATGAGGAAAGGGCGAGAGAAATGAAAGCCAAAACGGTTGTTGTTCCATTTATAATATTCTGCATTATTGACAAGTTAGCGCACGCTACTAAGCATTCCTTAGCGTGCGCTAATAATGGTTGACTTCAGAATTGTTCGGGTGCGTCTGCGGGAATCTTATCTGGGCCCATGTCCCGGCTGGCGCATGTTCTAGCCGTCCCGCTCAATAATTGAGTTCTTAGCGCACGCAACTCCTATCTTCATAGCGTGCGCTAATAATGTCCCGATAGCGCGCGTTAAGATACATTCTTAGCGTGCGCTATCACGAGGTTGCTTGAGCAATTTTGCATGTTTCAATACTCATGTACAATGATATCAATGCACGAAATATCATACTCCAATAATCAAAATCACTAATCCGAAAAATACATGGTTTGAATATAGATGAAATACACTGTAATAAATCCGGATATTACATTACCCACTATTGAAAATGTTCTATTTGTTGATGGACTTTGCCATAATCTCCTAAGTGTTTCTCAACTATGTGACACCGGTCTTAAATTAATTTTTGAAATTACGCATTGCACGGCAATGAGAAAAGACCAAATCGTTTTTATTGGATTGCGCTATGGAAATATTTACATTGTTGATCTCCAAGATGAATCTTCTTTTAACGAAAAATGTCTACTTTCGTACGATGAAAATGCCGTTGTTTGGCACCGAAAATTGGGACATGCCTCTTTACCACTTCTTTCAAAATTGGCCAAAAATGATATTGTTCGTGGTCTACCAAAATTGAATTCTAGAAAAGACCACATTTGTGAGGCCTGTATTAAAGGTAAACATACAAGAGGCTCGTTTAAACCAAAAATGGAAATTTCCACTAGTCGCATTCTTGAATTAATTCATATGGATTTAATTGGTCCGTCTCGACATGCCGTCTAACAGTAAACTTTATACCTTAGTTATTGTCGATGATTTTTCTAGATTTACTTGGGTAAAATTCTTAGCCAATAAAGATGATGCTTTTAACGAGTTTGTTAAGTGGTGTAAGGTTACCCAGAAGGAAAAAGGATTACCAGTTATCGCCATTCGAACCGATCATGGTGGAGAATTTGATTCTAATCTCTTTGAAGATTGGTGCGATAAATATGGTATTGGGCACAACTTTTCGGCACCTCGGACACCTCAAAAAAATGGAGTTGTCGAGAGGAAAATCGCTCTCTAGAAGAAATGAGCCGAACAATGCTCAACGAGTATGGTCTTCCTAAATACTTTTGGGCCGAAGCCGTTAACACTGCTTGTTATGTTATAAATCGTGTCCATCTCAGGAGAAATAAAATGATGACTCCCTATGAGATTTTTAAAGGTAAAAAGCCCAATTTATCTTATTTTCATCCATTTGGTTGTAAAGTGTTCATTCATAATAATGGAAAAGACAATTTGGGTAAATTCGATTCTAAATCAGATATTGGAATATTTCTTGGTTATTCTACTAATAGTAAAGCTTATCATGTATTTAATTGTAGAAGAGGCTCGAGAAGAGTCCATTCATGTAAAATTCGATGATACGATTTACCCCGAGAAAGGTTGTTTTTGATGATGATGCAGGTATGGTTCCAGCTAAAGAAGTATCTGAAGTATCAAAGGAGTTGGAGAAGCTCGACGTAAGCTCGGACAAACAGGAGGAAAATATTTACAACCTTCCTAAAGATTGGGCAAATGTGAAAGACCATCCGATGGAACAAATTCTTGGAAAAATCGATGAAGGTGTACGAACTAGGAGAAATATAAATGATTGTATTAACAATATTGCATTTATTTCTCTTACAGAACCAAAGAATATCGATGAGGCCATAAATGATGAGAATTGGGCTATTGCTATGCAAGAAGAGCTAAACCAATTCGAAAGAAATAAAGTTTGGGAATTAGTTCCGGCACCGGTAGACAAATCAATCATTGGTACCAAATGGGTTCATAAAATCAAAACCGATGATGATGGTCTCCCTATTAAAAATAAATCAAGGTTGGTCGCCCAAGGTTATAATAAAGAAGAAGGCTTGGACTATGAAGAGACGTTCGCTCCTGTTGCTCGTCTTGAAGCTATTCGTCTTCTCTGTGCCTTTGCCGCATACAAGAAAATCAAACTCCATCAAATGGACGTAAAAAGTGCGTTCCTAAATGGAATCATCCAGGAGGAAGTTTATGTCAAGCAACCTCCGGGTTTTGAAGACTATGATCATCCGGATCATGTGTACAAGCTCCATAAAGCTCTCTATGGATTAAAACAAGCTCCGAGAGCATGGTATGATCGTCTAAGCTCTTTTCTTATCTCAAATGGTTATAAAAGAGGTAATGTTGATAATACTCTATTCATTAAGGTCTTAAATGATGATATGTTAATTTGTCAAATCTATGTGGACGATATTGTTTTTGGTGCAACTAACGAAACTCTGTCCAAAGAATTTTCAAATCTTATGAAGGGAGAGTTCGAAATGAGTATGATGGGAGAGTTGAAAAACTTTCTCGGACTCCAAATTAAGCAACTCAATGACGGAATATTCATTCACCAATCCAAGTACGTCAATGAGCTTCTAAAGAAATTTAAGATGGAAGATTGCAAAGAAATATCCACTCCTATGTCTTCCACTCTTAAACTCGATAAAGATGAAAAAGGTAAATCTGTTGACCAAAAACAGTATCGAGGTATGATCGGATCCTTACTTTACTTAACTGCATCTAGACCTGATATAATGTTTGCTACTTTTCTATGTGCTCGTTTTCAAGCTAACCCTAAAGAATCTCATCTCATAGCATGTAAACGAATTTTTCGATATTTAAAATATACTGCTGGTTTAGGCCTATGGTATCCTTCCAGCATTGATTTTCATCTTTTTGCATATAGTGTTGGCGTTTTCGGTGGTTGTTTAATTGATAGAAAAAGCAGCACAGGAACGTGTCATTTTTTTATTTAATGTTTAATTTCTTGGGGATGTAAGAAACAGTCTAGTGTCGCTACTTCCACAGCTGAAGCAGAATATGTGGCTGCGGGAAGTGCATGTGCACAAGTTCTTTGGATCAAAAATCAATTACTTGATTATGGCATCGAACTTAAAAATACTCCTATTTTTGTGACAATACAAGTGCCATTAATTTAAGTAAAAACCCCATTTTGCATAGTAGGACAAAGCACATCGAAATTCGTCACCATTTTATTCGTGACCATGTCCAAAACGAGAATGTTCGTCTCCAATTTGTTGGTACTAATGAACAATTGGCAGATATTTTTACAAAACCATTACCCGAAGAAGCTTTCAACTTTATTCGCATAAATTTAGGAATGGGACATGCTGATCATTTTTAAATATTGCATACTCATCATAGTCACATTAAATGGTCATTTAAATCGGGACATCATCGAAAGGAAAAGACTATTCATTTGGTCTTGCTTACGTACGGTATACGCGGTCCATTACGTACGTAATAGGACCTTACGTACGTTACAGGTTGGTTCGTTACGTACGTAACGAAACGCGGGTTTCACTCCAGAAAGTTTAGGTTTTTACGTTACGTACGTTATAAAAGGGATATAACATACGTAAGCGATCGTTGACCCTCACATATATAAACCCATCGTCAGTTACCTTTTCATTTCCTACAAATCCCTACCGCAGCGACGAACTGTTCCGGCAAATCCTATCAAAACTTCAAGATTATCCATCAAAACCTTCACTTTTTGACCGATTCAATCCTCATGGCATCCAGAACCGGAAAAAAAGAGAAGAGGAGAAACCTCCCAAACATCCTCCACGGCTTCTGGCGATCTATCATTTCGGAATGCTCAAGCCATGACAGTTTTCAACGAAATCCTTATTGACGAAGAGGTAACTCCGAGTCACCACTTTGATTTTGAATCTCTGAACAGTGCTGGTGTTGCTATCGAAGAATTCTTCGATATGCTTGGGATCAATCGATTCGTTAGTCTTGCTCGACCAATTTATGAGGAATGTGTAAAAGAGTTTTATGCAAATTTTTTTGTCACTTATGATGCCGACGGACTTGCTGTTGTTAATTCCCTTGTGCGTGGTAAATCAATATCTTTTGATGAAGCGAAGCTTTCGGAGATTTTTGGTCTCCCTAATGAGGGTTTTCGATGCAAAGGAGAGTTTGCTCCTCCGGACGAAGTCTTTAACGACTGGTCCGATGATGAAAGCTATGGTGTTCACGAGTCCAAAGTCCGTGATTTTTTGTCGGACAAAGCCGTTATAAATGTTCATTCCGAGCGGTTTGAAAACAATGACTTTGGGATAAACATTCGTTTGCTTCATGATGCTATCACTCGTTGTCTTATGCCTAAAGTGAATGCTCAGCTTCGACTTGTGAATATCGATATGGAGATTATTTATCATGTGTGGAAGGATCACCAAGTCAACTTCGCGTCTATTGTGCTAAAATGGTTCGTGGAAAAGGGTCAAATTTTCCACAAAAAGAGCTATGCGAAAGTTGATCGACAGAGAAAATCGGGCATGCCGTTTGGTTCTATCTTAACTGAAGTTTTTGAGAAAGATGGAGTTGATCTGTCTGGGGTCCACGGGGTTCCGATTCCTAGGGGGAGCCTCGTCACCGAAGGGACGTTACGGACGATGAGGTATCTTCGCACGAGAAATCGTGGATGGATATACTTTGCGTATATCAAGGATGATGATCGGCTCATAGATGGGGGCACTCTTCCGAGACCGGAGGAGAGGATCACATCGAGGGGGATCGAACATACTAGACCTCGTCCGTCATCACAGCTTGGTTCCTCCCGTCCTCGTACGGAATCCTCTTCTTCCCAGATGGCTTCTCGAATGGATAGGCTTGAGAAGGACATGAGCGACATCAAGATCATGGTGAAAAACATTTGCACACATTTTGGGATACCGCCGACACCGCCGGATGCGGACCTTGACTAGTCGGGCTATCCTTTCTGATGATGATGTTTCCTGTTTTATTAAAAGACCAAACATTTCATATTTATGTTTTGACTGTAATGACTATCTTTTTATGCATCATTTTGGTTATCATTTTTCATTGACTTGGATTATGTTGATTATTATGCGTATTATTGATGTCTCTTGCAGGTTTTCTCAACTTTTTGTTAATGACAAAAAGGGGGAGAATAATATGTATCGTTTTTTTCAACTTTTGTAATAACCCGTGCGCGTTTTCAGGGGGAGCATATTAATTTTTGCAGTGCTCGTGTTCAGGGGGAGATTTTAATTTTTTTTATTAAAATCATGTTTTCAAAAACTCACATACGTAAATTTTGTCATCATAAAAAAGGGGGAGATTGTTGGAACAATATTTTTTAGATCGTTTTGATGATGTGTTATTAAAACCAAAATTTACTTAAAACATATTTTCTCTTCAGTTAACGTACGTAACACACATCACATTAACGTACGTAACATTCTACAGTTAACGTACGTAATGCATCTTCTATAACATACGTAACATTCACTATTTTCGTAAGTTTTTCTGTACAGGTAACGTACGTAACCGGGATCATATAACGTACGTAAGGCTTGAATTATTCTGACCGTTAGAAAAGCCACTAGCCGTTGCAACAAGTCGTCTCAATCAACGGATCTTTGACCAGTATATTACGTACGTAACCATGAGGTTCATAACGTACGTAACGCATTTCATCATATTTCACTGGACAGTTTCGGCACTTTCATTACGGCCGTTATTCGGATCATATAACGTACGTAACGTACGTAACGTACGTAATCCGCAGCATATAACGTACGTAACCAGTTAAACTGTTCCAACGGGAAATTGAGCTCAAGAAGGCTATAAATAGCCACCTTCATGGAGATTGAAGACACACAACAATTCTGAGCCTACTAGCATACTCAAGCAATATCAAGCAAACATTCTGAGAGATATTCTTATTCTAGATTGTGATACGAGAAGATTTGTTCTATAATTTCCAATCTTCATTCTTGTATCTTAGAGCGATATATCGTGAAAGCCGAGTTTCTACTCGCACTTATTTTGTGTATTGGTTATCTTGTACCTAGAAAAACAAGAGTGTTTTTGTGAGGTTGTTCTTGAGCCCGGAAATCAAGAAGTTGTAAGAAGTTGGCACTAAACTAGAAAGTGCAAATTCCAAGTTCTAAGAAAAGTCCTAGACGATAAAACTAGGTAGGGGACGTAGGCTTCATTAATAGCCGAACCCCTCGAACAATTCCTTGTGTTCTTTCTTTTCCGCACTTTTATTACTCCGATATTTTTGCTTCCGCACGAAAAGAGTACAATACTCTTAACCGCACTATTCAACCCCCCTTCTAGTGGCGGTACCAACCTAACAATGATGTCCCCTTGAGGAGCTCGATAATGATTATTATATTAAACCTTGCAGGTGGATTTAATTCCGATATAATAATAAGGTTCGAGTGGTACTACTCTTGGATAAGATATTAATTAATTAAAGCTGTCAGTAGCTTATAATTAATTAATGGACATTCGATATCTTAAACACGGGAAATAATATATTTAATAAGGAGCCCAATTTCGTAATTTGGGATTTTGGTAGGAACTGCAATATCAACTTTTTAGTGGACTAAGTTGATATTAATTGATTCATCATATATTAGGAAGAGTCCTAATAAGGTAAGATGAATTAATTGGGAGTCCTTCCATAATCCTCCTTTAGATCCCTAGTAGTAGTCCAAGAGCCTATAAATAGGACATTATGGGGCTTGGCCGATTTCATCACATACTTGCACAAGAAATTTCGATTTTTCTTCTAAGTGTTTAATTGTGGATCTTGACTTGTGTCTTTGATTCCACAATTGAGATAACACTTTAATTCTTGCTACATATCGGAATTACTTGAAGAAAATAAAATCGAGAGTTGTGAGGCAAGGTAGATTCGGCCGATCCATAAGGTGTCCAAGCAAGTTCCGGTAGCTTGTTGCCCACACAACGTCCGGTTCAAGGCGGATCATACTCTAGAAGATCTGAAGGTAGAGATACAAGGCGATCAAGAAGGAAATAACCAACCGCTTCAAAAGGTAATATCCTATGATCTTGGATCTAGATTAGGATATTTTAATTAATCAACATATTTAATTAATAAATAATAAATAATATTTAAATTGCTTATTAATCTTAGTAATTAATTAATTAGCATGCCTAAATAGATCTAATGCTCGTAGATGCGTAAAACTCTATAATCATATTTTCCCAAACTTCGCTTCCGCTGCGTTTTACTTTCCAACAAAATGTTCGCTGGCAGAGAGAGATTCGGTGGTGAGGGCGTATTGGGAGCAGCATAGTGCTTTTGGCCAAGCCTATTTGGCCTTTGCAGACATCATGGAGAGGTTGGACGGTCCGTGCCCCAAGTTCGATTACCGGGAGTACTCGATCGCCCACCCTTATCAGTCGGCGAAACGGTCGCTGTTTCGGGCCGTGCAGCGTTCTTCGTGGTCTCTCGGCCAAATCAAGAACTCGGCGATCAGGAAGGACCTAGCCGTCTGGAGGGCGAGGTATCATGTCCCCTTAGACGTGGATCTTTCCGCGCCGGCGGAGAATGAGCGAGCTGACTAACCCCCGGAGGGTATGGTTGCCGTGAATGAGGAAATTATGGAGGCCGGGCTGCGGTTCCCTCTGTCGTTCGCTGTTTCCCATTTGCTGGCTACTTGGAATGTGGCGCCGTTACAGCTAACGCCGAACGCCTGGCTTCAGATCATCTGCGTTCTCACCTTGTTCGGCGGTCACCGACTGTACCGCCTTCCTTCGCCATTGGAGATGAACCACTTGTTCAAGCTGACGGCTCAGAATGGATCGGTCGGAGGCTATCATATTCAAGGCCGATCCGGTCGGGTGATCCTAGGGGTCCCGAACAAGGTGCGGGCCGATCCGGCGAAGTGGTTCTGGGTCGGCGGTGCGTGGAAGGCATCAGCGAGCGATAATCCCACGGGCGAGCTGGATGTCCCCACTAGCTTTCGGAAGAGGAATCTGAGTAAGGGTTTTGACTCTTCCTTTGTTTGGACATGTTCCGAACTGATCTAATTTGGTCTTCCTTTTGCAGGTTTCCATATTCCGGCGGCCGACGAGCTACCTTTCGATTTTCTGGTTGTCTGGGAGAGGATACGAAGTCTTCCGGACGACGACTTAGATGCTCGCCGGATTAAAAAAGAGAGCCGTTGGCTGTCTGCTCGGCTATTCCGTTACCCAAGGCATCTTTCGGTCCCATGTATGACTTTCTACGATCTCCTTTTGCTTGGCGATCGTCCTGCTTGAGGAATATGTCTAACTGTTGTTTGATTGTTTCTTATTACAGAGGTCCGCTTCCCTCGCTTTTTGGAGCCTCCACCGGAGATAGCCATGTCGAACCCCGGAGTTTTGAGTCGTCTGCGCCAGAAGAAGTCATCTCGAGTTCCTCCGGTGGCGCTACCTCTTATTCCGGAGGTGAGGCCTAACGTAGAGCCGATCATAGCGGAGGAGGAGGTTCGGGAGGAGGGGCTCCGGTCGAACCGCAAGCGGCAGAGATCGGGGGAATCTCCAGTCTTTGCCCCTGCTGGTGAGGTGCCGATCGCCGCGCCTCCGCTCTCCGCGGTCCCCCCGGCAGATGAGCCTACGCCTTCTGTGGCTTTCTTGCGGGAGATGGCGATCGCCGAGGCCGATACCCTCGCGGGAAACCGTACTTTGGTCGCGACCCTGAGAGGGCCGAGAGGTAGACTTTGCTTGTTTGCTGAGTTTCGTTTACTTGCGTGGGAGATGTGCTAACTTTTTGTTGTTTGATGCAGGATCCGTAGCACTAATCCAGCCTGCCCGCCGCTGGTATTGGATTTTCTGGTGAGCCGATCTCCTCGCCAAGCCTGTGATGTCCCGCTATACGTCAACTAGGCCGTTTCTGCTTTGCCGAAGGCCTGGACGACCGACTTAGATGCGATCGCTCGCCAGCGATCCGGGAGTACAATGCAGGCTGCTTTCGCTCTCTCTCTCTAGGCTGCGACGATGGCTGCCCAGGCTGTGCAAGAATTCGAAGGGCGTCCTTCTACTTCCCGTCTCCAAGCAGACCTAGAGGCCGCTCGGAAACAGAACGCCGAGTTCGCTGACAGGATCGTGGATATGGAGAAGGACTCCTTGGATGCAGCTAAGCGGGAAAGTCATGAACTTGAGCTGGCGAGATAGGATTTCGAGCGAACCCGGGCGACGGTCGACTGTTTTCGGGATCAGATGATAGATGCCCGTCGTTCGCACGCGGCTGCTCAGAAGGAGGCTGATCAGCTGTAGGTGACCGTCGCTCGGCTGACTAGCGATCTGGCGTCGTCGAGGGGAGAGACGGCCGCTAAGGATACCGAGCTTCAGGGTGCGCAACAGGCGGTTGCGGAGTTGAAAGGGAGGCTAGAGGCGACTGAGGCCGATCCCTTTCTCAACATGGAGTTCGTCAGCGAGTTTGCCTATTACATGGCGTTCGCTGACTCGCTCCGTGCCGCTAAGAAGGGAGGGCTGGAGGTCGGCCCTCTAGCCGAAAACTTCAAGGCATATGCGTTGGAGCATCCTCTCCATCCTGCTTTCTCCGTGGATCTCGCAGAAATCGGCGTAGATCTGAGCTGGTACTCGACTCCGGCAAACCTTGTTCATCTAAATGCTCCCGAGGATGGGGAGGCAGCTCCGGAAGCCGGTGAAGGGTCGCGGGCCGATCCAGTGGTTGAAGGCGAAGGCCAGGCAGAGGCAGTCTGATGCTCTATGACCTTCTTTTGTTTTTGCTTTTGCCTTGTAATTTTGTAGATTTCCTTGTAGTACTTAGGCCTTCGGGCGACCGTGTATGTACTTCGATACTCCAAGTAATGAAATAAATATTTGCTTCTTAGATTTATTACTTCAATGATTGTTTTTTTCTGAGTCTTTGTATGACTTTGTACAAATGTGTGAGGAGAGATTGTTGCGTGTATAGATCCAAGTGAATTGATAAACTCATATAGATAACTTTTACAACAAATTCGATCGCTGCACATACATCTGAAAAATGCCGATCTCCGTATGTAATTGATAGGGACGATCGTCGTATAATAGCTCTGCCCTTCCCCCTTGTTTTTGTTCACTTAGTGAAAGTAAGGGGACGAAAATAAATCGTTGAGTGAGCGGTCTTCAATTTTGCAGATTCCTAGAAGAAGGCCGTCCATCTCGGTCTTGAGGAACCGTGCACGATCGCGGAGTTCGATGGACTGATCTCCACGACCGTGTCTTGTGCGCGAGCGACATTCCGTCTGATGGCTAAGTTCTCGCGACTCACTTAATTGGTAGGGTGCTCCGTAGGCTGCGCCTCACCTCGTATTTAAACGAAGGGCGTGCGGTCTTGGTCTGGAGGATTCCTTGCGTGGGGCGTCATCGGATTAATCGACTCCACGACTGCGGCTTGTTAGCACTTTTCTACCTCGGGCCGCCATTAAGATGGCGAACCTCGACGGTATACGTTGTGACGTGGTAGGAACGCGTCGCATTGTCCGGGAAGGACCCACCATGTTAAGTGATGGACCTTGGAGGGCGGGCGAACGTATCCACAACTCTGTTTTGGAGGGCCCTCAGACTACGCCCGCCTCGTATTTAAACGAAGGCGAGCGATCGTGGCCTAAAGGGACCTTTCACGGGCACATAGAACGGTTCCATCGTCCTTCACAACCATGTCGACACTCTTCTACCTCGGACCATCAAGTCAAATGACGATCCTCGACGGTATATGTTGTGTAAGGGGAGGAGATCGCCTGCCTAGGTTCTTCATGTTGATGTCGAACTTTAGAGGGCGAGCGAGTAATCTTCTGATTTGTTTTGGAGAGTCCTTCGGCTATGCCCACCTCGTATTTAAACGAAGGGCGAGCGATCGAAGCCCAAAGGAACCTTGCATGGACGTATCGTCAGTTTAATCGATTTTTGTGACCATGGCGGCACTTTTCTACCTCAGTTCATCATGTCAGATGACGATCATCGACGGTATACGTTGTGTTAGGGGAGGCGATCGCTTCCTAGGTCCATCGTGTTGATGACGAACTTTAGAGGGCGAGCGAGTCTTCCTCTTTTTCGAAGCATTTGCTCAGGCAGTAGCCTTTGGTTTGATGAGGTGGAAATCGGGGAGAGACTTCCGAAGTTCCCTGCTCTTGATTGAAGCATGTGATAACACTCATTTTTACACATATTTTTATAAGGTTTTTCCGGATTTTAAGATCCTAAAATGTGTAGAATTGTGTCGTTTGTACTCATATTATGTTTGTTGGACTCGATCACGCTTGGGTATATTTTATTTGATTTTATAGGTGTTTTAAGGACATTATCAAGCGAGACCGAAGTCTCAATCCCCAAATACATATCAAGCAATGTAGAAACGAGAGTACGAGGCCTAAAACGATGAAGATTGAAGCACTACCTGACGTATTTTCTAATTTCCAGATTCATTACTTCGAATCAGGATGTGTTCTATATATATATGGATTCCTCATGAAATAAGCTTCGCAACGGTATATCATACGCTAAATTCCGAGGTGTATTGAGGGAGATATGGCTTCTAGACCACGACTTCACAGTTCAGAAAGTTTTTGCATTTTCTGGGACAGTATGACACGGGCCGTGTCAAATGACATGACCGGGTCTGCTGTCCAGAAAGTTTTTGCATTTTCTGGGATAGTATGACACGGGCCGTGTCATTTGACACGGGCCGTGTCACTTTTCGGTGGAAAAATCACTTTTTGACATTTTTGAAGATTTGAACATGAAAAAGATGATATTTTGGCTTTATAAAAGGTCTTGAAATTTGGACTTGAGAGGGAATCTTGATGGAGAGAGTCTTGGAGAGTTGGTGAGGGAAGAAAAACACAAGATTAAAGAAGAAACCTACCAAAAGAAGGAGACTTGGAGGAAGAAAATGATGAACTCTTGAAGAACATTTTGAAGGCTTGATCCTACATCCATTCAAGACACCATTCTAGTTTTATCTTCTCCCTATCTTTTACTTGTTTTTATTGTTTTATTTAGCATGAACATGATGAACATGATGATTATTAATCTTTCTTTCATTACCATGTCCGGCTAAACTCGTTAGATTCCGGGCATGGGAGTACGTTGATTTGCTATGGTTTTGAGGGATTGATGATTATATATATCTAGTGTGTTTTCTTTATCAAATGCTTGGTTTTAATTCATGTTTAGACACTTGATCAATGTTTTTACATGTTAAACTTAATTGCTCTTAATTCGAGAGAAGAGGGCATTAATAGGTTTCGAGTATTTGACGTAGTAAATTACGAGATTGAGAAATCGGTGATGAACTATGATGATCTTTAAATCTTGTGAACATTTTGGAGTTAGATAATTTATAGTAAACGGAGACGTTGTTATAAGTTGTTTAATCTACGTTTTAATGCATCTCGAGGGGGACTTTAGAATATTATTGTGATTATCATTTTGGAAACGCACTTAGAACTTTTGGAACCAATCTCGACTAAACTTAGTGATCAACGTGTTGTGTCACGATTTATTCATCCCGACAGGCGATCGACTATAAGGCCGAGCGACCAAGTCAACTCCAGTCAAACCCTGACTAGCTCGCCAAGTCGAAGATATCAAACCACCATCAGGCACCTAGCGATCGACTCCCAGGGCGATCGCCCTTTGGCAGCTGGCGATCTGCTCTACTAACCGGCTGAGGGCAATCAACCTGCGCCCCGAGCAGAGATGATCGCCCGTCTAAACCATCAAGGACTGGATCTCATGTTAGCACCCACGTGCAGATCCACCAACGGCGCCGACGAGATCTTCGCCACAGATAAGATCTTTTGTGACAGACAAGACATTTGACCACACTGTCACCTACCTCACCTACCGGCATGCGCGAAAGTTGTCGGTGGGACCACCCGTGATACGACTCGGGACGCGTGTAAGCTCCCATTGGACCGCATGATTGATCGCCAACAACTCCTGCAGCTTTGAAGGGACAGCCCATGTGGTAAAAGTTGATCGCCCGATTTTTATATTGCAGTAAAGGCGTCGCCGGCGTATCAAGCCCTATAAATAGAGAACCTCCTCCTACTGGAAAAGGTTCTCGGCCCGACTTCGCACAACTTACGGTTCGGAATTGACTCAACCTACAGTTCCCAGTTCACTGAATATACGGTTCGGAATTCATTTGACTGACATCCGAAATACATTCCACCAAAAGTTCACATTCTCTCACATTTCGATACATCCACGGAAATACTGAGGAACACACATATCATCAAGCTCCCGGCTATCTCACCGGAATCCATCTCAGGACTTCTCTCTCCAAATCTCTCGTCCAGTAGACGATCGGCAGAAGCAGCAAGTCTCCACTAGACAGATTCCAAGGGATTCATAAGCCCAGAAGCCCAAACATCCAGCAAAATACTCGCCGTGAGAGGCGGTCGATCTCTCACCGCCGCGACTGTTCATCACCTTTGTTACAAGAACTCACAGAGCATCAAATCTGGTTCTTCCGGCAATCTACACGCTCACTAGCTAAGATAACAAGAAACTTTACACTCATTGTAATTGTATTCTTACATTAGTACTTGTATCCCCGAATATCGGTATTAATAATATCTCGCGAGAGCATTCAAGCCCGGGACTAACAACCCCGGCCAATCTTGTGTTATTTATCTTTCTCACGGAAGTGCTCTTGCATTTGTTTGCTATCCCATCCATTCCAGCAATATCTATCTCCGGATAATATTTTGGGTAGCAACAATTGGCGCTAGAGGAAGGGGCATCTAACCCTCAAACTTTTATTTCTACCGTCCCGAAGAACACTCACTGTTCTCGGGGCATATACTTGAAGTGACACTCACTGCGCTTCAAAGAAAACCTTCAGAATCATGACATCCGCCGGTACATCGAAGCAAGTTTGCTCCGAACCGCCGGACACCATATCCCGGCTCAATCCGAACCCCAGCCGACGACAGGGGGAAGCCGCGGCAACGCGAGACTCTCGATCCCGCATCCGAGAGATGGCCCCAACCTCTCACTCGATCAATTCCAAACCGAGGAACAGATCGAGGAGGCTATGGCCATCCTGGAGGAGCGACGGAGAGCATGCGCGCCACCCGCGATAACTCCCTCGATCATCCGCCGCATGGGAAAACGGAAATTCAATGGGCTACTGAACGAGCGATCGTCAAAAAGCCCCAATTCGCGAGGAAAGGCTCTCGCACGACCGGACGGATCCATATTCGATCGCTTGGGGCGCGACCCATCCCGGCGACCGGGGCGCTCTGTTTCCAACCTTGAAAAGACGGAATCCGAATCCGTCATCAGGAGTTCGGCCTACTCACCTCACAGCCGAACGCATATCAGCCATCTGACTCCCGCCCCGATCGCTGTGGACTCGACTCAATCGCCTCGGCTCCGGCTCCGATCGCGAGCCGCTAATCAAAGCACGGCGATGGCCGCCATGCAACGTCAGCTCGACGAGATGAGAGCACTCTTGGACACTGGGGCAAGCACCAGCAAGAAGATCGCCGGGCCGACCGAGCCACTCGCGGTCCACATCGAGCTTTCCCCCATACAACTAACGATCGCTCCTCCTAAAACACCTCTGTATAAGGGGAGATCGGACCCAGAAACCCACCTGAGTAAATTCCGAATTTACATGACTGGGTGTGGGGCATCTGATGCAACCAAGTGCCGGATCTTCCCGCTGACATTGGGCGGCGCCCATAAGTGGTACCTCTCACTACCACCACGATCGGTCACCTCTTTTAAGAAATCGGCGGATGACTTCACGTCATACTTCGCCAGCAAGGTCGCCAGACCAGAAGGCCCCAGCGCATGATAAAAAACAAGCGGGGAAGGACGAAACGACGCAGATTACATCGGCCGGGTAGACGAAATCATCCTCACCGGCGAACCCGTCGGTGATGAGCTCGCTCTCTATTCGGTCATGGGGGATTCCACGGTCACTCTCCCATGTTCGGACATCTCTCCAAGGATATTCCCCAACTTACACGATCTTCCGCGCTAAAGCCGCCAACTTCTCGCCGTGCAAAGGCTACTCACCCTCCGCTTAGACGAGGAAACGCCACCTCTTGCCCGGAAGATAGCGATCGCCAAAGCAAAGAAGGCGATCGCCAAGACACCGGAGATCTCAAAGCTTTCGAGGACATGGAAGCCCATCTCCTCCATACGTTCAATGTAACTCCGGCACGTATTTTCTATGCCATCAAGGGGCACGAAGAGCTCAAAAGCCTAAGGCGATAAGGGACCACGGTCACTGGACAACAATCAATATTGTGCCTACCACAAGAGTCCGGCCACAGACCAACAATTGCGCGACCTCCTCAAACTCTGAGACTGCTCGAGGAGGGCAAGTTGGACGATGACTTATTGGTTTAGCCAAGCCCCCGCCTATCTCTATAGACGATCGTCCGAGTCGAACGCAAAGCAGCCGGGAAGCTCATACGAGCCGACCCTGGATCAACCTCGGCGACCGTCTCTATATGCTTCAATCAAGAGAAGGAGACCACGGAAGTCATCCCGATCTCCTCCTTATTTAAGAAACCGGAGGACTCGATCGCCATCTGCGGTTCACCGTCTAACACGATGGACTAAGGCACGAGATCGCCTCCCCGCACAACGACACTGCCGAAGGTCGGCATCTACATGACGATCCAAGGTGGAAGAGTGCGACCATGGTCCCAGTGGTCGATAACTCCGACTGCTTAGGCCATGCAAGGTCCCTTTAGGCCAAGATCGCCCGCCCTTCGTTTAAATACGAGGCCGGCGTAGTCTGAGGGCCCTCCAAAACAAATCAGTGGACACGATCGCTCGCCCTCAAAGGTTCATCATCTGACATGGTGAAACCGGACAATGCGACGTGCCACAACCCCGTCTCAACGTACACCGTCGAGGTCGGCCATCTCCATGGCTGGCCGAGGTGGAAGCAGAGCTAACAAGCCGCGGGCGTGGAGTTGATTCATCCGACGCTGCCCCGCGCAAGGACTCCTCTAGACCGAGACCGCACGCCCTTCGTTTAAATACGAGGCGAGGCGCAGCCTAACGGAGGACCCTCATAATAAAGTGAGTCACGAGACACTCAATGTCTTCGCGCATCAAGACATGATCAAGGAGTTGGCCCATTGAACTCCGCGATCGTGCACGGTTCCTCAAGATGGACGACCGTCCCCGAGGATTCGACAAAGTTAAAGACCGCTCACTCAAGGAATTATTTTCATCCCCTTACTTCCACTAAGTGAATAAAAACAAGGGGCAAGAAGAGTGCGGACTACCTACACGACGATCGTCGCTATTCAACCACATACGGAGATCGTCATTTTTTCAGATGTAGTGCAGCGATCGAACTTGTTGTAAAAAGTTGTCTTATGAGTTTATCAATTCATTTGGAACTACCGCAACGATCTCTCCTCACGCATTTGTACAAAGTCAAATAAAGACTCAAAAATAACCATTCATTCAAGTGATAAGTCAAATCCAAATGCTCATTTTATTACTTGAAAAATAGAGTACACGGCCGAAGGCCTAAGTACTACAAAAAGAAAGCTACAAACTACAAAGAAAGTAAGCTAAAAGCGTAAAGGAAGCGCCTCGGCCCGCCGGGCCTTCGCCATCGGCATTCGGCGCGGTCCCCTCATCTTAGGAGCATCGGGATGAGCAAGACTGTCGAGACGGATACCGGCTCAAATCCACGCCGATGTCCGCAGTCCAAGATCGGCAAGGAGAAAGCCGAATGGAGAGGGTGCTCCAATGCATATGACTTGAACTTCTCGGCTAGAGGACCGACCTCCAAGCCTCCCTTCTTAGCCGCTCGGATCGAGTCGGCGAACGCCAAGTAATAGGCGAACTCACGACATACTCCAAATTTTGGAAGGGATCGGCCTTGGTCGCCTCAACCTCTCCTCTCGGCTCGGCCATCGCCTGTTGCGATCCACAGAGCTCGGCCTCCTCGCGGCAACCTTCTCTTTCGCCTCCGCTCGGCCATTTGTCACCGAGCGATCGTCACCTTCCGCGATCGGCCTCCTCCTCGAACATTCCTTGCACAGACGGCACTCTGCATCGGTCCCGAAATCGGTCGACCGCCATTCGAATTTCTCGGTCTCCTTCTTCTCCGGCTCAAGCTCATGGCTCGCCCGGCAGCCGCCTCCAGGAGTCCTTCTCCATCGCCGCGATCTTGTCACAAACTCGGCGTTCTCTTTCGAGCCGCCTCAAGATCCTCCTGAAGGCGAATAGTGGAGGGCCGCCTCAAACTCTGGCGGCACTGGACGGCCATGGTCGCCGTCACGAAGAGAAAGGGCGACAACGGCATCCATCGAACTCGGCGACCACGGTAGGCGTCGCATCAGATCGATTGTCACGCCTTCGGCAAGTGACGGCACTTGCTCACATAGGGAGGAATGTCGCGAGAATGGCGAGGATCGACTCGCCAGAAATCCACGACCATCGGTGGACAAGACGGAGTGCAACGCGACGGATCCTGCACCAAAACACCAAGGTTAATACAACTCCTACGCAGATGTAATTGTCAACACGTAAATGCTATCTACCTCTCGGCCTTCTCGGGATCCCGACCAAAACGGTTTCCCTCGAGGAGTTTCGCATCCGCGATCGCCGTCTCCGCAGAAAAGCCGCAGAGGGCGGCTCGCGCCGAGCAACGATGGTGATCGGAGGCGCGGCGATCGGCACTTCATCGCCGGGCAGAAACGAAGTTTCTTGCGGCCTCGGCCTCTTGCGATTCGCCCAAGCCCTCCTCCGAATTTCCTCCTCAACCTCGACTGCGCTACGCGAGGCTCCGGCTCCGCACGAGGCTCCGCCTCCGAACTATAGCGATGCGACGGTGGAACCCGAGTCGACCTCTTCGCGCGAAGAAGGCCTAGGACTCCCGGGTTCGACATAGCGATCTCACGGAGGCTCCAGCGAGGGAAACGAACCTCTGCGATTAAAGACGATCGACTAACGGCCGACACTGTCCTTAAAATAAGGCGATCGCCTAGTAAGTGAAGATCGCGGGACCACATACTGCACCGCGAGATGTCTCGGGAAGCGGAATAGTCGAGCCGACAACCGGCGACTCTCCTTGTTGATCCGAGTGGCGTCTAGGTCGTCGTCCGACAAGCTCCTAATTCGCTCCCAAACAACGAGGAAGTCGAAAGGCGGCTCCTCGATCGCCGGAATATGAAAGCCTGCAAAATGTAAATCAAATTAGATCAGTCCAAAACGCATCCAAGCGAAGGGAGAGTCTAAACCCTTACCAGGATTCCTCTCCCGAAATTCGGTGGGGATCTCCGGTTCGCCTGTGGGATTGTCGCTCGCCGAAGCTCTCCACTTGCCGCGACCCAGAACCACTTCGTCCGATCGCCCGTATCTTATTCGAACTCCATGAATCACCCGGCCAGATCGGCCTTGAATATGGTAACCGCCGACCAACCCTCTATGTGCCGTCGGTTTAAACAAATAGTTCATCTCAATGGCGACGGGAGATTTGTACGGCGGTGACCGCCGAAAAGGGTGAGGGTGCAAATGATTTGGAGCCGGGCGTTCGGCGTCGGTGAAGTGGCGCCACATTCCAAGCGGCCAACAGATGGGAGACCGCAAAGGACGGAGGGAAGCGCGGCCGGCCTCCATAACGGCCTCACTCACTGCGACCATACCCATCGGAGGCTGGTCGGCTCGTTCATTCTCCGCGGGCGCGAACATGTCCACATCTGACGTAACATGGAATCTTGTCCTCAGACGGCCAGATCTCTCCTGGACGTCGAGCTCCGTATTTGGCCGAGCGACCACAACGATCGCTGCGCGGCACGATACTGCGACCGCTTGGGGAGCACATAGGGATAAGCGACCGAATATCCTCGAAGTCGAATCTCGGAGTAGACCGGCTAACCTATCCATTATTTCAAAGAAAGGCCCTATAGCCCGTCCAAAATCACTATGTTGCTCCCAAGAAGCCACGATCGCGGATCTCTCTCGATCTGCGATCGTCTCTCCTCGCACCGACTCCTAGCAACATCGGCCTCATTGAACAAAGCCTCAACTCAGCCGGGTCGATTCCGATTTAATTGCTTACCGCCATCTCCAGTGGAAGACGGAAGAAGTTTCTCCTCGGCACCGATGTCCCGTGGCGTAAGCAGTTCCCGCTCCAAACGATGATGAGGTTAGGCCATTTTCAGAGTTAGAAAGGAAGAGAAGGATTTTTCTTACCCTAAAGTGAAATCGATCAACGATCGGCGCTTAGATCTTCAAAAATTCGGCAGCAGGACCTTCTTTCTCCAATGCGTACGCGTGAGTGAGACTGCAGCCCCGCGCCCCCTTTTATTGGAGAAAGCGGGGACCCGATTGCAATAAGGGAAAACCTCGGGGTCGTATCTCAAACGGCGCACTGTTGACTCCTCGAGACCGCGCACGCGTCTTTTCGAGACGCGCGCCGAGGAGTCATTAATGACCGTTGGCGTCCTCCAATAGAAGCGACACGTGCGCGGAGACTTTTCAACGCCCGATGCTTTTTCCCGCCATTCGGCGGCCAACCAGTCGTCCGAAACTCGGGATATATCAGCTCAAAGACGATCGCGATTGATAAAACACTTAGTCGCTCGTCAAAAATTCGGCGATCGCTAAGAAAGCCACCTCACCCCACGTTTCCAACGTATGAGCGAGTGGGGCAATTGTTGTGTCACGATTTATTCATCCCGACAGCGATCGACTATAAGGCCGAGCGACCAAGTCAACTCGATCAAACCACGACTAGCTCGCCAAGTCGAAGATATCAAACCACCATCAGGCACCTAGCGATCGACTCCCAGGGCGATCGCCCTTTGGCAGCTGGCGATCTGCTCTACTAACCGGCTGAGGGCAATCAACCTGCGCCCCGAGCAGAGATGATCGCCCGTCTAAACCATCAAGGACTGGATCTCAGGAAAGCACCCACGTGCAGATCCACCAAAGGCGCTGACGAGATCTTCGCCAGCAGATAAGATCTTTTGCTGACAGACAAGACATTTGACCACAGCCTGTCACCTACCTCACCTACCAGCATGCGCGCCGAAAGTTGTCAGTGGGACCACTCGTGACAGCGACTCAGGACGCATGTAAGCTCCCCATTGGACCGCACAGTTGACTGCCAACAACTCCTGCAGGCTTTGAAGGGACAGGCCCATGTGCTAAAAGACGATCGCCCGATTATTATATTGCAGTAAAGGCGATCGCCCGGCGTATCCAAGCCCTATAAATAGAGAACCTCCTCCTACTGGAAAAAGGTTCTCAGTTCCGACTTCGCACAACTTACGGTTCGGAATTGACTCAACCTACAGTTCCCAGTTCACTGAATATACGGTTCGGAATTCATTTGACTGACATCCGAAATACATTCCACCAAAAGTTCACATTCTCTCACATTCCGATACATCCACGGAAATACTGAGGAACACACATATCATCAAGCTCGGCTATCTCACCTAATCCATCTCGGGACTTCTCTCTCCAAATCTCTCGTCCGTAGACGATCGGCGAAAGCAAGTCTCCACTAGATGATTCCAAGGGATTCATAAGCCCGAAGCCCAAACATCCAGCAAAATACTGCCGTGAGAGGCGGTCGATCTCTCACCGCCGCGATGTTCATCACCTTTGTTACAAGAACTCACAGAGCATCAAATGGTTCTTAGGCAATCTACACGCTCACTAGCTAAGATAACAAGAAACTTTACACTCATTGTAATTGTATTCTTACATTAGTACTTGTATCCCCGAATATCGGTATTAATAATATCTCGCGAGAGCATTCAAGCCCGGGACTAACAACCCCGGCCAATCTTGTGTTATTTATCTTTCTCACGGAAGTGCTCTTGCATTTGTTTGCTATCCCATCCATTCCAGCAATATCTATCTCCGGATAATATTTTGGGTAGCAACACAACGGAAACCGAGCCTTGGAATCTTTCTTTCTAAACTCTTACAATTCTCCTTAATTCGGATATTTTCTTTTATTGTCATAATTTTATTTTTATTTCGTTAATCATCCATTTTACCTTTCGATCGTCTAGATAAAACCGGAATCATTATAATCTAGTAATCAACACAATAAGAATATTTAGTCTCTGTGGAATACGACCTTGCTCGCCGCTTTCTACATATTCTCCGTACACTTGCGGATTATTTAAAAATATAGCGAACAAGTTTTTGGCGCCGTTGCCGGGGACTAATTTATTTTTGTTTGTATTGGTATTACGATAAGTGTTTCCGGTCTTACTTTAGACATATTTTTCTGTTTTATTTTATTTTGTTACTTCCGTATTGTTTTTGGCCGTGTTACAGGACGTACATGAACACCCGCTCCTCTCAAGAACCTTTGGAAAACTTTATTCCCGAAGTAGAGGCATTTGCTCGAAGAACAAGTGTTGCTACACGGAAATTACGAAGGGATCTATCTGACGAAATGGAAAGAGCGGGAGACGTAATTGCCGACATGGGCAATGATAATGCAATAGCCCACAATCCAAACAATGAAGGCGTACGGCCGCAGCCCGCAGTCCGAATTCAATCGATTCGGGACGGATTTCGGCCGAGGCTTGACCAAAATTATGGGGGAATTTCTCATATTCCTATCAACGCCCTCAATTTTGAGTTGAAACCTTCATTAATATCGATGGTTCAACAAAATCAGTTTGGGGGATTTGCCACAGAAGATCCGCACGCCCATTTATTCCACTTTATTCAAATTTGTGATACCATTAAAATGAATGGGGTGCCAAACGATGCAATAAGATTGAAGCTATTTCCGTTCTCCTTGAGAGAAAAGGCTCGTAGTTGGCTTGGAACTCTTGCTTCGGGAGCATAAGTACATGGAACGAGTTGGGCGAAAAGTTTCTTTTCAAATTCTTCCCGCCCAACAAGACTATGAGATTGAAGAGCGAAATAATGCAATTCCGACAAATGGATTCGAGAGGTGTTATATGAGGCGTGGGAACGCTTCAAGGATTTGTTAAGACGATGTCCTCTTCATGGGTTTCCTAAGACCAACAAATGTGTTTCTTTTATAATGGGTTGGCCGAAGAGACGAGAAATCTTGTTGACGCTTCGTAGGAGGAGCTTTGCTAGCTAAAAGTGCAGAGGAAGCATATGAATTGATCGAGGAGATGGCCATGAATAGTGTCAATGGCCTACCGAGAGGAGTAATATTCGTAGAGTGGCTGAAATTTCACACTCGGATCCTATAAAGGCTTTAACTGCACAAATGTCGATTTTGACCAACCATTTGGGAATTCTGACGAAGAGTGCAAATGAAAAAATAAATCCAAAAGGAAGTGCACCACCACCGGACCCGTTGGAGGAAGCTCATTATATCAATAACCATAATTTCAATAACTATTGAAATAATCCTCATCCGGGGTTTTATCATCCTTCAAATAAGAATCACGAGAATCTTAGCTACGGGAATTCGAGAAATGTGTTGCAACCACCGACGGGATTTAAAGTGTCGAATGGTGAGGTGATAGAAGAGCCCAAGCCAAATTCTAATCTAGAGAATATTTTGGCTACTTTTATGATGGAAACAAAAATTCAGTTTACCCGAGATGAAGAAAAGCTTGATCGGATTGAAAATCATGTCACTCAATTAGCAACTACCGTTGGAGCTCAAATGAGAAACTTAGAAACGCAAATCGGTCAATTGGCTAAGATTGTGGGGAGCCAACATCAAAAGGGCCAATTTCCAAGCAACACCGAAGAAAATCCAAAAGCACAATGCAATGCCATTTTTTCGTGCACCATGAATGAAGTGATATCGGAATCGGAGAATGAAGACGAAGATGCAATCGTGTTGTCTAATAATGCTGATGAGGAGAAAGATCGATCCGAAATTGAACATATCGAGGAGAAGAAAAATTTTGAGGTTTTCGTGCAAGACATGGCGTCAAAGAAAAAAGAATTGGAGCGCCTACCGACTAAGCTTAAGGATCCAGGGAGTTTTTCAATTCCTTGCTCTATTTTGGGTTGTTCATTAAATAATGTATTTGTTGATCATGGTTCAAGTGTCAATATATTGCCTTTGTCTATTTTCAGGACACTTGGATTAGGAGAGTTGATACCATCTCCAGTGAGCTTACAATTCATAGATCGATCTTTAGCTTACCCAAAGGGAATTGTGGAGGATGTAATTTTAAAAATTGATAAGTTCGTCTTCCCCGTTGATTTTATAGTGCTTGATGATGATGAGAAGCAAAATGGTCTAGTAATACTTGGACGTCCGTTCTTAGCCACTGCACGAGCATTAATTGATGTGGATCGAGGAGAATTAATGATTAGGACGCATAGTCAAAATGTTGTATTTTTGATGACTCCTCCCGATAAAATTGCACGTAAACCGGATTATAAGAGCTCGTTGAATGATCCGGGATGAAGGAAACATGCGTCTGGCTGAAGACGTTAAATTTAGCGCTGGTTGGGAGGCAACCCAACACTTGCGTCCGGCTGAAGACGTTAAACTTAGCGCTAATTGGGAGGCAACCCAATGGTTCTTGTTAGTTTATTTTGTTCTTATTCGCATTTTATTTCTATTTTTACTTGATGAGGAATTAACCGGTTCAATCAGAGTCCCAATTCGCAGGAAAAGATCAGAGACCGTGGCGCATTATCCGTGCAAGATGACTCGGGCCGTGTCATTCGACACGGTCGGGTTGGCCATCCAGACGCTTTTTGAGTTTCTCGGGCAAGTATGACACGGCCGTGTCATTTGACACTACGGGTCACCGGGCGACGATTTTTGGCAAATCTGAGCAGGTGTGACACGTGGCATGTCCAACAAGGCCACTTCCCTCCGCCCAATCAATATGACCGGTTGTAAGTATTTCTTGACCCAAAGTTTTTATTGCTTAAATACTATACCCCTTCGTGTGTACATTCTTTAATTCAAGTTTGGGGGGAGATATTGGGTCAAGATATACTTATATTATTCGTTTTTTTTACACCTTGTTTTGTTTGTTTATTTTATTATTTGTTTGTTTTTATTTTTTTCGAATTTTAGTGTGAAGATTTGCTTGGATTTTGGTGTGGATTGTTGTTTTTGAACTTGGTGTGTTTTGAGTATCATGTACTTGGATTAAACTCGAAAGAATGAACTCTTGTCTTGGATACCTCGGGATTTATTTTGTTATTTTGATATACAAATTGAGGATAATTTGAAGAGGAAAAATTGTAGAATAATCAAAAGGGTGTGGAATTGAATAAATAGTTTAATATCTTGGAAATATGAACAAATCTAACTTATGAGCTTTTGAGCCTTCGTGCATTATTAAATATGCAAGTTTCATTGTCGAGTGTATCATTCATATTTTAAGACTCTAGAACTTGCCTTGGTATCTTATTCAAAACTACAAACGTGTGTGCAAATTAGTGAAAATGATTTTAGGCGATTTTTATTGGTAACCCTTCAAACCTTTTGGCCAACCCGAAAATTTATTTCCCTAGTTAGCCCGATTGAGCTTAAAGCCTATTTCTTGTTAGCCACATTATGAGCTTTCCGTTCCATTATAAACTTTTGTCCCTATACTTGAGCTATTTAGAACAAATTGGCAAAAGAATGAAAAGATGTGTGGAAGCGATTGGGAAGATTGTTGGTTCAAATGCAATGATTTATCAAAATAAATTTGAAGGAAGAATGATGTGATTTAATGATGATGTTGTCCACCACATGAAACATAAAAATAAAAAAATTTGTGGACACAAAATAAATGAGATGTATTGGAGCGATAAGGGGGAATAAAGTTGTGATTCTCACTTTCAAAAGCGCTTAGTGCGATTATATTGAAATCAAGAGGTTGAAGGAAGCAAATTCCAAGGGATTATTGAGCTTCTAATTGAGCGAAGTGATTATTAAGATGATGTTCTAATTTGCTCAAGTCAAGTCACTTTAAGCCATACTTATCCTACCCCGACCAAAAAGCCTACATTACAACCGATAAAGTCCTTTTTGATTCACCAAATTTACATGCACAACTAGTGGTAGAGATGTAGACGATTGGCAAGCCTATGGGGATTCTTATTTCATTGAATGAGTTTTGAGCGTCAATTATCCCATTATACACTTCGAGAGTGAGAGAATACACTTGACCGGTGAGATTTATATCTTCCAAGTATTGATTATGATGTTAAGGAAGCACCCCAGAGATTTGAATACTTTATAGAACTCGACTTATTTATTACTTGAGGCGTATTTATGAATTTTCATAATGATCCTTTGAGGTGTGTTGAGGGATTAGTTCCCTTAAGAGTGCTTATTTTGAAGTGCATTGCTCGGGACGATCAATATTCAAGTTTGGGGGATTTTGATAACACTCATTTTTACACATATTTTTATAAGGTTTTTCCGGATTTTAAGATCCTAAAATGTGTAGAATTGTGTCGTTTGTACTCATATTATGTTTGTTGGACTCGATCACGCTTGGGTATATTTTATTTGATTTTATAGGTGTTTTAAGGACATTATCAAGCAAGACCGAAGTCTCAATCCCCAAATACATATCAAGCAATGTAGAAACGAGAGTACGAGGCCTAAAACGATGAAGATTGAAGCACTACCTGACGTATTTTCTAATTTCCAGATTCATTACTTCGAATCAGGATGTGTTCTATATATATATGGATTCCTCATGAAATAAGCTTCGCAACGGTAAATCATACGCTAAATTCCGAGGTGTATTGAGGGAGATATGGCTTCTAGACCACGACTTCACAGTTCAGAAAGTTTTTGCATTTTCTGGGACAGTATGACACGGGCCGTGTCAAATGACACGACTGGTCTGGCCCGTAAAGTTTTTGCATTTTCTGGGATAGTATGACACGGGCCGTGCCATTTGACATGGGCCGTGTCACTTTTCGGTGGAAAAATCACTTTTTGACATTTTTGAAGATTTGAACATGAAAAAGATGATATTTTGGCTTTATAAAAGGTCTTGGGGCTGGACTTGAGAGGGAATCTTGATGGAGAGAGTCTTGGAGAGTTGGTGAGAGAAGAAAAACACAAGATTAAAGAAGAAACCTACCAAAAGAAGGAAACTTGGAGGAAGAAAATGATGAACTCTTGAAGAACATTTTGAAGGCTTGATCCTACATCCATTCAAGACACCATTCTAGTTTTATCTTCTCCCTATCTTTTACTTGTTTTTATTGTTTTATTTAGCATGAACATGATGAACATGATGATTATTAATCTTTCTTTCATTACCATGTCCGGCTAAACTCGTTAGATTCCGGGCATGGGAGTACGTTGATTTGCTATGGTTTTGAGGGATTGATGATTATATATATCTAGTGTGTTTTCTTTATCAAATGCTTGGTTTTAATTCATGTTTAGACACTTGATCAATGTTTTTACATGTTAAACTTAATTGCTCTTAATTCGAGAGAAGAGGGCATTAATAGGTTTCGAGTATTTGACGTAGTAAATTACGAGATTGAGAAATCGGTGATGAACTATGATGATCTTTAAATCTTGTGAACATTTTGGAGTTAGATAATTTATAGTAAACGGAGACGTTGTTATAAGTTGTTTAATCTACGTTTTAATGCATCTCGAGGGGGACTTTAGAATATTATTGTGATTATCATTTTGGAAACGCACTTAGAACTTTTGGAACCAATCTCGACTAAACTTAGTGATCAACGGAAATCGAGCCTTGGAATCTTTCTTTCTAAACTCTTACAATTCTCCTTAATTCGGATATTTTCTTTTATTGTCATAATTTTATTTTTATTTCGTTAATCATCCATTTTACCTTTCGATCGTCTAGATAAAACCGGAATCATTATAATCTAGTACTCAACACAATAAGAATATTTAGTCTCTGTGGAATACGACCTTGCTCGCCGCTTTCTACATATTCTCCGTACACTTGCGGATTATTTAAAAATATAGCGAACAGCATGTGGATCCGGTCGCAGAGGTTGATCGAGGGGTCGGCTCGTATGAGCTTTCCGGCCTGTTCGCGTTCGACTCTGGCGACCGTGTTGGGAGATTGATAGGGCTCCGGCTAAGCTAATAAGCTGTCCAACTTGCCCTTCTCGAAAAATCTCCAGAGTTGTCTGATGAGGTCGCGACATTGGTTGGTGTTGTGGTCGGGACTCTTGTGGTAAGCACAGTATTGATTGTGGTCCAGATGACTGTGGTCCCTTATTGCCTTTGGCTTGTTTAGCGGTTCGCGCCCCTTGATGGCGTAAAAAATGTGGACCGGAGTTCGGTTTAACTTATGGAGGAGATGGGCTTCCACATTCTCGTAGGCCTTGAGATCATCGGGTGGCTTGGCGACTGTCTTTTTGGTTTTGGCGATCGCCGTATTTCGGACAGGAGGTGGCGTTCCCTCGCCTAGGCGGAGGGTGAGTAGCCTTTGCCTGGCCAGAAAGTCGGCAGCCTTAGCGCGGAAGATCGCGTAGGTTGGGGGGATGTCCTTCGTGAGGTGTCTAAACATGGGCGAATGGCCGTAGAATCCCCCCAGGACTGCGTAGAGAGAGAGCTCGTCGCTGATGAGCTCGCCGGTGAGGACGATCTCATCCACTCGGTCGATATAATCTACGTCGGATTCGTCTTCCCCCTGCCTGATTTTCATCATGCGGTGGGGGCCTTCTGGTCTGGCGACCTTGACGGCGAAGTATGACGTGAAGTCACTCGCCAGTTTCTCAAAGGAGATGATCGATCGTGGTGGTAGTGAGATGTACCACCTGTGGGCCAGCTCGCCCAATGTTAACGGGAAGATTCAGCACTTGGTCGCGTCTGATGCCCCACACCCGGTCATGTAAATTCGGAACTTGCTTAGGTGGGTCTCGGGGTCCGATATCCATTCGTATAGAGGTGTTTTGGGAGGAGCGATCCTTGGTTGCACGGGGGCAAAGCTCTATGTGGACCGCGAGTGACTCAGTCGGTCCGATGATCTTTCTACTGGTGCTTGCCCCAGTATCCAAGAGCGCTTTCATCTCGTCGAGCTCGCGTTACATAGCGGCCATCGCCACGACCTGGCTGCTCGCGGCTAGGCGCTCGGAGCAGGAGCCGAGGCGATCAAGTACTGACCCCCTGGCGTTCGTAGTGGGAGCCAGACGGCTGACCTATATTCGACCGGGAGTTGGGTACGCCGAACTCCTGGTGACGGACTCGGGTTCCGTCGTCTCGTGGTTGGGGCCAGAATGCCCCGGTCGCCATGATGGATCGCTTCCCAAGCGACTGAATATGGAACTGTCCGGACTTGCGAGAGCCTTTCCTCGCGAGTCGGGGCTTTCTGACGATCGCTCGCCCAATAACCCTTTGAACTTCCGTTTGCCCACACGGCGGATGGCCGAGGGAGTTATTGCAGGCGCCGCACATGCCCTCCGTCGCTCCTTTAGGATGGCCATAACCTCCTCGATCCGTTCTGCATTTTGGAACTGGTTGATCGAAAGGCTGGGGCCGTCCCTCAGGTGCGGGATCGAGAGTCTCGCGTCACCGCGGATACCCTCTGCCGTCGGCTGGGGCTCGGATCGAGCCGGGATATGATGTCCGGCGGTTCGGAGAGTGGCTCTCTTTGATGTAGTGGAGGACGTCATGATTCTGAAGGTTTTTCTTTGAAGAGTAGTGAGTGTCACTTCAAGTATATGCCCCGAGAACAGTGAGTGTTCTTCGGGACGGTAGGAATAAAAATGAAGGTTAAGATCCCCCTCCTTCTAGCGCCAATTGTTGCTACCCAAAATATTATCCGGAGATAGATATTGCTGGAATGATCGAGCACCAAACAAAGTGCGAGAGCACTTCCGTGGGGAAAGTAAAATAACACAAGATTTGCCGGGGTTGTTAGTCCCGGGCTTGAATGCTCTCGCGAGATATTATTAATACAAATACTTTGAAGTACAAATATTAATGTTAGAGTACAATTACAATGAGTGTAAAGACCCTGGTTATCTTAGCTATTGAGCGTGAAGATTGCCGGAAGAACCAGATATGATGCTCTGTGAGTTCTTGTAACAGCGATGGGTGTTGTGACGACCGTGAGAAATCGACGGTCTCTCACGGTGTGTATTAGCTGTATGTCTAAGCTCCTGGGCTTGCGAGTCTCTTTGAATCTGTACTGTAAGGAGTTCTTGCCTCTGCCGACCGTCTTCTGGTTGAGAGGTGCTGAGAGAGAAATCCAGAGATAGATTCCAGAGAGGAAGCCGAGAGCCTGAAAGTGTGTATGTGTTCTTCACGTGGTTGCCAACTGAGAGGAACCTTTGTGAATGTTTTTCGGAACTGATTGGAACGAATTGCGAACCTTTCCTGTCGTGAGTGGAACGAATTGCGAACCTTTCTCCAGTTGCTGGAAGTTCTCTATTTATAGCACTGGGGGTTGCTGGGCGATCGCGTCTGCTGTATTATAATAAGTGGGCGATCGTCTTTAGCACATGGGTTGGTCTCCTTAAAGTCCGTGGCTGCTGCTGGCAGCCAGCTGTGCGGACCAATGAGAAGTCTGCACGCGTCTTGAGTCGCTGTCCCGGGAGGTCCCACCTTGTACCTTTCGGCGGGTATGTCGGTAGGTGAGAAGGTGGCGACAGGCTGTGGTCAACGATTCATGCTCTGCGGCACCTTTCGCGGATCTGCACATGGGCGCTTGCTTTGAGACCCAGTCTTCGTAGACTTTGACGGACGAAGGTCATGTTCGCGGTACAGGACGGTCGTCCTAGGTCGGGCACTAGAGTCGATCGCTAGATGCCTAAAGGCGATCGCCTTGGGGGTCGATCGCTAGATACTCGAAGGTGGACTGTTTCCTTCGTTCTGACAAGATGGTCGTGAACTCGGTCGCTCGGCCCTTGTTCCGATCGCTGTCAAGGCGTATAAATCGCCGCACAACACGTTCGAAGGACAATTAAATAGACGGACCATATTGTGCCACATGTCAACACCTGATTGGACCGGAAATTCAACTCTCCGCTGATGTCATCCATGACATCAGCACCCCCTTGGCAGCCGTGAATAATTGAGTAGTGGGGTTTAAAAATTATAAAATTATTATTTTATTAATTTTATAGTATTATAAATAGGGGATGAAGGTCTAGTATTTTGGGGAGAGAAAAAAAAAAGAAGAGAGATATTATTGTAAGAGAGAGAAACAAAAATATTATGTAATAAAATTATATTTGAGTAATAATATTAAGAAATATTTATTTATTTGTGTTGTTATTATGAGTGAGTAATTTTCTTTTAGTGGGGTTATGATGAAACAATGTCTATATTATTATTAATATTTATATAATAATTCCAAATAAATATTTTTAATGATTATGATTTTCGCTTCATTAGGAGAATATTATTTCATCAATTATATCACGTATTTTGGATAGTTAAATTCCCCATTGCTTTGTGATTGATATTTGTTAATTTCTTTGATTATTTGTTTTCCATTAAATTGGATACATATAATGCTTAGAAATTTCATTTTTCAAGCGAAGGAAAATCTATATTTGAATTATAATTTTGTACTTATTGTCGAATCTATAGGGAAATAGTGAGATTGATTTCAGAATCTATTCCCTGAATTTCTTGGAATTAAAATATAAAATAAATAATAAATAGACATTGGTGGATTCTAAACCCTAGTAAATTATTTAAATTAATTTATCTAAAATCTACTTAAAAATTACTGTTATTTAATACAATTTATTATAACCATTCAAAAATAAAATTATTTGGGACTAGGTTAAAATTTAATAAAATTTTGTTTAAAACGATAGGAATATTTTTACTTCACTATCATAGTCCTCCCTGTGGAATCGACCTTGCACCGCATTTCTACATCGAACTAATCGTGCGCTTGCGAGTATTAGACTAAAGAATCAACAAACAGTCCAATATACCTTGGACTAAGCTTCCCCTTTTTCCCAAAACGGAAAACTCCTTTCGATGGAGACACTCTCAACAAGACATGATACCCCACCTCAAACTCCAAGGGTCGACGCCTAACATCCGCATAAGACTTTTGTCGACTCTAAGCCGCCAACATTCTCTCTCTAATCAACTTGACTTTCTTCCTAGTCTCCAATGCAAGATCCGGTTCGGTGCTAGTTAAATCGGACGGCTCATTCCAACATATTGGTGATCGACATCGTCGGCCATAAAGTGCCTCATACGGTGCCATCTTAGTCGACACATGCCAACTATTATTATAAGTGAACTCGATTAGGGCCAGATGTTCCTCCCAATCACTACTCCAGTTTAGCGCGCACACGCGCAACATATCCTCGAACGTCTGAATGGTGCGCTCGGACTGTCCATCGGTCTGAGGATGGAAAGATGTACTCAAACGCAAACGTGTACCCAATGCCTTATGTACCGCCTGCCAAAAATGCGATATAAACCGACCATATCTGTCCGAAATAATAGTCTTCGGCGTACCATGAAGCCTCACGATCTGTGCAATAAAAATACGAGCCAATTTTTCTGGACCCCAAGTGTCCTTGATACCCAGAAAATATGCCGACTTAGTTAGCCGATCCACGATCACCCACACCATATTCATTCCAGTCTTCGTCCTAGGCAAATTCGTGACAAAATCCATAGAGTCGTCCTTCCACTTCCATTCCGGAATGGGAAGGGATTTCAACAACCCGATTGGCCGCTGATGTTCGATCTTGAATTGCTGACAAGTCAAACACTTCGCCACAAACTGTACTACCTCATTCTCCATGTCATTCCACCAAAATTTTTTCCTCAAATCCTTATAAATTTTACTCGAGCCCGGATGGACTGAGTAAGGCGACGCATGAGCCTCTAGCATAATGCCCTGTCTCAATTCCAAGTCGTTCGGAACACACAACCGACCTTGGAATCTCGACATACTGTATTCATGAACCACAAATCTCGGGGCGTTCCCCTTCACCATATTCTCGCGGAGTTGAATAAACATAGGATCTTCTATCCATCTCGATTTAATGTCATCAACCAGAGACGAAGAGATCTCAAGGGCGCATAACTGTCCGTATTCCCTAGTAACACAACTTCAATACTCAACCCCATCAACTCTCGCTGGAGCCCTGGCTGAGCCGTGAGTAACTCAAGTGCCCGAAGCGATACTGATTTCCGACTCAAGGCATCTGCCACCACATTTGCCTTGCGCGGATGATAAAGGATCTCGAGATCGTAATCCTTGATTAACTCCAGCCACCTACTCTTTCTCATATTAAGTTCTTTCTGTGTGAAAATATATTTCAGGCTCTTGTGATCGGTCAAAATCTGACACGACGAGTCGTACAAGTAGTGACGCCAAACCTTCATCGCAAACACAACTGCGGCCAACTCAAGATCGTGGGTATGATAATTCAACTGGTACGGTTTTAAATGATGGGAAGCATATGTGATCGTCTTTCTGTGCTGCATGAGTACACATCCAAGACATTGGCCTGAGGCGTCGCTATAAACTGAGAAACCCTCATTTCCGCAAGGTAAGGCCAATACGGGAGCGGTAGTCAATCACTTCTTCAACTTTTCGAAACTCTTATGTCTCTCGTATGTCCACACAAACTTCTCTGACTTCTGAAACAACTGAGTGAGCGGCCGAGTTTAGAGAATCCCTCGACAAACCTTCGATAATGCCCCACCAAACCCAGAAAACTATGGACCTCTTTCACGTTCTTGGGCGGCGCCCAATCCAACACTGCCTCTATCTTATGTGGATCCACACGAACACCCTCAACCGAGATCACGTGGCCGAGAAACATAACCTCCCGTAACCAAAACTTGCACTTTGAGAACTTCGCATAAAGGCACTGAGATCTCAAGATTTCCAGCACGATATGCAGATTGCAACACCCCCAGAGCCATCCAGGAATATTACAGCGCCGTGAGCCCCTAAACGGAACCCACAAGGCTGAAGGAAATTTTCACAAACATTTACAAAAGTCCAAGAGGCTAACGACAGTATTATCTATTTAAAACATTCAAAGAATTAATAAAATCCGTTTATCAAAAACCGTCGTAAAATCTCATTTTGAAACCACAAGGCCCGAAATGCCAAAGCTCAACAGTTTAAAAACATACGTTAATCTATCGCTTACACGTACCGACATAATAGATTTAGAAAACAATTTCCAAAGTAACCTAAGTTACCAGATACCAAAAGGCGACTTTAAAATACTCACGCAGCGGAAAAGACAACCAATTAAAAATACTCTAGCAGCGGAATACAAGAACTGATCAGGAAACTCATATACAAATTCATGCCCTAGCCAGTATCCTTCGGGAAGCTCATCTCTCCATGACCGCTACAAGCTTGATAATCCAAGAGCCTAAAAAGAAAGCCCACGACGAGGTCAGCCATAATATCCAACAATGATAACCATCACATCACATCAATAATTACATACCAATGAAAATACTAAGTAAGAATACGACCAATATAATCTTACCGCCATAACTTTACCAACTCGTGATAATAATTACCAAAGTTCACATCTCGTATCCTTTCAACAGCACAATAAGCTCATACCAAAATATCTGTAATGTATCTCAACAATACCCAAGGTTCTCAAAACATTATCATAACTCGCGATACGGAAATTATACCAACTCTGGCCAATTCAATCCATCGGATAACGTCGACAATTCCAATATGATAATTGATTGTCCATCAAAGACAAGTACCAAAGGAAATACGGAACATACCTCAAAATATGAAATACCATGACAATCACGTCAGTCTAATCCGAGATCAGATCAACACAACATATGGACATGGTCCTAACACCAGACCTACAAATGCATACTCATATGACAACGTCAATATGCTCACAACAATAACAACGTATACTTATGGCAAATCCATAATATACATATGCACAACAACAACACATAGGTAATCCGATGATCCAGCGTTCACTGTCTAGATCCCCCGATGATCCCGTCAGACCAACACGAGGTGGAAAAACATGTCCGATGATCCAGCGCACGCTAGCATAGATCCCACGATGATCCCGTCAGACCAACACATGGTGGACATATGACAATAATGCACAACTGCACAAAACAACAGTACACAATGCACGACAACAACAATGCACAAATGCATGACAACAATAATACATGAATGTATCACAACATGATCGACACAAATGACAAAAATGATTAGAGTACTTTCCCCGAGTCCTTCGAGAGCGATCTCAATGTCTAAACCATCACCAACCATTATTCTGAATTTTCGACGATCCAAAATGTCACGGAAGGTAGATAATTCACATCTTCGTCTATACCACAATATATCATCGATACCAAGTATACCAACAACAAATGTAAATCATATACATTATGATTTAATTCCCAAAACTCGAATACGACTTATAATCCCAAATCTCCTGTGATTACGATTATAAACATTGTTATACGAATTATAAACGAATGAAACGGAAACCATTCATTAAACATTATAAACTGAGCAAGTAATAACTTGCCTCGATACCGATGAAGCCGTTACCAATTCCTTGCCGTCGTCTACGAACTCCTCAGCCCCGACCAAAGCAATCTACGAACATTCTCGAGTACGACCGCAAAGTATGGTTCTAATAACTGATCAATAATCTCAACCTATTACAATAATTCAATAAACAACAAGTTCGATAACAATCAACAATCCAATCAACAAAGCAACGGTTCTACAATATCTCGATTAACCACTAGTCTGATCAATCCAATTCAAACCATAATGAATTCATAACCACAACGCGAAAATACTGCACTGTCTTCCTACTTAGCGCACGTTAAACACATAATGTAGCGTGCGCTAAGTCACTCCCGTTAGCGTGTGCTAGCCAGTAAGCTTAGCGTGCGCTAATGCTGTACAGTTGCATGCATTCCAAGCATCGACTAACACCTTGCAACTATGAATACGAATGAAAAGGAAATCATGCTCCAATATTAACAATTACTTTTCCAAATTCAATCTCATCACCATACTCAAAATCATATTCGTGTTCTTATACGAATATTATATCAAAACACATATCTTAGCTCTAGATACGAATATCCCATATTCATATCCAAAACACCAACACCTCCTATACATAATCATCATATCATATTATACTTAATCTGGAATATAACCTCATATCATGATTCATATGAAATCAACAAAATTCAGAAATCCACCTTTCATCGGGTTTAAACGAAACACAATTCTTAAAGTATGGATAATCTTAATTAACATCCGAGAACTCTTATCAAAATCCCATTAAATCTTATATAACATCATCACAAGATAATCCAACTCGCTCCCTCACAATAATCATCCTTAAAAACAAACCACTATCAAAGGGATACGAAATTACCTTGTATAGATGAACCAAGAAGAAGAACAATTGAACTCCTTTCCAAGAATCATGAATAACTTCAAGAACAAGGGTTTAATACATGCTCTCCACCTTAATCTTGTTAAGGATCATCATCTCTCAGTGTTGGGAACCTCAAATACTTCTCAAGGCTCTCTATATCGGTTCACATGAAGAAATGGATGGAAATGACGAATAATGGCCAATTGCACTAATATATATACTGTACATTATTAACGTACGCTAACATCTTCATCTAACGTATGTTACTTGCTTAGCGTGCGCTAACTGTCTTTGTTTAGCGTGCGCTATCGCAGTCCAGAGGCTACTGTCTTGCTTCGCACATCAGCTTATGTACGTAATGCCCATGCAATAACGTACGTAAATTACACTGTCTAGCGCACGCAAATTCTTGGACCTTAGCATGCGCTAATCGTACTTGACTTGCTACAGTCTGAACCTACCCCCGTGTCCCCACGTGCCGAAAGCACTAACGAGGATAAGATTCCTTTTTGTCCGATCTGCAGTTAGCGTGCATTAAGCCTATGCTTAGCGTGCGCTAATCCTTCATAACAAATATCCGTTGACCTTATCGGAACATGCGCCGAAAGTAACCTGACAAAGCCAAGATTCCCTTTGATCTCTTCTGCACTAGCGTGCGCTATACTTTGCCTTTAGCGTGCGCTAAACCTGCACGATAGCGTGCGCTATGCTTGATTATTAGCATGCGCTAATAAGGCTATACTTAGCCATTTACACTGATCTTGATCGTCGATTCAATATACCGAATACGTATACACAACACACTATATCCTCAAATATAATTGTCGACCAAGTACGACAATTATACCAATACAGATGTCTCAGTCCTTCATTTATTTTATACATACTGTACAGATTCCACGTTGTACAACATAACTCGGATAAAATAATATTAAACAATAGTAGTAGAAATTCCGGATATTACACAGATGACGTGCATGCTCCTCCTCGTTTCTCGAGTAAATCAGAATATCGTTGATAACGACGACTACACACTTACCGAGATATTCGATAAAGACCTTGTTCATTAGCAGCATGAACACGGATGGGGCATTAGTTAGCCCAAACGGCATAACCACAAACTCGTAATGGCCGTATCTCATCCGAAAGGCCGTTTTTGGAATATCGGAATCCTTCACTCGGAGTTGGTAATAACCCGATCTCAAATCAATCTTCGAGAACACAGTCGCTCCCTGCAATTGGTGAAACAAGTCGTCAATCCTAGGAAGCGGATACTTATTTTTTAGGATCACCATGTTCAGCTCTCGGTAGTCGATGCATAAATGTAGTGACCCATCCTTCTTCCTTACGAACAAGACCGGTGCGCCCCAAGGCGAAGCACTCGGTCGAATGTAACCCATGTCTAACAACTCTCCCAACTGTTTCTTCAACTCAAGCATCTCGGCAGGCGCCATGCGGCACGACATTTTCGAAATCGGAGCCACACCCGGCTCTAAATCAACGGTGAATTGGTGAACAAATTAAATACTCGCAAGTGTACGAATCGCTTTTGTAGGAAGCAGCAAGTAACTCCGAGGTCGATCTCACAAAGAGTTGGAAACGGTTTGAAGTTTGATAATGTTCGGCAAATAGTCTAATTAACAAAAGTAAAATAAAGTAAAATATACCAAAGATTTGATAGGATTACAATCACAACGCAGAAATTCAGAATAAACGAAATGTTAACAACACCAAATTAAAGGTTGGATAATTAAGAGATTACAATTATGAGAATGATATAGGAGTTTAGAATCACCGACACACACGTAATCAATTATTAGTTCCAATACTCAAAGAAATAAGGTTTGGAATTATCGATTGCTCACGATTAAAAGAAATCCGTTTGATGGCGGTAATTCTGAAAATCACGATTGTTCCTTACGAAAATAAGAGAAACTCCTTTGATGGGGACGAATCTCTACTAACAATCGGCTAGCTAATACCTTTGATGGGGTAATTCGCTAAAAGATCACGAAAAAAGGTTTAGAACATTCTCAATCGCTTCTATCGGGTCGTTTGATGGCGAACACCGACAAAAACCCTCGATTTGAATAATAATAACAACTATGAAATAGGTTTGATGATCTAAATCAAAAGTTCTTATGCGAAGAACAAACAAAGAGGAACAATCCCAAACTCCACCCGGAAAATCAATAGAAACTAACAATCGATAACATGTGTGTGGCTCAATCTAAAAACCCATATGAAAAGATTAGCTATACATGATTATTTCAACAATAATAATGGAAATTGTAAAATAAAACATGGTAGAAACTTCCCTTGTAAAAGCCGAAAATTGAATTCCCGATGAAGGTTTGATGATCTTCCTTCAAGAGCTCATAACCAATGATACAAGGTATTATAATATCTCAAAAATGTATATTTCAACATGAAAAAACAAGGAAGATGATGAAAAATCACTCTTTCCTCCCTTTTTGGTGTTTTTCTCCCTAAATCTTGTGTTTTTCCCACACAATATCTCACACAAGATCAGAATATCTCCACCAAAGGTCTCCAACAACTTTTTATAAAGCCAAAAGTGCAAAAAAAATCCATTCAAATCGTGTAAAATGTCAAAGAAATGGACTTGCACCGAAAAGTGACACGACCCGTGTCAGATGACATGGCCCGTGTCGAACTATCCTGGAAAATGCAAAAGTATTCTGTCCATCGGACCCGGCCGTGTCATGTGACATGGCCCGTGTCATAGTGCGTTAGAAATGGAGAATTGTCTGATGCATGACTCGACCGTGTCATGTGACACGGCCATGTTGTACTCTTTCGGAACTTGAAAATCTCACTGGAATGAGACCCGGACGTGTCCTGTGACACGTTCGAGTTGCCTGACGCGGCCCGGGTCGTTTCTTCTTGTTTTGATTCCGGTTTTTGGTCTTCTTCGGCTTGATCCTTCGTTCTTGTATCAATACATCTCGGAATTTAGCGTATGATATACAGTTTCGAAGCTAATTTCATGAGGAATCTATATAAATGGAGAACACACCCTAATTCGGAGTGATGTTTCTGGAATTTGACCGATATTGCTTCAATCTTTATTGTTTTAGGCCCCGTTTTTGCCCTTGATCGTCATAAACTCCAATATTGGCTATGAAATCGCATATTTCACCACAATCTTCACTTGGCTACCTATAAATTAAAAACACAACATACCACGCATAAAAGAGAGCAAAAATACTAAAAGGCAACAAAAACACGACTAAATAGAATAGAATGAGTCGACCAAGAATCGACTCATCAAATCCCCCCAAACTTAAACTTTGATCGTTCCGAGCAATGCACTTTAAAATAACCACTCACAAGGGGAACTCCTCTCTCAACATACCTCAAAGGACCTTTTCAAACGCTTCAAGTAAAATAAGTTGAGTTCATCAAAGTTTTCAAATCTCCGAGGTGTTTCCTTAACATCATAGTCAATACTTGGCAAATATAAACCTCACCGGTCAAGTGTATTCACTCACTCTCAAAGTGATATTGGGATAAGTATACGCTCGGAACTCATTCAATGAAATATGGAACCCCATAGGCTTGCCAAACGTCTACATCTCTACCACTGTTTTGTGTATGCAAAATTATGAATCAAAAAGGACTTTACTCGGCTGTAATGTAGGCTTGGGTCGGGGTGGGATAAATATGGCTAAATTAACTTGAATTGAACAATTTAGAACTAAATCACCATAATCGCTTTGAAGCTCAAGATTTTTGAAGTTTGCTTCTTTCAACCCTTTAACTATGTAACACTTGCAACAAGCACTTTTGAAAGTGAGAAACGCGGCGTTAAGCCCTCCTTATTGCTCTGATTTTTTTTTTTGGCTTGGGTTGTTTTAGGATCTGTTTTACCCGAATGTAAACGATGGGTCACATGAATACACCCGGTTACTAGGATCAAAACATACACAACTACTTCCAAGCATACTCATATCTAAGGTAACTGTTTTACGCGAATGTAAACATGGGTCACATGAATACACCCGGTTGCTAAGTTCCCAAAAATAGCGGAGTTTTCTCCATTTCAACACTCCCAACAATATGTATATCACCCAATGTCACCACAATATTTGTATCCTCGTCAAAAATAATTTCTAATCGCTCAAGTATGGGTCAAAGGATCATAGCAATGGAAAGCTCAATATGCGGTTTGACAATGAAATAGACAATGAGCTCAATTGGGCTTATTTAAGGAATAATCAATTGTCGGGTTGGCCAAAATCGAAGGGTTAAGGTCAAAAGCGCCTAAAATCATTTTCACTTAATTGCACATATACACTAGTAGTTTCGAACAAGATACCAAGGCAAGTTCTAGAGTCTTAAATCACGAATGATACACTCGACAATGAAACTTGCATATTTGAAAATGCACGAAGGCTCAAAAGCTCACAAGTAGGTTTGTTCATACCTCCAAGATATTAAACTACTTATTCAATTTCACACCCGTTTCGATTATCAACAATTTTTCCTCTTCAAATTATCCTCGATTTGTATATAAAAACGAAATAAATCCCGAGGCATCCAAGAAAAGAGTTCATACTTCAAAGTTTTTATTAAAATTGCAAGATGCTCAAAACACACCAAAAACAAGTCTACTGACAAAAACAAGCAAAAAATAAACAAACAAGCAAAATAATATCCAAAAACAAATAAAACAAAAGTAATGAAGTATTTCTTGATCAAACCCCCCCAAACTTGAATTAAAGAATATACGCATGAAGGGAGTATAGTATTTAAATAAAAGAATTTCATTGGTCAAGAAATACTTACGATCGATTCTACTGGTGGGGCAGAGGGAAGTGGCCTTGCTGGACATGCCACTCATGCATTTGTCTCAAAAGAGACAACATCTCGTTATGATCCTGTCTAGCCTCCTCTCGCCTCTGTATAGTCTCCTCTCGGAAGACTACGAACTCCTCTCGGAAGGCTACGAACTCCTCTCTTAGTGTTGGACGCGATGGGGCATGTCTAGTTTCGGCCTGTCTTGACGTCTCGGGCCGATTTCTCGGGCTTTCTTATTCTTCTTCATCCTCCTCTTCTTCTTATTCTCCATCCGAGCCTCTTTCATATGCCTCTTCCTCTTCCATCCTCTCGGCTCTGTCTTCATCCATCATGCGCCGAGGTCGAACATTTCGGTCAAGAGCGCTGTGACCCGGAGGAACCAATCCATCTGCCATCCGCTCACGTCGGTGCGCTTCCGTAGCCAGCTGCAAATTTCCTATGTCCCGAATACTATTTATGGTCGTCAGAGGCGTATTTTGGAGAAAGAAATGGTCATTATCGGTCTGGAGAAAGACTGTGCACGATTCGTAATCCAGGATGTTCATAACTTTCATCACAGAGATAGAAAGCAGCTTGTTTCCTGGTAGGGGAGTCCTCTGAGCTAAGGAAATCTCATAGTGAAGTTCGATAGGGGTAATCAAACCCCCTATCCATATCTCCCCTTTCGGCTTCATCGCAACATCCTCAAAATGTTTGGCTATCATTGCCCCGGTGGCTAGAATTGTGTTATCGAGCATGTGGGTCGGGATGTACAATTCTCGCAGTATAATAGGCCCTGTTTCCTTTCGGCCATAAATAGTATTCGCAATCACTTTGTGTAGGTATCGGAGTATTGGATTGCGAAGATTCGATCCTTTAGCCGATTTTGGCAACGTAGTACCATGCCTCGCTCCCCGGGTATTCCACCATAGCTCACCAATATGTTTCACATGCGAACCGGTTTATTTGGTAATGTCCGTCGTGTCTCGCATGATACATGTCTTCTAGCTGGTCCATGGTTAGCCTCTCGTCATTATTGTTAAGCCTGAATATTATTGCGGCCGGTTCACGAGTCACCAGATCTCTTCTGACGGTAAGAGTGCTAAGAAACTCCATCGTGAGACACCTATAAGTTGGCCATTGTTGCGTCATCATCCAGGCCCACTTCACTCTTTCTAAGAACTTCATGACGTCATCTTTTATGCCCATTGCGGTCATACATTCATCATCGGGCCATCGCGTAGGAAACATCTTTTTCTGGCCTAGCATCTCCCACCTAGCTTGTCGCATTTCGGGGAGATCAATTCCGTAAGGTTCTGGGGTTTCGACAGCCCCTTGGATCGCCATTCATGCCGGTTGCTCTTGTTCTCCGGTGTTCCTACCCCTTCCACGTTGAGAGTTTCCACGTCCACGTCCTCTAGCCATTTTCTGCAAAATTTTCAATTTATTATTTGTTCAAAGACTAATAACGCATTCCTCCCCCAAACTTATAACAAACTACGGGATACCCCTAATATAACCATTTATCGAGCAAAGCAACTCCCCAAGTAAAATTCATCATCCGAATCCTCTAGAATTCATCATATTCATCATGTAAAAGACACCTTAACCACAAGAATTTACAATCAAGCAATTTAATCATCAAAAATCAAGAACAATCAAAAATCCCCAAATTATCATTTTCAATTTCATTCATGAACCCTAGATAATCTAAGACTTGTGATTCTAAAATCATAGCATGTTTCATAATCAAAAAGAACCATCAAAAACATGAAAAACATACCTTGGATTCGGAGAATTTGAAGAGAAAAAAATTAAAAACGAGTCCCCCGATTCATCCGCTTTGACTGCTTGGAGTAAGAAATCGGTTGAATAATGATGATTTTGTAAATGATTCTTGTATCTTCCCTTGATTTTGCACAAAATTCCTTTGAAAATGAAGAGAAAAATTGGGAAAATCAGCGCTAGGGTTCGGGAGGGGGAAAAAAATTGTTGGGGAAGATGAAGAATGAGGGGACTCGACTGTGTGTCCTTTATATAGTCCCGACTGACACGGCCCGTGTCCTGTAACACGACCGTGTTGTACCTGTTCAGAAATTAAAAAAAAAATGTTCTGTCTTCCCAACCCGGCCGTGTCCCGTGATACGGCCCATGTCGTACTCCTTCAGAAAGTGAAATTTCAATGTATTGCTAACCCGGCCGTGTCGTGTGATACGGCCCGTGTCGTACTCCTCCAGAATTGCAAAATTCACTGTCTCTAGACTCGACCATTTCGTACCTGCCTAGAAATGCAAATTCCCACTGTATTGCTGACCCAGCCGTGTCCTGTGACACAGCCCGTATCCAACCTGCCTAGAATGCCTTTTTTGATAACGCTCTCGTTTCCCTGTATTATTAACACCTAAAGTCGAACCGGTCAGTCTCGAACCAAGCAAAAACGAATAAGGAAAATAAATTCGAAAAAGAAAAAGATGAAAACCTAACTAAACCGTTGGGTTGCCTCCCAAGTAACGCTTTTTTATAGTCATTAGCTCGACTTCTTCCCGTCTTACTCAATTTTCGACATCATGCACCTCTATGTATTCAAACACATTGATTTCTTCACTTTGCCCGAAGTATGGTTTCACTCTATGTCCGTTCACCTTAAAATGCTCATTCTTCCGTGGGTCAAGGAGTTCTACCGCTCCGTGTGGCCATACTTGAACGACTTTGAAAGGTCCGCCCCATCGCGACACTAATTTTCTCGGCATGAGCTTAAGACGAGAGTTATGTAGTAGAACGTCCATCCCAGGCTCGAGAGATTTTCGAATGATACGCTTTTCCTGATACCATTTCGTCCATTCCTTGTAGAGCTTAGCATTTTCGTATGCCTCATATCGCATCTCTTCCAGCTCATTCAAATGTAGAAGTCGTTTTCCCCAGCATTTTCTTGATCTAAATTTAGCACTTTGATATCCCAATACGCTTTATGTTCTAACTCAATAGGTAGATGGCATACCTTCCCAAAAACGAGGCGATACGGGCTCAAACCAATCGGAGTTTTGTAAGCCGTGCGATATGCCCATAAGGCGTCGTTCAACTTCAACGCCCAATCTTTTCTTGTCGGCTTCACTATCTTCTCAAGTATTGCCTTTATCTGTCGATTACTCACTTCAACTTGCCCGAAGGTTTGTGGATGGTAAGCCGTCGCGACCTTATGCGTCATGCTATACTTCTTGAGCAACCCAGCAAGTTGTCTGTTGCAAAAGTGTGTGCCTCTATCTCTCGGCCCCAACTTGAATAAGTAAGGGTCGTCCCAAAAGTAATGCCTGCACATGGAAATAAATCTCTTCTTCCCCTGAAAAGTCAAGTCGGGCTGCAAAACACCACTAACAATATAATTAACAATATCGGCATACCAAGGTGTCTTAGTCACATCAAAAAATTGTTCGTCAGGAAAAGTTTCAACAATCAGCAAAGAGCTATCGAGCTTAAAATTATCTCCCTCAGTTAATCTAGATAAATGGTCGGCAACTACGTTTTCCGAACCCTTTTTATCCTTAAACTCTAAGTCAATTTCTTGCAACAAAAGAACCCACCGAATCAATCTTGGCTTGGCATCGGATTTTTTTAACAAATATTTCAATGCAGCGTGATCCGTATGCACAATTACTTTCGAACCAACCAAATAGGATCGAAACTTGTCTAAAGAAAACACAACGGCTAAAAATTCTTTTTTAGTGGTGGTATAATTTTCCTGGGCTTCATCGAGTGTTTTTCTAGCATAATAAATTACATGAAAAAATTTATTCACTCTCTGCCCCAAAACGGCACCAATAGCAAAGTTGGATGCGTCGTACATAATTTCAAATGGTAAAGACCAGTCGGGAGCAACAACAATAGGCGTGGAAGTTAACTTTTCTTTCAAAGCATTAAAACCAACCAAACATTCCTCGGTAAAATCAAATTTGGCATCTTTACACAAAAGATACTTAAAGGGCGGGCAATTTTTGAAAAATCTTTAATGAAACGCCTATAAAACCCGGCATGCCCTAAAAATCTTCAAACCTCTTTTACACATGAAGGTGGAGGTAGTTTAACAATTAAATCAACTTTAGCCTTATCAACCTCCATTCCCTTATTGGAAACCACATGACCCAAAACAAGACCTTGTTTCACCATAAAATGACTCTTTTCCCAACTAAGTGTAAGATTACACTCAATACATCGTTCGAGCACAATAGACAAATTATGTAAACAATCATCAAAAGTGGTTCCAAACACAGAAAAATCATCCATAAATACCTCGATGGACTTTTCCAACAAGTCAGAGAATATGGAAAGCATTCACCTTTGAAAAGTAGCGGGAGCATTGCAAAGACCAAACGGCATCCTCCTAAAGGCAAAAGTGTCAAAAGGGCAAGTGAAAGTGGTCTTCTCTTGATCCTCCAGAGCAATGGGAATCTGATAGAAACCTGAAAGACCATCTAGAAAACAGTAATAATCATGCCCAGCTAAACGTTCCAACATTTGATCAATGAAAGGGAGGGAAAATGATTTTTTCGTTACGGCATTTAATTTCCGGTAATCAACGCAGATTCTCCAACCGGTCACTGTTCTAGTGGGCACCAATTCATTTTTAACGAACCACCGTTATTCCAGATTTCTTAGGCACTACATGCACAGGACTAATCCACTTACTGTCGGATATCGGGTAGATGACTCCGACATCTAGCAATTTCAAAACTTCCTTTTTTACTACATCCTACATGTTCGGATTCAAACGCCTTTGAGCTTGCCTAACAGGTTAAACATTATCCTCAAGAATTATTTTATGCATGCACCTAACAGGACTTATCCCCTTGATATCAGAAATACTCCACCCAATCGCTTCCTTCAATTTGGTTAGAACTTCTACTAATTTGTTTTCTTGCAAAGGAGTTAATTCGGAAGAGACAATTACAGGGTAAGTGTCACTTTTTCCTAAGAAAACATATTTAAGATGTGCCGGAAGTTCTTTCAATTCAAGTTGGGGCGGAGTGATTTCAACGGGCTCCTCAAAATTTAATCCCAAAGGCATCTTAAGATCGTCAACTTCATCAATGGGTTTGGATTTATCTAGCAATGCGACATATTCTTCAATTTCTAAATTATTCAGCCCCATATTATGCTCTTCAATTTCTAAATTATTCAGCCCCATATTATGCTCAACGGTTAGAGCATCATGCAACATGTCCCCTACATCATCATGCAAATATGTATCATCAACCAAAGCATCAATGCAATCAATAAAATTACAATCATGGGAAGCATCAATATGAGAAGGGATAGGAGATGAACCGAATACGTCGATTTCCATATTTTTGCCCAAGACGGTCATGGCGACCTTTCCTTCATTAACATCAACGATTGTTTTTGATGTATGCATGAATGACCGTCCTAGAAGTATTGTCTTCTCATTTTCGTCTGTTGCGAAATCGCTCATTTCCAAGATAACAAAATCGACCGGAATCACCAACTTGTCCACTTGCACTAATAGGTCTTCAATGACTCCCTTGGGGTATTTCACCGATATATACTCCATTTGAAGAGTCATTCTTGTTGGTTTGATTCCCCCGAGTCCAAGCCTCAAATAAGTCGAGTATGGCATGAGATTCACACTTGCTCCCAAATCAAGCATGCCACGAGCAAGTTTCTTATCTCCCATAGTGATGTCGATCATAAAACTTCCTGGATAGCCTTTCTTTTGACTTCTTGCTTCTACCTCGTAGAGCACCACTTTTTCGTTCCCAAAATATCGTCTTTTGTTGGATGTCAATTCTTTGGAAAATTTCGTGTAAGCAGGAATGTTCTTCACAACATCCAAGAGAGGTAAGTTGACATGAACCTTCGAAAGCATATCGTAGATTTCGGAAAATTGCTCATCTTGGTTTGCTTTTCTAAGTCGGCTCGGAAAAGGGACTGGTGGCTTATATGGTTGAGCAGATTTGTGAAGCTTGGAAGTTGAAGTTGCTTCGTCTATTCTCTCTTCTTGATTTCCCGACTCGTCTTCTTTCTCATCGCCCCTTTCTTTTGCTTCGGAATTAGCCTCTTTATTAATCACTTTACCACTTCGGAGAGTGGTAATAGCTTGAGCTTGCTCGGGTTGACTTGGTAGTTTACCCCTTTCTTGTATACGTGCCTCGATAGCAAGTTGCCCAATTTGAATCTCTATTTTCTTCACCGAAGCTTCTAAAGATTCGAACCTTTTATTGCTTTCCTTAATGAATGCCGCAATACTCTCCTCGAGAGAGTTCCTTTGTTGTGGAGGTGGTTCACTTTGTGTTTTTTGTTGGGCTCGGTTTCCTCCGTTGTATTGAGCTTGGGCGTTTGTGCCGTACGGCATCGGATTGTTGTTTCTCCATGAGAAATTCAGATGGTTTCTTAGCCCAGGATGATAAGTGTTCGGGAGAGGTGCATTTCTTGCATTCTCGCCATAATTATTTCTCCTCTCCTCCCATTCGGGTCTTCCCGTGCTTTGTCCCATAGCCCAATTCACTTGCTCGGTTTGTCCTTCCGGAAAAGTATGTGGGCAAGAATTAGCATCATGTCCGGGTGCTCCGCAAATCTCGCAAACTCGTGAGCTCGAAGATGTATTTTGAGTCTTGAGTTGTCTTAGTTCCTTCGTTAACTCATCGATTTTAGATTGCATATCGTCCTTCTCGCTTACTTGGTTCACAGCTCCCCTACGAACACATACACTTTTTTGTTGTGAATTAGCTCCCAACGTTTCATACACATCATACGCTTGTCTCTCCATTAACCCCCAAAACGAACCTCCGGCTGCATTATCCACCGCTCCTTGGCAATATTGAGTCAATCCATCATAGAAGAATTGATTAAGTAGTTGAAGCGGATAGTGATGGTGTGGGCATTGAATGAGGAGCATCTTGAATCTGTCCCATGCTTCATGAAATGCATCTCCATCTTGTTGTCCAAATGTTAAGATTTGAGTTCTCAATTGTGTGGTCTTCGAATGAGAGAAGTATTTGGTAATGAATTTGTCGTAAACTTCATCCCACGTTCTTAGTGAGCCCGGTGCCAAAGTCATCAACTATTGTTTTGCCCCATCCTTGAGTGTATAAGGGAAGCACTTAATTCTTAGTTGATCCTCGCTCAATCCATTTAATGGGAAGTTGTCAATCGCTACATAGAAGTCCTGGATGAACGACAACGGGTCCTCGCGTGCTAATCCGTGAAATGAGGGCAATTACTCGATGTGAAATCCGTGGATGTGGTAGTTACTTGCTGCCGGTGCTAATTGGATGCACGAGATGGCGGTGTTCACCACGGGCTTTGCATAGTCCCGCATTAGATGCTCAACCGGAGGTTGTTGCGGCATATTGTAGTTTCCTTCCATCCCGTATTGAGGCCCGAGATAATAGTTCGCTCCATATTGCGCTCCAACGGGTGGTTGTCTCGGATAAAAGTATCTCCCTTGTTGAGCTTCGGGTATCCCTTGATTGCGCCCAACATTCTCATATCTTGGAAACCTTGGTTGACGAATGTTTTCTTCATCTACATTTTATGCAACATTCTCAACCCTCGGTTGACGAAGGTTTTCTTCTTGGAGCAAAAGTCGCTCTTCAAGATTCAGATTCTCCTCGTCGTTTGCCATTGATGATGTGGCTATTGTTTTTGGTCCTCTAATTCTTTGGACCTCGTCTACGGGTGGAAGAATCGATTTTCCCAACGATCTCCTACCAAGCATAAACAAGAGAAGTTTAGAGCAAATTTTTTAGACTTTATAAAATATAATGAAAACGGAAAAATGATCAAGAAAAACAATTCAACTATTATTAAAACAAGATCAAAAATTAAACGCCAACTCCCCGGCAACGGTGCTAAGAACTTGGTGAACAAATAAAATACGCGCAAGTGTACGAATCGATTTTGTAGGAAGCGACAAGTAACTCCGAGGTCAATCTCACAAGGAGTTGGAAACGGTTTGAAGTTTGATAATGTTCGGCAAATAGTCGAATTAAAAGTAAAATAAAGTAAAATACACCAAAGATTTGATAGGATTACAATCACAACGCAGAAATTTAGAATAAACGAAATGTTAACAACACCGAATTAAAGGTAGAGATTACAATTATGAGAATGATATGGGAGTTTAGAATCACCGACACACACGTAATCAATTATTAGTTCCGATACTCAAAGAAATAAGGTTTGGAATTATCGATTGCTCACGATTAAAAGAAATTCGTTTGATGGCGGTAATTCTAAAAATCACGACTGTTCTTTACGAAAATAAGGGAAACTCCTTTGATGGGGACGAATCTCTACTAACAATCGGCTAACTAATACCTTTGATGGGGTAATTCGCTAAAAGGTCGCGAAAAAAGGTTTAGAACATTCTCAATCGCTTCTATCGGGTCGTTTGATGGCGAACAACGACAAAAACCCTCGATTTGAATAATAATAACTATGAAATAGGTTTCATGATCTAAATCAAAAGTTCTTATGCGAAGAACAAACAAAGAAGAACAATCCCAAACTCCACCCGGAAAATGAATAGAAACTAACAATCGATAACATGTATGTGGCTCAATCTAAAAACCCATATGAAAAGATTAGCTACACATGATTATTTCAACAATAATAATGGAAATTGTAAAATAAAACATGGTAGAAACTTCCCTTGTAAAAGCCGAAATTGAATTCCCGATGAAGGTTTGATGATCTTCCTTCAAGTGCTCATAACCAATGATACAAGGTATTATAATATCTCACAAATGTATATTTCAACATGAACAAACAAGGAAGATGATGAAAAATCCCTCTTTTCCTCCCATTTTGGTGTTTTTCTCCCTAAATCTTGTGTTTTTCCCACACAATATCTCACACAAGATCAGAATATCTCCTCCAAAGGTCTCCAACACCTTTTTATAAAGCCAAAAGTGCCAAAAAAATCCATCCAAATCGTGTAAAATGTCAAAGAAATGGACTTGCACCGAAAAGTGACACGAACCGTGCAGATGACACGGCCCATGTCGAACTATCCTGGAAATGGCAAAAGTGTTCTGTCCATCGGATTCGGCCGTGTCATGTGACACGGCCCGTGTCATACTGCGCTAGAAATGGAGAATTGTCTGATGAAAGACTCGACCGTGTCCTGTGACACGACCATATTGTACTCTTCCGGAACTTGAAAATCTCACTGGAACGAGACCCGTCCGTGTCCTGTGACACGATCGAGTTGCCTGACGCGGCCTGGGTCGTTTCTTCTTGTTTTGATTCCGGTTTTTGGTCCTCTTCGGCTTGATCCTTCGTTCTTGTATCAATACATCTCGGAATTTAGCATATGATATACCGTTTCGAAGCTAATTTCATGAGGATTCTATATAAATGGAGAACACACCCTAATTCGGAGTGATGTTTATGGAATTTGACCGATATTGATTCAACCTTTATTGTTTGGGGCCCCGTTTTTGCCCTTGATCGTCATAAACTCTAATATTGGCTATGAAAGCGCATATTTCACCACAATCTTCGCTTGGCTACTTATAAATTAAAAACACAACATACCACGCATAAAAGAGAACAAAAATACTAAAAAGCAACAAAAACACGACTAAATAGAATAGAATGAGTCGATCAAGAATCGACTCATCATGAACTCAACCTCACAGTCTGATGGTAAACCCGGCAACTCATCTGGAAAGACGTCAGGATACTCGCTCACTACCGGAATAGACGAGAGCTCGACTCCCACTTCTTCTGATCTCAAAGCATAACACCAATAATCAGTGCAACCTCTTCGAAGAAGTTTCACCGCTGTCATAGCGCTGATCAAGAATCTCTGACTACTCCATTTGCGTCCCACAAAGGAGTGTTCAGTACCGTCATTGGCTAACATTGAAATGGTTCTCGCTCTATAGTTCATGATCGCCCCATGTCGATCCAGCCAATCCTCACCAAGAATCAAATCCTCATCCTTAATGTATACCACAATCATATTAGAAGACCAAGTCCTCCCCGCGATACTCACCGGAAAATATCTAATCTCACGATCCCCCACAATACTATCTCCACTAGGAAGTTTAACAACAAACGGTTCACATGCAACTATATAATCAACATGCAGACGATGATACACACAATTCAAAGAGATGAAAGAATGCGTAGCACAAGAATCGAATAGCACGGAAACAGGATGGTCAAGGGTGTGAATGGTACCTGTAGCCACTGTCGCGTCAGGATCTTCAGCTCGTCTCATCTCATACACACGGGGCGGAACAAACCCCACACTAGAAGCTCCCCCTCTAAAAGACTGCCACGTCCTCGACCTCTGTCGAAACTCTGTTGAGGCTGACTAGCTGTCGGCGCCTGATTCACACTTGATTCTCTCGTAGTTGGGGTTGACACCTGAGTAACTGGTGCCCGACTCGCATCTCCACAATACTTAGCATGATGTCCCATACGACCGCAAGTAAGACATTATAGCGGCGACCTATCACACTCACTCATCATATGTCCTGGACGACCACAGTTAAAACAGGTATGACCACGAACAGGAGCAGCCGGAGCAGACTTGGAACCATTGCCTCACCCAAATGACCGGGACTGATTCCCGAAAGCTCGCGAACCAGACTGAGTCTTCTCATGCCCGCCAGACTTACCTCCCGAAAACTAACCGAAAGTCTTCTGCTTCTTACCCTTTGCTGATGCCTCTGTCGCAGCCTCGAACACTTATTCCATCTTGAATAACCAACTCTCCCAACCAAAAGGATCGGAAGCACCATCGAACTGCGATGGAGGCATACGGATCACGTCCTAAAGCAACTTATCGATACCAAAACTAGTAGGCAGAACCGGATTAGCCTTAGCTTGGTTAACCATGATCGCTGGGTTAGTAGCGCCATCTGATTCGCTACTTGCTGCAGAATGTTCGCTACACCAGTGTTATCATTAGCATTACCGAAGCTAGCAGACTGGTCCTGCTGACCTTCGGCACTAGGCTGGACACTGTTCGACAAGGAAGGTGTTGCCGAACCAGCCTCAGAGCTATCGGACATGGCCACCCCACCGGCTGCACCACGTCTCCTACCGCGTCCGCGACCGCGTCCGCATCCTCTACCAGCAGGCATTCTTATGAAGTAACTAATGAGTACAATACAAACGCAAATCACATCACGATATTAAGAAAGGTACAACACAGGGTAACACAACGAGTCAAGTTAGGAAAAACTTACGAGCACCGGCGTACTGAGATGATGGCATAGTAGTGACACTGTTCTGAAACGACACCCGACTAGACCCAAATTACCGATAGCCTAGGTATCTATAAAACCTTAGGCTCCAATACCATATTCTGTAACACCTCCAAGATGTTCAGGGCATATTACAGCGCCGTGGACCCCACCCTTTGGAATCCACCAGGCCAACACACAAATTCGACATTACGACAGTGATAAACATAATCAACATACGAACGACTTCTCAATTTAAGACATATAAAATAAGTAAACCGAACCCAACAGTGTAATTAAACGTCAAAACCAACCCCAAATCGGGTACACAACAATTACAATGTTCAAAAGAAAGAAGTACTCTAGTACTGAAACAAACGACATGATTAATAAAATTCAAGAGACATGACATCAACGAACGACCATTGAACAGAATCACTCTTGCTCATCATCCTCGTACTGTCTGCATGCTAGTTCGCCTCCAATACCTATACCTGAAATACAAAAGTATTCCCCCTATTAAAGGGGTTAGCGACAACAGCTAGTGCAAGTACAATCCATTTGAGCAACCATTCTAATCAGATGAAATATGCGCCAAAATCATTTTGGAAAACATTTTTTTATATTCCGGAATATTACGGTGCACACGCACAAAACACAGTTCTCCAACAAAACATTTCAAAGGTTAATCGTTGGTACGAGACTCACGGCCACCGTACGCCGCAGAGGCCCCGCCGGACCATCCCTGGGTGATTAACCCCAGTTTGATATGCATACACACGGCACTACGTATCCCCAGAGGCCCCGTCGGACCATCCCTAGGTGAACATACGTATTCACATCCACAACATATACGGGAAGTCATAATTCAAATACTAGAATATGCAAACAAATGTAAAGTATTTGCCTTTGAGACATCCTTGACGAGACGGAAAGTAAACGACGGCTAGGAATGACCTGGAGTAACCACGACCGCTCCTAAACGCAAGGTTAACACAACTCAGTCCTAAAAGATAACAATAATCGAACGGAATACGCCCACAACCCCGATTACAAGCTTAACAATACGTATACGTTCAATACGGGAGAGGGTTTTCATAAAACCTCCCAGAATCAACAATCCATGGATTAAACACGACGGAAACGGATTGGGAATCACTCAATAACAATAATCGATATGAAATATAGCAAAATAAATGAAGAATTCGAGTTTAGGAAGACAAAACCGGAAAACCCCCCAAAATGAACAAAGTTAGGGTTCTAGTCGAAATACCTCGGATTTCGGATGGAGGAAGATGATTATGATGATGATAAACTTCGTTTGGGAGCACAAACAATCTATTACGGACCTCACTGATTTATCTTGAAGAATCGCTCGAAATCGCCTGGAAGAACTCCAACTGCGGACAAGGAATGAAGAAAGGAGAAAAATGACGCGACTCGATCTGTTCAGGTATTAAATAGTACCTGACTATTCGTTACGCACGTTAACATGGGGAGGTTAACGTACGTTAAGCCTCTTACGTATGTAACACTCATATAGTTAACGTACGTAAGAATTCGGCAGAACAATCTGTCCAATTTGCTGAAGCCGATAGCGTATGCTACATCAGATAGTTAGCGTACGCTATAAGGAAGCTTACGTACGCAACACCCATGAGTTAACGTACGTAAGGACTCGGCAAAAACTTGGCAGAACCTACTGTCCAAAATGCTGAGGACCATAAAGTACGTTAACACTAAGGTTTAACGTACGTTATACATGTATCGATAGCGCACGCAAGAAAGCATGAATAACGTACGTTATTCATGCAGCAATTCAGCACTACTGAATTCAGTTCGATGTTCAGGGAAATACGAAGTCGAAACGCAACACAAGGACAGAACCCAAATATAAACACAAAGTACTCGCGACGACGAAGCTAAGTGCTGAAATAAAGTACGATTCTGACTACCGGAAGATTCGAAATAGGACAAAAGAGATAAAACTCCCTAAACTTATAGGAAATTACAAAACAGCCCGAAACGTCCGAAAATCACGATACGACATCGGATTTAAGAACCAAAACCCTCAACAAGAATAATTCAACCATATGGACTCATGGAAACAAAGAAACAATGAAATCGAATGAGTTTTACGAGAATCGAACATACATGCGACAAAACATAACATAAAGTGAAATTACGTAAAAACACCTCCGAAACTCGTCTAAATGGAAAAACACCAAGAACAAAATAGATTCAAAACGTCGAAACGGTTACAAGTGAGTCGATAAAAATAGACATGCACCAAAAATAGAAACTGCTAAAAATAGAACGGTACGGATATTACAGATACGATTCTTGGTCTTAAGTTGATTCGTTCGAATCAAGGAATATCCATTTCACAATCTCATTATGTTCAGAAAATAATTGAGAGATTTGGCTATGAACAAAGTAGAATCGCTAAGACTCCCTATGACGCTTCAAAAGCTCTCTTTAAGAATGAAAGTGGTATTCCAGTCTCTCAGTTAAGATATTCTCAAATAATTGAAAGCTTGAATTATTTGGCAAATGGTTCGAGACCAGATATTTTCTTCGTGGTCTCTAAACTGGCTAGATATACAAGTTGTCCTGATAAAACTATTGGGAGGCTATCTCAAAGGCACGATTTCACTATCCTTGCACTATGGGAGATTTCCTGCAGTGTTGGAGGGATTTAGTGATGCCAGCTGGATAGCCAAAAACTCGGGAACTAATGGGTGCACCGGGTATATTTTTACTCTAGGTGGTGGAGCTGCCTCCTGGAAGTCTGCTTAACAGACTTTGATAACTCGTTCCACTTATGAAGCAGAGTTATGTGCTTTGCACACAAGAGGAACTGAGGCAGAATGGCTATATGGGTTGCTAGTACAACTTCCCATGATGAGCAGACCTCTTCCTGGAATTTCTGTGCATTGTGATAGCCAAACCATAATTGCGAGAATTCAGAGCTCAAAGTATAATCAAAAAACGAAAAGACATATCCAAGTTAGACTGAAGTCTATAAGGGAACATGTGTCTAATCGGGTCATCGATGTTGACTTTGTTGGCACTAAAGATAACATAGCAGACCCGTTAACTAAAGGACTTGATCTATCCTTGTTTCAAAAATTCAGTCTAGGGATGGGACTGAAAAACCCATAAATAATATACCTGCAGCAGCAACCCAACCTCACGAATGGAGATCCCTTAAAGAGGTTCAATGTGGTATAAACTAGTTGTTGAGTACATTGTGTACACCTATACTATCTCTAATACTCTATATCTAGTGTATATCCCTTGATAAGCCTGATAGGTGTTGAATGTTGCTAATACAGTAAGAGTGCACAAACTATGAATGGGGTCAAGTCTTACAGACGAGATGCTTGCCGCACATCTCTGGAGATGCCCAACTATGTGAATGTTGTCGTCCAGGCCGCGACTAAGGATTGTGTTGTTCCTAACAGACATTCATAAAACAGGATCGTGACACATGGCCATAACGTGTCAACCCTATAGATTCTATTGAACGTCTTCACACTCACGAACTCAAATTCAAGGCTTGTTCCATTTGACTCGGTTGGGGCAGAAGTTGGACAAACTAGGTAATGGTTCAAACCGGAAGATACCATTACTGAAAGCAAGCTATGATAAATATCTTAATCTTTGGATTTGTGGGGGATTGTTGGAAATGATATTTTAATTATAGAATAATATGTTGTAATTGATATTTAAATTACATGAAAAAATATTATTGTAATTATCTAATTCCATATGGATAATGAAATGAATTAACTCTTGGGTGAATACCAACTTGGTGGGAATCCAAAAGATGGTTAATTGTGTATTATTGATTGGGGAAGAGTGTTGTGTTAATATGTATGATAGTTTGTCCCATATTGGAAGAATAGAGAGAAGGGGTGTGGTTTATATTAGACTTTATGATAGTGAATAAATAAAAGTATTCACTAAGTGAGAGTTGTGAGTAAACAAAACGCGCACAGCCGCCGCCCGCTCACTCGGACTCGGACTCGGACTTGGACACGGACTCGGACTCGGTCACGGTCTCGATCTCGAGCTCGGGTCAGTTCGGTTCGGCTGGGCTCGGCCTGGCCTCGGCCGTTTGGTCGAATTGTCGAATTATCTCCGTCTTTATATATTCTTTTTGGACAAAATGTTATCTGATTAAATATTCAACGGTTCGAAAAATACGCGAGACAAAAGTTCAACACAGTTTGTGACATACGCAGTGATGTCATCAAAACATCTTGTTGAGTGGGTGCGGAATGACCTACACAATGATGTCATCAAAGCATCTTGTTGACTAGGTGCGGAATGACCTACGCAGTAATGTCATCAAAGCATCTTGTTGACTAGGTGCGGGATGACCTACGCAGTGATGTCATCAAAGCATCTTGTTGACTGGGTGCGGAATGACCTACGGAGTGATGTCATCAAAACATCTTGTTGACTGTGTACGGGATGACCTACACGGTGATTTCATCAAAGCATCTTGTTGACTGTGTGCGGAATGACCTACGCAGTGATGCCATCACTACATTTATTCTCAATATTATTTGTGATTACTTTTACTCGATATTTTCAATAATAAAATACAAAATACTATTTATATAAAAGATTTATATTTATTTCTATAATATAAATAAAAACAATTCCTTATATATGATATTTATAATTTTATTAAAAAAAATTCTTTCTTTGTCCATGCAGAGATCTCCAACACTTTCTTACTTTTTATTTTTGATGTCGCTACATAAATTTGAATGCTATTGAATATTAGTTTTGAATATATAATCCCCATTCGATAGCTTTTAATTTCCGACACTTATTATCATCATTTCAAAACAAACTCAGAAGAAACTATCTTCTTTAAAATTTAAAGGGCAACATATTCTCAAAAGGACCGAGTATCATTCTTCGTATGGAACCTTTAAGTGACGAAAAGTTTAAAGAGTGGGGCGTCGGTGGATCATTAACATAATTGAACAACGCACTGTACTGCTGCTTTGCCAGGTATGCTGGGACATGGCTGGGCATGACTAGTACAATGTTGAAATGTTTTTTCAAAATATCTTCGTGGATGCCGTGGAGAATAAATGCAATTGCCCCATAGATTTATTGTATAGTGAGTTGAAATTGACATTTTAAACCGCATCATCTTTCTATTTTACGGTACGAGAATGATGTTAATTGATTAAAAAATTATAAAACTGATATGGAAAATATTTATTTGGAAGGAACAATTTGATCTATAAACAATTACGCGCCTCACATAAATTTTTTATTCAATTAATACAAATTAATATAGAAAAATATCCAAAATCTTTATATTTTCATTCATTTATTAATAATTTTCTTAAATTTATATATAATAATTGGAAAATAATAAAGAGACGAAGTTTTAAATAAAACACAAAATATTATAAAAAGTTTCTAGAAAGATACACATAAAAATTTCCAGGACATTTTATTTCTAATATTACGAATTTCAACAGAATAAAAAATAATTATCAAAAAAAAAAAAATATAAAAAATAACATACACATTGGAACTTACGGCTTTTCGTGGCCGGATTATGACTTCTGTGCACACAGAGAGGTCCCAGTGGAACAGTGAATGGCTCCTCATGACCCAAACATCGCTCGTAGTGTATTACCCATTCCGTCCACCAAAAATTTGCCTCACTTAAGATAGTACGAGTTTTAAGAAAAAATGATATAAATTAATTTTATTGGAAAAAAAGTCCCACTTTTGAAAAGAATAAAAAGAGAAAAACTTTCCTTTTATAATTATGGCAATTTTTTGGCGAGCACCCCAATAAAAAAATTGGAGCAAGTTTTTTGCGGATGAAGATAGTATATACTTGGGCTATTGATGCTCCCCTTCGCTCATTTCAGTTGAAATTTTTATAACCACGCGCCGAACAATGTAAAGCAATTGTCTATAAAGAAGAGACCACTCTGAATGGTCTGGATCTCGAGCTCGGGTCGGTTCGGTTCGGTTCGGCTGGACTCGACCCGGCCTCGGTCGTTTGGTCGAATTGTCGAATTGTCTCCGTCTCTGTATATTCATTTTGGACAAAATGTTATCTGATTAAATATTCAACGGTTCGAACAATACGCGAGACAAAAGTTCAACACAGTTTGTGACATACGCAGTGATGTCATCAAAACATCTTGTTGACTGGGTGCGAAATGACCTACGCAGTGATGTCATCAAAGCATCTTGTTGACTAGGTGCGGAATGACCTACGCAGTGATGTTATCAAAGCATATTGTTGATTAGGTGCGGGATGACCTACGCAGTGATGTCATCAAAGCATCTTGTTGAATGGGTGTTGAATGACCTACGCAGTGATGTCATCAAAGCATCTTGTTGACTGTGTACGGGATGGCCTATGCAGTGACGTCATCAATGCAGTTTCTCCTATATATACCTGATCTGGATTTCAGTTTTGTGAGTACCGAAAAAGCTGAAATTCTCATTTCCTTTGCACTCCGAAAAATCTTGATATTTTCTTGATTGGCGACTGAGTACTTTTCGAGGTGCCGGAGTTTGAGCCAGTAGCTCGTGTAACAAAGGACTGGACCATCTTATCCTGAAAGTAGCATTGTTAAACTCGATAGCTGGATCGGGGCAATAGCTTCTTCAAGGCAAGCAGTTCGTCTGCGATTTGGTTATTCAACTATAACGGTTCATATACTATACGAACCATCGAGATAAGTACTAAGTATTTTGTTTCCTTATTTAATTATAACCTGTCTTCTTTTCTTGTATATTTTGTGTATTGTTCACGCTGTGCAATTCATTTGTCGTACAAATACAAATATAAATACGCTGTGCATCCCGAATATTTCCAACAGAGACTTCCGGCAAAAAAAAAAAGTCGATCTCACTTTTGTATATAAGGCGAGTGAGATGCATTCTACCTGATTTTGGACGGAAATGAACTTTGTGCAATATTTCTTATAGTACGAGGAGATTTCTTATGATTTATATGATATAAAGAAATTTTAATGTAGTTTAAGCTAAACAGAAGGAGGTTTTACGTATTTCACCGGAGTTTTTATTACACATTTTCAGAAATAGAACTTCTAAACATTCTATCTGAACTTTAAAACGCACACACATCACAACCAAAATTGATACAAGAAAAGAAGTGAACAAATTTCTTGCAAGAGATGCAACACTTCAAAATAATCACAATGACAATCATAGATCAACGTCTAGATGCCGGCCGGGGGGGGGGGGGGGGGGGTGTTCATGACGACCTAAACATTTGAGCTGTAAATTAAACAAGAGAACCCTTGGATTCTTTGTCCTGATGACCACTCATAAGTGGAGAAGCATCTCTCTCTTTATTCTGTAACAAATATATATATATATATTCAATATCAAGAAACACAAAATCTATTTTATACTACCTCCGTCCACGAAAATGTGTCCAATTTTTGACTTTTTTCAATCAAAATTTATAAACTTTGACCATAAATTACAACTAATATATAAAAAAAATAGTGATATAAGTACTTGATTAGATTTTTCTTAATGTGTATTTTTAAAATATAACTTACATTTTCTATAAAGTTTTATATATTAATGGCAATTTTTTTGTCAAAGTTTATATATTTTGACCCGAAAAAAGTCAAAATTTGGACACATTTTCGTAGGGCTGGGACTTTCGGTTATTGAGTAAAAAAAATCGTACCCATTATCCGAACCGAATTAAAATTTTCAGGTATGGTTCCTCATTTTTTTTTGCATTACCCAAAAATACCCGAACCGAAATTATATCGGGTATTTTTATCGATTCTTCGGTTATTTCCAACAGGTGACAATATAGTATATACTATATATATTTCCAAGAGTATTCGAAAATATGTAGAATATAGTATATACCAAAAAATGTAAAATAACCGAAAACATATAGAATAACCAAAAATATATAGAATAACCGGGTATTTCGGTTATTTTTAATATGAATTTTATGTATACTGGTTTCTCGGTTATTTCGGAGTTCGGAAAATCAATAACCGTTATCCGAACTTTAGTTTGAAGTAGGATCCAATAACCAAAAAAATACGATTTTTTTTTCTAATAACCGAATCAAACCGGACCGTTTTTACCTTTTCGATTCGGTTATTCGGTTATTCGGGTCCTAAGTCTCTGCCCTAAATTTTCGTGGACGGGGGAGTACAATTCAAGGTAAACTGACATCGACCATAGCAAAAGGAAAATACATGTAGTAGAAGGAAATTACAGAAATCACCCTTAAGTTGCACAAAAACTAGACATAAGACCGTGTATCAGACGGTCTAAATAATATACTTCCATGGGTCACTATGATACTATCTCCATTCCATAAAAATAGGGTTGTTTTATAGATTAGTCTGTTCCAAAATATAGGCTATTTTTTATTCTATTAGCATTTAATTTCTCTTATTTTTTAATTTTACCCTATTTAATATACATTATTATGCACTAACTTTATCTAATGCAAAAGTATTTTAAGGTACAACCGAAATTCTACTTTTCTAACAATATTAATTACAAATTCTTAAATTATGTGAAAGTCGAACCATGTATATCTTCGTGAGACGGAGATAGCAGTACTTTTCATTATTTAAAATGATACTTGGTATCACGGTAATAATTTGCAACGACAGAATTGCAACGCATCATTTCTCATGTTGAAAAAAATATAGTTTATAATAGTGAAAACTAAAAAGTATACATGTTGGACCATGAAAGGGTCCGGCGGAAAATTATTAGGTACACCTAGATATACCTACTTATATATCGCTGTCAATATTCATTGTTTGTAGCTATATGTCCATTTATTTGGGTAAAAGTATTTTTTTTAGCGACTGTAACTTACGGAGTGACAAAATAAGAACAATATCTTTTATGACTGACAATACAAGAACTGCAACGTCTTAAATTCGCGAGTTCAAGTCAAATTAGAATGCGAATTCAAAAAATTAGTTGCTCTTGTATTACCGGTCCTAAAAGTTAATAATTCTTATTTTGCCATCCCCTAAATAAAAAAAAAATTGTTAAATGTCAAGGATATGTACTACTACTACTATATAGTAATACCTGGGGCAAGGTGGAAACGTCGACGACTTGTTTTCTTTTGGTCTCATTGGCAGGGGCGGAGGAAGGGGGGTCCAAGGGGGTCCACGGACCCCCTGCGGATGGAAGTTCTCTTATAAAATAGGGAAAGCTATATATATAGTTGTCCGATCTCCGTAATTTTTATAGCTTCGGACTCTCCGAGTAAATGCTCTGCTTCCGCCATTGCTCATTGGTGCAGAAGTAAGAGTACATTCCCATCCCAACAATGGCAATTAGTATGCCGATGATGTTTCTTGAAGTGAAAGGATCATGTAAGAGAGTATACCCAAATGCAAGAACGAGGCATGTTTTGAGATGGCCGAGGACTTGATATGTAACTGGTGATGTCTTGCCAATCACCAAGAACGTGCTGAAGTTCACAAACACAGCTATCAAGCATGATAGTACTCTGAATCCCTGCCAACATCCAAACGTTATTGTTATTGTTGTTGTTGTTTTTCTCAACCGTTTATCAATATTATTCGGTGCTAGTTATCAAGTATCAATCGCGCCTCATGATTAACCAATTAATTCAGAGATCTCCTTTTTCTCAACGAGGTTAGGGGTGTTTGCAAATAAATGTGTTTAAGTTTTGAGTACACGGACACAAAAGTACACGACTCTGATTTAATGTCTTATTTGGGTTTATCCCTCGGGTACACGACACGACACGAGATACACAACATATTTAATTAGATAAAATAATAATAAACTAATATATATTAATATATTGTAATAATATAATTTAAAAGTATACAATTTGATGCTAATAACGGGATTTTACAAATAAAATTTATAAAATATCCACTAATATGTATAAATTAATTAATTATCAATATTTAAAAATATAAATTAATTTTTTATTCTTTCGTTTCGTGCACATTTCGTGTACTTTTCGTGTACTTTTTACATTCGTGTCGTGTACTTTTGTGTACACAAAAATTTCGTGTACTTTCGTGTCGTTTCGTGTTGAGTCGTTTTTTTCGTGTCATGTTAGTGTTTGAGTTTCAAGTACACGGATCTATTTCGTGTCGTGTTTGTGTTTGGGTTTCAATTCAAGTACACGATACGAAAAGTACACGACACGACACGAATTGCCAGGTCTACTATAAGTCATACTCTCTCCACTCAATACACCTTTTATTAAAACTCGTGTCCCTCACCGAGATGCCCATACTTAAGGGATGGAGAGAGTATTTCTTATTTAATAGCATTCTTTTGATCTGAACTGTTTCTTTCCAAACGCGGTTTAAGCTCAATTGTGGAGGAAGCAGAAGAGAAACGCATACAAAAAAGTTTCTTTGCAAATTTTTTAGGGAAAATAATTATTCTTCAGATTAGATTAATTGGAGATTTTAGGAGGTGTTTGCAATCTCATTAAAAGTAATCAAGTATTTTTTAGCCATTTTGGGGTGTTTGCATGGGGTGGGATCTCCACAGACATGTCACTACGCCGCACCGCCGTCCGTCTGACAAAGACACACACACACACACCGTGTGTGATCGGAGGCAGGAGTGCACAAAGACGGTGCAGACCGCAGCGATCCTGCCCGTGTTTGCATATCTTCTTTTGCTTCTCGTTCCCCGTGAATGAGATTAATTTTTTTTTTTTTTTGTAAATGTAAAAGTTGTTTCTACTCAAAAGTAAAATAAGTTTATCTTATGATACTTACCTATAAATTTTAGTCCAATTTATTTCAAAATACTAACGGTTTAGCTCGATTTTGATCAAAATTGTGTAATCTGCTCACTATTATCGCTGAGATATAAACACGTCAGCAAAGTTATGAAATTTTGGTGATTTTGATATAAAAAGTTAACACCTCAACGTTGAAATTTCAAAAAATTTAAAATGCCAAGTTTGGTGATTTGACATGTCAATTTTTACATCAATTACAAAAAAGTACCTAAATTTCTTATAGACATCAGCATCTCTAAGTCGGACCTAGTCAACAATTTTAGTAAAATCACACAATTTTGGTCGGAATCGAAATAAAGGTTTTAAATTTAATAAAAAAAATGAATCAATTCAAAGGTGACTGTTTAGAGGACTAGAGCCCCGTTTGGTATTGCTAAATTTTGAAAATAGCCGACTTTTAATGAACTTGATAGCCTTTATGAAAAAAATATATTTTTTTTTAGAATTTACGAATAATTAGTAGCAGATTTTTGAAGCAGTATTAGGGTTACTTTTAGAAGCTGCTCTCGTAAAAAACATTGAAAATAATATTTTCACATCATATTTTTTCTTTAAATCATAACAATACCTAACTAGGCCAATAATCACCGCAGAGGTCAGGTTACAAGACCAAAAAAACAAATTATTTTTCTTGATGTTCCACTACACCATGCCAATGACGCATGTTTTTAATTCATGTACATACATGTAACATTCTACTCTTGCGTTGTCCAGGTACGGTAGAGCTTAAATAACATTACCCGAAATGTTCCCCATTTTTTATGAATGGCATTATCCGAACATAGAACCCTAGTTTATTTCCAAACAATTTTGTAATTTCGGGTGTAATCAATAAAAATTATGAGATTAGTGTACGTACCAAAACGAGGGGAGAATATTTGTAGGCGAAGACAATCTGGTTGATAATGCATTGATCCACAAAAGGGCCTGTCAAGAATAGTATAGCTGCCTGAAATGGGGCCGATTGGTATAACAACTGCGTCGACGACACGTTGAGTCTCTTTTGGATTGTGTTCGTGAGCTGCCCACACCAGACCCCAAATGCAGAATCATCATCATACATACGACCCGACAAATAAAATGATGAGCTTCTTATTGACTATTTTCAATTTGGACTTATTACAAAAGCCTCCCTGAAGTTTAGGGTAATTATGATAAAAATCTAGAAGTTTTTAAAAAGTTCTCATTCATTCCGTGATATATAATACATTTATTGTCTGCACAGAGCTTATTGAAAACAATGCTTATGGTTAGTAAATACTATGATATTGAACAACGCACCGTACTGCTGTTTTGCAGGGTATGCTGGGACATGACTAGTACAATGTTGAAATATTTTTTCGAAATATCTTCGTGGACACCGTGGAGAATAAATGCAATTGCCCCATAGATTTATTGTATAGTGAGTTGAAATTGACATTTTAAATCGCATCATCTTTCTATTTTACGGTACAAGAATGATGTTAATTGATTAAAAAATTATAAAACTGATATGGAAAATATTTATTTGGAAGGAACAATTTGATCTATAAACAATTACGCACCTCACATAAATTTTTTATTCAATTAATACAAATTAATATAGAAAAATATCCAAAATCTTTATATTTTCATTCATTTATTAATAATTTTCATAAATTTATATATAATAATTGAAAAATAATAAAGAGACGAAGTTTTAAATAAAACACAAAATATTATAAAAAAATTCTAGAAAAATACACATAAAAATTTCCAGGACATTTTATTTCTAATATTACGAATTTCAACAGAATAAAAAATAATTATCAAAAAAAATATAAAAAATAACATACACATTGGAACTTACGGCTTTTCGTGGCCGGATTATGACTTTTGTGCACACATAGGCTGCGTTTGGTATATGGGACAGCACAGGACAGGACGAGACAGAACTCACTGTCCCACGTTTGGCGCGACATGGAACAGGACAAAAATTCACTGTCCCACGTTTGGCGCGACATGGAACAGAAACAAGGGTTGGACAGGGTGGGACAGGATGGGCCAAAAAGGGGCATTTTCTTGTTCCACCAAAATAGGTGGAACAACATGGGACAAAAGTGAGATAGAAACAAAAAAAATTATTGACCTACCCTCATTTGATATATAACTATTATGATATTAGCTTTATGGGTCACCACCAACGATCACCGCCACCACCACCATCGACGGCCACCGATAACCACCGCCAACCACCCTCGGCCACCACTACTTTTTTCCTCCACTATAACAAGCTTCTCCACCATCTTCACTACCATTCATCCATCCCCACCACCATTACTATCGTTGACCACCTCCACCTACACTAACACCGATCACCACCACCTATGGCTGCCACCACCATCGGCGGCTACCACCAGTAGCCACCACCAGCCATGGTTGACCACTTCCATCTCTTTCTCCACAACAACAACTTCCTCCACCATCATCGCCACCTCCACCGATCACCACAACCACTGTCAGCCACCTTCACCTACACTGACACCGATCACCACCACTCATGGCCGCCACCACCATCGGCGGCCATCGGCAGCCACCACCAACCATCCTTTATCATTGTCAACCATATCCACCACTTCGATCATCGACCATTTCTATCTCCACCGATCACCACCACCCATTGCCGTTACTACCATCGCAAAACACCATCGGCCACCTCCACCTTTTGTACTATCATTCATGTATGTATTTATGTGTTTGAAAATTCTGTAAAAATTTAGAATACTTTTAAATTAAATTATTTAAATATATATTCTTTATTTGTGTTATTTATAACTATTATATGATATATAAAATCATCAAATAAGTTCAAGGAAAATTGTCTACTCCTGTCCTATCTAGTCCTACTCTTACCAAACACAAGACAGATACTTGTTTTGTCCCGTCCTGTCCTGTCCAGTCTAGTCCTTCCCTCTTGTCCAGTTCCGTCCCGTCCTGTCTAGTTTTGTCCTGTCCAGTCCTGTCCAATCCTGTCTGCGTACCAAACGCTACCATACAGGTCCCAGTGGAACAGTGAATGGCTCCTCATGACCCAAACATCTCCGCTCGTAGTGTATTACCCATTCCGTCCACCAAAAACTTGCCTCAATTAAGATAGTACGAGTTTTAAGAAAAGATGGTATAAATTAATTTTATTGGAAAAAAGGTCCCACTTTTGAGAAGAAGAAAAAGAGAAAAACTTTCATTTTATAATTATGGCAAGTTTTTGGCGAGCACCCCAATAAGAAAATTGGAGCAAGTTTTTGTCGGATGAAGATAGTATATACTTGGCCTCCAGCTATTGATGCTCCCCTTTCCCATCTTTCAGTTGAAATTTTTATAACCACACGCCGAACAATGTAAAGAAACTGTCTATAAAGAAGAGACCACTCCGAATGGTCTCGATCTCGAGCTCGGGTCGGTTTGGTTCGGTTGGGCTCGGCCCGGCCTCGGCCGTTTGGTCGAATTGTCGAATTGTCTCCGTCTCTGTATATTCTTTTTGGACAAAATGTTATCTGATTAAATATTCAACGGTTCGAACAATACGCGAGACAAAAGTTCAACACAGTTTGTGACATACGCAGTGATGTCATCAAAACATCTTGTTGACTAGGTGCGGAATGACCTACGCAGTGATGTCATCAAAGCATCTTGTTGACTAGATGCGGAATGATTTACGCAGTGATGTCATCAAAGCATCTTGTTGATTAGGTGCGGGATGACCTACGCAATGATGTCTTCAAAGCATCTTGTTGAATGGGTGCGGAATGACCTACGCAGTGATGTCATTAAAGCATCTTGTTGACTGTGTACGGGATGACCTATGCAGTGACGTCATCAACGCAGTTTCTCCTATATATACCTGATCTGGATTTCAGTTTTGTGAGTACCGAAAAAGCTGAAATTCATTTCCTCTGCACTCCGAAAAATCTTGATATCTTCTTGATCGGTGACTGAGTACTTTTCGAGATGCCGGAGCTTGAGCCAATAGCTCGTGTAACAAAGGACTGGACCATCTTATCCTGGAAGTAGCATTGCTAAACTCGATAGCTGGATCGGGGCAATATTTTCTTTAAGGCAAGCAGTTCGTCTGCGCTTTGGTTATTCAACTGTAACGGTTCATATACTATACGAACCATCGAGATAAGTACTAAGTATTTTGTTTCCTTATTTAATTCTAACCTGTCTCTTTTCTTGTATATTTTGTGTATTGTTCACACTGTGCAATTCATTTGTCATACAAATACAAATATAAATACGCTGTGCATCCCGAATATTTCCAACAGAAAGTTCCGGCAAAAAAAAAGTCCATCTCGCTTTTGTATATAAGGCGAGTGAGATACATTTATGGCCGGCCCTGGTACCAGGCGAGGTGGGCGACCGCCCAGGGCAGCAAACTTTTGGGGGCATCAAATTTTAGGTTCATGTATATTGGGTAGAAACAAAATATGAAAGAGTAGATTTCAGATTTTTTTTGCCTATAAGAGTGGAGGAAAAAGATATAATGGTAAAGAAGAAGATGATACATTAAGGAAAGAGAAAGATAAAACAAAAAATAATATTTATTTAAGGTGTTGTGTGCGATTACTCAGGTGGGTAAGGGGGTTAACATGTAATCTATAGAAATAAATTTTTTTTAACGATTATTTTAATAAAACATACTCCCTCCGTCCACGAAAATGTGTTCAATTTTTTACTTTTTCTGGTCAAAATTTATAAACTTTGATCATAAATTACAACCAATATATAAAAAATTATAGTAATGTAAGTACTTGATTAGAATTGTCCTAATGTGTATTTTTAAAATATAACTTAAATTTTCTATAAAATTTTATATATTAATGCCAATTTTTTGCTCAAAGTTTAATTTTGACCCGAAAAAGTCAAAATTTGGACTTAGAATTCATAAGATTTATTATCATTTTCGTGGACCGAGGGAGTATTTGTTTGTACTTTTACTTTTTTTCAAAATTTCACTTGTCTGCTTCTTGAGTTGTGTGCTTCTTTACTTGTACAAAAAAAATAATTCTTTGCAAAGTACTCGTAGTATATATGAATTTACCATTATTTTCATGTGTAATATGGATAAAAGATGTAAAAAAACTCAATCGTACTAGCTTATTACATTACATATTAATATCTTAGAGTATGTGTTGACTATGTTATTAATTTTATAGTGTTAGAATTCATAAGATTTATTATCATTTACGGTTGATTATGATATTTGTTTTTCATGATATGATAATATTATTTTAGCGAATGTTGATTAATGATTATGATGAGATAATCGATGGTTTTTTCTCAAGATACAAACGACAACATCGTTTTAAGTGTTGTATTTTGAAATTGTAATTCGAAGTTTATATCTTATACGTAATATTTTATTTACTAATGAAAAATTGGTGTGAGGATGAGCGCCGTAACTTGCCGAGGTTATAAATTTCTAAAAAATAGTGCGTTGTTCGCTTACGAGGGGTATTTTTCTATCGCCTCACCCAGGACATCCGAAAACTCAGGACCTACCTTGGATACATTCTACGTAATTTTGGACGAAAATGAACTTTGTGCAATATTTCTTATAGTACGAGGAGATTTCTTATGATTTATAAGATATAAAGAAATTTAATGTAGTTTAAGCTAAACAGAAGGAGGTTTTACGTATTTCACCGGAGTTTTTATTACACATTTTCAGAAATAGAACTTCTAAACATTCTATCTGAACTTTAAAACGCACACACATCACAACCAAAATTGATACAAGAAAAGAAGTGAACAAATTTCTTGCAAGAGATGCAACACTTCAAAATAATCACAATGACAATCATAGATCAACGTCTAGATGCCGGCCGGGGGGGGGGGGGGAGTGTTCATGACGACCAAAACATTTGAGCTGTAAATTAAACAAGAGAACCCTTGGATTCTTTGTCCTGATGACCACTCATAAGTGGAGAAGCATCTCTCTCTTTACTCTGGAACAAAATATATATATATATATATATATATTCAATATCAAGAGACACAAAATCTATTTTTGCGAAAATTATACAATTCAAGCTAAACTGACATGGACCATAGCAAAAGGAAAATACATGTAGTAGAAAGAAATTACAGAAATCACCCTTAAGTTACACAAAAACTAGACGTAAGACCGTGTATCAGACGGTCTAATATACTTCCATTGGGTCACTAGTGATACTATCTCCATTCCATAAAAATAGGATTGTTTCATAGATTAGTCTTCTCCAAATATAGGCTATTTTTATTTTATTAGCATTTAATTTCTCTTATTTTTCAATTATACCCTTATTTAATGTACATTATTATGCACTAACACAGTATTTTAAAAAGGTACAACCGAAATTCTACTTTTCCAACAATATTAATTACAAATTTTTAAATTATGTGAAAGTCGAACCATGTATATCTTCGTGGGACGGAGATAGTAGTATTTTTCATTATCATAATAATGTGCAACGACAGAATTGCAAAGCATCATTTCTCATAGGTTAAAATGCTCCTGTGGTCCCTTAACTTAATTTCAGATAACGATTTAGTCCTTTATCTTTTTTTTTTGTCCCAACTAAGTCCCTTTATCTTTCTAATTTTAAGCAAATTTAGCCTTTTCCGTTGGCTCAGTTAATCTGTTGTCCGTGCGCAAGTGTTTCGCTACGTGGCTATAAACATATCTGCGTGGAGAACAAAGTCAAATTCCTAACCTATGTGTCCATTTCCTAACCTCCATTTCCTAATTTTACCTGAATTTATATATATATATTTTTTCAAGAAAATAATTTTATTTCGAAAAAATATTATTTTGCCAAAAAATATTTTTTCCTCCAGAAAATATTTTTTTAATGTTTTCAAAAAATATTTCTTTTAATTTTTTTCCAAAAAATAATTTTATTTGTCGAAAAAATAATATTTTTTTCCAGAAAATAATTTTATTTCGAAAAAATATTATTTTTTTCCAGAAAATAGTTTTATTTTTTCAAAAAAATAATTATTTTTCGAAAAAATAAAACTATTTTCTGGAAAAAAAATAAAAAAATATTTTTTCGAAAAAATTACAAAAAATATTTTCTGGAGATTGGCAAAATAATATTTTTTCGAAATTAAATTATTTTCAAAAAAATATTATATTTTCGAAAAATTAAAATTATTTTCTGGAAAAAATAAAAATATTTTTCGAAAGAATTAAAAATATTTTCTGGAGGAAAAATATTTTTTGGAAAAATAATATTGTTCGAATTAAAATTATTTTCTTTAAAATATAAATATATATATATATATATATATATATATATATATTTATATAAATCTGTAAAATTAGGAAATGAGGTTAGAAATTGGACACATATGCAGAAACTGACACATAAGTTAGAATTTGACTTTATTCTCCACGCAGTATGTTTATAGCCACGTAAGAACTTAATGTACCCACCCTGACAACAGCTAATCTGAGACCAACTAAAGGCTAAATTTACTTAAAATTAGAAAGATAAAGGACTTAGTTGGGACAAAAAAAAAAGATAAAGGACTAAATCGTTATCTGAAATTAAGTTAAGGGACCTCATGAGCATTTTAGCCTTTCTCATATTGAAAAATATATAGTTTATAATAGTGAAAACTGAAAAGTGTACATGTTGGACCATGAAAGGGTCCGGCCGAAAATTATTAGGTACACCTAGATATATCTACTTATATATCGCTGTCAATATTCATTGTTTGTAGCTATATATGTCCATTTATTTAGGTAAAAGTATTTTTTTTAGCGACTGTAAGAACAATATCTTTTATGACTGGCAATACAAGAACTGCAACGTCTTAAATTCGCGAGTTCAAGTCAAATTAGAATGCGAATTCAAAAAATTAGTTGTTCATGTATTACCGGTCCGAAAAGTAAATAATTCTTATTTTGCTATCCCCTAAATAAAAAAAAAAAAAAAGAAATTGTTAAATGTCAAGGATATGTACTACTACTGTATAGTAATACCTGGGGCAAGGTGGAAACGTCGACGACTTGTTTTCTTTTGGTCTCATTGGTGCAGAAGTAAGAGTACATTCCCATCCCAACAATGGCAATTAGTATGCCGATGATGTTTCTTGAAGTGAAAGGATCATGTAAGAGAGTATACCCAAATGCAAGAACGAGGCATGTTTTGAGATGGCCGAGGACTTGATATGTAACTGGTGATGTCTTGCCAATCACCAAGAACGTGCTGAAGTTCACAAACACAGCTATCAAGCATGACAGTACTATGAATCCCTGCCAATATCCGAACGTTATTGTTGTTGTTGTTGTTGTTGTACCGTTTATCAATATTATTCGGTGCTACTTATCACGTATCAATCGCGTGATTAATCGATTAATTCGGAGATATCCTTTTTCTCAACGAGGTTCGGGGTGTTTGCAAACAAATGCAAAAGAAGTATTTCTTATTTAGTCGCATTCTTTTGATCGGAACCGTTTCTTTAAAAAAAAAAAGACTTTTTGCAATATATTTTTTTTTGGCAATTGTAAAAGTTGTTTCTACTCAAACGTAAAATGAGTTCATCTTACGATACTTACCTATAAATTTTAGTCCAATTTGTTCCAAAATACTAACAGTTTAACTCGATTTTGATCAAAATTCTGTAATCTGCTCACTATTATCGCTGAGATATAAACATGTCAGCAAAGTTATGAAATTTTGGTGATTTTGATATAAAAAGTTAACACCTCAACGTTGAAATTTCAAAAATTTTAAAATGCCAAGTTTGGTGATTTGGCATGTCAATTTTTACATCAATTACAAAAAAGTACCTAAATTTCTTATAGACATAAGCATCTCTAAGTTGGACCTAGTCAACAATTTTAGTAAAATCACACAATTTTGGTCGGAATCGAAATAAAAGTCTTAAATTTAATAAAAAAATGAATCAATTCCAAGGTGACTGTTTAGAGGACTAGAGCCCCATTTGGTATTGCTAAATTTTGAAAATAGCCGGCTTTTAATGAACTTTTACATTTGATAGTGTTGTTAGATGGAAAAAAATAGTTTTTTTTTTAGAATCTACGACAACAGATTTTTGAAGCAGCATTAGGATTGCTTTTAAAAGCTAGTGTCATAAAAAATATTGAAATTAACATAACATTTTTTTTTCTTTTAATCATAACAGTACCAAACTAGGCCATAATTAACGCAGAGGTCAAGTTACAAGACCCCCCAAAAAAAATCTGGATGATCCACTACACCATGCCAATGACGCATGTTTTTAATTCATGTACATACATGTAACATTCTACCCTTGTGTTGTCCAGGTACGGTAGAGCTTAAATAACATTACCCGAAATGTTCCCATTTTTTATGAATGGCATTGTCCGAACATAGAACCCTAGTTTATTTCCAAACAATTTTGTAATTTCGGGTGTAATCAATAAAATTTACTTGTGTACGTACCAAAACGAGGGGAGAATATTTGTAGGCAAAGACATTCTGGTTGGTAAGGCATTGATCCACAAAAGGGCCTGTCAAGAATAGTATAGCTGCCTGAAATGGGGCCGATTGGTATAACAACTGCGTCGACGACACGTTGAGTCTCTTTTGGATTGTGTTCGTGAGCTGCCCACACCAGACCCCAGATTCAGAATCATCATCATACATACGGACCCAACAAATAAAATGATGAGCTTCTTATTGACTATTTTCAATTTGGACTTATTACAAAAGCCTCCCTGAAGTTTAGGGTAATTATGATAAAAATCGAGAAGTTTTTAAAAAGTACTCATTCATTCCGTTATATATAATACATTTATTGTCTGCAAAGAGCTTATTGAAAACAATGCTTATGGTTAGTAAATACTATGTTAAAGTTGTTTTCTAATGGGGTGAGAAAGGAGAAATCTACTTTATTTTAGAAAATTTATTTTAAGTATGGGAAAAAGTATTGGCAGAGGTGTAAATAATTGATACTTTAGGGGTATATATGGTTAAAAGGGTGTAAGCGTTTTTTTTTTTCACGGGACGTTCATTTATAGTAAATATAATCAGTGTTCTAAAAATCCCCATTTAGTCCGATTAATCCTCCATTAATCCCTAAAAGGTCTTCTATCGTTCTGATTGTGGCCTAGGCGCTTGTACTTAAATTTAAGACAAAATTAAATTTCGAAATTTTTGTTTTTAGAAATTAGCTCAAGCTTCGGGGGAGGTTTTTGTAATTATCCCTAATTTTCTTTCAAATAGTTAAGAGTTTTACTATTTTCAGTAATATAGAAAGAAATGAGGAGATGAGAATACAATTTGGCCAATGCAGGTTGTTATGATGGCAAGAAGAGAGAGGATTGTGCCAACTAAGTTGAGCTGAAGGTCAGTTACAGATGCTATGCCAACTCCAAGTAGCAGCACTGACAAAGAGAACTTTATCTTCTGACTGCATAATTGATATATATATATATATATATATATATATATATATTAAAAGAAAAAATTAATTATAAATAAATTAAAGGAGTTTCAAGATTCTTGTGGAGCAGAACATAAATTATATTAATTGTGGAAATATAGATCTGTATCCATTTAGGTATAAGAATATTTTTTCCTGCTCCATGTTTAACAACAATTTTTCTAATGCTCAGACTGTCGATTATAACCTTTACTCTAATGTATTCGAGTCACAGATTTACATTTGAGTCACTTATTTTAGGTAACTCAAATGTAATTAAGTGACTCGAATAAATAACTTGGGTATAATTAGGTGACTCGAATGGATGACTCGAATGTAATTAGGTACGCGAATGGATGACTCAGATGTAATTTAAGTGACTCAAATGTATATTAAGTGACTTGGATGTAATTTTTGTGACTCGTAATTTAGATGACTCCAATATTTTGTGTAAAGATTAAATCTGACAATTTAAGTATAAAAAGAACCGTTGTTAAACTTAAAAGAAAAAAATTCTTACATTTAAATGAATACTTTACATTTTTTCCATATTAATTTGCTGACCTGAATTGTTTTCCTAAGAAGAGGGTTTCCAACAGGACAGTGAAAGGTATTATTGCAAGTTTTGTCATCTGCAATCCACACAATTACAAGTCAGGAAGAGAGGGTTTGCATCCAAATTTGAAATGAAAACAAGGGATTAATTACAAAAACTAGCCCCCGAGTTTAGTACAATAACAAAAGAACCCAAATATCTTCCGAAATTACAAATGTGACATGAAGGTTTATTTGTGATTTACAAATAACTTGATGTTTTTGTAATTAGGCTAAATTTCAAATAGGAATTCTCTAGTTGTAACTGAAAGCTCCGTATTCACGGAGCACTCAAGTGGTTGTACGAGTCACAAACGACCTCCATTCAAAAACTTAAGGGTAGATTCCGAATCATCGCGGCAAGGAGGACCAATCCGACATTTCGAAAATTTATCCGAGACGACGCGCTCGCATTCGGCAGATTGGTGAAAGTTCTAATTACTTTTTAGACCCCATACCCCGGATAAATTCTTGAAAATGTGTGAATCATCCGCCTGCCATGCTTCTTTTGAATTCACCCTAGAAATTAAATGGATGCCGTTTGTGACCCGTAAACGCTTTGTAGTTATGGAGCACACGCTTTTTTTCTTTTTTTTTTGTCAGTAAATGTTAGTTGTTAGTAGTTAGTTCACCAAGTCCCGGATACTTCTAGATTTCATCACCAAACTTTCTTATAACCCCATTTATAATTTGTTCCGAGAGGGAATTGAACCTGAATCTTCCATGAAGGGAGGAAATAAATACCCAATATTGGATCTAATTTCATCTTGGAGTGTGTACCTGGTAGAAACCAATGGAATTAAATCCCAAGCTGAGGTTGAGAAGCCCAATGGATACACCATTGAGCATTCCAAACAGAACCACGGTCTTGATGTCGATGGGCTTGTTTTCGAAGAAATTTAAGCGTAAAGCCACATGAAGACTGCAGTATGTCACCATCAGGTGCCAACTTGTAAGCGTCGTGGCTGTTCAAAAAAAATATATATCAATCAATCAATCAATCAACAACAACAACAACAATAATAATAATAATAATAATAATAATAATAATAAATTAGAGAATAAATACAAAACATCGAATACTATAAAATGGCTTCTTTTTTTGTCCAAAAAGACAATTTTATTAGGATAGGTAGCGTGTTCATCCATCTCCTTCAGTGTAAGAAAATAGAAGAGTTAACTAAAAAGCTAAAAAAAAATAGTGGATTTGCATAATACTATATTTTTAGGATCTATTTGTTCATAGAGTTTGTTGTGATTTAAAATTTTAGCATTCAAAATTTTGAATATTGGAGAATGTTGTGAATCGTACGAATATATATTTGTTGTAGGATTCAAAATTCATACTTTTTACCGTAGGTGTGAAATCATGTTTGGAAAGTGAATGATGTTGCACTGTTATGCAGTATGCAGCCGAATTATTTAAAGATAAAAATAGTAGAGATATGAGATTGTATTATTAGAGTAGTTAATTGTACTTCCTCCGTTACTATATTATTGCAACGTGTTGACTATTACACTGTTCGCATACTCTTTTTTGATCATCTTTTGTGATTTATATATATAAAAAAATATAGTCATGTGAGATCTTGTTAGATTCATCTCGAAATATACTTTCAAAATATCAACGTCTTATAATTTTGAAATATGAAAAATTGAAGATATTAATAATCAAAGTTGTGCATTGGCAAGCGTGAAAGTCCAGATGTTGCAGTTATAGAAGAACGAAAGTATTATTATTTAAAGATAAAGAGGAGAAAAAAGAGTTGATATGTATAGTATTATTATATAGTAAAGTCATGACTGGTGGTGGAATGTATTTTATACTCCCTTCGTCCCATCGATCTTGGTTCATATTTCTTTTTGGGCCGTCCCAATATACTTGGTCATTTCCTTTTTAAGACATCTTTATCTCTCACAACTTTAAATAATATATATTCATACCATCACTTTATACATTACTTTTCAGCTTTTCTTAAATCCCGTACCGAAAAGTAAATGCTCAAGATGGGTGGGACGGAGGGAGTATTATTTAATACACCCTCTGTTGCCATATTTAACAAGGATGTTTTTATTTTTTTCAATAATTAAGGATTACCTATCTAAATGAGATATTTCCAATTATACCCTTATTGTAAACCGAGATATTGTGGAGCATTATTGAATTTTAGGAATAAAGTATGAAAAAATATGAAAAGAGTTAAAAAAGAGGTGATAGAGATTATGTTGTATAATTATACTAGTGATAACGCATGTCATGATGACACGATGGTCGTGCTGTAATTAGATTAAACTAATTAAATTACCGGATTAAAGAAAAAATAAACATGTGCAGACACCATCTTACAAACAAGTGGAGAAGAGAAAGAAAGAAGAATGGATTTTTTAAGTTACCAAACTGAAAGCCAAGATTACTCATCAAGGCCTTGTTGCAGATGACAATAGAAACAGACGACGCCACGGAGAGGAACAATGCACCCATAACACCCAACTGCAACCCGGATTTCTCCCCCATTTTAGGCCAAAATCTGTAGAAAAATAAGCAAAATGAATGAATGAGTATTGTATTCTTAATCTCTGTTTTTCTCTTATGTCTGCAGTAGTTCATGTTTCCTGCCTGCTGCAGCAGTGGAGGGGGGTTATAGTCAAAATAACTACTATTTGCTAATGACACCCTCCATTAGGAATAATATCCTTCATTATTTCTGTACCTTGTGATGTAGTAGTATTATTCTATTTATTTATCATGTGCTAGCTAGGGGGTGGGGTGGGGGTGGAAATCAATCTTCTTTTTTTTCTTAAATGAGAAACTAATAATAAGTGGATGAAAAAGGAAATTTGAATATTCTTTTCTTTTTTTGTCTTTATTTCTCTAAATAGTATTAAATGCAAAATGGAGTCGTAGGGTTTTAGGAAATACGAACAATGAAACATCTACGTTTTCGGATAAAATTCGTGCGAAGATAAATAAAAAGGAGTTTTAAAAATAACTTCTTACTTCGGAAAGTAGTAGCCGGTGGAGATTGTGACGAGGTAGGGGTGGCGGTGGCGGCCGTAGCCGGGGTATGGTGAGGGTAGAATGGGATTTTTATAGGTTAGCTAGAGAGAGAGAGAGAGAGAGAGAGAGAGAGAGAGAGAGAGAGAGAGAGAGAGTTTTATATGTAAGCATTTCATTGGCTTATACATAGCTACTATATGTGGTGTTTGGTGCTAAGTTCTTGTTGGTCAGGTGCTTAGTTAACGGCAAATATAAGCAAGGACAGTGTCCCCTAAATTCTCGGTCAATCAAAAGGATGTTTGTTTTTAGCCAATTTAATTTTCTAATTATATGTCTAAAAGATTGATTTTTTGTAACTTTATTCTTTTATTTATTTTCAAAATCATATTTATTTATTCAATTTGGCTACTTTGTCTAACATACAAAATATCAAAATTTATGTGACGAAGATTGGATTGAAGTCGAAATTTGTGGACGTAAAAATCATCACATGGGCGATTTATAGGGCCGAGTATGTCACCTCCTTGTATTTTAGAGGATCAGAGTTGCGTAAAAAAAATTAGAGAATAAAATGTTACATTTAATTCTTACATAACTAAATATGTGCCATAATATATTTACCGGACCGAAATAAGTATTGCTTAGCCAAAAATAATTTCTATTTTTTCAGCTCTATTATATGGGAATTGATTATGGTGGAAACACCCTTAATGGTGAAATTTAGAACTCAATTGCATTATTAAGTAATATCATTGCATATTTGTTATTATTTGTTGCATCAAGCTGATCGCTAGTATATGCAACAAATAATGTAATAAAAAAATACATAAATGCATATATTTCTACTCATTTACAGCCGTTAGATCACTAATATCAATGGCCTACAAAAGTTTCTAAATTTCACAAGGTAATTAGTTTTCATATAATCTATTTCCCTATTATATGTGTCAATATTATTTTATAGTTTTTTTTTATATTCAATTCACAAATTTGTACCCTCACCACATGAGCACCTCGCAATGTGCTCACCTTAACACATTGAGAATAATATACACGTGCACATACTCTTAATTTGTACAAGTATATCTCACTATTTTCATATGTGGCAATACGAACACTTTCATATATGATTCTAGGGTGCGAGATGTACGTGCTGCATTTACTATTCTTAAAATTTATCTACGATAATTGCAGTTAAATAAGGGTAAGCCGGTTGTCTTATGCAAAATCCCAAAATCATACTCTGGGACGGATGGAATATAATTTTTTTTTAAAAAAAATATACAAAATTATAAAAAAAGATATTAATAAATATATGACCAACGTTGTCACAAAATAGTATAGTGATTTACCCATGTCAGAATGCATAATCTTTGCAGTAAATGAAAAATATCTGGTACATGAAAAAAGAAGTTCTTAATATATGGGTCAATCAATTAAGCATTTCCCACATTTTTATTAGTCCAATAAAAAAAACATCCCCTAAATTGTTGTATATCATTAATTTCGCTAACTAATAGTATTAGTAAAGTATTCTCAAAAGATTTGATATTTATTGTCTTAGAACTCAAGATTGGAAGGTGAAATGAACACTTCTTTCTGCATAAGCAAAATGTTGACAACCCATAAAAGTATGACCCAGTTTGGTAAGAGGCAGGGATGGTAATTTACCCGACCCGACGGGGAACCCAGTTCACCCAACCCGACCGGGGCCAGGTATACTCGATTGGAAAAACCGGGATTGGGGACGGGACGGGTGTGGTACCCCCGCCCCGCCCGTACCCGGCACTGGCGGAGCCATAGAGGGGCAAGAGGGGTCAGGCGACCCGATGAAGAAAAAAAATTATATTTGAATAATTCTATAAAGTTTGTTAGAATTTCAATATATATATATAATAGTAAAACATATTCTTAACACAGTGTTAACTCTTTTTTGTATGTGATATTTTCTAATTTTTGAAGTTTTATTTATCTAAAATATTTTATCCCACATTAATTTTAATTGAAACTCCACCAATTGAGAACTAAATAAGTACTAAAAAATCAATATCATTTTAGTATTCATAATTATTCTGCACCACCAATTAATTTGGCAAATAATGAATTTACCAAATAAATAGTCATATTAAATTTACTAATTATTGAGTTGGTCAATCTATTGGTGTTTAATTTAATTTGATCAATTTATTAACGTCTAACAATTTGAATCTCACATCAGTGTGAATTAGACACCATCATTTGGACAAGATAAATAACTACTTAGAATGGATGTGAATTTTAAAGTTATGTATCTAGAACATCACATTAACTCTCTCTACTATGTAGCATCTCTTTTTTTTTTAATTCTTATTTATCTAAAATTTTCTATCTTGTTCCGGAAGTTATTATTCTCGTGATGTGTCTTACCTAATACTGATCGTAGATACATAGATGGAAGATTCTAGATCCTTCTAGAGGTAGTGGGATCCTATTAGATGTCTTACCTTATCTAGGAATCCTATGTATGGAAGGACTCTCATTGTAATGCCTATATAAAGGCCCATCTATCAGTGTTATGAATACAATTGATTGACTCGTATTTACAGTCTTTTACTTTCTCCTGAAACACGTTATCTGCACGTAGTCCCCAAACTGAACAAGAAATTTCTTTTTCCTCTCCCATTTTTTTTTTTTCAGAAAATCTCAAAAAAAAAAAAAATGAAAATCGTTTTCTGCAGAGAACCCTAGCCGCCGCCACCCCCGGACCGACGAACGGTCATCACCTACCTCACGTTCGGAGCCCCACCGCGACCTACCCCAGTCGGTTGCTTCCCGTCATCCCCTCCATCGCGACCAATTCTAGTCAGTCGCCCCAAATCCGACCACGACCATCGCCGCCCGTCCACCTCTCACATCAGCGCGACCCAACCGGCGTCTTCCTCATCCTGAGCCGCAGCTCGCCTGAAACCTCCATCCGCGGCCAGTTCGCCTTCCAGCACAGACACCAGGTCGCACATGAGCCGTCCACCTCCGGCTAGATCGGCCCGTGTTTCTGATCTCAGCCCGCATCCAGGAAGTCTATCTTGGCCCATAAAAACGATCATGTCCCTACTATAGTCAGCCAGACTCGATCGAGTTGCTGACCAAACCAGGTCCGGTCGATAACCGGTTTTCAGCCCATTTCTGCCCCTATTCTCGAAGAGACGAGAATTCCACGCGTAAATTTTCTGGACAGCACAGTCGTACCAAAATCATGTTTCTCGATTCGTTAACCGTCGGATCGGTGTGAAATTTTGACAGCATATTTCCAACACAAATATCTGTATATTCAACGGTGGAGATCAGATTCTGTATAATATTAATTACTGAATCTGCCACCGAATAGAAACAGATTTTTACGAGGAAATTTAGAGATCCGACCTCATCCAATACCGAGCTGCTGCATCGCCGCGCTCGAGTCCTTTTTTGGCCGATTATCGAGCCCAATAGCCCTTTCCGGGCATTTCTCAACTCTCCACCTTTTTCTACTTAATAATTCATTTGTTCATTGATTTGTACACGTATGAATCTTACCATGTTTATGTTTTACGTGCATATAGGAAAATACATTGCTCATGATGATGTGCACCCTATGGAGAAAAGCCATATTTGTTATCCTGTTCAAGGATCAATGTAAATATAAAACCGAGTACCACGAAATATATTGCTCATATGGAGAGAAGCTCCCGTTCAAGGATCAAAGCAAATATGGAACCAAGTACTCGTAAGACTTTATTAAAGTTCCCGTTTTTCAATTCCTCTCTTTTGGGAATTTTTTTGGGGGGAATTGGGGAATTGAGTTCTTTATCTCCCACGCTACTTTGCGGTGGATGAAACTATGAGAGGTGGTATCACTCTCGGATGTCGAAGTAAACTGTGTGACGGTCCTGGGGGTGTCACGGATAATTGTTGAAAGTCGATATTTGTGGTTGTTGCATACACCACGTTTTGGGTGCGATTTGACGTCGCCGTTTTGTTGATTTTAAACCAACAATTGGAAAAAATGTGTAACACCCCAAACTAGGCGGATATTACAGTGCCGTGAATCCCCGACTGGGACCCACCAGGCGGATGAAAATGATGAATTAAATAATATAATTGTAGTACCGAACCACATTATATTACCAAATACTCCGATGAGGAGTTTAAGTACAACACACCAGGACAATACCGAATACTAGTATATTTTATATGAAGATAAAATACACCACACTGAATGAACGGAGTATCCAAATGAAAGTCTGCAGCGGAAAATAAAGGACAATAACATGAATAACTGAAAGATCGGGGCCCCCTACTAGTATCACTGGGACTCCTCGACGTCAGCATGCTATTCCCGTGCTTTTGCCTTGCCATGACCTGAAAAACAAAATCCCAAATGGGTCGGGCCATACGTAACAACAATCCTCAAGAGTTGAATAAACACAAACATGAGTTATCTTTAGTTATAAAATATCCTGTCGAAACATACGCAATCAAACATGCTTTATGAATCAACTAACAGTACGGCTCAAAGGAATGGCGCCACACTACGTCCGGGATGGAAATGTGTCCGTGCACAAGCCACCAACAAGTATCGATCGAATACACGTGTGGTCTTGTACCTAATCAGTCTCACGAAGCCATCAACTCGTGTGCACAGTCCAATGTGAGGCCACCAACCAACACACGACTATAATGTGCCCGACATGAAAATCCTACACATACCAACCGGCACGCCAGTGTGACCCGGAATGCCACAATATAACCAAAAGTGACATCAAAATCAATAATGACTTACCGAGATGAAATGACAGCGAAAAGAATGATAGCTCAATAAATAATTGGAACCGTCGTCCCTCGTGAATGAAGTAATGAAGTGACAATTACAAGTTTTGAAATGGTTAGTACCTTATGAATGAATTATGATTATGAATGAACAACAACGAAAGGAATGAGTATCCTTTTAACTGAGTAAGAATTAACTTACACAATACCGATGACAATTATCCTTCCACGAACAAATGTCCTAAATGCGATGTCGGTCGCTCGAACAATCTTGAATAACACAATATCCGACAACCCGTTCAATATATGAATCAAACACGAATATAACGAACTCAAAACGTCGATACGATTAAACTAAGTTCATTGGGGCATTATATCGAATACGTTGTGGCCAAACTCCGATTGTTTACAATCAAATTTCAATATGCCATAATCAAATCCCCCAAGAAGTGTTTCCAACCAACAAACATCTTCCAAATGATCAATAATCCAAAATGAATATCCGAAAACGTGATTATAACGACAATTAATCGAAAACCCCCAATTTCAACTCGATATTCAAAGTGTTCTTGAATAATCCCTCAATAATCCAATGAATCCTTATACAAACTCATAATCATATACATATCCCTTCATATAACATGATTATAACGTCCAAAACATCATATCTCAACACAAAATCGAAATCCAAGGTGTTGAAGAATATTACCTTTGAAGATCCAAACACTTCGATCCGATGAAAACGTGTAAAATCGAGTATCCGAGCTTCCCAAATGAATGAGGATGATGAAAAACTAACACTCAAGTGATTGAGGATGGAAAAATCCCTCCCTCAAGTCTCTCTCTCGGAACAAAATGAAGAAGAGGATGAAAATGATGAAAAAGTCCCGCCACTTATATAAATCGCCGAAGTTACGGCCGTAACTCGGCCCTCATACGGCCGTAACATCCCGTGTCAACGGCCTTACGGCCAGAATCGCCAACTCGTACGGCCGTAACTCGGCTTCGTCCAAAATCTCGCCGGCTGCACTTACGGCCAGAATCGCTTCCCGAGTTACGGCGTAACTCGCCTTCAAAAACATCTGCCGGCATCCTTACGGCCAGACCCGCACGCCTTACGGGCGTAACTCGATGATACGGCCGTATCCGCCAAACTTACGGCGTAAGCCCCTTCGCCGAAAATGACCAGCATCTCGCTGCACAGACGGCCAGATCCGGCCAAGCCTTACGGCCGTATCTCCCTCGCCTTACGGCCGTATGCCGAGACCCTTACGGCCGTAACTCGCCTTCGGCCAAAATGTCTGGGCACCCTGCTCGACACGTACGGCCGTATCCGGCCAAGCCTTACGGCCGTACTGCCCAACTTACGGCCGTATGCCGAAATCCTTACGGCCGTAAGTCCCGCTCGTCCGAAATGGCCTGAAAACAACGAACGTCTATTACGGCCGTATCCGACACTCCTTACGGCCGTAACTCGTTGCTGGACAAGATGAAATTCCCACAACTCCGATTTCTCGCTACGATCGATGAATGATTCGACATACCAAACGTTTGCGAACGCGAACAAATCCAACACATGCCAAAAATGATACTTCCAGCACAAGACTACCAGTCACGATGATAATGATAATACTCCCGTTCCGACACTCAAACGGAGATGAAATGACGATCGGAAACTGATACACGGTTACCACATGCCAAATGAACGCAAATGAATGAATCATGACTGATGAACGATTATTAATGAGTGAAAATTACTGAGTGATAATTACAGACTGATAATTACTGAATGATAATGAATGAATTATAACCGGGTATTACATACTCCCCCCTTAAAAAGAGTTTCGTCCCCGAAACTAAGGGTCAAACAACTCGGGATGACTCTCTCGCATACTCTCCTCGGTTTCCCAAGTAGCCTCTTCGACTCCGTGTCTAGATCACTGAAACTTAACCAAAGGAATCGCCTTATTCCTCAACTGTTTGATTTGCCGCTCTAACACTCGTATGGGACGCTCCTCATACGAATGATCATCTGCGATCTCGATTTCGTCGAACTGAAGTATGTGACTCGGGTCGGCAACATACTTCCGCAACTGCGAGACATGCAATAAATTATGAATTTGGCTCAACGCCGGAGGTAAAGCCAATCGATAAGCTAACTCGCCTATTCGATCCAAAATCTCAAACGATCCAATGAATCTCGGACTCAATTTCCCCCGTTTTCCGTAATGGAAGATACCTCGACTTGGGGATACCTTGACCAAAACGTGGTCACCCATCTCGAACTCTAGTGGTAGACGATTATCTGCATATAATTTCTGTCGACTCCGAGCAGTCAACAGACGACTCCTGATCAAAGCTACCTTCTCCCGGGCGGCTATAAATATATCGGGCTCGGTGCCGATTGACTCTGATGGGTCGTCCTAACACAAGGGAGATCGACAACGACGACCGTACCAGGCCTCGTAAGGTGCTACCTTCATCGCAGCATGCCAACTAAATTGTACGTGGACTCAATCAACAGTAATTGGGCTTCCCAATCGTCTACTAATCGAGGACGCATGCCCTCAACATGTCCTCCAATGTCTGAAAAGTCCTCTCTGATTGTCCATCGGACTGAGGATGAAAAATGGTAATGAGATTAAGCTGAGTTCCCAAAGCACGATGAACTGATTTCCAAAATGAGACACGAATCACCCATCACGATTAGAAACGATACTCTTAGGAGTACCGTGCAATCTCACTATCTCTTTGATGAACATCTGGGCAAGTCTCTCGGGACCCCACGTATCCTTAATCTCAAGGAAATGAGCTGACTTAGTTAAGCGGTCCACGATCACCCAGATCGTATTCATGCCCCGACGACTCGTCGGCACTCTCGTGATGAAAACCATAGAAATGTCTTCCCACTTCCATTCTGGAATAGGGAGCAGTTTCAGCATACCTTCCAGTCGCTGACGCCAGACCTCGATCTCGGGTCTAAGGAATTCCTGCTGAAGCTCATTCTAAACTGATAAACGAGCAAGCATCTGCTCCTGAACGGACTTATGACTCCAGGCGTAGGCGACAATGTTTGCCTTGCCTGGGTGGTAAAGGATCTCGATATCAAAATCTTTGATTAGTTCCAACCACCGTCTTTGTCGCATATTTAACTCCTTCTGAGTAAATATATATACTTCAACTCTTGTGATTAGTGAAGATCTGACAGGTGACGCCATAAAGGTAACGACGCCAAATTTCCAACGCGAAAACCACGGCTGCTAGCTCCAGGTCGTGGGTCGGATAATTAATCAGCTAATCCGAGGAAACCTCGGATTTCCTTAACATCTTTCGGAGGTTGCCAATCTCGGATAGCCTCCATCTTCTGAGGGTCGACAAGGACTCTGTCTGATGAAATTACACACCCGAGAAAAGTCACTTTGGACATCCAGAACTCACATTAAGAAAACTTTCCATAAAGTTGCTCGCGTCTCAACACGTCGAGAACCTGATGAAGATGTACCTCGTTTTCCTCTCGATCACGAGAATAAATTAAAATGTCATCGATGAAGACAACAACAAACTGATCAAAAAGAAAGTCGATGAAAACCCGATTCATTAACTCCATGAATACCGCAGGTGCATTAGTTAGCCCGAACGGCATAACTACGAACTCATAATGACCATAGCGTGTACGAAATGCCGTCCTTGCGATACCCGACTCTTGAATTTGCAGCTGATGATATCCAGATCTTCAGTCGACCTTAGGAAAATATTGAAGCTCCCTGAAGTTGATCTAAGAGATCATCAATACGGGGTAGAGGATACTAATCTTGATCATCACCCTGTTCAACTCCTGATAATTAATACACACACGAGACGAGCCATCCTACTCCTTGACAGATCACACTGGTGCTCCTCACGGGGACGCACTCGGTCGGAGATAACCTTTCTCGAACTATTCTTCAAGTTGAATCTTCAACTCCTGCGTTCTGGTCGGGGCCATCCGATACGGTGCCTTCGATAACGGGGACGTACCGGCTCCAACTCACTCCTGAATTCCACTACTCTATGTGAAGGCAACCAGATAACTCGTATGGAAATACATCGTCAATCGATGACAATGATACCACGAATGATTGAACATTTCGATTGCCCTAGAATGGTCAATCGATAAAAAGTGATACCAATAATGCTTGAACAACTCGATTGCCTTAGAAAGGCCAATCGATGAAAATGATACAATGAATGATTGAATAACTCGATTGCCTTAGAAAGGCCAATCGATGAAAATGATGCAATGAATGATTGAATAACTCGATTGCCTTAGAAAGGCCAATCGATGAAAGTGATGCAATGAATGATTGAATAGCTCGATTGCCTTAGAAAGGCCAATCGATGAAAATGATGCAATGAATGATTGAATAACTCGATTGCCTTAGAAAGGCCAATCGATGAAAATGATACAATGAATGATTGAATAACTCGATTGCCTTAGAAAGGCCAATCGATGAAAATGATACAATGAGTGATTGAATAGCTCGATTGCCTTAGAAAGGCCAATCGATGAAAATGATACAATGAATGATTGAATAGCTCGATTGCCTTAGAAAGGCCAATCGATGAAAATGATGCAATGAATGATTGAATAACTCGATTGCCTTAGAAAGGCCAATCGATGAAAATGATGCAATGAATGATTGAATAACTCGATTGCCTTAGAAAGGCCAATCGATGAAAATGATATAATGAATGATTGAATAACTCGATTGCCTTAGAAAGGCCAATCGATGAAAATGATACAATGAATGATTGAATAGCTCGATTGCCTTAGAAAGGCCAATCGATGAAAATGATGCAATGAATGATTGAATAACTCGATTGCCTTAGAAAGGCCAATTGATGAAAATGATGCAATGAATGATTGAATAACTCGATTGCGGAATTTCTCTGCTTTCGTCATAATACTAATTCTTCTGGAACAACGGGGATTACTTCCCTAGAGCATACATTCGACAACCAACGACGGAAAGATAGCGACCAAACGCTAACAAACACTGAGGATAGTATCAAGACGATCAAACCAACTAATACCGAAAATTACATCGTCCTAAGATAAATTCACCACGATTAGGTCCATCAACCAATCGCGGTCATTAAGCTTAATTCGGTATGATTTCCGAAAAATTTCCCATCGTCAGGTAGACCGATGGTATGAGGTCCACAAGCAATAGGACTATCCCAAAATAAGTCTATTCAAACATGATTCGAAAATGAATGAATGCGGTGCACGAGTATCTAAAAGGTACACACAGGTTGAAATAAAATTACGAGTATACCTGAGGTCATTCGGGCCACCGGATCATCGATCCTCCTCATCACATGAATCTGGGACTTGCCGGCCCCCAAACCGGACCCTCCCGTCTAATAAATATGAGCCCCAACTCTATTTGCTTCCATTGTCTTAAACGACATTGACAAAGCAGTCTGATTCCGAATCGCTGCTTGCTTCGGGGCCTGAGATGCCGCCGGAGCCGACTTGGAGTCCTTTCGGCAAAAACGGGCCTTATGCCCAAAATTCCCACAATTATAGCACGTGATAGACGGTTTCAGACACTCAGTGCTGTAATGACCCGGCGTTCCACAATTGAAACAGGTGATGGCCGAACTGGCCGCTCGGGACTGAGATCCCGCATGATTATGCGCCGTAAGAGGTCGCTCAGAAACGATAGGACTCACACGAGGCTTCTTGAAGGTTGACTGACCGCCTTCAGATTGATTATGCTTCGCTGATCTCTTGCTGACAGATGAAGGTTGTTGTTCATCACTTTCCTTAGCAGCTGGCTCATACAGGAGAGTTCTCTCGATTAATCCGGCCAGAGTGGCGCAATGATGATTGAGCAATTGCACATGGGTCATCATGGCCTGCATAAAAGTGAGTGGATCAACCCGAACATCTTCTGATCGAGCCGAGTCCTGGGCAGGATTTCCCGGCAGCGAGTGATTCTTTCTCGGGTCTCGGCCCGCACCGCGGCCTCTCCTCGTGCATCCCCTGACAACTCTCTCCATACTGAAGTAGGAAGGTCGCATAATGATTATATTTCCCGCATGATTATCACGTTATGATTATGTCATGAGATGATGAAAATGAGTATACATGCTCTAACTTAGTGATTATATGAATGATTTACTGAAGTGACATGATTATCTGATGAAATTCTTGAAATGATTATCTTGAATAACTTAACAAGATTAATAATATGATCATCCAGATCGACAATTGAGTAATGAAATGAATTGAGTAATTAATGAATTAACATGATCGTCCTAATCATTAACTGAGTAATGAAATGAATTAAGTGATTAATGAGTTAACATGATCGTCCTGATTATTAACTGAGTAATGAAATGAATTAAGTTTGATTAATGAGTTAACATGATCGTCCTAATCACAATGAATGATGATGTTTGAGGATTGTTAATTGATGAATGATGAATGAATGACTATTGCCATAAATTATACCATGGCGTTAGAAATCTTACAGTTCTTCCGGTCTGATTGGCTCGGCATTTGCACAGGTCACACGTGACGCGAAAGTCCAATGATACTAGTCTGATGACGATGATTTCAAATGAGACATGACTCGGGAGGTAGTATTCAAAACCACGCTCCGATACCAACTCTGTAACACCCCAAACTAGGCGGATATTACAGTGCCGTGAATCCCCGACTGGGACCCACCAGGCGGATGAAAATGATGAATTAAATAATATAATTGTAGTACCGAACCACATTATATTACCAAATACTCCGATGAGGAGTTTAAGTACAACACACCAGGACAATACCGAATACTAGTATATTTTATATGAAGATAAAATACACCACACTGAATGAAACGGAGTATCCAAATGAAAGTCTGCAGCGGAAAAAAAGGACAATAACATGAATAACTGAAAGATCGAGGGCCCCTACTAGTATCACTGGGACTCCTCGACGTCAGCATGCTATTCCCGTGCTTTTGCCTTGCCATGACCTGAAAAACAAAATCCCCAGCCGGGGTCAGTTACACAGAACAACAATCCTCAAGAGTTGAATAAACACAAACATGAGTTATCTTTGGTTATGAAATATCCTGTCGAAACATACGCAATCAAACATGCTATATGAATCAACTAACAGTATGGCTCAAAGGAATGGCGCCACACTACGTCCGGGATGGAAATGTGTCCGTGCACAAGCCACCAACGAGTATCGATCGAATACACGTGTGGTCTTGTACCTAATCAGTCTCACGAAGCCATCAACTCGTGTGCACAGTCCAATGTGAGGCCACCAACCAACACACGACTATAATGTGCCCGACATGAAAATCCTACACATACCAACCGGAACGCCAGTGCGACCCGGAATGCCACAATATAACCAAAAGTGACATCAAAATCAATAATGACTCACCGAGATGAAATGACAGCGAAAAGAATGATAGCTCAATAAATAATTGGAACCGTCGTCCCTCGTGAATGAAGTAATGAAGTGACAATTACAAGTTTTGAAATGGTTAGTACCTTATGAATGAATTATGATTATGAATGAACAACAACGAAAGGAATGAGTATCCTTTTAACTGAGTAAGAATTAACTTACACAATACCGATGACAATTATCCTTCCACGAACAAATGTCCTAAATGCGATGTCGGTCGCTCGAACAACCTTGAATAACACAATATCCGACAACCCGTTCAATATACGAATCAAACACGAATATAACGAACTCAAAACGTCGATACAATTAAACTAAGTTCATTGGGGCATTATATCGAATACGTTGTGGCCAAACTCCGATTGTTTACAATCAAATTTCAATATGCCATAATCAAATCCCCCAAGAAGTGTTTCAAACCAGCAAACATCTTCCAAATGATCAATAATCCAAAATGAATATCCGAAAACGTGATTATAACGACAATTAATCGAAAACCCCAATTTCAACTCGATATTCAAAGTGTTCTTGAATAATCCCTCAATAATCCAATGAATCCTTATACAAACTCATAATCATATACATATCCCTTCATATAACATGATTATAACGTCCAAAACATCATATCTCAACACAGAATCGAAATCCAAGGTGTTGAAGAATATTACCTTTGAAGATCCAAACACTTCGATCCGATGAAAACGTGTTAAATCGAGTATCCGAGCTTCCCAAATGAATGAGGATGATGAAAAACTAACACTCAAGTGATTGAGGATGGAAAAATCCCTCCCTCAAGTCTCTCTCTCGGAACAAAATGAAGAAGAGGATGAAAATGATGAAAAAGTCTCGCCACCCTATATAAATCGCCGGAAGTTACGGCGTAACTCGGCCCTCATACGGTCGTAACATCCTGTGTCAACGGCCTTACGGCCGAATCGCCAACTCGTGCGGCCGTAACTCGGCTTCGCCCAAAATCCCGCCGACAGACTTACTACAGAATCCGCTCCCGAGTTACGGCGTAACTCGCCTTCGTCAAAAACATCTGCGGCATCCTTACGGCCGTACCCGCACGCCTTACGGCGTAACTCGATGATACGGCCGTATCCGCCAAACTTACGCGTAAGCCCCCTTCGTCGAAAATGACCGGGCATCCCACTGCAGCCAGACGGCCGTATCCGGCCAAGCCTTACGACCGTATCTCCTCGCCTTACGGCCGTATGCCGAGACCCACGGCCAGAATCGCCTTCGCCAAAACGTCTGGGCACCACCGCTGACACGTACGGCCGTATCCGCCAAGCCTTATGGCCGTCTTGCCAACTTACGGCCGTATGCCGAAATCCTTACGGCCGTAAGTCCCACTCGGCCGAAATGGCCTGAAAACAACGAACGTCTATTACGGCCGTATCCGACACTCCTTACGGCCGTAACTCATTGCTGGACAAGATGAAATTCCGACAACTCCGATTTCTCGCTACGATCGATGAATGATTCGACATACCAAACGTTTGCGAACGCGAACAAGTCCAACACATGCCAAAAATGATACTTCCAAAGACAAGACTACCAAATACGATGATAATGATAATACTCCCGTTCCGACACTCAAACGGAGATGAAATGACGATCGGTAACTGATACACGGTTACCACATGCCAAATGAACGCAAATGAATGAATCATGACTGATGAACGATTATTAATGAGTGAAAATTACTGAGTGATAATTACAGACTGATAATTACTGAATGATAATGAATGAATTACAACCGGGTATTACAAAATGAACATTGTCGGTAACGGTAAAGTTATGACTTGTTAATGATTAGTCACGAATTTGTGACGTACAAATGGGACAAACATCGATTGCGACGGATATGTCGTGGTTAAAATCGATTTGTGACAGAATTGTCACGTTGAATTGAGCGACCACCACATTGGTCTTGACCCAGTCCCATACTTGGAAAACTCCATCTTTCATCCTATTAAAATAAAATATTGCATGTGGATGTAGTCATGCACTGTCTCCTTGCAATATGATATATGAAAGAATGTACGAGTAATTCTCATGAATTTTAACATGTAAAGCAATGGCATATTGCGATAAATACATGAATTCGTTGACCTCGATTATAGTTCGTATGACTATAGTCCGAATACTTTTCCGAATATTGGTAAAGGCATGGGCCTTATACATTTGACTATGTTTAGTCGATCTTATTAGATGGTCAAGACGAGTTGGTTATGGTATATTCATTATGTCTCATGGTTCAAAATACTTAATATTGATGCACCGCGTTGCATCCATATAACATGGCTATCATGACGTATACTTGCAAATTGAGAATTAAAATTCTTGGTTGATTTGATGCACTTTGGTGGATTTTGTCTACATTTTTTATCATGACTAGGCGCATCCTCCTTGGTATTTGTTTATGCTTTGAAAGTTCAAACGGAATCAGTGGTTTTTAAACAACCTTAGTTGTACCGACATTCCTACTTTCTCTGTAAGTCTACCAAGTTAGAGTTACCGAAAGGATTATTAGTCGAGATAAGAGATCGAACACACTGCTGCGTTTAAATGCACCTATGGCTGTCATTGCCATGTTTCTGCATCAACGCTTATGGCATTGGATATGGTCTCAACCTTGTTTTCTCACTAAACTTGGGAAATAGTAAAGCATCCAATTAAAATATGCACTGTGATCTGATTTTAATGATCCGTGTGGTGCACAATATGTGGATAGAAAGATACGGAAGTCTAGTTTCCATAACATCTGGCTGTTCATCCATAGCCTTTCTAACGAGGGAGTTATCGCTACTTTAGTGAACAAAGGTCAAGCTGCACGGAATTTTATTTCCAGCGATTGTGCTAACTTTTGTCCCAACCAACTTGGTTCCCATCTTGAATTTGCAAGTGGTCTTATGACACAGTTTTTCAACCTCGTTTTGGCCGAATTTGCCATAGATGATGCAATTTTTGGTATGCATCGTATGCTAAAACAATCTTTTAAATGTTGAAAAACAGTTTCCTTGGGGAAGCCCAAAATACGCACCCTTATAAGAAGGTTGAGCGTATGCATGGTAGTCTTACAACATGCTTGTGTCGTAATTTTGCTCCTTAGGCATCTAATCTTGCCATGTTATGCACTCAATATGATAGATCATTTTGATTGTATCTGGTATAAAATCTCTATGTTGTTAGAGTGTTCGCTATGATCATGTTTGTAAAATTTTGCAAGCGAAATTGAGTGCGTATTAAGCTATTTTCAAGGAACACGATATTTTTGGATTTCGGTTTATAAATCCATTGTGACTATGATGCCTAGGTCATCACAATCAATAAGTGGTATAATGCTCAAGTTGTTGAACGCCGAATGGTGTTTTCTAGTCACATATGTTCCGTAACAATTGAACCATGTTATGACTCGATGATATATATGCCAAAGTGTATCACTCATAGCATCTCATTGTGATTTGTGAGAAATAAAATCTTATGCATCACTTGTATTGGATATGTGAAAAGGAAAATATTCATGAGTCAATATGGTCCGGCTTGCATCATTTTTGTAACCAGAAGATGTATTGGGACATTGACATATTTAGGCTTTAATAGTCCGGAGTTTGGACAGTTTGATGATCCATATACCACGGTATTGTCATGGACATCATTTTCTTTGAACAAACAAACTAGTTGGATCAAAGACACCAAAGTACGTTGGTGGAGTCGTGAGCAGGGCTCATGACCGATGATGATATTTATGTCATCGGCGTCTTGTTTTCATAAGCATTTGTGACGCCAAAGACCCCCCCCCCCCGATGATCCTTTTTAGCCATGTTCATTGATTAAAGCCTATTCTTTGGCACGATTAGGAGATGACACCCTCCTATGCTAAAGAGAATAATGTAGCGACTCGCATAAGCATGGTGATGAGTCCTCCCTTTTCATCGAGTCCTTATACATACATGATCATAAGTATTAGCCTGGGTGGCTTATGATGCTATGATGGTGTTCACAAATGGTCGTACTCAAGTAATAACATTATATGTTATGTGGTTCCTTTTGACAATGATTGAGAAGTTGATGAAACCTGAGTTTATGGTTGTCCAACTTGCGGACCAGTCATTGTAAAAGTCGGTTCATCCACTTTTAGACCAAGTCTTAAAGTGAAATTTTAACGAGTACTTCCTAACATCCAATGCTACCTTCTCACAAATTTTGGTGCCATTTGGAGACTTGGAAGGAGGTGAACCACTTAAATAAAATTTCCACATACCACCAGTCGTCCCAACGACCAGTTCGATTTCATTTCGACCGGTTTTTTACCACATGGTTTTGGAATCCCAACACCCGTTTATACATGTTCATGAAATTTTGAGGTGTTAGGGGCTGGTGAAGGGAGTGAACTCTTCAAGAAAGCACTAGAGGTTCGATAAAACCAACGGCCTATCATCGGTTCAATCGTTTCTTCATGTTCGATCCCGGTGGTGCATGGTGGCGGTTTTGTTGGATTCTCAAGACCAGTAGCTATGGTTATGTTGTAACACCCCAAAGACGTTCAGGGCATGTTACAGTGCCGTGGACCCCACACTTTGGAATCCACCAGGCTAATAAACCGACCCGAAAAAAAACAACGACATACATAATCAATAAACAGACAAATTCTCAATCCACAACTTTTAAAATAAAAGACTGGAATCCAATAATACAATCTGACATCAATCCATTCCCAAAACGGGTACACAATATCAATAAAATTCAACAAAGAAGTACTCGAGTACTTAAATCCATGACATAGTAAATAAATTCAAAAACAGAACACCAACAAACAACCGCTGAACAGTATCATGCTTGCCCATCATCCTCATACGGCTCATATGCTCGTTTGTATCCAAGACCTGTACCGGAAATACAAAAAGTATTTCCCCCATTTAAGGGGTTAGCGACAACTGCTAGTGCAAGTACAATCCATTTGAACTACCATTTTAATCAGATGAAAATATGCGCCAAAAATCATTTTAGAAATCATTTATATTCCGGAATATTTTACGGTGCACCAGCACAAAACACATTTCTCCAACAAAACATTTCAAAGTTAACCTCGGTACGAGACTCACGGCCACCGTACCCCACAGAGCCCCGTCGGACATCCCTGGGTGGTTAACCATAGTTCGCGATACGAAACTCATGGCAACGTATCCCTAGAGGACCCGTCGGACCATCCCTAAGTGAACATACATATATACATCCACACAACCACGAAAAGCCATAATTCAAATACTAGAACGCGTAAACAAATGTAAAGTACTTGCCTTTGAGACATCTTCGAAGAATTGGGAATGAATAACGGCTACGAACGATCCGAATGGAAAACAACGGTTCCTAAACGAAGGATCAACATAACTCAGTCCTAACGGACAATAATAATCGAATGGAATACACCCATAACCCCAATTACAAGCTACGTCAATGAACGATCAATCGATACGGGCGAGGGTTTACGCAAAACCTCCCCGAATCAATAATTCACGGATTTAACTTGATGAAATGGATTGGGATTCACCAAATAACAACAATCGATGAGGAATAATACAACATATATGGACAATTCGGAATTAATCACGAAAAACCCGAAAAACCCCCAAATTAGACAAGTTTAGGGTTCCTGAAAAAAATACCTTGGAATCGGACGATGGATGATGATTACGTTGATGCTGATATGTTATCACGAGCCTACAGTGGTGGAATACAAAGAATTCTCGGATAGAAGCTGAAGGGAATCGCCCTCTGCGTCGCCCGAAGAAGAAAATGAGAGAAGAGATAGAAAATGAGGTGTTTTGATTCTGCCCGCTATACTTAAAACAGCAGGCCGTTACGGCCGTAACAAATGTTACCTTACGGCCGTAACAAGGCTAATATTACTTCCGTAACGAATGGGGTGTTACGGCCGTAACACCCTGTTGGACAGCACTCTAGCAGCTGCTTTCCGAACCGTTCCGGACGACTCCGAAACTCGGACCTGCTATCGAACCGAAAATATGGCTATGAAGAATATTCGATGACGAGTCTAACCGTTACAAGAAAACAACATTTCGACTACCAGGGAATCCGAAGTACGACAACGAATAAGGAATTCCCTAAACTTATAGGAAATTACAAAAACGGCTCAAGTGCCCGAAAATCACGATACGACGTTGGATTAACAAACCGAAAGTCTCAATACGACCAACTCAACCATACGAACTTATGCAAACCAAGAAACAATGAAAACGAATGAGTTTTACGAGAATCGAACGCACAAACGACAAAACATGTCATAAAATGGAATCACGTAAAAATATCACCAAAACTCGTCCAAATAGAAAAACTCCAAGAATAAAGTAGATTCAAAATGTCGAAACGGTTACAAGCGAGTCGATAAAAATAGACATACACCAAAAATGAAAACTGCTAAGAATAAAAAGGTGCGGATATTACATTCTCCCCCTCTAAGAAGAAGTTTCGTCCCGAAACTTAAGAATTAAAAAGATCGGGGTACCTCAAACGCATATCCTCCTCTAACTCCCACGTCGCTTCTTCTACTCCGTGCCTCGACCATTGGACTTTAACCAAAGGAATGGTTTTGTGCCTTAACTGTTTGACTCGACGCTCTAAAATTCTGACGGGCCTCTCCTCAAACGTAACATCCTTCTCGATCTCCACATATCCGAAATCAATAATGTGGGATGGGTCCGGAACATACTTCCTCAACTGGGAGACGTGAAACACACTATGTACATGACTCAACGACGGAGGTAATGCCAAACGGTACGCTAACTCGCCAACTCTGTCCAATATATCGAAAGGTCCAATATACCTCAGGCTGAGCTTGACCTTTTTCCCAAAACAAAAAACTCCCTTCGACGGAGACACTCTCAACAGAACATGATCTCCCACCTCAAACTCCAAAGGTCGACGCCTAACATCTGCATAAGACTTTTGTCGACTCTGAGCTGCCAACATTCTCTTTCTAATAAACTCAACTTTCTCCCTCGTCTCCAACACAAGGTCCGGCTCAGTGCCAACTAGATCGGGCGGCTCATCCCAACATATCGGTGATCGGCAACGTCGGCCATAAAGTGCCTCATATGATGCCATCTTAATCGACGCGTGCCAACTATTATTATACATAAACTCAATCAAGGCCAGATGCTCCCCCCAGTCACTATTCCAGTCTAACGCACACGCACGCAACATACCCTCGAACATATGAATGGTACGTTCGGACTGCCCGTCGGTCTGAGGATGGAAAGATGTACTCAAATGCAAACGTGTCCCCAATGACTTATGTACCGCCTGCCAGAAATGCGATACAAACCGGCCATCTCTGTCCGAAATAATAGTCCTCGGCGTACCATGAAGCCTCACTATCTGAGCGATAAAGACACGAGCCAATCTTTCTGGACCTTAAGTATCCTTGATGCCCAGAAAATGTGCCGACTTAGTCAGTCGGTCCACGATCACCCACACCATATTCATTCCGGTCTTCGTCCTCGGAAAACTCATGACAAAGTCCATCGAGATATCCTCCCACTTCCATTCTGGGATGGGAAGTGGTTTCAACAATTCGGCTGGCCGCTGATATAATATACAGTTGTAATTCATTCATTATCATTCAGTAATTATCAATCAATAATGGTCACTCAGTAATTTTCACTCATTAATAATCACTCATCATTCATGATTCATTCAATTGTATTCATCGTTGGCATTTTGTAACCGTATATCAGTTACCGATTGTCATTCATCTCCGATTGAGAGTCGAGATGAGAGTATTATCATAATCATCGTGAATATAGTCTTGTGTTGGAAGTATCATCTATCACGTGTTATTGGACTTAATAACAATCATACAAGTATTGTACGTCAGATCATTCACCGTTTGTAATGAATAGATGGAGTTGTCGGATTTTTGTCATTCCCAGCAGCGAGTTACGGCCGTAACTAGTCAGGCATTACGGCCGTAACATGCATTCGTTGGCTCAGGGTGGTTTTGGACGAAGGAGAGTTACGGCCGTAAGGATTGTAGGATACGGCCGTAAAATGCGTTCGTTGTTTTCAAGACAGTTCGGACGAATAGGACTTACGGCTGTAAGGGTTGCGGCATATGGCCGTAAGATGAGGCTGCTACAGCCATAAGGCTTGGCCGGTTACGGCCTTACGATTCGGGCAGGGTGCCCAGGCAGTTTCGACGAAGGCTTCATACGCCCGTAAGTTTGGCCGGGTACGGCCGTATCGGTCGAGTTACGCCAGTAAGGCATGTGCGGGTACGGCCATATGACTGTCGGCAGGTGTTTGGACGAGGGCGAGTTATGCCCGTATGATGTGGCTAGTTACGGCCTTACGATTCGGGCAGGGTGCCCAGGCAGTTTCGACGAAGGCTTCATACGCCCGTAAGTTTGGCCGGGTACGGCCGTAAGGCCGTTGACTTGGGATGTTACGACCGTAAGTAGGCCGAGTTACGACTGTAACCATGGCAGTATTTAAAGTACTTGGATAAGACTTTGAGCTCATTTATATCATTTCTTCACCTTGTTTCGAGAGAGAGAGAGCTTGAGGGGGAGATTTTTCATCATCAATCACTTGTGTGTTCGGTTTTCATCATCTTCATTCGTTTATGAAGCTTGGGTAGTCGATTTAACACGGTTTCACCGGATCAAAGTATTTGGATCTTCAAAGGTAATATTCTTCAACATCTTGGATTTCGATTTTGTGTTGAGATATGATGTTTTGGACGTTATAATCATGTTGTATGAAGACATATACGTATGATTATGAGTGTGTATGAATATTCATTGGATTATTGAAGGGTTATTCAAGAACACTTTGAATATTGAGTTGGATTTGGGGGTTTTCGATTAGTTGTTGTTTTAATCACGAAATTGGATATTCATATTGGATTATTGATTGTATTGAAGATGTTTTGTTGGTTTGGAACACTCCTTGGGGATTTGATATTGGTATAGTTAAGGATTGGTTGTAAACAATCGAAGATTGGTTACAACGTGTTTGATATAATGCCCATATGAACTTGGTTTTGTCGTATCGACGTTTTGAGTTAGTTATAATCGTGTTTGATTCGTATGTTGAACTGATTGTTGGTAATTGTGTTATTCAAGGTTGTTCGAGCGACCGACATCCCATTTAGGACGTTTGTTCGTGGAAGGACATATTTCACTGGTGTTGTGTAAGTTAATTCTTACTCGGTTAAAAGGATATTCATTCCTTTTGTTGTTGTTCATTCATAATCATAATTCATGCATAATGTATTAACCGTATTGAGACTTGTAATCGTCAATTAATCATTTCATTCACGAGGAACGACAGTTCCAATCATTTCATTGAGCTATCATTCATTTCACTATCATTTCATCTCGGTGAGTCATTCTTGACTTTGTCGGATTGTTATTCATTATTATTCTTCATGGTCACTTTTGATAGTGTGACCTTCTGGGTTCATATTGCGTGGCCGGGTGCGGATGTGTGGAATTTTTAGTCGGGCACACGATAGTCATGTGTTGGGTTCACCGATACATTGGACTGTGCACACGGTAACACTTACCCCTGTGAGACTAATTAGGTACAAGGACGGGTGTGTCCGGGCACTCATCTTGTGCACTCGCACAGAACATTACGGGCGTACTATGATGCTCTTCTTCAGCTTAAATTCATAACTAAAGGATATTTCATGATTGTGTTTATTCAACTCTTGAGGATTGTTATTCTGTGTAACTGACCCCGTTGGGGGATATTGTTTTCAGGTCATGGCAAGGCAAAAACACGGGAAGAGAACGTTGACGGCGAGGAGTCCCAGTGATACTAGTAGGGGGCCCCAAGCCTTTCAGTCATTCATGTTGTCGTCATTTTATTTTCCGCTGCAGATTTCTATTTGGATACTCCATTTCATTCAGTATTGTATATTTTATCTTCATATAAAATATACATGTATTCTGTATTATCTTGGGTGTGTTGTACTTGAAACTCCTTATCGGAGTAATGGATGATATAATGTGGTTCGGTACTGCGATTATGTTATCTAAGTCATTAATTTTCATTCGCCTAGTGGGTCCTAGTCGGGGGTCCACGGCACTGTAATAGTCGCCTAGTTTGGGGTGTTACAGAGTTGGTATCGGAGAGTGGTTTTGAATACTACCTTCCGAGTCATGTCTCATTGAAATCATCATTCACCAGACTAGTATCATTGGACTCTCGCGTCACGTGTGACCTGTGCAAATGCCAAGCCCCTCAGACCAAGAATTGTAAGATTTCTGACGTCATGGTATAATTTCTGGCAATAAAAATCATTCATTCATCATTCATCAGTTAACAATCCTCAAACATCATTTTCATTTTGATCATGTTGATCATGTTAACTCATTAATCACTCAGTTCATTTCATTACTCAGTTGTCGATCTTGAGGATCGTATCATTAATCTTGTTAACTTGTCCAAGATAATCATTTCAAGAGTTTCATCAGATAATCATGTCACCTCAGTTAATCATTCATATAATCATTATGTAAGAGCGCGTATGCTCGTTATTATCATCTCATAACGTAATCATAAGGTGATATTCATGTGAGATTTGTTGGAATATTTATTCCACACTTTATTTAATTTGTGTTTTGATGATTAAAGTTGCTAAACAACAAAATAACATTGAGGCGAAGCAAAACGACGAAGCAGACGAAGATGCAAAAAGCTGAGCAAAATGCATGTCTAGCGCACGCTAAGACATATATGTTAGCGCACGCTAACGGGAAGTCATCTGCATATCAGCCAAGTTCGAAGTTACATGAAGGGAAGTCATCTGACGAGATAGCGCACGCTACGCTTGATCATTAACGCACGCTATCGAGGGTTAGTTACCGTTGTAAAGATATTCAAACTCAGAATGACGTATGCATTGAAGTAAGCATAGAGCACACTACAAAGAAGGAATAGCGCACGCTAAAGAAGTTTGAACTCCAGTCAATCAGAACGTTGGGAAAAGCAGGTGAAAGCCAGCATATCAAACGAATACTTTGACAAGTCATGCAACGGATATATTGGATTAGCGCATGCTACAAAGGAAGTGGTAGCGCACGCTAACTATCAAGGACAGTAGCTACTGGACTGAAACATAAAATGATTAACGTACGCTACATGAAAGACATTACGCATGCTAAAGCAAAAATGTGTGATAGCGCACGCTAAGAAGGAAGAGCTAGCACACGCTAGCTAGTCAACTGGCAGCAACGGCTAGTAAGGAGGAAGAAGGCTATAAATACCAAGGAGTTGGTATTATTCCACACAACAACTCCAAGCAATCAAAGGCATTGATCTTATAATCATATACATTCTATTGTTGTTGTAATATTGAGCTTATATTGTTAGTTTGAGTGTTTATACATTCAATATTATACACGAGAGGAAAGAGAAAAGATACGATTGGATTCGGTGTTATTAGGATCAAGGATCCGGCATTGTTAGAATCGCAATCGCTATCTTAGTGAGGTTTATCTAGTACCAATAGAAAGCTAGAGTGGTTGATTCCTTATCCAATAGAAAAGGAAGAACGGTTTTACTCGGACCGATAGAAGACGAGTTTGTAATGGTAATCCCTCGACCGATAGAAGAGAGGCGTAGAGGTTTTGATCTTAATCCTAAAGAAAAAGATACATCGAGAGAGGACGTAGGCTTCGTTAATAGTCGAACCTCTATAAATCCTTGTGTGATTTATTTTCCGCAATTTATTTATGCTTCCGCATAAAACGGCGTAAATATCCGATTTTATACCAACAATTAGTATCGGAGCAGTACTCCATTACGTGGCTTAACATCCGAGGAGAAGATCCAAAATGGCATTTCAAATGGCTCCAGTCGAAGGCCTTGCTCTCAACCGACCACCATTTTTTGATGGATCAAATTTCATGACTTGGAATAAGAAAATGTCTATTTTCATCCGAGCTTACGATATCGAATTATGGAAAGTAATATGCCTTGGTCCCAAAATTCCGACGAACTCAAACGGAACTCTCAAAACCTTTGAAGAGTATGACGATGTGGATTGGAAAAACGACCATTATAATTGCAAAGCCACGCAATTATTATACTGTGCTTTAAATCTGGAGGAACACAACTGGATATCATCGTGTGATAGTGCCAAAGAAATCTGGAAAATGCTTGAGGTAACACACGAAGGTACGTCTCAAGTCAAAGAGACGAAGATAAACATGCTCCTTCACGATTATGAATTATTCCAAATGAAGGACGACGAATCCATCTCGATTATGCTCGATCGATTTTCGGTCATCTCCATTGGATTAGCATGTTTCGGAAAACCTCTTTCGAGTAGTGAGAAAGTAAAGAAAATTCTCTGATCACTACCTCAAGAAAGTAAAGATTTAAACAATCTTGATTTTAGTGCTCTTGTTGGTTCTCTTATCAATTACGAGATCGTTCTAAAATCTCGGAATGCCGAACCGAAACCGAAGGAAAGATCGATAACCTTCAAAGCTAAAATGTCGAAAAAGAAAGAAAAAATCCCGGTGGACGAAAGTGATGAAGAAATGGCATATTATGCCAAGAATATTAATAAGTTCCAACACTTATTAAACCGGAGAAAGAAGGACATCCAAGAGGGCGAATCTAAAAAGTTCGACAACACTTGTCGACTTTGTGGTAAACCAGGCCACTTTGTAAAGAACTGTCGTGTAAAACCCAAGGAGGTTTTAATCGCAACATGGAGCGACGAAGATCCCGATGAAGATTTTCTTGACCAAAATAATCTCTCGCTCATGGCCCGGAGTTCATTCGACGATAGCGACATCGAAAGCCAAGTAAGTAACTCCTACGACGAACTCTTTGAAGCATTCGAGTTATTACATACGGACTATCAAAATACTTTAAATGAAATTAAATCCCTCAAGTCTAAATATAAAACTTTGGAAATTGAAAATTCCAAAATACTTGAAAAAGGGAAATTTGTTGAAATCGATCATTCGAAATGCATTGAAAATGAGAATATTTTAAAAAATGATCTTTTAAAAGTTCAAGATGAACTAAAAATTTTGACAAAGAAATTCTCGTGCGGCAACGATAAATTTGAACAAATGTTATGTGTTCAAAAATATACTTTAAATAAAGAGGGGTTGGGATTCAAACCACGCTCGAAAAACGAATCCGTCAATTTCAAAATACCCCGATGTGAAAAATGTTTGAAAATTGGGCATCATAATTCTAACTGTAAAAGCCCACGCCGGACGATAAAAAAGAAAAAGATTTGGGTTCCTAAAGGAACAATTATTCCAAACAATGTCTACGTTTCAAAAGAAAAACCAACTATAGGTTGGATCCTCAAAAATAAATTTTAATTGATATTTTACTAAGGGGGAGTTTTATATTTATTGCATATTATTTATTGCATATTCAAGAATTAGTATCCTCTCTACTTTTATTACACTTTTTGCAGAATACAAAAAGGGGGAGAAGGAGTTGAATTGATAAAAAGGTCATGAAAGAAATGACAAGAAAAATAAATAGTAAAAAGGAGGAGAAAAGAATAGTCGAAAATAAAGAAAGCATACAAAAAGGGGGAGAAACGAAGGAGTTGAAAAATAAAGGAGAAGTCGACAAATGTCAAGAGAAGAAAATTTGTGAAACTGACGAAACGATCAAAGTAGAAAACTTTGATTCGTAGAAATATATATATATATATATATTATTTTTACAGGTTTTATCCAATTCAAGGGTTGTTTTGTAATCATCAAAAAGGGGGAGATTGTTGGAATATTTATTCCACATTTTATTTAATTTGTGTTTTGATGATTAAAGTTGCTAAACAACAAAACAATATCGAGGCGAAGCAAAACGACGAAGCAGACGAAGACGCTAAGACATATATGTTAGTGCACGCTAACGGGAAGTCATCTGCATATCAGCCAAGTTCGAAGTTACCTAAAGGGAAGTCATCTGACGAGATAGCGCACGCTATGCTTGATCATTAACACACGCTATCGAGGGCTAGTTACCGTTGTAAAGATATTCAAACTCAGAATGACGTATGCAGTGAAGTAAGCATAGCGCACGCTACAAAGAAGGAATAGCGCACACTAAAGAAGTTTGAACTCCAGTCAATCAGAACGGGAAAAGCAGGTCAAAGTCAGCATATCAAACGGATACTTTGACAAGTCATGCAACAGATATATTGGATTAGCGCACGCTACAAAAGAAATGGTAGCGCACGCTAACTGTCAAGGACAGTAGCCACTGGACTGAAACATAAAATGATTAACGTACGCTACATGAAAGACATTACGCACGCTAAAGCAAAAATGTGCTATAGCGCACACTAAGAAGGAAGAGCTAGCGCACGCTAGCTAGTCAACTGGCAGCAACGGCTAGTAAGGAGGAAGAAGGCTATAAATACCAAGGAGTTGGTATTATTCCACACAACAACTCCAAGCAATCAAAGGCATTGATCTTATAATCATATACATTCTATTGTTGTTGTAATATTGAGCTTATATTGTTAGTTTGAGTGTTTATACATTTAATATTATACACGAGAGGAAAAAGAAAAGATATGATTGGATTCGGTGTTATTAGGATCAAGGATCCGGTATTGTTAGAATCGCAATCGCTATCTTAGTGAGGTTTATCTAGTACCAATAGAAAGCTAGAGTGGTTGATTCCTTATCCAATAGAAAAGGAAAAATGGTTTTACTCGGATCGATAGAAGACGACCTTGTAACGGTAATCCCTCGACCGATAGAAGAGAGGCGTAGAGGTTTTGATCTTAATCCTAAAGAAAAAGATACATCGAGAGAGGACGTAGGCTTCATTAATAGCCGGACCTCTATAAATCCTTGTGTGATTTATTTTCCGCAATTTATTTACGCTTCCGCACAAACGGCGCAAATGTCCGACTTTATACCAACAAGATCTATAATTATCATGTGACTTTCCTACTTCAGTATGGAGAGAGCAGGCAGAGGACGCGGGGGAGGAGGCCGCAGTGCGGGCCGAAACCCGAGAGCACATGTGAATACACACGCGAACGCGAGGAATAATGCTAATTCATCGAGCAGTGACGCTGCCACTCATTCACCCAGAAATGATCATTCACTGTCAGGGAGTCGCACCCGGGACACAGCTCAGTCAGAAGGTGTTCGGGTTGATCCACTCGCTTTTATGCAGGGTATGATGGCCCAAATGATACAGATGGCACGCCTCATGGAGACGATGCAGAAATCAACAGCTCAGAATCAAAAAGCTCCTCCGCCGCCACCTCAGGGGCAAGAGAGGAGTGTGAGCAGTATCATTGGCGACATCTCTCGCTAGAGACCACCTACCTTCGAGGGCTCATCTGAGCCGGCAGATATCATTCACTGACTTGAACACTTCGAGAAGTTATTTGCTATGGTAGAATGCCCCGAAGAATACAAAGTTTCAGTTGCGGCTTACTATCTGGGTAAGAGCGCTCATTCATGGTGGTTGTCGTTGAAACCCATCGACGGGTCATGTACTTGGGATCAATTCAAGACTCTCATGATGGAGAGGTATTATCCGACCCCACTCAGAGAGGCCAAGCTATCTGAATTACTCACTCCCGACCCCTCAGCAGACGAGGATGTTCTCGCCATCGACGAGAAATTTCAGGAACTTCTTCCTTTCGCCTTATCTATCATTCACTCCGAGGCTGATAAGATTAAGTATTTCAGCAAGAGGATGAAACCCCGTATGCGGATGCAGTGGCTTAATCATAATTGTACCACTCTGGCCGAATTTATCGAGAAAGCTCTTACTTATGAGCTTACTGCTAAGGAGATTGATAAGCAGCAACCTTCATCTGCTAGCAAGAAGTCAAAGAATCGTAATCAGTCTAAAGGCGGTCAGACAACCTTCAAGAAGCCTCGTGCGGGCTTTACTTTCTCTGAGCGACCTCCTGTGGCGCCCAGACCGGCGGAATCGCAGTCCCGAGCGTCCAGTTTGGCCATCACCTATTTCAACTGTGGGGAGCTTGGTCATGTCAGCACCAAGTGTTCGAGGCAGACTATCACATGCCATAACTGTGGGATTGCCAGGCATAAGGCCCATTTTTGCCGAAGAGACTCCAAGAATACTCCGGCGGCATCTCAGGCCCCGAAGCAGCCAGCCGTTCAGAATCAAGTTACTCAGTCAGCGTCGTTTAAAATGACAGGAGCGAATAAAGGTGGAGCCTATAGTCATCAGACGGGAGCGTCCGGTGCTGGGACTAGCAAGCCCCGAATTTATGAGATGAAGAGGATCGACGATCCGGAGGCCCGGATGATCTCAGGTACACTCGATATTCTATCTCAACCTGTGTGTACCCTTTTTGATACTGGTGCATCGCATTTATTCATTTCCGAATCATGTTTGAGTAGACTACGTCTGGGTAGTGCTGCTAGTTGTGAGCCGTATGTCATTGGTCTACCTGATGGTAGACGAATTATCAGAAATCGTGAGATTAAGAATTGTCCGATTCAACTTCATGGCCGTGATTGGTTAGCAGACCTAATCGTGGTAGATTTACCGAGAGACGACGTCATTTTGGGTATTGATTGGATGGATCGTCATGATGCCATCATTAGTGTCCGTAAGCGTTTGGTCACTATCATTTCAGACGATGGGGTCCAATATGTTTTTCAGGGAGGTAATCCCGTCTGTTCTGGTAAGGTCATTAATTTGATGAAAGCAGTGAAATTACTCAGTCAATGGTGTGTTGGTTATTGGTGCTTTATGACCAAAACCGAGAAATCACCAATAATGTTGGCAGATATTCCGGTAGTGAGAGAGTATGTCGATGTGTTTCCAGGCGAGTTACCTGGTTTACCTCCACAGAGAGATGTGGAATTCACGATTGAGTTGGAGCTCGGCACGTATCCAATATCGAAGGCACCATATCGGATGGCCCCGACCGAAATGCAGGAGTTGAAGAATCAACTTGAGGAGTTGTTCGAGAAAGGATATATCCGACCGAGTGCGTCCCCGTGGGGAGTACCAGTGTTGTTTGTCAAGAAGAAGGATGGTTCATTTCGTTTGTGTATTGACTATCGGGAGTTGAATAGGGTGACGATCAAGAATAAGTATCCTCTACCCCGTATTGATGATCTCTTAGATCAACTTCAGGGAGCTTCAGTATTTTCCAAGATCGACCTGAGATTTGGATATCATCAGTTGCGAATTTGAGAGTCGGATATCGCGAGGACGGCGTTTTGAACACGTTATGGTCATTATGAGTTCGTGGTAATGCCGTTTGGGTTAACTAATGCACCTGCGGTATTCATGGAGTTAATGAATCGGGTTTTCATCGACTTTTTGGATCAGTTTGTGGTTGTCTTCATTGATGACATTTTAATTTATTCTCGTGACCGGGAGGAGCACGACTTTCACCTTCATCAGGTGCTCGACATGTTGAGGCGAGAGCAACTTTATGGAAAGTTTTCCAAATGTGAGTTCTGGATGTCCGAAGTGACGTTTCTCGGACATGCAATTTCATCAGACGGTGTGTGTGTTGATCCTCAGAAGACGGAGGCTATCCGAGATTGGTTACCTCCGCAGAATGTTAAGGAAATCTGAAGCTTTCTTGGATTAGCCAGTTATTATCGGCGGTTTGTAGAAGGATTTTCTAAAATCGCTCAACCAATGACGAACCTTTTGCGAAAGGATAAGAAATACACGTGGTCCGATGCGTATCAGCGGAGTTTTGAGGAACTCAAGAGCCGGTTAATTTCAGCACATGTCCTTTCCTTGCAACAAGGGATGGAAGGATTTGTGGTTTATAGTGACGCGTCCGGACACAGTCTAGGATGTGTATTAATGCAGAATGGGAAGGTTATTGCCTATGCTTCACGGCAATTGAGACCTTACGAGGTTAATTATCCAACCCACGATCTGGAACTAGCAGCCGTGGTTTTCGCATTGAAGATTTGGCGACATTACCTTTATGGCGTCACCTGTCAGATATTCACCGATCATAAGAGTTGAAGTATATATTTACTCATAAGGAGTTAAATATGCGACATAGGCGGTGGTTGGAACTAATCAAAGATTATGATATTGAGATCTTGTACCACCCGGGCAAGGCGAACGTTGTCGCCGATGCCTTGAGTCGTAAGTCCGTTCAGTAGTAAATGCTTACTCGTTTGACAGTTTAGAAGGAGCTTCAGTAGGAATTTCTTAGACCCGAGATCGAGGTCTGGTTACAGCGAGTGCAAGGGCAACTTTGCATGTTAGAGATTTCATCGCCACTTGAGGAGGCAATCAGAGTGAATTAGGGTTCAGACCCATCATTGTTGCGCATCCGTGAGGATATGGCTCAGTGGAAAGCCCCTGGATTTGTGGTCCACGAGGATGGACTTTACGATTTAAGAATCGGTTATGCGTACCGGCGAATGACGAGTTGAAAAACTCGATTTTGTGAGAAGCTCATGCTACCCCTTATTCCATTCATCCCGGGTCTAGCAAGATGTACAAGGACTTGAAACAAAATTACTGGTGGAGTAATATGAAGCGAGAAGTCGCAGAATTTGTATAAAGAGATATACATATGATTATGAGTGTGTATGAATATTCATTGGATTATTGAAGGGTTATTCAAGAACACTTTGAATATTGAGTTGGATTTGGGGGTTTTTGATTAGTTGTTATTGTAATCACAAAATTGGATATTCATATTGGATTATTGATTGTATTGAAGATGTTTTGTTGGTTTGGACATTCCTTGAGAATTTGATATTGGTATAGTTAAGGATTGGTTGTAAACAATCGAAGATTGGTTACAACGTGTTTGATATAATGCCCCTATGAACTTGGTTTTGTCGTATCGACGTTTTGAGTTAGTTATAATCGTGTTTGATTCGTATGTTGAACAGATTGTTGGTAATTGTGTTATTCAAGGTTGTTCGAGCGACCGACATCCCATTTAGGACGTTTGTTCGTGGAAGGACATTTTTCACCGGTGTTGTGTAAGTTAATTCTTACTCGGTTAAAAGGATATTCATTCCTTTTGTTGTTGTTCATTCATAATCATAATTCATGCATAATGTATTAACCGTATTGAGACTTGTAATCGTCAATTAATCACTTTATTCACCAGGAACGACGGTTCCAATCATTTCATTGAGCTATCATTCATTTCACTATCATTTCATCTCGGTGAGTCATTCTTGACTTTGTCGAATTGTTATTCATTATTATTCTTCATGGTCACTTTTGATAGTGTGACGTTCTGGGTTCATATTGCGTGGCCGGGTGCGGATGTGTGGAATTTTTAGTCGGGCACACGATAGTCATGTGTTGGGTTCACCGATACATTGGATTGTGCACACGGTAACGCTTACCTCCGTGAGACTAATTAGATACAAGGACGGGTGTGTCCGGGCACTCGTCTTGTGCACTCGCACAGAGCATTATGGGCGTACTATGATGCTCCTCTTCAGCTTAAATTCATAACGAAAGGATATTTCATGATTGTGTTTATTCAACTCTTGAGGATTGTTGTTTTGTGTAACTGACCCCGTTGGGGGATATTATTTTCAGGTCATGGCAAGGCAAAAGCACGGGAAGAGAATGTTGACAGCGAGGAGTCCCAGTGATACTAGTAGGGGGCCCCAATCCTTTCAGTCATTCATGTTGTCGTCATTTTATTTTCCGCTGCAGATTTCCATTTGGATACTCCATTTCATTCAGTGTTGTATATTTTATCTTCATATAAAATATACATGTATTCTGTATTATCTTGGGTGTGTTGTACTTGAAACTCCTTATCGGAGTAATAGATGATATAATGTAGTTCGGTACTGCGATTATGTTATCTAAGTCATTAATTTTCATTCGCCTGGTGGGTCCCAGTCGGGGGTCCACGGCACTGTAATAGTCGCCTAGTTTGGGGTGTTACAGCTGATGCTCAAATTTGACTTGTTGACAAGTCAAACACTTAGCCACAAACTGAACCACCTCATTCTTCATGTCATTCCACGAGAAATTCCTTCTCAAATCTTTATACATTTTACTCGAGCCCGGATGGACTGAGTAAGGTGACGCGTGAGCCTCTCGCATAATACTCTGCCTCAATTCCAAGTCGTTCGGAACACAAAGCCGACCTTGGAATCTCAACACACCATCCTCATGTATCACGATTCCCGGGGCTTTCCCTTTCCCTACATTCTCTCGAAGCTGAATAAACATCGGGTCCTCTAACTGTCCCGATTTAATGTCGTCGACTAGAGACGACGAAATCTCAAGTGTACGCAACTGCCCGGAACTCTCTGGTAACACGATCTCAAACTCAACCTCATTAACTCTCGCTGAAGTCCCGACTGAGTCGTAAGCAACTCAAGCGCCCGAAGTGATACCGATTTCCGGCTCAAGGCATCTGCCACCACATTTGCCTTGCCTGGATGATAGAGAATCTCGAGGTCGTAATCCTTAATCAACTCCAACCATCTCCTCTGTCTCATATTTAGCTCTTTCTGCGTGAAAATGTACTTCAGGCTCTTGTGATCGGTGAAAATATGACACGACGAGCCATACGAGTAATGACTCCAGATCTTCAACGCAAATACAACTGCGGCCAACTCAAGATCGTGGGTAGGGTAATTCAACTCGTAAGGTTTCAACTGGCGGGAAGCATAGGCAATCGTCCTCCCGTGCTGCATGAGTACACATATGAGCCCTTGGCCCGAAGCATCACTAAAAACTGAGAAACCCTCATTACCACTCGGTAAAGCCAAAACAGGAACGGTCGTCAACGCTTCTTTAACTCCTCAAAACTATTCTGCCTCTCATCGGTCCACACAAACTTCTCTGACTTCTGTAACAACTGAGTCAGCGGTCGAGCGAGCATAGAGAACCCCTCGACAAATCTACGGTAATATCTGGCCAAACCCAGAAAACTGCGGACCTCCTTCACGTTTTTGGGCGGCGCCCAATCCAACACTGTCTCTACCTCATGTGGGTCCACACGAACACCCTCAGCCGAGATCACATGACCGAGAAACATAACCTCCCGTAACCAAAACTCACACTTTGAGAACTTAGCAAAAAGACGCTGAGTTCTCAAAATACCTAACACGATATGCAAATGTCGGGCATGATCCTCCTCGCTCCTCGAGTAAATCAGGATATCGTCGATAAAAATGACTACACACTTATCGAGGTACTCGATAAAGACTTTGTTCATAAGCTGCATGAACACAGCTGGGGCGTTGGTTAGCCCAAAAGGCATAACCACAAACTCGTAGTGACCGTATCTCGTCCGAAAGGCCGTTTTCGGAATATCGGAATCCTTCACTCGGAGCTGATAATACCCCGATCTCAAATCAACCTTCAAAAACATGGTTGCCCCTTGCAATTGGTCGAACAAATCATCAATTCTCGGGAGCGGATACTTGTTTTTAATAGTCACGTTGTTCAACTCACGATAGTCGATACACAGACGAAGTGACCCATCTTTCTTCTTCACAAACAGGACCAGTGCGCCCCAAGGCGAAGCGCTCGATCGAATATACCATGTCTAGCAACTCTCCGAACTGTTTCTTCAACTCAAGCATGACACGTCTTTAGTGTAACTATCGCAAGTGCACGATATCGTATCAAGTAGTAAGTGGACTTTTTGAGTCCGGTTTATCGATCCCATGAGGAAGTTAGGTTATATATTGAATTATACACAATTTAACTATTTGTTATATAGATGTATAAGATTGAAACACAATTTAAGAGTTTGGTTTTTTAATTGCAAAGAAAATACAATAATAGTTCTAATATTCAAGGAAATTAAAGATTACACTAATAATAGATTAATAAAAGATATAATGAAATAGTTGGGATTACAAACTTAGTTCATCATTAGTTATAGAAGATGTATAGGAGATCATAATATGAATTTACTTATTATGTTGTGTAGATTTGATTTTCCTTAAAAAGACGGTTTCTCTTTCGAACTATAAAACGCCCCTTATATATTGAATCAATCCACTATATTTCTATGTTGATTGGCTTCAATACATAGCATTAGGTTTTATGAAAATAACTCAAAGAATCATCTAAGGTCTAGAGGTATATTTCTATCCCCTATAACAACTTAGAGTGAAGATCATTTGATCTAATCAAACATATTTTCTTTCGAAACATATGAAGACCATAAATATCGTCATTTATTGGCCAAATAAATAAAGATTGGTAAAACAATGAAAATCACACACAATAATAAGTAATTCATAATAGATCTTTATACAAACTTAAATAACATGACTAACCTTGTTTATAATCCCAACTTAAGTAACTTAGCCCATGAAGGGTTTAATAAACATAATACAAGCTTGAGTGGTCATTATTAGTTGAAAAGGAGAAAGAATTGATCCTAACTCCCTTAGTAGATAAAGGAGAAAGAAGCAATAAACTCCCTTAACAACATATGATATACCACTATTACACAAGTCACTCAAGAACACAAGTGTGTTCTTCACACAAAAAGAAAATATTACAAAAAATGGAAAAATATAAGATGAAGGATCATTAATGATGGACCTAAGGGGTCTATTTATACACCTAAAGTCATCTAATAGCTCCAAAACTCCAGCATTATTACATTAGATTGGATTAATGTCAGCCATCCCCTCAATAATAGACCAAAAGTATAAAAAAATTAGGCAATGGTTGCTCTCGATCACTCGTTTATTTTTCGACTCAATAGGAAGAAGAATTTCATTGGCGTCATCAAATATTGTGATTTTTCACGAAATTGAGTGTATTGAAATTCAACCGCTAATTAATTCAAATGTTCTCATAAACCACATCCCTTAGTGATAGCTTTCACACCGTTATTTGCTAACGTGTAGCTCTTTTTACCAACACAATTTTCCATTTTTTTTAGGTGATAGCTTTCACACCGTTATTTGCTAACGTGTAGCTCTTTTCACCAACACAATTTTTCATTTTTTTTAGGTGATAGCTTTCACACCGTTATTTGCTAATGTGTAGCTCTTTTCACCAACACAATTTTCTATCTTTTTTTTAAGTGATAGCTTTCACACCGTTATTTGCTAACGTGTAGCTCTTTTCACCAATGACTCCTTTTTTTTTAGGGAATAGAATTTTTACAGAAAATCGTTTATTAGCTAAGCATGAAAAATCAAAAACTCCACAAATTAAGTAAATTTCAGTTCCATTTTTCAGCGACCGACTGATTCTTCTTTTCTCAAGGTAACGAATGACTCGATTTTAAATGATAATTACAAGGCTTGGAAAGAGAGATTAAGGCTCAAAATTTTTGGAATATACAATTTTTTAACCGGTTTAAAATGATTTTAGAAGCCTGTATATAGCTAATTTATTGGTGTTATGGCTAGATCTAGAAATCTCACGAATCAAAATAATATATATATATATATATAATCAAAACCAACACACCAAAATAATTAAAACATACCACCCCCAAACTTGAAAAAGAAACTGTCCTCAGATTAAAAAAATAAAAAGTACAAATAAAATAAAATAAAAAGCAAGGAGAAAAACAGAATACTCCCTATTATGAAAGTTAATGCTTGAGCTAACGCCTTTCAGAATCTGCAAGAGAATAAATATACGAGGCAAACAACAAAAGAAAATAAAATTTACTCGGAAGTATAACACAATTTTTAAGATGCGCTTCAAGAAAGTCCGAAGAGTCGCCTTACGCTGCCATCAATGCTTTTATAAAAAAAGAAACAATAAAAATTACAGCAATAAAATAACAATACATAAATCGCGAATAGATGCGTGTCAAGAGATCACGAAGAAACTCCTTAAGCTGCCATCATTTAGCACGATTTTTACATACAACAGAAAGTAAAAATACAAGAGGTCCGACATGGGTTATCAAAGGGAGAGGAATGAATCCACTTTTCATTTTCTCATGGTAAAATCTTCCATCCAGACAATTTTAGCTAGAGCTGGATCTGGTTGAGGAACAAATTCAATGAGTTTTTTGATTAGTTCTTCTGGTGTTGTTGCAACGACTATGATTCGTTTAGCATGTTCGGAAATAAAACCTTTTTCAGCAGAGTAGTCGATGAAAGATAGCAAACCATTGACATTAAGCAAACCTATTGGTTTTTGATGAATATTTAGCTGGGCTCTGGTAACCACATGAAAAAGTTCCTCAAGAGTGCCAAAACCACCGGGAATGGTGACAAAGGTGCCAGAATTATTTATCATGTGAGTTGTGCGATCTTGCATATTTACAGCTCTAAACTCATCACCAATAGTTGCCCCGGTGATTTTACTTTCAGCCAGAGGTTTTGGAATTATTCCCAACACTCTTACTCCTTCCATATAGTCAGAAGCAGCAGTTTGTCCCATTAATCCTAGACTTCCTCCTCCGTAAACTACATGAATACATTTTTCTCCTAAGGTACGACCCAAGTTGTGGGCTGCTTCAGTAAAGCATGCCTCTTTTCCATAACTAGCTCCACCAAAAATGCAGACTGTGCTAAATTTTTTTGTGGAAAATGATGATTCCATTTTTGGAAAGAAATTTATTAGAGAGAAAAAGAGAAAAGTACAAGTTTGAGGGATGAATAAAAGAAACAAGCACAATGCTTATTTATAGAAGAAAAATGAGGTAAAATTGTTTAACAAGTTTGTGATTGCATTGATTGCGCTTCAACTACTCAATAGAATAATGAATGCATTTATTGCGTATCACCTTTTTTTATTCAGAAAATCTCACCATACGACAAAAATTAAAGATACTCACGAGTATGTACAGTAGTTGTGATTGTGGCTCACATCTTCCTCTGATTTTACATTCAGAAACGGCCTAAACGCCTTCTATGAGTCGGGGAGAAGCTTCCCATCCAATTTTCTTACAAATTGGCAAACAGGGTCTTTTAACGTCAGATTCCCAAGACGTTGTTCATATTCTGGTTTGAATTTATTCCACAAACATCGAATTCCGTAATGTACGAGTCTACTAGGATGCGTGTCAAGAGAAATTTTGATATTATCTAAATTCTCTTTATTCAGAGCATCCTTAATGAACTGAATTTTATCTTCTCTGTTTGTAGATGGAATTCCTAAAGATCGACATTTTAAATTACAGTTCCATCTAGCACATTTATAGCAAATGGCTATTATCTTTGCTCGTCGTTTCTTGGCATATGAACTTTTTCCTAGCCCTGGTAAAAATCTAGTAGGTGTTATTGTGAATTCACCTGCTATTCTCACTTTGGCTTCAATTATGAATCTAATTTCAAAAGGTATGCTTTTATTCATAAGCAACCTCATCCTTTCAAGTCTTGTCTTGAAAATTTTTAAAATGACATTTTTGCTCAGAAAGGTAAATCTTTTTCAATTTTATTCAAAGTTTATTCCATGATAAAAAAATAAAATAAAAATAAAAGAGAAAATATCTACAAATATCAGTTGTGGGAAACTGAAGAATCCGACTTTAATAGTCACGGAGTACCGTTATCCGCCACTTGATCGGAAAAGCACAATTGGGTACTAAGTTACAATTGTAACACCCCCAGATCGAACCGGGAATATTACACGCCACAGACCCTCTCCGTGAGGATCCACCAGGCTAGACATCAAAACAACACATTACATTACATACCGACAAATCAAAATAACGTACCAATAGACCGATTTGGTCTTTCGTCACTAACTTACAAATAAAAATACCTAAACTCATCCAGACTCATACCCACGCAAGGGTAAAATACTTACCACAACGAACAATAAGACAACGGAAAAGACAATACAATGGACTTCGACTAACTTAACCCAAAACTGGTCTTCGTGTGATTAGTATCATTCGTCTTTCATCATCCCTCGTACCGATCCTGTGACTTGCTCCCGAAAACCTGCATGTACCTGGACACAATACAGATATCCACCCCCCGATTACTCGGGGGTTAGCAAAACTCCACTGTTTCGCTAGTGCAAGTATAAAGTGCAAAAACGAGCCATACACAACACATTCCGAGAATACAACGAAAGACTTCCCGAGATATATTTAGTTAAAAATAGTTCAAGTCTTGAAAGCAGAAACGAAGCAAGTAAGCATTTTGAAAATATTTCCAAATCTCGGGAGTTTTGAAAACATCAGAAATTGAAAAGTTCTTAATTCCTCGAAAGCCATTTAGGGTCACAGCCCCAAAGTTCATTTTTCAAAATACAAATCCGTTTAAAAAAACACGGGGTCCACGACCCAACCATTCCGGTCACAAAACACAGGGTCCACGACCCGATCATCCAGTTCAATTCACTTACAAGGACACATTACACATAACACATTATTCTTATGCCATTCTAGCCGAACACCAAGACTCGATATATAATGTATCTTGACCCCGAGCGTAAAGCATTGTGATACTCCGGACATATCACAATTAATCATCAAAACATCAACATCAATATAACAGAAACCACACTTGGTAACCCGTGGCCGTACCCATTAGTATCGGCCCCCAGAGGCCCCGTCGTACCGTCCCCAGGTGGGAAACTACTTCCGCAGCCGTACCCATTAGTATCGGCCCCCAGAGGCCCCGTCGAACCGTCCCCAGGTGGAAGAACATCAACACACGCTCCCAAGTCCACTTCTGTGGTCGTACCCATTAGTATCGCCCCCCAAAGGCCACATGCCATCCCCAGGTGGAAGAGTAACAACTCACAGATTTCAAAACCACAACTCTCAAAGGTCAAACACATAAAATATATATATAGTCGAGGTACCTTGCTAGAATGGCCATATTATCCAACACGTACTCACGACCCAGAACTATATCAATTCACAAGGGAGCACAAGATTTCAACAACACTGAATGACACAACCAATATAACACAACTCACATATTCATCCATAACCACGTGACTCCAAGCACATAATTTCACAAGAGAATTACACTTTACATTTACCGACACCATAATCATACATAATGACATCACACGAAAGTAAGGTGATCCTATACTCTTCACTAGCACACATATCCAACTAAGCATATTAATTCCCGACACACACGGTTCACCTTTACGAAAACCATGATGGTAAATATACCGATTCTTTTGAAAAATGGTTATAGATATTTATTTAGCACATATCGACACTTAGCAACCATTATATCCACAAAACACGTAATGTATGGACAATATACTTGCCTCGATAATCGATACCGGACACTCCTACAATCACGGCTCAGTCGGGACACCTCGAACACCTACGATTCTCCGGCGAAGGAAATGAATACACCCACGATCGAGAAGCTTGAAGAAAACGACGAACGGAAGGGTTCCGACTCGAGTTCTTCACAAGAATTCGACCCTAACAACATATAATCAATAAATCATCGATCATACAAGGAAGAATAATCGTAGAACGCCCGAAAACCCCTCTATGATATTTTACCGGACACCTTCAAGGCGTCTATCAAGAACTCGACCAAAACAACGAATTGATACGATCCAACCATGGAATAACAAGGGAAAAGATGTAATACATCTAAATAATCATCAATTCATCATAATACCAAGTTAAATCGGATTAAACGGATGAAAACAACCAAAACACCCAAATTCCCCAAAACTAGATTTCTAGAAAATCTTACCTGATTCGGTAGATCGGAGGATGTTATAGGATGGATGATTGATGATATGAACTCCAAGACTTCATGGATTTATTGTCCAACAACATCTCTCCATGATTAACCAATCTCCATCCGCGGAAGGGAAGAAATCGAGTGAGAAATGGCTGGAGAAAAACGCCTGCTGGCCTTAAATAGGCTGACTCCACAGTGTGCCGCGGCCCAGCCGAAGTGTGCCGCGGCACAGGGCCAAATCTGCCGGCAGTGACTCGGCAGTGTGCCGCGGCCCTGCCGGCATGTGCCGCGGCACAAGGTACAGAGTGCTCGGCCAGAACTGGAAAATGAAAGTGACTTAGCGATTTCGACCATAACTCCCTCGGTCGGACCCCGATTGACTCACCGTTTGAACCATTGGAAAGCTAACTCGATGCTTTATAATATTGCAAAGATTCAGAATTTTTGGAGTTTCCAAAAATTAATGGTGATTTAACAAAGTCGAACTCATACGTGGAAAAGTCGCTAAAGAAAATGGAATTCAACAGAACGACACCGAGACGAACTCGGATGACAAAAAGTGTAGAATTAATCATTCTCGGAATGACGAAAAGGTAACAATAGAGTCGCTAAGATGGACTTCCACCAAAAATAAAAATTACCGAATGAAATTACTGAATGATAATGATCGAATTACAACCGGGTATTACATACCCTTCCCCTTAAAATGAGTTTCGTCATCGAAACTAAGGGTAAACAACTCGGGATATGAACTATCCATCATGATTTGAATACAATAATGTCCAAATATTTCTCGGGACCAAATCAATCGCACGCCCAAGTCCCCAAGACTTGACGTCTCGGATTACAGTGAATAATTTTCCAAATTATCACGAAGTCTTGAGTACAACGCCAAAGGGACGAATTCTCAACAAATGATCCAAATCGAAAACGAACACATAACAAAGCAAGACATACTATTAGCTCGACTTGCGCAACGATAAGTCGTACCCGACGAACACCACAACACGGTACATCGTGCCGTACCCAACATAGGGGAAAATCTCAAGAAATCGCCAACAGAACAAAATGAACGGCGCAATCGACAAAAATTCAAAAATAACCGGAACCGAGAATCTCGGGTATTACATTCTACCCTCCTTAAAAAAAGTTTCGTCCCGAAACTTAAAACATGAAACAATCCAGACAGAGCAACTCTAGATGACACATGATTCCGATAACTTGAAGATCGGGAAAGACGATACGAAGGCAACCACCCCAAAACTTTGGGAAATTACAAAATGGCCCAAACGCCTGAAACATCACGATAAGAAAACGTATAACCAAACCGAACTTCACAAAACATCTAACAAGGTTAAACGGACTTACGGGGAAATACGAACAACAATTTCGAACGGGATTCGCAAGAATCGATCTCAAATACGGAAAAGTCGCCAAAAAGCTCAGAACTCAGCAAAACGACACCGAAACAAACTCAGATGTTAACAAGTGTAAAATGAAACATTCACAGAAGGACGAAACGGTCACAGAAGATCCGTTAAAATGGACTCCTGCCAAAAAAAAAATTACCGAAAATCGAAAATTGCGGATATTACATCATATCATATTTAAAAGAGGTTTCGTTCCCGAAACCTAAACAACGAGAATGAAGTGCTGGAGTAGCAACTTTCCCGGCCATATCCTCTTGGTCCCGCATCTGATCTCCACGACTAACTATACCGCGGTCACGACCGTATCCTCTGTCCCTAGACATACTAAGCGGATTCTCACTCGATACGATGGCACAACTTCGCGAAAATAATATGCTAAAGTACCAACCCAGCACGACATAACACATAAGGTAATTGATAACAACTAAATAAGAAAATCCACGAGGTATCCTTTTAAACGATTTCATTTGGAAATCCTTGGATTCGTGCGCTATTCAAAATAAAACCTTGAAAGTATTTTTGGTACCTCGGTTTATTTCATCAAAACCCGTAAGCGACGGACTTTAACCGTCTCATTTGACATCACTTGCAAAATAATATTTTTTTTAAACATCATCATTATAGAGTGATTCAAGATCACGCACGATAACTGGCTTAGTATAGAAAACTTTTCTAAACCCGAGTTTGAAGTTTTAAATCGAGTAAGATTCTTTATCTTCCACAGTATATTGTTGAAAATAAAAATTGTATTGATTTTTGAAAATAAAGATTTTATGATGTGAAAGATTTCTGAAATCATGTACTCGGATTATTTGAAAATACAACAATACGTCAAAAATCATTTTCGAAAATCCTCTCAACACTACACAAAAATCAACGACGGTAATATTTTACAAAATGTCTACATGTACTTTAAAACAACTCTTTCAAATACCGTCGAGGTTTTATTTGAGAATCCGAGGCCGGCTCGCCAATTCTAAATAATTTTCAAAGTACGCACAGAGCCGCCGATTAATCGAATCGTTGAAACTTTATGAAATTTTCAGGGTGGCGTTTTCGAACACACACACAGCAGACATAATTTAAACAAAATCAATTATCACCTAGCTCTACAAAAAGTCCTAACACTTATTCCCACACAACAGTTGCATCGCTAGACAAGACATATAGAATACCGTCGAACATGATTGACTGCAAAACATAGACCTGACGGCTAAAAATGCGGTTCCATAGCCTTTGCCCATGCTGATTAGCGCGCGTTACAACAAAGATTAGCGTGCGCTAAACATGCCACGTTAGCGCACGTTAGCCTCGTACCAAGCCTGCGCTAACTGCTCTAATCAACAACACGATTGCAAACATATATGAGGTAATACTAGACTCGAATGTTACAAATAAGTAACCACATACGAGTCTAAATGTCATCGACTCACATAATTATAACATCTCACAAGCAACCATCAAAACAAAATCATCCTACAAAAACGAAACTTTTCCTTCTCAATAAAGAGGACTATCTCAACACATACATACCGATGGACTCAACATTCGTGTTACTATTTTAATCATAAAACTGGCACCACTGCCCAACAATGAGAGTATCATCAATACACATCTTCTGACAAACATTCATGAAACCGGAAAGTTACAAACGAGAGTCACGTCTTGAGTATATTTTGTAGACCTTATTTGAGTTAAAAACTCGTGTTTTGAAAACTTATAGTATGAGATGAAAATGAAATATCGGTAGATGAAGTCTCAAAAAATTTGACCTTGAGGTCATCATACAAAAATAAAAAAAAATCCTCCCTTGGAGAACATTTAAAAAAAAAAATTTACGACTCCCCGAAAGCCTTTCGAAAACTTAAAATTCCAAGGTTGTTACTCTTGCAAGAAAAACAGTTCATACAAGGATACATTTAGCAGTATCACTCTTCATTCTAGCACAAAATGAGAATCGACAAATATATGTCACTTACTCACGATGCACCTTCAAATACTACTACATAACACAGAATCACACAGGCTCGTATAGCTCGTGGTACAACATGTAGTAGGGAGACTTACATCCATAGATCGCACGAAGATGATGGTTGCACCATGATACTAATCACGACCGACATCCCAGACGACGCGTCGCGACACGACATCAGTCAGACTCAATCTGACAAGACAAGACCCAACAATACACGACTGGACCCGACAGCCTAGGTTTCCGCAACCTAAGCTCCGATACCATAAATGTAACACCCCCAGATCGAATCGGGAATATTACACGCCGCAGACCCTCTCCGTGAGGATCCACCAGGCTAGACATCAAAACAACACATTACATTACATACCGACAAATCAAAATAACGAACCAATAGACCGATTTGGTCTTTCGTCACTGACTTACAAATAAAAATACCTAAACTCATCCAGACTCATACCCACTCAAGGGTAAAATACTTACCACAACGAACAATAAGACAGCGTAAAAGACAATACAATGGACTTCGACTAACTTAACCCAAAAACTGGTCTTCGTGTGATTAGTATCATTCGTCTTTCATCATCCCTCGTACCGATCCTGTGACTTGCTCCCAAAAACCTGCATGTACCTGGACACAATACAGATATCCCCCCCGATTACTCGGGGGTTAGCAAAACTCCACTGTTTCGCTAGTGCAAGTATAAAGTGCAAAAACGAGCCATACACAACACATTCCGAGAATACAACGAAAGACTTCCCGAGATATATTTAGTTAAAAATAGTTCAAGTCTTGAAAGCAGAAACGAAGCAAGTAAGCATTTTGAAAACATTTCCAAATCTCGGGAGTTTTGAAAACATCAGAAATTGAAAAGTTCTTAATTCCTCGAAAGCCATTTAGGGTCACAGCCCCAAAGTTCATTTTCCAAAATACAAATCCGTTTAACAAAACACGGGGTCCACGACCCAACCATTCCGGTCACAAAACCACGGGGTCCACGACCCGATCATCGATTGATTCACTTACAAGGACACATTACACATAACACATTATTCTTATGCCATTCTAGCCAAACACCAAGACTCAATATATAATGTATCTTGACCCCGAGCGTAAAGCATTGTGATACTCCGGACATATCACAATTAATCATCAAAACATCAACATCAATATCACAGAAACCACACTTGGTAACCCGTGGTCGTACCCATTAGTATCGGCCCCCAGAGGCCCCGTCGGACTGTCCCCAAGTGGGAAACCACTTCCGCGGCCGTACCCATTAGTATTGGCCCCCAGAGGTCCCGTCGAACCGTCCCCAGGTGGAAGAACATCAACACACGCTCCCAAGTCCACTTCCGTGGCCGTACCCATTAGTATCGGCCCCCAGAGGCCACATGCCATCCCCAGGTGGAAGAGTAACAACTCACAGATTTCAAAACCACAACTCTCAAAGGTCAAACACATAAAATATATATATAGTCGAGGTACCTTGCTAGAATGGCCATATTATCCAACACGTACCCACGACCCAGAACTATATCAATTCACAAGGGAGCACAAGATTTCAACAGCACTGAATGACACAACCAATATCACACAACTCACATATTCATCTATAACCACGTGACTCCAAACACATAATTTCACAAGAGAATTACACTTTACATTTACCGACACCATAATCATACATAATGACATCACACGAAAGTAAGGAGATCCTATACTCGTCACTAGCACACATATCCAACTAAGCATATTAATTCCCGACACACACGGTTCACCTTTATGAAAACCATGATGGTAAATATACCGATTCTTTTGAAAAATGGTTATAGATATTTATTTAGCACATATCGACACTTAGCAACCATTATATCCACAAAACACGTAATGTATGGACAATATACTTGCCTCGATAATCGATACCGGACACTCCTACAATCACGGCTCAGTCGGGACACCTCGAACACCTACGATTCTCCGGCGAAGGAAAAGAATACACCCACGATCGAGAAGCTTGAAGAAAATGACGAACGGAAGGGTTCCGACTCGAGTTCTGCACAAGAATTCGACCCTAACAACATATAATCAATAAATCATCGATCATACGAGGAAGAATAATCGTAGAACGCCCGAAAACCCATCTATGACATTTTACCGGACACTTTCAAGGCGTCTATCAAGAACTCGACCAAAACAACGAATCGATACGATCCAACCATGGAATAACAAGGGAAAAGATGGAATACATCTAAATAATCATCAATCCATCATAATACCAAGTTAAATCGGATTAAACGGACGAAAACAACCAAAACACCCAAATTCCCCAAAACTAGATTTCTAGAAAATCTGACCTGATTCGGTAGATCGGAGGATGTGATATGATGGATGATTGATGATATGAACTCCAAGACTTCATGGATTTATTGTCCAACAACATCTCTCCATGATTAACCAAGCTCCAGCCGCGGAAGGGAAGAAATCGAATGAGAAATGGCTGGAGAAAAACGCCTGCTGGCCTTAAATAGGCTGACTGCACAGTATGCCGCGGCCCAGCCGAAGTGTGCCGCGGCACAGGGCCAAATCTGCCGGCAATGACTCGGCAGTGTGCCGCGGCCCTGCCGGCATGTGCCGCGGCACAAGGTACAGAGTGCTCAGCCAGAACTGGAAAATGAAAGTGACTTAGCTATAGACTCCGATTGACTCACCGTTTGAACCATTGGAAAGCTAACTCGATGCTTTATAATATTGCCAAGATTCAGAATTTTTGGAGTTTCCAAAAATTAATGGTGATTTAACAAAGTCGAACTCATACGTGGAAAAGTCGCTAAAAAACACGGAATTCAACAGAACGACACCGAGACGAACTCGGATGACAAAAAGTGTAGAATTAATCATTCTCGGAATGACGAAAAGGTAACAATAGTGTCGCTAAGATGGACTTCCGCCAAAAATAAAAATTACCGAATGAAATTACTGAATGATAATGATCGAATTACAACCGGGTATTACATACCCTTCCCCTTAAAAAGAGTTTCATCCTCGAAACTAAGGGTAAACAACTCGGGATATGAACTATCCATCATGATCTGAAAACAATAATGTCCAAATAGTTCTCGGGACCAAATCAATTGCACGCCCAAGTCCCCAAGACTTGACGTCTCGGATTACAGTGAACAATTTTCCAAATTATCATGAAGTCTTGAGTACAAAGCCAAAGGGACGAATTCTCAACAAATGATCCAAATCGAAAACGAACACATAACAAAGCAAGACATACTATTAGCTCGACTTGCGCAACGATAAGTCGTACCCGACGAACACCACAACACGGTACATCGTGCCGTACCCAACATAGGGGAAAATCTCAAGAAATCGCCAACAGAACAAAATGAACGGCGCAATCGACAAAAATTCAAAAATAATCAGAACCGAGAATCTCGGGTATTACAATAATGTCGAGAAATTGTATCCTATAACAATAGTTTACAATGTAAGATTTCAAAAATAACACTTATACTTCCCCGGCAACGGCGCCAAAAACTTGTGTCGACTTTAGTGTAACTATCGCAAGTGCACGATATCGTATCAATTAGTAAGTGGACTTTTGAGTCCGGTTTATCGATCAGACGAGGAAGTTAGGTTATATATTGAATTATACATTATTTAAATATTTGTTTTATAGATTTATAAGATTGAAACACACAATTTAAGAGTTTGGTTTTTTAATTGCAAAGAAAATACAATAATAGTTCTAATATTCAAGGAAATGAAAGATTACACTAATAATAGATTAATAAAAGATATAATGAAATAGTTGGGATTACAAACTTAGTTCATCATTAGTTATAGAAGATGTATAAGAGATCATAAGATGAATTTACTTATTATGTTGTGTAGATTCGATTTTCCTTAAAAAGGCGGTTTCTCTTTCGAACTATAAAACGCCCCTTATATATTGAATCAATCCACTATATTTCTATATTGATTGGCTTCAATACATAGCATTAGGTTTTATGAAAATAACTCAAAGAATCATATAAGGTCTAGAGGTATATTTCTATCCCCTAGAACAACTTAGAGTGAAGACATTTGATATCTAATCAAACATATTTTCTTTCGAAACATATGAAGACCATAAATATCGTCATTTATTGGCCAAATAAATAAAGATTGGTAAAACAATGAAAATAACACACAATAATAAGTAATTCATAATAGATCTTTATACAAACTTAAATAACATGACTAACCTTGTTTATAATCCCAACTTAAGTGACTTAGCCCATGAAGGGTTTAATAAACATAATACAAGCTTGAGTGGTCATTATTAGTTGAAAAAGAGAAAGAATTGATCCTAACTCCCTTAGTAGATAAAGGAGAAAGAAGCAATAAACTCCCTTAACAACATATGTTATTCCACTATTACACAAGTCACTCAAGAACACAAGTGTGTTCTTCACACAAAAAGAAAATATTACAAAAAGTGGAAAAATATAAGATGAAGGATCATTAATGATGGATCTAAGGGGTCTATTTATACACCTAAAGTCATCTAATAGCTCCAAAACTCCAGCATTATTACATTAGATTGGATCAATGTCAGCCATCCCCTCAATAATAGACCAAAAGTATAAAAAAATTAGGCAATGATCAATAATCTGCCAAGAGTTACGGCCGTAACATTGAGTTACGGCCGTAACTATGATGACTTACGGATGTAACATTAAGGAGTTACGGCCGTAACATGTCTTCGTAAATTTGTATTTTGTGAGTTACGCCAGTACACGCCCGTATGGAGTTTCAGACTTGATTTTCAGCCCAAAATTTCTTAGACTTTGCATTTTTGCCCCAAATCTTCTTCGGATGATAACTTTTGATGTATAACTCTGATTTTGAATCCGGAAAGACTGCCGAACTCATCTCGGAAAGCCCTACAACATGAATACATAAAAATTCAACAAAGAGAATCTTTTATACACATGTTATTTCTTGAGTAAATCAGTAATTCAATCCGATTAAGACTAAATTTACATCTTCATCTGATAAATAATAAAATTATTAAAAGTTAATTAATTCTAAGCAAAAACGAGTAGACTAGATCAATTATGGGTGAAATATATCGATACAAACCATGGATAAGTGTATTAAATTGACACTTATCAAAGCATCTCAGCAGGCGCTATACGATATGGCGTCTTAGAAATCGGTGCCGCACCCGGCTCCAAATCAATAGTAAACTCGACCTCTCGATCCGGAGGTAAACCTGGTAACTCATCTGGAAAGACGTCAGGATACTCACACACTACTGGAATAGATGATATCTCGACTCCCCCTTCTCCCAATCTCAAAGCGTAACACCAATACCCCGTGCAACCTCCTCGAAGAAGTCTCACCGCTTTCAAAGCGCTGATCAAGAATTTCTGACTACTCCGCTTACGCCCCACAAAAGAATACTCGGTACCGTCAGAGGCTAACAACGAAACAGTTCTCATTCTATAGTTCATGATTGCCCCATGACGGTCCAGCCAATCCTCACCCAGAATCAAATCCTCATCTCTAATATCTACCGCAATCAGATTAGAAGGCCAAACCCTCCCCGCGATACTCACTGTAAAATCTCTAACCTCACGATCCCCCACGATGCTATCCCCACTAGGCAGTCAACAAATGGTTCACATGCAACTAGGAAACCAACATTCAGACGATGCACGCAATCCAGAATATGAAAGAATGCATAGCACCAGAATCAAATAACACGGAAATATGATGGTCAAGGATGTGAAAAGTACCTGTAGCCCCCGTCGCGTCTGGGTCTCTTGCTCGTCTCATCTCATATACTCGGTCCGGAACAGACCCTGCACTAGAAGCTCCCCCTTCTAGAAGGTTGTCCACGTCCTCGACCTCTACCAAAACTCTGTTGTGGCTGAGAAGCTATAGGTGCCTGATTTACACTCGGTTCCCCCGCAGTTGGGGTTGATATCTGAGTAACTAGCGCCCGAGCAGCATCTGTACAAAACTTGGCACGATGCCCCATCCGACCGCAGGAATGACACTGAATCGGAGGCCTGTCACACTCACTCATAATGTGTCCAGGGCGACCACAGTTAAAGCAATTAGGACCATGCACTGAACCAGTAGGAGCAGACTTAGAACCGTTTCCTCGTTCAAATGACGGGGACTGACTCCCGAAGACTCGCGAACCATACTGAGTCTTCTGATACCCTCCAGGCTTGCCTCCCGAAAACTGGCTGGAGGTCTTCTGCTTCTTTCCCTAGGTTGCCGTCTCTGTCGCATAAAACGACATCTCATAAGCCATCGCCTTATTCTGATACTCCTTCAAAGTCATGCACCCCAGACCAGATATGTAGTGACGCACCCTCGGTTTCATCCGCATATCGAAGTGGCGGATCTTATCAAGCTCATCTCGGACTTGATTTTTCACCTAATGAAGTTGTTGATTGTAGTCCTTGATTGCTTGCGAAATCGGGACATCCTGGGGCTTAGCCTCAAAGAAGGCTCGGATCCTCCCCTCTTTAACTGGCCACGGACAAAAGTCGTCCTCCATCAGCTCTCGGAACTCTGCCCATGTGGCTGCCCGGTCACGCGGTTTCACCGCTTGCCACCACGTTGCCGCCTCTTTGGCGAGGAAGTACTGAGCGATGGGTACCTTCCTCTCCTCAGAGCAGTTAGCAGCCTCAAATACCTTCTTCATCGCAAATAACCAACTCTCCCAACCGGAAGGGTTAGAAGCACCATCAAACTGCGGAGGACGCATACGAATCACGTCCTGAAGTAACTTATCATTACCGGATCCAGTAGGCGGAACCGGGTTAGCATTAGCCTGGCCGACCAAAAGGGCCTGAGTCAGTAGCGTCATCTGGTTCGCTACTTGCTGTAAAATATTCGCTACTCCAACATTCTCATGCGCATTACCGGAGCTAGCAGACTGATCCTGCTGACCTCCGGAACTAGGTGGAACACTGTTCGACAAGGAAGGCATCACCGAATCAGTTCCCGAGTTATCGTACATGGCCGCCCCATCGGCTGTGCCACGTCCCCTACCACGTCCGCTGTAACACCCCGAAATCATATTGGGTTATTACAGTGTCGTGGACCCCACGCCAGGAGATCCACCAGGCGAACATGAATAATATACATTAAATTAAACAACAAGGGAAAATCATAGTCCCTACCATGATATCCGACACAATATTTCGGTAAGGAATTTCAACGACAACGATAGGCCTACATGGCCAAAAATAAAATACAATAACATCCACGAGCATCTGCTCGGGTAATACATAATGACAATGACTCACAAACTGGAGAACACTCCAACTGACTGACCAACATGAACAACTCGGACTAGTATCGCTCGAATGCCTTGTCGCCATCATCATGCCCCTGTGTCTCAACTCTCTCCTCGCAAGCACCTAAAACATGAAAACATGTTCCGCCCCCACGGGGTCAGTCATCCAGATAATGAACATCAAATACATGTATAACATGATATGCATCCAAGGCAGAATGAAATGGTACAATGATAATAATGATACGAGATGCTCACAAACCAATGTAAGAATCGAGCATTCGTGAAACACTATGCCCACGGCATACTATTAATACCTGCTTGGCAGGTTAGAACATAAGTGCCCAACGGCGAATCATAATCACAGAGTACCACAATGAATTACACAACATGAACCAAACCAGAACTGAATTAAATATGAATTACAATGCCCGAAGGCTCCAATGAAATTATCGAGACAATCACAAAGGCCTGAAAGCCACTCAGCCGAAGCTGTCGAATATCACAATCACATGAAACCGGAACAACCCGAAGCTATAGTTAATTAGGGCTAATAAGGTCATAACCACGACCGTGACCTACTGAGCTGTAGGTGTTGGGAAGCCAACCGCGAAGGTTCAAGCCCCAAGCTTACCCATAAGATCATAAACACGACCGTGACCTACTGAGTTGTAGGTGTTGGGAAGCCAACCGCGAAGGTTCAAGCCCCAAACTTACCCATAATAAGGTCATAAACGCGACCGTGACCTACTGAGCTGTAGGTGTTGGGAAGCCTACCGCGAAGGTTCAAGCCCCAAACTTACCCATAATAAGCACTAGCCGAGACTAGCTTCCAAAATATAATTAATCACAAACGGCAACGATCTGAAGATTATCGAATTCACGAAAACGATAGTGTGCTGCCTTGAGTCGGACAACACGATAACGATGACTCACGGATGGGCACCGTCCACGACGGTTCCGATTCAAATACTTCGATTAACTTAGAATGGTCAATCGATAACAACGACACAACGGATGGGAACTATTCTCGACAGCCCCAATTCAATACCTCGATTGCCTTAGAATGGCCAACCGATAACAATGATGCAGCGGATGATTCAATACCTCGATTGCCTTAAAACGGTCAATCGATAACAATGATACAATGAATGATTGAGTATCTCGATTGCCTTAGAATGGCCAATCGATAACAATGATAGGATGAATGATTGAACACTTCGATTTGCCTGAGAACGGCCAATCGATAACAATGATATGATGAATGATTGAACACTTCAATTTGCCTGAGAACGGCCAATCGATAACAATGATACGAAGGATGCCTCGGCACCTTTAATCGGTTACCGACAACGAAGAAGAGAAATGAATACGTCAACGCCTTTAATAGGCCAAAACAACTTCAAGGACAAAACTCCAACATTAATAACAATGATTACAACGACGTATTAAATCGAAATTAATATCAACCACAACGATCGATACATCGATACCGCGAACCGGTGATCGATAATAACATTAACAACGAGTATCACAATGCCTTGAACCGGCCATTAACGAACAATAAAAACATTTGGCATAATTGCCGAAAGGTATCGCATCGAACGATCTCTTAATATCAATGAATTCATGAAGAGACTAAGTCTCGGAATGATACAACACATTCATACACATATATGATAACATTAATCTCATTGACTAGTACAAGTATAAAACTTGCCTCAACCGAAGGCGATGAAATCCTTCCACGAACAACGAACGGCGTCCTCCGATAAACACAAGTACTTGAACAACCTTGAATGAAATACAATTCATTCAATAACACAATATCAATCGAAATAAACATAACGACCGAAAGAAACTCTTTGAGGCATTTAATCGAACACTAAATGTTCAAAGTTCCTCAAGAGCCTAAGAATCATCAATCGGGTTGAACGAATCGAAATATGGATATACAATCCATAGAACATGATTAATAATGTTTACTAACATCAACCGATTCATCAAAATCGGACTAGAATCGAAATCAAGAACAAATTCCCCAAAAAGTCAACTTGGAGGAAAATCAAGAAATATACCTTGATTCGACGAAGAACACGGATTGGATGATGATATAATCAACAAGAATCTTCCAAAACGTCTTGGAATTGATTAGAATCGGCCAAGAACTCGATTTCCCGAGCCTCCCGTCCGCAGCCGCACAAAAACGAGTAAAAAAGGTGAGAAATGCAGGTCTGGCCGAGCCCAGGCTATATATAGCCGGCAGGGTTACGGCCGTAACCGGCAGTGCCTTACGGCCGTAACTCGGACCATACGGCCGTACTCGGCAGGCCTTACGGCCATAACCGGCATTCGTCAAAAAAATCTGCCCAGCACCCCTCGGACACTTACGGCCGTAACTGGCACACATTACGGCCGTAACCGACCTACGTCCGAAAGATGCCCAGCGCCCGTACGACCGTAACTCTCTGCCCTTACGGCCGTAACTGGCATTCGTCAGGCCATTCCTGCCGAGCACGTACGGCCGTAACCTGTACCTTACGGCCGTAACTCGGCCCGGCCAGGCCCGGCTCCGGCCGTGGCCACTCCGACGGTCCGAACGATGCTGAAACCCAAACCTGAATATGAATCGAAGATACGGTTACGAAGTACACGCAAAGACGAATCCAAGCGCTAAGAGAACACACGATTCCGACCACCTGAAGGCTCGAAATTCGACAACGGAAAGTAATTACCCCAAACTTTGGGAAATTACGAAAATGGCCCAAAACGTCCGAAATACACGATACACGATCGAAACACCAAGACAAAGCTCGCAACATGAATAATAACATTAAATGAACTTACTAGAAACTCAAAACAACAGTTTCGGACGAGATTCGCAAGAATCGAACTCAAGTGCGGAAAAGCCGTTTAAGAACATGGAACTCAACAAAACGATACAGAAACGAACTCGGATGACAAAAAGTGCAGAATTAAATATTCTCGGAATGACGAAACGGTCATGAGAGAGTCGTCAAAATGGACTTCTGTTGAAAAAAGAAAATTACCAGAAAATCGAAATTGTGGATATTACATACTACCCCCCTTAAAAGAAGTTTCGTCCCGAAACTTAAAACAAGCAGGGAGAAGCAATATCCCGCCAGGAAAAATCAACGAGATACACACAAACAAGAATGATTACAATGAATGATAATGAATCGAAATCCAACAAGGATCAAGAATGACTCACCGGGATGAAATGATAACGTAATGAGTGATAGCTCAAATGAAATGATTGGAACCATTGCTCCCCGTGAAGTGAATGATTAGTTTGATAATTATAAGTCTCAACGTGATTGATATATGATGAATGAATTATATGAATGAATGAATGACAAATGAAATGAATGATTATACTATTACCGAGCAAGAATTAACTTGTTCAAAACCGGTGATGAATGTCCTTACCTATGGCTCTCGAAGCCTGGTAGGACCCCTTGGATGAAGCACGAGCTGGAGTAACAAAGTCCCCCGAGGCCCTTGAGCTATCTCGAGATCTACCGGCACTAGAACTTCTACAGTATTTCTGAAGGTGTCCCTGCCGCCCACACCCAAAACAAATAACGGCCTGCATCGAGCACCGGGTGCTGCGATGTCCTATTACATCACAGTTAAAGCAAACAACGGTCGAACTCGTGGACTTAGAAGAGGACGCTCCCTCTGCACGAAGACGACTAGAAAATGACCTCTTGGATGTCGGGGCCCGATGTCCCTCTGAACGAGCCGGCATTCTAGTCCTCTCACCCGAAGAAACTGAAGGATGCTTCTGAGTAAGCTCCTTGATCAAAAGCTCTGCTCCAAGAGCCTTCCCGATGAACTCACTAAGTGAATTACAATTGTGATTGAACAACTGCATCCTCAACTGCGGATTTAGCCTCTTGCTAAAATATTTGATCTTATCCGCCTCAGTACGGATAACTGACGAAGCAAACTGAAGTAGTCCCTGAAACTTCTCAGCAATGACAATAACACCCTCATCCTCGACGGATTGGGGTTCAAAACCTCTGACAATTTGGCTTCACGAAGTGGAGCCGGATAATACCTCTCTAGCATGAGGGTCTTAAACTCACTCCAACCACAATCGCGATCGGCGGGTTTCACAGAAAGCCACCACGAATAAGCACCCTTAATCAAGTAATAAGCCGCTACTGCCACTTTACTCTCTTAGGACCGATCCATGTCGAAGAGTTTATCAAAATGCTCAAGCCAATGAACAATATCAGCTGGTTCCGACGAACCCTCAAAAGTAGGCGGCCTCTGACGAGAGATATCGCCAACAATCTGATTCACTCCCCCAGTCTGTCCATGAAACGGCACCTGAAATCCCTGTTGCGGTGGACCACGAACCATCGAGGTCTGCATGGTCTCCACTATCCGCGTCATCTGAGTCATCTGGGCTATCATACCCTGCATAAATATGAATGGGTCAACCCGAACACCTTCCGAGTGAGATGTCTCTCGGGTACGGCTCCCTGATAGTGAATGATTATCTGACAGTGAATGAGTAGACTCGCTATTTGATAAATTAATGATATCCCTTGTGTTCGCGTGGGTATGCACACGAGATCCCGAGTTCCGGCCCGCATCGCGGCCTCTTCCCATGCGTCCTCTGACAGCTCTATCCATCTTGCGAGAAAGCCACATGATAATTATAGATCCCGCATGAATATCGCATTATGATTACGTGATGAATGATAAAAATGAGAATACACACTCCGGACAATGAATGCATTAATGATGCAATGAAATGATAAATCGACATTACGTCGGAATATGATAAGATCGTATGAAAGATCAGGTGAGGTAACATGATTATCTGATGAAATTCCTGAAATGATTACCTTGAATAAGTTAACAAGGTTGAAAATTCGATCCCCAAGATCAACAACTGAACCGTGAGTTGGGTTGGATGATTAATGAATTAACTGAACAATGAGATTTTGACTGAATGATGAATGAATTAACTGAACAATGAGATTAATTGAGTGATGAATGAATTAACTGAACGAAGAGATTGACTGAGTGATGAATGAATTAACTGAACAATGAGATTGACTGAGTGATGAATGAATTAACTGAACAATGAGATTAACTGAGTGATGAATGAATTAACTGAACAATGAGATTGACTGAGTGATGAATGAATTAACTGAACAATGAGATTAACTGAGTGATGAATGAATTAACTGAGCGATGAGATTAACTGAGTGATGAATGAATTAACATGATCGACAAGATCAAAATGATGATTGATGATTATTAACTAATGAATGGGCTGATCCTTAACACTTACACAAGTCACACGTGCTCCAAAATAATTAGTCATGAATCAATCATAACAATAATATCACATATAGGTTTCAACAAAGAATGAATAATTAATGACATGATGAATATATTAACATAAAGAGAATCGAGTCCTTACACAGGTCATACGAAGCTTCGAGGTCTCACGATACTAGTCTTCACTGACGACGACTCGATGAATGAATGACTCGTGCAGTCGTACTAATATCACAACTCACAAAACCCGACTGTCCAGATTGTCATAACCTGACAGTCCGACTACTACCGCGTCGGTAGAGTCACATAACTCACATATCAGGGTATCTGACAACCCAAACTCTCTGATACCATCTTCTGTAACACCCCGAAATCCTATTGGGTTATTACAGTGCCGTGGACCCCACGCCAGGAGATCCACCAGGCGAACATGACTAATATACATTAAATTAAACAACAAGGGAAAATCATAGTCCCTACCATGATATCCGACACAATATTCCGGTAAGGAATTTCAACGACAACGATAGGCCTACATGGCCAAAAATAAAATACAACAACATCCACGAGCATATGCTCGGGTAATACATAATGACAATGACTGACAAACTGGAGAACACTCCAATTGACTGACCAACATGAACAACTCGGACAAGTATCGCTCGAATGCCTCGTCGCCATCATCATGCCCCTGTGTCTCAACTCTCTCCTCGCAAGCACCTAAAACATGAAAACATGTTCCGCCCCACTGGTCGATCATCCAGATAATGAACATCAAATACATTTATAAAATGATATGCATCAGCGAGAATGAAGCAGTACAATGATAATAATGATACGAGATGCTCACAAACCAATGTAAGAATCGAGCATTCGTGAAACACTATGCCTACGGCATACTATTAATACACCTTGTGAGTTAGAACATAAGTGCCCAACGGCGAATCATAATCACAGAGTACCACAATGAATTACACAACATGAACCAAACCAGAACTGAATTAAATATGAATCACAATGCCCGAAGGCTCTAATGAAATTATCGAGACAATCACAAAGGCCTGAAAGCCACTCAGCCGAAGCTGTCGAATATCACAATCACATGAAACCGGAACAACCCGAAGCTATAGTTAATGAGGGCTAATAAGGTCATAACCACGACCGTGACCTAATGAGCTGTAGGTGTTGGGAAGCCAACCGCGAAGGTTCAAGCCCCAAGCTTACCCATAAGATCATAAACACGACCGTGACCTACTGAGTTGTAGGTGTTGGGAAGCCAACCGCGAAGGTTCAAGCCCTAAACTTACCCATAATAAGGTCATAAACGCGACCATGACCTACTGAGCTGTAGGTGTTGGGAAGCCAGCCGCGAAGGTTCAAGCCCCAAACTTACCCATAATAAGCACTAGCCGAGACTAGCTTCCAAAATATAATTAATCACAAACGAAAATGATCTGAAGATTATCGAATTCACGAAAATGATAGTGTGCTGCCTTGAGTCGGCCAGCACGATAACGATGACTCACGGATGGGCACCGTCCACGACGGTCCCGATTCAAATACTTCGATTACCTTAGAATGGTCAATCGATAACAACGACACAACGGATGGGAACTGTGCTCGACAACCCCAATTCAATACCTCGATTTCCTTAGAATGGCCAACCGATAATAATGATTCAGCGGGTGATTCAATACCTCGATTGCCTTAAAACGGTCAATCGATAACAATGATACAATGAATGATTGAGTATCTCGATTGCCTTAGAATGGCCAATCGATAACAATGATAGGATGAATGATTGAACACTTCGATTTGCCTGAGAACGGCCAATCGATAACAATGATATGATGAATGATTGAACACTTCAATTTGCCTGAGAACGGCCAATCGATAACAATGATACGAAGGATGCCTCGGCACCTTTAATCGGTTACCGACAACGAAGAAGAGAAATGAATACGTCAACGCCTTTAATCGGCCAAAACAACTTCAAGGACAAAACTCCAACATTAATAACAATGATTACAACGACGTATTAAATCGAAATTAACATCAACAAAACCGATAGATACATCGATACATGACCGGTGATCGATAATAACATTAACAACGAGTATCACAATGCCTTGAACCGGCCATTAACGAACAATAAAAACATTTGGCATAATTGCCGAAAGGTATCGCATCGAACGATCTCTTAATATCAATGAATTCATGAAGAGACTAAGTCTCGGAATGATACAACACATTCATACACATATATGATAACATTAATCTCATTGACTAGTACAAGTATAAAACTTGCCTCAACCGAAGGCGATGAAATCCTTCCACGAACAACGAACGGCGTCCTCCGATAAACACAAGTACTCGAACAACCTTGAATGAAATACAATTCACTCAATAACACAATATCAATCGAAATCAACATAACGACCGAAATAAACTCTTTGAGGCATTTAATCGAACACTAAATGTTCAAAATTCCTCAAGAGCCTATGAATCATCAATCGGGTTGAACGAATCGAAAATATGGATATACAATCCATAGAACACGATTAATAATGTTTACTAACATCAACCGATTCATCAAAATCGGACTAGAATCGAAATCAAGAACAAATTCCCCAAAAAGTCAACTTGGAGGAAAATCAAGAAATATACCTTGATTCGACGAAGAACACGGATTGGATGATGATATAATCCACAAGAATCTTCCAAAACGTCTTAGAATTGATTAGAATCGGCCAAGAACTCGATTTCCTGAGTCTCCCGTCCGCAGCCGCACAAAAACGAGTAAAAAAGGTGAGAAATGCAGGTCTGGCCGAGCCCAGGCTATATATAGCCGGCAGGGTTACGGCCGTAACCGGCAGTTCCTTACGGCCGTAACTCGGCCCATATGGCCGTACTCGGCAGGCCTTACGGCCGTAACCGGCATTCGTCAAAAAAATCTGCCCAGCACCCCTCGGACACTTACGGCCGTAACTGGCACACATTACGGCCGTAACCGGCCTACGTCCGAAAGATGCCCAGCGCCCGTACGGCCGTAACTCTCGGCCCTTACGGCCATAACTGGCATTCTTCAGGCCATTCCTGCCAAGCACGTACGGCCGTAACCTGTACCTTACGGCCGTAACTCGGCCAGGCCAGGCCCGGCTCCGGCCGTGGCCACTCCGACGGTCCGAACGACGCCGAAACCCGAACCTAAATATGAATCGAATATACGGTTATGAAGTACACGCAAAGACTAATCCAAGCGCTAAGAGAACACACGATTCCGACCACCCGAAGGCTCGAAATTCGACAACGGAAAGTAATTACCCCAAACTTTGGGAAATTACGAAAATGGCCCAAAACGTCCGAAATACACGATACACGATCGAAACACCAAGCCAAAGCTCGCAACATGAATAATAACATTAAATGAACTTACGAGAAACTCGAAACAACAGTTTCGGACGAGATTCGCAAGAATCGAACTCAAGTGCGGAAAAGCCGTTTAAGAACACGGAACTCAACAAAACGATACCGAAACGAACTCGGATGACAAAAAGTGCAGAATTAAATATTCTCGGAATGACGAAACGGTCATGAGAGAGTCGTCAAAACGAACTTCCGTCGAAAAAAGAAAATTACCGGAAAATCGAAATTGCGGATATTACATCCGCATCCTCTTCCAGCAGGAATTCTGAAGAAGTAGCGGGTGAGTACAATTCAAACGCAACAAGATATCAGGAAAGGAAACAGAACAGGACAACTTAACGAGTCAAGTTAGGAAAACTTACGAGCACCAGCGTACTGAGATGATGGCATGGCGGCGATACTGTTCAAAAACGACACTCGACTAGACCCAAATAACCGACAGCCTAGGTATCCATAAACCTAAGCTCTGATACCATATTCTGTAACACCCCCAAGACGTTCAGGGCATGTTACAGTGCCGTGGACCCCACACTTTGGAATCCACCAGGCTAATAAACCGACCCGACAAACAACAACGACATACATCATCAATAAACAGACAAATTCTCAATCTACGACTTTTAAAATAAAAGACTGAAATCCAATAATACAATCTGACATCAATCTATTCCCAAAACGGGTACACAATATCAATAAAATTCAACAAAGAAGTACTCGAGTACTTAAATCCATGACATAGTAAATAAATTCAAAAACAGAACACCAACAGACAACCGCTGAACAGTATCATGCTTGCTCATCATCCTCATACGGCTCGTATGATCGCTTGTCTCCAAGACCTGTACCTGAAATACAAAAGTATTTCCCCTATTTAAGGGGTTAGCGACAACTGCTAGTGCAAATACAATCTATTTGAACTACCATTCTAATCAGATGAAAATATGCGCCAAAAATAATTTTAGAAATCATTTATATTCCGGAATATTTTACGGTGCACCAGCACAAAACACATTTCTCCAACAAAACATTTCAAAGTTAACCTCGGTACGAGACTCACGGCCACCGTACCCCGCAGAGCCCCGTCGGACATCCCTGGGTGGTTAACCATAGTTCGCGATACGAAACTCACGGCAACGTATCCCTAGAGGCCCCGTCGGACCATCCCTAGGTAAACATATATATATATATATACATCCACACGACCACGAAAAGCCATAATTCAAATACTAGAACGCGTAAACAAATGTAAAGTACTTGCCTTTGAGACATCTTCGAAGAATTGGGAATGAATAATGGCTACGAACGATCCGAATGGAAAACGATGGTTCCTAAATGAAGGATCAACATAACTCATTCCTAACGGACAATAATAATCGAATGGAATACACCCATAACCCCGATTACAAGCTACGACAATGAACGATCAATCGATACGGGCGAGGGTTTACGCAAAACCTCCCCGAATCAATAATTTATGGATTTAACTTGATGAAATGGATTGGGATTCACCAAATAACAACAATCGATGAGGAATACATATATGGACAATTCGGAATTAATCACGAAAAAACCCGAAAAACCCCCAAATTAGACAAGTTTAGGGTTCCTGAAGAAAATACCTTGGAATCGGAAGATGGAGGATGATTATGTTGATGCTGATATGTTATCATGAGCCTACGGTGGTGGAATACGAAGAATTCTCGGATAGAAGCTGAAGGGAATCGCCCTCTGCGTCGCCTGAAGAAGAAAACGAGAGAAGAGATAGAAAATGAGGTGTTTTGATTCTGCCCATTGTACTTAAAACAGCAGGCCGTTACGGCCGTAACAAATGTTACCTTACGGCCATAACAAGGCTAATATTACGGCCGCAACGAATGGGGTGTTACGGCCGTAACACCCTGTTGGACAGCAGTCTAGCAGCTGCTGTCCGAACCGTTCCGGACGACTCCGAAACTCAGACCTGCTATCGAACCGAAAATACGGCTATGAAGAATATTCGATGACGAGTCTAACCGTTACAAGAAAATAATATTTCGACTACCAGGGAATTCGAAATACAACAACGAATAACGAATTCCCTAAACTTATAAGAAATTATAAAAATGGCCCAAGTGCCCGAAAATCACGAGATTAACAAACCGAAAGTCTCAATACGACCAACTCAACCATACGAACTTGTGCAAACTAAGAAACAATGAAAACGAACGAGTTTTATGAGAATCGAATGCACAAACAACAAAACATGTCATAAAATGGAATCACGTAAAAACATCACCAAAACTCGTCCAAATGGAAAAACTCCAAGAATAAAGTAGATTCAAAATGTCGAAACGGTTACAAGCGAGTCGATAAAAATAGACATACACCAAAAATGGAAACTGCTAAGAATAGAAAGGTATGGATATTACATATGTAGCATTAGTCAACATGTCATATTCACCTATACCTATCATCATTCAAATGCTTAGTTACTAGTGTAACCATATGCATTTTGTTAACTGGATTGTGTTAACACTGAAAACCTTTATCGTCCACATGTTCATGTGCCAAAGTGCGTCACCACAACGCATTATGATGGGTTATAAATGATGAATATGACATGCGCTTTCACTCATAGTCCGCTTAAAATATACCTTGGAAGACGACCTCGTAAGTCACTTTGATGAGCCAGTCTTCCCGTCGTTAGGGGAGATGCGAACGATTATATTCGAGTAGAACGACTTGGAATTGTCATAGTTTGTCCCTACTGTGTCTCACCAAGTTCTCTAAAGTGACGAGATTAAATACATGCTACAAACATGTCTGCAAGGATTGTGTCCGGTCATGGACGTTCATCACCTATAAATGGTGATATAGTAATACCACAAATTGTGGTAGACGGTGTTACTAGGCCATGGATCTCATAGAGTATTGGGATGCCACTTTGTTCGATAAATACTCTCGCTAAGAATGTATGCGAGTTTGGTACATGAAACTTGATCATATGATCAAATGAACTCATCCGTCTCATGTGATTCTGGATTACAGTCATCATTGGGGGATGCCTCAATGAATGCCAATCCATAAAGAGTACTCTATGAATAAAGCCGGTTTATGAGGACGTGAAATGTGAGTTTAATCGAACCATACTTCATTGAAAATCTGCAACGTTGTAGCCTTGGCCTAAAATGGAAATATATGCGACTCCAGTATGAACAAAGTTATAGACCTTTGTTGAAGTGGTGCCGACACTCCAAAGATAAGATCTATCTGTATACTTTGTTAAAGCGAGTGAGAGAAGGATTTAAACTCACCTCATGTGCGAGGTTTCTCATGAACGCACTGGAATCGACTACGATGACACGAAACTTAGTTGTGCTATCGTAATGGGTGTTATAGCATCCACTATCTTTTCAGTTAGATAGTTTCCCAAAAACTGACGTACAGCTTGTGGTTAAATCTTATCTTAGTGGGGAACTAAGTTAAGTGATAAAAATAATCTCGTGGTGGATCAGACTCAAATCAAGTGGCTTCTGACCACGGAGCGCGTCGACAAGTGATTTTAGGGAATCCATACTAAGTAGATACTTGATTTGGAAGAGATATGAAGCTTTTACGTGTAAAACTAAGGGTTTATAGTGATGTACTCTTATGAGACTAAGAGATTCCGCTAAATCCAAAGTTAAGAATGAAAGGATCTTGGGGACACTTGATGATGCGTATTCATCAATCAGTTTAAGGCAATCTAAGGGACGGTTTCCCTAAGAGACGATAAAGTAATACCTATATAATTCCCAATGACTAGTCGAAGTCATAATAAGACTTGGCTCACTTAAGTGATGATGCAGTCTTAAAAGAAAAGTACGGTATTATGTATTCATGTTTGACTCATTGTATTCATTCGTAATAATCCGGTAAAGCCACTGTGATGATGGCCTAGGATGCGCTCACACAATGTCTGTTATTGACAAGAAGATTGAAGCTCGCTCTATCTCGATAAAAGGACACTTGAAAATCGATACTCGATTTGCCCAGAATGTATTGGCCTATCTCCCATATGACCTACAGGACAGTTCGCTTGTAGGAAAATGGTGAAATTGGTATCATTGGAAAGGTTTGTGTATACTTTCCAAGGAAACCAACCATTTGATCACATCCATCATGTTGAGTGACATATGATTATTGTTGCAAAGTAGGACAGGATATATAGCTTTGTGATCTGCTCAGGTCGATCTAGGTTACGTACTGTATGTGAATGAAAAACTATGGGTGTCTAGTTTTCATAAGTTCTTACAGTTTCGTTGATACCTATTGAATCGAAGAAGTTATGACTGATTTAGTGCATGGAAGTTAAGACTTTAGAAAACTTGATAAGTCTTTAGCGACTTTGCACTTTGGATGTGTCGCGCTCTTTTTGTCCTTAGACCAAGGTTTGTTTTTTCTCATTGGGTTTTCACTTGGTAAGGTTTTTAACGAGGCGACCTATGAGAACATCCATACAAATGATGCGTTGTACTTCTGTTCAACTTAGACCAAGAGGTATTTTTCCCACTGAGTTTTTCCTTGGTATAGTTGTGAGGGCAACTTGGCATCTGAATCCTATGATTTGAGGTACTCATCAGGGGGAGTCATTATGTATACATCAAGGGAGTATACATGACATGTTATGTTGGTGCGTTGCAATCTTTTCCTCATCAAGCCTTTATTTTTCCCATGGGTTTTGTTTTGGCTTGGAATAGGTTTTTACGAAGGCAACATCTTCTGCACCATTGTTGTATTAGTGCTTGACACAGGGGGAGTGTTCCGGGAATTATTATTCCCGTGATGTGTCTTACCTAATACTGGTTTTAGATACATAGATGTAAGGTTCTAGATTCTTCTAGAAGCAGTAGGATCCTATTAGATGTCTTACCTTATCTAGGAATCCTATGCATGGAAGGACTCTCATTGTAATGCCTATATAAAGGCCCCTCTATCAGTGTTATGAATACAATTGATTGACTCGTATTTACAGTCTTTTACTTTCTCCTGAAACATATCTCACATTAATTTCGAATAAAATTTCACCCGTTGGAGAACTAAATAAATACTTAGAATCAATGTGTATTTTACCACTCCATAATTATTTTGCATCAATAATTTAATTTGGCCAATTATTGAGTTGGGTGTAATGAATTTAGTGAAAACAAGTTAGGAAAACTTGTAGTTGATGAGGGATAATGAGTTTGAAGACATGGTTGACCAAGCATCCTCGTTTTGTAACAAACACGATATTATAATTTCTACCATGGTTCCAATGAATATTATTAAAAATCTACTTTGCTACATAATGAGAGATGAGCGGTCAAATAATAACTTGATTGTTTACATTGAGGAAGATATTTTTGCTTGTGTTGATAACGAAACTACAATGCAATATTTTCAGAATATGATAGGACCTCGTGGATATTTGTAACTTGTATTATCGTTTTGTTATGAATTATGGATGAAACGATAATATTTCTCTTTTTAGTATTATTTTTTTCATTGGAATTTTTTGAACTTTTATATCCTGCCCCCTTGATCACATAATCCTGGATCCGCCACTAGTACCCGATATATATATATATAATATATTATTTGACTTATAATTAAATACTAAATACTAAATAGTTTATTAACTTTTTTCCCGAAAGGATTTACCAATTACCACTTTCCACAGATCCACTTACCACAGAGAGCGACTGAGCGAGAGGACATGAGAGAGCGGCGACCATCATCCATTCATCTTCTTTCTTCATCATCCGCCGACCGGCGTCCCTCCATATCGGCGGCGACCTTCATCGTCCCTCCATATTCTGGACCATCGCTACTCTCCAGCCCTGCGGTAGCCGGTAATAATTCTTAAATTAAATTTTTACCTTCTTGATGTTTCTTGTTGTTTTCTTATTATTTTCTTGTTGTTTCTTGTCGTTTTATCAACAACTCTTAGATTAGGTTCTATAATTTCTTGATCTTTTCTCAATATAATGTGTTTTTACGCTTCTTGAATCTTGATACTGGTTGTGCACTTGTGTAACATATATTATATATTTTTTTTTATTATCGACTTTTTAAGATGGCGACTTCAGAAAACGAGAATGTTGTGGATATAGAACGTGAGCACACGAAAGATCAACAAACTAATGAAACTGTAAACATGCTTGTCGGGTCAACTACAAACACCGAAGTGAATCAAGTGACCGAGCCACCAAAGAAAAGATTGAAATCTCAAGTCTGGAATCATTTTGAAGCAATATACATTGATGGTGTTCGTCGGTTTGCAAAGTGTAAGTACTGCAATAAATAGATGACCGGTAGACCCAACGACGGCACGACACATTTGAACGAGCATGTTAAAAAATGTCATAGGAAAGTCACAAAGGATATAAAGCAACACATTCTATCTCAAAAGCAAAAAGTGAAGGATGGGAAGTCATCTTAGTTGAGTGTTTGTTGATTGTATTTCTTTTTTATTTGTATGTTTGTTGCATATTTATTATTGTGTTATTCTTAGAAGCAAAAAACAGGTAAGAAAATAGCGACGAAACAGTAAATTTCCAGCAGCTATTTTCGGGTATAAAATCGAGTAATGACAGGATAATAAATGGGTGCGGGTAACAGGTTAGTTGACCGGGGCTTGACCGGGTGTTGACCGGGTACCGGGCCGGGGCTAAAAAATCCCATACCCGCCGGGGCCGGGTGCCTTTATCACTAACCGGGGCCGGGTAAGGGAAAACCCGCCCCAAACCCGCCCCCTTCCCATCCCTAGTAAGAGGGAAGGAAGGGCCTTGAGCTCAACTAAATAATATTTTTTGCCGATCTCGATATAAATATCTTAATGTTGTACATTACTTCGTCTATTTTGTAATAATCTTGATTAATAGATACTCCTTCCATGAAGATTAGACTATGGTAATTTTTTTAATTATATCATGAAAGATATAAAAAATTATATTATGAATATATTTAAAAGATAAATTCTAGAATATACGCTTTATATTTATCGGTATAATATCTAAAATGACTATAATGGTCAGAATTTAATATTAAAAAAATCAAGTGACATATATATTGAATTGGAGGGAGTACTTTTCTCCAGTCCAGATATTATCGATTTAAAGAAGCTTAACTGTAATTTAATTTTCTTTCTCCATTATATACTTTGTGCATTAAAATCTCACAAAACTTGTATAACATAGTTTCACTGTAAGAATAGGAGTGGGACTTTCCTTTCTCCATTATTAAATTTATGTTAAAAACTACTCACCTTGTCTCAAGATATAAATAATAGGAGTGGGACTTTTCAAATGGGAACCATTGGACCGATCCGAACCGTGTAGGAATTGTCAGTTCGGTTCAGTTCCGTATTTGCAAATTGTGATTTGATTTCCGGTTCGATTCCTCTACATCTTTGGCGGTCCGGTCCGCAATTCTTCTTAAAAATTTCGAAACAAACTGCCCGAACCGCACAGACTGCTCGAACAGTGAATTTAGTTGTTGTGGTTCTCTTTGCATTAAGGAGTATGTATATAGTTATTCTTAATCCAAATCTACCCATATTACTTTATGAGTATTATACATTGGAAAGTAGAAGCTTGGAGATATAACGAGAATAAATTGGCGAAATTTTATTTTTTTGATATTAAACAACTTGTTTTCATAACAAAATTAAAATAATCACGAGAACAAATTGACAAGACATCGAAAATAACTTGTGTATTTTGTAATAAAATCGAAATGACCACCAAACATTTTAAAACAAACCAAGTATTACATCAACTTGTTAATGAATCCATCACCAGACATTTTGGTGAGGTGTGAGCCGTTAGACGGTCATTCTCATCCCCTCTCCTCCACTATGAAAAAAAAAATAAGAAATTAAATACAAAAATTATAGGTCGGAACTACTAAAAATATAAAATCAAAAGAAACAAAGTTCTTATTCCCCCTCTCTCTATATATGGGCTCGTTTGCTATGTGTGATTAAGGTGTATAATATCTAATACACCTTTATATATTGTTTGGTATAAAGTATAGGGCCCTTGATAAAATTTGGACTCGTATAAATAATACTGATTTTTGGTATTACGTATCTCACTTAAGAGGTGGTATTAGATGATATTAAACAATACTACAACTAAATTATTCAATAAACTACCATGATATCTATATTTTGCAGAGAATTTAATACATCGTACCAAATATGATATTAATTTTTTATATTGTATAAGATATCCCAGTCAATCTTATCCAGCTTTATCCCATACAACTTAGCAAACGAGCTATATATATATATATATATATATATATATATATATATATATGAAAATTAATTACCTTGTGAAGTCTAGAAACTTTTATAGGCCATTGATATTAGTGATCTAACGGCTGTAGATGAATAAAATTATATGCACTTATGTATTTTTTTATTGCATTATTTGTTAAATATCTTAGCACTAACTTGATCTGACAAATAATATGAATATGCAGTAAATTACTTAATAATGCAATTGGTTTATATACTTCACGGTGTTTCCACCATTGTCAATCTCTCTCTCTCTCTCTCTCTCTCTCTCTCTCTCTCTCTCTATATATATATATATATATATATATATATATATATGATCAAATGAGAATGGTTCTTATCCTGCAAATTGCGAATATGCATGAGTTTTGTACTAATTATGAATGAAATATATGCATTTTGTGCATTAAAATTGCAATGCATTAAAATATGAATTATATGCATCAAAATATTGATACATTAAAATATTGCATTATATGCATCAAATTTTTGTGAGAATAAACCTAGACCATCCATTTATCGAGATCTATGGATAAAATTTATTCTTATTTCTTAACTTAAATTGCATTTTCACCTGAACTCACCCATATATATATATATATATATATATATATAAATGAACCCAAATAACTTCTCTAGGTAACTCTATAGAACCATAACAAATGTTTGTGTGATCAGACATCCTAGTATCCTAAACAATTGAATGAAATCTTTATGCTTTCTTCATTGTAGTGGAAGTATGTATCAAGCTCGAGAGTGTACTCATTGAACACCCAAATAGTAGTAGATGCAGGTTCCTCACCCCCAGGTTCACTTCACTCCATATTTCAAAGTTCCAACTCCTTTTCGCATAGGTCTATTATTGTATGGTAATTAAAAATACCCCGGTAACTGCAAATTTCATATTCATATTCGATTACTGTATTGACAATTAACACCGCACATTCAGTTACCGTAGCACTTTTAATCATCGGGGCATTTTCAGATACCATATAATAATAGAGTTGAGCGAATGAAACATATTTTCCAAGATCTGTGATTAACAAACATGAAGTTGGGAAAATGCAAGGAGGCATCCTCCCTTTCTCCTTTCTTGTGAAAATAACAGGCAAGCAAAAAGCTTTGTAAAATGGCAAATTATGTAATTCATTAATTGAAAAAAAAAAAAAGAAAAAAAAGCTAATCAGTAATGTCCATTAGTGTACAACAGAAGTCATAGAACCTACTGTCAACTTTCTGCACAAAATACTCCGGTTCTCCTTCCAAGTATCTAACCATGTCTTTTATGCTACTGCTAAAAGCAGTTATATCTTACATGAGAAAAAAAAAAAGTGATATAATAAGCTCATGTGAAAAAATCAGGATATGAAACACCACTCTGAGTTGAATGAGAGGGAGAAGAGTTAGAATGGACGCAGAAATTTACAAATCGATCGAGATTAGGGATGCTTAAGCTGTGAAAAATATTCTTTGTCGGCACTTGCAAGACGATCCTGAAAAAGGGCCCACTCGTGTTTGCATCTATCTCGTACCTGAACACGATTAAGAAAGAAACAGAAAAAAGATATATCAGCTAAGCCAGGTTCGTATCAGATGAGATATTACGAAATTCTCCAACAGGTCCAAAAACAAAATCCACGAGTACATCTTTAAATATTTTATAATATCATAAATATCAAACATTTCAAAGGATGGAAAAATAAAAGTCTAGTGTTGCCATCCCATATAGTTATGCAATGAGAGAGAAGATAAAAGATGCAGAAGTTCTGGATATATACATACCCCTTGCCATGGTGCCTTCCCGTTCTCAGCCTCGCCCTGGAGATTTATGACAAGGCTTGAATTTAGTAAACATGTAAAAAAAAAGAATATGACACCATATAGTAACGTGCAGGTGCATGTGGACTAAATGAAAACAGAACAAAACATAGAACAGGCCATTAACAGGAAAAAACATCCGCATAAAAATGAGGTGACAAAATAGTTTTACAGGAGTTAAAGGTCGACCTGGCAATTCGTTCGTGTCGTGTACTTTCGTGTCTCGTGTACCAAAAGTCCAAACCCACGAAATGAATTCGTGTTATGTCGTGTCGTCTACCGTGCAAATTCGTGTCATTTCGTGTCGTGTTTTCGTGTCAGACACCTAATATAACGTAAATATTAAAATATTATAAAAAATAATAATTTTAATATTTTAATATTATTTTTATAGGTTTTAGTAGACGAAATGAAAAGAATGGCAACGAAAACATGAATATTTACACAAAATTTATGAAAGTTCACATTATATTTTCAAATTTTAAAGTTTAGTACAAATAGAATTCATAAAATGTATATTTTTATAAAATTAAATATGAAATATTGTATATGTTTATTTATTTATTTATTTCGTGTATCTCGTGTCGTGTCGTGTACCCAAAGGGTAAACACAAGACGGACACTAAATCTCGGTCGTATACCTTCGTGTTCGTGTATTTTCGTGTCGTGTACTCAAAATGCAAACCCAAACACTAAATTTTCGTGTCGTTTTCGTGTCGTGTTTTCGTGTCGTGTGGTAAATTGCGGGTCTAGTTAAAGGTTACCTAACTTTGTCCATACTGGTTAAGTCATGTTTATTAACAAGTGGCCAAGTTCAAATGCCGGACAGTGTGGCCGTATTTCAAACACACACACACGCACACACACACACACACACACACACACATATATATATATATATATATATATATATATATTTGCAGGGCAGAAAGAATCTTTACCATACTATTCATATGCCCCTGTACCATCAAATTTATTCATTATACAGATATGCATCTTCACAATGTTTCTGTTTTCATTTTCACCTGGAAACACACACACACACACACACACACACACAAACACCAAAAAAAATGCACTTGCTAGTATGAAAGGCAGTGACGACTAAAAAAGGGCAGCAGCAATTTGTAAATATAGAATAGCAGTTAGCATGGCTCATAATAGCACCACAAATAATGTATCAAACAGTGTGTGCTTAGTTCTTCTGACACCACCAAAAAGTTCTCATATCTACCACTGCGTGTGTGTGCGTATTTATATATGTATGTAGAGAGAGTGAGAAAGATCATAGGTCGGAAATAATATCACGACTACGTATAACATAACCACTTAATCATGTAACGAAATAAAAGCTCACAAGAAATATAATCATAGGGAAAATAGTAAGTTACTGATGTCTGACCTGACTTCCAAGTGATGGAATCACTTGGTGCACAATCCATTGTGAATCGACAACACCAATTTTTTCATGTGCAGGCTGCAAAGACAACTCAATCAGATTAGAAGATTTTGACAATGAACACCATGGTCTTCCAAGAACTAGCTTATGCTAAAAGTCAATGCCATGTTAGAGATCGGAATAAGACATCTGTCTTCCCATTATATCTCAGACTTTTTTTTTATAATCCTCTTACTGCTTTACATCCTAAATCTTCTCCTTCCACTTTTGAGTAATCGTTTTATCTTTTTAATATTATTTTTCTGGGGTCTGGGGGTGGTTAGAGGTGTGCACAAATGCACATGCCCGCTGCCCACACTATATATATATATATATATATATATATATATATATATATATATATATATATATATATATATAGAGAGAGAGAGAGAGAGAGAGAGGAAAACTAACATCAACACATCTTCTTAATGCGAAATCCAATCCCCATCCATGAACCAAATCATTCTGCAAACAAGTAATATGGTCAAAGATGGTACTATAAAACCACAGGCTAAAACCGAATGGTGGAATGTGAGAATGAACAAATTAAATACATAAGAAAAAGAGAGCAGGGTCATATGCACCCACAGGGGAACGGCTACCTGAATCATATGCCAAACACATCTCCAAGCCTCACGAGAAAACACTGGAGCCATAATTTCGACAAAGCTGAATTAATGAAGAAAGAGATATAAAGCTTCTCATAATGTATCAACAAAATCTTGATGAAAATGAAACAAAATATGGTAGGTCTTGGGACGAATCGCACTAGTTTTCTTAATAGAGTAAATCATAAATGCATCAGAGTACGTCTGCACTAATGAGCTTTGAAGTTTATCTGACTCTCTCTTCCAATATAAATTATTACACTCAAAATAACTTTGTTCTTCTTTCCCTTACAATGTCAATTTTACATAATTTATCTTCTATGTTTGATTTCCAAGAGATATTACTAAAGAAACTACATCTCCTATCATCAAATTACTACTTAACACGTCCAGTTTGTAATCTTATAAACGGATGTCACTGAATCATGGATTCATCTAATATACGCACATGCGTCCATAAATAAGATTTTCTCAAAGGATTGCACGTAAATTTATACTCAACAAAGCACTTATTCAGTCCAAGAATCAAGATAGCCAAAGACTACAACAGAGAGAATGGGGCAGAGAGCACTGCTAGCAACACAGGTTCTCAATCCATGAGAACCATCTTATCACTCTCTATGAGACAATTCCTAGGAAATTGGTAAATGGTGACCCCCACGGCTATCAACATCCCAAACGCAATCGACGGCATTAGCTATAGTTGAGGAGATACATAGATGCCTGTTACACAAATAAACACAAGTACAAAAACCACATGCAGGTTCATCTACATAATGGGAGAGAGAGCATATACGCTGCACAAGGAGGCAAATGCGGGTCACTGCACCAGCCTGGTTTCTCCTGTGTATCCCTGTTACCAAGATCCATTCACCTCCAGATTACAAAAAAGGGAAGGCATGAGAGAGCAGGGGATTTGGATGGTGAGTCAGTAAACCTACTTGTGAACTTCTCTGTCACCTCGCCGTTTTGTCATTTGCCATGTCAGCCCATTGTTGGGTTCAAGACCAGGTTGAGAAATCTCTAAACCATGTTTCTTAACCAGTTCTATATACCTAGCATGTAAAAAATACAGCATTAGCCAAGTAAAGACATTACGACATAAAAGACATTAGAGATAGAAAAATGGAAGTTACTTCTCGGCATTGAAGTGTTCAACTCCAAGATCTTCATCCCAAATGAAGATGTAGTCATAAGCAGCTACAACATCTGGATGCAGAAATCTCTTGGCATACCACCTAGAAAAAACGGACAATCAAGTCATGACTATAAATTTGATATAACTCAGTACTCAAAAATAACTTATCTCAAAAATCAATTCAATTTGATATGTCAAGTATCTGAATGTTACACTATGACCTCAAGCTCTATCACCTCAGAGAAGAGCTTCCTAAACTTTCCATAATCAGGTTAAATTATCATTTTTATAGGACTTTCCAATCATTAAAATACAAACGGATATTTGTTTTAAAAATAATCAACACATGTCCACAAAGTTTATTTTGAAGACTATTACCAACTCTGTTACATAAGTTTCAAGAAATATGATACACCTTACAGGTTCTACTCTATGAGGTTAGGCAACAAACAATCAAAAGAAAAACATAAAACTGAAAGAATAAAAACCCACGAAATAATACCATTTAGTTTGTTTCCTAACACTGATATGAATGGCACGCTGTGACCATTCAAATTGATCCCATTCAGTTGTCCGGCCATCATAATGAAAAAGCATTATCTGGAAATCCTCAGAGAACTAAAAGAACATGGCATATTAGTCTTGGTGTAATGGAACTTTAAGAATTCTATTCAAGTGCATAACAAGATTCAAAACTGGCTTAACCTTCTTCACAGCTGCATCAACATTCTTCGTTTGATTCAAACCAACTGTAAAAGTTAGTAGATACTTTGGCTTCCTTTTGAGATCCTGAAAGTTCCACAATGTTACTCCAAACATACTCCAATCCCATAAAAGCTTATCAATATCAAAATTAATGTACTCTGATGAGGTGAGGTTGCACGAATAATATGATAAGACTTCTATATCTCTTCATGCCACCTAAGCTAACAAATCATACTTGAAACATTAAGGAAACAACGTATCGAGGGAATGATAAGTGCAACTGTGAAGAGATCATTTCTGACGTAAACGTTTTCAATCTATCACACGTATAAAAACCAATGTTTGTAATAGCGGTGAATAGCGCCCTATGTAGCACGCTTTAGCGCAATTTTTTTGTAAAACGCGACGGAGCACTGGTCCAGTTGCGCTCAGGCTTCCTTTGCGCGAGCGAACGGCTGATGTGGCGCCGAAAGCGCGTGATTGCGCGCGCTGGCTGCGCTTTTAGGGTTAAAGGTGAAAAACCCTAATTAAACTTCCTCTTACCTTAATTACTTAAAGCAGCGGCCAGCGGGATAGAAAACCCTAATTAAACCTCGGCTGAATAAGATATAAGCCACAGAAAAATCTGAACGGGCCAAACCACTTCTCTGAGGCAGAATAGCAGGGCACATCTCAAAATCCTGAAAAAAAATTCCATGTAGTTCTGAAGCAGAGCAGCGGCCCACAACAAATAAATTGCAGCCATCTTCTGCTCTCGATTCTCGGCAAAATCGCAGCATTTCATGGATTTGCTTCGCACCCTTCGACAGTTAAGTGAGAGTTGGATTTGTTGATGAAGATGTGGAGATCGAAGAACATGTTGGCATAGATCCACAAATCTTTGGTAGTGCAACTTTTCTCGAAATACAAGCTCTCGATGATGATTAAGGGTGGCCCATGAACCGAACGTTCGCGAACTGTTCGTGAAAAAGCTCGGTCAACGGTCAGTTCGAGCTCAGTTTGACCGAACCGAACATGTTCGAGTATTTACGAACCGAACATCGAACATTTTATATTTTCACCGGATGTTCGCGAACTGTTCGCGAACATTAATATATATTATATATTATATATTATATATATATATATAATATGGGTGTAATAAGTAATAACTATTAATTAAACCTTAAACCTAACCTAACCTTCAACCATAAAAATTTGTGATACAAGATTTTATTTTATTTTTAAAAAAATTGTAATTTACACATTTTTTCCGAACATAAACGAACAAAGCGTACGAACAGAACAATCGAACACAAACGAACCGAACACGAACAATAAAAAATATGTCGAACCGAACTCGAACACTGATTTGTAATGTTCGTCGAACACGAACACGAACCGAACGAACGAACGGTCAACAACACCAAAAGCTCGGTTCGTTCGGTTCGTGTCCACCCCTAACTATCATCATCAATGATGATGATAGTGATATCGTGTTAGAAGACTACTACTAGAAATTAGAATTTTTAAGTGTTTCTAAGATTGAGTATTTTCATATTGTGACTTATTTAAGTTTGTTGTTTTGGATTATTATAAAAATTCTAGGTTGTTTTGTTTATTTGAAATTATTCCATGGCTATTTACTTTGATTATTTTGCTATTGTTCTTCTACGGGAATATTATTTTATTTTTTTACTTAAAATATGTCATGTTCGAATTACTTACGCTATGCGCTACACTAGTTTGCGCTATGCAATTCTGTACAAAAAAGGATCGGCTCAGAAATGAGGTGATTAGAGGAAAGGTAAGAGTTGCAGCTATAGAAGACAAGATGATGGAGAACCGATTACGATGGTTTGGTCATGTGAGAAGAAGACCTGTTGATGCCCCAGTGAGGAGGCTAGAAAGTTGGGGAACAAATAATGTTGTGAAAGGTAGAGGAACACCCAAGAAAACTTGGATAAAGAAGATTGAAAATGATATGCGGTTTCTTGGAATTGGAGAAAGTATGGCGATAGAAAGGCAAATGTGGCGGGAAAGAATACGGATGGTCGATGGAATCTGATTCCTTTTTTTTTTATCTATATTTTTATTCCTATTTTCTTTTATTCCATGTTATCTTTTAATTTATTTTTCAGCTTTTTTAACATTCATTCTCTTTTTTATTTGTTTTTTTTTCTACTTTTTTGCCCTCTTTTTCTCCCTTTATGTTATTTATGTAACGATCATTGACGGTTTCAAAGTTTGATTCATGTTAGCCGACCCCAAATCATTTTGGGACTAAGGCTTAGATGTTGTTGTTGTTGTAATTTTGTACAAAAACGCTATGTGCCTACGCAACACAACTGAAAACACTGATAAAAACTAATAATAAACATAACTGTAGCAACTAAGAGCAAGATGCAACAAACACCATCAATATGTATAAACATTAAATATATAAATGACCACAAACTACTCTCCTCTCTAATTGTACGAAAGAGGTGATATCAACATCAATAAGAAAATGTAAATATTAAAAGAAAAAGAAAAAAAAACATAGCTATCACCATTTGCAGAAAAGCTAGTCTTACCTCACTAGGTTCACCCCATAATCTCCTCAGATAAAAATCTGATTCTGAGACGACAATTCCTGGCGGTAAAGACTCAGCACCACGAGGATTTGTAGGAACATATATCTGAAAGACAAAAAATATAATTACAGATAAATCGTAAGCTGACACCGAATCCAAGCAGAGCACAGCACAGTATGCAATTATACAGGTTCATACTTCACATCCAATTATTCATATTACTACTTGACCAAGAAGGACAAGATATGCAAGTTCTCTAGGATTTTAATTTAACGCATCATTCTTATCGAAATGGGGGACATCAAACTGATATACAGATGGCTTGCTAGATGATTGTTGACATATCCACAGTCATCATTAAATGACTACAAATTTCAGTTTACAATGAAAAAAGGATACCGACGGATAAGTAAAAGCGAAAGAATCAAAGACCTACCTTGGGTGTTAAAGGAGTACTTCCAGAACCAAGATTTTCGGGAAAACTACGACCATCAGATGTATGGTGACCGTCATTGAAGGCCATATCAAAGGACGATATTAGACTTGAAGGTAGATTAATCTGCAAACAGAGAATTTTTTGACAATGCAATTATCTAAGGGAAGAAAATAAGCATTTTCCATTGAGCATGCGAGAAAGTGAGGCTGTACCTTACTTAAAGGGACAGAAGGAAATGAAACGCCTATAAAATATCCAAACACCATCCCTATGATGGTCGTTAGAATGAGTCGTGCACTATCATTTGACCTCTTTACGGTCGCACTGCATATGGACAAAAGATAAATAAACAAACTGAAAAAGTTGAGTCATTTTGCATGGTAAACAGAAATATGCAGCTCGAAGTACCTGCGATGCAAAGTTCCCATTATGATAAAAGAGTTGATCAAGTTAACGGTCACAAGCACTAGGCAGGAACCAATTCTGCGAGCAACCGTACGAAATTATATTGCATCTGCCACTTGCACAAGTTCGAAAGCACACCTCCACAAGATAACAACCCTATAAAAAAAGGTTAGAGAACATAAAATTATATACTACCTCTTTGTGTAACTTCCACATAATTTAAGAATTTGTAATTGGTGCTATTGTTTTGTGTTTTATTTTTTCAAATATACTGTTGCAATATTAGTGCATAATAATATATATTAACTAGGGTACAATCATATACAACAACAACATTACCCGAATGCCTCAACGACTCCCACAAAAAGTGGGGTAAGGGGGGATCGGGTGTACGCAGCCTTACCCCTGTCTTAACACAGAGAGTCTGTTTCCGGATGATCCAAAATGAAAATTGCATGGAATGACTAGTACTTCATGAGAAAAAGAAGTGTAGCCAGTTTAGTGAGTCATTTTGTTTTATTCCATTATAATCCAGAACCAAAGAATAAGGAGTCTTTGGCTCCATTGGAAACCATGAAAATCTAGGGTACAATCAGATAATTAGAGAAATTAAAATCCTAACAAAATAGGAAGTGAAAAGTCTATCTTTATGTGACGAAGGTAGTAATAAAAAGGATCCAAAAATTAAACCCTCAGTCCCAAAATTCTTTTCACTCATACAATTAGAATATTTTCCTTTTAATTTATCAGAACAGTTAAAACACAAGTATACAGCCAAATCTCTCTCTAACCACTTGAAATGATTAGCAGACAACAAACACGTTGGAGCATAATGAACTACACCTACAGCATTAAAAAAAATATAACATCACGAGATTTAAATGGTTCCACTATATAGCAAATCCAAAACTCCTGAAGCACATACAATTATCTATGCCTACTCAACACTAACCAAACGATAAAAATCTTTTCGACTCATCCGAAAAATTCAAGTAAATTGGCGATTTAAGGAAAAAAAATCTTAAACCCAGGTTCGGAAAAACGAAATTTGGAAGAAAACGAAAAGGAGACAATCAATCGAGGCCCCATTATCAAACAAAATTAAACCAAATACTAATCAAATCAATCGAAAAGCAACTAATAAGATCAGAATTCCACTTCGTTTCTTGACATCCATTAGCCAATCATCAAAGTTGCGGTAAAGAAATTATGTATTATAAAAAATCGAAAGAAAAAAAAAAGTTCAGCTACAAAGATATCAAATGTTGAAATCATGCAAGGTAGAGAAATGGAAACCAGGAAGAGGCTTACGAATTTGGCCCTCGGGATTGGAAGTGACAGCGAGTGCGATGACAGAGAGGGGTCTTTTGTGCTCTTGATTCGTATGGTATTACTGCGTGCGGGCGACAGCAAAAAAAAAAAAACTGATTTTAAAAATCAACTTAAATTGAATTTTCTCTTTTCCTCTCAAATTACCTTGATTATATCATTGAATTTGAATTTCAATTTTTTGGTTGCATTATATAAACTAGCAAACTCGAAATTATTGTATACTATTAAATCAAGTTCTAGTCGAGTTTTAAAAGATTTACGAGTCTCGACGAGGTTAATCGAATCTAAAAGAAATTTAATAAGTCTATTTTAAAAATTATAAATATATATATATTCAATAATGATATAGGTTTCATTATTATAAAAATTATTATATTACTAATAAAATAATCGTTTTAATCAAGTACACTTGTTAACTTTTACCTTTTAAATATTATAAGTTCATATATATCATACTCTCTCCGTCCTTTTTTAATTGTCCAGTTTGACTTTTGATCGGTCAAATTGACTAAAATTTGACTGAAATTTACGAATTTTATATAATTGATAAAATAAAAAAAATATATCATTGTAAAGTACATATAATCTATTTTAAAATGCAATTTTTACTTTCTAAAATAATAAAAGAATTGTTCGTAATGTTTGGTTAAAAATTGGTCAATTTGACCATTGAAAGTCAAAACAGGACAACTAAATAGCGACGGATGTAGTATATTATTTTAAAATCATTAACATATTTATCTATAAACGGGCCTACTCTAACACCTCCAATCCGTTCGGGAATATTACAGCGTCGCAGACCCTCTCTACAAGGATCTACCAGGCTGGTTACCAAAACAATACGTAATATTAAATGTCAACATGGCTGGAAATGACTCAATATACCGATTTGGTATTTTATCAAACAACATAAATCTCAACTCCAAAGGAAATTCTATCTCAAAACTCATAGCCGCGCAGGGGTCAAAGAATAACAACACTCGCATAAACCAATGGAAAATAAATGTAATCATACATCCTCATGAGAACAGTCACGCATATAACTCAGAGAGTATAATTCCGCAACCTACATATAACATACACGCATAGTTATCCTTACATCGTACTAGCAAGCACAAACCTCGGGGTCTCGCGACGACGTACCCAGTTTGGATAACCCATGACGAGTATGTGACATGTCCACATACACACCCATAAGTTATCCTGGCATCGTGCTAGCAAGCACGAACCTCAGAGTCTCCTCGAGACTTACCCGGTTTGGATAACCCTATGGGCAAACTCGACATGTACTAATAAGGACGGATCCTGGAGGTTTCACGAACCATACCAGGCAGAACATCGCTTTACAAACACTCACATACCACGAGGAGATATACTTCTCGAACAACACCGAATAGTACCGCCTCCTTAAAGGGGTCAACAAAACGATACAATGTGACGTTACGCATTCACCAAATAAATACGCATTCCAACACACAACTCTTGACAAGGGAGAGAGCTTTTATAACCACACAACACGAAGACAACGTATTTCATTTCGCAACCATAATATCACATATCCATAAAACTCATTTATTCCCAAAGCACACAAGTGTCTTGAAAGAAAGCCTTTATTTAAAACTATATCGATTCTTTCGAAAATTCATTATATGCACCTAAGTAAACACACATAGTCGATTTCTAATTATATCTATGAAACACAAGATATATGGGAAGAAAAATCGATACCGAAAACTCCGACGAACACGGCTCGATCGAAGAACATCGAACACCTACAACCTATGCGAGGGAAACAACGACAACACAATCACTACCCATATAAAACCCAAATGCAATGGAAAACACGCGCAACACCGGAAGGGCAAACCACAAAAATATATAATCGAGCATTAAATATTCACAGTTCCTCAAGAACACTAAAATCACCAATTCAGGCGGAATGAATCCAAGATGTGGGTATATATAATCCATATAACATGTTCAACAACGTCATTATTGAATACGAAATCAAGAACAAATCCCCAAAGAGTCAACTTTAGGAAAAATCAAGAAAATACCTCGATCCGACGAAGAATAAGGATTAGATGTTGTTAATCCACACTAAGAACTCAAGATCGATGAAAGATGGTGAATGGTCTCACCTTGACACCTCCAAGTCGCCGCACTTCACTCTCCCGTCGGTTAAGAAGTGAGAAATGAGAAAAATGAGAAGAAATAAGCTATTGACTGGTACATATATACTCAAACAGTTTAGCGCGCGCTAATCATCACTTTAGCATGCGCTAACAGGACAACGGTTCAACACGTTCAGTCTAGTAGAGAAATTATCGTGCGTTAGCTAGATGAATTAGCGTACACTAATAAATTTCCATTCCAGTCCAGTAACTTCTGGACTGTCCCTGACAACCAGTTAGCATGGGCTAACCCACATGATAGTGTGCGCTAGCTACTATATAATAGCACGTGCTGTAATACTACATAGCATGCGCTATTCCTGCTGTGCAGGCCGCAGAATGGCTCCAAGAACTCGACACAAAAACGAACTCCTCTATAAAATTACAATCACACAACATGCGATGAAACGCTAACGGACACCCCCACGATCCGAATGAAAACAACAAATAACAAAGAACGTGTGATGCCCAAAGACTCTCGCACACAAGGTCTAGTCAATAATAGAATATTAATCTTAAAACATGCAAGACTTCATGCTTAATCATATAAAAATGTGAGAGTGTGACATGAAACTGCTATTATTTGAATAATATGATTCATGCATTACTTGTTATCAAGTATTATTTTGACATTTCACGATTCACCTTATTTGATAGTTAATTTAACGGCATTGAAATAGCTAAGTATTTGAACATAACCCCAAGTTCAAATGGTAAGCCTATAAGCAGTAAATAATATCAGTGACGTATCTATCAGTTGGTCTCGGAGTTTTAGTCGGCGGGTATGCTGAGTCAATTTGGATTGATGATTCAAGTAAATAACCCTTTCTTATTCTGATAACATGTGTCAAGCATCTTGATACTTGTGAATACCATCAATGATGAAATTCAGGGTCTCAGTGATAACCTTTGTTAAATCATTCGATTTGTAAGTACCTTATTCGTCCCAAATGCGGTCGGGTAGAATTGAATTTGTCCTTTAGTTCATTGTACAATAATGTAGTATTTCTAAGTGAGTACTCGGACTCTTATTTCTAGGGTTAATTATATAAAATTTCGTAAAGATAACAACAAACTCATTTTCTACCACTTTCGAATGCATTCGCAAAAGTAGCTGAGTTTAAACAATAAAAATACATATTAAACTTTATCAAAAACCTTGGACCATACATCAATACTCTAAACATGATCAATTCCTAGTAGGAACCGGTTTAAAACATCCAAGAACTGGATTATAACAACTTCAACCGGTCTATTCTTCTAAACGTGACTTCTGGAGGCCAATGAGGGGTATTTTAGTACTTTCACACTTATAAACCGACTCTTCCACTTAGATAAGGGAGGAAACGGACTCTAAAATCTTCTAGACACTCTGAACTCGATCCATAAGCTCCACACTTCGAAAATCCATCAAAAAAATCGAGGAGAAATCATAAAAAACATCAACACCTCAATTCAGTTGATAATCAACGTGAGTTATCTTTGTTTTACTCTTGTTCTTGCTATATTTCTTATGTGATATGAAGTTGTGATAGCTGGTTTAGGTGCTTATATACATTCTAATGATGTTAAGAGCTCATACATGGCCTAAACTTGTGTTTATTGTGGATTTATAGGGCTTAAAACTCACTAAGACAACAAAAGAATCAATTCTGTCACCTTTTGAAAATATATGTGGATAGTATTGAATTCGTTTGCTTCAGGGGCAGAGGTTGCTCTATACATGTTCTTAAGTATATTAGGTATGCTATATCAAAAATTTATGCAAATCCGACTTATAATCAAGTGGATATACGCGGGACAAATTCAGTTATTTCAAGATCTTGATAATTCCCCCTAAACCATTGTATTGTTATAGAATCCTAGAGTTGTGGCCTATAAGAGTTGATCTAACACTATGAACATAAAATAATAGGCTTAATAATGAACTAGGAGCGCAAAAATGATAGAGTATTATGCTCGTATATAACGAAATGCGCACATAAAATTTGTAGAATACCAATTATGAAAATCGGTAAAACCCTTCGGATACGCAGTGAGTTAAACCCTGTGTATACCATATAGATTCTTTAAAGGCACTCCTTGAAACAGGCTATGAAGACATATCATCACAACCACCTCTTATTGGTATAAAAGCAAAGGTATCACCTGAACAAGGTAAGTAGTAACTGATTTCAAAACTGTATCACAAGAGCATTTGTCTGAAATATGTGTTAATGATTGTTGTTTTGGATATTGCTTGTACCTTGTGTATATGTGGATAACATATTGCTCTATTTTTAGTGTGTGACGTGTCCCATAGAGCATTTATACATGTGGTATTATCATGATGCATATGATCATAGCATAGCATTGGAGGTTGTTGTCGCATGCATTGATCATAGTACAAACGTTCTAAAGGTGATCAGAACAAACTGTTTTGTTTATGTGCATCGCGGGGTACTGGTAAGGGGCTGTTTTTTGGCGGAGTCTAGGACACGTCATAGTAATCCATGTGTTATGATTGGACACTTTGTGTGATGTTTTGCGGTGGAGTATGGGACACACCATGGTGATTCATGTGTATGATTGGGCACCTTTATAGCCATGATCCTGGTGGAGTCTGGGACACGCCAGGCTGACCCATGTATTATGATTGGGCAGTTTGTTCTGGCTATGGTTGGACATGCACACTTTTGGCCCGGGCCAGGAACTCGAGATGTACATAGCAGCGTGCTATAAAAGAGTTTTCGAAAGTTAAAGGAAAATGAAACTGCATTTAATAAACTCATTCATAAATGCATTCATGCATTGTGTGTCACTACTTACTGAGCTTTCGGTCATTTAGTTGAATTCTTGTGATACAGGTAATAATACGGTGTATCAGGCATATGTTGATGTCCGGGACGCTTCTCTACGCCAACGAGCCGTTGTATATGAACATCAGACCTGTGGAGTGTTCTATGTGTGTGTTAAGTCTAAGTTTGCTTATAAACCTATACAGCCGATGTTTTCTCTTGGTTGTAAAATAATAGTCGACTGGTGTGTAAAAGTAACTTTTGGTGTGTAAAAGGAGTTTCCTCTTAAAGGTTTTAAGTTTTCCGTTGTGCTGTAATATATAATAAGGATATTTTTAAAATTCGGTATCTGATAGACAAATCTAGGGGGTGTGACAGATTTGGTATCGGAGCGAAGGTTTAAAGCGTTTCTGAAGACCGTTCATATACAACAATCGCTTGGCAGAGAGGAGCAACCCATCAGTTAATGGTTTCATTTATTTTTGTTTTTTTACTTGCTATTTGTGTGTTTATGTTAATATTGGCTAATAAAAAATCCTTGTGTGAGAAGTGAAGGCTATTAAAAGATTATGGGGGAGAGTAGAACATAAGGTAGTGCTGAAGGAGCGAGGGATAATCGTATTGACCGACTGACGGATCTTGTGAAAAGGCTTATAGAACGGGATGTTAGACGTGAAGCCGAGGCTCATCGTTCTCCACCTCCTCGAAATGATGCCATTGATCTGGTTAGTGAGAGGTTCCAGAAACTAAAACCTCCCACATTTGAAGGTGGGATCGATACGAGCGTCTCTGAGAATTGGCTCCGAACTATGGAAAGGATGTTCATCTACGGCAGAATCCCTGATGAGGCCAAGGTTTCATGTGCGGTGTTTTACCTCCGTAATGATGCTAGTTACTGGTGGGACACCATGATGGGTATATATGATGTTCCTAGACTGACATGGGAGGAATTAAAGAGCTTTTAGAGGCGACGAAAGCTGCACGAGCTGCAAAACGGAAGGAATTTTCAAACTTGGAGCAAGGTGACATGTCAGTTGATGAATATGTCAGAAAATTTGAGGAGCTATCAAGGTATGCACCACACATGGTGAGCACGGATGAGCTAAAGGTCGAGCAATTCATCGAGGGTCTGAAACCAGAGATATATAGAGATGTGGAAGTCGGGGAAACTGGAGGCTCAAAATATGTGGCAGTGGTTCAGCGAGATCTAAATGCAGAAATGGCTCAATGAAAAATCATGGAGGAACGAAAGGAGAAAGAGGCTAAAGAAAAGGTAACCACCAATTATCGCGAGGCCAAGGCAAGTGGCAGCACTCAAACAAGGGTAACAAGAGGCAAGGCCAGTTCTACAAAGGTAATGGCCAGAAACGTTTTAAGGACAACAACGGAGGACAGCCATCCACTGGAGGTAAACAAAAGCCTAAATGTGCAAAATGTGGAAGATATCACTTTGGCGTCTGCATGGAAGGACCCGGAGCCTGCTACAAATGTGGTAATATGGGTCATTTTGCGAAGGAGTGTACCTCTAATGACTCATAGCAGAAGAAAGTACAAGGAAGAGTATTTGCAATCATGCAGGTAGAGGCTGATGCCAACCCTGCAGTCGTCTCAGGTAACATACTAATTTGTGGTATTCCTGCATATGCATTGTTAGATCCAGGAGCAACACATTCATTTGCATCGACCAAGTATGTGAGAAGGTTAGGCAAACCACTGGAAGAGTTTGGTGGTCAGTTTAATATGTCTACCCCTTCAGGAGAACTCTTGACCTCAGACGAAGTTCTCAGATCCTGTAGTGTAGTAATCAATAACCGGGAACTGGAGGCTGATCTCATTGTGCTCAACATGTCGGATTATGAAGTGATCCTAGGGATGGATTGGTTATCCAAGCATCATGCTACCATGGATTGTAAAAAGAAGATTGTTACATTCCAACCACCAAATGAAGAGGAGTTTGTTTTTGTTGGGAGTAGCAGCAAATTGAGAACGAGAATAATTTCAGCAATGATGGCACGAAAATTACTTAGAAATAGATGTGTCGGTTATTTAGCCAGTGTGGTGGACACACAGAAGGAGCAGATCCACAAACCTGAAGATGTACCTGTGGTATAGGAATTTCTAGAAGTATTCCCAGAGGATTTACCAGGGCTACCTCCAGATAGAGAAATTGAATTCAACATTGAGTTGATTCCAGGAGTAGCTCCAATATCGAAAACACCGTACAGAATGGCTCCTATAGAATTGAAAGAATTAAAAATTCAGTTGCAGGAACTGCTTGATAAAGGATTCATACGACCCAGTTTTTCACCATGGGGAGCCCCAGTACTCTTTGTCAAGAAGAAGGATGGTACCATGAGACTCTGTATCGATTATATAGAATTGAATAGGGTGACCATCAAGAACAAATATCCTTTACCAAGAATTGACGATTTATTCGACCAGCTTCAGGGAGCTGCAATATTTTCAAAGATCGATTTAAGGTCGGGTTACCATCAATTGAAGATCAAAGAAGATGACATACCAAAGACGGCATTTCGACCAGGTATGGACACTATGAATTTCTGGTGATGCCTTTTGGTTTAACTAATGCCCTTGCTGCTTTCATGGATTTAATGAATCGAGTCTTTAGAGAGTACTTGGATAAGTTTGTCATTGTATTTATTGATGACATCCTTATCTACTCTCGATCATCAGATCAGCACAAGGAATATTTGAGAACAGTGTTAGGTATCCTAAAGGATAAACGGCTATATGCTAAGTTTAAGAAATGCGACTTCTGGAGGGAACAAGTGGCATTCCTTGGGCATGTAGTGTCGAAGGAAGGAATTTCAGTTGACCCAGGGAAAGTGGAGGCCGTGAGTAAGTGGCCCAGACCGAAGAATATTCATGAGGTACGTAGCTTTTTGGGGTTAGCAGGTTATTATAGACGATTCGTTGAAGGATTCTCCAAGATAGCCTCACCGCTTACTCAACTGACGAGAAAGAACGTTAAGTTTCAGTGGTCTGACGCATGTGAAAAGAGCTTTGAAGAACTGAAACATAGGTTAACATCTGCACCGATCCTTTCGATTCCAACAACTATGGGAAAATTTGTTATTTATAGTGATGCATCAAAGTCAGGATTGGGAGCTGTGCTTATGCAAGATGGAAGAGTAATTGCTTATGCTTCACGGCAACTGAAGGATTATGAGAAAAACTATTCAACTCATGATCTTGAATTGGCAGCCGTAGTATTTGCCTTGAAAATATGGCGACATTACCTCTATGGAGAAAAATGTGAAATTTACACGGATCATAAGAGCTTAAAGTATTATTTCACATAGAAGGAACTCAATATGCGGCAAAGGCGATGGCTGGAATTGGTTAAGGATTATGATTGCACAATAAACTATCATCTAGGTAAGGCAAATATTGTTGCAGATGCTTTAAGTAGAAGGTCTAATGCTAGCGTATCGGTAATAATAGTGACCCAGAAGCCATTATTACGAGAGTTGGAAAAGTGGGGATTGCAGATTGTGCAAGAAAGGCATGTCAGAAAACTATTTTCAATGACGCTGCAACCTACCATACTTGAGACCATTAAACAGGATCAACTTACGGATCCCTATCTGTCTCATTTGAAGGAAGAAATTGAGACAGGCAAATTCAAGGATTTCGGGATTACACCAGATGGAGTTATCAACTTCAAGGGGAGGCTATATGTACTGGATAATAGTAGTATGAATAAGGAGATACTCTCAGAAGCTCACAACGCTCCATATGCAGTACATCCTGGAACCACCAAGATGTACAAGGACCTAAAGATGCATTATTGGTGGCCTGGGATGAAGAACGATGTGGTTAAATTTGTGGCTCAGTGCCTAACTTGTCAACAAGTAAAGGCAGAACATCAAAGACCCGCAGGGACATTACAATCACTGGATGTTCCTAAATGGAAATGGGAAGACATCACTATGGACTTTGTAGTTGGACTTTCAAGAACCAGAGAAGGTCACGATGCCATATGGGTTATAGTTGATTGCCTTACAAAATCATCTCACTTTCTTCCGGTACATACTACGTATTCCATGGATAAGTTGGCGGATCTATACGTTAGAGAAATTGTAAGACTGCATGGCGTGCCTTTATCAATTGTATCAGACAGAGATCCCTGTTTTACTTCAGCATTCTGTAAGAGCTTACATAAAGCTCTGGGAATAAAGTTGGCGTTCAGTACAGCGTTTCGCCCACAAACTGATGGTCGGTTGGAGAGAACTATCCAGACTCTGGAGGATATGTTAAGGGCGTGCGTATTGGATTTCCAAGGGTCGTGGAATACCTACCTTCCTTTGATAGAGTTTGCGTATAATAACAGCTTCCACTCTACTATTGGCATGGCGCCTTACGAAGCTCTTTATGGCAGAAAGTGTAGATCACCGATTCATTGGGATGAGCTGGGTTAAAGGAAGTTTCTTGGACCAGAATTGGTGCAGAAAACCAAAGAAGCCATTGAGAAAATTAGAAAAAGAATGCTTACAGCTCAGAGTCGGCAGAAGAGCTACGCGGACAACCGACGACGAATGCTTGAGTTTGATGTCGGAGACAAAGTATTTCTCAAGGTGGCACCAATGAAGGGCATTACGAGATTCAAAAAGAAAGGGAAATTAAATCCAAGATATATAGGCCCATTTGAGGTACTGGAAAGAATTGGAGAAGTGGCATACAGGTTAGCACTTCCGCCATCACTAACAAATGTTCACGACGTCTTTCACGTTTCAATGTTGAAGAGGTATGTCTCGGATCCATCACATATATTGAGTTATGAGCAATTACCGTTAAGTGAGGACTTGAATTATGAAGAGACACCGGTTAAGATCTTGGATAGTAAACAAACATAATTGAGGAACAAAAAGATGTCGTTTGTTAAGGTGTTGTGGAAGAATCACCCAGTTGAAGAATCCACGTGGGAAAAGAAAGATGAAATGAGGCATAAATATCCGGCTCTATTCGGTAAGTAAATTTCGAGCACGAAATTTTTATAAGGAGGGAAGATTGTGATGCCCAAAGACTTTCACACACAAGGTCTAGTCAATAATAGCATATTAATCTTAAAACATGCAAGACTTCATGCTTAACCGTATAAAAATGTGACAGTGTGACATGAAACTGCTATTATTTGAATAATATGATTCATGCATTACTTGTTATCAAGTATTATTTTGACATTTCATGATTCACCTTATTTGATAGTTAATTTAATGGCATTGAAATGGCTAAGCATTTGAACATAACTCCATGTTCAAATGGTAAGCCTATAAGCAGTAAATAATATCAGTGACGTGTCTATCGGTTGGTCTCGGAGTTTTAGTCGGCGGGTATGCTGAGTCAATTTGGATTGATGATTCAAGTAAATAACCCTTTATTATTCCGATAACACGTGTCAAGCATCTTGATACTTGTGAATACCATCAATGATGAAAATCAGGGTCTCAGTGATAACCTTTGTTAAATCATTCGATTTGTAAGTACCTTATTCGTCCCAAATGCGGTCGGGTAGAATTGAATTTGTTCTTTAGTTCATTGTACAATAATGTAGTATTTCTAAGTGAATACTCAAACTCTTATTTCTAGGGTTAATTATATAAAATTTCGTAAAGATAACAACAAACTCATTTTCTACCACTTTCGAATGCATTCGCAAAAGTAGCTGAGTTTAAACAATAAAAATACATATTAAACTTTATCAAAAACCTTGGACCATACATCCATACTATAAATATGATTAATTCCTACTAGGAACCGGTTTAAAACATCCAAGAACCGGATTATAACAACTTCAACCGGTCCATTCTTCTAAACGTGACTTCTGGAGGCCAATGAGGGGTATTTTAGTACTTACACACTTATAAACCGACTCTTCCACTTAGATAAGGGAGGAAACAGACTCTAAACTCTTCTAGACACTATGAACTCGATCCATAATCTCCACACTTCGAAAATCCATCAAAAAAATCGAGGAGAAATCATAAAAAACATCAACACCTCAATTCAGTTGACAATTAAGGTGAGTTATCTTTGTTTTACTCTTGTTCTTGCTATATTTCTTATGTGATATGAAGTTGTGAGAGATGGTTTAGGTGCTTATATACGTTCTAATGATGTTAAGAACTCATACATGGCCTAAACTTGTGTTTATTGTGGATTTATAGGGCTTAAAACTCACTAAGACAACAAAAGAATCAATTCTGTCACCTTTTGAAAATATGTGTGGATAGTATTGAATTCGTTTGCTTCAGGGTCATAGGTTGCTATATAAATGTTCTTAAGTATATTAGGTATGCTATCAAAAATTTATGCAAATCCGACTTATAATCAAGTGGATATACGCGGGACAAATTCAGTTATTTCAAGATCTTGATAATTCCCCCTAAACCATTGTATTATTATAGAATCATAGAGTTGTGGCCTATAAGAGTTGATCTAACACTATGAACAGAAAATAATAGGCTTCATAATGAACTAGGAGTGCAAAAATGATAGAGTATTATGCTCGTATATAACGAAATGCGCACATAAAATTTGTAGAATACCAATTATGAAAATCGGTAAAACCCTTCGGATACGCAGTGAGTTAAACCCTGTGTATACCATATAGATTCTTTAAAGGCACTCCTTGAAACAGGCTCTGAAGACATATCATCACAACCACCTCTTGTTGGTATAAAAGCAAAGGTATCACCTGAACAAGGTAAGTAGTAACTGATTTCAAAACTGTATCACAAGAGCATTTGTCTGAAATATATGTTAATGATTGTTGTTTTGGATATTGCTCGTACCTTGTGTATATGTGGATAACATATTGCTCTATTTTTAGTGTGTGACGTGTCCCATAGAGCATTTATACATGTGGTATTATCATGATGCATATGATCATAGCATAGCATTGGAGGTTGCTGTCGCATGCATTGATCATAGTACAAACGTTCTAAAGGTGATCAGAATAAACTGTTTTGTTTATGTGCATTGTAAGCTACTCGTAAGGGGCTGTTTTTTGGTGGAGTCTAGGACACGTCGTAGTGATCCATGTGTTATGATTGGACACTTTGTGTGATGTTTGCGGTGGAGTCTGGGACACACCATGGTGACTCATGTGTATGATTGGGCACCTTTATAGCCATGATCCTGGTGGAGTCTGGGACACGTCAGGCTGACCCATGTGTTATGATTGGGCAGTTTGTTCTGGCTATGGTTGGACATGCACACTTTTGGCCTGGGCCAGGAACTCGAAATGTACATAGCAGCGTGCTATAAAAGAGTTTTCGAAAGTTAAAGGAAAATGAAACTGCATTTCATAAACTCATTCATAAATGCATTCATGCATTGTGTGTCACTACTTACTGAGCTTTCGCTCATTTAGTTGAATTCTTGTGATACAGGTAATAATTCGGGGTATTAGGCATAGGTTGATGTCCGAGATGCTTCTCTACGCCAACGAGCCGTTGTATATGAACATCAGACCTGTGGAGTGTTCTGTGTGTGTGTTAAGTCTAAGTTTGCTTATAAACCTATACAACCGATGTTTTCTTTTGGTTGTAAAATAATAGTCGGCTGATGTGTAAAAGTAACTTTTGGTGTGTAAAAGGAGTTTCCTCTTAAAGGTTGTAAGTTTTCCGATGTGGTGTAATATATAATAAGGATATTTTTAAAATCCGGTATCTGATAGACAAATCTAGGGGGTGTGACAGAACGACATATGATCACATAAACACAGTAATATCTGGAATTTCTACTACTGTTGTTTAATATTATTTTAGCCGAGTTATATTGTACAGCGTGGAATCTGTACAGTAGGGATAAAATAAATTAAGGACTGAGATGTCAGTATTGATATAATTGTCGTATTTGGTCGACAATTCCATTTGAGGATATAATGTGTTGACTATATGTAGTCAGTATGCCGTATGTTCATATCTAGTATGCTGAGACGTTGGACAAGAATAAGCTGAAAATGGCTAAGTACAGCCACATTAGCGCACGCTACGATGTATACTTAGCGTACGCTAAGGCACAAGGATTACGTACGTTAAGGAGTATAGTTAACGTACGTTAATATGCTAAGTGTTACGTACGCTATGTATAAGGCATTACGTACGTAGCGAGAGGAATTGGACAGCTCAGGCTATGGCCGACGGGTGGGACCCGTGGTCGGCAGCTTTTGGCGAAGAACGTGCTTGGTCGAGTCAACTCTTGGTTAACGTACGCTATGGGTATTGCATTACGTACGTTAACTGGGGATTTATTGTAGCAAGTCAACTTATGTACGCTATGAAGGAAATATTACGTACGTAAGCAAGTGAATGAAACAGGTCAGTGAGTTCTGGAATGATGTTACGTACGCCATGTTGGATGTGTAGCGTACGCTAGAGAGCATTACGTACGTTAATGTTGAGTGATAACGTATGTAATGAACTATGCAGTTTATAAAATGAAGATTCGCTTCTCATTTCTTCACGAGAGAAAAACCTTTCCTCCTCCAACCTTCGTCCCTCTGAGCATGTTAGTGAGATTTAACCTCTTCTATCTTGATTACAAGCTTGGAAACATGGATTGGAGGCTTAAATATGGAGATATGGTTGATCCTTGGGGTGTTTGACTGTGTTGTTCATGTTCTTGAGGTATGTTGTTAAACTCTACACCTTGATTTCGGATTATTGGTATTGTTATCCGTATTTGCTTCGTATAATGATGATTAGGGTGTTGTTGTTATGATTCTTTAGGTTTATGAAGTGTATATTGAAGGATATGATGATACATGACTTGGATTTCGAATTGGATGATTATCAACATGTTAAAGGATATCGAATTATGTTGTTTTGATGACTATGAACAAGGTTTCGAATCATTTAGTGCTCTTGAGGAACTCCATGATGAATTTAACATAGCAAGACAATCGTATGTTGAATTATCGGTATTTTTAGATATGAGGATCGAATGTTCGTTGATTGTAGTGGTAGAATTTGTATGTTCTTGATGAAATACGAATCATGATATCAATTTGGAATCCGGAAAGATTGTGATTGATCACCGAATATGATTTCCTTTACATTCGTATCCGTAATCGTCTTTTGGTTATGAATTCGTAAGTGTTTGAGTTGGATTGTTAGGACTTGTGTTTAATCGAGATATTATGAAATCGTTGGGTTTGTTGATCGATTATATTGATCGTTAATATCAATTATCGGATTTTGGTTCGTATTGTGGATATGAGTTCGTAATGGTCTGAGTTATACTATTTGGTTTTGTATGTGATCGAAGTGTCATTGAACCGTTGGGATCGATTGGTTGGTTATGTCGGTTATTGATTGTTATTGAACTTGTTGTTTATCGAATTATGGTAATATATTGAGATTATTGATCGAAGATTATAACCATATGTTGCGGTCGGGTTCGAGTGTTCGTGAATTGCATTGGTCAGGGCCGAGGAGCTCGTAGACGAAGGCAATGATATTGGTAGCAGCTTCATCATCGTCGTATCGGTATCGAGGCAAGTTATTACTTGCCCAGTTATAATGTTTAATGAATGGTTTTAGTTTCATTTCGTTTATAATGTATATAGCAATGATTATTACTGCGAATTCTGGAGATTTGGATTATATGTTGTCTTTCCGATTCTAGGAGTTAAATCATAATGTATATGATTTATTTCGGTTATTGTCATTTTTGGATATCGAGGTTACATTATGATAAAGATGAGGATATGAGTATCTATAGTCCATGGTATGTTTGGATCACCGAGCATTGAGGATAATCACCGGTGATGATTTGAGATCGAGATTGCTCCTGAAGGACTCGGGACAAGTATATTAATTTGTTTTCGGTTTAGTATTGATGATGTTGATCATGCAGGTTGTCATTCATGTTGCTGAGCATGAGGTCGTCCTAGTTGTTTTATCATAGTGTCGTTCATGTTATTGATTCATATGTTGTTCATGTTGATGAACATATTGAATTGCATATGTGTATGCATAATTGTATTGTTTATGTTGTGTTGATCTGATGGGATCGTGTGATCTATGCTGAGGGCGCTGGATCAGATGTCCACCATGCGTTGGTCCGATGGGATCATCATGGGGATCTATGCTGAGGGCGCTGGATCGTTGGATGGGTTTTCCGCCATGCATTGGTCCGACGGGATCATCATGGGGATCTATGCTGAGGGCGCTGGATCGTTGGATTACCCTGTGTTGTGTTGATGGAATCATGTGGATTCGCATCATTGGTTTTATCATGTGTTGTTTTGCGTATATGTATATTGTTGGTTGTCCATCTCGTGTTGATCTAGTAGGATCATCTTGGGATCTATGCTGAGGGCACTGGATCATGGGATTTCCATTGAGTATACACCGTTGTTATTGTTTTGAGCATATTGACGTTGTCATATGAGTATGCATTTGTAGGTCTTGTGTTAGGACTGTGTCCGCATGTTGCATTGATATGATATCGGATTAGACTGACATGAGTGTCGTGGTATTGTGCATCTCGAGGTATGTTGTGTATTTCCCTTGGTATTTGTCTTTGATAGACAATTGGTTTTCGTGTCGATATGTGATGATGTTACCCGACGGATTTGGGTTGGACAGAGTTAGTAGATTTCGTAAGAGTGAGTTTTGATGATGTTTTTAGAACCTTGGGTACTGTGTGAGATGTGAATTTTGGTAAAGTTATGACGATAAGATTACATTGGTCGTATTCTTATTTTATATTCTCATTGGTATGTAATTATTAATGTGATGTGACGGTTATCATTGTTGGATATTATGGCTGACCTCGTCGTGGGCTTTCTTTTTAGGTTCTTGGGATAACAATCTTGTAGCGGTCGTGGAGAGATGAGCTTCCCGGAGGATACTGGCTAGGGCATGTTTTTGTGAATTGAGTTTCCTGATGAGTTGTTGTATTCTGCTGCTAGAGTACTTTTAACTGTTGTCTTTTCCGCTGCGTGAATATTTTTAAATGGCCTTTTGGGTATATGGTAACTTAGGTTATTTTGGCAACCGTTTTCTAAACTATTTTGTCGGTACGTGTAAGTGATATCTTAATGTATGTTTTTAAATTGTTGAGTTCTGGCGTTTCAGGTCCTTTCAAATGAGATTTTACGACGATTTTGATAAACAGATTTTATATAATCTTCAAATGTTTTAAAAGATAGTACCGTCGTTGGCCTCTTGGGCATTTGTAAATGTTTGTAAATCCTTCTTTTAGCCTTGTGGGTTCCATCTCGGGGCCCACGGCGCTGTAATATTCCCGGTCGGATCTAGGGGTGTTACAGAATATGGTATCGGAGCTTAGGTTGAGAAAACCTAGGTAGTCGGGTCGAGTTGGGTCGTGTTTTTCTCGCGTCACTCGAGTTGTCGATTGACGAATTCTAGAGCTCTGGGTTTTTGTTCACTCGGGCTTGTGTGTTATATGAATTACCAATGTGGTACTGGTGTTATTGTAAACCTTTCCGAACAGTGTTAATGTGTTTCTGCAGATAGAGCTGCGTTGTGTTCTCGAGTTGAATTGAGTTTGCAAAATGTGTGTTTTGAAAATATATGTGTCGAGTATTTTCTTGAGTTGAGACATGTGCCAGTATCACGGGGAATCGTCGGCTTCACGATCTGTAAGTATTTGGATTCTTAAATTGCATTGAGATTTATTGCCGTTCTAAGTTGATATGCTTTGAGATTCAGCAGAATATTATCCGTTACAGTATAAGGTGACAGAGTTGGGACATGATTGATGATATTGAGAAGTTATGATTTTGGAAATCAATATGTCAACTAAAAATTGGAACGAAGTGTGCATTTGCGAGAAATGTTGTGGATGGTTGAGAAGAACATGTAGTCATGTTAATTCATTTTGAGATATATGAACTGTTTTTGAGCATTTGAAAATGATATTTTTTCAAAATGAATGTTTATGGATGTTTTACGTAAAATAATTTTTGGGCCGAGACCCAATCGATTTTGAAATAGTTTTGTAACTTAGGACTTGGAGTCCGAAAAGAGTTTTCTATTTCTTTTAAACTTCTCGTAATGCGGAACGAGATACAGGCTGAGACCCCAATGTTTCAAAAGGCTTTTCTGTTTCCTAAAACTCCGGAGATTTGTAAAACACTTTACCAATCGTTTATCTATTTTATTACTGCCTTTTGGGGTTTCGGTTTACTTATTCAAATAAAACTTCTCGGGTAGTCTTTGCTGTGTTTGATTTGTTACTTATTCAATATTTTGTCATAGCATGGTTGAGGCGATCCAGGATGGGTTAATGGTTGACGTTGCGAGTCATATGTGGAAAAGGAGTTTTTATCGGAGTCTATATATTGAGACTTTGGAACTCTATTGTGTGGTTTTCTGATGGAATGTCAGTGGAATTGGTGGTGAGCCGAACTGGTATACAGGAGTATGGATGTGGTCAATCATTTGCATAATTCCATTTTACTTAATCGTGTGTATTCGAAAAGATTTTTCATCGAGAACTTGACGTAAGCAAGTTGATTTAATTTTTCGAAAATTGATTTCGTGGTCTTACTAAAACTTGTGTTTTGAGTTTTGAAATTCTTGAAAGTACTTTCGAAAATTTGTCTTCTTGACAAGATTATATGATTTCAAACTGGTTTTGAAAATGTGACTGATATACATACGCATTTAGTGCATAGTGCATATCATGGTGAACTTATGAATGTGTCTCACAAACTGGATAACACATTAGTGTGGAACGATGAATAATGATTCGAACTTCAATATGGTAGTTCGGTTATCCAGGGATGCTCGGTTGATTTATTGGATAAGAGAAATAGGCTGCGTGTTATAGATCCATGCACAGGATATAATTTTGGAACTTTGGATTTCGTGAATCGGGACATATGTGCTATGTGATTCCATTGGTATGGTAGTAGCGTGATTTTTACCATAGTGATTTTTGAATGATTTCTTTGTAAATGTAGAATGGGGATGGTGACCCCATGCTGGTTGTTCTGGATATTGAGTGGTTGTTCCCACTCTATGTATGATTGGATATGTTCGTTGGTTTGTGATTGGTTGTTCGCATGCCGAGGAGTATGTTCACCAGTCGGGTATGTTTATTGAGATCCACTATATGTAATTGGTGTGTCGTTTTGAGAACTTTGTTAGTTCGTATATCAGTTTCTGTGTTGATTGTGTTGGAGTTTACCGTGTGAAGGTATTCTCGATTATCACTGATCGTTCGTTGGTAATATTGGAGTTTATTATAATGATGATATTCTCGATTGTGTTTTGACCTCTGGTTGGTCATATTGAAGTTTATTATGATGATGATATTCTCGATTGTGTTTTGACCTCTGGTTGGTCATATTGAAGTTTATCATGATGATGATATTCTCGATTGTGTTTTGACCTCTGGTTGGTCATATTGGAGTTTATCATGTTGATGATATTCTCAGCTGCGTGTTGACCTTTGGATTGCTCGTATTAGAGTTTATCATGTCGATGATATTCTCGGTTAATTTATTGATTGATCATTGCTGGTGATCATCTGAGCATTCGAATTTTGTGTCGATGTTTCGGGACTTGTTGCCATTTCTTTGGGTAGTTGTTTCATAGATGTATCGTACATTGTTGGTTTTTCAGCAGATTGGGACTTGATTGTATAATCAGGCAGATGATATTTAGCACGGATAGATTATTTCATCCGAAGATGATATACTTTGTTGGGACTCATGGAATTGTGACTGTAAGCGTATTGAGGCTTTACGGTGGAGGAACTCGCTAGTATCTCGGGAGATCATCGACTCCGTGCATTTGTAAATATACTGTTTTGGTTATTCGTTAATAACAATGATTGATCATTGTTGTGATGATTGCGGGATATTTTGGTCGAACGGGTTGTTTCTTTTTATGACGGATTGCAAGTTTCGAGGCCGAAACTTATTTTAAGTGGTGTAGTATGTAATATCCAGCATTTCTACTACTGTTGTTTAATATTATTTTATCCGAGTTATATTGTACAGCGTGGAATCTGTACAGTAGGGATAAAATAAATTAAGGACTGAGATGTCAGTATTGGTATAATTGTCGTATTTGGTCGACAATTGCATTTGAGGTAATGTGTTGAGTATACGTAATCAGTATGCCGTATGTTCGTATCTAGTATGTTGAGACGTTAGACAAGAATAAGCTGAAAATGGCTAAGTACAGCCACATTAGCACACGCTACGATGTATACTTAGCGTACGCTAAGGCACAAGGATTACGTACGTTAAGGAGTATAGTTAACGTACGTTAAGATGCTAAGTGTTACGTACGCTATGTATAAGGCATTACGTACGTAACAAGAGGAATCAGATAGCTCAGGCTATGGCCGAAAGGTAGGACCCGTGGTCGGTAGCTTTCCACGAAGAACGTGCTTGGTCGAGTCAACTCTTGGTTAACGTACGCTATGGGTATTGCATTACGTACGTTAACTGGGGATTTACTGTAGCAAGTCAACGTACGTATTACGTACGCTATGAAGTAAATATTCGGTACGTAAGCAAGTGAACGAAACAGGTCAGTGAGTTCTGGAATGATGTTGCGTACGCTATGTTGGATGTGTAGCGTATGCTAGAGAGCATTACATACGTTAATGTTGAGTGATAACGTACGTAATGAACAATGCAGTTTATAAAATGAAGATTAGCTTCTCATTTCTTCACGAGAGAAAAACCTTTCCTCCTCCAACCTTCGTCCCTCTGAGCATGTTAGTGAGATTTAACCTCTTATATCTTGATTACAAGCTTGGAAACATGGATTAGAGGCTTAAATATGGAGATATGGTTGATCCTTGAGGTGTTTGACGGTGTTGTTCATGTTCTTGAGGTATGTTGTTAAACTCTACACATTGATTTCGGATTATTGGTATTGTTATCCGTATTTGCTTCATATAATGATGATTAGGGTGTTGTTGTTATGATTCTTGAGGTTATGTGAAGTGTATATTGAAGGATATGATGATGCATGACTTGGATTTCGAATTGTATGATTATCTACATGTTAAAGGATATCGAATTATGTTGTTTTGATGGCTATGAACAAGGTTTCGAATCATTTAGTGTTCTTGAGGAACTCTTTTATGAATTTAACATAGCAAGACGATCATATGTGGAATTATCGGTATTTTTAGATATGAAGATCGAATGTTCGTTGATTGTAGTAGTAGAATTTGTATGTTCTTGATGAAATATGAATCATGATATCAATTTGGAATCCAGAAAGATTGTGATTGATCACCGAATATGATTTCCTTTACATTCGTATCTGTAATCGTATTTTGGTTATGAATTCGTAATTGTTTGAGTTGGATTGTTCGGACTTGTGTTTAATCGAGATATTATGAAATCGTTGGGTTTGTTGATCGGTTATATTGATCGTTAATATCAATTATCGTATTTTGGTTCGTATTGTGGATATGAGTTCGTAATGGTCTGAGTTATACTATTTGGTTTTGTATGTGATCGAAGTGTCGTTGAATCGTTGGGATCGATTGGTTTGTTATGTCGGTTATTGATTGCTATTGAACTTGTTGTTTATCGAATTATGGTAATAGGTTGAGATTATTGATCGGAGATTATAACCATATGTTGCGGTCGGGTTCGAGTGTTCGTGAATTTCATTGGTCAGGGCCTAGAAGCTCGTAGACAAAGGCAATGAGATTGCTAGCGGCTTCATCATCGTCATATCGGTATCGAGGCAAGTTATTACTTGCTCAGTTATAATGTTTAGTGAATGGTTTTAGTTTCATTTTGTTTATAACGCATATAGCAATGATTATTACTGCGAATTATGGAGATTTGGATTATATGTTGTCTTTCCGATTCTGGGAGTTAAATCATAATGTATATGATTTATTTCAGTTATTGTCATATTTAGGTATTGAGGTTACATTATTATAAAGACGAGGATATGAGTATCTATAGTCCATGGTATGTTTGGATCGCCGAGCATTGAGCATAATCGCCGGTGATGATTTGACATCGAGATTGCTTCTTGTTGTGCAGCGATTTATATGCCTCGATGGCAATCGGTATAATGGTCAGGAGCCAGCCAAAGAAGACATGTTGGGCAAGCGCCTAGCAGTCGACGTCCAAGACGATCGCCTATTGGCATCTGGCGATCGCCTCTAATGGCCGACTGGAGACGATCGTCCCGTGCCACGTATGAATCCGACACCCGTCAAAGTCTTCGAAGACCGAATCTCGGGTGAAGACCCACGTGCAGATCCGCAAAAGGCGCCACAGGATAAGGCATTTTGACCCCAACCTGTCACCACCTTCACACCTACCGACAGACCCGCCGAAAGGTGCAAAGTGGCCCCTCCTGAGACAGCAACTCAGGACGCGTGCAGACTTCTCATTGGCTTGCACATCTGGCCGCCAGCAGCAGCCGTGAACTTTAAGGAAACAATCCCACGTGATGGGACGATCGCCCATCTTAATTTAATATAGGAAACGGCGGTCGCCCGCGATGGACAGGGAGGACCTAGCAACCTCTTCTCCTATAAATAGAAGGCCTCCAGCAGTGGCCAAATGACGGTGAAATATACTCACACGGCAATATACATTCACACTATGCAAGACATACACAAAAAACACAGTTTACAACGTGAACTTAGAACACCAAAAGCAATCAATACATTGAACTCTACTTCTTTGTAACAAGAACTCACATAGCTTCAACTCTGGTTCTTCCGGAAAATCTTATGTTATTTATTTCCTCACGTACATGCTCTCGCACTTTGTTTGTTACTCGTCCATTCCAGCAATATCTATCTCCGGATAATATTTTGGGTAACAACAATTGGCGCTAGAAGGAGGGCAAATCTTAACCTTCATTTTTTATTCCGACCGTCTCGAAGAACACTCACTATTCTCTGGGGCATATACTTGAAGAAACACTCACTGTTCTTCAAAGAAAAACCTTCAGAAACATGACGTCTTCCACGACCTCAAAAAGAGCCACCCTGCGATCTGCCGGTCATCTTATTCCGGCCCAGACCAAATCCCAACCTATGGCGGAAGGCGACCGCAGCGACGCTAGGCTCTCACTCCCGCCCCCGAGGGACGGCCCCAGCCTCTCACTCGATCAGTTCCAAACCGCGGAACAGATCGAGGAGGCTATGTCCATCCTCAGGGAGCGACGGAGGGCATGCGACTCGCCCACCATTACTCCATCAGCCATCCGCCGAGCAGGCAAACGGAAGCTCAAGGGGCTATATGTCGAGAAATCGTCAGAAAGCCCCGAGCCGTAGGAAAAGGCTCTCGTAAGGCAGGATGATTCCGTCTTTAGTCGCCTAGGGAGTGATCCCTCATGGCGACCCGGGCATTCAGGCCCCAGCCGGGAGACATCGGAGTCCGAATCCGTCACCAGGAGTTCGGCATATCCGACTCCCAGAAGACAGGCCGGCCAACGGGCTCCCACTTACCCAAGAATTGAGCTCGGTGGCGGAGAACTCGTCACCTACCACGGGGCCAGAAGATCGGTACACGATCGCCTCGGCTCCCGCTCCTAGAGCCAATCCGCGAGCAGTCAAGCTACGCCGATGGCCGCCATGTAGCGCCAGCTCGACGAAATGAAGGCACTCCTAGAAACTGGGGCAGGCGCCAAGAGATCGATCGCCGGACTGAGTGAGCCGCTCGCGGCCCAGATCGAGCTCACCCCCGTTCAACTGAAGATCGCTCCTCCTCAAACACCTCTATATGAGGGGAGATCATATCCTGAGACCCATTTGAGCAAGTTCCGGATTTACATGACCGGATGTTGGGCATCGGACACGACGAATTGCTGAATGTTCCCATTGACATTGGGCGATCTTGCCCATAGGTGGTACATCTCACTGCCACCTCGCTCAATCAACTGTTTTGAGAAGATGGCGAACGACTTCACGTCGTATTTCGCCGCCAAAGTTGCTCGGCCAGAAGGCTCCCACCGCATGATGAAGATCAGGCAGGGGAAGGACGAGCCCGACGAAGACTACATCGACCGGGTGGATGAAATAGTCCTCACTGGCGAGCCCATTAGCGACGAGCTCGCTCTCTACTCGATCCTAGGGGGTTCTATGGCTATTCGCCCATGTTCAGGCACCTCACGAAAGACATTCCCCCGACCTACGTGATCTTCTGCGTCAGGGCCGCTGATTTTCTGGCTAGGCAGAGGATGATCACCCTTCGCTTAGGCGAGGGATCTACCGGGGAAGGGAAGGCGCCATCTTCCATCCCGAGAAAGGCGGTCGCCAAGCCCAGAAAGGTGGTCGCCAAGTCGCCCGGTGAATTCAAAGCTTTCGAGGATGTGGAGGTTCACCTCCTCCGCAACCTCAATCTATCTCCGGCCCACATTTTCAACGCCATCAAGGGGCGCGAGTGGCTCAGCAAACCAAAGCCAATGAGGGACAATGGTCATCTCGACCGCAGCAAATTTTGTGCCTACCACAAGAGTCCCGGCCACAACACGAGCCAGTACCGCGACCTCCTCAGACAACTCTGGAGACTGTTTGAGGAAGGCAAGTTGGATAACTTGGTTACCAAGCTGGAACCCCGAGCAGAAAGGACCGGGGGGCGCGAGCGCCGACAGAACGACAAGGTCCCTCCTAATACGGTCACTAGGATTGAGCAGAACGAGCTAGAGTACTCTGACGAATCAATCCCTCCAATCAACCCTGGCAGCCGGATCAATATGCTTCAGGCGGGAGGTGGAAACCTCGGAGGCCTTTCCCCGGTTTCCACCATGTCGAATAGAAAGCGAAAGGCCGAATTGAGGGCGTTCGCCGGGGTCCATGTCGTGGTACCCCCAGAGCCAACCATCTCCAAATGCGCGCTCATGACCTTCACCAACAAGGATAGGGAGGGAGTGCAGTGCCCCAAAGAGGATGCATTGGTAATCTCTGCATGTATCCTTGGGAAAATGGTCGATCGCATGCTGGTTGACAATGGGAGTTTTTGCAATATCATATTCAAATCCGCTCTTGACCAGCTCGGCAACTTGACCAAGTTCATCAAGCCATTTTACACCGTGCTCTAAGGGTTCGGCGATAGCACAGTCCAAGCCTATGGAAGGATCAAGCTCTCTGTCGAGCTAATATGCTATTACGATCCCAAGGTTATGATCACTAGGAACCTCAATTTTGTAATCATAGATAGGCCTAGCATCTATAATGGGTTCCTAGGTCGCCCATTTCTAGAAACCTTCGAGGCGGTCGCCTCTTCTTTATTTTACTGTATCAAATTCCCCACTGCCGATGGGACGGTCGGTACTGTAAAAGGAGACCAACTAATGGCTAAGAAATGTTTGAATTACTCCTGTGTCGTAACTTCTTTCAACACTTCCCATACTATTTATAACATTGAGACAATCGACAATCAACCGATGGAGATCGACGAGCCAAGCACCTCGTACCAGCCAGAATCAGAGGATGGCATCTCACATCGATTGATGGACGACATCGAGCCAAGGATCATTTTCGAGCCAAACCTCGACATCGATCCAAGGATCGAGTCCGGAAATCGTTCCAAACGAGAAGCGACCACCCCCATTGAAGAGTTGGAAAGTATAACGATAGATCCGGCTCGCCCGGAGCGGGAAGTACAGATCGGCACAAGCGTAGGCTTCCAGATAAAGGATGATCTTGATCAGTTTACTACGTAAGAACATCAGAGTCTTTGCCTGGTCGCATCAAGATATGGTCGGCATAAATCCTGAACACGCTTGCCACTATCTAAAGATCGGCCCGGTAAGGAAGCATGTTCACCAGAAACGTAGGAAATTCGGTCCTGAGAAATACGCAGCGCTCAACATAGAAGTCAAAAAGCTACTCGACAACAAACTAATCGGAGTAGCTACAGACGATCCACAGTGGGTAGCCAACGCGGTGCTCGTCAAAAAGCTGAGCAACTCCTGGAGGTTATGCATCGACTTCACCGACCTCAACGCGGCATGTCTAAAAGAACACTTTCTGATGCCTCATATTGACCACTTGATCGATAGCACGACAGGTTGCGAAATGATGTCATTCATGGATGCCTTCGCCGGGTACCATCAAATCCCAGTGGCGGAGAAAGACATAAAACACACATCGTTCCACACGAAAAAAGATGTGTACTTTTGGGTCCGAATGCCGTTCACTCTGAAGAATGCGGGGGCAACCTACCAACGGCTAGTCAACGGGATGTTCGCCAACCAGATCGGCAAGACCATGGAGGTCTACATTGACGACATCATAGTCAAGAGCCTCAAAAAGGAAAATCACCTCAATGACCTTGCCGAGACGTTCGCCATCCTCGAGAAGTTCAATATGAAGCTAAACCCCAAGAAATGCAACTTCGGGGTAAGCTCCGGAAAGTTCCTGGGGCACATCGTGAGCTAAAGAGGGATCGAGGCAAACCCCACCAAGATCCAGACGATCCTCGACATGCAGGAACTACGGAATGTCAAACAGGTGCAACGCCTCACAGGTTGTCTAGCGGCCTTTAACATTTCCATGCTCGGCTCGGAGATAAAAGCAAGCCATTCTTCGCGACCATAAAGAACAAGAAGTTTGCATGGATAAAGGAGAGTCATGCATTCGCCAAAATCAAGGAGTATCTGTCTAACCCCCAAATCTTGGCGAAGCCGATCCCTGGCGAAAAGCTATTCCTTTACCTGGAGGCCTCGGAAGTCGCGCTGAGTGCTGTTTTAGTGCGAGCAGAGGGGCAAGACCACTTGCCGATCTACTTCGTTAGTCAAGCGCTCCATGACGCGGAAACGCGTTACACGCCTCTGGAGAAGATCGCCTACGCATTAGTCATGAGTGTTCGCAAGCTGAGGGCCTACTTCTTCGAACACCAGGTGGAGGTTCTGACGACTCTACCTTTAAGGCAAGTTCTGCACCGGCCAGACACCAACCGGCGACTCCTCAAGTGGTCACTGGAGATCGCCCAATACAGTATCACGTACGCTCCTCGCACGGCGATCAAAGGCCAAGCTCTGGCGGACTTCGTGGTGGAATTAACGTTCCCTCCCAGTCCGACCTAGGTCGGCCGCCCTGCTTGGAAGCTGTACGTGGATGGATCGGCAACCAACTCGCGAGCAGGGGCCGGGATTGTCCTCATCAGCCCCGACGGCCAAAGTTTCACAAATGCTGTGTGTTTCGGGTTCCGTGCGACCAACAATGAAGCCGAGTACGAAGCCTTGGTAGGCGGGCTCGATCTAGCACTCGCCCTGGATGTTCGTCGTCTCCACATTTTCATGGACTCCCTCTTGGTCGTGAACCAAGTCAAGGGAGAATATGAGGCGCGCGGCGAACAAATGATCAAATACCAAGAATTGGTCGCCGAAATGTGCACAAAGTTTGAAGAAGTGCTGATCGAACAAGTCCCGAGGGAGCATAATTCCCAGGCCGATGCCCTATCCAAACTAGCATCGTCAGATGGGGCGACAGATTTCTCTAACATCCAAATCACAAAATCAGCAAAGCCGGCGATCGACAGAAGCCTGATTACCACAGTTACCATCGCCGAAGAGAACTGGATGACTCCATTTATTAAATACTTGAAGGACAGGACGGTCCCCGCCGATCGGATCAAAGCTCGCCAACTTCAGCTCCGTGCAACTTGATACACCCTATTGGACGACCGGCTTTACAAGCGAGCTTTCAGCCTCCCTCTCCTCAAGTGCATTACGCCGGAGGAAGGCCGACTCATTTTAGCCGAGACTATGATAGGATCTGTGGAAATCACGCTGGGGGGCGAGCTCTCATCCACAAAGCGACCAGACAAGGTTTCTTCTGGCCTACACTACAAAAATATGTGATCTCCTATGCTCGATTGTCCCACAGGTGTCAAGTGATGGTCCCGAACATCAAGCTCTCCCCCGAGCAGCACACGTCTATGTACAGTCCATGGCCTTTCACCTAATGGGGCATCGACCTCATCGGTCCCTTGCCGACGGCGCCAGGGGGATGTAAATTTGCCATCGTGGGGGTCGATTATTTCACGAAATGGGCTGAGGCCGATCCACTCAACAAGATCGGCCAAGAACAAGTAATCAAGTTCATTTGGAAGAACATTATATGCCGGTTCGGTCTACCCTAGGCTATCATCTCCGACAACGGAAAGCAGTTCGACGGCTTGGAAGTCATGCAATTCTGCGAGAAATGGGGAATCAAAAAGTTGTTCTCGCCCCCCTACCACCCTCAGACGAACGGGCAGGTAGAGGCTGTAAACAAGATCCTCAAACACATGATCAAAGCACGACTCGAATCCAAACAAGGACGATGGGCGAGCGAGCTCCCGGATATTTTGTGGTCCTACCGAACGATGACCCGAAACTCAACCGGTGAAACCCTATTCGCCCTCGCCTTCGGAACAGAAGCAGTGATCCCTTCAGAGATCGCCGTCCTCAGCCACCGAACTGGATAGGAAATAACGACGGGCAATGATGTAGCCCGACGGATCGACCTGGATATGCTCGAAGAAAGGCGACTGACCTCGGAAATGAAGAACACAATCCACAAAAGGAGATCCGAAAAGTTCTTCAATTCGAAGGTCAAGGAAAGGCGATTCCAAGTGGGCAACCTAGTCCTCAAAAAGGTCCAGACTCACACGGGAGTATTTGGCCCGAACTGGGAGGGGCCCTTCAGGATATCTAAATGGCTGACCAGAGGAGCCTACGAACTCCAATACCCGAACGGTACTCCAGACCAATATCCCTGGAACGCCGTACATTTGAAGAAATACTACCAATAAAAACTCTGTATCCAGTTACCCAATGTACAAAGAGTTTAATGAGATTCTTCGATCCCCTATATATGATTCGCCACGACAAAACAAACAAATACAAAAGAGGACGACTCGCTCGCCCTACAAGAGGCCGTCATCTAACCTGACGGACCTATGCAAGCGATCACCCCTCCAAGCACACCGTATACCTGTAACACCCCCGATATATTCGGGAATATTACAGCGCCGTAAATCCTTTACGTAAGGATTTACAAGGCTGAAGAATTGAACAAGTATAAAAAGGTACTGACGAATGGAAATAACGGAATTACAGTACATTAGTTCTGACCAAAATACGGAAATAGTACAATTTGTCCAACAGAACTCAATATTACATCACCAAATTCAAATCACCACAAACTACTTTGTACTCGAGTACTTATTGAAATGACGAATAAACGAAAGATAAATAAACCCGGTCGGGACATCACTCTGCACCCTCGTCGTCATACTATTCCAGTGGTTGTTTCCCAGCTCTCCTGGATCCTGAACACAAACAAAATGTTCACCCCCGAAGGGGTTAGCACAACGATGCTAGTACAAGTACCACAACATATTATTCATATCTCACGGTGAATAATAACGTAAACAACAAAATACCAACGAGTCTTCTCCTACGAGAAACTCAAACATAACATACACAACTGATAATCACAACATGATATCAATACATACACATGGTAATTCCATCGATCCAAATGCTCATCGCCTAGAACCCACGATGATCCCGCTGACCAACCCGTGGTGGAAAAACCCGTCCGATGATCCAGCAAGACGCTAGCATAGATCCCCGATGATCCCGTCGGACCAACACGAGGTGGACACACAATAACGACATACATGCACGACAATATGTATAACAACAATACATAAAACAATTAAGGTACTTGCCTCGATTTGAAGACAATAACAATACTTCCACGAAAATGAACACTCGAAGGTCGTCCTCCTCAATCAATCGCGTAATGAGACCAAACCTTAACAAAAGAAATGATATAGGATTTATCTCACGTCGTATGAATGTTAAACAATTCGATTAACGGTCAAAAGTTCATAAACTGCAATCTGCCCGAATAGCTTAGCGCACGCTAAGTACTCTGTGTAGCGTGCGTTACGTCTGTCCAATAGCGCACGCAAACAACAGAGCCTAGCGCACGCTAACGATGCATGGTCAGTACCTCACTGACCAGCCAGTTGACTCGCCTGATGGTCTAGCGTACGTTACGTACCAAACGTAGCGCACGCTAACAACAGCTCGATAGCGCACGTTACACAGCATATCATAGCGTTCGCTATTCGCATGGCGCCATCATTGAGCAAGAACTGTTCTTGCCATGTTTGGAACAACGAAATCTTGCGTGATGATTCATGTTACTTCCATGAATACTATGTCTACACCCTCATGAATGATTATACGGATAAAGACAACTTCGGATTCAAGGATATGCATGCCAATATAAAACCATATTCTTTTCCGACTTCAAATCTTCATATGACAATACGAAAAGCTAAACGGTTGATATCAACACCTCTATATCAGTCCATATTATCCCACTGAAGTTGATAAACGTCCTACATATACTAGATAAATCCTTCCATGATCAGACCTTTAGATTTATCTAACAATAAGGATGTTAATGTCTAGTCCAAGATTATTATGAAATCATCTATTAGATTCGGTTAACCATTGATAGAAGCTTCTCTTCACATATTCAGTATACTAAGATTCGAATCATGATGATTATAATCAAGGTATTCCAGGCTTATACAACTCACTATTCCAAACATGATACACTTGGATAATTCATCTATGAAAATCCATATCTTGTTAACATGATCATCCAAATCGTTAGAATCCAACTCTAAGTCTGGAGATAGATTGAACATACCTTAAAATGACGAAATCACTGAACCGTAAGGTAAAATCCAACTCCGGTTGGTTGTATGCCCTTCCAAGGTGCTATTCCACTTCCATGAACATTCCACGTGGTAACCAATGTATAAGTATCAACAATATGTGTTCTAAGTGTATGGGAGTATTTCTACAACTCTCTGAACTCTCAAGATTGAGGAAAGTGCGAAAGAAATGCAAGCCAACACGGTTGATGTCCCATTTATAATTTACGCATTATTGATAAGTTAGCGCACGCTACTAAGCATCCCTTAGCGTGCGCTAATAATGGTTGACTTCAGATTTTGTCCGGTGCGTCGGCGGAATCTTATCCGACCCATGTCCACCGCGCACGAGCCACCGCCCACTCAATAATTGAGTCCTTAGCGCACGTTACTCATACCCGCATAGCGTGCGCTAATAGGCCCGATAGCGCGTTAAGATACATTCTTAGCGTGCGCTATCACAAGGTTGTATGAGCAATTTTGCAAGTTGCTATACTTATGTACAATGATATTAATGCACTAAATATCATACTCCAATAATCAAAATCACCAATCCGAAATAATACATGGTTTGAATACAGATGAAATACACTGTAATAAATCCGGATATTACATACTCTCCTACTAAAAAGGAGTTTCGTCCCGAAACTCAAGACGAAAATAACTCGGGATATCTAAACTTCATATCAGCTTCCGTTTCCCAAGTGGCTTCTTCCGTTCCATGACGTGACCACTGAACTTTGACCAAAACGATTGACTTGTTCCTCAGTTGCTTAACTCGACTCTCGAGTATCTTGACTGGTCTTTCTTCAAACGTCCCATCCTGTTCGACTTCGATCTCGCCGAAATCGATGACATGACTGGGATCTGGTATATATCTCCGCAACTGGGATACGTGGAACACGTTATGAACATGACACAATGACGGCGGTAATGCTAATCTGTAGGCTAACTCCCCAACTCTCTCGAGGATCTCAAATGGTCCGATATATCTCGGACTCAGCTTCCCTTTCCTACCAAACGAAAGATTCCCGGGTAGGAGAAACCTTCAAGTACGTGATCTCCGATCAACTCCAATGGGCGCGGCGACGTCCGCATAGATTTCGCGACTGGGCCAACACCTTTCACGAATCAAGGCTATCTTTTCTCGAGTCCGCTCGATCAACTCGTTCTGTTCGATCAAGTCCGATGAATCGTCCCAACATAAGGGCGATCTGCATCTCCTTCCGTATAATGCCTCAAAAGGTGCCATCTTAATGGAAGCATGCCAACTATTGTTATAAGTAAATTCAATCAATGGTAGATGAACTTCCCAATCGTTTGACCAATCTAAGGCATGTGCCCTTAGCATATCTTCCACCGTTTGTATAGTTCTCTCAGTTGTCCATCGATCGGGTGATAAGGCATCAAGTTCAATTCGGTCCCCAAGGCCTTATGAATCGCCTTCCAAAAGTGAGACACAAAACGGCCGTCTCGATCGAAACAATGGTCTTCGGCGTACCATGTAATCGAACTATCTCTCAAATAAAGACTCGTGCCAACCTCTCTCGGTCCCCACGTATCCTTAATGCCTAGAAAATGAGCCGATTTGGTTAAACGATCAACTATCACCCAAATCATGTTCATTCCGTCACGGTTTTCGGCATATTAGTGATGAAGTCCATTGATATGTCCTCCCACTTCCATTCGGGGATCGGGAGCGGATTCAACATTCCAAAGAGCCGTTGATGTTCGATCTTAACTCCGACAAGTCAAGCATTTCAAACATAGTCCGCTACGTCTTTCTTCATGTTGCCCCACCAGAAATTCTGCTTCAAGTCCTTATACATTTTACTGGTGCCCGGGTGGATAGAATAGGGTGAACTATGAGCTTCCTTCATAATCGTCTGTTTCAGAACATCAACATCGGGAATGCAGAGTCGGTCCTGAAATCTCAAAACTCCATCGTCATGAATTATGAATCCGGGGGCCTTTCCTTTGATCACTTCGTCATGCAACCGAATCATCAGAGGGTCATCTGCCTGTCTAGATTTGATTTCTTCGGTTAATGACGAAGTTATTTCCATCACGCACAGTTGTCCCTGGACTCTCTGTAACCACACTTCAATCCCTTCACGAATCATCTCTCGCTGAAGGCTAAGTTGGGAGGTCAATGTCTCCAGCATCTGAATAGAGACAGGCTTGCGGCTAAGTGCATCGGCCACTACATTCGCTTTGCCTGGATGATATAAAATCTCCAAGTCATAGTCCTTAATCAGTTCCAACCATCTTCTTTGCCGCATATTCAACTCTTTCATCGAATATGTACTTGAGACTCTTATGATCCGTAAAGATCCGCGGTGAGTCCCGTCTGAGATAATGCCTCCAAATCTTCAAGGCAAAACCACCGCCGCTAGTTCCAAATCATGGGTCGGGTAATTCACTTCATAAGGTTTCGATTGTCGCGATGCATAAGCGATCACCTTATCATTCGCATCAACACGCACCCAAGTCCTTGGTTCAAGCATCACCGTAAACTATGAATCCCTCGGTTCCTGCGGAAGTGATAGAATCGTACCGTCGTCAATCTCTTCTTCAATTCATCAAAGCTAATCGACACAATTCATTCCACTCAAACTTTTGAGTTTTACAAGGAGTCGAGTAAGTGGGCGGGATATTTTAGAAAACCCTTCCACGAATCGACGATAGTATCCAAGCAAGTCCTAAGAAGCTTCGGACCTCTTTCACGTTCTTTGGAGGCTTCCAATCCAATATTGCCTCGATCTTCCGAGGATCCACTGACTCCTCTAATGACACCACATGGCCGAGGAACATTACTTCTTTTAGCCAAAATTCACACTTAGATAGTTTGGCGTACAATTGCTCGTTTCTCAAGAGTTCCAATACAATCCGCAAATGCCGCGCATGTTCTTCAGACTCTTAGAATACACCGTAATGTCATCAATAAACACGACCACAAATTTATCCAAAATTCAATGAACACTGTTCATCAATTGCATAAATACAAAGAAAGTAGTGAGACCAAACGGCATCACTACAAACTCATAATGCCCGTAGCGGTTCAACGCCGATTTGAACATCGACTCCTTAATCCTCGGTTGATGGTATCCCGATCTCGATCGATCTTAGAAAATACTGTTGCTCCTTGCAATTGGTCAAACAAATCATCAATCCGTGGCAACGGATACTTGTTCTTAATCGTCATCTTGTTCGGCTCTCGATAGTCAATACACAATCGGAGCGATCCATCCTTCTTTCTGACAAAGAGAACTGGCGCTCCTGTGGTGAAACGCTTGGTGAATATAGCCCTTGCCCAAGAACTCCTCCACCGCTTCTTCATTCGTACATCTCAAGAGGTGCCATACGATACGGCGCCTTAGAAATTGGTGTTGCTCCGTGTTCCAAACCAATAGTAAATTCTACATCCCTTCGTGGAGGTAGCCTGTAATTCATCAGAAATACATCCGGAAATTCGCTCACAACAGAATAGATGAAAGTTCCACCATTTCGTCTTCTTTCTTCATTGCGTAACACCGCATTGATGACCTTGTTTCAACAATTTGACCTTCATCGCCTTGATCAACTTTCCCGAGCTTCCCTTTCCATCCTCAAACAAAATCTCGGAACCATCGTCGCCGATCAGCGAGATATTCCTCCTTCGATAGTTTACAATTGCTCTGCACCGATTAAGCCAATCGTCTCCGAGTATCAGTCATCTCCTTGCATTTCTATCATGATCGATTTGAGAGACACTCTCGCCTCCAAATGATACAGGAAATTTCTAGTTTCTAAGTTTCCGACAATTCTTTCTCCATTCGGTAACCCAACCACATAAGGTTCACAAGCATGAAAACCGGAAATATTCAAACGATTTACACAAGACAAGGATATGAAAGAATGTGTAGCTCCGAAGATCAAATAAAACACTAATCGGCCGGGAAAGGATCTCGACAAGACTGATGCGACAAAGAAGATCTCCGATCGTCTGTCCTCCTCATCTCGCATGCACGTGGGGAGCAGATCCGCACTCGATGTCCCTTTCGGTCCCATTGTCCTCTGCCTCGCCCGCGGCCAAAATTCCGAGGCATCCGAACACTTTGCCGCGTCGTGGAATACCGCCTCCTTCTCGACGGGCCGTGGTGTACGGGCTCTAAAAGATTTTGCACCTATTCACAAAACACCGCCCGATGTCCCTCTCGTCCACAATCAAAACAAATCACGGCAGGAAGGGGGCAATTCCGTCGATAGTGCCCCGTCTGGGCGCAGTTAAAGCATTTCCTGGTAACATCAGTAAAAGTTGATGTCGCCCCGAAGTTCTTTCCGCTCCTAGCTGGGTGCGGAGGTTTCCTGAAAGAGTGAAAGGATGATTGGGCCTTACGGGCCCCACTGTTCTTGTGCTCTGTAAAAGTACCAGAGACTTTCTGTTTCTTGGTTTCCGCAAATTTCTCCATGGCTGCTTCCTTGATCTCATATGCCAACGCCTTATCCTGGTATTGGCGGAGTGTGGTACATTCAAATCCGGACATGTACCTCTGAACTTCTGGTTTCATTCTCATATCGAAATGGATCATCATTTCTGCATCTGTTCTGACCAGATGTCGAACAAATGCCAGCTGTTGGTTAAACGTCTTGATCGCCTGGGATACTGGCACATCAGAAGGTTGAGCAGAGAAAAGCTCCCGAACTTTGGCTTCCCTCACAGGACGAGGGCAATACTGAGCTTCCATCATCAATCTAAACTCTGTCCAATCGGCATCATGGTCTACCGGCCGGATGGCTTCCCACCATTCGGACGCTTCCTATCGTAAAATATTGAGCGATAGAGGCTTTCCTATTGCAGGCGCTTGATTCCGGCAAAGATTTTCTACAGCTCCTTTAACCAATGATCCCAGGTGGGAGTCTCAGAAATACCGTTGAATTTGGGTGGTTGCATCTTTGCCACTTCTTGCAGCCACCGGTCACCTCGATTTCCCATATCTGGGATCCCTTGCTGTCTCTCTCCCTGCTGTAGTCCTACCGCCACTTGCATTCGGTCCACGACCTGGGCGAACTGAGTCATCTGGTTCACCACTTGACGAAGGATCTCTGGTACAGCAGGATCTGGTTCATTATTAACAGATTGCTGCGGCTCGCCGGAGCTATGACTGGCCTGGTTAGAAGGCGACGCCTCCCTTTCGGCATTTCTCCGTCCGCGTCCACGACCGCGACCACGTCCACGTCCGCCTCTCAACATACTGTAAGCATAAATACTCAATATACAGAAAACAACATCGTTCTAATATCCGAGTATAAAGAAATACAATATGCAAAGAACGAGATAGAGTTTAGGAACTTACAACCACTGTTCGCATGAAGACGTAGGCAGTGCAGTGATGTCATTCACGGCCGGTTACCCCAAAAGACATAAATGACCCCTATTTTAACCCAACGGCCAAGATATCCATAATCTTAGCTCCGATACCATATTCTGTAACACCCCCGATATATTCGAATATTATAAATAGTAAATCCTTTACGTAAGGATTTACAAGGCTGAAGAATTGAACAAGTATAAAAAGGTACTGACGAATGGAAATAACGGAATTACAGTACATTAGTTCTGACCAAAATACGGAAATAGTACAATTTGTCCAACAGAACTCAATATTACATCACCAAATTCAAATCACCACAAACTACTTTGTACTCGAGTACTTATTGAAATGACGAATAAACGAAAGATAAATAAACCCGGTCGGGACATCACTCTGCACCCTCGTCGTCATACTGTTCCAGTGGTTGTTTCCCAGCTCTCCTGGATCCTGAACACAAACAAAATGTTCACCCCCGAAGGGGTTAGCACAACGATGCTAGTACAAGTACCACAACATATTATTCATATCTCACGGTGAATAATAACGTAAACAACAAAATACCAACGAGTCTTCTCCTACGAGAAACTCAAACATAACATACACAACTGATAATCACAACATGATATCAATACATACACATGGTAATTCCATCGATCCAGCGTTCACTGCCTAGAACCCACGATGATCCCGTCAGACCAACCCGTGGTGGAAAAACCCGTCCGATGATCCAGCGCACGCTAGCATAGATCCCCCGATGATCCCGTCGGACCAACACGAGGTGGACACACAATAACGACATACATGCACGACAATATGTATAACAACAATACATAAAACAATTAAGGTACTTGCCTCGATTTGAAGACAATAACAATACTTCCACGAAAATGAACACTCGAAGGTCGTCCTCCTCAATCAATCGCGTAATGAGACCAAACCTTAACAAAAGAAATGATATAGGATTTATCTCACGTCGTATGAATGTTAAACAATTCGATTAACGGTCAAAAGTTCATAAACTGCAATCTGCCCGAATAGCTTAGCGCACGCTAAGTACTCTGTGTAGCGTGCGTTACGTCTGTCCAATAGCGCACGCAAACAACAGAGCCTAGCGCACGCTAACGATGCATGGTCAGTACCTCACTGACCAGCCAGTTGACTCGCCTGATGGTCTAGCGTACGTTACGTACCAAACGTAGCGCACGCTAACAACTGCTCGATAGCGCACGTTACACTGCATATCATAGCGCGTCGCTATTCGCATGGCGATTCTTCACGAGCAAGAACTGTTCTTGCCATGTTTGGAACAACGAAATCTTGCGTGATGATTCATGTTACTTCCATGAATACTATATCTACACCCTCATGAATGATTATACGGATAAAGACAACTTCGGATTCAAGGATATGCATGCCAATATAAAACCATATTCTTTTCCGACTTCAAATCTTCATATGACAATACGAAAAGCTAAACGGTTGATATCAACACCTCTATATCAGTCCATATTATCCCACTGAAGTTGATAAACGTCCTACATATACTAGATAAATCCTTCCATGATCAGACCTTTAGATTTATCTAACAATAAGGATGTTAACGTCTAGTCCAAGATTATTATGAAATCATCTATTAGATTCGGTTAACCATTGATAGAAGCTTCTCTTCACATATTCAGTATACTAAGATTCGAATCATGATGATTATAATCAAGGTATTCCAGGCTTATACAACTCACTATTCCAAACATGATACACTTGGATAATTCATCTATGAAAATCCATATCTTGTTAACATGATCATCCAAATCGTTAGAATCCAACTCTAAGTCTGGAGATAGATTGAACATACCTTAAAATGACGAAATCACTGAACCGTAAGGTAAAATCCAACTCCGGTTGGTTGTATGCCCTTCCAAGGTGCTATTCCACTTCCATGAACATTCCACGTGGTAACCAATGTATAAGTATCAACAATATGTGTTCTAAGTGTATGGGAGTATTTCTACAACTCTCTGAACTCTCAAGATTGAGGAAAGTGCGAAAGAAATGCAAGCCAACACGGTTGATGTCCCATTTATAATTTCTGCATTATTGATAAGTTAGCGCACGCTACTAAGCATCCCTTAGCGTGCGCTAATAATGGTTGACTTGATTTTGTCCAAAAGGCCAATGGGAATCTTATCCGACCCATGTCCCGGCCGGGCGCACGAGCCACCGCCCGCTCAATAATTGAGTCCTTAGCGCACGTTACTCATACCTGCATAGCGTGCGCTAATAATGGCCCGATAGCGCGCGTTAAGATACATTCTTAGCGTGCGCTATCACAAGGTTGTATGAGCAATTTTGCAAGTTGCTATACTTATGTACAATGATATTAATGCACTAAATATCATACTCCAATAATCAAAATCACCAATCCGAAATAATACATGGTTTGAATACAGATGAAATACACTGTAATAAATCCGGATATTACAATACCGTCGAGGATCGTCATTCAACATGGCGATCCGAGGTAGAAAAGTGCAGCCATGGTCCTGGAAGTCGATAGGATCGACAGCTTCGTCCATGCAAGGTTCCTTTGGGCTGCGATCGGTCGCCCTTCGTTTAAATATGAGGCGGGCGTAGCCGAAGGACCCTCCAAACAAATCTGTGGACACGCTCGCTCGCCCTCAAAGGTACATCATCTAACATGATGGACCCGGACAAGGCGACGCGTCCATACCCCCATCACAACGTATACCGTCGAGGACTGCCATCTAACATGGCAATCTGAGGTAGAAAAGTGCTAACAAGCCGCGGGCGTGGAGTCGATTAAACCGAAGACGCCCCGTACAAGGATTCCTCCTGACCAAGACCGCTCGCCCTTCGTATAAATACGAGGCGGGCGCAGCATAACGGAGGACCCTCACAATAAAGTGAGTCGCGAGACAGACCTACAGGTGGAATGTCCTCGCATACAAAGACACGATTATGAAGGTCGGTCCATCGAACTCTGCGACCGTTGCACGGTTCATCAAGGTCGAAACAATCGACCTCTCTCGAGAAATCAACAAAACTAAAGATCGCAAGAAACAAACTAAAGATAGCTCACCAAACGTACTATTTTCGTTCCCTTACTTACGCTAAGTAAACAAAAACAAGGGGCAAAGCGGAGCTACTCATACATGCGATCGGAAGGAAGGAACCATACACGATCGGATTTGTTCAAACACACACGTGACGATCGATTTTGTTCAAGAAATTTACAAGTAAGAATTTTCAAGCGTACCAATGCATTCGGATCTATTCAGACAGTTTTTCAAAGTCGAAATGATGCAAAACATTCAAAGAGGCGATCGTACAAATAAAGAATCAGATGCAAAAAGAAGTATTTTATTCCATTCGAATTGTTTATACATACATGCCCGAAGGCAAAACAAGGAGAAACCGAAAATTACAAAGGAAAACAAATTGACTGCGGCCTCACTCAGGCCACCCCCGACTGGCCTTCGCCTCCAGCAGGCGGATCGACGCGCGTTTCCTCACCGACTTCAGGATAAACAAGTTTATCCAGTAACGGATATCATCTCAGATCAATCCCTAGGTCGGTGAGGTCGAGGATCGGCAGAGAGAAGTCCGACTGCAGAGGATGCTCAAGCACGTAGGCTTTGAAGGTTTCCATCAGAGGGCCGACCTCGAGCCCTCCCTTCTTGACAGCACGGATGGCATCGGCATAAGCCATGTAATATGCAAACTCGTCGACGTACTCCATGTTGAGGTAAGGATCGGTCTCGATAGCCTTAAACTTCTCCTTCAGCCCCGCGGCCGTCTTGTCCGCATCCTTGAGCTCGGCTACCTTGGCGGCCAGTTCCCCCTTCGACGACTCCAACTCGCCGTTTAGCCGATCCACCACCGCCTTCAGCCCGGTCACCTCCTCCTGCGAGGCCGCATGCAACCGACGAGCATCCGTCATCTAGTCGCGCATCCGATCGACCACCGCCTGGGACCGGTCGAGCTCCTGCCTCATCCGGTCAAGATCTTGTTTGGTCCGCTTGGCCGTCTCAGTATACCCCTTCTCCATGGTCACGATCCTGTCGTCAAACTTGGCGTTCTGGTTCCGAGCAGCCTCAAGATCCAAATGGAGGCGAGCAGTAGAATGCCGCCCCTCATAATATTTAACGGCTTGAGCGGCCATCGTTTCCGCCTGGAGAGTCAGGGCAAGTGTCGCCTGCATGGCATCTCCACACCGCCGACGAGCAATCGCGTCCAGGTCGGTCGTCCAAGCCTTAGGAAGAGAGGAGATGGCCCGGGAGATGTAGGAAGGAACGTCGATAGGCTCGCGCGGGGACTTGCTCGCCAGGAAATCCAGCACCATCGGCGAGGTGTTCGGATCGGCAAGACAGACCCTGCAACACAAACAAAAAACGAAGGAGTTAGTATACACCCTACACAAGTAGCCTAACTCAGAAAGATCCAACCAGTCTTACCTTGCGACCTTCTCGGGGTCGCGGCCGAAATAGGGCTTGCCCCGCGGGGTCTCGGCTTCAGCATCGCCGCAGTCTTTAAGAAGGCCGCTAAGGCTGAAGACCCCTCCGCCATTGGAACAGCAGAGATAGGAGGCGCGGCAACCGGCGGCACCACAATGGACGCCTCCGCAGCAGCAGTCGGCAGGGGTCCTCCGGCCTCCGCCTCTTGCGGTTGCGCTGGAGTTGCTCCTCATCCCGAGCCTCCGGCTCGACGACCGGCGCTATAATAGGTCTCTCCTTGGGGATAGGACGGGACGTCGTTGCAGGGGCACGACACGCATTCTTTCCTTGGTGGAGACGACTCAAAATGCCGGGGTTCGACATTATAATCTCTCTCGGGGGCTCGGAGTAGCGGGGAAAGTGGATCTCTGTCAAGGAAGAAATTCAGCCAAGTTAGACATCTCTTTCAATCAGACGATCGTCGAGCAGAAAAGAGGAAGTAAAAATTTATACCTGGAACCTTCAGGTGGCGAGCGAAACAGTCGAGCGCCCAACCAATGGGCTTCGTTGTTGACCATGCGAACGTCGAGATAGTTGTCCGGCAGACCACGGATTCGCTCCCAGACGATCAAGAAGTCAAAAGGAAGGTCGCCGATAGCTGGAACAAGGGAACCTACAAAAAGGAAACCAAATTAGATCAGTTCAAGGTGTATCTGAACAAAGGGAGAGTTAAAACCCTTACTCGGATTCCTCTCCCGAAAACTGGTGGGGATATCCAACTCATCCTTTGGTTTATCGCTCGACGCCGACCTCCATGCTCCGCCGACCCAACACCATTTTGTCAGGTCACCTCGAACCTTGTTCGGCACCCCGAGGACCACTCTACCCATGCGACCCTGAATGTGGTAGCCGCCAACCGATCCCTTCTGCGCAGTCAGCTTGAAGAGGTAGTTCATTTCCAGCGCAGAAGGTAGACGGAACAACCAATGACCGCCAAAAAGTGTCAAGGTACTGATAATCTGCAGCCAGGCGTTCGGCGTCAATTGGAGCGGCGCCACATTCCAGGCGGACAGCAAGTATGACACGGCGAACGGCAATGGGAACCGCAAACCGGCCTCCAGGATCAGTTCGTTGACGGCGACCAAACCCTCGGGAGGTTGGTCGGAACGTTCGTTCTCCGAGGGCACATACAACGAGACATCAGAAGGGATATAAAATTTCACCCTCCAGCGACTCAAGTCCTTCCTGGTCGCCGAACTCCGAATCTGACCAAGGGTCCACGGGGAGCGGTCCGCGGCCCGGAATGATGTCCGCTTCACGGGATCATAGGGGTGGGTGACCGAGTATGCACCGAAGTCAAACTGAGGACGTGGTCTGGCCAGCCTCTCCATAAGTCCAGCGAATTCCAAAAAGGCCTGGCCAAACATGCTGTTCTGCTCCCAGTACAGCTTCACCGCCTCATCCTCATCCACCGGCGAGCCCCTCTGCCCCGCCGCCTCCGCTGACCTCGCCACGTCAGCCTCGTTGAAGAGCTCTTCAACCTCCATGGGTGCAATCCCCGCACGAATGGTATCGACGGCCATCTCCATGTGAAGAGCTGCGGAGGTTTCTTCCCGGGCAGGCGAAGTCGCGGCGGCAGAAGAGCTACCAGCCTCATACGCATTTGATCCTCCTCCAGACATGTTTCGAAGAGAAAAGGGGGGAGAGAATTTTTGTTCTTACTCAGAAAGAAAGTCGGTCGGTGCAAGAAGCTTCAAGGAATTTCGGCAGAGTCTTCGTCTAAAGACAAGGGCGCATAAAGATCTAAACTACAGTAGCCCTAGCCCTTTTATAGGCGAGAGCAGGGACCTCTGTGTAAATAGGCGGAATCCCGGGGGCTGAAGTGCAACAATCAGGGGGGACACATTAAATGCAGCCCTCGAAACCCGTGTACGCGTCGTTTCGAGGGCACGCCAGGCGACAAGTCTGAGAAAAACCGTCGGAATCCCCCAAGGAGAGCGTGACGCGTGTCCCTGTGACGTTTCGAAAGCCCGCCTCCACATCCCGCTATTTCCAGCGCCTAAGGAGATCGTCCGGACTTGAAATTAGTTCGTCCAGGCGACGATCGTCCTTGTCATAAATAGATGAGTCGCTCGTCTAAAACAGGCGATCGCCAGCAGTGCCACCTCACCCCACGTCTTCAACATCGGAGCGAGCTGGGGGGCAAATTGTTGTGCAGCGATTTATACGCCTCGATGGCTATCGGCATAATGGTCAGGAGCCAGCCATAGAAGACATGCTGGGCAAGCGCCTAGCAGTCGACGTCCAAGACGATCGCCTATTGGCATCTGGCGATCGCCTCTAATGGCTGACTGGAGACGATCGTCCTGTGCCACGTATGAATCCGACACCCGTCAAAGTCTTCGAAGACCGAATCTCGGGTGAAAACCCACGTGCAGATCCGCAAAAGGCGCCACATGATAAGGCCTTTTGACCCCAGCCTGTCACCACCTTCACACCTACCGACAGACCCGCCGAAAGGTGCAAAGTGGGCCCTCCTGAGACACAACTCTGGACGCGTGCAGACTTCTCATTGGCTCGCACATCTGGCCGCCAGCAGCAGCCGCGGACTTTAAGGAAATAGTCCCACGTGATGGGACGATCGCCCACCTTATTTTAATATAGGAAACGGCGGTCGCCCGCGATGGACATGGAGGACCTAGACACCTCTTCTCCTATAAATAGAAGGCCTCCAGTGGTGGCCAAAGGACGGTGAAATACACTCACACGGCAATATACATTCACACTGTGCAAGACATACACAAAAAACATAGTTTACAACGTAAACTTAGAACACCAAAAGCAATCAATACAGATAACTCTACTTCTTTGTAACAAGAACTCACAGAGCTTCAACTCTGGTTCTTCCGGCAAATCTTGTGTTATTTTTTTCCTCACGGACGTGCTCTCGCACTTTGTTTGTTACTCGTCCATTCCAGCAATATCTATCTTCGGATAATATTTTGGGTAACAACACTTCTGAAGGACTCGGGACAAGTATCTTAATTTATTTTCGGTTTAGTATTGATGATGTTGATCATGCAGGTTGTCATTCATGTTGCTGAACATGAGGTCGTCCTAGTTGTTTTATCATAGTGTTGTTCATGTTATTGATTTATATGTTGTTCATGTTGATGAACATATTGAATTGCATATGTGTATGCATAATTGTATTGTTTATGTTGTGTTGATCCGATGGGATCGTATGATCTATGCTGAGGGTGCTGGGTCAGATGTCCACCATGCGTTGGTCCGACGGGATCATCATAGGGATCTATGCTGAGGGCACTGGATCGTTGGACGGGTTTTCCACCATGCGTTGGTCCGACGGGATCATCATGGGGATCTATGCTGAGGGCGCTGGATCATTGGATTACCCTATGTTGTGTTGATGGAATCATGTGGATTCGCATCATTGGTTTTATCATGTGTTGTTTTGCGTATATGTATATTGTTGGTTATCCATCTCGTGTTGATCTAGTAGGATCATCTTGGGATCTATGCTGAGGGTGCTGGATCATGGGATTTCCATTGAGTATACACTGTTGTTATTGTTTTGAGCATATTGACGTTGTCATATGAGTATGCATTTGTAGCTCTTGTGTTAGGACTTTGTCCGTATGTTGCATTGATCTGATCTCAGATTAGACTGACATGAGTGTCGTGGTATTGTGCATCTCGAGGTATGTTCCGTATTTCCCTTGGTATTTATCTTTGATGGACAATTGGTTTTTGTGTCGAGATGTGATGATGTTACCCGACGGATTTGGGTTGGACAGAGTTAGTAGATTTCGTAACAGTGAGTTATGATGATGTTTTGAGAACCTTGGGTACTGTGCGAGATGTGAATTTGGTAAAGTTATGACGATAAGATTACATTGGTCGTATTCTTATTTTGTATTCTCATTGGTATGTAATTATTAATGTGATGTGACGGTTATCATTGTTGGATATTATGGCTGACCTCATCGTGGGCTTTCTTTTTAGGTTCTTGGGATAACAATCTTGTAGCGGTCGTGGAGAGATGAGCTTCCCGGAGGATACTGGCTAGGGCATGTTTTTGTGAATTGAGTTTCCTTATCAGTTGTTGTATTCTGCTGCTAGAGTACTTTTAACTGTTGTCTTTTCCGCTGCATGAATATTTTTAAATGGCCTTTTGGGTATCTGGTAACTTAGGTTACTTTGGTAACCGTTTTCTAAACTATTTTGTCGGTATGTGTAAGCGATAACTTAACGTATGTTTTTAAACTGTTGAGTTCTGGCATTTCAGGCCTTGTCCTTTCAAATGAGATTTTATGACGGTTTTGATAAATAGATTTTATATAGTCTTTAAATGTTTTAAAAGATAGTACCGTCGTTGGACTCTTGGGCATTTGTAAATTTTTGTAAATCCTTCTTTTAGCCTTGTGGGTTCCATCTCGGGCCCCACGGCGCTGTAATATTCCCGATCAGATCTGGGGGTGTTACACTTTACACCTCGTCTTCTATCGGTCCGAGGGATACCATCACAATCTTGTCTTTTATCGGTCTGAGATAAACTGTTACAGTCTTGTATTTATGTCGGTCCAAGATAAACTGTTTTTCTTTTCTAGCGAACAAGGAAACAACCTATCTAGCTTTCGATGGGTACTAGACAAACCTCACTCGAATTTAGATATGATTCTAATAATGTCGGATCAACGATCATAATAACACTGAATCAATCTATAATCCTTTCTTTCCTCTCATGTATATGTTTTCGTGTATGAACACTCAAACACTCATCAACTAAGCACAATACAACAACAATAGTGTATACAATGATATCTGATCAATAGGTGATTTGCTTGTAGTTGTTGTGTGGAATGATACCTAATGACTTGGTATTTATAGGAAAATTCTCTCAACTAGCCGTTAGCCCACTGACTCTTCATAGCGTGCGTTATGCTCCATGCATAGCGTATGTTAAGATCATTACATACGTTAAAGCCTTCATGTAGCGTACGTTATCTGCTTGCAGTTTCAGTCCAGTGGCTTCTGTCCAACCTTTACGTACGTTAGATCTTGTCCATTACGTACGTTAACTCTTGATGTTGTGTACGTTAAGCTTGTTTCGTAGCTTATGTTAATCCTTATCTCTTGCATGCCTTTTTAACTTTGACTCCGAATCTTCCAACAGTTCATTTGTTTGAAATCGTATTCAAACCACATTACGTACGTTAAACCCTCTATGTTACGTACGTTAAATTCGTCTGATAGTGTGCGTTAAACTTGTAATGCCCGAATAATTATTGTGTATTTTACATGTAGTTGAACTTGTAACGTTTGATTATGTGGTATAAATAATCGAATATTGGTTTCCCGTATTCATATCCCTACGTTTTTGTATTTCCAATATTCTTGCATGCATGGTTCTGCACGTCATAACGTGTGCTAGGTAATGATCTTAACATACGCTACAATTGTAATATAACGTACGTTATAGCTTAAGCTTAACGTACATAAGCTTCAGTCAATTCGAGATCAGACAAGGGTCGGCGTGTGGGGGCCGGTGAAGATTTGTGAGATGCTCCGTGTGAACCTGGACGGCTTTCCAGTTAAGCAAGTCAACGGGACTTAACGCACACTAGGGTGGCTTATTAACGTACGCTAAGTTCATAGTGTTACGTACGTAAACTACTATGATAACTTACGTAAGCGAATGCCATAATCAAGTCAGTGAGCTTTGGCCAGACATTAACGTACGCTAAGGATTGAGTATAGCGTACGCTAAGGCTTTTACGTACGTAATGGAGTATAGGTAACGTACGTAATGGTTAGAGTTCTATTTATAAGCCTCAACCCCCATTTCATTTCTTTCCCACTTCATTTCCGTATTTCGCCATCTGAGAACTATCCAGCACCATATAACTCCCATATCATCGCCCCAGCTTGATTTTGAAGATCATATACCCTTGTGGATTGGTGTTCAAGCTTCTGGTGTTGAGTTTTTTCAAGTTTTTCGTTGTTCTTCACTATATTGAGGTATGTTATCCTTCACCAACTTGATTACGTGTTCTTGGTGATGTTTTGAACATGTTTTTGAGATTATCAAATCATTTATATTCGTGAGAAGTCGAACATCATGATTTTAGAGGAATAAATTCAGTTATGCTTCAGTTCTCTTTTGTTGTTAAGCATGTTGATCGAACCTTTTAGCGATAAGGCTCTTGAACATAGTATACTGAGATTTCGAACCTGATTATAACAAGTTTTCGAGATTATCTAAGTTCGTATGAATTATATGATCGAACATTTCATTTGGGGAATTTAATGGACCGAGCTTAGGATTAATTCCTAGAAGGAGATGACAATCAAGATGAACCTAATGAATAAGTTCTTATGATGTTCGTCAAAGTATTTCCGATATCTTGTTATTGAAGAACATGATCCATCTAAGATGAATTTCATAATTGAAGAATCCGACCGAAAGATGTATTTGAACTTGAATGGTATTCTATGAGATTGTCGTTCGGCCGAATAGCGTAGTGTCGATTCAACCGAATGGATTGGGGAAGATTAGTTCACTTGTCATGATAGAGTATAACACGCCTTTTGATGATTCGTTTGATGATTAGAACGATTATTCGGAACCGTTAGTTATACCGGTATTATTGTTCGATGAAGGTTTGTATTTTGGTGAGCTGATCGAGTGAGAATTCTTCGAGCGGGTTAAAGCCTATTCGTAGTAGCAATCCTTATCGCCATTTCTAAGTTAAGTATCGTATTTTGAAATTGGTTTAATATTGATTATTCATGTTATTGAACATGAGATCATTTCCGTTGAATTGTCATGATATTCATTATCGATTATTTATATGTTCATGTTGATGGACATATCGATATTTGTATATGTGTATGCATAGTTGTGTTTGTGTATGTTGTGTTGATCTGAAGGGATCGTGTGATCTATGATGAGGGCGCTGGATTAGATGTCCACCTCGTGTTGGTCCGACGGGATCATCTTGGGATCTATGCTGAGGGCGCTGGATCATTGGACAGTTTTTTCTACCTCGTGTTGGTCCGACGGGATAATCTTGGGATCTATGTTGAGGGCGCTGGATCATTGGAATACCCCATGTTGTGTTGATGGGATCATGTGGATTCGCATCGTTGGATTCCGGTAGCGGAAGTCCGTCTTATGTATTTTGCTATGCATCATTGTTGCATATCTGATTTTGCATATTATGATACTTATACTAGCATCATTTTGCTAACCCCTTCAGGGGTGGACATTTGTTTTGATGTTCAGGTAACCAAGGAGCGGGGAATCAACCACAGTACCGACATGATGACGAAGGGGCTCAGTGATGTTATTTGTTGTGTTGTTTTGTCTTTCTGGTTTGATTTTCAGTACTCGAGTAAACGTGTTCTGTTGTTGATTTGAGATGCTTGTAATAATGGATTCATTTGAGTTGTCTGAACCGGTTATCGAATTCTAAATTTTAGTGGTACTTTTGTATTATTTCCGCATTTCTTAAATTAGCCTTGTAAATTCTTATATAAAGGATTTACGGCGCTGTAATTATTCCGAATATCTCGGGGTGTTACAGTATATGGTATCGGAGCTAAGATTCATGGATATCTTGGCAGTCGGGTTTAGTTGGGTCTGTTTACGTCATTTGATTTATGGGTCATTTGTAACATCACTGCACAGCTAGCGTCGTCATGTGGACCGTGGTTGTAAGTTTCCTAATCTCATATACTACCATTTTGTTTATTTTGTGTTTTGTGGATATTGACGGATTTCCTTTAGAAAATTTTGCCCTGGATATTGAGTATTTGCGTTTACAGTATGTTGAGACGCAGTCGTGGACGCGGACGTGGTAATGCGAGACAGGAAGATTCATCATCTACCCTGGATTTATCGACTAATCGAACTGATTCCCATTCTGGAGGACAACAGGAATAAGTAAATGATGACGCAAATCCTAACATGCCGGGAGTGCTTCAACAAGTGGTCGCTCACATGACCCAGTTTGCTCAGGTGGTTGATGTTGGAATATTTTATTCCATACATTAAAGTTGCTAAATAAAGCAAAACAACAAAGAAGCGAAGCAAAGCATCGAAGAAGTCGAAGACGCAAAAAGTTAGAAATTACATGATTAGCGTACGTAATATTCGATATATAACGTACGTAATTGTTCAAGATTAACGTACGTAAGAGAGAAGGATTAACGTACGTAATGTGATGTTTCTGAATTCAAACATGAAGAACGTTGGAGATGACGTAATGGCATAGGTCAGCAAGCAACGGATATGTTGACAAATATTAACGTACGTAATGGACAACTTACTAATGTACGTAACACAGAAGACGAAGGCTACTGGACTATTTTGTGAAGAGGATAACGTATGTAACATGTAGATGTTAACGTACGTAAGATGGCTAGCGTACGTAATTGAGGAGAGATAGCGTACGTAATGAAGTGTCAGAAGGCTAACGGCTAGTTCGAAGAGAAATGCCTATAAATACCACTTCCTATGGTATTCATCCTACAACAACTTCAAGCAAACGATACATTCATCAGATATTGATATACTTACTATTGTTGTTGTAATTGTGCTTATATTGATAGTTTGAGTGTTTATACATTCAACACATATACGAGAGGTAAAAGAAGAGATACGACTAGATTCGGTGTTATTAGGATCAAGGATCCGGCATTGTTAGAATCGCAATCGATATCTAAGTGTGGTTTATCTAGTACCGATAGAAAGCTAGAGTGGTTGATTCCTTGTCCAATAGAAAAGGAAAAACGGTTTAACTTGGACCGACATAAAGACAAGTAAGAGAACGGTTTACTCGGACCGATAGAAGACGAGCTTGTAACGGTTATCCCTCGACCGATAGAAGAGAGGTGCAGAGGTTTATCTTAAGCCTATAGAAAAAGATACAGAGAGAGGACGTAGGCACGTTTGGCCGAACCTCTATAAATCCTTGTGTCGATTTATTTTCTGCACTTTATTTAAATCGCTTCCGCAACGTGAAAGAGTTTCACAACTCTATCTCCAAACGGTGATACCGCCCATTTTTGCTCCAACAGTTGACCGCATGCAGATGACGATGGGCCAACAACGTAACGAGGATAATCGGGGAGACAAGTGGCTTACGGAAGTGGTCAAGTTACACCCACCAAATTTTGACGGTTCTGCAGAGATGTCTACTTGGGATCACTGGCTGAAGGAATTAGAGAAAATATTTGCGGGAATTAACTGTCCCCATGATCGAAAAGTCCCGATCGCTCAGTATTTTCTGACTGGGGAAGCTTTCGACTGGCGGGAGGCCATTCGACCTGAGGATCATCATGCCGACTGGCCAGAATTCAAATTAATAATGGAAGCACAATATTGTCCTCGTACAGTTAGAGAGGCTACAGTCCGAGAGTTTTTCTCACCTCAGAATGTGGAGGCATCTGTGACAGATACAATCAAGACTTTTAATCACCAGCTGACCTGTGTGTGACATTTGTTCAGGACCGAGGCAGAAAAGATTTTTCATTTTGACATGCGAATGAAGCCGGAGATTCAGCATTATATGTCCGGATTTGAATGTACTACTCTGCGACAATATCAAGACAAAGCACTGGCCTACGAGATGAAAGAGGCAGCGGTGGAGAAATCGACGGAAGCAAAGAAGCAAAAGTGTCTGGCAACTTCGCTGAGAACAAGAGTAGTGGACCCCGCAAGGTCCAGTCCTCTTTTCATTCATCTAGGAAACCTCCATATCCTTCTCGAGGTGGAAAGAAGTTCTGGACAGCATCAACTGTTTCAGACGCATCGAAGAAGTGTTATAACTGTGGTCGAGCAGGGCATATTCAGCGTGATTGCTCCGCTCCTTCTGTGACTTGTTTTGAATGTGAGCAGGAAGGGCATTCGACTTTTTGCGGAAATGTGATTAGATCAATTGGTACTCGCAATCCAGCACAAGTTCCAGAAGAGACAAGTATGAACCCAACACAGCAGAGTGGTTTTCAGCAGCAGAATGTCGGGAAAAGAGAGGCATCCAGTGTTGGGTTCGTTCCTCCGTGCCTTTACGAGATGAGGAGGACAAATGATCAGAACACTGCTGCTGCATCAGGTACAAGTCATATTCTTTTGCCACCAGTTAGTGTTTTATTTGATTCGGGAGCTACGCATTCTTTTATATCATTGAAATGTGTTAATCGTTTGAGAATATCATGTTTGCATGAGTGTGAACCTTATGTTGTGGGTTTAACGAGTGGAGAGAGAATTGTGGGAACTCTAGAAGCTAGAGATTTTCCTATGTCTATAGGAGGGAGAGATTGGCCGTCAAATCTTATTGTGGTCGACATCCATGGTGACGACTTAATTCTTGGAGACGATTGGCTCAACCGTTTTGGGGCTATTTTGAATTATCGAAAGAGAGTTATTTCGATTATTGCTGATGACGGGTCTGAACACTTATTCGAAGGATGGAGACCAGGAAGCTCAGGGAAAGTGATCAAAGCCATGAAAGTGGTTAAGTTGCTAAAATAGGGTTGTCACGGGTTTTGGTGTTATGCTATGAAAAAGGAAGAAGGAGTAGAGCTCTCATCTATTCCAGTGGTGACCGAATTCTCTGATGTATTCCCTGACGAACTACCCGGATTACCTCCGCGAAGAGCTAGAGAGTTTAATATTGAATTAGAACCAGGAGACGCACCTATTTCCAGAGCACCATACCGTATGTTGCCAACCGAGATGTACGAGTTAAATAAATAGATTGAGGAATTATTGCAGAAGGGCTACATTCAACCTAGCGTTTCCCCTTGGGGAGCACCCATTTTTTTTGTCCGGAAGAAAGATGGATCCCTCCGATTGTGTATTGATTACAGGGAGCTAAACAAGGTGACGATCAAGAATAAATACCCATTACCTCGGATCGACGACTTATTTGATCAACTGCAGGGGGCAACAGTATTCTCGAATATCGACTTTAGATCAGGATACCATCAGTTGAGGATTAAGGAATTGGATATACCGAAATCGGCTTTCAGATCTAGGTATGGGCACTATGAATTTGTGGTGATGCCATTCGGACTTACTAATGCTCCTGCGGTGTTTATGCAATTGATAAATCGAGTATTCTTATAATACTTGGATAAATTCGTGGTCGTTTTCATCGATTCCATCTTGATTTATTCGAAGGATACAGAAGAACATGCAGAGCATTTGTGTATCGTTTTAAATACATTGAGGAACGAACAGCTTTATGCAAAATTTTCTAAATGCGAGTTCTGGCTTAAGGAAGTAACGTTCCTTGGGCACGTGATATCAACCAACGGAGTTCAGGTAGACCCGAAGAAAGTTGAGGCAATCTTGGATTGGGAATCTCCTAAGAACGTGAAAGAAGTCTGAAACTTCTTAGGTCTTGCTGGATATTATTGTCGTTTTGTGGAAGGATTTTCTTAAATTGCCCGTACACTTACTCAGTTGTTGCAGAAGACTCAAAAATTTGTGTGGGACGAGAAGTGTCAGACTAGCTTTGATGAACTTAAGAGAAGACTGACAACGGCGCCAGTACTAGCACTACCAGATGGGACCGATGGATTCATGGTATACAGCGATGCATCAAATCAGGGCCTGGGTTGTGTGTTGATGTAGAAGGATAGAGTGATTGCCTATGCCTCTTGACAGTTGAAACTGTACGAGGTTCACTACCCGACACATGATTTAGAGTTAGCAACTGTTGTCCTTGCCCTGAAGATTTGGCGATATTATCTGTATGGCACTCATTGTCAGATCTTCACAGATCATAAGTCTCAAGTATATTTTCAGTCAAAAGGAATTAAACATGAGGCAGAGGAGATGGCTGGAATTGATCAAAGATTACGACCTGGAAATTCTTTATCATCCCGTCAAAGTGAACGTGGTAGCTGATGCACTGAGCCGCAAACCTGTTTCTCTTCAAGTGTTGGAAGCGCTTACGTCCCAACCCAGCATTCAACGAGAACTGATTCGCGAAAGAATTGAAGTATGGTCGCAAAGAGTCCAATGGCAGCTATGTATGATGGAATTAACTTCGTCATTAATCGAAGAAATCAAATCTAAGCAGTTGGATGATTCTATGATTTTTCGGTTACGTGATGATGTGAACAAAGGAAAGCCCCCTCATGCTTCCATTAAGATGGCACCATTTGAAGCGTTGTACGGGAGAAGATGCAGATCGCCCCTGTGTTGGGATGATTCTTCTAACTTGATCGGGACTGAACCAGAGTTGATAGTTCAGACTCAAGAGAAGGTATCGCTGATTCGTGGAAGGCTGTTGACTGCCCAGAGTCGACAGAAGTCTTATGCAGACGTGCGTCGTCACCCGTTGGAGTTCGAGATTGGGGACCACGTGCTATTGAGGGTTTCTCCTACTCGGGGAATTTTCCGTTTTGGGAAGAAAAGGAAGCTGAGTCCGAGATATATCGGACCATTCGAAATCCTTGAAAGAGCTGGGGAGTTGGCATACAGGCTGGCCCTGCCGCCATCGCTGAGTCACGTTCATTATGTCTTCCACGTATCCCAACTACGGAAATATGTACCGGACCCTAGTCATATCATTAATTTTGGTGAGATTGAAGTGGCTAATGATGCCTCATTCGAAGAAAAGCCAATCAAGATACTCGAGAGTCGAGTCAAACATTTGAGGAATAAATCGATCTCCTTGGTTAAAGTTCAGTGGTATCGACATGGAGTCGAAGAAGCAACTTGGAAGACTGAAGATAGTATGAAGTCGAGGTACCCGGAATTTTTTTCGTTTTAAGTTTCGGGCCGAAACTTCTTTTTAGAGGGGTAAATGTAATGCCCGGATAATTATTGTGTATTTTACCTGTAGTTGAACTTGTAACATTTGATTATGTGGTATAAAAAATCGAAGATTGGTTTCCCGTATTCGTATCCCTACATTTTTGTATTTCCAACATTCTTGCATGCATGGTTCTGCACGTCATAACGTACGCTAGGTAATGATCTTAACGTACGCTACGATTGTAATATAACGTACGTTATAGCTTAAACTTAACGTATGTAAGCTTCAGTCAATTCGATATCAGACAAGGGTCGGCGTGTGGGGGCCGGTGAAGATTTGTGAGATGCTCCGCGTGAACCTGGACGACTTTCCAGCTAAGCAAGTCAATGGGACTTGACGCACGCTAGGGTTGATTATTAACGTACGCTAAGTTTATAGTGTTACGTACGTAAACTACTATGATAACGTACGTAAGCGAATGCCATAATCAAGTCAGTGAGCTTTGGCCAGACGTTAACGTTCGCTAAGGATTGAGTATAGCGTACGCTAAGGCTTTTACGTACGTAATGGAGTATAGGTAACGTACGTAATGGTTAGAGTTCTATTTATAACCCTCAACCCCCATTTCATTTCTTCCCCACTTCATTTCCGCCTTTCGCCATATGAGAACTATCCAGTACCATATAACTCCCATATCATCGTCCTAGCTTGATTTTGAAGATCATAGACCCTTGTGGATTGGTGTTCAAGCTTCCGGTGCTGATTTTTTTCAAGTTTTTCGTTGTTCTTCACTATATTAAGGTATGTGATCCTTGACCAACTTGATTATGTGTTCTTGGTGATGTTTTGAACATGTTTTTGATATTATCAAATCAGTTATATTCGTGAGAAGTCGAACATCATGATTTTAGAGGAATAAATTCGGTGATGCTTTGGTTCTCTTTTGTTGTTAAGCATGTTAATCGAACCTTTTAGCGATAAGGCTCTTGAACGTAGTATCCTGAGATTTAGAACCTGATTATAACAAGTTTTCGGAGATTATCTAAGTTCGTATGAATTATATGATCGAACATTTCGTTTGGGGAATTTAATGGACCGAGGTTAGGATTATTTCTTAGAAGGATATGACAATCAAGATGAACCTAATGAATAAGTTCTTATGATGTTCGTCAAAGTATTTTCGATATCTTGTTATTGAGGAACATGATCCTTTTAAGATAAATTTCATAATTTAAGAATCCGACCGAAAGATGTATTTGAACTTGAATGGTATTCTATGAGATTGTCGTTCGGCCGAATAGCGTAGTGTCGATTCAACCAAATGGATTGGGGCAGATTAGTTCACTTGTAATGATAGAGTATAACATGCCTTTTGATGATTCGTTTGATGATTAGAACGATTATACGGAACCGTTAGTTATACCGGTATTATTGTTCGATGAAGGTTTGGATTTTGGTGAGCTGATCGAGTGAGAATTCTTCGAGCGAGTTGAAGCCTATTCGTAGTAGCAATCCTTATCGCCATTTCTCAGGCAAGTATCGTATTATGAAATTGGTTTAATATTGATAATTTTGATCATGCATATTGTTATTCAGGTTGTTGCGCATGAGATCATTTCCGTTGAATTGTCATGATATTCGTTATCGATTATTTGTATGTTCATGTTGATGGACATATCAATTTTTGCATATGTGTATGCATAGTTTTGTTTGTGTATGTTGTGTTGATCTGAAGGGATCGTGTGATCTATGCTGAGGGCGCTGGATCAGATGTCCACCTCGTGTTGGTCCGACGGGATCATCTTGGGATCTATGCTGAGGGCGCTGGATCATTGGACAGGTTTTTCCACCTCGTGTTGGTCCGACGGGATCATCTTAGGATCTATGCTGAGGGTGTTGGATCTTTGGAATACCCCATGTTGTGTTGATGGGATCATGTGGATTCGCATCATTGGATTCCAGTAGCAGAAGTCTGTGTTATGTATTTTGTTATGCATCGTTGTTGCATATCTGATTTTGCATATTATGATTCTTGTACTAGCATCATTTTGCTAACCCCTTCGGGGTGGACATTTGTTTTGATGTTCAGGTAACCAAGGAGCGGGGAAGCAACCACAGTACCGACATGATGACGAAGGGGCTCAGTGATGTTATTTGTTGTGTTGTTTTGTCTTTCTGGTTTGATTTTCAGTACTCGAATACGCGTGTTCTGTTGTTGATTTGAGATGCTTGTAATAATGGATTCATTCTAGTTGTCGGAACGGGTTATCGAATTCTAAATTTTAGTGGTACTTTTGTATTGTTTCCGCATTTCTTAAATTAGCCTTGTAAATTCTTATATGAAGGATTTACAGTGCTGTAATTATTCGGAATATCTCGGGGTGTTACAAAACTTTGCACATACGTGCGTTAAACTTTGTTAGCTGCACTCTGGTATGCCTTCAGGTGACTTCTCATTACGTACGGTATACTAAGTATATTACGTACGTTAACTTCATTAAAAATAAACTTCTTTGCTCTTCAGACCGGTTCGAGCGTCTTCGACTTCCATGTTGTTTTGCATCGTTCTAATGTTGTTTTATTTTGATCGATAACATCATCAACTCATCATTAGCTCATCACCAACTCATCATCAAAACCAATTTATGATTATGTGGAATAGAATATTCTAACATAGTGTAGCCCAAAGCTTCAAGTATCTTAAAATTCTTTTGAGCACTTTTTAGTGTTTGCTACTTGGATTACTTGGTAGTAAAACATAGAAGTAAAACGCATCAGATAAGTTTAAGAAAGTCCAATTTGGGGATCTCATGCAGTAATTTAATTGTTTACTTAAAAGAGGTTAATTACCTTAATCCGAAGAATAGATCTAGATCTGGATCAAAAGTTGGTGAGAATCACCTTCCTCTTTTGGTGATCCACACACGAATAATTACACAAGTCAGTTTGCTAGATCCTCACAAATAATGTTGATTAACATTGCAACAATTGATTTCATACCAAAAAGATTGGACTGTTGATCAAGATCAACTGAGGAAGAAGACGGTATGGCCGATCTAGATCTTCTATTGTAAAGATGGCGGCCGACTTTCTCACTAGAGGCGAGGGATGTCTTTTCTCTTCTTTTCTCTAGGGTTGTGTATTTTCTTCTTATAACAACTCTTGTCATATGTCCTCTATTTATATTAAGTATTTCCTAGAATCAAGACCCTTAATTATTAAATAATATAATATAAATATTCAGTATTATTTATTACTCAATCCCTATACTGAATAAATACAATATCTAATATTATATTCATTATTCTTAAATGAGATTTATTGCTTGTCTTTAGTTATCACATGTGTGACCCAAAATACTATATTATATTGACAATTCTTTAGTACCATACTAAAAATAAATAATAAGAGGTTGTCACGCGATATCATATTTGCAAATATGATATAATGATTATCCAAATAATGATTATCCAAATAATATAATTTTGTAGTCTATTAAACTATTTAACATGTCAAGTTCAGTTGTCACGCGATATCATATTTGAACTAATCTATATTGTCATACTTATTTATGTACAAATATTTTCTTGATAAATAAATTGGTTGAATCTAATGACTCAATTTGAGCATGGCCTTGCATTTCCCTCAGTCCTACTTATCAAGGCTCCGGTAAATATCTCTCTGATAGAGAGGAAGAAATTCCCATCTTGATTATTCACCCTCTACATGACACCCGCTTATCCTGATTGCTAACCTTATGATCAACCTTTGTGGATGATGTTGGAGTACGTTTAAGACATTGGAGTACGTTAAGGCATAATGATTATTATTAGGAATAAAATGCCGTGGAAGTGTCGTGGAAGTGTAGTTTAAAAGAGGTTGGACGGTCATAGAGCAATATGATCTATTTAGGTTTGTTTAGTTAATTAACTTACCTAGATTAATTAGGAATTAATTCATAATTTGTCTATGTAGTACATATTGGTAAATGACTAATTGACCTAGATCTAATTAGATCATATAAATAGTTACCCTTGTACTGTAATGGTAGATCTTTAATTTAACGTCAATATCTTCTAGAGTGGTCCCTCGCCTTGATCTGAATGTAGTGTGGACAAAAATATATCGGATCACTTTGACCTCAATATGGATCGGTCGAAACGCACAAGAAAAAGCCTCATAATTTTATTTTATTTTCTGGATTTTTGAGTAATTTAGAAAAATAATGTGTTCTTCAAATTGTGGATTCAAAGACACCAGTCAAGATCCACAATTACATAGTAGAAAAATTGATTATTGTACTGTAATAGTGATGGTACGCCGACCCTATATAGTCCTTATAGAGACATCTTAGTCTACCCTAGGGATCTTCAAAAGATTAGCGTAAGGACTTTTAATAGATCTCAACTTTTCATATTAACAACACTTAATATAAACGAGTCTATCAATATTAACTCCGTCCATTAAAGAACTCAATATTACACTTCCAATGTAAATCCTAATTATGAATTAACCTCCTTTTTGGATTAAATAATTATCATGTCTAAGATTGATCGATAGAAAATATTGCATAATTACATGTGCTAAATGCATAATTATATTATATTTATTTTAGCACAACTTGATGGTTTTCTACCTATTTGATTTATGAAATTAATTTAACTCACAAGTGGAATTTATTCATTATTTCATAAAATTGCTATATTTTTGGAGTCAGAATAATTACCGGGCAAACAAGATATATCCAGACCAAGGAAGGGACTTGACCGAAAGGAACTGAAGAAAAGAGTCCAACTATAAACAAAAAAATCTCACGGCCAAAAACTAGGAAAAAGAAGAAGAGATGGGCCGAAATAAGATTCCTACTCCTACTAGGAAAAAGAAGAAAGGCGTCCAAAGTGTCCTCGAAAGAAGCCCAAAGTGTCCTCGAAAGAAGAAAAACTCATTGTTGGACTTATAAATAAGACAAGGGAATCATGGAACTAACCTCATAAAACATTAATCACGGCGGGAAAAATGCATAATACACCATTGTGTTTTATGAAACCTGCACAAAATACCCTTGTATTCTTTAAACTGCATAAAATACCCTTGTATTTTAATAAACCCTGCAAATAAGACCCATTCTGTCAAAATTAACGGAGAGTGAAGTTCACTCACCCTCTATTAAGACCTAGGTCTTTATTCAGACATAATGATTATCCAAATAATATAATTTTGTAGTCTATTAAACTATTTAACATGTCAAGTTCAGTTGTCACGCGATATCATATTTGAACTAATCTATATTGTCATACTTATTTATGTACAAATATTTTCTTGATAAATAAACTGATTGAATCCAATGACTCAATTTGAGCATGGTCTTGCATTTCCCTCAGTCCTACTTATCAAGGCTCCGGCAAATATCTCTCTGACAGAGAGGAAGAAATTCCCATCTTGATTATTCACCCTCTACATGACACCCGCTTATCCTGATTGCTAACCTTATGATCAACCTTTGTGGATGATGTTGGAGTACGTTTAAGGCATTGGAGTACGTTAAGGCATAATGATTATTATTAGGAATAAAATGCCGTGGAAGTGTCGTGGAAGTGTAGTATTTTAAGCTAACCTCATAAAACATTAATCACGGCGGGAAAAATGCATAATACACCATTGTGTTTTATGAAACCTGCACAAAATACCCTTGTATTCTTTAAACTGCATAAAACACCATTGTATTTTAATAAACCCTGCAAATAAGACCCATTCTGTCAAAATTAACGGAGAGTGAAGTTCACTCACCCTCCATGCAACTGGTTCATGTTTTTACGCATTTAAAATGTAGAAATAATTCAAAATAACCCCATCTATTAGTTCTAAACAACATACTCACTGTGAGGATGCAGCTGTGGTCGATTGAAGGTGTGAACCAACGATGCAATTTATTCACGCAAGAACTTCAAACTATTATACCAATTTCGATTTGGTGGTATTGTTAAATTGTGAAAAAGTTGTAATAAATGTTAAATCTATTTATTTAAAGGAAAATTGCTATTACGCGTCCATTCTAATATAAAAACTGGAAAGTTTAGTACAGTATATTTTAAGACAATCAAATAGGAGATGATTTTTTTTTAGTTTTACTTTTATTGTAAACTCTAAAAGACTTTCTTAAATGCAAAGTTTATTTTTAGGCCATATACATATTAATTGACATAAAAAATACTTTTTCTAAAATAAATATGTAATAATTTTAGAAATTAATTTCGGCCATTTTGGAGGGAAAAAAAGATCGATATTATTTATTAGATTATGCACCTAAATGAAAGATTAAGGAATTACGTTAGGGACATAATGGACACAAAAAAAACCTAAAAACGACAAAAAATGCATTTAACGACCGATTTTTGGCCAAAAAAACGGCTGGTGGCCAAAAATATCACTACCCTTATTTGAATTGCAATTTATATTTTATCAGTTTAATATTTTTATTTTATTTTTAAAATGAACGGCGCATATATATTTATCATATCGCGCTCACACATTTGGAGGATGAATTGAGGGTGAAAGTTGAGTTCGTTTAGATCTAATATAATGGTTTAACATGCAATTAACTCTTAAATTAAAAAATAAACTTTGCATTGTCTTTTAGAGTTTACAATAAAAGTAAAACTAAAAAAACATCATTTCCTATTTGATTGTCTTAAAATAGATTGTACTAAACTTTCCAATTTTTATATTAGAATGGACGCGTAATAGCAATTTTTCCTTTAGATAAATAGATTTAACATTTATTACAACTTTTTTACGATTTAACAATACCACCAAATCGAAGTTGATATATCAGTTTAAAGTTCTCGCGTGAATAAATTGCACCGTTATTTCACACCTTCAGTCGACCACAGCTGCATCCTCACAGTGAGTATGTTGTTTAGAACTAATAGTTGGTGGTATTTTGATTTATTTCTACATTTTAAATGCGTAAAAACATGAACCAGTTGCATAGAGGATGAGTGAACTTCACTCTCTGTTAGTCTTGACAGAATGGGTCTTATTTGCAGGGTTTATTAAAATACAAGGGTGTTTTATGCAGTTTAAAGAATACAATGGTGTTTTGTGCAGGTTTCATAAAACACAAGGGTGTATTATGGATTTTTTCCAATCACGGCACATCAAGGAGAGAGAAAAAAAGCAGCAATACTTGATAAGAGGGCACGACTTTCAAGAGTTCGAGGAGCACAGCAATTGGAGAGGATTCGGCCGAACAGACAGAAAAGAGTTAATTGCTGGTTCCAGTTCTCATGTTTAATAAATATTATTCTATATCTGCTCTAGCCATCATGTCGGCTAATTTATCTTTTCCGGTTCTTAGGGATGTTTGAACCCGTATTTATATTATTTATGTTTTAATCCCGTAGCATATTCTTGACTTATTTCCTTTGAATTATCTTTGTGTTATTGAGCAAAATTATTTATGCTATAATTTACTTTAATTGGTCTGATCAAATTAATTGGGGTTTTTATATCTTTTGCTAGATCTAGGGTTATAATACGTAATCGTTATAATTCTAAATCGCGAGTAGCAATAATTGATTTTTGTCAGTTGGGTAGCACAAAATCAGGATCCCTTGGGTAGAGCTTGTGAACTCAAAATCATGTCTATTTCCATCGTTTTGATTCCTAATGCATCTAACGAACAAGATTTGAAGAGCTTGTTTTGAATCCTTCGTCTAGATAGGTTTAATCGAAGAGCTTGTTTTGATTAAATAAACTTAAAAAACGATTGGAGTTAACAGAGTTTGTTGTTGACTTCGAACTAGGAGTTCATTAGGAATTAAGGAAATATAAAGTGCTGCATTAATTCACAAATTAAATTAGAACGAGGGATAACGGAACTAAGAACTGGATATTAATCGCAATCGCTTTTCCTTATTAAATTTTACTTCTTTTTATTTGCCTACTTGTTATTTTAATTTATCTTGTTTACTTTAAATCAACCAAACCACCCTTTTTAGTATATTTAGTATTATTATTTTTAGTACTAATATTTATTTAGTATTACTATTTTTGTTTCCCAAAAATATTCAACTCAAATAGTTTAATTAATTCAACCGTTCCTCGTGGGTTCGACCCTTACTCGCCAATACTACTATTTAGTATAAGTGGGTCAAGGACTTTTAATAAATATTTAATTTTGACGCATCTCGACAGCACGGTCAAAGATATCGCAAGTCCATTAAAAAATTTACTCTACTGAGAGCTTTAATTAGTTGATTTCTTATCCAAGATAGTACCACTCAAAGTTTATTATTATATCATAAATTAACACACATGGAGGGTCTAGTATAATAATCTTTTTGAGTTCTTTGAGGGAACATCATCAATTCGAATGACAATAAGTTCTTGGCAGATTGCTCTAATAAACATCAATAATAACAAACTCCGATTTTAATCAAGTTCATGGTTTAAACAAGACTGTAAATTTGATTATGACAATGGTTTGTCAAAAACAACTCCATTTTTCGAATTATCTAAATAATTCATAATCGAATGTTACCCCAACTTCAAAATCCAAAATGAACATCATCATATAACTGAAGGATAATCAAAGGATAGTCAATCTTACCTCAAATGACGAAGAACCACGAAGAACGATGAAGAACAAATACAAAACCTTCAAGAGTCATTCAACAAGCTTGAGTAAACCAAGTATAACCATAACACACAAGCTGGAAGAGGCTTAAGGATGTTTGTAACTGATCAAGGATAAGTTTTGGACGAGAGAAGTGTTTTGAGGCCCAGTAAAAAAGAAGATGGTATCCTCCTTATACCAATCTGTCTAGAAGTTACCTACATTACTCCTCCATTATGTTAGATGATTCCACTCCTTGTTCGATTTGATATGTCGTTACATGCAAGTTACATACATAAATGACCACAAGTTATGTGTGTAACAGTTGAAACTAACATACGTGGCTGCATAACATTTAGCCAAATTCCTTTGATAACCATGATAAGTTCATACGTCGAAATACAGCCTGGTTAGTTTTCTAACCTCCGTCGAATAATTTATCGGGGAACACGATGTTGGACACCATCTATTCGCACCGACAATTAAACGATATCAAATAGTACCATCCGACTTCTTAAACTCAGGTACTCAATATAATGACTACTCTCACAGTGCAATGACTTGCCGAAATAAGTAAAACTCGTAAATAATCAGAGTACATAAAATTCTACTTTAGTATGCGCATGAAACTCCGTATACGATAGAGCATGGCTCATCTCATGTGTACTACTTTGAAAGAGTATCAGGATCAAGCCTTAGCCATCAATATGGCCATTTTCGTGACAGAGGCTAATTGAGACTGCAAGAGACTGAAGACCTCGGATAGTTTTTCAGAGGGTAGAGGAATGAGTTCCATGAGCCTATTGTTTCGTATCATTCTTCAAAGAGGACCCCTCATTTGTTTGATCAGCCCAAGAATCTTACTCCTGTAATGAGTAAGGTGAGCGATGTGAAGACGTGTTTCAAATGCGGCCGTGTGGGCCATACATAGAATAATTGTCGTTTGCCACAGGTTAACTTTTTCAAGTGTTGTCAAGTGGGGCACCAAGCGGTGTATTGAGAGGCCTTTGCTATGGTGATTGGGAATTGGGGTTCCGTTTCTACTCCTGGAAGGCACAACAGTAGCCAGTAAGGGTGGTTCATATGTTGTTTTGTGGATTGAATCACATGTGGAGATTTTTTATTTGTTGCTTGAATGTTTTTGTTTTGTTATGTGGCACTTGATGTTTCTTGTTTTAAGTTTCGGGATGAAAATTATTTTTTGTGGGATAGAATGTAATATCATAGATTTTTGTTCCCGTTTACCTAGAATTGTATGTCGTTTTGCGATGTACATGTTTTTCTGATGATGACTTGGAATTATTTTGACGTTGTACACTGTTTGTAGCTATCATGTTATAATTTTCATCGAATGCGATTTGTTGTCGCATGAGTCGTATTAATCGTGTGCATGTGCATGTGGAATTGTATGTTGAGCTTTGTCGTGTGTTCGTTTTCATTTTCGAGCATTAGTTGTACATTTGTATAGACGAGATGTTGTGAGACATCGAGCAAGATGGATGAAGTAGAGGACTGTTGCTGCTGTGTACAACAGTACCCTTACGGTCGTAAGCCATATGTGTTACGGCTGTAAGGAGAAATACATTTACGGATGTATCCCTTATGTGTTATGGTCATAAGCATGTTCAGATTTACGGTCCGTAGAACTGGTTTTGAATCAAGAGTTCAGTGAGTTATTTACGATCGTATATCTTGGAGGCTATGACCGTATGCGCGAAGATTACGTCCGTACGGTATATTTTTTACGACCGTAACATGGTACTAGTATATAAACTAGTATCAGCAACTATTTTCGGGAAAAGACTTCATTTCCCTTCCCCTCCGTCTCTCTTCGCGATATTTAGGCTGCAGTTTGTTATTGAGTTTGAGTAATCGATCTTCATCGATTTGAGATGCTTGATTCGTGTTAATCATCATCCTTCGTCTTGATTCATCCGAATTGAAGGTAAATTCTTGAATCCCCTAGAGTTGACTTTTTTGGGTGTTAGTTCTTGATTTCGATTTAAGCTCGATTTTAATGAATTGGTTGGTGTTAAACAATGTTTTTGACCGTATTCTACGGATTGTATATCTATATCATGGATTCACCCCACCTGGTTGATGATTTTTGTGTTCTTTAGAAACCTTGGACATTTAATTTTTGAATAAATGTTTCAATGAGTTTGCCTTCGGGTGTTGGGCGTGTTTTTCATCATTTTTTGTTGTAATTATCGTAATGATTGTGTTGTTATTGTTTTCTCGCGGAGGTTGTTGGTTTTTGGGGCCTTCAGGTCAAGCTATGTTCGTCGCAATATTCGCATGTCGATTATCGAGTCATGTATCTTGTCTATACAATTTATATCTTATGAATTGAGGTTGTGTGTTGGATTTATGATGGTTATTTCATCTTATTTGAACGTGGTTCGTCTGAATTGTTATGAGTACTTCGTTGTAGAGGTATCGTTGCCTTGATGTTGTTTCTTGAATATTTCTTGCCATGGAAACATGTTGATTGCGATGTTTGTATTGGTTTGTTAATACACTTGGATGTGTATTTCGATGTATTGTAAATTATTGTGTTGTTATGAATTTGTGTCATTCGTGATGATTGTGCTGATTTGTTATACTCGTGGATGTATATCGTGTTGTGTCTTGACGATGGATATGTTGTGTTGATGATGTATTGTTGTGATAGTGGTTGAAAGGTCGATATTGTGCTTTGCCTGTTGGTTGTGTAAAGTTCGTGATGATTGATGTAACGATCGACCATGTACATTATGTGTGAATCAATATGAATGTTGTGCGATGTGTTGTTAAGTTCACTCGTGTGGGTTCTGTAACACCCCCAGAGCCGACCGGAAATATTACAGCGTTGTGGGCTCTGAGATGGAACCCACAAGGCTGAAGGAAATTTTCGCAAACATTTACAAACGTCCAAGAGGCTATCGACGGTATTATCTATTTAAAACATTTGAAGACTATATAAAACTCATTTATCAAAACCGCGTAAAATCTCATTTGAAAGGATAAGGCCTGAAATGCCAGAACTCAACAGTTTAAAACATACGTTAAGCTATCGCTTACACGTACCGACAAGATAGATTTAGAAAACGATTGCCAAAGTAATCTAAATTACGAGATACCAAAAGGCCATTTAAAAATACTAACACAACGGGTAAAGACAAACAATTAAAATACTCTACCAGCGGAATACAAGAACTGATCAGGAAACTCAATACACAAATACATGCCCTAGCCAGTATCTTCCGGGGTATCTCTACAATACCCAAGGTTCTCAAAACATTATCTGGCCAAGGTATCTCTACAATACCCAAGGTTCTCTCTACAATACCCAAGGTTCTCAAAACATAGTCTGTACGGTATCTCTACAATACCCAAGGTTCTCAAAACATTATCGTAACTCGCGATATGGAAATTATACCAACTCTGACCAATTCAATCCATCGGATAACGTCGACAATTCCAATACGATAATCGATTGTCCATCAAAGACAAGTATCAAGGAAATACGGAACATACCTCAAGATACGAAATGCCACGATGAAATCGCGTCAGTCTAATCCAAGATCAGATCAACAACATATGGACACGGTCCTAACACAAGACCTACAAATGCATACTCATATGACAACGTCAATATGCTCACATCAATAACAACAATGTATACTTATGGAAAACCCATAATATACATATGCACAACAACAATATATGGCAATCCGATGATCCAGCGTTCACTGCCTAGATCCCCCGATGATCCCATCAGACCAACCCGAGGTGGAAAACCCGTCCGATGATCCAGCGCATGCTAGCATAGATCCCCCGATGATCCCATCGGACCAACACAAGGTGGACAAATGACAACAATGCACAACTGCACAAAAGAACAGTACACAATACACGACAACAACAATGCACAAATGCATGACAACAACGATACACGAATGTATCACGACATGATCGACACAAATGATAAAAATGATTAGAGTACTTGCCCCGAGTCCTTCGAGAACGATCTCAATGTCTAAACCATCACGAACCATTATCCTCAATACTTGACGGTCCAAAGTATCACGGATTGCAGATAATTCATATCTTCGTCTTTATCACAATATATCCTCGATATACAAGTATACCAATAACAAAAGTAAATCATATACATTATGATTTAGATTTCCAAGACTCGAATACGATTTATAATCCCAAATCTCCTGTGATTATGATTATAAACATTGCTATACGAATTATACACGAATGAAACGGAAACCATTCATTAAATACTATAAACTGAACAAGTAATAACTTACCTCGATACCGATGAAGCCGTTACCAATTCCATTGCCGTCATTTACAAGTCCCTTGGCCCTGATCAATGCAATTCACGAACATTCTCAAACATGACCGCAAAGCATGGTTCTAATCACCAATCAATAATATCAGCCTATTACAATAATCGATAGACAACAAGTTCGACAACAATCAACAATCGATAAAACCAATTCACAAACCCAACGGCTCAACAATATCTCGGTTAACCACAAGTCTGATCAAACCAACTTAAACGATCACGAATTCATAACCGAAACAGAATATACTACCCTGCCTGATGACTTAGCGCACATTAATACCTTAACATAGCGTGTGCTAAGTTACTCTCATTAGCGTGCGCTAGCCAGTAGGCTTAGCGTGCGCTAATGCTATACAGAGGCATACATTCCAAGCATCGACTAACACTTTATGACTATGAATACGAATGAAAAGGAAATCATACTCCAAGATTAACGATAACTTTTCCAAATTCAATCTCATCACCATACTCGAAGTCATACTCGTGTTCTTATACGAATATTATATCAAAACACATATTTTAGCTCTAGATACGAATACACCAACACCTCCTATACATAATCATCCCATCATATCGTTCTTAATCTGGAATACAACCTCATATCATGATCAACATAATTTAGAAATCCATCTTTCATCGGGTTAAACGAAACACAATTCTTAAAGTATGGATACATCTTAGTTAACATCCGAAAACTCTTATCATAACTTCATTAATCCTCATATAATATCATCACATGATTATCCAACATGTTTCTCACATGTAATCATCCTTAAAAACGAACTACTATCAAAGGGATATGAAAATTACCTGGATTAGACGAACCAAGAAGGAGAACACTTGAACTTCATTCCAAGAACCATGAATAACTTGAAGAACAAGGCTTTAATCCATGTTCTCTATCTTAATCTTGATAAAGATCATCCTCTCGGAGTGTTTCTAGACCTCAAGTACCTCCCAGAGCTCTCTCTATCGAGTGAAAGGAATGAAATGGACGAAATGCTTCATAACACCTATTTCTCCCTTTTTATAAAGTATATTACTAGCATACGCTAAACCTTATGTTTAGCGTGCGCTATGGCCTTAGTGTGCGCTAACTGACTTTGTTAGCGTGCGCTATCGCAGTCCAGAGGCTACAGTCTGGCTTTGTACATGTGCTTACGTACGTAATGCCCATGTATTAGCATACGTAACTTACACTCTCTAGCGTACGCAAGTCCTTGCGTTTAGTGTGCGCTAATATGAGTTGACTCGTTTGTCCGTATGCTCCGAAGACTGGTCCACATGCCGAAAGTGCTGACGAGGATAAGATTCCTTTTTGTCCAATATACCATTAGCGTGCGCTAACCTTTAGGGTTTAGCGTGCACTAGTACTACATTACAAACATCCATTGACTTATCAGAACGTGCGCTGAAAGTGGCCTGGTCCACACGCAGATTCCTTCCGATCTGACCGCATTAGCGTGCGCTACATTCTGCCTCTAGCGTGCGCTAACTATGAACGATAGCGTGCGTATACTTGAACATTAGCGCGCGCTAATCAGGCTATACTTAGCCATTTCCGACTCTTCTCGTCCGTCTCGACATACTGGATACGTATACATGACACACTATATCCTCTAATACAATTGTCGATCAAGTACGACAATTATACTGATACTGACATGTCAGTCTTTCATTTATTTTATCTATACTGTACAGATTCCACGCTGTACAATATAACTCAGATAAAATAATACTAAGCAACGGTAGTAGAAATTCCGGATATTACGTACTACACCACATAAAATAAGTTTCGTCCTCGAAACTTGCAATCCGTCATAGAAAAACCAACAAAACGTTCAACCAAAATATTCCGAAACCATCACAACAACGATCGATCATCATTAACGAATAACCAAAACAATACACTTATATATGCGCCAAGTCGACGATCTCCTGAGGTACTAGCAAGTGACTTCACTGTAAAGCCTCAATACGTTTACAATAACAATTCCATGAGTCTCAACAAAATATATCATCGTTGGATGAAGTAACCTATCCGTGTCAAATCTCGTCTACCTGATTATACAATCAAGTCCCAATTCCGATAAAACGAATAATACACGATACATCTGTGAAACAAATGCTCAACACCATGGCAACAAATCCCGAAACATCGACAGACAATCTGAACGCTCAGATGATCACCAGCAATAATCAACTAATAAATTAACCGAGAATATCATCGACATGATAAACTCTAGTACGACCAATCCAAAGGTCAATACACGGCCGAGAATATCATCATCATGATAAACTCCAATATTACCAACGAACGATCAATGAAAATCGAGAATACCTTCACACGGTAAACTCCAACACGATCAACACAGAACCACAGAAACCGATATACGAACGAATAAGGTTCTCAAAACGACACACCAATCACATACAGTAGATCTCAATAAACACACCTGACTGTCGAACATACTCCTCGGCATACGAACAACCAATCACAACCCGACAAACATATCCAATCATACATGGAGTGGGAACGACCACTCAATATCCAAAACAACCGGCATGGCGTTACCATCCCCAAATCTACACTTACAAAGAAATCATTCAAAAGTCACTATGGTAGAGTCGCGCTACTACCATACCAATGGAATCACATAGTACATATGTCCCGGTTTCAAAAAATCCAAAGTTCCAAAATTACATCCTGCACATGAATCTACAACACGCAGTATATTTCTCTTATATGATCAATCAACCGATCATTCCTGGATAACCAAACTACCATACCAAAGTTCGAATCTCTTTTCGTCGTACCGTTAGAGTGTTATCTAGTTTGTGAGTCTTACTCAGAACTTCATCATGATATGCACTATGCACTATATGCGTATGTATATCAATTTTATTTTCAAAACCAGTTTGAAATCATATAGTCTTGTCAAGAAGACAAATTTTCGAAAGTTCATTCAAAAATTTCAAAACTCAAAACATAAATTTTCGTAAGACCACGAAATCAATTTTCGAAAAATTAAATCGGCTCACTGGTGCCAAGTATTCGATAACAGTTTCCTTCGAATCCAAACGATTTCGAAGTTTAAAATGAAAAGTATGCAAATGTTCGACTACATCCATACTCCTGTATACCAATTCGGTTCATCACCAATATCCACTGATATTCCATCGGAAAACCACACGATAGAGTTCAAAAATCTCAATATATACACTCCGACCCAAAAACTCCTTTTCTACCTATGACTCGCAATGTCAACCATTAACCCATTCCTGGATTACCTCAAATATGCGATGACAAAACATTGGAAACAAATCAACACAGCGAAAGACTTCCCGAGAGGTTTCATTTGAACTAATAAATCAAAACCCCGAAAGGTAGTGATTAAGTAGATAAACAATTGATAAAGTGTTTTACAAATCTCGGGAGTTTTAAGGAAAATAGAAAAGCCTTTTGAAACATTAGGGTCTCAGCCCGTATCTCGTTCCGCATTACAAGAAGTTTAAAAAGTAGGAAACTCTTTTTCGGACCCCAAGTCCTGAGTTATAAAACAATTTTAAAAATCTATTGGGTCTCGGCCCAAAAATCATTTACGGTAAAACATCCGTAAAACATTCATTTTGAAAAGTATCATTTTCAAATGCTCAAAAACAGTTCATATATCTCAAAATGAATTAACATGACTACATGTTCTTCTCAACCATCCACGACATTCTCCCAAATGCACAATTCCGTTCCAAAAATTAACTGACATATTGATTTCCAAAATCATAACTTCTCAAGATCATCAATCCTATCCCAACTCTGTCACCTTATACTGTAACGCATAATATTCTGCGGAATCTCAAAGCATATCAACTTAGAACGTCAATAAATCTCAATGCAATTAAAAAAAATCCAAATACTTACAGATCGTGTAGTCAACGATTCCCCGTGATACTGGCACATGTCTCGACTCAAGAAAATACTCGACACAGATATTTTCAATACACACATTTTGCAAACTCAGTTCAACTCGAGAACATAACATGGCTCTATCCGAAGAAACACGTTAACACCATTTGGAAAAGTTTACAACAACCCCAGTACTACACTGGTAAATCACATAACATACAAGCCCGAGTGAACAACAAAAACTCAGAGCTCACACACTTGTCAACCAACAACTCGAATGACACGACAAAAGTACGACCCAACTTGACCCGATTGCCTAGGTTTTCACAACCTAAGCTCCGATACCATATTCTGTAACACCCCCAGAGTCGACCGGGAATATTACAGCACCGTGGGATCCGAGATGGAACCCACAAGGCTGAAGGAAATTTTCGCAAACATTTACAAACATCCAAGAGGCTATCGACGGTATTATCTATTTAAAACATTTGAAGACTATATAAAACTCATTTATCAAAACCGCCGTAAAATCTCATTTGAAAGGATAAGGCCTGAAATGCCAGAACTCAATAGTTTAAAACATACGTTAAGCTATCGCTTACATGTACCGACAAGATAGATTTAGAAAACGATTGCCAAAGTAATCTAAATTACCAGATACCAAAAGGCCATTTAAAAATACTCACGCAGCGGGTAAAGACAAACAATTAAAATACTCTAACAGCGGAATACAAGAACTGATCAGGAAACTCAATACACAAATACATGCCCTAGCCAGTATCTTCCAGGAAGCTCATCTCTCCACGACCGCTACAAGCTTGATAATCCAAGAACCTAAAAAGAAATCCCACGACGGGGTCAGCCATAATATCCAACAATGATAACCATCACATCGCGTCAATAATTACATATCAATGGAAATACTAAGTAAGAATACGATGTAACCTTACTGTCGTAACTTTACGAAAATCCACGATTCGTATCCTTAACAACACAATAAGATAATACCGAAATATCTGTACGGTATCTCAACAATACCCAATGTTCTCAAAACATTATCATAACTCGCGATACAGAAATTATACCAACTCTTGTAACACCCCCGATATATTCAGGGATATTACAGCGCCGTAAATCCTTTACATAAGGATTTACAAGGCTGAAGAATTTAACAGACATTAAAAGGTACTAACGAATGGAAATAACGGAATTAAGGTACAACAGTTCTTACCAAATACTGAAAGTACAATTGTTCAACAGGAACTCAATAATACATCACCAAATTCAAATACATCACAAATGACTTCGTACTCGAGTACTTATTGAAATAACGATTAAACAATAGATAAATAAACCCGGCCGAAACATCACTCTGCACCCTCGTCGTCATGCAGCTCCAGTGGTTGTTTTCCTGCTCTCCTGGATCCTGAACATAAACAAAATGTTCACCCCCGAAGGGGTTAGCACAACGATGCTAGTACAAGTACCACAACATATTATACATATCTCACGAAGAATAATAATGTAAACGACAAAATACCAACGAGTCTTCTCCTACGAGAAACTCATAAACGACATACACAACTGATAATCACAACATGATATCATAACATACACATGGTAATTCCGTCGATCCAGCGTTCACTGCCTAGAACCCACGATGATCCCGTCCGACCAACCCGTGGTGGAAAAACCCGTCCGATGATCCAGCGCACGCTAGCATAGATCCCCCGATGATCCCGTCGGACCAACACGAGGTGGACATACAACAACGACATACATGCACGACAATATGTATAACAACAATACATAAAACAATTAAAGTACTTGCCTCGATTTGAAGACAATAACAACACTTCCACGAAAATGAACACTCGAAGGTCGTCCTCCTCAATCAATCACGTAACGAGACCAAACCTTAACAAAAGAAATGATATAGGATTTATCTCACGTCGTACGAATGTTTAACAATTCGATTAACGGCCAAGAGTTCATTAAATGCAATCTGCCTGAACTGCTTAGCGCACGCTAAGTACTCTGTGTAGCGTGCGTTAAGCCTGCCCGATAGCGCACGCAAACAACAAAGCCTAGCGTACGCTAACTAAGTATGGTCAGTACTTCACTGATCAGTCGACTGACTCGTCTAATGGCCTAGCGTACGTTACGTACCAAACGTAGCGTACGCTAACTCGTGCTCGATTGCGCACCTTAATATATATAGCTTAGCGTGCGCTATCTGTGCATGGCAGTTTACTGCTGAGCACTAAACTGTTCTCGCCATGATCGAAATAATGAAATCTTCCGTGATACTTCATTTTACCTCCATGAATATCATGTACATACGATTATGAATGATTTTACGGATAACAACAACTTCGGATTCAAGGATATGCATACCATATAAACCATATTACATTCCGACTACAATTCTTCATACGACAATTCGAAAAGCTTAACGGTTGATATCAACACCTTTACATCAATCAATATTATCATGCTAAAGTTTTTTAACATTCCATCTATACTAGATAAATCTTTCCATGATCAATCCTTTAGATTTGTCTAACAATAATGATGTTAAAGTCAAGTCCAAGATTGCTATGAAGTCATCTACTAGATCCGGATTACCAATGATAGAAGCTTCCTTTACTTTGTTCAAAGTAATAAGATTTCGAAACATGATGATCATAATCAAGGTACTTAAGGCTTAATCATCTCAATATTCCAAACATGATAAACATGGATAATTCATCTATGAAAATCAATATCTCGTTAACATGATCATCCAATTCGTTAAAATCCAACTCTAAGTCTGGAGATAGATTGAACATACCTCAATATGACGAAATCACTGAACCGTAAGGTAGGATCCAACTCCGGTTGGTTGTATGCCACTCCAAGGTGCTAATTTACTTCAATGATTATTCCCAAGTGATAACCAATATATAAACACCAACAAAATGTGTTCTAAGTGTGTAGGAGGATTATTCCAGCTCTCTGAACTCTCAAGGATGAAGAATAGGCGAAAGAAATGAAAGCCAAAACGGTAGTTGTCCCATTTATAATATTCTGCATTTTAACAAGTTAGCGCACGCTACTAAGCATTCCTTAGTGTGCGCTAATAATGGTTGACTTCAGAATTGTCCGGGTCTGTCCGCGGGAATCTTATCCGGACCCATGTCCCGGCTGGCGCATGTGCTAGCCGTCCCGCTAAATAATTGAGTTCTTAGCGCACGCAACCCCTATCTGCATAGCGTGCGCTAATAGTAGCCCGATAGCGCGCGTTAAGATACATTCTTAGCGTGCGCTAACACGAGTTTGCATGAGAAATTTTGCATGCTTCTATACTTATGCACAATGATATCAATGCAAGAAATATCATACTCCAATAATCAAAATCACCAATCCGAATAATACAGGGTTTGAATACAGATGAAATACACCGTAATAAATCCGGATATTACATACTCTCCTACTAAAAAGGAGTTTCGTCCCGAAACTCAAGACGAAAATAACTCGGGATATCTAGACTTCATATCAGCTTCCGTTTCCCAAGTGGCTTCTTCCATTTCGTGACGTGACCATTGAACGTTGACCAAAACAATTGGTTTGTTCCTCAGTTGCTTAACTCGACTCTCGAGTATCTTAACCGGTCTTTCTTCAAACGTCCCATCCTGCTCGACTTCGATCTCGCCGAAATCAATGATATGACTGGGATCCGGTATATACCTCCGTAACTGGGATACGTGGAACACGTTATGAACATGGCACAATGACGGTGGCAATTCCAATCTGTATGCCAACTCCCCAACTCTCTCGAGGATCTCAAATGGTCCGATATATCTCGGACTCAGCTTTCCTTTCCTTCCGAAACGAAAGATTCCCCGAGTAGGAGAAACCTTCAAAAGTACATGGTCTCCAGTATTGAACTCCAATGGGCGACGGCGTACGTCTGCGTAAGATTTCTGGCGACTCTGGGCGGTCAACAGCCTTTCACGAATCAAGGCTATCTTCTCTCGGGTCTGCACGATCAACTCTGGTTCTGTTCCGATCAAGTCTGACGAATCGTCCCAGCATAAGGGCGATCTGCATCTCCTTCCGTATAATGCCTCAAACGGTGCCATCTTAATGGAAGCATGCCAACTATTGTTGTAGGTAAATTCAATCAAAGGTAGATGAACTTCCCAATCGTTTGACCAATCTAAGGCACAGGCCCTTAGCATGTCTTCCACCGTTTGAATGGTCCTCTCAGATTGTCCGTCAGTCTGCGGGTGATAAGCTGTACTAAAGTTCAATTCGGTCCCCAAGGCCTTATGAACTGCCTTCCAAAAGTGAGACACAAAACGGCCGTCTCGATCAGAAACAATGGTCTTCGGCGTACCATGCAATCGAACTATCTCCGAAATAAATACTCGTGCCAACCTCTCTGGTCCCCACGTATCCTTAATGCCTAGAAAATGAGCTGATTTGGTTAAACGATCAACTATCACCCAAATCATGTTCATTCCTATCCTGGTTCTCGGCATATTAGTGATAAAATCCATCGATATGTCCTCCCACTTCCATTCAGGAATCGGGAGTGGCTTCAACATTCCGGCAGGCCGTTGATGCTCGATCTTAACCTGCTGACAAGTCAAGCATTTCGAAACATAGTCCACTACATCTTTCTTCATGTTGCCCCACGTAAATTCTCGCTTCAAGTCCTTATACATTTCTTGGTGCCGGGTGGATAGAATAGAGGCGATCGTGAGCTTCTTTCATAATCATTTGTTTGAACATCATCATCGGGAGCAGTCGGTTCAAATCTCAAAACTCCATCATCATGAATTATGAATCCGGGGCCTTTCCTTTGATCACTTCATCATCTAACCGAATCATCGAGAGGATCATCACTGTTTAGATTTGATTCCTTCGGTTAATGATGAAGTTATCTCCATCACGCACGATTGTCCTTGGACTCTTTGTAACCATACTTCAATTCCTTCACGAATCATCTCTCGTTGAAGGCTAAGTTGAGAGGTCGGCGTCTCCAAAGATCTCGAATAGAAACAGCTTGCGGCTAAGTGCATCGGCCACTACATTTGCTTTGCTGGATGATACAAAATCTCCAAGTCATAGTCCTTGATCGAGTTCTAACCATCTTCTTTGCCGCATGTTCAACTCTTTTCAGTGAATATGTACTTGAGACTCTTATGATACGTAAAGATCGGAGTGAGTCCGTGAGATAATGCCTCCAGATCTTCAAAGCAAAAACTAGTGCTGCAAGCTCCAAATCATGTGTTGGGTAATTCACTTCATAAGGTTTCAGCTGTCGCGACGCATAAGCGATCACCTTATCATTCTGCATCAATACGCACCCAAGTCCTTGGTTCAAAGCATCACTGTAAACTATAAATACTCCAGTTCCCTGTGGAAGTGATAGAATCGGTGCCGTCGTCAATCTCTTCATCAATTCATCAAAGCTAATCTGACACAATTCATTCCACTCAAACTTTTGAGTTTTCTGCAGGAGTCGAGTAAGTGGGCGGGAGATTTTAGAAAACCCTTCCACGAATCGACGATAATATCCAGTAAGTCCTAAGAAGCTCCAGACTTCTTTCACGTTCTTTGGAGGCTGCCAATCCATAATTGCTTCGATCTTCTGAGGATCTACTCGGACTCCTTCAGCTGACACTACATGGACGAGGAACATTACTTCCTTTAGCCAGAATTCACACTTAGAAAGTTTGGCGTACAATTGCTCGTTTCTCAAAAGTTCCAATACAATCCGCAAATGCTGCGCATGTTCTTCCGGGCTCTTAGAATACACCAGTATGTCATCAATGAACACGACCACAAATTTGTCCAAAAATTCAATGAACACACGGTTCATCAATTGCATAAATACAAGAAAAAGTTAGTGAGACCAAACGGCATTACTACAAACTCATAATGTCCGTAGCGAGTTCTGAATGCCGACTTCGAACATCGATCCCTTAATCCTCACCGATGATATCCCGATCTCGGATCGATTTTAGAAAATATCGTTGCCCTTGCAATCGTCAAACAGATCATCAATCCGTGGCAACGGATACTTGTTCTTAATCGTCATCTTGTTCACTCTCGATAATCAATACACAATGAGCGATCCATCCTTCTTTCGGACAAAAGAATCGGCGCTCCCTGTGGTGAAACGCTGTCGAATATAGCCCTTATCCAAGAACTCCTCCGATTGCTTCTTCGATTCGTACATCTCAAGAGGTGCTATACGATACGGCGCCTTAGAAATTGGTGTAGCTCCGGTTCCACCAATGGTAAATTCTACATCCCTTCGTGGAGGTAGTCCAGTAACTCGTCAGAAATACATCCGGAAATTCGTTCACAACAGAATGGATGAAAGTTCCACAATTTCGTCTTCTTTCTTCATTGCATAACACCAATATCCCAGATGTACTGTTTCAACAACTGACAGCCTTTCATCGCCTTGATCAATTTTCCGAGCTTCCGGTTTCCACCCTTCGAATAATATTTCGAACCATCGCCGATCAGTGAGATATTCCTCCTTCGGTAGTTTACAATTGCTCCATATCGATTAAGCCAATCGTCTCCGAGTATCAGGTCGTCTCCTTGCATTTCTATCACGATCAGATTTGAGAGCCACTTTCTGCCTCCAAATGATACAGGGAAATTTCTAGTTTCTAAATTTCCGACAATCCTCTCTCCACTCGGTAAACCAACAACATAAGGTTCACAAGTATGAAAACCGGAAATATTCAAACGATTTACACAAGACAAAGATATAAAAGAATGCGTAGCTCCTGTATCGAACAAAACGCTAACTGGTTGGGAAAGGATCTGGACAGTACCTGATGCGACAGCAGCATCCTGATCGTCTGTCCTTCTCATCTCGTACAGACGTGGGGGAGCAGATCCAGCACTCGATGTCCCCTTTCGGTCCCATTGTCCTCTGCCTCGTCCGCGGCCAAAATTCTGAGGCATCTGAACACTTTGCTGCGTCTGTTGGATACTGGCTTCCTTCTGGACTGGCTGTGGGGTACGGGCTCTAAAAGACTTTGCAGCCTCTTCACAAAACACTGCCCGATGTCCCTCTCGTCCACAATCAAAACAAGTTACGGCAGGAAGGGGGCAATTCCATCGATAGTGCCCCGTTTGGGCGCAGTTAAAGCATTTCCTGGTAACATCAGTAATAGTCGATGTCGCTTCGAAGTTCTTTCCGCTCCTAACTGGGTGCGGAGGTTTCTTGAAAGAGTGAAAGGATGACTAGGCCTTACGAGCCCCGCTGTTCTTGTGCTCTGTAAAAATACCAGAGACTTTATGTTTCTTGGATTCCGAAAATTTCTCCATAGCTGTTTCCTTGATCTCATACGCCAACGCCTTATCCTGGTATTGGCGGAGTGTGGTACATTCAAATCCGGACAAGTACCTCTGGATTTCTGGTTTCATTCTCATATCTAAATGGATCATCATCTCTGCATCTGTTCTGACCAGATGTCGAACAAATGCCAGCTGTTCGTTAAACGTCTTAATCGCCTGGGATACTGACACATCAGAAGGCTGAGCGGAGAAAAACTCCCGAACTTTGGCTTCCCTCACAGGACGAGGGCACATCGAGCTTCCATCATCAATCTAAACTCGTCCAATCAGCATCATGGTCTACAGCCGGATGGCTTCCCACCATTCGGATGCTTCCCTATCGTAAAATATTGAGCGATAGAGGCTCTCCTATTGCCCAGGCGCTTAATTCCGGCAAATATTTTCTCCAGTTCTTTCAACCAATGATCCCAGGTGGGAGTCTCAGAAATACCGTCGAATTTGGGTGGTTGCATCTTCGCCACCTCTTGCAGCCACCGGTCACCTCGATTTCCCATGTCTGGGATCCCTTGCTCTCTCCTCGCCGTAGTCCCACCGCCACTTGCATTCGGTCCACGACTGGGCGAACCGAGTCATCTGGTTCACCACTTGACGAAGGATCTCTGCACAGCAGGATCTGCCCGTTATTAATAGATCGCGGCTCGCCCGAGCTATGACCGGCCGATTAGAAGGCGACGCTTCCTTTCAAAGATTTCTTCGTCCGCGTCCACGACCGCTACCACGTCCACGTCCGCCTCTCAACATACCGTAAGCATAAATACTCAATATACAGAAATAACATCGTTCTAATATTCGAGTATAAAGTGACACAACATGTAAAGAACGAGATAGAGTTTAGGAACTTACAACCACCGTTCGCATGAAGACGTAGGCGCAAAGGTGATGTCGTTCACGGTTACCTCAAAAGACATAAATGACCCCTATTTTAACCCAACGGCCAAGATATCCATAATCTTATCTCTCGATACCATATTCGTAACACCCCGATATATTCGTGGATATTATAGTCACGTAAATCCTTTACATAAGGATTTACAAGGTCAAGAATTTAATGTACATTAAAAGGTACTAACGAATGGAAATAACGGAATTAAGGTACAACAGTTCTTACCAAATACTGAAAGTACAATTGTTCAACAGGAACTCAATAATACATCACCAAATTCAAATCCATCACAAATGACTTCGTACTCGAGTACTTATTGAAATAACGATTAAACAATAGATAAATAAACCCGGCCGAAACATCACTCTGCACCCTCGTCGTCATGCAGCTCCAGTGGTTGTTTTCCTGCTGTCCTGGATCCTGAACATAAACAAAATGTTCACCCCCGAAGGGGTTAGCACAACGATGCTAGTACAAGTACCACAACATATTATACATATCTCACGAAGAATAATAACGTAAACGACAAAATACCAACGAGTCTTCTCCTACGAGAAACTCATAAACGTCATACACAACTGATAATCATAACATGATATCATAACATACACATGGTAATTCCGTCGATCCAGCGTTCACTGCCTAGAACCCACGATGATCCCGTCAGACCAACCCGTGGTGGAAAAACCCGTCCGATGATCCAGCGCACGCTAGCATAGATCCCCCGATGATCCCGTCGGACCAACACGAGGTGGACATACAACAACGACATACATGCACGACAATATGTATAACAATAATACATAAAACAATTAAAGTACTTGCCTCGATTTAAAGACAATAACAACACTTCCACGAAAATGAACACTCGAAGGTCGTCCTCCTCAATCAATCACGTAACGAGACCAAACCTTAACAAAAGAAATGATATAGGATTTATCTCACGTCGTACGAATGTTTAACAATTCGATTAACGGCCAAGAGTTCATTAAATGCAATCTGCCTGAACTGCTTAGCGCACGCTAAGTACTCTGTGTAGCGTGCGTTAAGTATGCCTGATAGCGCACGCAAACAACAAAGCCTAGCGTACGCTAACTATGTATGGTCAGTACTTCACTGATCAGTCGACTGACTCGTCTGATGGCCTAGCGTACGTTACGTACCAAACGTAGCGTACGCTAACTCGTGCTCGATAGCGCACGTTAATATATATAGCTTAGCGTGCGCTATCTGTGCATGGCAGTTTACTGCTGAGCAATAAACTGTTCTCGCCATGATCGAAACAATGAAATATTCCGTGATACTTCATGTTACCTCCATGAATATCATGTACATACGATTATGAATGATCTTACGGATAACAACAACTTCGGAATCAAGGATATGCATACCATATAAACCATATTACATTCCGACTACAATTCTTCATACGACAATTCGAAAAGCTTAACGGTTGATATCAACACCTTTACATCAATCAATATTATCATGCTGAAGTTGTTTAACATTCCATCTATACTAGATAAATCTTTCCATGATCAATCCTTTAGATTTGTCTAACAATAATGATGTTAAAGTCAAGTCCAAGATTGCTATGAAGTCATCTACTAGATTCGGATTACCAATGATAGAAGCTTCCTTTACTTTGTTCAAAGTAATAAGATTTCGAAACATGATGATCATAATCAAGGTACTTAAGGCTTAATCATCTCAATATTCCAAACATGATAAACTTGGATAATTCATCTATGAAAATCAATATCTCGTTAACATGATCATCCAATTCATTAAAATCCAACTCTAAGTCTGGAGATAGATTGAACATACCTCAATATGACGAAATCACTGAACCGTAAGGTAGGATCCAACTCCGGTTGGTTGTATGCCACTCCAAGGTGCTAATTTACTTCAATGATTATTCCCAAGTGATAACCAATATATAAACACCAAAAAAATGTGTTCTAAGTGTGTAGGAGGATTATTTCAGCTCTCTGAACTCTCAAGGATGAAGAATAGGCGAAAGAAATGAAAGCCAAAACGGTAGTTGTCCCATTTATAATATTCTGCATTTTAACAAGTTAGCGCACGCTACTAAGCATTCCTTAGTGTGCGCTAATAATGGTTGACTTTAATTGTCCTGCGGCGTCAAGGGAATCTTATCCGGACCCATGTCCCGGCTGGCGCATGTGCTAGCCGTCCCGCTCAATAATTGAGCTCTTAGCGCACGCAACCCCTATCTGCATAGCGTGCGCTAATAGTAGCCCGATAGCGCGCGTTAAGATACATTCTTAGCGTGCGCTAACACGAGTTTGCATGAGAAATTTTGCATGCTTCTATACTTATGCACAATGATATCAATGCAAGAAATATCATACTCCAATAATCAAAATCACCAATCCGAATAATACAGGGTTTGAATACAGATGAAATACACCGTAATAAATCCGGATATTACAACTCTGGCCAATTCAATCCATCGGATAACGTCGACAATTCCAATACGATAATCGATTGTCCATCAAAGACAAGTATCAAGAAAATACGGAACATACCTCAAGATACGAAATGCCACGATGAAATCGCGTCAGTCTAATCCAAGATCAGATCAACAACATATGGACACGGTCCTAACACAAGACCTACAAATGCATACTCATATGACAATATTAATATGCTCACATCAATAACAACAATGTATACTTATGGCAAACCCATAATATACATATGCACAACAACAATATATGGCAATCCGATGATCCAGCGTTCACTGCCTAGATCCCCCGATGATCCCGTCAGACTAACCCGAGGTGGAAAACCCGTCCGATGATCCAGCGCATGCTAGCATAGATCCCCCGATGATATCGTCGGACCAACACGAGGTGGACAAATGACAACAATGCACAACTGCACAAAACAACAGTACACAATACACGACAACAACAATGCACAAATGCATGACAACAACGATACACGAATGTATCACGACATGATCGACACAAATGATAAAAATGATTAGAGTACTTGCCCCGAGTCCTTCGAGAACGATCTCAATGTCTAAACCATCACGAACCATTATCCTCAATACTTGACGGTCCAAAGTATCACGGATTGCAGATAATTCATATCTTCGTCTTTATCACAATATATCCTCGATATACAAGTATACCAATAACAAAAGTAAATCATATACATTATGATTTAGATTCCCAAGACTCGAATACGATTTATAATCCCAAATCTCTTGTGATTACGATTATAAACATTGCTATACGAATTATACACGAATGAAACGAAAACCATTCATTAAATACTATAAACTGAACAAGTAAGAACTTACCTCGATACCGATGAAGCCGTTACCAATTCCATTGCCGTCATCTACAAGTCCCTTGGCCCTGATCAATGCAATTCACGAACATTCTCGAACATGACCGCAAAGCATGGTTCTAATCACCAATCAATAATATCAACCTATTACAATAATCGATAGACAACAAGTTCGACAACAATCAACAATCGATAAAACCAATTCACAAACCCAACGGCTCAACAATATCTCGGTTAACCACAAGTCTGATCAAACCAACTTAAACGATCACGAATTCATAACCAAAACAGAATATACTACCCTGCCTGATGACTTAGCGCACGTTGATACCTTAACATAGCGTGCGTGTTGTTACCTAAAATATTATCCGGAGATGATATTGCTGGAATGGTCGAGTAACAAACAAATACGAGAACACTTTCGTGGGAAAATTAATAACACAAGATTTGCCGGGGTTGTTAATCCCGGGCTTGAATACTCTCGCGAGATGTTATTAATACGTATACTGTGGAGTACAAATATTAATGTTAGAACACTATTACAATGAGTGTAATGATTCTAGTTATCTTAGCTATAGAGCGTAAATATTGCCGGAAGAACCAGATATGAAGCTCTGTGAGTTCTTGCTTTAGATGTTCTGTAAGTGTGTATGAATATCACTATGAATATGTAAGTAATTGCCAGATGAGTCTTTATTCTCTCTCTGTGCATTTTTCACTGTGTTCTTGACTATCCCAAGCCACTGTTGTAGGCCTCCTATTTATAGGAGACAAGGTTGTTGGGTCCTCTCCGGCGATCATGGGCGACCACCGTTTTCTATATTAGAATAAGGTGGGCGATCGTCCTGGCCACGTAGGTCGCTTCCTTAAAGTCCGAGGTCAGCCGCCGACAGCACTGCGGCGAGCCAATGGGAAGCTCGCATGCGCCCCGAGTCTGCTCGGGAGGACCCACTTTGTACCTTTCGCGGGCCTGCTTGCAGAGGTGAGGTAGGTGACAGGCTGCGGTCAAAGGCCTTATCTTGCGGCGCCTTTTGTGGATCTTCACGTGGGTCTCCGTCCAAGGTTCGGTCTTCGACGACTTTGACGGATGTTGGATTCATACGTGGCACGAGACGATCGTCTATGGTCGGACATCATAGACGATCGCCAGGTACCAAAAGACGATCGTCGTGGGTGCCGACTGCTGGGTGTTTGCCCAGCCTATGTCTTCTATGGTTGGCTCTCAGACCATTATGCCGATCGCCATCGAGGCGTGTTAATCGCCGCACAACAATTGCCCCCCAGCTCGCTTCGATGTTGAAAACACGGGGTGAGGTGGCACTGTTGGCGATCGCTAGTGTTTAGACGATTGGCCCGTTTGTTTATGACAAGGACGATCGTCGAGACGATCTGATTTCAAATTTGGACGATCTCCTTTTGCGCTGAAATCAGCGGGAAATGAAGGCGGGCTCTCGAAACGTTGCAAGGACACGCGTCGCGCTACCATTGGGGGAGTCCGACGGTTTTTTCAGACTTGTCGCCTGGCGTGCCCTCGAAAAGACGCGTACGCGGATTTCGAGGGTTGCATTTAATGTGTCCCCCCTCCGACGGTTGCACTCCAGCCCTCGGGATTTTGCCTATTTGCAGAGAGACCCCTGCTCCCGCCTATAAAAGGGGCTAGGGCTACTTCATTTTCACTCTTCACGCACCCTTGCTTTTTAGTCGAGACTCTGCAGAATTTTTTCGAAGATCCTTGTGTCGATCGTCCTTATTTTTAGTTAAGAACATAAATCTTCTTTCCCCCTTTACTGTTAAGAACATGTCTGGAGGATCTAAAACATTCGAGGCCGGTAGCTCCTCCGCCGCCGCGGCTTCGCCTGACCGGGAGGAAATTCCCGTCGGTCTACATATGGAAACGGCCGTCAAGGCCATTCGTGCGGGGATTGCACCCACAGAAATTGAAGAGCTCTTCAATGAGGCCGAAGTGGCGAGATCAGCGGCGGCGGCGGAGCAGGGGGGCTCACCGGTGGATGAAGATAAAATGGTACGGCTGTCTTGGGAAAAGAATAGCGTATTCGGCCCTGCTTATTTAGATTTTGCTAAACTTATGGAGGGGATCGCCGGACCATGTCCTGAATTTGATTTCGAAGCGTATTCCGCCGCCCATCCCTATGAGCATGTGAAGCGGACGTCATTCCGGGCCACGGACCATTCCTTATGGACCCTTGGGCAGATCCGGAGTTCGGCGACCCGGAAAGATTTGCTTCGTTGGAGGGAGAAATTCCACATTCCTTCTGATGTTTCATTGCACGTGCCCTCGGAGAACGAACGTGCCGACCAGCCTCCCGAGGGTATGGTCGTTGTCAATGAAATGATCCTGGCGGCCGGATTGCGGTTTCCCTTGCCGTTCGCCGTGTCGTATTTGCTGATCGCCTGGAATGTGGCACCGCTCCAGTTGACTTCGAACGCCTGGCTGCAGATTATCAGTACCTTGGCATTGTTCGGCGGTCACCGGCTGTTTCGCCTGCCTTTCGCGCTGGAAATGAACTATCTTTTCAAGCTGACCGCGCAGAAGGGATCGGTCGGAGGCCACCATATCCAGGGTCGCATGGGTAGGGTGGTCCTTGGGGTGCCGAACAAGGTTCGTGGTGACCTGGCAAAGTGGTGCTGGGTCGGCGGAGCATGGAGGTCGGCGTCGAGCGATAAGCCGGAGGAAGAGTTGGATATCCCCACCAATTTTCGGGAGAGGAATCCGAGTAAGGGTTTCAACTCTACCTTTATTTGGATACACCTTGAACTGATCTAATTTGGTTTTCTTTTTGCAGGATCTCTTGTTCCAGCGATCGGCGATCTCCCTTTTGATTTCTTGATCGTCTGGGAGCGAATTCGCGCCTTGCCGGACTCCTACATCGACGTTCACTCAGTCAGCCATGAACTTCATCGGTTGGGAGCTCGACTGTTTTGCTACCCTCGCCACCTGAAGGCCCCGGGTATGAATTTTTACTTCCTCTTTCCAGCATGACGATCGTCTGATTGAAGTAAATGTCTTACTTGTCTGAATTTCTTCTTTGACAGAGATCTATTTCCCCCACTACGCCGAGCCACCGAGAGAGATCGCAATGTCAAACCCCGGGCTCTTGGGTCGTCTTCACCAGGGAAAGAAGACGGGTCATGCCCCTGCGACGACGTCTCGCCCCATCCCTGCGGTGAGGCCTGCTATGGTGCCGGTCGCCGAGCTGGAAGTTCAGGAGGAAGAACAACTCCAGCGCAACCGAAAGAGGCGGAGGCCGGAGGGGTCCTTGCCGACTGCTGAGGCGGACGAATCTATTTTGGAGCCGCCGGTTGCCGCTCCACCTATCTCTGCTGTTCCGATTGTGGAGGGGTCTGGATCCAGGCCCTCGGTCAGCTTCTTGAAAACTGCGGCGATCGCCGAAGCTGAAACTCCTCAGGGCAAGCCCTTTCTCGACCGCGAGCCTGAGTTGGTCAACAGGTAAGACTGGTTTGATCTTTCCGAGTTAGGCAATTTGTGTAAGGCCTATACCGACTCCTTTGTTTCTTTTTGTTTGTGTTGCAGGGTTCGCCTTGCTGATCCGGACGTCTCGCCGATGGTGCTGGATTTCCTGGCGAGCAAGCCTACGCGCCAGTCCCTCTATGTCCCTTCCTACGTCTCCAAAGCCATCACCTCTCTGCCTAAGGCTTGGACGACCGATCTCGACACGATTGCTCGTCGGCGATTTGGAGATGCCATGCAGGCGACGTTCGCCCTGACTCTCCATGCGGCAGCGATGGCCGCCCAAGCCGTTAAGGATTATGATGGGCGACCTTCTAATGCTCACCTCCATAAAGATCTCGAGGCCGCTCGGAACAAGAACGTCGACTTCGCTAACCTGATCCAGGCCATAGAGAAGGAACAACTGGAGACGGCCAAGCGGGCCAAGCAGGATCTTGACCGGATGAAGCAGGAGCTTGACCGGTCTCGGGGGGCGGCGGATCGATTCCGCGATCAGGTGACGGAGGCTCGCTGGATGCACGCGGCCTCGCAGGAGGAGGCTACTGGCTTGAAGGCGACAGTGGATCGGCTCAATAGCGAGCTGGAGAAAGCAAAGGGAGAGCTGTAGAAAGCAAAGGGAGAACTGGCCGCCAAGATCGTCGAGCTAGCGGATGCTGACAAGACGACTTCGGATTTGAAGGGGTAGATCAAGGCGATCGAGACTGATCCCTACCTTAATGTGGCACTCGTCGGCGAGTTCGCCTACTATATGGCTTACGTCGACGCTGTCCGAGCCGCCAAGAAGGTAGGGATCGAGGTCGGTCCTATGATGGAGAGCTTCAAGGCCTACATACTCGAGCACCCTTTGCATCCGGAATTTTCCCTGCCGATCCTCAACCTCACTGACTTGGGGATCGACTTGAGTTGGTATCCTTTCCCGGATAAACTAATTTATCCTGAAGCCGATGAGAAAGCACGTGCCGATCCGCCACCTGGGGGCGAAGACCAGCCAGGGGGAGCCTGAGTGATTTTTATCTTCCTTTGCTTTGTAATTTTCTGCTTTTTCTTTTACTGCCTTTAGGCTTGTATTTGTACGAACTTCAATATTTGAATAAAATACTCCTTTTTCGCATCTGATTCTTTACATGTGTGATCGCCTTTTGAATGTTTGCATGTGAATTTATACAAGTGTGTATATAATTGCTCCTGATGCCTTGTTCGCCCGACCGATTGTTTGAATGTTGAATGTATTGACATGCTTGGAAATTCTTACTTGTAAATATGGTTGAACAAAACCGATCATCCAGCGTGTGTTTGAACGAAGCCGATCGGGTACGGTCCCTTCCTTCCGATCGCATTTAGGACTAGCTCCACTTCTTTGCCCCTTGTTTTTGTTTACTTATTGTAAGTAAGGGAACAAAAATAGTATGTTTGGTGAGCTATCTCCAGTTTTGCCGACTCTGAGGAACCGTGAACGGTCGCGGAGTTCGATGGTCTGACCTCCGTAGCCGTGTCTTTATGTGCGAGGGAATGTCCCGCGACTCACTTTTTTTTTGTTAGGGTCCTCCGTTAGGCTGCGCCTGCTTTGTATTTAAACGAAAGGCGAGCGGTCTTGGTCTGGAGGAGTCCTTGCACGGGGTGTCGTCGGTTTATTCGACTCCACGTCCGCGGCTTGTTAGCACTTTTCTACCTCGGGTCGGCATGTTAGATGGCGACCCTCGACGGTATATCTTGTGATGGGGTAGGGACGCGCCGCCTTGTCCGGGTACATCATGTTAGATGATGTACTTTGAGGGCGTGCGAACGTGTCCACAGATTAGTTTGGAGGGTCCTTCGGCTACGCCCGCCTCGTATTTAAACGAAGGGCGAGCGATCGCAGCCCAAAGGAACCTTTGCATGGACGAAGCTGTCGGTTCCATCGACCTCCAGGCCCACGGCTGCACTTTTTCTACCTCGAATCGCCATGTTGAATGACGACCCTCGACGGTACACGTTGTGCTTGGAGGGAAGATCGCTTGCATAGGTCTATCCGGTTTAGACGATGACCTCTTGTAGGGCGAGCGAGCCGTCCTATTTTCAGTTGTTTGTTTTCGCCGAGGTGAATCACATAGGTGAGATAGGAAAATCTCATTATACTTCTTTGTAAAAAGGGTAACTGAAACTGAATACAAAGTTTTCACGGGTAGTATTTCTTCAAATGTATAACATTCCAGGGATATTTGTCCGGAGTGTCGTCAGGGTGTTCAAGTTCGTAGGCTCCCCTAGTTAGCCACCTAGATATCCTGAAGGGGCCTTCCCAATTCAGGCCAAAGACACCTGTGTGGGTCTGCACCTTTTTGAGGACGAGATCGCCCACTTGGAACCGCCTTTCCTTGACCTTCGAATTGAAGAACTTCTCGGATCTCCTTTTGTGGATTGTGTTCTTCATTTCTGAGGTCAGTCTTCGTTCTTCGAGCATGTCCAGGTCGATCTGCCGGGCCACATCATTATCTGTCGTCATTTCTTGTTCAGTTCGGTGGCTGAGGACGGTGATCTCCGAGGGGATCACCGCTTCTGTTCCAAAGGCGAGGGCGAATGGGGTTTCGCCGGTTGAATTTTGGGTCGTCGTTCGGTAAGACCACAAAACATCTGGGAGCACGCTCACCCATCGTCCTTGCCTGGACTCGAGTCGTGCTTTAATCGTGTGTTTGAGGATTTTGTTTACGGCTTCTACCTGCCCGTTCGTCTGAGGGTGGTAAGGGGCCGAGAACAACTTTTTGATTCCCCACTTCTCGCAGAATTGCATGACTTCTAAGCCGTCGAACTACTTTCCGTTATCAGAGATTATTGCCTGGTGCAGGCCGAATCGGCATATGATATTCTTCCAAATGAACTTAATTACTTGTTCTTGGCCAATCTTGTTGAGTGGTTCGGCCTCAGCCCATTTAGTGAAATAATCGACCCCTACGATGGCAAACTTACAGCCCCCTGGCGCCGTCGGCAAGGGACCTATGAGGTCGATGCCCCATTGGGCGAATGGCCATGGGCTGTACATTGAGGTGAGCTGCTCGGGGGAGAGTTTGATGTTTGGGCCCATCACCTGACACCTGTGACACGATCTGGCATAGGCGACCGCGCCTTTTTGTAGTGTAGGCCATAAAAAACCTTGCCTGGTTGTTTTGTGGCTGAGAGCTCGCCCGCCAGCATGGTTTCCACAGATTCCATCATAGATCTCGGCTAAAACGAGCCGGCCTTCCTCCGGCGTAATGCACTTGAGGAGGGGAAGGCTGAAAGATCGCTTGTAAAGCCGATCGTCCAGTAGGGTGTATCTGGTTGCACAGAGTTGGAGCTGGCGAGCTTTGATACGATCGTTGGGGATTGTCCCGTCCTTTAAGTATTTAATGAAAGGAGTCATCCGGTTCTCCTCGGCGACGGTGACCGTGGTAATCAGGCTTCTGTCGATCGCCGGTTTCGCCGATTTTGTGATTTAGATGTTGGAGAAATCGGCTGCCCCATCTGATGACGCTAACTTGGATAGGGCATCGGCCTGGGAGTTGTGCTCTCTTGGGACTTGTTCGATTAGCACTTCCTCAAATTTCGTGCACATTTCGACGACCAATTCTTGGTATTTGACCATCTGTTCGCCGCGCGCCTCATATTCTCCCTTGACTTGGTTCACGACCAAGAGGGAGTCCATGAAGATATGGAGGCGACGAACATCTAGGGCGAGGGCTAGATCTAGCCCGCCTACCAAGGCTTCGTATTCGGCTTCATTGTTGGTCGCACGAAACCCGAAACGCACAGCATTTGTGAAACTTTGCCCGTCGGGGCTGATGAGGACAATCCCTGCCCCTGCTCGCGAGTTGGTCGCCGAGCCATCCACGTATAGCTTCCAGGCAGCGCGGCCGATCTGGGTCGGACTGTGAGGGAATGTTAATTCCACCATGAAGTCTGCCAGAGCTTGGCCTTTGATTGCTGTACGAGGAGTGTACGTGATACCGTATTGGGAAATCTCCAGTGACCACTTGAGGAGTCGCCCGTTAGTGTCTGGCCAGTGTAGAACTTGCCTTAGAGGGAGAGTCGTCAGAACCTCCACTTGATGTTCGAAGAAGTAAGCCCTTAGCTTGCGAACACTCATGACTAGAGCGTAGGCGATCTTCTCCAGAGGTGTACAATGTGTTTCCGCATCATGGAGCGCTTGAATAACATAGTAGATCGGTAAGTGGGTCTGCCCCTCTGCTCGCACTAATATAGCGCTCAGCGCGACTTCCGAGTCCGCTAGGTAAAGGAATAGCTTTTCGCTGGGGATCGGCTTTACTAAGATCTGGGGGTTAGATAGATACTCCTTGATTTTGGCGAACGCTATTTGACTCTCCTTCGTCCATGCGAACTTCTTGTTCTTTATGGTCGCGAAGAAAGGGTTGCTTTTATCGCCGAGCCGAGATATGAAACGGTTGAGGGCGGCTAGACAACCTATGAGGCGTTGCACCTGCTTGACATTCTGTGGCTCCTGCATGTCGGGGATCGCCTGGATCTTGGTGGGTTTGCCTCGATTCCCCTTTGGCTCACGATGTGCCCCAGGAATTTTCCGGAGCTCACCCCGAAGTTGCATTTCTTGGGGTTCAGCTTCATGTTGAACTTCTCGAGGATGGCGAACGTCTCGGCAAGGTCATTGATGTGATCTTCCTTTTTAAGGCTCTTGACTATGATGTCGTCAATGTAGACCTCCATGGTCTTGCCGATCTGGTTAGCGAACATCCCGTTGACTAGTCGCTGGTAGGTCGCCCCTGCATTCTTCAGACCGAACGGCATCCGGACCCAAAAGTATATGTCTTTTTCCGTGTGGAAGGATGTGTGCTTTATGTCTTTCTCCGCCATCGGGATTTGATGGTATCCGGCGAAGGCATCCATGAACGACATCATTTCGCAACCTACTGTACTATTGACCAAGTGATCAATATGAGGCATCAGAAAGTGGTCTTTTGGACATGCCGCATTGAGGTCGGTGAAGTCGATGCATAACCTCCAGGAGCTGTTTGGCTTTTTGACGAGCACCGCGTTGGCGACCCACTGTGGTTCGTCTGTGGCTACTCCGATAAGTTTGTTATCGAGCAGCTTTTTGACTTCTATGTCGAGTGCTGCGTATTTCTCAGGACCGAATTTCCTTCGTTTCTGGTGAACAGGCTTCCTTGCCGGGTCGATCTTGAGATAGTGGCAAGCGTGTTCAGGACTTATGCCAACCATATCTTGATGCGACCAGGCAAAGACTCCGATGTTCTTACGTAGTAAGTTGATCAGATCCTCTTTTAACTCAAGACCAACGCTTGCGCCGACCTATACTTCCCGTTCCGGATGAGCCGGGTCTATCGTTACACTTTCTAACTCTTCAATGGGGACGGTCGCTTCTCGTTTGGAATGATTTCCGTACTCGATCCTTGGATCGATGCCGAGGCTTGGCTCGAAACCGATCCTTGGCTCGATGTCATCCGTTAATCGATGTGAGATGGCGTCCTCTGAATTGGGTCGGTACGATGTGCTTGGCTCGTCAATCTCCATCGGTTGATTGTCAATCGTCTCGATTTTACAAATAGCATGGGAAGTATTGAAAGAAGTTACGACACAGGAGTAATTCAAACATTTCTTTGCCATTAGCTGATCTCCTTTTACAGTACCGACCGTCCCATCGACAGTGGGGAATTTGATACAGTAAAAGAAAGAAGAGGCGACCGCCTCGAAAGTTTCTAGAAATGGACGACCTAGGAACCCATTATAGATGCTGGGCCTATCTATGATTACAAAATTTAGGTTCCTAGTAATCCTAACCTTGAGATCGTAAAAGCATATTAGCTCGATAGAGAGCTTGATCCTTCCGTAGGCTCGATCAGGCCGCCGCCAACCCTTGAAGCACGGTGTCGAATGGCTTGATGAACTTGGTCGCTGTTGCTGGTCAAGAGCGGACTTGAATATGATATTGCAGAAGCTCCCATTGTCAACCAGCACGCGATCGACCATTTTCCCAAGGATACATGCAGAGATCACCAATGCATCCTCTTTGGGGCACTGCACTCCCTCCCTATCCTTGTTGGAGAAAGTGATGAGCGCGTCTTTGGAGATGGTCGGCTCTGGAGGTACCACGACATGGACCCCGGCGAACGCCCTCAGTTCGGCCTTTCGCTTACTGTTCGACATGGTGGAAACCGGGGAAAGGCCCCCGAGGTTTCCACCTCCCGCCTGAAGCATATTGATCCGGCCGCCTGGGTTGATCGGAGGAATTGATTCATCGGAATACTCCGGCTCGTTTTGCTCGATCTTGGCGACCGGATTGCGAGGGATTCCATCGTTCAGTCGGCGCTCACACCCTCCGGTCCTCTATGTCCGAGGTTCTGGATTGGTAACCAAGTTGTCCAATTTGCCTTCCTCAAACAGTCGCCAGAGTTTCCTGAGGAGGTCGCGGCATTGGCTGGTGTTGTGGCAGGGACTCTTGTGGTAGGCACAAAATTTGCTGCAGTCTAAATGACCGTGGTCCCTTATCGGCTTTGGTTTGTTAAGCCACTCGTGCCCCTTGATGGTGTTGAAGATGTGGGCTGGAGATAGGTTGAGGTTGCGGAGGAGGTGAACTTCCACATCCTCGAAGGCCTTGAACTCACCAGGCAGCTTTGCGACCGCCTTTCTGGGCTTGGCGACCGTCTTCTTCTGGATGTGGGATGGCGCCTTCCCTTCTCCGGCAGATCCCTCGCCTAAGCAGAGGGTGAGCATCCTTTGCCTGGCCAGGAAATTAGCAGCCCTGACGCGGAAGATCGAGTATGTCGGGGGGATGTCTTTTGTGAGGTGCCTGAACATGGGCGAGTGGACGTAGAATCCCCCTAGGACTGAGTAGAGAGCGAGCTCGTCGCTAATAGGCTCACCGGTGAGGACTATTTCGTCCACCCAGTTGATGTAATCTTCATCGGGCTCGTCCTTCCCCTGCCTGATTTTCATCATGCGATGGGGGCCTTCTGGCCGAGCAACTTTGGCGGCGAAGTACGATGTGAAGTCGTTCGCCAGCTTGTCAAAGCAATTGATTGAGTGAGGTGGTAGTGAGATGTACCACCTGTGGGCGAGGTCTCCCAGAGTTAATGGGAACATTCGACATTTCGTCGCATCTGATGCTCCGCATCGGTCATGTAAATCCGGAATTTGCTCAAATGGGTCTCCGGATCCGATCTCCCCTCATATAGAGGCGTTTGTGGGGGAGCGATCTTTAGTTGAACTGGGGCGAGATCGATCTGGACCGCGAGTGGCTCACTTGGTCCAGCGATCGATCTCTTGGCGCCTGCCCCAGTTTCTAGGAGCACCTTCAATTCGTCGAGCTGGCGCTGCATGACGGCCATCGTCGTAGCCTGACTGCTCGCTGATTGGCTCCCGGAGCGCGAGCCAAGGCGATCATGCACTGATCCCCTGGCCCCATGGTGGATGATGAGTTCTCTGCTAGCGGGCTCATTTCTTGGGCGAGTGGGGGCCCGCTGACCGGCTTGTCTTCTGGGAGTCGGGTATGTCGAACTCCTGGTAATGGATTCGGACTCCGATGTCTCCTGGATGGGGCCCGAGTGCCCGGGTCGCCATGAGGGATCGCTCCCTAGGCGGCTGAAGACGGAATCATCCCGCCTTACGAGAGCCTTCTCCTGCGGCTCGGGGCTTTCTATCGATTTCTCAACATATATCCCCTTGAGCTTCCGCTTGCCTGCTCGGCGGATGGTTGACGGAGTAATGGTGGGCGAGTCGCATGCCCTCCGTCGCTCCCTGAGTATGGCTATAGCCTCCTCAATCTGTTCCGCGGTCTGGAAATTGTTAGATTGATACCGCCACTAGAAGGGGGGTTGAATAGTGCGGTTAAGAGTATTGTACTCTTTTTCGTGCGGAAGCAAAAATAGCGGAGTATAAAAGTGCAGATAAAAAAGAACACAAGGAATTGTTCGAGAGGTTCGGCTATTAACGAAGCCTACGTCCCCTACCTAGTTTTATCGACTAGGACTTTTCTTAGAACTTGGAATTTGCACTTTCTAGTTTAGTGCCAACTTCTTACAACTTCTTGATTTCCGGGCTCAAGAACAACCTCACAAAAACACTCTTGTTTTTCTAGGTACAAGATAACCAATACACAAAAATAAGTGCGAGTAGAAACTCGGCTTTCACGATATATCGCTCTAAGATACAAGAATGAAGATTGGAAATTATAGAACAAATCTTCTCGTATCACAATCTAGAATAAGAATATCTCTCAGAATGTTTGCTTGATATTGCTTGAATATGCTAGTAGGCTCAGAATTCTTGTGTGTCTTCAATGTCCATGAAGGTGGCTATTTATAGCCTTCTTGAGCTCATTTTCCGCTGAACAAGAAATGAGTTACGTACGTTATAGGATGCTGCTTACGTACGTTACATACGTTACGTACGTTATATGAACTGCATAACGGCCGTAATGAAAGTGCCAAAACTGTCCAGTGAACTCTGATGAAATGCGTTACGTACGTTACGATCCGTAGGGTTACGTACGTAATATCCTGGTCAAAGATCCGTTGATTGAGACGACTTGTTACCGCCACTAGAAGGGGGGTTGAATAGTGCGGTTAAGAGTATTGTACTCTTTTTCGTGCGGAAGCAAAAATAGCGGAGTATAAAAGTGCAGATAAAAAAGAACACAAGGAATTGTTCGAGAGGTTCGGCTATTAACGAAGCCTACGTCCCCTACCTAGTTTTATCGACTAGGACTTTTCTTAGAACTTGGAATTTGCACTTTCTAGTTTAGTGCCAACTTCTTACAACTTCTTGATTTCCGGGCTCAAGAACAACCTCACAAAAACACTCTTGTTTTTCTAGGTACAAGATAACCAATACACAAAATAAGTGCGAGTAGAAACTCGGCTTTCACGATATATCGCTCTAAGATACAAGAATGAAGATTGGAAATTATAGAACAAATCTTCTCGTATCACAATCTAGAATAAGAATATCTCTCAGAATGTTTGCTTGATATTGCTTGAATATGCTAGTAGGCTCAGAATTCTTGTGTGTCTTCAATGTCCATGAAGGTGGCTATTTATAGCCTTCTTGAGCTCATTTTCCGCTGAACAAGAAATGAGTTACGACGTTATAGATGCCGCTTACGTGCGTTACATACGCATGACGTTATATGAACTGCATAAAGGCCGTAATGAAAGTGCCAAAACTGTCCAGTGAACTCTGATGAAATGCGTTACGTACGTTACGATCCGTAGGGTTACGTACGTAATATCCTGGTCAAAGATCCGTTGATTGAGACGACTTGTTGCAACGGCTAGTGGCTTTTCCAACGGTCAGAATAATTCAAGCCTTACGTACGTTATATGCTCCCGGTTACCTACGTTACCTGTACAGAAAAGCTTACGAAAATAGTTAACGTTACGTACGTTAGAAAAGATGTTTTACGTACGTTATCTGTTAAATTTTACGTGCGTTAATGTGATATGTGTTACGTACGTTAACTGAAGAGAAAATATGTTTTAAGTAAATTTTGGTTTTAATAAGTACATCATCAAAACGATCTAAAAAATATTGTTCCAACAATCTCCCCCTTTTTGATGATGACAAAATTTACTTTATGTGAGTTTTTGAAAAACATGATTTTGATAAAAATTAGAAACTTCCCCTGAACACGAGCATTGCAAAATAATATGCTCCCCCTGAAAACGTGAACGGGTTAGTTCAAAAGTTGATTTCAAAAACGAATACATATTATTCTCCCCCTTTTTGTCATTAACAAAAAGTTGAGAAAACCTGTAAGAGACATCAATGATACGCATAATAATCAACTTAAACCATGTCAATGATTAAACAAAACGATAACCAACATAATGTATGAAAAGATAGTCATTACAGGCAAGCATAAATATGAAATGTTTGGTCTTTTAATAAACAGGAAACATCATCATTAGAAAGGATAGCCCGACTAGTCAAGGTCCGCCTCCCGGTGTCGGCCAGTATCCCGAAATGAGTGCAAATGCTCATCACCATGATCTTGACCTCACTCATGTCCTTCTCAAGTCTATCCATACGAGAAGCCATCCGGGAAGAGGAGGATTCCTGACGAGGACGGAGGAACCAAGCCGTGATGACGGACGAGGTCTAGTATGATCGAGCCCCTCGATGTGATCCTCTCCTCCTGGTCTCAAGAGTGCCCCCATCAATGAGCCGATCATCATCCTTAATATAAGCAAAGTATATCCACCACGATTTCTCGTGCGAGATAGCTCAGCGTCCGTATCGTCCCTTCTGTGCCGAGGCTCCCCCTGGGAATCGGAACCACGTGGTCCCCAGACAGGGCTACTCCAGCTTTCTCAAAATTTCGGTTAAGATAGAACCAAAAGGCATTCCTGACCTTCTCTGACGATCAACTTTTGCGTAGCTCTTTTTGTGGAAAATTTGTCCCTTTTCCACAAACCATTTCAGCACAATAGACGCGAAGTTGACTTGGTGATCCTTCCACACATGATAGATAATCTCCATATCGATATTCACAAGACGAAGTTGAGCATTAACTTTCGGCATAAGACAACGAGTGATAGCATCATGAAGCAACCGAATGTTTATCCCAAAGTCATTATTTTCAAACCGCCCGGAATGAACATTTAAGACAGCTTTGTCCGATAAGAAATCACGGACTTTCGACTCGTGAACACTATAACTTTCATCATCGGACCAGTTGTTAAAGTCTTCGTCCGGAGGAGCAAACTCTCCTTTGCAACGAAAACCCTCATTCGGGAGTCCAAAAATCTCCGAAAGTTTTGCTTCATCAAAAGATATAGATTTACCACGCACAAGCGAGTTAACAACGGCAAGTCCGTCGGCATCATAAGTGACAAAGAAATTCGCATAAAACTCTTTCACACATTCTTCATAAATAGGTCGAGCAAGACTAACGAACTTATTGATCCCAAGCATATCGAAAATTCTTCGATAGCAACACCAAAGATTATTCGTAGACTCAAAATCAAAGTGATGACTCGGAGTTACCTCTTCGTCAATAAGGATTTCGTTGAAGACCTTCATGGCTTGAGCATTCCGAAATGAAAGATCGCTGGAAACCGTGGGGGATGCTTCAGAGGTTTCTCCTCTTCTCTTTTTGCCAGTTCTGGGAGCCATGAGGATTGAATCGGTTGGAAAAAGATGAAGTTTTGATGAAGTGATTCGGAGCAGTTCGTCAAATGTCGCTAGGGATTTTGTGGAAATGAACAGGGAAACTGACGGTGGGTTTATATATGAGATGGTCAACGATCGCTTACGTACGTTATATCCCCTATGTAACGTACGTAGCGTAAAAACCTAAACTCTCTGGACTGATTCCTGTGTTTCGTTACGTACGTAACGTAACAACATGTTACGTACGTAAGGTCCTATTACGTACGTAATGGACCGCGTATACCGTACGTAAGCAAGACCAAATGAACAGTCTTTTCCTTTCGATGATGTCCCGTTTTGAATGACCATTTTAATGTTACTATGATGAGTATGCAATATTTAAAAATGATCAGCATGTCCCATTCCTAAATTTATGCGAATAAAGTTGAAAGCTTCTTCGGGTAATGGTTTTGTAAAAATATCCGCCAATTGTTCATTAGTACCAACAAATCGAGACGAACATTCCCGCTTGGACATGGTCACGAATAAAATGGTGACGAATTTCGATGTGCTTTGTCCTACTATGCAAATGGGGTTTTTACTTAAATTAATGGCACTTGTATTGTCACAAAAATAGGAGTATTTTTAAGTTCGATGCCATAATCAAGTAATTGATTTTGATCCAAAGAACTTGTGCACATGCACTTCCCGCACCACATATTCGCTTTCACCGTGGAAGTAGCGACACTTGTCCTGCTTCTTACTTCCCCATGAAATTAAACAAGAACTCATAAAATGACAGTTCCGGTGGTGCTTTTTCTATCAATTTTACAACCACCGAAATCGGCATCACTATATGCAAAAAGTTGAAAATCAATGCCGGAAGGATACCATAGCCTAAACCAAGAAGATATTTTAAATATCGAAAAATTCGTTTACATGCTATGAGATGGGATTCTTTAGGATTAGCTTGAAAACGAGCACATAGACAAGTAGCAAACATAATATCGGGTCTAGATGCGCTTAAATAAAGTAAGGATCCGATCATACCTCGATATCGCTTTTGGTCAATGATTTACCTTTTTCATCTTTATCGAGTTTAAGAGTGGAAGACATAGAGTGGATATTTCTTTGCAATCTTCCATCTTAAATTTCTTTAGTAGCTCATTGACGTACTTGGATTGGTGAATGAATATTCCGTCATTGAGTTGCTTAATTTGGAGTCCGAGAAAGTTTTTCAACTCTCCCATCATACTCATTTCGAACTCTCCTTCATAAGATTTGAAAATTCCTCGACAGAGTTTCGTTAGTTGCACCAAAAACAATATCGTCCACATAGATTTGACAAATTAACATATCATCATTTAAGACCTTAATAAATGAGTATTATCAACATTTCCTCTTTTATAACCATTTAAGATAAGAAAAGAGCTTAGACGATCATACCATGCTCTCGGAGCTTGTTTTAATCCATAGAGAGCTTTATGGAGCTTGTACACATGATCCGGATGATCATAGTCTTCAAACCCGGAGGTTGCTTGACATAAACTTCCTCTGGATGATTCCATTTAGGAACGCACTTTTACATCCATTTGATGGAGTTTGATCTTCTTGTATGCGGCAAAGGCACGAGAAGACGAATAGCTTCAAGACGAGCAACAGGAGCGAACGTCTCTTCATAGTCCAAGCCTTCTTCTTGATTATAACCTTGGGCGACCAACCTCGATTTATTTTTAATAGGGAGACCATCATCATCGGTTTTGATTTTATGAACCCATTTGGTACCAATGATTGATTTGCCTACCGGTGCCGGAACTAATTCCCAAACTTTATTTCTTTCGAATTGGTTTAGCTCTTCTTGCATAGCAATAGCCCAATTCTCATCATTTATGGCTTCATCGATGTTCTTTGGTTCTGTAAGAGAAATAAATGCAATATTGTTAATACAATCATTTATATTTCTCCTAGTTCGTACACCTTCATCGATTTTTCCGAGAATTTGTTCCATCGGATGGTCTTTCACATATGCCCAATCTTTAGGAAGGTTGTAAGTGTTTTCCTCCTGTTTGTCCGAGCTTACGTCGAGCTTCTCCAATTCCTTTGATACTTCGGATACTTCTTTAGCTGGAACCATACCTGCATCATCATCAAAAACAACCTTTCTCGGGGGTAAAACTGTATCATCGAATTTTACATGAATGGACTCTTCTACCGAGCCTCTTCTACAATTAAATACACGATAAGCTTTACTATTAGTAGAATAACCAAGAAATATTCCAATATCTGATTTAGAATCGAATTTACCCAAATTGTCTTTTCCATTATTATGAATGAACACTTTACACCCAAATGGATGAAAATAAGATAAATTGGGCTTTTTACCTTTAAAAATCTAATAGGTAGTGATCATTTTATTTCTCCCGAGATGGACACGATTTATAACATAACAAGCGGTGTTAACGGCTTCGCCCAAAAGTATTTAGGAAGACCATACTCGTTGAGCATTGTTCGGCTCATTTCTTCTAGAGAGCGATTCTTCCTCTCGACAACTCCATTTTGTTGAGGTGTCCGAGGTGCCGAAAAGTTGTGCCCAATACCATATTTATCGCACCAATCTTCAAAGAGATTAGAATCAAATTCTCCACCATGATCGGTTCGAATGGAGATAACTGGTAATCCTTTTTCCTTCTGGGTAACCTTACACCACTTAACAAACTCGTTAAAAGCATCATCTTTATTGGCTAAGAATTTTACCCAAGTAAATCTAGAAAAATCATCGACAATAACTAAGGTATAAAGTTTACCTGTTAGACTGGCATGTCGAGATGGACCAATTAAATCCATATGAATTAATTCAAGAATGCGACTAGTGGAAATTTCCATTTTTGGTTTAAACGAGCCTCTTGCATGTTTACCTTTAATACAGGCCTCACAAATGTGGTCTTTTCTAAAATTCAATTTTGGTAGACCACGAACAATATCATTATTGGCCAATTTTGAAAGAAGTGGTAAAGAGGCATGTCCCAATTTTCGGTGCCAAACAACGGCATTTTCATCATATGAAAGTAGACATTTTTCGTTAAACGAAGATTCATCTTGGAGATCAACAATGTAAATATTTCCATAGCGCAATCCAATAAAAACGATTTGGTCTTTTCTCATTGCCGTGCAATGCGTAATTTCAAAAATTAATTTAAGACCGGTGTCACATAGTTGAGAAACACTTAGGAGATTATGGCAAAGTCCATCAACAAATAGAACATTTTCAATAGTGGGTAAAGGTTTCTTACCAATTTTACTGTCCCTTTTATTTGGCCCTTTTTATTATCGCCAAAGGTAACGCACCCACGATCTTCCTTTTCAGCTCCGTGAAGAGATGTTCATTTCCACTCATGTGGTTTGAACATCCACTATCAACATACCATTTATTTGATAATGTTGTCTTCCTTGCTTGTACCTACAAAAACCATTTTCTTCCGTTTTATCGGTACGAAGCTAATTTGGGTCCCGAGGAGTTAGATATAAAAACTTGGTTTTTAATAACGGTCCCTTTTGGTACCCAAATATGTTTAATCCTTATAGTACGTCTAGCGTCTCGACAAGAGGTTTCGGTATGTCCGTGTTTTAAACATTTTGGACATGATGGGATACCTGTTTTTAAAGTGTCCGAATCTTTTGTGGTAATTTCTAAGGACTTTTTCATTGGAAATGAATTATATCCAAGTCCTTGTTTTGAAAGAGAAAATTTTTGACCAAATAATAATTGCTCGAATTTGTCATTACCACATGAAAACTTTCTGACATAAAGTTTAAATTCTTTTTGAGTTTTATGCAATTCATCTTTCAGAATTTTCTCGCTTCCAAGCAATTTGTATGATCAATAGAAACTTCCTTGCTTTTCAATAATTTAGCATTTTCAATTTCAAGGAGTTTTATTTTCTTTTTCAAATCTTTATTGCTATTGCAAGCCTTTTCGTATTCATTATTTAGAGATTCAAAAGCATCAAGTAGTTCTTCATGAGAATCACTAACCTCGACTTCTTCGTCACTCTCTTCGGATGCGCGGGCCATTAGAGCAAGATTGGTTTGGACTTGTGGTTCATCATCCTCATCATCGTCACTCCATGTGGCGACATAAACCTCCTTCTTTTGAACTTTTCATGCGGTGGTTTTGATGAACTTATTGGAGCCGCAAAGACGACAATCTTTTGCAAAATGGCCTGAACGCCGCACCTTCGACAAGTGTTGTCGAACTTTTTGTTTTGAGGGAAGTGAGTCTTTTGGATTCATCCCTTGATTCTTGCTTTATATCTCTCCGCCTTTGAAGAAGATTTTTAAATTTCTTTATGTTTTTGGCATAGAAGGCGGTTTCTTCGTCCTCTTCCTCGATAGGTTCATCCTCTAGGTCGCTTTCTTCTTTGGCTTTGAAAGCGATAGTCCTTTCTCTCTCCTTAGGTTTTGGTTTCGAGCCGCGAGATTTGATGACGATCTCATAATTGATGAGAGATCCGATGAGAGCGCCGAACTCTATTGTATTGAGGTCTTTCGACTCCATAATAGCCGTAATCAGTAGCGTCCCATTCTCTTGGTAGAGACCGAAGGATTTTCTTGGCTTTATCACTACTTGATATCGGTTTCCCGAATGAAGCTAGCCCATTTGTGATTGCCGAGAAACGGTCAAGCATTGTGGTGATGCTTTCTTCTTCTTTCATGGTGAAGAGTTCATAATCGTGAAGAAGCATATTAATTTTAGTTTCCTTCACTTGACTCGTACCTTCATGAGTGATCTCTAGCATTTTCCAGATTTCTTTTGCCGTTTCGCAGAAGAGATTCTATTGTGATCTTCTGATTGAGAGCACAATAAAGCAATTGTGTAGCTTTACTGTTGAAGTGATCGTTCTTCCAATCGGCATCGTCGTACTCTTCGAAACTTTTGAGAGAGCCATCCGATTTCTTAGGAATGGTAGGTCCAGGCAATGACCTTCCATATTTCAATATCATGAGCTCGGATAAAGATGGACATCTTCTTCTTCCACGTCATAAAGTTTGAACCATCGAAGAAAGGAGGGCGATTGAGAGCGTTGCCTTCAACGGAGGAGTGGATAAAGGCCATTTGGATCTTTTCTCTAGCGGGTGTTAATCCGGTGGTAAAGAGACCGCTCCGATACCAATTGTTAGATTGATACCGCCACTAGAAGGGGGTTGAATAGTGCGGTTAAGAGTATTGTACTCTTTTTCGTGCGGAAGCAAAAATAGCGGAGTATAAAAGTGCGTATAAAAAGAACACAAGGAATTGTTCGAGAGGTTCGGCTATTAACGAAGCCTACGTCCCTACCTAGTTTTATCGACTAGGACTTTTCTTAGAACTTGGAATTTGCACTTTCTAGTTTAGTGCCAACTTCTTACAACTTCTTGATTTCCGGGCTCAAGAACAACCTCACAAAAACACTCTTGTTTTTCTAGGTACAAGATAACCAATACACAAAAATAAGTGCGAGTAGAAACTCGGCTTTCACGATATATCGCTCTAAGATACAAGAATGAAGATTGGAAATTATAGAACAAATCTTCTCGTATCACAATCTAGAATAAGAATATCTCTCAGAATGTTTGCTTGATATTGCTTGAATATGCTAGTAGGCTCAGAATTCTTGTGTGTCTTCAATGTCCATGAAGGTGGCTATTTATAGCCTTCTTGAGCTCATTTTCCCGTTGGAACAGTAAAATGAGTTACGTACGTTATAGGATGCTGCTTACGTACGTTACATACGTTACGTACGTTATATGAACTACATAACGGCCGTAATGAAAGTGCCAAAACTGTCCAGTGAACTCTGATGAAATGCGTTACGTACGTTACGATCCGTAGGGTTACGTACGTAATATCCTGGTCAAAGATCCGTTGATTGAGACGACTTGTTGCAACGGCTAGTGGCTTTTCCAACGGTCAGAATAATTCAAGCCTTACGTACGTTATATGCTCCCCGTTACGTACGTTACCTGTACAGAAAAGCTTACGAAAATAGTTAACGTTACGTACGTTAGAAAAGATGTTTTACGTACGTTATCTGTTAAATTTTACGTGCGTTAATGTGATATGTGTTACGTACGTTAACTGAAGAGAAAGTATGTTTTAAGTAAATTTTGGTTTTAATAAGTACATCATCAAAACGATCTAAAAAATATTGTTCCAACAGAAATGATCGAGTGAGAGGCTAGGACCGTCCCTCGGGGGCGGGAGTGAGAGCCTAGCGTCGCCGCGGTCACCTTCCGTCGTGGGCTGGGATTCGGTCCGGGCCGGAATGAGATTTCCGCAGATCGCAGGGTGGCTCTTTTAGAGGTCGTGGCAGATGTCATGTTTCTGAAGACTTTTCTTTGAAGAACAGTGAGTGTTTCTTCAAGTATATGTCCGGAGAACAGTGAGTGTTCTTCGAGACGGTCGGAGTAAAAATGAAGGTTAAGACATCCCCCCTTCTTCTAGCGCCAATTGGTGTTATCCAAAATATTATCCGTAGATGATATTGCTGGAATGGTCGAGTAACAAACAAATGCGAGAACACTTCTGTGGGAAAATTAATAACACAAGATTTGCCGAGGTTGTTAATCCCGGGCTTGAATGCTCTCGCGAGATGTTATTAATACGTATACTGTGGAGTACAAATATTAATGTTAGAACACTATTACAATGAGCGTAATGATTCTAGTTATCTTAGCTATAGAGCGTAAAGATTGCCGGAAGAACCAGATATGAAGCTCTGTGAGTTCTTGCTTTAGATGTTCTGTAAGTGTGTATGAATATCACTATGAATATGTAAGTAATTGCCAGATGAGTCTTTATTCTCTCTCTGTGCGTTTTTCACTGTGTTCTTGACTACCCCAGGCCACTGTTGTAGGCCTCCTATTTATAGGAGACAAGGTTGCTGGGTCCTCTCCGGCGATCGCGGGCGACCGCCGTTTTCTATATTAGAATAAGGTGGGCGATCGTCCCGTCACGTGGGGCTGTTCCCTTAAAGTCTGAGGCTGCTGCTGGCAGCCAGCTGTGCGAGCCAATGAGAAGCCTGCACGCGTCCTGAGTCGCTGTCCGGGGAGGACCCACTTTGTACCTTTCGGCGGGCCTGTCGGTAGGTGAGGTAGGTGACAAGCTGGGGTCAAAGGCCTTATCTTGCGGCGCCTTTTGTGGATCTGCACGTGGGTCTCCGTCCAAGGTTCGGTCTTCGACGACTTTGACGGATGTTAGATTCATACGTGGCACGAGACGATCGTCTATGGTCGGACATCATAGACGATCGCCAGGTACCAAAAGACGATCGCCGTGGGTGCCGACTGCTGGGTGTTTGCCCAGCATATGTCTTCTATGGTTGGCTCTCATACCATTATGCCGATCGCCATCGAGACGTGTTAATCGCCGCACAACAGTGCGCTAAGTTACTCTCGTTAGAGTGCGCTAGCCAGTAGGCTTAGCGTGCGCTAATGCTATACAGAGGCATACATTCCAAGCATCGACTAACACTTTACGACTATGAATCCGAATGAAAAAGAAATCATACTCCAAGATTAACGATAACTTTTCCAAATTCAATCTCATCACCATACTCGAAGTCATACTCGTGTTCTTATACGAATATTATACCAAAACACATATCTTAGCTCTAGATACGAATACACCAGCACCTCCTATACATAATCATCCTATCATATCGTTCTTAATATGGAATACAACCTCATATCATGATCAACATAATTTAGAAATCCATCTTTCATCGGGTTAAGCGAAACACAATTCTTAAAGTAAGGAGACATCTTAGTTAACATCCGAAAACTCTTATCATAACTTCATTAATCCTCATATAATATCATCACATGATTATCCAACATGTTCCTCACATGTAATCATCCTTAAAAATGAACTACTATCAAAGGGATACGAAAATTACCTGGATTAGACGAACCAAGAAGGAGAACACTTGAACTTCATTCCAAGAACCATGAATAACTTGAAGAACAAGGCTTTAATCCATGTTCTCTATCTTAATCTTGATAAAGATCATCCTCTCGGAGTGTTTCTGGACCTCAAGTACCTCCCAGAGCTCTCTCTATCGAGTGAAAGGAAAGAAATGGACGAAATGCTTCATAACACCCGTTTGTCCCTTTTTATAAAGTATATTACTAGCGTGCGCTAAACCTTATGTTTAGCGTGCGCTATGGCCTTAGCGTGCGCTAACTGACTTTGTTAGCGTGCGCTATCGCAGCCTGCAGGCTACAAGCCAGACATGTGCTTACGTACGTAACGCCCATGCATTAGCATACGTAACTTACACTCTCTAGCGTAGGCAAGTCCTTTCGTTTAGCATGCGCTAATATCAGTTGACTCATTTGTCTGTATGCTCCGAAGACTGGTCCACACGCCGAAAGTGCTGACGAGGATAAGATTCCTTTTTGTCCAATATACCATTAGCGTGCGCTAACCTTTAGGGTTTAACGTGCGCTAGTACTACATTACAAACAACCGTTGACTTATCAGAACATGCGCCGAAAGTGGCCTGGTCCACACGCAGATTCCTTCCGATCTGACTGCATTAGCGTGCGCTACATTCTGCCTCTAGCGTGCGCTAACTATGAGCGATAGCGTGCGCTATACTTGAACATTAGCGCGCGCTAATCAGGCTATACTTAGCTATTTCCAACTCTTCTCGTCCGTCTCGACATACTGGATACGTATACATGACGCACTATATCCTCTAATACAATTGTCGATCAAGTACGACAATTATACCGATACTGACATCTCAGTCCTTCATTTATTTTATCTATACTATACAGATTCCACGCTGTACAATATAACTCGGATAAAATAATATTAAACAACAGTAGTAGAAATTCTAGATATTACAGGTTCTACGGGGCCTACAAGGATTCATGGCAATAGATCATGGGATCGGAACTTAGGGGTGTGTATTGATTGTGTAATCTGTGGGATTTTTTTGGAGTTTAAAAAATGTGTGGATTTTTGTGGATTTTTTAATTCCACAGACTCCACGCAGAGTTTGGCAGACTTTTTGTGATTGAATTGCATGATTTTTTATCTACTTTTTAGGAATGTGAAATCTAGCTCAAGTTATGAAATAAAAACTAGCTAACCTCAAATAATAATAATAATAATAATAATAATAATAAAACAATCGGCGATTAGGGCAGCGATTAGGGTGGCGAGAAGTATTCAGGGCGCCGTTCATCTGCAGTCAATCGTCCTCCAAGACTCTGATCAACGTCAACCATGCGATCGAAGGGTAGAATCGCTTGCCCATTTAAGGGGATCGATGGATGCAAGGATGGAGATGGTAAGGGGCTTGTTCGCACGTATTTCTTTGATCATATGAAGCGCTACAATTTCGTGAATGATGATGCCATTAAAAGGTATCAAGATTTGATTCAAATAGATTTAAACATTTTTATCAGTTTCGAATCATCATTGATCAAGCTCAAGAAGTGGTTTTGTGGTATATGTTTCTCCTCCCATACCCTTGGGAAAGACTGCGCTCACCTGGAAGGACAATCCGATGCCTATGTTGAACGACCAGACATTGGATACGGATTCATCAAGTTCTATATTTGAGGAATAGATGAACCATATTTTCAAGAGGTTAGGAATGGTGTTGCTTTTACCATTGAAGCGGCTTCAGCGGATGCTTCTTTTGGCTACGATTGCTCATTAGTCGAACAGGGTTTGAGTCGTCGTTTCAATACTGTTAAGTCAATACCACCAGCTTGCAAACTTGGGTACGCTAGGGACGCCCTAGACAATGTGGCTGACCATCCTGAAGAACTTGGATCCTGGGTTCAGTTGTTCATTCAGCCATGCATCATCCTCCAATTATTTAGACCGAGCAATGGTACTCAATGTAGATCCGACAACCGTCGCTCTTTGAAGGAAGCTTCCATCTCTCGTGCTATTCGTACTTGGCGTGAACCAGGTGGTAGTAAGAGATTAGTTACTGATTTTCTTGGTAACACATCTAGCTCTCCTTGTGACAACACTCCTGTTAGCATTGACCCTATTAAAGCATGCAGATGTAAGATATGTGACGGTCACTTCGCCGCAGCAATTAAAATCCTTACTTCTTCTGGTTTGGCTCCCGATGACGACACCACACTTGCGGAACTTAAAGCCAAGCACCCCTTATCTCAAGCCCCTTCTCTACCTCCTATGCCTAACGAGTTCTTATCAGTCATGGCATCTACAGAAGTGGTTCTTGAGCGTAATAGGAGTTTGCCTAGAGGAATCTCTTGTGGCAGGGATGGCCTTCGTGCCCAACACCTCATAGATATGTTAAGTGGTGCAGCCATTGCAGTTTCAGACGAGCTCCTGGTTAGTTTGTCTCGGGTGGTGAACTTATTCTTAGATAGACGGTGCCCTTTTCAGTTAAGTGAAGTTATAGCTAGTGCACCCCTCACACCTCTAGCTAAGCCAGATGGAGGTGTTAGGCCGATAGCAGTTGGTACTATATGGAGACGGCTGGTCTCTAAGGTAGCAGCTTTCTTGGTTAGCAAATCTACAGGCCGATATCTTGAGGATCTCCAATTTGGAGTGGGTGTACCTGGAGACAGTGAAGCGATTCTCCATGCACTCAATAGACTAGTTGAAATCCAAGGTAATGATTCTACTTTGTCCATGCTCTTAGTAGATTTTCGTAATACTTTCAACCTCATCAGTCGTGATGCTATGATTCGTGAGGTTAGTCTACGCTGCCCTGAGATCTTACCCTGGGTTGAATTTTGCTATTCTAAGCCGGCAAGACTTTACTACGGAGATAATGTTTTATGGTCTAGCATGGGAGTCCAGCAAGGGGACCCCCTTGGGCCTCTACTATTCGCTCTTACTCTCCACCCACTAGCTCTTAAGATCCGTGAGCATTGCAAGTTGTTTTTTCATGCTTGATACTTAAATGACGGTACTATTTGTGGGGATACGCTGATGGTTAGTAAGGCTTTGAGTATTATTGAGAAAGATGGGCCGGGCTTAGGGCTTCATCTTAACATTCAGAAGTCGGAGCTTTTTTGGCCAAGTATCGACCCTAGAGGGCTTGTTAGGGTACTTTTCCAGCCGACATATCACGACTTAGTGAAGGAGTCAAGCTCCTTGGTGGCAGCGTCAGCACTTCTACGGGTTTTTACAAGAGCTTGGTTGGGAAAAGGGTAGCCAAAACTATTTCATTGATGGGCCGGTTAGCACAGATCAAAGATCCACAAAGCCGATTGTTATTTCTCCAGTCCTGTTCAGGTGTATTCAGGCTTACATTTGCACTGCGCACGTCAGCACCGACAAGTTTCATAGAGGCCTGGGCAACTAATTCCGAAGGCTCGGGCTCGTCTCGGGCCCGTCTCGTCCCGCACCAGGACGAGACGAGACCAAAATTTTAAAACTCAGGGCCCGTCCCGTCCCGTCCCGTCCCGTTTTAAAAACTTGGGACGGGCCGCGAGCCCAAATATCGAATCCCGATGGGATCCCGTCCCGTCCCGTAAGAATGTCTAGTTACTAAATTTATCCGATTACCAAGCCCAAAGCAGTCTTATCATCTAATATTTCTAACTTATCTCATTTACTTCTATCGGGGAACGAAGTTTCCATAAACCATAAAGAACTTGTGTACAGAAGTAGAGATCAGTGAGTATTTGACTATATTGTAATGTTCTTTATGTTTATTACTTCGGGAGAAATAAAAAAGCATTCAGAGTTCTATGAATCATTTGTTCAAGAATTAACAAATGAGTCACAACGATATTTGATAAACAGATTGGTTTAAAAGAAAAACTTAAATTTATCATTATAATGTTCAAATATCAGATTTATTTGAGAGTCAACATTGGTCAACGGGACCATTTTTCGTCCCATTCGTGTCCCGATTCCGTCTCGATCTCATTCGGGATTGGGACGGTCGGGATCAATTTTTCAAAAGTACAATCTCGTCCCATTTCGTCCCATAATTTTTAAATGGGACGGGATCGGGATTACCTAAAAATGGTCCCGTCCCATGCCCAGGCCAGATAGATGCACAGGTTGAGTTCGATTTCGCTCTGCGCGCTTCTGTTGGGTGGATTGTCACAACATTTGGAGCAGGTTTTGGTGAAGCCCAATGGGCTTTAGTGACTTGACCCATTAAGAAGGGGGGGTTTGGGCTATAACGGTACTTGACAGTGTGGTATACGCCTTTGTTGCTTCTCGGTTGCAGACTTTACAGCTGCAAAACCAGCTCCTTTCCTATGCTTGCATAGCTGACCTTGGTGGATCTTATAATGCCGCAACTACCATATTGTAACACCCCAAAGAGACGGCCGTTACAGTGCCGTGGACCACACACTGAGACCCACTAAGCGATATCCAAAATACAGATTAAATACACAATAATGTGATACCGAACCACAATACATAGTACTTACTCCGATTAGGAGTTCACAGTAGTATGACCAACGGCCTCATTACACACAGGATCCGAAATACGAGTATAATCCATATGGAGATGGAATATACCTTAAATAACAATACATAGTCCACAATTAAAAATAAAGCGGAAAGATAACATTACACGGTTCGAACAAAATCGGACGATAAAAGACTTGGGCCCCTCGAACTAGTATCCTTCGAACCCTTCGCCGTCACCATGATCTTCCCGTGCCTTGCCTTTTCCTCGACCTAAAATACAACACAAGTATTTCGCCCAATACAGGGTCAGATATACATGATAAATGATTTCTCAAGATATTATACAATTCACATATATTAAATCTCAAGGAAAGCAACCCGACTAACGAACATACTCCTCGGGCATATGAACGATTAGTCATAAAATGTCGAACACATCCAAATATATAAATGGACTATGAACGACCAAAAATAGTACGGCTCAAGATGGACATCACAGTACGCTCGATCCGGAAATGTGTCAGTGCACATGTCCACCCCGTATACGGAATCCAGGATATACGTGGGACAATGTACCTAATTAGCCTCACGAACTACGTCTCGTGTGCACAGTCCAATACGGAAATATCCACGCATGACTATATATGTGCCTGGCTAAAAATCTTACACAATAACTAATCGGAACGCAGATATGATTCCGGATATGTCACGATACAACATGACAACGAATTCAATAAATCACATATCCGATTAAGGAATCAAGAAATTCACCTAAATGACAATAAGGATCAATGATATCAACGGTTCAAAGTGACGAACTTGGGAATGCAATCCCACGATGAAAACGGAACATCATCAAGAATAATATCAAATCACGGGTCACAAATTTATAATTGTTTCACATACACGAAACGCATAATCATCACAAGAATCCAAACATCATTATAACCAAGCAAGATAACTTGCCTCAATACGGAGGCGAGAATAGTCCTTCCTTGTCAAACGAACGAACGGTCCTCGACTTAATATCGGTTACTCGAACAATCAACCTTGTAAGGGATACAATCCATTCAATAACACATTCTCATAACTATCGATGTCTAGTTCAGCGAATCGATATCCTAAATTCAATTCACTTAGTTCGACTATCTTTGTATTAATTCCATTTCAATGATTCATACTAACTTCAATTTATACTCATTATTGGTTATCATTCAAGGTGTTCTCAATTATTCGTATGGTTCAAACGGATGAGAATTTATCAAGAACAATCATCAAGGAGAACTTCTCTAAAATTGATATGCCGATAGAATTTCTTAACTCAACATCAATATTTTGAAAGATATAATCCGAACAACTACGTTTCATAAAACATTGGGTAAAACAAAGGTTACTCGGTGATTATCATTGTTCAACGAATCATGAGTTTGTAAAATTAATACTATGTTCATCGGTTATGAGTTCACCAAGTTAGGTTAATGATATAGTCGATTTATTCATCGCAAGACTATCATGAAATCATCATCAAGTGGATTAAACACCTCTGAATTAAATCTTATGTTGATATGATTCAATATTCAACCAATTTAGATAATGATCTTAAGTTCATTTATTTTAGAATCTTCCTAAATATGATGGTTTGCTTCAATATAATGATAACAATGCTACAACTCAACCTATCTACAATAAAACTAAGGATCATTATTGTCTTAATGATGATAATAGTTCATCAAGAAGAGTGAGTTTCTGTTAACCATGATTACTACCATTTAAAGCATCAAGAACACATCACTACAAAACCCTTAATCATTATATTCATCATTAAGTTGTTAAAAGTTCAACTACAAACATGTTTAGCTTGATTAATTCATCATTAGGTGAAGTATACTCTAACACTAACAGTATAACTACGAAACTATAGGGTGGAATCATATAACATACTTTCTGAAATGAAGAACACTACACCAAAATCACAAGAACACAATCTATGCTTCAAGAATGACTCCAAACTTCCAATCAATAAGCTCCAAACCAAGATGTATAGCTCAACACAAGTTGGAAGAAGGTAGAAGTGATCTAGGGAGGCAGGGGGATGTTTATACTGGAGAAATATCGCGGTTGGAGGTGCAAAATGAAAGACACAAGTTGTCTTTTTATAACAGCACAGTTCACTACGTACGTTATCACATGCAGATAACGTACGTTAGCCTCATTACGTACGCTATACAGAAATGTGTTACGTACGTAATACACTATCACAGGTTACTAGACTAAAATACGAACATCATTAGGTACGTTATGGCTTGAAGCCTTACATACGTAATGTAAGTCAACTAGGTTGCCTCCAAAAGATCAGATATTCGAATCACGCCCGACCCCACACGCCGAAAATTGAGATCGGATACGACTACAAGTATTACGCATGTAAAAGGCACCTCCTTACGTACGTAAATCTCACACTATAGCGTACGTTATGCTAAAGGGTTAGTGTACGTTAAGTGCAGAATTACTAGCCCAAAAATGCTCGTATCTATACAACGTTGAGAAATCAAATTATAGAGCGAGTGATAGCTATTATCAAATCTATTATGATATGATTCAACATCAATAAACATTAAACAAACGCAACAAGACTACAACAGTATTGAATCGTCCGAATAATACAACAATAGGTAAGAATTTCCGTCGGATATTACATACTCCCCCCCTTAAAAGGGGTTTCGTCCCCGAAACTAAGGGGTAAACAATTCAGGATACCTCTCTTGCATACTGCTCTCCATCTCCCACATGGCCTCCTCGACTCCATGTCGTGACCATTGAACTTTTAGTAGGGGAATCGTATTGTTCCGCAATTTTTTGAACCTCCTCTCAAGTATACGTATGGGGAGCTCCTCGTACGAATGATCCTCCGCTATACCGATCTCATCGAACTGAAGTATATGACTCGGATCAGCAACATATTTCCTTAACTGGGAGACATGGAACACGTTATGAATCTGGCTCAGAGCTGGTGGCAACGCCAGGCGATAGGCTAGATCGCCTACTCGTTCCAACATCTCAAACGGCCCGACATATCTCAGACTCAGCTTACCTCTCTTCCCAAAGTGAAAAACACCTCGAGTAGGGGACACCTTCATTAGAACATGGTCGCCGACCTTGAACTCAAGTGGTCGTCGGCGGTTGTCTGCGTAAGACTTCTGTCGGCTTTGAGTCGTCAACAAACGACTCCTAATCAGAGTGATCTTCTCACGGACTGCTAACAACATATTGGATTCCTTACCCAAGGTTTCAGATGGATCGTCCCAACACAGAGATGATCTACAACGACGGCCATACAACGCTTCATAAGGTGCCATCTGAATCAAAGCGTGCCAGCTATTATTATAAGTGAATTCCACCAAAGGTAGTTGGGCCTCCCAATCATATTTCCAGTCAAGGGCGCACACCCTTAACATATCCTCTAGAGTCTGGATAGTCCTCTCAGTCTAACCATCCGTCTGCGAATGAAATGCTGTGCTGAAGTTCAATTGCGTACCCATCGCACGATGAACTGCTTTCCAAAAATGTGACACGAATCGCCCGTCACGATCTGATACAATACTCTTAGGGGTACCATGTGTTGTGTCGAGAATTATACACCTCGATCGGCGATCGCCTCAGAGACCGGGCGACCTAGCCAGAGCCCTGCAGCCAAGGCAGAACTGCCGACCGAAGGTCCCAGGACAAGTCCCGGTGCCGAGCGATCGACATCTAAGACGATCGTCTCTCGGTACTTGGAGATCGACTCCTGGTGGCCGACTAGCCGATAACCGCCTCATGCCACGCGAAGCCAACGATCATCCAGTCGGCAAGAGCCGAAGCTCGAAGCGAGAACCCACATGCAGATACGGAAAAGGCGCTGCAGCACATGGGTCGTTGACCACAGCCTGTCAGCATCTTTCCACCAACTGACAAGCCCGCCGAAAGGTGTACCGCGCCCGTGACGACAACTCAGGACGCGTGCCGGCTCCTCATTGGACCACCCGGTTGGCTGCCAGCAGCAGCCGCAAGCTTTAGACAGACAACCCATGTGACATAAAGACGATCGCCCCTTTATTATATTGCATAAAAGGCGATCGCCCGCCAGAAAACAAGGCATCTCAGCCCCTATAAATAGAAGGCTGCCCGCACTTGGAAAACTCTCGGCCAACTCTCTGAACTCTCGGTTTTCTGTCGGAACTCTTCAGATTTTCACACAACTTGGCTTTCTCACTCTTGGCAACAGCTATCTCTCGGTTATTTCTTCTCTCTCAGCCTCTCTCACACAGAAGACGATCGGCAGAGAGCAAGAACACCAAAGCTTCGCTCAAGAGTTAGATAAATAGGATCTTTTACACTCATTGTATTTAGATTCTTACATTAATATTTGTATCCACGAATATTTGTATTAATAACATCTCGCGAGAGCATTCAAGCCCGGGCCTAACAAACCCGACAAATCTTGTGTTATTTTCCACCCCCACGGAAGTGCTCTCGCAATTTGCTGTTGCTCGACCATTCTAGCAATATCTATCTTCGGATAATATTTCGGGCAACAACAATTGGCGCTAGAGGAAGGGGATCTAACCCTCATTTTTATTCCTAAGAAACACTCACTGTTCTTCAGAAAAAGCTTTCAGAATCATGACTTCTGCCTCCACGTCGAAGAAAGCCGCTGGCCGATCCACCAGACGCCTCCTTCCATCTCAGTCCGAGCCACAGCCGATGGCGGAGGATAGCCGCCGCGGTCCGAGACTCTCGATCCCGCCCTTGAGGGACGTCCCAAGCCTCTCGCTCGATCAGTTCCAAACCGCGAAACAGATCGAGGAGGCCATGTCCATCCTACTGCTAGGTGTATTTTTATGTGCTTTTATGTCATTATTTTATATCCATCTTGAGCCTAAATCAGCATAAATGAGCTTTTAATGCATTATTCTTATATGTTTTGCAGGAAATCGGAGTCCGGAAGCCAAAACGATGAAAAACGGGCGAAAATAGCAGTTTTTGGTCATGAGCCGCGGCACACACCAAGTGAACCGCGGCACACGAAGACAACCAATAACGCGTGCACATCAGATGTGCCGCGGCACACACCAAGTGAGCCGCGACACGGGAGGAAAAAAGACGCCACTGTGCGGAAACTAAGTGTGCAGAATTCTTTGTGTTGGGCCGCAGATCATTGGGCTTTTGTTTTGGGTGTGCCGAGAGGAGCACTTTGAGGAGGAATGATTGGATTTCTTTTTCGTGAGACACCTACTGAAGGAGAGGGGAATTGAAAAAGAAAATCTATAAAAGGCACATCAATTATTAGAACCAGGGGGATCGGCGGGGAAGAAATCAAGCAGAACACAAGACTCCGGGGAGAGCGGAAACGAAGAGATTTGTGGGCGACGATAAGACCATGGATCCCTTACGGTTTTTCTTAATTTTTCCGCATCTTAGTTTCTAGATCTATTCGAGTAGGGTTGTGATGGTAGCCGATTACATGACGATTTGATTTAATTATTATTATTTCAATTTACTCGTTATTCATATTGAGTTGAATTTTTCTCATTGTTATTAATGCTTTTTAATTGTCTGCCCAACAGTTGAATTGTTTTGAATGTCTTTATGAATTCGGGAGATGAAATTTAGGCATAGTTCTTGTGAGAATAATCATGATTTTCGTGAGATAGGGATATACTCATGGGAATTGTGAAGCCTATTTGTGGGAATTCTTGAACTGTTTTAGCTATTAATTATCTAATTCGAATAGGGATATATCGAGTTAATAATTCGTAGTATTTTCTATCGACCTTGGGAGAGGCTTTAGAATAATTTAGGAATTCCTGGCTTACAATCAATTGAATAAAAGTGAATTGAATTGAATAAAAATCATTCCTGATTGTTTGAGGTGAAAATCATAATCCTACACCCTTATTACTATTATTATCTATTTTTTTCTGAAATTAGTTTAGATATAAATTCCATATAATTGTTCTTCAAATAAAATTGTGAGTTGACTATATTTTGGTACTTAGTGAAATCAGTCCTCGAGGGAACGATACTTTACTTATCACTTTATTACTTGTTGACACCGTGCACTTGCGGCATATTGTGAGGGATTTTCCCACAACAAGTTTTTGGCGCCGTTGCTGGGGACTGATTTTTCGCTAATATCAATACCAAACGACTCTAATTTTAATTTGAATTTAGTCTCTATATTTTTATTTTCTTCGTTATGTTTTCCTTTGAGTATCGTGGCCCTTGGCATTTCATAAATTTCGATGTTCAATAATTTGCCAAATAGGGTCAGTCAGCCCCCTCCCCCAAAACAAAAGACCATGCTTGAACAATGTGTAGACACTCTTAAAAATCCTGATAGTACCCTTTTTGAGCTAGAATGTGCACGTCGTGGTCTTGAGATTCACTATGGTTATTTTCCAGCTCATTTATTTAGTAGTGAAGTTGAGGGGGAGGTTGAGAAGAAAGACATGCTAAGTTTTAGGGTCGATCCCCCAGCACCCGATAATTACATAAAGTGTGATGATCTTGTAGAAGAAGTTACCATTGATGATGTTTCCCAAGAAATTTCATTAGATTGTCATCAAACTTCGACTAATAAGGAGAACACTTATGTGCCAAAAATTTTATTAACGGTGCCGCGCATAATCTTTCCTAAATCCATAATGGGAGAGATTGACCCTATTACTTTTGATTCTGTTGAGGCTGACACCATGAGTTCTAATGAGGTTGTTCGTGATATGTCTTTATTATCTACCGATTCGAACTCTGCTTATTTTTTCATGCCTTATAATTATTACATTCTTCCATTATTTTTTGGTTGTCCGGACAATTATTCTTACTCATTATTTGTGGCAACCGGGCATGAACCAAAGCCTCCCTTATGGAATAAGAGGCTTATAGATTGCAAGAAGGGGGCATTTGGCAATCTCCCTAGAAAAAAGCCACGTTAAACTCTTTTTGCCACATCGTGCTCAAGACGTAAAATAGAACGCTTGATGGGAGGCAACCCATCATTTTTAATTGCTTTCTAGTTAGTTATTTTTATTTGATTTCTAGTTATTAATTTTTTCTTTGTTTTGTTATTTCTTTTGGATTCGTATTCTTGTGGCCCTTATCTCTCTAATATTTTAACCCCAAATGAGTTATTATTCTTCATATTCTAGTCTTTCGTGATTTAATGTATATTGTTATTTCATGACTAGAGACTAAGTTTGGGGGTCCCTCGTGATGTTGAGCGTTATTGGACGTATGGACAGTCGATTCCACTCGGACATGTGCTGGCTTTCAAGAAGACATTTGGAATAAGCTTCACTTTTCCTTATCTCTTTTATTTTCACATGAGTTTTATTATGGATGATTTTATATGTAGTGGAATTGAGTTTCTTGGTTATAAATTGCGATTTCATCATTGCTTTACTTTTCGTGAATTTTTCATGCTTCCATGTGTTAAAACTGATGTTACGATACTGATTTCTCTTGGAAGAAACAGTTGAGTTTAGTCGAGTTGTAGTCAGTGATATATGTTTCTGTTAAGTATTCAGTTAGGTCCGAAATTTTATCGTTTTTGTAGAAATTTTAGCAGATAAGAAAGGAGACATACGTGTTTTCAAATCACCGTTTATACGTTTGGTTAAACTTTTCGCGTAGCTAGTCGTCCAGTAATATGAGTCTTGTTGGCACTTGGATTGAGTTTAGAGTCGGACAGTTTTTCGAGATATTAGTTGTTCTATGATGGGAAATCTAGTAACCGGGGGTATTCACGTGACCCGTTGTTTACTCTCGCGTAAAACGGCGACCCTGAGTAGATTAATAATTTAGAAATATCGCATTACCGATGATGGGAAGCCTAGTAACCGAGGGTATTCACGTGACCCGTTGTTTACTCTCGCGTAAAACAGCAACCTTGACATGCGGGACTTGCTATTCGAGTTTTTTCTCCGCTGTAGAGGGGGGCTTAGTAACTAGAAGCATCCATGTGCCCCATGAGTGTCTTTTACGTCAAACGGTTCCCCGATACATGAGAATGGAAATCCACCCTAGGATCATCCCGATGAAATATCCCGAGAGCCGAAACCTAGTGGTTAACTCGAATCATATTATTGATCATACATAAGAGAATGCTGTCCGAGGAGTAATGTCGATTATGAAACTCTTAAATTTTTGCCACTAGACTGTGGGACTGGGCGAATTGGCTTGTTTAATCTAACCCTTCATATTGACGGTTGGTTAAATTCACGATTGTTAATCTTTGAGCTTGATTTTCTTCATGAACGATTGATTAGGACTGAAATTGGTTACTTTGTGGAATCAGTGTCCGGGACGTGACTCAATATTACGATACTTGTATTATTCTTTGAGATTTTCAGGGTAGTATTGATTAAGTTGAGCACTATGGATTTGCATGATTATTCACGATACATTTTGTTTAAAATTGAAATTTTTTTTGCTTGAGGACAAGCAAAGGCTCAAGTTTGGGGGTATTTGTTAGGTGTATTTTTATGTGCTTTTATGTCATTATTTTATATCCATCTTGAGCCTAAATCAGCATAAATGAGCTTTTAATGCATTATTCTTATATGTTTTGCAGGAAATCGGAGTCCGGAAGCCAAAACGATGAAAAACGGGCGAAAATAGCAGTTTTTGGTCATGAGCCGCGGCACACACCAAGTGAACCGCGGCACACGAAGACAACCAGCGAACGCTGTGCACACTGTACTGTGTGCCGCGGCACAGGAGGAAAAAAGATGCCACTGTGAGGAAACTAAGTGTGCAGAATTCTTTGTGTTGGGTCGCAGATCATTGGGCTTTTGTTTTGGGTGTGCCGAGAGGAGCACTTTGAGGAGGAATGATTGGATTTCTTTTTCGTGAGACACCTACTGAAGGGGAGGGGAATTGAAAAAGAAAATCTATAAAAGGCACATCAATTATTAGAACCAGGGGGATCGGCGGGGAAGAAATCAAGCAGAACACAAGACTCCAGGGAGAGCGAAAACGAAGAGATTTGTGGGCGACGATAAGACCACGGATCCCTTACGATTTTTCTTAATTTTTCCGCATCTTAGTTTCTAGATCTATTCGAGTAGGGTTGTGATGGTAGCCGATTACATGACGGTTTGATTTAATTATTATTATTTTAATTTACTCGTTATTCGTATTGAGTTGGATTTTTCTCATTGTGAGGAAACTAAGTGTGCAGAATTCTTTGTGTTGGGCCGCAGATCATTGGGCTTTTGTTTTGGGTGTGCCGAGAGGAGCACTTTGAGGAGGAATGATTGGATTTCTTTTTCGTGAGATACCTACTGAAGGGGAGGGGAATTGAAAAAAGAAAATCTATAAAAGGCACATCAATTATTAGAACCAGGGGGATCGGCGGGGAAGAAATCAAGCAGAACACAAGACTCCGGGGAGAGCGGAAACGAAGAGATTTGTGGGCGACGATAAGACCACGGATCCCTTACGGTTTTTCTTAATTTTTCCGCATCTTAGTTTCTAGATCTATTCGAGTAGGGTTGTGATGGTAGCCGATTACATGACGGTTTGATTTAATTATTATTATTTCAAATTACTCGTTATTCGTATTGAGTTGGATTTTTCTCATTGTTATTAATGCTTTTTAATTGTCTGGCCAACAGTTGAATTATTTTGAATGTCTTTATGAATTCGGGAGATGAAATTTAGGCATAGTTCTTGTGAGAATAATCATGATTTTCGTGAGATAGGGATATACTCATGGGAATGTGAAGCCTATTTGTGGGAATTCTTGAACTGTTTTAGCTATTAATTATCTAATTCGAATAGGGATATATCGAGTTAATAATTCGTAGTATTTTCTATCGACCTTGGGAGAGGCTTTAGAATAATTTAGGAATTCCTGGCTTACAATCAATTGAATAAAAGTGAATTGAATTGAATAAAAATCATTCCTGATTGTTTGACGTGAAAATCATAATCCTACACCCTTATTACTATTATTATCTATTTTTCTAAAATTAGTTTAGATATAAATTCCATATAATTGTTCTTCAAATAAAATTGTGAGTTGACTATATTTTGGTACTTAGTGAAATCAGTCCTCGAGGGAACGATACTTTACTTATCACTTTATTACTTGTTGACACCGTGCACTTGCGGCATATTGTGAGGGATTTTCCCACAACACCTACAGGAGCGACGGAGTGCTCTCGACGCGCCGCCCGCTATAACCCCCTCGGTCGTCCGCCGCATGACCAAACGGAAGTTCAAGGCGTTACTAACCGAGCGATCGCCAGGAGGCTCCCATTCGCAAGAAGAGGCACTCGCCAGCCGGGGCACCTCTGTTTTCGATCGCCTAGGAAGCGACCCATCTTGGCGACCGGGGCAGTCGGCCCCAGCCACGAGACGACGGAGCTCGAGTCCGTCACCAGGAGTTCGGCGTATCCAACTCCCAGAAGGCAGGCCAGCCACCTGGCTCCCCCTCGCCAAAAATCCGAGGTCGGCAGCAGCGGAGTCAGGAGATCGGTACACGATCGCCTCGGCTCCCGCTCCAAAAGCCGATCCATGAGCGACCAAGCTACAGCAATGGCCGCAATGCAATGCCAGCTCGACGACATAAAGGCGCTCCTGGAATCTGGGTCAGGCGCCAAGAGCAAGATCGCCGGGCCGAGCGAGACGCTCGTGGTCCACATCGAGCTCGCCCCCGTGCAGCTTAAGATCGCTCCTCCGCAAATACCTTTGTACGAAGGGAGATTGGACCCCGAGACTCATCTGAGCAAGTTCCGCATCTACATGACCGGGTGTGGGGCATCAGACGTGACCAGGTGCCAAATGTTCCCGCTAACGCTGGACGACCTTGCCCACAGGTGGTACACCTCGTTGCCGCCGCGATCCGTCAACTCCTTCGATCAATTGGCGAACTACTTCACAGCTTACTTTTCCGCCAAGGTCGCTCGGCCGGATGGTCCCCATCGCATGATGCAAATCAGGCAGGGAGAAGAAGAGTCCGACGCAGACTACATCGACCGTGTAGACGAGATCATCCTCAACGGCGAGCCCGTAAGCGATGAGATCGCCCTCTACGCGGTCCTAGGAGGATTTAATGGTCTTTCGCCTATGTTCAGGCACCTTACGAAGGACCATCCCCCGACCTACGCGATCTTCCGCGCTAAAGCCGCAGACTTTCTGGCCAGGCAAAGGATTCTTCTTAGCCTATGAGCAGTGCGATCGGCGCCCGAACGACGATCTCCAGTCTTCCAGCCCGATCGCCGATATCAAGCGACATCATCAAAACCGGAGGACTCGTTCGCCATCCACAGTTCACCATATAACATGATGGACTAAGGCACGAGATCGCCTCCCCCGCACAACGTATACCGTCGAAGGTCGGCATCCACATGACGATCCGAGGTAGAAGAGTGCATCCATGGTCCTGGTAGTCGATGGAACCGACTGCTTCGGCCATGCAAGGTCCCTTTGGGCCAAGATCGCCTGCCCTTCGTTTAAATACGAGGTCGGCGTAGTCTGAGGGCCCTCCAAAACTAATCAGTGGACACGATCGCCCGCCCTCAAAGGTTCATCATCTAACATGGTGAACCCGGGCAATGCGATGCGTCACTACCCCCGTCTCAACGTACACCGTCGAGGGTCGACATCTTCATGGCGGGCCAAGGTGGAAGCAGAGCTAACAAGCCGCGGAAGTGGAGTTGATTAATCCGACGACGCCCCGCGCAAGGACTCCTCTAGACCAAGACCGCACGCCCTTCGTTTAAATACGAGGCGAGGCGCAGCCTAACAGAGGACCCTCACAATAAAATGAGTCACGAGACAGACAATGTCGTTCGCGCATAAGACACGGTCATGGATTTGGTCCATCGAACTCCGCGACTGTGCACGGTTCCTCAGCGGCAAAACAATCAATTTTCTACGAGGGATCGGCCAAAATTATTTTTTGCAGGTACAAGACCGAAGATAGCTATCCAATTGACAAGATCGCCCAAGTCAGGAAACCAAAGTCAGCTCAACGGATCGCCCGTCTTCATCCTACACGATCGCCAGCAAGAATCACCTCGCCCCATGTCTTCAACATCGGAGCAAGCTGGGGGGCAATTGTTGTGTCGAGAATTATACGCCTCGACCGGCGATCGCCTCAGAGACCGGGCGATCTAGCCAGAGCCCTGCAGCCAAGGCAGAACTGCCGACCGAAGGTCCCAGGACAAGTCCCGGTGCTGAGCGATCGACATCTAAGACGATCGTCTCTCGGTACTTGGCGATCGAATCCTGGTGGCCGACCAGCCGATAACCGCCTCATGCCACGCGAAGCCAACGATCATTCAGTCGGCAAGAGCCGAAGCTCGAAGCGAGAACCCACATGCAGATCCGGAAAAGGCGCTGCAGCACATGGGTCGTTGACCACAGCCTGTCAGCATCTTTCCACCAACTGACAAGCCCGTCGATAGGTGTACCGTGGGACCGCCCATGACGGCAACTCAGGACGCGTGCCAGCTTCTCATTGGACCGCCCGGCTGGCTGCCAGCAGCAGTCGCAAGCTTTAGGCAGACAGCCCATGTGACATAAAGACGATCGCCCCTTTATTATATTGCATAAAAGGTGATCGCCCGCCAGAAAACAAGGCATCTCAGCCCCTATAAATAGAAGGTTGCCCGCACTTGGAAAACTCTCGGCCAACTCTCTGAACTCTCGGTTTTTTGTCGGAACTCTTTGGATTTCCACACAACTTGGCTTTCTCACTCTTGGCAACAGCTATCTCTCGGTTCTTTCTTCTCTCTCAGCCTCTCTCACACAGAAGACGATCGGCAGAGAGCAAGAACACCAAAGCTTCGCTCAAGAGTTAGATAAATAGGATCTTTTACACTCATTGTATTTAGATTCTTACATTAATATTTGTATCCACGAATATTTGTATTAATAACATCTCGCGAGAGCATTCAAGCCTGGGCCTAACAAACCCGGCAAATCTTGTGTTATTTTCCACCCCCACGGAAGTGCTCTCGTAATTTGCTGTTGCTCGACCATTCCAGCAATATCTATCTTCGGATAATATTTCGGGCAACAACACCATGTAACCTTACAATCTCTTTGATAAATAGCTAGGCCAATCTCTCGGGTCCCCATGTGTCTTTTATCTCTAAAAAGTGGGCTGATTTGGTCAGATGGTGCACAATCACCCAAATCGCATTCATCCCTCGATGACTCGTCGACAAGCTAGTGATAAAATCCATAGATATGTCCTCCCATTTCCACTCCGGAATCGGAAGCGGTTTCAGCATTCCTGTGGGTCGCTGATGCTCAATCTTAACTTGTTGACAGGTTAAACACCTCGAAACGAACTCTGCAACTTCACATTTCATACTTCCCCACCAATAATATTGTTTCAAATCCTTATACATTTTGCTAGACCCCGGGTGAATGGAGTACGGGGTAGCATGAGGTGTAACACCCCAACTAGGCGAATATTACAGTGCCGTGGACCCCGACTGGGAACCACTAGGCGAATGAAAATTAATGAATTAAGTAATATAATTGTAGTACCGAACCATATTATATCATTAATTACTCCGATGAGGAGGTTCAAGTACAACACACCCAGGAAAATACAGAATACAAGTATATTTTATATGAAGATAAAATATACAACACCGAATGAAAATGAAAGCGGAAATAAAATGAAGAAAACATGAATGACTGAAAGGACTGGGCCCCCCTACTAGTATCTCTGGGACTCCTCGTCGTCAATGTTCTCTTCCCATGCCTTAGCCTTGCCATGACCTGAAAACAACATCCCCAACGGGGTCAGTTACACAGAACAACAATCTTCAAGAGTTGAACAGTATACAACAATCACATAAATGAATTAATGAATTAAGTTGAATGATGAGCATAAATTTACGCCCGAATGAAATACGTAAGAGCACAAGTAGCCGAGTGTCCGGAGTCCCGCATATACACCCACTATTGGCCTAATTAGTCTCACGGTCCAATGTGTCCGGAGTCCCGCGTATACACATTACCATGCGCACAGTCCAATGTGTCCGGAGTCCCGCATATACACATGACCATAGTGTGCCCGACTAAAAATTCCACACCGAGATGAAATAATGACACAACGTGTGATAGCCTCAATGAAATGATTTGGAACTGTCGTTACTTGTGAGTTACATGATGAGTTGATAAATACGAGTCTCGACATGAACGATACATTATGAGTGAATTACATGTATGAATGAACAACAACGTAAGGAATGACTATCCTTTTAACCGAGTAAGAATCTACTTACTCAATACCGGTGTTGAAATGTCCTTCCTCGAACAATGTCCTAAAAAGAGATGTCGGTCGCTCGAACAACCTTGAATAACACAATTACCAATAATCCGCTCAATATACGTATCAAGCATGAATTACGACTAACTCAAAGGTCGATACAACAATATCCAAACTCATTGAGGCATTCAAACAACCGCTTAGCGAACATCAACCCTTGATTATAACCCAAACCCAATTATATCGAAACCAACTACAAAATGAGTAGTTCAATCCAACAAAACACCTTCATGATATCAATATTCCAATAGGAGACCACAACTCGAAGTTACGACAACTATAATCGGAAACCCCCCAAAATAACCAAAGTCAACATCAAGGGTTCTTGATTAATTCTCCAAATGTTCATCAAATCCGAAAAACATATCAATAAATCCATTGGAATACATTTATCCAAGGTAGATAATCCATATCTAACATGTTCCAATATAAATCCAAGCTTACACGAAGAGATCGGAAGGAAAATACTCAAAATCCGAAATTTTAGATCCAAGAGATCATTACCTTGATTTGATGTGTTGGAGAGGATTAAATGATGATAAATCTAAATGATAAGCTTGAAGATGATGATGGATGAGTGCAGCTCGAAAAGATCTCTCCGAATCGCCCAAAATTGCCCGGAAATGCCCAAAAACGAATGAGAAGCGAGAAATGGCGAAACTTGGGCTGACTGTCCAATTTATACTATTCCCAGATTAGCGCACGCTACGACCTGATATTTAGCGTGCGCTAACGGGTTAACCAGATAGTCCAGTGAACTCTGACTGCCTCGTTAGCGTGCACTAACGCCCTCCCGATAGCGTACGTTAACTCCAAATGTTAGTGTGCGCTAGCTAAATACCTGATGTCCAGGGATTGAAGTCCAGAACCTCTTGTCTTCTGACCTGCTCGCGATAGCGCGCGCTACGTCCAATAATCAGCGTATGCTACTGACCCATTAGCGTACGCTAAAATCCACTCATAGCGTGCGCTAGGAATTATTCCAAAATCAGTCCAGTAGCCACTAGACTCTGCCTGATCGGCCTTAGCGCACGCTACACTGACTGCATAGCGGGCGCTATCCAAACTTACTAGCGTGCGCTACTTACCATTTGTAGCGTGCGCTACTCCAACTCGACTGCAGTCCAGTGCCTTCTGGACTGCAGGCCTGAACCACATTAGCATGCGCTAATACGGAGAGGTAGCGTGCGCTACCCGTACTCAATTAGCACGTGCTAAAGGAGTACGTAGCGTGCGCTACTCCTCACACATAGCCCACTATGAAAGATGACAATGATAATAACCACGGTTCGATCCTCCAACCAGACAGGACGATGAATAATAACTGATGTACGATACAAATACTCTGATCGGTGAATACAATGAATGAATATGAACGATGAATGATCATTAATGAGTGAATAATTACTGAGTGACAATTACTGAATGATAATTACTGAATGATAATGACTGAATTACAACCGGGTATTACATACACCCCCCTTAAAAGAGTTTCGTCCCCAAAACTAAGGGTCAAACAACTCGGGATAACTCTCCCGCATACTATTCTTGATTTCCCAAGTAGCCTCTTCGATTCCGTGTCTAGACCACTGAATTTTAACCAAAAGAATCGTCTTGTTCCTCAACTATTTGATTTGCCGCTCTAAGACTCGTATAGGATGCTCCTCATATGAATGATCATCCGCGATCTTGATTTCATCGAACTGAAGTATGTGACTCGGGTCGGCAACATACTTCCGCAACTGAGAGATGTGAAACACATTATGAATTCAGATCAACGCCGGAGGTAAGGCCAATCGATAAGCTAGCTCGCCTACTCGATCCAAAATCTCAAACGGTCCAATGAATCTCAGACTCAACTTTCCCCTCTTCTCAAAATGGAAGATACCTCGACTCGAGGATATCTTGACCAAAACATAGTCACCCGCCTCGAACTCTAATGGCCGACGACGGTTATCTGTGTAAGATTTCTATCGACTCTGAGCAGTCAACAAATGACTCCTAATCAAAGCTACCTTCTCACGGGCGGCTATAAGCATATCAGGCTCGGTGCTGATTGATTCGGACAAGTCATCCCAACACAAAGGATATCGACAACAATGACTGTACAAGGCCTCGTAAGGTGCCATCTTAATCGAAGCATGCCAACTATTGTTGTACGTGAACTCGATCAACGGTAGTTGGGCTTCCCAATCATCTTTCCAATCGAGAACACATGTCCTCCAAAGTCTGAATAGTCCTCTCTGATTGTCCATCGGACTGAGGATGAAAAGCTGTGCTGAGATTAAGCTGAGTTCCCATAGCACGATGAACTGATTTCCAAAAATGTGACACGAATCGCCTGTCACGATCAGAAACGATACTCTTAGGAGTACCATGCAATCTCACTATCTCTTTGATGAACAACTGGGCAAGTCTCTCGGGACCCCACGTATCCTTAATCTCAAGGAAATGGGCTGACTTAGTTAGATGATCCATAATTACCCAAATTGTATTCATGCCACGACAACTCGTCGGCAAGCTCGTGATGCATTGACTTATCTTCCCACTTCCACTCTAGAATAGGGAGAGGTTTCAGCATACCCGCCGGTCGCTGATGTTCTATCTTGACTTGCTGACAGGTTAAACATCTCGAAAAAAGTTTCGCGACTTCTCGCTTTATATTACTCCACCAGTAATTTTGTTTCAAGTCTTTGTACATCTTGCTAGACCCCAGATGAATGGAATAAGGGGTAGCATGAGCTTCTCTCAAAATCGAGTTTTTCAACTCGTCGTTCGCCGGTACGCATAACCGATTCTTAAATCGCAAAAGTCCATCCTCGTGAACCACAAATCCAGGGGCTTTCCCCTGAGTCACATCATCTCGAATGCGCAACAAAAATGGGTCCGAACCCTGATTCTCCCTGATCGCCTCCTCAAGTGGCGATGAAATCTCTAACGTACAAAGTTGCCCTTGTACTCGCTGTAACCAGACCTCGATCTCGGGTCTCAGAAATTCCTGCTGAAGTTCCTTCTGAACTGTTAATCGAGCAAGCATCTGCTCCTGAACGGACTTACAACTCAAGGCATCGGCGACAACGTTCGCCTTGCCCGGGTGGTAAAGTATCTTAATATCATAATCTTTGATTAGTTCCAACCACTGCCTCTGTCGCATATTTAACTCCTTATGAGTAAATATATACTTCAAACTCTTATGATCGGTGAATATCTGACAAGTAACGCCATAAAGATAATGACGCCAAATCTTTAACGCGAACACGACGGCTGCTAACTCCAGGTCGTGGGTCGGATAATTAACCTCGTAAGGTCTTAATTGCCGTGAAGTATAAGAAATAACTTTCCCGTTCTGCATTAGTACACATCCGAGACCCTATCCGGACGCATCACTATAAACCACAAATCCTTCCGTCCCTTGCGGTAAAGAGAGGACAGGTGCTGAGATTAACCGGCTCTTGAGTTCCTCAAAACTCTGTTAACACGCGTCAGACCACGTGTATTTCTTATCCTTCCGTAAAAGGTTCATCATAGGTTGAGCAATTTTAGAAAATCCTTCCACAAATCGCCGATAATAACCAGCTAATCCGAGGAAACTTCGGATTTCCTTAACATTCTTCTGAGGTTGCCAATCTCGGATCACCTCCGTCTTCTGAGGGTCGACATGGACTCTGTCTAATGAAATTACATGTCCGAGAAATGCCACTTCTGACATCCAGAACTCACATTTGGAGAACTTTCCATAAAGTTGCTCTCGTCTCAACACGTCGAGCACCTGATGAAGGTGAAACTCGTGCTCCTCCCGGTCACGAGAATAAATTAAAATGTCATCAATGAAGACAACCACGAACTGATCTAAATAGTCGATGAAAACCTGATTCATTAACTCCATGAATACCGCAGGTGCATTAGTTAACCCAAACGGCATTACCACAAACTCATCATGACCATAGCGTGTTCGGAACGCCGTCCTTGCGATGATATCCAGATCTTAAGTCGATCTTGGAAAATATTGAAGCTCCCTGAAGTTGATCCAAAAGATCATTGATACGGGGTAGAGGATATTTATTCTTGATCGTCACCCGGTTCAATTCCAGGTAATCAATACACAAGCAAACCAAACCATCCTTCTTCTTGACAAATAACACTGGTGCTCCCCACGGGGACGCACTCGGTCGAATATAACCCTTCTCGGTCAAATCCTCTAATTGATTCTTCAACTCCTGCATTTCGGTCGGGGCCATCCGGTACGGTGCCTTCGATATTGGGGACGTACCAGGCTCTAACTCAATCGTGAATTCCACATCTCTCTGTGGAGGCAAACTAGGTAACTCGTCTGGAAATACATCGGCATATTCTCTCACCACAGGAATATCCATCAACCTTACTGATGGTTTCTCGGTCTTGGTCATATAGCACCAATAACCGACACACCCCTAATTGAGTAATTTCACTGCTTTCATCATGTTGATGACTCTCCCGGAACAGCTAGGATTACCTCCCTGAAATAAACATTCGACCCCATCGCCTGAAATGATAGTGACCATATGCTTACGGACACTAATGATGGCATCATGATGATCCATCCAATCAATACCCAAGATGACGTCGTCTCTTGGTAAATCTACCACGATTAGGTCTGCTAACCAATCACGGCCATGAAGCTGAATCGGACAATCCTTAATCTCACGATTTCCGATAATTCTTCTACCATCAGGTAGACTAATGACATAAGGCTCACAACTAGTAGCACTACCCAGACATAGTCTACTCAAACATGACTCGGAAATGAATGAATGCGATGCACCAGTATCAAAAAGGGTACACATAGGTTGAGATAGAATTTCGAGTGTACCTGAGATCATTCGGGCTTCCGGATCATCAACTCTCTTCATCTCATAAATTCGGGGCTTACCAGTCCCGGAACTGAATGCTCCCTTCTGATAGCTGTGGGCTCCGCCTTTGTTATCTCCCATCGTCTTAAACGACGCGGACTGAGTAGCCTGATTCGGAACCGCTGACTGTTTCGGGGCCTGAGATGACGCCGGAGTAGGCTTGGAGTCCCTTCGGCAAAAACGGGCCTTATGCCCCGCCATTCCACAGTTATTGAACGTGACGGTTTGCCTCAAACACTTCGTGCTGTAATGACCCTGTTCTCCACAGTTGAAACAGGTAATGGCCGAACTGGCCGCTCTTGACTGAGATTCCGCGGGTGTGGGCGCCATAGGAGGTCGCTCAGTGAAAATAGAGCTCGCTCGAGGCTTCTTGAAAGTTGCCTGACTGCCTTCAGGCAGATTTTGATTCTTTGACTTCTTGCTAGCAGATGAAGGTTGTTGCTTAGCAATCTCCTTAGCAGTAAGCTCAGAAGTAAGAGCTTTCTCGATGAATTCGGACAGAGTGGTGCAACTGTGATTAAGCAACTGCATCCGCATACGAGGTTTCAACCTCTTGCTGAAATACTTGATCTTGTCTGCCTCAGAGTGAATAATAGATGAGGCGAAAATAAGAAGCTCCTGAAATTTCTCAGCTATGGTGAGAACATCATCGTCTGCTGAGGGGTCGGGAGTGAGTAATTATGATAACTTAGCCTCTCTGAGTGGGGCCGGATAATACCTATCCATCATGAGGGTCTTGAATTAATCCCAAGCACAAGATCCGTCAGTGGGCTTCAACGATAACCACCATGAATGAGCGCTCTTACCCAGATAGTAAGCCGCGACTGAAACTTTGTGCCCTTCGGGACACTCCACCATAGCAAACAACTTCTCGAAATGCTCAAGCCAGTGAACAATATCCGCCGGCTCAGACGAGCCCTCAAAGGTAGGTGGTCTTTGGCGAGAGATGTCACCAATAATACTGCTCACACTCTACTCTTGCCTCTCAGGTGGCGGCGGAGGAGTCTGCTGATTCTGAGTAGATGAGTTCTGCATCGTCTCCATGAGGCGTGCCATCTGAGTCATCTGGGCAATCAGGCCCTACATAAATGCAAGTGGATCAACCCGAACACCTTCTGAATGAGCTGTGTCCCGGGTACGACTCCCTGACAGTGAATGATCATTTCCAGGAGAATGAGTGGCGGCGTCACTGCTCGATGAATTAACATTATTCTTCGCGTTCGGACGTGTATTCACACGAGTTCTCAGGATTCGGCCCGCACCGCGGCCTCTTCCCTCACGTCCTCTGCCAGCTCTTTCCATACTGAAGTGGGAAAGTCACAAGATGATTATATATCTCGCATGAATATCCCATTATGATTACGTTATGAAATGATGAAAATGAGCATACGCGCTCAAACATAATGATTACATGAGTGATCAACTGAAGTGACGTGATTATCTGATGAAATTCTTGAAATGATTATCTTGAACAAGTTAACAAGATTAATGATATGATCCTAAAGATCAACAACTGAACATTGAAATGAACTGAGTGATTAATGGGTTAACATGATCGACATGATCAAAAATGAAAATGATGATTGAGGATTGTTGACTGTTGAATGATGAATGAGTGATTCTTTATTGCCAGAAATTATACCATGGCGTCAGAAATCTTACTTTTCTTTGGTCTGAGGGGCTCGGCTCTTGCACGGGTCACACGTGACGCGAAAGTCCAATGATACTAGTCTGATGAACGATGATTTCAATGAGACATGACTCAGAAGGTAGTATTCAAAACCACGCTCCGATACCAACTCTGTAACACCCCAACTAGGCGAATATTACAGTGCCGTGGACTCCGACTGGGACCCACTAGGTGAATGAAAATTAATGAATTAAGTAATATAATTATAGTACCGAACCATATTATATCATTAATTACTCCAATGATGAGTTTCAAGTACAACACACCCAGGAAAATACAGAATACAAGTATATTTTATATGAAGATAAAATATACAACACCAAATGAAAATGAAAGCGGAAATAAAATGAAGAAAACATGAATGACTGAAAGGACTGGGGCCCCTACTAGTATCACTGGGACTCCTCGCCATCAACGTTCTTGTTAGGCGTATTTTTATACGCTTATTTATTATTATTTTGTATTATTTTGGTGAGTAAATTTGCATCAATGAGCTTTTAATGCCTTAATCTTGTATGTTTGTCAGGAGATTGGAGTCCGAAAGCTAAAACGAGGCGAAACGGGCGAAAACGGCGAATTTTGGCCGTGGGCCCGGCACAAGGCAAGTGGGCCGCGGCACAGGAAGGCATCCAGCGGGCACCAGAGTAGACTGTACTCTGTGCCGCGGCACAGTCCAGGTGAGTCGCGGCCCAGACGTAACACCCAGCGCCCAGGTTTTAAATTACACGCCATGTGCCGCGGCACAGATTAAGTGAGCCGCGGCACACAAGGCGGCTTTGGTGTGCTCCGCGCGGATTTTGGCCGTTTTGAAGCCAGTTCTCGACCTACTCACACGGACGCGATTTGGAGACTGTGCAGAGCTATAAATAAGAGTTTAAGACCCTAATTAATTATCTTGGAATTTGGGAATCTTGGAATCTTGGAGGCTTGGGGAAAAAGAAGGATCACAGAAGACTATCGCAGATGAGAGAAACAGAAGAGATCAAAGGCAGAGGGCGGAAGCCAGAAAAACGGAGGAATCCGAGCTCTTCATCTGCATTTGATTTTCATGCTTTTATCTATTAATTCTGTATTTTCATTAATTAGCATGTCAGGCTAAAACCCTAATCTAGGATTTTGATGAAACCTATGTTTTGATGGATTTGCTTGAGATTATCTATTTAATTCCCTTTTTGTTGAGTTTTCCCAATCGTGTTTAATGCTTTCAATTATCTGGCCAATAGTTGTATTGTTTTAATCATTCAATTCGAATCGGGAGAGGAGAGTTGGTGAGGAACTATTGGTGAGGACCGTTTTATTCTATGAGATAGGAATATACTCATAGGAACTACGTGGCCTTTTGGAGATTTTATGCTTTTTGCCTATTGACGAATTAATTCACCTAGGGATAGAGTGCGTTATTCGCCTTTACAAAAATCTATTGACCTCGGGAGAGGCGGTAGAGTATATTAGCAATCTTCGCCTTCAATAAATTGGGAAAATCATTAACTTCAGATAATCGAGAGTAAATTCGAATAAACCGAGGTGGATTCAGAATCCTAGACTTATTCATCATTTGATTCTCTTTCTTCAAGCTATCGTTTTTACTGTTTAGTCTTTTATTAATTCTTTTAGTAATTAATTGCAAAACCAAAGTTCGATTGTTCAAATAAAACTAGAATACATAAAAATTGGTAGTTAGTGATTCAGTCCTCGTGGGAACGATACTCACTCATCACTTTATTACTTGTATACGATAACGTGCACTTGCGTTAAGGAAAAATCGCAACAAGTTTTTGGCGCCGTTGCTGGGGACTGAAATTTTTGCTAATATCGATTTCAGTATTTCTAGTCTTAGTTTGAACGTTTTATTTTATTTACTTATTTTCGTGTATTTAATTTTATTCATTTATCTGTTTTTCCTTTCAGGAATTTTTCGGGTAGTGCATGAGAAAACTCGGTAACAAAGGCCTACTACCTTTGAATACCGAACTCGAGCGCACTCTTAGGAGAAAGAAGAAGGAGAAACGAGAGCTACCGACAACAGTCACTATGGCTGAAAATATCGAAATTCAAGGAGGAGATAACCATGTGCAGCAAGTTCAACCGGCACTAGCACTTCGAGATTATGCTATGCTGCAGATCAACGCAAACTTTTCGGGGATTCGGCGTCCAACAATCCAAGCCAACAATTTCGAGATCAAGCCTGCGATCATTCAGATGGTGCAGGCTAGCCAGTTTTGTGGATTGCCGAACGATGACCCCAACGCACACATTGCGTCATTTCTCGAGATTTGTGACACGTTCAAGAATAATGGTTTCACCGACGATGCTATCCGATTATGGCTTTTCCCTTTCTCTTTGAGGGATAAAGCGAAATTTTGGTCAATTCTCATCACCGGGTCGATCACAACATGGGCAGAGTTAGCGCAAGCCTTCCTTTCTAAATTCTTCCCACCTTCTAAGACGGCGAGACTGAGGAACGAGATCACCACTTTTGGTCAGTATGACATGGAATCGCTCCACGAGGCGTGGGAGCGATACAAAGATTTGTTACGGAGATGCCCACATCACGGCCTTCCGGACTGGCTTCAGATTCAGACGTTCTACAATGGTTTGAGTGCTTCTACACGCACTCTCGTGGATGCAGCCGCCGGTGGAGCTTTGATGGGAAAGACGATGGCTGAAGCACACTCGTTGTTGGAAGCTATGGCCGCTAATGCTTATCAATGGCCATCCGAACGAATAACGCCGAAGCGAGTTATGGAAATTTCGAGTAATGACCCTATATCTACATTGTCAGCCCAAGTCGCAGCCTTAACGCAGCAGCTTCAAGCATTTTCGCATGCTCCTTCCCCCGTTACCATTGAGTCTTGCAATTGGTGTAACGGATCTCACCCTAGCGCGGAGTGCCAAGTCGGAAACCCGTTCGAGCAGCCCCAAATTGAACAAGCCCAGTTTGTAGGAAACGGAAACCGGCAAAATAATCCGTACTCCAACACGTATAATCCGGGGTGGCGTAATCACCCCAACTTCTCGTGGAGAAACGGACAGAACTCGAACCAGCCTCCGTTCGCTCAAAACCAACAGCAGCCTCCTCCCGCTCCAAAAGTTTCTCTCGAGGAAGCAATTGCGAAATTGGCAGCGAATACGAGTCAATTCATGACCCGTACTGAAGCAACATTGCAAAATCATTCCGCCTCCATTCGCAACTTGGAAGTCCAGCTGGGCCAAATTGCTAATGTGTTGACAGCCCGTCCGGAGGGAGCATTACCAAGTACAACTGAGACAAATCCTAGAGAAAGTCTAAATGCGATCAGTTTGGGAAGCGGGAAGGAGGTGTGTGATCAGCCCGAGAGGAGTGAAAAGAGAGGTGAAATTGAGGAGAAGAAAAATTTAGCAACGAAAGAAACACAAGATTGGAGACCCTCGATAACGTTTCCAGATAATCCGAAGGCATATGTGCCACCCGTCCCGTTTCCGCAGAGATTACAGCAGAAAAAGGCGGACAAGCAATTCTCTAAGTTCCTCGACGTGTTCAAGAAGCTTCATATTAACATCCCATTTGCCGAAGCGTTGGAGCAAATGCCGAGCTACATTAAATTCATGAAGGAGATCTTGTCAAAGAAAAGAAAACTCGAGGAGTTTGAGACAGTCGCCTTAACGGAGGAGTGCAACGCGATTCTTCAAAAGAAGCTTCCACCAAAATTGAAAGATCCGGGAAGTTTCAACATACCATGCACCATGGGGAATCTCTTTTTTAATAAGGCGTTGTGCGATCTCGGTGCTAGTGTTAACCTCATGCCTCTGTCTATTTTCAAAAAGCTGGGAGTTGGAGAAGCAAAGCCGACGACGGTCTCCTTGCAATTAGCGGATCGATCTATTAAGTATCCAAGAGGAGTGATTGAGGACGTGTTAGTAAAAGTGGATAAATTTATCTTTCCAGCGGATTTTATTGTTCTCGACATGGAGGAAGATCAAGATATCCCGATTATCTTGGGACGACCATTTTTAGCGACTGGCCGAACCCTTATAGACGTGGAAAAAGGGGAGTTGACTCTGAGGGTCCAAGATGAGCGTGTCACGCTCCAAGTGTTCAAATCTTTTCCATGTCCGGGAGGTGTTGATAAAAGCTCACAAATTGAAAGTGTGGATGCCGTTGCTAAAGAAAGACACCGGAAGAATCGTCGGTCGAAAGACACATTTTCAGATGGTCCAACTTTTAAGAAAGATGTAGAACGAGTCGCATTTCTCAAGCATGTGAACATGAAATCATTGCCATCTGACTAGCCACAATCGGAAAAATCTGCTGCTGTCATAAAGTCATTTTTGAAAGAGGGAAATAAGCCGGAAATCAAACGGACATCTAGTCATGAGAAAAACGGGTGTTTCGGAAAGTTATTCTCATCAAAACCTTTCCGCAAACAACATTCGATGTCCAAACAGAAAATCGAATCGTTAACGACCGATGGTCATAATTTTAAAAACCATATTAACGGATACGGGTAGAAACACCAGCATTAATGCTTCCAATTATCAGCTCTTGCGGGTGATCTTTCAACCATCTTCTGTCGGGTTCTAATTCGGGTTCCCGTACTGTATCTTGAGTTGCTGTAGTTTCGGCTTCAGCTTGTATAACATCGGCTTCATCTACGTCAGTTCTTACAGCTGCGGGGTTGATTTCTAAGTCAACGACAGGTTCTAATGGATTTGGTGGATCTGTGATGGAAAGTTGTTGGATATTCTGAGAAAGATCTTCTACTCCTGTAGGATCATGGTGAGGTTCATCAAACACTACATGAACTGATTCCTCAATCATTAGCTTCATTTTATTGATGATCCTGTAAGCTTTGCTAACAGAGGAATATTCTACAAATACCCCTTCATCCGATTTCACATTGAAGGTTCTAAGTTGATCCTTACCGTTGTTCAACACGTAACACCTGCATCCAAATATGTGAAAATATGAAACTAATGGAGTTTTGTTGTTCCATACCTTGTATCCTGTTTTGTTTTGGTGTTTGTTGATGATACAGCGATTTTGTGTGTAGCACGCTGTATTGGTGGCTTCGCCCCAGAAACGATGTGGCAACTTGCTTGCGGCAATCATTGTCCTTGTTGCTTCCTTCAACGTCATGTTCTTTCGCTCGGCAAGACCATTTTGTTGAGGTGTTCGGGCACCTGAGTATTCGTGCTGTATCCTATTTTCCGAATAGTATTGCTCTATAAAGCAATTTGTGAATTCCATACCTCTGTCGGAACGAATGGACACGATACTCGGCCCTTTTTCATTTTGAAGCTTTCTCAGGTGCTCGGGCAGCTTTGATGTTGTTTCCTTCTTCTTGCTTAGGAAAATTGTCCAAGCATACCTGGAATAATCATCAACAATAACGAGACAATATTTCTTACCTCCCAAACTTACCGGGTCTATAGGACCATAGAGATCCATATGTAGCATTTCTAAAACTCTGTGGGCGGAAAGGTAGGATTTGCTTTTCAGGGTGGTCTTGATTTGCTTGCCTTTCTGACAGGGTTCACATACGCTGTCTTTCTGGAATGAAACGTTTGACAATCCTCTAACCATTCCCTGTCTGGAGAGTTTGTTGATTTACTGTAGGTTGGTTTAGGTCCATAATTGTAATTTCTACGTAGTGCATGTACGTAGTTGCTATAACCATGATAATTATTATGCATGTAAAATTCAGGGTTATTATGAGTCCAGTACAAATGCCATCTTGGAGGTGGAGCCATTTTCTTCGGCCTAACAGCTTGCCTTCTGGGTCTCCAGTTGGATTCCCAACGCTGTTGTTGATACTGTGTGGAAACTTGCTGTCGCGAGAAATGATGGGGCTCCTGTATCCAATATTTAGGCGTGCTGTACAGAAAGTACTGCCATGCGGGCCTTTGATATTTGGATACAACCTTCTTTCTGAACGGCTGTTGGTGACGTTGATATGCTCGGGGAGCATGCTGTTGGGTGCGCTTTGAAAGTATGAATGGCTGGTGATTCCGCTGTCTGGAATACGACTGAGGTGGTAGAATGGCAGCTTTTGCTGTTCGCGGTGCAACGGATTTCTTCATAGGACTCGGAACTTCTTCCGATACAGGAATGGGTTCCACACCCCTGATGAACACAGTACTAGTTTTCCCTTTGTTGGAAAATGCGCTGTATCCTAAGCCACTTTTATCATGAGCATGTTTCCCAGTGCTTAGAATTTCTTCCATTCTTTTGGATGATTTCTCGAAAGATTTCAGAATGGTTTCAAGTTCTCCTTCTCGTTTTTCGAGAGTTTTTACTTTGGCTTGAAGCAGAACAAAATTATTTGTATTGCTTTTACTATGAGATTTAGTCTCACTTAGTTCATGAGCAAGTTGATGATTGCTCTCTATGAGTTTTTCATACTCGACTTTGCTGTTTTCACAATCAACAGACATATTTTCATAATTTACTTTCAGCAAGTCGTTTTCTTCTTTCAGCTCTAAGTTAGAAAGTTGGAGCTGTATATTTTCATTTTTTAATGTCTCATGGGCCTTTTTAATGTTCTTAAACTCATTCATCATGTTTTCAAAATTATGAGATGCATTTGTAGGAATAGCTGAGGTTGAGCTTACCTCATCATCGCTATCTTCATCTTTCGGAATGTCCTTGGCCATAAAGCACATATAGGCTTTATCTTCGAAATCATCGTCAGATGAATCACTATCACTGACTACCTGAAGACATTCTTCGGATTTTTATGGTGCGGGGGAGGCTTCTGATTCACCAATCAGGGCCTTGAGCTTGTTTTTCCAAGCACGTCTTCTTTCATCCTTTTCTTGTTGCTCGGCTTCGGGCAACCTTTGAACTTTGGGATGAGGACATTTATTTGCGTAATGCCCTGGTTTCCTGCAATTATAACACAGGTTAGCATCACCAGAGGAAGTTTTAGTACTCACCTTATGTACAGGCTTGGGCCTGTATGGAGTCTTTCCCGACTGCTTGATAAACTTCTTGAACTTATGAATGAGGAGCGCCATTTCGTCTTGCGACAGGATGTCGTCGTCGCTGTCAGCATTCTTATGAATGGGCTTTGATGAGCTAGGCATACTGTGTCTTCAGTTGGATACAGCGGCTAAGGCTGTAGTCCTGGCGGGAGATTCTTCAGCTTTCTCTCTCCTGTCTATATCATACTCAAATGCTTTGAGGTCAAAAAAGAGATCAAAAGTAGATATTTCACTTAGATTGCACGATACACGCATAGCTGTGGTCTTAATGTCCCATCGGGCAGGGAGAGATCTGAATTTTTTTAGGTTTTTCTCCCTTTGGGTATAAATTTTGCATAATGTTTCAAGTTCACCAATAATGCCAGTGAATCTGAGGTCAAGTTCCTCAAGTGTTTCATTTGGTTTCATTTCAAAAGATTCAAATTGCTGAGTTAATTTTGAAATTTTGTTTTCTTTTGAGAGCTCAGTTCCCTCACAAATTAACTTGAATTTATCCCAGATATCCTTGGCAGATTTGCTGCTCTTTACCTTAGAGAACGTGCATTTGTCAAGAGTGACAAATAGCGCATTTTTCGCGATATTGTCGAGGTTGGCGCACTTTCTTTCGTCAGAAGTCCATTGTTCGCACTCTTTCTCGAGCATCTCTGCATGAGCCTGGCCTTCAATCCTTGGGGCCGGATTTACCTTCATGATCTTTGTGGGGCCATCTTGTATAACAAAAATCATCTCTTCGTGCATTGCTGCAAGATGAGCCTCCATCCTAATTATCCAATCATCAAATTCGTTAATAGAGAACATAGGAACTTTATTGATCAATGATTAATCCATATGGGAATAGGAAAGAAAAAGACTGTTTTTAAAAAATAAGTGATTTAAGGATCTGATTCAATCAAAAATACGACTGATTCTTTTTAGAATCAACCGCTCCGATACCACATGTTGGCCACTAAGTATACAGGATACAGATTGGAAAGTGTTTTAAACAACAAGCTGTACGGTTTTCAAATCTGAGTGCATAGCGGAAGTCTTGTTAAAGTGAGTTGTTGTAAATACAACAACTAGATATGAAGTGTATACTTAAAAATAATCACAAATAATAAAACAGTAAATGCAGAAGGTAAAAGACACGATAATTTAAAGTGGTTTGAGGTAAATCCCTCTATGTCCACTGGTCCTCCAGACATGAGTGAAAATGTTTATTATAAATACTACGTACACAACTACGTATTTATAATCAAACCTAATCAATATATCGTTCATACAGATTGATATAATGATCTTAGCCTTCAACCGTTCACACAGATTGGTTTAAGATTTCACTTGACTGGCTTCTTCACACACAGTTCCGAAGCTTCGTCTCTTCAATGTAATTCTGTCACACACAGTTCGGGATTAGCAAGGTTTCTTAGTCCACACAGGGCTGATGGGTTTTGTTCAAGGGTAGAACAATGTTTGAACAACAACTTTGACTTTCTGAGCTTTTAGCTAATGATGTGTTGTTCACGGTTTGAGCACTTGTATATCTCTTCTTTCAGAATAGCAGTATGCTTTGGGAGATATGTTTGCTCAGATGTATATGATGATAACTTTGTTGTAGATAATTTCGTCAGTTGATTTCGTGTATCAGTTGTTCGTTGTTCCCGGATCTTCAAAGGCTGGGGATATATATATATATAGCTTTCTTGAATATATCCGTTGATATTAGATCCGTTGAGCAAGATTCCGTTCCAATGGGATGATGTGTTTGAATAAAACATGATCCGGATTTTGCGCTTGATTGAAGATCTATGACGACTTGATATTTAAATACTTTATCCTTCATTATTTAAATATATCTTCTTAAACGGGACTTTGACTTTAGCGAATACCAAAGATTTCTTCTTGTCCTGTTTGGATGCTGTATGGAATGATAGCTGTATTGTCGATTAGAGACAGCTTCCATACTTAGTCTTATGAGACTCCTTTGCTGTACGATTGATTCAATGTATGATGGGACTATGAGAAGACTTCGATACAGGTTGACACCTTTGATCAGCTTTTCGATACAGCTTGTTGCTGTATGTTGGATTGGCACATTGTCAAAACATTCTATCAAAACTTTCGATACAAGGATTTGTTTATCCCGGCAATTTCGATACAGGGATTATTATCCCAACAATATCACTATAATTATAGCTTATACCTACATCCAACTCATATACACCCAATTAAGATTAATGAATTCGTTTAAAACTCACGAACACCACAAATATATATATACCTATTTATATATATATATATATACACACACACACACACATATATATATATATAACATGCACATATTGATATAATACGACACATACGCTTCAGACAACTGTGATTTTGCAAAGATATAAATTGTATATCAAGGTACTTGTCTCGATAATCGGCACCCGAATACTCCGACAAGCACGGATCGATTGGACAGCCCCGAAAATCCTCAACCTCCACAAGAAACAACAATAACACAATTATTATGAGGACTAATACCAAAAACGATGGAAATCACAATCAGTAACCAAAGGAGACTCATTGAATCATTTAATAGAACATTAAACGTTCAAGGTTTCCCAAGGACCCTAAAATCATCAACCGGGTTGGATGAATCGAAAATATGGATACACAATCAATAGAACATGTTCATTAACATCACAAAATACTAATTGAACATCAGAAATGGATCAGAACCAAGATAAAAAACTCTAAAAGTTAACTTTGGGAAATCAAGGGAAATACCTCTGATCCGACGAAGAACGGTGGATTAGATGATGATAATCATTGTTAGAAACTCAAGAAGATCGATGCATGATGAAATCTCGACCATCTCCAGCCTATCAAATCAACCCAGCCGTCCGCAAGATGAAGAAGGGGAAGGGAAGATGAAATCGCTAATAAAAGTCTGCGGCCTGCCTATTTATAGGCCGCATCACGTTACGTACGTAACACCATACGGTTAACGTACGTAATGATCCTTACGTACGTAAAAACAAATTGTTACGGACGTAATGCCCTGCTCAGAACTCACTGCCCAAATCCGTATGCAAGTTAACGTACGTAACACCTCTCACTATTACGTACATAATCCTTCATATCGTACGCTATATACCTCATGTAGCATACACAAAAGTCTCTCCAGAACCTTCTGTCCCAACCAACAGGTATGTTAACGTATGTAAAGGAATAAGAATAACGTACGTAAGACAGACTTGATAACATACGTTATTTGCTGATGCTAGCGTACGTAAGATCCATGCAGTACAGAACTGCTGCAGTCCAACTCGCGACATGAGGGTAACTACAGATGCGACAAACACGAGCCACCATGATTAAAATAAATCGAGTAGTACAATAGTAGAAACATGGGTCAAAATGCCAAACAGAGAAAATGGGAAAAATAGGATTATTACAGGGATGGCCATTTTGCGTCGCATTTTTGGCAATCGGTCCATCAGACTTTGGGTACCGAGTTGAGGTTAAGTACTTCTTTCCATCCACAGTCACACCGTCAGATCGAGCGGATGATCCAGACATTAGAGGATATGTTGCGGGTGTGTGCCCTAGACTGGAGTAGTGATTGGGAATTACACCTACCACTGATCAAGTTTACCTACAATAATAGTTAGCACGCGTCGATCAAAATGGCACCTTTCTAAGCACTGTATGGTAGGAGGTGTAGATCTCCACTTTGTTGGGATGAAATCTTGGAGTTAGTTGGGACGGAGCCGGATATGTTGGTGGAAACTAAGGAGAAAATTTCTCTCATTCGGGACAGATTGTTGACTACTCAGAGTCGACAAAAATCATATGTATTCATCATCCACCCTAGGAGTTTGAAATGGGAGATCATGTTCTACTCAAGGTATCACCGACGAAGGGAGTTTTCTATTTCGGGAAGAAAGGAAAGCTTAGCCCAAGGTATATTGGGCCGTTTGACATCTGAGACAGAGTCGGTGAGTTGGCTTATCGCTTGGGGCTACCTCCAGCTCTGAGTCATGTTCGTAATGTGTTTCACATTTCTCAACTGAGAAAGTATGTCCCGAACCTAGTCACATCATTGATTATGGGATTATTGAGATAGCGGATGATGTCACGTTCGAAGAAAGGCAGATGAAGATCCTTGAACATCGTGAAAATGACTTCGGTACAAAAAGTGGTCGAGGCATGGAGTTGAAGAAGCAACTTGGGAAATCAAGGATAGCATGCATGCTAAGTATCCCAAATTATTCATCTCTTAAGTTTCGGGATGAAACTTATTGTAAGAGGGGGAGAATGTAATATCCGCATTTTTCTATTATTTTATAGATATTTCAATTTTGATGTATTTTCCATTTGCAGTGACTCGCTTGTAATCGTTTTGACATTTTGAGAATGTTTAATTCTGCATGTTTTGTTATCCGAGCGTTTCGGAACTTGTTTTACTTAATTTCGTGTTTATTAGCAATTTTTCTACTTTTTGGTTCTTTTTGCGTGGTAATTATTCGAAACTGTTGTTTTGGGTTTCCCATAAGTTTGTTTAACATTTGGAGACGTGTTCTGAGCTTTGGTTTGGTTGTTCAACCTCGTATCGTGATTTTCGGACGATTTGAGCCGTTTTGTAATTTCCTAAAAATTGAGGGTAATTACTTTCGTTGTCGTATGCCGAACCATCGGGTAGTCAGAATCGTGATTTCTTATAGTGCTTAAGTTCGTCGTCTCGAACTCTTAATAAGTGTGCCTTTATGTTTTGTCATTCGTCGCGTTTTGATTTTCGTGATATTCTTTCCCAGTGTAATCGGCTCTCAGCAGTTCTTAACTATATGAGACTTACGTAGGTTATCAGTAAGGTGTAACGTACGTTAGGTGCATCTTGTTTACATACGTTAGACTTCAGTAGCGTACGTTAAAGCCTTCATAGAATCTGCAGAGACTTCTGCTAGGCCATTACGTACGTCACAAGCAGGGTATTACCTATGATAAGTGTATAACTTAAGTTAAGTGTTCCTAGCTTACATACGTTATAACAAGCCGATATATATATATATATATATATATATATATATATATATATGTATCAGCATTTTCTCTGCGGGTTTCATTCATTTCTTTTCTCTTCCGCGACCGGGCTATCAATGGGCAATTTTTGGGGCGATTTTGGTTCTTCAATCTTCCAGCTATCGTCATCCTTGAGTTTTTGGTGTAGATTAACAACATCAAATCGTGTTCTTCGTCTTCAATCTGAGGTATAATCTCTAGAATCCTAATTTTTTGGAATTGGAGGTTTTCGTGACTTTGTTCAATTAGCTCCGAATTGTTCCTTGATTTTTGATGTATATGATTAATCTTCACTGTATTCATGTCTTCCCTATGAATTCATGGTAGAGTTTAGTATTTTTGTGAAATCGAAAGGGTTTGGTTGCAATCCCCCCTCGTAGTGAGTTTGTATGAATTTTCATAATTTGTAGGCGGGGTTTTCTGCGTCTGCCACGTCTCTAACGAATTAGCTCTCGAGCTTTCAATGCCGTATTTCCATTTCCATTCTAGTCATATTGGTTGTTGATAATTGTTTTACGGATTGTTTAGGTTCGGAATAGTCCAGTTCCATCAATCGTGGTCGTTTACCGTCTCGGAACATCCCATCGTATCTCAAAGGCAAGTAATTCTTATGAAGCTTATAATCTTAAATGTGAAAAGTACTACATATGAGTGTGAGAGTCTGTATGTTGGCTCCGGGAGGGTCCGACGTAGCCTCGAAGGGATCCACGTTTGATTGGGTCCACGTCCATTGGGGTTTACCACTCCGGAAGGGTCCGACGGGGCCTCAGAGGGATCCACGCAAGGTAAAGTCCATGGTTATTCATGAGGATTTTTATTACTATGGCATATTGTAGATTTTGCATTTTCAGAAATCATTATATTGCCTTTTGAAACTATTGATGCATGTACTTTGAAATTGTAAGATGTAAGGATTCATTTTTATTACTTGCACTAACTATTCGACGGCTAACCCATTCGGAGGAAATACGTTTTATGTATTTCAGGTACGAAGAATGCGAATGGGCGAGTACCAGGGCAATATGATGATGACGGCGAGGCGTGATACTGTGATGAATTATATCATTTTCTTCGAGTCCTGTCTTTTGAGTTTATTTTTGTCATGAACTGTTAGTTGGTACTCGAGTACTATAGGATCTATTTTCATCTTATTATTATGTTGGACTTTGTGGTCTGTTGTGGATTCGAGTTTTATCGTTGGATTTCATCGATCGATCCGATTGATTGATAGTGGTTTGATATTGTTAGAAGATTATTGAAGTTTTGGATTGGATTGTATATGAATTTAGCCTTGTGGGTCCCATACATGGATTCACGGTGCTGTGACATACTCTGAATATTTTGGAGTGTTGCAGATTGAAACTGAACAAGTGGGATTTTGTTTTCGGGTTTGTGTGTATATTGTGTGAGAAATACAGTGAAAATGAGAGAGATAAGAGTTTTTGCAGAAAAATAGAGGAGATAGGAAATATGAGGTGAAAGAAAAAAGGAAATAATATCACAAATAAAATATGGTAAATTTCAAAATTTACGGGAAGGAAGTTACTAAATTTAAGGTTATGATTAAATAAAAATTGTTTTTTTATTTTAAAAAAAAATCAAATATCAATTAAGTATTTTAAATCATTTCCTATTCTGCCATTTTTAAAGAAAATTCAATGAGAACCATAGATTATCGATATATTCATATTGTATGGCTGAGATCCTCCTGAGGAGGCTACTTGGAGAATTTAACCAAGTAGCGAAGTGAAATTCGGTCTTCAATGTAACACCCCCGATATATTCAGGAATATTACAGCGCCGGAAATCCTTTACATAGGGATTTACAAGGCTGAAGAAATGAAAAGACAATCACAGGTACCAACGTATGAAAGTAACTGAAATAAAATACAACAGTTCTGACCAATACTGAGATACAAATGTCCAAAGGAAAAATATTAATACATCACTAAATCCAAATCATCACAAACGACGACGCACTCGAGTACTTATTAAAACGATACAAACAACAGACAAATAAACCCGATCGGAACATCATTCTGCCCCCTCGTCATCATGCAACTCCAGTGGTTGTTTCCCCGCTCTCCTGGATCCTGAACATAAACAAATATTCACCCCCGAAGGGGTTAGCACAACGACGCTGGTACAAGTACCACAACATATTATTCAACATCTCACGAAGAATAATAATAACATAAATGACAAAGAACCAAAGAGTCTTCTCCTGCGAGAAATTCAAATAATAACATACACACATGAATATCACAACATGATATCACAACATACACATGGTAATTCCATCCAGCGTTCACTGCCTAGACCCCCCGATGATTCCGTCAAACCAACCCGAGGTGGAAAAACCCATCCGATGATCCAGCGCACGTTAGCATAGATCCCTCGATGATCCCGTCGGACCAACACAAGGTGGGCATACAACAACGACTTACATGTACAACAGTATGTATAACATCAATACATAAAACAATTAAGGTACTTGCCTCGATTCGAAGACACGAACAATACTTCCACGAAAAACGAAACACTCAAAGGTCGCCCCTTCGATCAATTACGTAGCAAGCTCGAACCTTAACAAAAGAAATAATATAGAGTTCATCTCACATCATACGAACATCTAACAATCCAAATTACGGTCGAAAGTTCATGAAACGTAATCTGCCTGGCTTGCTTAACGCACGCTACCAATCCTATGTAGCGTACGTTAAGGCTACTTGTTAGCGCATGCAATTAAACGAGGTTTAGAGTACGCTAACCATGCACTGTCAGTACCTCACTGATCAGTCGATTGACTCGTCTGATGATATAACACAAGTTATTTTCCAAGTGTAGCGTACGTTAACTTATGCCCGATAGCGCACGTTAATCTACATAGCTTAGCGTACGCTAAGCATGCATGGCAGTTTCACTACTGGGCAGCAGACCGTTCTAATGGTGATGAAGTTTACGAACTCCTCAGTGATTAACGTACGTTATCCATCTTCATGTCATGTTCATAAACTTATGAATGATCTTACGAATTCAAACATCTTTGAATTCAAGTAAATAAATATCATCACAACTCTTATGTCTAACTCGATTATCATTCTCATGTGAAGTTCGTGATCTCAGGTTGATGCACTAGATTCCATTGTCATTTATACATTCAGACTTCATCTTAAAGGTGAACTAACAATTCCAACTACGATGTTTCAACGACGATATTATAAGCACAATCATTTCCACTTCTAAACATGATGTTTGTTTGAATAATTCATCAATGGAACTCAATATCTTGATAGCATGATCATCTTTATTCTTCAAAACACGAATCTAAGGCTGGAGATAGAATTAACATACCTCAAGATGAAGAAATCACTGAGCCAAAAAGGTAAAATCCAACTCAGGTTGTTTGTATGCCAATCCAAGGTGCTACTCCACTTCAATAATCAATCACAAGTGATATCCAATCTTTAATGAATCAAGTAGAGGTCGTCTAAGTGTTTAAGGAGGATATAATGCTCTCTGGTCTCTCAAGAATGAAGGACAAGTGAAGGAAATGTAAACCAAGTAAAATGAGTTGTTGTCCCATTTAGAACATTTCTGTACGTACGTTAATTAGCGCACGCTATCGCAAAATCCTTAGCGCACGCTAACTAGCATTGACTCCAAATCTGTCCAGGTTCGCCCGCGGGAATCTTATCCGGACCCACGTCCGGCTGGCGCATGTGCTAGCCGCCCAACTCAATAATTGACTGCCTAGCGCATGCAATTCCTCATTCGTAGCGTGCGCTAGTTCTAGACAATAACGTACGTTAAGATACATTCTTAGCTTACGTTATCACGTGTTTGCATGAGAAAATTTGCATGATGCTATACTCATGTACAAAGATACAAATGTGAGAAATATCATACTCTAATTATCGATATCCCGATTCCGAATAATACATGGCTCAAATATAAATGAAATACTCAATAATAAATCCGGATATTACATTCAAGTGGGATGAGGGGAGTATTAGAGTTTGCCACTCGCTACTTTCGTAAATTTATCTTCACACATTTCTTGAGAATTAAAATTTCAAAAGAAAACATTTATTGTATTAGTTATTTCCATATTTTACTAACACGGTAATATGGAAAAGATAGGGAAATGATACTTTTTAATTTATTGTAATCATAATGATGATTAAAATTCTAACAAGAAAAGTACCATGTTTTACAGAAAATAAAATACTAAAATAGAACTAACGGCTATTACACTGTCGTGGATCCCCAATTGGGATCCACTGGGCCGATCACATTAATAATAAAATAATTACAGTACTGGACCACATTATGTTATAAAATACTCTAACTATGAGTTTACACAATACTCTGGCTAATAAATACCAATCAATCCACATGACAATAAAAATACAAGTATAATCCATATAAACATGGACACCAGATCAGCACAAAATAACAAAATATAAGGAGTGTAATGCATCGGAATAAATACACAAAATATAACCGGAAGCAAGAAAATTCAAGCCTCTGACTAGTATTCTTGAGACTCTTCACGGTCACCATGCTCTTCATGTGCCTTTTCCGTCACTCGACCTAAAACACGATAAAAACATAGCCCAAAATAACAGGGTCAGTTACATAATATAATAAATTTCAAACTATTGAACATACACAATCACACATGTTATATGAACTACAAATCAAATATCAAACTATTGAACATACACAATCACACATGTTATATGAACCAACAAAACATAAGGCTCACGAGATGTACTTCACACTATGCCGGGGATAGAAATAACTTCGTGCACATATCACCAACATATGTCGAATTTTGATAACACATGTGTGATCATATACCTAATTACTCTCATGGAAGTTCCCCTCCTATGTGTAAAGTCCAAAGTGAAACTCGTTGGTGACAACTGGCACACCACTATAACTCCAAAATGGCATGATAACAAAAGTAACAACGAAACTCAATAAGATCAACCCAACAAGAATCAAAACAACTCGCTAAAGTAAAATGAAAGTAACACAAGGGACCCTGAATCAATGTTCCTCAAGAAACAAACAATCAACACGATCAGCAATATCATCCCATGCGAATTTATAAAGCCTGAAACAATGTACATCATAAGTAAAACATATAAAAGAATCGCTATCCTCATAACCAGGCAAGAACTAACTTGCCTCAATATCAAAGACAAGACTGTCCTGCCCCGAACGAACGAACTAACGAATGAACGAACATATTCCAACTAACTCAATAATCACTAGAACAACTTTGAAATAAATACAATTCATCGAACAACAAACTCCACGATACCGATAATAAAATCAACATGATTGTTATTCTCGATCGACAAATACAGATCAAACACTCATTCAAACATCACAACTCTAATCAATGAATTCAAATACCATCAATCCATCTCAATGATCATAACGAAATGGTCATGTTCTTATCAACTAGTCAATCGAATTCTTAATGAACACCGAGAATAATTATCATAAAATTTTACAAATGGCATGATAATATCATAATTGACTTCATGTCATATCAAGAACAACATAAACTTCAAATTATGATGTTTTCCAATAATCACCAATCTTCAACAAGAATTTGAATCTAATCATCAAGATATCCATAATTATATCACAACTATCTTAATCACTTAAAGAACTTAACATAATTATTCGTTGATATGATTATAACCTTCAAAAGCTCTTAAACCATCAAAAATAACTTCAAAGCATGTCATAATAATCATCCTCTCAACATATACTCACAAAAACTGTAAGAATCATAATAATCGTCCAAGAATCCATCAATATACACTACAAAAAAACAGTTTTTACCGATGCCATTACTGACGCCCGTTATTTAATTGATTTACAAAGTAATCATCAACAATAATAACATAATCTTGAGAGGAACATAAGATTAATCAACATACCTGATGAGTCGATTTTTGATCGTCTAATTCTGTTCTATTGAGTCATGCTTTCATTTGTTTTTAAGTGTTTTTGCTCTTTTTAGGCGTGGTATGTTGTGTTTTTGAATTGTAGGTAGCCGGACAAATATTATGGTGAAATATGCGCTTTTATGGCCAATATTGGAGTTTATGACGATCAAGAGCAAGAACGGGGCTTAAACGATAAAGATTGAAGCAATGTCTGTCGTATTTTATAATTTCTAGATGCATTAATTCGAATAAGGATGTCTTTTATATATGTATGGATTTCTGGTGAAATCAGCTTCGCAGCGGTATATTATACACAAAATTCCAAGCTGCATTGAGGGAGATATGGCTTCTAGACCACGGCCTCACAGTCCGGATCGCGATCCAAATTCAGACCGCGCCCGGAGCGCGATCCAGAATTCAGACCGCACGGCATATCTTTTTGTGGACACCTGGATCGCGATCCTAAATGCCTGGATCGCGATACACCCCTGTTTGTGTAGAAAATGCGATTTTGTACACTTTTTGCGATTTTTGACGGGTATATAAAGGAAAACCCTATACACAACTTGGGCCAAGCCGAAAAACTCGACCCAAACTCAGTTTTTATCAATTTTGAGTGTTCTAAACATCGAGAGATACAATTTGTGAGGGATTTTCATCATTTGTAAGGAGATTTTTTAGTTTTTGAAGGAAGAACATCAAACCTTGCTCGGGCTTCGATTTCATTTTTGCAAGGGAAGATTTCTACCATGTTTTATTCTATGATTTTTGCTATTATTGTTGAAATGATCATGATTATCTATTCTTTTCGTATGGATTTTTAGATTGAACCACACACATGCTCTTGGTTGTTAGTTTTAATTTTGGGCCTGAGTTTGAAATTGTTCCTATTTCGTTTTTCTATCATTTTGCTCAGTGTTCTTGATGATATTGTGCACGAATATTGTTTAGGCACAAGAGAACTTAGGAGTTAGATCATCAAACCTTGATTCTAAGTTGCTAGTATTGAGGTATATGAGGGTTTTTATCGGTCTTCGCCATCAAACGGCCCGGTAGAAGGGATTGTGAATGTTCTTGAGCTTTTTCTATGATCTTTTAGCTATTTACCTCATCAAAAGTAGTCGGCTAATCGATTGTTAGTTAGGGATTCTTCCCCATCAAAGGAGTTTCTCTTATTATTGAATAGAGCAATCACAATTTTTAAGATTTACTGCCATCAAACGGTGTTCTTTAATTGTGAGCAATGGATGATTTCCAACCATTAATTCTTTGAGTATCGAAACTAATGATTGCTTACGTGTGTGTCGTGATTCTAAACTCCCATATCTTTCTCGTAATTGTAATCTCTAGAAAATCCAACCTTAAATTTAGTGTTTTTAATGCTTAGCTATTAATTTAATTTTCCGCACTTATGTTTACGGTTTTACATCACAATCAAATCATTCACCGTGTTTTAGTTTACTTTACTTTTGTTAATTCGACTATTTGCCAAACATAATCGAACTTCAAACCATTTCCAACTCCTTGTGAGATCGACCTCGGAGTTACTTGTCGCTACCTACAAAAGCGATTCGTACACTTGCGATTTTTTAATTTGTTCATCAAGTTTTTGGCGCCGTTGCCGGGGGGTTGGCGTTTAATTTTTGATATTGTTTTAATAATAGTTTAATCATTTTTCTGTTTTCATTATTTTCGACAAACTATAAAAGTCACTCTAACTTCTCTTGTTTATGCTTGGTAGGAGATTGTTGGGAAACCCGGTTCTTCCACACATAGACCAGGTCCAAAGAATTAGAGCACCAAAAACAATAGCCCATCATCAATGGCAAACGACGAGGAGAATCCGGATCTTGAAGAGCGACTTTTGCTCCAGGAAGAAAACACTCGTCAACCGAGACATGAGAATGTTGTGCAAAATTTAGATGAAGAAAACATTCGTCAACTAAGATTCTCGAGATATGAGAATGTTGGGCACAATCAAGAGGTACCCAAAGCTCAACAAGGGAGGTACTTTTATCCGAGACAACCACCCATTGGAGTACAATATGGAGCGAACTATTATCCAGGGCCTCAATATGGGATGGGACCAAACTACAATATGCCGCAACAACCTCCGGTTGAGCATCTAATGCGGGACTATGCAAAGCCCGCGGTTAGCACTGCCATCTCGTGCATCCAATTAGCACTGACAGTAGAAGAACTACCACATCAGCGGATTTCACATCGAGCAATTGCCCTCATTCCACGGATTAGCACGTGAGGACCCATTGTCGTTCATCCGGGACTTTTATGTGGCGATTGAAAACTTCCCATTGAATGGGTTGAGCGAGGGTCAACTAAGAATGAAGTGCTTCCTGTATACACTCAAGGATGTGGCGAAACAGTGGTTGATGACTTTAGAACCGGGCTCACTAAGAACGTGGGATGAAGTTTACGACAAATTCATTACCAAGTATTTCTCTCATTCGAAGACTACACAGTTGAGAACCCAAATCTCAACATTCGGACAACAAGATGGAGAGGCATTTCACGAAGCATGGGACCGATTCAAGATGCTCCACATTCAATGTACACACCATCACTATCCGCTTCAACTACTTACTCAATTCTTATACGATGGATTAACTCAATCTTGCCAAGGTGCAGTGGATAATGCAGATGGTGGTTCATTTTGGGGGTTAACAGAGAGACAAGCTTATGATGTATATGAAACATTGGGAGCTAATTCTCAACAAAAAAGTGTGCATGTCCGTAGGGGAGTTGTGAACCAAGTAAGCGAGAAGGACGAGATGCAATCTAAAATCGATGAGTTAACGAAGGAACTAAGACAACTCAAGACTCAAAATAAATCTTCAAGCTCACGAGTTTGCGAAATTTATAGGGTACCCAGACATGATGTTAATGTAGCACCCCCAATCCACTCAGGGGTATTACACGCCGTAGACCCTTTCCTCAAGGATCTACCAGGCTGGTAACTAAAATCAAACATTTCAACATCGCCTTTAAGGCTAAAATGACTCAGTATACCGATTTGGTTGTAATATCCGGTGGAATTTCTTGCCTACTGTTTTATTATTCAGATATTTCTAATACCGTTGTAGTCTTGTTGCACTTGTTTAATGGTTATTGATGTTGGATTATATCATAATAGACTTTAATATAACTACCATTCGCATTATGATTGATTTCTTGATGTTGTGTAGATTGGTACATTTTTTGGTTAGTAATTCTGTGTTTAACGTACGCTAAGACTTTAGCCTAACGTACGCTATCTTGTTGGTTTTACGTACGTAAGTAAGTGCTGTTTATGTACGTAATGCTTGTAGTCTTATCCGATCTCAACTTTCAGCGTGTGGGGCTGGGTGTGATTCGAATATCTGACCTTTTTGAGGCAGCCTAGTTGACCTACATTACGTACGTAATGCTCCAAGCCATAACGTACGTAATGATGCTCGTATTTTAGTTCAGTAGCCTGTGGTAGTAGATTACGTACGTAATACTTTTTGTGTAGCGTACGTAAAGAGGCTAACTTACGTTATCTACATGTGATAATGTACGTAACAAATTGTGCTGTTATAAAAAGGCAACTTGTGTCTTTTATTTTTGCACGTCCAAACTTCGATATCTCTCCCCCTATAATCATCCCCCTGTCTCCCTAGACCAATTCTACCTTCTTTCAACTTGTGTTTTAGCTTTGCATCTTGATTTGGAGCTTGTTGATTGGAAGTTTAGAGTCATTCTTGAAACTTAGAGTGTGTTCTTGTGGTTTTGGTGTATTGTTCTTCATTTCTGAAGGTACGTTATACGATTTCACTCTATAATTTCGTAGTTATAATGTTAGTGATAGAGTATACTTCACCTAATGTTGAATTAATCAAGCAAAACATGTTTGTAGTTAAGCTTTTAACAACTTAATGATGAATATGGTGATTAAGGGTTTGGCATGATGTGTTCTTGATGTTTGAAATGGTGGTAATCATGTTTAGTAGAAACACACTCTTCTTGCTGGACTATTTACATCACTGGGACAATAATGATCCTTAGTTTCATTGTAGATAGGTTGATTTGTAGAATTGTTATCATTATATTAAATCGAACCATCATGCTTAGGAAGATTTTAATCTATATGAATTGAGGTTCTTCATCGGATTTGGTGGAACCTTGAATTATATCAACAAAATTTCAGAGATGTTAAACTCACCTTAATGATGATTTCATGATGATCTTGTGATGAATAACTCGACTATGTCGTTAACCTAACTAGATGAACTCATAACCGATGAACATAGTAATAATTTTACAAATTCATGATTCGTTCGAACAATGATAATCGCTGAGTAACCTTCATTTTGATCAATGTTTTATGGAACGTAGGTCTTTGGATTATATCTTTCAAAACATTGATGTTGTTTTTAAGAAATTCTATTGGCATAATTCTTAGCAAAGTTCTCCTTGATGATTGTTCTTGATAAATTCTCATCCGTTTGAACCCTACAAATAATCGAGAACATCTTGTAATGATAACCGATAATGAGAAAGAATTGAATCTAGTATGAATCCTTGAAATTGAATTATGATGTGTACAAAGATAGTTGAACTAATCGAATTGAATTTAGGATATCGTTCATTGAACTAGATATCGATAGTTATGAGAATGTGTTATTGAATGGATTGTATCCCTTACAAGGTTGATTGTTCGATTAACCGATATTAGTTGAGGACCGTTCGTTTGTTCGACAAGAAAGGGTTATTCTCGTCTCCGTATTGAGGCAAGTTATCTTGCTTGGTTATAATAATGTTTGGATTCTTGTGATGTTTATGCGTTTCGTGTATATGAAACACTTATAAATTTGTGATCCGTGATTTGATATTATTCTTGATGATGTTCCATTTTTTCATCGTGGGATTGCATTCCCAAATTCATCACTTTGAACCGTTGATATCATTGATCCTTATTTCGGTGAGTTTCTTGATCCTTAATCGGATATGTGATTTATTGAATTCGTTGTCATGTTGTATCGTGACATATCCGGAATTATATCTGCATTCCGATTGGTTATTGTGTAGGATATTTAGCCAGGCACATATATAGTCATCCGTGGATGTTTCCGTATTGGACTGTGCACACGAGACGTAGTTCGTGAGGCTAATTAGGTACATTGTCCCACGTATATCCTGGATTCCGTATACGGGGTGGACATGTGCACTAACACATTTCTGGATCGGGCGTACTGTGATGTCCATCTTGAGCCGTACTATTTTGGTCGTTCATAGTCCATGTACATTTGGATGTATTCGACGTTTTATGACTAACCGTTCATACGCCCGAGGGGTATGTTCGTTAGTCGGGTTGTTTTCCTTGAGATCTAATATATATATGAATTGTATAATGTCTTGAGAAATCATTTATCATGTATATCTGACCCTGTGTTGGGCGAAATACTTGTATTGTATTTTAGGTCGAGGAAAAGGCACGGCATAGGAAGATCATGGTGACGGCGAAGGGTTCTAAGGATACTAGTTCGGGGGGCCCAAGTCTTTTGTTGTCCGGTTATGTTCAAACCGTGTAATGTTATCTTTCCGCTTTATTTAAATTGTTGACCGAATGTATTGTTATTCAAGGTATATTCTATCTCCATATGGTTTATACTTGTATTTTGGATCCTGTGTATAATAAGGCCGTTGGCCATACTACTGTAAACTCCTAATCGGAGTAAGTAAAATTTATCGTGGTTCGGTACAAGTATTGCGTATTTAATCTGTATTTCGGGTATCGCCTGGTGGGTCCTAGTGTAGGGTCCACGGCACTGTAATGGCCGCCTTTTTGGGGTGTTACATTGGTCTTCCAATTAACACATACAACTCAATCTCAATACATGCCCACACAGGGGTCAAAATACAACACACTCCCGTGCAACGGGAAAAATACTGCAGCGAAAATAAGTACAACCAAACCAATACGACATCGTGTGGATCCTCATGTGATTAGTATCGATCATCTTTCATCATCCTTCATGCCGACCCTGTGTTAGGGTCCCCAAAACCTGAATGCAAAACATACATCCACCCCCCGCTTACTCGGGGGGTTAGCAAAATCCCACTATATTGCTAGTGCAAGTACATAATCATACGAAATGTAACAAACAAATAGAAATCACAAACTGGGTACGACAATTAACTACCAAAGCCTTCCCGAGAGGTTTTATTAATTTGAAAGCAATCAACAAAGTGTTTGAAAATATATTCCTCATCTTGGGTATTTTAAAAGTAGAAACCTTATTGGACCTCAAGTCCTTAGTTGAAAAATAGCCATTTCAAGATGAATGGGTCTCGGCCCAAAATCACTTCCCGTAAAACGACCTTTACAAAACTGTTGGGATCTCAACCCGATTCTCATCAAATCACAGTACACGAGAACAATAGCAATGTATATTTTCCAACATCAAAACCTCACAACTAAAGGACTAAACACATACGACACAATACTCTATTGCCATTCTAGCAAAGTACCAAAATTCAATATATAATGTACATCAACCTCGAGGACCAGAACGTTGTGATATTCCGGGCATATCACAATTATCGAAAACATTAACATCATCCTCAATATGAAAACCACACCTGGTAACCCACGACCGTACCCCTTAGTATCGGCCCCCAGATGCCCCGTCGAACGCTCCGGGGGGAAACCACTTCCGCGGCCGTACCCCTTAGTATCGGCCCCTAGACACCCCGTCGAGTGCTCCGAGTGGAAGAACAACAACACACACACACGTTCCACAATTCACATTTGCAGACCACAAGCCTCGAAATTCAATCACAATATATATAATCAAGGCACTTGCTATAAATGGCCAGTTACCCGACACAAATATCATACTCATTACAATACACCCATCACGAACAATCAACCACAACACAGCGACGCAATTAACACGGAATACACGATTCCCAAAACATTAAACAAGCAGGGATATCATTAAAGCCCTCAACGTTTAAAATAATCAAATCATAATCAATTCACACGACTAATATTAACGAGGGTAAACCAACCATCGTAAATCCAACATGTAAACTCTATTAGTAGGGCACAAATCCTATAAGAAAATACTTGCCTCAAAACCACGATCGAAATAAGACGATGAACGGGATGCATTCGGGCAGCCCCGAACTCCTGAACATATTCAAGAATACAATATCACCGCAAACACTACGAGAATAACACCACACGAATTACCAATACAAAACGGAGATCAACTCGGAATCCTGAAGCACCTATAATCCTCCGGAATAAACCACAAAGACATGATTACGACGAGGATCAAGACGAAAAACAACGGAGATCACAACAAACTATCGAAGGAAAAGTCATTCGAACATTTAATCGAACATTAAATGTTCACTACACCTCAAGAACACCGAAATCACCCTTCGGGTTGAAACGAACCGAAGGTATGGATATACCATCCATAAAACATGTTTAATAACAACATCTAAGACAATCGATTCATCAAAATTGGGTGGAATACGAACTCAAGAACAAAACTTCCAAAAACTCAACTCTAGGAAATCAAGAAAAATACCTCGGATCGATGATGAAGAACACAAATTGGTGTTGTTAATCTACACCAAGAACTCGAGGAGGATGATATATCAAGATTGAAGATGTCCAAATCACCCGAAAATCTCCCACGGGGAGAAAGAAGAAAAGAAAAAGGAGAGGAAATGAAATCCTCTCCAAAATCCTGTAGATAAAAGGGCTGCTGACTCGCGTGCCACGGCGCAGGCTGAGTGTGCCACGACCCGTGGCTGGAAATCGAGAGCAGGTTTCTAGGCCATGCCGCAGCGCAGACACAGCGTGCCGAGGCGCGCTGTACAGCCGCGCCCAGCCCAGCTCTTGGAAGGGGCGTGCCGCGGCACACATCCCCTTGTACCGCGGCGCACGCTGTTTGCGCCTAAAAGTGACGAAAAACGTCCCACGAACATGATATACTCGATCTACGCATAGTCCCGACCATTTAAAGGCCTGAACGAACTATCACGAACCCTCGTTTAGTGACTTCGCATCAAAACAGTCGGTCCTAACACGACAGTATCATCTAACGACCCGGAAAGAGAAAGAACATAATTGAATCCCAAAACTTTGGGAAATTACGGAACGACCCAACACGATACTCGATCGAAACACTAATAAAAGTTCACAAAACTTCTAACAAAGTTAAACGGACTTACAGGAAACTTGAAACAACAATTTCGGATGAGATTCGCAAGAATCGAACTCAAGTGCGGAAAAGTCGCTAAGAAGCACGAAACTCAACAAAATGGCACCGAAACGAACTCGGATGCCAAAAAGTGCAGAATTAATCATTCTGAGAATGACGAAACGGTCACAAGCGAGCCGTTAAAACGGACTCCTGTTAAAAAATAAATTTACCGAAAATCAAAAATCGCGGATATTACATACTACTCTCCTTAAAAGAAGTTTCGTCCCGAAACTTAAAATAAGTAGGGAGGAGAAATATCCCACCAGGAACATCTCGACGAGATACACAGAAACCGAATAACTCACGCCCAACGGCGATACGTTACAAGAACGCAAAGGAACATACGGCGTCGAATCACGCTCAACGACAAACATCACAATGTCACAACCAGAGACATAATAAAACCAACAAGTGTCAAGTATCACCAAACAGATAACACAATCAAGTCAACTATCCGAGCAATCACCAAAACAGGAGGTACTTATTATAAGAAAATATGCACAGTCAAGAGAATAGAAAATAAATACAAAACGATCCGCAAGGATAACCACAAACAATTCGGGCTACGCCGAAATTCTCGAAAACCACACTAGGTATCTCCGTATCCTTTCGGAGCAGAGACGCAACCTCGATCCCCAAACCTCTCAGCTACCATCTCGCAATGCACAACTCGGTGTCCCAAATGACCGCAATCGAAACAGCTGACTAACAGTCAACGACAATTCTTCGCGGTACGAGATCAGGCAACAACAATCGATCATCTACGATTAAACAACAATGATCGAGCAACAACGACCGAACAATAATGATCGAACAACAATGGTCGAACAACAATGATTGAACAACAATGATCGAACAACAATGATCGAACAGCAATGATCGAACGACAATGATCGAACAACAACGATCGAATAACAACGGTCGAACAATGACTCCGAAGTTCACACTTCAACTCAAGACATTAAAAGAGCTTGTAGAAACTAAAAGATGTTACTTTCGAACAATGTTCATAAGAATCGAACCAAACTCGGAAAAGTCACAGTGATAACCAGATCGATCCAAAACAATATCACGGCTCATTCGAACGATAATAACCGAAATACAGAACAAGTTCAGAAGGTATCAATGAACACGAGCGAGTCGATATAACTGAGAGAGAAAAAAAATGCAGAAGTCAAAATAATACGGGTATTACATTCAACCTCTTTTAAAGGAAGTGTCGTCTCTGAGACTCACAACAATGGAAGCAAGGTAACAACACAACAAGCAACCGACAGAAACATCTATCAAGGGCCTCTCAGAGCCGATCCTAATATCTGTGCTGAATTTCGTGCCCCAGAAGACTCGGTAAACAACTCGCAAGACTGGATTCTGTGTCCCTCAAGTCCACATTTGTAACACGCTACTGGCGGGGAAGGACAATTTGCACGTACATGCCTCGGCACATTGCAGTTGAAGCACCTCGGCACACCGAATATACAACCGCTAGGTACAATGGAATATAACATCGCAACACAACATATCGGAGATGCCAACTCAGCACAACATATCGACGTAAGGCAACCCACATACACAAAATCATAGCAACGACGGTATACATTCGGTGATTACAACGGCCCGAACGATAACCAACATACAATTACAAAACATCATGAAACAATCACAGATGTACCCAATCATACAAACCCAAGCTCTAACAGCTCGCGCAGGTGCGATAACACGCAAATCACCATGAAACGACAACATTAAAGACCAACATCACACCTCTCACATAGGGCTAACACAACAAATGCGAGGCGAACGACTCAACGCTCACACCACCAATTCAATCACAACTCGGGGGTTAGCACTCTAACGACACTACGAACATCATACATACATTCCCGGACTGCACACAGGAACGATAGGTTTTAAAAACGAAAACAACCTTTTTGAAAATAATTTTGGGAACATCAGTTGATCTTGAGTATCATATTTCGAAAAAAATAACACAATCATTGTTATCGAGACTTTGAAAAACCATCTTGCGTTTGATAGAAATGAGGACACCTTTCTTTGGTTAAAAACTTTCAGAAATATTCGACCCTCGAGTCTAAGCAAATGCGTTTCTAAATTATTGAGAATATCTTAAAATATTTTGGTCCTCAGAGTGGAATAATTTTGAAACATACAGTGGCACTAGTAGGCACCTTGAAAATACCGCGAGAAAATAATCCATTTTAAAAGTACGTCTCGAAGTTTATTCTATGAGATAATCAAGGTTTTAAAAAAAATATCCATTAGGTCAGAATGCCCAAAACTCACATGTATCGACATTCACTTATACATCTCATAGTATACGCATCAAATTGCTCAGATTCAAAACAAGACATGTCCTTTCTCAGAAAACAAGCAGTCAAATATCACAGTCTAAACCCGCATAGGATCGGGGCGAAACTACTGATCCCATTCGAGGCCTCTAGGACCCTCCGGAACTGGTTAGCGAAAACAAGCTCGTGAATCCGGAGTGAAGTCACGGATTCCCCCGAGGCCTCGTCGGACCCTCCCGGTGTGAGCAAATCACACACATTTTGAAATACATTCCCATTCCATATTAAGCACAAAGGTTTCACAAGAATACTCGCAAAATGAGCAATTCATTTTGAAATACACACGCAGCGGGTGAAACCAACAGTAAAAAAATACATTAGCAGCGACACCACTCCTCATATAAACAAAATATGAGAGTCGAATAACTACATATCACGAAATCAAAATCCACAGAAGGATTCCATCACTTAAAAATTAATCATACAAGTAGCTCATGTTACACGAGGCACAACACAAAGAAGGGAGACTTACATCCACAGGTCGCACGAGGATGATGATCGCCCCATGATACAAATCGCGACCAACAAACTCAGACAACGCGTCGCGACACGACTTAGTCAGACAAAATCCGACGAGACAAGACTCAACAGACACAACTTGACCCGACAGCCTAGGTTTCCACAACCTAAGCTCTGATACCATTTATGTAACACCCCCAATCCACTCAGGGGTATTACACGCCGTAGACCCTTTCCTCAAGGATCTACCAGGCAGGTAACTAAAATCAAACATCTCAACATCGCCGTTAAGGCTAAAATGACTCAGTAGACTGATTTGGTCTTCCAATTAATACATACAACTCAATCTCAATACATGCCCACGCAGGGATCAAAATACAAGACACTCCCATACAACGGGGAAAATACTGCAGCAGAAATAAGTACAACCAAACTAATACGACATCGTGTGGATCTTCATGTGATTAGTATCGATCATCTTTCATCATCCTTCATGCAGACCCTATGTTGGGCTCCCCAAAACCTGAATGCAAAAAAGACATCAACCCCCCGATTACTCTGGGGTTAGCAAAATCCCACTATTTTGCTAGTGCAAGTACATAATCATACGAAGTGTAACAAACAAATAGAAATCACGAACCGGGTACGACAATTAACTACCAAAGCCTTCCCGAGAGGTTTTATTAATTTGACAGCAATCAACAAAGTGTTTGAAAATAAATTCCTCATCTCAGGGATTTTAAAAGTAGAAACCTTATTGGACCTCAAGTCCTTAGTTGAAAAATAACCATTTCAAGACGAATGGGTCTCGGCCCAAAATCACTTCCCGTAAAATGACCTTTACAAAATCGTTGGGATCTCAACCCAATTCTCATCAAATCACAGTACACGAGAACAATAGCAATGTCCATTTTCCAACATCAAAACCCCACAACTAAAGGAGTAAACACATGCGACAAAATACACTAGTGCCATTCTAGCCAAGTAACAAAATTCAATATATAATGTACATCAACCTCGAGGACCAAACCGTTGTAATATTTCGGATATATCACAATTATCGGAAACATCAACATCATCCTCAAGATGAAAACCACACCTGGTAACCCGCAACCGTACCCCTTAGTATCGGCCTACAGATGCCCCGTCGAACGCTCCGGGTGAGAAACTACTTCCTCGGCCGTGCCCCTTAGTATCGGCCCCCAGACGCCCCGTCGAACGCTCCGGGTGGAAGAACAACAACAACACACACACGTTCCACAATTCACAGTTGCAAACCACAAGCCTCGAAAGTCAATCACAATGTATATAATCAAGACACTTGGAGAATACAGAGTACACAAGGAAATGTACTATGTGCGCAAGAAGACCCCGAGTCAGAGGTATCTCCATTTCCTGAATGGAAATCTCTATCCGAGCTTAGAAGACTTAATATGTGCACTATTGTTGAATTCTTAGCCCAATCCGAACCTGTTTCTACCAAAGAAGCTCTCAACAACTCTCATTGGATTACTTCTATGGAAGAAGAGCTTAACGGTTTTTAAAGAAACAATGTATGGTATCTTGTACCCAGATCCATGCATCAATCCGTAATTGGAACCCAATGGGTATTTAGAAACAAGAAGGATCGAAATGGACTCATTATCAGGAATAAATCCAGACTAGTCGCCCAAGGATATAGACAAGAAGAAGGCATAGAATACGATGAGACTTTCGCTCCTGTAGCCAGACTAGAAGCCATTATGATATTTTTAGCCTTTGCCGCCCATAAGAGCTTCATTGTATACCAAATGGACATCAAAAATGCATTCCTGAATGGAGACCTTGCTGAAGAAGTGTATGTTGAACAACCACCAAAGTTTGTCAATCCAGAAGGCGAAGACCTAGTATACAGGCTAAGGAAAGCACTGTATGGACTTAAACAAGCCCCTAGAGCATGGTATGAGACTCTGTCCCAGTATCTAACCGATAATGGATTCGAGAAAGGTGCTGTGGATAAAATCTTGTTCAAAATACAGGAAGGTGATGACCTTCTAATGGTTCAAATATATGTAGACGATATAATATTTGGTTCAACTAACCTTGCTTTGTGCCAAAGTTTCTCTCATCTCATGCGAAGTAAATTTGAAATGAGTATGATGGGGGAACTTACTTATTTCCTAGGTTTGCAGGTGAAACAGTTGCCTACAGGGATTTTCATCAACCAGGAAAAATACAGCAAGGACCTTCTCAACAAGTTTGGAATGAATACTTCCAAATCATCATTAACCCCCATGAGCTCTTCCGTGCAAATTACTGCTGATGAAGCTGGAAAGCCGGTTGATCAATAACTCTATAGGAATCTTATTGGCTCACTCCTGTACCTAACGGCTAGTAGGCCCGATATCCAGTTTGCTGTGGGAGTGTGTGCGCGATATCAAGTATCACCTAAAGAATCACACTTCGCAACAACTAAACGAATCCTGAAATATGTCAAAGGAACAGTCGATGTAGGACTGTGGTATCCTAAAGAAGGTATATTCTATTTAGTTGGCTATAGCAACTCGGATCTCGGAGGTTGCAAGCTAGATAGGAAGAGTACAAGTGGAACTTGTCACTTTTTTGGACCTAAACTTGTGTCTTGGTTTAGCAAGAAACAATTGCCAAACTCGCTTTCAACAGCTGAATCAGAATACTATGCTGTTGGTAGTTGTTGTATGCAGATCCTTCGGATGCAACAACAGCTGTCAGATTATGGAATTGAAGCCAAAGAGATGCCGATTATGTGCGATAGCACGAGTGCAATTGCTATCACTCACAACCCTGTATTGCACTCGCGCACCAAGCATATCAACATGAAGCATCATTTCATTAGGAATCATGTTGAAAACAAGGATGTTCGACTGGAAAAAGTTCATATAGATATCCAGTTGGCCGACATCTTTACCAAGCCTCTCGACACAGCAAGATTTTGTATGCTTCGACATGAATTGGGATTGCTACAGCCTAACTCCCTGTAAGTTTTTAATGCTTTTACTCAGCAATTGAGGGGGAATGCTGTAAGACCCAAGAATACAGTATCCACCGTTAGTTATTTATACACTCAGACCATCAGAACAGTATTGTAGCGACATGAATTATCCTACAGCTGATGTGTGCAATAATTAAGGGGGAATACAGTATGACCCTTGAATACAGTATTAATCCGAAAGCTGCTGTATCAAATTGAAACCCGTATGTACCTTTTAAGCGGGAACGCTGTATTTTCGCGGATACAGCACCTACAATGGGAAATCAATTATCATGTTATTTATTTTTAAAAAATATTTTGTGTCCACGTGCCCTGTCATTATTACATGTTGTTTGCATTAAATGCTTTACACGACATCTGGACATTGGTATCTTCAAAGTCGCGATGTTTCAAATTTTTTATTAATTGTGCACTGTCTTTTCGGGCAGTAAGGGTAATTTGATAAGTCAGAAGTGGGACCCGCTCCTATTTTAAATTAGATGGATAAGATGTACCGGTTACACTCAGTCCATCGTAGTCGTTCATTTCAAACAACGGTTCCCATCCCTTAAATCTGACCGTTCAGTGTAATATCCTAGAATTTCACTATGAATTTTTCGCATTATTTTATCTGGGATGTACTGTAGAGAGTGGGACCGACACGATATGAGTGGATAATTTTGGAAACCGTGACAGCCGTGCCAGTATGTCTATCGAGGTTATTTTGATTCTAGGATATTACATGCTTGGTGTGTTTTCGATGTCGGATATACCGTATGAGTATTTGTATGATTTCTTTACCTGGTCGACAGTTGTAATTGAGTATATCGTGCATCAGACGTACCGTATGAGAATATTTTTGGGATTTCGTATATGTGTTCAGTATGTCGTATGTTCATATTTATTATGTCGAGACATTGGACAGGAATTGCTGGAAATGGCTAAGTATGGATCTGTTAACGTACATTAAGACTTTGAGATAACATACGCTAGGTGGTACATGTTACGTACGTTATGCGTAAGATATTACATATGTAACAAGAGGAATCGGACAGTTGGGCCCGGTGTCGGCAGCATTCGGCGCGGATGTGGACAGGTGAGTCAACGGATGGAGTTACGTACGTTATACATGGTGTATTACGTACGTAATACGAGTATAATACTGTAGCAAGTCAACGTATGTATTACGTACGCAACAGAATAAGTGTTACGTACGTTACGGGGCGGCTATCCGAGTCATGGCCGAGAGGACCTGTAGTGGCCGAGCATGGTCGGCAGTGACTCGCAGGGATGGCCGATCACGGTCGGCAATGACTCGCTGGGGGTTAGGACTGACCGATTACGTACGTAGGCTGTGGCCGGTTACGTACGTAAGGACCCGCCAATTACGTACGTAAGGCTGTCGGCCAAACTGGACAGTAAGGTAGGCCACGACCGGTTACGTATGTAAGCCACGGTCGGTTACGTAGGTAACGTGCCGGCAGGTCCCGCCTATATAAGGCCTGGACCAAGTCATCTGCTCATTTTCATGTTTTCTCTTCGTTTCTTCGCGATTTCTTCAGCAAAATGGATGGTTTTGAGTAGAATCAACTTATAACAACATGTTTTGGAAGTTGGAATCATGGATTAACATCATCTTCCACCCGGATCGAAGGTAAGAACAACTAAACTTTTGGTTTTTGGATGTTCTTGAGGTTTCTTGGTGTTTTGGCCAATTTGCTTTGTTTTGATTCAGATTATTGATAGAACTTGATTATAAACTCGTAATCATTCATTATCCTTAAAGTTTTGTGGAACGAATTCGAGTATTTCTTTAGATAATCGATTGAATTGGACTATGCATTCAAAGTGTTCGATAAAATGTCTCAATGAGTACAACTTGGAAAATTCTACACGTTTTCGTATGAATGATGGTTGAATTGATATTGTTGTGATGATTCTTGGTATTTACGAGAATTTTGTTAAGGGAAGATAATGAATTGGTGATCAAATGATTCGATTATGTTGTCATGATTATGGAATCGTAGTATTCTCGATGTTCTTGATAGTTTGTTGTGATTTATGATGTTATGAGAAGTATATATGTTGAAGACATTGTTAGGACCATTGAACACCGAATTTCGGCTTGTGTTCGGATTGTTAAGAGTTGATACGGTTTGGTTTCGTATGATCGAGATGTCGTTGAACCGTCGAGTTTGATTGGTTGGTCACATCGGTTATTGATTGTTATTGAACATACCGTTAATTGATTATTGCATTAGGTTGCGTTTAGTGATCGTTGAAGTTAACCGTTGTGCTACGGATGAGCCGGGGCTGCGGAGCTTGTAGATGAAGACGGCGGGACTAGTAACAACTTCATCGTATTGGTATCGAGACAAGTTATGCTTGCTCAGTTCATAATGTTAATAAATGATTTCGTTTTCATTTCATTTATGATTCATATAGCAATGGTATTATGGAATATATGAATTGTCGGAATGGTGGTATGTATGGTATTTTTGGACTAAGATAAATCATAATGTATATGATTTTAAGGATGTCTAGTGGAAATGGGAACGTGAATTATAATTTGGTCTATTGCATGAGAAGTTGGATATCAAGGTTAGTTATCGTGTCGATGTTGAACTCGAGATGGTGGTTTGGTATTAGTTATGGACTGTACTTCATTTTGGATTGTCGGATAAACCGTGTATTCATTAAGGGCGGTTGGTTGTGGAAAGGTTAGCGTCTCCACCTTGAGGTAAATTAATATTGTTGGATTATGATAATCATCCTGTTGCATTATTGCATGTGTGTGTTGATATTTCATGCGGTGAGTATGCATCATTGTTTGTTACGTTTTGTGATGTGCTCTTTCCTTGAGATGTAATCTGTTGGGCCGATGTGTTAGGGGATAAGACCTATATGGCACCTATGTTCCGGGGTATTCCTGTGTGGATACTTTCGTGACCCTTGGTTGCGACCTTGGGGTATTTTGTGATTGCATGAACTGTGTTAGGGGATAAGACCTAAATGGCACCTATGTTCTGGGGTATTCCTGTGAGATGCTTTCATGACCCTTGGCTGCTGCCTTGGGGTTTATGTGTTAATATTATAAGCATTGTTGAGCATGATGTGGACTGTTGTCTGACGGAAATACGACATTGTGGTCGTGTCGGTCTTTCATGATCGAGTTACTGTTGCTCTTTTGGGAAGTCTTCTGATCCTTGATGGATATGCGTTTCTTCGAGATTTGTTGTCATTTTGTATTGTGGCATATCTGGAGTCAGATACATTCTGATTGTTCATGTGTAGGATTTTCGGGACGGGCACGTGTAGCATGTGTTGGTTTCGACCTCATATTGAACCGTGCACACGAGACGTACTTCGTGAGGCTGATTAGGTACGAGACCAGACGAGTATCTGATCAATACCGTGGTTGGCTTGTACATGGACACATGTCCGGATCGAGCGTATAGTGACATCTATCTTGAGTCTTATTAATTGGTTGTTCACAGTCCATGTACAATCGTATTTGTTCGGAATTTGGGTTGTCCTTGTAATTCCATATATATAATCCGTATATGGTCGATGATTTTATTCTCTCGTGTACCTGTCACCGTTGAACCTTTATTAATCTCGTTCGGAGTTACCATATCGATGGTCAACTCATTTGATATCGATTCTTTATTAATCTCGTTTGGAGTTCACCCTGTCATTGGTAATCTCGTTCGTTATTGATCCTTATTGATTCCGTTTGAGAGTTGTCTCACCGTTGGTATTCTTGGTTATTAGTCCTTGATTGATGTTATTGGAGTTTACCGTGTCGTCGGTATTCTCGGTTTTTGATCCCTTATTATCCCTATTGGAGTTTACCGTGTCATCGGTATTCTCAGTTGTCGATTCCTTATTTCTCTTGTTGGAGTTTACCGTATCGTTGGTATTCCTGGTTGTTGGTCCTTATTGATCTTGTTAGAGTTTACTGTGTCGTCAGTATTCTCGGCTGTTGACCCTTATTGATCTTATTGGAGTTAATCGTACCGTTGGTATTTCTGGTTGTCGATTCTTTATTAATCCTGTTGGAGTTACCGTATTGTTGGCATTCCCGGTGGTTGATCTCTCATTGATCTTGTTGGAGTTACCACATCATGGTATTCTCAATCGTGGTTGATCCTTTGTCGATCTTGTGTGGAAATATTATGTCATTGGTATTCCGTTTGATGCATTGGTTGTTTATCTTTATTGATTGTGTGAACATTCATGTTTTGCATTGATATCCGGGACTTTCCATTGTCTCGGGACGATTGGTTTACAGATGTACCGTGTGATATCGGTTTTATAAGGATAGGGATCCGATTGTGCGACCCAACCGACAGAGTTAGTCTTGGCCAGATCATTCCATAATTGAGATATGATAAGTTTGGGAATTTTGGTATCGCTTTGATACAAGATGCAGTGGATACTTTTGAATTCATTCATCACTTAAGAACGCAAGATGGGATTATGGTAAGAATTGATTTGTTATAGATTGTGACAGTCGTAAGGTTACTTCTAAGATTACATGGGGAATGTTCTTACTCTGTAGATTACATTGATATGTAATTGTCTTTGTGATGTGATCGTTATCATTGTTGAGTATTATGGCTGACCCCGTCGTGGGCTTTATCTTTTAGGTACTCGGAGTTCGAGCTAGTAGCGGTCGTGAAGGGATGAGCTTTCCAGTGATACTGGCTATGGCGTGATTGTTGGGACTCTGTATTCTTTTCTGGTTTTTCTAATTCCGCTGCAAATGTATTTAATTATGTTTTTATCCGTTGTGTTTGTATGTTTCTAAATGGCTTTTCGGTATTCTTCTGAACTGTGTTTTTATCCGCTGTGTGTGGGAATTTCAAAAGGACCTTTTGGCATTTTTAAACGTTTGCGAAAATGATTTTAGCTTTGTGGGTTCCAATATGGGCCCCACGGCGCTGCAATATTCTCGTATGGTTTTGGGGGTGTTACAGAAGATGGTATCGGATCTTGGGTTTCGTAAAACATGGGCGTGTGTGTTATGCGGCTCTACCGGTGCGGTAGTAGCGTGACTTTTGAAAATGATTTTCTTAACTTTTGAGTCAAACCGATTTTGGAGGTTTCAAAATTTTTGAAATATTTTCAAATTGCTGTATTTGCGATGCCGGTGTGTTGTTAGTGTGTTGAGACTTTGTATGGGAGTCGTATGCTGATATCACGGAAGATCATCGACTTCACGGACCTGTAACTATGTTCTTTCAGTTATTTCAATTTTGATGATGATTATTGAGTATGGTGTCGTGATTTTGAGATATTTCGGGATTGAGATACTGATTATGACAGGTGTTGAGTTTCGAGGAAGAAACTTATTTAAGTGGGTGTATATGTAATATCCTAGAATTTCACTATGAATTTTTCGCATTATTTTATCTGGGATGTACTGTACAGAGTGGGACCGACACGATATGAGTGGATAATTTTGGAAACCGTGACAGCCGTGCCAGTATGTCTATCGAGGTTATTTTGATTCTAGGATATTACATGCTTGGTGTGTTTTCGATGTCGGATATACCGTATGAGTATTTGTATGATTTCTGTACCTGGTCGACAGTTGTAATTGAGGATATCGTGCATCAGACGTATCGTATGAGAATATTTTTGGGATTTCGTATATGTGTTCAGTATGTCGTATGTTCATATTTGTTATGTCGAAACGTTTGACACGAATTGCTGGAAATGGCTAAGTATTGATCTGTTAACGTACGTTAAGACTTTGAGATAACGTACGCTAAGTGGTACGTGTTACGTACGTTATGCGTAAGATATTACGTACGTAACAAGAGGAATCAGACAGTTGGGCCCAGTGTCGACAGCTTTCGGCACGGATGTGGACATGTGAGTCAACGGATGGAGTTACGTACATTATACATGGTGTATTACGTACGTAATACGAGTATAATACTGTAGCAAGTCAACGTATGTATTACGTACGCAACATAATAAGTGTTACATACGTTACGGGGCGGCTGGCCGAGTTGTGGCCGAGAGGACCTGTAGTGGCCGAGCAAGGTCGGCAATGACTCGCAGGGATGGCCAATCACGGTCGGCAGTGACTCGCTGGGGGTTAGGATTGGCCGATTACGTACGTAGGCTGTGGCCGGTTACGGCCGTAAGGGCCGGTTACGTACGTAAGGACCCGCCGGTTATGTACATAAGGCTGTCGGCCAAACTGGACAGTAAGGTAGGCCATGGACGGTTACGTACGTAAGCCATGGCCGGTTACGTATGTAACGTGCCGGCAGGTCCCGCCTATATAAGGCCTGGACCGAGTCATCTACTCATTTTCATGTTTTCTCTTCGTTTCTTCGCGATTTCTTCAGCAAAATGGATGGTTTTGAGTAGAATCAACTTATAACAACAAGTTTTGGAAGTTGGAATTATGGATTAACATCACCTTCCACCCGGATCGAAGGTAAGAACAACTAAACTTTTGGTTTTTGGATGTTCTTGAGGTTTCTTGGTTTTTTTGCCGATTTGTTTCGTTTGGATTCAGATTATTGATAGAACTTGATTGTAGACTCGTAATTATTCATTATCCTTGAAGTTTTGTGAAACGAATTTGAGTATTTCTTTGAATAATCGATTGAATTGGACTATGCATTCAAAGTGTTCGATGAAATGTCTCAATGAGTAGAACTTGGAAAATTCTACGCGTTTTCGTATGAATGATGGTTGAATTGATATTGTTGTGATGATTCTTGGTATTTACGAGAATTTTGTTAAGGGAAGATAATGAATTAGTGATCAAATGATTCGATTATGTTGTCATGATTATGGAATCGTAGTATTCTCGATGTTCTTGATAATTTGTTGCGATTCATGATGTTATGAGAAGTATATATGTTGAAGACATTGTTAGGACCATTGAACACCGAATTTCGGCTTGTGTTCGGATTGTTAAGAGTTGATACGGTTTGGTTTCGTATGATCGAGATGTCGTTGAACCGTCGAGTTTGATTGGTTGGTCACATCGGTTATTGATTGTTATTGAACATACCGTTAATTGATTATTGCATTAGGTTGCGTTTAGTGATCGTTGAAGTTAACCGTTGTGCTACGGATGTGCCGGGGCTGCGGAGCTTGTAGATGAAGACGACGGGACTAGTAACAACTTCATCGTATTGGTATCGAGACAAGTTATGCTTGCTTAGTTCATAATGTTAATAAATGATTTCGTTTTCATTTCATTTATGATTCATATAGCAATGGTATTATGGAATATATGAATTGTCGGAATGGTGGTATGTATGGTATTTTTGGACTAAGATAAATCATAATGTATATGATTTTAAGGATGTCTAGTGGAAATGGGAACGTGAATTATAATTTGGTCTATTGCATGAGAAGTTGGATATCAAGGTTAGTTATCGTGTCGATGTTGAACTCGGGATGGTGGTTTGGTATTAGTTATGGATCACTTCATTTTGGATTGTCGGATAAACCGTATTCGCTCGGGCGGTTGGTCGTGGAAAGGTTAGCGTCTCCAGCTTGAGGTAAATTAATATTGTTGGATTATGATAATCATCCTGTTGCATTATTGCATGTGTGTGTTGATATTTCATGCGGTGAGTGTGCATCATTGTTTGTTACGTTTTGTGATGTGCTCTTTCTTTGAGATGTAATCTGTTGGGCCGATGTGTTAGGGGATAAGACCTATATGGCACCTATGTTCCGGGGTATTCCTGTGTGGATACTTTCGTGACCCTTGATTGCGACCTTGGGGTATTTTATGATTGCATGAACTGTGTTAGGGGATAAGACCTAAATGGCACCTATGTTCCGGGGTATTCCTATGAGATGCTTTCGTGACCCTTGGCTGCTACCTTGGGGTTTATGTGTTAATATTATAAGCATTGTTGAGCATGATGTGGACTGTTGTCTGACGGAAATACGACATTGTGGTCGTGTCGGTCTTTCATGATCGAGTTACTGTTGCTCTTTTGGGAAGTCTTCTGATCCTTGATGGATATGCGTTTCTTCGAGATTTGTTGTCATGTTGTATCGTGGCATATCTGGAGTCAGATACGTTCTGATCGTTCATGTGTAGGATTTTCGGGACGGGCACGTGTAGCATGTGTTGGTTTCGACCTCATATCAACCGCACACGAGACGATTCGTGAGGCTGATTAGGTACGAGACCAGACGAGTATCTGATCAATATCGTGGTTGGCTTGTACATGGACACATGTTCGGATCGAGCGTATAGTGACGTCCATCTTGAGTCTTATTGATTGGTTGTTCACAGTCCATGTACAATCGTATTTGTTCGGAATTCGGGTTGTCCTTGTACTTCCGTATATATAATCCGTATATGGTCGATGATTTTATTCTCTCGTGTACCTGTCACCGTTGAACCTTTACTAATCTCGTTCGGAGTTACCATATCGATGGTCAACTCATTTGATATCGATTCTTTATTAATCTCGTTTGGAGTTCACCGTGTCATTGGTAATATCGTTCGTTATTGATCCTTATTGATTCCGTTTGAGAGTTGTCTCACCGTTGGTATTCTTGGTTATTAGTCCTTGATTGATGTTATCGGAGTTTACCGTGTTGTCGATATTCTCGGTTTTTGATACCTTATTATCCCTATGGAGTTTACCGTGTCATCGGTATTCTCAGTTGTCGATTCCTTATTTCTCTTGTTGGAGTTTACCATATCATTGGTATTCCCGGTTGTTGGTCCTTATTGATCTTGTTAGAGTTTACTGTGTCGTCAGTATTCTCGGCTGTTGACCCTTATTGATCTTATTGGAGTTAATCGTACTGTTGGTATCTCTGGTTGTCGATTCTTTATTAATCCTGTTGGAGTTACCGTATTGTTGGCATTCCCGGTGGTTGATCTCTCATTGATCTTGTTGGAGTTACCACATCATGGTATTCTCAATCGTGGTTGATCCTTTGTCGATCTTGTGTGGAAATATCATGTCATTGGTATTCCATTTGATGTATTGGTTGTTTATCTTTATTGATTGTGTGAACATTCATGTTTTGCATTGATATCCGGGACTTTCCATTGTCTCGGGACGATTGGTTTACAGATGTACCGTGTGATATCGGTTTTATAAGGATAGGGATCCGATTGTGCGACCCAACCGACAGAGTTAGTCTTGGCCAGATCATTCCATAATTGAGATATGATAAGTTTGGGAATTTTGGTATCGTTTCGGATACAGTACAGGTGGATACTTTTGAATTCATTCATCACTTAAGAACGCAAGATGGGATTATGGTAAGAATTGATTTGTTATAGATTGTGACAGGCTGGTAAGGTTACTTCGGTAAGATTACATGGGGAATGTTCTTACTCTGTAGATTACATTGATATGTAATTGTCTTTGTGATGTGATCGTTATCATTGTTGAGTATTATGGCTGACCCCGTCGTGGGCTTTATCTTTTAGGTACTCGGAGTTCGAGCTAGTAGCGGTCGTGAAGGGATGAGCTTTCCGGTGATACTGGCTATGGCGTGATTGTTGGGACTCTGTATTCTTTTCTGGTTTTTCTAATTCCGCTGCAAATGTATTTAATTATGTTTTTATCCGTTGTGTTTGTATGTTTCTAAATGGCTTTTCGGTATTCTTCTGAACTGTGTTTTTATCCGCTGCGTGTGGGAATTTCAAAAGGACCTTTTGGCATTTTTAAACGTTTGCGAAAATGATTTTAGCTTTGTGGGTTCCAATATAGGGCCCACGGCGCTGCAATATTCTCGTATGGTTTTGGGGGTGTTACAGAAGATGGTATCGGATCTTGGGTTTCGTAAAACACGGGTGTGTGTGTTATGCGGCTCTACCGGTGCGGTAGTAGCGTGACTTTTGAAAATGATTTTCTTAAGTTTTGAGTCAAACCGATTTTGGAGGTTTCAAAATTTTTGAAATATTTTCAAATTGCTGTATTTGCGATGCCGGTGTGTTGTTAGTGTGTTGAGACTTTGTATGGGAGTCGTATGCTGGTATCACGGAAGATCACCGACTTCACGGACCTGTAACTATGTTCTTTCAGTTATTTCAATTTTGATGATGATTATTGCGTATGGTGTCGTGATTTTGAGATATTTCGGGATTGAGATACTGATTATGACAGGTGTTGAGTTTCGAGGACGAAACTTATTTAAGTGGGTGTATATGTAATATCCTAGAATTTCACTATGAATTTTTCGCATTATTTTATCTGGGATGTACTGTACAGAGTGGGACCGACACGATATGAGTGGATAATTTTGGAAACCATGACAGTCGTGCCAGTATGTCTATCGAGGTTATTTTGATTCTAGGATATTACATGCTTGGTGTGTTTTCGATGTCGGATATACCGTATGAGTATTTGTATGATTTCTGTACCTGGTCGACAGTTGTAATTGAGGATATCGTGCATCAGACGTATCGTATGAGAATATTTTTGGGATTTCGTATATGTGTTCAGTATGTCGTATGTTCATATTTGTTATGTCGAAACGTTTGACAGGAATTGTTGGAAATGGCTAAGTATTGATCTGTTAACGTACGTTAAGACTTTGAGATAACGTACGCTAAGTGGTACGTGTTACGTACGTTATGCGTAAGATATTACGTACGTAACAAGAGGAATCAGACAGTTGGGCCCAGTGTCGATAGCTTTCGGCACGGATGTGGACATGTGAGTCAACGGATGGAGTTACGTACGTTATACAGGGTGTATTACGTACGTAATACGAGTATAATACTGTAGCAAGTCAACGTATGTATTACGTACGCAACAGAATAAGTGTTACGTATGTTACGGGGCGGCTGGCCGAGTTGTGGCCGAGAGGACCTATAGTGGCCGAGCAAGGTCGGCAATGACTCGCAGGGATGGCCAATCACGGTCGGCAGTGACTCGCTGGGGGTTAGGACTGGCCGATTACGTACGTAGGTTGTGGCCGGTTATGGCCGTAAGGGCTGGTTACGTACGTAAGGACCCGCCGGTTATGTACGTAAGGCTGTCGGCCAAACGGGACAGTAAGGTAGGCCACGGCCGGTTAAGTACGTAAGCCATGGCCGGTTACGTATGTAACGTGCCGGCAGGTCCCGCCTATATAAGGCTTGGACCGAGTCATCTACTCATTTTCATGTTTTCTCTTCGTTTCTTCGCGATTTCTTCAGCAAAATGGATGGTTTTGAGTAGAATCAACTTATAACAACAAGTTTTGGAAGTTGGAATTATGGATTAACATCACCTTCCACCCGGATCGAAGGTAAGAACATCTAAACTTTTGGTTTTTGGATGTTCTTGAGGTTTCTTGGTTTTTTTGCCGATTTGTTTCGTTTTGATTCAGATTATTGATAGAACTTGATTGTAGACTCGTAATTATTCATTATCCTTGAAGTTTTGTGAAACGAATTTGAGTATTTCTTTGAATAATCGATTGAATTGGACTATGCATTCAAAGTGTTCGATGAAATGTCTCAATGAGTAGAACTTGGAAAATTCTACGCGTTTTCGTATGAATGATGGTTGAATTGATATTGTTGTGATGATTCTTGGTATTTACGAGAATTTTGTTAAGGGAAGATAATGAATTGGTGATCAAATGATTCGATTATGTTGTCATGATTATGGAATCGTAGTATTCTCGATGTTCTTGATAGTTTGTTGCGATTCATGATGTTATGAGAAGTATATATGTTGAAGACATTGTTAGGACCATTGAACACCGAATTTCGGCTTGTGTTCGGATTGTTAAGAGTTGATACGGTTTGGTTTCGTATGATCGAGATGTCTTTGAACCGTCGAGTTTGATTGGTTGGTCACATCAGTTATTGATTGTTATTGAACATACCGTTAATTGATTATTGCATTAGGTTGCGTTTAGTGATCGTTGAAGTTAACCGTTGTGCTACGGATGTGTCGGGGCTGCGGAGCTTGTAGATGAAGACGACGGGACTAGTAACAACTTCATCGTATTGGTATCGAGACAAGTTATGCTTGCTCAGTTCATAATGTTAATAAATGATTTCGTTTTCATTTCATTTATGATTCATATAGCAATGGTATTATGGAATATATGAATTGTCGGAATGGTGGTATGTATGGTATTTTTGGACTAAGATAAATCATAATGTATATGATTTTAAGGATGTCTAGTGGAAATGGGAACGTGAATTATAATTTGGTCTATTGCATGAGAAGTTGGATATCAAGGTTAGTTATCGTGTCGATGTTGAACTCGGGATGGTGGTTTGGTATTAGTTATGGACTGTATGATGGATTCAAATTAAATACTCGCAAGTGTACGAATCGCTCTTGTAGTAAGCGGCAAGTAACTTCGAGGTCGATCTCTCGAGGAATTGGAAACGGTTTAAAATTCGATAATGTTCGGCAAATAGTCGAATGAACAAAAGTAAATTAATTTAAAATACATCATTGGTTGATTATGATTACAATTACTAATGCACAAAATTTAAATTGAACTAAGTGATAACAACACCAATTTGATAGTCGGATAAATGATAGATAACAATAATGAGATTAATATGGGAATTTAGAGTCACCGACACACACGTAATCAATTATTAGTTCCGATACTCAAATAAATAAGGTTAGGAATTATCGATTGCTCACGATTAAAAGAAATCCGTTTGATGGCGGAAATTCTAAAAATCACGATTGTTCTCAACGAAAATTAAGGGATACTCTTTTGATGGGGACGAAACCCTAGCTAACAATCAATTAACCGACTACTTTTGATGAGGTAAATCGTTAAAAGATCGCGCGAAAAAGCTCGAGAACATTCACAATCGTTTCTTTCGGGACGTTTGATGGCGAACACCGATAAAAACCCTCGATTCAAATAATAATAACAACAATGAAAAAGGTTTGATGATCTAATTCAAAAGTTCTTAAACGAAGAATGAACAAGAGGAACAATCCCAAACTTTTATCCGGAAAATCAAAAGGAACTAACAATCAAAAACATGTGTGTGGCTATATCTAAAAACCCATATAAAGTGTTTAGCCACACATGATTAATTCAACAACAATAATGGAAATTGAAGAACAAAACATGGTAAAAACTTCCCTTGTAAACGCCGAAATCGAATTCCCGATGAAGGTTTGATGATCTTCTTACAAGAACTCACAACAAATTTATACAAGGAATTATTATATCTCACAAAAGTATTTTTCTCACTCCAAGAACACACAAGGAAGATGATGAAAATCTCTCTCTTTCCCACTCTTTTGGTGTTTTTCCTCCCTAATCTTGTGTTTTTCCACAAAATATCTTCTTCACAAGACAAGCACACCTCTCAAGGGGTCACTCCACTTTGTTTTATAGCCAAAAAATCAAGACAAATGCTTAAAAGTATGCAAAAATGTCAAGGAAAGTGACATGAACCAAAAAGTGGCACGGCCCGTGTCCTGGGGCACGGCCCGTGTCCTGGGACACGGCCGTGTCGCACTACGCTGAATAACGAAAAAGGTAACTGTCTTGAGACTCGGCCGTGTCCCATGACACGGCCGTGTTGTACTGCGCCAGGAAGTGTAAATGGCCGATAGTGACTCGGCCGTGTCCCAAAAGACACGGTCGAGTCGTTCCCTTCTGGAAAATGAAATTCTTGCTGGAATGAGACCCGACCGTGTCCTGTGACACGGCCGAGTTACCTGATGTGGCTCGCGTCGCACAGTGCACCTAGTTGAGTCGCCTGGTGCAGCCAAGTCCGGTTTTTGGTCTTCTTCGGCTAGATCCTTCGTTCTTGTATCAATTCACCTCGGATTTTAGCATATGATATACCGTTTCGAAGCTAATTTCACGAGGAATTTATATCAAAGGAGAATACATCTCGATTCGGAGTGGAGATTCTGGGATTTAGGAGATTTGAAATAAGTCGAGTTCTACAAAGTTTTCAAACCTCCGGGGTGCTTCCTTAACATCATAGTCCATACTTGGTAATATAAACCTCACTGGTCAAGTGTATTCGCTCACTCTCAAAGTGATATAGATAAGTATAAGCTCGGAACTTATTTAATGAAATAAGGAACCCCATAGGCTTGCCAATCGTCTTAATCTCTACCACTGTTTTGTGTATGCAAAAATTTTGTGAATCAACATGGGCATTACTCAGCTTGAAATGTAGGCTTTGGTCCGGCCGGGATATATATGGCTAAAGTAACTTGACTCGAGCAATTTTTAGAATTTAAATCACCATAGTCGCTTTAGAAGCTCAGGCTTTGAGATTTGCTTCTTTCATCCCCTTAATTATGAACCACTTGTAACAAGCACTATCGGAAGTGAAAAACGCAGCGTCATACCCTCCCTCCTTATTGCTCCGATATATATATATTTTTTTTGGCTTGGGTTGGGTTGTTTTAGGATCTGTTTTACGCGAATGTAAACGATGGGTCACATGAATACACCCGGTTACTAGGATCAAAATATACGCAACTACTTCCAAGCATACTCATATCTAAGGGATCCGTTTTACGCGAATGTAAACGATGGGTCACATGAATACACCCGGTTACTAGGTTCCCAAAAATAGCGGAGTAATTATTTTCACCAATTCAACACTCCCGACAATATATATGGCACCCAATATCACCACAATCTTTGCATCCTCGTCAAAAATATTTCTAATTGTTCAAGTAGGGATCGAAGGATTATAGTAAATGAAAGCTCGATATGTGGTTTAACAATGAAATAGACAATGACCTCAATTGGGTTTATTTAAGAAATGATCAAATGTCGGGTTGGCCAAAATCGAAGGGTAAAGATCAAAGGCGCCAAAAATCATTTTCACTCAATTTGCACACACACACCAGTGGTTTTAAACAAGATACCAAGGCAAGTTCTAGAGTTTTAAATCAAGAATGAAACACTCGACAATGAAACTTGCATTTAAGAAAATGCACGAAGGCTCAATAGCTCACAAGTAGGTTTGCTCATACTTCCAAGATATTAAAACCACTTATTCAATTTCACACCCGTTTCGATTATCAACAATTTTTCCTCAACAAATTATTCTCGATTTGTATATCAGAACAACGAAATAAATCCCGAGGCATTCCAAAAAAAATACACACTTCAAAGTTTTCTTCAAGTTTGCGAAATAAACACACCAAGTAAAAATACACCAAGTAAAAACACACCACAAATAAGTGCAAAATGTTCAAAACACACCAAAAATAATCAAACAAGCAAAATAAAAAAAAATCGAGAGTAATGAAGTATTTCTTGACCGACCCCCCCAAACTTGAATTAAAGAATATACGAACGAAGGGGGTATAGTATTTAAAGAAAAGAATTTCATTGGTCAAGAAATACTTACGACCAGTTTACTGCTCGGGCGGAGGGAAGTGGCCTTGCTGGACATGCTAATCGACCATTCGTCTCACAAGAGACAATATCTGGCGTCGCTCCTGTCTAGCCTCCTCTCGGTCCCGTCTAGCCTCCTCTCGGTAGGCTTCGAATTCCTCCCTCAATGAGGGGCGCGATGGGGCACGTCCAATTTCGGCCCGCCTTGACATCTCGGGCCGATCTCTCGTGATTTCTTCCTCTTCTTCTTCACTCTCTTCTTCCTCGTCATCCGGGCCTCTTTCATAAGCCTCCTCCTCCTCCATCCTCTCGACTCTATCCTCATCATCCGTAATGCGCCTAGGTCGAACGTTTCGATCAACAGCGTTGTGACCTGGGGGAGCCAAGCCGGCTGCCCACCGTGCCCGACGGTGTGCCTCCGTAGCCATTTGAAGATTTCCCATATCCCGAATATTATTTATGGTTGTCAAAGGTGGATTTGGGAGGAGTAAATGGTCGTTATCCGTCTGCATGAAGACCATGCGATGTTCGTAGTCCAGGATATTCATCACTTTCATCACGGAGATTGAGAGAAGCATATTTCCAGGAAGGGGGGGTCCTCTGGGCTAATGAAATACCGAAGTGTAGTGCGATAGGGGTAATCAAACCCCCTATCCATATCTCCCCCTTGGGTTTTGTCGCGACATCCTCAAAATGCTCCGCTACCATGGCCCCGGTTGCCGGAATCGAGTCGTCGAGCATATGAGTCAGGATATACAACTCCCGCAGTGAAATCGGCCCGGTTTCCTTTCGGCCATATATTGTATTCGCAACCACCTTGTGTAAGTATCTGAGCACGGGATTGCGAATATTCGATCCTTTTGCCGATCTTGCCATGTAATATCGTGCCTCACTACCCGGGTATTCTACCATGGCCCTCCAGTAAGTTTCACAAGCGAACCGATTTATCGGGTAATGGCCCTCGTGTCTTGCATGATATATTTCCTCCAACTGGACGATAGTCAGTGTCTCTTCGTTGTTGTTGATCCGGAATGTCATTTCGGACGGTTCTCTGGTTACTGGATCTCTTCTTACAGTTAGAGTGCTTAGAAACTCCATCGTTAGACACCTATATGTCGGCCATCGTTGAGTCATCATCCACGCCCAATGCACTCTTCCAAGGAATTTCATTACATCTTCCCTTATCCCCATTGCATTCATGCATTCGTCATCGGGCCATCTTGTAGGGAGCATTTTTTTCTGTCCAAGCATTTCCCACCTCTCATATTGCATTTCCGGTAGATTGATTCCATATGATTCCGGGGTTTCCACAGCCCTTTGAATAGTCCTTCTTATCGGCTGCACTTGTTCCCCGCCATTCCTACCCCTTCCGCGTTGAGCATTTCCACGTCCTCTTCCTCGTGCCATTTCTGCAAAAATTTAATCTATCATTATCCAAGTATTTCAGAACGTATCCCTCCCCCAAACTTATATCAAGCAATAAAATTACCCCTATCGATCAAAACGTCTCCCAAGCAAAATTATCGTTTAAATTCATCATCTTTATCATGGAAAACTATCTCTTAATTACAAAAATTTTCAATCGATAAATTTAATCATCAATGCATGAAGAATTATTCAAAACCCCCAAATTTCATCAACTTCAATCTACTCAAGAACCCTAGATAATTGAGGGTTATCGATTCAAATCATCATAGCATGTTCATAACAAAGAATAATCATCAAAAACATTAGAATCATACCTTGATATCGGAGAATTTGAAGAAAGAAAGAAAATTAAACCCTGGTCCAAATTCGTCCGAGTTGCTCCTCAGATGAGTGAAATTGGTTGAAAGATGATGATTATATAGTTGATTCTTGTATCTCTTCTTGATTTTGCATAAAATTTCTTTAAAAACGAAGAGAAAAATCGATACTGCAGCAGCTAGGGTTCGCAGGTTTCGCAGGGAGGAAGAAAGATAAAAGTTGGAGAAGGTAAAATTGGGGAAACGGTCGTGTTTCCTTTTTATACTGACCGACTGACACGGCCGAGTTGAATATGACACGGTCGTGTCGTGCTGTGCGTAATAACTCAAAACCTTCTGTCGGCCGACTCGGCCGTGTCCTACGACACGGTCGTGTCGTGCTATCACGGAAATCCAATTCTTGCTGTATTGAGGCCCGACCGTTTCCAATGGCAACTCGGCCGTGTCCTTCCTCTCCAGATTATTAGTTTCTGAAAACGTACTGGTTTCCTGCAATTTTAATTCCCACAGTTGAACCGGTCAGTTTTGAATCGGATAAAAACAAACAAGGAAAATAAATGCGAAAAACAAAAGACAAAAAAATCTAACTAAAACGTTGGGTTGCCTCCCAAGTAGCGCTTTTTTTATAGTCATTAGCTCGACTTCTTCCCACTGCTCAAGCTTCAACGTCGTGCACCTCTATGCACTCGAACGCATTGATTTCTTCGGTTCGTCCGAAATACGGCTTCACTCTATGCCCATTTACTTTAAAATGCTCGTTCTTCCGAGGATCAAGAAGTTCAACCGCTCCGTGCGGCCATACTTTAACGACTTTGAACGGTCCGCCCCATCGTGATACCAATTTTCCGGGCATAAGTTTGAGACGGGAGTTATGTAGCAAAACATCCATACCGGGTTCGAGAGATTTACGAACGATACGCTTATCATGATACTGTTTCGTTCGTTCTTTGTAGAGTTTAGCGTTTTCGTACGCCTCATATCGCATCTCATCAAGCTCGTTTAAATGCAAAAGTCGTTCCTCGTCCGCCTTTTCTTGATCTAAATTGAGCGCTTTGATTGCCCAATACGTCTTGTGTTCTAGCTCAACGGGTAGATGACATGCTTTCCCAAATACTAGGCGATACGGACTCATTCCGATTGGAGTTTTGTAGGCCGTGCGGTATGCCCATAAAGCGTCATTCAACTTTTATGCCCAGTCTTTTCTTGTTGGTTTTACCGTCTTTTCGAGCACTGCCTTTATTTGCCGATTGCTTACTTCTACTTGCCCAGAAGTTTGTGGATGGTACGCTGTTGCGACCTTATGCATCACATTGTACTTCTTAAGCAAGCCTGCAAGTTGTTTATTGCAAAAATGCGTGCCTCTGTCGCTGATTACGGCCCTAGGCGTCCCGAACCTGCAAAAAATCACATCCCTAAAAAAATTACAAACCACGTTAGCATCGTTAGTTCGGGTTGGAATTGCTTCCACCCATTTAGAGATGTAGTCTACAGCAACTAGAATATACTCAAAACCATGGGAAATTGGAAAAGGACCCATAAAATCCACTCCCCAAACATCGAAAAGTTCCACAACAAGGTTGTTTGTCAACGGCATCTCATTCCTTTTGCTTATATTCCCCGTTCGTTGACAACGATCGCAACTCTTGCAATGGAAATAGGCATCCTTAAACAATGTTGGCCAGTAGAATCCCGATTGAAGGACCTTGTGAGCCGTTTTCTTTGCGCTAAAATGTCCTCCACAGTGCAACTCATGGCAAAATAACAATATGCTCTCGTGCTCTTCCTCCGGGACACAACGTCGGAATATCTGATCAGGCCCCAGTCTGAATAAATAGGGCTCGTCCCAAAAGTAATGCCTGCACATGGAAACGAACCTCTTCTTCCCTTGATAGGTTAAGTCGGGCTGCAAAACACCACTAACAATGTAATTGACAATATCAACATACCAAGGTGTCCTTGTTACATCGAATAATTGCTCATCGGGGAAAGTTTCAACAATTGGAAAATGATTATCAAGCTTAAAATTATCACCTTCGGTTAGCCTAGATAGATGGTCGGCCACTACGTTTTCCGACCCCTTTTTATCTTTGAATTCCAAATCAAATTCTTGCAGCAAAAGAACCCACCGAATCAATCTTGGTTTTGCATCGGATTTTTTTAGTAAATATTTCAATGCGGCGTGATCCGTATGCACAATCACCCTTGAGCCAACCAAGTAGGATCGAAATTTGTCTAAAGAAAATACAACGGCTAAAAATTCTTTTTCAGTGGTGGTGTAATTAGCCTGAGCTTCATCGAGCGTTTTACTCGCATAGTAAATCACGTGGAAGAATTTATTCACTCTTTGCCCCAAAACGGCACCTATAGCAAAGTCAGACGCATCACACATAATTTCAAAAGGGAGAGACCAATTGTAACACACCAATTCACAACTGGGATATTACACGCCGTAGAACCCTCGTGAGGTCTACCAGGCTAACACATGACATATAAACCACAATGTAGTCCCGAATAATGCACTCAAAAGTAAATAAGGCCGTGGCCTCGGCCAAAATATTTTTAACGTAATACATGAACAGAGGTTAAATACCAATTTATTGTCCACGCAGGGGACTTAAACCAAGTCTCAAAACAGACAGTCTAACTTCAATACTCGACAATGCAATGACAAAACATAAAAATGCAGACTCGAGCCACATCATCAAGCCAGCCCATCCTTCACGTGCGTGTCCGTGCCCGCCTCACCTTCCCCAGACTAAATTCATAAGACGCATTTCCCCCATTTAAGGGGTTAGCATTCGAATAGCTAGTGCAAGTACATAATTACACAACATTATATACATACACGATTCAACGCAAATAAATCGCTAGGAAAGTCATTTTGAAAACCAATATTCCTAATATCACATTAACACCAAAACAAGATAATAACAGTTTCCCACATCACATTTATCCACGCTTGGTAACTCGCGACCGTACCCATTAGTATCGGTCCCCGCAGGTCCGTCGGACCGTCCCTGGGGAGAAACCACTTCCACGGCCGTACCCATTAGTATCGGCCCCCAGGTCCGTCGAACCGTCCCTGTGGAAGAACATCAACACACGCACCCAAGTCCACTTCCGTGGCCGTACCCATTAGTATCGGCCCCGGAGGCCACACGCCATCCACAGGTGGAAGAGAAACAATCACATTCGTTCAATAAAACCATTTACATCATTCGCATCAAAATCATACGCACATAACGGAATGTAATACATGTACTTGCCTTGAATTATTGACGACGCAACGAACGGAAAGGAAAGTCACCGATGAACACTAGGAACCAATGAAACCGAACCTAACGATTCGAAGAATACAATCACAACCATTTCTAAATGAATACGGAATTGGAATACACCCGAAAACCCGCCTACGATTCATGTATATTCGTATATAAACAACAACGAGGGCGGATCACAACCAAACCCTCTCGATTCCGTAAAAATCACGAAATATACCATGAATCCGTAGGGAAACTAAGAATATCAACAAGATTAATCATATTAATCATGAATTAATCAACAAAACGGAACGAATCGGACAAAAACACGAAAACCCCCAATTTTACCAAAAGTAGGGTTCTAAAGATCTAACCTTGATTCATTTGGATCAAGGGATGATATCGACGGATTATTGATGATATAACCTCAAGAACTCCATGGATATGTTGTTAAACAACATGGCTTCAAGCTTAGAACACGCCCGGTGCGGAAGAGGAGAAGAAGAAGGTGAAAATGGCAAGAAAAAACGTCTGCGGGGCCTTTTATAGGGTTGGCTGCTGCGGACACGGCCGTGCCGATCGGCACGGCCGTGTCGCACTGGTGGCCGACAGGACTCGGCCGTGTCTGCTTGACACGGTCGCGGCCGAGGGCCTCCCGATAGCGACCCGTCCGGCAATGACTTCGGCATGACTCGACCGTGTCTGGAACACGGCCGGGCGTGTCGGCGATCGTTGTGCTTATCCTAAGAAAATGCACGGGCCGTGTCGGATGACACGGCCGAGTTCGGTCGGCAAAAACTTCGCATTTCGGACGAGTGCGGCCGCAGGCCGTGTCGGACGACACGACCGAGTCGTCGGCGAAACTCGGCATTTCGGACGAGTACGGCACGGGCCGTGTCGGACGACACGACCGAGTCCGGTCGGCGATGATCGCCAAAATCAAACGACCATAACTCTCTCGTCCGGACTCCGATTGACTCACCGTTTGAACCATTGGAGAGCTAACTCGATGCTCTATAATATTGAAAAGATTTAGAATTTTTGGAGTTACCAAAAATTAATGGTGATCTAACAAAGTCGAACTCATATGAGGAAAGTTGAAACAATAAACAATAACGAGATTATAGTTCAACAGATGACAGAAGGACATCTTGAAGATACACGGGGTCACTTTGAGCGAGAAATATACCACAATTGAAAATACAAGGGACAGAAAAATACCGGATATTACTTTATCTCCCCCTCACAAGAAGTTTCGTCCCGATACTTACAACACTCATTACTCAGGGTATCTCGACCTCTTACTCTCCTCCGTTTCCCACGTGGCTTCCTCGGATCCATGCCTCGACCACCGCACTTTGACCAAAGGAATGGTTTTGTGCCCGAGTTGCTTCACTCGACGCTCTAAGATCGAATCGGCCTCTCCTCGAAGGTAATGTCGGGCCCAACTCGATCTCTCCAAAATCAATAATATGGCTAGGGTCCGATACGTACTTCCTAAGTGGGAAACATGAAATACGTTATGCACGTGGCTCGTGGACGGCGGCAAGCCTAACCGATACGCAAGCTCTCCAACTCTATCTAAAATCTCAAACGGCCCGATATATCTCGGACTAAGTTTACCCTTCCGACCGAAGCGGTAAACTCCCCGTGTCGGCGACACCTTAAGCAAGACGTGATCTCCCACCTCAAACTCCAACGGTCGGCGACGTGTATCGGTATAAGACTTCTGCCGACTCTGGGCCGTCAGCAATCTACCACGAATCAAGGTAACCTTCTCCCTCGTCTCAACTATCATGTCGGGCTCGGTACCGATTAGCTCAGACGTATCATCCCAACACAACGGCGATCTGCACCTCCTCCCATACAACGCTTCGAATGGTGCCATTTTGATCGAGGCATGCCAACTATTGTTGTACGTGAACTCGATCAACGGCAAGTGTGTCTCCCAATCATCCTTCCAATCTAAAGCATAGGCTCGTAACATATCCTCTAGCGTCTGTATCGTCCGCTCAGACTGTCCGTCTGTCTGAGGGTGGTAGGATGTACTAAGTCTCAACTCGGTTCCCAAAGCTCTATGAACGGCCTGCCAAAAATGTGATATGAACCGGCCATCACGATCCGAAACAATACTCTTAGGGGTCCCATGCAATCTCACTATTTCCGCAACAAACACTCGTGCAAGCCTCTCCGGCCCCCAAGTGTCCTTAATACTTAGAAAATGAGCTGATTTGGTTAGTCGATCAACAACGACCCAAATCATGTTCATTCCCGTCCGAGTCTTAGGCATACCGGTAATGAAATCCATAGAAATGTCCTCCCATTTCCACTCCGAATAGGAAGTGGTCGTATACCCAGCTGGTCGCCGATGCTCGATCTTAACTCGATGTGGCCGACACCTCGACACAAACTCACTAACGTCTGTCTTCAAATTATTCCACCAGTAGTTGCTCCTCACATCCTTGTACATTTTACTCGTACCAGGATGTATGGAGTAAGGTGTAGCATGAGCTTCACTCAAGATTTTCTGTCTCAGCTCAATATCACTCGGTACACAAAGTCTGCCGCGAAACCTCAAAACTCCATCATCGTGAACCACAAATCCAGGGGCTTTCCCCTTCCTCACATCCTCCCTCAACTGGACCAAAAACGGATCATCATACTGCTTCGCCTTGATATCATCAGTCAAGGACGAAGTGATCTCTAACGTACATAACTGACCCTGAATCCCCTGAACCCAAACCTCGATATCCTGACAAATAAAATCCCGCTGGATCCTACTCTGTGGTGTAAGTACCTCTAACATCTGCAACGCCATCGGCTTCCGGCTCAACGCATCAGCCACTACGTTAGCCTTACCCGGATGGTAAAGTATCTCGAGGTCGTAATCTTTAATTAGTTCCAACCACCTACGCTGTCTCATATTCAATTCTTTCTGACTGAAGATATACTTCAAGCTCTTATGATCCGTAAAAATCTTACAAGACGACCCATAAAGATAATGCCTCCAAATCTTTAAGGCGAAAACGACCGCAGCTAACTCCAAATCGTGCGTGGGATAATTCACCTCGTAAGGTTTCAACTGGCGGGACGCATAAGCAATGACTCTATCTCTCTGCATCAAAACACATCCTAGACCAAGGCCCGAAGCATCACTATACACTACGAAGTCCTCGTTTCCCTGAGGCAATGCTAAAACGGGTGCGGTAGTCAGACGTCTCTTTAACTCGTCAAAGCTGTCCGGCCTATCTGCAGTCCACTCGAACTTCTGAGTTTGCTGGAGCAACTGAGTGAGTGGTCTAGCGATCTTAGAAAATCCCTCAACGAATCTGCGGTAATAGCCGGCAAGACCCAGAAAACTCCTCACCTCCTTCACATTCTTAGGCGGCTCCCAAGCCATCACTGCCTCTATCTTCTGCGGATCTACTCGAATTCCCTCTGCTGAAATCACATGCCCGAGGAACGTCACTTCCTCGAGCCAAAACTCACACTTAGAGAACTTCGCGTACAACTGCTCAGTCCTCAAAGTGTCTAATACAATCCGGAGATGAAAGGCGTGCTCTTCCCGATTCCGTGAATAGATAAGAATATCGTCGATAAAAACGACTACGAATTTGTCTAGATACTCAATGAAAACTTTGTTCATCAATCGCATGAACATCTGTGGGGCATTAGTTGGCCGAAAGGCATAACCACAAACTCGTAATGGCCATATCTCGTCAAAGGCGGCTTTCGGAATATCGACGTCCCGAATTCTCAATCGTAGTAGCCCGATCGCAAATCAATCTTCGAAAAGACTGCCGCCCTGCGGTGATCAAACAAATCGTCAATCCCGGCAAACGGTATTTATTTTTGATGGTCAACTTGTTTAATTCTCGAAAATCGATGCATAAACGGCGACCCATCTTTCTTCTTAACGAAAATACGGCGCACCCCAAGGCGATGCGCTCGATCGAATGTACCCTTTATCTAACAATTCTCCCAAGGTTCTTCAACTCAAACATCTCCGACGGTGCCATACGGTACGGTGCTCGAGAAATAGGGGCTGCATTCGGCTCAAGATCGATAGGAAACTCCACCTCTCATTGCGGTGGTAACCCCGTAAGTCGTCTGGGAAAACATCGGATACTCACCAACAAGCTGGAATTGACGACATGTCAACTCCACCATCTTCTCGCCTTCGTAGCGTAACACCGATGGCGACACAACCTGGTTCAGAAGTTTTATCGCCTTTAAGGCGTTAATCACGCTCCCCGATTTACCCGGCTTACAGCCGACGAGAGTATGCTCGGTGCCATCCTCGGCCACGATCGAGATAGAACGAGTCCGATAGTTCATGATAGCACCGTGACGCTCTAACCAATCGTCCCCGAGGATTAAATCCTCACCCTTGAGGTCGATAACAATGAGGTTCGAGGGCCAGTCTCGGCTCCCGATCCTCACAGGGCAATCCCTAACTTCCCGGTCCCCAACCATGCGATCCCCGCTAGGCGTACCCACCACAAACGGTTCACATTCAAACAAGCAGTTAAAGCCAATACGATTCACACAATCCGACGCAATAAAGGAATGAGTAGCACCCGAATCAAAAAGCACGGAAACTGGATGAGTAAGGATCTGAGTGGTACCTGATGCCACCGGAATGTCCGCCTCCTCTGTGCGCCTCATTTGATACAACCGGGCGTGAACTGAACCCGAACTCGAGGCTGCACGGTGATCCGGCTGACCTCGACCCCTACCACGACCCGAACCCTGCGGAACATGAGTGGCTGGAAAACTGTGATCCTTCTGATCGGTAGTGGTAGTCGGAACTCTAGCGGCCCTGGTGGCCCTCTCACAATGAGCTGCCCTATGTCCGGTCTGTCCGCAAGTAAAGCAAGCAACTAACGGAAATGGGCAATCCTTCATAACGTGCTCGGGCTGACTGCAATTAAAACAAACTCTCCCGCCAGGTGCCACAGATCGACCGAGCAGTTACCACAGGATCCACCGGCTGATGAAACGGCCTCTTCCCCGGTGTAGGAGCGAGCGAGACTTCAAATCGACCACCTTTACTGCCGAGAACCCGCCGGTAGTCTTCGCTTCTTAGCTTCCGAAACCGACTCGATTCCGGGACAGCCATCTCGATCGCGAGCGCGATCACAGTATTCCTTTAAAGTGGCACACATGAGCGGTGCCATACTCTGCCTAATATGCGGCTTCATGCGCATATTGAAGTATCGGATTTTATCACCTCCGTTCTCACTTGATCCCTCACGAAGCCCAATCTGCGATTGTAAGAAATGATGGCACGAGAAATAGGCACATCCCGAGGTGTAGCGGTGAAGAACTCCACAATTCTGCGCTCCTTAGCGGCGGTGGGCAATATTCGCTTCCATAGCGGCCACTGAACTCCTCCCAAGTGGCCCGACGATCTCTGGCGCAACGGCCTCCCACCACTCCGCAGCCTTCTTTATCCGTGAGGTACTGGGCAATATGTACCCTTGTCTTCGGGACAAGCTACGGCATCAAAGGTCTGGACAACTGAAGAGCCAATTCTCCCAACCGAGGGAGTCAAGATCCGAGAAACGAGGAGGGTGCATCTTGGACACCGTCTGAAGCCACTTACTAGCTTCCTCTTCGGGCGTCGGGGCGGATTAAGCGTCCACCACGAGCTATTCGAGCAAGGCTGGGCTACTAATCTGGCAAGTACGGCGGTAGCCAGCGTCGGCATTATTACCCGACGGCACCGAGTGAGAGGCCGAGTCCGCAGAGGATCGAGAAAGTGAGCCCTCCTCATTATCAGCACCCGACCACGGCCTCGGCCGCGTCCCCTAGCCGGTCTACCACGCCCTCTCAACATACTCACGGAACATAAGAAAAGGACAAGATCAGAAAGATTCACAATTCACAAAGTTGGTAACACAAGTCACGATTCCGAACACCGCAAGAAAACGAATTACAGAGATATAAGAGTTCGAGGAGACTTACAGCCACGGGTCGCACGAAAAGACGGAAGCATGATGATATTAGGCTCAATGACTGACTCTAATGACGCAACTGACAGACCCAAAATTCACCGACAGTCTAGGTATTCAAAACCTAAGCTCCGATACCATAAATGTAACACACCAATTCACAACTGGGATATTACACGCCGTAGAACCCTCGTGAGGTCTACCAGGCTAACACATGACATATAAACCACAATGTAGTCCCGAATAATGCACTCAAAAGTAAATAAGGCCGTGGCCTCGGCCAAAATATTTTTAACGTAATACATGAACAGAGGTTAAATACCAATTTATTGCCCACGCAGGGGACTTAAACCAAGTCTCAAAACAGATAGTCTAACTTCAATACTCGACAATGCAATGACAAAACATAAAAATGCAGACTCGAGCCACATCATCAAGCCAGCCCATCCTTCGCGTGCGTGTCCCGTGCCTGCCCCTCAGCCTTCCCGGTACCTGAAATGCATAAGACGCATTTCCCCCATTTAAGGGGTTAGCATTCGAATAGCTAGTGCAAGTACATAATTACACAACATTATATACATACACGATTCAACGCAAATAAATCGCTAGGAAAGTCATTTTGAAAACCAATATTCCGGAATATCACATTAACACCAAAACAGTATAATAACAGGTTTCCCACATCACATTTATCCACGCTTGGTAACTCACGACCGTACCCATTAGTATCGGTCCCCAGAGGTCCCGTCAGACCGTCCCCAGGGGAGAAACCACTTCCACGGCCGTACCCATTAGTATCGGCCCCCAGAGGCCACACGCCATCCCCAGGTGGAAGAGAAACAATCACATTCGTTCAATAAAACCATTTACATCATTCGCATCAAAATCATACGCACATAACGGAATGTAATACATGTACTTGCCTTGAATTATTGACGACGCAACGAACGGAAAGGAAAGTCACCGATGAATGCTAGGAACCAATGAAACCGAACCTAACGATTCGAAGAATACAATCACAACCATTTCTAAATGAATACGGAATTGGAATACACCCGAAAACCCGCCTACGATTCATGTATATTCGTATATAAACAACAACGAGGGCGGATCACAACCAAACCCTCTCGATTCCGTAAAAATCACGAAATATACCATGAATCCGTAGGGAAACTAAGAATATCAACAAGATTAATCATATTAATCATGAATTAATCAACAAAACGGAACGAATCGGACAAAAACACGAAAACCCCCAATTTTACCAAAAGTAGGGTTCTAAAGATCTAACCTTGATTCATTTGGATCAAGGGATGATATCGGACGGATTATTGATGATATAACCTCAAGAACTCCATGGATATGTTGTTAAACAACATGGCTTCAAGCTTAGAACACGCCGGTGCGGAAGAGGAGAAGAAGAAGGTGAAAATGGCAAGAAAAAAGCGTCTGCGGGGCCTTTTATAGGGGTTGGCGCTGCCGGACACGGCCGTGCCGATCGGCACGGTCGTGTCGCATACTGGCCGACAGGACTCGACCGTGTCTCGCTGACACGGTCGCGGCGCTGAGGGCCTCCCGATAGCGACCCGTCCGGCAATGACTTCGGCATGACTCGACCGTGTCACGGAACACGGTCGGGCGTGTCGGCGATCGTTCGAGCTTATCCGGAAGAGTACGGCACGGGCCGTGTCGGATGACACGGCCGAGTTCGGTCGGCAGAAACTTCGGCATTTCCGGACGAGTACGGCACGGGCCGTGTCGGACGACACGACCGAGTCCGGTCGGCAGAAACTTCGGCATTTCCGGACGAGTACGGCACGGGCCGTGTCGGACGACACGACCGAGTCCGGTCGGCAGTGATCGGCCAAAAACTGAAACGACCATAACTCTCTCGTCCGGACTCCGATTGACTCACCGTTTGAACCATTGGAGAGCTAACTCGATGCTCTATAATATTGCAAAGATTTAGAATTTTTGGAGTTACCAAAAATTAATGGTGATCTAACAAAGTCGAACTCATATGAGGAAAGTTGAAACAATAAACAATAACGAGATTATAGTTCAACAGATGACAGGAAGGACATACTGAAAGATACACGGGGGTCACTATGACCGAGAAATATACCAAAAATGAAAATACAAGGGAAAGAAAAATACCGGATATTACACCAATCGGGAGCGACAACAATCGGTGTTGAAGTTAACTTTTCTTTCAAAGTGTTGAAACCGACTAAACATTCCTCGGTAAAATCAAATTTAGCATCTTTGCACAAAAGGTTACTCAAAGGGCGGGCAATTTTCGAAAAATCTTTAATAAAACGCCTATAAAACCCGGCATGCCCTAAAAAGCTTCGAACCTCTTTGACACAAGAAGGTGGGGGTAATTTAACAATCAAATCGACTTTAGCCTTATCAACCTCCATTCCTTTATTGGAAACCATATGACCTAGAACAAGACCTTGTTTTACCATAAAATGACTCTTTTCCCAACTAAGTGTAAGATTACACTCAATACATCGTTCTAGCACAATAGTCAAATTATTTAAACAATCATCGAAAGTGGTTCCAAATACAGAGAAGTCGTCCATGAATACCTCGATGGATCTTTCTAACAAGTCGGAGAATATAGATAGCATGCACCTTTGAAAAGTAGCGGGGGCATTGCAAAGACCAAACGGCATCCTCCTAAAGGCAAATGTGCCAAAAGGGCAAGTGAAAGTGGTCTTCTCTTGATCTTCCGGAGCAATAGGAATTTGATAGAAACCTGAAAGACCATCTAGAAAACAGTAATAATCATGCCCAGCTAAACGTTCCAACATTTGATCAATGAAAGGTAGAGGAAAATGAACTTTTTTTGTTACGGCATTTAATTTCCGGTAATCAATGCACATCCTCCAACCGGTTACCGTTCTAGTGGGCACCAATTCATTTTTATCGTTACAAACCACCGTTATTCCAGATTTCTTAGGCACTACATGCACAGGACTCACCCACTTACTGTCGGATATCGGGTAGATGACTCCGACATCTAGCAATTTTAAAACTTCCTTTTTCACAACTTCCTGCATGTTCGGATTCAAACGCCTTTGAGGTTGCCTAACCGGTTTAACATTTTCCTCAAGAATTATTTTATGCATGCACCAAACCGGACTTATTCCCTTGATATCGGAAATACTCCACCCAATCGCTTCTTTTAACTTAGTTAGAACTTCTACTAATTTGTTTTCTTGCAAAGGAGTTAATTCGGAAGAGACAATTACAGGGTAAGTGTCACTTTTGCCTAAGAAAATATATTTAAGATGTGTCGGAAGTTCTTTCAATTCAAGTTGGGGTGGGGTGATTTCAATGGGCTCCTCAAATTTTAATTCCAACGGTATCTTAAAACCGTCAACTTCATCAATTATTTCGGAATTATCTAATAACGCAACATATCTTTCAATTTCTAGATTATTAAGCCCCACATCATGCTCAACGGTTAGAGCATCATGCAACGTGTCACCTACATCATCATGAAAATATATATCATCAACCAAAGAATCAATGCAATCAACAAAATTCACATCATGGGAAGCATAAATATGAGAAGGGATAGGAGATGAACCGAACACGTTGATTTCCACGGTTTCACCCAAGACGGTCATGGTGACCTTTCCTTCATCAACATCGACGATTGTTTTTGTTGTACGCATGAACGGCCGTCCTAGAAGTATTGTCCCTTCATTTTCGCTTGTCCCGAAATCACTCATCTCCAAGATAACAAAATCGGCCGGAATCACCAACTTGTCCACTTGCACTAATAGGTCTTCAATGACTCATTTGGGGTATTTCACCGACCTATCCGCCATTTGAAGAGTCATTCTTGTCGGTTTTATTCCCCCGAGTCCAAGCCTCAAATAGGTCGAGTATGGCATGAGATTCACACTTGCCCCCAAATCTAGCATCCCACGAGCAACTATCTTGTCTCCCATAGTAATGTCGATCATAAAACTTTCGGGATCGCCTTTCTTTTGACCTCTTGCTTCTACCTCGTAGAGCACTACTTTCTCGTTCCCATTGTATCTTCTTTTGTTCGAGGTCAACTCTTTGAAAAATTTTGTATAAGCGGGAATGTTCTTCACAACATCCAAAAGAGGTAAGTTGACATGAACCTTCGAAAGCATGTCGTAGATTTCGGAAAATTGCTCATCTTGCTTTGCTTTTCTCAGACGGCTCGGGAAAGGAATTGGTGGCTTATATGGTTGAGCGGATTTGTGAAGCTTGGAAGTTGAAGTTGCTTCGTCTATTTTCTCTTCTTGATTTCCCGACTCGTCTTCTTTCTCATCGCCTCTTTCTTTTACTTCGGAATTAACTTCTTTATTAATCACTTTACCACTTTGGAGAGTGGTAATGGCTTGAGCTTGCTCGGGTTGACTCGGTAGTTTACCCCTTTCTTGTCTACGTGCCTTGGTAGCAACTTGCCCAATTTGGACCTCCATTTTATTCATCGAAGCTTCTAAAGATTCGAACCTTTTATTGTTCTCCTCTCGGTTTTCCTTGCTCTCCTTAATGAATGCCGCTATACTCTCCTCAAGAGAGTTCCTTTGTTGTGGAGGTAGTTCACTTCGCGTTGGTTGTTGGGCTCGGTTTCCTCCGTTGTATTGAGCTTGGGCGTTTGTGTCGTATGGCACCGGGTTGTTGTTTCTCCATGAGAAATTCGGATGATTTCTTAGCCCAGGATGATAAGTATTTGGGAGAGGTACATTTCTTGCGTTTCCGCCATAATTATTTCTCCTCTCTTCCCATTCGGGCCTTCCCGTGCTTTGCCCCATAGCCCAATTAACTTGTTCGGTTTGTTCTCCTAGAAAAGTATGAGGGCATGAATTGGCATCATGTCCGGGTGCTCCGCAAATCTCGCAAAGTCGTGAGCTAGAAGGTTTATTTTGAGTCTTGAGTTGTCTTATTTCATTTGTCAACTCATCGATTTTAGATTGCATCTCGTCCTTCTCGCTCACTTGGTGCACGGCTCCCCTACGAACACGTACACTTTTTTGTTGAGAATTTGCTCCCAATGTTTCATACACGTCATATGCTTGTCTCTCCGTCAAACCCCAAAACGAACCACCGGCTGCATTATCTACTGCTCCTTGGCAATATTGAGTCAATCCGTCATAGAAGAATTGATTGAGTAGTTGAAGCGGATAGTGATGGTGTGGGCATTGAATGAGTAGCATTTTGAATCGGTCCCATGCTTCGTGAAATGCCTCTCCGTCTTGTTGTCTGAAAGTTGAGATTTGAGTTCTCAATTGCGTCGTTTTTGAATGGGAGAAGTACTTGGTAATGAATTTATCGTAAACTTCATCCCATGTTCTTAGTGATCCGGGCGCCAAAGTCATCAACCATTGTTTCGCCCCGTCCTTGAGTGTATAAGGGAAACACTTCATTCGTAGTTGATCCTCGCTCAACCCATTCAATGGGAAGTTATCAATCGCCACATAGAAATCTCGGATGAATGATAACGGATCCTCTCGTGCTAATCCGTGAAATGAGGGCAATTGCTCGATGTGAAATCCGCTTATGTGGTAGTTCCTTGCGGCCGGTGCTAATTGGATGCATGAAATGGCGGTGTTCACTACGGGCTTTGCATAGTCCCTAATAAGATGTTCGACCGGAGGTTGTTGCGGCATGTTATAGTTCGCCTCTATCCCATATTGAGGTCCGGGATAATAATTCGCTCCATATTGCATTCCGACGGGTGGTTGTCTCGGATAAAAGTACCTCCCTTGTTGAGCTTCCGGTATCCCTTGATTGCGCCCAACATTATCATATCTCGGAAACCTTGGTTGACGAATTTCTTCCTCATCTATATTTTGTGCAACATTCTCAACCCTTGGTTGACGAGTGTTTTCTTCTTGGATCAAAAGTCGCTCTTCAAGGTCCGGATTCACCTCGTCGTTTGCCATTGATGTTGTGGCCATTATTTTTGGTGCTCTAATTCTTTGAACTTCGTCTATTGGTGGAAGAATTGGGTTACCCAACGATCTCCTACCAAGCATAAACAAAGGAAGTAAGAGCGAATTTTATCGAAATAGTATTGATCAAGAATAGCAATTCAACTATCATAAAAACAAGATTAAAAATTAAACGCCAATTCCCCGGCAACGGCGCCAAAAACTTGATGGATTCAAATTAAATACTCGCAAGTGTACGAATCGCTCTTGTAGTAAGCGGCAAGTAACTCCGAGGTCGATCTCTCGAGGAATTGGAAACGGTTTAAAATTCGATAATGTTCGGCAAATAGTCGAATGAACAAAAGTAAATTAATTTAAAATACATCATTGGTTGATTATGATTACAATTACTAATGCACAAAATTTAAATTGAACTAAGTGATAACAACACCAATTTGATAGTCGGATAAATGAGAGATAACAATAATGAGATTAATATGGGAATTTAGAGTCACCGACACACACGTAATCAATTATTAGTTCCGATACTAAAATAAATAAGGTTAGGAATTATCGATTGCTCACGATTAAAAGAAATCCGTTTGATGGCGGAAATTCTAAAAATCACGATTGTTCTCAACGAAAATTAAGGGATACTCTTTTGATGGGGACGAAACCCTAGCTAACAATCAATTAACCGACTACTTTTGATGAGGTAAATCGTTAAAAGATCGCGCGAAAAAGCTCGAGAACATTCACAATCATTTCTTTCGGGTCGTTTGATGGCGAACACCGATAAAAACCCTCGATTCAAATAATAATAACAACAATGAAAAAGGTTTGATGATCTAATTCAAAAGTTCTTAAACAAAGAATGAACAAGAGGAACAATCCCAAACTTTTATCCGGAAAATCAAAAGGAACTAACAATCAAAAACATGTGTGTGGCTATATCTAAAAACCCATATAAAGTGTTTAGCCACACATGATTAATTCAACAACAATAATGGAAATTGAAGAAGAAAACATGGTAAAAACTTCCCTTGTAAATGCCGAAATCGAATTCCCGATGAAGGTTTGATGATCTTCTTACAAGAACTCACAACAAATTTATACAAGGAATTATTATATCTCACAAAAGTATTTTTCTCACTCCAAGAACACACAAGGAAGATGATGAAAATCTCTCTCTTTCCCACTCTTTTGGTGTTTTTCCTCCCTAATCTTGTGTTTTTCCACAAAATATCTTCTTCACAAGACAAGCACACCTCTCAAGGGGTCACTCCACTTTGTTTTATAGCCAAAAAATCAAGACAAAGGCTTAAAAGTATGCAAAAATGTCAAGGAAAGTGACATGAACCAAAAAGTGGCACGGCCCGTGTCCTGGGACACGGCCGTGTCGCACTACGCTGAATAACGAAAAAGGTAACTGTCTTGAGACTCGGCCGTGTCCCATGACACGGCCGTGTTGTACTGCGCCAGGAAGTGTAAATGGCCGATAGTGACTCGGCCGTGTCCCAAAAGACACGGTCGAGTCGTTCCCTTCTGGAAAATGAAATTCTTGCTGGAATGAGACCCGGCCATGTCCTGTGACACGGCCGAGTTACCTGATGTGGCTCGAGTCGCCTGGTGCAGCCTAGTTGAGTCGCCTGGTGCAGCCAAGTCCGGTTTTTGGTCTTCTTCGGCTAGATCCTTCGTTCTTGTATCAATTCACCTCGGATTTTAGCATATGATATACCGTTTCGAAGCTAATTTCACGAGGAATTTATATCAAAGGAGAATACATCTCGATTCGGAGTGGAGATTCTGAGATTTAGGAGATTTGACCGATACTGCTTAAATCTTTCGTCGTTTTAGGCCCTGTTTTAGCTTTTGATCGTCATAGACTCCCATATTAGCTATGAAAGCGCATATTTCACCACAATCTTCGCTTGGCTACCTATAAATTAAAAACACACATACCACGCATAAAAGAGAACAAAAATACTAAAAAGCAAACAAAAATACGACTAGAAAGAACAGAATGAGTCGATCAAGAATCGACTCATCACTGTACTTCATTTTGGATTGTCGGATAAACCGTGTATTCGTTCAGGGCGGTTGGTCGTGGAAAGGTTAGCGTCTCCAGCTTGAGGTAAATTAATATTGTTGGATTATGATAATCATCCTGTTGCATTATTGCATGTGTGTTGATATTTCATGCGGTGAGTGTGCATCATTGTTTGTTACGTTTTGTGATGTGCTCTTTCTTTGAGATGTAATCTGTTGGGCCGATGTGTTAGGGGATAAGACCTATATGGCACCTATGTTCCGGGGTATTCCTGTGTGGATACTTTCGTGACCTTTGATTGCGACCTTGGGGTATTTTATGATTGCATGAACTGTGTTAGGGGATAAGACCTAAATGGCACCTATGTTCCGGGGTATTCCTATGAGATGCTTTCGTGACCCTTGGCTGCTACCTTGGGGTTTATGTGTTAATATTATAAGCATTGTTGAGCATGATGTGGACTGTTGTCTGATGGAAATACGACATTGTGGTCGTGTCGGTCTTTCATGATCGAGTTACTGTTGCTCTTTTGGGAAGTCTTCTGATCCTTGATGGATATGCGTTTCTTCGAGATTTGTTGTCATGTTGTATCGTGGCATATCTGGAGTCAGATACGTTCTGATCGTTCATGTGTAGGATTTTCGGGACGGGCACGTGTAGCATGTGTTGGTTTCGACCTCATATTGAACCGTGCACACGAGACGTACTTCGTGAGGCTGATTAGGTACGAGACCAGATGAGTATCTGATCAATACCGTGGTTGTCTTGTACATGGACACATGTTCGGATCGAGCGTATAGTGACGTCCATCTTGAGTCTTATTGATTGGTTGTTCACAGTCCATGTACAATCGTATTTGTTCGGAATTCGGGTTGTCCTTGTAATTCCGTATATATAATCCGTATATGGTCGATGATTTTATTCTCTCGTGTACCTGTCACCGTTGAACCTTTACTAATCTCGTTCGGAGTTACCATATCGATGGTCAACTCATTTGATATCGATTCTTTATTAATCTCGTTTGGAGTTCACCCTGTCATTGGTAATATCGTTCGTTATTGATCCTTATTGATTCCGTTTGAGAGTTGTCTCACCGTTGGTATTCTTGGTTATTAGTCCTTGATTGATGTTATCGGAGTTTACCGTGTCGTCGATATTCTCGGTTTTTGATCCCTTATTATCCCTATTGGAGTTTACCGTGTCATCGGTATTCTCAGTTGTCGATTCCTTATTTCTCTTGTTGGAGTTTACCATATCATTGGTATTCCCGGTTGTTGGTCCTTATTGATCTTGTTAGAGTTTACTGTGTCGTCAGTATTCTCGGCTGTTGACCCTTATTGATCTTATTGGAGTTAATCGTACCGTTGGTATTTCTGGTTGTCGATTCTTTATCAATCTCGTTGGAGTTATCGTATTGTTGGCATTCCCGGTGGTTGATCTCTCATTGATCTTGTTGGAGTTACCACATCATGGTATTCTCAATCGTGGTTGATCCTTTGTCGATCTTTTGTGGAAATATCATGTCATTGGTATTCCGTTTGATGCATTGGTTGTTTATCTTTATTGATTGTGTGAACATTCATGTTTTGCATTGATATCCGGGACTTTCCATTGTCTCGGGACGATTGGTTTACAGATGTACCGTGTGATATCGGTTTTACAAGGATAGGGATCCGATTGTGCGACCCAACCGACAGAGTTAGTCTTGGCCAGATCATTCCATAATTGAGATATGATAAGTTTGGGAATTTTGGTATCGTTTCGGATACAGTACATGTGGATACTTTTGAATTCATTCATCACTTAAGAACGCAAGATGGGATTATGGTAAGAATTGATTTGTTATAGATTGTGACAGGCTGGTAAGGTTACTTCGGTAAGATTACATGGGGAATGTTCTTACTCTGTAGATTACATTGATATGTAATTGTCTTTGTGATGTGATCGTTATCATTGTTGAGTATTATGGCTGACCCCGTCGTGGGCTTTATCTTTTAGGTACTCGGAGTTCGAGCTAGTAGCGGTCGTGAAGGGATGAGCTTTCCGGTGATACTGGCTATGGCGTGATTGTTGGGACTGTGTATTCTTTTCTGGTTTTTCTAATTCCGCTGCAAATGTATTTAATTATGTTTTTATCCGTTGTGTATGTATGTTTCTAAATGGCTTTTCGGTATTCTTCTGAACTGTGTATTTATCCGCTGCGTGTGTGAATTTCAAAAGGACCTTTTGGCATTTTTAAACGTTTGCGAAAATGATTTTAGCCTTGTGGGTTCCAATATGGGGCCCACGACGCTGTAATATTCCCGTATGGTTTTGGGGGTGTTACAGAAGATGGTGTCGGATCTTGGGTTTCGTAAAACACGGGCATGTGTGTTATGCGGCTCTACCGGTGCGGTAGTAGCGTGACTTTTGAAAATGATTTTCTAACTTTTGAGTCAAACCGATTCTGGAGGTTTCAAAAATTTTGAAATATTTTCAAATTGCTGTATTTGCGATGCCGGTGTGTTGTTAGTGTGTTGAGACTTTGTATGGGAGTCGTATGCTGGTATCACGGAAGATCATCGACTTCACGGACCTGTAACTATGCTCTTTCAGTTATTTCAGTTTTGATGATGATTATTGAGTATGGTGTCGTGATTTTGAGATATTTCGGGATTGAGATACTGATTATGACAGGTGTTGAGTTTCGAGGACGAAACTTATTTAAGTGGTTGTATATGTAATATCCTAGAATTTCACTATGAATTTTTCGCATTATTTTATCTGGGATGTACTATACAGAGTGGGACCGACACGATATGAGTGGATAATTTTGGAAACCGTGACAGCCGTGCCAGTATGTCTATCGAGGTTATTTTGATTCTAGGATATTACATGCTTGGTGTGTTTTCGATGTCGGATATACCGTATGAGTATTTGTATGATTTCTGTACATGGTCGATAGTTGTAATTGAGGATATCGTGCATCAGATGTACCGTATGAGAATATTTTTGGGATTTCGTATATGTGTTCAGTATGTCGTATGTTCATATTTGTTATGTCGAGACGTTGGACAGGAATTGCTGGAAATGGCTAAGTATGGATCTGTTAACGTACGTTAAGACTTTGAGATAACGTACACTAAGTGGTACATGTTACATACGTTATGCGTAAGATATTACGTACGTAACAAGGGGAATCGGATACTGGGCACGTGTCGGCGCCTTTCGGCGCGGATGTGGATAGGTGAGTCAACGGATGGAGTTACGTACGTTATACAGGGTGTATTACGTACGTAATACGAGTATAATACTGTAGCAAGTCAACGTACGTATTGCGTACGCAACAGAATAAGTGTTACGTACGTTACGGGGCGGCTGGCCGAGTCGTGGCCGAGAGGACCTGTAGTGGCCGAGCATGGTCGGCAGTGACTCGCAGGGATGGCCGATCACGGTCAGCAGTGACTCGCTGGGGGTTAGGACTGGCCGATTATGTACGTAGGTTGTGGCTGGTTACGGCCGTAAGGGCCGGTTACGTACGTAAGGACCCGCCGGTTACATACGTAAGGGTGTCGGTCAAACTGGACAGTAAGGTAGGCCACAGCCGGTTACTTACGTAAGCCACGGCCGGTTACATACGTAACGTGCCAGCAGGTCCCACCTATATAAGCCTGGACCGAGTTATCTGCTCATTTTCATGTTTTCTTTTTGTTTCTTCGCGATTTCTTCAAAGAAATGGATGGTTTTGAGTAGAATCAACTTATAACAACATGTTTTGGAAGTTGGAATCATGGATTAACATCATCTTCCACCCGGATCGAAGGTAAGAACAACTAAACTTTTGGTTTTTGGATGTTCTTGAGGTTTCTTGGTGTTTTGCCCGATTTGCTTCGTCTTGATTCAGATTATTGATAGAACTTGATTGTAAACTCGTAATCATTCATTATCCTTGAATTTTTGTGGAACGAATTCGAGTATTTCTTTGAATAATCGATTGAATTGGACTATGCCTTCAAAGTGTTCGATGAAATTTCTCAATGAGTAGAACTTGGAAAATTCTACACGTTTTCGTTTGAATGATGGTTGAATTGATATTGTTGTGATGATTCTTGGTATTTACGAGAATTTTTTTAAGGGAAGATAATGAATTGGTGATCAAATGATTCGATTATGTTGGTATGATTATGGAATCGTAGTATTCTCGATGTTCTTGGTAGTTTGTTGCGATTCATGATGTTATGAGAAGTATATATGTTGAAGACATTGTTAGGACCATTGAACACCGAATTTCGGCTTGTGTTCGTATTGTTAAGAGTTGATACGGTTTGGTTTCGTATGATCGAGATGTCGTTGAACCGTCGAGTTTGATTGGTTGGTCACATCGGTTATTGATTGTTATTGAATGTATAGTTAATTGATTATTGCATTAGGTTGCATTTAGTAATCGTTGAAGTTAACCGTTGTGCTACGGATGTGCCGGTCATGGAGCTTGTAGATGAAGACGACGGGACTAGTAACAACTTCATCGTATTGGTATCGAGACAAGTTATGCTTGCTCAGTTCATAATGTTAATAAATGATTTCGTTTTCATTTCATTTATGACTCATATAGCAATGGTATTATGGAATACATGAATTGTCGGAATGGTGGTATGTATGGTATTTTTGGACTAAGATAAATCATAATGTATATGATTTTAAGGATGTCTAGTGGAAATGGGAACATGAATTATAATTTGGTCTATTGCATGAGAAGTTGGATATCAAGGTTAGTTATCGTGTCGATGTTGAACTCGGGATGGTGGCTTGGTATGAGTTATGGACTCATTTCATTTTGGATTGTCGGATAAACCGTGTATTCGTTCGGGCGGTTGGTCGTGGAAAGGTTAGCGTCCTACTTGAGGTAAATTAATATTGTTGGATTATGATAATCATCATGTTGCATTATTGCATGTGTGTGTTGATATTTCATGCGGTGAGTGTGCATCATTGTTTGTTACGTTTTGTGATGTGCTCTTTCTTTGAGATGTAATCTGTTGGGCCGATGTGTTAGGGGATAAGACCTATATGGCTACTATGTTCCGGGGTATTCCTGTGTGGATACTTTCGTGACCCTTGGTTGCGACCTTGGGGTATTTTGTGATTGCATGAACTGTGTTAGGGGATAAGACCTAAATGACACCTATGTTCCGGGGTATTCCTGTGAGATGCTTCCGTGACCCTTGGCTACTACCTTGGAGTTTATGTGTTAATATTATAAGCATTGTTGAGCATGATGTGGACTGTTGTCTGACGGAAATACGACATTGTGGTCGTGTCGGTCTTTCATGATCGAGTTACTGTTGCTCTTTTGGGAAGTCTTCTGATCCTTGATGGATATGCGTTTCTTCGAGATTTATTGTCATGTTGTATCGTGGCATATCTGGAGTCAGATACGTTCTGATCGTTCATGTGTAGGATTTTCGGGATGGGCACGTGTAGCATGTGTTGGTTTTGACCTCATATTGAACCGTGCACGCGAGACGTACTTCGTGAGGCTGATTAGGTACGAGACCAGACGAGTATCTGATCAATACCGTGGTTGGCTTGTACATGGACACATGTTCGGATCGAGCGTATAGTGACGTCCATCTTGAGTCTTATTGATTGGTTGTTCACAGTCCATGTACAATCGTATTTGTTCGGAATTCGGGTTGTCCTTGTAATTCCATATATATAATCCGTATATGGTCGATGATTTTATTCTCTCGTGTACCTATCACCGTTGAACCTTTACTAATCTCGTTCGGAGTTACCATATCGATGGTCAACTCATTTGATATCGATTCTTTATTAATCTCGTTTGGAGTTCGCCCTGTCATTGGTAATCTCGTTCGTTATTGATCCTTATTGATTCCGTTTGAGAGTTGTCTCACCGTTGGTATTCTTGGTTATTAGTCCTTGATTGATGTTATTAGAGTTTACCGTGTCGTCGATATTCTCGCTTTTTGATCCCTTATTATCCCTATTGGAGTTTACCGTGTCATCGGTATTCTCAGTTGTCGATTCCTTATTTCTCTTGTTGGAGTTTACCATATCATTGGTATTCCCGGTTGTTGGTCCTTATTGATCTTGTTAGAGTTTACTGTGTCGTCAGTATTCTCGGCTGTTGACCCTTATTGATCTTATTGGAGTTAATCGTACCGTTGGTATTTCTGGTTGTCGATTCTTTATTAATCTCGTTGGAGTTATCGTATTGTTGGCATTCCCGGTGGTTGATCTCTCATTGATCTTGTTGGAGTTACCACATCATGGTATTCTCAATCGTGGTTGATCCTTTGTCGATCTTGTGTGGAAATATCATGTCATTGGTATTCCGTTTGATGCATTGGTTGTTTATCTTTATTGATTGTGTGAACATTCATGTTTTGCATTGATATCCGGGACTTTCCATTGTCTCGGGACGATTGGTTTACAGATGTACCGTGTGATATCGGTTTTATAAGGATAGGGATCCGATTGTGCGACCCAGCCGACAGAGTTAGTCTTGGCCAGATCATTCCATAATTGAGATATGATAAGTTTGGGAATTTTGGTATCGTTTCGGATACAGTACAGGTGGATACTTTTGAATTCATTCATCACTTAAGAACGCAAGATGGGATTATGGTAAGAATTGATTTGTTATAGATTGTGACAGGTTGGTAAGGTTACTTCGGTAAGATTACATGGGGAATGTTCTTACTCTGTAGATTACATTGATATGTAATTGTCTTTGTGATGTGATCGTTATCATTGTTGAGTATTATGGCTGACCGTCGTGGGCTTTATCTTTTAGGTACTCGGAGTTCGAGCTAGTAGTGGTCGTGAAGGGATGAGCTTTCCTGATACGGCTATGGCGTGATTGTCGGACTGTATTCTTTTCTCGGTTTTTCTAATTCCACCGCAAATGTATTTAATTATGTTTTTATCCATTGTGTATGTTTGTTTCTAAATGGCTTTTCGGTATTCTTCCGAATCGTGTTTTTATCCGTTGCGTGTGTGAATTTCAAAAGGACCTTTTGGCATTTTTAAACATTTGCGAAAATGATTTTAGCCTTGTGGGTTCCAATATGGGGCCACGGCCGTAATATTCCCGTATGGTTTTGGGGGTGTTACAGAAGATGGTATCGGATCTTGGGTTTCGTAAAACACGGGCGTCTGTGTTATGTGGCTCTACCGGTGCAGTAGTAGCGTGACTTTTGAAAATGATTTTCTAACTTTTGAGTCAAACCGATTCTGGAGGTTTCAAAAATTTTGAAATATTTTCAAATTGCTGTATTTGCGATGCCGGTGTGTTGTTAGTGTGTTGAGACTTTGTATGGGAGTCGTATGCTGGTATCACGGAAGATCATCGACTTCACGGACCTGTAACTATGCTCTTTCAGTTATTTCAGTTTTGATGATGATTATTGAGTATGGTGTCGTGATTTTGAGATATTTCGGGATTGAGATACTGATTATGACAGGTGTTGAGTTTCGAGGACGAAACTTATTTAAGTGGTTGTATATGTAATATCCTAGAATTTCACTATGAATTTTTCGCATTATTTTATCTGGGATGTACTATACAGAGTGGGACCGACACGATATGAGTGGATAATTTTGGAAACCGTGACAGCCGTGCCAGTATGTCTATCGAGGTTATTTTGATTCTAGGATATTACATGCTTGGTGTGTTTTCGATGTCGGATATACCGTATGAGTATTTGTATGATTTCTGTACATGGTCGATAGTTGTAATTGAGGATATCGTGCATCAGATGTACCGTATGAGAATATTTTTGGGATTTCGTATATGTGTTCAGTATGTCGTATGTTCATATTTGTTATGTCGAGACGTTGGACAGGAATTGCTGGAAATGGCTAAGTATGGATCTGTTAACGTACGTTAAGACTTTGAGATAACGTACACTAAGTGGTACATGTTACATACGTTATGCGTAAGATATTACGTACGTAACAAGGGGAATCGGACAGTTGGGCCTGGTGTCGACAGCTTTCGGCGCGGATGTGGATAGGTGAGTCAACGGATGGAGTTACGTACGTTATACAGGGTGTATTACGTACGTAATACGAGTATAATACTGTAGCAAGTCAACGTACGTATTGCGTACGCAACAGAATAAGTGTTACGTACGTTACGGGGCGGCTGGCCGAGTCGTGGCCGAGAGGACCTGTAGTGGCCGAGCATGGTCGGCAGTGACTCGCAGGGATGGCCGATCACGGTCAGCAGTGACTCGCTGGGGGTTAGGACTGGCCGATTATGTACGTAGGTTGTGGCTGGTTACGGCCGTAAGGGCCGGTTACGTACGTAAGGACCCGCCGGTTACATACGTAAGGGTGTCGGTCAAACTGGACAGTAAGGTAGGCCACAGCCGGTTACTTACGTAAGCCACGGCCGGTTACATACGTAACGTGCCAGCAGGTCCCACCTATATAAGCCTCGACCGAGTTATCTGCTCATTTTCATGTTTTCTTTTTGTTTCTTCGCGATTTCTTCAGCAAAATGGATGGTTTTGAGTAGAATCAACTTATAACAACATGTTTTGGAAGTTGGAATCATGGATTAACATCATCTTCCACCCGGATCGAAGGTAAGAACAACTAAACTTTTGGTTTTTGGATGTTCTTGAGGTTTCTTGGTGTTTTGCCCGATTTGCTTCGTCTTGATTCAGATTATTGATAGAACTTGATTGTAAACTCGTAATCATTCATTATCCTTGAATTTTTGTGGAACGAATTCGAGTATTTCTTTGAATAATCGATTGAATTGGACTATGCCTTCAAAGTGTTCGATGAAATTTCTCAATGAGTAGAACTTGGAAAATTCTACACGTTTTCGTTTGAATGATGGTTGAATTGATATTGTTGTGATGATTCTTGGTATTTACGAGAATTTTTTTAAGGGAAGATAATGAATTGGTGATCAAATGATTCGATTATGTTGGTATGATTATGGAATCGTAGTATTCTCGATGTTCTTGGTAGTTTGTTGCGATTCATGATGTTATGAGAAGTATATATGTTGAAGACATTGTTAGGACCATTGAACACCGAATTTCGGCTTGTGTTCGTATTGTTAAGAGTTGATACGGTTTGGTTTCGTATGATCGAGATGTCGTTGAACCGTCGAGTTTGATTGGTTGGTCACATCGGTTATTGATTGTTATTGAATGTATAGTTAATTGATTATTGCATTAGGTTGCATTTAGTAATCGTTGAAGTTAACCGTTGTGCTACGGATGTGCCGGGGCTGCGGAGCTTGTAGATGAAGACGACGGGACTAGTAACAACTTCATCGTATTGGTATCGAGACAAGTTATGCTTGCTCAGTTCATAATGTTAATAAATGATTTCGTTTTCATTTCATTTATGACTCATATAGCAATGGTATTATGGAATACATGAATTGTCGGAATGGTGGTATGTATGGTATTTTTGGACTAAGATAAATCATAATGTATATGATTTTAAGGATGTCTAGTGGAAATGGGAACATGAATTATAATTTGGTCTATTGCATGAGAAGTTGGATATCAAGGTTAGTTATCGTGTCGATGTTGAACTCGGGATGGTGGCTTGGTATTAGTTATGGACTGTACTTCATTTTGGATTGTCGGATAAACCGTGTATTCGTTCAGGGCGGTTGGTCGTGGAAAGGTTAGCGTCTCCAGCTTGAGGTAAATTAATATTGTTGGATTATGATAATCATCATGTTGCATTATTGCATGTGTGTGTTGATATTTCATGCGGTGAGTGTGCATCATTGTTTGTTACGTTTTGTGATGTGCTCTTTCTTTGAGATGTAATCTGTTGGGCCGATGTGTTAGGGGATAAGACCTATATGGCTACTATGTTCCGGGGTATTCCTGTGTGGATACTTTCGTGACCCTTGGTTGCGACCTTGGGGTATTTTGTGATTGCATGAACTGTGTTAGGGGATAAGACCTAAATGACACCTATGTTCCGGGGTATTCCTGTGAGATGCTTCCGTGACCCTTGGCTACTACCTTGGAGTTTATGTGTTAATATTATAAGCATTGTTGAGCATGATGTGGACTGTTGTCTGACGGAAATACGACATTGTGGTCGTGTCGGTCTTTCATGATCGAGTTACTGTTGCTCTTTTGGGAAGTCTTCTGATCCTTGATGGATATGCGTTTCTTCGAGATTTATTGTCATGTTGTATCGTGGCATATCTGGAGTCAGATACGTTCTGATCGTTCATGTGTAGGATTTTCGGGATGGGCACGTGTAGCATGTGTTGGTTTCGACCTCATATTGAACCGTGCACGCGAGACGTACTTCGTGAGGCTGATTAGGTACGAGACCAGACGAGTATCTGATCAATACCGTGGTTGGCTTGTACATGGACACATGTTCGGATCGAGCGTATAGTGACGTCCATCTTGAGTCTTATTGATTGGTTGTTCACAGTCCATGTACAATCGTATTTGTTCGGAATTCGGGTTGTCCTTGTAATTCCATATATATAATCCGTATATGGTCGATGATTTTATTCTCTCGTGTACCTGTCACCGTTGAACCTTTACTAATCTCGTTCGGAGTTACCATATCGATGGTCAACTCATTTGATATCGATTCTTTATTAATCTCGTTTGGAGTTCGCCCTGTCATTGGTAATCTCGTTCTTTATTGATCCTTATTGATTCCGTTTGAGAGTTGTCTCACCGTTGGTATTCTTGGTTATTAGTCCTTGATTGATGTTATTAGAGTTTACCGTGTCGTCGATATTCTCGCTTTTTGATCCCTTATTATCCCTATTGGAGTTTACCGTGTCATCGGTATTCTCAGTTGTCGATTCCTTATTTCTCTTGTTGGAGTTTACCATATCATTGGTATTCCCGGTTGTTGGTCCTTATTGATCTTGTTAGAGTTTACTGTGTCGTCAGTATTCTCGGCTGTTGACCCTTATTGATCTTATTGGAGTTAATCGTACCGTTGGTATTTCTGGTTGTCGATTCTTTATTAATCTCGTTGGAGTTATCGTATTGTTGGCATTCCCGGTGGTTGATCTCTCATTGATCTTGTTGGAGTTACCACATCATGGTATTCTCAATCGTGGTTGATCCTTTGTCGATCTTGTGTGGAAATATCATGTCATTGGTATTCCGTTTGATGCATTGGTTGTTTATCTTTATTGATTGTGTGAACATTCATGTTTTGCATTGATATCCGGGACTTTCCATTGTCTCGGGACGATTGGTTTACAGATGTACCGTGTGATATCGGTTTTATAAGGATAGGGATCCGATTGTGCGACCAAATGACGAGTTAGTCTTGGCCAGATCATTCCATAATTGAGATATGATAAGTTTGGGAATTTTGGTATCGTTTCGGATACAGTACAGGTGGATACTTTTGAATTCATTCATCACTTAAGAACGCAAGATGGGATTATGGTAAGAATTGATTTGTTATAGATTGTGACAGGTTGGTAAGGTTACTTCGGTAAGATTACATGGGGAATGTTCTTACTCTGTAGATTACATTGATATGTAATTGTCTTTGTGATGTGATCGTTATCATTGTTGAGTATTATGGCTGACCCCGTCGTGGGCTTTATCTTTTAGGTACTCGGAGTTCGAGCTAGTAGTGGTCGTGAAGGGATGAGCTTTCCGGTGATACTGGCTATGGCGTGATTGTCGGGACTGTGTATTCTTTTCTGGTTTTTCTAATTCCACTGCAAATGTATTTAATTATGTTTTTATCCGCTGTGTATGTTTGTTTCTAAATGGCTTTTCGGTATTCTTCTGAACTGTGTTTTTATCCGCTGCGTGTGTGAATTTCAAAAGGACCTTTTGGCATTTTTAAACATTTGCGAAAATGATTTTAGCCTTGTGGGTTCCAATATGGGGCCCACGGCGCTGTAATATTCCCGTATGGTTTTGGGGGTGTTACAGAAGATGGTATCGGATCTTGGGTTTCGTAAAACACGGGCGTCTGTGTTATGTGGCTCTACCGGTGCAGTAGTAGCGTGACTTTTGAAAATGATTTTCTAACTTTTGAGTCAAACCGATTCTGGAGGTTTCAAAAATTTTGAAATATTTTCAAATTGCTGTATTTGCGATGCCGGTGTGTTGTTAGTGTGTTGAGACTTTGTATGGGAGTCGTATGCTGGTATCACGGAAGATCATCGACTTCACGGACCTGTAACTATGCTCTTTCAGTTATTTCAGTTTTGATGATGATTATTGAGTATGGTGTCGTGATTTTGAGATATTTCGGGATTGAGATACTGATTATGACAGGTGTTGAGTTTCGAGGACAAAACTTATTTAAGTGGTTGTATATGTAATATCCTAGAATTTCACTATGAATTTTTCGCATTATTTTATCTGGGATGTACTATACAGAGTGGGACCGACACGATATGAGTGGATAATTTTGGAAACCGTGACAGCCGTGCCAGTATGTCTATCGAGGTTATTTTGATTCTAGGATATTACATGCTTGGTGTGTTTTCGATGTCGGATATACCGTATGAGTATTTGTATGATTTCTGTACATGGTCGATAGTTGTAATTGAGGATATCGTGCATCAGATGTACCGTATGAGAATATTTTTGGGATTTCGTATATGTGTTCAGTATGTCGTATGTTCATATTTGTTATGTCGAGACGTTTGACAGGAATTGCTGAAATGGCTAAGTATGGATACATTAACGTACGTTAAGACTTTGAGATAACGTCGCTAAGTGGTACATGTTACATACGTTATGCGTAAGATATTACGTACGTAACAAGGGGAATCGGACAGTTGGGCCTGGTGTCGACAGCTTTCGGCGCGGATGTGGATAGGTGAGTCAACGGATGGAGTTACGTACGTTATACAGGGTGTATTACGTACGTAATACGAGTATAATACTGTAGCAAGTCAACGTCGTGTGCGTGCGCAATGAATAAGTGTTACGTGCGTTACGGGCGGCCGGCAGTCGTGGCCGAGAGGACTGTAGTGGCCGAGCATGGTCGGCGGTGACTCGCGAGGATGGCCGATCACGGTCGTGATGACTCGGCCGGGGTTAGGATCGCCGATTATGTACGTAGGTTGTGGTGGTTACGGCCGTAAGGGCCGATTACGTACGTAAGGACCCGCCGGTTACATACGTAAGGGTGTCGGTCAAACCGACAGTAAGGTAGGCCACAGCCGGTTACTTACGTAAGCCACGGCCGGTTACATACGTAACGTGCCAGCAGGTCCCACCTATATAAGCCTGGACCGAGTTATCTGCTCATTTTCATGTTTTCTTTTTGTTTCTTCGCGATTTCTTCAGCAAAATGGATGGTTTTGAGTAGAATCAACTTATAACAACATGTTTTGGAAGTTGGAATCATGGATTAACATCATCTTCCACCCGGATCGAAGGTAAGAACAACTAAACTTTTGGTTTTTGGATGTTCTTGAGGTTTCTTGGTGTTTTGCCCGATTTGCTTCGTCTTGATTCAGATTATTGATAGAACTTGATTGTAAACTCGTAATCATTCATTATCCTTGAATTTTTGTGGAACGAATTCGAGTATTTCTTTGAATAATCGATTGAATTGGACTATGCCTTCAAAGTGTTCGATGAAATTTCTCAATGAGTAGAACTTGGAAAATTCTACACGTTTTCGTTTGAATGATGGTTGAATTGATATTGTTGTGATGATTCTTGGTATTTACGAGAATTTTTTTAAGGGAAGATAATGAATTGGTGATCAAATGATTCGATTATGTTGGTATGATTATGGAATCGTAGTATTCTCGATGTTCTTGGTAGTTTGTTGCGATTCATGATGTTATGAGAAGTATATATGTTGAAGACATTGTTAGGACCATTGAACACCGAATTTCGGCTTGTGTTCGTATTGTTAAGAGTTGATACGGTTTGGTTTCGTATGATCGAGATGTCGTTGAACCGTCGAGTTTGATTGGTTGGTCACATCGGTTATTGATTGTTATTGAATGTATAGTTAATTGATTATTGCATTAGGTTGCATTTAGTAATCGTTGAAGTTAACCGTTGTGCTACGGATGTGCCGGGGCTGCGGAGCTTGTAGATGAAGACGACGGGACTAGTAACAACTTCATCGTATTGGTATCGAGACAAGTTATGCTTGCTCAGTTCATAATGTTAATAAATGATTTCGTTTTCATTTCATTTATGACTCATATAGCAATGGTATTATGGAATACATGAATTGTCGGAATGGTGGTATGTATGGTATTTTTGGACTAAGATAAATCATAATGTATATGATTTTAAGGATGTCTAGTGGAAATGGGAACATGAATTATAATTTGGTCTATTGCATGAGAAGTTGGATATCAAGGTTAGTTATCGTGTCGATGTTGAACTCGGGATGGTGGCTTGGTATTAGTTATGGACTGTACTTCATTTTGGATTGTCGGATAAACCGTGTATTCGTTCAGGGCGGTTGGTCGTGGAAAGGTTAGCGTCTCCAGCTTGAGGTAAATTAATATTGTTGGATTATGATAATCATCATGTTGCATTATTGCATGTGTGTGTTGATATTTCATGCGGTGAGTGTGCATCATTGTTTGTTACGTTTTGTGATGTGCTCTTTCTTTGAGATGTAATCTGTTGGGCCGATGTGTTAGGGGATAAGACCTATATGGCACCTATGTTCCGAGGTATTCCTGTGTGGATACTTTCGTGACCCTTGGTTGCGACCTTGGGGTATTTTGTGATTGCATGAACTGTGTTAGGGGATAAGACCTAAATGGCACCTATGTTCCGGGGTATTCCTGTGAGATGCTTCCGTGACCCTTGGCTGCTGCCTTGGTGTTTATGTGTTAATATTATAAGCATTGTTGAGCATGATGTGGACTATTGTCTGACGGAAATACGACATTGTGGTCGTGTCGGTCTTTCATGATCGAGTTACTGTTGCTCTTTTGGGAAGTCTTCTGATCCTTGATGGATATGCGTTTCTTCGAGATTTGTTTTCATGTTGTATCGTGGCATATCTGGAGTCAGATACGTTCTAATCGTTCATGTGTAGGATTTTCGGGATGGGCACGTGTAGCATGTGTTGGTTTCGACCTCATATTGAACCGTGCACACGAGACGTACTTCGTGAGGCTGATTAGGTACGAGACCAGACGAGTATCTAATCAATACCGTGGTTGGCTTGTACACGGACACATGTCCGGATCGAGCGTATCGTGGCGTCCATCTTGATCCTTATTGATTGGTTGTTCACAGTCCATGTACAATTGTATCTGTTCGGAATTCGGGTTGTCCTTGTAATTCTGTATATATAATCCATATATGGTCGACGATTTTATTCTCTCATGTACCTGTCACCGTTGAACCTTTACTAATCTCGTTCGGAGTTACCATATCGATGGTCAACTCATTTGATATCGATTCTTTATTAATCTCGTTTGGAGTTCACCCTGTCATTGGTAATCTCGTTCGTTATTGATCCTTATTGATTCCGTTTGAGAGTTGTCTCACCGTTGGTATTCTTGGTTATTAGTCCTTGATTGATGTTATTGGAGTTTACCGTGTCGTCGGTATTCTCGATTTTTAATCCCTTATTATCCCTATTGGAGTTTACCGTGTCGTCGGTATTCTCAGTTGTCGATTCCTTATTTCTCTTGTTGGAGTTTACCGTATCGTTGGTATTCCCGGTTGTTGGTCCTTATTGATCTTGTTAGAGTTTACTGTTTCGTCAGTATTCTCGGTTGTTGACCCTTATTGATCTTATTGGAGTTAATCGTACCATTGGTATTTCTGGTTGTCGATTCTTTATTGATCTCGTTGGAGTTACCGTATTGTTCGCATTCCCGGTGGTTGATATCTCATTGATCTTGTTGGAGTTACCACATCATGGTATTCTCAATCGTGGTTGATCCTTTGTCGATCTTGTGTGGAAATATCATGTCATAGGTATTCCGTTTGATGCATTGGTTGTTTATCTTAATTGATTGTGTGAACATTCATGTTTTGCATTGATATCCGGGACTTTCGATTGTCTCGGGACGATTGGTTTACAGATGTACAGTGTGATATTGGTTTTATAAGGATAGGGATCCGATTGTGCAACCCAGCCGACAGAGTTAGTCTTGGCCAAATCATTCCATAATTGAGATATGATAAGTTTGGAAATTTTGGTATCGTTTCGGATACAGTACAGGTGGCTACTTTTGAATTCATTCATCACTTAAGAACGCAATATGGGATTATGGTAAGAATTGATTTGTTATAGATAGTGACAGGTTGGTAAGGTTACTTCGGTAAGATTACATGGGGAATGTTCTTACTCTGTAGATTACATTGATATGTAATTGTCTTTGTGATGTGATCGTTATCATTGTTGAGTATTATGGCTGACCCCGTCGTGGGCTTTATCTTTTAGGTACTCGGAGTTCGAGCTAGTAGCGGTCGTGAAGGGATGAGCTTTCCGGTGATACTGGCTATGGCGTGATTGTTGGGATTGTGTATTCTTTTCTGGTTTTTCTAATTCCGATGCAAATGTATTTAATTATGTTTTTATCCGCTGTGTATGTATGTTTCTAAATGGCTTTTCGGTATTCTTCTGAACTGTGTTTTTATCCGCTGCGCGTGTGAATTTCAAAAGGACCTTTTGGAATTTTTAATTGTTTGCAAAAATGATTTTAGCCTTGTGGGTTCCAATATGGGGCCCACGGCGCTGTAATATTCCCATATGGTTTTGGGGGTGTTACATTTAGTCTCTGAAAACCCTTCTCCTTCGCCCACTATAAAAGGACTATAAATGCCATTTGAGACTCTTTACGCTTTTTGCATATTGTAGGAGTTCTTGAGCAAACAGCCTACAAACCTTTTTGTGTTTACTGCATTCTATTTGAATCTCTTTTAACTTTTCTTCGAGAATCATCAATGGCATCTTCTTAGACCTCTTCCATCTCTCTCAAGAAATCCTCCAACATCATCGACGGATGGATCTTTTCCAGATCTGTCGTGCTTGAACGTGTTCGTTCCGAAGTGGATGACGTCGAATCGATGGAGTACGTCATCACGAGTATACGTCAGCAAGGCGTCTATCCCCTTGGCAGCCACACCGTTGAACGATTTGATGTTCATCTGGTTGAGGAGTTCTACCTCAATGCTGTTGTTCGTTTCCTTTCACTGGCACAGGAAGGACATGTTGCTGACATCACAGCCGTCGTTCGCGGAGTCAAAATCCGTGTTGACCAAGAGCTTCTCCAGAATATCTACAGGCTTCCTGCTGATGGCCTGACAATGGAAGATCTTGAGACCTTTGGGTCCCAAAAACTGTTGACCGCTTACTATGGGTCGTTCACCGGTTCAGCATTGGTTGAAATGGTTCACACCTCGTGTCATAAGAAAAACTTTTGTTTACCTTTTGTCTATTTACACGATTTTTGTTGCCGTGTTATTGAGAACAGAACAGGTGCTTTTGAGATGTGCACCAATCTCAGATTTAGGATGATGGTTGCAATAATGACCTGTGAAAAGGTCAACTGGTGTCAAATACTCAAACGGTTGCAGGAAGACATTTCTAAGTCTGCCTCGCCGAAGAAATCCTTTGGTTTGCTTTTGAATTATATTATGACCAAATGTGATGTTCCGCAAGATGAAAAGGCAAGGAAGATCGCTTCTCGCATTTATATGGGAAGCATCAGACCCACCGTCTTCAAGAAAGGACCCCTTATTGCAAACAGGCCTTACGTCCGCAAATTGCCCCTTTATGCCGACCCAAGGGACGTATCTTCGAAGTCTCAGAGTGAGGAGACTTAAAGGAAGAGAAACAGATCCCACAGCAAAACTCCAGTTATTGTTGAGAAGCCGAAAAGGAAGCTAAGGAGGCTTTCAAAAGTTAAGGCTACAGAAACCTCCAAGGATGCTCCTTCCGTGGCTCAACCCACTGAACAAATCCCCCAGGGCCCAACCCCTGTGGAAGAGATGCCTACTACTGTCGATACAGTAGATCCCGAGCCTTTGGCGGCTATGACGGATGCTGAGACATCTGCCAACATACAAGACTCTGGCGAGTCGACTGCCACTTTGGAGCCAAAAGCTACTTCTCCTATGCGGGATTCCACACCCATTAAGGATCCATCTCCCATCAGGGTACCAACCCCTATAAGGGATCCCTCTCAGATACAAGATTCCACACCTGTAGAGAAACCCATGCCTACAACGGACATAAGTGCTGTACGCATCCCCTCCCCGGACACAATTATTTCCAAAACCCTACTTTCTGTGCAAATCGAACAGGCTTATGAACGGTTTGTCCAATGGAAGAATTACAAACTTGCTTCGTACGAGAACCTGTACAACTGGAGCGAATGGATCAACGAAGAAAGATTTGTTTTGGAAGTGACGGACGCTCAAGATGTAGCTGTCCTGATCCAATGGGACAACCTATGTGTTAAAGAGCTTATTGAGAGCCATCTTGTTGATAAACCGAAGCACGAAAGAAAGGAAAAACTAAGTCCGTCTAATCTCCAGAAAGTCCAAAATCAAACCATGACTCAGACGATGATGACGACGCCCTTCAGGCTGGTCTAAGGATGAGTCGTGAGGAAGCTAGAGAAAAATAAATCTCCCAGCTTCAACAACAAAATGGTGAAGGGACATCAAGTCTTCATCAGTCCCTTTCGCAATAGCAAGACATTATTCCCGACAATGTGGATTCAGTCCCTCATATCGCGGAGGAATAATCAGTTTCGCAACAGGCACCCGTGTAATATCCGTACTTTGTATTTTTGGTAATTTCTATTTTTGGGGTATGTTCATTTCGGACGACTCGCTTGTTACTGTTTTGGAATTCTGAACCTATTTTGTTCTTGGAGTTTTTCCGTTTGGATGAGTTTCGAGGATGTTTTTACGTAATTTTATCTTGAATTATATCTTGTCGCATGTACGTTCGATTCTCGTAAAACTCGTTTGTTTTCGTTGTTTCTTGGTTTTCATTAGTTCGCATGGTTGAGTTAGTCATGTTGAGACTTTCGGTTTGTTAATCCGGCGTCGTATCGTGATTTTTGGGCACTTGGGCCATTTTTGTTATTTCCTATAAGTTTAGGGAATTTCACTTTCTTTGTCGCATTACGGACTCTCCGGTGGTTGGAATTGTATTTTCTTTCAACGCTTAGCTCCATCGTCTTGAATATTCCGTGTTTATGTTTTTGGATTCTGGCCTTGCTTTGCATTTCGATTTTAAATCGTGCTGCGGCGGTGTCGATCTGAGCGATCAATCGGCTGCGTGAGTAGCGCACGCTACTCCTTGATTCCTTGCGTGCGCTATCGTTGTGTGATTAGCGTACACTAACTTGGAGTTTATAGCGTGCGCTAACGATTTCAGTGTACTGGGCAGTGGGGGTTCTGAATTCATTTCCTGTACACTGATCATCAGGTAGCGTGCGCTAAGGCTTCAGTAGCGTACACTATCATGTAGTATTTAGCACGCGCTAAACATGTCTAGCGCATGCTAGCGACGCCGGGCTGCTTCTGCACTGCTTGCGATCCCCGTTAGCGTGTGCTATGTTTTGATGGTTAGCGTGCGCTAACTATGTATTATATATATAGGACAGCAGCAGTCAGCGTCGTCATTTTTCCGTCCTCACACCTTCCCTTCGGCTTTGGGCGATTCAAGACGATAGATAGAACTGATTTCGACCAATATTATCACCTTCTAACATCCCTGCATTCCTTGAGCGAATTCATCAAGTTCTTAACATCTCCCGCCACCCGAATCAAGGTAAGATTTCATAAAACCCTTGTTTTGAGATTTTGGGGGAATTTTGGGGATTTCTTGCGATTTAAACATTTTCAATCCGATTCGTCATAGGTTATTACTACACTTCAATTGTATACTTGTATTCCTTCTTGGTTCTTGAGGATTTGTGGATTTAAACTCCGATTTTTCCATTGTTCATCACTTATACTCGACGATACCCTAGTAATGTTCGACGAATTGTTCCAGTGGGTAGAACTAGGATGTATTCCTACGTTTTCGTAGTATTGAGACTGGTTGTATATCATTATTGTGTTAGGATCGGATTTGTGAAGATTATTCGGGCCAAAACCTTTCCGTTCACCGTTTTCCTTCACGTCGTGTTAACCAAGGCAAGTACATGTATTACATTCCATTATGTATGTTACGTTTTCGAAATGAATGATAAATTGTGGATTTCGGGTGCGTGAGTTGTGTTCCTTCCACCCGGAGCGTTCGACGGGACGTCTGGGGGTCGATACTAAGGGGTACGGCCGCGGAAGTGGACTTAGGTGCGTGTGTGGTTGAAATTTCACTCGGAGTGTTCGACGGGATGTCTGGGGGGTCGATTCTAAGGGGTACGGCCGCAGAAGTGGTATCCCACCGGGAGCGTTCGACGGGATGTCTGGGGGTCGATACTAAGGGGTACGGCCACGGGATACCAGTTGTGATTTTGTGATATCGTGATGAATTGATAACTAATTTGATTGCCAATGTAGTATTCCGGAATATATATGGCAAATGATTTCTGATTGAGATGATTGTGTAAAATTGTATGTGTATATAATATAGTGTAATTGTGTACTTGCACTAGCTATTTGAATGCTAACCCCTTAAATAGGGGAAATGCGTCTTATGCATTTCAGGTACCGGAAGAGCTGAGGAGCAGGCACGGAATATGTACGCAAAGGATGGATTGGCATGATTATGAGGCTCGAGTCTTTATTTATGTTCGGTCATTTATTCTGTTTGAGTATTGGGATTTGACTGGTTTTATTGTATTCGGTTAAAGTCCCCTGCGTGGGCAATGTTATGGTATCGACTTATATTTTCACGTACATCTATTAAAACATTTTGGCCGAGGCCACGGCACCATTTTTACATTGATGATTGTTTCTTTGGGATTTTCATGTACGGAATGTGTGTCATGTGTTAGCCTGGTAGACCTCATGAGGGTTCTACGGCGTGTAATGTCCCATTTGTGAATTGGGGTGTTACATTTATGGTATCGGAGCCTTAGGTTTTGAATGCCTAGGCTGTCGGTTAATTTTGGGTCGGTCAGTTATGTCATTAGAGTCAGTCGTTGAGCCTAATATCATCGTGCTACCGTCTTTTCGTGCGACCCGTGGCTGTAAGTCTCCTCGAACTCTTATACTTCTGTAATTCGTTCAGAATTGTGAATTGTGAATTTTTCTGATCTTGTTCTTTTCATATTTTCTTCAGTATGTTGAGAGGACGCGGTAGACCAGCTAGGGGACGCGGCCGAGGTCGTGGTCGTGGTGCTAATAACGAGGAAGGCTCACTTTCTTAGTCCTCTGCGGATTCGGCTTCTCATTCAGTGCCGTCGGGTAATAACGCCGACGCCGGGGCTACTACCGTACTTCAGCAGTTGGTAGCCCAACTCACTCAGATAGCTCAGGGTGGACGCCAAAATCCGCCCCCGACTCCAGAGGACGAAGCTAGTAAATAGCTTCAGAAAGTAACTAAGATGCACCCCCCTCGTTTCACTGGTTCTTCTGACTCCCTCGATTAGAAGAATTGGCTCTTTCAGTTGGGAAGGATTTTTGATGCCGTAGCTTGTCCCGATGATAGGAGGGTACATATTGCTCAGTACCTCCTGGATAAGGAAGCTGCGGAATGGTGGGATGTTGTGACGCCCAGAGACCGTCAGGCCACTTGGGAGGAATTTAAAGCTGCTATGGAAGCAGAATATTGTCCACCGCCAGTCAAGGAGCGCAGGATTGTGGAGTTCTTCACTGCTACACCTCAGGATGTGCCAATTTCTCAGGCCATCATCACTTATAATCAGCAATTAGGATTCGTGAAAGATCAGGTGAGGACCGAGGCCAACAAGATCCGTTATTTCAATATGCGCATGAAGTTGCATATCAGGCAGAGTATGGCACCGCTCATGTTTGCCACCTTGAAGAAGTATCAGGATCGCGCCCTAGCGATCGAGATGGCTGCACCGGAATCAGAGTTGAATTCCGAGGCCAAGAAACAGAAAATGGCTGGCAGTTTTTCAGCCGGCAAGAGTGGCCGATTTTCGAGAGCACAATCTGCCCCTACACCTGGGAAGAGGTCGTTTCATCAGGCTGGAGGATCTCAGGGTAATCGTTCAGTCCAGTCCGTTGCTTCTGGTGTCAGGGTTTGTTTTAACTGCAACTAATATGAGCATTTGATGAAGGATTGCCCTTCTCCTCCAGTTACTTGCTTTACTTGCGGGCAGACCGGGCACCGAGCAGCGCATTGTGAGAGAGCCACCAGGGCTGCCAAAGCTCCGACTACCAACGCCGTTCAGAGAGAGCACAGCATGGATCAGAAGGCTCCAGTCACTCAGACCCCACAGAGTACGGGTCGTGGTAGAGGTTGAGGCCAGTCGGACCGCCGGGCTACTTCCAGTTCAGGCTCAGTGCACCCTCATTTGTACCAGATGAGACGCACGGAGGAGACAGATGTTCTAGTGGCGTCAGGTACCACTCAGATCCTTTCTCATCCAGTTTCAGTGCTTTTCGATTCGGGTGCCACCCACTCTTTTATTGCTCTGGATTGTGCGAGTCGTATTGGTATTGACTGCTTGTTCGAGTGTGAACCGTTTGTAGTGGGTACGCCTAGCGGGGATTGTATGGTTGGGGACCGGGAAGTTAGGGATTGTCCAGTGAGGATCGGGAGCCGATATTGGCCCTCGAACCTAATTGTTATAGATCTTAAAGGTGAGGATTTGATCCTCGGGGATGATTGGTTGGATCGTCACGGTGCTATCATGAACTATCGTACTCGTACCATCTCGATAGTGGCCGAGGACGGCACCGAGCATACTCTCGTCGGTTTTGAACCAGGTAGATCGGGAAGTGTGATTAGCACCTTGAAGGCGATGAAACTTCTGAATCAGGGTTGTGTCGGCTATTGGTGTTACGCTCTGAAGGCGGAGGATGGCGGAGTCGACATGTCGTCGATTTCTATTGTCAGCGAGTACCCCGATGTATTTCCAGATGACTTGCCGGGATTACCACCATAGCGATAGGTTGAGTTTCCTATTGATCTTGAGCCGAATGCGGCTCCCGTTTCTCGAGCGCCATACCGTATTGCACCGTCGGAGATGTTATAATTGAAGAAACAGTTGGGGGAATTGTTAGATAAAGGGTATATTCGACCGAGTGCATCGCCTTGGGGTGTGCCCATACTTTTTGTTAAGAAGAAGGATGGATCGCTTCTTTTATGCATCGACTACTGAGAATTAAACAAGTTGACCATCAAAAACAAGTACCCTTTGCCCAGGATCGACGACTTGTTTGATAACTTCAGGGAGCGACAGTCTTTTCGAAGATTGATTTACGATCGAGCTACTACCAGTTAAGGTTTCGGGACAACGATATACCGAAAGCTGCCTTTCGGATGAGATATGGCCATTACGAGTTTGTGGTTATGCCTTTCGGGCTAACTAATCCCCCAGCAGTGTTCATGCAGTTAATGAACAAAGTTTTTATCGAGTATCTGGACAAATTCGTAGTCGTCTTTATCCACGACATCCTTATCTATTCCCGGAGTCGAGAGGAGCATGTTTTACATCTCCGGATTGTGTTGGACACTTTGAGAACTGAGCAGTTGTACGCAAAGTTCTCTAAGTGTGAGTTTTGGCTCAAGGAAGTGATGTTCCTCGGGCACGTGATTTCAGTGAAGAGAGTTCGGGTAAATCCACATAAGATAGAGGCGGTGATGGCATGGGAACCGCCCAAGAATGTGAAAGAAGTGAGAAGTTTTCTGGGACTTGCAGGCTATTATCGTAGATTCATTGAGAGGTTTTCTAAGATCGCTAGACCGCTCACTCAGTTACTCCAGAAAACTCAGAAGTTCGAGTGGACCACAGACATACAGGATAGTTTTGACGAGTAGAAGAGACGATTGACTACCGCACCCATTTTAGCATTGCCTCAGGGGAACGAGGATTTCGTGGTGTATAGTGATGCCTCGGGCCTCGGGCTCGGATGTGTTTTGATGCAGAGATATAGGGTTATTGCTTATGCATCCCACCATTGAAACCTTATGAGGTAAATTATCCCACGCACGATTTGGAGTTAGCTGCGGTCGTTTTCGCCTTAAAGATCTGGAGGCATTATCTCTATGGGTCGTCGTGTAAGATTTTTATGGATCACAAGAGTTTGAAGTATATCTTCAGTCAGAAAGAGTTGAATATGAGGTAGCGTAGGTGGTTGGAGCTAATTAAAGATTACGACCTCGAGATACTTTATCATCCGGGTAAGGCTAACGTAGTGGCTGATGCGTTGAGCCGGAAACCGATGGCGTTACAGATGTTAGAGGTACTTACACCACAGAGCATGATCCAGCGGGATTTGATTTGTCAGAATATCGAGGTTTCATTTCAGAGAGTTCAGGGTAAGTTATGTGCATTGGAGATCACTTCATCCTTGACTGATGATATCAAGGCGAAATAGTATGATGATCCGTTTTTGGTCCAGTTGAGGGAGGATGTGAGGAAGGGGAAAGCCCCTGGGTTTCTGATTCAGGATGACGGAGTTTTGAGATTTCGCGGCAGATTGTGTGTACCGAATGACATTGAGTTGAGGCAGAAGATTCTGACTGAGGCTCATACTACGCCTTACTCCATACATCCTGGTACGAGCAAAATGTACAAGGATGTGAGGAGTAACTACTATGGAGAAATTTGAAGACGGACGTTAGCGAGTTTGTGGCGAAGTGTTTGACCTATCAGCAGGTTAAGATTACGCATCAGCGGTCCGCGGGGTTGCTGCGACCACTTCCCATTCTGGAATGGAAATGGGAAGAAATCTCTATGGATTTCATTACCGGGATGCCTAGGACTCGGACTGGAATGAACATGATTTGATCGACTAACCAAATCAGCTCATTTCCTGGGTATTAAGAACACTTGGGAGCCGAAGAGGTTGGCACGAGTAGTTATTGCAGAGATCGTGAGATTGCATGGGACTCCTAGGAGTATTGTTTCGGATCGAGATGGCCGGTTTGTATCACATTTTTGGCAAGCTGTTCATCGAGCTTTGGGGACTGAGTTGAGACTCAGTACATCTTACCACCCTTAGACTGACGGGCAGTCAGAGCGGACGATCTAGACACTGGAGGATATGTTGAGAGCTTGTGCCTTAAATTGGAAGGATGATTGGGAGTCGCACTTGCCATTGATCGAGTTCACGTACAACAATAGTTGGCACGCCTCGATCAAAATGGCACCATTTGAGGCATTGTATGGGATGAGGTGCAGATCGCTGTTGTGTTGGGACGATGCGTCCGAGCTGATTGGTACCGAGCCCGATATGGTAGTTGAGACGAGAGAGAAGATTCCTCTGATTCGCGATAGGTTGTTGATGGCCCAGAGTCGGCAGAAGTCTTATGCCGATATGCATCGCTGGCTGTTGGAGTTTGAGGTGGGAGATCATGTCTTTCTTAAGGTGTCGCCGACACGGGGAGTTTACCGCTTCGGTCGGAAGGGTAAACTTAGTCCAAGATATATTGGGCCATTCGAGATTTTAGAGAAAGTTGGAGAACTTGCATATCGGTTAGGCTTGCCGCCGTCCCTGAGTCACGTACATAACATATTTCATGTTTCCCAGCTTAGGAAGTACGTACCGGACCCTAGCCATATTATTGATTTTGGAGAGATTGAGTTGGGACCCGACATTACCATCGAGGAAAGGCCGATTCAGATTTTAGAGCATCGGGTGAAGCAACTTTGGCACATAACCATTCCCTTGGTTAAAGTTCAATGGTCGAGGCATGGATCCAAGGAAGCCACGTGGGAGACGGAAGAGTATGCAGTCAAGATACCCCGAGTTATTCGCGTTGTAAGTTTCGGGACGAAACTTATTTTTAGGGGGAGAGAATGTAATATCCGTTCTTTCTATTTTTGGTAATTTCTATTTTGGTGTATGTTCGTTTCGGACAACTCGCTTGTTACTATTTTGGAATTCTGAACCTATTTTGTTCTTGGAGTTTTTCCGTTTGGACGAGTTTCGAGGATGTTTTTACGTAATTTTATCTTGAATTATATCTTGTCACATGTACGTTTGATTCTCATAAAACACGTTCGTTTTTGTTGTTTCTTTGTTTGCATTAGTTCGTATGATTGAGTTAGTCGTGTTGAGACTTTCGGTTTGTTATCGTGATTTTCGGGCACTTGGGCCATTTTTGTAATTTTCTATAAGTTTAGGGGATTTCACTTTCTTTGTCGCATTATGGACTCTCCGGTGGTCGGAATTGTATTTTCTTTCAACGCTTAGCTCCGTCGTCTTGAATATTCCGTGTTTTTATTTCTGGATTCTGGCCTTGCTTTGCATTTCGATTTTTGTACTGTCTGCAGTAGTGTACTGATCTCAGCAGTACTGGACAGTTGCGTGAGTAGCGCACGCTACTCCTTGATTCCTTGCGCGCGCTATCGTTGTGTGGTTAGCGTACGCTAACCTGGAGTTTGTAGCGTGCGCTAACTATTTCAGCGTACTGGGCAGTGGGGGTTGTGAATTCATATCCTGTACACTGATCATCAGGTAGCGTGCGCTAAGGCTTCAGTAGCGTACGCTATCGGGCAATATTTAGCGCGCGCTAAACATGTCTAGCGCACGCTAGCGACGCCGGGCTGCTTCTGGACTGCTTGTGACCCCCGTTAGCGCGCGCTATGTTTTGATGGTTAGCGTGCGCTAACTATGTATTATATATATAGGACAGCAGCAGTCAGCGTCGTCATTTTTCCGTCCTCACACCTTCCCTTCGGCTTTGGGCAATTCAAGACGATAGATAGAACCGATTTCGACCAATATTATCACCTTCTAACATCCCTGCATTCCTTGAGCGAATTCATCAAGTTCTTAGCATCTCCCGCCACCCGAATCAAGGTAAGATTTCATAAAACCCTTGTTTTGAGATTTTGGGGGAATTTTGGGGGTTTCTTGCGATTTAAACATTTTCAATCCGATTAGTCATAGGTTATTACTAGACTTCAATTGTATACTTGTATTCCTTCGTGGTTCTTGAGGATTTGTGGATTTAAACTCCGATTTTTCCATTGTTCATCACTTATACTCGACGATACCCTAGTAATGTTCGACGAATTGTTCCAGCGGGTAGAACTAGGATGTATTCCTACGTTTTCGTAGTATTGAGACTGGTTGTATATCATTATTGTGTTAGTATCGGATTTGTGAAGATTATTCAGGCCAAAACCTTTCCGTTCACCGTTTTCCTTCACGTCGTGTTAACTAAGGCAAGTACATGTATTACATTCCGTTATGTATGTTACATTTTCGAAATGAATGATAAATTGTGGATTTCGGGTGCGTGAGTTGTGTTCCTTGCACCCGGAGCGTTCGACGGGACGTCTGGGGTCGATACTAAGGGGTACGGCCGCGGAAGTGGACTTGGCTGCGTGTGTGGTTGAACTTCCACCCGGAGCGTTCGACGGGATGTATGGGGGTCGATACTAAGGGGTACGGCCGCGGAAGTGGTATCCCACCCGGAGCATTTGACGGGATGTCTGGGGGTCGATACTAAGGGGTACGACCACGGGATAACAGTTGTGATTTTGCGATATCGTGATGAATTGATAACTGATTTGATTGCCAATGTAGTATTTCGGAATATATATGGAAAATGATTTCTGATTGAGATGATTGTGTAAAATTGTATGTGTATATAATGTAGTGTAATTGTGTACTTGTACTAGCTATTCGAATGTTAACCCCTTAAATGGAGGAAATGCGTCTTATGCATTTCAGGTACCGGAAGAGTTGAGGAGCAGGCACGGGATATGCAAGCAAATGATGGATTGGCATGATTATGAGGCTCGAGTCTTTATTTATGTTCGGTCATTTATTCTATTTGAGTATTGGAATTTGACTGGTTTTATTGTATTCGGTTAAAGTCCCCTGCTTGGGCAATGTTATTGTATCGACTTATATTTTCATGTACATCTATTAAAACGTTTTGGCCGAGGCCACGACCCTATTTTTACATTGATGATTGTGTCTTTGGGATTTTCATGTACGGAATGTGTGTCATGTGTTAGCCTAGTAGACCTCATGAGGGTTCTACGGTGTGTAATATCCCATTTGTTAATTGGGGTGTTAGAACCCGAGCCTGTCGCCGCCTAAGCCGAAGAAAAACCCAATGCCATCCAGCACGAGGAATCAGTCCCTCTGCCGGAGCAGGCGGAAGCTGAGAGACAGCAGAAAGAATTAGTCCCCCATGTACCTTTGTCTTCTGAACCCACTACCGAACAAGAGAAATCATCAACCCCTATCGCCGAACCACCCTCTGATGCTCCCGAAACCTCAACTGTTATGGAATCCGAAGACGGTACAAAACCTGAGAATGTCCAACTCAATTCACGTCCCAATGTGAACTTGAGACGGTTGAATGGAGTTAAAGATTTCGCCCAGCCAGATTCTCCAAGGACAGCCACAAGGAAAGAGCGATTAGATGCTCTCGGTCTTCAAACAATTTTCATCCAGGACGCCGTCAATGCTCTATATTATGTGGAAAAAGCTCTTGATTGGCTACACACATTTGCCGTTGAAGAGATGACAGGTCTAAGGCACGAAGTTTCCCGAGTGGAAGAAGCCTTCACTATCTTGCCACACGTTTTCAAACAGGCCCTAAGCCAATTGCAAGAAAAACAGGAGCAGATCCTGAGAGAAGAACAATCTAAGTTGCGCGTGTCCGAGGCCAAGACAGCATCAGCTATGATTGAAACCGGTTCCCAGCTTCGAGCCCATGACAATAAAATTCAAGATATGTCGCAGGTGCTCTCCTCCCTTGTTGAGAAAATGACAAATTTTGTGACGAAATAGGATGCTGCTTTGCAAATCCTGGAACGCCTTGATGAGAAGGTGTCATACCTTATTGTAGTTAATCGCACCATTGGTATTTCTGGTTGTCGATTCTTTATTGATCTCGTTGGAGTTACCGTATTGTTGGCATTCCCGGTGTTTGATATCTCATTGATCTTGTTGGAGTTACCACATCATGGTATTCTCAATCGTGGTTGATCCTTTGTCGATCTTGTGTGGAAATATCATGTCATTGGTACTCCGTTTGATGCATTGGTTGTTTATCTTTATTGATTGTGTGAACATTCATGTTTTGCATTGATATCCGGGACTTTCCATTTTCTGGGGACGATTGGTTTACAAATGTACCGTGTGATATCGGTTTTATAAGGATAGGGATCCGATTGTGCGACCCAGCCGACAGAGTTAGTCTTGGCCAGATCATTCCATAATTGAGATATGATAAGTTTGGGAATTTTGGTATCGTTTCGGATACAGTACAGGTGGATACTTTTGAATTCATTCATCACTTAAGAACGCAAGATGGGATTATGGTAAGAATTGATTTGTTATAGATTGTGACAGGTTGGTAAGGTTACTTTGGTAAGATTACATGGGGAATGTTCTTACTCTGTAGATTACATTGATATGTAATTGTCTTTGTGATGTGATCGTTATCATTGTTGAGTATTATGGCTGACCCCGTCGTGGGCTTTATCTTTTAGGTACTCGGAGTTCGAGCTAGTAGCGGTCGTGAAGGGATGAGCTTTTCGGTGATACTGGCTATGGCGTGATTGTTGGGATTGTGTATTCTTTTCTGGTTTTTCTAATTCCACTGCAAATGTATTTAATTATGTTTTTATCCGCTGTGTATGTATGTTTCTAAATGGCTTTTCGGTATTCTTCTGAACTGTGTTTTTATCCGTTGCGTGTGTGAATTTCAAAAGGACCTTTTGGAATTTTTAAACGTTTGCGAAAATGATTTTAGCCTTGTGGGTTCCAATATAGGGCCCACGGCGCTGTAATATTCCCGTATGGTTTTGGGGGTGTTACATTCAGTCTCTGAAAACCCTTCTCCTTCGCCCACTATAAAAGGACTATAAATGCCATTTGAGACTCTTTACGCTTTTTGCATATTGTAAGAGTTCTTGAGCATACAGCCTATAAACCTTTTTGTGTTTACTGCATTCTATTTGAATCTCTTTTAACTTTTCTTTGGGAATCATCAATGGCATCTTCTCAGACCTCTTCCATCTCTCTCAAGAAATCCTCCAACATCATCGACGGATGGATCTTTTCCAGATCTGTCGTGCTTGAACGTGTTCGTTCCGAAGTGGATGATGTCGGATCGATGGAGTACGTCATCACGAGTATACGTCAGCAAGGTGTCTATCCCCTTGGCAGCCACACCGTTGAACGATTTGATGTTCATCTGGTTGAGGAGTTCTACCTCAATGCTGTTGTTCGTTTCCTTTCACTGGCACAGGGAGGACATGTTGCTGAAATCACAGCCGTCGTTCGCGGAGTCGAAATCCGTGTTGACCAAGAGCTTCTCCAGAATATCTACAGGCTTCCTGCTGATGGCCTGACAATGGAAGATCTTGAGACCTTTGGGTCCCAAGAACTGTTGACCGCTTACTATGGGCTGTTCACAGGTTCAGCATTGGTTGAAATGGTTCACACCTCGTGTCATAAGAAAAACTTTTGTTTACCTTTTGTCTATTTATACGATTTTTATTGCCGTGTTATTGAGAACAGAATAGGTGCTTTTGAGATGTGCACCAATCTCAGATTTAGGATGATGGTTGCAATAATGACCTGTGAAAAGGTCAACTGGTGTCAAATCATCAAACGGTTGCAGAAAGAAATTTCTAAGCCTGCCTCGCAGAAGAAATCCTTTGGTTTGCTTTTGAATTATATTATGACCAAATGCGGTGTAAGATGAAAAGGCAAGGAAGATCGCTTCTCGCATTTATATGGGAAGCATCAGACCCACCGTCTTCAAGAAAGGACCCCTTATTGCAAACAGGCCTTACGTCTGCAAATTGCCCCTTTATGCCGACCCAAGGGACGTATCTTCGAAGTCTCAGAGTGAGGAGACTTCAAGGAAGAGAAACAGATCCCACAGCAAAACTCCAGTTGTTGTTGAGAAGCCGAAAAGGAAGCTAAGTAGGCTTTCAAAAGTTAAGGCTACAGAAACCTCCATGGATGCTCCTTCCGTGGCTCAACCCACTGAACAAATCCCCCAGGGCCCAACCCCTGTGGAAGAGATGCCTACTACTGTCGATACAGTAGATCCCGAGCCTTTGGCGGCTATGACGGATGCTCAGACATCTGCCAACATACAAGACTCTGGCGAGTCGGCTGCCACTTTGGAGCCAAAAGCTACTTCTCCTATGCCGGATTCCACACCCATTAAGGATCCATCTCCCATCAGGGTACCAACCCCTATAAGGGATCCCTCTCAGATACAAGATTCCACACCTGTAGAGGAACCCATGCCTACAATGGACATAGGATCTATACGCATCCCCTCCCCGGACATAATTATTTCCAAAACCCTACTTTCTGTACAAATTGAACAGGCTTATGAAAGGTTTGTCCAATGGAAGAATTACAAACTTGCTTCGTACGATAACCTGTACAACTGGAGCGAATGGATCAACGAAGAAAGATTTGTTTTGGAAGTGACGGACGCTCAAGATGTAGCTGTCCTGATCCAATGGGACAACCTATGTGTTAAAGAGCTTATTGAGAGCCATCTTGTTGATAAAACCGAAGCACGAAAGAAAGGAAAAACTAAGTCCGTGTAATCTCCCGAAAGTCCAAAATCAAACCATGACTCAGACGATGATGACGACGCCCTTCAGGCTGGTCTAAGGATGAGTCGTGAGGAAGCTAGAGAAAAAGAAATCTCCCAGCTTCAACAACAAAATGGTGAAGGGATATCAAGTCTTCATCAGTCCCTTTCGCAATAGCAAGACATTGTTCCCGACAACGAGGATTCAGTCCCTCATATCGCGGAGGAATAATCAGTTTCGCAACAGGCACCCATGTAATATCCGCACTTTCTATTTTTGGTAATTTCTATTTTTGGGGTATGTTCATTTCGGACGACTCGCTTGTTACTGTTTTGGAATTCTGAACCTATTTTGTTCTTGGATTTTTTCCGTTTGGATGAGTTTCGAGGATGTTTTTACGTAATTTTATCTTGAATTATATCTTGTCGCATGTCCGTTCGATTCTCGTAAAACTCATTTGTTTTCGTTGTTTCTTGGTGTGCATTAGTTCGCATGGTTGAGTTAGTCATGTTGAGACTTTCGGTTTGTTAATCCGGCGTCGTATCGTGATTTTCGGGCACTTGGGCCATTTTTGTTATTTTCTATAAGCTTAGGGAATTTCACTTTCTTTGTCGCATTACGGACTCTCCGGTGGTCAGAATTGTATTTTCTTTCAACGCTTAGCTCCGTCGTCTTGAATATTCCGTGTTTATGTTTTTGGATTCTGGCCTTGCTTTGCATTTCGATTTTAAATCGCATGCTGCGGCGGTGTCTTGTCGGCAAGATCAATCACTACGTGAGTAGCGCACGCTACTCCTTGATTCCTTGCGTGCGCTATCGTTGTGTGATTAGCGTACACTAACTTGGAGTTTATAGCGTGCGCTAACGATTTCAGCGTACTGGGCAGTGGGGGTTCTGAATTCATTTCCTGTACACTGATCATCAGGTAGCGTGCGCTAAGGCTTCAGTAGCGTACACTATCATGTAGTATTTAGCATGCGCTAAACATGTCTAGCGCATGCTAGCGACGCCGGGCTGCTTCTGCACTGCTTGCGATCCCCGTTAGCGCGTGCTATGTTTTGATGGTTAGCGTGCGCTATGTATTATATATATAGGACAGCAGCAGTCAACGTCGTCATTTTTCCGTCCTCACACCTTCCCTTCGGCTTTGGGCGATTCAAGACGATAGATAGAACCGATTTCGACCAATATTATCACCTTCTAACATCCCTGCATTCCTTGAGCGAATTCATCAAGTTCTTAACATCTCCCGCCACCCGAATCAAGGTAAGATTTCATAAAACCCTTGTTTTGAGATATTGGGGGAATTTTGGGGATTTCTTGCGATTTAAACATTTTCAATCCGATTCGTCATAGGTTATTACTAGACTTCAATTGTATACTTGTATTCCTTCGTGGTTCTTGAGGATTTGTGGATTTAAACTCCGATTTTTCCATTGTTCATCACTTATACTCGACGATACCCTAGTAATGTTCGACGAATTGTTCCAGCGGGTAGAACTAGGAAGTATTCCAACGTTTTCGTAGTATTGAGACTGGTTGTATATCATTATTGTGTTAGGATAGGATTTGTGAAGAATATTCGGGCCAAAACCTTTACGTTCACCGTTTTCCTTCACGTCGTGTTAACCAAGGTAAGTACATGTATTACATTCCATTATGTATGTTCCGTTTTCGAAATGAATGATAAATTGTGGATTTCAGGTGCGTGAGTTGTGTTCCTTCCATCCGGAGCGTTCGACGGGACGTCTGGGGGTCGATACTAAGGGGTACGGCCGCGGAAGTGGACTTGGGTGCGTGTGTGGTTGAACTTCCACCCGGAGCGTTCGACGGGATGTCTGGTGGTCGATACTAAGGGGTACGGCCACAGAAGTGGTGTCCCACCGGGAGCGTTCGACGGGATGTCTGGGGGTCGATACTAAGGGGTACGGCCACGGGATACCAGTTGTGATTTTGTGATATCGTGATGAATTGATAACTGATTTGATTGCCAATGTAGTATTCCGGGATATATATGGCAAATGATTTCTGATTGAGATGATTGTGTAAAATTGTATGTGTATATAATATAGTGTAATTGTGTACTTGCACTAGCTATTCGAATGCTAACCCCTTAAGTAGGGGAAATGCGTCATATGCATTTCAGGTACCGGGAGAGCTGAGGAGCAGGCACGGGATATGCACGCAAAGGATGGATTGGCATGATTATGAGGCTCGAGTCTTTATTTATGTTCGGTCATTTATTCTGTTTGAGTATTGGAATTTGATTGGTTTTATTGTATTCGGTTAAAGTCCCCTGCGTGGGCAATGTTATGGTATCGACTTATATTTTCACGTACATCTATTAAAACATTTTGGCTGAGGACACGGCCCCATTTTTACATTGATGATTGTTTCTTTGGGATTTTCATGTACGGAATGTGTGTCATATGTTAGCCTGGTAGACCTCATGAGGGTTCTACGGCGTGTAATGTCCCATTTGTGAATTGGGGTGTTACATTTATGGTATCGGAGCCTTAGGTTTTGAATGCCTACGCTGTCCGTTAATTTTGGGTCGGTCAGTTATGTCGTTGGAGTCAGTCGTTGAGCCTAATATCATCGTGCTACCCGTGGCTGTAAGTCTCCTCGAACTCTTATACTTTTGTAATTCGTTTAGAATTCTGAATTGTGAATTTTTCTGATCTTGCTCTTTTCATATTTTCTTCAGTATGTTGAGAGGTCGCGGTAGACCAGCTAGGGGACGTGGCCGAGGCCGTGGTCGTGGTGCTAATAACGAGGAAGGCTCACTTTCTTAGTCCTCTGCGGATTCGGCTTCTCATTCAGTGCCGTCGGGTAATAACGCCGACGCCGGGGCTACTACCGTACTTCAGCAGTTGGTAGCCCAACTCACTCAGATAGCTCAGGGTGGACCCCAAAATCCGCCCCCGACTCCAGAGGACGAAGCTAGTAAATAGCTTCAGAATGTAACTAAGATGCACCCCCCTCATTTCACTGGTTCTTCTGACTCCCTCGGTTAGGAGAATTGGCTCTTTCAGTTGGGAAGGATTTTTGATGCCGTAGCTTGTCCCGATGATAGGAGGGTACATATTGCTCAGTACCTCCTGGATAAGGAAGCTGCGGAATGGTGGGATGCTGTGACGCCTAGAGACCGTCAGGCCACTTGGGAGGAATTTAAAGTTGCTATGGAAGCAGAATATTGTCCACCGCCAGTCAAGGAGCGCAGGATTGTGGAGTTCTTCACTGCTACACCTCAGGATGTGCCTATTTCTCAGGCCATCATCACTTATAATCAGCAATTAGGATTCGTGAAAGATCAGGTGAGGACCGAGGCCAACAAGATCCGTTATTTCAATATGCGCATGAAGCTGCATATCAGGCAGAGTATGGCACCGCTCATGTGTGACACCTTGAAGAAGTATCAGGATCGCGCCCTTGCGATCGAGATGGCTGCATCGGAATCAGAGTTGAATTCCGAGGCCAAGAAACAGAAAATGGCTGGCAGTTTTTCAGCTGGCAAGAGTGGCCGATTTTCGAGAGCACAGTCTGCCCCTACACCTGGGAAGAGGCCGTTTCATCAGGCTGGAGGATCTCAGGGTAATCGTTCAGTCCAGTCCTTTGCTTCTGGTGGCAGGGTTTGTTTTAACTGCAACCAATATGAGCATTTGATGAAGGATTGCCCTTCTCCTCCAATTACTTGCTTTACTTGCGGGCAGACCGGGCACCGAGCAGCGCATTGTGAGAGAGCCACCAGGGCTGCCAGAGCTCTGACTACCACCGCCGTTCAGAGGGAGCACAACATGGATCAGAAGGCTCTAGTCACTCAGACCCCGCAGAGTACGGGTCGTGGTAGAGGTCGAGGCCAATCGGACCACCGGGCTACTTCCAGTTCAGGCTCAGTGCACCCTCATTTGTACCAGATGAGACGCACGGAGGAGACAGATGTTCCAGTGGCGTCAGGTACCACTCAGATCCTTTCTCATCCAGTTTCAGTGCTTTTCGATTCGGGTGCCACCCACTCTCTTATTGCTCTGGATTGTGCGAGTCGTATTGGTATTGAATGCTTGTTCGAGTGTGAACCGTTTGTAGTGGGTACGCCTAGCGGGGATCGTATGGTTGGGTACCGGGAAGTTAGGGATTGTCCAGTGAGGATCGGGAGCCGAGATTGGCCCTCGAACCTCATTGTTATAGATCTTAAAGGTGAGGATTTGATCCTCGGGGATGATTGGTTGGATCGTCACGGTGCTATCATGAACTATCGGACTCGTACCATCTCGATAGTGGTCGAGGACGGCACCCAGCATACTCTCGTCTGTTGTAAACCGGGTAGATTGGGAAGTATGATTAGCGCCTTGAAGGCGATGAAACTTCTGAATCAGGGTTGTGTCGGCTATTGATGTTATGCTCGGCAGGCGGAGGATGGCGGAGTCGACATGTCGTCGATTTATGTTGTCAGCGAGTACCCCGACGTATTTCCAGATGACTTGCCGGGATTACCACCATAGCGAGAGGTTGAGTTTCCTATTGATCTTGAGCCGAATGCGGCTCCCGTTTCTCGAGTGCCATACCATATTGCACTGTCGGAGATGTTATAATTGAAGAAACAGTTGGGGGAATTGTTAGATAAAGGGTATATTTGACCGAGCGCATCGCCTTGGGGTGTGCCCGTACTTTTTGTTAAGAAGGAGGATGGATCGCTTCTTTTATGCATCGACTACTGAGAATTAAACAAGTTGACCATTAAAAACAAGTACCCTTTGCCCAGGATCGACGACTTGTTTGATCAACTTCAGGGAGCGACAGTATTTTCGAAGATTGATTTACGATCGGGCTACTACCAGTTAAGGATTCGGAATAGCGATATACCGAAAGTTGCCTTTCGGACGAGATATGGCCATTACGAGTTTGTGGTTATGCCTTTCGGGCTAACCAATGCCCCAGCAGTGTTCATGCAGTTAATGAACAAAGTTTTTATTGAGTATCTGGACAAATTCGTAGTCGTCTTTATCCACGACATCCTTATCTATTCCCGGAGTTGAGAGGAGCATGTTTTACATCTCCGGATTGTGCTGGACACTTTGAGAACTCAGCAGTTGTACGCAAAGTTCTCTAAGTGTGAGTTTTGGCTCAAGGAAGTGATGTTCCTCGGGCACGTGATTTCAGCGAAGAGAGTTCGGGTAAATCCACAGAAGATAGAGGCGGTGATGGCATGGGAACCACCCAAGAATGTGAAAGAAGTGAGAAGTTTTCTGGGACTTGCAGGCTATTATCGTAGATTCGTTGAGCGGTTTTCTAAGATCGCTAGACCGCTCACTCAGTTACTCCAGAAAACTCAGAAGTTCGAGTGGACCGCAGACAGACAGGATAGTTTTGACGAGTTGAAGAGACGATTGACTACCGCACCCATTTTAGCATTGCCTTAGGGGAACGAGGATTTCGTGGTGTATAGTGATGCCTCGGGCCTCGGGCTCGGATGTGTTTTGATGCAGAATATAGGGTTATTGCTTATGCGTCCCGCCAGTTGAAACCTTATGAGGTAAATTATCCCACGCATGATTTGGAGTTAGCTGCGGTCGTTTTCGCCTTAAAGATCTGGAGGCATTATCTCTATGGGTCATCGTGTAAGATTTTTATGGATCACAAGAGTTTGAAGTATATCTTCAGTCAGAAAGAGTTGAATATGAGGCAGCGTAGGTGTTTGGAGCTAATTAAAGATTACGACCTCGAGATACTTTATCATCCAGGTAAGGCTAATGTAGTGGCTGATGCGTTGAGCCGGAAACCGATGGCGTTACAGATGTTAGAGGTACTTACACCACAGATCAGGATCCAGCGGGATTTGATTTGTCAGAATATCGAGGTTTGGTTTCAGAGAGTTCAGAGTCAGTTATGTGCATTGGAGATCACTTCATATTTGACTGATGATATCAAGGCGAAACAGTATGATGATCCGTTTTTGGTCCAGTTGAGGGAGGATGTGAGGAAGAGGAAAGCCCCTGGGTTTCTGATTCAGGATGATGGAGTTTTGAGATTTCGCGGCAGATTGTGTGTACCGAATGACATTGAGTTGAGGCAGAAGATTCTGACTGAGGCTCATACTATGCCTTACTCCATACATCCTGGTACGAGCAAAATGTACAAGGATGTGAGGAGTAACTACTATGGAGAAATTTGAAGACGGACGCTAGCGAGTTTGTGGCGAAGTGTTTGACCTGTCAGCAGGTTAAGATTGAGCATCAGCGACTCGCGGGGTTGCTGCGACCACTTCCCATTCCGGAATGGAAGTGGGAAGACATCTCTGTGGATTTCATTACCGGGATGCCTAGGACCCGGACTGGAATGAACATGATTTGGGTTATTGTCGATCAACTAACCAAATAAGCTCATTTCCTGGGTATTAAGGACATTTGGGAGCCGAAGAGGCTGGCACGAGTATTTATTGCAGAGATCGTGAGATTTCATGGGACTCCTAGGAGTATTGTTTCGGATCGAGATGGCCGGTTTGTATCACATTTTTGGCAAGTTGTTCATCGAGCTTTGGGGACTGAGTTGAGACTCAGTACATCTTACCACCCTCAGACTGACGGGCAGTCAGAGCAGACGATCCAGACGCTGGAGGATATGTTGAGAGCCTGTGCCATAAATTGGAAGGATGATTGGGTGTCGCACTTGCCATTGATCGAGTTCACGTACAACAATAGTTGGCACGCCTCGATCAAAATGGCACCATTTGAGGCATTGTATGGGATGAGGTGCAGATCGTTGTTGTGTTGGGACGATGCGTCCGAGCTGATTGGTACCGAGCCTGATATGGTAGTTGAGACGAGAGAGAAGATTGCTCTGATTCGCGATAGGTTGTTGATGGCCTAGAGTCGGCAGAAGTCTTATGCCGATACGCATCGCCGGCCGTTGGAGTTTGAGGTGGGAGATCATGTCTTTCTTAAGGTGTCGCCGACATGGGGAGTTTACCGCTTCGGTCGGAAGGGTAAACTTAGTCCAAGATACATTGGGCCATTAGAGATTTTAGAGAAAGTTGGAGAACTTGCATATCGGTTAGGCTTGCCGCCGTCCCTAAGTCATGTACATAACATATTTCATGTTTCCCAGCTTAGGAAGTACGTACCGGACCCTAGCCATATTATTGATTTTGGAGAGATCGAGTTGGGACCCTACATTACCATCGAGGAAAGGCCGATTCAGATTTTAGAGCGTCGGGTGAAGCAACTTCGGCACATAACCATTCCCTTGGTTAAAGTTCAATGGTCGAGGCATGGATCCGAGGAAGCCACGTGGGAGACGGAAGAGTATGCAGTCAAGATACCCCGAGTTATTCGCGTTGTAAGTTTCGGGACGAAACTTATTTTTAGGGGGAGAGAATGTAATATCCGTACTTTCTATTTTTGGTAATTTCTATTTTGGTGTATGTTCGTTTAGGACAACTCGCTTGTTACTGTTTTGGAATTCTGAACCTATTTTGTTCTTAGAGTTTTTCCGTTTGGACGAGTTTCGAGGATGTTTTTACGTAATTTTATCTTGAATTATATCTTGTCTCATGTACGTTCGATTCTCGTAAAACTCATTTGTTTTTGTTGTTTCTTGGTTTGCATTAGTTCGTATGGTTGAGTTAGTCGTGTTGAGACTTTCGGTTTGTTAATCCGACGCCGTATCGTGATTTTCGGGCACTTGGGCCATTTTTGTAATTTTCTATAAGTTTAGGGAATTTCACTTTCTTTGTCCCATTATGGACTCTCCGGTGGTCGGAATTGTATTTTCTTTCAACGCTTAGCTCCGTCTTCTTGAATATTCCGTGTTTATGTTTCTGGATTCTAGCCTTGCTTTGCATTTCGATTTTCGTACTGTCTGCAGTAGTGTACTGATCTTAGTAGTACTGAACTGTTGCGTGAGTATCGCACGCTACTCCTTAATTCCTTGCGTGCGCTATCGTTGTGTGGTTAGCGTACGCTAACCTGGAGTTTGTAGCGTGCGCTAACTATTTCAGCGTACTGGGCAGTGGGGGTTGTGAATTCATATCCTGTACACTGATCATCAGGTAGCGTGCGCTAAGGCTTCAGTAGCGTACGCTATCGGGTAATATTTAACGCGCGCTAAACATGTCTAGCGCACGCTAGTGACGCCAGGCTGCTTCTGGACTGCTTGCGATCCCCGTTAGCGCGCGCTATGTTTTGATGGTTAGCGTGCGCTAACTATGTATTATATAGGACAGCAGCAGTCAGCGTCATCATTTTTCCATCCTCAAACCTTCCCTTCGGCATTGGGCGATTCAAGACGATAGATAGAACCAATTTCGAGCAATATTATCACCTTCTAACATCCCTGCATTCCTTGAGCGAATTCATCAAGTTCTTAACATCTCCCGCCACCCGAATTAAGGTAAGATTTCATAAAACCCTTGTTTTGAGATTTTGGGGGAATTTTGGGGGTTTCTTGCGATTTAAACATTTTCAATCCGATTAGTCATAGGTTATTACTAGACTTCAATTGTATACTTGTATTCCTTCGTGGTTCTTGAGGATTTGTGGATTTAAACTCCTATTTTTCCATTGTTCATCACTTATACTCGACGATACCCTAGTAATGTTCGATGAATTGTTCCAGCGGGTAGAACTAGGATGTATTCCTACGTTTTCGTAGTATTGAGACTGGTTGTATATCATTATTGTGTTAGGATCGGATTTGTGAAGATTATTCGGGCCAAAACCTTTCCGTTCACCGTTTTCCTTCACGTCGTGTTAACTAAGGCAAGTACATGTATTACATTCCGTTATTATGTTACGTTTTCGAAATGTATGATAAATTGTGGATTTCGGGTGCGTGAGTTGTGTTCCTTCTACCCGGAGCGTTCGACGGGACGTCTAGGGGTCGATACTAAGGGTTACGGCTGCGGAAGTGGACTTAGGTGCGTGTGTGGTTGAACTTCCACCCGGAGCATTCGACGGGATGTCTGGGGGTCGATACTAAGGGGTACGGCCGCGGAAGTGGTATCCCACCCGGAGCATTTGACGGGATGTCTGGGGGTCGATACTAAGGGGTACGGCCACGGGATACCAGTTATGATTTTGTGATATCGTGATGAATTGATAACTGATTTGATTTTCAATGTAGTATTCCGGAATATATATGGCAAATGATTTCTGATTGAGATGATTGTGTAAAATTGTATGTGTATATAATGTAGTGTAATTGTGTACTTGTACTAGCTATTCGAATGCTAACCCCTTAAATGGAGGAAATGCGTCTTATGCATTTCAGGTACCGGAAGATCTGAGGAGCAGGCACGGGATATGCTAGCAAAGGATGGATTGGCATGATTATGAGGCTCGAGTCTTTGTTTATGTTCGGTCATTTATTCTGTTTGAGTATTAAAATTTGACTTGTTTTATTGTATTCGGTTAAAGTCCCCTGCATGGGCAATGTTATTGTATCGACTTATATTTTCACGTACATCTATTAAAACGTTTTGGCCGAGGCCACGGCCCTATTTTTACATTGATGATTGTGTCTTTGGGATTTTCATGTACGGAATGTCTGTCATGTGTTAGCCTGGTAGACCTCATGAGGGTTCTACGGCGTGTAATGTCCCATTTGTTAATTGGGGTGTTACAACCCGAGCCTGTCATCGCCTAAGCTGAAGAAGAACCCAACGCCATCCAGCACGAGGAATAAGTCCCTCTGCCGGAGCAGGCGGAAGCTAAGAGACAGCAAAAAGAATCAGTCCCCCATGTACCTTTGTCTTCAGAACCCACTACCGAACAAGAGAAATCATCAACCCCTGTCGCCGAGCCACCCTCTGATGCTCCTGAAACCTCAACTGTTATGGAATCCGAAGACGGTACAAAACCTGAGAATGTCCAACTCAATTCACGTCCCAATTTGAACTTGAGACGGTTGAATGGAGTTAAAGATTTCGCCCAGCCAGATTCTCCAAGGACAGCGACAAGGAAAGAGCGATTACGTGCTCTCGGTCTTCCAACAGTTTTCATCCAGGATGCCGTCAATGCTCTATATTCTGTGGAAAAAGCTCTTGATTAGCTACACACATCTACCGTTAAAGAGATGACAGGTCTAAGGCACGAAGTTTCCCGAGTGGAAGAAGCCTTCACTATCTTGCCACACGTCTTCAAACAGGCCCTAAGCCAATTGCAAGAAAAATAGGAGCAGATCCTGAGAGAAGAACAATCTAAGCTACGCGTGTCTGAGGCCAAGACAGCATCAGCTATGATTGAAACCGGTTCCCAGCTTCGAGCCCACGACAAGAAAATTCAAGATATGTCGCAGGTGCTCTCTTCCCTTGTTGAGAAAATGACTAATTTTGAGACGAAATAGGATGCTGCTTTGAAAATCCTGGAACGCCTTGATGAGAAGGTGTCATACCTTGATGACGCCAAAAAGGGGGAAGAATCAAGGGAAGCTGCTAGAAGAACAAGGCTGGAGCAAGAAAAGGAAATGTTTGCTCCTCTTGAAGACTCCATCACTGCTGATATAGCCCGTATTTCTACGCCGAACGTTAGAATACAGGGAGATCGACCAAAATTCTAGGATCATTAGTATCCTTGGAAGAGCCTAGTTCAAAAGCCTCAAGCTATGAACCTCCCGGCCAACCGTTAGCCTACTGCAGAAGAAATCAAGAACTGGAGGAGAAATGAACTGCTAAGACACTTTGTTGTTCTTATCAGGGAATACTCATTATTCAATAGATGCAGGACGGTACAGGAAGCCGCAGAGGAGTTCAAGAAAAGGTTAGAACAAGGAACGCTCCCGCTATAGCAGCAAATGAAGTCTAAGCCTAGACAAGGTGACTTGGTTACCCATCTAGAAAATTGGATCCTATTATTCAATAAGTCGTTTGATGGACGAGCTATATGTCTGAATCGAGATAAGGACGCTCATCAGAACTGGTGAAAAAATACCAAGAATGACCCTAAAAGGCCTTGGAGACACTCAGATTACAGGAGTTGAATCCCCTGTTGTACTATTTTTGTAATTTTATTTTCAAAATAGCAAAATATTATACTCTTTGTTTCAATATCAATAAAATATTTACCTGTCTTGAAAGATTACAACTCGTAGTCTACTGTGTTATTGTATGTTTACAAAACACTTAATTTATCCTTGATGTATACAAGTATAAAACTTGTTTTTAATACATAAGCTGTAAGAACTAGTCTGTGAACAGTTCATAGTTTAAGTTGTATGTATCTAGAATACTATGTAAGATTGTGCTTGCGCGCCAATCATAAGTTTAATCATGTAACACTCTTTTGATAAAAGCTGAACTAGCCTGCGAGCAGTTCTTAGTGTTAGGCTAATTGCTGAAAGCCAGAATATTCGAACAGAAGACCAAGAAGTCTGCCCTCCTTCAAGATGCTAAGTGTCAAAGTTTTGGCATCATCAAGGACGTTTAGATAACATCATAAGGTTTTAAAAGGAAGACTTGGAAGGACTTGGCAAATTATCCAAAAGGGGGAAATTGTTGGGATAACAATCCCTGTATCGAAATTGTCGGGATAAACAAATCCCTGTATCGAAAGTTTTGATAGAATGTTTTGACAATGTGCCAATCCAGCATACAACAACAAGCTGTATCGAAAAGCTGATCAAAGGTGTCAACCTGTATCGAAGACTTCTCGTAGTCCCAGCATACAGTGAATCAATCGTACAGCAAAGGAGTCTCATAAGACTAAGTATGGAAGCTGTCTCGAATCGACAATACATCTATCATTCCATACAGCATCCAAACAGGACAAGAAGGAATCTTTAGTATTCGCTAAAGTCAAAGTCCCGTTTAAGAAAATATATTTAAATACTGAAGGATAAAGTATTTAAATATCAAGTCATCAGAGATCTTCAATTAAGCCCAAAATCCGGATCGTGTTTTATTCAAACACATCATCCCATTGGAACGGAATCTTGCTCAGCGGATCTATATCAACGGATATATTCAAGAAAGCTATATATATTCCCAGCCTTTGAAGATCCGGGAACAACGAACAACTGATACACAAAATCAACTGACGAAATTATCTACAACAAAGTTATCATCATATACATCTGAGAAAACATATCTCCCAAAGCATACTGCTATTCTGAAAGAATAGATATACAAGTGCTCTAACCGTGAACAACACATCATTAGCTAAAAGCTCAGAAAGTCAAAGTTGTTGTTCAAACATTGTTCTACCCTTGAACAAAACCCATCAGCCCTGTGTGGACTGAGAAACCTTGCTATTCCTGAACTGTTTGTGACGGACTTGCATTGAAGAGACGAAGCTTCGGAACTGTGTGTGAAGAAGCCAGTCAAGTGAAAGCTTAAACCAATCTGTGTGAACTGTTGAAGGCTAAGATCATTATATCAATCTGTGTGAACGATATATTGATTAGGTTTGATTATAAATACGTAGTTGTGTACGCAGTATTTATAATAAACATTTTCACTCCTGTGTGGAGGACCAGTGGACGTAGAGGGGTTTACCTCGAACCACTTTAAATTATCGTGTCTTTTACCTTCTGCATTTACTGTTTTATTATTTGTGATTATCTTTAAGTATACACTTTATATCTAGTTGCAGTATTTACAGCAACTCACTTTAACAAGACTTCCGCTACACACTCAGATTTGAAAACTGTACAGCTTGTTGTTTAAAACACTTTCCAAGTTGTATCCTGTATACTTAGTGGCCAACAGATATTATAGTCGGTTGTGTGTGTGTAGTTGAATTATGATTGATGGATAGATGTGGAGTTGGTTTGTTTACGCCTGAAGGCATATTGTGCCGAGTTTTGATTGATAGCGTGTGATATTATTGGTTGATACAGTTGTATGTGAAATTATTGGTTGATAGACAAACTGTGTGACATTAGTATGTTGATTGTGATATATGTTGTGATGATTGAGCTTATGCTTGATGTGTGAAACAATGTGAATATTTGGTCGTGAGAGACGTCGTATCCGGAGCCTCTGAAGGTGGGGCGTGTACTCCGGTCTGTGCATGCTGCAAGGAGCGGCTCCTATGGATGGTGGAACGACGGTGTTGCCAAACGCGTGTTGCAAGGGATGGCTCTTGCGGGAGTGACGCCGGTGCGGCGACATGTACAAGGGTGCGGCCACCACAGTGTAGTGAAAGACGGTGCATAGGTGTGCAAGGGAGGCGTATGTCAGGCTTATTGGTTGCGGATATTCGAGTGACAGCTAAGTGTTGGGCTACGGCCCAGCATCCAACCTGCATGGGCTTAAGACGTGCGGCGCAGCCTGCGATTCGACCCGTGAGATCTCTACTAGGAAGTGGTTATATGAATTGATTTGGACTACTCATACCAACACGATGCATCTTCTTTTCTGGTATCCATCTCATAGAAACTCCAAAGTTAAGCGTGCTTAGCTTGGCGTACAGTGGAGGTGTCCATATAGCCGGAACTGAGATGTTGGCGCAGTGGAGGTAAACGGGGATGGAACCAAAGGTGTCTGTATAGCCGGAACTGAGGTAAACGGGGATGGAACCAAAGGTGTCTGTATAGCCGAAACTGACGTAAACGGGGATGGAACCAAAGGTGTCTGTATAGTCGGAACTGAGATGCTGGCGTAGTCAAAGTAACCGGGGATGGAACCAAAATTGGCGTGAGCGGAGATTTCCAAGTACTGGAGCGGATGTTGGAAGGTGCTGGGGGGGATTGTTGGGTTTCGGCCCAGCATCCTGCCTGCATGGGCTTAAGACGTGCGGCGCAGCCTGCGATTTGACCCGTGAGATCTCCACTAGGACGTGGTTGTATGAATTGATTTAGACTACTCATACCAACAAGATGCATCTTGTTTTTTGGTAGCCATATCATAGAAACTCCAAAGATAAGCATGCTTGGCTTGGAGTAGTTATGTGATGGGTGACCCCCTCAGAAGTTTCTCAGAGTGCGCGTGAGTGAGGACAAAACGCGCTAGAAAATACCTGTATTGGTACAGTGAGGACTGTCCTCATCATTGTGCCAGAGCTGGAACCGGGGACAAGTGTCACTTCCAGAGGGGACCAACACTATGTCCCTGATACTTAATAAGTGTGTGCTTTAATATACATTTTCAACTTGTTTTAAATGTTGGTATCGATAAAGGCTGAGATTTGTACTTCTGTAAATCCTTTTCAACTCGTTTTAAATGCTGGTGTCAGGATTAATTAACCAGGGATATCTAATGAGATTTCCGAGGGTTAATTAGTCATGAGGGTCTTGAGCAGGAATTGTCGTAAAGTCTACACTGAATGCAGCTACCTGAACCCCATTTCCCTGTGAGGATTGTAAATGATTGTTTTTGTGATAGTATTCTGTGGAATGGGTCGAAGACCCCGTGAGATGTTGAAATTATTGTTTTTGTGATAGTATTATGTGGAATGGGTCGAAGACCCCATGAGATGTTGAGATGAATGTTCTTGTGATAGTGTTCTGTGAATTGGGTCGAGGACCCCGAATGACGTTGAAATGGTTTTCCTGTAAAATTATTTTCCATATACTGGGTTAGAGACCCGAGTGATTTTGAAGTTATTTTCTAAAGTACTTCCAATCGATTTTTTCTAAAAAAATCCGCAAATAATTTAAAATGGCCCAAGTCAACAATAATGTTTTCAAACCATTTTATCAAAATGCTTTGTGAAGTACTTCTCTTAAAAGGGGTTCCTGAATTAATTCTTTTGACTCGTTGGGGCTCGTCTAAACTTTCTTCAATTTTATTTTTCGTGGAGGAAATATGACTGTGTGAATGTCTTTTACCTTGAGTATGTGAATGCTCTCTTATGCTGGGTGTGAGAATGTGTGATTCGTGGTTGACATTTTTCATATATCTTGCCCATTATGTACTTGCACTGGCAAAATTCCAGTTTGCTAACCCCCGAGTAATCGGGGCTGGATGCCTGTTATGCATTCAGGTACCTACAATTCAGGAGCAGTCACTAGGTCGGCTTGGAAGGAGATGAAGGACAATGATACTAATCACACAAGAGTTAGAGTTTTTTTTTCTTGGTTGTATTTTGGTCAGTAGTTATCTTTTAGTCGAGTAATCACCCTTGCATGGGTATGGTTTGTAATTGAGTTGTCATTCTTTTCTGTATTCAAGTTTAGTATTGTCGTAGACTATGTTGGGTTTTAAGTGTTTATTGACCTTGTCGGTCTGTTTTGTAATTAGATTGACCTCGGATGGTCAATCCTTGAGAAATCTTTTGGAGTTTAGCCGGGTAGATTCTTGTGAGAAGGGACTACGGCACTGTAACATTTCCAGTTGGTTTTGGGGGTGTTTCAATCCCGATCCGAAATAATAGTCTTAAGCGTACCATACAATCTCACAATCTCCACTATAAATGTCCGAGCCAGCCTCTCCGATCCCCAAGTATCCTTAATACCAAGGAAGTGTGCCGACTTGGTTAGTCGATCGACGATCACCCAAATCATATTCATTCCATCTTTTGTCCTCGGCATGCCAGTGATAAAGTCCATAGAGATATCTTCCCACTTCCACTCGGGAATAAGAAGCAATTTCAACAGCCCGACTGGTCGCTAATGCTCGATTTTGACTTGTTGTCATGTGAAACACCATGATATGAACTCCGTGACATCCTTCTTCATATTATTCCACCAAAAATTCTTCTTAAGATCTTTATACATATTACTCGTTCCGGGATGGATGAAGTAAGGAGTAGCATGGGCTTCTTGAAGTATTCTCTGCCTCAACTCTAAATCGTTTGGGGTGCAGAGTCTTCCCTGTAATCTAAAAATGCTGCCCTCATGGACCATAAAACCAGGGGCTTTCCCTTTTTCTACATCCGCCTTCAGTTGACTGATCATCGGATCATTCATATGCTCCCCTTTGATGTCATCAACTAAGGATGAAGTAATCTTGAAGGTACACAACTGACCCTGCACATGCCGAATCCATACCTCGATCCCCTGCTCAATAAACTCCCTTAGAATTTTCATTTGAGGTGTGAGAACCTCAAGCATATGAAGGGATATCGACTTTCAGTTCAACGCGTCCGCCACAACATTAGCTTTTTTCGGATGGTAAAGAATCTCCAAGTCGTAATCCCTTATCAATTTTAACCAACGGTATAAATCCTGCAGGGAGAACCGTATAAATAGTGGCGCCAAATTTTGGTGCAAACATAACTGCAGCCAACTCCAGGTCGTGAGTAGGATAATTCATTTCATACGGTTTCAATTGTCGCGACGCAAAAGATATAGTCCTCTCATGTTGCATGAGTACCCACCCGAGTCCCTGGCCTGAAGCATCACTATAAACCGAAAACCCACCGTTCTCTTGAGGCAAGGCTAAAATCGGCGCCGTAGTCAAACGCCTTTTCATCTCCTCAAAACTATGTTATCTCTCATAATTTCATTCAAACTTCTGGAGTAATTATGTAAGCGGTCGAGAAAGTTTGGAGAACCCCACGACGTACCGTCGATATTACCCAGCAAGACCCAAAAAACTACTAACATTCACGGTCTTAGGCAGTGCCCAGTCTAACACAACCTCGATCTTTTGGGGATCTACACGAACCCCTTCAGCTGAAATTACATGACGAGAAACATAACTTCCTTCAACCAAAATTCATATTTCGAGAACTTCGCGTAAAGACACTGGGCCCTCAAAGTCTCCATCACCAATCGTAAATGCTGAACGTGCTCTTCGTCATCACTAGAATATACTAAGATGGCGTCGATTAAGACGACTACACATTTATCAAGGTGATCGATGAATATCTTATTCATCAGCTGCATAAATACTATCGGCGCGTTGGTTAGCCTGAATGGCATAACCATAAACTCATAATGCCCATACCTCGTCCGAAAAGCATCCTTAGGAATGTCAGACTCCTTCACTCAGAGCTAGTAGTATCCAGATCTCAACTCGATCTTCGAGAATACTATAGCTCCCTGTAACTGGTCAAACAAATCATCTATGCGAGGCAAGGGATAATTATTCTTAATCGTCACTCTATTCAGTTCCCGATAATCGATACATAAACTGTAATATCCGGATTTTCAGTATAAATATTTCACGTTATTTTATTTGAGATATACTGCATAGCTTGGTGTCTATACAGTATGGATAAAATAAACCGAAGATTGAGACAGCTATATTTGTATAATTGTCGTACTTGGTCGATAATTGCATTTGAGGATATCGCGCATCAGGTGTATCGTATGAGGATATTATGTGTTCAGTATATGTGTATACGTATCCAGTATGTCGAGACGGACAGGAACAGTTGAATTTGGCTAAATGCAGAGCCCTTAACGTACGTTAAGATTATGAGATAACGTACGCTAAGATGCTACGTGTTACGTACGTTATGTCTAATACTTTATATACATAACGAGAGGAATCGTATATGATCAAGACTATGGCCGACAGTGGGCCCGTGGTCGGCAGCTTTCGGCGCGGAGATGAGTTAACTACGTATTACGTACGCTATGCAGAGTGTATTACATACGTAATATGAGCATATACTATAGCAAGTCAACGTACGTATTACGTACGCTATGGAGCAAGTGTTACGTACGTAATGCATTGAACGAAATGAGGCAATGACCTTTGGGCTGTCGTTACGTACGCTACCAAGGTCAGATAGCATACGTAAATGGTTGTTATGTACGTTAATAGTTGCATATTATGTACGTAACAGTTGGAGGTTTATATAAGTGGGATTTCCGTCACTTCGTTTTTTTCAGAACTTCATTTCATTTTTTCGCCCTTCAACCCTCAGAGATGGATTCTTGGTTCTTCTAAGTCGATTATGATCTTGAGGGCATGGGATTGGAGCTTGAGATATGGAGCTATTGTTGATTCTTGAAGTGTTTGCTTGTGTATTTCATCTTCTAAGAGGTATGTTGGATAATCCTCTCTTTAAATTCGGATTTTTGATGTTGTTGTTGATGATTGGTTCGTATGATGATAATTTATGGAGTTGTTGTTATGATTCTTGGTATTTACAGGAATTTTGTTAAGGAGAATAATGAAATGATGATCTATGTCTTGATTATGTTGTTTATGATTAAGGAATCATAATGTTCTTGATATTCTTGGTATATATATCACATCAAATAGGAATATGTGATAGGATACATAATGGTTTTTGAGTATAATCATGGATTTGATGATTGAAACCAATACTATGTTGATCGTAGTGGTAGAATTCGTATGTTCTTGACGAAATATGAATCATGATAACAAGTTTGAATCCAGAGAGATTATGGCTAATCTTATAACAAGATTATCAATAGTATTGAACTATTTGGGTAGTTCGGATTGTCTATTATGCCGATAATATTGTTTACAAGTATGAACGAGAATGAATCTTGTTGATTCGTGTTTAAAGTTGAAGTTGGAATCGAATATGTTATGAAATCCTGAATATCGAGACGAATTGATCATTGATATGATGAATGTGTTTAAGAGGTGTTGGTGTTTTGGATATGAATATAGAATATTCATATCTAGAACTAAGTTATGTGTTTTGGTACAATATTCGTATAGGAATACGAATATGATTCCGAGTTTGATGAGATTATTATGCATCTTTTAGTTGGAAGTTCATACGTATTGAACAAGTGTTCATATCGAATGATTGAATTATTTGACACCCTTGGAATATGATCATTTATAATGTTGAACTAATTGGATTGTCCGAATTGATGATGATAATCGGTAATTAGTTTTGATTATGAATTTACAAGGAGGAAACTCGTATTCGTATTTAAGATTGAATTTGGACCCTTGTTATTGGTTAAATTGATTGTTGATATGATTATCGGATTGTGAAATCATATTATGGTTGATTGATTTGGGTTGTTGGATTTGTATTTAATCGAGATATTGTGGAACCGTTGGGTTTATTGATTGGTTATATTGATTATCGAGTTGCGGCTTGTATTGTGGATATGAGTTCGTAATTGTTTGAGTTGTATTGTTCGGTTTGTATATGATCGAGGTATTGTTGAGCCGTTGGCTATGTCGGTTATTGATTGTTATCGGATTGTTGTTGATTGATTACTTCAATAGGTTGAGATGTTTGATCGTGGATTATGATCGTTGTGTTACGGTTGAGGTTGAAGAATTCGTAGATTGCTTTTGGTCGGGGCTGAGGAGCTCATGGACGAAGGCAATGGGTTTTAATAACGGCTTCGTGGCATCGGTATCGAGGCAAGTTATACTTGTTCAGTTTATAATATTTAATGAATGATTTTGAATTCATTTCATTTATAATTCATATAGCAATGATATTATAAATATAAATTGTCGGGATGATGGTTTGTATATTATGCGTTGGTTTGGATTAAATCATAGTGTATATGGTTTAAATGTGTTTAGTAAGGACGGAGATGTGAGTTATCTTTGGTCAGTGATGTGGAATGTCGGATATCGAGGATGGTTTACTGTGTCGACATTGATGTCGGGATGGTGGTTTGTTGGTATAAATGGATTATACTTATTTCGTGATTATTCGTATAACTGTGTATCCGTTCAGGGATGTTGGTTTGTGGAAAGGATATTGTCTTCGACTTTGAGGTAATTTAAGTACTGTTCAGTTATGAGGATAATTATTCTGTTGAATTTTTGTATGTGTTGTATGTTGAGGTTCCGTATAATGAGATTCGTATTCGTTGTTCGTTGAGGGATGTTGATCCCAGGACTATTGTTGGTATTAATGGTTGTGTTGATTGTTTCATTAAGGGATGTTGATCCCAAAACTGTTGTCTGAGATGTTGATCGTATGGATTATCCTTTGGGGATTGTGATCCCACGAGGGTTGTTTCGGATATTTTTGGTCGTGTCGATCTTTCATTATCCGTGTGTCTTTGTTCACTTCGATGAGTCTCTAGATCGTTATTGGATATGTGATTCTTTGAGTTTCGTTATCATGTTGCATCGTGACATATCTGGAGTCATATATGCGTGCCGATTGGTTATTGTGTAGGATTTTTAGCTGGGCACACTATGGTCATGTGTTGATATTTCCACATTGGACCGTGCACACGAGACGTAGTTTGTGAGGCTAATTAGGTACATGTCCCACGTATATTCTGGATTCCGTATACAGGGTGGACATGTGCACGGACACATTGCCGGATATGGCGCACTGTGACGTCCATCTTTGAGCCATATTGTTTGGTCGTTCATCTTCCATTTATGGTTGGGTATGTTCGACGGTTTGCAACTGGTTGTTCATATGCCCGAGGGGTATGTTCGACAGTCGGGGTTATTTCTTTGAGATCCATTATTATTGATCGTTTGGAGTTTACCTTGTTGATGGTATTCTCGGTCGTTGTTGATCCTTTGTTGATCGTTTGGAGTTTACCTTATTAAGGGTATTCTCGGTTATTGTTGATCCTTTATTGATCATGTTGGAGTTTATCATGTTGATGGTATTTAGGTTATCGTTGATCATTTGTTGGTCGTATTGAGTTATCATGTCGATGATATTCTCGGTCGATGTTTTGGTTGATCATGGGTTTTGCTCGTATGAGCATTCGGACTGTACGTTGATGTTCGAGACTTGTTATCATTGTTTTATGGTAGTTGATCATGGCCCTATATTTGAATCTTGCAAATTAATCCCAAATTAGCATTTTTAATATTTCGAAATCAGACCCCAATTTAACCCTTGAATTTATTAATCCTTCAAACTAACCCTTAGTCAGCTTTCTAATATCTCAAATCAGACCCTCTGCCTTGACTCATTCAATTAGTGCTAATGTTCAATTTTAAATTTAATTTCGTTTAGTTATTTTCAGTTGTATTATAATAATAAATAATTATATTATTTGTAGATTATTACAAGAAATTACGGGCCTAAAAATGTTGAGTCGAGCATCTACACCACTTTCAAGTCAAGAACTGTATTTTATCGAGGTGTGGGATTTTACTACACTTTTTATATATTAATTACTTTATATATTGTCTTGTATGTGCACGTGAAATCATTCAAAAACACTTAAATATGCAAATCAATCAAAAGCACATAATTATGCAAATCAATCAGAAGTAATTAAATGTGCAAATCAGTTTGAAGCACTTAATTATGCGTAAAGCCTTCAACAAGCTGACAGGCTTCAAAATTTATCAGTTATGTTGATTATACTTGCTAATATATTTAGAAATTAACTTAGACATATTATGTACTCGAGCAAGTTGAAAGCTCACCTCGATTATTTTATCCGTTTCACGTTAAAAAATACAGTGTGGCATGCGTTTGTTTGTGGGATGATCAAGCTTAATAAATAGAGGTTTATTTATTTATTTACTGTTATTTATCTAAAGCTATGTTTAACGAACAAGTGTCCGAATGATTTTAATTTCACATCAAAGTATATTTTTGTTCAACGATGATTAGAGAATATTACTTGCGATTATTATATTTGGTCTTGAAAATTTATTTCCACTGCAAATATTCATTTATTTTCCTCAAAAAATAGTATTTTGTGAGGCTAATTAGGTACATGTCCCACGTATATTCTGGATTCCGTATACGGGGTGGACATGTGCACGGACACATTTCCGGATATGGCGCACTGTGACGTCCATCTTTGAACCATATTGTTTGGTCGTTCATCCTCCATTTATGGTTGGGTATGTTCGACGGTTTGCAACTGGTTGTTCATATGCCCGAGGGGTATGTTCGATAGTCGGGGTTATTTCTTCGAGATCCATTATTATTGATCGTTTGGAGTTTACCTTGTTGATGGTATTCTCGGTCGTTGTTAATTCTTTGTTGATCGTTTGGAGTTTACCTTGTTGATGGTATTCTCGGTCGTTGTTGATCCTTTGTTGATCGTTTGGAGTTTACCTTATTGAGGGTATTCTCGGTTATTGTTGATCCTTTATTGATCATGTTGGAGTTTATCATGTTGATGGTATTCTCGGTTATCGTTGATCCTTTGTTGGTCGTATTGGAGTTATCATGTCGATGATATTCTCGGTCGATGTTTTGGTTGATCATGGGTTTTGCTCGTATGAGCATTCGGACTGTACGTTGATGTTCGAGACTTGTTATCATTGTTTTATGGTAGTTGATCTATAGAGGTACTTTGTATGTTTGGTTCTATAATTGGTTCTACGATCCGACAGACAGGATTTGGCACGAATGGATTATTTCACGCTTATGAGTTATGATGATGTTTTGAGGATTCTTGGTTGATTACAGTACATATGTTTGTTGTTGAGTTCATTTCGTCATTTGAGAATGCGAAATGTGGATGATGGTAAGGATCAATTTGTTATGGATTGTTATGGGTCGGTGAGGTCATGACAGTAAGATTACACTGATAGTATTCTTACTTGTAATTACATTGGTATGTAATTATTTATGATGATGTGATCGATATCATTGTTGAGTATTGTGGCTGACCCCGTAGTGGGCTTTATTTTTTTAGGTACTTGGAGATCGAACGAGTAGCGGTCGTGGAGGGATGAGTTTCCCGGGTGATACTGGTTGTGGCATTTATTTTAGTATTGAGTATTCTTTCTGGTTGTTTTATTTCCGCTGCAAATGTATATTTTGAACTGTGTCTTTTTCCGCTGCGTGTGTATTTTAAAATAGCTTTTCGGTATTTTTACCAACTCGTGTTTAACTTTAAAATGGCCTTTTGGCATTTTGCGAACTTGGATTATTTCGTTAAACCCTGTTTTCTAAACTATTTTATCGGTATGTTTAAGTGGTGGCTTAGCGTATATTTTGAAACTGTCGAGATTTGGCAATTCGCCTTGTATTTTCAAATAGTATTTAATGATGGTATTTGAGAACTATGTTTTGGTAAATATTTGAGTATTTGCAAAATATTACCATCATCGGCCTTTTTCCATTTTTCTAAATGTTTTTTAATTAGCCTGGTGGGTTCCGGCGCGGGGCCCACAGATGGTTTAGGGGGCGTTACATAAACGCAGTCAAGCATCTTTCTTCCTCACGAACAAGATTGGGGCACCCCAAGGTGAGGTGTTAGGTCTGATATATCTCTTCTCCAACAATTCCCCCAACTAACTCTTCAGCTCCTGCATTTATAAGTGCCATGCGTTTGGCGCCTTAGCAATCGGGGATGCACTTGGTTCTAAATCAACTGTGAACTATGTAATATCCGGATTTATTACTGTGTATTTTACCTGTATTCGAATCCTGTATTATTCGGAATTGTGATCTTGATGATTGGAGTATGATATTTCTTACATTGGTATCTTTGTACATAAGTATATCAACATGCAAAATTTCTCATGCAAACTCGTGATAGCGCACGCTAAGAATGTAGCTTAACGTGCGCTATCGGCTACTACTAGCGCACGCTACGTATGTAGGAGTTGCATGCGCTAGGCACTCAATTATTGAGCTGGGCGGCTAGCACATGCGCCAGCCGGGACATGGGTCCGGATAAGATTCCCGCGGACGAACTTGGACAGTTTTGAAGTCAACTCTTATTAGCGCGCGCTAAGGAATGCTTAGTAACGTGCGCTAATCTGCTTTGTGCAGAAAGTTTATATATGGGCCAGCACTCCATTTTTATTCCCATTTCCTTCGTTCATTCTTCAGTTTTGAGAGACCATAGGGCAATAATTATCCTCCTAACATACTTAGAACACATCTACTTGATCCTTGAACATTGGATATTACTTGTGAGTGATCATTGAAGGGAAGTAACACCTTGAAGTGGCATATAACCAACCGGAGTCGGATTCTACCTTGTGGTTCAGTGATTTCGTCATATTAAGGTATGTTGATTCTATCTTCAACTCTAGATTCGTGTTATGGAGAATAAGATGATCATGTTAGCTAGTATTGATCTTCTTGGATGAATTATCCAAAGCACATCATGTTTGGAATATTGAGATGAATATGCCTTAAGTACCTTGATTATCAACATCATGATTCGAATCTTATTACATTGAACAAGTAGAGGAAGTTTCTATCATTGGTAAATCCGAATTTAGTAGGTGTCTTCATAACAATCATGGACTTGACTTTAGCATCACTATTGTTAAACGGATATAAGAGATTAATCATGGAAGGATTTATCTTGGAATGTTAATCAAACAACAGGGTGATAGTTTTCATTGATATTAAGGTGTTGATATCGAACGTTAAGCCTTCCGAATTATCGCATGAAGAATTGTATTTGAAACGGAATATGGTTTTATAATAGTATACATATTCTTGAATCCAAAGTAGTTGTTATCCGTAAGATCATTCATAACCGTATGAACATGATATTCATGGAGGTAAAATGAATTAACACTGAAGATTTCATTGGTTTGATCATGATGAGGTCAGTCTACTGCCCAGTAGTGAACTGCCATGCACAGTTAGCGCACGCTAAGCTATGTAGATTTATGTGCGCTATCGAGCATGAGTTAACGTACGCTACGTTTAGTACGTAACGTACATTAGGCCATCAGTCGAGTCAGTCGGCTGATCAGTGAGGTACTGACCATGCATAGTTAGCATACGCTAGGCTTTGTTGTTTGCGTGCGCTATCGAGCAGACTTAACGCACGCTACACAGAATACTTAGCGTACGCTAAGAAGTTCAGGCAGATTGCATTTTATGAACTTTCGGCCGTAATTTTGGATTGTTAGACATTCGTACGGCATGAGATAAATTCTAGATTATATCTTTTGTTAAGGTTCGAGCTTGTTACGTGATTGATTGAAGGGGCGACCTTCGAGTGTTTCGTTTTTGTGGAAGTATTGTCCTTGTCTTCGAACCGAGGCAAGTACTCTAATTAGAATTGTTTATATTATGATAGTTATCATGTGATTGTATTGTGTAAATGTGTTGTGATTATATGTCCACCATGCGTTTATCCGACGGGAATCATCATGGGAATCTATAGCTGTGTGCGCTAGATCGTTGGACAGGTAGTTCCACCATGTGTTGGTCCGACGGGATTATCATGGGAATCTATAGCTGTGTGCGCTGGATCGTTGGAATACCATCAGTATGTTGGAAAATGTTATGATATGATATGTGTTGTTGATATTTCTCATTGGAGAAAACTTGTTACGTTATAATTGTTGATTATATCACCGTTGTGTGATTATTGTACTTGTACTAGCATCGTTGTGCTAACCCCTGCAGGGGTGAACATTTGTTTATGTTCAGGATCCAGGAGAGCGGGGAAACAACCACTGGAGCTGCATGACGACGAGGGTGCAGAGTGATGTTCCGGCCGGGTTTTATTGTCTGTTGTTTGTTGGTTATTTCAATAAGTACTCGAGTGCGTCGTCAATTTAATATGTTTGGATTCTGGTGATGTATTAATAACCCTTCATTGGATAATTGTATTCTCGGTATTGAACAAGTCTGTTGTATTTTATTTCAGTAATTTCATAAGTTGGTATCTGTTATTGTCATTTCGCTTCTTCAGACTTCTAAATTCTTACGTAAAGGATTTACGGCGCTGTAATATTCCTGAATATATTGGGGGTGTTACATAATATGGTATCGGAGATAATATTATGGATATCTTGGCCATTGGGTTAAAATAGGGGTCATTTACGTCTTTTGTGGTAACCGGCCATGAATGACATCACTGCACTACCTACGTCTTCATGCGAACGGTGGTTGTAAGTTCCAAAACTCTATCTCGTTTTTTACATGTTGTACCTCTTTATACTTGAACATTAGAACGATGTTGTTTCCTGTATATTGAGTATTTATGCTTACAGTATGTTGAGAGGCGGACGTGGACGTGGTCGCGGTCGTGGACGCGGACGAAGGAATGCTGAAAGGTAGGCGTCGCCTTCTAATCAGGCTAGTCATAGCTCAGGCGAGCCGCAACAATCCATGAATAACGAACCGAACTCGTACTGTAAATCCTTCATCAAGTGGTGAATCAGATGACTCAGTTCGCTCAGGTCGTGGACCGAATGCAGGTGGCGGTGGGATTTCAGCAGGGAGATGGACAGCAAAGGATCTCGGAAATGGGAAATCGAGGTGACTGATGGTTGCAAGAGGTAGCAAAGATGCAACCACCCAAATTTGAAGGCTTTTCCGAGACTCCCACTTGGGATCATTGGTTGAAGGAATTGGAGAAAAATTTTGCTGGAATTAATTGCCCAGACGACAGGAGAGCTCCTATTGCCCAAGATTTCTCGATAGGGGAAGCATCCGAGTGGTGGGAAGCTATCCGACCTGCAGATCATGATGCTGATTGGACAGAATTTAAAATGATGATGGAAGCTCAGTACTGCCCCCGTCCTGTGAGGGAAGCCAAAGTTCGGGAGTTTTTCTCTGCTTAGCCATCAGACGAACCCGTATCCCAGACAATTAAGATGTTTAATCAGCAGTTAGCATTTGTTCGACATCTGGTCAGAACAGATGCAGAGATGATGATTCACATTGAAATGAGGATGAAACCAGAAATCCAGAGGTACATGTCCGGTTTTGAATGTACCACTCTCCGCCAATACCAAGATAAGGCGTTGGCGTACGAAATCAAGGAAGCAGCAATGGAAAAATTTATGGAGTCGAAGAAGCAGAAAGTCTCTGGTACTTTCACAGAGCACAAGAACAGCGGGCCTCGCAAAGCCCAGTCATCCTTTTATTCTTTCAAGAAACCTCCGCACCCATATAAGAATTTTGGAACAATGTCAGCCACGACGGATACCGCTATGAAGTGCTTTAACTGTGGTCGCCCAGGCCACCTTTGGCGTGATTGTTTGCGCACTCCAATTACATGTTTTGATTGCGGACAGGAAGGGCACCGGGCGATGTTTTGCAAGGATGCCACCAAGTACAATGGAACCCGTACGTCACGGTCGATTCGAAAGAAGCTAGTATCCAATGACGCAAAGAAAGTGTTCAGATGCCTCAAAATTTTGGCCGCGACGAGGCAGAGGACAATGGGACCGAAAGGGACATCGAGTGTCGGATCTGCACTCCACGCCTGTACGAGATGAGGAGGACAGACGATCGTGATGTCGCCGCCGCATCGTAATCGGGCCCGCATCCTTTCCCAACCAGTTAGCGTTTTATTCGATACAGGAGCTACGCATTCTTTTATATCCTTGTCTTGTGTAAATCGTTTGAATATTTCTGGTTTTCATACTTGTGAACCTTATGTTGTTGGTTTACCGAGTGGAGAGAGGATTGTTGGGAACTTAGAGACTAGAGATTTCCCTGTGTCATTTGGGGGTAGGGAATGGCTCTCAAATCTGATTGTGATGGAAATGCAAGGAGACGACCTGATACTCGGAGACGATTGGCGTAATTGATATGGAGCTATCGTAAACTACTGAAGGAGAAATATTTCGCTGATAGAAGACGATGGTTCCGAAGTACTATTTGAGGGATGGAAACCAGGAAGCTCAGGAAAGTTGATCAAGGCGATGAAAGCTGTCAAATTGTTGAAACAGGGCTGTACCGGATACTAGTGCTATGCAATGAAAAAAAAAGACGAAATTGTGGAACTTTCGTCCATTCCTGTTGTTAACGAATTTCCAGATGTATTTCCTAACGAGTTACCTGGACTACCTCCACGAAGGGATGTAGAATTTACCATTGAACTGGAACCTGGAGCTACACCAATTTCTAAGGCGCCGTATCGTATGGCACCTACTGAGATGTATGAACTGAAAAAGCAACTGGAGGAGTTACTGGACAAAGGCTATATTCAGCCAAGCATTTCGCCCTGGGGATCGCCGGTTCTTTTTGTCCGAAAGAAGGATGGATTGCTTCGACTGTGTATCGACTATCGAGAGTTGAACAAGATGACGATTAAGAACAAATATCCATTGCCACGAATTGATGATTTATTTGACCAGTTGCAAGGAGCAACAGTATTTTCTAAAATTGATCTGAGATCAGGATACCATCAGCTGAGGATTAAGGAATCTGATGTTCCAAAGTCAGCATTCAGAACTCGCTACGGACACTATGAGCTTGTAGTGATGCCGTTTGGTCTCACTAATGCACCTGCTGTATTCATGCAGTTGATGAACCGAGTGTTCATCGAATATTTGGATAAATTTGTGGTCGTGTTCATTGATGACATTCTGGTGTATTCTAAGAGCCCGGAAGAACATGCGCAGCATTTGTGGATTGTATTAGAACTTTTGAGAAGCGAGCAATTGTACGCCAAACTCTCTAAGTGTGAATTCTGGCTAAAGGAAGTAATGTTCCTCGGTCATGTAGTATCAGCTGAAGGAGTCCGAGTAGATCCTCAGAAGATTGAAGCGGTTTTGGATTGGAAGCCTCCAAAGAACGTGAAAGAAATCTGAAGCTTCTTAGGACTTGCTGGAAATTATCGTCGATTCGTGGAAGGGTTTTCTAAAATCTCCCGCCCACTTACTCGACTCCTGTAGAAAGCTCAAAAGTTTGAGTGGAACGAGTCGTGTCAGACTAGTTTTGATGAATTGAAGAAGATATTGACGACAGCACCAATTTTATCACTTCCACAAGGGACTGGAGGATTCAGAGTTTACAGTGATGCTTCGAACCAAGGACTCGGATGCGTATTGATGCAGAATGACAAGGTGATCGATTATGCGTCGCGACAGCTGAAACCCTATGAAGTGAATTATCCAACACATGATTTAGAGCTAGCAGTAGTAGTTTTTGCTTTGAAAATCTGGAGACATTACCTGTACGGGACTCACTGTCAGATCTTTACTGATCACAAGAGTCTCAAATACATCTTCAGTCAGAGAGCGCTGAACATGCGGCAAAGAAGATGGTTAGAGCTGATTAAGGACTACGACTTGGAGATTTTGTATCATCCAGGCAAAGCAAATGTGGTGGCCGATGCACTTAGACGCAAGCCTATTTCTATTCAGATGCTGGAGACTCTGACCTCCCAACTTAACCTTCAACGAGAGATGATTAGAGAAGGAATTGAAGTGTGGTTACAAAGAGTCCAAGGACAACTGTGCGTGATGGAATTAACTTCATCATTAACCGAAGAAATCAGATCTAGACAGACAGATGATCCTCTGATGATTCGCCCGGATTCCTAATTCATGATGATGGAGTTTTGAGATTTCAGAACCGACTCTGCGTTCCTGATATTGATGTACTGAAACAGACGATTATGAAGGAAGCTCACAGCTCGCCCTATTCTATCCACCCGGGCACCAGTAAGATGTATAAGGACTTGAAATGCACTTCGTGGGGCAACATGAAGAAAGATGTAGCGAACTATGTTTCGAAATGCTTGACTTGTCAGCAAGTTAAGATCGAGCATCAACGACCTGCCGGGATGTTGAAGCCGCTTCCGATTTCTGAATGGAAGTGGGAGGACATATCGATGGACTTTATTACTAGTATGCCGAGAACCAAGACAGGAATGAACATGATTTGGGTGATAGTTGATCGTTTAACCAAATCAGCTCATTTTCTAGGCATTAAGGATATGTGGGGACCAGAGAGGTTGGCACGAGTATTTATTTCGGAGATAGTTCGATTACATGGTACACCGAAGACCATTATTTCTGATCAAGATGGACGTTTTGTGTCTCATTTTTGGAAAGGAGTTCATAAGGCCTTGGGGACCGAATTGAACTTCAGTACAGCTTATCACCCGCATACTGACGGACAATCTGAGAGGACCATTCAAATGGTGGAAGACATGCTGAGGGCATGTGCCTTAGATTGGTCAAACGATTGGGAAATTCATCTACCGTTGATTGAATTTACCTACAACAATAGTTGGCATGATTCCATTAAGATGGCACCATTTGAGGCATTATACGGGAGAAGATGCAGATTGCCCCTATGCTGGGACGATTCATCAGACTTGATCGGAACAGAACCAGAGTTGATCGTACAGACTCGAGAGAAGATAGCTTTAATTTGTGATAGACTGTTGACCGCCTAGAGTCGACAGAAATCTTATGCAGATGTACGCCGTCGCCCTTTGGAGTTCAGTACGGGAGACCACGTACTTTTAAAGGTTTCTCCTACTCGGGGAATATTTCGTTTCGGAAGGAAAGGAAAGCTGAGTCTGAGATATATTGGACCATTTGAGATCCTTGAGAGAGTTGGAGAGTTGGCATATAGATTGGCATTGCCGCCGTCAATATGCCATGTTCATAACGTGTTCCACGTATCCCAGTGACGGAGGTATATACCAGATCCTAGTCATCTCATTTATTTCGGCGAGATCGAAGTCGCTCAAGATGGGATGTTTGAAGAAAGACCGGTCAAGATACTCGAGAGTCGAGTTAAGCAGTTGAGGAACAAACCCATCGTTTTGGTCAAAGTTCAATGGTCACGTCACGGAGTGGAAGAAGCCACATGGGAAACGGAAGATGGCATGAAGTCCAGATATCCCGAGTTATTTTCGTCTTGAGTTTCGGGATGAAACTCCTTTTTAGTAGGAGAGTATGTAATATCCGGATTTATTACTATGTATTTTACCTGTATTCGAACCCTGTATTATTCGGAATTATGATCTTGATAATTGGAGTATGATATTTCTTACATTGGTATCTTTGTACATAAGTATATCAACATGCAAAATTTCTCATGCAAACTCGTGATAGCGCACGCTAAGAATGTAGCTTAACGCGCGCTATCGGCTACTACTAGCGCACGCTACGTATGTAGGAGTTGCGTGCGCTAGGCACTCAATTATTGAGCTGGGCGGCTAGCACATGCGCCAGCCGGGACATGGGTCCGGATAAGATTCCCGCGGACGAACCTGGACAGTTTTGAAGTCAACTCTTATTAGCGGGCGCTAAGGAATGCTTAGTAACGTGCGCTAATCTGCTTTGTGTAGAAAGTTTATATATGGGCCAGCACTCCATTTTTATTCCCATTTCCTTCATTCATTCCTCAGTTTTGAGAGACCAGAGGGCAATAATTATCCTCCTAACATACTTAGAACACATCTACTTGATCCTTGAACATTGGATATTACTTGTGAGTGATCATTGAAGGGAAGTAACACCTTGAAGTGGCATATAACCAACCGGAGTCGGATTCTACCTTGTGGTTCAGTGATTTCGTCATATTAAGGTATGTTGATTCTATCTTCAACTCTAGATTCGTGTTATGGAGAATAAGATGATCATGTTAGCTAGTATTGATCTTCTTGGATGAATTATCCAAAGCACATCATGTTTGGAATATTGAGATGAATATGTCTTAAGTACCTTGATTATGAACATCATGATTCGAATCTTATTACATTGAACAAGTAGAGGAAGTTTCTATCATTGGTAAATCCGAATTTAGTAGGTGTCTTCATAACAATCATGGACTTGACTTTAGCATCACTATTGTTAGACGGATATAAGAGATTAATCATGGAAGGATTTATCTTGGAATGTTAATCAAACTACAGGGTGATAGTTTTCATTGATATTAAGGTGTTGATATCGACCGTTAAGCCTTCCGAATTATCGCATGAAAAATTGTATTTGAAATGGAATATGGTTTTATAATAGTATACATATTCTTGAATCCAAAGTTGTTGTTATCCGTAAGATCATTCATAACCGTATGAACATGATATTCATGGAGGTAACATGAATTAACAGTGAAGATTTCATTGGTTTGATCATGATGAGATCAGTCTACTGCCCAGTAGTGAACTGCCATGCACAGTTAGCACACGCTAAGCTATGTAGATTTATGTGCGCTATCGAGCATGAGTTAATGTACGCTACGTTTAGTACGTAACGTACGTTAGGCCATCATTCGAGTCAGTCGGCTGATCAGTGAGGTACTGACCATGCATAGTTAGCATACGCTAGGCTTTGTTGTTTGCATGCGCTATCGAGAAGACTTAACGCACGCTACACAGAATACTTAGCGTACGCTAAGAAGTTCAGGCAGATTGCATTTTATGAACTTTCGGCCGTAATTTTGGATTGTTAGACATTCGTACGGCATGAGATAAATTCTAGATTATTGCTTTTATTAAGGTTCGAGCTTGTTACGTGATTGATTGAAGGGGCGACCTTCGAGTGTTTCATTTTCGTGGAAGTATTGTCCTTGTCTTCGAACCGAGGCAAGTACTCTAATTAGAATTGTTTATATTATGATAGTTATCATGTGATTGTATTGTGTAAATATGTTGTGATTATATGTCCACCATGCGTTGACCCGACGGGAATCATCATGGGAATCTATAGCTGTGTGCGCTGGATCGTTGGACAGGTAGTTCCACCATGTGTTGGTCCGACGGGATCATCATGGGAATCTATAGCTGTGTGCGCTGGATCGTTGGAATACCATCAGTATGTTGGAAACTGTTATGATATGATATGTGTTGTTGATATTTCTCATTGGAGAAAACTTGTTACGATATAATTGTTGATTATATCACTGTTGTATGATTATTGTACTTGTACTAGCATCGTTGTGCTAACCCCTGTGGGGGTGAACATTTGTTTATGTTCAGGATCCAGGATAGCGGGGAAACAACCATAGGAGCTGCATGGCGACGAGAGTGCAGAGTGATGTTCCGGCCGGGTTTTATTGTCTGTTGTTTGTTGGTTATTTCAATAAGTAATCGAGTGCGTCGTCCCTTTAAGATGTTTGAATTCTGGTGATGTATTAATAACCCTTCATTGGATAATTGTATTCTCGGTATTGAACAAGATTGTTGTATTTTATTTCAGTAATTTCATAAGTTGGTATCTGTTATTGTCATTTCGCTTCTTTAGCCTTGTAAATTCTTACGTAAAGGATTTACGGCGCTGTAATATTCCTGAATATATCGGGGTGTTACAAACTCGATCTCACATTCCGGTGGTAGTCCCGGCAAATCATCTGGAAAAACATCCGGAAACTCGTTCACCACAGGAATCGAGGAAAGTTCAACTCTCCTGTTCTCTCCTCTCAAAGCATAACATCGGTAACCCACACAACCTTTCTTAATGAGTTTCGTTGCCTTCATGTCATTAGTTATACGTTTCTGACGCCTCCGCTTGTGTCCCACAAATGAATGCTCGGTACCGTCCTCAGCCAACATCGATATAACCCTCATGCGATAATTCATTATCGCTCCGTGTCTATCAAGCTAGTCATCACCAAGGATCAAATCCTCATCGATGATATCCACGATGATCAAATTCGAAAGCCACACCCTCTATGCAATTATTACCGGACAGAGTCTAACCACTCTATCCCCCATAATTCTATCCCCGCAAGGCAATTTAACCATAAAAGTTTCACAAGTAGACAAGCAATTGATACTCAATCGACGCACATAGTCCAAAGAGATGAACGATTGAGAAGCACCGAAATCGAAAAGCACTCTAACTGGATGAGAGAACATAAACGGTACATGTAGCCACTGTAGCCTCTGGATCATCAGTTCTCCTCATCTCGTAAATGTGCAGTTGCACTGAATAATAGAGGCTCCCCATCTAACGGACTGACCCATCCTCTCACCCAACTGAAACTATGAGACGGATGACCCACTGATGGCTTTTGATTAATACTTGGTTCTCCAGGCTTAGGAGCGGATGCCTGAACCCCAAGTGTCATTTATCCCTCGGTACAAAATATGGCTTTGTGGCCCGCCTGGCCGCAACTATAGCATTTCAAAAAAGGCTTGGTGCAATCACGACTGCTATGGCCCGGCTGACCACATTTAAAACACATCACGAACCGATTGGCAACACTAGCGTTGATTCTAAAATTCCAATTGCCTCCGGATGTATGGAAGGACTTTCCGGATGAGTAGTTTGCCAACCGAGACCTCTGCTGGTTGTTACTATTACCGCTAGAAAAGTTACCGGAGGTATTCTGCTTCTTACCTTCACTTTCCGTCTCTGTAGTGATTTGCCTGATACTCCTTCAGTGTAGTGCAAGCAAATCCTGCCATGTAATATTGCACTCTCGGCTTCATCCACATGTCAAAGTGTCAGATTTTATCTCTCTCCTCTATCACTTGATCCTTTATGTGGTTGACCTGCTGATTGTACTCGATTATTGCTTGAGATACGGGAATGTCCTAAGGTTTAGCCTCGAAGAAGGCTCGGATTCTGGCCTCTTGAATAGGCCACTGGCAATATTTGCCCTCCATAAACTATTTAAACTCGTCCCAAGTAACTGCATGGTCTTGAGGTTCGACTTCCTGCCACCAGCTAGAAGTCTCTCTCGCCAGAAAGTATTGAGCAATCGACACCTTACGTGCCTATGGACAGTTCAGTGCCAGAAAAATCTTGTTCATTTCATTAATCTAGTTTTTCCAACCAGCTGGCTATGTAGCACCAATGAACTGAGGAGGGCGCATTCAGATCACATCCTATAACTATTTTTCCGCCCGAGTATCCGCCACATGAGGTGGATTGTTGAGTCGAACCGCCTGGGTCAAGAGAGCCAGCTGGTTTGCCACTTGCTGCGATATGGTGGCAACACCTACACCCGCATTATTCCCTACGAAATTCCCCTGACTGGCCGACTGGTCCTGATAACCATTGGTACTGGGATGAACTGAATTCGACAAGGTAGGAGTAATCGAACCAACATCCGAACTGAGAGACATGGCTGCCCCACCGGTTGCCTGATCTCGACCGCGACGGTGACCGCGTCCGTGTACTCTACCAGCCGACATTCTAAAGAATGGAAAAAGAAAAATACATAAGTACAATCCAGAATATAACCATCATGGTGAACGGTTCCCCACGTTACGAAGTCGAAAGACAAAACAGTAAAAACAATAAGAAAGATAAGAGAACTTACTAGTACCGTTCGTACTAAGATGATAGCAGCGCAATGATACTATCTTTAAAAACAACGTAACTAGATCCAAAAGACCAACAGTCAAGGTATCCATAAACCTAAGCTCTGATATCATAATCTGTAACACCCCCAAGATACTCAGAGTATGTAACAGCGCCATGAATCCCTTCCTGGGATCCATAAGACTAAATTGATACACTATCCAATTCAAAAATTTAATAATTTTATAACAATATCAAACCGCAATCAGTCAATCGGATCGAACGATGAAACTCCAATGAAAAAACTCAAATCCACAACAGACCACAATGTCCAACATAACAATAAGAAGAAAACAGATCCTATAGTACTCGAGTAACAACTAACCGTTTATAAGAAAAATAAACTAAAAAGACAGGACTTGAAGAAAATGATATAATTCATCACAGTATCATGCCTGACCGTCATCGTCGTACTGCCCTGGTACTCGCCCATTTGCATTCTTTGTACCTGAAATACATGAAACGTATTTCCCCCGAATGGATTAGCTGTGGAATAGCTAATGTAAGTAATAAAAATGAATCCTTACATCTTACAATTTCAATGTACATGCATCAATAGTTTTAAAAGCCAATAAAATAATTTCCGGAAATGAAAAATCCACAATATGCCACAGTAATAAAAATCCTCGTGATTAATCATGGACCCAACCTTGCGTAGATCCTTCCAAGGCCCCGTCGGACCCTTCCGGAGTGGTTAACCCCAATGTTCGTAGACCCAACCAAATGTGGATCCATCCGAGTCCCCGTCGGACCCTCCCGAAGTGAACATACAGACTCTCACACTCATATATAGTACTTTCACATTTAAAATTATAAGCTTCATAAGAATTTCTTGCCTTTGAGACATGGTGGAATGTTCTGAGACGGTAAACGACCACGATTGAAGGAACTAGACTATTCCGAACCTAAACAATCCATAATACAATTATCAACAACCAATATGACTAGAATAAAAAGAGAAATACGCCCGAAAATCCCGCCTACGAATTATGAAAATTCATACAAACTCACTACGTTGGGGGATCGGAACCAAATCCTCTCGATTTCACAAACATACAAAAATCTACCATGAATTCGTAGGGAAAACATGAATACGGTGAAGATTAATCATATACATTGAGAATCAAAGAACAAGTTGGAGCTAATTGAACAAAATCACGAGAACCCCCAATTCCTAAAAATTAGGGTTCTAGAGATTATACACCGAATCGACGACGAAGAACACGATTTGATTAATCTACACCAAAAACTCAAGGAAGATGATAGCTGAAAGATTGAAGAACCAAAATCGCCCCAAAAATTGCCCAATGATCGCCCGGTCGCAGAAGAGAAATAAATAGATGAAACCCGCAGAGAAAACACTAACATAAACATATATATCGGCATGTTATAACGTACGTATGCTATGAGCACTTAACGTAAGTTATACACTTAGCGTACATAACACCCTGCTTGTTACGTACGCAATGGCCTGGCAGAAATCACTGCCCGATTCTCTGACGGCTTTAATGTACGCTGCTGAAGTCTAGGGGACGTAAACAAGAAACACCTAAAGTATGTTACACCTTACTGATAACGTACGTAAGTCTCATACAGTTAAGAACTGCTGAGAGTCGACTACACTAGGAAAGAATATCACGGAAATTGAAACGCGACGAGTGACGAAACATGAAGGCATGCTTATTAAGATTTCGGGACAACAAACTTAAGCACTACAAGAAAATACGATTCTGACTACCCGAAGGTTCGGCACACGACAACGAAAGTAATTACCAAAATTTTTAGGAAATTACAAAACGGCCCAAAGCATCTGAAAATCACGATACGAGGTCGAAAAACCAAACCGAAGCTCATAACACGTCTCCCAATGTTAAACGAACTTATGGGAAACCCAAAACAGCAGTTTCGAATAATGACCACGCCAAACGAACCAAAAAGTGTAAAAATTGCTAATAAACACGAAATTGAGTAAATCAAAATCCAAAACACGCTCGGATAACAAAACATGCAGAATTAAATATTCTCAAAATGTCAAAACAGTTACAAGCGAGTCGCTGAAAATGGAAAATACACCAAAATAGAAATAACTAAAAATTAGAAAAAATGTGGATATTACACAATCTCTCTTTCTCTATTCTTCTGACTCTTACAAAAAAGGGCAGTTGGCGTCACGACGGTCGGAATTGAGATGCGGTTCGGAAGGTGTAAATTTTGTGTGTATTTTCTGGTTTGGCCTGATGGGATTTGGAAGGAAAGGGCTGGATTCACTGATTCGGGCGCGGGTAACAGTTTGAATCTGCTGGTGGTGGTTCTGGGTGTTATGAGATGACCGGTAAATCTTTCCAATTTGTGCATAATTTAGGTGACATTTTTGAAAAGTATTCCCATTGCAATGTGTGGACGTGGTTACATATATAAAGTTTTAATGTATTCACGTGCATTATATTTGTTTCCACATTTGAACATAGAGATGGTGATATTTTTGACCAAGTGTTTCCTACTTCTCTTTTAATGTGGTGACACGTTCCACTTTTAGATTTATTTAGTTGCAGTATATTTACTTCCACATATTATCCCATAAATGGTAGCATTTAGAGTTACTTGTCACCAGAGTATTAGTATAAAATGGTGATCATTGTTTTTCTCATTTTCCTCATGTTAGTGTTTTCACACTTATGCATTGTTCTAATGACATTTTGTTCAAAAATTTCCATTATTTTATTTGCATGTGGTAACATTTTGTGCAAATGTTTTCATACTTTGTGTGCATATGGTGACACTTATTATTTTCGAATTTATTCAGTTGCATTATATTTGTTTCCAAATGTTATTCATCAGATAGTAACAATTAGAGTTGTTTTGTCACTAGATTATTAGTGTATATTGGTCATAACAGTAAGTCTCATTTGAGTATAAAAGTGTTTCCACGAGTACGTATTGGGTTGATGATATTTTTTGCAATTCGAGTTTTGTTTCAGAAGTTATTGTCATAATTCGAATTGACATTGTTCAATTTTTTTTGCAGGAGTTTAACAACAAATTGAATTTTATGACAATGAAAGGAATGAAGATATGAAGAAATGAATGAAGAAAGAAATTAATATGGGATGACAACTATTTTTTGGGATATTGATTGTGTTCAAGATAGAAGGGATTCAAGTAATTATTATGGTCAAAACTTCCCTAAATTTTTGCTTCTAATTATTATGGTAGATATATTAGAATGATTGTACTATTGTACCCTTCTTAAGTAGGCTCCTTAGAAATCATTTTAAGGAGGTAAATCGGACTCTTGAAGACCAAATTGTAGGGTACGATACACAAAATAATATTTTTATTACACTTGATTAACTTATAATTCTTTATTGATCGTAAAATACAATACACAAAAATATTTTTGTTATAATTTTTCCAACTATATCATTACTAATTGGGTTGAGAATAAATCCTGGACCACATATAATCTGATAATTATATAACTAAGAGCATGAATTGAAAAAAAGAAAATTATATAACTGTTATAAACTTGAGAGAAAAAGAGAGAAATTAGAAGAGAAGAAGAATAATGCATGTATTCTTATGAGGGCCAAAAGCCTTTATTTATAGGTACACATCTATGATTTCAGGGGTATAAAGGTCATTCATTAATAAATACATTAATTACAACACTCCCCCTTGAATGACCTTTAATACATGTTGTCTCATTAAAACCTTGTCGGGAAAACCCAGTGGGAAAAAACCCGATCGAAGAAAAAAGAGTACAGCTACTCCCCCTGAAATCGATTACATAAGATCTTTGAGTTGACGCATTCCGATCTTGTATACTAGTCTTCTGAATATTGATGTCGGCAATGCCTTTGTGAATAAGTTCGCCGACTAATCACTTAAGTGAATATTTGATGTATCTACCTTTGAGATACAAGTGACATCGTCTTCATACAATACTTCCTCTTGAATGATATGGTGTTCATGCCTCATCAAAACTCCTTCGGAAAAACCATGTGGGAAAAAAACTGATAGAGAAAAAGAGTACATAGTATAGATTTGCTCATGTGTTGCATTGGTTGCCTCGTTAAAAACCTTAACTAAGAAAACCCGGTGGGAAAAAACTTAGAAAGGGAAAAAGAGTACAACTATTTGGTCTTCAGGACCTTTTGACCTCCAGGGTTGACATAATCTTCAAGTTAATTTAAAAGTTATCACTTATCCACCTCAAGATAACAATCTTGCACTCCAATACCATGAATATAATTTTCAGACATGGAGAGATTTAGTGAATAAATCTGCTAGATTATCATTATTGCTCTTCTGAAGCTCATGTGGAAATAAATTTCATCTTACTTGCCCAAACATTATATGCAACACACAAATGGAGAATATTTCTCATCATAATAAATAGGCAGTATGAGAACAAATATGAGATCATAATACCCTAATAGCCACCAATATCGAATCTCGATCTCTTTCATGTAATAGACCAATATGGTTAACATCATTCCATATTCTCCTTCTTGGAGAAATATTAAATTTTGCTAGCATGTTAACTTCAAATTGTATATCAGGCCTGATAATGTAATGCTTCAATAGCATACAAGTACGGAACTTCTGGTCTTCTTATATCTTTGTTATTTTCTTGAGATCTATGAGTTAGTATCCACTTCAAGTGGTAAGACAACCTTTAGGTAGCTAAATCGATAAAATTTTCTATCATATATGCTCGATCTATAAGTCGAGACAATACTAATACTTAGTTTTATCTGAGTTTTTCATTTTGAACTTGTCTTTAGACATGAGTTCAAATAATTCACATATATCCTCTTCAGGAGGAATTCACTTAGTCGGTTGATCCACAAGACTATTTCAAAAGGTATAAATATTTATAACTCAAAATAGTACATGTTGCGAATTTCATGTTCCTATTACTTTAGGAACCTCAAGTCCATCAGGGACTTTCATATAGATATTCGCGTCCAATGACCCATAGAAAAATGTGGTGATGACGTCACTAATTGAATATCTATATTCATAATAATTGTCACATGTATATTAAATGACGAGCTGTAGTGCCAACGGGAGAATGTGTTTTGGGTATGCGCTTAAACCCTTGATATGCTAATCTCGCTTATCTTTCACCACTTTATTTTGTTTTGTGAGTTAAGCTCTGTCTCAATTACTTATATTTTATTTAGTGCTTCAGGTACTTCACTAGCAATTGTTGAGACAAAAAGTATTGTCGACAACTATCATTCTTATAAACAATTCTCCCATATTCACAAAGTCCATGACAACTTCAACAAAATCAAATATTCAATATTTCCCATAACATTTGATTTGGTCGTTCCATAATCCCAATACTGTAATTATTTCGTGCACGTGCAAATTAAAGTATTGAGATTCTCGTGTTCGAGATGATCCTCTTCAGGAGCTTTTTGAAGTGATGTTATAGTTTAATCTATTTGTATTCCGCGGATTTTATCTTTAATACCAATAAAGAATACGTCTCTCATGCTTCTGGCGTCGAGGAGTATCAACAAATATATTTCGTTCACATTTGACTTTAATTCTTTATGGTACATATACAACTGGTATATGAGATTTCATCACTCCTTTGGCAATCAATAACTTGTTGAACTTCGAGTTCATAGTGCGTAAATTTAAATATCCAACCCAACGAGAATTTTTCGACTTTCTCTTATTTATATTTCATATCTCCCCCTAATGTCGGAGATAGTTGGAATTGGATTATAATATCAATCCTCTTCAGGAGGTACTAATGACAGAGGGGGTGACCCAAATATTGTGCCTTTGATATAGATACTTGAATTTGAAATTCATCGCAATATGATCATTGGATAAAATAATATATCGCTTATAATTAATTCGATACTCGTTGAATAAAGCTCCTTTTAGAGCCGACAATAAGAATATTGCCATATGAAATTATACGAATCCTTCGGGGATTGTCTTTCCATTCCTCAAGTAGAAATTGAACAAGTCAATATGACATAAAGTTATGTATCTTTCATTTGAAATAAATACATGCAACTTCAAATGTAAATTGCTCTCCAGGTGCATGTATTTTTCTTCAAAAATATTAATTATGCTAACTCAGGAGCAACAATTTAAATCAAAGATAATCATATATTACCAAAAATATGAAGTAGTCATCAAGAGTATGTGATATTCTTCAAAAGTATCAATTATGCTACCTTAGGAGCAACAATTTATAAGAATATAACACCTAAAAGATAAAATACCCTAAAGAGTATGTAAATATTAATTAAAAGTATTAATTGTACTACGTCATGAGCAACAATTTATATCAATATGGTGATAATAAAAGCAATTCAATAACACAAGGCCATATAGAAAATATTCAAAATAATACCTTTTTTGTTTAATATTCTTCAGGAATATTAAATTTAATTGATGTGTTTATCATAAATACTATCATAAAAATATGACTATATATCGTTGTGTTTTATCAAGAACATCAACAATTTCTTTTTAATAATCTTTTGGATTATTAAAATTACAAATTCATGTTTCTTCAGGAAACCATGAAAATATATTAATGTAATGTATTAAAAGAATCATTACAAATAAGTTTATATCAATGATACAAGTAATATCATCAATATAATATGTAATAATTATCGTCATTACTCTTCTTCCAGGAGAAAGTGCAATAATTATAATGCAATTAATCCAACATCTATAAGATGTTGATGAAAATTGGTCAACTCAAAATAATATAATTTTAAGTGTATAAATGTACTTTATGATATTTACTAGTAATTTGTGATATTTATCATACAATATGTGTGAATTTGTATTAATATATCTTCAGGATATATATCATAAATAAACATATAGTTAAATAAAATATAAAAATGCTATAAATAGACTTTAACACCAAACATGTAAATTTAAACATGTAAATATTGAAAGTATTGGGATTAGTAGACTTCTGGTCTAATAAGTGGTGAATTTTATACGTCATTTACATTGATATTTTCTCTAATACCAATTTCTTTTATTCAGAAATTGTATATGTCATTTGTCTCACTTGTTATCGCGGAATCATACATATTATAGTTTGGAAATCCATAGATTTATCGATAGTTAGAAGATAATAGTGCATAATCTTCGACCCTGTGGGAAGGAATTTAGTGGTTCTTCAGGAACTGTCAATAAGTTTAGCACTACTTTTTTTTCATACGAAAAGTATCATTCTAAAGATATCATGCATATTTGCACTTTGATGAGACAATAAATCATGACCACTATTTAATCCCAAACACTTGGCATTCTATTCACAAAAAGAAGAAATAAGATAAGCCAAGAATTTGAGTGATACAAATATCTTCAGGATATTTGAACCTTTTATCACTTTTTATATAGCAACGATCAATTCAAATCATACTTCAGGTATGACATCATATCTTATATTGATAAAAACTCAAAATATGTCACAAGAGATAATAAAATATTAAACTACACAATATATAAGATTAGATATTGACATATAATCTTAAGATTATCATTTTCGTGTCCTTATTATTAACAGTTGATATATCAACTCCACGAGATAAAATTTATAAATAATTATCCCCTACAAGGATAAGCTCTAAATTTTATCTACTTCGGGAGATAAAATTTGAGCCATGTAATAATGAAGTTTTTAATTTAATAATATTCACTTCCGGGAACAACTTGATAGGAATATTCGACCACTCACTAATCTTGCTACCATTGGAGCACAGTCGGATTATGATTGTAGAGTATATCATATCTTGTACAATCTCGATAGAGAATATTCTCAAATCATATTAATATTTTTTATTTGAGATATAAGTTATATTTTCCTTCAGGGATAATATCATGCTACATCAAGAGCATATGATTTAATTATGCTATTATATTTATAAGTGTAACACCCCCAGAGCCGACCGGGAATATTACAGCATCGTGGGCCCCGAGATGGAACCCACAAGGCTGAAGGATATTCTCGCAAACATTTACAAACGCCCAAGAGGCCAACAACGGTACTATCTTTTAAAAACATTCGAAGACTTTATAAAACTCGTTTATCAAAACCGTCGTAGAATCTCATTTGAAACCACATGGCCCAACATGCCAAAACTCAACAGTTTAAAAATATACGTTAAGCTATGGCTTACACGTACCGACAGAACAAATTTAGAAAACGATTTCCAAAGTAACCTAAGTTACCAGATACCAATAGGTCATTTTAAAAATACTCACGCAGCGGAAAAAGGCAAACAATCGAAATACTCTAACAGCGGAATACAAGAACTGGTCAGGAAACTCAATACGCAAATACATGCCCTGGCGAGTATCCTCCGGGAAGCTCATCTCTCCATGACCGCTACAAGCTTGATAATCCAAAAACCTAAAAAGAAAGCCCACGACGGGGTCAACCATAATATCCAACAATGATAACTATCACATCACGTCAATAATTACATATCAATGGAAATACTAAGCAAGAATACGACCAATGTAATCTTACCGTCGTAACTTTACGAAAATCCACGTCCTTAACAACACAATAAGATAATACCGAAATATCTGTACAGTATCTCAACAATACTCAAGGTCCTCAAAACATTATCATAACTCGCGATACGGAAATTACACAAACTCTGGCCAGTTCAATCCATCAGATAATGTCGACAATTCTAATACGATAATCGATTGTCCATCAAAGACAAATACCAAAAGAAATACGAAACATACCTCATAATACGCAATGCCATGACGAATCTCGTCAGTCTAATCCAAGATCAGATCAATACAACATACGGATATGGTCCTAACACAAGACCTACAAATGCATACTCATATGACAATGTCAATATGCTCACAACAATAACAACAATGTATACTTATGGAAAACCCATAATATACATATGCACAACAACAATACATATGGTAATCCAACGATCCAGCGCACACAGCTATAGATTCCCATGATGATCCCGTCGGACCAACGTATGGTGGCATTACCTGTCCAGCGATCCAGCGCACACAGCTATAGATTCCCATGATGATCCCGTCACAACAACGCATGGTAGACATACGACAACAATGCAAGAAGACAATAGTACACAATGCACGACAACAACCGTGTACAAATGCATGACAACAACGATACACAAATTGTAATGCCCGGATAAAAATGGTGTATTTACCTTGTATTCGACCTTGTATTATTCAACTTCGTGATGTTATTAATCGTAGATTGGTTTCCCATATTCGTACCCTTACGTTTTTATATCTTCAACATTTTGCATGCAAGGTTCTGCACGTGCTTACGTACGCTACAGACTTGCGCTTAACGTACGCTAAGTCTGCTGTATAACGTACATTATATGTTGAGCTTAACGTACGTAAGCTCAGTCAATTCAAGATCCGACAAGGGTCGGCGTGTGGGGACCGGATGAAGATTCATGGAGATTTCCAGCATGAACCTGGACGGTTTTCCAGCCATGCAAGTCAACGGCTTAGCGTACGCTAGGAGAGATTTTTAACGTACACTAAGGTCCTATATGTTATGTACGTAACACCTATAGCCTAACGTACGTAAGCATATGCCAGAAACAGTCCAGTGAGCTCTGGTCGAGCGTTAACGCACGCTAATGTTCGAGTATAGCATACGCTAACCATGTTACGTACGTAATGGACTTTGGTTAACGTACGTAATGGTTTAAAATCTATTTATAGGACCCGACCCTCGTTTCATTTTCAACTCTTACCTTGGCTGATTTCTGTGTTCTTTAGATTATCCCTCACCTCATATCCCTCATATCATCATCTACATCCAATTTTGGGGAGCCTAGACCGTGTGGATTGGTGATCAAGCTTCTGGTGAAGAGTTTATTCAAGATTTTCTTTGTTCTTACATCTATTTAAGGTATGTTAACTCTACACCAAGATGAGGACTTTGTTCTTAGTTATATTATGAGCTTTTCTAGAGATTATTGAGCTTGTTTCATCATAATGAATCCAATACCATGTTTAGAAGGATTGTATTGGTTGAATTAAGGTTTCCATGGTTATAGTTGAGCCATAATTTTTACCAACCTTAAGGATGGAATTTCTGAGATTGAACACACCTTGTTGATCCTTTCGTAACACTCTTTTTATGAACAAATGTTGAGGGTTACCCCTGTGTAAAATGAATTCGTGAAGTTGAACATAGAGTGTGTTCGATTATAATCCTTGCCTTTGATGAACTCGTTGTAAATCTTCTTAGATGAGTAGAACCTTGGAAGGATAATTGGAACAATCATTTTGAATGAAGAATTTGATAAGAAGAATCACCCGCGGAAGAACAAGAATCGTAGAGACGAATTAACCTAGAACTAGATTGGACGTGATTATCTCGTTATGCATCGTTGTAGCAACCGAACCTAGCCTTCGAGTTAATAATCGGAATTAAGTATGGAACATGGGATATAATGATTTGATGAAGGTCTTTGGAATTGTAGACACCGATTTTGTGTTCCATTACGATCTCTTGAATTCGCATGCCTTTTTCCAATCTTAGTATTTGTCGGAAGTAGAACCGAAAACCGATTGCCGTTATTAATAACTAAATTTTAACTTAAGGCATTCGGTACTCGGGCCTTGGAGGTTTATTGAATTCCTTGTTATTCCCTTGTACAAGCTGATCGATCGAGGGGCGGAGATCTTCGGGCGAGTGACATTCGTGGGAGGATTTAATTCTTGCCATCTTTGAGGCAAGTATCGTATTTGAAACTTGTTAATATTGGATTGTTGATCATGCATATGATTTATTCATGTTGATTGAACATGATATTAATTTCTTTGTAGTTGTCATGGTATTTGTTATTGATTCCTTGATTGTTCACGTCGATGAACATATTGATTTGCATATGTGTATGGATAATTGTACTATTTATGTTGTAAATGATCCGAGGGGATCATGAGGATCTATGCTGAGGGCGCTAGATCGGATGTCCACCATGCATTGGTCCGACGGGATCATCATGGGGATCTATGCTGAGGGCGCTGGATCGTTGGACGGGTTTTCCACCATGCGTTGGTCCGACGGGATCATCATGGGGATCTATACTGAGGGCGCTGGATCATTGGATTACCCTGTATTGTGTTGATGGAATTGTGAGGATTCGCATCGTTGGATTCCGGTGACGGAAGTCCATTTTGTATGTTTTATGATGCATTGATGATTTATGTATTATGATACTTGTACTAGCATTGTTTTGCTAACCCCTTTGGGGGTGTACATTTGTTTTGATGTTCAGATAGCCGAGGAGCGGGGAAGCAGCCACAGTACCGACATGACGATGAAGTGGCTCAGTGATGTGGATTATGTTATTTTGGTTTTATGGTTATTTTCCAGTACTCGAGTACGCATATGTTGTTGATGTTTTGGGGATGTTTTGTAATATTGGACTCATTTGAATTGTCGAATGGGTCTTTGAACTTCTTTTACATTGATGACACTTTAGTATTATTTCCGTATTTCTCAATTTAGCCTTGTAAATTCTTATACAAAGTATTTACGGTGCTGTAATTATTCCGAATATATCGGGGTGTTATAGAATATGGTATCGGAGCTAAGATTCATAGATATCTTGGCAGTCGGGTTAGTTGGGTCTGTTTATGTTATTTGATTATGGGTCATTTGTAACATCACTGTTGAGCTAGCATCGTCGTGTGGACCGTGGTTGTAAGTCTCCTAATCTCAAATACTACCGTTTTATTTAATTCCTGCTTTGTGATTATTGACGGGCTTTCTTTTAGAAATTTTGCCCTGGATATTGAGTATTTGTGTTTACAGTATGTTGAGGGGAGGTCGTGGACGCGGACGCGGACGTGGTAATGCGAGACAGGAGGATTCAGCGTCTACCCCAGAATTATCGGCTAGTCGAACCGATTACCATTCTGGAGGACAACGGGGATCAGCAAATGATAACGTAAATCCTAATATGCCGGGAGTTCTTCAACAGGTGGTTGCTCAGATAAACCAGTTTGCTCAGGTAGTTGACCGCATGCAGACGGCGATGGGACAGCAGCATAACGAGGATAATCGGGGAGACAAATGGCTTACTGAGGTGGTCAAATTGCACCCTCCAAAATTTGACGGTTCTGCTGAGACACTTTCTTGGGATCACTGGCTGAAGGAGTTAGAGAAGATCTTTGCAGGGATTAACTGTCCCAATGACAGAAAGGTTCCGATCACCCAGTAACTCCTGACTGGGGAGGCTTTCGACTGGTGGGAGGCCATTCGACCTGAGGATCATAATGCTAACTGGACGGAGTTCAAATTAATGATGGAAGCGCAATATTGTCCTCGCCCAGTTAGAGAGGCCCGAGTCCGGTAGTTCTTCTCACCACAAAATTTAGATGCATCTGTGACAGACGTGATTAAGACTTTTAATCACCAGTTGACTTATGTGCGCCACTTGGTTAGGACCGAGGCGGAGAGGATTTTCCATTTTGACATGCGGATGAAGCCGGAGATTCAGCAATATATGTCCGGATTTGAATGTACCACCTTGCGACAGTATCAGGACAAAGCACTGGCCGATATGAAAGAGGTGGCAGTAGAGAAATCAACGGAAGCAAAGAAGCAGAAAGTGTCTGGCAACTTCACAGAGAACAAAAGTGGTGGGCCCCACAAGGGCCAGTCCTCATTTTATTTATTTAGGAGACCTCCGCATCCTTCTCGAGGTGGAAAGAAGTCCCGGGCAGCACCAACAGCTTCAGACACAGCGAGGGCATGTTCGACGTGATTGTTACGCACCTTCTGTGACCTGCTTCGAGTGTGGACAGGAAGGACATCGCACAACGTTCTGTGGAAATGCGACTAGATCTTTTGGTACTCGCACTCCTGCACCGATTCCGAAGGATATAAGTGTGAACCAGACGCAGCAAAGTGGTTTCCAGCATCAGAATGTTGGGGAAAGAGAGGCATCCAGTGCTGGGTCCGTTCCTCCGCGCATGTACGAGATGAGGAAGTCAGACGATCAGAACACTTCTGTTGCATTAGGTACGATTCAGATCCTTTTACAACCAGTTAGTGTCTTATTCGATTCAGGAGCTACGCATTCTTTCATATCTTTGAACTATGTTAATAGTTTGAAAATCTCATGCTTGTATGATTGTGAGCCTTATGCTGTGGGATTACCGAGCGGATAGAAAATGGTGGGAATCCTAGAAACTAGAGATTTTCCAGTGTTTATAGGAGGGAGAGATTGGCCATCAAATCTTATTGTAGTCGACATCCATGGTGACGACTTAATTCTCGGAAACGATTGGCTCAACCGTTATGAAGCTATTTTGAATTACCTAAAGAGAGTCATTTCTATCATTGCTGATGACGGATCTGAACGTTTATTCAAAGGATGGACATCGGGCTCAGGAAAATTGATCAATGCCATGAAAGCAGTGAAATTGCTAAAGCAGGGTTGTCACGGATTTTGGTGCTATGCCATGAAGAAAGAAGAAGGAGTAGAGCTCTCATCTATTCCAGTTGTGAACGAATTCTCAGATGTATTCCCTGGCGAACTACTTGGGTTACCTCCGCGGAGAGAAGTAGAGTTCAATATCGAATTAGAGTATGGGGCCGCTCCTATTTCCAGAGCACCATACCGTATGGCGCCAACCGAGATGTATGAATTAAAGAAGCAGCTGGAGGAATTATTGCAGAAGGGTTACATTCAACCTAGCATTTCTCTTTGGGGAGCTCCCGTTCTCTTTGTCCGGAAGAAAGATGGATCCCTCCGACTATGTATTGATTACAGAGAGCTAAACAAGGTGACGATCAAGAACAAGTATCCTATACCTTGAATTGATGACTTATTTGATCAACTACAAGGGGCAAGGGTATTCTCGAAGATTGACTTGCGATTAGGATACCATCAGTTGAGAATAAAGAATCGGATATACCGAAATCTACTTTCAGATCCCGGTACGGGCACTATGAATTCGTGGTGATGCCATTTGGACTCACCAATGCTCCTGCGGTATTTATGCAATTAATGAATTGGGTATTCTTAGAATACTTGGATAAATTTGTGGTAGTCTTCATCGATGACATCTTGATCTATTCGAAAGACACAGAGGAACATGCAGAGCATTTACGTATCGTTTTGAGCACTTTGAGAAAGGAACAGCTTTATGCGAAAATTTCTAAATGCGAATTCTGGCTTAAGGAAGTGACCTTCCTTGGGCATGTAATATCAGCTGACAGAGTTCAGGTGGACCCGAAGAAAGTCGAGGCGATCTTGGAATGGGAATCTCCTAATATTGTGAAAGAAGTCCGAAGTTTCTTGGGACTTGCTGGATATTATCGCCGTTTTGTAGAAGGATATTCCAAAATTGCTCGTCCACTTACTCAACTATTGCAGAAGCCTCATAAATTCATATGGAATGAGAAATGACAGGCGAGTTTTGATGAACTTAAGAGAAGACTGACGACAGCGCCTATACTAGCATTACCAGATGGAACTGAGGGATTCATGGTATACAGCGATGCTTCAAATCAGTATCTGGGATGTGTATTGATGCAAAAGGATAAGGTGATTGCCTATGCCTCTCGACAGTTGAAACCATACGAGGTTAATTACCCGAGTCTTGATCTGGAGTTAGCCGTTGTAGTCTTTGCTCTAAAAATTTGGCGACATTACTTGTACGACACTCATTGTCAGATCTTCATAGATCATAAGAGCCTCAAGTATATTTTCAGTCAGAAAGAATTAAATATGAGGCAGAGAAGGTGGCTGGAATTAATCAAGGATTACGATCTGGAGATTCTCTATCATCCAGGCAAAGCGAACGTGGTAGCTGATGCACTGAGCCACAAACCTATTTCTCGTCGAGTGTTGGAAGCGCTCATGTCCCAAACCAACATTCAACGAGAACTGATCCGTGAAGGAAGTGAAGTATGGTCACAAGGAGTCCAAGGGCAACTATATGTGATGAAACTAACTTCGTCATTAGTCGAGGAAATCAAATATAAGCAGTTGAATGATTCTCTAATTCTTCGGTTATGCGACGAAGTAAAGAAAGGGAAGGCCCCAGGATTCATGGTACAAGACGATGGAGTTCTGAGATTTCAGAATCGACTTTGCATTCCCGATGAGGATGCTTTGAGACAGACAATTCTAAAGGAAGCTCACAGCACGCCCTATTCTATTCACCCGGGCACCAGTAAGATGTATAAGGATCTAAAACAAAATTTCTGGTGGGGAAATATGAAGAAGGACGCAGCAGAATACATTTCGAAGAGTTTAACCTGTCAGCAGGTTTAGATTGAACATCAGCGACCTGCTGGAATGTTGAAGCCACTTCCGATCCCTGAGTGGAAGTGGGAATATATATCAATGGACTTCATCACCAATATGCCACGGACCAAGACGGTAATGAATATGATTTGGGTGATAGTTGACCAAGACTTCATTTTTTGGGTATTAAAGACACTTGGGGACCCGAGAAATTAGCACGAGTGTTTATTACAGAGATAGTCCGATTGCATGGAACGCCGAAGACCATTATTTCGGATCAAGATGGTCGCTTCGTGTCGCACTTTTGGAAGGCAGTTCACGGGACTTTGGGAACCGAGCTGAACTTTAGCACGGCGTATCATCCTTAGACAGACGGACAGTCCGAAAGAACTATACAGACAGTAGAGGATATGCTTAGAGCTTGTGCCTTAGATTAGTTAACCGATTGGGAGATTCATCTGCCGTTGATTGAATTCACCTATAAGAATAGTTGGCATGCTTCCATTAAGATGGCACCATTTGAAGCATTGTACGGAAGGAGATGCAGATTACCCCTATGTTGGGATGACTCTTTTGACTTGATTGGGACGGAACCGGAATTGATAGTTCAGACTCGAGAGAAGATAGCTTTGATTCGTGAAAGGCTGTTGACTGCCCAGAGTCTACAAAAGTCTTATGCTAATGTGCGCCGTCGCCCACTGGAATTTGAGACTGGGAACCATGTACTATTGAAGGTTTCTCCTACCCGGGGGATTTTCCGTTTCGGAAGGAAGGGAAAGCTGAGTCCGAGATACATCGGACCATTCGAGATACTGGAAAGAGTTGGTGAGTTGGCGTACAGGTTGGCCTTACCGCCATCGCTGAGTCACATTCATAGTATGTTCCACGAATCCCAATTGCAGAAATATGTACCGGATCCCAGTCATATGATTGATTTTGGCGAGATCGAAATGGCTAATGATGGCTCGTTCGAAGAAAAGCCAATCAAGATACTCGAGAGTCGAGTCAAACCGTTGAGGAATAAAATAATCTCCTTGGTAAAAGTTCAGTGGTCTCGATATGGAGTCGAAGAAGCAACTTGGGAGATGAAGGACAGTATGAAGTCGAGATACCTGGAATTGTTTTCGTTTTAAGTTTCGGGCTGAAACTTCTTTTTAGAGGGGGGGTATGTAATGCCCAGATAAAAATTGTGTATTTACCTTGTATTCGACCTTGTATTATTCAACTTCGTGATGTTATTAATCGTAGATTGGTTTCCCATATTCGTACCCTTACATTTTTATATCTTCAACATTTTGCATGCATGGTTCCGCACGTGCTTACGTACGCTACGGACTTGCGCTTAACGTACGCCAAGTCTGCTGTATAACGTACGTTATATGTTGAGCTTAACGTACGTAAACTCAGTCAATTCAAGATCTGACAAGGGTCGGTGTGTGGGGACCGGATGAAGATTCATGGAGATTGCCAGCATGAAACTAGACGGTTTTCCAGCCATGCAAGTCAACGACTTAGCATACGCTAGGAGAGATTTTTAATGTACGCTAGGGTCTTATATGTTACATACATAACACCTATAGCCTAACGTACGTAAGCATATGCCAGAAATAGTCCAGTGAGCTCTGGCCGAGCGTTAACGCACGCTAATGTTCGAGTATTGTGTACGCTAACCATGTTACGTACGTAATGGACTTTGGTTAACGTACGTAATGGTTTAAAATCTATTTATAGGACCCGACCCTCATTTCATTTCCAACTCTTACCTTGGACGATTTTTGTGTTCTGGAGATTATCCTCACCTCATATCCCTCATATCATCCTCTATATCCGATTTTGGGGAGCCTAGACCATGTGGATTGGTGATCAAGCTTCCGGTGAAGAGTTTATTCAAGATTTTCTTTGTTCTTACATCTCTTTAAGGTATGTTAATTCTACATCAAGATGAGGACTTTGTTCTTAGTTATATTGTGAGCTTTCCCAGATATTATTGAGCTTGTTTCGTCGTAATGAACCAATACCATGTTTAGAAGGATTGTATTGGTTGAATTAAGGTTTCCATTGTTATAGTTGAGCCATAATCTTTACCAACCTTAAGGATGGAATTTCTGAGATTGAACACACCTTGTTGATCCTTTCGTAACACTTTTTTTATGAACAAATGTTGAGGATTACCCCTGTGTAAAATGAATTCGTGAAGTTGAACGTAGAGTGTGTTCGATTATAATCCTTGCCTTTGATGAACTCATTGTAAATCTTCTTAGATGAGTAGAACCTTGAAAGGATAATTGGAACAATCATTTTGAATGAAGAATTTGATAAGAAGAATCACCCGCGGAAGAACAAGAATCGTAGAGACGAATTAACTTAGAACTAGATTGGACGTGATTATCTCGTTATGCATCGTTGTAGCAACCGAACCTAGCCTTCGAGTTAATAATCGGAATTAAGTATGGACCATGGGATATAATGATTTGATGAAGGTCTTTGGAATTGTAGACACCGATTTTGTGTTCCATTACGATCTCTTGAATTCGCATGCCTTTTTCCAATCTTAGTATTCGTCGGAAGTAGAACTGAAAACCGATTGTCCGTTATTAATAACTCGATTTTAACTTAAGGCGTTTGGTACTCATGCGTTGGAGGTTTATTGAATTCCTTGTTATTCCCTTGTACAAGGTGATCGATCGGGGGTGGCGATCTTCGGACGAGTGACATTCGTGGGAGGATTTAATTCTTGCCATCTTTGAGGCAAGTATCGTATTTGAAACTTGTTAATATTGGATTGTTGATCATGCATATGATTTATTCATGTTGATTGAACATGAGATTAAATTCTTTGTAGTTGTCATGGTATTTGTTATTGATTCCTTAATTGTTCACGTCGATGAACATATTGATTTGCATATGTGTATGCATAATTGTATTGTTTATGTTGTAAATGATCCGAGGGGATCATGAGGATCAATGCTGAGGGTGCTGGATCGGATGTCCACCATGCGTTGGTCCGACGTGATCATCATGGGGATCTATGCTGAGGGCGCTGGATCGTTGGACGGGTTTTCCACCATGCGTTGGTTGAAGGGATCATCATGGGGATCTATACTGAGGGCGCTGGATCGTTGGATTACCCTGTATTGTGTTGATGGAATCGTGAGGATTCGCATCGTTGGATTCCGGTGACGGAAGTCCGTTTTGTTTGTTTTATGATGCATTGATGATTGATGTATTATGATACTTGTACTAGCATTGTTTTGCTAACCCCTTCAGGGGTGGACATTTGTTTTGATGTTCAGGTAGCCGAGGAGCGGGGAAACAGCCACAGTACCGACATGACGATGAAGTGGCTCAGTGATGTGGATTATGTTATTTTGGTTTTATGGTTATTTTCCAGTACTCGAGTACGGGGTTTGAATTTCTTTTACATTGATGACACTTTAGTATTATTTCCGTATTTCTCAATTTAGCCTTGTAAATTCTTATACAAAGTATTTACGGCGCTATAATTATTCCGAATATATCGGGGTGTTACACGAATGTATCACAACATGATCGACACAAAATGACAAAAATGATTAGAGTACTTGTCCTGAATCCTTCGAGAGCAATCTCGATGTCCAAACCATCCCGAACAATTTTCCTCAATACTCGACGGTACAAAAATACCACGGGCGGTAAATAATTCGCGTCTTCGTCTATACCACAATGTATCCTCGATACCAAGTATGCCAACAATAAAGCTAAATCATATACCTTATGATTTAATTACCAAAACTTAAATACAACCTATAATCCCAAATCTCTTGTGATTACGATTATAAACATTGCTATACGAATTATAAACGAATGAAACTGAAACCATTCATTAAATATTATAAACTGAGCAAGTAATAACTTGCCTCGATACCGATGAATCCGTTACCAATTCCATTGCCGTCATCTACAAGTCCCTCGGACCCAATCAGTGCAATTTACGAACATTCTCGAACATGACCGCAACGCAAGGTTCTAATCACCGATCAATAATCTCAACCTATAGAAGTAACCAATTGACACATATCCGATAACAATCAACAAACGACATAACCAACACATCAAACTCAACGGTTCAACAAAAACCTCGATTAAACACAGTCTGAACAAACCAAATCAAACCATCACGAATTCATAATCACAACACGAAAATACTGCATTGTCTGCCTACTTAGCGCACGTTAAACGCATAACGTAACGTGCGCTAAGTTGCTCCCGTTAGCGTGCGCTATACAGTAAACTTATCGTGCGCTAATGATGTACAGTGACATGCGTTCCAAGCATCGACTAATATTTTGCGACTACGAATCCAAATGAAAAGGAAATCATACTCCAAGATTAACAATAACTTTTCCAAATTCAATCTCATCATCATGATCCACATTTTATCAAGAACATACGAAACTAAAATCAACATAATGTTGGTTTTAATCATCTTATCCATATTTATAATCAAAACCATTATATACTCTTATATCATCTTAACCTCAAAATCCGAAATGAAGGGAGACATAAATCTCCATATCTCTTGAAGATAAACAACACCATAACTATCACAAGGATCATATCAATATCTCTATATCAATAACAACATCAACAATCAAACCAACTCGATGACAAGGATCATATCATACTCAAGCCGGAATTAAACCTCATATCATGATTTAACTCATCTAAATCGACCACTGAAATTATCATGATTCAGAAATCCATGATTCAACCTCATCAAGTTAAACGAATCACCATTAACATGAAGAATCTTAAATAACATCCGAAACTCTCATCATAATCCCATTAGGTCTCATAAAAATCACCACATGTTTATCCAACATGTTCTCTCATAAGTAATCGTCCTTAAAAACGAACTACTCTCAAAGGGATACGAAAATTACCTGGATTAGACGAACCAATAAGAAGAACAATTGAACTTCATTCCAAAAACCATGAATAACTTGAAGAATAAGGCTTTAATCCATACTCTCTATCTTAATCTTGATAAAGATCATCATCTCGGAGTGTTTCTGGACCTCAAGTACCTCCCAAAACTCTCTCTATCGAGTGAAAGGAAAGAAATGGACGAAATTTTTCATAACACCCGTTTGTCCCCTTATATAATATACATTACTAGCATGCGCTAACATCTCATGTTTAGCGTGCGATACGGCCTTAGCGTGCGCTAACTGACTTTGTTAGCGTGCGCTATCGCAGTCTAGAGGCTACTGTCTGGCTTCGTACATGTGCTTACGTACGTAACGCCCATGGATTACCGTACGTAACTTACACTCTCTAGTGTACGCAAGTCCTTGCGTTTAGCATGCGCTAATACCAGTTGAATCGTTTGTCTGTATGCTCCGAAGACTGGTCCACACGCCGAAATTGCTGACGAGGATAAGATTCCTTTTTATCCAATATACCATTAGCGTGCGCTAACCTTTAGGGTTTAGCGTGCGCTGATACTACATTACAAACATCCGTTGACTTATCAGAACGTGCGCCGAAAGTGGCCTGGTCCACACGCAGATTCCTTCCGATCTGACTGCATTAGCGTGCGCTATAATTTTACCTTTAGCGTGCGCTAACCATGCATGGTAACGTGCGCTAAGTTTAACTATTAGCGTGCGCTAATAAGGCTATACTTATCCATTTACACTGATCTTGCTCGTCGTCTCAACATACTAGATACGTATGCATGATGCACTATATCCTTTGTTGACCAAGTACGACAATTATACCAATACAGATGTCTCAGTTCTACAATTATTTTATCCATACTGTACAGATTCCACGCTGTACAACATAACTCGGATAAAATAACATTAATCAATATTAATAGAAATTCCAGATATTACATACTACACCACTTAAAATAAGTTTCGTCCTCGAAACTTGCAATCCGTCATAAAAACAAACAAACATACCATTCAACCAAAATATCCCAAAACCATCACGACAACGATCAATCATCATCATTACCGAATAACCAAAAGAGCATACTTACAAATACGCAGGTCAACAATCTCCTGAGATACTAGCAAGTGACTTCATTGTAAAGCCTCAATGCGCTTACAATCACAATTCCATGAGTCTCAACAAAATATATCATCTTCGGATGAAATAATCTATCCGTGTCAAAACATGTCTGCCTGATCGCACAATTAAGTCCCAATTCTGATACAATCAATAATATACGATACACTGAGAAACAACTGCCAAAAATAATGACACAAATCCCGAAACATCAACATAAAATTTGAACGCTCATACGATCATTAACAATGATCAATCAATAAATTAATTGAGAATATCATCGACATGATAAACTCCAATACGACCAATCCAAAGGTCAAAATGCAACCGATAATATCATCAACATGATAAACTCCAATATTACCAACGACGATCAACGATGATCGGGAATACCCTCACACGGTAAGCTCCAACATGATCAACATAGAACTGCAGAAACTGATATGCGAAAGAACAAAATTCTCAAAATATTAAACAAATCACATACAGTGAATCTCAACGAAACACAACCGACTGGTGAACATTCCCCTCAGCATATGAACAACCAATCACAAACTGACGAACATACCCAATCATACACAGAGTGGGAAATGACCAATCATTACGGCTCAAAATTCAAAAGTAGTAAAATCACGCTAGCACCACATCAATAGAGCCACATAGCACATATGCTACAACTTCACAAAATCCAAAGTTCCAAAATCACATCTTGTGCATGAACCTACAACACGCAGTATATTTCTCTTGTCCGATCAGTTAACCGATCATCCCTGGATAACCAAATTACCATACTAAAGTTCGGATCTCTTTTCATCGCACCATCAATATGATATCCATTTCGTGAGTCTCACTCAAAACTTCACCACGACATGCATTATGCACTAAATGCGTACATCAATCACATTTTCAAAACCAGTTTGAAATCATATAATCTTGTCAAGAAGACAAATTTTCGAAAGTTCTTTCAAAATTTTCAAAACTCAAAACATATATTTTCGTAAGATCACGAAATCAATTTTCGAAAAGTTAAATCGGTTTGCTAATGCCAAGTATTCGATAACAGTTTCTTTCAAATCCACACGATTTCGAAGTTTTAAAAAGAAAACTATGCAAATGCTCTACTACATCCATACTCATGTATACCAATTTGGCTCGTCACCAAATCCACTGATATTCCATCGGAAAACTATACTGTAGAATCCAAAATCTCGATATATATATATATATATATATATATATATATATATATATATATATATATACTCTGGTAAAAAATCCTTTTCCATATATGACTCGCAACGTCAACCATTAACCCATTCTGGATCACCTCAACCATGCTATGACAAAACATTGAATAATCGGCAAATCAAACAAAACGAAAGACTGTCCGAGAAGTTTCGTTTGAACAAATAAATCAAAACCCCGAAAGGCGGAAATAAAATAGGTAAATGATTGATAAAGTGTTTTACAAATATAGGGAGTTTTAAGAAAACAGAAAAGCGTTTTGAAATATTAGGGTCTCAGCCCATATCCCTTTTCACATAACAAGAAGTTTAAAAAGTAGAAAACCCTTATGGACCTCCAGTTCTGAGTTACAAAACTATTTCAAAATCGATTGGGTCTCGGCCCAAAATCATTTTCTGTAAAACGTCCGTAAAACATTCATTTTGAAAAGTATCATTTTCAAATGCTCAATAACAGTTTCATGTATCACAAAATGATCTATCATGACTACATGCTCTTCTCGACAATCCACGGTCTTTCCCCCGAATACACAATTCCATTCCAAAACTTAACCGACATATTGATTTCCAAAATCATAGTTTCTCAATTCATCAATCATGTGCCCAATTCTGTCACCTTACACTGTAACGCATAATATCTTTCTGAATCTCAAAACATATCAACTTAGAATGGCAATAAATCTCAATGCAATTCAAGAATCCAAATTCTTACAGATCGTGAAGCCGACGATTCCCCATTATACTAGCACATGTCTCGACTCAAGAAAATACTCGACACAGATATTTTCAAAACACACGTTTTGCAAACTCTATTCGACTCGAGAACACAACACATCTCTATCCGAAGAAACACGTTAATACCATTTGGAAAAGTTTGCAACAACTCCAGTACTACACTGGTAAATCACATAACGCATAAGCCCGAGTGAACAACAAAGACTCACGGCTCTAATATTAGTCAATCGACAACTCGAATGACGCGACAGAACACGACTCGACTCCCAACTGCCTAGGATTTCCCAACCTAAGCTCCGATACCATATTCTGTAACACCCCCAGAGCTGACCGGGAATATTACAGCGCCGTGGGTCCCGAGATGGAACCCACAAGGCTGAAGGATATTTTCGCAAACATTTACAAATGTCCAAGAGGCCAACAACGGTACTATCTTTTAAAAACATTCGAAGACTTTATAAAACTCGTTTATCAAAACCGTCGTAGAATCTCATTTGAAACCACATGGCCCAACATGCCAAAACTCAACAGTTTAAAAACATACGTTAAGCTATCGCTTACACGTACCGACAGAACAAATTTAGAAAACGATTTCCAAAGTAACCTAAGTTACCAGATACCAGTAGGTCATTTTAAAAATACTCACGCAGCGGAAAAAGACAAACAATCGGAATACTCTAGCAGCGGAATACAAGAACTGATCAGGAAACTCAATATACAAATACATGCCCTAGCCAGTATCCTCCGGGAAGCTCATCTCTCCACGACCGCTACAATCTTGATAATCCAAGAACCTAAAAAGAATGCCCACGACGGGGTCAGCCATAATATCCAACAATGATAACTATCACATCACGTCAATAATTACATATCAATGGAAATACTAAGTAAGAATACGACCAATGTAATCTTACCGTCGTAACTTTACGAAAATCCACGATTCGTATCCTTAACAACACAATAAGATAATACCGAAATATTTGTACAGTATCTCAACAATACTCAATGTCCTCAAAACATTATCATAACTCGCGATACGGAAATTACACCAACTATGGCCAATTCAATCCATCGGATAACGTCGACAATTCCAATACGATAATCGATTGTCCATCAAAGACAAATACCAAAATAAATACGAAACATACCTCAGAATACGCAATGCCACGACGAATCTAGTCAGTCTAATCCAAGATCAGATCAATACAACATACGGACATGGTCCTAACACAAGACCTACAAATGCATACTCATATGACAACGTCAATATGCTCACAACAATAACAATAATGTATACTTATGGCAAACCCATAATATACATATGCACAACAACAATACATATGGTAATCCAACGATCCAGCGCACACAGCTATAGATTCCCATGATGATCCCGCCGGACCAAGGCATGGTGGCATTACCTGTCCAGCGATCCAACGCACACAGCTATAGATTCCCATGATGATCCCGTCGGACCAACGCATGGTGGACACACGACAACAATGTACGATTGCACAAGACAATAGTACACAATGCACGACAACAACCATGCACAAATGCATGACAACAACGATACACGAATGTATCACAACATGATCGACACAAAATGACAAAAATGATTAGAGTAGTTGTCCCGAATCCTTCAAGAGCAATCTCGATGTCCAAACCATCCCGAACAATTTTCCTCAATACTCGACGGTACAAAAATACCACGGGCGGTAAATAATTCGCGTCTTCGTCTATACCAAAATGTATCCTCGATACCAAGTATTCCAACAATAAAGCTAAATCATATACCTTATGATTTAATTACCAAAACTTAAATACAACCTATAATCCCAAATCTCTTGTGATTACGATTATAAATATTGCTATACGAATTATAAACAATTGAAACTGAAACCATTCATTAAATATTATAAACTGAGCAAGTAATAACTTGCCTCGATACCGATGAAGCCGTTACCAATTCCATTGACGTCATCTACAAGTCCCTCGGCCCTAATCAGTGCAATTTACGAACATTCTCGAGCATGACCACAACGCAAGGTTCTAATCATCGATCAATAATCTCAACCTATAGAAGTAACTAATTGACACATATCCGATAACAATCAACAACCAACATAACCAACCCATCGAACTCAACGGTTCAACAAAAACCTCGATTAAACGCAGTCTGAACAAACCAAATCAAACCATCACGAATTCATAATCACAACACGAAAATACTACATTGTCTGCCTACTTAGAGCACGTTAAACGCATAATGTATCGTGCGCTAAGTCGCTCCCTGATGTAATCGAGCTGATCGGTCACCAAGAACCGGGTTAATCTCAGGAGTTTAACTAAGAAAACCTAAAATGTATGAAGTATTGTCTCTCGTTCTCTCTCTAAAGTATGTTATAATCTCAGAATGTGTATCCCCTTGAAAACCCCCTCCTCTTCCTTTTATAGCAGGGAGATACCTTGTCCTCTAAGATCTTCCCTGATTTTTAGAGAAGATCCCGGATATCCAGGGATTCGGGCTGCGATTTTCCATCCCTGGATTTCCGGGATTGCAAGGCATGGGCTCTCAATCCCTGGATCTCAGGGATTCTGTCAGATGAGTCGGAACGTTCTTTCCCGAGACTTCGACCTTCATGAGCTCGGAGGCCTTAGATCGGCTCCTATTATGAAAGATCACTTAGGTCGGGTCGTTCTTATTCAAATCCGTATTTCGGGAGACCTTTGAGGTCGGCGCCCTTCTAACAGATGTCTCAGGTCAGCGGGGCCTCCAAGGTCGGCGGACCTTTGAGGTCGGCAACCTTCTAAAGGATGTCTCAGGTCAGCGGGGCCTCCGAGGTCGGCGGACCTTTGAGGTCGGCAACCTTCTAAAGGACCTTGAGGTCGGCATCCACTTGTCTAAGAAAACCTTTCATTACTAAGAGGTCGGTACTCCGGCTTATATTGGTCCATGTTTTAGACCCGGTTTTCAGGGAGCGTGCATTCAGCATCCTATCAACCAGTCCCTCCTACTCTAGTCGAGCTGTAAGACCGAGTAGAGTAAGATTTGTTTATATTCTGACGACCTTGACACAAGAATCCTTGGGATTCCCGTCCCCAGATAACGAGGTTCCTCGGATTTCGTGCGCTTATAATATCCTCGTCTTTTGAGTTGAATACACTTTGGATTTGTACGATAGTTCGGCGTCGATTGTAACCTCGATGTATCTGAGCCTGTTTGAATTGATACAATCACTTCCCAATATAACTCTGGTGTATAGCCCCGATTATTTTCCGATTCGCAATTTCTTAAATGTAACCCAACTACTTCGACCTTTACGAGTTGTAATGGTTTGGTGTTTTTTAGGTTAACTTAACCTAACCTTTTCACCGATCTTTAGTATAGGTTGGGTATTTCCCTTAGTCATAACTTTACAGGGCGGTTCACCCTTACTCGGATCTAAAGGCGTTTCGCCTGATCAGATGTCAGAGGGCAGTTCATCCTTACTCGGATCTGAAGGCGTTTCACCTGATCATATGTCAGAGGGCGGTTCACCCTTACTCGGATCTGAAGGCGTTTCACCTGATCAGATGTCAGAGGGCGGTTCACCCTTACTCAGATCTGAAGGCGTTTCACCTGATCAGATGTCAGAGGGCGGTTCACCCGTACTCGGATCTGAAGGCGTTTCACCTGATTAGATGTCAGAGGGCGGTTCACCCTTACTCGGATCTGAAGGCGTTTCACCTGATCAGATGTCAGAGGGCGGTTCACCCTTACTCGGATCTGAAGGCGTTTCACCTGATCAGATGTCAGAGGGCGGTTCACCCTTACTCGGATCTGAAGGCGTTTCACCTGATCAGATGTCAGAGGGCGGTTCATCCTTACTCGGATCTGAAGGCGTTTCACCTGATCAGATGTCAGAGGGCGGTTCACCCTTACTCGGATCTGAAGGCGTTTCACCTGATCAGATGTCATTTCTAGTTTTACTTGATCAATACATTCAGAGAGATATATATTTTTTGGTAATAGACTTTTATTAATACAACACCAGCTTTTTTCTACACCTCTTCATACAAAATACTTTTTTAAGTGACATATGTTCCAAGGTCTTTTGATGGGGTGCCCTTCCATATCTTCGAGCTCATAAGCTCCCCCCGCATAAATTCGGATTACTTTGTAAGGGCCCTCCCAGTTCGGCTCCAGCTTTCCTGTTTTTCTGAGGGCATCGGCTCGCCTAAGCACCAAATCACCGACCTGGAATTGTCTCTTCCTGACTTTTTTGTCATGAGCTACTTTCGTCAGGCTTTTGTATCTTTCAGTTCGTGCCGCGGCCGCTTCCCTTCTTTCTTCTATAGTATCTAACGCCTCCTTCATTATTTTCTCGTTCTCCACCTCGTTGAACCATCGAACCCGATGAGACATTTCTCCGACTTCTACTGGGATGACGGCTTCGGACCCGTATACCATACTGAAGGGTGTTTCTCCTATTGACGATCTAGGTGTGGTCCTATATGACCATAATACCAAGCTGAACTCATCCACCCATCCTCCTCCAACTTTGTCCAAGCGGGTTTTGATTCCCTGCAAGATTGTTCTGTTAGTTACCTCCACTTGCCCATTAGCCTGCGGGTGAGCAACCGCAGCGAACCTTTGCCTCATATGCATACCCTCGCACCAGGACTGGGTTCTCTTCCCATTAAATTGGGTTCCATTATCTGAGATGAGTATCTGGGGCGCTCCGTACCTACAGTAAATGTTGTTAAACAGAAAACTTATGATTCTTTGCTCGGTTATGGTGGCCACGGGCTCGGCTTCTACCCACTTGCTGAAGTAGTCTATGGCTACTAATAAGAATTTTCTTCCTCCCGAGCCAGGTGTGAACTGCCCCATAATATTAATTCCCCATTTAGCGAATGGACAAGGTGCTCCCATGGTAATCATATCCTCGACTGGGATGTGAATTAAGGGTGCGTGCACTTGACATTTTTGGCATCGCCTAACCATTTCTACTGCTTTCTTGCTCATGGTCGGCCAGAAAAAACCAGCCCTTAGCGTTTTGCTAATTAGCGCTCTTCCTTTGGTATGGTCTCCGCAGCACCCTTCATGGATTTCTTCCAATATACTCCGCCCTTCTTCTTTCGAAACGCATCGTAGGTATGGACCGAGGTAGGACTTCTTGTATAGCTCATCATTAATGCAACAGAACCTCGCTGCTCTTCGCACAATTTTCATTCTTTCTTGCCTTTTCTTGGGTAGTTCTGCCCTTCTTAGGTATGCCAACAAAGGAGTTCGCCAATCTGCCATCTCGTTCACCTCCATCACCTGTTTCATGATGCTACTCCGGGCTGCTCCCAGAATTGTTACTGTTCGCGAGCGGCAATCCACTAAGGAGCTTCCCATTTTTTCTAGGTAATCAGCCTTTGCATTTTCCGCTCTAGGGATATGGATTAACTTCCATTCCCCTAGTTTTTTGGCAGCCTCTCTCACTTCCTCCACATACTTCCTCATCCGATCCTTATTTATCTCAAATTTTCCTTCTACCTGTTGCGTGACCAGTTGGGAATCAGAGTAAGCAATGAGTCGTCGCGCGCCCAAGTCTATCCCCAGCTGCATTCCCTTAACCAGGGCCTCATATTCGGCCTCGTTGTTAGATGCTCTGAAATCGAACTTTATGGCATACTTTAATTGCTCACCCTCTGGGGTAGTAAGGACTATCCCTGCCCCCGAACCACTGGTTGTTGCCAATCCATCCACATGTGATAGCCATTGTCCCTCTGGTGGCGATGGCATGGCCCCCTCTTGGATGAAGTCCGCTAGGGCCTGAGCTTTAATTGCCGTTCTCGGCTCATATTTCATGTCGTATTCCCCCATTTCTACCGCCCACTTCACCAGGCGACCTGACGCGTTAGGTCGCCCTAATATTTCTCTCAAGGGCAAGTTGGTTCGCAGTTTTATCCGATGGGCTAGGAAATAGGGCCTCAATCGCCTGGCTGTAACCACTAACGCCAGTGCCCCTTTTTATAGCTCGGAGTAATTTCGTTTTGCTCCCTGTAAAATTCGGCTTGTATAATAAATGGGTTTTTGCTTACTCATTTCTTCTCTTATCAAGACCGAGCTTACCGCCCCCTCCCCCACGGATAAGTAGAGTACGAGATCCTCTCATGGTATCGGTTTGGTGAGCAGAGGCAGCTCGGCCAAATACTCCTTTAATTTTCCGAATGCTGTTTGCGCTTCTGGGGTCCAATCGAACTTGTTCCCTTTTCTTAAGAGTTTAAAAAATGGGAATCCCTTCTCGACCGAGCGTGATATGAACCGGCTCAGCCCTGCTATTCTTCCTGATAGTATTTGGATATCCTTGATATTTTTTGGAGGATTCATTTGCAGCACTGCCTTAACCTTCTCCGGATTGACCTCAATTCCTTGTTCTGTGACTAGATACCCCAAGAATTTTCCCGATTTGACTCCAAAAGAACATTTTGATGGATTGAGCTTCATTCCGTACGTGCGCAGGTTTTCGAACGTCTCTTCTAGGTCTCTGATATGCTCTCCTGCCTTCACGCTTTTTACTGGCATGTCATCCACGTACACCTCCATATTTCTGCTGATTTGGGATCTAAAGATTCTGTCAACCATCCTTTGGTATGTAGCTCCTGCATTTTCTAATCCAAAAGGCATGCGTACATAACAAAAAGTTCCTTTTGATACCACAAAACTAACCCTCTTTCTGTCCTCGGGTGCGAGAGGAATCTGGTGATATCCCTGAGAAGCATCCATCATACTGAGTAACTCGCACCCCGAGGTTGAATTCACCAGCTGATCTATGCGGGGCAGCGGGTAGTGATCCTTTGGGCACGCTTTATTTAGGTCCCGGAAGTCCATGCACATCCTCCACTTTCCCTGACCTTTCCCTACCATCACAGCGTTGGATAGCCATTCCGGAAACTGGATCTCCATTATGTGTCCAGCTCGGAGTAGCTTGTCAACTTCTTCCCCAATGACCCCATCCATCTCCGGCCCAAAATGCCTCCTCTTCTGCTTCACTAGTCTTATGGTTGGGTCGATATTCAACCTGTGCTCGGCAACTGTTGGGCTGATTCCCACCAGATCTTCGGCTGCGAATGCGAAAATGTCCACAAATCTCCTTAGCAGGCTGATAAGGCTTTCCTTTATTCCATCGTCCAACCGACTTCCCATGCGAGTTTTTGTTTCCGGCTTTCCTGGAACCAACTCTATTTCTAGCAACTCCTCATTGGGCTGGACGCCTTCTTCCTCAGCCTCCCCGGGCGCCTTTGATTGTTTATTCTTCTTAGACTCTGGATCCGGAACCCCTAGCTCGGATGCCCTCTTTCCGCGTTGTACTCCCTGCTTTACCGTTGTCTGGTAACAAGATCGAGCTACAAACTGATCCCCGGCTACTTCCCCTACCTCATCTCCTACGGGGAATTAAACTTTCATGTGTGCGGTAGAGGCCACTGCTTCGAACTTGTTGAGTCCCGGTCGCCCTAGAATGGCGTTATAGGCCGATTTGGTGTCCACCACTAAAAACCTGAGCGTCTTGACCTTTCGATGGGGCATCCGACCTAGTGCTACTGGAAGCACCACTTCTCCCACTGGTTGCACCTCGGTCATGCAGAACCCATAGAGCGCGGTATCTACCTTTTTTAATTCAACTTCCAGGTTCATCTGTTTGAAATAGTCATAGAATAAGATGTCTACCGAGCTCCCCGTATCGATAAATACCCTTTGCACATCGTAACTGGCGATCTCCGCGGTTATGACTAGCGCGTCATTATGGGGCGCATGTATCCCGCTATAATCCACGGGGCTGAACTGAATGATAGGCCCGCGGCCTACAGAGGCGACCTCCTTGAGCTGATGACACCTAGCCTTTCGTGCGTGGGCTTTCCTGGCCTGATTAGAACTTCCGTCGATTGGTCCTCCTGATATCATGTGGATTACTCCTTTCTTAGCTGGGGGAGCAGCGGGTCCCTGCGGAGCTTCTCTTTTCACCCCGGCCCCTCCTTGGGGCATGGGTGGTTGCCTCCGACCTCCATTCCTCTGCTGATATGTGAACTCCATTAGATGTCCCGCTCGGACCAACCTTTCGATCTCATCTTTAAGGTGCTTGCACTCATCTGTTTTGTGCCCGTAATCATTGTGGAATCGATAATAAAGCTCTGATTTCGGCTGGGTGGGCCTATTAGGACGAGATGCAGGCCACTCGATAACCCTGTTTATCTTATCCTCAACTGCTTCCAAAACCTGGGCTCTCCTCATTGTTAGTGGGCTGTATTGGTCAAATCTTGGTCGTCTTAGAACGGTATCGCTATTCTTTCGATTTGTTTTTCCCCGCGGCATTTCTTCCCGAGGTAAATTTCCTTGAAAGGTGTACTCCTCACGCCGTATCAATCGGCTGGACCCCCTTTCCCCATCTTCGGGCTTTTCTTGCAATTCCTCCATGTCCTTCTCGGTTTCCTCAACATTAATGTATTTCGAACATCGGGCTAGGACCTCATCATATGTTCTGGATGGTTTTTTAGCTAATGAGGTGCGTAGCAACCCCGGCCTCAGTCCCTGCGTTAAGGCACTGGTTTTCACTTCTTCTGACGACGAGGGTACCTCCAGACATGCCTTTGTGAATCGGGTCACATAAGCTCTCAGCGCTTCTCCGGAGTACTGTTTGATACTGAACAAGGACATGAAGGTCTTTTGGTGCGCCCTGGCGCTGGCAAAGTGAGTCAAGAACGCGGAGCTGAAAGTTTTGAAGCTGGTGATTGACCCAGGGGGTATCTGGTGGAACCAATCCTGAGCTGACTCTGTCAGCGTAGCCAGGAATGCCCTGCAACTCACAGCATCCAAATATCGATGTAGTACCGCCATGTTCTCGAATCGGTATAAATGTCGGGTAGGATCTGAGAGTCCATCGTAGGTGAAGGTGACAGGCCTAAACCCATATGGGAGCTCGGCCTGCAGTATGCCTTCTGAGAAAGGATGGCCTGGATGACTCTCCATGTCCTTCCCCGCAACTCTCTGTCGCAATTCCTCCAGCTCGTCTTGCATACTGGATATCAAGGGATCCTGCGTTCTTTCCTGTCTGGATCGCTCCCATATTTTTGTATAACTCTCCCCACGCTCTTCCTGCTGATCAATTTCCTCCGGCCCATCCGAAAGGATGGGTATTACTTTTCGCGGTATCCTTTGTTTTTCGACCTCCTGACTCTTCTGGATCGCATTGGCGATTATGTCGGATAAGGCTTCCTTCGTCAGTGTGATTGTGCTTGGTGCGACTTCTTCTACAGGGGTGACAGGTGTTTTTTCCAGAGCTAGTCCCTCTTCTAAATTTCGGGGTATCAACTCTTCTATTCTTTTCTGGTTCATTTCTTCTGCCATTACTAACCTCATGTCTCAGCTCAAAGTGACTCGATGTCACAAATTCCCACAGACGGGGCCACTTGATGTAACCGAGCTGATCGGTCACCAAGAACCGGGTTAATCTCAGGAGTTTAACTAAGAAAACCCAAAATGTATGAAGTATTGTCTCTCGTTCTCTCTCTAAAATATGTTATAATCTCATAATGTGTATCCCCTTGAAAACCCCCTCCTCTTCCTTTTATAGCAGGGAGATACCTTGTCCTCTAAGATCTTCCCTGATTTTTAGAGAAGATCCCGGATATCCAGGGATTCGGGCTGCGATTTCCCATCCCTGGATTTACGGGATTGCAAGGTATGGGCTCTCAATCCCTGGATCTCAGGGATTCTGTCAGATGAGTCGGGACGTTCTTTCCCGAGACTTCGACCTTCATGAGCTTGGAGGCCTTAGATCGGCTCCTATTATGAAAGATCACTTAGGTCGGGTCGTTCTTATTCAAATCCGTATTTCGGGAGACCTTTGAGGTCGGCGCCCTTCTAACAGATGTCTCAGGTCAGCGGGGCCTCCGAGGTCGGCGGACCTTTGAGGTCGGCAACCTTCTAAAGGATGTCTCAGGTCAGCGGGGCCTCCGAGGTCGGCGGACCTTTAAGGTCGGCAACCTTCTAAAGGACCTTGAGGTTGGCATCCACTTGTCTAAGAAAACCTTTCATTACTAAGAGGTCGGTACTCCGGCTTATATTGGTTCATGTTTTAGACCGGGTTTTCAGGGAACATGCATTCAGCGTCCTATCACTCCCGTTAGCGTGCGCTAGACAGTAAGCTTAGCGTGCGCTAATGCTGTACAGTGGCATGCGTTCCAAGCATCGACTAATACCTTGTGACTACGAATCCGAATGAAAAGGAAATCATACTCCAAGATTAACAATAACTTTTCCAAATTCAATCTCATCATCATGATCCATATTTTATCAAGAACATATGAAACTAAAATCAACATAATGTTGGTTTTAATCATCTTATCCATATTTATAATCAAAACCATTATATACCCTTATATCATCTTAACCTCAAAATTTGAAATGAAGGGAGACATAAATCTCCATATCTCTTGAAGATAAACAACACCATAACTATCACAAGGATCATATCAATGTCTCTATATCAACAACAACATCAACAATCAAACAAACTCGATGACAAGGATCATATCATACTCAAGCCGGAATTAAACCTCATATCATGATTTAACTCATCTAAATCGACCACTGAAATTATCATGATTTATAAATCTATGATTCAACCTCATCAAGTTAAACGAATCACCATTAACATGAAGAATCTTAAATAACATCCGAAACTCTCATCATAATCCCATTAGGTCTCATAAAAATCACCACATGTTTATCCAACATGTTCTCTCATAAGTAATCGTCCTTAAAAACGAACTACTATCAAAGGGATACGAAAATTACCTGGATTAGATGAACCAATAAGAAGAACACTTGAACTTAATTCCAAGAACCATGAATAACTTGAAAAAAGGCTTTAATCCATACTCTCTATCTTAATCTTGATAAAGATCATCATCTCAGAGTGTTTTTGGACCTCAAGTACCTCCCAAAACTCTCTCTATCGAGTGAAAGGAAAGAAATGGACGAAATGTTTCATAACACCCGTTTGTCCCCTTATATAATATACATTACTAGCGTGCGCTAACATCTCATGTTTAGCGTGCGCTACGGCCTTAGCGTGCGCTAACTGACTTTGTTAGCGTGCGCTATCGCAGTCCAGAGGCTACAGTCTGGCTTCGTACATGTGCTTATGTACGTAACGCCCATGCATTAGTGTACGTAACTTACACTCTCTAGCGTGTGCTAATATCACTTGACTCATTTGTTTGTATGCTCCGAAGTCTAGTCCACACGCCGAAAGTGCTGACGAGGATAAGATTCCTTTTTGTCCAATATACCATTAGCGTGCGCTAACCTTTAGGGTTTAGCGTGCGCTAGTACTACATTACAAACATCCGTTGACTTATCAGAACGTGCGCCGAAAGTGTCCTGGTCCACACGCAGATTCCTTCCGATATGACTGCATTAGCGTGCGCTATAATTTTACCTTTAGCGTGCGCTAACCTTGCATGGTAACGTGCGCTAAGTTTAACTATTAGCGTGCGCTAATAAGGCTATACTTAGCCATTTACACTGATCTTGCTCGTCGTCTCAACATACTAGATACGTATACGTGACGCACTATATTCTTTGTCGACCAAGTATGACAATTATACCAATACAGATGTCTCAGTTCTACAATTATTTTATCCATACTGTACAGACTCCACGATGTACAACATAACTCAGATAAAATAACATTAAAAAATAGTAATAGAAATTCCAGATATTACAATAAGTAACAAATCAATATTCTTCAGGAATATTGTATCATCACATAATTCATGTATAAATAAGAATTATTCATTTAGAATAGTAATATTCTTCAAGAATATTACAATTAATTGTGCTACTTCGAGAGCAATAATTTTAAGATCCATAATTGAATATACAAATGGAAAAAAAATAGTACGAGGATTAATCAAGGCTCGAAATAACTAAACTAAAATAGTTGCTTCTTTAAGAGCACTTACAATATTCTTGAGGAATATTATTTTGTATTTTTCATTAGGAATTGCACAAATTATTAGATCTCATAGTGTTCTTCATGAACACATCATATTCAACTAGAATATGACGAGATAACGTTGTCCTTCTTCAAGAATTATCTTAATAATCTTCTGGATTATTAAGTATTGTTGAATCGTGTTTCTTCTGGAAACAACGAGGAATATGATTTGATAATAAATTTTGAAGTCATCATCATATATATTATTTATATATGATGCACACAAAAATATAAAATTTAATAACTAAATATAATATATTTTTCCTCAAAATCATCATATGCAAGAAAGTTTTTGAAGGAGTAAATAGAATTAATACCGTTCACCAATGTAAAAAAAATTAATTCTGCTCGGACTTTTTTTTATGTATGCAACACATTTTAGAAGCCGATCTCCACCGTTGAATTTGTAGATCTGTTTTTCAGGAAGATACTGTAAAAATTTCATGCTGATCCAACAGTTAACAAAGCAGGAATCGCAATTTTAGCGCGGTCTCGCAGTGCAGAAAAACTGCTCGCGTTTTTTTTTTTTTTTTTTTATTTCGAAAATCGGAGAGAAAAAAAATTTACTCGTAGAGTATCATGCTGATAACGTGTTATAAACTTGAGAAAAAAAAGAGAGAAATTAGAATAGAAGAAGAATAATGTATGTATTCTTATTGTTAGTCGTATGTTTAGCATAGCCCATGTGTATTTGTACGGGCTAAGGCCCAAGTTCTAGAATACTCTTTGTATTGGTATTTATATACCGGTTTTATGATTAATGAGAGACAATTCACGATTCATATATTTCCCTACATGGTATCGGCCTCACTTTGATCCACCTAAATCCTAACCCTAACTCGCTTCTGTTTTCTGTGTTTCAAGTCGATCGTTGGTTCAAGTTTGATAACCAGTCGACAGGATAAAGTTTGATGGTCAATTGTTGGTTAAATCTGATAACTAGTCGCTTTGGTATACTTTTGTTTCGATTGTTTTCTTGCTTTCTGCTATATACACTTTCTGTTACAAATGCAGTTTTCAAACCCTACCATACACGCTACTATTCCAGTGTATTACCTTTCAAACCCTAGTATTTATTGCTACATACTTCACTTATTATTATAATCTTACTCATACGTCACTATGACCGTCACGAATCCACCATCCACCGTCATTCTTCTTTCCGACAAACTCATGACTATCAACAATCTTAACACCCTTGTTCCGGTCAAGTTGGATGTTGAGGAGATGAACTACTCCTCATGGCCTTACTTCTTCAAACATCTTTGCAAAGGGTACTCTATCTTGGATCATATATTGGGCAAGTCTTCGGATGATGTGACATCAAGTGCTCCACCATCACCTCCCGATGCCGAATGGTTGAAAATAGACACTATTGATTTTCATCACCTTGTCCCCAACTCTTCAACGTCTCGTTCTTGATGACCCTCAAACGGCAAAAGAAGAATGGGACATGATTGCTTTGGTCTTCAATGACAATAAGCGTTCTCGCTCTATTGCATTGAAGGCCGAATTGCGTGCTTTAAAGCTTGGGGATATGAGTATTGATGCTTATTTTCGGAAGATTGAAAACATGGCTAATATCTTATCAAGTTTGGGTTCCCCTATTAGCAATGATGATATCGTTACATTTGCCTTGGAAGGGTTGCCTGCAAAGTATGATAGTGTATTTACTATCATTGCCCATCGTGAGATATTTCCGGACCTTAAAACGGTGCGTTCCATGCTTACCACGGAAGAGATGCGTTTAAAGAACCGTGTTCAAGATACTTATGTTGATTCTAGCTCTTCATCACCAATGGTTTTATTGACTAATTCTGGTTCTAATACTCGACGTGCATCTACACCTAATGAAAAGATTAACAAACCATGTTTTAATTTCAATCAAGGGTCTTGCAGGTTTGGAGTTTATTGCAAATTCCTTCAGGATGGCATTCATGGTAATACTTCTAAGCGCCCTTCCACCATTAATGTTCCTGCTTGCAACAACTTATCATCTCATGATTTAGTGACTCTCCAATCACTTTTGGCTAAAATGGGTATTCATGGTAATTTGAATGGGGGAGATACGAAATTATCAGGTGCTAGTAATACTTTTAAAAATACCAGTGGTACATCTCAACCTGTTGCGTGCTATATTGCTCCTCCTGGCTTTGGTAATCAGACCCAGTCCGTTCAGGCCCAGTTCATTCAGCCATCTACCACTTACGGGGAGGTCAGCATATGGCAGGTGGTTCTAATTTACAGGGGGGTCGGTTTGTGTTTCCCTCGGTTCACCTAGGACAAGGGGGTCACTTCATGGGAGCAGGTTCAACACAACAGCAAGGGGGTCCGTTTCATGCGACAGGGGGTTCTTTTTTGACAGGTTCACAGCAGGGGGGTTCACAGCAGGTTACTAATGGTGTGATAGGTTCGCAGCAGGGGGTTCACTACCGAGTCAAGAAACACTTTTACCTCATGCTTTTACTACTGACACACTTCAGGATCCTAACCCCGGTAACTAGAATATGGATACAGGTGCGTCATCTCACCTTAATGATTCTGGTAATTGTCTTAGTGATGTTTTTAATTCATGCATTTACCCATCTGTTGCGGTTGGTGACGGGAATTCTATTCCCGTTATCAACTCTGGCCATAGCATTTTGCCTACTCCTACTCGACCCCTTCACTTAAATAATGTCTTAATTACTCCTAATATTGTTAAGAATTTGATTTCTGTTCATCAATTTGTTCGTGATAATTATTGTACAGTTGAGTTTGACCCTTTTGGTTTTTCTGTTAAGGAATTTCAAACGCGTCGGGTACTCCTCCGTTGTGATAGTAATGGAGATCTTTACCTAGTCACTCAAACTTCCACCATTTCGCATGCTTTTCTAGCGAGTCAATATACATGGCATCAACGTCTTGGACATCCAGGAAGTGAAGTGCTACGTCATGTCCTTTCAAGTAGTTCCATTTCATGTAATAAAGAGAAGTCTCCCGTTCTTTGTCATGCTTGTCAGCTTGGCAAACACGTGAAACTTCCATTTGTTAGTTCTAATAGTTTGGTTCAGTCGTCATTTGATATTGTTCACTCGGACTTGTGGACTTCCCCAATTCCGAGTCTTTCTGATTTCAAATACTATGTCTTATTTTGGGATCATTATTCTCAGTTTGTTTGGGTTTATCCCTTAGTTAATAAATCTGATGTTCTGTCAAAATTTAATTTGTTTCGTACCTTTGTTCGTACTCAATTTAAGTGTGAAATCAAATCTTTTCAGTGTGACCATGGTGGGGAATTTGACAACCACGTTTTTCATAAGCTATTTTCTGATAATGGGATTCAATTTCGTTTTTCTGGCCCTCGTACCTCTCAACAAAACGGAAAATCTGAAAGGATGATTAGAACTATCAATAACCTTATTCGTACCTTATTATTTCAGGCTCATCTTCCTCCCAATTATTGGACTGAGGCTCTTAATATGGCTGTTTATTTATTAAATATTTTACCCTCACGTGCCATTGACAATGAAGTCCCATTTACTCGCCTTTTTGGATTGACCCCTGACTATACCCTCCTCCGTACCTTTGGGTGTCTTTGTTATCGACACATAGATACAAACAACAAACTGGGCGCTCGGGCGACACCTTCCATCTTCTTAGGTCATGCCACCAATCATCGTGGTTATCGTTGTTTAGATTTGAACATAAATAAAATTATCCTTTCACGTCATGTTACTTTTGATGAGACTATTTTCCCGTTTGCAACAAAGACACCCACTATCACTCTCACTGTCAGTCCCTCTTATGATTTTTTGGATGGCTCGTCTAATGTCATTTCCAACATTCTCAGATTGTCTCCCACCATATCATCCACTGTTCAAACTTATCCTCCAGATCATCCCACATCAGATGCACCCATTGAGCCTCTTAGTCCGTCTTCTCCACCACATACTGCACCACATCAACAACCTCCCCCTACTCCCATTTGCCAACCATCACAGCCAGCTTCCACTTCCATTTCCCCTGCTCCACCACCTCCACCTGTTAACCCTAACCCAGTTTCGATTCACCCCATGGTCACACGTTTTCGTGTCGGGACTACTCGTCCTAATCCCCATTATGCCGGTCATGTGTCCACTTTTTCTCCTTTACCTAGGTCTTATAATGATGCGTTTAATGATCCCAATTGGAAAAATGCTATGTGTGATGAACATGATGCACTTATTAAAAACAAAACTTGGACTCTTGTACCACGATCCACGGAAGCGAACATTATTCGTTGTATGTGGTTGTTTCGCCACAAGTATTTAGCAAACCATACTCTTAGTCGTTACAAGGCTCGCCTTGTTGCGAATGGCAGCAATCAAGTTGATGGTGTTGATGTTGATGAGACTTTTAGTCCGGTTGTTAAGTCGGGCACTATTCGGACGGTTCTTAGTTTGGCTATTTCTCGACATTGGCCGGTTCATCAGCTCGATGTTAAGAATGCTTTTCTACATGGGGATTTGGCTGAAACGGTTTATATGCATCATCCGCCTAGATTTCGGGATCCTAATCATCCTGATTATGTCTGTTTATTGCAGCGGTCTCTCTATGGTCTTAAGCAGGCACCTAGGGCATGGTTTCAGCGGTTTGCTTCTTATATTACTATGGTTGGCTTTACTCCTAGCCGTTGTGACTCATCTTTATTCATTTACAGACAGAGTGATGATATTGCTTTCTTGTTACTTTATGTGGATGATATTGTTCTCACTGCTTCATCTGATACTTTGTTATAGAGGATTATTGCTTCTTTACATACAGAGTTCTCTATGACTGATTTGGGTGCTCTTAATTATTTTTTGGGTGTTTCAGTTACACGTGACTCTTATGGGATGTTTTTGTCACAGCGTAAGTATGCTATGGAGATTTTGGAACGTGCACATATGGCTGGTTGTAACCCTTCTCGGACTCCTGTTGATATTGAGTCTAAATTGGGTGATGATGGTGCTCCGATTTCTGATCCTAAGTTATATCGGAGTCTTGCTGGTTCTCTGCAGTATCTTACTTTTACTAGACCTGATCTTTCATATGCCGTGCAGCAGATTTGTATTTTTATGCATGATCCTCGGGAGCCTCATTTCTCGGCTCTTAAGCATATTTTGAGGTATGTTCGGAGTACATGATTGCAATTGTTTTCCTCCTCTACTTCTTCATTGGTTGCTTATTCGGATGCTGATTGGGCTGGTTGCCCTACTACTCGTAGATCGACTTCCGGCTATTGTGTTTTCCTTGGCAACAACCTCCTCTTCTGGTCCTATAAGCGTCAACCGACACTTTCTCGTTCCAGTGCAAAGGCTGAGTATCGTGGGGTTGCCAATGCTGTTGATGAGACCTGTTGGTTACGAAACCTGCTTCGTGAGCTACATACACCATTGTCTTCCGCCACGCTTGTATACTGTGATAATGTTAGTGCTGTTTATTTATCTTCTAATCCGGTTCAGCATCAACGTATGAAGCATATAGAGATTGATATTCATTTTGTACGGGATTTGGTTGCTGCTGGTAAAGTTAGAGTGCTTCATGTACCGTCGCGTTATCAATATGCAGATATTTTTACTAAAGGTTTACCATCAGCTTTGTTTGAGGAGTTTCGTAACAGTTTGATTGTCCGGTGTCCTCCCGCTCAAACTGCGGGGGAGTGTTAGTTGTATGTTTAGTATAGCCCATGTGTATTTGTACGGGCTAAGGCCCAAGTTCTAGAATACTCTTTGTATTGGTATTTATATACTGGTTTTATGATTAATGAGAGATAGGGGTGTGCATGGTACGGTATGGTACGGTTTTAGGGTAAAACCGATACCGTACCAAATATATTCGGTTTATTATAATTTAATACCATATACATACGATTTTTTTCGGTTTCGTAGTTCGGTATTTCGGTTTGGTTTATATCGGTACGGTATTTTTTTGGTTTTTCTACTTGATACTTGATAGCATTAATAATACAAAAATACTTGAATAAATTAATTCAACAAGGTACCATAAATAGTTGATCCAAATTAATAACTAAACCAAAAAAATCACACCAACCTTAAGATAGTAACTAATTTAATGTTCAAGTTTTCATCCAATTATTTTGGAGGATAAAAATGAAAAAAAAAAAAAAAGTGTCTTGAACTTCAATAAATTTGTTATACTTCTATATTCATATGAGTTTGTAACTACTATATATATATGATATATTATCATAAAAATATTTAATATAAATAACGGTACGGTACAGTTTTTTTCCCGGTATTTAAGTCAAATATCATACCGTTACCGAAGTTTCGGTTTTATAAAAAATAAAAACCATGTATGTCGGTTTAAGCGGTTTATCGATTTTTTCAGTACGGTTTTTACGGCGTGGTGCGGTTTTTCGGTTTAATCGGTTTTTTTGCACACCCTTAATGAGAGACAATTCATGTGTTGTTACCCAAAATATTATCCGGAGGTAATATTGCTGGAATGGTCGAGTAACAAACAAATGCGAGAACACTTCCGTGGGAAACTAAATAACACAAGATTTGCCGGGGTTGTTAATCCCGGGCTTGAATGCTCTCGCGAGATATTATTAATAAATATACTGTCGAGTACAAATATTAATGTTAGAAACTAATACAAGGAGTGTAAAGATTTCTAGTTATCTAGGCTTTAGAGCGCGTAGATTGCCGGAAGAACCAGATAGATAGATCTGTGAGTTCTTGCTTAGGAGATAAGATGGATATGTATGAATATCACTATAAATCTGTAGGCAGTTACTGAGAGAGTCTTTGATTTTCTCTTTTGTGTGTATTTTGCACTGAATCTGTAGTCAAAAAACCGTGCCCTTGCTGCTGCGGTGAGTTCCCTATTTATAGGGGACAAGGTGGTTGGGATCCTCAGCGATCACCGCGACCGCCGTTTTTATATTATAATAAGGTGGCCGATCGCTCCGTCACATGGGGCATTCCCTTAAAGTTAGGAGGCTCTGCCGAGTCAATCGTGTGAGCAATGAGAGGCCAACGCGCGTCCTGGGCAGCATGTGAGGGGAGGACCCACTTTGTACCTTTCGGCGGCTTTGTCGGTAGGTGAGGGGAGGACCCACTTTGTACCTTTCGGCGGCTTTGTCGGTAGGTGAGGTAGGTGACAGGATGAGGACAAAGGTCTTTATCTGCCGGTATCTCTGAAGATCCGCATGTGGGCCACCGTCCAAGATTCGGTCTTTGATGACTTTGACGGATGTCGGACCCATACGTGGTCATGAGATGATCGTCTCTGGTCCGCTCATTAAAGACGATCGTCAAATATCGAAAGACGATCGCTGGGTGCCAAAAGACGATCGCCGTATTTCGCCGAATTCTAGGAGTTTGTCCAGAGTGCGTCTTCGAAGAAAGGCTTCTCTGGTCATGATGCCGATCGCCTATCGAGGCGTATGAATCGCCGCACAACAATTGCCCCCCAGCTCGCCTCGATGTTGAAAACACGGGGTGAGGTGGCACTGTAGCCGATCGTCAATGTTTAAACGATCAGCCGATCTGAATTCAAATATGGATGACCCTCTTTTACGTCGGGAGCAGCGGGAAAAGAAGGCGGGCTTTTTAGAGTGGCAAAGACACGCGTCGCGCCGCGGTTGGGGAAGTCTGACGGTTTGTCAGACTTGTCGGCTGGCGTGCCCTCGAAAAAGCGCGTACGCGGGATCCGAGGACATTTTTTAATGCGTCCTCACGTGACGGTTGCGATCCAGCCCTTGGGGTTTCTCCTATTTGCATATAGGCCCTCGTCTCCGTCTATAAAAAGGGCAGGGCTTCTTTTCTTTCATTTTTTACGCGTCCTTGGTATTCATGGCGAAGTGCGAAATTTCTGGAGCTTTTTGTGCCGATCTCCTACTTTTTTCTCGGTAAGAACAAATTAACCTTCTTCCTCTTTTTACTTTCTAATATGTCGGGAGGATCAAAAGCATTCGAGACCGGAAGCTCTTCCGCCGCCGTCGTGTCGCCTGAACGGGAGGATGTTCCCGTTGGAGTGGATATGGAGACGGCCGCCGAAGCTATTCGAGCGGGGATTGCACCTGCGGAACTTGAAGAGCTTTTCAACGAAGCCGAGGTGGCGAGGACGGCGGTGACGGCGGAGCAGGGGGGCTCGCCGGCGGAGGAGGATGATTTGGTGAGGGAGGCCTGGGAACGAGAGAGTAGATTCGGCCCGCCTACATGGCTTTCGCTCGGATGATGGAGCGATTGCCGACCCCGTCCGAATTCGATTTCAAAGCCTACACCGCCGCTCACCCTTACGAACATGTGAATCGGACGGTCTTTCGGGCCGCCGTCCCGTCTCCGTGGACTCTCGGACAGATCCGGAGTACGGCGACCACGAAAGACCTGAGCCGTTGGAGGGCCAAATATCACATTCCTTCTGACGTCTCCCTTCACGTGCCCTCGGAGAACGAACGTGCCGACCAACCGCCTGAGCACATGGTTGCCGTCAACGAGATGATTATGGAGGCGGGTCTGCGATTCCCATTGCCATTCGCCGTCTCCTACTTGCTGATCGCCTGGAATTTGGCGCCTCTTCAACTTACGCCAAATGCTTGGCTGCAGATCATCTGCACGTTGACCTTGTTCGGTGGTCATCGGTTATTCCGCCTCCTTTATGCGTTGGAGATGAATTATTTGTTTAAGTTGGCCGTGCAGAAGGGGTCAATCGGCGGTCATCATATTCAAGGCCGACTCGGGAGAGTGGTCCTTGGTGTGCCGAGTAAGACCAGGGGCGACTGCTAAATGGTTTTGGGTCGGCGGGCATGGCGATCGGCATCGAGCGACAGTCAATGAGGAGTTGGAAATCCCCACCACTTTCCTGGAGAGGAATCCGAGTAAGGATTTTAACTCTCCCTTTGCTTGAGCTTGTCTTGACCGATCTAATTTCGTCTTCTTTTCAGACCTCTTGTTCCAGCCGATCGTCGACCTTCCATTCGATTTCTTGATCGTTTGGGAGCGAATCCGAGCTTTGCTCGATTCTTTTATCGACGTTCGTTCTCTTGGTACCGAAGCTCATCGGTTGGGAGCTCGATTGTTTTGCTACCCCGTCACTTGAAAGTTCGGTATGAGCTTAAGTGGTGCTTCCTTTCTTGACGATCGTTTCCATGAGGTCGTTTTGCTTTGTCTAAGTTGTTTGTGTTTCTCTTTTGTCAGAGGTTTATTTTCCCCGAATTTCCGAACCGACTGCAGAGATCGCCATGTCGAACCCGGGACTCATCGGCCGCCTTCACTTGGGCAAGCGGATCGTCGCGTTCTGCGACAACGCCTCGCCCGCCTTGACGAGGCTCGCCGAGGTACCGATCGCCGAACCTAAGTCCACGATGAGGAACAGCTCCAACGCCGCAAGAGGCGGAGGGCGGAGGAGTCCCCGTCGATTTCAGAGGCGGATGTATCAATTCTAGAGCCTCCGGTCGCTGCGGCTCCTATCTCTGCCATCCCGATGACGGAGCGACCAGGCTTCAAACCACCGGTCCCCGGCCCCCGGCCACCCGGTAGCTCGGCGAAGAAAGTGGCGATCGCCGATGTGGAAACCTCCCGGGGCAAGCCTTATTTCGGGCGCGATCCCGAACTGGTCAATAGGTAAGAAAAGATCAAACTTTTCTGAGCTAGGCATTTTGAGCATGGTATGGGCTAACTCCTTGATTTCCTTGGTTTGCGCTGCAGGGTTCGTCTCGCCGACCCGGATGTCGCCCCCATGGTGCTGGACTTCCTGTCGAGCAAAGCTCCGCAAACTTCTCTCGAAGTCCCTGCTTATGTTCGGCAGGCTATCACTTCTCTGCCCAAGGCTTGGACGACCGACCTTGATGCGGTCGCTCGTCGGCGATCTGGAGACGCCATGCAGGCGACCGTCGCCCTGGCTCTTCAGACGGCGACGATGGCCGTCAGTGCCGCCGATTTTGAGGGGCGACCCTCCACTGCTCATCTCCATCGTGAACTTGAGACCGCCCGGAACAGAAATATTGAGGATGCCAACCGGATCCGGTCTATGGAGAAAGAGTATGAGGAGACGGCCAAACGGGCTAAGCTGGACGTGGATCGTTTGAAGCAGGAGCTGAGCCGCTCCAAGGAGGATGCCGATCGATCCTGTGCTAAGGAGAAAGAAACTCGCCAGAAGCTCGAGGCTTCGCAGGAGGAGGCGACCGGGTTGAAGGCTGCGATGGATCGGCTCAGCTGAGCCGAGGCGGCGAAGAGAGAGCCGAGCAGCCGGGGCGAGAATGTTGCCAAGGCGGCCCAACTGGCGGAAGTCGAGAAGACGGCCGTGGATTTGAAGGGGCAGCTGAAGGCGATCCAGGACGATCCCTACCTCAACGTTGCGCTCGTCGGCGAATTCGCTTATCAGTTGGCCTTTGATGATGCTGTTCGAGCCACTAAGAAGGCAGGGATCGAGATAGGTCCCCTGATGGAGAACTTCAAATCCTATGTCCTTGAACATCCTCTGCATCCAGAATTCTCCTTGCCGATCCTTGACTTCGTCGACTTTGGGATCGACTTGAGTTGGTATACCGGCAAACTCATTCATCCCGAGGCCGATGGGGGTGCCCAAGCCGATCCGCAACCCGAGGGCGAAGACCAGCAGGCGGGGCCTTGAGAGGCATTTTTGTTTTTCCTCCGTAACTTGTACTTTTTGTTGTAAGGCCTTCGGGCTTCGAAATGTATGAAGCTTGTGTTTATGAATAAAATACTCCTTTTCTCCTTCTGCGTAATGCATTATATGCGATTCGCCTTTGACTGTTCGCGTGCAATTTTTACGAGTACGGGTATATTTTGTTCGTTCGGCCGATTGTCTGAGTGTCGAAAGCATTGATGTGTTTTGAATTTGAATTCTTACTTGTAATTTTGGTCGTACGACCTCGATCGCCCTGCATGTTTTTTAGCGAAGCCGATCGGATGTGGTTGCTCTTTGTTCGATCGTATTTGAGAGTAGCTCGACCTATCCCTGCCCCCTTGTTTTTGTTCACTTATTGTAAGTAAGGAAACAAAGACTAGTCTGTCTGGCGAGCTATCTTCATTTCGCCGATTCTGAAGAGTCATGTGTGGTTGGGGTGTTCGATGGACCGATCTCCCCAATCGTGTCTTCGTGTGCGAGGGATATTGTGTATCCTGCGACTCATTTTTTGTGAGGGTCCTCCGTTAGGCTACGCCTGCCTTGTGTTAAAACGAAAGGCGGGCGATCTCGGTCTGGAGGAGTCCTTGCGCGGAGTGTTTTCGGCTTATTTGACTCCACGTCCGCGGCTTGTCAGCTCTGCTTCCACCTCGGCCCGCCATGAAGATGGCGATCCTCGACGGTGTGCGTTGAGACGGGGTAATGGAACGTTGCATTGTTCGGGTTCACCATGTTAGATGATGTACCTTGAGAACGTGCGATCGTGTCCACTGATTATTTTGGAGGGTCCTTCGGCTACGCCGGCCTCGTATTTAAACGAAGGGCGGGCGATCTCAGTCCAAAGGAACCTTGCATGGGCGAAGCTGTCGGTTCCATCGACCTCCAGGACCATGGCTGCGTTAATTTTACCTGGGATCGTCGTGATCAGCGATCGTCGGACATGAGAGATGCCAGGTGCGGCGATCGCCATAATAGATGGGATAACAAAAAATCTCATTATATTCCTTGTACATCATTGAAATCGAATACAAATTTATCACTGATAGTATTTTTTCAGATGCACGGCGTTCCAGAGGTACTGGTCCGGAGTACCGTCAGGATGTTCCAGTTCGTAGGCTCCTTTAGTTAGCCATCTGGATACTCTGAAAGGTCCTTCCCAGTTCGGACCAAAGACGCCTGTATGGGTTTGGATCTTCTTGAGGACGAGATCGCCCACTTGAAATCTTCTTTCTCTGACCTTTGAATTGAAGAACTTCTCGGCTCTCCTTTTGTGGATTGTGTTCTTCATTTCTGAGGTCAGCCGTCTTTCTTCAAGCATGTCTAGGTCGATTCGCCGGGCTACATCGTTGTCGGTCGTCATCTCTTGTTCGGTTCGATGGCTGAGGACGGCGATCTCCGAAGGAATTACCGCCTGCCTGAAGGTAAGGGCGAAAGGGGTTTCGCCGGTTGAATTGCGGGTCGTCGTTCGGTAGGACCATAAAACGTCTGGGAGCTCACTCGCCCATCTTCCTTGCCTGGATTCGAGTCGTGCTTTGATCGTGTGTTTGAGGATCTTATTCACTGCCTCTACCTGCCCGTTCGTCTGAGGGTGATAGGGCGCTGAGAATAACCTTTTGACTCCCCACTTTTCACGATTGCATAACTTCTAAGCCGCCGAATCAAGCTTTCCGTTGTCGGAGATGATGGCACAGGGCAAACCGAATCGGCATATTATGTTTTTCCATATGAACTTGATCACCGCTCTTGGCCGATCTTGTTGAGCGGTTCGGCCTCGCCCATTTGGTGAAATAGTCGACCCGACGATGGCGAACTTACCCCACTGGAGCCGTCGGCAAGGGACCTATAAGGTCGATGCCCCATTGCGCAAATGGCCAAGGGCTATACATGGAGGTGAGCTGTTCGGGTGATAGCAATGTTGGGGCCCATTATCGACATCTATGACAAGATCTCGCATAAGCGATCGCATCTTTCCGAAGTGATGGCCGAAAAACCCTTGTCTGGTTGCTTTATGGATGAGGGCTCGCCGCCCGCGTGGTTTCCACAAACCCCGTCATGGATCTCGGCTAAAACCAGCCGACCTTCCTCCTGTAATACACTTGAGGAGGGGAAGGTGAAGGCTCGCTTGTAAAGCCGATCGTCCAATAGGGTATACCGGTCGCACGAAGCCGAGTTGGCGAGCTTTAACACGGCCGTCGGGGACCGTTCCGTCCTTTAAGTATTTGATGAACGGAGTCATCCAATTCTCTTCGGCGATGGCGACCGTGGTAACCAAATTCCTGTCGATCGCCGGCCTTGCCGATTTTGTGATTTGGATATTGGAGAAGTTGGTGCCCCATCCGATGATGCTAATTTGGAAAGAGCATCGGCACGGGAGTTATGCTCTCTGGGGACTTGTTCGATTAGTACTTCTTCAAATTTTGTGCACATTTCGCGACCGGCTCTTGGTATTTGACCATTTGTTCCCGCGTGCCTCATATTCTCCCTTGACTTGGTTTACGACCGGAAGGAGTCCATGAAGATATGGAGGCGACGAGCGTCTAGGGCGAGGCTAGATCAAGCCCGCCTACCGAGCTTCGTATTCGGCTTCATTGTTGGTCGCACGAAAGCCGAAACGCACAAAGATTTGTGAAACTCGACCGTCGGGGCTGATGAGGACAATCCGCCCTTTGCTCTCGCATTGGTCGCCGAGCCATCCACGTATAATTTCCAGCGGGTTTACCGACCTGAGTCGGACTGTGAGGGAACGTTAATTCCACCACGAAGTCCGCGAGCTTGGCCTTTGATCGCCGTGCGAGGAGCGTAAGTGATACCGTATTGGCGATCTCCGGCGACCACTTGAGGAGTCGCCCGTTGGTGTCGTCGGTGCGGGACTTGTCTTAGAGGTAGAGTTGTTAGGACTTCCACTTGGTGATCGAAGAAATAAGCCCTCGGCTTACGTACACTCATGACAAGGGCATGGCGATCTTCTCCAATGGTGTATAGCGTGTCTCGGCGTCGTGGAGCACTGGCTAACATAGTAGATTGGCAAGTGGACTCGCCCCTCTGCTCGCACTGAACGGCACTCGTAGCGACCTCCGAGGCCGCCAAGTAAAGGAATAATTTTTCACGGGATCGGCTTCGCCAGAGATCTGGGGTTAGATAGATATTCCTTTATTTTGGCGAATGCTACTGGCTTTCTTTCGTCCATGCGAACTTCTTGTTCTTGATGGTCGCGAAGAAAGGCTTGCTTTATCGCGAGCCGTGAAATGAAACGGTTGAGGGCGGCTAGACAACCCGTGAGGCGTTGCACTGTTTGATGTTTCGTGGTTCCCGCATGTCAAGGACCGCTGTATCTTGGTAGGTTCGCCTCGATCCCCCTTTGGCTCACTATGTGCCCCAGAACTTCCCTGAGCCCACCCCGAAGTTGCATTTCTTGGGGTTCAGCTTCATGTTAAACTTCTCAAGGATGGCGAACGTCTCGGCGAGATCGCTGAGGTGATCTTCCTTCTTGAGGCTTTTGACTACGATATCGTCAATGTAGACCTCCATGGTCTTGCCGATCTGATCGGCGAACATCCTGTTGACTAATCGCTGGTAGGTTGCCCCTGCGTTTTTCAAGCCGAACGGCATTCTGACCCAAAAGTATATGTCTTTTTCTGTGTGGAAGGATGTGTGTTTTATGTCTCCCTCTGCCATTGGGATTTGATGATATCCGGCGAAGGCATCCATAAACGACATCATTTCGCAACCTGCCGTGCTGTCGACCAGGTGATCGATATGAGGCATTGGGAAGTGATCTTTTGGACATGCCGCGTTGAGGTCGGTAAAGTCTATGCATAATCTCCAGGAGCCAGTTGGCTTTTTGACGAGAACCGCGTTGGCGACCCACTGTGGTTCGTCTGTTGCTACTCCGATCAATTTGTTGCTGAGTAACTTCTGGACTTCTATGTCGAGCGCCGCGTATTTCTCGGGACCGAACTTCCTACGCTTCTGGTGAACAGGCTTCATCGCCCGGTCGATCTTCAGATAGTGGCAGGCGTGTTCGGGACTTATGCCAACCATATCTTGATGCGACCAGGCAAAGACACCGATGTTCTTACGTAGCAAGTTGATCAGATCTCCCTTTAATTCGCGGTCGATGCTTGCGCCGATCTGTACTTCCCGTTCTGGATGATCTGGATCCATCGTAATGTTTTCCAACTCTTCGACAGGAACTGTCGCCTCTCGTTTGGTACGATCTCCGGACTCGGTCCTTGGATCGATGTCGAGACTTGGCTCGAAACCGATCCTTGGCTCGATGTCGTCCGTCGATCGATGAGAGATGGCGTCCTCTGAGTCCGGTTGGTACGAAGTGTTAGGCCCGTCGATCTCCATGGGTTGATCGTTGGTCGCTTCAATGTTACATATAGCATGGGAAATAGCGAAATAAGTAGCAACACAGAAGTAACTCAAACATCTCTTTGCCATTAGTTGATCTCCTTTACAAGACCGACCGTCCCATCGGCGGTGGGAATTTGATACAGTAAAAGAAAGATGAGGCGACCGCCTCAAAGGTTTCCAAAAAGGGGCGACCTAGGAACCCATTATAGATGCTGGGCCTATCTATGATTACAAAGCTTAGGTTCCTAGTAATCCTAACCTTGGGATCATAAAAGCATACTAGCTCAACAGAGCTTGATCCTCCCATAGGCTTGGACGGTGTTGTCGCCGAACCCTTGAAGCACGGTGTCGAAAGGCTTGATGAATTTGATTAGGTTGCCGAGTTGGTCTAGGGCGGTTTTGAATATGATGTTGCAAAAACTCCCATTGTCGACCAACACGCGATCGACCGTCTTCCCAAGGATGCATGCGGAGATCACTAGTGCATCCTCTTTGGGACATTGCACTCCTTCCCTGTCCTTGTTGGAAAAGGTGATGAGCGCGTCTCTAGAGATGGTCGGCTCCGGAGGAACTACAACATGGACTCCGGCGAATGCCCTAAACTCGGACTTTAGCTTCCTTTTCTACATGTTGGAAACCTGGTAAAGACATCATATGTTTCCACCCCAGGCTTGAAGCATTTTTATCCGACCGCCGAGGTTGATCGGCGGGACCGATTCATCGAGTATTCCGGCTCATGCTCGATCCTGGCGGCCGGATTGGGGAGTTCTTTCGCGTTGTCGGCGTTCGCGCCCTCCGGTCCTTTCAGTCCTTGGCTCCGGCTTGGTGATTAGATTGTCCGGCTTGCCTTCTTCAAGCGATCGCCATAGTATGCCGAGGAGGTCGCGGCAGCTAGTGTTGTGGCGGGACTCTTATGATAGGCACGAATTTGCTACGGTCTAGGTGACCGTGGTCTCTTATTGGTTTTGGCTTGGAAAGCCACTCGCGACCCTTGATCGCGTTGAAGATGTGTGCCGAGATAAGTTGAGGTTGTGAAGAAGGTGGACCTCCACATCCTCGAAGGCTTTGAATTCGCCGGGCGGCTTGGCGACCGCCTTTCTAGGCTTAGCGACCGCCTTCTTCCGGACATGGGAAGGTGCTTTTCCTTCTTCTGGGCCGTCCCTCGTCCAAACGGAGTGAGAGCATCTTCGCCTGGCCGTAAAATCGCGGCTCGACGCGGAACGCTGTATAGGTCGGTGGGAAATCCTTTGTGAGGTGCTGAACATGGGCGGCGTCCGTGGAATCCGTTCAGATCGCGTGGTGAGCGATCTCGCCGCCGACGGTTCACCGGTGAGGACTATCTCGTCCACCCGGTCGATATAATCCTCATCCGATTCGTCCTTCCCCGCCCGATTTTCATCATGCGGTGGGGCCTTCCGGCGGCGACTTTGGCGGCGGTACGACGTGAAGTCGTTCGCCGGCTTCTCAAAGCAATTGATTGAGCGAGATGGTAGCGAGGTGTACCACTGTGGGCGAGATCGTCCCGAGTTAACGGGAACATACGACATTTCGTCGCGTCTGAAGCTCCGCATCCAGTCATGTAGATCCGGAACCTACTTAAGTGGGTTCCCGGATCCGTTCTCCCCATATAGAGGTGTTTGTGGGGATTAATCGTTGGTTGGGTAGGCGAGCTCGATCCGAGTCGCGAGTGGCTCGCTTGATCCAACGATTGGTCTCTGGCGCTGCCCCATTTTCCAGAGCGCCTTCACCTCGTCGAGCCGGGCGTTGCATGGCGCCCATCGCTGCCGCCTCGATCGCCGCCAATGGCTCTCGAGCGCACCGAGGCGATCGTGTACCGATCCCACCCCGGGTGAATGACGAGTTCCACGCCAGTGGGTTCCTTCCTTGGCGAGCAGGGGGTCGCCGACCGATCTCTTGGGGTCGGATATGCCGAACTCCCGGTAAAGGATTCGATACCGATGTCTCTACTGGGCCTGAGTGCCTGGTTGCCATGAGGATCGCTTCTGGCGGTGAAGACGGAATCGTCCCGCCTTATGAGAGCCTTCCCTGCGGCTCGGGACTTTCGTTGATTTCTCAACATAGATCCCCTTGAGCTTCCTTTTGCTTGCCCGGTTAGCCGACGGGTGATGGTAGGCGTATCGCGGGCCCTCTCGTCGCCTGAGGATGGCTATAGCCTCCTCAATCTGTTCCGATGTCTGGAACTGGTCGAGTGAGAGGCTAGAACTGTCCCTCGGGGGCGGGAGTGAGAGCCTAGCGTCGCCACGCTCGCCCTCCGCCGTGGGCTGTGATTCGGTCCTCGCCGGAATAAGATTTCCGGCAGATCTCAGGGTGGCCCTCTTGGAGGTTGTTGCTGATGTCATTTTCTGAAGGTTTTTCTATTGAAGAACAGTGAGTGTTTCTTCAAGTATATGTCCGGAGAACAGTGAGTGTTCTTCGAGACGGTAGGAATAAAAATGAAGGTTTAGATCCCCTCCTTCTAGCGCCAATTGTTGTTACCCAAAATATTATCCGGAGGTAATATTGCTGGAATGGTCGAGTAACAAACAAATGCGAGAACACTTCCGTGGGAAACTAAATAACACAAGATTTGCCGGGGTTGTTAATCCCGGGCTTGAATGCTCTCGCGAGATATTATTAATAAATATACTGTCGAGTACAAATATTAATGTTAGAAACTAATACAAGGAGTGTAAAGATTTCTAGTTATCTAGGCTTTAAAGCGCGTAGATTGCTTAAGAATCGGATAGATAGATCCGTGAGTTCTTGCTTAGGAGATAAGATGGATATGTATGAATATCACTATAAATCAGAGGCGATTCTTGAGAGAGTCTTTGATTTTCTCTTTTGTGTGTATTTTGCCCGAATCGTAGTCAAAAACCGTGCCCTTCTGCTGCGGTGAGTTCCTATTTATAGGGGACAAGGTGGTTGGGATCCTCAGCGATCACCGCGACCGCCGTTTTTATATTATAATAAGGTGGCCGATCGCTCCGTCACATGGGGTTTCCCTTAAAGTTAGGAGGCTGCTGCCTGAGTCAACTGTGAGCCAATGAGAGGCCAACGCGCGTCTGGGCGGCATGTGAGGAGGACCCACTTTGTACCTTTCGGCGGCTTTGTCGGTAGGTGAGGGGAGGACCCACTTTGTACCTTTCGGCGGCTTTGTCGGTAGGTGAGGTAGGTGACAGGATGAGGACAAAGGTCTTTATCTGCCGGTATCTCTGAAGATCCGCATGTGGGCCACCGTCCAAGATTCGGTCTTTGATGACTTTGACGGATGTCGGACCCATACGTGGTCATGAGATGATCGTCTCTGGTCCGCTCATTAAAGACGATCGTCAAATATCGAAAGACGATCGCTGGGTGCCAAAAGACGATCGCCGTATTTCGCCGAATTCTAGGAGTTTGTCCAGAGTGCGTCTTCGAAGAAAGGCTTCTCTGGTCATGATGCCGATCGCCTATCGAGGCGTATGAATCGCCGCACAACATCATGATTCATATATTTCCCTACACTTTTGAGGGCCAAAAGCCTTTATTTATAGGTACACATCTAGGGTTTCAGGGTTATAAAGGTCATTTATTAATAAATACATTAATTACAACAATAACTAAGAGCATGAATTGTAATAAAAAAAATAAGTCTTTTATATTGAGATAAAATTATGTTTTGAAATTACTCTCTTCAACTGGGACGAGGCTTGTACTAGATATGGGCACAGCTATGAACTGTAATTGCAGAACTGAAGAGGAAAAATTATTTTTGAGGGGCTAAACCAATAGAAATTTAATATATACAAGAGAAAAATTGAGGGGCTAACAGAGCTGGATGTATATTAAACATGGTGGTGCCTATGTGCAACATCAAATTTTTAGGAAAAAGACTGACTTACCCGTTATTATTTTGCAGTATGTAAATTAGTTCAAGAGTGGAGTTAGTTTTATTTTTTCTTATAGTTTTACCTATTAACAAATCCTAACTTTCCAAGTGCAATGTTATCGGATTTGATTAGGAAGAGCATAATTAAATTATTTTAATTATATGTTGTATTCGGGATTTTTAATTTATTGAATATTTATTTAATAGGGTGAAAAGATTTTATGAAATACATTCTAAATGCAAAGCTAACTCAAGATCAAATATTGAAACTAATTTTGAAAGAAATATTGATTTTGAAAGCATTAATAGTAGATCATGAGTGTGCGAATCCAATTTTGGGCTTTCACCCCTTTATTAAAGATGAGGTGAAGAAAGCTTCAACGCAGAAAATTATTTGCATCACGTTCTATTATCGTGTGGTACTTACAAGGGCGAAACTAGAATGTAAAAAATGAATAGAGGAGATAACATTTGTATATTTAGAAACAAGTTTGGATAAAGACATTATATTTATTTATTTAAAAAGTGGGGGAAATGCTAAAATGAAACCTAAATATAATTTAAAAACAACTCATGGATGGTTTCCGAAACTTGCCAGAGTCCTGGCTCTGTTTTTTCCAATGATCTGTTCGATGATGCATCCGTAATATTTAGCTTCTAGATCCGTTTGTGGCCCCCTAATTAAAGCGTTGAGGCTGAGGAATGGCCCCCTTATTGAGAGTATCTACAACCACAACATATCTAAATTTCTTATTGGAGAAAGAATGTGTAAGGTTCTCATAGCTAAGAATTACTTCCTCGGGTCTCTTAATACTAGTCTTGTTTTCAAATTACACAAACATTAAGAAAACTTAATGATAATTTACTAATCTCATATTTGTCCTTATTAATTATATTAATTTAATAAACCACCTACAATAAAACCTCGATAAATGAATATGATCGGGACCAGAGAAAAATATTCATTTAGCGAAATTATTCATTTATCGAAAAAAAATTTGAACATATTATAAAGAGTTGAGACCAGAGAAAATTATTCATTTGGCGAGGTTATTCATTTATCGAACATTCATTTATCGAGGTTTAACTGTATATTAATTAATGTGTGATATGTTGAAGAGGTCAAAATAAATTAAGGGTATTATTGGAATTTTTTTTCCAAATTTGCATAAAAAGAGAAAACGACCTGTATTATGAGACAAATTTTATTTCCAAACAGGATTAATATTAAGGGAGGGAGTATTTGTTTAAAGAGGGTGTATTTAATTAAAATTTTAATGGAATTTTATAGATTTTAGAGTTTGATGAATTTGATAGATTTTAATGAAATTCAATAGATTTTAATAAATTCTCTTTGATTTCAATGGATTTCTATCTATTAGAATTCTATAAACTTTTATGGATTTTTATGGACTTTTATGAATTTCTAATGACTTTATTTTTCTTAAAAGATAGTAACCACATTTATTAGCGTTCTATCTTAATAGACAGTTGTTCTATGTGTGATTTTCAATCAATAGTTATGTATAATAGATTTTTAATTAAAAATAAATATCTATTGTAAATAGAAATTTTACAACAATTTGATATAATTTAACGAGAAAAAATAAAAAACTATCTCATATTAAAAAGACAAAAATATATATCAAGTTATTAAAACAATGAGTAGATATAAAATATTTAATTATAAATTAATTTTTTTAACAAGTTTTTGTAAATAATTATTGTTTCATAAAAAGTTGAAGAACAAAAGATAAAAATATTATAAGAACTTCTTTACTGTTTCGGGAAATGGTGGTAGTTGGCAGTGGTGGTGGCGACGGAGTGACAGCGGAAATAGTGCTGGTGGTGGGACGGGACGGTGGCAATGGTGGTGTGGAGGCGGTGGTGGTGGAGGCGGTGATGTGGTGGTGGTGGTGGTGGAGGCGGCTGCGGCAGTGGTGGTGGGTGGTGGTGATGAATAAAAATCCATCAAAATCTTAGGGGTGTACCAAAGATTTTAAAAGACAAATTATGTTTATACTTTGTGCTTAAAGATGAGTATCTAGATGATTCCATTAAAATCCTTAGAATCCAAAATAAATTTGAATACCTCATAATTTTGTAAGATTTATAAAAATTCTCATTTAATACCTCATGACTTTAATAGACTTTTAAGAACTCCATAAAATTCTATATTGAATACCACAAGAATTTAATTGACTTTTAAATATCTCAATTAAATACTCCCTCCATTTTTCTTTAGATGTCGTTTGACTTTTTGACACATTTTTAGGTGCTTTGACCGTATAGTTAAAATTATTATCTTTAAATAGTTTTTTTTTTGAATTAAAATTTAAATTGTATATTTTTATTCAAAAAAATAAAATTTAAAAAATAATAAATTTAACTACTCGGTCAAAGCACCAAATTCAAACTTTTTCAAATTCATCAAATTTTATAAGAGTCTTTAAAACTCATTCCAAGTCTCAATTGAATAGACTTGGCAAACACTCATTTAATTTGTATAGCTTTGTGTGATTATTATGTTAATTAGTCGATTCCAATAAACAAATAAAATCACATGCATATGGAAAATGTCAACTTCCCATATGGCCCTCCATATTTTTTTAGACAAAAAAATTGATTGCGGGGGTTGACTTTACACTGCCATAAATAACTAGTGGAAAATACAAAATAAAATAAACATGAAACTATTATTAATTAATAATAAGGCCGGATGTCATAATTGTTATTGCGAACAATAAATTTAATTTTTCCAAGGAATTCATTTTCCTAGTGGCTTTTTATTAGTGATCTTGAAAAGAAAAAAAAAAATAATAAAATACTTCACAAGATGGGCAGTGCATGCAGAGTGGATCTATTCACGTGCAAATTAAATTGTTACCATTATGAAATATGATTTTATATGGAAATCCAACGTTGGAAATTATACCTCCCTTTATCAATGCTCTTTTATATATTTCCAGTTCCTTGTTTAGTTGTACTTAATCCTGGTCAAATCTCATTTTATTACTAATTTATAATTAAGTCAATTCGGTCCTTTCGACGTACATTAAATCAAACAGCAAAAAGTGCCTTAATTACTTAAATTAATAGCAAAGGCCCCAATCGGGGGTGGCAAATCCAATATTGGCCAGGTGTTTGTTAATGTAGAAACTAACGTCGTACCTCCCTCCTGGAGGGATGTCAATGAACTGGGGCGGACACGGAGGTTAGTACCCCACCCTCATCCCCCACACTCATTCCGGCTTAATATTTTTATATCTATTCCCACCCCATCACTCATGCTAAACTCATCTTCGCCCCAACGGGTACAATTTAAATCTCATCGCCACCCGCCACCTACTTGGTCGTGCGAGCCCCCCCCCCCCTCCCCCAGGGACGGAGGGAGGGGGTTCAAGGTGGGCAACGATTCCTCCGGCGAATGGAAATTCCCCTATAATATAGGGGAAGCTATATATATAGTTGTCCGACTTCCGTATTTTCTATAGTTCCGGACCCCTCTGAGTAAATGTTCTGCTTCCGTCACTGACCCTTCCGCTGGGGCCCGCTACCCGTCGAAGACCCACCATACCCGCCCCATCAATCCACCAAAAAAAACTAAGATTAAGAATAAAAATACTTGATGTTGTTCCGGGAATTATTATTCCCGTGATGTGTCTTACCTAATACTGACTGTAGATACATATATGGAAGGTTTTAGATCCTTCTAGAGGTAGTAGGATCCTATTAGATGTCTTACCTTATCTAGGAATCTTATGTATAGAAGGACTCTCATTGTAATGCCTATATAAAGGCCCCTCTATCAGTGTTATGAATACAATTGATTGACTCTATTTACAGTTTTTTTTACTTTCTCTTTAAACACGTTATCAGCACGTAGCTCGAAGAAAAAAAAAGAAAAAAAATCGGCCAGCCCAGCCCGCCGTCGGACCGCCGCCGCCGCTGCCCAGTCACTGCCGCTGCCGCCGCCGCTGCCCAGCCGCCGCCGCCGGACCACAGCCGCCGCCACCGACCAGCTCCAGCCCAGCCAAGTCCGACCCGGTTCAGAACCTTGGACCAAAAACCAGATCGGATCCCTCCATCCCGTTCGCGCCCGCTGTTGATCGACCCAACCCGACAGCTGCAACAAATCAAATTTTTTTTACCCTCTCAACCATGTAGCAAAAACTACAAATTTAACCGTGAAGATCTGATTCGAAACAATATTTCTCGATGAAACTGTACGCGAAAGAAAAAAAACGAGAGACGAGAATTTCCGCGCGTAAATTTTCTACACAGCGCAGTCGTACTAAAAACATGTTTCCCGATTCGTTAACCGTCGGATCGGTGTGAAATTTTGACAGCAACTTCCCAACACAAATATATGTATATTCAATGGTAGAGATCGGATTATGAGTAATATTGATTACTGAATCTGCCGCCGAACAGAAGTAGATTTTTACGAAGAAATTTAGAGATCCGACCTCATCCAATACCGAGCTGCTGCATCGCCGCGCTCGAGTCTTTTTTCGGCCGAATTATCGAGCCCAGTAGACCTATCCGGGCGTTTCTCAACTCTCTATTTTCCTAATTCATGATTCATTTATCATTAACTTGTATGTTTATGAATCTAACTATGTTTATGCTTTACGTGGCATATAGGAAAATATGTTGCTCATGATGATGTGCAAAATATGGAGAGAAGTCATATTTATTATCCCGTTCAAGGATCAAAGTAAATATAGAACAGAGTACCCACGGAAATATGTTGCTCATATGGAGAGAAGCTCCCGTTCAAGGATCAAAGCAAATATGGAACCAAGTACCCATAAGATTTTATTAAAGTTCTCGTTTTTCAATTCCTCTCTTTTAGGAAAACATTTTTTGGGAATTGGGTATTTGAGTTCTTTATCTCCCACGCTACTTTGCGGTGGATGAGACTATGAGAGGTGGTATCACTCTCGTATGTCGAAGTAAACTGTGTGACGGTCCTGGGGGAGTCACGGAGAAAGTCGATATTTGTGGTTGTTGCATACACCACGTTTTGGGTGCGATTTGACGTCGTCGTTTTGTCGATTTTAAACCAACAATTGAAAAAAAAATGAATATTGTCGGTAACAGTAAAGTTATGACTTGTTCATGATTAGTCACGAAATTGTGACGTACAAATGGGACAAACATCGATTGCGACGGATATGTCGTGGTTAAAATCGATTTGTGACGGACTTGTCACGTTGAATTGAGCGACCACCACGTTGGTCTTGACCCAATCCCATACTTGGAAAACTCCATCTTTCATCCTATTAAAATAAAACATTGCATGTGGGTGTAGTCATGCACCGTCTCCTTGCAATATGATATATGAAAGAATGTAAGAATAATTCTCATGAATTTCAACATGTAAAGCAATGGCATATTGCGGTAAATACATGAATTCGTTGACCTCGATTATAGTTCGTATGACTATAGGTCCGAATACTTTTTTGAGTATTTGTAAAGGCATGTGCCTTATACATTTGACTATGTTTAGTCGATCTTATTGGATGGTCAAGACAAGTTGGTTATGGTATATTCATTATGTCTCGTGGTTCAAAATGCTTAATTATGATGCACCGCGTTGCATCCATATAACATGGCTATTATGACGTATACTTGCAAATTGAGAATTAAAATTCTTGGTTGATTTGATGCACTTTGGTGAATTTTGTCTACACTTTGATCATGACTAGGCGCATTCTCCTTGGTATTTGTTTATGCTTTGAAAGTTCAAACGGAATAAGTGGTTTTTAAACAGCCTTAGCTGTACCGACATTCCTACTTTCTCTGCAAGTCTACCAAGTTGGAGTTACCGAAAGGATCATTAGTCGAGATAAGAAATCGAACACCCTGCTGCGTTTAAACGCACCTATGACTGCCATTACCATATTTTTGCATCAACACTTATGCCATTGGATATGGTCTCAACCTTGTTTTCTCACTAAACTTGGGAAATACTAAAGCAGTCAATTAAAATATGCACTGTGATTTGAGTTTAATGATCCGTGTGGTGCACAATATATGGATCGAAAGAGGCGGAAGTCTAGTTTACAGAACATCTAATCGTTCGTCCATAGCCTTCCTAATAAGGGAGTTATCGCTGTTTTAGTGAAGAAAGGTCAAGCTGCGCGGAATTTTATTTCTAGCGATTGTGCTAACTTTTGTCCCAACCAACTTGGTTCCCATCTTAAATTTGCAATTGGTCTTATGACACATATTTTTCAACCTCTTTTTGGCCGAATTTGGCACAGATGATGCGATTTTTGGTATGCATTGTACGCTAAATATCATCTTTCAAATATTGAAAAACAGTTTCCTTGGGGAAGCCCAAAATACGCACCCTTATAAGAAGGTCGAGCGTATGCATGCTAGTGTTACACCATGCTTGTGTCGTAATTTTACCCCTTAGGCATATAACCTTGCCATGTTATGCACTCAATATGATAGATCATTTTGATCGTATCTGGTATAAAATCTCTATGTTGTTAGAGTATTCGCTATGCTCATATTTGTAAAATTTTGCAAGCGAAATTGAGTACATATTAAGCTATTTTCAAGGAATATGATATTTTTTGGATTTCGGTTTATAAATCCATTGTGACTATGATGACTAGGTCATCACAATCAATGAGTGGTATAATGCTCAAGTTGTTGAATGCCGAATGGCGTTTTCTAGTCACATATGTTCCGTAACAATTGAACCGTGTTATGACTCGATGACATATATGCCAATGTGTATCACTCATAACATATCATTGTGATTTGTGAGAAATAAAAACTTATGCATCACTTGTATTGAATATGTGAAAGGAAAAATATTCATGAGTCAATATGGTCCGGCTTGCATCGGTTTTTGTAACCAGAAGATGTATTGGGACATTGACACATTTAGGCTTTAATAGTTCGGAGTTTGGACAGTTTGATGATCCATATACCACGGTATTGTCATGGACATCATTTTCTTTGAACAAAGAAACTAGTTGGATCAAAGACACCAAAGTACGTTGGTGGAGTCGTGAGCAGGGCTCATGACCGATGATGATATTTATGTTATTCGCGTCTTGCTTTCATAAGCATGTATGACGCCAAAGACCCCCCCAGTGATCCTTCTTAGCCATGTTCATTGATTAAAGCCTATTCTTTAGCACGATTAGGAGATGACACCCTCCTATGCTAAAGAGAATAATGTAATGACTCGTATAAGCATGGTGCTGAGTCCTCCCTTTTCACCGAGTCCTTATACATACATGATCATAAGTATTAGCCTGGGTGGCTTATGATGCTATGATGGTGTTCACAAATGGTCGTACTCAAGTAATAACATTTATATGTTATGTTGTTCCTTTGACAATGATTGATAAGTTGACGAAACCTGAGTTTATGGTTGTCCAACTTGCGGACTAGTCATTGTAAAGGTCGGTTCACCCACTTTTTAGACCAAGTCATAAAGTGAAATTTTAACAAATACTTCCTAACATCCAAGGCTACCTTCTCACAAATTTTGATGCCATTTGGAAACTTGGAAGGAGGTGAACTACTTAAATGAAGTTTTCACATACCACCAGCCGTCCTATCAACCAGTTCGATATCATTTTGATCAGTTTTTTACCACAAGGTTGATGGTTTTGGAATCCTAAACACCCGCTTATACATACTCATGAAATTTTGAGATGTTTGGGGCTGGTGAAGGGAGTGAACTCTTCAAGAAAGCACTAGAGGTTCGATAAAACCAACGGCCTATCATCGGTTCAATTGTTTCTTCATGTTCGATCCCGGTAGTGCATGGTGGCGGTTTTGTTGAATTATCAAGACCAGTAGCTACGGCTATGTAGCATAGGTCAACATGTCATATTCACCTATACCTATCATCATTCAAATGCTTAGTTACGAGTGTAACAGTATGCATTTTGTTAATTGGATTGTGTTAACACTGAAAACCTTTATCGTCCACATATTCATGTGCCAAAATGCGTCAACACAACGCATTATGACGGGTTATAAATGATCAATATGACATGCGCTTTCACTCATAGTCCGCTTAAAATATATCTTGGCAGACGATCTCGTAAGTCACTTTGATGAGCCAGTCTTCCCGTCGTTAGAGGGAGATGCGAACGATCATGTTCGAGTAGAACGACTTGGAATTGTCGTAGTTTGTCCCTACTGTGCCTAACAACGTTCCCTAAAGTGACAAGATTAAATACATGCTGCAAACATGTCTGCAAGGATTGTATCCGGTCATGGACGTTCGTCACCTATAAATGGTGATATGGTAACACCACAAATTGTGGTAGATGGTGTTAGTAGGCCGTGGATCTCATAGAGTATTGGGATGCCACTTGGTTCGATAAATACTCTCACCAAGAATGTATGCGAGTCTGGTACATGAAACTTGATCATCTGATCAAATGAACTCATCCGTCTCATGTGATTCTGGATTATAGTCATTATTGGGGGACGCCTCAATGAATGCCAATCCATAAAGAGTACTCTATGAATAAAGACGGTACATGAGGATGTGGAATGTGAGTTTAATCGAACCATACTTCGTTGAAAATCTACAACGTTTTAGCCTTGGCCTAAAATGGAAACATATGCGACTCCAGTATAAACGAAGTGATAGCCCTTTGTTGAAGTGGTACCGACACTCCAAAGATAAGATCTATCCATATACTTTGTTAAAGCGAGTGAGAGAAGGAGTTAAACTCACCTCATGGCGCGAGGTCTCTCATGAACGCACTGGAATCGACTATGATGACACGAAACTTAGTTGTGCTATCGTAATGGATGTTATAGCATCCACTATCTTTTCAGTTAGATAGTTTCCCAAAAACTGACGTGCAGCTTGTGGTTAAATCTTATCTTAGTGGGGAACTAATTTAAGTGATAAAAAGTATCTCGTGGTGGATCAGACTCAAATCAAGTGGCTCCTGACCACGGAGCGCGTCGACAAGTGATTGTCGGGAACGCATACTAAGTATATACTTGATTTGGAAGAGATATGAAGCTTTTGCGTGTAAAACTAAGGGTTTATAGTGATGTACTCTTGTGAGACTAAGAGATTCTGCTAAATCCAAAGTTAAGAATGAAAGGATCTTAGGGACACTTGATGATGCATATTCATCAATCGGTTTAAGGCAATCTAAGGGACGGTTTCCCTAAGAGACGATAAAGTAATGCCTATATAATTCCCAATGACTAGTCGAAGTCATAATAAAACTTTGCTCACTTAAGTGATGATGCAGTCTTAAGAAAAGTACGGTATTATGTACTCATGTTTGACTCGATTGACTCATTCATAATAATCCGGTAAAGCCACTGTGATGATGGCCTAGGATGCGCTCATGCAATGTCTGTGATTGACAAGAAGTTTGAAGCTCGCTCTATCTCGATAAAAAGGACACTTGGCCCGATGCCGAATGCGCCGAATGTGTTGGTCTATCTCCCATATGACCTACAGGGCAGCTCACTTGATGGAAAATGGTGAAATTGGTGCCATTGGAAAGGTTCGTGTCTACTTTCCAAGGAAACCAACCATTTGATCACATCCATCATGTTTAGTGACATATGACTATTGTTGCAAAGTAGGACAAGATATATCCGGTAATTTGCTGAGTCAACTTCGATAGAGCTTTGTGATTTGCTCAGGTCGATCTAGGTTACGTACTTATGTGAATGAAAAGCTATGAGTGTCTAGTTTTCATAAGTTCTTACAGTTTCGTTGATACCTATTGAATCGAAGAAGTTATGACTGATTTAGTGCATAGAGGTCAAGACTTTAGAAAACTTGATAAGTCTTTAGCGACTCTGCACTTTGGATGTGTCGCGCTCTTTTTGTCCTTAGACCAAGGTTTGTTTTTTCCCATTGGGTTTTCACTTGGTAAGGTTTTTAACGAGGTGACCTATGAGAACATCCATACAATGATGCGTTGTACTTCTGTTCAACTTAGACCAAGAAGTAATTTTCCCACTGGGTTTTTCCTTGGTATAGTTGTGAGGGCAACTTGGCATCTGACTCCTATGATTTGAAGTACTCATCAGGGGGAGTCATTATGTATACATCAGGGGAGTATACATGATATGTTGTGTTGGTGCGTTGCAATCTTTTCCTCATCAAGCCTTTATTTTTCCCATGGGGTTTTGTTTTGACTTGGAATAGGTTTTTACGAAGGCAACATCTTCTGCACCATTGTTGTATTAGTGCTCGACACAGGGGGAGTGTTCCGGGAATTATTATTCCCGTGATGTGTCTTACCTAATACTGATTGTAGATACATAGATGGAAGGTTCTAGATCCTTCTAGAGGTAGTAGGATCCTATTAGATGTCTTACCTTATCTAGGAATCCTATGTATGGAAGGACTCTCATTATAATGCCTATATAAAGGCCCCTCTATCAGTGTTATGAATACAATTGATTGACTCTATTTACAGTCTTTTTACTTTCTCCTGAAACAGATGTAAATTAAATTAGATTTATGTGGAGATAAATCCACATATATTAATATAAATAAACTTAAGTTGTAATTTTAAACTGTCTTCAAATACAGTAAAACCTCGATAAATGAATATGATCGGGATTGGAGAAAAATATTCATTTAGCGAAATTATTCATTTATCGAGAGAAATTTTAAACAAGTTATAAAGAGTTGGGACCGGAGAAAATTATTCATTTGACGAGGTTATTCGTTTATCGAATATTCATTTATCGAGGTTTTAATGTACAAGTCAAGTACATTTTAAATATTTTCAAATACGAAAAGTCAAATGGAAAGAAGTGCTACGGAAAAAAGTGTTATATGAGTGAAAATCTAAAACTCTAAAACCACCCATCCATAATATTGCCTGCCTGTCGAAGCTGTTTGAGCCTGCATGAAAATCAAACAAATCAAATCATTAACTTCTCAATTAGTGAAATCTGTAAATATAAACACATGTAAGGGACTATTTGTAATTTTAACACAACGTTTTTTCTTACCACCAATCATCATATTATATATGAAACAAGTAACATAGGCGCAGGACAAATTGGATTCTTCAACAGAAAAAAATTGAAATAAATTGAGTGCGACTGAGAGAAAGACTTTGTATTTTTGTCACAGAAATACCATCAAGCGTACAACGAATCATGAGTATTGTCCTATTTACATATTATTGTATTTTTCCACAACTTCACAGGTAAGATAAATGCTGAATCAGACTTACGTTCTCACAATAGAACACAAACATCTCTTCTTAGGAGTCTCATCAAGAACTTTTATTTCTCTACTTATACTACACATTATATGTTACAATTAGCATGAATTTTGAGAAGAGTAGTAAGCAATAAAGATCACTCTGGAAATTTCATATCATAATATTCCTCTGGTTCTTCTATCAAAGTAGACTCCATTTCTTTCATTTCAGCAGAAGCTGCAGAACCTACGTATTTTGAATTTGGCATTTCAACACAAGTTAATTCTTACAAGAAAAGCAACTAAATATTTTTTATGAGGTGCACTTTTTAAGTACCTGATTTTATAATGATAGACAATTTACACAACAAAATACACATAACACACTAAAATAATTTACATATACACAAAATGATATAGTACCTTTCAGATAAGCCCCAATCCAACTTTGAGCACACGTCAAAGCCTCCACAGTTTTTGATTGTAGTCGACTACGATGAGGATGAAGAATTCGTCCACTTGTACTAAAAGCAGACTCTGATGGAATTGTATAAACGGGAATGATCAATACATCCCTTGCTATATGTTGAAGACTCAGATATATGTTTCCATTTATCTTCCACCAATTAAGAATGTCAAAATTATGAACCATTGGGTCACGGTCATCTCCCAAGTACTTCTCCAAATCTGAGCAATGATCACTTAGATTTGTTTTTTTCTGAATATTCAGCAAATTCTTTCATCCAAATATCTCCATTTATTTGATTGCCGGAATCAAACAAGGGTCGAGAACTAGTAGATTCGGTCCTACTATGCCTACCCTCATATTCATCCACCAATTGAACAAGAAAACTTCTAATTCTATTAACCTCTTTCTCACCATCTAATGGACCAAATATTTTATCATAAAAGAATTTTACAAGAGCCATTTTGTATCTAGGATCAAGTATTGTTGCCGCTGCCATTAGACCATTGACACCAACCCAATACTTGTTGTGCTTTTCAAACATTACGTTTGCCATATCCTTTATATAATCATAATGAGATGAAAGCCAACTAGAAATAGCAGGTTTAAGTTTACAAATTGTTGGGAAATAGATATTGGCAATGGGATATCTTGATGCTGAGAAGTCAAGAGTAAGATTACGAAACACTTCCAATTTATCACATATTTTCTCTACCTTCTCCCAATCTTCATTAAGTGGTGGATTTCTAAAGAGATTATCTCGCCCGCTCAAAACAGTAAATACTTCCCTATACCTGAGAGCAACTGTAAGCATATCATAAGTGGAGTTCCACTGAGTCTTGCAATCAAGTATCAGTGTCTCTGAACATTCAGAAACTAATTGCTTAGCAACTTGTTCAAATTTTTGGGCCCTTTTATCAGAAGTTGTCCAAAAAACAACAGTCTCTAATTCTTTGAACACCTCATAGCATCACAGCACTTACCGCAGCTTGAACAATTAAATTCAATATGTGAGCACAACAACGCATATGAAAAAACTGTCCATTCAACACAAGTGCACCATAAGGAAACTCTACACGCAAAATTTCGATCATTAAATCATTGGTCGTGCAATTATCCATGGTTATTGAAGATAATTTCAGATCAATATTCCAAGAATGAATGCATCCTTTCAGGGTATTAGCAAGTACTTCACCTCTATGAGGTGATGGTACAAAACAAAACCTACCAAAAATAATCATAGAATAAAGTGCTACCATGAAGTCAATAATAAAACTCCGGAATCAGAATTTGTGAAGCAAGTAGTCTTCAAACAGTAATTTGAGGCTGTCAAAAACTCAAGAAAAATACAACATGAACAAGTACCGTCACAACGAAAGTAATATAAAAAATATAATTAAATGAGATAAAATAAATAATAGACGTCAGTAGGATAGTGTGATACCTTAAAATTCTACTTTGCAAATTCCAAGAATTGTCAATAAAATGGCACGTGACTGTCATATAGCGTTTTCTTTGGTTGTTTGATGTCCACATATCAGTAGTCAAGGTAATTCTACCCTTGGCTTTCCAAAAGTGCACTAATATTTAGCTTTTCAGATTCATATCTTTGTGTAATGTCTTTCTTTATCGTGTTCCGAGAAGGTACATTGAATCCCGATTGAAGTGTCTTGGAGTACCTCACAAAACCAAAGTGCCCAACCATGCTAATAGGATACTCATGGAGAATAATCATTTGTGCCAACTAGGGCTGGGACTTAGGATCTGAATAACCGAATAATCGAACCGAAAAGGTAAAAACGGTTCAGTTCGGTTATTGGAAAAAAATCGTATTTTTTTTGTTATTGGATCCTACTTCAAACTAAAGTTTGGATAACGGTTATTGATTTTTCGAACTCCGAAATACCCGGAAAACCGACATACATTAAATTCATGTTAAAAATAACCGAAATACCGGTTATTCTACATATTTTCGATTATTCTATATATTTTCGGTTATTTTACATTTTTTGGTATATACTATATTCTACATATTTTCGAATACTCTTGGAAATATATACAGTATATACTATATTGTCACCTGTTGGAAATAACCGAAGAACCGGTAAAAATACCCGACATAATTTCGGTTCGGGTATTTTTGGGTAATGCAAAAAAAAAATGAGGAACCGTACCCGAAAATTTTAATTCGGTTCGGATAATGGGTACGATTTTATTTACTCAATAACCGAAAGTCCCAGCCCTAGTGCCAAGTCTTTTTCTCCCGTTCTCTTGACGGAACTCGTAGGGTGCCAATGACAGTGTCTCATTTTTATCACAAGGACTAGCTTTTATACCAAAGAACTTCACTTACCGAAGATCTTTACATATTCTCTTTGGACAAATTTTTGTATGATCTTTCAAATGAGTAGTCCCTGATTCTACCCTAGCAACAAGTAATTTATTACAATGAATGCATTCAGCTTTTATAGCCTCGCCAACTTGCTTTCTCTTGAAATCCTTCCAGACTATTGACGTGTGTCTAGTGGTTAAAGGTAGAAAAGAAGGATCTTCTGAAATAATTTCATGTGAAGTTGAACTCTCATCGTCGACATTAATTGAAATGTGACTATTACTTTCTGAAGTTGACTGTTTTGAGGGATCTGAAGTAAATTCATCTTCACCATTTGATGCCATTCTCCTTAAAGAAATATGCAACAAGTCATACATCATAATTAGTTACAAATACAAAGAGTGAATACAATATAAAAGAAAATGAATGGTACAAGCACATCATAATTAAAAACAAAAAATAATAATAGAAAAATTAACCATATTAAGATAAAAATTCAAAACCGAAATCAATACAGGAACTAAAATAGAAATTAAAATAGAAAAAAAAAGTTAAAAAACAAAATAAAAATGAAAATCCAAATGGAAATTAAAGAGGACCTCATTTTCACGAAATTAAAAGAGAAAAATAAAATCTTAAGTTAAAGTAAAAACAAAAACAGAAACTAAGAAAGAAATTAAAATAAAAATAAAAGTATAGAAACTAAAAATATAGATTAAGAATACAAATTTTAAATGAAAAACAGAAAATTAAAAGAAAATTAGAAAAGTCGCAAATCTCACGATTTCCCTATATTTTCAACAAAACAAATGAAAATTAAAAGGAGAAATTAAAACAAAACATAAAAATAGAAACTAAATCAGAATCAAGACATAAAATTACAAAACTAGATGTCCTTATCATCGCTCTTTCTCGATCGAATGCACAAGCGGATGAGCTATATGTGCAGTTTAAAATAGCCCTAATTTCATTATGTTCCTTGTATTTTCAATCAAAAATTATAATTGAAGGAGATGAAGATTAAAAAAATGCATGATAATGTTGATTCTGAAGCGGCGACCGATGATGGAAGAGAAACTTGAAGTTAATGTGGAGTAGAAGAGGCGATGGGGTTTAGGTTTGGTAACTGATTCAAGTGACGGCGGATGGAAGTTGAATTAAGTGTATTTGTATTAGGGTTGATGATAAAATACAAAGCAAATTATATTTTATAATATGTGTATATGGCGGGGGGGCGGGCGGGGGCGGGGTGGGGCAGGGATGGGGAGGGTATAACTAAAATCCGCCCCACTGACACTGTCACCCTCAAAGACTTCGGTTCTTGAATTCACTCCTCTAGTAACCTTTATCTAGGATAGATGAAGTATTCATTATGTAGTATATAAAAGGTTAATGGTTCAGAAACAACTGTTGTATTGTTGTGCCTGTTTTCGGGGAAAAATATTTTTTTAGGCCCGTAATTTTGGCCTAGTTGGGTTATAAGGACATTATCTTTTCGGGTCTGGGGAACAAGAACATTAATTTTAAAAAATGGGAAAACAAGGACAATTAAGCCCGAAGGAGGGTGGGCTTAATTGTCCTTGTTTTCCCACTTTTTAAAATTAATGTCATTCTTCTCCAGGCCCGAAAAGCTAATGTCCTTTTGACACTACCATTTCTAAATTACTTTTTAGTTCTAAAGTTTATAAATTACTTTTTTATTTATTTTACCATTTATCTTTTCAATTATTATAATTTTATTAATATTTTTATTTCAATTATTTTGAAATATATTTTTAAAAATAAAAATATTTTAATTTTTAATAATTACACATAATTAAAATCTTAATAACCGAATTGTACTCAAATTTTAAGTTTTAAAATTCGAAAATCATCACAAAATTAAAACTATCAAATAATTTAAAATAAAAAAATTATGTATAAAATTTAAAAATTAGTAAGCATCAACTAATTAACAGTAAAAAAATACGTAAAAACATGAATATTTTGATATAGTTAAAAATAATATTGATATAGTTTTTTTATTTATATTAATCAATTTGAAAATTCTTTAGATGGGGTAAAATAAATTAAACTAATCGAATTGGTTAACTCGATTAAATTTGATTTTATAATAAAAATTTATTGATTTGATTTAAAAAAATTATAAATAATTGAAATATTTTTTTGATAAATTAATCAATAATATTTTTAAAATTATTTTTTTAATTCATATATTACGATATAAATATAAAAATTAAGAGAATTATAAATATTTTTTTGGACGGAGAAGATATCAAAATGTTCTTTTCTTTTATTTTTAAATAACTTTTTATTAAAAGATCTTGATGTTCATAGGAGCATTCGTTTGCTTCAGACGACCGTTTTAAATAACTCTACAATACTCTTAACAAAAATACATAATTGATGTTTTAACAAAAATATTTTTTATCCAACTCTTCTAAACAATATAAATGGATTTGAAGTGTTTTTAAACTTCTAAAAAATGAAAAGGTATTTTAAAAAATACTAACTCAGTGAGAAATATTTTTTTTTTGATTAGAAGTGAGCATGAATAGATTTAGTTCGGTTTGGTGTGTTCATTTATAAATAAAACTAAATTATTTAAATTTGGTGTAATTTTATTCGATTTTTATTTTTTGGTTTGGTTTCAGTTTAAACCATGATTTCTAAGAACTAATTAAATTCAAATTTTATTTTAAGCAATAATTATTTTTAAAAAAATTAACTAGAAATAATTTTTTTAAAATTTAATAAATACTACATACACTAGAAAAAAATATTTCAAAACGATCCCAACAAAAAATGAGTAAATTTAATTTTATTTTATTATAAGGGATAAATTAAAGATAAATATAAGATATTAAAATTATGTCTGTATTAATATTTAGCGGACTCACTGGCTAATTTTGTTAACCTATGCTATGAACTAGCCCTAAATACAGTTCGGTTAAAACTTAAAACATGTAATTCTTAATACTATATTCTTTAAGAATATATTTAATTTTCATGTTAGATGAGTTATTTCCAACGGCAGAAATATTTTTTTAGGCCCGTAACTCTGGCCTAGTTGGGTTATAAAGACATTAGCTTTTCGGGCCTGGAGAAGAAGGATATTAATTTTAAAAAGTGTGAAAACAATGACAATTAACCCCAATCGGACCTCCTTCGGGCTTAATTGTCATTGTTTTCCCAATTTTTAAAATTAATGTCCTTCTTCTCCAGGCCCGAAAAGATAATGTCCTTATAACCCAACTAGGCCAAAATTACGGGCCTAAAAAAATATTTCCCCCAGTTTTCGACCACTGATTATGTGAGTAATGTGGTAGGTAATAAAATAAATAACGAATTTAGTAATAAATGTATGTGAGATGGTGAAGTGTTTGTTGTGAAAATTGATCGTAAATGTAGCATTATTGATATGAACTAGATGTCCGTCCTTGCGATGCACGGCGTAAAATATTAAATATCTTATTATAATAGTAATATGTGATTGAACTTCAATAATATTGTAAAATTATTATAAAATATACATGATCTAATATACACACACATGCACATAAACTATTATTTAATTTGTTTTAATTTATAAATTCTTATCATGCGATCTAAGGGCACATGATAGAAAAACCATAATTTAATTAAGCATAAACATTTATTTTTTCATATAGGACAATATGAGTCTTATATCTAATTTTATAAATAATAAATTACATTATATTTATTATTATCAACTTTCATTAAAAGTATCCAACCCATATTCTTACTAATATAATTTTTTTATATGACGCATTAATGTCATTATTTATCATTTTACAATCAAAACAAAATAATTTTGAAAAATCAAATAACTGTTAAAGTACAAAACTATGAAAATAAACCAAAAATATATTTCTTCAGTATTCTTATATTTTTATATAGAAATATTTTAATCTTCTAATATATCATAATTATATTTAAATTACTTTATATATATATATAATATGGATGTCAAATTAAAGAGCACGAAGTAAGAATTAATTTGATATATATTTTATTAAAAATAAAATTGATACAAAAAAATTATAATTGTTTAAATTATTAAGTTAAAAAAAATTAATAAAATGAGAGAAAAATTTTATTTGATAGATATTATATAGAGAATAACCCTCTAACTTTCCTTATAAACTAAATATCTATATTTTTAAAATTTTTAAAATGAGAAATAATGTGGAGATAACACATGTTAAAACTATTAAGTATGGATATCTATCATATAGAAAGATATCTATGTGAAAACGATTAACTATTTTTACCCATTAGATGAAACGTGGATGGTTCAAATCAGGAGTGTGCACAAGTCCCTGTGCCGTTTGGCCGAATCTAACCGTTTCGGTGATGTTCGGAAATTCCCCCAACCTAGGCAACTTTTTTCCAAACGGAACAGTATAAAACAGGATAGGACTGAGACACATGGAAATTGTCTTGGACTGTACTGTTTGTCCCGGTTGGGAGAAACAGCATGGTTTTGGACCAGTGGTTTTGGCATGACTTTGGACCGATTTCTCTTCAACTTTTACCAGTTTGGCATGGTTTCAGCGATCTCTCTCTAATTTCCTACCGATCAGCATGGTTTTGGATCAGCAGTTTGCATGGTCTTTGTACGAATCACGACGACTGGTTTGGCATAGTTTTAGACGGGTCCCGTTTTGGACTGTCCCGGGAAGAAAAGGAACAAGGCTTTCTCCCGGACTGGTCTGACCTGTTGTAAAACTAGGAGCGGGACTGGGACACTCCTAACACTACTATAGAAAAAATACTTTTTTAAATCGAGTAAAAAGAGCCTTCTAGATAATCTTGAACCGCCTCGGACCCCTAATTCAGATGAGATAATGAGTTATTGGATTTTTTTTTTTATCCACACACGCACACAAGGGGATCATCCCCTGTCCTGAGTCCCCTTCAAGAGGCTCGAGCTCATCTCCGATCTAGAGGTAAGTTTGTCGACGTAGCGCAATCGCTCATTGTCAGCTTGGGTTCTGCCATGTTTCTGGCGATCAGAATTTATGGTTTTATCCCCGAATATTGCTTAAGGGCTCCAGCCGTTCCCACATAATAAGTTATTGGATTTATGGAGTGAGATGCCATAAATGTGCTGAAAGAATAATTCTATCTACACATAAATAACAAAAAATTTACACATGTTGAAGGGAAAATAACTTGAGACAAGAAAGTAGGGCAAAAGTGTTGTATTATTCCATCAATGGGATCCCTTAAATAGGGTGAAGTACATACAAACAGGCCTCAGCCAAATCCTATCTAGGAAAGCCCATAAACTAACAGACTTAGGCACACAACGGGTATGATTCCTTTAACACTCCCCCTTGTGCCTAGTCTACAAGCGCATGTCATGTTGCCTCGTTAAAACCTCGTCAAGCAAAAACCCAGTGGGAAAAATGTCTTGATCGTAGGGAAAAGAGTACTGCATCTAGACACATCAAGTTTAGACTTCGTCCTTTGAATCTATCCACTCATATGATCGTTACATTTGATCATAGCGCTATTAAGGTGACCATTCCATCGATCCCTAAAATCGTACATCTTGTTACCTCGTTAAAAACCTTTCCAAGTGATAAAAACCCTGTGGGAAAAAGAATCCTTGGAAGGAAAAGAGTATAACGTACGGTGTGGATGTAAGACTCCCCCTCAAGTCTACATCTCCCCCTGATTCGTACATCAATCAAGTAGTCGTTGCCTCATTAAAAACTTCGCCAAGTAACAAAACCCAATGGGAGAAAATGAACCTTGGTCAAAGAAAAGAGTACAACACATGTGATTAAGTTTCTTTATAAATCACCATTTCCTTGTGATCTTTACATCAATCTCGGAAGTTGGAAAAATCTTTAGCTCCCCCTAATGCTTACATTCATATACCGTTGCCTCGTTAAAAACCTTGCCAAGTAACAAAACCCATTGGGAAAAATAAACCTTGATCTAAGGAAAAGAGTGCAACCTATGTGAGTATGTTACGTTATCTCACATATTTCCCGTTATGATCATTCCATCAATTAAGGGGATTTACAAGTTACATCATGTTCATAAATGTAAGTATGCTCATCAGTGGCAGTACTTAACCGCTAGTTCCTCACAAGTGTAGAATGATAGTTCTTAATCATGTACACTCACAGATTGATTCATGCAAAGCAATAATCTTGTCGTGATTCGAGGAGGTAGCCAAAAGGGGTTTGCATAGTCGATTTCCAAAACATAAGCAATTCATACCAACACATACTTTGTGGTAGTTGCTTCGGCACCAGCATTTACTTTAGCATTTGCCTTTTCATAAGCAGCTTCCTTTGCCTGCTTGTAGGGAAAGAATAGTCCCAAATCAATGGTTTCTTTTAAATATCAAAAGATAATCTTGATACCATTCCATTGATGTTGCGTCGATGCTAAACTAAATCTAGTCAGCGGTTTAACTGAGGAGTGATAGCAGGTCGTGTACATTGAGCTAAGTACAATAATGCGCTATTGCACTATGTAGGGAATTTCAGCTCCCAAAGCTCTTCGTCACTTTCCTTTAGACAGAATGGATCTTTCCTTTGTATCCAAATGTTCGACCTATCATGGGGTTCTAGTCGGGTTTAACTTGTCCATGTTAAAGTGCCTGAGAATCTTCTGGACATAGGTAGACCGGTGGAAAGAATTCCACAAACTCGATGTCTATGTCAATGCCTCGACAGAACCGAGTTTTCCCAAGATCTTTCATCTCAAACTCAGATTTTCAGTATCCGGTGGTTTCTCTTATTTCATCAAGACCGATTATGTTCATGTCATCGACATACATTGCGATGTGAATCCGGATCTTATTTGTGAAGACGCGGGGACACATTTCATCGTTCTTATATCCCTTCCTAATCAAGTAGACACTTAGACGGTTATACCACATCCTTAGGGATTGCTTCAAAACCGTAAAGTTGAGCGTTTCAATCTAATTGCATACGCACTCTGTGGTCTAGAGTCACTTGATTTGGGTAATGAAATGCCATAGGGCACTTCCGTATATATCTCCGTATCTAGATCCCCATAGAGATACGCAGTAACCACATCTATTGGCTGCATTTCCAGTCCCTCGAAAATTACTACGCTAATCAAATAGCGGAACGTATACGTGGGAGTACATTTCCTCGTAATCAATTCCAGGGCGTTGTGAGAAGCATTACTTCGTGAACCTTGTACATTAGGACTCTACTATTCTCACTATGATTTACGACAAAGGTTCGGTTATGTCTTATAGCCTTTACACTTGGGTAGGTTAGCATTACCCACACCAAATACGACTCTTTGTCGAAGAATCTAGTTCTTCTGGAATGTTTTTCTTATAGGCCAATCAGCTCTATGTTGATTTCATCCAACTGAGCGAGGTTCGACATCATCGTACTTTATGATTCATGACATGTCATCAAAGTGGGTGGTTGATCAGGCCACACCCTCATAATTTCATCGAGATTCTTGATTTTCTGAATCATATCTTCGGGGCGTCCCCCTCGTCATGATTCATGGACATAATAAAATCAAGCATGATCTCATGAAACGAGTTCATTGATGGTTAACATGTAATTTGTGCCATACTATACCTCTTACTTGGGTGAGTATTTAGTCGAACCATGTGGCTTCCACCCTTTCCTTCGCAGGGAGCCACGGCCTCAACCACACCTCCACCAAGTGCAGTTGCATCACCCGGTTCATTGGTGATGTGCCCCTTGGAGGGGACTTCTAACCTTACAGGCACATTTGCAGCTGTAATGTGAGATCTTGTCACTTGAACGATATCAGTAAATGCATCAGGCATCGAATCTGCTACATCCTGAAGATCGAGTGTTCTTTATGCTTCACGGTAACATTGTGAAGTTCGGGGATCATAATGAGACAAAGTGGAGACATCATGACAATTCCTGTCGTTCCTCTCGAAATTACGTTTTCTCTCCTCCCCCTAACGACGGGAAGGTTGTCTCATTAAAGTGACAATCCGCAAATCGTGCGGTAAAGAGATCACTGTGAAGGTTTCAAATAGCGGATAAACGTCTGGAGATTCTTATCCAACGTGAATACTTAATCGTTTCTAAATACCGATGCGTTGTGGGGCGCAAAAGGCTCATATAATGCGTAACCAATTATGCGCAATTGGCACTCAAGTCCGTCTGGGTCCAAATTATAAAAATCGGGCTATCCAGCTACCAGTAACCGTACGCATAAACTAATTGGTTAGCAAAATGTCTAAATGAACGACTTAAGTAAAGTTGCATGCAATATTGCATAATCCCAAGCAAATATATGCAAATTGGTGTGCATAACCAATGACATAATCACCATACATATTCTTTCGAAGGTGGTTTATGTGAGACCTTTTGCATATGCACATGGGACGAGATACTATTCATTAATCTCTATCATGCAATAAACATCAAATACATTTTGATGTGAACTCTCCAACATCATCGAGTCCTTTAGATGTGATAAGGGAGGTGAGTCCTTATAAATTATCTTGGAAGTTCTGCAGCAGTTTGAGTGGACAAGAGAGCGACATGTGACCAACATGTCGGAGAATCCATCAAAATCATAAATACATAAATGGTCCGCATATTAGGTGGATGGATCCAAAAATATATCCTTATATTCAGCGTAAGAATGGAATGTTTGCTTTTGTTTCTTTAGCATAGGAAGGTCCCGCTCCTACTTTGGCTAAAGAGCAGGCTTTGCAACACTAACTGGTGGGCATTTGATATGCATCTGGTTCTTTGGATGACATAACACGATTAACATCAACATTGTTCTTTATGTCGAGTTGTTGCCACATTTTCACTCTAAAAGTAATGATGTTAAACGGTTCTTTAGTATACATATCATCATACTTGACCCGGGATGACTAGTCTATCGTGCCAAAGCCTATATGAGTCTATGTCCCAAAGTACATTGTTGGTGACAACATAGGATTTTAAAAACCTAATAATAGTGAGGTACATCCACTAGATCGACTCATCGGTTATTCTAAAATGTATTTACGTCCACATTCATTAGAATTAATAAAAAAAACTCTATTCCATTCTCACAGTGGGTTTCAATCTGGAAACCATTGCTACGTATATTGTTGAAGCTAAGTAAGGTTCGAATGGCTCTAGATGCATACAGAGCATCGGTAACTTGTAATTGAGTGCCATTTCGGCATCAAAAATTGAGCATTACCTCGCCCTTTGATGAGTTGGGATGACCCAATCATCGTAGTTACCGAGGTTTGGCAGGCGACTTATTCAATGAATAGAAGCCTAAATCTAAGAACATTCAAGTTCTACTCGATTCATTCCTTAGAAGAGAGAGAAATTTCGAACCATAAGCATTCAAGCATTATTCAGTACTTCGGAATAAAGCTAAGAATCTAACGTAAGCAATATTAATATCTTGTTCGTGAAACAACGTTGCATCACGCCATTATTGAAAAGAAAACACCAACACAGTCGTCTTGAGGCAACTATACCAAATGTAAACGAGAAAGTAAACATAATACTAAGATTCAGTCTATAGACTGTGGCTCGTATGACTCAATTCGACGATCGGTGACTGTGAAAATTGACATAGGGGGACTTGTCTAGATCATATTCCTCCATATAGTGAGTTCTCATTTCTTTGGACTCTCTATATTTCTTGTAGTGAGATGCGACTTGCTTGCTTGCATGGCAGTTCTTGTACCATGTCCAGCATCTCCACAATGATAGCACGGTCATGGCCAACTCGAGCCTTAGAGGCGACAGGATGGGTAAGTGCTTTTTGGTTCCCTTGGCTAGTAGAGCCGGGAGCACCAAATCCTCGCATTACATTAGAAGAACCCCCACGTCATCGACCACGAAGCCTATCATGTCCAGTCCCCTATTCATTGGGGTAGTTTCCATCCTTCACTTTGCCATAATTGGCCTTGGGAATTTTCTTTGTCCCAACCAGCATGACATTACTGCTCACTAACACTTCGTTATGCCTCTCAGCTACTTGCAGTAGGTTGATTAGCTTACTGAAGGTAGTGATGCGTTTATTATCATACTCCAGCCTATACTGGTTCGTTAGTATATGAGCGGAAGTAGGGAAGGTAGAAAAAGCTTTATGGATCATGTCATCTTCTGTGATGTCCTTCCCACAGAAATTTAGGCATGCCTTGAGGCGGAGAATATCTTTGTTGAAGTCGTTGATCCGTTTATAATCAAGCAAGCGGATGTCATTTCACTGCACGGTCAACTTTGGGAGCAAAGTTTGTGAATGTTCCCAAATTGGCCCTTACGGGCATCCCACAGTTCTTTGCGGGATTTTCAACCGTAGATATTCCTATCTCAGGCTGGATTCGATGTGCCACCTAAGGAATATAAGTGCACTCGCTTTGATCTTATCAGACGGTACTTAGTCTGTGGTGTTAAGGAGTGTACCACTATATTCTTTAGTGATAAATGTGGTCTCGACGTAGGAGACACATCTATGGTACTCAAGCTCTTTTGAGTCCAAGATATCAAATTTGGGACGAGTTGGATCAACTATCTTAATACAAGAAAAAGGGAAATGATTTTTCACAGTATATCATGAGTACTTTCCATGATAAAATTTTCAATAATGGGAGCGTTATTATTTTTCGGAACCAAGATATGGTCAAAATTACTTTCGATGCTTTTGAGGATTACCAATGAAATTACTTTATCACGGTTCGAGTTGATATAGGCAGTAGATATAAGTCCTCTAAAATCTACCAATGATTAAGCCTAATTTGCATGCCATATCTATATATGTATGCAAATATATGTATATTTATAGATATAGACACGTAATCCTAAGAATATATCTATACACGTATAAATGCAGTCAATGAGGTGTCTTATGCCGCAATATATATTAATTCTTGTGAATTTAATTTGATTCAAGTTGCTATAAGCAATTTCTTTTAATTTAATTAAAGTTATTAATGTATTAGGCTTTAATTGGTTTAATTAAGCATAAATAAATTTATGAAATATAAATATGCAATTAAAGTAATTAAAGCTTGTAAAATTGCACGTTGCAGGTAGTAGGGTTCGAATTTGTGTACCTTATAGGGAAGACCTTATTTTTTTTTTTTTTAGACATACCGTCAATTTATTTGGTAAATTGCGATCTTCGTTCCAATCGCTTTTTGATCCGCCTGATACGATATATTGTGAACCAAACGACTTCTTCGAGAGTAAGTCTTCGGGTATAATATTACCCATATACTTTCTTGTCAATATTTATCGAAGTCCACTAACACAACACCGACGAAATTTCTTTGAGGCAGTGGCCGAAATGCATATCAATATAGATGCAATAATAGCTCCGATCAAGCACCCGTTCCTATAAATGGCCGCCACAAATAGCATCAGACCAAGCCACTGAAATTCTTCTATGGGTCTGCCTTCTCTTTAGCCCTCTTGAACAGATATCAAGAAATTTCACTAGTTTTTCGTCGGGGCCTAGTAAAGATTCGTCTTGTTCGAGTTCTTCGAGAAAATCATCCGACGTGGATCTTGTTACAAAGGTTACGTGCTCTCGGTCCATGGGTGGTTCCGATCAGTGCGAGTGGGCGGCGGTTGCGGGCGGTGACGTCTGGTTCGGATCGCGGCGATTTACAGTCGAAGGGAGGTGTCGCGTCCGGGAGGGGGTAGCGGCATCGGTCAGTGAAGGAGATGACTGATCAGAGAAGGAGATGTGGGTGGGTCTTCGGTCAGAAGGTGGCGGCTTGGGTTTCTGGCAGCTTGCTCTTTTTTTTTTTTTTTGAATTTCCGGACTATTTTTTCTTGATCTCAGTCGTTGAAGGGGGTAGACTTTCTTTTTTAATTTTTGTATACTCTAAATAAAGAAAAATAAACCTCACTGGACCTGTTTTTCTTTTTAAAACTAAATAATGAAAAAGTGAACCACAAACTTTTAATTTACAAGTTATGCTCGTCTTTCACCTAAGGATCTATTCTCAAAGGAACCCCTTGTTGTCTTCTCTCTCTATACTGGGGTGGGTTATGGGGTGAAATGATATAAGTGTAAGAAATAGGAATGATCGTAAATCATTGATTCTTGGAGATTAATGGCCCAGATTTCGTTTTGGTGTGCTAACACGGAAAACTAGGAGCGCTAACGAATTTAATTATTGGGGGTACCAATGTAATTTGACTAATTTCACTTATGGAAAGTTCCTACAATCATGGAAGTTCCTGTATTCATGATATTTTATATTTTAGGTTAATATCTATCTTTTATGGGATTTCATATCTTTTAGTCGTTCAAATATTTTATATTTTTGGTGTATTTATTTTTATTTTTTTAAAAACTAACATTATCTTTTTTCTATTTGATTTGTATTTTTAAAAATCAGAACTGTTGTGCTAATCATTTATTTTATGTGTGCTGCAAATTGAAAAACAGAGTGCGGTTCTGGTTATGTTCTAATTATGTGATTTTTTTTGTTATGCTTTATTGTGTACTATGCAGTCAATTTTGATACAATGTGTTGTGCTTTATTTTTTTGGAAGATAAATAATCATACTCATTTTCAAGTATAAGTACAAAATGATTTTCGCGTCATTTATTAAAAAATATAATAAATACAATAAGCATAAATAAAAGAGCTATAAAGCTGGTATATACTATCACTCCATTTGTAAATCCCATAAACTGCTATGCAAGCATTACATTCCATATATGCTAGTATTACCTATTAAATGTGCTAACATAAATAACATTTAATGCTAAACTCTATTTTTAAAACATTAACAGAAATACAATGCATTAAGAATGCGAGATAAACCATCACATCAATGTTTCTGCTTACACGTTGGGAAGAGATAAGAAAGTGAGATATGAAATCTCATGATTGTAGGAAATACCAAACGTGCAATCTGTATAATTACAAAAATATTCCGCGTAGCACACTTAGGCTAAATTTTTAGCACAACGTGCACAAATCGCAGTCATTGATCACCAAAGATCAAAGGCCCAAAATTATTCTTATTTCTTACGGAAAAAAGCTTTTCTACCTGAACCTATTGTAATACCCGAGATTTCTGATATGTATTTGAACCTTGTGATATTGTAATTGTTGCATTTTGATCTGAGTATAATTCTCCATATTTCATGATCCGGTGTTGTTGAGCGCATGATTTCATGAATGTGATCTAAATTGTGATTCTGCGCATGTAGCGCACGCTATCGACTAAGTGTAGCGTACACTAATCTGGATCCGTAGCGCACGCTGTGCATGAACCTTAGCGCACGCTATACGTAGTCAGCATGATTAAGACAGGGTACGGCTGCGGATCTCGGTCGGATCATGTCGGGATGAACCTGGACGGCTTTCGGGAAAAGCCAAGTCAACGCGGTAGCGCACGCTAATGATATGAGGATAGCGCACGCTAAACGCTGAGTACAGTGAAGTCAGTAAGCTTCGTATGACCGTTAGCGCACGCTATGAGTATGGACTAGCGCGCGCTAATAACCATTTTCTATAAATAAGACAGCATCCTTTTTCATATTTTCAGCCTTTTCACTTCCCACATCCGAATTCTTGGACTTAAAGAGTCACTCTCTTCATCCTAGACCCTTCATATCATCATCCTAGTACGAGTTTGAAGATTGTAGATCTTTGGAGATTGGTGTTCAAGCCCTCGGTGTAGGATTTCCTCAAGTTCCTTCGTGTTCTTCGCTACTTTGGGTAGGTGATTCTTCACCAATATTAGTAGTATTCTGAAGGACATTTTGATCATGTTTTGGGATTATCTAGTCAGTTAAATTCGTAAGTAGTCGAACATCATGTGTTAGAAGGATATTTTCGATGTTTCGGTACTTATTCATCGTATAATCCATTGAACCTATTAGTGTTTGAACTCCTAGCATATTCATGAAGCTTCAAAACCGATTATGACCTGTAGATGGAGATTACCAAGTTCTTATGTCTTTACATAAAGGAATCATACGTTTTGGGACATGTAATGGATTGAACTTAGGATATTTTCTTGAAGATCAAAGATAAATTATGGTGTTGTGATGATTATACGTATCCTTGTATCTCGTAGTCGTTTAATCCGTAAAGATCTTTCACCAACCGTATGAGCATGATATGCACGGAGAGGACATGTATTAACATCGTAGAATTCATGAGTTTCATCACTATTAGATCAAGTTTTCTGCCAGTAGTAAACTGCCATGCACGGTTAGCGCACGCTAACATATGTATATTAACGTGCGCTATTGGGAGTGAGTTAACGTACGTTGCGTTTAGTACGTAACGTACGTTATGTCATCAGCCGATTCAGTCGGCTGATCAGAGAGAACTATCAGTACATAGCTAGCGTACGCTATACTTGGTCAGTTGCGTACGTTAACGGGCAGGTTTAGCGCACGTTACGTAGAGTACGCAGCGTACGCTAAGTAGTTCAGGCAGATTACATATTTAGAGCTTTTGGCCGTAGACCGGATTGATAGGCATTCGTAAGACTTGAGATGAATTCTATATCATTTTCTTTTGTTAAGGTTCGAGCTTGGTACGTTGATCGAAGGAGGCGGACTTCGAGTGTGTTGAGATCATTGGAGTGTTTAGTTCTTGCCATCTTCGAGGCAAGTATCGTAATGTGTTAATATTGGTATTTTGAGCATGCATGTGGTTTATTCATGTTGTTGAACATGGAATTTATTTCGTTAAATTGTCATGATATTCGTTATCTAGTGTTTGTATGTTCATGTTGATGGACATAATGATTTGGCATATATGTATGCATGAGTTGTGCTTATGTATGTTGTACGATCTATGATGAGGGTGCTGGATCGGATGTCCACCTCGTGTTGGTCCGACGGGATCATCTTGGGATCTAGGCTGAGGGCGCTGGATCATTGGACGCGTTTTTCCACCTCGTGTTGGTCCGACGGGATCATCTTGGGATCTATCTTTGAGGCTGGATCATTGGAATACCCATGCTGTGTTAATGGAATCTTGTGGATTCGCATTGTCGGATTCCGGTAGCGGAAGTCCGTGTGGTGTATCTTGTTATGTATTGTTGATGCATATTCGATTTGTTTAAATGATACTTGTACTAGCATCGTGTTGCTAACCCCTCTGGGGGTGGACATTTGTTTTGATGTTCAGGTAGCCGAGGAGCGGGGAAACAACCACAATACCGATATGACGACGAAGGGGTTCAATGATGTTTGTTGTTATTTGTGATTTGTCTTCTTGGTTCAATTTCAGTACTCGAGTACTCGTGTCTTATTAATATCATTTCGATATGGTTGTATTAATTAACTCGTTGGATCAGTTGGAACCGGTTTTGTAATTTGAATTTCTGTGGTATTGTTGGATTATATTTACAATTCTTTTAATTAGCCTTGTAAATCCTTACTTAAAGGGTTTACGGCGCTGTAATTATCCCGGGTGTTACAGAATATGGTATCGGAGCTAAGATTCATGGATATCTTGGCGATCGGAGTTTTAGTTGGAGTGCATTACGTTATTTGATTTACGGGTCGTTCGTAACATCACTGTTCGGCCAAAGTCGTCATGTGGACCGTGGTTGTAAGTCTCCTAATCTCTTGTACTATCGTTTTACTTAATTTCTGTTTTGTGAGTATTGACGGGCTTTATTTTTGAAAAGTTTGCCCTGGATATAAATGTATTTACAGTATGTTGAGGGGTGGTCGTGGATGCGGACGCGGTCATGGACGCGGACGTGGTAACATGAGACAGGAGGATTCCGCAACTACCCCAGAATTATCGGTTAGTCGAACGGATTCCCATTCTGGAGGACAACAGGGATCAGCGAATGACAACGCGAACCCTAACATGCCGGGAGTGCTTCAACAGGTGGTGGCTCAGATAAACCAGTTCGCTCAGGTAGTTGACCGCATGCAGACAGCGATGGGACAGCAGCACCACGAGGATAACCGGGGAGACAGATGGCTTGCTGAAGTGGTCAATTGCACCCGCCAAAATTTGACGGATCTGCTGAGGCACTTACTTGGGATCATTGGCTAAAGGAGTTAGAGAAGATATTCGCGGGTATTAACTGTCCCGAGGACCGAAAAGTTCCTATTGCCCAGTATTTTCTGACTGGGGAGGCTTTTGACTGGTGGGAGGCTATTCGACCCGAGAATCAAAATGCTGACTGGGCGGAGTTCAAACTAATGATGGAAGCACAATATTATCCTCGTCCAGTTAGGGAGGCAAAAATCCGAGAGTTTTTCTCACCACAGAGTTCGGAAGCATCTGTGACAGACATAATCAAGACTTTTAACCATCAGCTGACTTGTGTGCGACACTTGGTCAGAACGGAGGCAGAAAAGATTTTTCATTTCGGTATGCGGATGAAGCCGGAGATTCAGCAGTACATGTCCGGATTCGAGTGTACTACGTTGCGACAGTATCAAGACAAAGCGCTGGCCTACGACATGAAAGAGGCGGTGGTGGAGAAATCGATGGAGGCAAAGAAGCAGAAAGTGACCGGCAACTTCTCGGAAAACAAGAGTGGTGGGCCCTGCAAGGGCCAGTCTTCCTTTTATTCACCTAGGAAACCTCCACATCCTTCTAGAGGTGGAAAGAAGTTCCGGACAACATCAGCGGTTTCGGACGCATCAAAGAAATGCTACAATTGTGGTCGAGCAGGGCATATTCGACGTGATTGCCCCGCATCTTCTGTGACTTTTTTCGATTGTGGGCAAGAAGGGCACCGTGCGGATTTCTGTGGAGTTGCTACTAGATCTTTTGGTACTCGCCTTTGCGGCCGCGATTCGAAGGAGATAAGTGTGAACCAGACGCGTGCAGCGGATTTCAATGAGAATATTGGGAAGAGAGAGATATCCAGTCTTTGGGTCCGTTCCTCCGCGCATGCGAGATGAGGAAATCGATGATCGAACAACTTGTTGTTGCATCGTGCGATTCGAGATCCTTTTGCAACCAGTTAGTGTATTATTCGATTCCGGAGCTACACATTCTTTCATATCATTGAACTGTGTTAATCGTTTGAAAATCTCGTGTTTATTTGATTGTGAACCATATGTTGTGGGTTTGCCGAGCGGAGAGAGAATTGTGGGAACCCTAGAAACTAGAGACTTTCCAGTATCTATAGGAGGGAGAGATTGGCCATCGAATCTTATTGTAGTTGACATTCATGGTGACGATTTAATTTTCGGAGACGATTGGCTCAACCGTTATGGAGCTATTCTGAATTACCGAAAGAGAGTCATTTCTATCATTGCTGATGACGGATCTGAACACTTATTCAGAGGATGGAGACCGGTAAGTTCGGGAAAATTGATCAAAGAGATGAAAGCTGTGAAATTACTGAAGCAGGGATGTCAGGGACTTTTGTGCTATGCCATGAAGAAAGAAGAAGGAGTAGAACTCTCATCTATTCCAGTTGTGAATGAGTTTTCAGATGTATTCCCTGACGAACTACCTGGGTTACCTCCGCAGAGAGAAGTGGAGTTCACTATCGAATTAGAGCTTGGATCCGCTCCTATTTCCAGAGCACCATACCGCATGGTGCCAACCGAGATGTATGAACTAAAGAAGCAACTGGAGGAATTATTGCAGAAGGGTTACATTCAACCTAACGTTTCTCCTTGGGGAGCACCCGTTCTCTTTGTTCGGAAGAAATGGATCCTGTTGGCCACTTAAGTATACTGGATACAGTTTGGAAAAGTAGTTTAAACAACAAACTGTATGGAATCTAAATTTGAGTGCGTAGCGGAAGTCTTGGATACAGTTAGTTGCCGTGGATACAGCAACAGAGTATTTAGTGTATACTTAATATATCACAGTAATTTCAAACAGTAAAAGCTGAAGGTAAATGACACAGTAATTTAAGTGGTTCGAGGTAAACCCCTCTACGTCCCGGTCCTCCACACAGAGTAAAGTTTATTATATAATTACTGCGTACACAACTACGTAATTATAAACAAACCTATCCTTGTATCGTTCACACAGATTGATACAAAGAATATCACTTTCAACCGTTCACACAGATTGGTTAAAGCTTCTTTCTTGACTAGCTTCTTCACACACAGTTCCAAAGCTTCGTCCTTATTCGTCCCACACAGGTCAGAATAACTTGTTGAGTTCACACAGAGCTCGGTTTTTACACAGAGGTAAAAGGTTAGGTAACCAGGTAAGAACAGCAGCTTTGAATATCAGGATCTGATGATAGCTGTTCTTGATGTTTGAGCACTGTATATCTCTTTCGTTCTAACTTGCAATCTGATCTGGAGATATGTTTGCTCAGATGATAACTTTGATAGCTTTGAGAGTTATGTTACTTGAGGTTCGTAATCGGTCACTGATCTTCAATGTCTTCAAGGATATATATATAGCCTCTGAAGAAAGTATCCGCTGAGATGTCCGTTTGAATAAGATTTCCTTCAACGGGAATATGACATGATCCGGATTTCGCGGGATTCAAGATTCGAAGACGGTATTTAAATACTTTATCCTTGAGTATTTAAATACTTCTTTGTTCAACGGGACTTGACTTGTGTTCTTTCTTGTCCTTTTGTGAACTGTATGGAAGGTGACTGTATTTAGGGCATCGAGACAGTTTTCCATACTTGATCTTTTACAAGTCTTCTCTTTGTCTTGACGAGCTTCACTTATCTTGATTCGAGGTGGTCTTCGATACATGATAAATCCTTGAATCCTCGATACAGTTTTCCATACTGTATTTGGCATATATGTCAAAACCTTCTTAATAACAAATAACAATCGATACAGGGATCGGGTATCCAGGCTGAATCGATACAGGGTGTTTGTTTTTCCTAACAATTTCCCCCTTTTTGACAATTTGCCAAGACTTAACTTAAACTCTTCGAGTCTTCTTGATGATGCCAAAACCTCCTTCATGAAGCATTCTTCTTCGATGACTTCTGGCAGATTTCTTGGTCTCTTGTCAATAGGTCTGACTTAGTGACTTAGTCTACAATAATGAACTGCTCGCAGGCACGTTCGATACAGTTTGAGATTTATTACAACTTAAGCCTATGACTGGCGCGCAGGCACAATCTTACAATGTATTCTAAGTTTTACAACTGAAACTATGAACTGTTCGTAGACTAGTTCGTACAGCTTTAATCTTTCAATCAAGTTTATCTAACTTGAGATTTCTATCAAACAATTTTAAGTAATCATACATTAACACAGTAGATTACGAGTTGTAATCTTTCAAGACAAACAAACTATTTTATTGATATTCAAAAAGATTGAGTACAAAGTTTGTGTCGAATAGAAATTACAAAAATAAAAATAATATACAAAATTTCAGCTCTTTATCTTTGATCCGCATGCCTCCAAGGTCTCTTTCCTGGCTCATTCTCGGTGCCGCGCCACCAGTTTTGAAGTGAATCATTGCCTCGTTCTTGGTAAATTGCTCTTCCTTCATACGAACGATCAAAGGCAAGTATCCAATCCTCTGGATGGGTGACCCGATCTCCTCTTCTATGTTTTGATTTCATTTCGATTTGGAGAGGGAGCTTACCTTCTTCTAGCATCTTTGAAAACCTATCTGCCGCTTCCGCCAACGTTTTATAATTTTTGAAGATGGCGGATTCCCTGATGAGTCTGACAAAATATCTCATCAGTTCATTCTTCCTCCAGAGCTTCACTTCTTCGGCAGTTGGGTTGCGGTTGGTTGTGACGTATTTAGAAGGTCTTTGAACAAGATTTTGCCAAGGGACATTTGGGTCATGGAATTCTGGTCTGGAGCCTGAAATTCTAAAGCTTTGGGGTTGAGGTGCTAGCTTGTTTAATTCGGCAGCTATACTGCTCTGAGCAGCCTCAAATTCCCTTTCCTGTTGTAGTCTTATTCTCCTTGCAGCTTCTCGAGCTTCTTCCCCCTTTTTGGCCTCATCAAGACTTTGCAGGATTTCAAGAGCGGCGTCCTGTTTGGTCTCGATGCTGTTTATTCTTTCAACGAGGGAGGAAAGAGTCTGCGACATCTCTTGAATGGATTTGTCATGCGCACGCAGCTGAGAGCTGTTCTCTATCATAGCACAGGCTGTCTTGGCTTCAGCAATTCTTGTCTTCGAAGCTTCTTCCTTCAGCAGTTGCGCTTGTTTGTCCTCCATAATCTTCAAGGCTTGCTTGAACACTTCTGGCAGAAGAATGAATGCATCAACAACTCGAGATACTTCGTGTTGAAGAGTTGTCATTTCTTCAACTGCAGAGGTGTGCATCCGATTGAGCTTTTCTACTAAGAGAGAGCGTTAATCGCATCTTGGATAAATACGATCGAAGGCCAAGAGCTTGCAGTGCTCTTTGCGTGCGGCAGAGATAGGAGAGTCAGCCGGGCGAAGTCTTGAGACCGTTCAACCTCCTTACGTTCACGGATGGACGTGAAGTAGGTTGGATATCCTCGTGTTCGTTACCGGCCCCTCGGATTCCAAGGTTGCGGGCGGGAGTAGCTTCTTGTGGAATGGCGACAGTTGGTTCAAGCGCCCCGTGGCGAAGGTTCTTCGGCGGATAAGGATGCGGCGGATCGAATCCTCCTGTTGCCTTGCAGAATGGCTTCTTCGGTCGCTACAGGCTCGGGTGCCTGTTCCAAAATTTCTTGATTTTCCTCGACGGGAGGGACTGATTCCTCCTGGTCGGGAATATTCTCCGGCTGTGGCGAAGGTGGATTGGCTTGATTAGATGGCCCTTCGTCGGTTCTGGGTGGAGAGGAGGCTTGGGCTTCACCTCTTCGGCTCATTCTCGGACTGCTTGAAGAGCATCGTCTTCGTGCCCGAGTCGTGGTCGCCGTCGTCTTTTGGATTAACGGAGAGTCCTCCGACTTCTTCTTTCCTTTTCTTAAGCGTCGGATTTGTGCAACGGTGGCTTTCAATGAGATCTTTGCAAGAAGCGTTGTCCCATCGGCAAAGGCCTCAATTTCGATTGAGTCGGTTACTTGAGACAAATCGCTCCTCGTGGCTCCATTCGCTCCAGTTGTACAGTGTGTCGTACGGAGCTAGCCTAAAGCTTTTCCATTGCAGAAATCGTTCGTACGCCTGTTCAATTTGTACTGAAAGAAGTGTTTGATTTATAATTGAGTCTGGGGAGGGACTTCGAATCACGTCTGGGGACGCTGTTTCGAGGGATTCCGGTACAGGTATTTGATCCTGCACGGAAGATGGACTCCTTGCAGGGGATGGTGCCCCGAAGGAAATTGGATACTGCACGGTTGTGGGATCCCGTTGAGGAGAAGTAGCTTTTGGCTCGAATGGGCACCGACGTGCTAACGTTTTGAATGTTGGCGGATGTCTCTACATCCGTCGTAGCCGCCAAGGGCTCGGGATCTACCGCCGGGCGTAGGAGACACCTCTTCCGCAGGGGTTGGGCCCTGGGGTGCTATATCGATGGGTTGCGCCACGGGCGAGACATCCTCGGAGTGTCCTGGCTTTGATTTTTGAGAGCCTCCGAGTCTCTTCTTCGACTTCTCATCGCAGAGTGCTTCTTGCTGTGAGAACGCTTGCGCTTCTTCTTCGAAGATTCCAATTCAGGGACCTTCACGGTTTCGTCTCTGGGATTGTCAGAAATAGGCATGTGACGTGTTCTCGGGTGGTTTGCATGCATTGTGCTCTGGTTATAGGCAGAGGGTTTGACGCCTCCTAAATATATCCGTGAGTCGCTTTTCTTGGCATCGGCGGATTGCTGGACTCCGCACCTCATCGTAATGTAGTTTAGCATTAAACCAAATGATTTCTTTTGGGTGGCGGTTTGCACACCTCTTCCTGAAGTCGTTTCAAAATGATTTGGCACCGGTTACCTTTTCACAGTCAAGATGGCGACCATCATTCGAACCTAAGATTCGTGCACATTTCGAACGCACCGTTCGATTTTCAATGATCCTGGAATGAAATCGTGGAGATAAACGAAATGAAGAAGAAAATTTTTCTTGTGGCGGTGGTTGTCACCATGTCAACCACTTTGGACCATAAATAGTCCATAAAACTTGGTAATCAGCTCTTGAGACCCAAACGTCTCAAGTGGTCCATGGTCGGGCCGTCGGCGGGCAGGCTGTAGATTTTCTCAAGTAAGTCGCTATTGATGCGGACTTGCACTCCTTGGATCATGCGGTGATGTCGGCAACATGTCCTCCCTGGGCTAGTGAGAGAAAACGAACGGCGGCGTTGAGGTAGAATTCCTCAACCAGATGAGCGTCGTATTTGTCGGCGGTTTTGCTTCCAAAGCGATAAAGACCTTGTTGTTCAAGACGAGTAATGATATACTCCATCGGTTCGGTGTCGTTGGTTTCAGAGATGATACGCTCGATGATGACGGTTTTCGAGAAGATCCGTCCATCAATGATCTTGGAAGTTTTCTTGAGCGGGGATGAAGATTGAGTAGCCATGGATGTTTTCTTAAAGCGAAGGTGTAAGAAAACGGTAGAAATTCGCGATGAATATGCAGAGAATATGTAGTCGTTTGCTTGAGATCTCTTGTAATTGCGGTAGCGTAAAGAGTCTCAATGGCGAATCTGATCCTTTTATACTTGGGCGCGAAATAGGGTTTGCAGTACGAATGGTCGATTTTAAGGGATGGGAACCGGTTTTGAAATCGGCCAGTCGGGATGAATTTAGTGTAACTGATACGCTAATCCATTAAAAGGTTTTAAAATACAGGGTCCCACTTGACATAGGTTGATTACCCTAAATGCCTAAAGCGGCGGTTTAAAAATAATAAACAATTTTAAAAACATCGCGGCTTTTGAGATTGATTGTCAGATGTCGTGTAAGGCATTTAATGAACATGACGTTTGACATAAAAGCAGGCACGTGGACAAAAATTATTTTAAAAGGAAATAATATTATATTATATCTTGAATCGAAATCTATAGTATGTCTTTGTTCTCGCGTCGATACTGACGTTCCCCTTAAAAGGTACTAATAGGTTTTAAATTCCATACTGAGAATATTTGGATTTATCTTTGTATTCATGGGTCTGAGATTCCCCCTTAATTATTGCACACATCACCGTAGGATTTATATGCCTTCGTTCGCTGATCTTGTATTGATGAGTCGAGTGTACGAGATAATTAATGTTGAATCAGTATTCACGGGTCTTCTGAGATTCCCCTCGGTTGTTGAGTAAAAGCCGTAAATTTACTTACAGGAGTCTGGCCGCAGTATTCCCAGTTCTGTTCTTAGCATGTTGAATCTTGCCGTGTCGAGAGGCTTGGTGAAAATGTCGGCCATTTGGATGTCCGTATGGACTTTTTCCGACGAACATCCTTGTTCTCGACATGATTCCCGATGAAATGATGCTTCATGTTGATATGTTTAGTGCGCGAGTGCAAAACAGATTGTGCGTGATTGCAATTGCACTCGTGCTATCACACATGATTGGAGTCTCTCTAGCATCGATTCCATAGTCGGCAGTTGTTCCGCATCAAAGGATGCATGCGGCGACTACCAAGAAGATAGTATTACGATTCGGTAGTGGAAAGGGAGTTAGCCAATTGCTTCTTCTTGAACCAAGATACGAGTCTAGGTCCGAGAAAGTGACAAGTTCCACTTGTACTCTTCCTATCTAGCTTGCGACCTCAGAGATCCGAGTCGCTGTATCCGACTAAATCGAATCCGCCTTCCTTAGGATACCACAGTCCTGCATCGACTGTTCCTTTAACGTATTTCAGGATTCGTTTAGCTGTATTGAAGTGTGATTCCTTAGGTGCAACTTGGTATCTCCCACACACTCCAACAACATACTGGATATCGGGCCTGCTAGCCGTTAGGTACAGGAGCGAACCAATGAGCTTCCTGTAGAGTGATTGGTCAAACGGCTTTCCGGCTTCATCAGCACTAATTTGCACGGAAGTGCTCATGGGGGTTGGCGAGGATTTGGAAGTGTTCATTCCAAATTTGTTGAGAAGCTCCTTGCTGTATTTCTCCTGGTTGATGAATATACCTGTAGGCATCTGCTTTATCTGCAAACCTAGGAAATAACTGAGTTCCCCCATCATACTCATTTCAAATTTGCTTTGCATGAGATGTGAGAACCTTTGACATAGAGCAAGGTTAGTTGAACCAAAAATAATATCATCGACATAAATTTGTACCATTAGAAGGTCATCTCCTTCCTGTATTTTGAACAATGTTTTGTCGACAGCACCTTTCTCAAATCCGTTATTGGTTGAATACTGGGACAGGGTTTCGTACCAGGCTCTAGGGGCTTGTTTAAGTCCGTACAGCGCTTTCCTTAGCCTGTAAACTAGATCGATACCGTCCGTGTTGGCAAACCCTGGTGGTTGTTCAACATAAACTTCTTCTGTAAGCTCTCCATTCAGGAAAGCACTCTTGACGTCCATTTGGTATACGATAAAATTCTTATGGGCGGCAAAGGCTAAAAATATCCTGATGGCTTCTAGTCTCGCTACAGGGGCGAAGGTTTCATCATAGTCGATTCCTTCTTCCTGACAATAGCCTTGTGCTACTAGTCTGGATTTGTTTCTTATGATAAGTCCATTTCCATCCTTTTTGTTTCGAAATACCCATTTGGTTCCTATAACCGATTGGTGTGTCGGTCTGGGTACAAGATACCATACATTGTTTCTTTCGAAACCGTTAAGCTCTTCTTCCATAGATGTGATCCAATGAGAGTTGTTAAGAGCGTCTATGGTCGAAACAGGTTCGGATTGGGCTAAGAATACAGCGATAGTGCACATATTGAGTCTTCTAAGTTCGGATTGAGATTTCCATTTAGGAAATTGTGAGACTTCAGCATTAGATTCTTCTTGTGCACAAAGTACATTTCCTTGTGTACTCTGTATTCTTCTACGAGTAGAAACACCTGCATTAATGTTTCCAATGATCAGCTCTTGCGGGTGATCTCTCAACCATCTTCGGTCGGGTTCTAGTTCAGGGTCCCGTACTGTATCGAAAGTTTCTGTGGGTACAGCTTCAGCTTGTACAGCGTCAGCTTCATCCACACCGATTCTTACAGCTGCGGGGTTGATTTCTAAATCAACTACAGGTTCTATTGGTGTAGGTGGATCCAAGATAGATAGATGGTGAATGTCCTGAGTGATATTATCTACTCCTGTAGGGTCATGGTGTGGTTCGTCGAACACTACATGAACTGATTCCTCGATCGTCAGCCTCCTTTTATTAAAGATTCTGAAAGCTTTCTTTGACGGAGGAGTATCCTACGAATATTCCTTCATCGATTTTTCATCAAATGTTCTAAGTTGGTCCTTCCCATTGTTCAATACGTAGCTTTGCATCAAAAATGTGAAAATACGAAACTAATGGAGTTTTGTTGTTCCATACCTCGTAAGTCGTTTTGTTGTGATGCTTGTTGACGATCTGACGGTTTTGAGTGTAGCATCTTTGTATTGGTTGCTTCACCCCGAAACGCTGTGGCAATTTGCTTTCGGCAATCATTGTTCTTGTTGCATCTTTCAACGTCCTATTCTTTCGCTCGGCAACACCATTTTGTTGAGGTGTTCGGGCGTGAGTACTCGTCTTTGTATTCCATTCTCCGACAGTATTGCTCTATAAAGCGGTTAGTAAATTCGGTACCTCTGTCGGAACGAATGCACACGATACTCGATGCTTTTTCATTACGCAACTTTCTCGGGAGCTCGGGCGGCCTTGATGTTGTTTCCTTCTTCTTGCTAAGAAAGATCGTCCAAGCATACGGAATAATCATCAACAACAACCATACAATATTTCTTACCTCCCAAACTTACCGGGTCTACAGGACCGTAGAGATCCATGTGTAGCATTTCCAATACTCTTTGGGTTGAAAGGTAGGATTTGCTCTTCGAGTTGACTTGATTTGCTTGCCTTTACGGCATGGTCATGACGCCGTCCTTTTTGAATGACACATCGTGCAAACCTCTTACCATACCACTGTCTTGAAAGCTTGTTGATCGTCTTGAAGTTGACGTGAGACATCCTCTTGTGCCATAGCCGGCTAAGATCTGCAGTGCCTTTGGCAACAAAACATGGAATTGAGGAGCTCATAGGCTTCAAACAAGAATGTACATATTACGATCCGCTTCTGTAAGCACAACTTCCTTGGTTTGGGTGTTCTTGACTCTCTGACGATCTATATAGAACTTCACCGAGAAGCTGTTTATCACAGCGCTAATACTAAGTAGATTATACTGTAAGCCTTCAACAAATGCAACATCGGTGACTTTGAATTTCCCGACAAGTAGGTTTCCTTTCCTCTTGTTCTTCCTTTAGATTTATCACCGGCGAACTTTCTGACCGCGACCTTCTACAAAATCGGATAGCTTGCTCCTATCTCCGGTCATGTGACGAGAGCATCCACTATCGAAGTACCGTATCCTCCTCTAGAATGTCCCGTAACAAAGAAATTAAGTAGATTTAGGTCCCCTTTGATTTTGGGTCCATATATGTTAGTTCCTTTAGGTACCCAGTTTTCTGACAAGAATTGGTTTCTTGTAGGATGTACTCGGTACGGTGTTGCGGTATCTACGGGGCATATCCGTAGTTGTTATAATCATGATAATTATTATGCATGTAAAAATCGGGATTATTATTATTATTCCAAGATTTAATGCCGTCTAGGAGGTGGAGCCATTTTCCTAGGCCTAACAGACTTGTCTTACGGGTCTCCAGTTGGATTCCCAATGCCGTTGTTGATACCGAATCGGCATCTGTGTCTTGAGGGATAACGGGGCTCTGTATCCAATACCTAGGTGCACCGTGCTTTGTGCGGGCCTTTGGTGGTTGGATACCGTCTTCTTTCAATGACTTTCGGCTTTGATGATATGCTTGGGGAGCATCCGTAGATTACGCCTTCGAGTGGTTGTTGGTTCCACTGTCTCGGGTGTAGAGTTGTGGAGGCGAAATAGCGGCTTTCGGTTTTCTCGGTGCAGGTTCCTTTATGGGACTAGGAACATCTTCCGATTGGAATGTGTTCCACACTCTTGACGAACACAAGACTAGTTTTACCTTTATTCGAACATGAGCTGTATCCTAAGCCACTTTTATCATGAGCAAGTTGCCCAGTGCTCAGAATTTCTTCCATTCTTTTGGACGATTTTTCAAAAGACTTTAGAATGGTCTCAAGTTCATTTTCTCGCTTCTCGAGAGTTGTAATTTTGGTGTGTAGTAGAACCAAATCATTTGTCTTGCTCTCATTATGGGTTTTAACTGCATTTAGTTCATGAGCAAGTTGATGATTGCTCTCCATGAGTTTTTCAAAATCGACCTTGCTGGTTTCACAATCAAGAGACATATTTTCATAATTTATTTTCAGCAAGTCATTTTCATCTTTCAGCTCTAGATTTGTTAATTGAAGCTGTATATTCTCAGCTTTGAGAGTCTCATGGGCTTTTTGAATGTTTTTGAATTCATTCATCATATTTTCGAAAGTATGAGATGCATTAGGTGGAATGACTGAGGTTGAACTTACCTCATCGTCGCTGTCTTCACCTTCTGGAACATCTTTAGCCATAAAGCACATGTATGCTTTATCATCGAACTCATCGTCAGATGAATCACTCTCAGTGACCACCTGAAGACATTCTGCAGATTTGGATGGTGTGGGGGAGGCTTCTGATTCTCCAATCAGGGCCTTGAGCTTGTCTTTCCAAGCACGTCTTCTTTCATCTCGCTCTTGTTGCTCGGCCTCCGGCAACCTTTGGACTTTGGGATGAGGACATTTGTTTGCATAATGGCCTGGTTTCCTGCAGTTATAGCACAGGTTAGCATCACCAGATGATGTTTCGGTACTTACCTTGTTGATGTGTTTGGGCTCGTAGGAGTCTTTCCAGACTGTTTGATGAACTTTTGAACTTATGCATTAGAAGCGCCATTTCATCTTGTGACAGGATGTCGTCGTCGCTGTCGGCACTCTTGTGGCCAGGGCCGGCAGGCTAGGCATCTTTGTGTCGACGGTTCGATACGGCGAGAGCTGTGACCTTTGAGGGAGATTCTTCAGCTTTCTCTCTTCTGTCTATGTCATACTCAAAAGCTTTAAGGTCAGAGAAGAGATCAAAAGTGGATATTTCATTAAGATTACATGATACACGCATAGCTGTGGTCTTAATGTCCCATCGGGCTGGGAGAGATCTGAAAATTTTTAAGTTTTTCTCCTTTTGGGTGTAAATCTTGCCCAACGCTTCAAGTTCACCAACAATACCAGTAAATCTGAGGTCAAGTTCCTCAAGTGTTTCCGTTGGTTTCATTTCGAAAGATTCGAATTGCTGAGTGAGTTTTGAAATTTTGTTTTCTTTTGAGAGCTCAGTTCCCTCACAAATTAACTTGAGTTTATCCCAGATTTCTTTGGCTGTTTTGCAGCTCTTTACCTTTGAGAACGTGCCTTTGTCAAGAGTGACAAATAACGCGTTCTTAGCCACGTTGTCTAGGTTGGCTCGCTTCCTTTCATCGGTTGTCCATTGCTCGCGTTCCTTCTCGAGCATTTCAGCATGGGCTTGGCCCTCAATCCTTGCGGCTGGATTGACCTTCATGATCTTGATCGGACCATCCTGTATAACAAAGATCATCTCTTCGTGCATTGCTGCAAGATGAGCTTCCATTCTAATTCTCCAGTCGTCAAATTCGTTAATAGAGAACATAGGGACTTTGTTAATCATAGAGGTATCCATACTGATAATATAGGAATGAAAGAAACTGTTTTGAAAATAAGTGATTTGAATCTGATTCGGTTAAAAGAAATACGACTGATTCTTTTTAGAATCAACCGCTCCGATACCACTTGTTGGCCACTTAAGTATACTGGATACAGTTTGGAAAAGTAGTTTAAACAACAAACTGTATGGAATCTAAATCTGAGTGCGTAGCGGAAGTCTTGGATACAGTTAGTTGCCGTGGATACAGCAACAGAGTATTTAGTGTATACTTAATATATCACAGTAATTTCAAACAGTAAAAGCTGAAGGTAAATGACACAGTAATTTAAGTGGTTCGAGGTAAACCCCTCTACGTCCACTGGTCCTCCACACAGGAGTAAAAAGTTTATTATATAATTACTGCGTACACAACTACGTAATTATAAACAAACCTATCCTTGTATCATTCACACAGATTGATACAAAGAATATCACTTTCAACCGTTCACACAGATTGGTTAAAGCTTCCTTCTTGACTAGCTTCTTCACACAGTTCCAAAGCTTCGTCCTTATTCGTCCCACACAGTCGAATAACTTGTTGAGTTCACCGAGCTCGGTTTTTACAGAGGTAAAAGGTTAGGTAACCGGTAAGAACAATGACTTTGAATATCGGGATCGATGATAAATTTGTTCTTGATGTTTGAGCACCGTATATCTCTTTCGTTCTAACTTGCAATCGATCTGGAGATATGTTTGCTCGGATGATAACTTTGATAGCTTTGAGAGTTATGTTACTTGAGGTTCGTAATCGGTCACTGATCTTCAATGTCTTCAAGGATATATATATAGCCTCTGAAGAAAGTATCCGCTGAGATGTCCGTTTGAATAAGATTTCCTTCAACGGGAATATGACATGATCCGGATTTCGCGGGATTCTGAAGATCTGAAGACTGACAGTATTTAAATACTTTATCCTTGAGTATTTAAATACTTCTTTGTTCAACCGGACTTGACTTGTGTTCTTTCTTGTCCTTTTGTGAACTGTATGGAAGGTGACTGTATTTAGGGCATCGAGACAGTTTTCCATACTTGATCTTTTACAAGTCTTCTTGCTTTGTCTTGTGAGCTTCACTTATGCTGATTCGAGGCTGGTCTTCGATACATGATAAATCCTTGAATCCTCGATACAGTTTTCCATACTGTATTTGGCATATATGTCAAAACCTTCTTAATAACAAATAACAATCGATACAGGGATCGGGTATCCAGGCTGAATCGATACAGGGTGTTTGTTTTTCCTAACAGATCCCTTCGATTATGTACTGATTACAGGGAGCTGAACAAGGTGATGATCAAGAATAAGTATCCTATACCTCGGATCGACGACTTGTTTGATCAACTGCAAGGGGCAAGGGTATTCTCGAAGATTGACTTGCGATCAGGATACCATCAGTTGAGAATTAAGGAATCGGTATACGAAATCGCTCGGATCCCGATGCAGGCACTATGAATTCGTAGTGATGCCATTCGGACTTACCAATGCTCCTGCGGTGTTTATGCAATTGATGAATCAGGTATTCTTAGAATACCTAGATAAGTTTGTGGTCGTTTTTATTGATGACATCCTGATCTATTCGAAAGACACAGAGGAGCATGTAGAGCATTTGCGTGTAGTTTTGAGCACCTTGAGGAATGAACAACTTTATGCGAAGCTTTCCAAATGCGAGTTATGGCTTAGAGAAGTAACTTTCCTTGGGCATGTTATATCAGCTGACGGATTTCAGATGGACCCGAAGAAAGTCGAAGCAATCTTGGAATGGGAAGCTCCTAATAACGTGAAAGAAGTCCGAAGCTTCTTAGGACTTGCTGGGTATTATCGCCGTTTCGTAGAGGGATTTTCCAAAATTTCTCGTCCACTCACTCAGTTGTTACAGAAAACTCAGAAGTTCACGTGGGATGAGAAATGCCAGGCTGGTTTTGATGAACTTAAGAAGAGACTGACGACAGCACCTATATTAGCATTACCGGATGGAACCGATGGATTCATGGTATACAGCGATGCTTCAAATCAGGGTCTGGGATGTGTGTTGATGCAAAAGGACAAGGTGATTGCCTATGCCTCTCGGCAGTTGAAACCATACGAAGTAAATTACCCAACTCATGATCTGGAGTTAGCAGCTGTGGTCTTTGCCTTGAAAATTTGGCGGCATTATTTATACGACATTCATTGTCAGATCTTTACAGATCATAAAAGCCTCAAGTACATATTCAGTCAGAAAGAATTAAACATGAGGCAGAGAAGGTGGCTGGAATTGATCAAGGATTACGATTTGGAAATTCTCTATCATCCGGGTAAAGCAAATGTAGTAGCCGACGCATTGAGCCGAAAACCTGTTTCTCTCCGAGTGTTGGAAGCACTTACGCCCCAAACCAGCATTCAACGAGAACTAATCCATGAAGGGATTGAAGTATGGGCACCAGGAATCCAAGGGAAACTATATGTGATGGAACTGACTTCGTCGCTAGCCGAGGAAATCAAATCTAAGCAGTTGAATGATTCTCTGATCCTTCGTTTCTGTGACGAAGTAAAAAAAGGAAAAGCCCCAGGATTCGTGATACAAGATGATGGAGTTCTGAGATTTCAGAGTCGACTTTGCGTTCCCGATGATGATGATTTGAGACGGACAATTCTGAAGGAAGCTCACAGCGCGCCCTATTCTATTCACCCGAGGCGTGATAAGATGTATAAGGATCTAAAACAAAACTTCTGGTGGGGAAATATGAAGAAGGACGTAGCAGAGTACGTTTCGAAGTGTTTGACTTGTCAACAGGTTAAGATTGAACATCAGCGACCTGCCGGAATGTTAAAGCCGCTTCCGATCCCTGAGTGGAAGTGGGAGGTATCTCGATGGATTTCATCACCAATATGCCCAGGACCAAGACGGGAATGAACATGATTTGGGTTATAGTTGATCGACTAATCAAGTCGACTCATTTCCTAGGAATTAAGGACACATGGGGACCCGAGAAATTGGCACGAGTATTTATTGCAGAGATAGTCAGATTGCATGGGACGCCGAAGACCATTATTTCAGATCGAGATGGTCGCTTCGTGTCGCACTTCTGGAAGGCAGTTCACAGGTCTTTGGGCACCGAGCTAAGATTTAGCACGGCTTATCATCCCCAAATAGACGGTCAGTCCGAAAGGACTATACAAACCGTAGAAGACATGCTTAGAGCTTGTGCTTTGGATTGGTCAACTGATTGGGAAGTTCATTTGCCCTTGATTGAATTCACCTACAACAATAGTTGGCATACTTCTATTAAGATGGCACAATTTAAAGCTTTGTACGGGAGAATATGCCGATCACCCATATGCTGGGATGATTCTTCGAACTTGATCGGGACGGAATCGGAATTGATAGTTCAGACTCAAGAGAAGATAGCTTTGATTCGGGAAAAGGCTGACCGCCGCAGTCGACAGAAGTCTTATGCAGATGTGCGTCGTCGCCCTCTAGAGTTCAACATTGGGGACCACGTACTATTGAAGGTGTCTCCTACACGAGGAATTTTCCGTTTTGGGAGGAAGGGTAAGCTAAGTTCGAGATATATCGGGCCATTTGAGATCCTCGAGAGAGTTGGGGATTTAGCCTACAGGTTGGCCTTACCGCCATCACTAAGTCACGTTCACAATGTGTTTCACGTATCCCAATTGCGGAAGTATGTACCAGATCCCAGTCATATCATTGAGTTCGATGAAATCGAGATAGCTAATGACGGAACCTTCGAAGAGAGACCAATCAAGATACTTCAGAGTCGGATCAAACAATTGAGGAATAAACCAATACCCTTGGTTAAAGTACAATGGTCACGACACGGAGTTGAAGAGGCCACTTGGAAAACGGAGGACAGTATGAAGACTAGATATCCAGAGTTGTTTTCATCTTAAGTTTCGGGACGAAACTTCTTTTTAGGGAGGAAGGATGTAATACCCGAGATTTCTGATATGTATTTGAACCTTGTGATATTGTAATTGTTGCATTTTGATCTGAGTATAATTTTCCGTATTTCATGATCCGGTGTTGTTGAGCGCATGATTTCATGAATGTGATCTAAATTGTGATTCTGCGCATGTAGCGCACGCTATCGACTAAGTGTAGCGTACGCTAATCTGGATCCGTAGCGCACACTGTGCATGAACCTTAGCGCACGCTATACGTAGTCAGCATTATTAAGATAGGGTGGTAGGTGAGATCGGCTGCGGATCTCGGTCGGATCATGTCGGGATGAACCTGGACGGCTTTCGGGAAAAGCCAAGTCAACGCGGTAGCGCACGCTAATGATATGAGGATAGCGCACGCTAAACGCTGAGTACAGTGAAGTCAGTAAGCTTCGTATGACCATTAGCGCACGCTATGAGTATGGACTAGCGCGCGCTAATAACCATTTTCTATAAATAGGACAGCATCTTTTTTCATATTTCCAGCCTTTTCACTTCCCACATCCAAATTCTTGGACTTGGAGAGTCACTCTCTTCATCCTAGACCCTTCATATCATCATCCTAGCACGAGTTTGAAGATTGTAGATCTTTGGAGATTGGTGTTCAAGCCCTCGGTGTTGGATTTCCTCAAGTTCCTTCGTGTTCTTCGCTACTTTGAGGTAGGTGATTCTTCACCAATATTAGTAGTATTCTGAAGGACATTTTGATCATGTTTTGGGATTATCTAGTCAGTTAAATTCGTAAGTAGTCGAACATCATGTGTTAGAAGGATATTTTCGATGTTTCGGTACTTTTTCATCGTATAATCCATTGAACCTATTAGTGTTTGAACTCCTAGCATATTCATGAAGCTTCAAAACCGATTATGACCAGTAGATGGAGATTACCAAGTTCTTATGTCTTTACATAAAGGAATCATACGTTTTGGGACATGTAATGGATTGAACTTAGGATATTTTCTTGAAGATCAAAGATAAATTATGGTGTTGTGATGATTATATGTATCCTTGTATCTCGTAGTCGTTTAATCCATAAATATCTTTCACCAACCGTATGAGCATGATATGCACGGAGAGGACATGTATTAACACCGTAGAATTCATGAGTTTCATCACCATTAGATCAAGTTTTCTGCTAGTAGTAAACTGCCATGCACGGTTAGCGCACGCTAACATATGTATATTAACGTGCGCTATCGGGAGTGACTTAACGTATGCTTTGTTTAGTACGTAACGTACGTTATGTCATCAGCCGAGTCAGTCGGCTGATCAGAGAGAACTATCAGTACATAGCTAGCGTACGCTAGACTTGGTCAGTTGCATACGTTAACGGGCAGGTTTAGCGCACGTTACGTAGAGTACGTAGCGTACGCTAAGTAGTTCAGGCAGATTACATATTTAGAGCTTTTGGCCGTAGACCGGATTGATAGGCATTCGTAAGACTCGAGATGAATTCTATATCATTTTATTTTGTTAAGGTTCAAGCTTGCTACGTTGATCGAAGGAGGCGGCCTTCGAGTGTGTTGAGATCATTGGAGTGTTTAGTTCTTGCCATCTTCGAGGCAAGTATCGTAATGTGTTAATATTGGTATTTTGAACATGCATGTGGTTTATTCATGTTGTTGAACATAGAATTTATTTCGTTAAATTGTCATGATATTCGTTATCTAGTGTTTGTATGTTCATGTTGATGGACATAATGATTTGGCATATATGTATGCATGAGTTGTGTTTGTGTATGTTGTACGATCTATGCTGAGGGCGCTGGATCGGATGTCCACCTCGTGTTGGTCCGACGGGATCATCTTGGGATCTAGGCTGAGGGCGCTGGATCATTGGACGGGTTTTTCCACCTCGTGTTGGTCCGACGTGATCATCTTGGGATCTATGCTGAGGGCGCTGGATCATTGGAATACCCATGCTGTGTTAATGGAATCTTGTGGATTCGCATTGTCGGATTCCGGTAGCGGAAGTCCGTGTGGTGTATCTTGTTATGTATTGTTGATGCATATTCGATTTGTTTAAATGATACTTGTACTAACATCGTGTTGCTAACCCCTTCGGGGGTGGACATTTGTTTTGATGTTCAGGTAGCCGAGGGGCGGGGAAACAGCCACAGTACCGATGTGACGACGAAGGGGTTCAGTGATGTTTGTTGTTATTTGTGATTTGTCTTCTTGGTTCAATTTCAGTACTCGAGTACGCGTGTCTTATTAATATCATTTCGATATGGTTGTATTAATTAACTCGTTGGATCAGTTGGAACCGGTTTTGTAATTTGAATTTTTGTGGTATTGTTGGATTATATTTACAATTCTTTTAATTAGCCTTGTAAATCCTTACTTAAAGGGTTTACGGCGCTGTAATTATTCCGAATATCTCGGGGTGTTACACCTATATATATATATATATGTGATCAAATGAGAATGGTTCTTATTAGGGTTGTTCATAACCGGGTACCCGAAAAGCGGGTACCCTATTTTTTCGTGTCGGGTCATAGGGTACCCGGCCCAAAATTTAATACAACTAATTTTAAATTTTTATAAATAATTTGTAATTTTAATATATATTTATTTTAGAATTTATTATATAAATTAATTCCCCGAGTACTAAATTCATTATAAATATTTTCCGTACAATAAGTAAATTTCAAAACTAACTAAAAATTTTATATATATCATTTTTTTATTATATAATTATGCTTAATTCAATATTCAATTATATATATGAAAGAATATATTATTTTTTATTTAAAGATATTATCTTCTTGTAAATTTCCAAACTAGTGAGAATAAGTACCATTACTGAAAATACATGAATTCTCATATTAAATGTAATTCATATTATTTGAAAGATAAAGTTTCATATAATTACAAATTAAATAATTAAATTTATAAAACAAAATAACCATTAAAAAATGATCGGGTTTTCGGGTACCCGAATTTACACAACAAGTCGGTCCATGACCCGGCCCGATTATATGGCCTTTTCCGGGTCGGGTACCCGGCCCGAATTTTTTTAAAAATTTTAAAAATACCCGGAATATTTAGTTCGGGTCATCGAGTAGTTGGGCCGGGTAGTTCGGGTGGGTATTTTTGAGCACCCCTAGTTCTTATCCTACGAATTGCAAATATGCATGAGTTTTGTACTAATTATGCATGAAACATATTCATTTCGTGCATCAAAATTGCAATGCATTAAAATATACATCATATGCATCAAAATATCGATGCATTAAAATATTGCATTATATGCATCAAATTTTTGTGAGAATAAATCTAGGCCATCGATTTATCAAGATCTATGGATGAAATTCATTCTTATTTGCAATTTAAGTTAAGAAATAAGAATGAATTTCACCCATAGATCTTGATAAATGGATGGCCTAGATTTATTCTCACAAAAATTTGATGCATATAATGCAATATTTAATGCATCGATATTTTGATGCATATGATGTATATTTTAATGCATTGCAATTTCGATGCACGAAATGCATATATGTCATGCATAATTAGTACAAAACTCATGCATATTTGTAATTCGCAGGATAAGAACCATTCTCATTTAATCATATATATATATATATATATTTATATACACACAAACACGTAGAGTATTTTAAAAATAATTCACAAAAACATTGTCCCAAATGCTTGAAATATCGAAATGGTTAATGTACGTAATGTGCTCTCAGAATCTGCTGTCCGAAATGACCACCAGCATTACGTACGTAATGGTGTAGTAGTGTACGTAACATTCCCCATGTAACGTACGTAATGTTGGCCAATTTAACGTACGTTAATATCCTTTGGCCTGTCCGTCGCTATCTCGCCGAAAGTTGCCCTGACCACGCGGGATCAATATTCTCGTCTGAAGAGTGAAGACTGTGTTACGTACGTAAGGCCTAAGCTTTAACGTACGTAATGCAATGAGCATACGTAATGCTCTATGAATAACGTACGTAAGGGTCGTTTTAATTCACTAAGTTATATTATCACATTTAATCCTTATAACGCGACCTCCTTAGACTCGTCCAGCAATTTCTCGGATGTGGGACAGGCAGCTAAGCAAAAAACCAACCCCGCAGTACAAGTACAACTACAAGAAACAAGATGTTGGCTACCGTCATATTTGCACCGATAATTGCTCAACGACATCAAGGTATGTCACCGACATATCATCAACATCATACAATTACAACACAAAAACAAATAAGTGCGGACGAGGTTTTATATGTGACAACACGGTCTAAAGATAACGTATAAAAGTACAAGCATCGCGATGGAGCACATTATTAATCATTAAAAATGAGGTACACAATATTAAATAGCATGGAATACTCGTGGTATTACAGGAGAAGGTTTTTATCGGAGGGGAGGAAGTTGTTCTTTTTCTCTCACAGTAGGAAATAGAACAATTTGTTTCCACGATATTTTCAAAGTCCGTATAATAGCGGTTGACAAAAATACCGATGTTAATTTAGGCATATAACAACGGTTATAAAGAAACTGTTATTAAACATAGAGGAAATTAACATCGATTGGTAATAATCGATGTTAAAGTACACATTTAACATCGGTTGCATATAACCGCTGTTAATATATACATTTAACAGCAGTTTTCATGGGAACCGCTGTTAAAGTTGTCTAAAAATTACCATCTGTACTACCGCGTCTGTAATACCCAGTTGTAATTCAGTAATTATCATTCAGTATTTATCATTCAGTATTTGATACTCAGTAATTTTCACTCATTATTAATCATTTGTCACTCAGATTCAGTCATGGTATTCATCATTCAGAGTAATTGTATCGTGTATCAATCGTCATTCATCGCTAATCTGATTGGAGTTTCGTGCCGTGTTTATCATCGTTGTCTTTTTCGTTGTGGGCTGTGCATGAGGAGTAGCGCACGCTACGTACTCTTTTTAGCGTACGCTAATTGAGTACAGGTAGCGCACGCTACCACTCAGTATTAGCGCACGCTAATGTTACCCTGGTTGTAGTCCAGAAGGTACTGGACTGCAGGTGAGTTATTTGTAGCGCACGCTACGAGTGGTAAGTAGCGCGCGCTAGCGGGTTGTAGTAGCGCACGCTAAATTTGTGGAGTAGCACGCGCTAGGGACGGATCAGGTTAAGTCCAGTGTCTACTGGACTGCACTGGATTAATTCATAGCGCACGCTATGCGTGATATTTAGCGTACGCAATCGATGTTATAGCGCACGCTAATCGTTGGTTGTAGCGCACGCTATCGAGATCAGATCAGAGGACAGAAGGTTTCTGGACTCCAGTACTGGGCATCAAATTATTTGTTAGCGCACGCTAACTATGAGTATTAGCGCACGCTAATGATATGGCCGTAGCGCACGCTACAAAAAGGTACGTAGCGCACGCTACCGTGTTCGGACAGTGGGTACTGGACTACCCAAATTACTCGTTAGCGCACGCTACGCACTAGGGGTAGCGCACGCTAACCTGGACTGGCTATAAATTGGACAGTTTAGTCAGATTTCGTCATTTGTCATCTATTCTCTTTTTCTCGTCGGTTCTAGGCGATTTGGGCGATTTAGAGAGTATTCTTCAAGGTGTAATCATCAATCATCATCTTCAAGTCTTTGAGTTGGATTAATCATCACTTCATCATCTCCTTAACATCGAATCAAAGGTATTAATTTCTTGGATCTAGAATTTCGGATTTTTGGGTTTTCCTTCCGATTTCTTCGTGTAAGCTTGGATTATCATTGGAATATGTTAGATATGGATTATCTACCTTGGATAAATATATTCCTACGGATTTAATGGTTATTTTCGGAATTATTTCAAGAACCCTTGGGGTTGACTTCGGTTAATTGGGGATTTTCCGATTGTTGTTGTTGTTAACGTGAATTATGGATTCCTAATGGATTATTGATATCATTGAAGTGTTTTGTTAGTTCGAAATACTCAATTTGGTGTTGGTTTCGACATATTCGGGATTGGATATTTCCGAAGTTGTGTGGTTGGTTATGTATTCGTGGAATGCCCTATGAGTTTGATTATCGTTGTTTCGACCTTTGGGTTAGTCGTGTTTTGTTGCTTGGTACGTGTATTGAACGATTGTTGGTAATTATTGTTATTCAAGGTTGTTCGAGCGACCGGTATCTTGGTTAGGACGTTGTTCGTGGACGGACATTCTTCATCGGTATTGTGTAAGTTAATTCTTACTCGGTTAAAAGGATACTCATTCGCTTTGTTGTTGATTGCTCATAATCATAATTCATTCATCATAATATTAATCATTTTGAGACTTGTAATTGTCGAATAATCATTTCATTCACGAGAAACGACGGTTCCAAATCATTTCATTGGGTTATCAATCACGTCACTATTACTTTCATATCGGTGAGTCATCTTAGCCTTGTCTAATTATTATTCATTGATATTCATCATGGTCATTCTCGTTCATGTGACCTTCCGGGTTCATATTGCGTGGCCGGGTGTGGCTGTGTGGAATTTTTAGTCGGGCACACGATGGTCATGTATTGGGTTCACCGATACATCGGACCGTGCACACGGTAACGCTTACCTCCGTGAGACTAATTAGGTACAAGGACGGGTGTGTCCGGTCATTCATCTTGTACACTTGCACAGAACATTACGGGCGTACTATGATACTCCTCTTCAGCGTAACTCATAATTAAGAATATTTCATAACTTCAGTTAATTCATGATTGTGTAATTTCAACTCTTGAGGATTGTTGTTACGTATGGCCGGCCGTTGGGGATTTTGTTTTTAGTCACGGCAAGGCAAAGGCACGGGAAGAGCATGTTGACGGCGACGAGTCCAGTGATACTAGTAGGGGCCCCAGTCATTCCGTTTGTTCGATCATCTTGATCATTTTAGTTATTCCGTCATTTGTATTTTCCATTGCAAATTCCGTTTGAGATGTTTATTTATTCAGGTGGTGTATTTTATCTTCATATAAAATATACTAGTATTCGGTATTGTCCTGGTGTGTTGTACTTAAACTCCTCATCGGAGTACTTGGTAATATAATGTGGTTCGGTACTACAATTATATTATTTAATTCATCATTTTCATTGCCTGGTGGGTCCCAATCGGGGATTCACGGCACTGTAATATCCGCCTGGTTTGGGGTGTTACAGAGTTGGTATCGGAGCGTGGTTTTGAATACTACCCTCCAAGTCATGTCTCGTTTGAAATCATCGTCATCGGACTAGTATCATTGGACTTTCGCGTCACGTGTGACCTGTGCAAATGCCGAGCCAATCAGACCAAGAACCGTAAGATTTCTAATGCCATGGTATAATTTCTGGAAATAATCATTCATTCATAATTCATTAGTTAACAATCCTCAATCATCATTGTCATTTTGACCAGGACGGTCAAGTTAACTCATTAATCACTCATTTCATTTCATTACTCGGTTGTTGATCTGGAAGATCATATCATTAATCTTGTTAACTCGTTCAAGATAATCATTTCAATAATTTCATCAGATAATCATGTCACGTCAGTTAATCATTCATGTAATCACTGTGTTAGAGCACGTATGCTCATTTTCATCATCTCATGTCATAATCATAACGTGATACTCATGCGAGATATATAATCATCATATGACTTTCCACTTCAGTATGGAAAGGGCCGGCAGAGGACGTGGAGGACGAGGCCGTGGAGCGGGCCGAATCCCGAGAACTCGTGTGAATACACGTGCAAACGCGAGGAATAATGCTAATTCATCGAGCAGCGACGCTGCCACTCATTCACCTGGACGCGATCATTCACTATCGGGGAGTCGTGCAGGACACGGCTCGATCGAGAGGGTGTCCGGGTTGACCCACTTGCTTTTATGCAGGGCATGATGGCCCAAATGACCCAGATGGCTCAGTTGATGGAGACGATGCATAACTCCGTCAATCAGAATCAACAGGCTCCTCCGCCGCCACCTCAGAGGCAAGAGAGGAATGTGAGCAATATCATCGGCGACATCTCTCGCCAGAGGCCACCTACTTTCGAGGGCTCGTCTGAGCCGGCGGATATTATTCATTGGCTCGAGCATTTCGAGAAGCTGTTTGCTATGGTAGAGTGTCCCGAGGGGCACAAAGTTTCTGTTGCGGCTTACTACCTGGGTAAGAGCGCACATTCTTGGTGGTTATCGTTGAAGCCCACCGAAGGATCTTGTACTTGGGATCAGTTCAAGACTCTCATGATGGAGAGGTATTATCCGGCCCCACTCAGAGAGGCCAAGCTGTCAGAATTACTCACCCCCGACCCTTCAACAGACGAGGATGTTCTCGCCATTGCCGAGAAATTTCAGGAACTTCTTCCTTTCGCCTCATCCATCATTCATTCAGAGGCGGATAAGATCAAGTATTTCAGCAAGAGGCTGAAACCCCGTATGAGACTTCAGTTACTTAATCATAACTGCACCACGTTGGCCGAATTCATTGAGAAAGCTCTCACCTACGAGCTTACTGCTAAGGAAATTGCTAAGCAGCAACCTTCGTCTGCTAGCAAGAAATCGAAGAATCGTAATCAGTCTGAAGGCGGTCAGACAACTTTCAAGAAACCCCGTGCGGGCTCTGCTTTTTCTGAGCGACCTCCTGTGTCGTCTAAACCTGCGGAATCTCAGTCTCGAGCGGCCAGTTCGGCCATCACCTGTTTTAACTATGGGAATCTTGGTCACCTCAGTACCAAGTGTCCGAGACAGACTATCACATGTCATAATTGTGGGATTGCTGGGCATAAGGCCCGTTTTGCCGTAGGGACTCCAAACCTACTCGGACGTCATCTCGTGCACCTAAGCGATCGGCCGTTCAATCGTGCCACTCAATCGGCGTCGTTTAAAATGACAGAGCGACTAAAGGTGGAGCTTTTAGCCACAGACGGAGCGTCGGTCTGCAGGACTAGCAAGCCCGGTTATGAGATGAAGAAGACCGATGATCCGAGGCCCGAATGATCTCGTACACTCGATATTCTATCTCAACCTGTGTGTACCCTTTTTGATACTGGTGCATCGCATTCATTCATTTCCGAGTCATGTTTGAGTAGACTACGTCTGGGTAGTGCTACTAGTTGTGAGCCTTATGTCATTGGCCTACCTGATGGTAGACGAATTATCGGTAACCGTGAGATTCAGGATTGTCCAATTCAGTTTAATGGTCGTGTATGGCCAGCGGACCTAATCGTGGTATATTTGCCGAGGGACGACATCATCTTGGGTATTGATTGGATGGATCGTCATGATGCCATCATTAGTGTCCGTAAGCGTATGGTCACTATCATTTCAGACGATGGGGTTGAATGTGTATTTCAGGGAGGTAATCCCAGCTGTTCTGGTAAGGTCATTAATTTGATGAAAGCAGTAAGGTTACTCAATCAGGGATGTGTCGGTTATTGGTGCTATATGGCCAAAACCGAGAAGTCATCAGTAATGTTGACGGATATTCCGGTGGTGAGGGAATATGCCGATGTTTTTCCAGACGAGTTACCTGGTTTGCCTCCACAGAGGGATGTGGAATTCACGATCGAGTTGGAGCCTGGTACGTCCCCGATATCGAAGGCACCATACCGGATGGCCCCGACCGAAATGCAGGAATTAAAGAACCAACTTGAGGAGTTGTTCGAGAAAGGTTATATCCGACCGAGTGTGTCCCCGTGGGGAGCACCAGTGTTGTTCGTCAAGAAGAAGGATGGTTCATTCCGCTTATGTATTGATTATCGGGAGTTGAACAGGGTGACGATCAAGAATAAGTATCCCTTACCCCGTATTGATGATCTCTTAGATCAACTTCAGGGAGCTTCAGTATTTTCCAAGATCGACTTAAGGTCTGGATATCATCAGTTGCGGATCCGAGAGTCGGACATCGCGAGGACGGCGTTTCGAACACGCTATGGTCATTATGAGTTTGTGGTTATGCCGTTCGGATTGACTAATGCACCTGCGGTATTCATGGAATTAATGAATCGGGTTTTCATCGACTTTTTGGATCAGTTTGTTGTCGTCTTCATCGATGACATTTTGATTTATTCTCGTGACCGGGAGGAACACGAGTTTCACCTTCATCAAGTGCTCGACGTGTTGAGACGAGAACAACTTTATGGGAAGTTTTCCAAATGTGAGTTCTGGATGTCCGAAGTGACTTTTCTCGGACATGTAATTTCATCAGACGGAGTTCGTGTCGACCCTCAGAAGACGGAGGCTATTCGAGATTGGCTACCTCCGAAGAACGTTAAGGAAATCCGAAGTTTCCTCGGATTAGCGGGTTACTATCGGCGATTTGTAGAGGGATTTTCTAGAATCGCTCAGCCCTTAACGAACCTTTTGCGGAAGGATAAGAAATACACGTGGTCCGACGCGTGTCAACGGAGTTTTGAGGAACTCAAGAGTCGGTTAATGTCAGCACCTGTACTTTCCTTGCCGCAGGGGACGGAAGGATTTGTGGTTTATAGTGATGCGTCCGGACAGGGTCTCGGATGTGTACTCATGCAGAACGGGAAGGTTATTGCCTATGCTTCACGGTAATTGAGACCTTACGAGGTTAATTATCCGACCCACAACCTGGAGCTAGCAGCCGTGGTTTTCGCTTTGAAGATTTGGCGTCATTACCTTTATGGCGTCACCTGTCAGATATTCACCGATCATAAGAGTTTAAAGTATATATTTACTCAGAAGGAGTTAAATATGCGTCAGAGACGGTGGTTGGAATTAATCAAAGATTATGATATCGAGATCCTCTACCACCCGGGCAAGGCGAACATTGTCGCCGACGCCTTGAGTCGTAAGTCCGTTCAGGAGCAGATGCTTGCCCGTTTAACAGTTCAGAAGGAGCTTCAGCAGGAATTCCTTAGACCCGAGATCGAGGTCTGGCTTCAGCGAGTTCAGGGGCAGCTTTGTATGTTAGAGATTTCATCGTCACTCGAGGAGGCAATCCGAGAGAATCAGGGTTCGGACCCATCATTGTTGCGCCTCCGCGAGGTTGTGGCTCAGGGAATTGCCCCTGGATTTGTGGTCCTCGTGGATGGACTTTTGTGGTTTAAGTATAGGTTGTGCGTATCGCGAATGTCGAGTTGAAAAACTCGATTTTGAAAGAAGCTCATGCTACCCCTTATTGTTCATCCGGTCTAGCAAGATGTACAAGGACTTGAAACAAAATTCTTGGTGGAGTAATATGAAGCGAGAAGTCGCAGAATTTGTTTCGAGATGCTTAACTCACAACAAGTTAAGATTGAACATCGGCGGCGGGTATGCTGAAACCTCTTCCTATTCCCGAATGGAAGTGGGAAGACATTTCTATGGATTTCATCACGAGTTTGCTGACGAGTCGTCGTGGCATGAATACGATCTGGGTGATCGTGGACCGCTTAACTAAATCAGCTCATTTCCTTGAGATTAAGGAGACGTGGGGTCCCGAGAGACTTGCTCAACTGTTCATCAAAGAGATAGTCAGACTCCACGGTACTCCTAAAAGTATCGTTTCCGATCGTGACGGACGGTTTGTGTCGCATTTTTGGAAATCAGTTCATCGTGCTATGGGAACCCAGCTTAATCTCAGTACCGCTTTTCATCCTCAGTCCGACGGACAATCAGAGAGGACCATTCAGACATTAGAGGATATGTTGAGGGCATGCGTCCTCGATTGGAAAGACGATTGGGAAGCCCAACTACCATTGATCGAGTTCACGTATAATAATAGTTGGCATGCTTCGATCAAGATGGCACCTTACGAGGCCTTGTATGGTCGTCGTTGTCGATCTCCGTTATGTTGGGATGACTTATCAGAATCAATCGGCACCGAGCCCGGTATGCTTATAGCCGCCCGTGAGAAGGTAACTTTGATCAGGAGTCGTTTGTTGACATTTCGAGTCGGCTGCAAATCATACGCAGATAACCGTCGTCGACCATTAGAGTTCGAGGCTGGTGACCATGTGTTGGTCAAGGTATCCCCGAGTCGTGGTATCTTCCGTTTTGGGAAGAGGGGAAAGTTGAGTCCGAGATTCATTGGACCGTTTGAGATTCTGGATCGAGTGGGCGAGTTAGCTTATCGATTGGCTTTACCTCCGGCATTGAGCCGAATCCATAATGTGTTTCATGTCTCTCAGTTGCGGAAGTATGTTGCCGACCCGAGTCACATACTTCAGTTCGACGAAATCGAGATCGCCGACGATCATTCATATGAGGAGTGTCCTATACGAGTTTTAGAGCGGCGAATCAAACAGTTGAGGAATAAGACGATTCCTTTGGTTAAAATTCAATGGTCTAGACACGGAGTCGAAGAGGCTACTTGGGAAACCGAGGATAGTATGCGGGAGAGTTATCCCGAGTTGTTTGACCCTTAGTTTCGGGGACGAAACTCTTTTAAGGGGGGGTGTATGTAATACCCAGTTGTAATTCAGTAATTATCATTCAGTATTTATCATTCAGTATTTGATACTCAGTAATTTTCACTCATTATTAATCATTTGTCACTCAGATTCAGTCATGGTATTCATCATTCAGAGTAATTGTATCGTGTATCAATCGTCATTCATCGCTAATCTGATTGGAGTTTCGTGCCGTGTTTATCATCGTTGTCTTTTTCGTTGTTGGTTGTGCGTGAGGAGTAGCGCACGCTACGTACTCTTTTTAGCGTACGCTAATTGAATACAGGTAGCGCACGCTACCACTCAGTATTAGCGCACGCTAATGTTACCCTGGTTGCAGTCCAGAAGGTACTGGACTGCAGGTGAGTTATTTGTAGCGCACGCTACGAGTGGTAAGTAGCGCGCGCTAGCGGGTTGTAGTAGCACACGCTAAATTTGTGGAGTAGCGCGCGCTAGGGACGGATCAGGTTAAGTCCAGTGGCTACTGGACTGCACTGGATTAATTCATAGCGCACGCTATGCGTGATATTTAGCGTACGCAATCGATGTTATAGCGCACGCTAATCGTTGGTTGTAGCGCACGCTATCGAGATCAGATCAGAGGACAGAAGGTTTATGGACTCCAGTACTGGGCATCAAATTATTCGTTAGCGCACGCTAACTATGAGTATTAGCGCACGCTAATGATATGGCCGTAGCGCACGCTACAAAAAGGTACGTAGCACGCGCTACCGTGTTCGGACAGTGGGTACTGGACTACCCAAATTACTCGTTAGCGCACGCTACGCACTAGGGGTAGCGCACGCTAATCTGGACTGGCTATAAATTGGACAGTTTAGTCAGATTTCGTTATTTGTCATCTATTCTCTTTCTCTCGTCGGTTCTAGGCGATTTGGGCGATTTAGAGAGTATTCTTCAAGGTGTAATCATCAATCATCATCTTCAAGTCTTTGAGTTGGATTAATCATCACTTCATCATCTCCTTAACATCGAATCAAAGGTATTAATTTCTTGGATCTAGAATTTTGGATTTTTGGGTTTTCCTTCCGATTTCTTCGTGTAAGCTTGGATTATCATTGGAATATGTTAGATATGGATTATCTACCTTGGATAAATATATTCCTACGGATTTAATGGTTATTTTCGGAATTATTTCAAGAACCCTTGGGGTTGACTTCGGTTAATTAGGGATTTTCCGATTGTTGTTGTTGTTAACGTGAATTATGGATTCCTAATGGATTATTGATATCATTGAAGTGTTTTGTTAGTTCGAAATACTCAATTTGGTGTTGGTTTCGACATATTCGGGATTGGATATTTCCGAAGTTGTGTGGTTGGTTATGTATTCGTTGGAATGCCCTATGAGTTTGATTATCGTTGTTTCGACCTTTGGGTTAGTCGTGTTTTGTTGCTTGGTACGTGTATTGAACGATTGTTGGTAATTATTGTTATTCAAGGTTGTTCGAGCGACCGGTATCTTGGTTAGGACGTTGTTCGTGGACGGACATTCTTCATCGGTATTGTGTAAGTTAATTCTTACTCGGTTAAAAGGATACTCATTCCTTTTGTTGTTGATTGCTCATAATCATAATTCATTCATCATAATATTAATCATTTTGAGACTTTTAATTGTCGAATAATCATTTCATTCACGAGGAACGACGGTTCCAAATCATTTCATCAAGTTATCAATCACGCCACTATTACTTTCATATCGTTGAGTCATCTTGGCCTTTTATAATTATTATTCATTGATATTCATCATGGTCATTCTCGCTCATGTGACCTTCCGGTTCATATTGCGTGGCCGGGTGTGGTCGTGTGGAATTTTTAGTCGGGCACACGATGGTCATGTATTGGGTTCACCGATACATCGGACCGTGCACACGGTAACGCTTACCTCCGTGAGACTAATTAGGTACAAGGACGGGTGTGTCCGGTCATTCGCCTTGTACACTTGCACGTAACATTACGGGTGTACTATGATACTCCTCTTCAAGTAACTCATAATTAAGAATATTTCATAACTTCGCTTAATTCATGATTGTGTAATTTCAACTCTTGAGGATTGTTGTTCACGTATCGGCCCGTTGGGGATTTTGTTTTCGTGTCACGGCAAGGCAAAGGCACGGAAGAGCATGTTGACGGCGAGTCCTGTGATACTAGTAGGGGGCCCCAGTCATTCCGTTTGTTCAGTCATCTTCAGTCATTTTAGTTATTCCGTCATTTGTATTTTCCGCTGCAAATTCCGTTTGAGATGTTTATTTATTCAGGGTGGTGTATTTGATCTTCATATAAAATATACTAGTATTCGGTATTGTCCTGGTGTGTTGTACTTAAACTCCTCATCGGAGTACTTGGTAATATAATGTGGTTCGGTACTACAATTATATTATTTAATTCATCATTTTCATTGCCTGGTGGGTCCCAATCGGGGATTCACGGCACTGTAATATCCGCCTGGTTTGGGGTGTTACAGCGTCGATTTAACAGCATTTTTCGTAGAACCGCTGTTAAAACGACGATGTTAAATATCAGTTTTGTAGTAGTGTAGATAGAGAACTCTACATCTCACTGAGGTGGTAGTCTCAATCGCTCATTTGGGAACACATCTCGATATTCGTTCACTATCGGGATTGAGGATATCTCCACGTTACCTTCTTCCGCCTTTATTGCATAACACAAATAAACATCACATCGTTTCCTTATCAACTTAGCCGCTTTAAATGCACTAATAACTTTCCCCGTACTTACAGGTTTACGACCCCCAAAATATATTTGGAACCCTCTTCCGTGTTTATAGCTATGGTTATCTTTCTATAATTTAGGATGCCTCCATAATAATCAACCCAATTGTCACTAAGGATTACATCCTCTCCCTTCATATAAACAATGATCAACACTTAGTTCTTGAGTTTTAGTAAAAGAAAGAAAAGAAAGGAAAAGAAAGTTAGGAGAGAAAAGAAGAGAAAGGAAAGTAAAAGAAAATTGTATTTTGTGTTCTCGAGTTGGAAGGAAGTGAGAGGAAAATTAACCATTTTGTTCTTTTCTCTCCAAATCCTTCCAAATCGGAAGAAAGTTAAGAGGGAAAGTTTTCCTTCCATTTCTTTTCATTAAAAAACTCAGGAACACCAAATATTTCTCCTTTCTTCTTATTTCCATTCATTTCCCTTCTTTTCTCTCATTAAGTTAAACGCGGGAACTAAGCATAAATTCGACAACCAATCTTGCTCTTGGATAACCTCTTGTAACACCCCCAATCCGCTCAGGGATATTACACGCCGTAGAACCTTTCCTCAAGGATCTACCAGGCTGGTAACAACAAACGAACAACTCGACAATGCCTTTAAGGCTAAAAAGACTCAGTAGACCGATCTGGCCTTTCAATAAAAATATACAACTCGATTACAATACTTGCCCACGCAGGGGTCGAATACAACACACTCTCGTACAACGGGGAAAGAATACTGCAGCGGAAATAAAATACAACTAAACCAATATAATATCAAACGGGTCCTCGTATGATTAGTATCGTTCATCTTTCATCATCCTTCATGCCGACCCTGTGTTATGCTCCAAAACCTAAATGCAATACAGACATCCACCCCCCGAATACTCGGGGGTTAGCAAAACTCCACTGTTTTGATAGTGCAAGTACAAGTGCAAAACTACGAGTCATACAATTCAAGTTCTAAGAACGATAATAATCCGGAATCCTCAAAGATTCAAATACAACAAGATGAACACTTCCCGAGGCAAGAGTTTGAGTAAAAACTTCCCAAAATTTCAAGATCAAACATCAAGGGAAACAATTTATAAAATGACTTGAAATGCCATCGGGAGTTTTAATAGAAAACAATTTAGGATTATCAAATCCTAATTTTCAAAACCCAAAAGACGAAAGGGGTCACCACCCCAAAGGTTTACTTTCCGTAAAATGACCTTTACAAAACCGTTGGGATTTTAGCCCCAAATTTCATCAACTCACAGTACACGAGAACGACAACAAGGTTCATTTTCCAACATCAAAATCTACAACCCAAGGTTTAAACACAGACGACAAATACTCTAGTGCCATCCTAGCCAAGTAGGCCAAACGAACAACTTACCTCTTACACACTTAGTTAATGCATACAATCATGAAAACCGTTCAAAATACTCATTTCCGGAAACGCCAACAATACAAATCACATTTGTAAAATGCACCACAATTAACCGTGGATCCACCCCTCCGTGGACCCCTACCGAGACCCCGTCGGATCTAACCCATAGTGGTTAAAAGCAAGCTCGCGGATCCACCCCTCCGTGGACCCCTACCGAGACCCCGTCGGATCTAACCCATAGTGAGCATACACACACACACGTTACTCATGCAATACTAATATGATAAGAATGTAAGTTCATTAAGAATACTCACTAGAGATGGCCACTAATCCGACACCATTATCAAACTCTTCAAAACACAATAACGAGATTAAACATGGAATACACGATTCCATAACTTTAAATAACAGTGGTATCATCAAAGCCTTCAACGTTCAAAATATCAAATCGTAATCAATTCCCAAAACACACCGTTCACAAAACACACACGCATTTTGAAAGAGAGCCTTTAACGAGGCCAAAACATATCTTTTGAAAATAACCAAATAAACACACCAAGATGACCACCGATCATCATATCCACGAAACGAGAAGCGTATGAACAAGGTACTTGCCTAGGAACCACGTTCTCAACAAGACGACGGATGAAATACGTCGAACGGCCCCGAACTCCCGAACACTATCAAGAACGCGATAACACTGCAATTACTACGAGAATAACACCACACGAATCATCAATCACCAATGGAATTCAACATCGGAATCATCGAGCACCTATAATCCTTCATAAGGAACAATAACACATGGTTATGACGAGAATCAAGGCCAAAACAACGGAAATACCAACAAACTATCGAAGGGAACTCATTCGAGCATTTAATCTAACATTAAATGTTCGAGACCCTCCAAGAACAAAGAAATCACCCCTCGGGTTGAACGAATCAAAGATACGAGTATCCAATCCGTAGAATATATTCAAAACAACATTTATACAACAATTAATTGAACAAAAATGGATTGGAATTGAAATCAAAAGGAAAATCCCAAAAATCTTCAAAAACAAGGGTTCAAGTCAAAATACCTTGATTCGACGAAAAACAAGGATTAGATGTTGTTAAACACATGAATAATACTAAGATTAATCATACTCATCATGGATTAATCAACAATACGGAACGAATCGGACAAAAACCCAAAACCCCCAAAATTTAAGAAATTAGGGTTCTAAGAAGAGATTACCTTGATTCGCTGGATCAAAGGATGATATAGGATGATCAATCAATGATATGAACTCAAGAACTTCGTGGATTGATAGTTGAACAACATCTATACATGTTTACCACACCTCCAACCGCGGAAGAGAAGGGAAAGAATGAGAAAATGGGTGAAAAACTCGTCTGCCCGACCATATATCGCCCGGCCTTGCACGAGCAGCACGCACGAAGCGGCGGCCGTGGCGCGCCACCGCCAAAGAAAGCTGCCGGGACGCACGAGCACTGGGCACGAGCACTCGCTCGTGCATGTGCAGTCAGGGCCGCACGAGCACCGGATCGTGCGCGCAGCTCGTGCGCGCCTGGCAGGTCCCTGCCGCACGTGGCCGGCCAGTGCCTAGCTGCCAAGACTCGACGACTCGAATTCCTGAAAGCGCACGAAACGAACGCGACGAAATGCTCTCAGACAACAACATCGATCCGAAAAGAAATACCACGCAATAATTTATCGCACGCGACTATGAAAAGGGTCAAAACAACGAATACGAATGCGGATACCCACAACTTTGGGTAAATTACAAAATAGCCCAAAATGCCCGAAAATCACGATACGTGATCGAATAACTAAACCGAAGTTCACAACACATCTAGGAAAGTTAAACGGACTTACGGGAAACTCGAAACAACAGTTTCGAAGGAGATTCGCAAGAATCGAACTCAAGTGCTGAAAAGTCACCAAAAAGCACGGAACTCAACAAAACGACACTGAAACGAACTCAGATGACAAAAAGTGCAAAATTAGTCATTCTCGAAATGACGAAACGTTCATGAGCGAGTCATCAAAACGGACTTTCTCCGAAAAAAAAGAATTACCATAAATCGAAATTACGAGTATTACACACTACCCTCCTTAAAAGAAGTTTCGTCCCGAAACTTGAAACAAGTAGGAAGGAGTAATATCCTGCCAGGAAACACTCAACGAGATACACAAGAAAAGCGTAACTTACGCCCAATGGCAAAACATTACAAGCAACGCAAATGGACAAACGGCGTGAAAACACGCTCCACGATGACTAACACAACGCTACAAGTAGAGACATAGTAAAACCTACAAGTGACAAGCGTCAACAAACGGATAATACAATCACGTCGATTATCCGAACAATCACAAAACACAACGAACGAAAATCAATACGATTGACCGACCTAACGGTACATCAATCAAAACGCGAGCCAATTGCTGAACAAATACGGAATTCCACCGCCCAAGGGTTGGAAGATCGAAAACGAGACTAATTTCCCGAACTTAAGGGAATTACGAAGGAGCCTAAACGCTCAACAATCACGAAACGGGGTCAACAAAAACTGAATAATCAATGATCTAACCACCACGATCGAGACAACAAAAATCGAACAATCATGTTCGGTTCACGAAGAACAATAAGGTTCAACCGACAACTCCGAGGTTCACATCTCGATTCGAGATAAAACATGATCCGGTGAAAACAACAAGATGTGCACTTACATAAGATCCACAGGAAAGAGAATAGCAATTGAAAAGTCACAACGACAAACGAGTAATTCCGAAACAATACCACACTCGTTTGATCAACAAAAGCAAGGGGCAGAACAAGCTCAGAAAATGTCAACGAACATAAACGAGTCGACAGAGTCGAAAATACAAAAGTTCAAAATCCGATCCACTTAGAATAGAAGAGTTAATAGAACCAAATGATGTCACTTCCAAACAAGGTTCACAAGAATCGAACCGAACTCGAAAAAGTCACATCGATAACCAGATCGACCTAAAACAAGATCACAGCTCGTTCGAACGATGAAACCGAAATACAGAATAAGTTCAGAAAGTATCAACGAACACGAGCGAGTTGAAAGAATGGAGAAAGAGAAAATACAGAAGTCAAAATAGTACGGGTATTACATTCGACCTCGTCCACGAAATTCACAAAAACGGAAGCAAGGTAACAATACATTAAACAGCCGACACATAACGAAATAATCACCGATGCACACGGTCATACCAAACCAAGCTCTAACAGTTCGCACATGCGCGATAACGCAGAAATCATCACGGGGCGACAACATTCAATACCAACATCCCACCTCTCACAGAGGGCTAACACAACAAATGTATGGAAAACGACTCAACGCTCACACCGCCAATTCGACTATAACTCATAGGGCTAACATCCTAACAATAACGCTAACATCACATATACATTCCTGGACCGCAAATAGAAACGATAGGTTTTAAAAACGAAAACCACTTTCGAAAATAATTTGAAAACACTAGTTGATCTCGAGTATCATATATAAAAAGAAGTAGTACAAACATCGTCATCGAGACTTTGGAGAACCATTTCACATTGATAAAAATGAGGACACTTTCTCTTAGTGAAAAATTTTCAGAATATTCGACCCTCGTGTCTAAGTAAAAGTGTTTCTAAAACAATGAAAATATCTCAAAACATTTTGGTCCTCGAGGTAGAAGAATTTTGAAACATATTGTGGCACCTTGGATGTACCACGAGAAAATAATTCAATTTAAAAGTACGTCTCGAAATTTATTTTCTAAGATACTCAAGGTTTTCAAAGATAATTCAATGGGCTAGAATGCCCAAAATTTCCAGGTAATTACACGGAACATTATAACGCCGTGGGCCCCACGCCAGAACCCACCAGGCTAAAAACCATTTACAATAACGTCAAAAAGGCCAATGACGGTAATATCTCAAAAACTTACAAAAGCCATTTACAAGATACTAAATACCGTCATAAGAATTTCGCTAAAACGATCAAGGCCATAATGCCACAAACTCGGTTAAGGGAATCGGTTTTCGAAATAAAACTCAGTCGGTAAAATACCGAAAGCCATTACAAAAGAACTCACGCAGCGCATAAAAGAAATAAAGTCAAACATGCACAATCCAGCAACACTACTCCTCATATGAATGAAATATGAGGGTTAAATAACCACATATCAAGAAATCAAAATCCATAAGAGGATTCCGTCACTTAACAAATAATCATAAAAATAGCTCGTGTCACACGAGGCACAACACAAAGAAGGGAGACTTACATCCACAGGTCGCACGAAGATGATGATCGCCCCACGATACTAATCACGACCAACAAACTCAGACGACGCGTCGTGACACGACTCAGTCAGATAAAATCCGACGAAACAAGACTCAAACAACACGACTTGACCCGACAGCCTAGGTTTCCACAACCTGGCTCTGATACCATTTATGTAACACCCCCAATCCACTCAGGGATATTACACGCCGTAGAACATTTCTTCAAGGATCTACCAGGCTGGTAACAACAAACGAACAACTAGACAATGCCTTTAAGGTTAAAAAGACTCAGTAGATCGATCTGGACTTTCAATAAAAATATACAACTCGATTACAATACTTGCCCACGCAGGGGTCGAATACAACACACTCCCGTACAACGGGAAAAGAATACTGCAGCGGAAATAAAATACAACTAAACCAATATAACATCAAACGGGTCCTCGTGAGATTAGTATCGTTCATTTTTTATCATCCTTCATGCCGAACCTGTGCTATGCTCCAAAACCTAAATGCAATACAGACATCCACCCCCCGAATACTCGGGGGTTAGCAAAACTCCACTGTTTTGCTAGTGCAAATACATGTAATACCTGGTTGTAATTCAGTAATTATCATTCAGTAATTTCATTCGGTGATTGTCACTCAGTGGATTTTCACTCATTTATAATCATTCATCAATCATGTTCATTCACCCATGTTCACCGTTCGGAAAAACTTCGAGTTGTGTATCGTTATTGTCCATTGTTTCAACTTTCCACATATGAGTTCGACTTTGTTAGATCACCATTAATTTTTGGTAACTCCAAAAATTCTGAATCCTTGCAATATTATAGAGCATCGAGTTATCTTTCCAATGGTTCAAACGGTGAGTCAATCGGAGTCCGGACGAGAGAGTTATGGTCGTTTTAGCTCACCCGCTCATTTTTCAGTTATTGGCCGATCACTGCCGAACGAACTCGGCCGTGTCGTCCGACACGGCCGTGCTGTACTCGTCCGTAAATGCCAAGTCTCGCCACAGACTCGACCGTGTCGTCGGCACGGCCGAGTCGAACTCTTCCGGATAAGCCGAACCGATCGCCAGACGCCCAACCGTGTTCCAGACACGGCCGAGCCAATGCCGGCGCCGCGCGTGCATCGAGTCACCGCTTGGACAGGTCACTATCGGAAGGCCCCTTCGCGCCGCGACCGTGTCAAGAAGAACACGGTCAAGTCCCTGCCGGCTAGTTGCGCGCCGCGGCCGTGCCGATCGGCACGGGCCGTGTCCGACAGACCAGTCAACCCCTATAATTTCGTTTTTTTGAGCATTTCAGCTCATTCCTTCCATTTCTTCCACCTTCATACGCGAGAGAGGGTCTTGAGGGAGAGATTTCTTCATCAATTATCATTTGAGTGTGTATTTTTCATCATCTTCAATCATTTGGGAAGCTTGGATACTCGATTAAACTCGTGTTCTTCGGATCAAAGTGGTTGGATCTTCAAGAGGTAATTTCTTCAACACCTTGGATTTCGATTTTGTGTTGAGATATAATGTTTTGGACGTTATAATCATATTATATGAAGAGATATGTATATGATTATGAGTTTGTATAAGGATTCATTGGATTATTGAGGGATTATTCAAGAACACCTTGAATATCGGGTTGAATTTGGGGGGTTTTCGATTAATTGTCGTTATAATCACGTTTTCGGATATTCATTTCGGATTAATGATCATTTGGAAGATGTTTGTTGGTTTGAAACACTTCTTGGGGGATTTGATAGTGTCTTATTGAGATTTGATTGTAAACAATCGGAGTTTGGCCACAACGTATTCAATATAATGCCCCAATGAAATTAGTTTAATCATATCGACGTTTTGAGTTCGTTATATTCGTGTTTGATTCGTATATTGAACGGGTTGTTGGATATTGTATAATTCAAGGTTGTTCGAGCGATCAATATCTCAATTAGGACGTCGTTCGTGGAAGGATAATTGTCACCGGTGTTGTGTAAGTTAATTCTTACTCGGTTAAAAGGATATTCATCCCTTTTGTTGTTGTTCATTCATAATCATAACTCATTCATCATTATATTAACCGTATCAAAACTTGTTGTTGTCAATTAATCACTTCAGTCATAAGGAACGACGGTTCCAATCATTTCATTGAGCTGTCATTTATTTCACTACCATTCCACCTCGGTGAGTCATTATTCATTTTCGATGTCACTTTTGTTATATCGTGGAATTCCGGGTCATACTGGCGTGCCGGTTGGTATGTGTTGGATTTTCATGTTGGGCACGTTTAAGTCGTGTGTTGGTTGTTGGCCTCACATTGGGATGCACACGAGTCATATTGTCTCGTGAGGCGATTAGGTACAAGACCACACGTGTATTCGATCGTTGGTGGCTTGTGCACGGACACATTTCCATCCCGGGCGTAGTGTGGTACCACCCTTTGAGCCGTCTCGTTAGTTGATTCATATAGCATGTTTGATTGCGTATGTTTGACAGGATATTTCATAACTTGAGATATAATCATGATTGTGTATTTTCAACCCTTGAGGATTGTTGTTCTTTTATCGACCTGTTTGGGGATTTTGTTTTTCAGTCTTGGCAAGGCAAAAGTACGGAGAACACGGCGACGTCGAGGAGTCCCAGTGATACTAGTAAGTAGGGGGCCGATCTTTCGCTTATTCATGTTATTGTCCTTTATTTTCCTGCAGACTTTCATTTGAATACTGTTTCATTCGGTGTTGTGTATTTTATCTTCATATAAAATACACTAGTATTCGGTATTGTCTGGTGTGTTGTAACTAAACTCCTCATCGGAGTAATTATTGTTGTAATGTAGTTCGGTACTACATTTATCCCTGTAATTCATTCATTTTCATTTGCCTGGTGGGTCCTCATTGGGGATCTACGACCGTAATATCCGCCTAGTTTGGGGTGTTACGAGTTGGTATCGGAGCGTGGTTTTGAATACTACCTTCCGAGTCATGTCTCATTTGAAATCATCGTCATCGGACTAGTATCATTGGACTTTCGCGTCACGTGTGACTGTGCAAATGCCGAGCCAATCGACCGAAAGAACCTGTAAGATTTCTAACGCCATGGTATAATTTCGCAATAGTCATTCATTCATCATTCATCAATTAACAATCCTCAAACATCATCATTCATTGTGATTAGGGCGATCATGTTAACTCATTAATCACTTAATTCATTTCATTACTCGCTTAATAATCGTGACGATCATGTTAACTCATTAATTACTCAATTCATTTCATTACTCGTTGTCAACTGATGATCATATTATCAATCTTGTTAAGTTATTCAAGATAATCATTTCAAGAATTTCATCAGATAATCATGTAACTTCAGTAAATCATTCATATAATCACTAAGTTAGAGCATGTATACTCATTTTCATCATCTCATGACATAATCATAATGTGCTAATCATGCGGGAAATATAATCATTATGCGACCTTCCTACTTCAGTATGGGGAGAGCTGTCAGAGGGTGCACAGGGAGAGGCCGCGGTGCGGGCCGAAACCCGGGAAATAATCACTCGCTATCGGGAAATCGTGCCCAGGACTCGGCTCGATCAGGAGATGTTCGGGTTGATCCACTCACTTTTATGCAAGCCATGATGACCCATGTACAGTTGCTCAATCATCATTGCGCCACTCTGGCCGGATTAATCGAGCGAACTCTCCCATATGAGACGGCTGCTAAGGAAAGTGCTGAACAACAACCTTCATTTGTCAGCAAGAAATCAACGAAGCGTAATCAACCCGAAGGCGGTCAGTCAACCTTCAAGAAGCCTCGTGTGAGTCCTATCATTTCCGAGCGACCTCATACGGCGCATAATCGTACGGGATCTCAGTCCCGAGCGGCCAGTTCGGCCATCACCTGTTTCAATTGTGGAACGCCGGGTCATTTCAGCACTGAGTGTCTGAAACCGTCTATCACGTGCTATAATTGTGGGAATTTTGGGCATAAGGCCCGTTTTTGCCGAAAGGACTCCAAGTCGGCTCGTGCATCTCGTGCCCCAAGCAATCCGCGTTTGACCGATCGCTTTGTCAACGCTGTTTAAGACAATGGAAGCAAATAGAGTTGGGGCTTATATTTATCGACGGAGCGTCCTGTTAGGGGCCAAGTCCTGCATTCATGTAATGAGGAGGATCGACGATCCGGTGGCCCGAATGACCTCAGGTAAACTCGTAATTTTATTTCAACCTGTGTGTACCTTTTTGGATACTGGTGCACCGCATTCATTCATTTTCGAATCATGTTTGAATAGACTTATTTTGGGATAGTCCTATTGCTTGTGGACCTAATACCATCGGTCTACCTGACGATGGAAGATTTTTTTTCGGAAATCATACCGAATTAAGCTTAATGACCGCGATTGGTTGATGGATCTAATCGTGGTGAATTTATCTTAGGACGATGTAATTTTCGGTATTAGTTGGCTGATCTTCTTGATACTATCCTCAGTGGTTGTTAGCGTTTGGTCGCTATCTTTCCGTCGTTGGTTGCCGAATGTGTGCTTCAGGGAAGTGATCCCCGTTGTTCCAGAAGAAGTATTATTATGACGAAAGCAGAGAAATTCCGCAATCGAGCTATTCAATCATTCATTGTATCATTTTCATCGATTGGCCTTTCTAAGGCAATTGAGTTATTCAATCATTCATTGCATCATTTCCATCGATTGGCTTTTCTAAGACAATCGAGTCATTCAATCATTCATTGTATCATTTCCATCGATTGGCCTTTCTAAGGCAATCGAGTTATTCAATCATTCATTGCATCATTTCCATCGATTGGCTTTTCTAAGACAATCGAGTCATTCAATCATTCATTGTATCATTTTCATCGATTGGCCTTTCTAAGGCAATCGAGTTGTTCAATCATTATTGGTATCTCTTTTTATCGATTGACCATTCTAGGGCAATCGAAATGTTCAATCATTCGTGGTATCATTGTCATCGACTGACGATGTATTTCCGCATTTGTTATCCGTTGCCTTCACATAGAGTGGGGAATTCGGAGTGAGTTGGAACCGTGCGCCCCTTTATCGAAGGCACCGTATCGGATGGCCCCGACTGCATGCAGGTTGAAGATTCAACTTGAGGAGTAGTTCGAGAAAGGTTATCTCCGACCGATTGTGTCCCCGTGAGGAGCACCAGTGTGATCTGTCAAGGAGAAGGATGGCTCATCTCGTGTGTGTATTAATTACCAGGAGTTGAACAGGGTGATGATCAAGAGTAGTATCCCTTACCCCGTATTGATGATCTTTTAGATCAACTTCAGGAGCCTCGGTATTTTCCAGATCGACTTAAGATCTGGATATCACCGCCATGGATTCGAGAGTCGGATATCGCGAGGACAGCGTTTCGTACACGCTATGGTCATTATGAGTTCGTAGTTATGCCGTTCGGGCTAACTATTGCACCTGCGGTATTCATGGAGTTAATGAATCGGGTTTTCATCGACCTTTTAGATCAGTTTGTTGTTTTCTTCATCGATGACATTTTGATTTATTCTCATAGCCGAGAGAAACACGAGGTTCATCCTCATCAGGTTCTCGACGTGTTGAGACGAGAGCAACTTTATGGAAAGTTTTCCAAATGTGAGTTCTGGATGTCCGAAGTGACTTTTCTCGGGCATGTAATTTCATCTGACAGAGTTCGTGTCGACCCTCAGAAGACGGAGGCTATCCGAGATTGGCAACCTCCGAAAGATGTTAAGTAAATCCGATGTTTCCTCGGATTAGCTGGTTAATTATCCAACCCACGGCCGGAGCTAGCAACCGTGGTTTTCGCGTTGGAAATTTGGCGTCGTTACCTTTATGGCATCACCGCCGATCTTCACCAATCACAAGAGTTGAAGTATATATTTACTCACAAGGAGTTAAATATGCGTGAGGCGGTGGTTGGAACTAATCAAAGATTTTGATATCGAGATCCTTTACCACCGGGCAAGGCGAACGTTGTCGCCGACGCCTTGAGTCGCAAGTCCGTTCGTGAGCAGATGCTTGCTCGCTTAATGATTGTAGGAGCTTGGCGGGAATTCCTTAGACCGAGATCGAGGTCCGCCACGAGTTCGGGGACAACTTTGTATGTTAGAGATTTCATCGTCACTTGAGGAGGTAATCGAGAGAATCGAGTTCGAGACCCTTCATTGTTGCGCATCCGTGAAGATGTGGCTCAGGAAAGCCCACGGATTCGTGATCCACGAGGATAGACTTTTGAGGTTTAAGAACCGGTTGTGCGTCTCGCGAATGACGAGTTGAAAAACTCTATTTTGAGAGAAGCTCATGCTACCCCTTATTCTCGTTCATCCGGTCCAAAGAAGATGTACAAGGACTTGAAACAAAATTATTGGTGGAGTAATATGAAGCGAGAAGTCGCAGAATTTGTTTCGAGATGTTTAGCCTATCGCCAAGTCAAGATGGAACATCGGCCGAGTATGCCGATACCGCTCCTATTCCGTAATGGAAGTGGGAAGACATTTCTATGGAATTCATCACGAGTTGCCGACGAGTCGTCGTGGCATGAATACGATCGAGCGATAGTGATCGCTTTACTAAATTAGCTCATTTCCTTGAAATCAAGGATATGTGGGGTCCCGAGAGACTTGCCCGATTATTCATCAAAGAGATAGTGAGACCGCACGGTACTCCTAAAAGTATCGTTTCCGATCGTGACGGACGGTTTGTGTCACATTTTTGGAAATCGACCATCGTGCTATGGGAACTCGGCTTAATCTCAAGATCGCTTTTCATCCTCAAATCACTGACAATCAGAGAGAACTATTCAGACATTAGAGGATATGTTGAGGGCATGTGTCCTCGATTGGAAAGACGATTGGGAAGCCCAACTACCATTGATCGAGTTCACGTATAATAATAGTTGGCATGCTTCGATTAAGATGACACCTTACGAGGCCTTGTACGGTCGTCGTTGTCGATCTCCCTTGTGTTGGGATGACCTATCAGAATCAATCGGCACCGAGCCCGATATGCTTATAGCCGCCCGTGAGAAGATAGCTCTGATCAGGAGTCGTTTGTTGACCGCTCAGAGTCGACAGAAATCATATGCAGATAATCGCCGACGACCATTCATATGAGGAGCGTCCTATACGAGTCTTAGAGCGGCGAATCAAACAGTTGAGAATAAGTCGATTCCTTTGGTCAAGATTCAGTGGCCTATACACAGAGTCGAAGAGGCTACTTGGAAAACCGAGGATAGTATGCGGGAGAGTTATCCCGAGTTGTTTGACCCTTAGTTTCGGGGACGAAACTCTTTTAAGGGGGGGTGTATGTAATACCCGATTGTAATTCAGTCATTATCATTCAGTAATTTCATTCGGTGATTGTCACTCAGTGGATTTTCACTCATTTATAATCATTCATCAATCATGTTCATTCACCCGTGTTCACCGTTCGGAAAAACTTCGAGTTGTGTATCGCTATTGTCCATTGTTTCAACTTTCCACATATGAGTTCGACTTTGTTAGATCACCATTAATTTTTGGTAACTCCAAAAATTCTGAATCTTTGCAATATTATAGAGCATCAAGTTAGCTTTCCAATGGTTCAAACGGTGAGTTAATCGGAGTCTAGACGAGAGAGTTATGGTCGTTTTAGCTCACCCGCTCATTTTTCAGTTATTGGTCGATCACTGCCGAACGAACTCGGCCGTGTCGTCCGACACGGCCGTCTTGCACTCGTCCGGAAATGCCAAGTCTCTGCCACAGACTCGACCGTGTCGTCCGGCACGGCCGAGTCGAACTCTTCCGGATAAGCCGTAACCGATCGCCCAGACGCCCGACCGTGTTCCAGACACGGCCGAGTCAATGCCGGCGCCCGCGCCCGTCTGAGTCAGCTTCGGACAGTCACTATCGGAAGGCCCCTTCGCGCGCGACCGTGTCAAGCAGACACGGCCGAGTCCCGCCGGCCGATTGCGCGCGCGGCCGTGCCGATCGGGCACGGCCGTGTCCGGATGCACTACCAACCCCTATAATTTCGTTTTTTTGAGCATTTCAGCTCATTCCTTCCATTTCTTCCACCTTCATATGCGAGAGAGGGTCTTGAGGGAGAGATTTCTTCATCAATTATCATTTGAGTGTGTATTTTTCATCATCTTCAATCATTTGGGAAGCTTGGATACTCGATTAAACTCGTGTTCTTCGGATCGAAGTGGTTGGATCTTCAAGAGGTAATTTCTTCAACACCTTGGATTTCGATTTTGTGTTGAGATATAATGTTTTGGACGTTATAATCATGTTATATGAAGGGATATGTATATGATTATGAGTTTGTATAAGGATTCATTGGATTATTGAGGGATTATTCAAGAACACCTTGAATATCGGGTTGAATTTGGGGGGGTTTCGATTAATTGTCGTTATAATCACGTTTTCGGATATTCATTTCGGATTATTGATCATTTGGAAGATGTTTGTTGGTTTGAAACACTTCTTGGGGGATTTGATAGTGGCTTATTGAGATTTGATTGTAAACAATCGGAGTTTGGCCACAACGTATTCGATATAATGCCCAAATGAACTTAGTTTAATCGTATCGATGTTTTGAGTTCGTTATATTCGTGTTTGATTCGTATATTGAACGGGTTGTTGGATATTGTATAATTCAAGGTTGTTCGAGTGATCGATATCTCAATTAGGACGTCGTTCGTGGAAGGATAATTGTCATCGGTGTTGTGTAAGTTAATTCTTACTCGGTTAAAAGGATATTCATCCCTTTTGTTGTTGTTCATTCATAATCATAACTCATTCATCATTATATTAACCGTATCAAAACTTGTTGTTGTCAATTAATCACTTCAGTCATAAGGAACGACGGTTCCAATCATTTCATTGAGCTGTCATTTATTTCACTACCATTCCACCTCGGTGAGTCATTATTCATTTTCGATGTCACTTTTGTTATATCGTGGCATTCCGGGTCATACTGGCGTGCCGGTTGGTATGTGTTGGATTTTCATGTTGGGCACGTTTAAGTCGTGTGTTGGTTGTTGGCCTCAGATTGGACTGTGCACACGAGTCATATTGTCTCGTGAGACTGATTAGGTACAAGACCACACGTGTATTCGATCGTTGGTGGCTTGTGCACGGACACATTTCCATCCCGGGCGTAGTGTGGTACCACCCTTTGAGCCGTACTGTTAGTTGATTCATATAGCATGTTTGATTGCGTATGTTTCGACAGGATATTTCATAACTTCAGATATAATCATGATTGTGTATTTTCAACCCTTGAGGATTGTTGTTCTTTGTAACTGACCCCATTTGGGGATTTTGTTTTTCAGGTCTTGGCAAGGCAAAAGTACGGGGAGAACACGCTGACGTCGAGGAGTCCCAGTGATACTAGTAGGGGGCCCCGATCTTTCAGTTATTCATGTTATTGTCCTTTATTTTCCGCTGCAGACTTTCATTTGAATACTCCGTTTCATTCAGTGTTGTGTATTTTATCTTCATATAAAATACACTAGTATTCGGTATTGTCCTGGTGTGTTGTAACTAAACTCCTCATCGGAGTAATTATTGTTGCAATGTAGTTCGGTACTACATTTATCCTCTGTAATTCATTCATTTTCATTTGCCTGGTGGGTCCCAGTTGGGGATCTACGGCACTGTAATATCCGCCTAGTTTGGGGTGTTACAGTACAAGTGCAAAAATACGAGTCATACAATTCAAGTTCTAAGAACGATAATAATCCGGAATCCTCAAAGATTCAAATACAACAAGATGAAGACTTCCCGAGGCAAGAGTTTGACTAAAAACTTCCCAAAATTTCAAGATCATACATCAAGGAAAACAATTTATAAAATGATTTGAAATGCCATCGGGAGTTTTAATAGAAAACAATTTAGGATTATCAAATCCTGCTTTTCAAAACCCAAAAGACGAAAGGGGTCACCGCCCCAAAGGTTTACTTTCCGTAAAATGACCTTTACAAAACCGTTAGGATTTTAGCCCCAAATTTCATCAGCTCACAGTACACGAGAACGACAACAAGGTTCATTTTCCAACATCAAAATCCACAACCCAAGGTTTAAACACAGACGACAAATACTCTAGCGCCATCCTAGCCAAGTAGGCCAAACGAACAACTTACCTCTTACACACTTAGTTAATGCATGCAATCATGAAAACCATTCAAAATAATCGTTTCCGAAAATGCCAATAATCCAAATTACATTTGTAAAATGCACCACAATTAACCGTGGATCCACCCCTCCGTGGACCCCTACCGAGACCCCGTCGGATCTAACCCATAGTGGTTAAAAGTAAGCTCGCGGATCCACCCCTCCGTGGACCCCTACCGAGATCCCGTCAGATCTAACCCATAGTGAGCATACACACACACACGTTACTCATGCAATAATAATATGCTAAGAATGTAAGTTCATAAGAATACTCACTAGAGATGGCCACTAATCCGACACCATTATCAAATTCTTCAAAACACAATAACGAGATTAAACATGGAATACACGATTCCATAACTTTAAATAACAGGGGTATCATCAAAGCCTTCAATGTTCAAATAATCAAATCATAATCAATTCCCAAAACACACCGTTCACAAAACACACACGCATTTTGAAAGAGAGCCTTTAACGAGGCCAAAACAAATCTTTTGAAAATTCATTTCAAATAACCAAATAAACACACCAAGATGACCACCGATCATCATATCCACAAAGCGAGAAGCGCATGAACAAGATACTTTCCTAGGAACCACGTTCGCAACAAGACGACGGATGAAATACGGTCGAACGGCCCCGAACTCCCGAACACTATCAAGAACGCGGTAACACCGCAATTACTACGAGAATAACACCACACGAATCATCAATCACCAACGGAATTCAACATCGGAATCATAGAGCACCTATAATCCTCCGTAAGGAACAATAACACATGGTTACGACGAGAATCAAGGCCAAAACAACGGAAATCCCAACAAACTATCGAAGGGAACTCATTCGAGCATTTAATCGAACATTAAATATTCGAGACCCTCCAAGAACAAAGAAATCACCCCTCGGTTCAAACGAATCAAAGATACGCGTATCCAATCCGTAGAACATGTTCAAAACAACGTTTATACAATAATTAATTGAACAAAAATGGATTGGAATCGAAATCAAAAGGAAAATCCCCAAAATCTTCAAAAACAAGGGTTCAAGTCAAAATACCTTGATTCGACGAAAAACAAGGATTAGATGTTGTTAAATAAATAAATAATACTAAGATTAATCATACCCATCATGGATTAATCAACAATATGGAACGAGTCGGACAAAAACCCAAAAACCCCAAAATTCATAAAACTAGGGTTCTAAGAAGAGATTACCTTGATTCGCTGGATCAAAGGATGATATAGGATGATCAATCAATGATATGAACTCAAGAACTTCCTGGATTGATAGTTGAACAACATCTATACATGTTTAGCACACCTCCAGTCGCGGAAGAGAAGGGAAAGAATGAGAAAATGGGTGAAAAACTCGTCTGCCCGACCATATATACTGCCCAGCGACGCACGAGCAGGCACGCACGAGCGGCCGGTCGTGCGCCGGGTCGTGCGCGCCCACTGCCAGCAAACTGCCGGGATGCACGAGCACCGGATCGTGTGCGCAGCTCGTGCGCCACGCTCGTGCGCGCCTGGCAGGTCCCTGCAGCACGTGGCCGGCCAGTGCCTAGTCGCCAAGACTCGACGACTCGAATTCTCGAAAATGCACGAAACGAACGCCACGAAATGCTCTCGAATAACAACATCGATCCGAAAAGAAATACCACGCAACAATTTATCGCACGCGACAATGAAAAGGGTCAAAACAACGAATACGAATGCGGATACCCACAACTTTGGGTAAATTACAAAATAGCCCAAAACGCCCGAAAATCACGATACGTGATCGAATAACTAAACCGAAGTTCACAACACGTCTAGCAAAGTTAAACGCACTTACGGGAAATTCGAAACAGCAGTTTCGAACGAGATTCGCAAGAATCGAACTCAAGTGCGGAAAAGTCGCCAAAAAGCACGGAACTCAACAAAACGACACCGAAACGAACTCGGATGACAAAAAGTGCAGAATTAATCATTCTCGAAATGACGAAACGGTCATGAGCGAGTCGTCAAAACGGAGTGTCTCCAAAAAAAAAGAATTATCGAAAATCGAAATTACGGGTATTACACCTCTGACCTCCATGTTTCCCACCGGTCTCCTACCACTCTGCAATCCCCAATATAAGATTCAACATTCATGCAATTACTCAAGTTTCATTGTGTTCACACAAGATCATGAAATGAATGAATGTGTTACACCGGAATCTAATACACCGGAATCTAATACACTGACCGTTGAAACGGCAAGGCCAGGATATAATATTAATATTTTATTTCAGAAAATAATTTTTTCTAATAAGATATAATTATATTTATAAAGTAGGGCTCTTTAGGTAAGACAAATGAAATAGTTTCTATTTTAGACGATGAAATTTAACATTTTTATCCCATGTTAACATGTTTGACTTAAGTCACTCATCAACTCGAACAATTGATCGTGAAATATTATTCTAACATAAGCAGTTGAGAGATTTTCTTTTTGAGTTAATTAAATATGTAATAGTTTCATAGGTTCCCACTTCACCATCATATATAATTATTCAATCCCAATTTTACCCAACTCTCCTTTTAATTTTTCTTTGGTTTGGTTTCTCTCACCAAAGCAATAATTGATTAAAAAATAAGCTCAATAACTCTATAAATAAGTGATTAAAAAAATAAGCTGTACAACATAAGCATGGTAGCTTATCATTCCCTTCAAAAACGAGCGATATACAAACTGGAAAGTATACCACAATGCAAGTCGAAATACTAAAAAAAAAAAGTCCAAATAAACTTAAGTTTTTATTTTATTTATAATTTTTTGAAAAAAGAAAAAGAAAAAAATAGCTTAAACCGTGTTCTACACGGTTTTTGAAGTAGCTTTTAATTATTTGACTTATATATGATTAGTAGTGTTTGTTAAAGTAGCTGTGAACTGTAATTTTTATTTCAGAAGCATAATGTTTCACCAAAACAAATATAATTAGCTTTTGCAATAGTATTTAATTAAAAAAACAAATTTAAATAGAAAGTAACATTTATTTATTTATTTATATTTTAATAATTTATTTATGCCGAACACTTGTATTAAACCGTTAGTTTGACTTCCATCTCTAATAATTATTAATTAACATGTAGCAACTACTTACGACTTTTACAACAGCCAGCAACCAGGGACGGTCCTGGATAGAGGTCAGTTCTGTAGACGAACGTAAAAGTTCGATTCAATTCGGCATATTCAGCTCGAAATAGTTTGGTTCGACGTTTAATTCGGTAATCAACGAGCCGAGCCGAATGTTTGTTTTGCTATTCGGCGAATCAAGCCAAATAGCTCAAACATGTTCGGCTCGACCGTCTTGTTTTTTTTTTCTTTTTGGCAATATATATATATATATATATATATGGTTAATTAGTTATCTACTTATCTTTTGTTATGACTGCTTTTTGTTATAGACTTATTCAAATGTTCAATGGTCTTATGTTTTAAACTTCTAGTTTTATTCAAGTCCTTTAGAATTTCATGATTTATGAGAAAATTGAATATTGTAGATTTTGTCTAACACGCGTCGAACATGTTCAAACTGGTCGAAAAAATTCGAATCGAATCGAATTGAACGTTAATGAGAAAAACTCCTTCAAACTCGAGCCGAATAACAAAAATATAAGCTCGGTCCTTTCAAGCCGAATCGAACTCTAGGTTCGACACCATTCGAGCCGAACTCGAATCCTGCGATTTTCGATAAGATTCGACTCGTTCACAGCCCTATAGAGGTAGCCTCATTGACCGCCCAAGGCACCATAGTCGGAGGGCATAAATTCAAAACAAATGTCTTGACTTATTCACCTGATTGATTTTATCGTATAAAAATGTTAAATATAAATTTTCTAAAGAAGATAAATTTTGGAGAGTAACATTGAACTAGAAAGAAAGAAAAAAACTAAAATTACTTATTTATGAAGCAAATATTTTTCTCCACGCAGAACACTAAATTTATCGGGACCAGCCGCGCCATCGACTTAACACCTACAACTTATCGGAAGGGGATGCAGTGCAGATGACACTACGCCGCACTTCACTGTTGAATCACACACCCGCACGGCCATGCACGTGTGTGATTCGATACAGATCTCACAGACACACGTAGTCTGCATCGCAATCCCAACTTATCGTACACAGCTACATATATTAAACTCCCCAAAGTTTGGCAAAAAAAAAAACATTTAAGAAGATTGAATATTAATCCAAGTATTCCACACCTAGTACATCCAGACAGCTGCCAAAAAGTCAACCCCCTCACCGTGCCTTGCCAACCATTTTTCTTTTCTCTCTCTCTCCCCCTACATATAAGCTTCTTCATTTTCTAATAATTCCACTAAGTAGCTTATGAGGTTTGATTTGCCACATGTTCTAAAGCTTTATTTTGAGGTCACAACAACAGCTTTTAGCTTAATTTGCTCGAGAAGGAAAGGGCTCCGACGTCGGCTCCTCGTTCTATAATTTTTCTCCGAGTCATACATTTATCTTTGCTCTCAAGGTATCGATGTACTTTTTAAACATTTGTTTTGTGTGTTTATATATATATATATATATACATATATATATACATATATATATATTTTCAACCATTTTAAAAACAAAAATAAAAACAGAAAACATAAAACATTTTGCAAAATAAAATTACAAAATAAAATACAAACAGAATTTTATAGTGCCAAAAATGCAGGGGGCAGCCTCTTTTCACGGCGACGCTACATGCTTTTTTTTTTAGTTACTCCCCTAACTGGTGAGAGGTTGTATGTGAAGAAGTTTAGAAAACTCGTTTTCACACTTATGATGATCATTAGTTTTTTACCATATTCTTTAGAGGGCTAACCCCATGTGACCTTTGCTGCATTTCCCATGGTGTCCTTAAACAGTAAACACATTTTATTACTTTACATCTCTCTCTCTCTCTCTCTCTCTCTCTGTCTTTATATATATGTCATAATCTACTTGCACAGTATTTATCAATAATCGAACCTCATATCGACTTAAGTCTCCAATTTCTTGTCTAGTAAGTCTTCTTGCATATATCACGAAATGCTTAGCTCTTGTTTTTTTTTTTTGTTTAATCTGATCAAGTGAAATATCGACAGACATTGCATTTCTGCAGGTGTTTTTAAGTTTCAATTTCGGGCCGCATGAAGGAAATGGGCTTATCCCGAAACCCGTCCACTAGAAGTAGTGGAGACTATTTAGAAGGGATGTTGAGTGATTACATGGGAGGTGGAAAAACCAAGTTAAGATCACAAAAGGGCTCATCAGCTAAGCTCGTGACCGTCCTAACATGTCTTCAGTTCGCGTTTGCCATGTACGCGACCTTCTTGCTCTATTACATGAGCCCGTCTATCGACTTACGAACCAAGCCCGATTTCTCGTGGGCCGCACGCATCGCAAACCAATGGAAACAATTCATGGTCGTGTCCCGCTATCAAGAATCCAATCCATCCCTAGCCAGAGCCGAAAGTATAAGCCCGTCGGAAGTTTGCGAGCACGAAAAGATAGATTTCCTGCAGAAGAAGTCGAACGACGCTTCCATGATCAAGCTAAAGAGGGAGCTCTACCAACAAGTGCTCGATTTTCAAAAGACGAGTATCGGGCCCGAGACACTATCCGAACTAATGGCGATGAAATCCAAATGGGCTCCGCACGGCCGGAACGTCCCTAAAGTGACCGTGATCTTAAACCACTTCAAACGAAAGACGTTGTGCGCTCAGCTCGACTCATTGCTTCATCAAACACTTCCGTTCCATCATGTTTGGGTGCTTTCATTCGGGAGTCCAAACGAAGAATCTTTAAAAAGAATCGTCGGAAGGTATAACGATTCAAGAATGAGTTTTGTTAGCTCAAGCTATGATTTTAAGTACTATGGGAGATTCCAAATGGCTTTGCAGACAGAGGCAGATCTTGTTTACATTCTCGACGATGATATGATACCGGGGAGAAAAATGCTCGAGATTTTATCGCACGTGGCGGGTACGGAGAAGTACAAGAATTCCGTCTTGGGGAGTATTGGGAGGATTTTGCCTTTCCGACAAAAGGATTTTACTTTTCCGAGCTACAGAAAGTTCCGTTCCAAGGAGGCCGGGCTTTATTTGCCTGATCCGGCTTATGATATTACTCTCGACAAAGTTGTGCAGGTCGATTTTCTATCGAGCTCCTGGTTTCTTTCGGCCGAGCTTGTTAAGACCCTTTTTATCGAGACGCCCTTCACATTCATGACCGGAGAGGATTTGCATTTGAGGTAAACTGGAATTTTGTTGTTAAATGGTTTAGTTTTAGTGATTATATGTTTTTGGTGAAAGTATAAAGTGTTTCTTGCCATATTTGTTGGAAAAAATAATACCAACAGTTGAGCTTTGTATTCTGTGTAGAACTTCCAGGGGTTAAATTACAAGAATTACCCTAAAGTTTAGTTTAATTACCAAAAAAATTTAAAAATGGTCTTTCGAAATTTGTAAAACACAAGGAATACAAGGATATCCAAAAATTCGGATAGTAAATATTGATATCCGATATCCGTATCCGAAATTTCAGATATCCAATTTTCGGATATCCGATATTTCGGATACGGATATCGAATATCCGAATATCGGAAATAAATATCCGAAATATTTTCTTTTACAACCAATTAAATATATATACTCAATCAATTATTTATCTTAAATAAATAATACTACAATACCAATTCAAACCAATAAAAGTAAATATATTCATATTATTTGACAAAGTGTATATCTTCGTAGTATTTTTGAAATATAAAAAAAATTATAGATTTTTCGGATATTTCGGATATCCGAATATCCGAAAATTTTCAAAAGGCATATTTGATATCCGAATCCGAAAAAGCGGATATCCGATTTTCGGATATCCAAAAATTCGAATATCTGAAACTTTTGATTTTCGGATTTTCTGATCAGATACCAGATATCAGATATTTTTGAACACCCCTAGATATATGCAACTGTACTTGACTGTAGGATTTTTATTGTAATTATACTGAATGCCAAGGGTACTTTAGCAATTGACCCAAACTATTAGATAAAAATGATTGTCATGCTTGATTAGAACATATAGAGTAGTGACTTACAAGTGCCCAATGGAACAAATCATCTCTGTCTGCACAAAATCTGCATTAAGTCTCTAATCAATATCCCGCGAAACATCCATGCAGCTACCAGCTTCAAAAATACAGAAATGCCGGCTCGTTCGTGCTCCCGGTCGACCCTAACGACAAAGAAACATGGGGCGACAGTGAACACAGACTCGCATATGTATCCGAAACAACCGTAATCTTCAAAGACATAGTCCAAGTAAGAGACGACCAATGGTGGAAAGCCCTATCGGCCGGCTACATAACCCAATGGGCTGCAATGTACCCTCAAAAAACCGACGCCCTCTTCTACGCGCATTCGTTAGAAGAAGTCAAAGCCCTTGCCCCTCTTCTCGAAAAATTCCGCACAACGGTCGGGAAAAAGGCATATATTGTAGTCTCGGGTGGGAAGTTCTGTCCGTGCGAGGATGCGGCCTTGGCTCTAAAATGGCCTAAATCGGTGTGTAAAGAGAGAAGGTTTAAGATATTTGATCTGGGAATTGGTGCTTTATCGGGACTTTCTAATTCGGAGGTTCCGGTCTTACAAGCGGTTTATGCGAGCATGAAGGGGTTGGTGAGGATTCATAATCCTAGCGTCGTGATTGTAGCTTCGGATATTGATTCGAATGTTAAAAAGGCTCTAAAGATGGTAACGGAGACTGGTAAAAATGGTTCGGCTTTGGTGCTTTTGCCGAGAGCTTCGGTGCCAAAGGCGCTTTGGATGGCCGATCTTCGTTCGACTGCATTGCCGAGTAAGATATCACTTGTTTTTCTACTAAACTTTACTTTCTTTCCTTGTTGGTTTTAGTGTATCTGCAAAAATTTCTAATGTTAAGATGAAAAAGTAAGGTTAAAGTGATTGTAAATTAGAAATATGACTCCTTAATTTTTCTATTAGTCAAAAGCTGACGATCACTTTTTCGCAAAATGTTTGCTATATATAGATTGGAATCAAATGAGGCTTTCAATAAGCATCATCACACAAAACCGGGCTCAATCTCTTACAAGGCTTCTAAAATCCCTCAGCAATGCATACTACTTAGGAGACGAGGTCTCAATCACCTTCAACATGGATAGCAAAGTCGACGCCGCAACCTTAAAGTTAGTCAACTCGTTCGACTGGCCCCACGGGCCCAAAATCCTTCGTAGACGGATCATCCAAGGTGGGCTCATACGCGCCGTAAGTGAAAGTTGGTACCCATCCTCGGACGACGATTTTGGCCTATTACTCGAAGATGACATCGAAGTCTCTCCTTATTACTACCTATGGATCAAATATGCACTTTTGGCTTACCACTATGACCCTCAAATATCTCTGCCCGAACTCTCTTCGATATCCCTATACACGCCGCGTTTGGTTGAGGTCGTGAAAGAGAGGCCTAAATGGAACGCAACCGAGTTCTTCAGACGCATACATCCAAACACGCCTTATCTTCATCAATTACCGTGCAGTTGGGGCGCCGTGTTTTTTCCCAAACATTGGAGGGAATTTTACGTCTACATGAACATGAGATTTACGGAGGATGCCAAGAAAAACCCCGTCCAAATACCGAAGTCGAGAACCAACGGGTGGCAAGCTTCTTGGAAGAAGTTTATGATTGATATGATGTACCTAAGAGGGTATGTTAGTCTTTATCCAAATTTTCCCAACCAGGCGAGCTTTTCGACCAATCATATGGAGCCAGGCGCGCATATAAGCGCAAAGGATAATGTCGTTAGGCACGACAAGGGGGATTTCGAGGTGCCATTGTTGAGTCAAGATTTTAGGACATATTTGCCCAACGGGAAACTGCCTCCGGCTTCAAAGTTGCCGTCTTTGAACCTTTTTAACCAGGCTTTGTCTTTGAAAGGTCTGAAAGCTGCAGGGGCAAAATTGGGACAGGATGTACTTGAATGCAATCCAACAGAAATGGTGTTGGTGAATCATGAAACTGGTTTGCCCTCACATTGTGCAAGATTCTGATGATTTACCTTTTTTTTATTTATATATATATATATTTCCTATATATATATATATATATTTATAAGAATTTGTTTATTTGTAGAAGTAGACAATACTGTGTTGGCAGAAAGTCCCTAATTGTAAAATACACAAACAAAAATGAAAGTGGGATTTTACATAAGGGATCAAAAGAATGATCAAGATTTTAAGTGTGGTTAATTTGTTATATTAAGATATCCACATATGAAACTTATGTTCCTTTTTACATGAGCTGAGTAGTTTTTTCATAGATTGCTAAAAGTGTGAAATAGGATTGGGAAGAGGGGAACCAGGTGTAATCCCTAATGGAGAGAACCAGTGGCCACTGAGCTATATCTCGTGGTTCCTTATCCAATTATATTAGTTATTTTTTTATCATAAAAAATAATTTTATTTTATATAATAAGGAGAACAGGTACAAGATACACCTGGCTCAAAAATTCGAACACTCCTTTTTCTTAAACAACAAACCAACTTCAAACCCCAATCTTGCCTTTTTATTTTTCTTAAATATCATTTTCATATACTTTAATTAACTTTTCTGTATTGGAACATCAAAATAGTTTTTTCTTAAATAAATCCGTTTATTATTTTAAAACTATGGACTTATTGAGTGATGCAATTTGCTATTAATCACTATATATATGATTGTAATTTTTCTAAAATCTGCCGTAGATTATGTTTTTTAAAAATTGTTGGTCGATAAAGTTTTGAACCCTAAATATTATAAGGACCTAAATATTACAACTTCCATTCCCCATGACACTTTCTAAGTTACCAGGAAATCAGCCCCTATTTGGCCCTGATGTGAGCTCTACTAAATCCCTCCACATACCGACATTTCTGACGTCGAACTTGTCCATAATTTTGACCCATTTGGTTGGGGCCATTATCATTTTTCATTTATTTTTTGGGACCAATTATTTAGGGCTGGCTCAACACGCCTGAAAACGCACGGTACTCTACAATACTCCTTGTTATATTTAGGGATGGCAATTTTGGTCCGATCTATACTACTTCGTCCTGATCCATAACGTCTCGCCCTGCGATCTGCAGTGGGGCGGGACGGATCTGGGTACTAACCTTGCCTCGTGAGTACCCGCACCGCCATGCTCCGCCCTTTTTTTAATATATTTAATATATATTTTTTATTTATATACTTTTTCATACATTTATTATTAGATCTTACATATTTATGTTAATAATAACAAGTTTTATAAATAAAATGTGTTATAAAAATGAAATACTAAATAAAAAAACTCATCAAAATATTGATTTTATTAAATTTGAGGTAATTTTTTTCTACGCGGGTCGACCCGCCCTGCCACGCGACCGCGGTGGGTCGACCCGCCCTTCCCCGTTCACCTTGTGGGGTGGGTCCGGGTCTTCACCGACCCGCCCTATTGTCATCCCTAATTATATCTCAACCTTACATTCTGGGGACGTAATCTAGACAGTTGGTTCGTCCCATATAAAAGAAACAAAACCTAAAGGTCCTCATTTCTAGACCTGGCAAACGGCCGAGCGAAAAATGGGCGGGCCTTTTTTGGGCGGGCCAAAAAAGCCCGTTTTTTCTGGGCCAAAATTATTAGGCCCGTGGCCCACCGGCGGTCCAGCCCGCGGTCCTCAACTCTTTTCTTTTTTGAATATTAATTCTGAATAAATATAAAAATATAATTATTATATTATTCACTATACTATTATAATCAGATAAATAAATGTACAATTATTTTTATTTGATAACTATATTATTTACTACACTACCACAATCAAAAGACAAATATACAAATATTTTTATTTGATCATCATATCATTTATCACTATTATTTTTTTATAAAAATCATTAAATAATATTATTACTGCTATGAGATACTACAAAGTAATCACAAGTCTCATAAAAAATAAAATTATATCAATAATTAACATATAGATGTAATATAATCTAACAAATAAAGAAAAAAACTTAAATATTATAATTAAATCTAACATAAATATAGAAAAAAAAAACTGAACCGGGCAAAAAAGACCCAATTTTTTGGGCCAAATATATAAAGCCCAATACCCGCGAGCTTGGACCTATTTTGCTAGGTCTACTTATTTCGTCCGCCCCCCATTCACTTTTCTGATGGCTCTCTTCCCCTCTCTATTATCTCGACCGTCTCTTTAATCGGTTCTGAGAAGAACTCGTTTTCTCCACCGATTCTTCAGTAAAATTATTTTTAGTGCTTCTCCCTATGTGATATCCCCCGATATAAATAGGGGTTGTATTCAAGAGTTGAGATACACCTGAAATTCGGTGGGACAGAGGCTGATTCAGCATATTGCATTGAAATATTTTATTTCATACATACTTAATAATATTTTCATGATTAAAGTTGTTAAACAAAACAAAACAACATAAAGCAAGAAATCATCAAGCGAAACGTCAAAAAGTTCTGATCAAGGAAGATAACGTACGCTATGCAGATAGCGTAACGTACGTAAAATGGGACGATTAACGTACGTAACCAATGATACTTAACGTACGTAATATGTAGTTCAAACCAGATGAACGTTGGAAGAGTCAAAGTCAGAAAAGCAGCAACGGATATATGACGTCAGCAATGACGTATCCATAGCATACGTAATGGTGTTTTATTAACGTACGTAAAGGAGGAAACGAATGTTACTGGACTGAAACTGGACTAAGCTAACGTACGTAACACGGAAGGGATAACGTACGTAACACGAGCTAACGTACGTAATGTGGAGGCCTTCACGTACGTAAGAGAGGCTCAGGGAGCTAACGACTAGTTTGATGAAGAAGCCTATAAATACCATTCCTATGGTATTGTTTCACTACAACAACTTCAAGCAAACGATACATTCATCAGATATTGATATACTTACATTGTTGTTGTGATATTGAGCTTATATTGTTAGTTTGAGTGTTTATACATTCAACACATACACGAGAGGTAAAAGAAAATATACGATTGGACTCGGTGTTATTAGGATCAAGGATCCTGAATTATTAGAATCGCAATCGCTATCTTAGTGAGGTTTATCTAGTACCGATAGAAAGCTAGAGCGGTTGATTCCTTGTCCGATAGAAAAGAAAAATGGTTTAACTTGGACCGACACAAAGACAAGTACGAGTTGTTTATCACGGACCAATTGAAGATGTGATTGTAACGGTTATCCCTCGACCAATAGAAGAGAGGTGCAGAGGTTTATATCTTCAACCTATAGAAAAAGATACCGATAGAGGACGTAGGCTCGATTATAGCCGAACCTCTATAAATCCTTGTGTCGTTTATTTCCGCACTTTATATTTACGCTTCCGCACAACGGCGCATTATTCCGATTCTGCTCCAACAATTGGTATCGGAGCGGTACCTCTAATAAACGGCTTAACATCCGAGGAGTCGATCCAAATGGCGTTTCAATATGCTCCAGTCGAAGGCCTTGCTCTCAACTGACCATCATTTTTTGATGGCTCAAATTTCATGACGTGAAAGAAAAAGATGTCAATATTCATCCGAGCATATGACATCGAGCTTTGGAAAGTAATATGTCTTGGTCCAAAAATTCCTCTAAAATCCGACGATACGCTTAAATCTTTCGAAGAATATGATGACGCGGATTGGAAGAACGACCATCTAAATTGTAAGGCTACTCAATTTCTATTTTGTGCCTCAAATCCAAAAGAGGTCAATCGTATCTAATCGTGTGAAAGTGCTAAAGAGATATGAAAAATTCTTGAAATCACACACGAAGGAACAACTCAAGTCAAGGAGACGAAGATCAATATGCTTCTCCACGACTACGAGTTATGCATGATGAAGGGTGATGAGTCCATCACCAACATGCTTGACCGATTTTTGGTCATCACTAATGGACTTGCTTCGTTTGGAAAACCATTATCAAGTAGTGAAAAAGTCAAGAAAATCTTAAGATCACTACCTGTTGAATGGGACGGCACCGTGACTGCAATCATGGAATCTAAAGATCTCAATACGCTTGATTTTAGCGCACTTGTTGGTTCACTAATTAATTATGAGATAGTTTTAAAATCACGAAGTGTCAAGCCAAAGCCGAAGGAACGATCAATAGCCATGAAGACTAAGATGTCAAAGAGAGAAGAAATTCTGGTGGATGATAGCGACGAAGAATCGGCATATTATGCCAAGAATATTAATAAGTTCCAACACTTATTAAACCGGAGAAAGAAGGACATCCAAACGAGCGAATCTAAGAAATTCGACAATAATTGTCGATTATGTGGAAAACCAGGCCACTTTGCTAAAAATTGTCGAGCTAAACCCAAGAAGGAGGTTCTCGTTGCAACATGGAGCGATGAAGACGAAGATGATGATTTTATCAATCAAAATAATCTCGCTCTCATGGCCCGAAGTTCATTCGACGATAGCGACGTCGAAAGCCAAGTAATTCTTATGACGAACTTTTTGAAGCATTTGAATTATTTCATACCGACTTTCAAAATGCTTTATCCGAAATTAAATTCCTTAAATCTAAATACAAATCTTTGGAAATTGAAAATTCCAGAATTCTGGAAAAGGGAAAGTTTATCGAGATCGATCATTCTAAATGCATTGAAAATGAAAATATTTTAAAGGATGATCTTGTTAAAATCCAAACTGAGCTAAAAAATTTAACGAAGAAATTTTCTCTCGGAAACGAGAAATTTGAAAATATGCTGTCGGTTCAAAAGTTTACGTTAAATAAACAGGGGTTGGGATTCAAACCACGTTCTAAAAACGAATCCGTAAATTTCAAAATACCCCGGTGTGAAAAATATTTGAAAATCGGGCATCATATTTCAAACTGTAAAAGCCCACGCCGGACGATTAAAATTAAAAGGATTTCGATTCCTAAAGGAACAAATATTTCAAATACTGTCTATGTTTCGAAACAAAAACCAACTATAGGTTGGATCCCCAAAATTTAATTTGTATTTTACTCAGGGGGAGTAATAATTTTTCAAAAAAGAAGATAATATTTTCAGGGGGAGTTTATACCCTATTCATATTCATCATTTGGTATCGCATATTTTTTATACATCAATTTAGTATTTATCATTTTATTGTCATTTATTACACTTTTTGATGAAAACGAAAAGGGGGGAAAGGAGAAAAGAAAAAGAATTGGATTAATTGTGAAATGGGGAGAAAATCGAAGGAAAGTCAAAAAGATGAAGTTGAAAAGAAAAATGAGGAGACGTCGAAAAGATGATGAAAATTTGAAAATTCGAAAAGAAAAAGAAAAGGAAAGAAGGAGTCGAAAAAGAAATGGGAGAAGAAACTAACAAAACGGACAAAGTCGAAAACTTTGGCCTGTACACACACACACACACACACATATATATATATATATATATATTCGTAATTTTTGCAGGTAAATCCCATTGACAAAGTGTTGTTTTGTAATCATCAAAAAGGGGGAGATTGTTGGAACATTTTGTTCCATACATGCTTAATAATGTTTTGATGATTAAAGTTGTTAAACAAAACAAAACAACAAAAAGACGAAGCAAATCATCGAAGGAAACGAAGTGCAAAAAGCTGGACTAAAGGAAGATAACGTACGCTATGCAGATAGCGTAACGTACGTACAATGGGACGATTAACGTACGTAACCAATGTTAGTTAACGTACGTAATATGTAGTTCAAACCAGATGAACGTTGGAAGAGTCAAAGTCAGAAAAGCAGCAACGGATATATGACGTCAACAATGACGTATCCATAGCGTACGTAATGGTGTTTTATTAACGTACGTAAAGGAGGAAACGAATGTTACTGGACTGAAACTGGACTAAGCTAACATACGTAACACGGAAGGGATAACATACGTAACACGAGCTAACGTACGTAATGTGGAGGCCTTAACGTACGTAAGAGAGGCTCAGGGAGCTAACAACTAGTTTGATGAAGAAGCCTATAAATACCATTCCTATGGTGTTGTTTCACTACAACAACTCCAAGCAAACGATACATTCATTAGAGATTGATATACTTACATTGTTGTGATATTGAGCTTATATTGTTAGTTTGAGTGTTTATACATTCAACATATACACGAGAGGTAAAAGAAAAGATACGATTGGATTCAGTGTTATAAGGATCCGGCATTATTAGAATCACAATCGCTATCTTAGTGAGGTTTATCTAGTACCGATAGAAAGCTAGAGCGATTGATTCGTTGTTCGATAGAACAGGAACACGGTTTAACTTGGACCGACACAAAGACAAGTACGAGTGGTTTATCACGAACCAATTGAAGACGTGATTGTAACGGGTATCCCTCGACCGATAGAAGAGAGGTGCAGATGTTTATAGCTTCAACCTATAGAAAAAGATACCGAGAGAGGACATAGGCTCGATTATAGCCGAACCTCTATAAAACCTTGTGTCGTTTATTTCCGCACTTTATATTTATGCTTCCGCACAACGGCGCATTATTCCGCTTCTGTTCCAACATATTGCGGTGTTCTTTTTGGTGGTGCCGTGTGTTGGTGGTCCGATCATCGATTCCGGGCGTTCAATCTTTCGTGGGTTTTCTTCCGATTTGAGTTGTTATTTGAGGATTGAACAACGATATATGTGAGCCTGGTATTTCGACCATTCTTAAGGGAGTTCTTTTGAAGCGTGCATTTGTAACACCCCAAAAAATGTTCGAAATTATTACAGCGTCATAAACCCTACTAACAAGAATATACCAAGCTAGATACAGTACAACACAATACACAAGTGACCCACAAGGTCAGACAATACAAATACAATACCCAAAATATAATGGATAACCGAAAACACGTATGTATCCTCGATACACAATTACTACAATACATCAACATACCCATGCAAGGGTAGAACACGACAGCGAAAGAAAAATACAACATGACTTTATTGACACTATACCAACTCTCTTGTGATTAGCATCATGGCCTTTCATCATCTTCTATGTCGATCATATGATTGTTGGGGGTTAGCAAACTGGAATTTTGCTAGTGCAAGTATTCGAGTTATACAAACCACATTCCAAATATAGACAAGCAAGTCACTTCACAACAACAACAATATTCAAACAACCATTGAAATAATCTTTGAAAAATCCCGAGATATACTCGCTTAGATAAAAACCATTTCCAAACTCTTGAGTTCGTATAAATCTTTGAAATAAAGATTAAAATTTACTTTGATATCTCGGGTAATTTTACTAAAACCACAATCGCACCATACCATCTTATCTCGTTGCCATTCTAGTCAGGCATCTCATCATGTACTATACTCCAAGCATTATAGAAGTTCAAGATGTTGTAATATTCCACACATATCACAAATATTTCATCATGCCCCAAGTTACAAAAGCGCTCGTGATTAACTGTGGACCCGGTCAGAGGTTACGGATCTCCCCCGGGCCCCATCGGACCCTCCCGGAGTGGTTAATCCAAATGTACGAGAATTTGGCTAGAGGTTACAGATTCCCCCGAGGCCCCGTTGGACCCTCCCGAAATGAACTTACATACTCCCACAAATAAAAATACAAGACTTCAAATGAAAGGACCATAAAACATAAAATCAAAGTACTTGCTAGAATGGACTCTACAATCAACACACAAGTTTAGGCAATATTCCCGATCAAGAAAATAACACGGTTTTGAATAATTCAACAAATACTTGTTAAACTAACGATACTCCAAATATCACTTTAGCCATCTCACCACAAAATCCACTCACTCAACTTCAATATTAACGTTCAAATTATCACTTCAAGAAATAATACAAGTTCACAATTATGGTTTAATGTCATCACATAATTATCTAATAATGCATTAATACAATCTATTCCAAATAAACACAAATTCTATACAAGCGGGCCATATAGTTATCAACTAACGCAATCATGCAATCATGGTAACACAGATAGTATCAAGCATAGTTATATTCCGCGAAATATGAAATAAGCAAGATACTTCTCGTTCACCAAGGTACGGTCAAGTCGACAAGATGGCTCCCGATCAGTCCCCGCTACCCCAAGCCTCAACTTTCCTGTGAAATTGAATCTGCTCAGCAACCTGCAGCAACAATAACTCACGATCTAGAACTCCAAATCACGATCCAACAGATCAAAATGAAGGAATGTGTGTTGCCAATGCGATGTCACGAATTCAGCCAAATCGGACCATGTTTACCCTTCCATCAGACCATCGCATCACAGTTGTTCCACTAGAAATGAAAATAAAAATTGCTACTCTCGTTCGTTGGCCAGAATTACTAGAAAAATGTACATCTGTCCGGGGGTCACATCTCTTACTACATATATCGAAATCCAAATTCCTCTGATGAAACTATACCACATAATGTCCTGAATATCATATCCAAAATTGAGCCTATTCTGACGGTTAGACCTTCGTAGATCTAACAAATATCGAGACTTTCCAACACAGATCTAGAAATCATGAACTTTTAAGTTCTTCAATCGGAACACACAAATTGGAGGTCCAAATTCAGTCCCCACCGTTCGAAATAAGCTTTCAGATATTATGGGCTTACTGTGAAAATTTCACATCGATCTGATGATTGAATTTCCGTAGATCGTATCTAAAACATCGCTACACAGACGAATTTCTTCACTCGCGAATCGTCATCGCCATGGTGTTGTTCTCCATTGTCGTTGCTGTCGGTGTTGCTTCCTTCACCATCCATTCCATCAAATAAGAGCGGATGTGTGTATGTATGTATGTGTGTGTCTCCGTGTGTGTGTGTGTGAATTGTATGGGAGAGAGAGAGAGAGAGACGGGTGAGGAGAAAGGAGGTGGATGAGCGAACAAGTGGAGAATTGGGCTACCAATTAGGTTATAAGTAAATGAGACTTAGCGGCTGTTTACTTGTGATATAATGGGTAAAATGTTTGATTCGCTCTGGATGTGTTTACTTATGGCTTAATGATTTATTTGCGCAGATAAAAATAACTTATTCATTAAGCACGAAAAGGGGTGTTGTCCCCATTAAAACAAAAAAATGACTCCCCTACTCCTAATTGAAAACCACACATTTATATATACAATATAAATAATTTAGGACAAAAAAATGACTCTCCTGTCCTCATTATATATATTCATTTATATATACAATATTTAGGTTTTAATATAAATGAATGTAATATATATTATTCATATAAAAATAATATACATTATTAATTTATATATAATATTTGTTACTATATATTATTGTATAAATAAACTTTTGTATCTATAAAATATCATATATATTATGAATATATAAATAAATATTATATATTACTTATATATTAATATTTACTCATATGTATAATATTTATTATATATATTCTTATCTATTTAAAATATATTTCTATATATAAATATATATTGTATATTATATGTATTATTTATATACGTATTAAATATTTTATATATTACTTACATACAAAATTGAATAATTTATGTATAATATTTTGGTTAAATTTAAATAATATATATATGTATATAGAAGCTGAGTCAAATTTGATTTTTCAATAATATTTAAATTTATCTATTTTGTGTTTGAATTTGGCTACTTTGTGTTTGACCTTGACTTCTTTGTATTTGAAATTTGATTTTTAAGTAATTTATGAATTTATGTCTTAATTTTTGGATTATATTATTTATATTGTTTAAAAAATAAACAACAATTTATAAAACAGCTTATAATTCAAATTCGTAGAAATCATCATTTCGTTATTCAGATGGTTTATTCGGATGAAAAAGTAAATAACAAAGATCAATTTACCCAGATAGATATTTACCTGCAGAAAAATTTACCTGCAGACACAATTTACCTGCATGCATAAATTTGGAAAGCAGTACGATGTCGGGTCAATTGGGATCGACTAGAATTGGGTTGAGAATTAAATGCTCAAGTGTCCCCATATCATAAAATACCTAAATAATTATGAAAATAACATGAACCTCTAATCCATCTAAATCTACTGGCCTGATTGTACTGAGAAGATTCCACTACATCTGATAAATTGGATGTCAAAAAAAAAAATCATTGATATTCCGATCGAATTCTTCCACGAGTGAAAATGAAGATCAAACACAAACTCCCAACATGCCGATGACACATGCGAATTAAAAATTACACCAATAATTAACACATAAAAAAATATATATCACACACCAAAAATTAATTCCAGGTAGACCTTCAGATAATCATTAAAATAATTCAGTTACCACACGCCATATAATTTATAAAATAAATAAAATATAAAATATGTGGGTATTACAATATTATTATAAGATTATCTGTTAATCTTGTAACACCTCCAGAAATCACCCGGAAATATCACACGCTGTAGCTCCTTCTCGCAAAGATGTACCAGGCTGGATACCAAAAGACGACAAAATATTTAGGCGACAAGGTCAAACTACACTGTAGATAAACCAAAACCGAAATAAGTTACATAACCACAAGTACCCACGCAGGGGTCAAAATACAATGCAGTAAATGAAACACAACTCAATGATAACGAAATAACATAAATCGAACTCTCTATCTCTTGATTAGTATCGCAGCTCATCATCGTCCATGTCGACCCTATGACCGCTCCCTTGAACTAAGTATACCGAAATGCGTGAACCACATTTCCCCCATTTAAGGGGTTACCAATTCAAATTTGCTATTACAAGTATCATAAATATACAAAATATACCACGCAAACATCACCCATGAATTAGATAGTGCCAATCACTCAACAGATATTTCTAAGAGGTTTTAGTGGCAGCGACACAAAACAAACTAAAGTCTTTGAAATGAATCATCAACTCGGGAGTTTTAAAAAACAAAGAAGTCTTTTAGGACCTCAAATCCGAAGTTATAAAACCGTTTCAAAATATTAGGGTCTCAGCCACAAATCTCATTTCACCTCACAAGAGCCTTATAAAATGGAAAACCTTTCCAAACATCGTTTGGGTCTCGACCCAACAATCGTTTTCAAAACCAACGTTTCAAAGTCCTTGAACATCCAAAACATGCTCGCGACCCCGTGATCTCCTGCCACATGTCTCCGTAGGTTCATGAACCCCACGGACTGAGCCAAGCCATACATCAAACATCAAACATCAAACATGCTCGTGACCCCGTGATCTCCTGCCACATGTCTCCGTAGGTTCGGTAACCCACACAGATTGAGCCAAACACATCAATCACAACACCCAGTCCCGATCCCTTTCCACGAGTCACCGTAGGCCCCGTCGACCCACATGGTTACGTACTGTGTCCTGACCCCATGATCTCCCGCCATGTGCCATCGTAGGCCTCGTCAGACCCGCATGATTGGACCTCAGCACAACATACTAAAAGGGGTATATTGGATTAAGATCCAGTTGGATTTTTTTGGACTTTAAAAGTCTGGAGGTATTCAATCGGGATTTTGAAAAGTCTTTAGAAATCTTGAGGTATTCAATTCGAATTTTGAAAAGTCCTTAAAAAATTTGAGGTATTCAAAACTCCATAGACTTTTAAAGATTTTAAAATCTCATGGATTTTATAGGATTTTCAGTCAAAATTACAAAGAGAAAAATCCTCCAGAAATCTTACCTCATCACACGAGATTTTGATGGATTTTTTCACCTTTCTTCTCTCTATGCGCGACCTCCCCTCTCCGACATCCACATCTGAAGCCCCCGACCCCTAATCAATTAGACACAATTTCTTCATCTGTTTTAATTTCTTATTTTCATATTTGAATTCATTTATTATTATTATTATTACTGTATTATTATTTATTTATTTATTATTATTACTACTGTATTATTTATTATTATTATTATTATGGAAGCTGCTTTTATTTCATAATAGAAAGGAAATACAAAATGGATGACATGAAACTAGTAGGGAGCATAGTCACTAGCTGGGTCTCTCCTGCTTTTTGGATAGAGAAAGCAACTCGCTAGTAAATAAAGCTAAGTCATCCTTAGGTTGTTAAAGTGAGCTGCTCCCACACCTGCTTGATCCTCTTTAATAACTCAAGAGCCTCAACACCTAGTTCACCAAAACTGGAAAAGATGAAAGGAAGAAATCCATATCCGTGGTCAAGGCAGCTCTTCTCATGCTTCTGTTTCTTCCTGTTAGCAGCATAAGCAACAGAAGCTCATGGAGTGCTAGCATGGGCACCATTGCCCGCAAAGGGAGAACAAACAGTGATATCAACACACACACATTCTTCCCTTTATCCCAGTTGTAGAAAAGTAAATCCACAGGACGTAGAGCTTTACCTTCATCAGACAAGAAGCCAAGGGGGAATTCTTTCTTCACAACAACACCCGACTGGTAGCAAAATATTACTAACAGTGTCTCTGACAGCATTGTGTCTAAGCTTGACCCCAAGTTCATGAACACAATGTAAAGCATGGTCGCCTCATTCATCCATTACTGCTTTCTTGCAAGTTGGGCAGTGAGATACCCCAGAGAACAAGGGAATCATGATCCGATACTGGAGAAGAGCCCTGAATGTAGGTCCATACATAATCTGCCCCAAACCTTCTATAGGAACGGCCAAAAGAAAATCTTGCGTGTGGGGACTCTGAAGACCTTGTAAAACCATAGACTGTCGTGGAGTAAAACAGAATTTCTGAGCAAGTTTTTCTGAGCGTAGAGTGTAAAAAGAACCTGCCAAAGTCGACATATATATGGTGGCAGGGCAATCACTCTCAAAACTGGAAAAATCCACCTTACATGTATCGACACATATGTGTAATATCCGACGGAAATTCTTACCTATTCTTGTATTATTCGGATGATTCAATACTGTTGTAGTCTTGTTGCGTTTGTTTAATGTTTATTGATGTTGAAATATATCATAATAGACTTGATAATAGCTATCACTCGCTCTATGATTTGATTTCTCAACGTTGTATAGATACGAGCATTTTTGGGCTAGTAATTTTGCGATTAACGTACGCTAACCCTTTAGCATAACGTACGCTATAGTGTGAGATTTACGCTACGTAAGGAGGTACCTTTTACATACGTAATACTTGTAGTCGTATCCGATCTCAACTTTCGGTGTGTGGGGTCGGGCGTGATTCGAATATCTGATCTTTTGAAGGCAACCTAGTTGACCTACATTATGTACATAAGGCTTCAATCCATAACGTACATAATGATGTTCATATTTTAGTCTAGTAACCTATGATAGTGTATTACGTACGTAACACATTTCTGTATAGCGTACGTAATGAGTCTAACGTACGTTATCTGCATGTGATAACGTACGTAGTGAACTGTGCTGTTATAACTTATGTCTTTCATTTTACACGTCCAACCGCGATATTTCTCCAGTATAAAATCCCACTACCTCCCTAGATCACTTCTACCTTCTTCCAACTTGTGTTGAGCTATACATCTTGGTTTGGAGCTTGTTGATTGGAAGTTTGGAGTCATTCTTGAAGCTTAGAGTGTGTTCTTGTGATTTTGGTGTAGTGTTCTTCATTTCTGAAGGTATGTTATATGATTCCACCCTATAGTTTCGTAGTTATACTGTTAGTGTTAGAGTATACTTCACCTAATGATGAATTAATCAAGCTAAACATGTTTGTAGTTGAACTTTTAACAACTTAATAATGAATATAATGATTAAGGGTTTTGTAGTGATGTGTTCTTGATGCTTTAAATGGTAGTAATCATGGTTAACAGAAACTCACTCTTCTTGCTGAACTATTATCATCATTAAGACAATAATGATCCTTAGTTTCATTGTATATAGGTTGAGTTGTAGGATTGTTATCATTATATTGAAGCAAACTGATGGTTCAAATTAAATACTCGCAAGTGTACGAATCGCTTTTATAGGAAGCGACAAGTAACTCCGAGGTCGATCTCTCGAGGAATTGGAAACGGTTTAAAATTCGATAATGTTCGGCAAATAGTCGAATGAACAAAAGTAAAATGAATTAAAATACATCATTGGTTGATAGGATTACAATTACTAAGGCATAAAATTAAATTAAACTAAGCGATAACAATAACAAATTAATTACCGGATAATTGAGAGATAACAATAATGAGATTGATATGGGAATTTAGAGTCACCGACACACACGTAATCAATTATTAGTTCCGATACTCAAATAAATAAGGTTTGGAATTATCGATTGCTCACGATTAAAAGAAATCCGTTTGATGGCGGTAATTCTAAAAATCACGATTGTTCTCAACGAAAATTAAGAGATACTCTTTTAATGGGGAAGAATCCCTAACTAACAATCAATTAACCGACTACTTTTGATGAGGTAAATCGTTAAAAGATCGCGCGAAAAAGCTCGAGAACATTCACAATCGTTTCTACCGGACCGTTTGATGGCGAAGACCGATAAAAACCCTCGTTTTGAATAATAATAACAACTAAGAAATAGGTTTGATGATCTAGATCAAAAGTTCTTATACGAAGAACAAACAAGGAGGAATAATCCCAAACTTATACCGGAAAAATCAAAAGGAACTAACAATCGATAACATGTGTGTGGTTATATCTAAAAACCCATATGAAAAGATTAGCTACACATGATTGTTTCAACAACAATAATGGAAATTGTAAAACAAAACATGGTAGAAACTTCCCTTGTAAATGCCGAAATCGAACTCCCGATGAAGGTTTGATGATCTTCTTTCAAGAACTCACAACAAAATGATACAAGGAATTATTATATCTCACAAATGTATTTTTCACTCCAAGAACATACAAGGAAGATGATGAAACAATCTCACTTTTTTCTCACTTTTTGGTGTTTTTTCCCTCAATCTTGTGTTTTTCACCCAAGAATATCTTCCACAAGATAAGAATATCTCCAAATGGTCTCCACCTCTTTTTTTTTATAGCCAAAAATATCAAGAAAAGGCTTAAAGTTGTGCAAAAATGTCAAGGAAAATGACTTGCACCGAAAAGTGACACGGCCCGTGTCCTGGGACACGGCCGTGTTGTACTACGCTGGATAAAGGAAAAGGTGTTCTGTATTGAGACTCGGCCGTGTCCCATGACACGGCCGTGTTGTACTGCGCTAGATTTGCAAAATCGACTGGACCGTGACTCAGTCATGTCCCATGACTCGGCCGTGTCCCATGACACGGCCATGTTGTACTCTTCCGGAAATAGTGATTTTCACTGGAGCGAGACCCGGCCGTGTTGTATGGCACGGCCTAGTTGTTTTCTTCCGGTTTTTGGTCTTTTTCGGCTTGATCCCTCGTTCTTGCATCAATACACCTCGGATTTTAGCATATGATATATCGTTTTGAAGCTAATTTCACGAGGAATTTATATCAAAGGAGAATACATCTCAATTCGGAGTGGAGATTCTTGGATTTAGGAGATTCGACCGATACTGCTTCAATCTTTCGTCGTTTTAGGCCTCGTTTTAGCTCTTGATCGTCATAAACTCCAATATTAGCTATGAAAATGCATATTTCACCACAATCTTCGCTTGGTTACCTATAAATTAAAAACACAAAATACCACGCATAAAAGAGAACAAAAATACTAAAAAGCAAACAAAAACGCGACTAGATAGAACAGAATGAGTCGATCAAGAATCGACTCATCAAATCCCCCCAAACTTGAACTTTGATCGTCCCGAGAAATGCATTTTAAAATAATCACTCACAAAGGGGAACTCAACTGTCAAAATATCTCAATGGACCTCTTCAAAAATTTCATCAATACTCACAAGTAAAATAAGTCGAGTTCTACAAAGTTTTCAAACCTCCGGGGTGCTTCCTTAACATCATAGTCAATACTTGGCAATATAAACCTCACCGGTCAAGTGTATTCACTCACTCTCAAAGTGATAGGGGTAAGTAAACGCTCGGAACTCATTCAATGAAATAAGAAACCCCATAGGCTTGCCAATCGTCTTCATCTCTACCACTGTTTTGTGCATGCAATATTTTCGTGAATTAAAAAGGGCTTTACTCGGCTTGTAATGTAGGCTTGGGTCGAGGTGGGATAAATATGGCTAAAGTGACTTGACTTGAGCAATTTTAGAACTATATCACCATATTCGCTATAGAAGCTCAAGATTTTTGAAGTTTCCTTCTTTCATCCCCTTAATTATGAATCACTAACAAGCACTATCAAGTGAAAAACGCAGCGTCAAACCCTCCTTATTGCTCTGATTTTTTTTTTTGGCTTGGGTTGTTTTAGGATCCGTTTTACGCGAATGTAAACGATGGGTCACATGAATACACCCGGTTACTAGGATCAAAACATACACAACTGCTTCCAAGCATACTCATATCTAAGGGATCCGTTTTACGCGAATATAAACATGGATCACATGAATACACCCGGTTACTAAGTTCCCAAAAATAGCAGAGTAATTATTTTCACCAATTCAACACTCCCAACAATAAGTATATCACCCAATGTCACCACAATCTTAGTATCCTCGTCAAAAATATTTTCTAATCGCTCAAGTATGGATCGAAGGATTATAGTAATGGAAAGCTCGATATGTGGTTTAACTATGAAATAGACAATGACCTCAATTGGGTTTATTTAAGGAATGATCAAATGTTGGGTTGGCCAAAATCGAAGGGTTAAGATCAAAGGCGCCAAAAATTATTTTCACTCAATTGCACACACACGCTAGTAGTTTTGAACAAGATACCAAGGCAAATTCTAGAGTCTTAAATCAAGAATGGAACACTCGACAATGAAACTTGCATTTTAGAAAATGCACGAAGGCTCTATAGCTCACAAGTAGGTTTGTTCATACCTCCAAGATATTAAAACTACTTATTCAATTTCACACCCGTTTCGATTATCAACAATTTTTCCTCAACAAATTATCCTCGATTTGTATATCAAAACAACGAAATAAATCCCGAGGAATTCCAAAAAAAATTCATACTTCAAGGTTTCTATCAAGTTTGCAAAATAAAAACACACCAAATAAAAACACACCACAAATAAGTGCAAAATGCTCAAAACAACTAAAAATAAGCAAACAAGCAAAATAGTATCCGAAAACAAATAAAAACAAGAGTAATGAAGTATTTCTTGACCAATCCCCCCCAAACTTGAATTAAAGAATATACGAACGAAGGGGGTATAGTATTTAAACAAAAGAATTTCATTGGTCAAGAAATACTTACGACCGATTTTACTGGTGGGGCAGAGGGAATTAGCCTTGTTGGACATGCCACTCGTGCATTTGTCTCACAAGAGACATTATCTCGCGTCGCTCCCGTCTAGCCTCCTCTCGGTAGGCCACGAACTCCTCCCTTAATGTTGGGCGCGAGGGGGCACGTCCAATTTCGGCGCGCCTTGACGTCTCGGGCCGATCTCTCGTGCTTTCTTCTTCTTCTTCTTCTTCTTCTTCTTCTTTTTCTTCTTCTTCTTATTCTTCTTCTTCTTCTTCTTCTTCTTCTTCTTCTTCGCTCTCTTCTTCTTCCTCTTCATCCGGGCCTCTTTTATAAGCCTCCTCCTCTTCTATCCTCTCGGCTCTATCTTCATCCATAATGCGCCGAGGTCGAACATTTCGGTCGAGGGGGCTGTGACCCGGTGGGGCCAGTCCAGCTGATATCCGTGCTCGTCTATGTGCCTCCGTAGCCATTTGTAGATTTCCCATGTCCCGAATATTATTTATGGTTGTCAAAGGCGGATTCGGGAGGAGGAAGTGGTCGTTGTCTGTCTGGAGGAAGACTATGCGCTGTTCATAGTCCAGGATGTTCATCACCTTCATCACGGAGATCGAGAGAAGCTTATTTCCAGGAAGGGGAGTCTTCTGAGCTAATGAAATACCGAAGTGTAGTGCGATAGGGGTAATCAAACCCCCTATCCATATCTCCCCCTTATTAGACTTTGTCGCGATATCCTCAAAATGTTCCGCTACCATAGCCCCGGTTGCCGGAATTGAGTTTTCGAGCATGTGAGTCACGATATATAACTCCCGCAGTGAAATGGGCCCGGTTTCCTTTCGGCCATATATAGTATTCGCAATCACCTTGTGTAGGTATCTGAGTATGGGATTGCGAATGTTCGATCCTTTAGCCGATCTTGCAATATAATATCGCGCCTCACTCCCCGGGTATTCTACCATGGCTCTCCAATATGTTTCACAAGCGAACCGGTTTATCGGGTAATGGCCGTTGTGTCTTGCATGATAAATTTCTTCCAACTAGACGATAGTCAGTCTCTCTTCGTTGTTGTTGATCCGGAATGTCATTTCAGTCGGTTCTCGAGTCACCGGATCTCCTCTTACAGTGAGAGTGCTGAGAAACTCCATCGTCAGACAACTATAAGTCGGCCATTGTTGAGTCATCATCCACACCCAGTTCACTCTTTCAAGGAATTTCATCACGTCCTCCCTTATCCCCATTGCGTTCATGCATTCGTCATCGGGCCACCTCGTAGGGAGCATCTTTTTCTGACCCAGTATTTCCTACCTTTCATATTGTGTTTCAGGGAGATTGATTCCATAAGACTCCAGAGTTTCCACAGCCCTTTGAATAGCCATTCTTGCCGGCTGCACTTGTTCCCCGCCGTTCCTACCCCTTCCGCGTTGTGAATTTCCTCGTCCTCTTCCTCGTGCCATTTTTTGCAAAAATTTCAATCTATCATTATCTAAGGACTTGATAACGTATTCCTCCCCCAAACTTATAGCAAACAATGAAATTCCCCCAATATAAACATTATTGATCACAACTCCCAAGCAAAATCTATCGTTTAAATTCATCATCTTCATGATGGAAAACATCCCTTAATTACAAGAATTTCCAATCGAGAAATTTTAATTATCAAGCATGAAGAATTATCGAAAATCCCCAAATTTCATCACCTTCAATTTATTCAAGAACCCTAGATAATTAAGGACTAGCAATTCAAATCATCATAGCATGTTCAAGACCAAGAATAATCATCAAAAACATGAGAAACATACCTTGATTTCAGAGATATTGAAGAGAGAAAAAAAATTAAAAGCTGGTCCCAATTCGTCCGATTTGCTCCTTTGAAGAGTGAAATTGGTTGAAAAATGATGATTACGTAGTAGATTCTTGTATATCTCCTTGATTTTGCACAAAATTTCTTTAAAAACGAAGAGAAAAACCGAAAGTGTGGAAGCTAGGGTTCGCAGGGAAGAAAAAAAAATTCTGGAGAAGATGATAATGGGGAATCGGCCGTGCTTCCTTTTATATATGACCGACTGACACGGCCGTGTTGCATATGAAACGGTCGTGTCGTGCTGTTTGAAATAACCCAAAACCCACTGTCGACCGACTCGGCCGTGTCCTATGACACGGTCGAGTCATACTATCCTGGAAAACAAATTTTCACTGTATTAAGGCCCGGCCATATCCTGTGACACGGCCGTGTCATGCTGTTCTAGAAAACCAAATTCTCACTGTCCTTAGACTCGGCCGTGCCCTACTATTCAAAATAAGCACAAATCGACTGTCTTGACACTCGGCCGTGTCCTGTGACACGGTCGAGTCGTGCTGTTCTGGAAAATGAAATTCCCCCTGTTTTGAGGATCGGCCGTGTCAGGTGCAACTCGGCCGTGCCCTGCCTGCCCAGATTATTAGTTTCTGAAAACGCACTCGTTTCCTATAATTTTAACACCCACAGTTGAACCGGTCAGTTTTGAATCGAGTAAAAACAAATAAGGAAAATAAATGCGAAAAACAAAAGACAAAAAATCTAATTAAACCGTTGGGTTGCCTCCCAAGTAGCGCTTTTTTATAGTCATTAGCTCGACTTTTTCCCGTTTTGTTCAAGCTTCAACGTCGTGCACCTCTATGCACTCAAATGCATTGATTTATTCGATTCGTGCGAAATACGGCTTCACTCTATGCCCGTTTACCTTAAAGTGCTCGTTCTTCTGCGGATCAAGAAGTTCTACTGCTCCGTGCGGCCATACTTTAATGACCTTAAACGGTCCGCCCCATCGCGATACCAATTTTCCGGGCATGAGCTTAAGACGGGAGTTATGTAGCAAAACATCCATCCCGGGTTCGAGAGATTTACGAACGATATGCTTATCATGATACCGTTTCGTCCGTTCTTTGTAGAGTTAGCATTTTCGTACGCCTCATATCGCATCTCATCGAGCTCATTTAAATGTAAAAGTCGTTCCTCGCCTGCCTTTTCTTGATCTAAATTGAGCGCTTTGATTGCCCAATACGCCTTGTGTTCCAACTCAACGGGTAGTTGACATGCTTTCCCAAATACTAGGCGATACGGGCTCATTCCAATTAGAGTTTTGTAGGCCGTGCGGTATGCCCATAAAGCGTCATTCAACTTCAATGCCCAGTCCTTTCCTGTCGGTTTCACCGTCTTTTCGAGCACTGCCTTTATTTGCCGATTGCTTACTTCTACTTGCCAGGAAGTTTGTGGATGGTATGCCGTTGCGACCTTATGCATCACATTGTACTTCTTAAGCAAGCATGCAAGTTGTTTATTGCAAAAATGCGTGCCTCTGTCGCTGATTACAGCTCTAGGCGTCCCGAACCTGCAGAAAATCACATCCCCAAAAAAATTGCAAACCACGTTAGCATCGTTAGTTCGGGTTGGAATTGCTTCCACCCACTTAGAGACGTAGTCTACAGCAACTAGAATATACTCAAAACCATGGAAAATTGGAAAAGGACCCATAAATTCCACTCCCCAAACATCGAAAAGTTCCACAACAAGATTGTTTGTCAACGGCATCTCATTCCTTTTGCTTATATTCCCCGTTCGTTGACAACGATCGCAACTCTTGCAATGGAAATATGCATCCTTAAATAATGTTGGCCAGTAGAATCCCGATTGAAGGACCTTGTGAGCCGTTTTCTTTGTGCTAAAATGTCCCCCACAGTGCAACTCATGGCAAAATAACAATATGCTCTCGTGCTCTTCCTCCGGGACGCAACGTCGGAATATCTGATCAGGCCCCAACCTGAATAAGTAGGGCTCGTCCCAAAAGTAATGCCTGCACATGGAAACAAACCTCTTCTTCCCTTGATAGGTCAAGTCGGGCTGCAAAACACCACTAACAATGTAATTGATAATATCAGCATACCAAGGTGTCCTTGTTACATCGAATAATTGCTCATCAGGGAAAGTTTCAACAATTGGCAAATGATTATCAAGCTTAAAATTATCTCCCTCGGTTAGCCTAGATAGATGGTCGGCAACTACGTTTTCCGACCCCTTTTTATCTTTGAATTCCAAATCAAATTCTTGCAGCATAAGAACCCACCGAATTAATCTTGGTTTTGCATCGGATTTTTTTAATAAATATTTCAATGTGGCGTGATCCGTATGCACAATCACTTTTGAGCCAACCAAGTAGGATCGAAATTTGTCTAAAGAAAACACAACGGCTAAAAATTCTTTTTCGGTGGTGGTGTAATTAGCCTGAGCTTCATCGAGCGTTTTGCTCGCATAGTAAATCACGTGGAAAAATTTATTCACTCTTTGCCCCAAAACGGCGCCTATAGCAAAGTCGGACGCATCGCACATAATTTCAAATGGAAGCGACCAATCAGGAGCAACAACAATAGGTGTGGAAGTTAACTTTTCTTTCAAAGCATTAAAACCGACTAAACATTCCTCGGTAAAATCAAATTTGGCATCTTTGCACAAAAGGTTACTCAAAAGGCGGGCAATTTTCGAAAAATCTTTAATAAAACGCCTATAAAACCCGGCATGCCCTAAAAAGCTTCGAACCTCTTTGACACATGAAGGCGGAGGTAATTTAACAATTAAATCAACTTTAGCCTTATCAACCTCCATTCGTTTATTGGAAACCACATGACCTAGAACAAGACCTTGTTTTACCATAAAATGACTCTTTTCCCAACTAAGTGTAAGATTACACTCAATACATCGTTCTAGCACAATAGTCAAATTATTTAAACAATCATCAAAGGTGGTTCCAAACACAGAAAAGTCGTCCATGAATACCTCGATGGATTTTTCTAACAAGTCGGAGAATATGGATAGCATGCACATTTGAAAAGTAGCGGGAGCATTGCAAAGACCAAACGACATCCTCCTAAAGGCAAAAGTGCCAAAAGGGCAAGTGAAAGTGGTCTTCTCTTGATCCTCCGGAGCAATAGGAATTTGATAGAAACCTGAAAGACCATCTAGAAAACAGTAATAATCATGCCCAGCTAAATGTTCCAACATTTGATCAATGAAAGGAAGGGGAAAATGATCCTTTTTTGTTACGGCATTTAATTTCCGGTAATCAATGCACATTCTCCAATCGGTTACTGTTCTAGTGGGCACCAATTCATTTTTATCATTACGAACCATCGTTATTCCAGATTTCTTAGGTACTACATGCATAGGACTCACCCACTTACTGTCGGATATCGGGTAGATGGCTCCGACATCTAGCAATTTCAAAACTTCTTTTTTCACAACTTCCTGCATGTCTGGATTCAAACGCCTTTGAGGTTGCCTAACCGGTTTAACATTTTCCTCAAGAATTATTTTATGCATGCACCTAACAGGACTTATTCCCTTGATATCGGAAATACTCCACCCAATTGCTTCCTTTAACTTAGTTAGAACTTCTACTAATTTGTTTTCTTGCAAGGGAGTTAATTCGGAAGAGACAATTACAGGCTAAGTGTGACTTTTGCCTAAGAAAACATATTTAAGATGTGCCGAAAGTTCTTTCAATTCAAGTTGGGGTGGGGTGATTTCAACGGGCTCCTCAAATTTTAATTCCAATGGTATCTTAAAACCGTCAACTTCATCAATTGTTTCGGAATTATCTAACAATGCAACATATTCTTCAATTTCTAGATTATTAAGCCCCATATCATGCTCAACGGTTAGAGCATCATGCAACGTGTCCCCTACATCATCATGAAAATATGTATCATTAACCAAAGAATCAATGCAATCAATAAAATTCACATCATGGGAAGCATAAATATGAGAAGGGATAGGAAATGAACCGAACACGTTGATTTCCACGGTTTCGCCTAAGACGGTCATAGTGACCTTTCCTTCATCAACATCGACGATTGTTTTTGTTGTACGCATGAATGGCCGTCCTAAAAGTATTGTCCCTTCATTTTCGCTTGTTCCGAAATCGCTCATCTCCAAGATAACAAAATCGGCCGGAATCACCAACTTGTCCACTTGCACTAATAGGTCTTCAATGACTCCCTTGGGGTATTTCACCGACCTATCCGCCATTTGAAGAGTCATTCTTGTCGGTTTGATTCCCTCGAGTCTAAGCCTCAAATAGGTCGAGTATGGCATGAGATTCACACTTGTTCCCAAATCTAACATCCCACGAGCAACTTTCTTATCTCCCATAGTGATGTCGATCATAAAACTTTCGGGATCGCCTTTCTTTTGACCCCTTGCTTCTACCTCGTAGAGTACCACTTTCTCATTCCCATTGTATCTTCTTTTGTTAGAGGTCAACTCTTTGAAGAATTTTGTATAAGCGGGAATGTTCTTCACAACATCCAAAAGAGGTAAGTTGACATGAACCTTCGAAAGCATGTCGTAGATTTCGAAAAATTGCTCATCTTGCTTTGCTTTTCTAAGTCGGCTCGGAAAAGGAATTGGTGGCTTATATGGTTGAGAATATTTGTGAAGCTTGGAAGTCGAAGTTGCTTCGTCTATTTTCTCCTCTTGATTTCCCGACTCGTCTTGTTTCTCATCGCCTCTTTCTTTTACTTCGGAATTAACTTCTTTATTGATCACCTTACCACTTCGGAGAGTGGTAATAGATTGAGCTTGCTCGGGTTGACTTGGTAGTTTACCCATTTCTTGTCTACGTGCCTCGGTAGCAAGTTGCCCAATTTGAATCTCTATTTTCTTCATCCAAGCTTCTAAAGATTCGAACCTCTTATTGTTCTCCTCTCAGTTTTCCTTGCTCTCATTAATGAATGCCAGAATACTCTCCTCAAGAGAGTTCCTTTGTTGTGGAGGTGGTTCAATTCGCGTTGGTTGTTGGGCTCAGTTTCCTCCGTTGTATTGAGCTTGGGCGCTTGTGTCGTATGGCATCGGGTTGTTGTTTCTCCATGAGAAATTCGGATGGTTTCTTAGCCCAGGATGATAAGTATTTGGGAGAGGTGCATTTCTTGCGTTTCCGCCATAATTATTTCTTCTCTCTTCCCATTCGGGCCTTCCCATGCTTTGTCCCATAGCCCAATTAACTTGTTCGGTTTGTTCTCCCGGAAAAGTATGAGGGCATGAATTGGCATCATGTCTGGTTTTCTCCGCAAATCTCACAAACTCGTGAGCTAGAAGATTTATTGTGAGTCTTGAGTTGTCTTAGTTCATTTGTCAACTCATCGATTTTAGATTGCATCTCGTCCTTCTCGCTCACTTGGTGCACGGCTCCCCTATGAACACGTACACTTTTTTGTTGAGAATTGGCTCCCAATGTTTCATACACATCATATGCTTGTCTCTCCGTCAAACCCCAAAATGAACCACCGGCTGCATTATCTGCCGCTCCTTGGCAATATTGAGTCAATCCGTCATAGAAGAATTGATTAAGTAGTTGAAGCAGATAGTGATGGTGTGGGCATTGAATGAGTAGCATTTTGAATCGATCCCATGCTTCGTGAAATGCCTCTCCGTCTTGTTGTCCGAAAGTTGAGATTTGAGTTCTCAATTGCGTAGTCTTTGAATGAGAGAAGTACTTAGTAATGAATTTATCGTAAACTTCATCCCATGTTCTTAGTGAGCCGGGTGCCAAAGTCATCAACCATTGTTTCGCCCCATTCTTGAATGTATAAGGGAAGCACTTCATCCTTAGTTGATCCTCGCTCAACCCATTTAATGGGAAGTTGTCAATTGCCACATAGAAGTCTCGGATGAATGATAACGGATCCTCTCGTGCTAATCCGTGAAATGAGGGCAATTGCTCGATGTGAAATCCGCTTATGTGGTAGTTCCTTGCGGCCGGTGCTAATTGGATGCATGAAATGGCGGTGTTCACCACGGGCTTTGCATAGTCCCTCATAAGATGTTCGACCGGAGGTTGTTGCGGAATATTGTAGTTTGCTTCCATCCCATATTGAGGTCCGGGATAATAATTTGCTCCATATTGCATTCCAACGGGTGGTTCTCTCGGATAGAAGTATCTCCCTTGTTGAGCTTCGGGTATCCCTTGATTGCGCCCAACATTCTCATATCTCGGAAACCTTGGTTGACGAATTTCTTCCTCATCTATATTTTTTGCAACATTCTCAACCCTCGGTTGACGAGTGTTTTATTCTTGGATCAAAAGTCGCTCTTCAAGGTCCGGATTCACCTCGTCATTTGCCATTGATGATGTGGCCATTATTTTTGGTGCTCTAATCCTTTGAACTTCGTCTATCGGCGGAAGAATCGGGTTACCCAACGATCTCCTACCAAGCATAAACAAAGGAAGTAAGAGCGAATTTTATCGAAATAAAATTGATCAAGAATAACAATTCAACTATTATTAAAACAAGATTAAAAATTAAACGCATTCCCCGACAACGGCGCCAAAAACTTGATGGTTCAAATTAAATACTCGCAAGTGTACGAATCGCTTTTATAGGAAGCGACAAGTAACTCCGAGGTCGATCTCTCGAGGAATTGGAAACAATTTAAAATTCGATAATGTTCGGCAAATAGTCGAATGAACAAAAGTAAAATGAATTAAAATACATCATTGGTTGATAGGATTACAATTACTAAGGCATAAAATTAAATTAAACTAAGCGATAACAACACCAAATTAATTGCCGGATAATTGAAAGATAACAATAATGAGATTGATATGGGAATTTAGAGTCACCGACACACACATAATCAATTATTAGTTCCGATACTCAAATAAATAAGGTTTGGAATTATCGATTGCTCATGATTAAAAGAAATCCGTTTGATGGCGGTAATTCTAAAAATCATGATTGTTCTCAACGAAAATTAAGAGATACTCTTTTAATGGGGAAGAATCCCTAACTAATAATCAATTAACCGACTACTTTTGATGAGGTAAATCGTTAAAAGATCGCGCGAAAAAGCTCGAGAACATTCACAATCGTTTCTACCGAACCGTTTGATGGCGAAGACCGATAAAAACCCTCATTTTGAATAATAATAACAACTAAGAAATAGGTTTGATGATCTAGATCAAAAGTTCTTATACGAAGAACAAACAAGGAGGAATAATCCCAAACTTATACCGGAAAAATCATAAGGAACTAACAATCGATAACATGTGTGTGGTTATATCTAAAAACCAATATGAAAAGATTAGCTACACATGAATATTTCAACAACAATAATGGAAATTATAATACAAAACATGGTAGAAACTTCCCTTGTAAATGCCGAAATCGAACTCCCGATGAAGGTTTGATGATCTTCTTTAAGAACTCACAACAAAATGATACAAGGAATTATTATATCTCACAGATGTATTTTTCACTCCAAGAACATACAAGGAAGATGATGAAACAATCTCACTTTTTCCTCACTTTTAGGTGTTTTCTCCCTCAATATTGTGTTTTTCACCCAAGAATATCTTCCACAAGATAAGAATATCTCCAAATGGTCTCCACCTCCCTTTTTTATAGCAAAAAATATCAAGAAAATGCTTAAAGTTGTGCAAAAATGTCAAGGAAAATGACTTGCACCGAAAAGTGACACGGCCCGTGTCCTGGGACACGGCCGTATCGTACTACGCTGGATAAAGGAAAATGTGTTCTGTATTGAGACTCGGCCGTGTTGTACTGCGCTAGATTTGCAAAACCGACTGGACCGTGACTCGGCCGTGTCCCATGACACGGCCGTGTTGTACTCTTCCGGAAATAGTGATTTTCACTAGAGCGAGACCCGACTGTGTTGTATGGCACGGCCGAGTTGTTTTCTTCCGGTTTTTGGTCTTTTTCGGCTTGATCCCTCGTTCTTGCATCAATACACCTCGGATTTTAGCATATGATATACCGTTTCGAAGATAATTTCACGAGAAATTTATATCAAAGGAGAATACATCTCAATTCGGAGTGGAGATTCTGGGATTTAGGAGATTCGACCGATACTGCTTCAATCTTTCGTCGTTTTAGACCCCGTTTTAGCTCTTGATCGTCATAAACTCCAATATTAGCTATGAAAATGCATATTTCACCACAATCTTCGCTTGGTTACCTATAAATTAAAAACACAAAATACCACGCATAAAAGAGAAGAAAAATACTAAAAAGCAAACAAAAACGCGACTAGATAGAACAGAATGAGTCGATCAAGAATCGACTCATCACAAACCATCATGTTTAGGAAGATTCTAAAATAAATGAACTTAAGATCATCATCTAAATTGGTTGAACATTGAATCATATCAACATAAGATTTAATTCAGAGGTGTTTAATCCACCTTGATGATGATTTCATGATAGTCTTGTGATGAATAAATCGACTATATCATTAACCTAACTTGGTAAACTCATAACCGATGAACATAGTATTAATTTTACAAACTCATGATTCGTTGAATAATGATAATCACCGAATAACCTTTGTTTTAACCAATGTTTTATGAAACGTAGTTGTTCGGATTATATCTTTCAAAATATTGATGTTGTTTTAAGAAATTCTGTCGGCATATCAATTTTAGAGAAGTTCTCCTTGATGATTGTTCTTGATAAATTCTCATCCATTTGAACCATACAAATAATTGAGAACACCTTGAATGATAACCAATAATGAGTATAAATTAAAGTTAGTATGAATCTTTGAAATGGAATTAATATAAAGATAGTCAAACTAAGTGAATTGAATTTAGGATATCGATTCGCTGAAATAGACATCGATAGTTATGAGAATGTGTTATTTAATAGATTGTATCCCTTACAAGGTTTATTTTCCGAGTAACCGATATTAAGTCGAGGACCGTTCGTTCGTTTGATAAGGAAGGACTATTCTCGCCTCCGTATTGAGGCAAGTTATCTTGCTTGGTTATAATGATGTTTGGATTCTTGTGATGATTATGCGTTTCGTGTATGTGAAACACTTATAAATTTGTGACCCGTGATATGATATTATTCTTGATGATGTTCCGTTTTCATCGTGGGATTGCATTCCCAAGTTCGTCACTTTGAAGCATTGATATCATTGATCCTTATTGTCATTTCGGTGAGTTTCTTGATTCCTTAACCGGATATGTGATTTATTGAATTCGTTGTCATGTTGTATCGTGACATATCCAGAATCATATCTGCGTTCCGATTGGTTATTGTGTAGGATTTTTATCCAGGCACATATATAGTCATGCGTGGATATTTCCGCATTGGACTGTGCACACGAGACGTAGTTCGTGAGGCTAATTAGGTAAATTGTCCCACGTATATCCTGGATTCCGTATACAGGGTGGACATGTGCACTGACACATTTTCGGATCGGGCGTACTGTGATGTCCATCTTGAGCCATACTATTTTTGATCGTTCATTGTCCATTTATATATTTGGATGTGTTCGACATTTTGTGACTAATTGTTCATACGCCCGAGGGGTTATGTTCGTTAGTCGGGTTGTTTTCCTTGAGATCTAATATATGTGAATTGTATAATATCTTGAGAAATCATTTATCATGTATATCTGACCCTGTGTTGGGCGAAATACTTGTGCTGTATTTTAGGTCGAGGAAAAGGCAAGGCACGGGAAGATCATGGTGGCGGCGAAAGGTTCGAAGGATACTAGTTCGGGGGCCCCAAGTCTTTTATCGTCAGGTTTTGTTCGAATCGTGTAACGTTATATTTCCGTTTTATTTTTAATTGTGGACTATGTATTGTTATTTAAGGTATATTCCATCTCCATATGGATTAAATTCGTATTTCGGATCCTGTGTGTACTGAGGCTGTTGGCCATACTACTGTGAACTCCTAATCGGAGTAAGTACTATGTATTGTGGTTCGGTATCACATTACTATGTATTTAATCTGTATTTTGGGTATCACCTGGTGGGTCCCAGTGTGGGGTCCACGACACTGTAATGGCCGCCTTTTTGGGGTGTTACAGAAGATGGTATCAGAGAGCGCACTGTCGTTTTTCTTTTTCTTTTGAGTCTTTGTGTATTGAACTAGTATCAAGAGACCTTCGTGTCACGTGTGACCTGTGCAAGCGCCTGATCCTACGAGCCAAATGCGCTACGTACTTTTTTAGCCATGATTTAATTACTAGCATGATATTGATATCGGAATGGATCTCTTTGTTGATCTTGATATTTTGAGGATTTGTGGCAGGATTTATCTGATTGATAATTCGAAGTAAATTCTGGATTGATTATAGGATTGGAATTGTTCGATTCAACGTCGATATGATATTCTGTGTGACACTCGTAGTGTCGATAATTCATTATGAACTGTTTTCTTGAATATGTAATTTCTTGTTGCTATTAACTTAGCATGAAATTTGATTGGTATCATAAACTGTACTTATGGTTATCTTTACGAATTGATTCCTTCAGTATGGAAAGAAATTTGAGAGGCCGTGGCAGAGAGACGAGGCCGCGGAAGGGGCCGAATCCCGATACCACGAGCCAACAGGCGTGCGAATGCAGAGCATAGTTCCGCAGGCAGTGATTCGCCTTCTAGAGACCAATCGCACCACACTGGACGCGAGGATGCTCATATCGATCCTTACGCTGTGATGCAGGGCATGATGGCTCAGATGACTCAGATGGTTCAGTTAATGTAAACTATGCAGAGATCTGCTACCGACCAGCATCAGGGGCCACCTCCTGTACATGGCGGACCAGTGTGTTGGATCATAAGCGACATCACTCTCCAACGACCCCCGATTTATAAAGGTTCCTCTGAGCCTGCTGATATCGTGCATTGGATTGAGCACTTCGAGAAATTGTTCGATATGGTAGATTGTCCAGCAGAGAATCGCGTCTCCGTAGCAGCTTACTACCTAGGCAAGGGCGCCCACACTTGGTGGATTTCGGTGAGGTCAGCTGATGGCGTATGTACTTGGGAGGAATTTAAGAATCTCATGATAGACCGTTACTATCCGGGTCCTCTCCGCGAGGCCAAACTATCAGAGTTGCTGAATCCAGACCCATCCGAAGATGATGACGTACTATCTGTTGCCGAGAAATTCCAGGCACTTATTCCTTTTGCCACGACGATTGTCCGAACAGAGGCCGATAAGATCAAATACTTTCTCAAAAGGCTTAAACCCTGAATGAGAATGCAGCTGTTGAACCATCACTGTGCGACCCTACCAGAGTTCATCGAGAAAGCTCTGGAGTACGAACTGACCATGAAAGAAATTTCCAAGAAGTAACCGCAGTCCAACAACAAGAAATTCAGGAACCAGAACCAAACTGATAGCAATCGGGGAACATTCAAGAGGCCCCAACCAGTGCCAAATCCTTCTAAACGGCAACCCATGGCGTCGAAGCCAACCGGATCGCAACCTCGAGCGGTCAGCCTATCTATTGTGTGCTATAACTGTGGAGACCAGGGGCACATCAATTCTAAATGCCCAAGGCCAGCCGTTGCATGCCATACTTATGGGAAGAATGGACATCGTGCTCGTTATTGTAGGAGTGGACTAGGACATACTCCAGCAGCACCTCATGCTCCAGTTCAGTCTTCTGTCTAGGACCGTGTACCTCTGTCTGCTTCTTATCAGACTACCGGGGCAAACAGAGGGATGGGCTGTGGAAAACAAGCTGGTGCATCTAGTACCGGGGCTGCAAAACCCAGGGTCTATGAGATGAAAAAGGCCGACGATCCCGAAGCCTGCATGATTGCAGGCATTCTCAAGATCCGATCTCAGCCTTTCTGTGTTCTTTTTGATACTGGTGCTTCACACTCCTTTTTATCTGCTTCTTGTTTGAGTCGTTTGCAATTAGATCATGTTACCAATTTTGAACCTTATATAATTGGTTTACCCAATGGTAGAAGAATTGTTGGGAATCGTGAAGTGCAGAACTGTCCGATTCGCATGAACGACCGTGACTGGTTGTCGAATTTAATTATGGTCGATTTACCTAAAGATGATGTAATCTTGGGTATCTATTATGTAATACCCGGTTGTAATTCATTCATTATCATTCAGTAATTATCAGTCAGTAATTGTCACTCAGTAATTTTCACTCATTAGTAATCACTCATCATTCATGATTCATTTGTGTTCATCGTTGGCATTTTGTAACCGTGTATCAGTTACCGATCGTCATTCATCTCCGTTTGTGGATCGAGACGAGAGTATCATCATTATCATCGTGAATGGTAGTCTGATGGAAGTATCATCTATCGCGTGTTATTGGACTTAATTACATTCATACGAGTATTGTACGTCGGATCATTCACCGTTTGTAGCGAGTAAACGGAGTTGTCGCATTTTCGTCATTTCCAGCAACGAGTTACGACCGTAACAAATCATACATTACGGCCGTAACATGCATTCGTTGGCTTAAGGTTGTTTTGGCCGAAGACGAGATACGGCCGTAAGGTAGACAGGCTACGGCCGTAAGATGTGTTCGTGGTTTGCAGGAAATGTCGGACGAGGAGGGGTTACAGCCGTAAGGGTTGCAGCATATGGCCGTAAGTTGAGGTAGGTACGGCCGTATGGCTTGGCCGGTTACGGCCGTACGTGTCGATCAGGGCGCCCAGGCAGTTTCGACGAAGGCTTCATACGCCCGTAAGTTTGGCCGGTTACGGCCGTATCGGTCGAGTTACGCCCGTAAGGTGTGCGGGTACGGCCGTATGGCTGTCGGCAGATTCTGGACGAAGCTGAGTTACGGCCGTACGAGATGGCTGGTTACGGCCGTAAGGCCGTTGACCTGGGATGTTACGGCCGTAAGTTGGCCGAGATACGGCCGTAACGTTGGGCAGTTTATAAGGACCTGGACGGGTTTTTGAGGTCATTTTTCTCATTTTATTCACCTTGTCCGAGAGAGAGAGCTTGAGGAAGAGATTTTTCTTCATCAATCACTTGAGTACTCGGTTTTCATCATCTTCATTCAGTTGTGAAGCTTGGATAGTCGATCTAACGCGTGTTCATCGGATTAAAGTATTTGGATCTTCAAAGGTAATATTCTTGAAACATCTTGGATTTCGATTTTGTGTTGAGATATGATGTTTTGGACATTATAATCATGTTGTATGAAGAGATGTACGTATGATTATGAGTGTATATGAATATTCATTGGATTATTGAAGGGTTATTCAAGAACACTGTGAATATTGAGTTGGTTTTGGGGGTTTCGATTAGTTGTTGTTGTAATCACGAATTTGGATATTCATATTGGAGTATTGATTGTTTTTAAGATGTTTTGTTGGTTTGAAATACTCCTTGGGGATTTGATATTGGTATAGTTAAGGATTGGTTGTAAACAATCGAAGTTTGGTCACAATGTGTTTATATAATGCCCCAATGAGCTTGGTTTAGTCGTATCGACGTTTTGTGTTAGTTATAATCTTGTTTGATTCGTATGTTTAATGGATTGTTGGTAATTGTATTATTCAAGGTTGTTCGAGTGGCCGACATCTCATTTAGGACGTTTGTTCGTGGAAGGACATTTTCAACGGTGTTGAGTAAGTTAATTCTTACTCGGTTAAAAGGATATTCATTCCTTTCGTTGTTGTTCATTCATAATCATAACTCATTCATAATGTATTAACCGTATTGAGACTTGTAATTGTCGAATAATCACTTCATTCACGATGAACGACGGTTCCAATCATTTCATTGAGCTATCATTCACCTCACTATTATTTCATCTCGGTGAGTCATTCTTGACTTTGTTGGATTATCATTCATTAATAATCATCATGGTCACTTTTGATCGTGTGACCTTATGGGTTCATATTGCGTGGCCGGGTGCGGATGTGTGGAATTTTTAGTCGGGCACACAATAGTCATGTGTTGGGTTCACCGATACATTGGACTGTATACACGGTAATGTTTACCTCCGTGAGACTAATTAGGTACAATGACGGGGTGTGTACGGGCACTCGTCTTATACACTCGCACAGAACATTACGGGCGTACTATGATGCTCCTGTTCAGCTTAAATTCATAACTAAAGGGATATTTCATAATTTAAATATATCACGATTGTGTATATTCAACCCTTGAGGATTGTTGTTCTGAACTGACCCCGTCAGGGGATATTATTTTCAGGTCACGGAAAGGCAAAGGCACGGGAAGAGCATGTTGACGGCGAGGAGTCCTAGTGATACTAGTAGGGTCCCAATCCTTTCAGTCATTCATGTTGTTGTCATTGTATTTTTTCCGCTGTAGTTTTCCATTTGGATACTCCGTTTCATTCAGTGTTGTGTATTTTATCTTCATATAAAATACACATGTATTCGGCATTATCTTGGGTGTGTTGTAATGAAACTCCTTATCGGAGTGATGGATGATATAATGTGGTTTGGTACTACAATTATATTATTTAATTCATTAATTTTCATTCGCTTGGTGGGTCCCAGTCGGGGGTCCACGGCACTGTAATATCCGCCTAGATTGGGGTGTTACATAGTTGGTATCAGAGCGTGGTTTTGAATACTACCTTCCGAGTCACGTCTCATTTGAAATCATCGTCATCAGACTAGTATCATTGGACTTTCGCGTCACGTGTGACCTGTGCAAATGCCGAGCCCATCAGACCGAAAGAACTGTAAGACTTCTAACGCCATGGTATAATTTCTGGCAATGAGAATCATTCATTCATAATTCATCAGTTGACAATCCTCAAACATCATTTTCATTTTAATCATGTTGATCATGTTAATTCATTAATCACTCATTTCATTTCATTACTCAGTTGTTGATCTTGAGGATCATATCATTAATCTTGTTAACTTGTTCAAGATAATCATTTCAAGAATATCATCAGATAATCATGTCACCTTAGTTAATCATTCATGTAATCACTATGTTGGAGTGCGTATGCTCATTTTGATCATTTCATGATGTAAATCATAATGTGGTACTCATACGAGACCTATGATTATCATGCGATCTTCCTACTTCAGTATGGAGAGAGCTGTCACGGGACGCACGGGGAGAGGCCGCGGTGCGGGCCGAAATCCGGAAGTAATCACTCATTGTCAGGAAGTCATACCCAGGACTCAGCTCGATCGGAAGACGTTCGGGTTGATCCACTCACTTTTATGCAGGGCATGATGACCCATATGCAATTGCTTAATCATCATTGTGCCACTTTGGCCGAATTAATCGAGAGAACTCTCCCGTATGAGCCTGCTGCTAAGGAAATTGCTGAGCAACAACCTTCACTTGTCAGCAAGAAATAAACGAAGCGTAATCAGTCCGAAGGCGGTCAGTCAACCTTCAAGAAGCCTCGTGCGGGCCCTAACATTTTTGAGCGACCTCCTACGGCGCCTAAACCTGCGGGATCTCAGTCTCGAGCGGCCAGATCAGCCATCACCTGTTTCAACTGTGGAGCGCCGGGTCATTATAGCACTAAGTGTCTGAAACCTTCTATCACGTGCCATAATTGTGGGATTGTTGGACATAAGGCCCGTTTTTGCCGAAGGGACTCCAAGCCGACTCCGGTGGCATCTCAGGCCCCGAAGCAATCAGCGATTCAGAATCAGACTGCTCTGTCAGCGTTGTTTAAGACGACGGAAGCGAATAAAGGCGGAACTCATATTTATCAGACGTGAGTGTTCGGTTCGGGGGCCTACAAGTCCCGGATTCACGCGATGAAGAGGACCAACGATCCGGAGGCCCGGATGATCTCAGGTATACTCGTATTTCGATCTCAACCTGTGTGTACCCTTTTAGATGCTGGTACATCGCATTCATTCTTTTCCGAATCATATTTGAATAGACTTCACTTAGATAGTCCTAATAATTGTGGACCTTATATAGTTGGTCTACCTGACGGTAGAAGAATTTTCGAAAATCATGAGGTTAAGAACTGACCAAATTAAGCTTAATGACCGCGATGGGTTGGCAGGACCTAATCGTGGTGGATTTACCTAAGGACGATGTAATATTGGGTATTAGTTGTATGGATCGTCATGATACCATCCTCAGTATTCGTAAGCGTATGGTCACTATCATTTCAGTCGTTGGAGCCGAGTGTGTATTTCAGGGAGGTAATCCCCGTTGTTCCAAAAGAATCATTAATATGATGAAAGCAGTGAAATTACTCAATCAGAGGTGTTCAATCATTCATTGTATCATTGTCATCGATTGTCCGTTCTAAGGCAATCGAGGTTTTTAATCATTCATTGTATCATTGTCATCGATTGGCCATTCTAAGGCAATCGAGGTGTTCAATCATTCATTGTATCATTGTCATCGATTGGCCGTTCTAAGGCAATCGAGGTGTTCAATCATTCATTGTATCATTGTCATTGATTGACCATTCTAAGTAAATCTAGGTGTTCAACCATTCGTGGTATTGTTATCTATTGACGATGTACTCCCAAACGAGCTACTTGGTTTACCTCCACCAAGGGATGTGGAATTCACGATAGAGTTGGAGCCTGGTACGTCCCCATTTTCGAAGGCACCATATCGGATGGCCCCGACCGAAATGCAGGAGTTGAAGAATAAACTTGAGGAATTATTCGAGAAAGGTTGTATCTGATCGAGTGCGTCCCCGTGGGAAGCACCAATGTTATTTGTCAAGAAGAAGGATGGTTCGGTTCGTGTGTGTATTAATTATCGGGAGTTGAACAGGGTGACGATCAAGAATAAGTATCATCTACCCCGTATTGATGATCTCTAAGATCAACTTTAGGGAGCTTCAGTATTTTCCAAGATCGACATAAGATCTGGATATCATCAGTTTCGAATTCGAGAGTCGGATATCGCGAGGACGGTGTTTCGAACACGCTATGGTCATTATGAGTTCGTGGTAATGCCGTTTGGGTTAACTATTGCACCTGCGGTATTCATGGAGTTAATGAATCGGGTTTTCGTCGACTTTTTGGATCAGTTTGTGGTTGTCTTCATCGATGACATTTTAATTTATTCTCGTGACCGGGAGGAGCATGAGCTTCACCTTCATCAGATGCTCGACGTGTTGAGACGAGAGCAACTTTATGGAAAGTTTTCCAAGTGTGAGTTCTGGATGTCTGAAGTGTCGTTTCTCGGGCATGTAATTTCATCATACGGTGTACGTGTTGATCCTCAGAAGACGTAGGCTATCTGAGATTGGTTACCTCCGAAGAATGTTAAGGAAATCCGAAGCTTTCTCAGAGTAGCCGGTTATTATCGGCGATTTGTGGAAGGATTTTCTAAAATAGCTTAATCAATGACGAACCTTTTGCGAAAAGATAAGAAATACATGTGGTCCGACGCGTGTCAGCGGAGTTTTGAGGAACTCAAGAGCCGGTTAATTTCAGCACCTGTCCTTTCCTTGCCATAAGGGACGGAAGGATTCGTGGTTTATAGTGACACGGCCGGACACGGTCTAGGATGTGTATTAATGCAGAATGGGAAGGTTATTGCCTATGCTTCACGGCAGCTGAGACCTTACGAGGTTAATTATCCGACCCACGACCTGGAGCTAGCAGCCGTGGTCTTCACGTTGAAGATTTGGCGTCATTACCTTTATGGCGTTACCTGTCAGATATTCACCGATCATAAGAGTTTGAAGTATATATTTACTCAGAAAGAGTTAAATATGCGACAGAGGCGGTGGTTGGAACTAATCAAAGATTATGATATTGAGATCCTGTACCACCCGGGTAAGGCAAATCGTGGTTGCCGATGCCTTAAGTCGTAAGTCCGTTCAGGAGCAAATGCTTGCTCGTTTGACAGTTCAGAAGGAGCTTCAGTAGGAATTTCTTAGACCCGAGATCGAGGTCTGGCCTCAGCGAGTGCAAGGGCGACTTTGCATGTTAGAGATTTCATCGCTACTTGAGGAGGCAATCAGAGTGAATCAGGGTTCAGACCCATCATTGTTGCGCATCCGTGAGGATGTGGCTTGGGGGAAAGCCCCTACATTTGTGGTCCACAAGGATACTTTTGCGATTTAAGAATCGGTTATGCGTACCAGCGAATGACGAGTTGAAAAACTCGATTTTGAGAGAAGCTCATGCTACCCCTTACTCCATTCATCCGGGGTTCAGCAAGATGTACAAGGACTTGAAACAAATTTCTGGTGGAGTAATATGAAGCGAGAAGTCATAGAATTTGTTTCGAGATGTTTAACCTGTCAGCAAGTCAAGATAGAACATCAGCGACCGGTAGGTATGCTGAAACCGCTCCCTATTCCAGAGTGGAAGTGGGAAGATATTTCTATGGATTTCATCACGATTTTGCCGACGAGTCGTCGTGGCATGAATGCAATTTGGGTAGTTGTGGACCGTTTAACTAAGTCAGCTTATTTTTTTTAGATTAAGGATACGTGAGGTCCCGAGAGACTTTCCTAGTTATTCATCAAAGAGATAGTGAGACTGCACGGTACTCCTAAAAGTATCGTTTCCGATCGTGATGGACGATTTGTGTCACATTTTTGGAAATCAGTTTATCGTGCTATGGGAACTCAGCTTAATCTCAGTACCGCTTTTCATCCTCAGTCCGACGGACAATCAGAGAGGACTATTCAGACATTGGAGGACATGTTGAGGGCATGCATCCTCGATTGGAAGGACGATTGAGAAGCCCAACTACCGTTGATTGAGTTCACGTACAATAATAGTTGGCATGCTTCGATTAAGATGGCACCTTACGAGGCTTTGTACGGTCGTCGTTGTCGATCTCCTTTGTGTTAGGATGACTTATCAGAACCAATTGGCACCGATCCTGATATGCTTATAGCCGCCAGTGAGAAGGTAACTTTGATCAGGAGTCGTTTGTTGACAGCTCAGAGTCGACATAAATCATATGCAGATAATCGTCGTCGACCATTAGAGTTCGAGACAGGTGACCATGTTTTGGTTAAGGTACCCCCGAGTCGTGGTGCCTTCCGTTTTGAGAAGAAGGGAAAGTTGAGTCTGAGATTCATTGGACCGTTTGAGATTTTGGATCAAGTAGACGAGTTAGCTTATCGATTGGCCTTACCTACGGCATTGAGCCGAATTCATAATATGTTTCACGTCTCTCAGTTGCGGAAGTATGTTGCCGACCCGAGTCACATACTTCAGTTCGACGAAATCGAGATCGCGGATGATCATTCGTATGAGGAGCGTCCTATACGAGTTTTAGAGTGGCGAATCGAATTGTTGAGGAACAAGTCTTTTGGTAAAGATTCAGTGGTCTAGACACGGAATCGGAGAGGCTACTTGGGAAACCGAGGATAGTATGCGGGAGGGTTATCCCGAGTTGTTTGACCCTTAGTTTCGAGGACGAAACTCTTTTTAAGGGAGGAGTATGTAATACCCAGTTGTAATTCATTCATTATCATTCAGTAATTATCAGTCAGTAATGGTCACTCAGTAATTTTCACTCATTAGTAATCACTCATCATTCATGATTCATTCATTTGTGTTCATCGTTGGCATTTTGTAACCGTGTATCAGTTACCGATCGTCATTCATCTCCGTTTGTGGATCGAGACGAGAGTATCATCATTATCATCATGAATGGTAGTCTTGATGGAAGTATCATCTATCGCGTGTTATTGGACTTAATTACATTCATACGAGTATTGTATGTCGGATCATTCACCGTTTGTAGCGAGTAAACGGAGTTGTCGCATTTTCGTCATTTCCAGCAATGAGTTACGGCCGTAACAAATCATACATTACGGCCGTAACATGCATTCGTTGGCTTAAGGTTGTTTTGGCCGAAGACGAGATACGGCCGTAAGGTAGGCAAGCTACGGCCGTAAGATATGTTCGTGGTTTGCAGGAAATGTTGGACGAGGAGGGGTTACGGCCGTAAAGGTTGCGGCATACGGCCGTAAGTTGAGGTAGGTACAGCCGTAAGGCTTGGCCGGTTACGGCCGTACGTTTCGAGCAGGGCGCCCAGGCAGTTTCGACGAAGGCTTCATACGCCCGTAAGTTTGGTCGGTTACGGCCGTATCGATCGAGTTACGCCCGTAAGGTGTGTGGGTACGGCCGTATGACTGTCAGCAGGTGTTTGGACGAGGGCGAGTTACGCCCGTAAGACAGGTGCGGGTACGACCGTATGGCTGTCGGCAGATTCTGGACGAAGCCGAGTTACGGCCGTACGATATGGCTGGTTACGGCAGTAAGGCCGTTGACCTGGGATGTTACGGCCATAAGTTGGCCAAGTTACGGCCGTAACGTTCGACAGTTTATAAGGACCTGGACGGGTTTTTGAGGTCATTTTTCTCATTTTCTTCACCTTGTCCGAGAGAGAGAGAGAGATTGAGGAAGAGATTTTTCTTCATCAATCACTTGAGTACTCGGTTTTCATCATCTTCATTCGGTTGTGAAGCTTGGATAGTCGATCTAACGCGTGTTCATCGGACCAAAGTAATTGGATCTTCAAAGGTAATATTCTTCAAACATCTTGGATTTCTATTTTGTGTTGAGATATGATATTTTGGACGTTATAATCATACTGTATGAAGAGATGTACGTATGATTATGAGTGTGTATGAATATTCATTGGATTATTGAAGGGTTATTCAAGAACACTTTGAATATTGAGTTGGTTTTGGGGGTTTCGATTAGTTGTTGTAATCACGAATTTGGATATTCATATTGGAGTATTAATTGTTTTGAAGATGTTTTGTTGGTTTGAAACACTCCTTGGGGATTTGATATTGGTATAGTTAAGGATTAGTTGTAAACAATCGAAGTTTGGTCACAACGTGTTTGATATAATGCCCCAATGAGCTTATTTTAGTCGTATCGACGTTTTGTGTTAGTTATAACCGTGTTTGATTCGTATGTTGAACAGATTGTTGGTAATTATATTATTCAAGGTTGTTCGAGTGGCCGACATCTCATTTAGGACGTTTGTTCGTGGAAGGACATTTTCACCGGTGTTGAGTAAGTTAATTCTTACTCGGTTAAAAGGATATTCATTCCTTTCGTTGTATTCATAATCATAACTCATTCATAATGTATTAACCGTATTGAGACTTGTAATTGTCGAATAATCACTTCATTCATAAGGAACGACGGTTCCAATCATTTCATTGAGCTATCATTCACCTCACTATTATTTCATCTCGGTGAGTCATTCTTGACTTTGTTGGATTATCATTCATTAATAATCATCATGGTCATTTTTTATTGTGTGACCTTCTGGGTTCATATTGCGTGGCCGGGTGCGGATGTGTGAAATTTTTAGTCGGGCACACGATAGTCATGTGTTGGGTTCACCGATACATTGGACTGTGCACACGGTAATGTTTACCTCCGTGAGACTAATTAGGTACAAGGACGGGATGTGTCCGGGCACTCGTCTTGTACACTCGCACAGAATATTACGGGCGTACTATGATGCTCCTCTTCAGCTTAAATTCATAACTAAAGGGATATTTCATAATTTAGATATATCATGATTGTGTATATTCAACCCTTGAGGATTGTTGTTCTGTGTAACTGACCCCGTTAGGGGATATTGTTTTCAGGTCACGGCAAGGCAAAGGCACGGGAAGAGCATGTTGAGGGCGAGGAGTCCTAGTGATACAAGTAGGGGGCCCCAATCCTTTCAGTCATTCATGTTGTTGTCATTGTATTTTTTTCGCTGCAGTTTTCCATTTGGATAATCCGTTTCATTCAGTGTTGTGTATTTTATCTTCATATAAAATACACATGTATTCGCCATTATCTTGGGTGTGTTGTAATGAAACTCCTTATCGGAGTGATGGATGATATAATGTGGTTGGGTACTACAATTATATTATTTAATTCATTAATTTTCATTCGCCTGGTGGGTCCCAATCGGGGGTCCACGGCACTGTAATATCCGCCTAGTTTGGGGTGTTACAAATTAGATGGACCGTCATGATGCCATACTTAGTGTCCGCAAACGAACAGTGACCGTCACATCTGACGATGGTGTTGAGTGTACTTTCCAGGGTGACAATCTCAGTCGTTCCGGGAGAGTCATTAGCGCTATGAAAGCAGTGAAACTGCTTAATCAGGGATGTATTGGCTATTGGTGTTTCATGACCAAAACAGCGGATCGACCAGTCGAATTGGCCAATATTCCGGCAGTCCGAGACTACCCGGACATATTTCCAGATGAGTTTCCAGGCTTACCTCCACATCGTGATGTAGAGTTCAATATTGAGTTACAGCCTGGTACGTCCCCGCTTTCAAAAGCACCGTATCATATGGCTCCGACTGAGATGCAGGAGCTGAAGAGCCAACTTTACGATTTGATTGAGAAGGGCTATATTCGACCTAGTGAGTCCCCTTGGGGAGCACCAGTGCTATTTGTACGAAAGAAAGACGGATCCCTACGTCTGTGTATTGATTACCGTGAGCTGAACAGGGTAACCATTAAGAACAAATATCCATTGCTACCTATTGATGACTTATTGGATCAACTTCAGGGAGCTGCTGTGTTTTCTAAGATCGACCTGAGGTCCGGTTACCATCAGCTGAGGATTCGTGATTCTGACATCTCGAAGACCGCTTTTCGTACTCGCTATGGGCATTATGAGTTCGTAGTGATGCCTTTTGGACTGACTAATGCACTGGCAGTATTCATGGAGTTGATGAATCGAGTCTTTATTAATTATCTGGATCGTTTTGTAGTCATTTTTATTGATGACATTCTGATCTACTCTCATGACCATGAAGAGCATGAGCGTCATCTCCATCTAGTTCTCGAGGCGTTAAGGCAGGAACATCTTTATGGAAAATTTTCTAAATGTGAGTTCTGGATGCGTGAAGTTATCTTTCTCGGACATGTGATATGAGCTGATGGAGTGCGATTAGACCCACAGAACTGTCTACCCCCAAAGAACATTAAGGAAGTACGTATTTTCTTGGGACTAACAGGTTATTAACGACGGTTCGTGGAAGGTTTTTCCAAGATTGCCCAACCGATGACTAATCTGTTAAGGAAGGATAAGAAGTATTTATGGTCAGAGGCATGTCAGCGGAGTTTTGATGAACTCAAGAGTCGGTTGATTTCGGCACCTATTTTGGGTCTACCAAAAGGAACGGAAGGATTAGTGGTGTATAGTGACGCGTCTAAACAGGGCCTTGGATGTGTACTAATGCAGAATGGGAAGGTGATCTCCTATGCATCGAGATAGCTACGACCTTACGAGGTCAACTACCCCACCCATGATTTAGAACTTGCAGTCATGGTGTTTGCTTTAAAAATTTGGCGTCACTATTTGTATGGAGTTACCTGTCAGATTTTTACTGATCACAAGAGCCTGAAGTATATTTTTACTCAGAAGGAGTTAAACATGAGGCATAGAAGGTGGCTAGAACTCATCAATTACGATATCGATATCCTTTATCATCCGGGCAAAGCAAATGTAGTTGCCGATGCGTTGAGTCGCAAAACAGTACAGGAGCAGATGCTTACCCGCTTGACAGTTTAGCGAAAATTGCAATTAGAGTTGGCGAGGCCAGAAATTGAAGTTTGGTTACAACGTATTCAAGGACAACTCTGTACACTTGAGAATGTATCGTCCCTTGAGGATATAATTAAATCGAAGCAAGTTACGGACCCATTCTTATCTCGAGTTCGGATGAAGTAACTAAAGGGAAAGCACCTGGATTTGTGATCCACGAGGACGGATTGATACGCTTCAGGAATCGAGTTTGTGTACCCGCAGACGACGAATTAAGGAACTCTATCCTCAAAGAAGCTCATGTAATACTCGGTTGTAATTCAGTCATTATCATTCAGTAATTATCATTCAGTAATTGTCATTCAGTAATTATTCACTCATTAATGATCATTCATCGTTCATATTCATTCATTGTATTCACCGATCAGAGTATTTGTATTATACATTAGTTATTATTCGTCTTCCTACCTGGTTGGAGGATCGAACCATGGTTATCATCATTGTCATCTTTCATAGTGGGCTGTGTGTGAGGAGTAGCACACTCTACGTACTCTCTTTAGCGCATGCTAATTGAGTACGGGTAGCGCACGCTTCCTCTCCGTATTAGCGCACGCTAATGTGGTTCAGGCCTACAGTCCAGAAGGCACTGGACTGCAGTCGAGTTAGAGTAGCGCATGCTACAAATGGTAAGTAGCGCACACTAGTAAGTTTGGATAGCGCCCGCTATGTAGTCAGTGCAGCACGCGCTAAGGCCGATCAGGCAGAGTCCAGTGGGTACTGGATTGATTTTGGAATAATTCCTAGCGCACGCTATCGCGAGTAGGTCAGAGGACATGAGGTTCTGGACTTCAGTCACTGGACATCAGGTATTTAGCTAGCGCACGCTAACATTTGGAGTTAACGCACGCTATCAGGAGATCATTAGCGCACGCTAACGAGGCAGTCAGAGTTCACTGGACTGTCTGGTTAACCTGTTAGTGCATGCTAAATATCAGGTCGTAGCGTGCGCTAATCTGGGAATAGTATAAATTGGACAGTCAGCCCAAGTTTCGTCATTTCTCGCTTCTCATTCGTTTTTGTGCGTTTCCGAGCGATTTTGGGCGATTCGGAGAGATTTTTTCGAGCTGCACTCATCCATCATCATCTTCAAGCTTATCATTTGGATTGATCATCATTTTATCCTCTCCAACACATCAAATCAAGGTAATGATCTCTTGGATCTAGAATTTCAGATTTTTAGTATTTTCCTTCCGATCTATTCGTGTAAGCTTGGATTTATGTTGGAACATGTTAGATATGGATTATCTACCTTGGATAAATGTGTTCCTACAGATTTATTGATATGTTTTTCAGATTTGATGAACATTTGGAGAATTAATCAAGAACCCTTGATGTTGACTTTGGTTATTTTTGGGGGTTTCCGATTATAGTTGTCGTAACTTCCAGTTGTGGTATCCTATTGGAATATTGATATCATTGAAGGTGTTTTGTTGGATTGAACTACTCATTTTTGGAGTTGGTTTCGATATAATTGGGTTTTGGTTATAATAAAGGGTTGATGTTCGCTAAGTGGTTGTTTGAATACCTCAATGAGTTTGGATATTGTTGTATCGACCTTTGAGATACGTATATTGAGCGAATTATTGGTAATTATGTTATGCAAGGTTGTTCGAGTGACCGACATCTCTTTTTAGGACGTTGTTTGAGGAAGGACATTTCAACACCGGTATTGAGTAAGTAGATTCTTACTCGGTTAAAGGGATATTCATTCCTTACGTTGTTGTTCATTCATACATGTAATTCACTCATAATGTATCGTTCATGTCGAGACTCGTATTTATCAACTCATCATGTAACTCACAAGTAACGACGGTTCCAAATCATTTCATTGAAGCTATCACGCGTTGTGTCATTATTTCATCTCGGTGTGGAATTTTTAGTCGGGCACACTATGGTCATGTGTATATGCGGGACTCCGTACACATTGGACTGTGCGCATGGTAATGTGTATACGCGGGGCTCCGGACACATTGGACCGTGAGACTAATTAGGCCAATAGCGGGTGTATATGCGGGACTCCGGACACTCGGATACCTGTGCTCTTACGCATTTCATTCGGGCGTAAATTGATGCTCATCATTCAACTTAATTCATTAATTCATTTATGTGATTGTTGTATACTGTTCAACTCTTGAGGATTGTTATTCTGTGTAACTGACCCCGTTGGGGGATGTTGTTTTCAGGTCATGGCAAGGCTAAGGCACGGAAAGAGAACTGTTGCGATTTTTCCTTAACGCAAGTGCACGTTATCGTATACAAGTAATAAAGTGATGAGTGAGTATCGTTCCCACGAGACTGAATCACTAACTACCGATTTTTATGTATTCTAGTTTTATTTGAACAATCGAACTTTGGTTTTGCAATTAATTACTAAAAGAATTAATAAAAGACTAAACAGTAAAAACGATAACTTGAAGAAAGAGAATCAAATGATGAATAAGTCTAGGATTCTGAATCCACCTCGGTTTATCCGAATTTACTCTCGATTATCTGAAGTTAATGATTTTCCCAATTTATTGAAGGCGAAGATTGCTAATATACTCTACCGCCTCTCCCGAGGTCAATAGATTTTTCTAAAGGCGAATAACGCACTCTATCCCTAGGTGAATTAATTCGTCAATAGGCAAAAAGCATAAAATCTCCAAAAGGCCACGTAGTTCCTATGAGTATATTCCTATCTCATAGAATAAAACGGTCCTCACCAATAGTTCCTCACCAACTCTCCTCTCCCGATTCGAATTGAATGATTAAAACAATACAACTATTGGCCAGATAATTGAAAGCATTAAACACGATTGGGAAAACTCAACAAAAAGGGAATTAAATAGATAATCTCAAGCAAATCCGTCAAAACATAGGTTTCATCAAAATCCTAGATTAGGGTTTTAGCCTGACATGCTAATTAATGAAAATACAGAATTAATAGATAAAAGCATGAAAATCAAACGCAGATGAAGAGATCGGATTCCTCCGTTCTTCTGGCTTCCGCCCTCTGCCTTTGATCTCTTCTGCTTCTCTCGTCTGCGATAGTCTTCTGTGATCCTTCTTTTTCCCCAAGCCTCCAAGATTCCAAGATTCCCAGATTCCAAGATAATTAATTAGGGTCTTAAACCCTTATTTATAGCTCTGTACAGTCTCCAAATCGCGTCCGTGTGAGTAGGTCGAGAACTGGCTTCAAAATGGCCCAAATCCGCGCGGAGCACACCAAAGCCGCCTTGTGTGCCGCGACTCACTTAATCTGTGCCGCGGCACATGGCGTGTAATTTAAAACCTGGGCGCTGGGTGTTACGTCTGGGCCGCGGCTCACTGGGATGCCGCGGCGGCACAGTCTGATCTACTCGTGCCCGCTGGTTGCCTTCCTGTGCCGCGGCCCACTTGCCTTGTGCTGCGGCCCACGGCCAAAATTCGCCGTTTTCGCCCATTTCGCCTCGTTTTAGCTTCCGGACTCCAATCTCCTGACAAACATACAAGATTAAGGCATTAAAAGCTCATTGGTGCAAATTTACTCACCAAAATAATACAAAATAATGATAAATAAGCGTATAAAAATACGCCTAACAAATACCCCCAAACTTAAGCCTTTGCTTGTCCTCAAGCAAAAAGAATTAATTTCAACAAAAGAATGTCGTGAATAATCGTGCAACTCATAGTGCTCAACCTAATCAATACTATCCTGAAATTCTATCTGAATAATACGAGTATCGTAATAGCGAGCTGCACTCAGAACACTGATTCCACAAAGTAACCAAGTTCAGTCCTAATCACTCGTTCATGAAGAAAATCCAGCTCAAAGATTAACAAACGTGAATCTAATCGACCGTCAATATGAAAGGTTAAAATAAACAAGCTAATTCGCCCCGTTCCACAGTCTAATGGCGAAATTTTCACGAGTTTCATCAAAAAATAATCATCGGACAGTATTCCCTTATATATATGCTCCAGAAGTTGATTCGAGTTGACCACTAGGTTCGGATCTCGGGATGTTTCATCGGGATAATCCTGGGGTGGAACTTCCATTCTCATGTATTGGGAAACCGTTTGACGTAAAAGACACTCATGGGGCACATGGATGCTTCTAGTTACTAAGTTCCCCTCCACAGCGGAGAAACAACTCGAATAGCTAATTCCCGCATGTCCGAATCAAGGTCGCTGTTTTACGCGAGAGTAAACAACGGGTCACGTGAGTACCCCCGGTTACTAGGCTCCCTATCATCGGCACATGCGAAATTTCTAAATCACTAGTCTAATCAGGGTCATCGTTTTACGCGAGAGTAAACAACGGGTCACGTGAATACCTCCGGTTACTAGACTTCCCATCAAAGAACAAAAATAACTCGACTTTTGGGAAAAACTGACCGACTCTAAACTCAATCTAAGTGCCAACACGACTTATGTAACTGGACGACTAGCTAACCGAAAAATGTAACCAAACGTATAGACGGTGATTTTAAAACACGCACGTATCCTCTCTTATCCGCCAAGACCTCTACAATCACGAAAAAATTTCGGACCAAAATGAATACTTAGCAGAAACAGAAATCACTGACTACAACCAGACTAAAACTCGACCGTTTCTTCAGAGAGAAAAACAGTGTCGTAACATCAGTATCACACAAATAGAAGCACGAAAAATTCACGAATAGAGTAAAGTCAAGACAAGCAAGGCTATCGACAAAAAGATAACTAGAAATAACAAAAAGTGCAACGAAATAAGTACAACAATAAATGTAGCGACAGAAAGTAAAACCCCCCCAAACTTAGGATGTACATTGACCTCAATGGACAGAATATGATATGCAATAGAATAAGAAGGTCAAGTACTCCCCTCCAGTCCTCTCACGAGCTGGTGCCGGCATCATCCGGTGAGGAGGGTGGTGTGGCTGGACGAGCAGGTGCAATAAATGGCCCGTCTGGGTGCATGATATGGGCCGTCCATGCAGCTAGGTGCTCCTGGTGGTAGGCATCCCTCGCCGCTAGACGCCTCGCCTCTCGTCGGTTTGCCCGGCGGGACTGCTCTCGCATCTCACCCCTGACGGCAGCAATAATGCTCTCTCTCTCCGTCCGCTGCTCCTCTCGCATGGCAGCCAGCATACTCTCCCTCTCTCTCTCCTCATCTCCTCTCTCTCTCTCCTCATATCCTCTCTCTCTCTCTCCTCGTCTCCTCTCTCTCTCTCCTCATATCCTCCCTCAGCCCGTCGAACATCGCCTGCAATCTCTCTCTGTCAGGCGGCGGGCCGGCATCTGCCTGCCCCTGTGTCAGCAAAAGAGGCTCGGGGGACCCCTCGTGGGCCTCATCCAGTAGAAATCCTCTCCCACGAGCGTGCGCCGGCGCTCCTCCCCACTGGTCAAAATGTGAGATGATGCGGTGGTCGATCGGGGCCTGGGGAGCTAGCATCGGCTCATCATCCGACCACGTCAGCCCCGACTGCCGGCACAGAGCGCAGATAAGAGAGGGGTGCTTCAACCCCGTCTTGGCCCCTCCCTGAATGCATTGGAATATAGATCGGACCAAGAGAGGGGCCACATCGAATCGCAGCCCGGATGTGATAGCATATAGTGTCCGGGCGCGGGAGAGAAAAACAGTGCGGATCTGAGAGGTGGGGTCTATACGAGTGCAGATAAAATATAGCCAGGCACGCCTGAGCCGACTGAGTCGCGAGCTCTTGAAGTGGAAAGTGGAAGAACCCGGTGCGCACTGCTCCCAGTCGGAGTCGGGCTGCGTAATAGTCTCGAGCAGAGCCTCCTTCGTGAGGCTAGCCATAACTCGGTCATAAGCTGTCTCATCTACCACCGGAAGCCCAAACAACCTCCGAATAGCAGCTGTGGAATAATCAACCGTAATACCTCGGACATCGACCTGAGTCCGAGTGTCTGACTGCTGCAACATCTGGCCTGCTCGAATGTGCTTCAATAACGCATTGGCATAGAACTCCTGCACTATCGATATCACCGCTGGCTCGGGGGGTGCAGCAAATCGGGCCCACCCCATCTCGTCTATCATAGCAAGCAGTTCCCCGTCTTGTGGGGATGGAGTGAATCCCCTCTCCGGGATAATAGGTCGCGGCCGAATCTTCTCATTGAAGATTTTGTGGATCTCAGGGTCAGAAAACTGGTGCGCCTCAGACTCGGTGCGACTCCGAGAAGTTTCCCCTCGAGTGGGGTATGACTGAGTCCTGGCCCTCTTGCTCAGCTTCTTAGTCCTAGCCATAGCGAGTCCTGAAAAGATTAAACACCAGAGTTTACTTATTCAAATAATAACGAGAATAATCATCAACTCGGCTAATGGCTCGTTTGGTAGCCATGTTATAGCCAGTTAGGAAAGTTAACTAGGGAAATCCATGTGTTTGGTATCCTAGTTTACAAACAAGGGGGCCCTATTTAATTTTGCGGCCCTATGCAGATTCACTGTTCTCGCCTTATTTTCTGACTGGCGATGATGGTCGGTTGGGTTATATGCTTTTCAACAGTGTTGTAGATAACATTTTCTGTTGCCAAAATTACCCCTCACTGACTTTGCGATTGACACAATCTCTGAGAAGTCACTCTCTCTCTCTCCCTCTCTCGCGCTCGGTCGGTCTCTCATCTTCTTGAAGCTGGATCAAAACTTCTTCACGATGAATGGTTTACAAACACCGGTGCGGATCAGAATCAGAAGCTAAATCGATACAAACTTGGTACGTGAAATTATCCCCAAATTTCGTTTTTTTTATCATCACTGTGGTTTAGTCTTCTGCTCGGAATAGGAGTTGATTGGATTGGCTTTTTCTTTCTTGGAAAACCACTCTGCTCATTTGATTTCTTCCGATCAAGCCTTCTGTTCTCCCTTATTGCTGTGGGATTTAAGTCAAAACTCCTTCATTTCTTGGGAAATCAGTCTCATTCTGATAGAGAAATCAAGGGTTCGAAACTGTAAAAAAAAAATCATCTTCAATTGCTTAAAAACCTTAAATTTTCTTTATTATTTTCTTTATTATTTTCTTTTAATTTAAATTGAGTAATTATTCGATGAAAATTGCTCTGGATTGAAACTCCCTCACATGGTTCCACATCTCCATGCATAGATAAATCTGGAAAAACTCGGCGTCAACGGGCAGGAGCGATCTTGATAAATTTGAGTATGTCCCCATTGCATATTGTTTATATAGTAGGTTTTGTCTTGGAATTTTGGAAATAAAAACAAATGAGTTTTAAACTTGTGAATATGCAGAATTGGAGTTGCTGCTCTTGTTGATTATTAGAACATGCCTCGTTGTAGTGATTTAAATGCGACGCTATATTTGATGATAGAGGAGATACTGCTTGATTTTGTGCTCCAAATTACTATTGTTGTGCAACTCTTAGCTAGGGAGTTGTCAAGGAAAAGAAAGCGAAATTTTGAATCAAGACCTTATTGTATGATTGCTAGGATTCCTGATCAGGTGAAGTACCTGAATAGAATGGTTGCCACTAGTGATACAGATTGTGTCAAAAACCTGCGTATGGATCGAAACACATTCGGTAGACTGTGTCTAATTTTAAAGCAACTAGGTGGACTGAGTGAAGGGAAATATGTGAGCGTAGAGGAGCAGGTAGCAATGTTTTTAGGTGTCCTCGCCCATCACACGAAAAATAGTGTCGTCTCATTTAATTTCCATAGATCTGGGCAGACCACTTCCGTGTATGTGCATGCAGTCTTAAAAGCAACTTTAAAATTATGTCGCATTTTTTTGGTGAAACCAACACCCGTGGAGGAAGATTGCGTTGATCCTAGGTGGAAGTGGTTTAAGGTAAACTACATTTTATAGATCATGTCACCTATTCCGTAATTAAACATAATGCATTTTGTGTTTGGTATTTATTTAATCCCAATTCATATAGGGCTGTCTAGGAGCCCTAGATGGAACATACATATCAGTCATGGTCCGTAATGAGGACAAGCCCAGATATAGGAGCAGAAAGGGGCAGATTTGCACCAACACGTTAGCCGCTTGTGATCGAAATTTGAAGTTTGTGTACGTCTTACCTGGATGGGAGGGTTCTGCAGCTGATGGTAGGGTATTAAGAGATGCAGTAAACAGGATAAACGGCTTGAAAGTTCCCAAAGGTAAAAACTGAAGTTATTAACTCACTTGTTTCATTTTTTTCATTATATGTTCTTGATTAATGCATGTATGTACCGTATTGAATGATAACAATTTTTCAATCTACATTTCAATTGTTAGGAAATTACTATTTGTGTGACAATGGTTACGCAAATAGCGATGGTTTTTTAACCCCATACAAAGGTGTGAGGTATCACTTGAAGGAATGGGGTCCGGAAGCCGCAAGACCTCAAAACCCGGAGGAAATGTTTAACATGAGGCATACAAAGGCGCGTAATATTATTGAGCGTCCTTTTGGCATCATGAAGATGCGGTGGGGAATCCTTAGGACTGCCTCTTACTACCCGGTGAAGCTGCAAACCCGTCTGATAATGGCATGTTTCCTCCTTCATAATTTCATTAGGTCTGAGATGATTGTTGACCCGATTGAGACGCTTCTAGACAGTCTAACTAATGGCCTTGATTATGAGGAACAAGACGGTGACGATGAATATATTGATGCAATTGATTCAACACCTGAGTGGAATCAAACAAGAGATATGTTGGCTCTTTCAATGCGGCAGGCCTGAACATGTGATTTGTTTAATGAATATTACGGAAAGGCCTGAACATGTATTCTTTCAATCAAACAAGAGATATGTTGGCTCTTTCAATGTGGCAACACCTGATTTGTTTAATGGAATCAAACAAGAGATTTGTGACTTTGTTGCTTAATGACTTTCTGTATTAGGATGTATTATTATTTGTTTGGAATTATGACAATATAAGCTGAAACTTCACATCTAATGAAACTAATTAATCACGCAACAAGTTGCAAAAATAATTGAAGCCAAATACCACAACTAACTTTAAGATCCATAACATTGCAACATTCATAAACACCATAGTTTATCTTACATAGACAAAAGCATCATCCAACAATATAAACAAATACAGCCTAAAATAAGAAAGAGCAAATGTCACATGGCATTAAACATCAGAGTTCAAAAGGAGAGGAGACTCGGCCACATGATACTCTTCAAAAAACAGCTTTGCAACATCGATCTTTCACTTACAAAGCTTCATACTTCAGCAGGCGCTGCACGTATGCCAATTTTCCTTCATCCGACAAAGTCATAAAAATCTCCACGCGTTCAGTCTTCGATGCCAACAGTTCACAAGCATCAAATTTTTCAGAATAAGACAGCCCATGTATCTGACCCAGCAGCTCGAATTCTTCCTTCCGTGCTTTCCCCAAGTCAAACTCGTATCCAATGCGTTCAGCCAAGTTTGCAAGTCGAGCATCAGCCCTCCGTCCAATATCACTTAGGACCTCGCAAACGTCCTTCAAATCTTCACTTTGCTTGGCTTTCTTCAGCTTTTGTTTTGGGAAAGCTCCGGCTTTCCGAGTTTGCGATACGCTGTCACCAGTTTCATCGTTCTCGGGCACTTCCTCGGGCACTTCCTCAAAGCTCACGTTATAATCCCCTCCTGTATGACCTTCACCCAGATTGTCGGACTCATTCACTTCATTAGCAGCGTCTAGAATGTCCTCAGCCCGCTCCCCATTAGCTCTGTCTTTCCCTAAGATAACTATCCAATCATCATAATAAGGCCAACTCTTATACCGCCTAAGTCGTGCGTTATTATCGATCTATAATTTCAAATAAAAATTCGCAGTCAGTATTCGCAAGTGCGTTATTATCGATCTATAATTTTAAATAGAAATTCGCAGTCAGTATTCGCAAGTAATATATAAAAAAAAGTAATATAAAATATGTTGAGAGATGCTTCCTGGCCCTGCAACAGGTTTTAACAAGCTTGCTTTCAACCATGTTGAGCAAGTGCATATGAATCATTCAAGTAATCATCTAACTACTACATACAAGAATTATCACAAACAAAAACTCTTGAATACTACACAAGTAGAATAAGTACTAAATCATTTAAACAAGCTGGAATTTTTATTCAAAATTCATGAGGTATAATGAGATACCTTCACAATCTGCTCCCACTGGTCATCTTCACAATCGATCAAATGACTCCCATTCACATTGAAGGCAACTCCGCTACGGTTAAGAATCCCAGTGAGAGAGTAGTAGGACTTTTTCCAGCTGCACACTTTAGAATTGATATGTGGGTTTCCCTTTAGATCAGTGTTGGGAAAATTGTTCTTCATAGCATCTTCAAGCTTGCCAAGGTAGCCTGCCCTAAATCCGTTATCGGACTTCCAGCCCAAAACGATCAATTCTTTCATAGCTTTGATAAGCGCCTCCTCCTCCAAGTGGGTTGATAAGTGTCATTTTTGTACACTTATCCATGGTTTGTATCGATAAAATTCACCCATAATTGAGCTAGTCTTCTCGTTTTTTGCTTTTAATTTATTAGTTTTAATAATTTTATTTTTATTGGATGATGATCGGATTAAATAACTGAATTACTCAAGAAACAACATGTTTAATAAATATTCTCTTTGTTGAATTTTGATATATTCATGTTGTAGGGCTTTTCGAGACGAATTCGGCAGTCTTTCCGGATTCAAAATCAGAGTTATATATCAAAAGTTATCATCCGAAGAAGATCCGGGCAAAAACGCAAAGTCGAGGAATTCGGGCTGAAAACGTAACTATCAAAGCTTCAAATGAGCAAATTTACGAAGCCACGTTACGGCCGTAACATTCGTGAGTTACGGCCGTAAGTCACCTCGATTACGGCCGTAACTCCCGAATGTTACTACCGTAACTCTTGACAGATTGCTATGATTTGTCTAATTTTTATACTTTTTGTGTATTATTGAGGGGATGGTGGCATTGATCCGATATAATGTAATAATGCTGTAGTTTTGGAGCTATTAGATGACTTTAGGTGTATAAATAGACCCCTTAGATCCTTCATCATTCACCATTCATCATATAATTTTCCATTTTCTTGTAAACTTTTCTTTTTGTGTGAAGAACACACTTGTGTTCTTGAGTGATCTTTGTAAGTGTGGTGTAGTATATGTTGTTCGAGAGTTTATTGCTTCTATCTCCTTTATCTACTAAGGGAGTTAGGATCAATTCTTTCTCTTGATTCAACTAAGAATGACCACCAAAGCTTGTAATATGTGTAATAAACCCTTTATGGGCTAAGTTTCTTAAGTTGGGATTATAAACAAGGTTAGTCATGTTATTTATGTTTGTATAAAGATATATTATGAATTACTTATTATTGTGTGTGATTTTCATTGTTTTAACAATCTTTATTTATTTGGCCAATTAATGAAGATATTTATGATCTTCATATGTTTCGAAAGAAAATATGTTTGATTAGATCAAATGATCTTCACTCTAAGTTGTTCTAGGGGATAGAAATATACTCCTAGTCCTTAGATGATTCATTGAGTTATTTTCACAAATCCTAATGCTATGTATTGAAGCCAATCAACATAGAAATATAGTGGATTGATTCAATATGTAAGGGGCGTTTTATAGTTCGAAAGAGAAACCGTCTTTTTAAGGAAAATCGAATCTACACAACATAATAAGTAAATTCATCTTATGATCTCCAATACATCTTTTATAACTAATGACGAACTAAGTTTGTAATCCCAACTATTTCATTTTATCGATAATCAATCTATTATTATTGCTATCTTTTTATTTCCTTATAATATTAGAACTATTATTGCAATTTCTTTGCAATTATTAAACCAAACTTTTTAATTGTGTGTTTCACTCATCTTAAGTATCTATAAAAATAGACTAATAGTGTATAATTCAAATTATAACATAACTTCCTTGTGGGATCGATAAACCGGACTCAAAAAGTCCACTTTACTACTTGATACGATATCGTGCACTTGCGATAGTTACACAAAAAGCGTGTCATGGGTCCAAGTGCGTCTTACTCCTCTAGATTTTTTAGAGCTGCGAGAACTACTCTCCATTTCTGTATCAAAAAATTAGGGAGATTAAAATGAGACGAGAAAGCTGACAATCAACGCCAAATGAATTTGTAATAAAAAGAAGAAAGCCCAGATATAACATTCATCATTCACCTTCTTGAGTTGAACTCATGTTGACCGAGATGTGTTTTGGAGAATTGTGTTTCCAGAGAATTGTGTTTTGGAGCTTCTGATTTTGGGTTATAAGGGTACCTTTTGTTGCCCTAGCAGGGCAATTAAGTAATTTAATATCTAATAACTGCTTATTTGGTAGATTAAACATGGATACCAAACACAGAACTACAATACGTATCTACTCTACCAAACAACATCTCTTGTTACTTTATATTGCCTTATCTCAATCCCATGTCAGGTTTCCTCTTATCTTGACATAACATGACATAGCTACCAAACGAGGTTGCGTAATAGTCTCGAGCAGAGCCTCCTTCATGAGGCTAGCCATAACTCGGTCATAAGCTGTCTCATCTACCACCGGAAGCCCAAACAACCTCCGAATAGCAGCTGTGTAATAATCAACCGTAATACCTCGGACATCGACCTGAGTCCGAGTGTCTGACTGCTGCAACATCTGGCCTGCTCGAATGTGCTTCAATAACGCATTGGCATAGAACTCCTGCACTATCGATATCACCGCTGGCTCGGGGGGTGCAGCAAATCGGGCCCACCCCATCTCGTCTATCATAGCAAGCAGTTCCCCGTCTTGGGGGGCTGGAGTGAATCCCCTCTCCGGGATAATAGGTCGCGGCCGAATCTTCTCATTGAAGATTTTGTGGATCTCAGGGTCAGAAAACTGGTGCGCCTCAGACTCGGTGCGACTCCGAGAAGTTTCCCCTCGAGTGGGGTATGACTGAGTCCTGGCCCTCTTGCTCAGCTTCTTAGTCCTAGCCATAGCGAGTCCTGAAAAGATTAAACACCAGAGTTTACTTATTCAAATAATAACGAGAATAATCATCAACTCGGCTAAGGATATCCGGCCGTAAATCAGAAATTTAATGAGATAGCATAGCCGTGAGAGAAAAATGAAATTGAACCATAACGTTTAAACTAGAAGTACGGGTTGGAGTTGCTGTAATTCCAGAACGAATACGTTGCACATAGATTCAAAATATTGCCTTAACAAAGAAAATTTTTCATTCAGACATTTTATCAAACACTTAAAGGGCAAGAGTTCACTTGAAGAACAAATATGGCAATAGCTCGATTAAATCCCCAAGAACAAAAACACGACTCATTCACCATCAAAAACGACATATTCAATTCATTCATAATCCAAAATAACCATGAAAATTCGAGCAAAACCATCATGTCATCCACTTAACCATCATAGAACTTTTGAAGGAAATAAACATATTCAACCATCAAATGCACTACACAACTTCACATTCAAATTCATAGAACAATTTGAGATTAGAGATTTAGGCTTACCTTGCTTGGATTGTGAAAAGTGCAAGAAAATTGCAAGAAGAAAAAGGGAGGAGGATGTCGGCCGATCGCGCGCAAGGGAAGGGAAAGGAAGAAAAAGGAAGTGTACCTGGGGTGGCCGTCCGAATGCGGGTTATAAGGTACCTGGGCTGTTCAAATTCCGCATGGTGTGCCGCGGCACAGCTCAAGTGAGCCGCGGCACCGAGTACAGTCCCTTTTTACCTGTTCGCATGTTTTGTCGTGGGCCGCGGCTCAGCTTCCGTGTGCTGTGGCTCAGTGCTCAAGTGTGCCGCGGCACAGAGTACAGAAAGTTTAGCTCTACCTTTTGATTCGTGTGTGCCGCGGCTCACAAGCCTTGTGCCGCGGCTCAGGCATAATTTTCTCCCCTGGGACTTTTCCTGCAAAGAATTTTAAGAGGAACACGTCAAAAGCGAGAGGTAAAAGCAAATCAAAGCACAAAATGATGAAAAATAAAAATTTAAGAATGCAAGAAAAAAAAAGAGAAACTCAAAAATCTACAACTATGAACTCGGGTTGCCTCCCGAGAAGCACTAAGTTTATAGTCTTCAGCCGGACCTATTTAAAAAAATCAGTTCGCTTTTCGCAAACTCCATTTGATCTCCGCCCCGTTCGTCGGTCATTAGAGTTCGAGGCGGGTGACCATGTTTTGGTCAAGGTATCCCCGAGTCAAGGTATTTTCTGTTTTGGGAAGAGGGGAAAGTTGAGTCCGAGATTCATTAGACCGTTTGAGATTTTGGATCGAGTAGGCGAGTTAGCTTATCGATTGGCCTTACCTTCGGCATTGAGCCGAATTCATAATGTCTTTCATGTCTCTCAGTTACGAAAGTATGTTGCCGACCCGAGTCACATACTTCAGTTCGACGAAATCGAGATCGCTGATGATCATTCATATGAGGAGCGTCCTATATGAGTCTTAGAGCGGCGAATCAAACAGTTGAGGAACAAGACGATTCCTTTGGTCAAAATTCAGTGGTCTAGACACGGAGTCGAAGAGGCTACTTGGGAAACCGAGGATAGTATGCGGGAGAGTTATCCCGAGTTGTTTGACCCTTAGTTTTGGGGATGAAACTCTTTTAAGGGGGGGTGTATGTAATACCTGGTTGTAATTTAGTCATTACCATTCAGTAATTGTCACTCAGTAATTTTCACTCATTAATGATCATTTGTCACTCATATTCAATCATTGTATTCACCATTCAGAGTATTTGCATCGTGTATCAATCGTCATTAATCATCAATCTAGTTGGAAAATCGTGCCGTTTTTATCATCATTGTCATCTTCATAGTGGACTGTGTGTGAGGAGTAGCGCACGCTAAGAACTCTCTTTAGCGCGCGCTAATTGAGTTCAAGTAGCGCACGCTACCTCTCAACACTAGCGCACGCTAGTGAAGTTCAAGCAGGCAGTCCAGAAGGCACTGGACTGCAGTGGGGTTGTAAGTAGCGCACACTACGAATGGTAAGTAGCGCGCACTAGTTGGTCGGAGTAGCACACGCTATTCAGTCGTGTAGCGCGCGCTAAGAGCGGATCAGGCAGAGTCCAGTGGCTACTGGACTGCATTGGATTAATTCCTAGCGTACGCTACGAGTAGATATTAGCGTACGCTAATCGGAGTCAGTAGCGCACGCTGAATATTGTGTGTAGTGTGCGCTACCACGAACAGATCAGAGAACAGGAGGTTCTGGACTTTAGTACTGGGCAACCGATAAATTGTTAGCGCACGCTAACATTTTGAGCTAGCGCACGCTAAATATATGGTTGTAGCGCATGCTACAAAAGGTACGTAGCGCACGCTACCGTTGCGAACCCAGGGTACTGGACTACCCAGTACACTCGTTAGCGCACGCTACGCACAAGAGCTAGCGCACGCTAACTGGTGTTGCTATAAATAGGACAGTTCAATCCTTTCTTTGTCATTTGTCATTTCTTTTCATTCCTTCATCGGTTTTGGGCGATTTGGAGCTTCTTGATGAGGAGTGTTCTTCAAGGTGAAATCAATTATCAACATTTCCAAGCATATAATTTGGAGTAATCATCATTTCATCATCTTCAAACATCATAATGAAGGTAATCACCTCTTGAATCTAGAAATTCGGAGTTCAAGTGTTTTATTTCCGATCTATTTCCAAAGAAGCATCATTTGAAATGGGTGGGAAACTGTCCCACATTGGAAAAATGCAGAAAGATTTTTGTGCATATATGCACAAACACACACGCATCGCTGTCGCCGTCCATCCGACTCTGTTTGTGTCAAATCAATTTGGGTGAACATCTCGGCGTCTCGATGGTTATCTCAATTAGGATAAGTGCGGAAATTAAATGATAATTATCTATTGTGATAAGTGCCGAAATTAAGTGGTAATTATCTATTAGGGTAAGTATTATGATAGCAGTCCAAATCGTTTCGGAGCTCCTCTAGTATACGTCCCTCTCTCGTCTTCTCCTATATATAGCGGCATGAGAGTCCGAAATATTCACGGGTTCCCTTCGATTTTCAAAGCATTTTCAATGCAAATTTCTCTTCATATTTTCATTCGGGTCGGTGATTGTACAGATTTACTTCTAGTCCGTTGAAGGTGCGGCGATCGATAATTTAGTGCATTGGGGTGTTGTTTTATCCTGTGATATAGATGCTATACATAGTGGTGAAGGCAAATATGCTTTAAAGAGACATAATTTTGGGACTCAATATCGAACAAATTCAGTCTCATCTACTTTATATTTTCTAGACCGACACACACACACACAAACATATATATATATATATATATATATATATATATATATATATATCACTTAAGTTTATGTTCTTTACTGTTTCGCAATTGAAAATTATTTTGCATGGGTCTCGCTGATTAGTACGTATTCTTATTTGCGGTTAAGTTGTTTATTCAAGTAATTTCCCAAACAATATTAAAGCAGATTTTTGTTGCTCTTTACCTGACTAAACAGGTAGTTTAGAATTTATTACTGTAATTGATGCTTCAAACCCTTAACAACCCCCTTGTCTATAGACGGTTCTCGAGGTGCATCTCAGAATAATGGCTCGATTCTAGTGAACCACTCTGGATCGGTTCTGGTGGACCACTCTACCTCAGTTCCGGTGAACCACTCGAGCTCGGTCCGATTAACCATGTTGAGAAGGTAGCTTTGATAAGGAGTCGTTTGTTGACCGCTCAGAGTCGACAAAAATCTTATGCAGATAACCGTCGTCGGTCATTAGAGTTCGAGGCTGGTGACCATGTTTTGGTCAAGGTATCCCCGAGTCGAGGTATTTTCCGTTTTGGGAATAGGGGAAAGTTGAGTCCGAGATTCATTAGACCGTTTGAGATTTTGGATCGAGTAGGCGAGTTAGCTTATCGATTGGACTTACCTCCAGCGTTGAGCCGAATTCATAATGTGTTTCACGTCTCTCAGTTACGGAAGTATGTTGCCGACCCGAGTCACATACTTAAGTTCGACGAAATCTAGATCGCTGATGATCATTCCTATGAGGAGAGTCCTATACGAGTCTTAGAGCGGCGAATCAAATAGTTGAGGAACAAGACGATTCTTTTGGTCAAAATTCAGTGGTCTAGATACAAAGTCGAAGAGGCTACATGGGAAACCGAGGATATTATGCGGGAGAGTTATCCCGAGTTGTTTGACCCTTAGTTTCGGGTACGAAACTCTTTTAGGGGGGTGTATGTAATACCCGGTTGTAATTCAGTCATTATCATTCAGTATTTATCATTCAGTAATTGTCACTCAGTAATTTTCACTCATTAATGATCATTTGTCACTCATATTCAATCATTGTATTCACCGTTCAGAGTATTTGCATCGTGTATCAATCGTCATTAATCATCAATCTAGTTGGAGAACCGTGCCGTGTTTGTCATCATTGTCATCTTCATAGTGGGCTGTGTGTGAGGAGTAGCGCACGCTAAGAACTCTCTTTAGCGCGCGCTAATTGAGTTCAAGTAGCGCACGCTACCTCTCAACACTAGCGCACGCTAGTGCAGTTCAAGCAGGCAGTCCAGAAGGCACTGGACTACAGTTGGGTTGTAAGTAGCGAACACTACGAATGGTAAGTAGCGCGCGCTAGTAGGTCGGAGTAGCGCACGCTATTCAGTCGTGTAGCGCGCGCTAAGAGCGGATCAGGCAGAGTCCAGTGGCTACTGGACTGCATTGGATTAATTCCTAGCGTACGCTACGAGTAGATATTAGCGTACGCTAATCGGAGTCAGTAGTGCACGATGAATATTGTGTGTAGCGCGCGCTACCATGAAGAGATCAGAGAAAGGAGGTTCTGGACTTCAGTACTGGGCAACACATAAATTATTAGCGCACGCTAACATTTTGAGCTAGCGCACGCTAAGTATATGGTTGTAGCGTACGCTACAAAAGGTACGTAGCGCACACTACCGTTTCGAACCCAGGACTGGACTACCCAGTACACCCGTTAGCACACGCTACGCACAAGAGCTAGCGCACGCTAACTGGTGTTGCTATAAATAAGACAGTTCAGTCATTTCTTCGTCATTTGTCATTTCTTTTCATTCCTTCATCAGTTTTGGGCAATTTGGAGCTTCTTGAGGAATGTTCTTCGAGGTGAAATCAGTTATCAACATTTCCAAGCATATAACTTGGAGTAATCATCATTTCATCATCTTCAAACATCATAATCAAGGTAATCACCTCTTGAATCTAGAAATTCGGAGTTCAAGTGTTTTATTTACGATCTATTCATGTGGGCTCGATATTATGTTGGAATTCCTTAGATATGAATTATCTACCTTGAATACACGTATTCCTACGGATTATTCGGTGTATATTTCGGATTTAATGGCTATTTGGAGAATTATTTCAAGAACCCTTGGGGTTGACTTCGGTTAATTTGGGGATTTCTGATTGATATTGTTGTAATCTTGAATTTTGGTTTCCTTTTGAATTATTGATGACATTAATGGAGTGTTATTGGGTTGAATCATTCCTTGAAGGTTTGGTGTCGATATTTGGGGTTGGTTGTAACCTTAGGGATAACATGTTCACTACGTAGTCGTTAGAATGCCCCAATGAGTTTGGATATTGTTGTATCAATGTTTGAGATGGTTATAATCGTGTTTGATATGGATATTGAGCGTTTGTTGGTAATTGTCATTCAAGGTTGTTCGAGGAAGGACATTCTTCACCGGCGTTGTGTAAGTTAATTCTTACTTGGTTAAAAGGATATTCATTCCTTTTGTTGTTGTTCATTCATAATCATAATTCATTCATAATGTATTAACCGTATTGAGACTTGTAATTGTCAATTAATTACTTCATTCACGAGGAACGACGGTTCCATTCATTTCACTATCATTTCATCTCGGTGAGTCATTCTTGACTTTGTCGGATTGTTATTCATTATTATCCTTCATGGTCATTTCTTGTCCATATGACCTTCTGGGTTCGTATTGCGTGGTCGGGTGGGGATGTGTGGAATTTTTAGTCGGGCACGTGATGGTCATGTGTTGGGTTCACCGACACATTGGACTGTGCACACGGTAATGTACTTCCATGAGACTAATTAGGTACAAGGATGGGTGTGTCTGGACACTCGTCTTGTGCACTTGCATATACCATTACGGACGTACTATGATGCCTTTCTTCAGCGTCATTTCATAATTAAGATATATCATGGTTGTGTTTATTCAACCCCTGAGGATTGTTGTTCTGTGTAAGTGACCCCGTTGGGGGATGTTGTTTTCAGGTCATGGCAAGGCTAATGCACGGGAAGAGAACGTTGACGGCGAGGAGTCCCATTGATACTAGTAGGGGGCCCCAGTCCTTTCAGTCATTCATGTTTTATTTATTTTATTTCCGCTGCAGATTTCCGTTTGGATGTTCATTTTCATTCAGTGTTGTATATTTTATCTTCATATAAAATATACTTGTATTCTGTATTTTCCTGGGTGTGTTGTACTTGAAACTCCTCATCGGAGTAATTAGTGATATACTGTGGTTCGGTACTACAATTATATCACTTAATTCATTAATTTGCATTCGCCTAGTGGGTGTTACACGATTGTAATATTCGCCTAGTTTGGGGTGTTACACGACTGTGTATCGTGTATATCGGACGTTTTGGGCTGTTTTCGTAATTTCCCAAAGTTTGGGGTAATTACTTCCATTGTCGAATTCCAAGCCTTCGGGTGATTGGAATCGTGGGTTCTCTTAGCGCTTAGTTTCGTCTCGATGATTGCCGTTTGTGTTTATTGTAATACCCGAGACTTTTATTCCGGTTGCCTTGAACTATTTGTCGGTTGGTGTCGGTTATTTCGTGTCGTTATAACTTTGAGGAATTCATTTTTCTGCTACGAACGGTACATTATGTTTCGTAATTTTACTCGTTATTATTTTGAATCATAACCGGTGCGTTAGTGTGACCGAAACGTTGTCGAACGCCTAACCAGGCTGTCGGAGTTGGCCACCGCTGAGTCACGGCCGCACATTTTGGAGCAGGGACTGGCCTGGCCGAGTTACGGCCGTAAGGTGCCGATTACGGCCGTAAGTGATCGGCAGTCACGAGCTGGATGAAGACCGGTTACGGCCGTAAGGCGTGATGGGCTACGGCCTTACGTGCGCCAGGCGGATTTCGGACGAAGGTCGGTTACGGCCATAAGGTGTGATCGGTTACGGCCGTAAGTGATCGGCAGGCGCTGGGCAGAATTTTCACGAAGGCCGGTTACGGCCGTAAGGGGTGCCGGTTACGGCCGTAACTCTATCGGCCATAAATAGGCCTGGTGTCGGGCCACACTTCATTTTGCCCCATTTCTTCATCCCGGTGGCGGCTGGCGATGGGAGAAGTCGAGGGATGCAGTTTTTGGTCGATTCCACTCGATTCCTAGGCGTTTTGGAAGACTCTTGTCGATTATATCATCACCTAATCCTTGTTCTTCGTCGAATCGAGGTAAATTCTTGTAATCTCCTAAAGTTGACTTTCGGGATTCCTTCTTGATCTTCATTGTTTGTCCGATTTTGATGAATTGGTTGATGTTTTTGAACATTAACAATCGTGTTCTATGGGTTGTATATCCATATTTCGAGTTTTTTTAGCTCGATTGGTGATTCGAGTGTTCTTGGGAGTTATCGAACGTTGAGTGTTCGACTAAATGTCCCAATGAGTTTCCTTTCGATAGTTTGGTGTGATTTCCGTTGTTTTTGGCCTTGATTCTCATTATAATCGTATCTTCGTTGTTTTTGGCCGGAGGATTGTAGGTATTCAAGGTTTTTCCGATTTAACCGTGTTCTTCGGAGTGTTCGGTAGCGGTTATTGAGGCAAGTACTTTCTTATGCAATTTGTGTCCTACAAATAAAGTTTACATGTTGGATTTACGATAATTGGTTCACCCTCGTGAATATGATTCGTGTGAGTTGATTATGGTTTTATTATTTTGAACGTTGAGGGATTTAATGATATCCTTGCTTGTTTAATGTTGTGGAATCGTAGATTCCCTGTTAATGATGTTGTTGTGTTGAGATTGATTGTTCATGATGGAGGTATTGTGATGAGTATGATAACGGTGTCAGGTAAGTAGCCATCTCTAGTAAGTATTCTTAATGAGCTTACATTCTTAGCATATTAGTATTACATGAGTAACGTGTGTGTGTGTATGCACACTATGGGTTAGACCCGACGGGGTCTCAGTAAGGGTCCACGGAGGGGTGGATCCGCGAGCTTGCTTTTAACCACTATGGGTTAGATCCGATGGGGTCTCGGTAGGGGTCCACAGAGGGGTGGGTCCGCAGTTAATTGTGGTGCATTTTACAAATGTGTTTTGGATTATGGTGTTTCCAGAAACGAGTGTTTTTGAACGGTTTTCATGATTGCGTGCATTGACTAAGTGTGTAAGAGGTGAGTTGTTCATTTGGCCTACTTGGCTAGGATGGCATTAGAGTAGTTTTTCGTATGTGTTTTAGTCCTTTAATTGTGGGGTTTTGTTGTTGGAAAACGGACCTGGCTATTGTCCTCTGGTACTGTGATTTGATGAGATTTGGGATGAGATCCCAACGGTTTTGTAAAGGTCGTATTACGAAAAGTGGTTTTGGGCTGAGACCCATTCATCTTGAAATGGTTTTTTTCAACTAAGGACTTGAGGTCCAATAAGGTTTCTACTTTTAAAATCCCCGAGATGAGGAATTTATTTTCAAACACTTCATTATTTGCTTTCTAATTAATAAAACCTCTCGGGAAGGCTTTGATAGTTAATTGTCGTACCCGATTCGTGATTTCTATTTGTTTGTTACAATTCATATGATTATGTACTTGCTCTAGCAAAATAGTGGAATTTTGTTAAACCCCGAGAAATCGGGGGTGGATGTCTGTTTTGCATTCAGGTTTGGGGAGCATAACACAGGGTCGGCACGAAGGATGATGAAAGATGATCGATACTAATCACATGAGGATCCATACGATGTCATATTGGTTTAGTTTTGCCTTATTTTCGCTGCAGTATTTTTCCCGTTGTACGGGAGTGTGTTGTATTTTGACCCCTGTGTGGGTATGTATTGAGATTGAGTTGTATGTATTGATTGAAAGGCCAAATCGGTCTACTGAGTCTTTTTAGCCTTAAAGGAGATGTTGAGATGTTTAATTGTGTTACCAGCTTGGTAGATCCTTGAAAGAAGGGCTTACGGCGTGTAATATCCCTGAGTGGATTGGGGTGTTACAATTTCCGACCCGTTTTGCCCTAGGACATCATTTTCGACCCGTTTCGCCCCGGGACGTCATTTTAGGCTCAAGTCGGAGACGTATTTTTGACCTGTTTCGCCATGGGACAACATTGTATGCTTGTTTCATCCCGAGACGATATTTTCGACCCGTGATGTCATTTTCGACACGTCTCGTCCTGTGATGGCATTTTCGGCCCGCTTTTTCCTAGGACGTCATTTTCGACCGTTCTCACCTCGAGACGTTATTTTGGACACGTTTCCCCACAAGACGTCATTTCTTCATTATGTTTGGATCTGGGACATCATTTTCGGTCCGTTTGTCCCCGAACGTCGATTCGCCCATTTTCACATCGGAAGTTATTTTTGACCCAATTCACCCCGAGACGACAATTTCAGCCCGTATCGTCCCAAACATTATTTTCGGCTCGTTTCGTCCCGAACATTATTTTCGGCTCGTATCGCACCGACACGTGATTCTCGCACTGGGATTTCATTTTCGACACGGTCAGCTAGCTTCATCGCACGACGCCACTTTCGACCCTGCTACTATTTTTTACTATTATACCTGGGTCGTCATTTTCGACTGTTTTCATCCCCCTTTTCGATGGTATCGTCCCAAGATGAAACTGATGGAAAATGATGCCCCAAAGTGAAAAGGGTCAAAAATGATGCCCCGAGGCGTAAAGGGCCGAAAATGTCATTCTGGGTCGAAATGAGTTGAAATATCATCTCGGGACGAAATGGATCGAAAAAAAATATCCAGGAGCAAAATGGGTCGAAAATGATATACTGTGACGAAACTGGATAAAAATATACTCTTAGAGCAGAACGTGTCGAAAATGACGTCCCAGGCGAAAAATATCGTCCCAGGACGAAACTGAGCGGAAATGTCATCCCATGGCACATCGGGCCGAAAATGAAGTCTCGGGGAAAACCGGCCAAAAATATCATCCGGAGGTGAAACGAGTCGAAAATGACGTCTCGGGACAAAACGGGCTGAGAATGATGTGTGGTGATAAAAACGAAATGAAGCTGATGTTCTAGGGCGAAATGGGTCGAAAATGACGTCCCATGATGAAACGGGTCGAAAATGACGTCCCTGGACGAAACGGGCCAAGAAATGACCTCGCAATGCGAAACAGGTCGAAATTGATGTCACAGGACAAAACAGACCGAAAATGACGTTCGTCTATAAAACGGCCGAAAAAGATGTCCTAAGGCGAGGGGTCGAAAATAACGTCACATCTGAAAATGGGCCGAAAATGACTTCTGGAATAAAACGGCCTCAATGTAACGTCCCATGGAAAACATGTTGAAAATGACGTCAAAGACCGAAAATGTTGGCTCGGAGCGAAACAGGCCGAAAAATATCGCCCCATGGCGAAACAGGCTGAAAATGTCGTTTGAGGCGTAATGAGTCGAAAATGACGTCCCGTGGCGAAACGAGCCAACAATGACGTCCCATGACAAAACGAGCCGAAAATGACGTCTTGTGGCGAAACATGCCGAAAATGACGTATCGAGATGAAACGAACCAAAAATGATATCCCGTGATAAAACGGGTCGAAAATAACGTCTCATGACGAAACAAGTCGAAAACGATGTCTGAGGGTGAAACGGTTCAAAAATATCGCCCAGAGACAAAACGGGTCGAAATAACACTATATTGAAAATAGTCGGAAATATTGTCTCGGGACAAAACGGATCGAAAATAACGTCCGGTGCGAAATGGTCCCTAAAATAACGTATCAGAGCGAAATGAGTAAAAAATCTCGTCCGGGGCCGAAACAGGTCGAAAACGACATTCCTGTGCGAAACAAGTCGAAAATAATGTCACATGATGAAACGGATCGAAAATAACATCCCGCATTAAAATGGGTCAAAAATATCATTTTGGGATGACAGTGTTCGAAAATGACGTCCTGGGTTTAATAGTTAAAAACAACAGTTGATATTTTTTATGAGACGCAATTATTTATTGAACTATGTGTACTGGTATAATGATGATTAATATTTAAACGATAAATATGTTTTGGGAATTTTAAAAAATTTAGAACCTCCTGCTTTAGGTCAGAAGGTGAGTAATATGCCAAGGGTAAAATTGAAAAATCAAGTTTGAAATTTGCATTCTTTAATAATTGGAAAATAGAAATCTTCTATTTAAATTTGGGAAGAAGTGAGTATATATAAAAAAATGAAAAGAAGTTGTTGATCACATAAAGCCGATCAACTTATGTATGCCCTTGAGTTTGATACACAAAAATCACGATTTATATACATATTTTTGACGAACAAAACCAGCTATAGGCACAATTTATAATCCCAAAAACAGATTGTTTCAGAATATTGCAATTTCAAAATGAGTGTAATGATGTGCTCGAAAATGAGCTAAATATGAGTTGTTGGTTTGGTTGGAATATGTAGTACTCCCGAGATCCTTCCCAAACATGTAAGAACATTTAAAATGGTGGAAGTATGAATGAGAAGTGATGTTCCAAAGAAGCATCATTTGAAATGGCTGGGAAACTGTCCCACATTGGAAAAATGCAGAAAGATTTTTGTGCATATATGCACATACACACACGCATCGCCGTCCATCCGGCTCTGTTTGTGTCAAATCAATTTGGGTGAACATCTCGGCGTCTCGATGGTTATCTCAATTAGGATAAGTGCCGAAATTAAATGATAATTATCTATTGTGATAAGTGCCGAAATTAACCGGTAATTATCTATTAGGGTAAGTATTATGATAGCAGTCCAAATCGTTTTGGAGCTCCTCTAGTACACGTCCCTCTCTCGTCTTCTCCTATATATAGCGGCATGAGAGTCCGAAGACGGTTATCTGCATAAGATTTCTGTCGACTCTGAGCGGTCAACAAATGACTCCTGATCAAAGCTACCTTCTCACGTGCGGCTATAAGGATATCGGGCTCGGTGCTGATTGATTCTGATAAGTCATCCCAACACAAAGGAGATCGACAACGACGGCCGTACAAGGCCTCGTAAGGTGCCATCTTAATTGAAGCATGCCAACTATTATTGTATGTGAACTCAATCAACGGTAGTTGGGCTTCCTAATCATCTTTCCAATCGAGAACACATGCCCTCAACATGTCCTCCAAAGTCTGAATAGTCCTCTGATTGTCCGTCGGACTGAGGATGAAAAGTTGTGCTGAGATTAAGCTGAGTTCCCATAGCACGATGAACTAATTTCCAAAAATGAGACACGAACCGTCCGTCACGATCGGAAACGATACTTTTATGAGTACCGTGCAGTCTCACTATCTCTTTGATGAACAACTGGGCAAATCTCTCGGGACCCCACGTATCCTTAATCTCAAGAAAATGAGCTGATTTAGTTAAGCGGTCCACAATCACCCAGATTGTATTCATGCCACGACGACTCGTCGGCAAACTCATGATGAAGTCCATAGAAATATCCTCCCACTTCCAATCTGGAATAGGGAGAGGTTTCAGCATACCCGCCGGTCGCTGATGTTCTATCTTGACTTGCTGACAGGTCAAACATCTCGAAACAAATTCCACGACTTCTCGCTTCATATTACTCCACCAGTAATTTTGTTTCAAGTCTTTATACATCTTGCTAGACCCCGGATGAACGAAATAAGGGGTAGCATGAGCTTCTCTCAAAATCGAGTTTTTCAACTCGTCATTCGCCGGTACGCACAACCGATTCTTAAATCGAAAAAGTCCATCCTCATGGACCACAAATCCAGGGGCTTTCTCCTGAGTCACATCATCTCGAATGCGTAACAAAAATGGGTCCGAACCCTGATTCTCCCTGATCGTCTCCTCAAGTGACGATAAAATCTCTAACGTACAAAGTTGCCCTTGTACACGCTGTAACCAGACCTCGATCTCGAGTCTCAGAAATTCCTGCTGAAGTTCCTTCTGAACTGTTAATCGAGCAAGCATCTGCTCCTGAACGGACTTACGACTCAAGGCGTCGGCATCAACGTTCACCTTGCCCAGGTGGTAAAGTATCTCAATATCATAAGCTTTGATTAGTTCCAACCACAGTCTCTGTCGCATATTTAACTCCTTCTGAGTAAATATATACTTTAAACTCTTATGATCGGTGAATATCTGACAGGTAACGCCATAAAGATAATGACGCCAAATCTTCAATGCGAATACCATGGCTGCTAGCTCCAGGTCGTGGGTCGGATAATTAATCTCGTAAGGTCTCAATTGTCGTGAAGCATAAGCAATAACTTTCCTGTTCTGCATTAGTACACATCCGAGAGCCTATCCGGACGCATCACTATAAACCACAAATCCTTTCGTCCCTTGCGGTAAAGAAAGGACATGTGCTGAAATTAACCGGCTCTTGAGTTCCTCAAAACTCTGTTGACACGCGTCGGACCACGTGTATTTCTTATCTTTACTTAAAAGGTTCGTCATGGGTTGAGCGATTTTAGAAAATCCTTCCACAAATCGCCGATAATAACCATCTAATCCTAGGAAACTTCGGATTTCCTTAACATTCTTCGGAGGTTGCCAATCTAGGATAGCCTCCGTCTTCTGAGGGTCGACACAAACTCCGTCTGATGAAATTACATGTCCGAGAAACGTCACTTCGGACATCCAGAACTCACATTTGGAAAACTTCCCATAAAGTTGCTCTCGTCTCAACACATCGAGCACCTGATGAAGGTGAAACTCGTGCTCCTCCCGGTCACGAGAATAAATTAAAAGGTCATCAATGAAGACAACCATGAACTGATCCAAATAGTCGATGAAAACCCGATTCATTAACTCCATGAATACTGCAGGTGCATTGGTTAACCCAAACGGCATTACCACAAACTCATAATGACCATAGCGTGTTCGGAACGCCGTCCTTGTGATATCCGACTCTCGAATTCACAACTGATGATATCCAGATCTTAAGTCGATCTTGAAAAATACTGAAGCTCCCTGAAGTTGATCCAAAAGATCATCGATACGGGGTAGAGGATACTTATTCTTGATCATCACCCGATTTAATTCCCGGTAATCAATACACAAGCGAAACAAATCATCCTTCTTCTTAACAAATAACACTGGTGCTCCCCACGGGGACGCACTCGGTCGAATATAACCCTTCTCGATCAAATCCTCTAATTGATTCTTCAACTCCTGCATTTCGGTCGGGGCCATCCGGTACGGTGCCTTTGATATTGGGGATGTACCAGGCTCCAACTCAATCGTGAATTACACATCTCTCTGTGGAGGCAAACCAGGTAACTCGTCTGGAAATACATCGGCATATTCTCTCACAACAGGAATATCTGTCAACATTACTGATGGTTTCTCGGTCTTGGTCATATAGCACCAATAACCAACACACCCGTGACTGAGTAATTTCACTGCTTTCATCAAGTTGATGACTCTCTCAGAACAGCTGGGATTACCTCCCTGAAATACACATTCGACCCCATCATTTGAAATGATAGTGACCATACGCTTACGAAAACTAATGATGGCATCGTGATGATCCATCCAATCAATACCCAGAATGACGTCGTCTCTCGGTAAATCTACCACGATTAGGTCTGCTAACCAATCACGGCCATGAAGCTGAATCGGACAATCCTTAATCTCACAACTAGTAGCACTACTCGGACGTAGTCTACTTAAACATGACTCGGAAATGAATGAATGCGATGCACTAGTATCAAAAAGGATACACACAGGTTGAGATAGAATATTGAGTGTACCTGATGTTAGGATTATGCCCTCGAATGCCACTCAGAGGTTGTTGAGTGAGGGCATTGTACTTGTAATTATGTAAACCATTTATATAAGGCAAATGAATGTTTCTTTATTTACTGGTAGTTACTGGCATTCCTAACTCATAAATAAACATATAGAAACTAGTCCGTGTATTTGAGAGCAAAACGTTCCACTCTTTATCGATAAGGGGGCGGCACCGAAAGGTTATAGCTCAAATACTTAATCGTTCGCAAGTCGATGAAACTTGACTGGGCGTTAAGTTTATGTGAAGACTTGTATGACGTGTTCTTTGACATGGAGAGTGCCTGTCGAACGCTAATAGTTAGTGGGAGCACACGTTATAGGTATGCTAATTGGATTAGTATACTCGAACCGACTCACCCTCGATTCGTCACACGGATTTCACTCCGGGACAGTCAATGACGGAATCGAAAGGTTGTGATAGGTATTCGTGAACCTTCGACTTGGGGATTTAGTAGGGATGTGCTTGTGACGTCAAGATTTTCATTAGAGTAGTTCGACCCTATAAACCGGAAGGCGGGGGTCAACCTCGACGTGCATCTTGACGGGCAAGTAGCAGGTCCTACTGAATACCAAGATAGAATTCTTTCTCCCGTTAGTGAGTGGGTTATATGTCCTATGCGGTTATTGGCAGATGAGATCATAAGTCTTTGGCCAAAGCATTGGAGATAGTTGTATTAGATACACGACATCTCGATGATCTCGATTTGCATTAACGCATGCATAGCGTCAAGTATAGATAGGGTTTTGACTGACCGTGACCCTATAACTTGATCTGGACATTTTAAAGAAGGGTTTATACGTATACTGGTATTCACGATAGAATGGTTCTTGAATGATCCCAATCATTCGTTCTCAGTTGGGGTACAGTGTAGGCCGCCAGGCTGGCTAGGTGGTGTTACTACTCTTTGGTTCCTCCCATTGCTGACTGAGACGGACCTACCGAGTCGCGCAATAGGATTGACGATGGAATGAATAAAGCTAATTCTCTCATTATGAATATTAGATATTAGATATCTAATTTTGGAACATTAGATGTTTAAATCGATTTATTGGATAAATTGATTTACGGCCTAATGAATTAAATAAATTACTGGGTGATTAATTTAATTCATGAATATAATTATTTCTTGGAGAAATTAATTATGTTATTATGTATTTGATATGATTAATTAATTGGATTAATTAATCAATATAAATACATCGGAACGGAATCGGAGTTTATCTGTTTGGACTCACGGGAGTCCGAAATGGACCGAACTCGCCCGGCTCCTTCTAGATGGCCTCCCCTCTTTCCTTCCCTTTTCCTTGGTCATAGTCTCCACATGTTGGTGGAAGACTTATGTTTTGTCAAGGGGAAAAAATATCACCTAAGGTGATTTTGTCAAAAGGTGATAGATATGAAGGGATTTGATGGATAATATATAGAGAAGACCAAATCTCCTTGCTCGTAAGATAGATCACGTTACGTTAAGTAGAAGGAGAGAGGAAAAGCTTTTTCCAAGGCTTCATACTATTCATCATCATCTTCACATCATTCATAAGTTTTTCTTGGAGAAAAATATTTGTGAGATAGAGAGATACTAGATTAAACACTTAGAGTGTTGTAATCTTGAGTTGCTTAGCTTCTATAACCTTGTTCTAGCCGTATCCTTGGAGGATAACGAGGTTTAGTCATTCCGGTCATTTTTCCGGCGCGTGGCAAGTAGAGACGTGGTGCTTTCGGCGTTGGATCGTTCAAGAGCTTGGGGAATAGCTCAAGAGAAGGTTATCCATTTAATCAACGGACTACGAGGGTATGTTTCTCGTATCTCTTGTATTTCGTTTTTGATATTCGTATATACGTAGCTCGATTGATCCTAGTAGGGATTCAGATCGAATTAATTTTTGTTTTACCGCTTCCGTTGGGCCTTCGTTTTAGGCACCGAATTCCAACAGTGGTATCGGAGCGTAGGTCTTGCGATCGTATATACGATATTAGCATTTGGAATGCTCGATTAGATGGTGAATGATTTGGAATCATTTTAGTCATAATCGTGGTATATGTTTTTACGTTCGTTGTAGTTATATTTTTCATAAGTTTATGTCTAAATATAAATCTTAATTTCTTGGAAATATGATTTATATTGAAGATATGAATGTTGGAGAATATAGATATTGGATATCCGGTTGAAAAACTAGTCCCGAAATGCCGTTGGACGGTCCGGGAGGGGTCCGGAAGTCGGGGGCCGCGACCGGTCATTGCGGCAGCGGCTGGCAAACATCAGATCGTGGGCCGCGGCACATTCTCCAGGGCCGCGGCACGTGGCTGCTGGGCAGCCGGCGGGTGCCGATCGTGATCGGCCATGCCAGCATGTCTGCCGGCATCTTGCAGCGATGACTCGGCCATGGCAGCCAATTTCGCCCCGGCTCGATTTTTTCGTATTCTTGAAAATTAACCTCCCGCATGTTAAATTGGATTTAATATCATTAAAATGATTTATGGTATTTCATTTTATAAGGGAAATTTGATTAATTGGAATATATATGGTCGACCGAATTATTATGAACGTTATCATATTACCGATTGTGTGAATCGATTGGATCGGTTCGTATTGTTGATTGGATCAATGTATCTCTACGCTTTCCATTTATTTAGTATTTATTGAATGAATGCTTTTGAATGGGGATGTGGTTCGTGGACTTAGTTTTTGAATCGTTCATTTTATTCGATTGGGTTGTAAAGGCCGTTTTGAGCCTATTTATTTTACTAGAAAAATTTGTATCTAGGATGCAATTTTCAATGTAAAATTTATATGTAATGACGAAGACCGGTGGAAGATCCATTTAGAGAAGACGAAGATTCAAGGCGAAGACTTGTAATTAGATTACGGAGTTTTTGTTTTCTAGGAACGGTCCATGAACCACATGTTGGTAGCAACTAGGTTGTGAATGGTTGTTTCATATTGTATGAATGCCACAAACGCGCTTAAACGATTAATGTGAAAAGTGTAACGCTAATCGCGAAAATTCTCCCACGATAAATTATTAAGTTTATAAGGTTTCAAGGTTTTCCTTCCCTCCATCGAGTTTTCGGGAAATTGAAATCCAAACCGGATGTGCTATGCTTCCGAGTTATCGGGGTAGTCTTTCGGGGAGGACAGATAAATTACCGAGAGCGCATTGGATGCCTTCGGGTGGAGCAAATTTTATCCCTAGAAACCTGATAGGTTGCCGGATAAGATTCAATTGTGAAACTGATTTGCGTCGATGGTATAAACTTAACTTGTTCACGAACCATAGAAACCGTATAGGTTGAGGGGAGTGAACAAGGGGAAAAAGAAGATCGAATCATCTATTAGATGGGTTGGTGTTGGACACCACTTTATGAAAATTAATAGACTAGAAACCTGTTCGGTTGTCCTCTATTAAAATTTATAAAGAACTCGATCACCACTATGAAGTAGAGCGACGATACTTCCGTATTTCATATGGGAGTGTGTTATTCCGATAAAAATAGTGGGAGCTGGGTAACAAGAATAGAAAAGACCTTAATTCTATACTCAGAACATAATATAACAAGTCACTAATTAATCTGTTATGCTTAATGCAGACATAACTCAATATGACAATGAATCCACTCGCAATTCTACTCGAAAAGAACACCTTAATGGGACCTAACTTTGTGGATTGGCTCCACAATTTGATGATTGTCCTCAGTATAGAGGCACTGGGATACGTCTTGGAGACGGACATTCCGGCGCATCCTGTGCGGACCCGAGCCAATCAGGAAGAGATTGAAAACCACGAAAAGTGGGTTAAGGATGACGTGAAAGTCCGTGCTTATATGATGGCTTCCATGTCTAATGAGCTTCAGAGAGCTCATGAGAAAATGACTTCTGCTAGGTAGATTCTATCTCACTTAACCGAACTTTATGGTGAGCACAGCAGAACTGGTAGATATGAGATATCCAAGCAACTGTTCGGTGCAAGGATGAAGGAAGGTGAGAAGGTTGGGGAACACGTCCTCAAAATGATATCCATGATCAAGAGATTGGAGGCTCTTGATTTTAAAATGGATACTTCTCTCCAAACCGACCTTATCCTACAGTCTCTCCCGATTCCTTCTCACGCTTTGTTATGAACTTCAATCGCAATGAGATTGCATGTAATTTAGTGGGCTAATGAACAAACTTGTGACCGCTCGATCGCAGATGAAGACTCCACGGATGAAGGAGTCTGCTCTTGTGATTTCTTCGGACCTCGGAGGTCTAAGAACAAGAAGAAAAGACCAAGAAGCAAACTGACCACAAGTTAAGGACCTTAAGGGTAAGGGAAAGGCCCGATGGTTCCAAGAACAAGAAGAAGAAGGATGCTTGTCTCAAGTGCGGTGAGATGGGCCACCGGTCTAGAGACTGTCCGATTCTTCATGGCACTTCTGTGCATGTAACTTTTAGTTTTGGAAACAAATTGTTCTCGCTATCGTATTTTCTACTTCCCGGATAATCGGATTCTCGTGCTAGTTCTCATATTTGTACCGTGAATCGTGATCTGAACAAAGTAGGAAGCTTGAGCCGAAAAGTTATGATCACAATAAGCGGGCATAGTGTCGAGGCGACCGACATAGGATCACTTCTTTTGGGTTTAGAATCCGGCTTTGTTTTGACTTTAGAAGATGTACTTGTTTTGCCCAAGGGGCACAAAAACATTGTATCCATTCCGGTCATGGACCGAAAAGGCTTTTCATTTTTCATTGGTGATGGTTCCTGCAAAATTTATTTTAGAAATAAACTAGTGGGTACTGCTACATTGTTGAATGAATTGTATCATCTAAATCTCAGCAACAAAGTAGTTTTGAATACTATGACTAGAAAACGTGGTAGGGATGAAACCAATCAAGTTTTGAAATGGCATCTTAGACTTGGTCATGTTGGTCAGACCAAGGTTTACAAGATGGAAAAAGATGGACTTATGGGTCCATTGGGATCAGATCCATTTCCTACTTGTGAATCTTGCCTTAAAGGCAAAATGACTAAGTCCCCCTTCACATGGACATTTGAAAGAGCCGCTTATAAACTGGGATTAATCCATACCGACGTATGTGGTGCTTTGGAAGCAGCACGTGACGGATATCAATATTTCATTACGTTTACAGATGATCATACTAGGTATGGTTATGTATACTTAATGAAACATAAATCCGAGGCCTTTGAGAAATTCCAGGAATTCAAGGCCCTAGTCGAGAAACAAACTGGTAATCATATCAAAGCACTTCGGTCGGACTGAGGTGGCGAGTATATGAGTACGGAGTTTGACGAGTTCCTTAAGGAACATGGAATAGTTTCACAACTAACACCTCCAGGTACTCCTCAGTTAAATGGTGTGTCAGAAAGAAGGAAGACCTTGTTGAACATGGTCCGTTCCATGTTAGGCTATACTGACTTGCCGATTTACCTGTGGGGGTATGCACTGATCGCCAGTATATCTTGAACAGATGTCCTTCCAAATCCGTTCCTAAAACTCCACATGAGATGTGGGAGGGAAGGAAACCAAGTCTTAATCATATTAGGATTTGGGGATGTCCCGCCTATGTCAAGAAGACTAAGGTGGAGGAGTTGGAAGCTAGGTCTGCGAAGGGACGTTTCATTGGATTCCCATCTGGGACGATGGGATATCTATTCTACATGCCCGAAGATCGAAGGATCATTGTTGCTTTACAAGCACACTTCCTGGAAGATGAGTTCATTCAGGAAGGCGGAGCAGGTAGAAGTATTTCTTTAGAAGAATATAATGAAACTCCTCATGAGACACCTGTGCAAGAAACTGGAACCGAACCTTCTGAAACACAAGTACAACCACCTCGTAGGTCTAGTAGGGTGTCTCATTTACCTGAGAGGTATGGGCTTGTGCACTTGGAGGAGCTGGGACTCCATGAGGTTCCAAGTGATAGCCAAGAGACCGACCCGACGACCTATGACCAAGCGATGGTAGATGTAGACTCCGCGAAATGGCGTGAAGCTATGGAAGCTGAGATAGACTCGATGCATGTCAATCAGGTCTGGACTCTAGTAGACCGCCCCAAGGGCATAGTGCCTATTGGGAACAAGTGGATCTACAAGAGAAAGACTGATGGTGATGGCAAGGTTGACGCCTATAAGGCCAGGCTTGTGGCAAAGGGTTATACCCAGAAGGAAGGGATCGATTACCACGATACCTTCTCGCCCGTAGCCATGATCAAGTATATTCGCATGATGCTTGCTATAGTTGCCTACCACGATTATGAGATATGACAAATGGACGTAAAGACGGATTTCCTTAATGGATTCCTCGAGGAGGAAATCTATATGGAGCAGCCTAAAGGCTTTGTGTCCGAAGTCGATATTCAAAAAGTGTGCAAGCTCCAGCGTTCCATTTATGGACTGAAGCAAGCATCGCGTAGTTGGAACCTTCGTTTTGACGAGGCAGTCAAAGAGTTTGACTTCGTGCAAAATGAGGAGGAACCTTGTGTATACAAGAGGGTGTAACGCCCCTAAAATGAACCGGGACGCCACAGTGTCGTAGATCCCGTGAGGGACTCACAAGGCAAGTTTTTGAAAATATTTCCTAAAATATTTTATTAAAAGTGGGTACATGGAAGTAATTAAGAAAGTGTTCGTACAACCCAAAGTACAAAAGCAAATAGTGTCCGTACATACGGTTATTACACAACGTGGAATGTTCAAATTGATTTAAGAAATTAACAGGCCTTCTTCCAACACAGCTCATGCCTGGCCGTAACCTTCGGGGGTGTCCTGCACAAATTTAACAAATTTACCTGGCACGACATGTCGTGCCAGTAACCTAGGTCAGAAACAATCCAAACCAAACTCAGAGGTAAAATCTAATAATTTCAAGGAATAAGGTTATCACCGAATGTTCCATGTTATTCCTTTTATCAGCACATAAACTCCCAAGGTCGCAACCAAGGGTCACGGAAGTATCTACACAGGAATACTCCGGACGTGGGTACCATTCAGGTTTCATCCCGCAACACGGTCCAACAAGAAAACTCCCAAGGCCGCGGCCAAGGGTCACGGTAGTATCTACTCGGGAATACTCCGGAAAGATAATCGTAAGAGCACCATTCCACAATAGTAACATTTACTATGTCTAAAATTATAAGCCGTAAAGTCTGAGCAAGATTCACTTGCCTCAAATCCGACGAGAGTTATTTCTTGACAAGGCAACGGCTTGAACGATCGCACTTGGAAATCCGACCTATTACATGTTTGTCGATTAACATCTTATGATAACAATGAGGATCAACGACGTTCCTCCCCCTCCCGCCTGTTAGAACCCTATCCTAGTTGCTTATGATGTCGGAATCGATTTCTCCGTTTTTAACCATAATGCGTGCCATTAATTTCTTAGGTTCGGCAACATTCTTTACAAGTTATCCTTCCGTTAAACAATAGTGTTCTAACACAACATTCCTAGTTAATTAACCAACAATCACCAAGATTTCATTGTTGTCTTAATATGCAAGACTAGAACGATTAATCCATCATCTTAACATGTTTCGGTATCTATTCGGCTAGAAATCGTTGGTAAGTTCATCAAGGATTCATTAACGGTTTTATTCAACATGATAATACAGTTATACATGAAATCCTTCAAGATGATTCCGAGAAGTTGGTGATTAGCAATATGATTATGAGTTCTACTATTATTCATTCCAATTTCTAACTTTGATGGATATCGATTAACAATTGCGATAGTAAATATACCGGTTCGATTATTACTGAGGGTCCTAAGCTACCCAAGGCATCCGAGGTTTACTATAACTTACTAAACAATACTGAAATGAGTTCAAGGTTGGATAAACTTACCTTTAATGACAAAAGATGATGAAGAACGACGGTGGACGAAGGAGAACGAGAGGATAACACCTTCAAGACCTTCCCCGAAGCTTGATTAACGTACTCTAATAGGATAGCACTTGAATTGGGAGGTTAGAATTGGTTCAAGTATGGTGGAGAGCAGTGTACAAGGAAGAAGAATGATTTTTGGGACGGAAGAAATGAAAGGCAAAGTGTTCTTTTATAAACTCAGGTTGCCCTTACGTACGTTATGCCTGATGGTTTACGTACGTAAGAGACTTTACGTACGTTATGGCAAAATATTAACGTACGTAAGAAACTCGCTGGAACGATTTACCCACATCGTTACGTACGTAACGAAAGCGGGTTAACGTACGTAACACCTCGTTGACTTGCCTGTCGCAATCACGCCGAAAGTTGGTCGGCATGCGTACTACCTGACGAAGATTCCTGTCCGAGGACCGAAGACTGATGTTACGTACGTAAGGGCCGATATTTAACGTACGTAATGACTCATATATAGCGTGCGTAATGACTCGGAGTATAACGTACGTAAAGGGCAGTTTTGTTTGCTAAATTATTATCACACTAATTTCTTATGACACGACTCCCTCTCCATGTCGTCTGGAAATCTCTCGGGGAACAAGACGTTGGCCACCGTCATATTCGCACCGATAATTACCTAACGACATCGAGGCATGTCACTGAAAGTTCGTCAATCATCATACCATCACAATACACGAATAACAGATGCGAACAATACAGTACAACCATATTATACAAAATATGTTTTATTGCAATGGAGTACATTTATTCATCAAACAGAAGAAATGGACGTGAGCGCCCAAAGTGAAAAAGTATGTAATACTGGTGGTATTACATACCACCCCCCTTAAAAATAGTTTCGTCCCGAAACTAAGAAAATAACTCGGGATGATTCTCTCTCATGCTCGCCTCGGTCTCCCAAGTCGCTTCTTCCGTACCGTGGTGCGACCACTGAACTTTAACAAGGGGTATGTTCTTGTTCCTTAGTGTCTTTACGCGTCGATCCAAAATCGCTGTTGGAACTTCCCTAAAGGTAGCATCATTGGAAATCTCTACTTCCTCGAAGTTGATCTTGTGGCTAGGATCGTACACGTACTTTCTCAGCTGGGAGACATGGAAGACATTATGCACTCCGTCTAACGATGGTGGTAATGCTAACCGATAAGCGAGTCTACCGACTCGGTCCAGTATTTCGAGCAGCCAATAAATCTCGGGCTTAGTTTGCCCTTCTGGCCGAAGCGTCGAATGCCCCGCATTGGCGATACTTTAACCCAAACATGATCCCCAACCATAAATTCCAACGGTCACTGTCGGTCCATAGCATAAGACTTTTGGCGACTCTGCGCTGCCAACATGTGTTTTCGAACAATGGATATCTTCTTAATAGATTCCTGGATTAGATCCAACTCGGTGGCGATGACATCGGATGCATCGTCCCAACATAGGGGAGACTTGCACTTTCTACCATACAAGGCCTCAAAGGGGGCCATGCCTATGCTTGCATGCCACCGTTGTTGTACGAAAATTCCGCTAAGCAGAGGTGTTTAGCCTGATCCTTGCCCCAATCGAGTACACATGCTCTCAACATATCTTCCAGAGTCCGTATGGTGCGTTCGCTTGTCCATCCGTTTGAGGGTGATAGGCAAGGCTGAAATGCGCTTAGTACCCATGGCTCAGTGGATGCCTTCCAAGCGGGACACATATCTAGTGTCTCTATCCGAAATAATCCCCGAGGAACGCCATGTAATCTCACGATTTCCCGAACAAAGATGGTAGCCACTGCTCCGCTCCGATGGCCTCCTGAATTGGAATGAAGTGTGCCGACTTTGTCACCGGTCTACAATAACCCATATCGTGTCCTTTCCCCGCCTGCTATCGTAGCTTGGTGACAAAGTCCATTGATATGCTCTCCCATTTCCATTCCGAATGGGTAAGGGCTGCATGATTCCTACGGTCTACGGTGTTCAATCTTCACCTGTTGACATATCATACATCGAGCGACAAACCTTGCTACCTCCTGCTTCATATTCTTCCACCAGAAACTCTTTCACAGGTCTTTGTACATTTTGCTCGCCCCGGGATGTATCGAATAGGGAGTAGAATGAGCTTCCTTGAGTATAGTTTGCTTAAGCTCGTCATTAGGTGGAATGCAAATCCTGTTCTTGAATCTAACTAAGCCCCCTTGGATCCCGTAGTCTGAAATAACTCCCCCTTCGGCCTTTGCGCCGATCGTACGAAGTTCTGGATCCTCCATCTGTGCTAGGCGTATCTCGTCCAGCAGAGACGAGCGAATATCAATCGAACACAACTGTCCCTGGCGGTGTTGTATCCACACTTCAATGTCATTTCTCCTGAGATCTTGCTGCAACTCCAGCTGTACTGTCAAACCAGATAGTGTCACCTCCTGCGCAGTTTTCCGACTCAATACGTCTGCTACGACGTTGGCCTTTCCAGGGTGATATAGAATCTCTACTTCGTAATCCTTGATTAACTCCAGCCAACGCCTCTGTCTCATATTTAACTCTTTCTGCGTGAAAATATACTTTAAACTCTTGTGGTCCGTAAAGATCTTACAAGTAACCCCATATAGGTAATGTCTCCAGATCTTAAGAGCGTGGACCACTGCAGCTAGTTCCAAGTCATGTGTCGGGTAGTTCGCCTCATAAGGTTTAAGTTGTCGAGAGGCGTAAGCGATAACCCAGTCATTTTGCATGAACACACATCCCAGCCCGTGCTTAGACGCATCGGTGCATATTACGAATCCTCCGCATTCGCGGTAGTACCAACACCGGGCGAGTAAGCTTCCTTTTAGCTTGTCGAAACTCTCCCGACAATCATTGTCCAGACAAACTTGGTGTTCTTCCTAAGCGCATTTGTTAACGGCCGAGCGACACAGAGAAGGCCTCGACGAACCATCGATAATATCCTGCCAACCCCAGAAACTCCTCACCTCTTTGACGTTTCTAGGTGGTTCCCAATTCATAATCACGCGATCTTCCGGGGTCTACTTTAACGCCTCCTCTGAAATCACATGCCCCAAAAAGGTTACCTGCATCCGTAACTCGCATTTAGAAAGTTTAGCATACAGCTGATGTTGCCTTAGAACGCTCAACACTTGCCTCAAGTGTTCCTCATGCTCCCATCGGCCGGGAATAAATTAAAATATCGTCAATGAAAACCACCACACACTTATCGAGAAACTCGCTGTAACCCTCGCTCATCAATTCCATAAAACGGCCGAGCATTAGTCGTGCCAAACGACACCACCATGTACTCGTAGTGCCCATATCTCGATCGAAATGCGGTCTTAGGAATATCCTCCTCTCGAATTCTCAATTGGTGATATCCCGAACGTAAGTCGATCTTTGAAAACACAGCCCTTGCGTTGGTCCAAGAAATCATCAATCCTTGGAAGTGGGTAACGGTTCTTAATAGTGACCTTATTAAGTTCCTCGTAATCGATGCACAAAGTGCGAGAGCGGTCCTTTTCTTCACAAAAGAATCGCGCACCCCATGGCGAAGTACTTGGACGAATGAGCCCCTTCCTTAGCAATTCTTCGAGTTGTGACTTTAGTTCCTTCATTTCGGCTGGTGCCATCCTGTATGGTGCCTTAGAGATAGGCGTCGTTCCTGGCTCAAGTTCGATTGAGAGATCGACCTCTCTTTGTGGTGGCAATCCAGGTAGTTCGTCGGGGAATATGACCGGAAATTCGCTTACTACAGGAATGTTAGCAACCGACAATTGTGACGTGCCCTCCTGAAGAATATAGCACCAGTAATACGCTCCTCGATTATCATGAGATGCTACTGCTGAAAGGAGACTGAGGGACCCTTTAGTACTGAAGTGCTCTCGGCCTTTAATTGTGTGAGTGGCACTGTCATGGGTCGTAATAGAAACGGTCAGGTGCTAGGTATCCAATACCGTCTTGTGCATCGTCATCCAGTCCATACCTAAAATCACATCTTCGTTTTGGAGTGGAAAGACCATGAGATTGGCTGTCCAGCCCAGATTATTGATACGACCTGACAGCGAACTTCCAAGTTACCCTCCACCCTGCTACCCTCGGGTAGTTTAACAGTAAAGGACTCACAAGGTACACAAGGGAGATGCAAACGGTTAACACATTCTACGGATATAAACGAGTGGGTTGCTCCAGTATCAAACAGTACATGAACATGCTGAGATTTAATAAGGAGTGTACCTGAGACAGCAGGAGTAGTCTGGTCGTCAGTAGCCCTTAGTTCGAACACGCGGGACGGCAGTATCCCCGAGGAGGGTGCAGTACCTCCCCCATGACCACGTCCTCTTCCGGCACCGTATAGAGGAGATTGGTGAGGTGGAGATCGGTAGTCGGACATGGCAGACGCTCTGGATGTCTGTACCGATCCTTGTTGACTCTGAGGAGCTGGGTTTGGTGTAGGTTTGATCCGAGAACAGTAGCGAGACATGTGCCCACCCCTTCCGCATGAAAAGCACTTTGTCGATCATTTACGACACTGACTCATGGTATGCCCTGCTATGCCACAATTGAAACAGCTACGGCGAGAAGGCCTGTCAGATGTTCCTTTCTGTTGGGATGAAGCTGCAGATTTGGAGGGGAACCCAATTCCCAAATTCACTCTGCTGGTGCTCCCGGACTGATTTGCTGTCTTCTGCTTCTTTTGGTTGTGCCCGGCATCCGAACTGACAACCGTACCGGCGTATGCTGTGACCACGTCCTCATATGCCCTCAATGTGGTGCAATGAAACCCCGCCGCGTAGCGTTGAACATCCTCCGGCAACCGTTGAGCAAGGTGACAAATTCGGCCGTCCCTGATGGAACCATCTCGTGCGACATAGCTTAGCTCGGTCCCGTATGCCCGAATGATTTCTGCATCGAAAATTTCGAGGCCCTCGCACAAGAAACTCCGCCGTGCAGCTTGAATCGATCGGGGACAGATTGCCTCTCAATAGTTTGGAAAACTCGGGCCATCCGACTATTCTCGTCCTCTCGGCTTATAGGTCCTCCACCATCAGCCGCGTGTCACGAGCCGGTTGATCCCGAGTGGCACTTTTCGGCTCGGGCACCGATCACCTCGGCGCCTCCATCTCCGAGATCCAATCGTCCACGTGCTTATCCCTTGACCCGTCGAATAATGGCGGTCTGGCCTTCAGCATTTCTCCCAGCCAACGGTCCTTCCTGGTGTTCTCTTCTATGTTAATGACTGGTACTTGTTCTGCTCGGTTGACCTGAGCGATTCCCATAGCAATGGCCTGGGCGAGAGTCTGAACGAAGGCTGGATCAAATCCCCCGTTGTTCTGATTTTCCGCTTCCTGTTCGTTCTGATTAATAGGCGGTGGTTGATTTCCGGCTGGATTAGTTTCTCCGGTGTTTCTGTCCTCCTGTTGGTTCATAGCGGAACCTTGTGCGTCATTCACGTTTCTTCTAGCTCCTCGACGTGCCATTGGTGATGTTCGTTCAATCTAACAGGTTAGTTTAATGCAAACATTCTCTGAGTTCTTACTGAATCCAAACATCATACTTGATCCTTAAGAATTTACGTGTATTTTACCTCGACATCCCTCGAGGAATTACGGTCGTCAGAAGTGTTGGATTTTGAAGGCAAAACGTTTTCAAAATATTTTTGGTAAAACTTCCCACGTGAGTGTTTGGCTCTGATACCATTTTCTGTAACGCCCCCAAAATGAACCGGGACGCCACAGTGCCGTAGATCCCGTGAGGGACCCACAAGGCAAGTTTTTGAAAATATTTCCTAAAATATTTTATTAAAAGTGGGTACATGGAAGTAATTAAGAAAGTGTTCGTACAACCCAAAGTACAAAAGCAAATAGTGTCCGTACATACGGTTATTACACAACGTGGAATGTTCAAATTGATTTAAGAAATTAACAGGCCTTCTTCCAACACAGCTCATGCCTGGCCGTAACCTTCGGGGGTGTCCTGCACAAATTCAACAAATTTACCTGGCACGACATGTCGTGCCAGTAACCTAGGTCAGAAACAATCCAAACCAAACTCAAAGGTAAAATCTAATAATTTCAAGGAATAAGGTTATCACCGAATGTTCCATGTTATTCCTTTTATCAGCACATAAACTCCCAAGGTCGCAAACAAGGGTCACAGAAGTATCTACACAGGAATACTCCGGACGTGGGTACCATTCAGGTTTTATCCCGCAACACGGTCCAACAAGAAAACTCCCAAGGCCGCGGCCAAGGGTCATGGTAGTATCTACTCGGAAATACTCCGGACAAGATAATCGTAAGAGCACCATTCCATAATAGTAACATTTACTATGTCTAAAATTATAAGCCGTAAAGTCTGAGCAAGATTCACTTGCCTCAAATCCGACGAGAGTTATTTCTTGACAAGGCAACGGCTTGAACGATCGCACTTGGAAATCCGACCTATTACATGTTTGTCGATTAACATCTTATGATAACAATGAGGATCAACGACGTTCCTCCCCCTCCCGCCTGTTAGAACCCTATCCTAGTTGCTTATGATGTCGGAATCGATTTCTCCGTTTTTAGCCATAATGCGTGCCATTAATTTCTTAGGTTCGGCAACATTCTTTACAAGTTATCCTTCCGCTAAACAATAGTGTTCTAACACAACATTCCTAGTTAATTAACCAACAATCACCAAGATTTCATCGTTGTCTTAATATGCAAGCCTAGAACGATTAATCCATCATCTTAACATGTTTCGGTATCTATTCGGCTAGAAATCGTTGGTAAGTTCATCAAGGATTCATTAACGGTTTTATTCAACATGATAATACGGTTATACATGAAATCCTTCAAGATGATTCCGAGAAGTTGGTGATTAGCAATATGATTATGAGTTCTACTATTATTCATTCCAATTTCTAACTTTGATGGATATCGATTAACAATTGCGATAGTAAATATACCGGTTCGATTATTACTGAGGGTCCTAAGCTACCCAAGGCATCCGAGGTTTACTATAACTTACTAAACAATACTGAAATGAGTTCAAGGTTGGATAAACTTACCTTTAATGACAAAAGATGATGAAGAACGATGGTGGACGAAGGAGAACGAGAGGATAACACCTTCAAGACCTTCCCCGAAGCTTGATTAACGTACTCTAATAGGATAGCACTTGAATTGGGAGGTTAGAATTGGTTCAAGGATGGTGGAGAGCAGTGTACAAGGAAGAAGAATGATTTTTGGGACGGAAGAAATGAAAGGCAAAGTGTTCTTTTATAAACTCGAGTTGCCCTTACGTACGTTATGCCTGATGGTTTACGTACGTAAGAGACTTTACGTACGTTATGGCAAAATATTAACGTACGTAAGAAACTCGCTGGAACGATTTACCCACATCGTTACGTATGTAACGAAAGCGGGTTAACGTACGTAACACCTCGTTGACTTGCCTGTCGCAATCACGCCGAAAGTTGGTCGACATGCGTATTACCTGACGAAGATTCCTGTCCGAGGACCGAAGACTGATGTTACGTACGTAAGGGCCGATATTTAACGTACGTAATGACTCATATATAGCGTGCATAATGACTCGGAGTATAACATACGTAAAGGGCAGTTTTGTTTGCTAAATTATTATCACACTAATTTCTTATGACACGACTCCCTCTCCATGTCGTTTGGAAAACTCTCGGGGAACAAGACGTTGGCCACCGTCATATTCGCACCGAGAATTACCTAACGACATCGAGGTATGTCACTGAAAGTTCGTCAATCATCATACTATCACAATACACGAATAACATATGTGAACAATACAGTACAACCATATTATACAAAATATGTTTTATTGCAATGGAGTACATTTATTCATCAAACAGAAGAAATGGACGTGAGCGCCCAAAGTGAAAAAGCATGTAATACTGGTGGTATTACAGAGGGTTAGTGGGAGCAAGATCGCATTCTTAGTACTATATGTAGATGACATTCTACTAATAGGAAATGATGTGGGAATGCTCAGTTCTGTGAAAGCTTGGCTTTCGAGTAATTTCTCCATGAAAGACTTGGGAGAAGCTACCTATATTCTTGGTATTCGACTCTACCGGGATAGAGCGAAGAGAACAATAGGTCTTTCCCAAGCCCTCTATATAGATAAAATCTTAAAGCGATTTAAGATGGATGATTCTAAAAGAGGGTTCCTACCGATGCAACATGGAATAAAACTCTCTTTGAAGATGTGTCCTCAAAGTGAGGAACAACGAAAGGAAATGAGTAATATACCATATGCTTCTACCGTGGTAGCCTTATGTATGCTATGTTGTGTACAAGACCTAACATCGCGCATGCCGTAAGCGTGGTGAGTAGGTTTCGTGCAAACCTGTAGGGAACATTGGATCGTCAGAAAGAACGTTCTCAAGTACTTGAGAAGAACGAGAGATATGGTTCTTATGTATGGCGGTGGAGATTTGGATGTGGTGGGATTCACTGATTCGGACTTCCAAGGACTGAAGGACGACTCGATGTCCACTTCTGGCTACATATTTATTCTTAATGGAGGAGCAGTATCTTGGCGTAGTGCCAAGCAAAGCGCGACTGCTGATTCCACCTGTCAGGCTGTGTATCAAGCAGCCTCGGAGGCTTCCAATGAAGGGTTCTGGATTAAGAAGTTTCTGGGAGAACTTCAAGTGATACCATGTGCTGAGCTGCCTGTTCCGATGTACTGCGACAACGACGGAGCTGTAGTGCAGGCCAAGGAGCCGAGGTTTCACAACAGCACCAAACATATTGAGAGGAAGTATCATCTCGTAAGAGAATTTGTTCGCAAGGGATACATTGTGCTGCACAGAGTAGACTCGGCCGACAACGTCGCCGATCCACTGACCAAGCCACTTTCTCAGACTAGTTTGGAGCGTCATCTGGAGAACATGGGTATAAGATACCATAGTGTGTGGCATTGAGTGCAAGTGGGAGATTGTTAGGATTATGCCCTCGAATGCCACTCAGAGGTTGTTGAGTGAGGGCATTGTACTTGTAATTATGTAAACCATTTATATAAGGTAAATGAATGTTTCTTTATTTACTGGTAGTTACTGGCATTCCTAACTCGTAAATAAACATATAGAAACTAGTCCGTGTATTTGAGAGAAAAACGTTCCACTCTTTATTGGATAAGGGGGGCGGCACTGGAAAGGTTATAGCTCAAATGCTTAATCATTCGCATGTCGATGAAACTTGACTGGGCGTTAAGTTTATGTGATGACTTGTATGACGTGTTCTTTGACATGGAGAGTGCCTGTCGAACGCTAATGGTTAGTGGGAGCACACGTTATAGGTATGCTAATTGGATTAGTATAATCGAACCGACTCACCCTCGATTCGTCACACGGATTTCACCGGACACCAATGATGGAATCGAAAGGTTGTGATAGGTATTCGTGAACCTTCGACTTGAGGATTTAGTAGGAATGTGCTTGTGACGTCAAGATTTTCATTAGAGTAGTTCGACCCTATAAACCGAAAGGCGGGGGTCAACCTCGACGTGCATCTTGACGGGCAAGTAGCAGGTCCTACTGAATACCAAGATAGAATTCTTTCTCCCATTAGTGAGTGGGTTATATGTCCTATGCGGTTATTGGCAGATGAGATCATAAGTCTTTGGCCAAAGCATTGGAGCTAGTTGTATTAGATATACGACAGCTCGATGATCTCGATTTGCATTAACGCATGCATAGCGTCAAGTATAGATAGGGTTTGACTGACCGTGACCCTATAACTTGATCGGGACATTTGAAAGAAGGGTTTATACGTATACTGGTATTCACGACAGAATGGTTCTTGAATGATCCCAATCATTCGTTCTCGCTGGGTACAAGGTGTAGCCGCCAGCCGGGCTAGGTGGTGCTACTACTCTTTGGTTCCTCCCATTGCCGATCGAGACGGACCTACCGAGTCGCGCATAATGATTGACGACGGAATGAATAAAGCTAATTCTCTCATTATGAATATTAGATATTGGATATCTAATTTTGGAACATTAGATGTTTAAATCGATTTATCGATAACTTGATTTACGGCCCAATGAATTAAATAAATTACTGGGTGATTAATTTAATTCATGAATATAATTATTTCTTGGAGAAATTAATTATGTTATTATGTATTTGATATCATTAATTAATTGGATTAATTAATCAATATAAATACATCGGAACGGAATCGGAGTTTATCTGTTTGGACTCACGGGAGTACGAAACGGACCGAACTCGCCCGGCTCCTTCTAGATGGCCTCCCCTCTTTCCTTCCCTTTTCCTTGGTCATAGTCTCCACATGTTGGTGGAAGACTTATGTTTTGTCAAGGGGAAAAAATATCACCTAAGGTGATTTTGTCAAAAGGTGATAGATATGAGGGGATTTGATGGATAATATATAGAGAAGACCAAATCTCCTTGCTTGTAAGAGAGATCACGTTACGTTAAGTAGAAGGAGAGAGGAAAAGCTTTTTCCAAGGCTTCATACTATTCATCATCATCTTCACATCATTCATAAGTTTTTCTTGGAGAAAAATATTTGTGAGATAGAGATATACTAGATTAAACACTTAGAGTGTTGTAAATTGAGTTGCTTAGCTTCTATAACCTTGTTCTAGCCGTATCCTTGGAGGATAACGAGGTTTAGTCATTCCGGTCATTTTTCCGGCGCGTGGCAAGTAGAGACGCGGTGCTTTCGGCGTTGGATCGTTCAAGAGCTTGGGGAATAGCTCAAGAGAAGTTTATCCATTTAATCAACGGACTACGAGGGTTTGTTTCTCGTATCTCTTGTATTTCATTTTTGATATTCGTATATACGTAGCTCGATTGATCCTCGTAGGGATTCAGATCGAATTAATTTTCGTTTTACCGCTTCTGCTGGGCCTTCGTTTTAGGCACCGAATCCCAACACCTGAGATCATCCGGGCCTCTGGATTGTCGGTCTTCTTCATCGCATAAATTCAGGGCTTGTCGGCCCCCGAACCGAATGCTCCCGTCTGATAGCTATTGGCTCCGCCTTTATTTGATCCTATCGTCTTGAACGATGCGGACTGAGTGGCCTGATTCTGCACCGCTGAATGTCTCGGGGCCTGAGATCACGCCGGAGTAGATTTGGAGTCTCTTCGGCAAAAACGGGCCTTATGCCCAGCAATCCCACAGTTATGGCACGTGACAGTCTGCCTCGGACACTTGCTGCTGAAATAACCCTGTTCTTCACAGTTGAAATAGGTGATGGCCGAACTGGCCGCTCGTGACTGAGATTCCGCGGGTCTAGGCACCATAGGAGTTCGCTCAGAAAAAGTAGAGCCCGCACGAGGTTTCTTGAAAGTGGCCTGACTGCCTTTAGACTGATTACGATTCTTTGACTTCTTGCCAGCAGATGAAGGTTGTTGCTTAACAATCTCCTTAGCAGTAGGCTCATAAGTAAGAGCTTTCTCAATGAATTCGGCCAGAGTGGTGCAATTGTGATTAAGAAACTGCATTCTCATACGAGGCTTCAATCTCTTGCTGAAATATTTGATCTTGTCCACCTCAGAATGAATAATGGACGAGGAGAAATGAAGTAGCTCCTGGAATTTCTCGGCGATGGTGAGGACATCATCGTCCGCTGAGAGGTCGGGAGTGAGTAATTCTGACAACTTGGCCTCCTTAAGTGGGGCCGGATAATACCTCTCCACCATGAGAGTCCTGAATTGATCCCAAGTATAAGATCCGTCGGTGGGCTTCAATGATAACCATCATGAATGAGCGCCCTTACAAAGATTGTAAGCCGCAACTGAAACTTTGTGCCCTTCGGGACACCCCACCATAGCAAACAACTTCTCGAAATGCTCAAGCCAGTGAACAATATCCGCCGGCTCAGATGAGCCCTCAAAAGTAGGTGGCCTCTGGAGAGAGATGTCGCCAATGATACTGCTTACACCCCTCTATTGCCCCTGAGGTGGCGGCAGAGGAGCCTGTTGATTCTGAGTAGTTGAGTTCTGCATCGTCTCCATGAGGAGTGCCATTTGAGTCATCTGGGCCATCATGCCCTGCATAAAAACTGTAACACCCCCAAGACGGTCAGGGCATATTACAGCGCCGTGGACCCCACACTGTGGAATCCACCAGGCTAACGTACCAAAACGACGTCCGACGACAACATACGATCATCAACAAAATGATAATTCAAATAAAAGACTACAATCCGACAAAAAAAATCTGACATCAAATCCATTTCCCAAAACGGGAACACAACATTAACAATTTTAAAAAGGAAGTACTTGAGTACTTAAACCAATTTTATAATACAGAAAATCCCAAAACAAGACGTCAACAATAACCGACAGAACAGAACACCAACAATCAACTACTGGACAATATCATGCTTGCCCATCATCCTCATACGGCTCGAGTGCTCGCTTATCTCCAAGACTTGTACCTGAAATACAAAAGTATTTCCCCCATTTAAGGGGTTAGCGACAACTTCTAGTACAAGTACAATCCATTTGAACTACATTCTAATCAGATGAAATATGCGCCAAAAAAAACATTTTAGAAATCATTTTATATTCCGGAATATTTACAATGTACAATCATAAAACACATTATCTCCAACAATCACAATTCAAAGTTAACCGTAGGTACGAGACTCACGGCCACCGTACCCCGCAGAGCCCCGTCGGACATCCTTGGGTGGCTAACCATAGTTCGCAATACGCACACTCACGGCAATACGTATCACTAGAGGCCCCGTCGGACCGTCCCTAGGTGAACATACACATATCCATCCACAACAACCACGATAAAGCCATAATTAAAATACTAGAACATGTAAACAAATGTAAAGTACTTGCCTTTGTGACATCTTCGAAGAATTGGAAGTGAAAAACGACTACGGATGATCCGAATGGAAAACGACGGTTCCTAAACGAAGAATTAACATAACTCAGTCCCAACGGACATCAATAATCGAAAGGAATACTCCCATGACCCCGATTACATGCTACGACAATGAACAATCAATCGATACGGGTCAGGGTTTACGCAAAATCTCCCCGTATTGATAATTCACAGATTAAAATCAAGGAAAATGGATTTGGAACCACCAATAACCACAATCGGTAAGGAATATCATAACACACTAGAATAATTCGAGTCTAATAAGCTAAACCCGGAAAAACCCCCAAAATTGACAATTTAGGGTTCTAGACGAAAATACCTTGAATCGGAGTGAAGAAGATGGATTTAGATAATGATGTGTTATGCTCGAGACACAAGAATCGGACTGGAAAGAGACTCCATTGATTACTCTCCACAATCTTCTCTGAAATCGCCCGCCCGTAGGAAGGGAAGGAAAGAAAAAGAATGAAAAAAATGTTGTTTCTGAACTGCCGCTGATCTGTTTAAACTGCATAGTTAGCGCACGCTAACTAACACAAGTAGTGCGCGCTAACGGGACTTAAAAACAGTCCCGAAGCTACTGCCCGACATCGTTAGCGTGCGCTAGACAGGCTTAGCGCACGTTAAATACTACCAGATAGCGCACGCTAACAACAACTAGTTAGCGCACGCTAACTGCACATCGATAGCGCACGCAAGGGGAAATGAGTAGCGTGCGCTACCTACGCAGCAGTCCAGTACTGCTCAGATCAGCAGTACGCTGCTGCCGAAGGTACAAATCTCGAAATGCACGACAAGGCCAGAATCCAAAAACCTAGATACGAGGTATACAAGACGACGGAGCTAAGCGCTGAAAGAAAATACACTTCCGACCACCGGAGGGTCCGTAATGCGACAACGAAAATGAGATTCCCTAAACTTATAGGAAATTACAAAAATGGCCCAAGTGCCCGAAAATCACGAAACGACGTCGAATTTACAAACCGAAGGTCTCAACATGACCAACTCAACCATACGAACTTGTACAAACCAAGAAGCAACGAAAACGAATGAGTTTTACGAGAATCGAACGTTCATACGGCAAAACATGTCATAAAATGAAATCTCGTAAAAACACTACCAAAACTCGTCCAAATGGAAAAACTCCAAGAATAAAGTAGATTCAGAATGTCAAAATAGTTACAATCAAGTCGATAAAAAATAGACATACACCAAAAATAGAAACTGCTAAAAATAGAAAGTTATGGATATAACATTCTCCCCCTCTAAAATAAATTTTCGTCCCGAAACTTAAGAATCAAAAATCTTGGGGTGCCTAGAACGCATATCCTCCTCTAACTACCACGTCGCTTCTTCTACTCCGTGCCTCGACCATTGCACTTTAACCAAAGAAATGGTTTTGTGCCTTAATTGCTTGTCTCGACGCTCCAAAATCCTGACGGGCCTCTCCTCAAATGTAACATCCTTCTCTATCTCCACGTCCCCAAAATCGATAATGTGGGACGGGTCCGGAACATACTTCCTCAACTGAGAGACGTGAAATATGCTATGCACATGACTCAACAACGGAGGCAAAGCCAAATGGTATGCCAACTCACCGACTCTCTCCAATATCTCGAAAGGCCCAATATACCTCGGGCTGAGCTTCCCCTTTTTCCCGAAACGGAAAACTCCCTTCGTCGGAGACACTCTCAGCAGAACATGATCTCCCACCTTAAACTCTAAAGGTCGACGCCTAACATCGCATAAGACTTTTGTCGACTCTGAGCAGTCAACATTCTCTTTCTAATCAACTCGACTTTCTCCCTCGTCTCTAACACAAGGTTTGGCGCGGTGCCAACTAGATCGGATGGCTCATCCCAACATATCGGTGATCGGCAATGTCGGCCATAAAGTGCCTCATACGGTGCCATCTTAATCGACGCGTGCCAGCTTTTATTATAAGTAAACTCAATCAAGGCCAAATGCTCATCCCACTCACTACTCCAGTCTAACGCACATGCGTGTAATATATCCTCGAATGTCTAAATAGTACGCTCGGACTGCCCATCGGTCTGGGGATGGAAAGAAGTGCTCAAACGTAACCGTATCCCCAATGCCTTATGTACCGCCTGCCAAAAATGCGACACAAATCGGCCATCTCTGTTCGAAATAATGGTCTTCGGCGTACCATGAAGTCTCACTATCTGCGCGATAAAAACACGAGCCAACTTTTCCGGACCCCAAGTGTACTTGATGCCCAGAAAATGTGCCGACTTAGTCAGTCGGTCTACGATCACCCACACCATATTCATTCCGGTCTTCATCCTCGGCAAACCCGTGACGAAATCCATAGAGATATCCTCCCACTTCCACTCCGGGACGGGAAGTGGTTTCAACAACCCGGCTGGCCGCTGATGCTCAATCTTGACTTGCTGACGAGTCAAACACTTAGCCACAAACTGAATTACCTCATTCTTCATGTCGTTCCACCAGAAACTTTTTTCTCAAATCCTTATACATTTTACTCGATCCCGGATGGACTAAGTAAGGTGACGCATGAGCCTCTCGCATAATACTCTGCCTCAATTCCGAGTCGTTCAGAACACACAACCGACCTCGGAATCTCAACACACCATCCTCATGAATAACGAATCCTGGGGCTTTCCCCTTCCCTACACTCTCTCGAAGCTGAATAAACATCGGGTCCTCTAACTGTCCCGACTTAATGTCGTCGACTAAAGACGATGAAATCTCAAGTGTACGCAACTGCCCGGAACTCTCTGGTAGCACAATCTCAATGCTCAACCTCATAAAATCTCGTTGAAGTCCCGACTAAGCCGTAAGCAATTCAAGCGCCCGAAGCGATACCGATTTCCGGCTCAAGGCATCTGCCACAACATTTGCCTTGCCCGTATGATAGAGAATCTCGAGGTCGTAATCCTTAATAAACTCCAACCATATCCGCTGTCTCATATTAAGCTCTTTCTGTGTAACAATGTACTTCAGGCTCTTGTGATCGGTGAAAATCTGACACGACGAGCCATACAAGTAATGGCGCCAGATCTTCAACGCAAATACAACTGCGGCCAACTCAAGATCATGCGTAGGGTAATTCAACTCGTACGATTTCAACTGACGGGAAGCATAGGCAATCGTCCTCCCGTGCTGCATAAGTACGCATCCGAGCCCTTGGCCCGAAGCATCACTAAAAACTGAGAAACCCTCATTACCACTCGGTAAAGCCAAGACAGGAGCGGTCGTCAACCGCTTCTTCAACTCCTCAAAACTATTATGCCTCTCATCGGTCCACACAAACTTCTCTGACTTTTGTAACAACTGAGTCAGCTGTCGAGCGAGCTTAGAGAATCCCTCGACAAATCTACGGTAATACCCGGATAATCCCAGAAAACTGCGGACCTCCTTCACGTTCTTGGGCGGTGCCCAATCCAACACTGCCTCTACCTTATGTGGGTCCACACGAACACCCTCGTCTGAGATCACGTGACCGAGAAACATAACCTCCCGCAACCAAAACTCACACTTTGAGAACTTCGCAAAAAGATGCTGAGTCCTCAAAATATCCAGCACGACATGCAAATGACGGGCGTGCTCCTCCTCGCTCCTCGAGTAAATCAGGATGTCATCGATAAAAACGACTACACACTTATCGAGGTACTCGATAAAGACTTTGTTGATAAGCTGCATGAACACGGCTGGGGCGTTGGTTAGCCCAAAAGGCATAACCACAAACTCGTAGTGATCGTATCTCGTCCGAAAGGCCATCTTCGGAATATCGGTATCCTTTACTCGGAGCTGATAATACCCCAATCTCAAATCAATCTTTGAAAACACGGTTGCCCCTTGCAGCTGGTCGAACAAATCATCAATCCTCGAAAGCGGATACTTGTTTTTGATGGTCACTTTGTTCAACTCTCGGTAGTCGATACACAAACGAAGTGACCCATCCTTCTTTTTCACAAACAGACACTCGGTCGAATATACCCCATGTCTAGCAATTCCCCCAACTGTTTATTCAACTCAAGCATCTCGGAAGGTGCCATACGATATAGCATCTTAGAAATCGGTGCTGCACCTGGCTCTAAATCGACGGTAAACTCAACTTCTCAGTCCGGCGACAATCCCGGCAACTCGTCTGGAAAGACGTCAGGATACTCACACACTACCGGAATAGACGAGAGCTCGACTCCCCCTTCTTCCGATCTCAAAGCATAACACCAATAACCTGTGCAACCTCCTCGAAGAAGTCTCACCGCCCTCAAGGCGCTGATCAGGAGTCTCTGGCTACTCCGCTTACGCCCCACAAAAGAATGCTCGGTACCGTCAGAGGCTAACATCGAAACGGTTCTCGTTCTATAATTCATGATTGCTCCATGACGGTCCAGCCAATCCTCGCCAAGAATCAAATCCTCATCTCTGATATCTACCGCAATCAGGTTAGAAGGCCAAACCTTCCCCGCGATACTCACTGGAAAATCTCTAATCTCACGATCCCCCACGATGCTATCCCCACTAGGCAATTTAACAACAAATGGTTCACACGCAACTAGGCAATCAATATGCAGACGACGCACATAATCCATAGATATGAAAGAATGCGTAGCACCAGAATTGAATAGTACGGAAACATGATGGTCAAGGATGTGAACGGTACCTGTAGCCACCGTCGCGTCTGGGTCTCCTGCTCGTCTCATATCATATACTCGGGGCGGAATAGACCCCGCACTAGAAGCTCCCCCTCTAGAAGGCTGTCCACGTCCTCGACCTCTACCAAAACTCTGTTGTGGCTGAGGAACTGTCGGTGCCTGATTCACACTCGGCTCTCCCGCAGCTGGGGCTGATATCCGAGTAATTGGAGCCCGAGCTGCATCTGTACAAAACTTAGCACGATGACCCATCCGACCAAACGCAAGACACTGAATCGGAGTCCTATCACACTCACTCATCATGTGGTCCAGACGACTACAGTTGAAGCACGTAGGGCGACGAACGGAACCAGTAGGAGCATACCTAGAACCGTTTCCTCGCCCAAATGACGAAGACTGACCCCCGAAGACTCTCGAACCAGACTGAGCCTTCGGATGCCCACCATACTTGCCTCCCGAAAACTGGCCGGAGGTCTTCTGTTTCTTTCCCTCGGCTGCTGTCTCTGTCGCAGCAAACGACATCTCATAAGTCATCGCCTTATTCTGATACTCTTTCAAAGTTGTGCACCCCATACCAGATGTAGTGGCGCACCCTCGGTCTCATCCGCATATCAAAGTGGCGGATCTTATCAAGCTCATCTCGGATTTGGAACCACCCAATAACCACAATCGGTAAGGAATATCATAACACACTAGAATAATTCGAGTCTAATAAGCTAAACCCGTAAAAAACCCCAAAATTGACAATTTAGGGTTCTAGATGAAAATACCTTGAATCAGAGTGAAGGAGATGGATTTAGATGATGATGTGTTATGCTCGAGACACAAGAATCGGACTGGAAGGAGACTTCACTGATTACTCTCCACAATCTGCTCTAAAATCACCGAAATCGCCCGTAGGAAGGGAAGGAAAGAAAAAGAATGAAAAAATGTTGTTTCTGAACTGCCGTTGATCTATTTAAACTGCATAGTTAGCGCACGCTAACAAACACAAGTAGTGCATGCTAACGGGACTAAAAACGGTCCCGAAGCTATTGCCCGACATCGTTAGCGTACGCTAGACAGGCTTAGCGCACGCTAAATACTACCCGATAGCGCACGCTAACAACAACTAGTTAGCGCATGCTAACTGCACATCGATAGTGCAAGCAAGGGGAAAGGAGTAGCGTGCGCTACCTACGCAGCAGTCCAGTACTGCTCAGATCAGCAGTATGCTGCTGCCGAAGGTACAAATCTCGAAACGCACGACAAGGCCAGAATCCAGAAACATAGATACGAGGTATACAAGACGACGGAGCTAAGCACTAAAAAAAATACAATTCCGACCACCGGAGGGTCCGTAATGCGACAACGAAAATGAGATTCCCTAAACTTATAGGAAATTACAAAAATGGTCCAAGTGCCCGAAAATCACGAAACGACGTCGGATTTACAAACCGAAAGTCTCAACATGACCAACTCAACCATACGAACTTGTACAAACTAAGAAGCAACAAAAACGAATGAGTTTTACGAGAATCGAACGTTTATACGGCAAAACATGTCATAAAATGAAATCTCATAAAAACACTACCAAAACTCATCCAAATGGAAAAACTCCAAGAATAAAGTAGATTCAGAATGTCAAAACAGCTACAAGCGAGTCGATAAAAAATAGACATATACCAAAAATAGAAACTGCTAAAAATGGAAAGTTACGGATATTACAAAAACGAGTGGATCAACCCGAACACCTTCTGATTGAGCCGTGTCCCGAGTAAGACTCCCTGACAATGAGTGATCATTTCTGGGTGAATGAGTGGCAACGTCGCTGCTCGATGAATTCGCATTATTCCTCGCGTTCGCGCGTGTATTCACACGAGCTCTCGGGTTTCGGCCCGCACCACGGCCTCTTCCCCCGCATCCTCTGCCAGCTCTTTCCATACTGAAGTGGAAAGTCATATGATAATTATATATCTCGCATGAATATCACATTATGATTACGTTATGAAATGATGAAAATGAGCATACGCGCTCAAACACAATGATTACATGAATGATCAACTGAAATGACATGATTATCTGATGAAATTCTTGAAATGATTATCTTGAACAAGTTAACAAGATTAATGATATGATCCTCAAGATCAACAACTGAACAATGAGATGAACTGAGTGATTAATTAATTAACATGATCGACTTGATCACAAATGAAAATGATGAATGAGGATTGTTGACTGTTGAATGATGAATGGGTGATTCTTATTGCTAGAAATTATACCATGGCGTCAAAAATCTACTATTCTTTGGTCTGAGGGGCTCGGCTCTTGCACAGGTCACACGTGACGCGAAAGTCCAATGATAGTAGTCTGATGAATGATGATTTCAAATGAGACATGACTCGGACGGTAGTATTCAAAACCACTCTCCGATACCAACTCTGTAACACCACAAACTAGGCGAATATTACAGTGCCCACTAGGCGAATGAAAATTAATGAATTAAGTGATATAATTGTAGTACCGAACCACAGTATATCATTAATTACTCCGATGAGGAGTTTCAAGTACAACACACCCAGGAAAATACAGAATACAAGTATATTTTATATGAAGATAAAATATACAACACTGAATGAAAATGAACATCCAAACGGAAATCTCCAGCGAAAATAAATTAAAGAAACCATGAATGACTGAAAGGACTGGGGCCCCCTACTAGTATCACTGGGACTCCTCGCCGTCAACGTTCTCTTCCCGTGCCTTAGCCTTGCCATGACCTGAAAACAACATTCCCCAACGGGGTCAGTTACACAGAACAACAATCCTCAAGATAAACATAATCATGATATATCTTAATTATGAAATGATGCTGAAGAAAGGCATCATAGTACGCCTGTAATGGTATGTGCAAGTGCACAAGACGAGTGTCCGGACACATTCGTCCTTGTACCTAATTAGTCTCACAGAAGTACATTACCGTGTGCACAGTCCAATGTGTCGTTGAACCCAACACATGACCATCACGTGCCCAACTATAAATTCCACACATCCCCACCCGGCCATGCAATACGAACCCAAAAGGTCATATGGACAAGAAATGACCATGAAGGATAATAATGAATAACAATCCGACAAAGTCAAGAATGACTCACTGAGATAAAATGATAATGAAATGAATGATAGCTCAATGAAATTATTGGAACCGTCGTTCCTCGTGAATGAAGTGATTAATTGACAATTATAAGTCTCAATACGGTTAATACATTATGAATGAATTATGATTATGAATGAACAACAACAAAAGGAATGAATATCTTTTTAACCGAGTAAGAATTAACTTACACAACGCCAGTGAAGAATGTCCTTCGTCGAACAAACGTCCTACAATGAGATGTCGGTCGCTCGAGCAACCTTGAATGACAATTACCAACAAACGCTCAATATCCGTATCAAACATGATTATAACCAACTCAAACGTCGATACAACAATATCCAAACTCATTGGGGCATTCTAACGACTACGTAGTGAACATGTTATCCCTAAGGTTACAACCAACCCCAAATATCGACACCAAACCTTCAAGGAATGATTCAACCCAATAACACTTCATTAATGTCATCAATAATTCAAAAGGAAACCACAATTCAAGATTACAACAACACCAATCGAAAAATCCCCAAATTAACCGAAGTCAACCCCAAGGGTTCTTGAAATAATTCTCCAAATAGCCATTAAATCTGAAATATACACCGAATAATCCATAGGAATATGTGTATTCAAGGTAGATAATCCATATCTAAGGCATTCCAACATAATATCGAGCCCACATGAATAGATCGGAAATAAAACACTTGAACTCCGAATTTCTAGATTCAAGAGGTGATTACCTTGATTATGATGTTTGAAGATGATGAAATGATGATTACTCCAAATTATATGCTTGGAAATGTTGATAACTGATTTGACCTCGAAGAACACTCCTCAAGAAGCTCCAAATCGCCCAAAACCGATGAAGGAATGAAAAGAAATGACAAATGACAAAGAAAGGACTGAACTGTCCTATTTATAGCAACACCAGTTAGCGTGCGCTAGCTCTTGTGCGTAGCGTGCGCTAACGGGTGTACTGGGTAGTCCAGTACCCTGGGTTCGCAACGGTAGCGTGCGCTACAACCATATACTTAGCGTGCGCTAGCTCAAAATGTTAGCGTGCGCTAATAATTTATCTGTTGCCCAGTACTGAAGTCCAGAACCTCATGTTCTCTGATCTGTTCGCGGAAGCGCGCGCTACACACAATATTCATCGTGCGCTACTGACTCCGATTAGCGTACGCTAATATCTACTCATAGCGTACGCTAGGAATTAATCCAATGCAGTCCAGTAGCCACTGGACGCTGCCTGATCCGCTTTTAGCGCGTGCTACACGACTGGATAGCGTGTGCTACTCCGACCTACTAGCGCGCGCTACTTACCATTCGTAGCGTGCGCTACTTACAACCCGACTGCAGTCCAGTGCCTTCTGGACTGCCTGCTTGAACTGCACTAGCGTGCGCTAGTGTTGAGAGGTAGCGTGCGCTACTTGAACTCAATTAGCGCGCGCTAAAGAGAGTTCTTAGCGTGCGCTACTCCTCACACACAGCCCACTATGAAGATGACAATGATGATAAACATGGCACGATTCTCCAACTAGATTGATGATTAATGACGATTGATACATGATGCAAATACTCTGAACGGTGAATATAATGATTGAATATGAGTGACAAATGATCATTAATGAGTGAAAATTACTGAGTGAAAATTACTAAGTGACAATTATTGAATGATAATGACTGAATTACAACCGGGTATTACAAATCGAAACACCAAGCGAAAGCTCGCAACATGCATATTAACGTTAAATGAACTTACGAGAAACTCGAAACAACAGTTTCGAACGAGATTCGCAAGAATCGAACTTAAATGCGGAAAAGTCGCTAAAAAGCACGGAACTCAGCAAAACGACACCGAAACAAACTCGGGTGTCAAAAAGTGTAGAATGAATCATTCTTAGAATGACGAAACAGTCACATGCGAGCCGTTAAAACGGACTCCTGCCAAAAAAAGAAATTTACCGAAAATCGAAAATTGCGGATATTACAGAAATGATGTCCGAAGATGAAACGGACCGAAATGACGTTCTAGGAAGAAACTAGTTGAAAATGAGGTCCGGAACAAAATTGACCAAAAATGACCTCCCACAGCGAAACGTGTTGAAAATGACGTTCCAGGCCGAGAAATAACGTCCCGGGGTTAAATAGGTCGAAAATGATGTCCCATGATGAAACATTTCGAAAATAACTTTTCGGGACGAATACGGTCGAAAATGACATCCCGGGACAAACAGGCTAAAAATGACATCCTAGACGTAAAATGTCGAAAATGACGTCCTAGGATGAAAATGACGTCGGGGCGGAACGATTCGAAAATGACGTCCCACTACGAACAAGTCTAAAATAATGTTCCGGAGTGAAACAGGCTCGTCCTCGGGCAAAATGGGTCGAAAATGACGTTCCAAAGCTAAAATGGTAGCAAATGATGTCATACGACAAAAAGGACCGAAAATTACGTGCGGAGACAAAACGGGTCGAAAATAATATCCCGGGTCGAAAATGGTGTCCCATGACGAAACGGATCGAAAATGACTTCCCTGGATGAATGGGCGGAAAATATCGTCTTGGGGCGGAACAGGCCGAAAATATTGTTCCAGACAGAATGGATAGAAAACGACGTCCCATGACGAAACGTGAAAAAAATGGCGTCCCTGGATGAAACGGGCCGAAAATGTTGTCCCCAGGAATGACATTCTGGGGTGAAACGGGTCAAAAATGTCGTTATGTGGCGTAACGAGTCAGAAATGTCGTCTATGGTGAAACCACTCGAAGATGACGTCCCGGGACGAAAACAATCGAAAACGACGTCCCGACGAGAAACCGGTCGAAAATGTCATCACGGGACGAAACAGGTCAAAGATATCATCACGGGCGGAATAGGTCGAAAATATCATCATGAGGCGGAATAGGTTGAAAATATCATACCGGAGCATAACTGAACGAAAATAATGCCTCATGGCGAAACAGATCGAAAATAGTATCCCATAGTTGAAAATAATATCCCAAGTTAAATACATTATAGGGCAAATTGGACCAAAAATAACATTAGGCAATTAAACGGTTCGAAATAGCAGTAATGTATTATTGTTTTGCGAGGTACAATAATTTTGTGAAATATGAGTATTTAGGAATAAACATCAATAATAGTTAAATAAAAATTTATTTTATGAACATGGTTCTAAAAAACGCTAGGCGTTAGGCGTTCGGATTGCTAACGCCTAGCGCCCAGAGGATTACTCGGGGATTAATCGGGGAATAATCGGACTAGGCGGATTTATTTTTTATTATTATTTTAATCTTTTTTATATATAAAAAATTATATATATGTAAAATAATTAAAAATAATTAAAATTTAACCATTTAAACAGATATATAATCAATTATATATTAAATTTGAAATACTGATATAGATATCAATGAGTCCATATTATCCATAATATCTCAGTTTAGAAATTTGTAGTACTATTAGAACAAAATAAAAAAAATAAAAAAGTATAACCGCCTAGGCATCCGCCTAGTCTCCCACGTAGCTAGGAAATTTGAAACGTTGATATAGGTATAAAATAGTCCGTAGTATCTTATATTACCTTCATAGGTCCCAGCAGCCAGCCTAGACGATCGATTCGTTACCCAAACGCCTAGTACAAGCGCCTAGGCCATAATCGGAACGGCCGAGGACCTTCTAGGGATTAATTGGAGGATTAATCGGCACTGTTTATGAATTAGAAAAAAGTAAAACCTCTCATTTCTTTTTTTTTGGTGAGAAAAACCTCTCATTTCAATATAGGAGGGAGTAATAGCCTTCGAGTAATGATCTAATAAAAAAAACTCAGTAGCATACAATCTTGTGAACCCATTGGCTTCAAAACTAATTTCTAGATTAATTGCATAAACCCCAACTTACAAATATGTGATATCCTCGTAGCTCAAAATGGTACCCACGTTTAACATAATTCAAACTTCCGTCACAAAATTGAAAATAATAGTGATCGTTAAAGAGACTCATCCAAAAGATTGAAGTTCGATCTGTATGAACTAAACATATATATTCCCCAAATTATAGACTAAAAAATGTTACATCAACCAAGTCCACGTTTGGTACATATATATATATATAAAAAAATGATAAATATCAAACAATTCATAGTCTCCTTTACAAGTAGCCTTCATAACTTATTCGAACCCCCACAAGCGCACATGAAACTCACTCACTCATTATCCACGGACGAAAAATCCGGCTCGGCCGGCTTCCTCAACGACCTCATCATACTCGACCCCGAATCCGCATGCTTACGAACACCACCACCATCTCTCCTACTCGCGGTCAATCTTGCCGCATAAACCCCAACACCCGAACCACCCACATCTCTATCAACTTCCCCTCGACTCTCCAACTCACTTTCAAGCACTAAACTCTCCAAAGCCCTAAGCTCCGCCGCACCCCTCCTTTTCTTATACCTCCTCCACGCGGCCTGAACAAAACACGCGGCCCACCCCCGCCACTGCTGAGAATAAAACCTAAACCTGTGCCTCAACTGCTTGCTGTGGAGCCTCCGGAACTGGGCCGCCACAAATTTCAGGTCCTCGGCCCTGAGGGCAAAGGCTTCGACTTCCGAAATGGCTTTTACCGTACGGGTGGAGGACGGAAGGGTGACGCTTGGGCGGGGGTCGAGGGCCCACGTGAGAAGCTCCTCCCCGCAGAAGTCGCCAGGCCCAATCCGGCATGAGTTGAAGAAGCCGGTGCGGCCGCCGTTGGTGGTGTAGGAGTCGAGGTTGCCGCGGATTATGAAGAGCATCTCGTTGACAGGGTCCCCCTCCCGAACGAGGCACGTGGATTGGGTGCACAGTGCAGGCTTGAGCCGCTCGCATATGGCGTCGAGCATTCGTTCGTCCATTTGGTCCAACAGCGGGACCTGTACAGATAATCATTGTCGAAATGATTTATGATATGTTGATTTTGATTCTAAACATCAAACTTCACATTAAAAGCTTAAGGTTTACATTTATTTATAAAACCAACCCTTGAGGCTTAGTCTAATTAGAGAACCACCAAAAAAAAAGTTAGTTTTTCAAAATTACAAACAGCCACTTCATATTTGTTCCACTCTTATGAATTGCGACCTATAGTATTTGCTAGTAAAAACAAACCTGTATAAGAAGCCGTACTCTCTGTTAAACCACGAAGCCCGGATACGCATGGAAACAAGAGTTGGACAAGAGACATGACACATGTACACGCTTATTTCAACGTAAAATAGGACACGACACGGCTAAAATTCATATTTGAAGTGTCCGTGCCTCATAATTATCCATAAAATCGACATAGCTATTTACACAACCATCATCCTCATCTGTTACATACAAGACTTACACATGCATACTATATACTACTCGTCCCAAATGCAAGAAATGGAACTAAAAAAAGATATTCAACGAACTAACCCGCCGAACAAGATCATAACAGAGGTGGCGTTTAATGTCCCGTCTGAGATCTAAAGGAAGTCCTTTAAGCAGAGCTTCTTCGTCAACTCCTCTAGTGGCCAACCATTTATATTGGTCGTATTTCCGCACGGATTGCCTTAATTCTTGCGGTAACTGCCTGTGATGCATCCACTGTTCGGTATCTGTTCTCCTGATTCTCCATTCCTCCAATCTAACCGTTGTTGATTGAAGGTATGTCTGCAGAATGAATGTGAGTTTTTTAGTAATTTGTAACCTTTGCCAAAATGTGTTGGCAAAAAGAAAAGACCCATTTACCTATCTTCAGAAACCTGAAAACCTCTAAAGAATAACCAAAAAAATAAAAAAAAAAATAAAAAAAAAAAAACTGAAAAAAATGGAATTTGGATTACGTCAGACGGAACGTATTCTGGCGGTCTGACACAAGTTTTCGGCCTTTAACAAATATCCCCTTTTGAGTTTTGAGGTTGTAATTTGTACTTTGTAGGGTATAAATAAATGTCAAAAGGGTATATGTAGAATGTTGAAAAGGTGGCCCACATGTCTTTTTGTAATTAGACTGAACGTCCAGGGTTTTTCCATTGTTTCCAATGGAGTCAAAGTCTCCTTATTCTTTGGTTCTGGATTATAATGGAATAAAACAAAATGACTCTGCACTTCTTTTTCTCATGAAGTACTAGTCATTCCATGCAATTCTCATTTTGGATCATCCGGAAACAGCCTCTCTGCGTTAAGACATGGGTCAGGCTGCGTATATCCGATCCCCCCTTACCCCGCTTTTTGCGGGAGCCGTTGAGGCATTGGGGTAATGTTGTTGTTGACTGAACGTCCAAGGTATTTTCGCAATTAATTCTAAAGATGAACCATAGACCAGAATTTCGAAAACAAGTAGTTAAAGCTCAACTCAAAAGTCTGATACGATTTACATTAGACATAATATTCATGCAAAGGAACCAACAAAAAAAAGGAAAAAGAATTAAAAGGCTGTGAAGTTGAAGAATATAGCAAATTTTACTTGCATATTCCCTATGAGCAAGGCAAACAGAACTAAACCGAACGTGGCGATTATAATGGCAAAGCTTATTTCTCCGACATAGGTGCTCGTACCAAGATTTTGCCCCAGAGAACTGCACAAATTTCACAATCCTAATCAGAATCAAACATTCGAAGACGGATAATTTGTTATAATAAATAGCGGAAAGAAGTTCAAATGTAGAAAATATTCGATAAAAGGATCAACCAAGTACCTAAGGTTTTTCAGGCCCCACCACAGACAGTAGAAGTACTTATTGAAAAAGTTCGCCGACGTGACCTCACCAGTCACGGCGTCTCCGTAAATACCGAAAGGATAAAGGGCATTATCGGGATTACACCGGCTCATGACGTTGCTTGACAAGAACCACGCATTTCGTACGCTATCCGAAATGCTACGGCAATCAAAGTATTTGTACATACAAGATGGACTCTCAAGGTTGCATGCATGTCTCCAGCAAGCTTCTTGCCTCTCGATTGAAAGAAGATACCAAGAAGCCCCTAAAAACTGAATTATTTTTTAAAACATTAATATTACAATGTTTTCAAACTTTTAATCAATTCAATTTAAACTAGCATTATGAGAATGAATTATGAATAGTTCTTGTGCAGAAGAAGGCAAATTAACCAGCATATATTATTTTGGAAGGAGGTTATTCAAATACTACCCTTAGGTTTAGCCTAATTACAAAAGCCTCCAGTTATTTTTCGTAATATTTACAGATACCCCTTAGAATGTTACCAAAGAAAAAACTTCAGACTTGTATTTACCTAACAAATACCCCTCTTGAGGGTACAATATGTAAAAACAGAAACAAACGTCAGGGGTATTTGTAATTTTGAAAGAAAATTTATTTTGTAATAAAAAAAACTCTGGGGATAATTTTTCGTAGTTTCACCAACCGGGTATATTTGGGCAAAAAAATATTTTTTAGTTTATGACAAGTCCAAGATTGTTTCATTTCACTTACATGGCTTGCTAACATGTAAAGGAACAAATTATAAGCAGCTCCAGCCCATGCTGTCTCTGTGACAACACCAGTAGCTTTCGCAATTTGGGACGAAAGAGGATATATAAGAAAAAGTCTCGGAATATACTGGAAAATTATAATGAACCTAAGCACATTTTTCGTGTTCGTCATCGTTGATCCCCTCAGGTTCGGGATAACAACCCAAATCAATATCTACCAAAAAAAAAAACAGTTAGGCTTCATATCATCATATATTGCATAAAGAGGTCGACAAAAAAATCAATATACTCTTACGAACCTGAGGAAGAGGAAGGGCAGCTAATAAATCGAGCCAGAAGTATTTCCGGAAGTACCTCGACGCAATTTTGGAAGAGTCTATTACAAGTTCTCCTCGTCCAAACACACGAGAAGAAGGTGCTACATATGCTGTCCTAAACCGAACATAAATCTGAATTGCGTAAAAGATATCCGCCACTGATCTTACGATCGTTAGGACAACTTCAAGCGTGCGTCCGATATCTATGCAAACATTTTTCTCCACCATAGTTGGTAAGTAGAAATATAATGGGTCTACGAATAGAGATACTAAACAAGCTACTAAGAAAACCGTGTTCCATCTGCGAATCGTGAGCCCTCGAGGATCTAATATTTTTCTCTTTACTCTCTCGTAGTCTTCGGAAAAAACTCGGGACAATACCTTGCATTTCAACGATTTGTTGTTCTTTTCGGATGATTTTTTTCCGGAACTCGACTCCGCGAGTCGTGTCCCGTCGATTTTGTACTTCACTTTGATTACATTTTCGCCGTTTACCATAGGGAATTTTGTGAATCCAACGTCATCATGAAATCTGCAAGATGATTAGTTAAACATTTAACCGAATGGCAAAAAAATATATTTTTTTTGAAGAAATTCGATCGAGTACACAGCACACCTTACGGATCTTGAATTACTAAATGCCATGACACTTGATCGCAGAAACTTCCCGTTGCGATAAATAAATGTTACCTGATCTATCGAACAACAAATATTGAGAAGAAGAAAAAAACTAGTTAGAGAAAATGACTAGTGATAAATCCATAGCCACACAGGGAAAAAGAAAACAGCTCAGTGCTTTTCAATTCAGAAGAAATCATATGAGCAAAAGAAAAAAAGCACTCTAGTTGAAATTTTGAATTTTGAGCGTGGAGAGTAACAGAGCCTTTATGTGAATAAATTCACTATTACTTTTCGTTTTAGGACAAAAAAGTCAGGTCAAACATGTGACTAATCTCTAGGGTTTGAAAACCAAACACAGCTACTCCACACGAGCTTGATCATTAAAAAGTTCGTCTGGACTCGGTTTGCTGATATAACGAACCAAGTTTGGACACAATTTTTTCATCGGCTTGAGCCTGATTCGATTGGAATAAGAATCTTAAACTGCGTATTAAAAAAAAACTACTCGAACTCGATTCGTGTTCGATTCGATTAAATATCGTTCGAGCTCAACTCGATTAATTATCAAGTAAAGCTCAAACACTATTTTTCCATTCGCTTAGATATGAAGCAATAAAAATATTAAATTGCATCAAGCTCGATTCTTGTTCGACTCACTTAGAGCTCGTTCCGGCTCGGCTCGATTGCTAATCAAGTCAAGCTCAAACACAATTTAGAAAGCTTGAACAAATGGGGCGTTCCGACTCATTTACAGACCTACTAATTTTTTTTAATCACAAACTTTTCAGTCATATTCTTAAGAGCCCTTTTTCATTTCTTCTAGAATGGCATCTTATTCAAGATTTCATGTCCAACTTGAACCAGGACCAGTCAGAGCCCTCGAGTGATCCTCCCTCCTTCACTAAATGTAGTATAAGAGTGATACCCATCAAAAAAACTAAATTTCAAAATATATAATAAAATAGAGAAATACAAAAATAATAGAATATTCTAGAAAAAAAAATTAGCTAAACCACTAAAAAATAACCCTGAAAAAACAAAAATGAACCCTAAAAATTGGGAGGAAAAAAAAACTAAAAAAATAAATAAAAAGCACTAAAAAAATTAAAAACTAAAAAAACTGAAAAAAAAACTAAAAACTAAAAAAAAAAATAAAAACCTAAAATCTAGGTTTCGTCTCACATTATGCGGTCAAACAGGTGGTCTCGCACAAGTATTTGCCATCTAGCAGCAGATGATAATATGAATTAGAAAATTAGATTTTAATTCTATTTTATTTTTATTTTTTATTTTTGAGATTAAAAACAGTTATATAATAAAAAGGCCAAAAATCAGAGTTGAATCAAGCTATAGATAACATGAATAAGCCCTCACACATATGATGGAGAAAATGATAAAGCATGTTTCTTGGCATAAATCCCCAAAAATAACAGGAAAAAAAAATCAAGAAATGAAGAAAACTTACAACCATATCGCACTTGTTTGCTATCCCTTTTTGTTTTTCTTAATTAATTATATACGTAACTATGACTGAGCAAATTGTAGGAGTATAAGAGTGTACGTATAGGTGTGTATCTATACGTGTATTAGTGGGTGTAGTGTATGAGAGAGAGAGAGAGTCAAAAGATTGTAGTGATCAAATTTCTTTATTCAATTTTTTATTCGAATTTATTTACTTTTGAAATATCGAATAAAAGATGAAACTGATGAGATTTGATTAGTTTTGTTAAGGAATATTCGATTAGTATTGTTTACATGTAATATAATTGATACAATTATATATTTATATATGTTATTCTATAATCAAAAATAAAGTTTTATTTTTTTGCTTGTACCGTAAATTTTTGTTTTTATCATAAATTTTAAATTTTTTATTCTATAAAAATTCAAATCGAATACTTCAATTGAATGAAATAATTTGAATATTCATATCAAGTCGAACTAGGTTCAACTTTAATATTAAAAAATTATATAAAATTAAACAGTTCAAATCCATATCACTGAGCGCAAATTAAATATAATCGTATCGATTCGATTTACAACTATTCTATGTCCATTGTCCAGACTATGGAAGGATCTGAGGAGTTGACTAAATTGGACTCCACGCCTATTGCATCTGCCCACGTACTCTTAGGCGTTAATAAATTTTTCCTCATAGTAACAGAAGAGAAGGGCTGTATTTTATACGGTATTTTCCGGTTCCGTCCATGGAGCATTCCCACATAGTGCATTCTCTGCTAATTCATCGACACGTGGCGTGTATAAACCAAACCAAACCAAACATACCCAAAGATATCCCGCCGTAGCAGGCCTGGAGTAAGATGTCGCAGATCACGCCCCTACTTATTACTAGAGGGAGGTCAAGCTTTCTGAAGACCACCAAATAAGTGCAAAGAAAATCTTGTGTGATAAATACAAAAGAAAACATATGATTCGAAAAAGCTCAAGACCATACCTAAGCCCATGGCTTAATCCACATGGGACTTACCTAAGCGGGATTTGGTTACTTCACTCCCGATGAACGCTGCTCTAACAAAAGAGAGGTTGACTCTGTGCACAGCTCCCTGTCAAAAATACACCACACGCAGAGACAATATGATAAAATATACAATAAAAGTAAAAATACAATGCTCTAGGTCAAAGCTAACCGAGACAACCCACATACACGCCACGTGTCGATAGATTAGCAGGTGATGCACTATGTGGAGATGCTTCATTGACGGAACCGTATTTTTCATACCTCACCAAAGGGGTGTGTGTATTGTGTACTGCCGTTTACCGCTATGTCCCATAATCGGCGGTTATGATAACAATCGCATTTTCAAGAGATCTGATTGAGATTTTTGACACCCATAAAATACACTTTGTGGGAATTAGGGGTGGTATATCGTACCGTATCGAATTTTTTGTCGATACCGTATATCGTACCGAAAGTTTCGGTACAACAAAATTTATATCAATACTGTACCGAAAGTTTCGGTATACCGAAATTTTGGTATGGCTTTCGGTCCATACTGCCGAAATTCGGTATACCGAATTTTATTTCGGTATCGGTGTATATAAAGTTGTGCGGAAGCGTGAATATAAAGTGCAGAAATAAACGACACACGGATTTATAAAGTGCGGAAATAAACGACACCCGGTAAAAAACCCGGTAATTTTTCATAAACATACATTATACAAAATATTTACAAGGTATTAGTACATATAGAAAAAATAAGTTTAAAAGACCTTATCTCTTAATTTCCTTAGCATACGTTTGCAAAAAACCCTCAATTCTTGTTTCGATTATGAGGTTTTGGTGATTAGGCTTTTAATGATCCAAGATACCCGAGAACCCGCCCGAAATAACCGGGACCGATACTCACCCGAAACGTTAGCGGTCCGGATACAAGTATTGAAGTTGGGACCCGAAACCGGTAAGGACCGAAACCGATAATACTCGATACCTTAACGGTCCAGACCCGGGAAGACAATACCCGGACCGAACCGGACCGAGAACAGCCCTAATTGCGATTCTAACAATGTCGGATCCTTGATCCTAATAACACCGAATCCAATCGTATCTTTTCTTTTACCTCTCGTGTATGTGTTGAATGTATAAACACTCAAACTAACAATATAAGCTCAATATCACAACAACAATATCATGTAAATCAATCTCTCATAAATGTATCGTTTGCTTGAAGTTGTTGTAGTAAAACAATACCATAGGAATGGTATTTATAGGCATTGGAGTCTTACTAGTCGTTGCCTCTTCAGACTGCATTACGTACGCTATATCACTCCTGTTACGTACGTAAGCTCTTTTACATACGTTAACATGTAAATGTTACGTACGTTAACATCACCCAGTTTCAGTCCAGTAGCATCTGATTCGATCATTACGTATGTTAATCAATCACCCATTACGTACGTTAATGATACGTCATTGCTGACGTCATATATCCGTTGCCGCATTTTTGACTTTGACTCGTCCAACGTTCTTCTGGTTTGAACTATGAACACTCCATTACGTACGTTACCCATCCTCGCTTACGTACGTTAATCTCCATCCATTATGTACGCTATATAGCACATTTTACGTACGTTAAGCTTGCATAAATCCAGCTTTTTGCACTTCGTTTCATTCGATGCTTTGCTTCGCCTTTTTGTTGTTTTGCTTTGTTTAGCAACTTTAATCATCAAAACACTATTTATTAATATGTGGAATAAATATTCCAACAATCTCCCCCTTTTTGATGATTACAAAACAACCCTTGAATTGGATAAAACCTGCAAAATAAAAATATATATTTGTACATTTCAAAGTTTTCGGCTTTGATCGTTTCATTAGTTTCTCCAATCTTTTTCTTTTTCTGTCATTTTCGACTTCTTCGTTTCTTATTTTTCAACTCCTTCGTTTATCCCCCTTTTCGTATGATTTCTTCTTCTTCTTTTCGACTTCTTCGATTTTATTATTTTCTCCTCCTTTTACTTTTTATTTTTCTCGTCATACTTTCATGACGCTTTTTATCCGATTCAACTTCTTCTCCCCATTTTTGTATTCAGCAAAAAGTATAAAAAAATATAGAGGATACCAATTATTGAATATGCATGATACTAAATTGATGAATATAATAATGATAAGATATGCATGAATAGGGTATAACTCCCCCTGAAAATATTATCTCCCCCTTTGTAAAATATCAATTGTTCAAAATTAATTTTTGGGGATCCAACCTATAGTTGGTTTTTGTTTCGTGACGTAAACGATATTTGGGATGATGGTTCCTTTAGGTACCCAAATTTTCTTAACTTTAATCGTCCGTTTTGGGCTTTTACAGTTTGAAATATGGTGCCCGATTTTCAAATATTTTTGACAATGGGGTATTTTAAAATTTACGGATTTGTTTTTAGAACGTGGTTTGAATCCTAACCCCTCTTTATTTAACGTGTATTTTTGAACCGAGAGCATATTTTCAAATTTCTCGTTCCCGAGAGAGAATTTCTTCGTTAAATTTTTTAGCTCGGTTTGAATTTTAACAAGATCATCCTTTAGAATATTTACATTTTCAATACATTTAGAATGATCGATTTCAATAAATTTTCCCTTTTCAAGAATTTTGGAATTTTCATTTTCCAAAGATTTATATTTAGATTTAAGAGATTTAATCTCATTTAAAGTATTTTGATAGTACGTATGTAATAGCTCGAATGCTTCAAAAGTTCGTCGTAAGAATTACTTACTTGGCTTTCGACATCGCTATCGTCGAATGAACTCCGTGTCATGAGAGCGGGATTATTTTGATTTAGAAAATCTTCATCTTCGTCTTCATCGCTCCATGTTGCAATTAAAACCTCCTTCTTGGGTTTCGCCCGGCAATTCTTCGCAAAATGGCTTGGTTTACCACATAATCGACAAGAATTATCGAATTTCTTAGATTCGCCTTTTTGGATGTCCTGTTTTCTCCGGTTTAATAAGTGTTGGAACTTATTAATATTTTTGGCATAATATGCCGATTCTTCGTCGCTTTCATCAACCGGGATTTCTTCTCTTTTTGACATCTTAGCCTTCATGGCTATTGATCTTTCATTCGGCTTTGGTTTAGCGTTTCGAGATTTAAGGACTATCTCGTAATTTATTAATGAACTAACGAGGGCACTAAAATTAAGATTATTGAGATCTTTCGATTCCATAATCGCCGTAACCGTGCCGTCCCATTCAACAGGTAGTGATCTTAAGATTTTTTTGACTTTCTCACTACTTGATAATGGTTTTCCGAACGAAGCTAGTCCATTGGCGATGACCAAAAATCGGTCGAGCATAATAGTGATGGATTCGTCTTCCTTCATTTGAAATAACTCGTACTCGGTTTTCGTCTCCTTGACTTGAGACGTACCTTCGTGTGTTACCTCAAGCATTTTCCAAATTTCTTTGGCACTATCACACGATGATATCCGGTTGTGTTCTTTCGAATTTAAGGCACAATATAGGAGTTGAGTTGCCTTAAAATTGTAATGGTCATTTTTTCAATCGGAATCGTCATATTCTTTTTAGCGTACCGTTGGAATTTTTGGACCAAGACAAATCACTTTCCAAAACTCGATGTCATATGCTCGGATGAATATTGATATCTTTTTCTTCCACGTCATGAAGTTTGAGCCATCAAAAAATGGTGGTTGGTTTAGAGCAAGGCCTTCGACTGGAGCATATTGAAACGCCATTTGGATCTTCTCCTCGGATGTTAAGCCGCTTATTAGAGGAACCGCTCCGATACCAATTGTTGGAGCAAAATTGGTATTAGCGGCGTTGTGCGGAAGCATAAATATAAAGTGCGGAAATAAACGACACATGGATTTATAGAGTGTTGTGTCGAGATTTACACTTTCCGACCGGTGATCGCCTCGGAGATCGGGCGACCTAGCCATTGCCGAGCATCCAAGGAAGAGCTGCCGACCCGCGACCAGGCGACCTAGCCTTAGCCCGGCAGACAAGCATGAATCGGCCAGCCGAAGGTCCCAGGACAAGTCCCGGTGCCGAGCGATCGACATCCAGTACGATCATCTCTCGGCGCCTGGCGACCAACTTCTGGCGACCGACTTCTGGACGATCATCTCTCGGCGCCTTGTCGACCGACCCTTGGTGGCCGACCAGTGCCGACCCTCAGTGACTGGCCAAGGACGACCCTCGGTGTCCAGCTAGAGACGACCGTTTCATGACGATCAGGGCCGATGGCCATCAAGTCGGCAAAGGCCGAGCCACAGGACAGCACCCACGTGCAGATCCACAAAAGGCGCTGACAGACCTGTCACCTACCACACCTACCAATAGGGCCGCAGACCTGCAAAAGGAGCCTACGGACAAGACTGGTGACCACAGCCTGTCACCTACCTCGCCTACTGACAAGTCCGCCGAAAGTAACAAAGTGGGACCACCTGTGACAGTACTTCCGGACGCGTGCTGGCTCCTCATTGGACCGCACAGCTGGCTGCCGGCTGTAGCCTTGGACTTTTGGCAGACTGCCCACGTGACCTTTAGGACGATCGCCTCATTATATTAATGGACGAAAGACGATCGCCCGCTAGGAGACAAGGCACCTCATCCCCTATATAAAGAAGGCAGCCTGCACTTGGATTTTCTCTCTGGCATTCTCGCATTTCACAAGCAAAACACACAGCACTTGGCTTTCTCCAACTCTTGGCAACAGCTATCTTTCGGTCTTACTTCTCCCGGCCTCTCTCATCAGGCATACGATCGGCAGGGACGAAGAACACCGAGCTTCGCTCAAGAGCCGGATTAATAGAGTCTTTTTACACTCATTGTATTTAGATTTCTCTCATTAATACTTGTATCCACGAATATTTGTATTAATAACATCTCGCGAGAGCATTCAAGCCCGGGACAAACAACCCCGACAAATCTTGTGTTATTTATCTTTCTCACGGAAGTGCTCCCGCAATTGTTGTTTGTTGTCCGTCTCCAGCAGTATTTAATCTTCGGATAGATATTTTGGGCAACAACAATTGGCGCTAGAAGGAGGGCATCTAACCCTCAAATTTTTATACCTACCGTCTCGAAGAACACTCACTGTTCTCGGGGCAGATACTTGAAGTGACACTTACTGCACTTCAAAGAAATCTTTCAGAAATCAAGTCATCCTCCTCCGCGTCGAAGAAAGCCGCCGCCGCCGCGGACGCCGCCTGGCCCCGGGCCCGAGCCACAGCCGAGGGTGGAGGGTAGTCGCCGCGGTCAGAGACGCTCGATCCCGCCCCTGGACGGCGGCCCAAGCCTCTCGCTCGATCGATTCCGAACCAAGGAACAGATCGAAGGGGCCCTGGCCGTCCTACAGGAGCGACGGAGTGCTCTCGACGCGCCTCCTGCTATCACCCCCTCGGCCGTCCGCCGGAAGTCCAAGCGGAAGCTCAAGGCGCATCGCCGAGCGATCGCCAGAGGCTCCGTCCGCAAGAAGAGGCGCTCGCCACTGGGCACCTCTGTCTTCGATCGCCTGGGCAGTGACCCGACCTGGCAACCGGGGCAGTCCGGCCCCAGCCACGAGACGACGGAGTTTGAGTCCGTCACCAGGAGCTCGGCCTACCCGACTCCCAGAAGGCAGCCCAGCCGTCTGGCTCCCCCTCGCCAAATAGCCGAGGCCGGCAACAGCGGAGTCCGGAGATCGGTACACGATCGCCTCGGCTCCTGCTCCCAAAGCCGATCTACAAGCGACCAAGCCACGGTGATGGCTGCGATGCAACGTCAACTCGACGACATGAAGGCGCTCCTGGAATCCAGGGCAGGCGCGAAGATGACAATCGCCGGGCCAAGCGAGCCGCTCACGATCGACATCTAGCTCGCCCCCGTGCAGCACATGATCGCTCCCCCGCAAACACCCGTATACGAGGGGCGATCGGACCCCCAGACGCACCTGAGGAAGTTCAACATCTACATGACCGGGTGTGGGGCATCTGACGCGATCAGGTGCCAAATGTTCCCTCTGACGCTAGACGACCTCACCCACAGGTGGTACACCTCGTTGCCGCCCCGGTCCATTGGTTCTTTTAATCAGCTGGCGCACGTCTTCACGGAGTATTTCGCCACCAGGGTCGTCCGGCCAGAAGGTCCCCTTCGCATGATGCAAATCAAGCAGGGAGAAGAAGAGTCCGACTCGGACTACATCGACCGGGTAGACGTGATCATCCTCAACGGCGAGCCCGTAAGCGATGAGACCGCCCTCTACGCGGTCCTAGGAGGATTTCAGGGTTTTTTGCCTATGTTCAGGCATCTCACGAAAAACCAACCTACAACCTACGCAGCCTTCCGGGCTAGAGCCGCAGATTTTATGGCCAGGCAAAGGTTCCTTCTTAGCCTGTGAGCAGCGCGATCGGCGCCCGGACGACGATCTCCCGCCCGATCGCCGATATCGACCTATGAATAAAGCGATCGGCAGCCGAGCGACGATCGCCAGTCTTCCAGCCCGATCGCCAATCATCACGCTACATCATCAGCAACCCGGAGGACACGATCGCCCTCTACAGTCCAGCATCTAACGTGACGGACTAAGGCATAAGATCGCCTCCACCGCACATCATAAAGCCATGGTCCTGGTCGTCGATGGAACCGGCTGCTTCGGCCATGCAAGGTCCCTTTCGGCCGAGATCGCCCGCTCTTCGTTTAAATACGAGGCCGGCGTAGTCTGAGGGCTCTCCAAATTTAATCAGTGGACACGTGCCACAACCCCCGTCTCAACATACACCGTCGAGGTTCGCCATCTTCATGGTGGGCCGAGGTGGAAGCAGAGCTAACAAGCCGCGGGCGTGGAGTTGATTCATCCGACGCTGCCCCGCGCAAGGACTCCTCTAGACCGAGACCGCACGCCCTTCGTTTAAATACGAGGCGAGGCGCAGCCTAACAGAGGACCCTCATAATAAAGTGAGTCACGAGACACTCAATGTCTTCGCGCACCAAGACACGGTCATGGAGTCGGTCCATCGAATTCCGCGACTGTGCACGATTCCTCAAACAAGCGAAACCATCAAGTTTCCGAGGGGAATCGGCCAATGTTGTTTTTGCAGGTACAAGACCGAAAGATAGCTAGCCAATCGACCATGATAGCCCAAGTCCGAAATCATAAGTCAGCTCAGCAAGATCGCCCATCCTCATCCTTACACGATCGCTAGCAAGAACCACCTCGCCCCATGTATTCAACATAGGAGCAAGCTGGGGGGCAATTGTTGTGTCGAGATTTACACTTTCCGATCGGCGATCGCCTCGGAGATCGGGCGACCTAGCCATTGCCGAGCATCCAAGGAAGAGCTGCCGACCAGCGACCAGGCGACCTAGCCTTAGCCCGGCAGACAAGCATGAATCGGCCAGCCGAAGGTCCCAGGACAAGTCCCGGTGCCGAGCGATCGACATCCAATACGATCATCTCTCAGCGCCTGGCGACCGACTTCTGGCGACCGACTTCTGGACGATCATCTCTCGGCGCCTTGTCGACCGACCCTTGGTGACCGACCAGTGCCGACCCTCAGTGACTGGCCAAGGACGACCCTCGGTGTCCAGCTAGAGACGACCACTTCATGACGATCAGGGCCGATGGCCATCCAGTCGGCAAAGGCCGAGCCACAGGACAGCACCCACGTGCAGATCCACAAAAGGCGCTGACAGACCTGTCACCTACCTCACCTACCAACAGGGTCGCAGACCTGCAAAAGGAGCTGACGGACAAGACTGGTGACCACAGCCTGTCACCTACCTCGCCTACTGACAAGTCCGCCGAAAGTAACAAAGTGGGACCACCTGTGATAAGATTTCCGACGCGTCGGCTCCTCATTGGACCGCACAGCTGGCTGCCGGCTGTAGCCTTGGACTTTTGGCAGACTGCCCACGTGACCTTTAGGACGATCGCCCCATTATATTAATGGCCGAAAGACGATCGCCCGCTAGGAGACAAGGCACATCATCCCCTATATAAAGAAGGCAGCCTGCACTTGGATTTTTCTCTGGCATTCTCGCATTTCACAAGCAAAACACACAGCACTTGGCTTTCTCCAACTCTTGGCAACAGCTATCTTTCGGTCTTACTTCTCCCGGCCTCTCTCATCAGGCAGACGATCGGCAGGGACGAAGAACACCGAGCTTCGCTCAAGAGCCGGATTAATAGAGTCTTTTTACACTCATTGTATTTAGATTTCTCTCATTAATACTTGTATCCACGAATATTTGTATTAATAACATCTCGCGAGAGCATTCAAGCCCGGGACTAACAACCCCGACAAATCTTGTGTTATTTATCTTTCTCACGGAAGTGCTCCCGCAATTGTTGTTTGTTGTCCGTCTCCAGCAGTATTTAATCTTCGGATAGATATTTTGGGCAACAACAATTGGCACTAGAAGGAGGGCATCTAACCCTCAAATTTTTATACCTACCGTCTCGAAGAACACTCACTGTTCTCGGGGCAGATACTTGAAGTGACACTTACTGCACTTCAAAGAAATCTTTCAGAAATCATGTCTTCCGCCTCCGCGTCGAAGAAAGCCGGCTGCCACCGCGGACGCCGCGCCTGGCCCGGCCCGAGCCACAGCCGATGGTGGAGGGTAGTCGCCGCGGCCAGAGACGCTCGATACCGCCCCTGGACGGCAGCCCAAGCCTCTCGCTCGATCGATTCCGAACCAAGGAACAGATCGAAGGGGCCCTGGCCGTCCTACAGGAGCGACGAAGTGCTCTCGACGCGCCTCCTGCTATCACTCCCTCGGCCGTCCGCCGGAAGTCCAATTGGAAGCTCAAGGCGTTACTGGCCGAGCGATAGCCAGGAGGCTCCCGTCCGCAAGAAGAGGCGCTCGCCAGCCGGGGCACCTCTGTCTTCGATCGCCTGGGCAGTGACCCGACCTGGCAACCGGGGCAGTCCGGCCCCAGCCACGAGACGACGGAGTTTGAGTCCGTCACCAGGAGCTCGGCCTACCCGACTCCCAGAAGCACCACCTGCCTGGCTCCCCCTCGCCAAATAGCCGAGGCCGGCAGCAGCGGAGTCGGAGATCGGTACACGATCGCCTCGGCTCCTGCTCCCAAAGCCGATCTACAAGCGACCAAGCCACGGCGATGGCTGCGATGCAACGTCAACTCGAAGACATGAAGGCGCTCCTGGAATCCAGGGCAGGCGCCAAGAAGACGATCGCCGGGCCAAGCGAGCCGCTCACGATCGACATCGAGCTCGCCCCGTGCGGCCACAGATCGCTCCCGCAAACACCGTGTACGAGGCGATCGGACCCCAGGAGCCTTTGAGGAAGTTCAACATCTACATGACCGGGTGTGGGGCATCTGACGCGACCAGGTGCCGAATGTTCCCTCTGACGCTGGACTACCTCGCCCACAGGTGGTACGCCTCGTTGCCGCCCTGGTCCATTGGTTCTTTTAACCAGCTGGCGCACATCTTCACGGAGTATTTCGCCACCAGGGTCGTCCGGCCAGAAGGTCCCCTTCGCATGATGCAAATCAAGCAGGGAGAAGAAGAGTCCGACTCGGACTACATCGACCGGGTAGACGTGATCATCCTCAACGGCGAGCCCGTAAGCGATGAGACCGCCCTCTACGCGGTCCTAGGAGGATTTCAGGGTTTTTCGCCTATGTTCAGGCATCTCACGAAAAACCAACCTACAACCTACGCAGCCTTCCGGGCTAGAGCCGCAGATTTTCTATCCAGACAAAGGTTCCTTCTTTGCCTGTGAGCAGCGCGATCGGCGCCCGGACGACGATCTCCCGCCCGATCGCCGATATCGACCTACGAATAAAGCGATCGGCAGCCGAGCGACGATCGCCAGTCTTCCAGCCCGATCGCCAATCATCACGCTACATCATCAGCAACCCGGAGGACACGATCGCCCTCTACAGTCCAGCATCTAACGTGACGGACTAAGGCATAAGATCGCCTCCACCGCACATCATAAAGCCATGGTCCTGGTAGTCGATGGAACCGGCTGCTTCGGCCATGCAAGGTCCCTTTCGGCCGAGATCGCCCGCCCTTCGTTTAAATACGAGGCCGGCGTAGTCTGAGGGCTCTCCAAATTTAATCAGTGGACACGTGCCACAACCCCCGTCTCAACGTACACCGTCGAGGTTCGCCATCTTCATGGTGGGCCGAGGTGGAAGCAGAGCTAACAAGCCGCGGGCGTGGAGTTGATTCATCCGACGCTGCCCCGCGCAAGGACTCCTCTAGACCGAGACCGCACGCCCTTCGTTTAAATACGAGGCGGCGCGGCTAACAGAGGACCCTCATAATAAAGTGAGTCACGAGACACTCAATGTCTTCGCGCACCAAGACACGGTCATGGAGTCGGTCCATCGAATTCCGCGACTGTGCACGATTCCTCAAACAAGCGAAACCATCAAGTTTCCGAGGGGGATCGGCCAATGTTGTTTTTGCAGGTACAGGACCGAAAGATAGCTAGCCAATCGACCATGATAGCCCAAGTCCGAAATCATAAGTCAGCTCAGCAAGATCGCCTGTCCTCATCCTTACATGATCGCTAGCAAGAACCACCTCGCCCCATGTATTCAACATGGGAGCAAGCTGGGGGGCAATTGTTGTGTCGAGATTTACACTTTCCGACCGGCGATCGCCTCGGAGATCGGGCGACCTAGCCATTGCCGAGCATCCAAGGAAGAGGCTGAGCCGGCGACCGGGCGACCTAGCCTTAGCCGGCAGACAAGCATGAATCGGCCGGTAGAAGGTCCCGAGGACAAGTCCGGTCTTTGAGCGATCGACATCAATACGATCATCTCTCGGCGCCTGGCGACCGACTTCGGCGACTTACGGACGATCATCTCTCGGCGCCTTGTCGACCAGGCCCTTGGTGACCGACTGCCGACCCTCGGATCGCCAAGGACGACCCTCGGTGTCCAGCTAGAGACGACCACTTCATGACGATCAGGGCCGATGGCCATCCAGTCGGCAAAGGCCGAGCCACAGGACAGCACCCACGTGCAGATCCACAAAAGGCGCTGAGAGGCCTGTCACCTACCTCACCTACCAACAGGGTCGCAGACCTGCAAAAGGAGCTGACGGACAAGACTGGTGACCACAGCCTGTCACCTACCTCGCCTACTGACAAGTCCGCCGAAAGTAACAAAGTGGGACCACCGTGATAAGATTTAGGACGCGTCTTTGGCTCCTCATTGGACCGCACAGCTGGCTGCCGGCTGTAGCCTTGGACTTTTGGCAGACTGCCCACGTGACCTTTAGGACGATCGCCCCATTATATTAATGGCCGAAAGACGATCGCCCGCTAGGAGACAAGACACCTCATCCCCTATATAAAGAAGGCAGCCTGCACTTGGATTTTCTCTCTGGCATTCTCGCATTTCACAAGCAAAACACACAGCACTTGGCTTTCTCCAACTCTTGGCAACAGCTATCTTTTGGTCTTACTTCTCCCGGCCTCTCTCATCAGGCAGACGATCGGCAGGGACGAAGAACACCGAGCTTCGCTCAAGAGCCGGATTAATAGAGTCTTTTTACACTCATTGTATTTAGATTTCTCTCATTAATACTTGTATCCACGAATATTTGTATTAATAACATCTCGCGAGAGCATTCAAGCCCGGGACTAACAACCCCGGCAAATCTTGTGTTATTTATCTTTCTCATGGAAGTGCTCCCGCAATTGTTGTTTGTTGTCCGTCTCCAGCAGTATTTAATCTTCGGATAGATATTTTGGGCAACAACATAGAGGTTCAGTCAAATGTGCCTATGTCCTCTCTCGATGTATCTTTTTCTATAGGATGAAGATCAAAATCTCTACGCCTCTCTTCTATCGGTCGAGGGATTACCGTTACAAGCTCGTCTTCTATCGGTCCGAGTAAACCGTTCAATCTCTCTTCTATCGGTCGAGATATTACCGCTTGTACTTGTCTTTTTCTCGATCTAAGTTAAACAATTTTCCTTTTCTATTAGACAAAGAATCAACCACTCTAGCTTTCTATGGATAATAGATAAACCTCACTAAGATAGCGATTGCGATTCTAACAATGCCGGATCCTTGATCCTAATAACACCGAATCCAATCGTATCTTTTCTTTTATCTCTCGTGTATGTGTTGAATGTATAAACACTCAAACTAACAATATAAGCTCAATATCACAACAATAATATCATGTAAATTAATCTCTGATGAATGTATAATTTGCTTGAAGTTGTTGTAGTGAAACAATACCATAGAAATGGTATTTATAGGCATTGGAGCCTTACTGACTGCATTACGTACGCTATATCACTCATGTTACGTATGTAAGCTCTTTTACGTACGTTAACATGTAAATGTTACGTACGTTAACATCACCCAGTTTCAGTCCAGTAGCATCTGATTCGATCATTACGTACGTTAATCAATCACCCATTACATACGTTAAGGATACGTCATTGCTGACGTCATATATCCGTTGCCGCCTTTTTGACTTTGACTCGTCCAACGTTCTTCTGGTTTGAACTATGAACACTCCATTACATACGTTAGCCATCCTCGCTTACGTACATTAATCTCTATCAATTACGTACGCTATATAGCATATTTTACGTACGTTAAGCTTGCATAAATCCAGCTTTTTGCACTTCGTTTCCTTCGATGCTTTGCTTCGCCTTTTTGTTGTTTTGCTTTGTTTAGCAACTTTAATCATCAAAACACTATTTATGAATATGTGGAATAAATATTCCAACATGCGCTTAAACCTTTGATATGCTAATCTCGCTTATCTTTCACTACTTTATTTTATTTTGCGAGTTAAGCTCTGTCTGAGTTACTTATATTTCATTTAGTGCTTCAGGCACCCCATTAGCAATTGTTGAGACACAGAGTGTTGTCGACAACTATCATTCTTATAAACAGTTCTCCCATATTCACAAAGTTTATGACAACTTCAACAAAATTATTCAATATTGATTTGGTCGTTCCATAATCCCAATATTATAATTATTTAGTGCACGTGCAAATTAAGGTATTGAGATTCTCATCTTCGAGACAATCCTCTTCATGAGGTTTTTGAAGTGATGTTATAGTTTAATCTATTTGTATTCCGCGGATTTTATCTTTAATACCAATAAAGAATACGTCTCTCACGCTTCTAGCGTCGAGGAGCATCAACAAATATATTTCGTTCACAATCGAATTTAATTCTTTATGGTACATATACAACTAGTATTGAGATTTCATCACTCCTTAGGCAATCAATAACTTGTTGAACTTCGAGTTCATAATGCGTAAATTTAAATAGCCAATGAGAATTTTCTGAATTTCTCTTATTTATATTTCATATCTCCCCCTAATATCGGGGATAATTTGAATTGGATTATAAAATCAGCGTACCAAATGATCAAATGACCCCAATTTTGGGCTCAAAATTTGTATTTTGACAGAGTATACATGTATTTTTCATGTAGCCCATATAGGTACGTGAAATTATCATATGAGAAATCCTCTTCTTGAGGTATTTTAATCACGTACTAATTACATATTGATCCAAATATTCATGCATTGGTAATAATTTGGGTCCTTGAATTAGAAATTCATTGCAACATGGTCATTGGATGCAAAATACATAATGTAACTAGTTTGATACTCATTGGAGAATCAATATATAACTAGTTTGATACTCATCGAATGATCAATGAAGCTCTTCGAGAGACAATAATAAGAATATTCATTTGAAATTCTACCTATCCTTCAGGTATTGTTTTAATAAGATATTCCAAATCAATTTCAATATCACTCCACAAATAAAATTGATCAAATCAATGGTAATATGACAACATTTTTTTTGCTGGAGATAAACATATCACCTAAAATATTAATTGCTCTTTAAGAGCATGTTATATTCTTCAAGAATTGTGCTACTTCAAGGATAATGATTAAAACAATTATATAATAAGAATGGAAGATAACAATGCTCGAAATAAAGCATAGAAAAAATACAATCTCAATGTTTTAATGTTCTTCAGGAATACTAAATTTATGTGATGTGATCATCATAAACATATTATAAAATTATGATGAGATATCGTTGTGTTGTTCTTTAGGAACTTCAACTATTTATTTTTAATTATCTTCAAGATTATTGAGATTGCAAATTTGTGTTTCTTCGAGAAACTAGTTATAGGAATAAACATATATCACCTACAATATGAATTATTCTTCGAGAATTTGAAATATTCATCAAGAATATTTATTGCGCTACTTCAGGAGCAACAATTTAAACCAATATAATGATAACTATAAAAATAATTCAATAACGGGAAGGAGTACAAATGCTCAAAATAAAGTTTAAAGAAATTGCAACCTAAATATTTAATATTCTTCAGGAATATTAATTTATTTAATGCGTTTATCATAAACACGTTGTTTTTAATATGATAAGATATTGTTGTGTTCATTAGGAACATCAACTATTTATTTCTTAATAATCTTCAAGATTATTAAGAATATTGCCTTTTATGTTTTTTCTAGAACAATATAATCAATTTCATAACCAAATCATGCAGCAACAGAAATACATACATTACAAAAAATTTATAATAATCAAAACATGTCGATGCAATTGAGCAAATCACAATTTCTGCACAAGTAACAAAGTACTTCTATTTTAATATCATGATTTGCAGTTTATGAAATGTATATATTATTAACATTAGTTTTCATATCCATTGAATTTTTTTCTAGAATTATGACACAACATACTTCAATAGTAGAATCGTAAGAAAGTGAATCAATTGAATCTTTCATATTTTAAACCATTCATAGATAATTGATCAAGCACTGAACCAAAATATTCATATCATATTTTAAATTATACAATATGTTAATCCATAATTATTCAATCAAAATATCATCAAAAGATATTTTTTGAAAAAAATCTTTCAATTTTCGTAATTTTCGATCGGTAATAATGTTAATACAATATCAAATTTAAATCTATAGCTTTCGTACCTTTAGGAAGTCAATCCCGCAAACGAATGGAGAAGGTAGAACCATAGATCCAAAAAAAATTAGAGAAGATGAGGTAGAACTATGGTGCTGATAACGTGATGTGATCCATTTATTTGTATTCCGCATATTTGGATCTTTATCACCAACAAGTCTCCCTCGCTTCAGCGTAAAAGATCATCACTTAATTCATTTAGTCACAAAGAACTCTAATTCTCTTGTTGTGCATATACAATAGGTATATGAAATACAATCACTCGTTTAGCAGTAATATTTCTTGAACTTTAAGTTTATCTGCGCGAATAGTCGATAACTTTCGACATTATTTCATATATTATTCAAAATATGAATCCCTCTTTCCGGAGTATGTAATATCCATCAAGAATATCAAATTGTACTACATCAGGAGCAACAATATTTTTAAATTTATAAAGAATATTTGATATATGCTCCATAAATATTAAGTGTGCTACTCGTGAGCAACGATAAACAATAATCTTTAATATTAATATTCATCAAGAATATCAATTGCTCATTCGGGAGCAACTATGTGAAATAATTCTTAAGATTATTTGAGAGTTCCAACTTGAAACTACGTTTATCGTATCAAAATGATAATAATAATAATAATATAGTTCTCGTGAGAACTGTCACATAGTGAACTCAATTTTCACTTTTATCTATCATTTGTGCCATTTTGCACAAAAGATCATGGATAAATATCAATATATTTTTCATAGACTTACTTGCTCTTAAGAGCATGTTATATTCCTAAGGAATATCAATCGTGCTACTTCGGGAGTAACGATGTAATCTTTATGATTATCATAAATCATAATTCCATATATCAATCGTGCTATTCGGAAGCAACAATATATAATCATAAATATTATATCATAAATCATAACAAATACGATTATTACATCAATACAACATGATATATGAAATATATCCTGCAATAAAATATATTTTTCATAATTCACAAAATCAAAGCATATTCATAAATTAAAATATGCTATGAATCAATTTCAATATATATAAAATTAAATACTTTGGTATGCTTACTTATTCCATAAATAATTCTAGATCTTTGATCATTGAACGGGATACTAAATATGGCTTCTCTCCATAGCATGCACATTATCATGGGCAATATATTTTCCTATATGCACGTAAAACATAAACATGGTTAGATTCATAAGTGTACAAATCAATGGACAAATGAATCATTAATTAGAAAAAGATTGAGAGTTGAGAAACGCCCGAAAAAAGGGGCTACTGGCTCTATAATTGGTCGAAAAAGGACTCGGGCGCGGCGGTGCAGCAGCTCGGTGTTGGATGAGGTCGGTGTAATATCCGCAATTTCGGACTTCCGGTAATTTTCATTTTTCGGCGGAGGTCCGTTTCGAAAACTCACTTTTGACCGTTTCGTCATTCAGAGAATATTTAATTCTGCACTTTTTGTCATCCGAGTTCATTTCGGTATCGTTTTGTTGAGTTCCGAGCTTTTTAGCGACTTTTCCGCACTTGAGTTCGATTCTTGCGAATCTCGTCCGAAACTGCTGTTTCGAGGTTCCCGTAAGTCCGTTTAACTTTGTTAGACGTGTTGTGAACTTCGGTTTGGTTATTCGACCTCGTGTCATGATTTTCGGATGTTTGGGCCGTTTTTGTAATTTCCTATAAGTTTAGGGAATTTGTTCCTTGTTCGGTTTTGATCGTGTACCTCAGACCGTTTTGGGTTACTGGTTATTGTTTCTCGTTGTGTGTATTTTCCTCGGACTGTTGGGTCGGCATATCGTGTTTTGGTGATCGTCTTTTTCGTTTTGGTAGCGTTGTTTTCTGTCCCGGAATCTTTGCATCGGGACACATGCAAACGGCGCAAGACCCGCGGCACTTTGCGCCGTGTGCGTGCGCCGTGTCGCCCGGGTCGAAACCTTGTCAGAAACGGCGCAAGACCCGCGGCATTTTGCGCCGTGTCTCGTGCGCCGTGTCGCACAGTCGCCGCCCGACCCGGCAACACGGCGCCGAACACGGCGCTATTTGGACCGTTTGTTGCGCCGTGTTCTGTCCAGATATAAAGGACAGACGGGTGTTTTAACCCCATTTCTTCCTTTCTCTCCCGTTTCTCCACTCTCTCCTCGCGACTTTGGGCGATTTCAACCAGATATTGCAGTCTAGCATCTTATAACTCGGATTTGGACATTCTAACACGAATCAATCATCTTCCTTCCACCATTCCATCGTTGAATTGAGGTAATTGGTCATTATACCTAATTTTAGGGTTCTTGGCTATAATTCATTTTTCCTTTCGTTTTGCTTCGATTGATGATGAACATTAGTTGTGTAACCATGGTGTTATGATTTCCAAGAACTTTAGCGGATAAAATCCAAGATTATCCCCTTCGTGGATCGAATATGAACTTTATGCCTCAATAGTGTTCGACGGATGGTCCCTTAGGATAGAACGTCGATTAATTCGTGGTTTCTCAGTGGAATTGTAGTTGATTGAGTCTTTATGATGTTAGGGTCGAATTCTTGTGAATAACTCGAGTCTGGACCCTTCCGATCGATGTCTTCTTCGTGGTCCGAGCTTCCCGGTCGAACCGTGTTCTTCGGAGCGTTCGTTAGCGGTTATTAAGGCAAGTATCTTACTATACGACTTGTATCTTGCGACTAGTAATTACGTATGAGATGTATAATGACTTTGCTTGCCTTCTTAAATATGTTCCGTTTGAGTTGGTTGTGTTTTCCGCAATTTGAAGGCTTTGTGATAATAGTGTTATATCAGTATACGTGTTAGGCGTTGTGCCATTTGTGCAGGAATGCGACGTACATATGGGATGGTTGTACACTTGGTTGTACAATGTATTGTGTACCGAATGTGTGTTATGTTGGTTAAATGTCGTTGATTGATGATAGTTGTTGCGAGTGTCGAGGTTGTGTTATTTGCGTGCAATGTACGATTTTGTGGTGATCAAGGTGATTGATTAATTGTGCTCGTTGTTGTATGTAATGTGAATGTGAATATGTGTGTGACCGCTAAGTTCACTCGTGTTGGTTCGACGGGACCTACGAGGATTCGTGGCAGTGGACTACGGGATCAGAACTTAGTGAGGTGCGAGGTCCAATCGTCTTTGATGCAGCGAGGCCTACGATAACGCATGGCAGTGGACCATGAGTTTCGGACACAGTGCGTCCAACCGGGTGAGCTCGACGGGGCTTACGGTGACACGTGGCAGTGGACTACGGTGTCAGGACTGTGTGTGTGATTGTTGTGATTGATATAGTCCGTGCGGGTTGTTATGCCTACGGAGACACGTGACAGTGGATCACGGTGTCGGAATTGGTTATGATTGGTTAATAGTCCGTGTGGGTTGTTGAACCTACGGAGACACGTGATAGTGGATCACGGTGTCGGAATTGATTATGTTTGTTTAATTATGCGTGATGTAGTCCGTGCGGGTTGTTGAACCTACGGAGACACGTGATGGATCACGGTGTCATGAGCATGATACTTTTCAAATCAAAGTTTTTACAGGAAAAGTTTTAAGAAAGAATGTTGGGCCGAGCCCCACGAGATTTATGGAAATGTTCCGGTATTGTAAAGGGTTGAATTATGAAACGAGTTTTGGGTTAAGGCCCTTAAGTTTTTCGAAAGGTTTTGTGAATCAGGACTTGAGGTCTTAAGGTTTTGAAATATTAAAAATTCCCGAGATGATAATCTTATTTTCGAATGCTTCATAGCTTATCTTCTCTTGTGAAAACCTCCCGAGAATATTTGATACTTGATTATTATATTTGATCACGATTATTAATTGCTTGTTACATTTCGTATGATTTGATACTTGCACTAGTAAAACAGTGGAGTTTTACTAACCCCCGAGTAATCGGGGGTGGATGTCTGCTTGCGTCGGTACATGCATTCGGGAGCAATCCAGGATTGGCACAAGAGGATGACGAGCTGCGATACTAATCATGAGTCGAGAGTTGTTTTGATTTTTGTTGTGTTGTCAGAGTTGATTTCAGTCTTCCGCTGTATTGTATTTAGACCCCTGTGTGGGTAATGTTATTTAAGTCAGTTTTGTCGATTGGGTTGTGTGACCTCATCGGTCTGTGTATTCACATGTAAGTGACCATATCGGTCTGTATCATTTTATTGTTTGACCCTGGCTGGGCAAGCATTTGGTTGTTATGGATGTTTAGCCTGGTAGATCCTTGTGGAAAGGGTCTACGGCGTGTAATATTCCCATACGGTTTTGGGGGTGTTACATTTATGGTATCAGAGCTTAGGTTGCGGAAACCTAGGCTGTCGGGTCGAGTCGAGTCGTGGTTTGTCGAGTAATGTGTGGTCTTGTCGTTCGAGTCGTCAGGTGACAAGTTGAGTTGTGCGTAGTCACAACGTGTCGGATATGTTGTCGAACGAGATTAGTATCGTGGGCGACCGTCACCTCCGTGCGACCTGTGGATGTAAGTCTCCTCCTTTATGCGTAATACCTGTGTATCTCGATTTTATCTTAGTGAGTTAATTGCGGTGCATAATTTTATTTACACAGTATTGTGTAATATAGTTGTGTTTAACACTTGTGACACATAGTATGTGTATAGAACTGGGCACGTTATTGTTTTATCTTTGAACCACCGGGTGGGGTGGTAGGTTGTGAAAGTTTTAAACCTTGATGGGTTTCGAATAGGTACCGACGGTAGAGTTTGTGAGAAACTCCGATGAATGATTTTGCTGTGTGTTTAAACTTGGTACTACGAGATGCATTTGATTGAATTGGCGACCCTGGTTTCCGTTTGAGTATATGGTTTTAAATTCGACTGTTTTTGGAATGTTGTAATTTTTGTCCGCTATGGGTAAGTTTGAGAATGTTTCCTGAAGGACTTTACAGTTTGAGAATTTTGTAGAAATTGATTTTTGGAAAATATTTTGGTGGTGCGGTCAAACCATGGTTTATATGGATTTTTAAAATTTGTTAAATTTTGACAAATGAGCCGTGTATTTTCAAATGACACAATCAGACGGTATTTGAAAAATGTGTTTTAAAATACTTCGGACATTGTAAAATATTACCGTGTTGGACCACAATGGTATGCTTAATGTTTTAACCGTGTATCTTTGAGGTATAGGTCGTTCATCTTTGTCAATGTGAACGTGTGAATATTGCATTGTCTTTGCTGATTTTGGGCTTATGTCGATTATGTGAGGTTTGTTTTATCTTGTTATTCGATTGGATGTCCGCTCGGTATGCTAAGGGGTCGAGGTCGAGGCCGTGGTCATGGTCGTGGTCGTGGTCGTAATCGGGAGCAGGAGAGGGCGACTCCCTCCTTGCCGAGTACCAATCACTCGGTCTGGATCGGGGATATTCGACTAGCGTTAATGTTGACGTTGGCGCCGCCACCATCCTTCGTTAGGTGGTTGATCGATTAGTGCGGGCAGAATCGGTATGCGTCGGGATGAGAACCCAAATAGGGATAACGGAACTAGTAAGTGGTTACGAGATGTGATGAAGATGCAACGCCCGTTTTGTGGGTTCGTCGACTTGTTAGGTTGGGAAAAGCGGCTCTTCCAGTTGGGACAGAATATTTGATGCCGTAGCTTGTCCGGATGATAGGAGGGTACCCATTGCTCGTACTACTCGACAAAGAAGCTGCAGATGGTGGCATGCCGTAGTGCCTGCAGATCATACACCTACATGGGCTGAGTTTAAGACCGCCATGGAGGCGAGTATTGCCTGTTGCCTGTTCGTGAACGCAGAATCGTTGAATTTTTCTCGCTACGCCCCAAGATGTGTCAATATCCCAGCGATAGTCGATTATAATCGGATTGGCTTATGTTCGTGATCAAGTGAGAAGTGAAGCGGACAAGGTCCGATACTTCAATATGCGCATGAAACCCCATATCCGTGAGAGTATGGCTCCGCTCATGTGTACCACCCTGAAGGAATATCAGGACCGAGCTTTAGCCATTGAGATGGCCGTTTCTGTGACGGAATCTGGTTCAGAGAGTAAGAGACATAAGACCTCGAGGAATTTTTCAAGAGGCCAGAGGAGTGAGACCCGTGAGCCTGTTGCTTCGCAGTTTCCTTCTGGGAGCACTCCTCATTCGGTTGACCAGTCTAAGAACCTTACCCCAGAGGCGAGTAAGACGATCAGTGTGAAGACTCGCTTTAAGCTGCAATCGTGTAGGCCATGCGAGATGTAATTGTCGTTCGCCACCGGTTAATTGTTTTAAGTGCGGCCAAATCGGGCACCAAGCGGTGCATTGTGAGTCCGCTGCCGGGATGTTCGGGAATCGGGTTTCGTTCCTACTCGGGAGGGCCGGTGGTGTCGATGATGTAGTTGTGTATCGTACTTGGTCGTAATTCGTGTAGAGATTGATATTTGTTGCGTGAACTTTTTGGTTTGGTTTCTATTCTATCATGATGTTTTATTTTAAGTTTCGGGACGAAACTTAATTTTAATAGGATAGAATGTAATATCCGGTATTCTCGTTTTCCGTTATCTTGAATTGTTTGTGTTTTGACGTCAGACATTTTCTTATTGATGAGAATCGGAATGATTTCTATCGTGATACTCTATTTGTTTCTATCGCATAGCCGTTTTAGTCGGGTGCAACTTGTTGTCGCGTACGTTTCTTTGATTAAATGTGTGCATATGATGTGGTATATGATGCGTCGTTAATTGATTGTTATTGTTTTGAATCATTGCCGGTGGCTTTGTTATGGTCGTCGTGGGGCGTGTTTCCACGCTGTATATTCTTTCGCATTGCTTGTAACGTTTCGCCAATGGGCGAAAGTTATGCGTTCTTGTGTATCTCGTTGAGGTTTCCTGTTGGGATATTGCTTCTCCCTACTTATTTTAAGTTTCGGGACGAAACTTCTTTTAAGAGGGTAGAATGTAATATCCGCAATTTCGGACTTCCGGTAATTTTCATTTTTCGGCGGAGGTCCGTTTCGAAAACTCACTTTTGACCGTTTCGTCATTCAGAGAATATTTAATTCTGCACTTTTTGTCATCCGAGTTCATTTCGGTATCGTTTTGTTGAGTTCCGAGCTTTTTAGCGACTTTTCCGCACTTGAGTTCGATTCTTGCGAATCTCGTCCGAAACTGCTGTTTCGAGGTTCCCGTAAGTCCGTTTAACTTTGTTAGACGTGTTGTGAACTTCGGTTTGGTTATTCGACCTCGTGTCATGATTTTCGGATGTTTGGGCCGTTTTTGTAATTTCCTATAAGTTTAGGGAATTTGTTCCTTGTTCGGTTTTGATCGTGTACCTCAGACCGTTTTGGGTTACTGGTTATTGTTTCTCGTTGTGTGTATTTTCCTCGGACTGTTGGGTCGGCATATCGTGTTTTTGTGATCGTCTTTTTCGTTTGGGTAGCGTTGTTTTCTGTCCAGAATGCTGTCTGTCAGGACCTGTGCAAAACGGCGCAAGACCCGCGGCACTTTGCGCCGTGTCTGTGCGCCGTGTCGCCCAGGGGGTCAGGCAATGTCCGAGAAACGGCGCAAGACCCGCGGCATTTTGCGCCGTGTCTGTGCGCCGTGTCGCACAGGGGTCGCCCGCTGACCAGCAACACGGCGCTGAACACGGCGCTATTTGGACCGTTTGTTGCGCCGTGTTCTCCCAAGATATAAAGGACAGACGGGTGTTTTAACCCCATTTCTTCCTTTCTCTCCCGTTTCTCCACTCTCTCCTCGCGACTTTGGCGATTTCAAACAGATTTTGCTGTCTTGCATCTTATAACTCGGATTTGGACATTCTAACACGAATCAATCATCTTCCTTCCACCATTCCATCGTTGAATTGAGGTAATTGGTCATTATACCTAATTTTAGGGTTCTTGGCTATAATTCATTTTTCCTTTCGTTTGTGCTTCGATTGATGATGAACATTAGTTGGGTAATCATGGTGTTAAGTTTTCCAAGAACTTTAGCTGATAAATTCCAAGTTTTCCCCTTCGTTGATCGAATTTGAACTTTATGCCTCAATAGTGTTCGCGGATGGTCCCTTAGGATAGAACGTCGATTAATTCGTGGTTTCTCGGTGGAATTGTAGTTGATTGAGTCTTTATGTTGTTAGGGTCGAATTCTTGTGAAGAACTCGAGTCGGGACCCTTCCGCTCGTTGTCTTCTTGGGTCCGAGCTTCCGGCCGAACCGTGTTCTTCTGAGCGTTCGGTAGCGGTTATTAAGGCAAGTATCTTACTATACGACTTGTATCTTGCGACTAGTAATTACGTATGAGATGTATAATGACTTTGCTTGCCTTCGTAAATATGTTCCGTTTGAGTTGGTTGTGTTTTCCGCAATTTGAAGGCTTTGTGATAATAGTGTTATATCAGTATACGTGTTAGGCGTTGTGCCATTTGTGCAGGAATGCGACGTACATATGGGGTGGTTGTACACTTGGTTGTACAATGTATTGTGTACCGAATGTGTGTTATGTTGGTTAAATGTCGTTGATTGATGATAGTTGTTGCGAGTGTCGAGGTTGTGTTATTTGCGTGCAATGTACGATTTTGTGGTGATCAAGGTGATTGATTAATTGTGCTCGTTGTTGTATGTAATGTGAATGTGAATATGTGTGTGACCGCTAAGTTCACTCGTGTTGGTTCGACGGGACCTACGAGGATTCGTGGCAGTGGACTACGGGATCGTAACTTAGTGAGTGCGAGGTCCAATCGTCTTTGATGCAGCGAGGCCTACGATAACGCATGGCGATGGACCATGAGTTTCGGACACGGCGCGTCAACCGGTGAGCTCGACGGGGCTTACGGTGACACGTGGCGGTGGACTACGGTGTCGGACGTGTGTGTGATTGTTGTGATTGATATAGACCGTGCGGGTTGATATTCCAACGGAGACACGAGACAGTGGATCACGGTGACGGAATTGGTTATGATTGGTTAATAGTCCGTGTGGGTTGTTGAACCTACGGAGACACGTGATGATGGATCACGGTGTCGGATTTGATTTTTTTTGTTTAATTATGCTTGATGTTGTCCGTGCAGGTTGTTGATCCTAGGGAGACACGTGACTGTGGTTCTCGGTGTCATGAGCATGATACTTTTCAAATCAAAGTTTTTACAGAAAAGTTTTAAGAAAGAATGTTGGGCCGAGCCCCACGAGATTTATGGAAATGTTCGGTATTGTAAAGGGTTGAATTATGAAACGAGTTTTGGGTTAAGGCCCTTAAGTTTTTCAAAGGTTTTGTGAATCGGGACTTGAGGTCTTAAGGTTTTGAAATATTAAAAATTCCGAGATGATAATCTTATTTTCGAATGCTTCATAGCTTATCTTCTCTTGTGAAAACCTCCAGAATATTTGATACTTGATTATTATATTTGATCACGATTATTAATTGCTTGTTACATTTCGTATGATTTGATACTTGCACTAGTAAAACAATGGAGTTTTACTAACCCCAGTGTCGGGGTGGATGTCTGTTTGCGTCGGTACATGCAGTCGGGAGCAACACAGGATTGGCACAAGAGGATGACGAGCTGCGATACTAATCATGAGTCGAGAGTTGTTTTGATTTTTGTTGTGTTGTCAGAGTTGATTTCAGTCTTCCGCTGTATTGTATTTCGACCCCTGTGTGGGTAATGTTATTTAAGTCAGTTTTGTCGATTGGGTTGTGTGACCTCATCGGTCTGTGTATTCACGTGTAAGTGACCATATCGGTCTGTATCATTTTATTGTTTGACCCTGGCTGGGCAAGCATTTGGTTGTTATGGATGTTTAGCCTGGTAGATCCTTGTGGAAAGGGTCTACGACGTGTAATATTCCCATACGGTTTTGGGGGTGTTACAGTCGGATCTTCAAGTTTCCTCGTAAAAATCTGCTTCTGTTCGGCGACAGATTCAGTAAGAAATATTACACAAAATTCGATCTCCGCCGTTGAAGATATGGATATTTATATTAAAAAGTCGCTGTCAAAATTTCAAGCTGATCCGACGGTTAACGATGTGGAAACGCAATTTTCCCGCGGCCTCACAGTGTAGAAAATCTGCTCGCTGTATTTTTTTTTTGTGAATTTCGGAAATCAGAAGGAAAAAAATCTACTGTTAGAAGATCGTGCTGATAACGTGTTATAAACTAAAGATAAATAATTTAGAGAGAAGAAGTAGAGAAGATAATGTGTATTCATAAGTGTTAAATAATGAGGACTAAAACCTCTATTTATAGAGAGCTACAAGGGTTAGGATTAGGGTTTAGACATTATCTATACAAGGTAGATCAATACATTTCATAACATAATATTCTATAAAAGTATTTGTATTTTTACTTGCTCAAGTTTTATGTTTTTAATCTTAATAAATCGTGTGAGATTTATAAAGGAATAAATAGGCATCTGATATTTGAACGATTTTGAAATATTGAATATTAGAAGTCACATTATAAGTATCATTGGAACTAGAGGTGTCCAGTGGACCGGGCCGGTCCAGCCCAGCCCACCCCGGCCCAGACCGGCCCAGCCCAAACCGACCCAGCCCGGATTTTCTAGGCCCGGGCCCGAGCCCAGCCCCTTTGCTACCCGGGCGGTCCCGGTCTCGGACTCTCCAGCCCAGGCCCACCTCCGAGCCTAGACCGGCCCGGCCAACCTAGCCCCAGTCCACTCGCAGGTCGCATCCTGATCCACCTGTGGCCCACCCGTAGCCCACCCCTAGCCCACTCAAGCCCACCCTAAACCCACCCCAAGCCCACCATAAATAACCATTCAAATTTGAATGGTTTGGCAGGCCATGCCATGTCGCACCAACCGATTGGTTGGTGTGCACTAGCCGTTGCCAACGGCTAGCCCATGGGCCGGGTTGGACCGGGTCGGGCCGGGCCTAACGGCCAGAATTTCAATTTTTTTTTTTAAAATCATCTTATAAATACCCCAACTCCTCTTAACCATTTTTCCACACCAACAACAACTCTATTCTCTCTTCTTCTTAATTCTCAAGTTTTCACAACTCTCAAATTTTCACAATTTACAAGCTTTCATAACTTTATATTATTCTATTAATCTAAATCTATCTTTATTAAAAAAATTACTTGGCAGACGGATCAAGGAACGTTCATCATGAAGGAACCGGCGACAATGATGCCAATTTGTATTTCGGTAAGTTTACTATTTCTACTTTGTATTATTTATTTATGTTTACTATAGTTTATTTATTTAGTACTTATTATTATAAATTGTTATTAGTTCACAATCTCTCTCAAGACTCTACTACCATGCCACCTCCATCCGAGCCTACGGCCGAAGCTGCAAATAAAAATAAAAAATCATGGGTTTGGGCATTTTATGAAAGTATTCCCGGTACCGTACCAACGCATTGTAAAGTGATTTGTCTTGTATGCAAAAATCAAAAGAAAACTACTACTTTTTCGTGGAAGATTAGTACCGAAATGGAACACTAGCTCGTCATTTGGCAAATGACCATGGTTTGACCAAGGATAATCATGATCAAGAACGGTCGGATGACCAATCTCAAGTATCCGGCTATTTCTCAAAAGCGCCCGGTGGACGTTTACAATCAACAAAATTAATTGACGGATTTGCTAAATATGTTACTCTTGATGAATTGCCTTTAAGTCATGGTGAAAGTGAAAACTCAGAACATATGACTAGGACTTTAATGCAACCGGCATATAGAAAAATATCAAGGAATACTCTTAAACATCGTATTCAACAACAATATTATATTCAACGTGCTCAATTAATTAAATTTTCTAAAATATTTGAAGGTTGTATATGTCTTACTAGTTATTGTTGGACTTCTCCAATCGGTGAACCTTATCTTTACATTACGGTTCATTGGATTGGAACTGAATATGTGATAGAAAAATGTATTATTGCTTTTGATATTATGAAAGAATCACATACCGCTAAAAATCTAAAAGATAGAATAATTGAATGTTGTAAGGAATTTAATATATTTGATAAAGTGCTTTCTCTTTCTCTCGATAATGCGGCCGCGAATAATAAATATATGGAATATTTGTTGGACGAATTGCCTTTACTTGCAAACGGTATTTTTATGCATATTAGATGTTGTACTCATATCTTGAATTTATCAGCTAAAAATGAATTGATATGCTTTCACCTCTTTTAAATCCGATTTGAAAAATAATTAAATGGCTAAGATTAAGTCAACATATTAGGAGATATTATAAACATCTATGTAAGGAACATAATTTAAAACCAAAAAAATGGAGCATTGATACACCTACCCGTTTGAATTCTACTTTTAAATTGCTTGATGGTGCTATTCCTTGTAAGGAAATTTACTCAATTATATAACTCTGATCCAAAATAATTAGCCGAGCAAGACCTCATAACTGAGGCTCATTGGAAACTTGCTACGATCGTTCATAGTATAATACGCGCTTATAATAATTCTACATATTTATTTTCTTACGGTTATGAACCTAATGTGCACTTGGTTATTTTAGAATGTTGTAAAATTGTTGGTTCTTTAAATGAACACCAAAATAATATACATTTATCTAAAGTTATTTCTACAATGCAAGAAAAATGGTTAGAGTATTTGACACAATTTCCTTACATATATGGTGTTGCATGTCTTCTTGACCCGGGTATGAAAAAAAGGCACTCGGTAATCTTATTGATTATTGTTATAATGCATTAGGTAATACTTATTTTGATAGTGAGGAGTGCGTAAATGAGTGTGTCAAAATATTAGCTTCATTAGTTAATTTGTACATTAAAAAATATAAACCAGAGGTTCTAGCCTCCCAGTCAACTTCAAAAAATAAAGGTAGATTTGATCAATTTACATCTTCAATTCTTTTCAAAAAATCAAAATCGTCATCAAGCTCTACTTCTTCAACTTCTTCTTGTCAAATCTTAAATGAGTATTTTACGTATTCGCATGAGCTTGATGCCGATTTTGAGATTTTAAAATGGTGGAAATTACGTGAAGAACAATATCCTATATTGGCTAGAATTGCAAGGGATCTCCTTATCGCGCCAGCCTCTACAATTGCTTCGGAGTCTGCTTTTAGTGCAGGTAGAAGAGTTATAACAGATAAACGGACATCTTTATCGCCCGATGTTGTGAAAATTCTGGTCTGTAAAAAAGATTGGGAACAAGCAGAAAAACGTCAACAAGGACGGACGGAAGAAGAAGACGAACACAACGAGGATGATGATCCGTGGATGATGATGGATTCTTCATCCGAATCGGGAGCTTCAGAGAGTGGCCAACACGTTGATTGAGCACATCATCCTACCTTTAAGTTCCAGGTAAGTAAAAGAACTATATGGACTTTGATTTCTTAGGATATGTAGGCAGCTTAATTTTAAAAATTAGATTAAATTTCAAAAAATAATCTAATTTTTTCAAATTAAGTCCAAGTCCAATTTTTTTTCCTTTTCTCCATTTAATTTAATGTTTGGATATCTTAAAATTCAAAATGAACTTTCTTAAACAGATTGAAACAGTTTTTTACTAAGTTTTACAAATTTTTAAAGTCAAAACAGATTTTTTATATTGATTTTTTAATTAATATTAATTAATTTATCTTAAAAAATACAAAATAGATTTTTATAAATTGATTTCTAATTTAATATCAACATATAAATTATTTTTTTTACATATCCTGCCTGGGCCGGTCTGGGCCCGTCCCGGCCGAGACCGGCCCACCGGAAGTCCTGGGGCGGGCGGGCAGTGGGCTTCGGCCGCCCAGTCGAGGCCCAGCCCGGTCCAGCCCGCTAAAGACATGGGCCGGTCCTGGGCTCCCAAGTCTCAACCCGGCCCGCCTCAGCCCAGCCCGACCCATGGCCACCTCTAATTGTAACTTCCACAAAAGTACTTAATTAATTAGAATTTAAAGGTTTAGCCTTTTTTTTTTGCTCCACCAGAAAGAAAACCGGCATAACAAAACAAACAAATCAAAGTTTATGAGGGCAACCCATCAGCATCGGCAGCTAACAGAGGTAAAAGATTCCTAGACGGATCCGTCCACAACTAATAGCCAATTATATCGTGACCGAGTTTGGACAGATAATCAGCACATTTGTTACCCTCCCTCTTTGTATGTTGAAATCAGAGTTCCCAAGGCAAGTGTTGAAATCTCCTGCAGTCCTCCAGAATATTATGGAAGGGATGATCATCCGTCTCCCTTGATTTCAAAAGTATGTAAATTACCTTAGAATCCGTTTCTGCAATAAGCTTGGGAATTCTTCGTTGCCACGCCATCTCCAAACCATCCCGTAACGCCAAGAGTTCGGCCAGGTTAATGGGAACATTACCAAGTTTCCTAGAAAAGCCACATTGCCAGTAGCCATTTTCATCTCTGAGGAGTCCGCCGACTGCAGAATAACCTGGTGGTCGTATCACACTCGCATCAGTATTGAGTTTGGACCACGTGTGATCCGGCCTTATCCATTTTGTAGGACTCGCATGTACTACATTCGTCAAAGCCGACTTGATCGAAAATGCCTTACAGAGTTCTCAAGTCATCCTTTTAATGCATTGCAAAATTGCCTCCACCGAGGGAGTTTGTTGTTGAAATAAGATTCCGTTCCGAGCCTTCCAAACCTGCCAAATACAAACAAGAGAAAGAAGATACCATGGGGAGTCTGGTACCATTTCATTAGAAAAAGTTCCGGACAGCAACTGCACAAGCCATTACTCACCCAGAGATGACCGAATCCTCCTCCATTGGCTCCTTCCGACACACCTCTCCCATATCTCTGTCATAACACTACAATCTAATAACATATGACTCAGAGTCTCAGCCATCACCCTACAACAAACACAATTACTGTCCTGAGACATACCTCTACAAACAAGCAAATCTCTCGTTGCCAAGCATCCATGTGCACACAACCAGACAAAGTACTTAAGTTTTGATGGACATCCGAGGCCCCAAATCCAATTCCAATTTACACCCCCACAAGTAGAAATTACCATACTACGATCATTCTCCAAACTAGTGTAGGCAGAGCCACATGAAAACTTACCGTTATCAGACCCCAAGAAAATGATTCTATCTTCGCCCCACATATTGGAAGGCATCAGGTGATTACTAAGGATATCACGAATATCACGAGGAATCATAGTAATCACATTATTCCAACACCAGCCTTGTTCTGGATGCCAAACATCAGCCACCTTGAGACCTAACTCCGCCGGATTAATATGGCCAACACCCACGGACGTCACCGTGGTGTCTCCCATCCATTTATCGGACCAAAGAGAAAGTGACTCCCCATTACCAATCCTCCACCCGACCACACCACCCAGCGCTCTAACACTTCTGACGACCCCTTTAAAAGCATTCGACTCCCCGCCCTTCAATTGATACTGAAAGATACTGAGACCCTTGATGTATCTAGCTCGGCATGCTGATAGCCAAAGATTATCAACTCCCTTCAACAACCGCCATCCCTCTTTGGCAAGAAGTGACTGATTCGCCTGTCTTGTTTTTCTTATCCCCAAACCACCAAGATTCTTTGGTTTAGTTACAGTGGCCCACTTCACTATATGCATTTTCCTTCAATTAGAGTCAGAAGACCATAGAAACACATGGTTGAGTCTATCCAGCTGGTTACATGTTTCCTCAGGGAGCTAGTGTTCTTGCATAATATGAGTTGGAAGAGCACTCGAAACCGTTTGAATAAGCGTGGCTCTCCCCGCCAGAGAGAGTGATTTTGCTTTCTAACTAGCGATACGTTTAGCCACACGATCCACCACTCCCCTAAAAGTATGCGCCGTCACTCTACCATGTATGAGGGGGGACACCAAGATACTTCCCCAAATCTGCGACAATACCAAAGCCGAGGAAGTCACTTATTATACGTTTCCATCCATAACCCCTGGCACTAGAGAAGAAGATTTTCGATTTTGCACCACTAACTATCAACCCTGATGCCGAACAGAAATCTGAAAGAACCCTTTTAACGAATCTGGCATTGTCAGAGTCAGCTTGGAAACTTGGCCCTCGTCGACAGATCTGTATTGGTTTCCAAACCCCGTCATCAACTTTCTCATTGATCATATATGATAACCTCTCAATGCACAATACAAAAAGATAAGAGGATAGAGGATCCCCCTGCCGAAGGCCACAAGGCGGCATAATAGGATCTAAAGGAGTGCCATTCGATAAAATGCGTGGTTTTGAACTCCTCACGCAAAACATAATCAGATGACGAACCTGATCAGGAAAGCCAAAGAAAATGAGGGTCTCGTCAACAAATTCCCAACTCACCTTATCGTAAGCCTTCTCCAAATCTAGTTTGATAACCAAGCTACCCACTGCATTATGTTTTCTTCCCTGAAGAGTGTGGAGAATCTCGTGGACCAATCGAATATTGTCATGAATGCCTCTCTGTAATACCCGGATTTTCGGTATAAATTTTTCGCATTATTTTATCTGAGATATACTGCATAGCTTAGTGTCTATACAGTATGGATAAAATAAATTGAGAACTGAGATAGTTATACTTGTGTAATTGACGTGTTTGATTGACAGTTATATTGAAAATATGGTGTATCGGGTTGAACTGATTTGGACATTAGGTGTATCGTATGAGAATATTTTTGGGATGAGTATATGTATTCAGTATGTGTGTATACATATCCAGTATATCGAGATGGACAGGAACAGTTGGAATTGGCTAAGTACATAAGTCCATTACGTACGTAACCAGGGGAAGTTTATGGGCTTACGTACGCTAAATTGCTAAGTTTACATATGTTATGCATAAGGCGTTACGTACGTAACCAGGGGAATCGGATAGGACCGAGCTGTGGTCGGCAGGTGGGGCCCGGTGTCGGAAGCTTTCGGCACGTATGTGGACAGGCGAGTCAACCTCAAGCATTACGTACGCTAAGGATGGATCATTACGTACATTAAACGAGTATGTTACTGTAGCAAGTCAACATACATATTACGTACGTAAGGCATTGAATGAAATGGGTCAGGAGCCTCTGGACTGTCGTTACATACGCTACCAAGGTCAGTTAGCATACGTAAACGCTGGTTACGTATGTTAACTTTGGCATGTTACGTACGTAACGAGTTGGAAATTTATATAAGCGAGATGCCCGTCACTTCATTTTTTCAAAACTTCATTTCGTTTTTCTTTGCCCCTCAACACTTAGAGTTAGATTTTGGCTTTCCTAAGTCGATTGTGAGCCTATGAACACTGAATTGGAGCTTGGAAGTGATTGAGAACGGATTCAACCTTGGGACTCAATCCATTTCTTCGAAGAGGTAATTACTCTTCACCTTGGAATTTTGTTTTGGATTAAATATCGATGTTCTTGAGTTGATGATTATCATGTATTCGAGTTAATGAGTATAATTCTGAGATGGATTACCGAGTTATGTTGATGTTATTATTGGTATGCGGATATTGATATGTTTCGTATGGTTTTGAATGGTGTTCAAGAGATATGTCGACTTATATCTCCTTGAATTCGGATTTTTGATGTTGTTGTTGATGATTCGTTCGTATGATGATAGTTTATGGAGTTGTTGCGATGATTCTTGGTATTTACGGGAATTTTGCTAAGAATGATGATGACATGATGATATGGCTTTGATTATGTTGGTTATGATTATGGAGTCATAGTTTTCTTGATGTTCTTGGTAGTATTGTTTTGATTCTTGATGTTAGGAGAATCGTATATTGGAGAATATGATAATATGCATTTTGAAGTATGAATGAGGATTGTTTAGATGATAGAACACATCGGATTATGTCGTCTTGGAGATTTTGAATATGATTTCAGAATAATTTATGTTCTTAAGGAACTCTTGGATTATATGATTTGATGAATGTGTTTAAGAGTATTGGTGTTTTGGATATGAATATGAAATATTCATATCTAGAACTAAGTTATGTGTTTTGAAATAATATTCGTATAGGTATACGAATATGATTTCGAGTTCGATGAGATTCTTATGCACCTTTGAGTTTGGAAATCATACGTATTGAACAAGTGTTCAAATAGAGTGACTGAGTTATTTGAAACCATTGGAATATGATTATCTATAATGTTGAACTAATTGGATGGACCGGATTGATGATGATAATCGATAATTAGTTTCTATTATGAATTTACAAGGAAGAAACTTGTATTCGTATTTAAGATTGAATTTGGAATTGGTAACATTTAGACCCTTGTTATTGATTTGATTTGATTATCGATATGATTATCGGATTATGAATCGTGTTGTGGTTTTGACTTCATGATTGATAGTTTGGGTTGTTTGGAATTGTGTTTAATCGGGATTTTGAGGAACTGTTGGGTTTGTTGATCAGTTATATTGATTGGTAATCATGATTATCAGATTTCGGCTTGTATTGTTGATATGAGTTCGTAATTGTTAAGTTGGATTATTGGGTCTTGTGTATTTGACCGAGATATTGTGGAACCATTAAGTTGATTGGTTGATTATATCGGATGTTGAGTATTATCGAATGTGTGTTAATCGATTATTGCTATAGGTTGTGATGTTTTGATCGCGGTTTATGATCGTTGTGTTGCGGTCTGTTGTGCGGCGATTTATACGCCTCGATGGCGATCGACATAATGGTCAGGAGCCAGCTAAAGAAGACAAATGATGGACAAGCGCCCAACGGTCGACGTCCAAGGCGATCGTCTATTGACATCTGTCGATTGCCTCTAATATCCGATTGGAGACGATCGTCCCGTGCCACGTATAAATCCGATACCCATCATAGTCTTCGAAGACCGAATCTCGGGTGAAGACCCAGGTGCAGATCCGCGAAAGGCGCCACAGGATAAGGCCTTTTGACCCTAGCCTGTCACCACCTTCACACCTACCGACAGAGCCGCCGAAAGGTGCAAAGTGGGTCCTCCCGAGACAGCGACTCAGGACGCGTGCAGACTTCTCATTGGCTCGTACATCTGTCTGCCAGCAGCAGCAGTGGACTTTAAGGAAGCAGTCCCACGTGATGGGACGATCGCCCACCTTATTTTAATATAGGAAACGGCGGTCGCCCGCAATGGACAGGGAGGACCTAGCAACCTCTTCTCCTATAAATAGAAGGCCTCCAGCAGTGGCCAAAGGACGGTGAAATTCATTCACGATAACACATACAGTGTGAAATACATTAACATAAGCACAGTTTACAACGTGAAAACAGAACACCAAAAGCAAATAATACAGAGAATTCTCCATCTTTGTAACAAGAACTCACAGAGCTTCAACTCTGGTTCTTCCGGCAATCTTGAGTACTCGATGCTAAGATAACTAGAGTCTTTACACTCATTGTAATTGTACTCTAACATTAATATATGTACTCACTAGTATTCATATTAATAACATATCGGGAGAGCATTCAAGCCCGGGACTAACAACCCCAACAAATCTTGTGTTATTTATTTCCTCACGGACGTGCTCTCGCACCTTGTTTGTTACTCGTCCATTCCAGCATATCATCTCCTGATAATATTTTGGGTAACAACAATTGGCGCTAGAAGACGGAGTCAAACCTTCGACCTTGTGGCACTTAACCTTAATTTTTTCTTCCGACTGTCTCGAAGAACACTCACTGTTCTCCGGGGCATATACTTGAAGAAACACTCACTGTTCTTCAAAGAAAAACCTTCAGAATTATGACGTCTGCCACGACCTCAAAAAGATCCACCCTGCGATCTGCCGGACATCTTATTCCAGCCCAGACCGAATCCCAACCTACGGCGGAAGGCGACCGCGGTGACTCCAGACTCTCACTCCCGCCCCCGAGGGACGGCCCCAACCTCTCACTCGATCAGTTCCAAACCGCGGAACAGATCGAGGAGGCTATGGCCATCCTCAGGGAGCGACGGAGGGCTTGCGACTCGCCCACCATTACTCCATCAGCCATCCGCCGTGCAGGCAAGTGAAAGCTCAAGGGGCTATATGTCGAGAAATCGTCAGAAAGCCCCGAGCCTCAAGAAAAGGCTCTCGTAAGGCGGGATGATTCCGTCTTTATCCGTCTAGGGAGTGATCCCTCATGGCGACCTGGGCATTCGGGCCCCAGCCGGGAGACTTCGGAGTCCGAATCCGTCACCAGGAGTTCTGCATACCCGACTCCCAGAAGACAGGCCGGCCAACGGGCTCCCACTCGCCCAAGAATCGAGCCCGGTGGCGGAGAAATCGTCACCTACCATGGGGCCAGAAGATCGGTACACAATCGCCTCGGCTCCTGCTTCGAGAGCCAATCCGCGGGCAGTCAGGCTACGGTGATGGCCGCCATGCAGCGCCAGCTCGACGAAATGAAGGCGCTCCTAGAAACTGGGACAGGCGCCAAGAGATCGATCATCGGACCGAGTGAGCCGCTCGCGGCCCAGATCGAGCTTGCCCTCGTTCAACCAAAGACCGCTCCTCCTCAAACACCTCTATATGAGGGGAGATCGGATCCTGAGACCCATTTGAACAAGTTCCGGATTTAAATGACCGGATGTGGGGCATCGGACGCGACGAAGTGCCGAATGTTCCCATTGACATTGGGCGATCTTGTCCATAGGTGGTACATCTCACTGCCACCACGCTCGATCAACTATTTTGAGAAACTGGCGAACGACTTCACGTCATATTTCGCCGCCAAAGTTTCTCGGCCAGAAGGCCCCCACCACATGATGAAGATCAGGCAGGGGAAGGACGAGCCCAACGAAGACTACATCAATCGGGTGGACGAAATAGTCCTCACCGGCGAGCCCATTAGCGATGAGCTCGCTCTCTACTCGGTCATAGGGGGATTTTATGGCCATTCGCCCATGTTCAGGCACCTCACGAAGGACTTCCTCCCGACCTACGCGATCTTCCGCATCAGGGCCACTGATTTTCTGGCTAGGCAGAGGATGCTCACCCTTCGCTTAGGCGAGGGATCTACCGAGGAAGGGAAGGCGCCAACTTCCATCCCGAGAAAGGCGGTCGCAAAGCTGCCCGGAGAATTCAAGGCCTTCGAGGATGTGGAAGTTCACCTCCTCCGCAACCTCAATCTGTCTCCGACCCATATTTTCAACGTCATCAAAGGGCGCGAGTGGCTTAGCAAACCAAAGCCAATGAGGGACAACGGTCATCTTGACCGCAGCAAATTTTGTGCCTACCACAAGAGTCCCGGCCACAACACCAGCCAGTGTCGCGACCTCCTCAGACAACTCTGGAGACTGTTTGAGGAAGGCAAGTTGGACAACTTGGTTGCCAAGCCGAAACCCTGGGCAGAAAGGACCAGGGGGCGCAAGTGCCGACAAAACGACGGAATCCCTCCCAATCCAACCGCCAGGATCGAGGAGAACGAGCCGGAGTACTCAGACGAATCAGTCCCTCCAATTAACCCCGATGGCCAGATCAATATGCTTCAGTCGGGAGGTGGAAACCTCAGAGGCCTTTCCCCGGTTTCCACCATGTCGAACAGAAAGCGGAAGGCCGAATTGAGGGCGTTCGACGGGGTCCACGTCGTGGTACCCCCATAGCCGACCATTTCCAAAGACGCGCTCATCACTTTCTCCAACAAGGATAGGGAGGGAGTGCAGTGCCCCAAAGAGGATGCATTGGTAATCTCTGCATGTATCCTCGGGAAAATGGTCGATCGCGTGCTGGTCGACAATGGGAGCTTTTGCAACATCATATTCAAATCCGCTCTTGACTAGATCGGTAACCTGACCAAGTTCATCAAGCCATTTGATACCGTGCTTCAAGGGTTTGGCGACAGCACAATCCAAGCCTATGGAAGGATGAAGCTCTCTGTTGAGCTAATATGTTATTACGATCCCAAGGTTAGGATTACTAGGAACCTCAATTTTGTAATCATAGATAGGCCCAGCATCTATAATGGGTTCCTACACCGTCCATTTCTAGAAACCTTCGAGGCGGTCGCCTCTTCTTTCTTTTACTATATCAAATTTCCCCACTTGCGGGACGGCAGATCTTGTAAGGAGACCAGCTAATGGCTAAAAAATGTTTGAATTACTCCTGTGTCGTAATTTCTTTCAACACTTCCCATACTATTTATAACATGGAGACGATCGACAATCAACCGATGGTGATCGACGAGCCAAGCACCTCATACCAGCCCGACTTAGATGGCGGCATCTCACATCGATTTACGGACGACATCGAACCAAGGATCGAGTCCGGAAATCGTTCCAAACGAGAAGCAACCATCCCCATTGAAGAGTTGGAAAGTATAACGATAGATCCAGCTCGCCCGGAGCGAGAAGTATAGATCGGCACAAGTGTCGGCCTCGAGTTAAAGGATGATCTGATCAGTTTACTACGTTCGAACATCAGAGTCTTTGCCTGGTCGCAACAAGATATGGTCGGCATAAGTCCTGAACATGCTTGCCACTATCTAAAGATCGACCCGGCAAGGAAGCCTGTTCACCAGAAACGTAGGAAATTCGGCCCTGAAAAGTACGCAGCGCTCGACATAGAAGTCAAAAAGCTACTCGATAACAAAATAATCGGAGTAGCTACAGACGAGCCACAGTGGGTAGCCAACGCGGTGCTCGTCAAAAAACCGAGCAACTCCTGGAGGTTATGCATCGACTTCACCGACCTCAACGTGGCATGTCCAAAAGACCACTTTCCGATGCCTCATATTGACCACTTGGTCGATAGCATGGCAGGTTGCGAAATGATGTCGTTCATGGATGCCTTCGCCAGATACCATCAGATCCTAATGGCAGAGAAAGACATAAAACACATGTCATTCCACACGGAGAAAGACGTGTACTTTTGGGTCCGAATGCCGTTCGGTCTGAAGAATGAGGGGCGACCTACCAACGGCTAGTCAACGGGAGGTTCGCCAATCAGATCGGCAAGACCATGGAGGTTTACATTGACAACATCGTAGTTAAGAGCCTCAAAAAGGAAGATCACCTCAACGACCTTGCCGAGACGTTCGCCATCCTCGAGAAGTTCAATATGAAGTTGAACCCCAAGAAATGTAACTTCGGGGTAAGCTCCGAAAAGTTCCTGGGGCACATCATGAGCCAAAGAGGGATCGAGGCAAACCCCACCAAGATCCAGGCGATCCTCAACATGCAGGAGCCACGGAATGTCAAACAGGTGCAATGCATCACAGGTTGTCTAGCTTCCCTTAACCGTTTCATTTCTCGGCTTGGAGATAAAAGAAAGCCATTCTTCGCGACCATAAAGAACAAGAAGTTTGCATGGATAAAGAAGAGTCAAATAGCGTTCGCCAAAATCAAGGAGTATCTATCTAACCCCCATATCTTGGCGAAGCCGATCCTCGGCGAAAAGCTATTCCTTTACCTGGCGGCCTCAGAGGTCGCACTGAGTGCTGTTTTAGTGCGAGCAGAGGGGCAAGCCCACTTGCCGATCTACTTCGTTAGTCAAGCGCTCCATAATGCGGAAGCGCATTACACGCCTATGGAGAAGATCGCCAACGCATTAGTCATGAGTGTTCGCAAGCTGAGGGCCTACTTCTTCGAACACCAAGTGGAGGTTCTGACAACTCTCTCTTTAAGGCAAGTTCTGCACCAGCCAGACACCAACGGGCGAGTCCTCAAGTGGTCACTGGAGATCGCCCAATATGGTATCAGGTACGCTCCTCGCACGGCGACCAAAGGCCAAGCTCTGGCGGACTTCGTGGTGGAATTAACGTTCCCTCCCAGTCCGACCGAGATCGGCCTCCCTGCTTGGAAGCTGTACGTGGATGGCTCGACAACCAACTCGCGAGCAGGGGCAGGGATTGTCCTCATCAGCCCCGACGGCCAAAGTTTCACAAATGTTGTGTGTTTCAGGTTCCGTGCGACCAACAATGAAGCCGAGTACAAAGCCTTGGTAGACGGGTTCAATCTAGCACTCGCCCTGGATGTTCGTCGTCTATACATTTTCATGGACTCCCTCTTGGTCGTGAACCAAGTCAAGGGAGAATATGAGGCGCGCGGCGAACAAATGATCAAATACCCAGAATTGGTCGCCGAAATATGCACGAAGTTTGAAGAAGTGTTGATCGAATAAGTCCCGAGAGAACACAACTCCCAGGCCGATGCCCTATCAAACTAGCATCATCAGATGGGACGGCAGATTTCTCTAACATCCAAATCACAAAATCAGCAAAGCCGGCGATCGACAGAAGCCTGATTACCACAGTTGCCATCGCCGAAGAGAACTGGATGACTCCGTTTATTAAATACTTGAAGGATGGGATGGTCCCCGCCGATCGTATCAAAGCTCGCCAACTTCAGCTCCGTGCAACCAGATACACCCTATTGGACGACCAGCTTTACAAGCGAGCTTTCAACCTTCCTCTCCTCAAGTGCATTACGCCGGAGGAAGGCTGACTCGTTTTAGCCGAGATCCATGATGGGATCTGTGGAAATCATGCTGGAGGGCGAGCTCTCATCCACAAAATGACCAGACAAGGTTTTTTCTGGCCTACACTACAAAAAGACGCGATTGCCTACACCCGATCATTTCACAGGTGTCAAATGATGGGCCCAAACATCAAGCTCTCCCCCGAACAGCTCACTTCTATGTACAGTCCATGGCCGTTCGCCCAATGAGGCATCGACCTCATCGGTCCTTTGCCGACGGTGCCAGGGGGATGTAAATTTGCCATCGTGGGGGTCGATTATTTCACGAAATGGGCTGAGGCCGATCCACTCAACAAGATCGGCCAAGAACAAGTAATCAAGTTCATTTGGAAGAACATCATATGCCGGTTTGGTCTACCCTATGCTATTATCTCCGACAATGGGAAGCAGTTCGATGGTTTGGAAGTTATGTAATTATGCGAGAAATGGGGAATCAAAAAGCTGTTCTCGGCCCCTTACCACCCTCAGACGAACGGGCAGGTAGAGGCTGTAAACATGATCCTCAAACACACGATCAAAGCAAGACTCGAATCCAAACAAGGACGATGGGCGAGTGAGCTCCCGGATGTTTTGTGGTCCTACCGAACGACGACCCGAAACTCAACCGGCGAAACCCCGTTCACCCTCGCCTTCGGAACAGAAGCAGTGATCCCTTCGGAGATCGCCGTCCTCAGCCACCGAACTGAACAGGAAATGACGACGGACAATGATGTAGCCCGACGGATCGACTTGGATATGCTCGAAGAACGGCGATTGACCTCGGAAATGAAGAACATGATCCACAAAAGGAGATCCAAAAAATTCTTCAATTCGAAATTCAAGGAAAGGCGATTCCAAGTGGGTGACCTAGTCCTCAAAAAGGTCCAGACTCACACGGGAGTCTTTGGCCCGAATTGGGAAGGCCCCTTCAGGATATCTAAATGGCTGACTAGGGTAGCCAACGAAATCTAACACCCAGACGGCACTCCGGACCAATATCCCTGGAACGCCGTACATTTGAAGAAATACTACCAATAAAAACTCTGTATCCAGTTACCTAATGTATAAAGAGTTTAATGAGATTTTCCGATCCCCTATATATGGTTTGCCTCGATAAAACAAACAAATAAAAAGAGGACGACTCGCTTGCCCTACAAGAGGTCGTCATCTAACCTGACGGACCTATGCAAGCGATCGCCCCTCTAAGCACAACGTATACCGTCGATGATCGTCATTTAACATGGCGGTCCAAGGTAGAAAAGTGCAGCCATGGTCCTGGAGGTCGATGGAACCGACAGCTTCGTCCATATAAGGCTCCTTTGGGTTTTGATCGCTCGCCCTTCATTTAAATACGAGGAGGGCGTAGCCGAAGGACCCTCCAAACAGATCTGTGGACACACTCGCTCGCCCTCAAAGGTACATCATCTATCATGATGGACCCGGACAAGGCGATGCGTCCCTGCCCCCGTCACAACGTATACCGTCGAGGATTGCCATCTAACATGGCGATCCGAGGTAGAAAAGTGCTAGCAAGCCGCGGGCGTGGAGTCGATTAAACCGACGACGCCCCGTGCAAGGACTCCTCCAGACCAAGACCGCTCGCCTTTCGTTTAAACACGAGGCGGGCGCAGCCTAACGGAGGACCCTCACAATAAAGTGAGTCGCGAGACAGACCTACAGGTGGAATGCCCCTCGCACACAAAGACGCGGTTATGGAGGTCGGCCCATCGAACTCCGCGACCATGCATGGTTCCTCAAGGTCGAAACAATCGGCCTCCCTCGAGGAATCGGCAAAACTGAAGATTGCTAGAAACAAACTAAAGATAGCTCACCAAACGTACTATTTTCGTTCCCTAACTTACGCTAAGTAAACAAAATCAAGGGGCAGAGCGGATCTATTCATACATGCGATCGGGAGGAAGGAACCATACACGATCGACTTTGTTCAAACACACACCTGACGATCGGGTTTTGTTCAAGAAATTTACAAGTAAGAATTTTCAAGTGTACCAATGCATTCGGACCTATTTAGACAGTTGTGCAAAGTCAAAATGATGCAAAACATTCAGACAAGGTGATCATACAAACAAGGCATCAGGTGCAATTGTATAAACACTTGTGTAAATTCATATACAAACATTCAGAGAGGTGATCGTACAAATGAAGAGTCAGATGCAAAAAACGTATTTCATTCCATTCAAATTGTTTATACATACACGCCCGAAGGCAAAACAAGAAAACACTGGAAATTACAAGGAAAGAAAAACAAATTGACTGCGGTCTCACTCAGGCCACCCCCGACTGGCCTTCGCCTCCAGCAGACGGATCGACGCGCGCTTCCTCACCGGCTTCAGGATAAACAAGTTTATCCGGTGATGGATACCAACTCAGATCTATCCCAAGGTCGGTGAGGTCGAGGATCGGAAGAGAGAAGTCCGGTTGCAAAGGATGCTCAAGCACGTAGGCTTTGAAGTTTTCAATCAGAGGGCCGACCTCGAGCCCTCCCTTCTTGGCAGCACGGATAGCGTCGGCGTAAGCCATGTAATATGCGAACTATCCAACGTACTCCATGCTGAGGTAGGGATCGGTCTCGATCGCCTCTAACTTCTCCTTCAGCCCCGCGGCTGTCTTGTCTGCATCCTTGAGCTCGGCTACCTTGGCAGCCAGTTCCCCCTTCAATGACTCCAGTTCGCCGTTTAGCCGATCCACCACCGCCTTCAGCCCCGTCACCTCCTCCTGCGTGTCCGCATGCAACCGACGAGCATCCAGCATCTAGTCGTGCATCCGATCGACCACCGCCCGGGACCAGTCAAGCTCCTGCCTCATCCGGTCAAGGTCTTGTTTGGATCGCTTGGCCGTCTCAGCATACTCCTTCTCCATGGCCACGATCCTATCAGCGAACTCGGCATTCTGGTTCCGAGCAGCCTCAAGATCCAAATGGAGGCGAGCAGTAGAGAGTCGCCCCTCATAATCTTTAACAGCTTGAGCGGCCATTGTCGCCGCTTGGAGGGTCAGGGCAAGTGTCGCCTGGATGGCATCTCCAGACCGCCGGCGTGAAATCGCATCCAGATCGGTCATCTAAGCCTTCGGAAGAGAGAATATGGCCCGGGAAATGTAGGAAGGGACGTCGATAGGCTCACGCGGGGACTTGCTCGCCAGGAAATCCAGCACCATCGGTGAGGTGTTTGGATCGGCAATACGGACCCTGCAACACAAAAAACGAAGGAGTTAGTATACATACTGCACAAGTAGATTAACTCGAAAAGATCAAACCAGTCTTACCTTGCGACCATCACGGGGTCGCGGCTGAAATAGGGCTTGCCCCGTGGAGTCTCGGCATCAGAGATCGCCGTAGTCTTTAGGAAGGCCGCTGAGGCCGAAGACCCCTCCGCCATTGGAACAGTGGAGATAGGAGGCGCGGCAACCGGCGGCACCACAATGGAGGCCTCTGCAACAACAGTGGGCAGGGGCTCCTCCGGCCTCCGCCTCTTTCGGTTGCACTGGAGCTGCTCCTCATCCCGAGCCTTCGGCTCGACGACCAGCACTATAATAGGTCTCTCCTCAGGGATAGGGCGGGACGTCGTTGCAGGGGCACGACCCGCCTTCTTTCCTTGGCGGAGGCGACTCAAAAGGCCAGGGTTCGACATTATAATCTCTCTCGGGGGCTCGGAGTAGTGGGGAAAGTGGATCTCTGTCAAAGAAGAAATTCAGCCAAGTTAGACATCTCTTTCAATCAGACGATCGTCAAGCAGAAAAGAGGAAGTAAAAATTCATACCTGGAACCTTCAGGTGGAGAGGGAAGCGAAACAATCGAGTGCCCAACCAATGAGCTTCGTTGTTGACCGTGAGGACGTCGAGGTAGTTGTCCGGGAGACCGCGGATTCGCTCCCAGACGATAAAAAAGTCAAAAGGAAGGTCGACGATCGCCGGAACAAGGGAGCCTGCAAAAAGGAAACCAAATTAGATCGGTTTAAGGTGTATCCGAACGAAGGGAGAGTAAAAACCCATACTCGGATTCCTCTCCCGAAAACTGGTGGGGATATACAACTCATCCTCTGGTTTATCGCTCGACGCCGACCTTCACGCTTTGCCGACCCAGTACTATTTTGCCAGGTCTCCCCGAACTTTGTTCGGCACCCCAAGGACCACCCTACCCATGCGACCCTGAATGTGATAGCCGCCAATTTAACCCTTCTGCGCAGTCAGCTTGAAGAGGAAGTTCATTTCCAGCGCATAAGGTAGACGGAACAACCGATGACCGCCAAAAAGTGTCAAGGTACTAATAATCTGCAGCCAGGCGTTCGGCGTCAATTGGAGTGAGGCCATATTCCAGGCGGTCAGCAAGTATGACACGACGAACGGCAATGGGAACTGCAAACCGGCCTCCAGGATCAGTTCGTTGACAACGACCATACCCTCGGGAGGTTGGTCGGCGCGTTCGTTCTCTGAGGGCACATACAATGAAACATCAGAAGGGATATGGAATTTCGCCCTCCAGCGACTCAAGTCCTTCCTGGTCGCCGAACTCCGGATCTGACCGAGGGTCCACGGGGAGCGGTCTGCAGCCCGGAATGACAACCGCTTCACGGGCTCATAGGGGTGGGCAACCGAGTATGCACCGAAGTCAAATTGAGGATGTGGTCCGACCAACCTCTCTATAAGTCCGGCAAATTCCAAAAAGGCCCGGTCAAACACGCTGTTCTGCTCCCAGTACAGCCTCAACACCTCATCCTCATCTACCGGCGAGCCCCTCTGCCCCGCCGCCGCCGCCGACCTCGTCGCGTCAGACTCATTGAAAAGCTCTTCAACCTCCGCGGGTGCAATTCTCGCACGAATGGCCTCGACGGCCGTCTCCATGTGAAGAGCCGCGGAGGTTTCTTCCCGGGCAGGTGAAGTCGCGGCGGAGGAAGAGCTACCTGCCTCATACATATTAGATCCTCCTCCATACATGTTCGAAGAGTAAAGGGGGAAGAGAATTTTTGTTCTTACCTAGAAAGAAAGTCGATCGGCGCAATAAGCTTCAAGGAATTTCGGCAGAGTCTTCGTCTAAAGGCAAGGGCGCATAAAGATCTAAACTTCAGTAGCCCGAGTCCTTTTATAGGCGAGAGCAGGGACATCTGTGCAAATAGGCGGAATCCCGGGGGCTGAAGTGCAACCGTCGGGGGGGACACATTAAATGCAGGCCTTGAAACCCGCATACGCGTCGTTTCGAGGGCACGCCAGGCGACAAGTCTAACAAAAACCATCGGACTCCCCCAACGGGAGCGCGACGTTTGTCCCTGTGACGTTTCGAAAGCCCGGCTCCATATCCCGCTATTTCCAGCGCCTAAGGAGATCGTCCGGATTCGAAATCAGTTCGTCCAGGCGACGATCGTCCTTGTCATAAATAGATGAGTCGCTCGTCTAAAACAGGTGATCGCCAGCAGTGCCACCTCACCCCACGTCTTCAACATCGGAGCGAGCTGGGGGGCAATTGTTGTGCGGTGATTTATATGCCTCGATGACGATCGGCATAATGGTCAGGATCCAGCTAAAGAAGATAGATGATGGGCAAGCGCCCAATGGTCTATGTCCAAGGAGATCGTCTATTGACATCTGTCGATCGCCTCTAATGGACGACTGGGTACGATCGTCCCGTGCCACGTATAAATCCGATACCCGTCAAAGTCTTCGAAGACCGAATCTCGGGTGAAGACCCACGTGCAGATCCGCAAAAGGCGCCACATGATAAGGCCTTTTGACCCCAGCCTGTCACCACCTTCACACCTACCGACAGACCCGCCGAAAGGTGTAAAGTGGGTCCTCCCAAGACAGCGACTCAGGACGCGTGCAGACTTCTCATTGGCTCGCACATCTGGCTGCCAGCAGCAGCAGCGGACTTTAAGGAAGCAGTCCCACGTGATGGGACGATCGCCCACCTTATTTTAATATAGGAAACGGCGGTCGCCCGCGATGGACAGGGAGGACCTAGCAACCTCTTCTCCTATAAATAGAAGGTCTCCAGCAGTGGCCAAAGGATGGTGAAATTCATTCACGATAACACAGACAGTGTAAAATACATTAACATAAGCACAGTTTACAACGTGAAAACAGAACACCAAAAACAAATAATATAGAGAATTCTCCATCTTTGTAACAAGAACTCACAGAGCTTCAACTCTGGTTCTTCCGGCAATCTTCAGCACTCGATAGCTAAGATAACTAGAGTCTTTACACTCATTGTAATTGTACTGTAACATTAATATCTGTACTCACTAGTATTCATATTAATAACATCCCGCAAGAGCATTCAAGCCCAAGACTAACAACCCCGGCAAATCTTGTGTTATTTATTTCATCACGGACGTGCTCTCGCACCTTGTTTGTTACTCGTCCATTCCAGCATATCATCTCCGGATTATATTTTGGGTAACAACACGGTCGAGGTTGAAGAATTCATAAATTGCTTTTGGGTCGGGGCTGAGGAGCTCGTAGACGAAGGCAATGGATTTTGGTAACGGCTTCGTGGTATCGGTATCGAGGCAAGTTATGCTTGTTCAGTTTATAATATTTAATGAATGATTTTGATTTCTTTTCATTTATAATTTATATAGCAATGATATTATAAATGTAAATTTTCGGGATGATTGGTTGTATATCGTGCTCTAGTTTGGATTATATCATAATGTATATAATTTAATTGTTTTCAAGGAAGACGTGAGTTATCTTTGGTCAAGTATATGGAATATCAGATATCGAGGATAGTTATCGTGTCGATATTAATGTCGAGATGGTGGTTTGTTGGTATAAATGGACTATACTTATTTCGGGATTATTCGTATAACTGTGTATTCATTCAGGGATGTTGGTTCGTCAGAAATAATATTGTCTTCGACTTTGAGGTAACTTAAGTATTGTTCAGTTATGAGGATAATTATTCTGTTGAATTGTTGTATGTGTTATATGTTGAGGTTCCGTATAATGAGATTCGTATTGGTTGTTCGTTGAGGGATGTTGATCCGAGGACTATTGTTGGTATTAATGGTCGTGTTGATTGTTTCATTGAGGGATGTTGATCCCAGAATTGTTGTCTGAGATTGTTGATCGTATGGATTATCCTTTGGGGATTGTGATCCCAGGAGGGTTGTTACGGATATTGTCGGTCGTGTCGATATTTCATTATCCGTGTGTCTTTGTTCACTTCGGTGAGTCTCTTAATCCTTATTGGATATGTGATTCTTTGAGTTTCGTGGTCATGTTGCACCGTGACATATCTGGAGTCATATCTGTGTGCCGATTGGTTATTGTGTTGGATTTTTAGCTGGGCACACTATGGTCATGTGTTGATATTTCCACATTGGACCGTGCACACGAGACGTAGTTCGTGAGGCTAATCAGGTACATGTCCCACGTATATCCTGGATTCCGTATACGGGGTGTACATGTGCACGGACATATTTCCGGATCGGGCGTACTGTGATATCCATATTTGAGCCATATTGTTTGGTCGTTCATCCTCCATTTATGGTTGGGCATGTCCGACGGTTTACGACTGGTTGTTCATACGCCCGAGGGGTATGTTCGACCGTCGGGGTTATTTCTTTGAGATCTATTATTATTGATCGTTTGGAGTTTACCTTGTTGATGGTATTCTCGGTCATGTTGAACCTCTGTTGATCATGTCAGAGTTTATCATGATGATGGTATTCTTGGTTATTGTTGATCCTTTGTCGATCGTGTCGGAGTTTATCATGTTGATGGTATTATCGGTTATCGTTGATCCTTTGTTGGTTGTATTGGAGTTTATCATGTCGATGATATTCTCGGTCGATGGTTTGGTTGATCATGGTTTTGATAATATGAGCATTCGGACTGTATGTTGATGTTTCAAGACTCGTTATCTTCGTATTGTGGTAGTTGATCTACAGATATATTGTGTTATATTAATTTTATCCAGATTGAGATTTGACGGTGAAAATCCGACAGATAGGATTTGGCACAGATGAATCAGTTCACGCTTATGAGTTATGATGATGTTTTGAGGATTCTTGGTATTGTTTGATTATAGTACAGATGTTTGTTGTTGAGTTCATTTTATCATTTGAGAATGCGAAATGTGGATTATGGTAAGGATTGCTATGGAGTGGTAAGGTTATGACGGTAAGATTACGTTGGTAGTATTCTTACAGTATTATTACATTGGTATGTAATTATTTATGATGATGTGATTGATATCATTGTTGAGTATTGTGGCTGACCCCATCGTGGGATTTATTTTTAGGTTCTCGGAGATCGAGCTAACAGCGGTCGTGAAGGGATGAGCTTCCCGGGTGATACTGGTTGTGGCATGTTTTCGGAGAATTGAGTATTCTTTCTGGTTGTTTTATATCTGCTGCAATTGTGTGTTTTTGAACTGTGTTTATATCCACTGCGTGTGTATTTTAAATGGCTTTTCGGTATTTCTACCAACTCATGTATAATTCAAAATGGCCTTTTTGGGTATTTCGTAAACTTAGGTTATTTCGTTAAACCCTTTTTCCTAAATTATTTTGTCGGTACGTTTAAGTGGTGGCTTAACGTACATTTTGAAACTGTCGAAATTTGGGATTTCGCCTTGCATTTTCAAATAGTATTTGATGACAGTATTTGAGAACTATGTTTTGGTAAACATTTGAGTATGCACCATATTACCGTCATCGGCCTTTTGGCATTTTTAAATGTTTTTGAAAATGGTATTTAGCATGGTGGATTCCGGCGCGGGACCCACGGTGCTGTAATATCTCGGATGGTTTTGGGGGTGTTACAGAAGATGGTATCAGAAATTGGGTTTTGTGAAACCCAGGCATGTGTGTTATGTGGCTCTACCAATACGGGAGTAGCGTGGCTTTTGAAAATGATTTTCTGACTTTTGAGTCAAACCGATTTTTGGAGCTTTCAAATTTCTGATATATTTTTAAACTGCTATTTGTGATATTAGTGTGTGTTGGTGTTGTGTTGAGACTTCGTATGGGAGTCGTGTGCTAGTATCATGGGAGATCATCGGCTTCACGTACCTGTAAGTGTACTGTTTTGGTTATTCGATTGTGGGGATGATTGATTGCTTTTGTGATGAGTTGGAAATTTGGGTTGATATGTTGTTTGTGCAGGATTGCAAGTTTCGAGGACGAAACTTATTTTAAGGGGGGTAGTATGTAATACCCGGATTTTCAGTATAAATTTTTCGCATTATTTTATGTGAGATATACTGCATAGCTTGGTGTATATACAGTATGGATAAAATAAATTGAGAATCGAGATAGTTATACTTGTGTAATTGACGTGTTTGATTGACAGTTATATTGAAGATATGGTGTATCAGGTTGAACTGATTTGGACATTAGGTGTATCATATGAGAATATTTTTGGGATGAGTATATGTATTCAGTATGTGTGTATACGTATCCAGTATGTCGAGATGGACAGGAACAGTTGGAATTGGCTAAGTACATAAGGCCATTACGTACGTTAAGTTTATGGGCTTCCATATGTTAAATTGCTAAGTTTACGTACGTTATGCATAAGGCATTACGTACGTAACTAGGGGAATCGGACAGGACTGAGTTGTGGTCGGCAGGTGGGGCCGGTGTCGGCAGCTTTCGGCGCGGATGTGGACAGGTGAGTCAACCTCGAGCATTACGTACGCTAAGGACGAATCATTTCGTACGTTAAACGAGTATCTTACTGTAGCAAGTCAACGTACGTATTACGTATGCTACGGAGAAAGGATTACGTACGTAAGGCATTGAACGAAATGGGTCAGGAGCCTCTGGACTGTCGTTACGTACGCTACCAAGGTCAGTTAGCGTACGTAAATGCTGGTTACGTACATTAACTTTGGCATGTTACGTACGTAACGATCTGGAAATTTATATAAGCGATATGCCCGTCACTTCATTTTGTTTTTCTTCGCCCCTCAACACTCAGAGTTAGATTTTGGCTTTCCTAAGTCGATTGTGAGCCTATGAACATTGAATTGGAGCTTGGAAGTGATTGAGAACGGATTCAACCTTGGGACTCAATCCATTTCTTCGAAGAGGTAATTACTCTTCACCTTGGAATTTCGTTTTGGATTAAATATCGATGTTCTTGAGTTGATGATTATCATGTATTCGAGTTGATGAGTATAATTATGAGATGGATTACCGAGTTATGTTGATGTTTTTGTTGGTATGCGGATATTGATATATTTTGTATGGTTTTGAATGGTGTTCAAGAGATATGTTGACTTATATCTCCTTGAATTCGGATTTTTGATGTTGTTGTTGATGATTAGTTCGTATGATGATAGTTTATGGAGTTGTTGTGATGATTCTTGGTATTTACGGGAATTTTTCTAAGAAGGATGATGACATGATGATATGTCTTTGATTATGTTGGTTATGATTATGGAGTCATAGTTTTCTTGATGTTCTTGGTAGTATTGTTATGATTCTTGATGTTAGGAGAATCGTATATTGGAGAATATGATAATATGCATTTTGAGGTATGAATGAGGATTGTTTAGATTATATAACACATTGGATTATGTCGTCTTGGAGATTTCGAATATGATTTCGGAATAATTTGTATTCTTAAGGAACTCTTGGATTATATGATTTGATGAATATGTTTAAGAGTGTTGGTGTTTTGGATATGAATATAGAATATTCATATCTAGAACTAAGTTATGTGATTTGAAATAATATTCGTATAGGAATACGAATATGATTTCGAGTTCGATGAGATTCTTATGCACCTTTGAGTTTGGAAATCATACGTATGAACAAGTGTTCAAATCGAGTGATTGAGTTATTTGAAACCATTGGAATATGATTATCTATAATGTTGAACTAATTGGATGGACCGGATTGATGATGATGATAATCGATAATTGGTTTTTATTATGAATTTACAACGAGGAAACTTATATTCGTATTTAAGATTGAATTTGGAATTGGTAACATTTAGACCCTTGTTATTGATTTGATTTGATTATCGATATGATTATCGGATTATGAATCGTGTTGTGGTTTTGAGTTTATGATTGATAGTTTGGGTTGTTCGCAATTGTGTTTAATCGGGATTTTGAGGAACCGTTGGGTTTGTTGATCAGTTATATTGATTGGTAATCATGATTATCAGATTTCGGCTTGTATTGCTGATATGAGTTCGTAATTGTTAAGTTGGATTATTGGGTCTTGTGTATATGACCGAGATATTGTGGAACCGTTAAGTTGATTGGTTGGTTATATCGGTGATTGTTGAGTATTATCGAATGTGTGTTAATCGATTATTGCTATAGGTTGAGATGTTTTGATCGTGGTTTATGAGCGTTGTGTTGCGGGCGAGGTTGAAGAATTCATAAATTGCTTTTGGGTCGGGGCTGAGGAGCACGTAAATGAAGGCAATGGATTTTGGTAACGGCTTCGTGGTATCGGTATCGAGGCAAGTTATGCTTGTTCAGTTTATAATATTTAATGAATGATTTTGATTTCATTCCATTTATAATTCATATAGCAATGATATTACAAATGTAAATTGTCGGGATGATGGTTGTATATCGTGCTGTAGTTTGGATTAGATCATATGTATATGATTTAATTGTGTTCAAGGAAGACGTGAGTTATCTTTGGTCAATGATATGGAATATCGGATATCGAGGATAGTTATCATGTCGATATTAATGTCGGGATGGTGGTTTGTTGGTATAAATAGACTATACTTATTTCGGGATTATTCGTATAACTGTGTATTCATTCATAGATGTTGGTTCGTGGGAAAGAATATTGTCTTCGACTTTGAGGTAACTTAAGTATTGCTCAGTTATGAGGATAATTATTCTGTTGAATTGTTGTATATATTATATGTTGAGGTTTCGTATAATGAGATTTGTATTGGTTGTTCGTTGATGGATGTTGATCCCAGGACTATTGTTGGTATTAATGGTCGTGTTGATTGTTTCATTGAGGGATGTTGATCCGAGAACTGTTGTCTAAGATTGTTGATCGTATGGTTTATCTTTTGGGGATTGTGATCCGAGGAGGGTTGTTTCGGATATTGTCGGTCGTGTCGATCTTTCATTACCCATGTGTCTTTGTTCACTTCGGTGAGTCTCTTGATCCTTATTGGATATGTGATTCTTTAAGTTTCGTGATCATGTTGCATCGTGACATATCTGGAGTCATATCTACGTGCCGATTGGTTATTGTGTAGGATTTTTAGCTGGGCACACTATGGTCATGTGTTGATATTTCCACATTGGACCGTGCACACGAGACGTAGTTCGTGAGGCTAATTAGGTACATATCCCACGTATATCCTGGATTCCGTATACTGTAACACCCCGATAAGGCGGCCATTACAGTGCCGTGGACCCCACACTGGGATCCACCAGGCGATATCCAAAGCAAAGATTAAATACACAATACATGTGACACTGAACCACAAAATAAAGTACTTACTCCGATGTGGAGTTTACAGCAGTATGGCCTACGGTCTTATTACACACAGGATCCAAAATCTAAGTATAATCCATATGGAGATGAATTATACCTTAAATAACAATACATTTGTTCAAACTTAAAAATAAAGCAGAAAGATAACATTACACGGTACGAACATGACCGGACACGAAAGACTTGGGCCCCCCCCGAACTAGTATCCTTCGAACCCTTCGTCATCACCTTGATCTTCCCGTGCCTTGCCTTTTCCTCGACCTAAAATACAACACAAGTATTTCGCCCAACACAGGGTCAGATATACATGATAAATGATTCTCAAGATAGTATACAATTCACGTATATAAGATTTCAAGAATAACGCCCCGACTAACGAACATACCCCTCGGGCGTATGAACGCTCAGTCACAAAACGTCGAACACATCCAATTATAAAAATGTACTGTGAGCGACTAAGATAGTACGGCTCAAGAGGGACATCACAGTACGCCCGATCCGAATATGTGTCAGTGCACATGTCCACCCCGTATACGGAATCCAGGATATACGTGGGACAATGTACCTAATTAGCCTCAATGAACTACGTCTCGTGTGCACAGCCTTTCACGGAAAAATATTCACGCATGACTATATATGTGCCCGGCTAAAAATCCTACACAATATCCAATCAGAACGTAGATATGACTCCGGATATGTCACGATGCAACATGACAACGAATTCAATAATTCACAAAATCCGATTAAGGATCGAGGACTCACCGAGATGACAACAAGATCAACAATATCAAGGGTCCAAAAGTGACGAACTTGGGAATACAATCCCATGATGAAAACGGGACATCATTAAGAACAACCTCAAATCACAAGTCACAAGTTTATAAGTGTTTCACATACACGAAATGCATAATCATCATAAGAATCCACACATCATTATAACCAAGCAAGATAACTTGCCTCAATACGGAGGCGTGTAAAGTCCTTCTTTGTCGAACGAACAGCCGGCCCTCGATTCAAAATTGGTTACTCGGACAATCCACCTTGAATGAAGTATATTTCACTCAATAATACGTTCATATGATCATCTATACCAACTTTAACGAGACAACATCCTAATTCTCATTTGAGTAGTTCAACTTTAAGATGTTGAGCGTTACTTCAAGGACCTCATTAAATACCATTCTATCCTTACAATTGATTACAAAATGTTTACCAAATGTTTGCTGGATTAAGATGTGTTAGCATTAATCTCCTACTCTATAAACTTATCAAGGACATCAAAAGGAAAATCTGCACTTCCATCAATTACTTATGTTGAGTTAAGTAGTTACAATTCCATATTATGATCAAGAAGACTACTTCAAGTTCAACACCTTCCTTATGGTCTTTTAGTTAACTTGGAAGTTTAAACATTACTCCTCTGGATTCACTTTAGCTTAGGTTCAAGAAGGTGATTCCATACTTCTAATGATCAACAAGGGTTTCTCAAAACATTTTATGGTAATTATTCCAAGAAGTTATTTACATCATAATGAAACAAAGATTATTAGTAGTCTATTGGTGTTATTAGTCCAGGAATAAGAGTTTGGTTTAACTAAACATGATCATCATCATTTAAGATACTAAGAACACAACCTTACAAAACCCTTAACTATCATATTCATCATTAAGTTTGTTGGAAGCTTAACTATGAACATGTTTAGCTTGATTAAATCATCACTAGGTGGAGTATACTTAATCACTATCATTATAACTATGAGATTATAGGGTTAAAACGTATGACATACCTTCAGAATTGAAGAACAATACACCAATACCACAAGAACACAATCTAAGCTTCAAGAATGACTCCAACTCCCAATAAACAAGCTCCAAAATCCAAATGTAAAGCTCAAACACAAGTTGGATGAAGGTAATTTCGATCTAGGGGTGCAGGAGGATGATTATCTAGGTGAAAACTCAGAGTTTGGTCGTGCAAAATGAGAGACACAAGCTGTCTTTTTATAACAGCACAATTCGTTACGTACGCTACCCGGACAGTATTGTAACACCCCCAGAATATGACCGGGAATGTCACACGCCGTAGACCCTTATCGCAAGGATCTACCAGGCTAAACTCCAAAAGACTACTCGATGATTGACCGACCGGGGTCAAAATTAAATAGAAAACAGACCGACAAGGTCATAAACTACTTCAGAAACTAACGACATTCATATTACAATGACCACAATAAACTTGAACATAGAAAAGAATGACAACTCAATTTAATAAATGATAACTACACCCAAGCAAGGGTGAATACTCAAACGACAAAGAAATACCGACCAAAATGATACAAAAGAAAAGACTCTGACTCTGGTGTGATTAGCATCGTCGTCTTCCATCTCCTTCCAAGCCAATCCAGTGTTGCTCCCGAGCCGCCAAAACTGAGCGCATAACAGCACCCACCCCGAAAACTCGGGGTTAGCAAGCGGAATTTTGCTAGTGCAAGTACATAATATACAAGATATACGACAAGAATAACACAAAATTCAACCGCCGTGAAGCCTTAACACAAACCATACATTCCCACAATCGGCCTGAGAATAACACGTGCATACACGAGGTTAAAGGTAATCACATAGTCATATTCTCCTTACGGAAAATAACATTCATGAAACTTTAAACGAGCACAAGGAGTCAGGAAGATCCCTTTTGTAAAAGGAAAAGTATTTTGATAAGATAGTTTGCAATCATTATTATTGACTCGGGTCGTTTAGGGGTTTTAAAAATCGAATGGGAATACTTTTGGAAATAATTTCAAAAACTCTCGGGTCCTTGACCCAACGTATGGAAAACGATTACACAAAAACCAAGTCAACTTATTTGGGGTTCTCGACCCAATTTATAGAACACCGTCACAAACGAAATCATTACAACATCTCACAGGGTTCTCAACCCATTCCAAATATCATCATCATGAAATCAATCATCTCAACATTCCACAGGTCCTCGACCCAAAACACGTAATAGCACCACAATACAATCAAAGGTACAAAACTCTCATTCGACATTTCCTGCTCAAGACCCCGATTAATTAACCCTGAGATTTCGTCAAACCTCCGGGGTTAACTAACCCTGATACCAACGCTTTTAAAAACAATTTGAAACAAGCTTTCAAAAACACGGATTGCGGTCTGAATCAAGACAAACATTAAAAGTGAGTTGAAAGAATTTGAGATACGAACATCGTTCGGTAACGGGGTCTTAGCTATCACTCAAATACCCGTAACCAATAAGCCTGCCAGGCGCCTCCACTGCTCACCTGTACACCGGCGTTCACTCCACTATGTCGGCCGCTCCTTGAACATGTCACCGCACCGGCGTCACTCCCGCAAGAGCCGCCCCTTGCACGCGCATTAGGTGACACCGGCGTTCACCACCCATATGGAGCCGCACATTGCAGCGTACACCAGGCCGGAGTACACCGCCCCGCCCTCAGAGGTTCCCGGGTATGACGTTTCTCACAACAAGTATCCACATTGTTCAAACATCAAGCAAACGGACAATTGTCACAACAATTTTCAACTCGGTACATCAAGTCACACAATTTCTCCGCCAGTCCATATCCACACAAATAAACAATAACACGCACGTTATCAATCAAACTCAATCAACACCGCACATATATCTCTATGTTGCGACTCAACCGAATATATATACACATTTATATATATAGATATATATATATATAAATATATAACCTCACTATATTATATGGATAACTATAGTTCGCCCATCAATCCAAGTTGAGTACGTCAACTAAGGTTAGAATTCAACACTCGTCGATCACCGACATAAACATATATATTAATATACGTATATACATACATATATTTAACATGTAACTATATATATAAACACATATATATATATATACACATACATATATATATATATATCTCCATATAAGCTCATACACTTCGACAACAATGATTTCACGCAGTTACAATTCGTATACCGAGGTACTTGCCTTGGTAATACGACGCGAAGGAGACGACGAAGGGATAGGTTCCGGTCCGAACAATCCTCTCAAATCCGACCCTAACACAATAATGATATACAATCAATCTCACATCATGAATACGAAGAAATCCCTCCTAGTTCTACCCGTTGGGACAATTTATCGAACACCAAGAGTGCGTAGGGAATTGAAATCGGTTAACGGTGAACTAACGGGATTTCATCCCAACCAAAAACAAGAAAACCAAGGGTCACGAGAGTATTATCAAAATCTAACAACAACATCGGTTAATTCGGATAAAAACACAAGATCACCACCAAACCCTCCCAAAAAAAAACATACTAGGGTATAAGAGATCTTACCTCTTGAAGATACAAACCCTATAATCCGAAGAACACGTGCTAGATCCACAATCCGAGCTACACGATCGAAGGGAGATGAAGAAAAACACACAATCAAAAGGGTGGATGGAGAAGAAATCCCCCTCTCAACCCTCTCTCTCTCGCGCACGGTGGAAGAAAAGGAGGAAATAAGCGAAACTCGATGAAGACACCCAGTTATAGCGCTGACCGCATTGTGTGCCGCGGCACAGGGCCAAAAATTGCGCCCAGTGGTCGGCTGACCGCTCGTTGTGCCGCGGCTCATTCGGAGTGTGCCGCGGCTCAGACTCGGCATGTGCCGCGGCACTGCCGGACTGTGCCAGGGCACGCGGTACAGGAAGTTTTAGCCGGCAGGTTCCACACGGGTGTGCCGCGGCCCGGACAAGTGTGCCGCGGCACTGACTCGGCTGTGTGCCGCGGCGCACAATCCTTGTGCCGCGGCACACGGTACAGCCTGCTCGGCCAACAACTGGGTAGTATGTGTGCCGCGGCGCACAATCCTTGTGCCGCGGCTCACACCCCCCCTCGGGTCCCAAAATGATGAAAAAAGATCCGGAAAGAGAATAAAAGCAATAGGAATCGATATTTGGGCAACAATAACATGAAATGGAAGTACGGAACCCCAAAACGATCTGAGGTACACAACCAAGGTCGAACAAGGAACAAATTCCCTAAATTTCTAGGAAGTTACAAAAACGGCCCAAACATCCAAAAATCACGATACAACGTCGGATTAACAATCCGAAACTCACAACATGTTCTACTCAATCATACGAACTCATGGAAGTAAGAAAATGGCGAAATCGAACGAGTTTAACGAGAATCAAATGCACATGAGACAAAATATAACACAAGATGAAATTACGTAAAAACATCATCGAGACCCGTCTAAGCGGAGAAACTCCAAGAACAAAATAGGTTCAGAATTCCAAAACAGTGTCAAGCGAGTTGTCGAAACGGACCTCCGCCGGAAAATGAAAATTACCGGAAATCGAATTTGCGGGTATTACATTCTACCCTCCTTAAAAGAAGTTTCGTCCCGAAACTTAAAATAGAGAGCGGCGGAACAATCAAGGAAATAACTACTTGCCCAGCCCCAACTCATCACGAGCAAAGCGCGAATGCAAGGTTCCAGAAATACGATGAACCGACCTAGCGAGCATCCGACGTGAGTCGAGGCGATAAAAATGTATGGGAACACGATAAGTTGAGGTGGAGGAGTATGAATTTGGATACCAAAACTCCCAGAGGGAAGAAAATCACACAATAGTTCAGACGTCCTGAAAATCGTGTTTCGAGCTCAACCAACCGCATCCAAGTTCATAATACATTCGGAAATGTTAATTGCACGCGAGGGAATATTAGCTTCAACAAAATTTCGCAAGAATCAAGCTCGGATGTGGAAAGACCACAATAATTCACGGAGTCTAACAACACGGTTCTGAAATTCGTTCGGAGAACGGTAGGCTAAGTACAACAGGTAGTTTAAAAAAAAATTATCGAGAGGGTCATAGATGAAGTACCAAAGAATGGAAGTCACCCAACACCGAAAATACTATGAAGAGTACGGGTAGTACATTTCCCCATACTAAGAAAACATTTCGATCCCGAACTTAGAAACGACAAGAGTTGGTAACATAGAGCAATGAAATGAAGAACGATCAAAGTCACGATTGTCCAAACAAGAACGATTAGGGCATATTACAAAATATTCATCCTCCCATGTTAGGTTCTTGAGAAGGAGACATAGGGTTTGAGGACATTCTCCAGTCACTTGCTCATTCGCCAACAGGGTAGCATTCTTTGCCAGTTCGGAAATTATCTCACAATGCTTCTCCCGATGACCTTCACACCCGCACCGGTAACAAGTCAAGAGTGGAAAGGGACAATTTGCACGAACATGTCCCTGACGATTGCAGTTGAAGCACCCTCCCTTCTTACCGAGAGTCACCGATGCTGGCTTGGGATTCCAAGCGCTCACTCCTGATCGCGAAGACGACGCGTTCGAACGACGTTGGGGTTTGGGAGCCTTAGGCTCTTCACCGCCCAAAAACTCCCCAGATATCCTCGGTCTCTTGGCTTCGCTCGTGGGCTCGACCACTGAGGAGATTTCATAGGATATCGATTGATCTAGATACTCCTTCACCGTAGCATGGATCGTGGTCGTACGAACCACCTTGCCGCTTCCATTTCCATCATCACGTCCACGTCTGCCGAGGCTTGACATACTAATACGGATAACACCGATCAACAGTATTAGTTTATCAGTCGTAGAATATACCACAATTATCAACCCGAGTTTTAGTTAGCATCCTTAGAATAACGGTACTATCGTAAAGCATAAAGTTTTATGAAGTCAATTTCGAGTTCCTCGATGAGGACGGTCATTATATGTATGCACTTAATGAAAACAAATTTTTGAAAAAGAGGGCTAGTCACGTTGCGCCCAAGGCTTGTAAATACTGTCTTTTATTTCGGAAGAGGAAGTTTACATAATGACTCTAAAAATTATTTTCGAGTGATGAATAAAAGAAAAAAAAAGAAATCGAAAATTAATTCGTAACTAATTTGAAATATTTCGAAAATGTTGAGTCCCAAATATCAAAATTTGAAAATCTTTCCTCTTCTTCAAAAATGTTTATTCGAAAGAATTCTCCACCGAGATACGTGACCATTTAACATGACGATATTAAATCATGGCTTCACACAATGTTAGGAAATTTCAAAGCATCACTTTAAAATATTCGAGATACTACAGCGCCGTGGGTCCCGTGCCGGAACCCACCAGGCTAAAAATCATTTTAAAAAAAAATGATCAAAATGCCAAAAAGGCCGAAGTCGGTAATATTCTCAAATACTCACAAAAGTCATTTATAAAACATCAAATACCGTCATAAGAATACTATCAAAACATGCAAGACCAAAATATCAAAACTCGGTTTGCAAGATAATAAAAGCCATCTTAAAATACTCATGCGGTGGATAAAATTGTCGTTCGTAAATTCATTCTAATAAAGTACCGAAACAGATAAACATGTTCGACTTCCATGTAATATCCTAAAACGATAATATCACCAACAAGTTCCAATTCCTAGTTCACATTAAGCATATTAGCACAATGTAATCAAATACGTGTATAAGGGGACTTACGATCGGGAGGCTTACCATCACGGATTGCCTAAGATGATGTCGGAACCACGATACTAATCACAACTCGATGCGCGCGACTTACACAAGACATGGACTTGACCCAACGGCCTAGGTTTTTCGCAAACCTAAGCTCGATACCATAATTGTAACACCCCCTGAATATGACCGAATGTCACACGCCGTAGACCCTTATCGCAAGGATCTACCAAAGCTAAACTCCAAAAGACTACTCGATGATTGACCGACCGGTCAAAATTAAATAGAAAACAGACCGACAAGGTCATAAACTACTTGAAACTAACGACATTCATATTACAATGACCACAATAAACTTGAACATAGAAAAGAATGACAACTCAATTTAATAAATGATAACTACACCCAAGCAAGGGTGAATACTCGAACGACAAAGAAATACCGACCAAAATGATACAAAAGAAAAGACTCGACTGTGTGATTAGCATCGTCGTCTTCCATCTCCTTCCAAGCTAATCCCGTGATCGCTCCCGAGCCGCCAAAACCTGAGCGCATAACAGCACCCACCCCGAAAACTCGGGGGTTAGCAAACTGGAATTTTGCTAGTGCAAGTACATAATATACAAGATATATGAACAGTAACAACACAAAATTCAACCGCCGTGAAGCCTTAACACAAACCATACATTCCCACAGTCAGCACAGAATAACACTTGCATACACGAGGGGAAAGGTAATCACATAGTCATATTCTCCTTACGGAAAATAACATTCATGAAACTTTAAACGAGCACAAGGAGTCAGATCCCTTTGTAAAAGGAAAAGTATTTTGATAAGATAGTTTGCAATCATTATTATTGACTCGGGTCGTTTAGGGGTTTTAAAATCGAATGGGAATACTTTTGGAAATAATTTCAAAACTCTCGGTCCTTGACCCAACGTATGGAAAACGATTACACAAAACCAAGTCAACTTATTTGGGGTTCTCGACCCAATTTATAGAACACCGTCACAAACGAAATCATTACAACATCTCACGGGGTTCTCAACCCATTCCAAATATCATCATCATGAAATCAATCATCTCAACATTCCACAGGTCCTCGACCCAAAACACGAGAATAGCACCACAATACAATCAAAGGTACAAAACTCTCATTCGACATTTCTGCTCAAGACCCCGATTAATTAACCCTCGGAGATTTCGTCAAACCTCAGGGTTAACTAACCCGATACCAACGCTTTTAAAAACAATTTGAAACAAGCTTTCAAAAACACGGATTGCGGTCCGAATCAAGACAAACATTAAAAGTGAGTTGAAAGAATTTGAGATACGAACATCGTTCGGTAACGGGTCTTAGCTATCACTCAAATACCCGTAACCAATAAGCCTGCCAGCGCCTCCACTGCTCACCTGTGCACCGGCGTTCACTCCACTATGTCGGCCGCTCCTTGAACATGTCACCGCACCGGCGTCACTCCCGCAAGAGCCGCCCCTTGCACGCGCATTAGGTGACACCGGCGTTCACCACCCATATGGAGCCGCACATTGCAGTACACCGTAGGAGTACACCGCCCCGCCCTCAGAGGTTCCCGGGTATGACGTTTCTCACAACAAGTATCCACATTGTTCAAACATCAAGCACACGGACAATTGTCACAACAATTTTCAACTCGGTACATCAAGTCACACAATTTCTCCGCCAGTCCATATCCACACAAATAAACAATAACACGCACGTTATCAATCAAACTCAATCAACACCGCACATATATCTCTATGTTGCGACTCAACCGAATATATATACACATTTATATATATAGATATATATAAATATATATAAATATATAACCTCACTATATTATATGGATAACTATAGTTCGCCCATCAATCCAAGTTGAGTACGTCAACTAAGGTTAGAATTCAACACTCGTCGATCACCGACATAAACATATATATTAATATACGTATATACATACATATATTTAACATGTAACTATATATATAAACACACATATATATATATATATACACATACATATATATATATATATATATATATCTCCATATAAGCTCATACACTTCGACAACAATGATTTCACGCAGTTACAATTCATATACCGAGGTACTTGCCTTGGTAATACGACGCGAAGGAGACGACGAAGGGATAGGTTCCGGTCCGAACAATCCTCTCAAATCCGACCCTAACACAATAATGATATACAATCAATCTCACATCATGAATACGAAGAAATCCCTCCTAGTTCTACCCGTTGGGACAATTTATCGAACACCAAGAGTGCGTAGGGAATTGAAATCGGTTAACGGTGAACTAACGGGATTTCATCCCAACCAAAAACAAGAAAACCAAGGGTCACGAGAGTATTATCAAAATCTAACAACAACATCGGTTAATTCGGATAAAAACACAAGATCACCACCAAACCCTCCCAAAAAAAAACATACTAGGGTATAAGAGATCTTACCTCTTGAAGATACAAACCCTATAATCCGAAGAACACGTGCTAGATCCACAATCCGAGCTACACGATCGAAGGGAGATGAAGAAAAACACACAATCAAAAGGGTGGATGGAGAAGAAATCCCCCTCTCAACCCTCTCTCTCTCGCGCACGGTGGAAGAAAAGGAGGAAATGAGCGAAACTCGCTGAAAACACCCAGTTATAGCGGCCGCATTGTGTGCCGCGGCTCGGCTAATGCGTGCCGCGGCACAGGCCAAAATTGCGCCCGGTGGTGGTGGCCGCTCGTTGTGCGCGGCTCATTCGGAGTGTGCCGCGGCTCGGACTCGGCATGTGCGCGGCCTTTGCCGGGGCTGTCTTGGGCACGCGGATGCAGAGGTTTTAGCCGGCGGAGTTCCACACGGGTGTGCCGCGGCCGGACAAGTGTGCCGCGGCTTGACTCATTGTGTGCGCGGCGCACAATCCTTGTGCCGCGGCTGCAGTGCCTGCTCGGCCAACAATCGGTAGTATGTGTGCCGCGGCGCACAATCCTTGTGCCGCGGCTCACACCCCCCCTCGGGTCCCAAAATGATGAAAAAAGATCCGGAAAGAGAATAAAAGCAATAGGAATCGATATTTGGGCAACAATAACATGAAATGGAAGTACGGAACCCCAAAACGATCTGAGGTACACAACCAAGGTCGAACAAGGAACAAATTCCCTAAATTTCTAGGAAGTTACAAAAACGGCCCAAACATCCGAAAATCACGATACAACGTCGGATTAACAATCCGAAACTCACAACATGTTCTACTCAATCATACGAACTCATGGAAGTAAGAAAATGGCGAAATCGAACGAGTTTAACGAGAATCAAATGCACATGAGACAAAATATAACACAAGATGAAATTACGTAAAAACATCATCGAGACCCGTCTAAGCGGAGAAACTCCAAGAACAAAATAGGTTCAGAATTCCAAAATAGTGTCAAGCGAGTTGTCGAAACGGACCTCCGCCGGAAAATGAAAATTACCGGAAATCGAATTTGCGGGTATTACAAGTATTACGTATGTAAGCTCTGTCCAGATGTTACTGGACTGAAACACGAACATCGTTACGTACGTTACCTATCAACGCGTTACGTACGTAATGTAGGTCAACTAGATTGCCTCCAAAAGATCAGATATTCGAATCCCGTCTGGCCCTACACGCCGAAAGTTGAGATCGGATACGATTACACTGGTTACGTACGTAACAAGCACACCTTTACGTACGTAAAGAACTAATCATAACGTACGTTATGTTTAAGGATTAGCGTACGTTATACCCAGGTTAGTAGCTAAAAAAAATGTATTAATCTATGCGACGTTGAGAATCCAATTATAGTGCGAGTGGTCGTTATTATTATGTTTATTTATGATATATTCCAATATCAATAACAATACACAAATGCAACAAGAGTACAACAGTATTTGAATTATCCGAACGATACAACAGTAAGTAAGAATTTCCGTCGGATATTACATACTCCCCCCTTAAAAGGGGTTTCGTCCTCGAAACTAAGGGGTAAACAATTCAGGATACCTCTCTTGAATGCTTTTCTCCGTCTCCCACGTGGCTTCCTCGACCCAGTGTCGTGACCACTGAACCTTCAGTAGGGGAATCGTCTTATTACGCAGTTGTTTGATCCTCCTCTCAAGTATTCGTACGGGGCGCTCCTCATACGAATGATTCTCCGCTAAATCGATCTCATCGAACTGAAGTACATGACTCGGATCAGCAACGTATTTCCTTAACTGGGAGACATGGAACACGTTATGAATTCGGCTCAGGGCTGGTGGTAAAGCCAGGCGATAGGCTAAATTGCCTACTCGGTCCAAAACCTCAAACGGCCTGATATACCTCGGACTCAGCTTGCCTCTCTTCCCAAAACGAAAAACTCCTCGAGTAGGGGACACCTTCATTAGTACATGGTCGCCGACCTCGAACTCAAGCGGTCGCCGGCGGTTGTCTGCGTAGGACTTCTGTCGGCTTTGAGCCGTCAACAAACGACTCTTAATCAGGGCGATCTTTTCACGGGCTGCTAACAACATATCGGGTTCCGTACCCAGGGTTTCAGATGGATCGTCCCAACACAGAGGGGATCTACAACGACGGCCATACAATGCTTCATAAGGTGCCATCTGAATACAAGTGTGCCAGCTATTATTATAAGTGAATTCCACCAAGGGTAGTTGGGCCTCCCAATCGTCCTTCCAATCGAGAACGCACGCCCTCAGCATATCCTCTAAAGTTTGGATAGTTCTCTCAGTCTGACCATCCGTCTGCGGGTGAAATGCTGTGCTGAAGTTCAAATGCGTACCCATCGCACGATGAACTGCTTTCCAAAAATGTGACACGAATTGCCCGTCACGATCTGATACAATACTCTTAGGGGTACCATGTAGCCTTACAGTTTCTTTGATAAATAGTTGGGCCAATCTCTCGGGTCCCCAAGTATCTTTAATCTCCAGAAAGTGGGCTGATTTGGTCAAACGATCCACAATCACCCAAATCGTATTCATCCCTCGACGACTCGTCGGCAGGCTGGTAATAAAATCCATCGATATATCCTCCCATTTCCACTCGGGAATCGGAAGCGGTTTCAGCAATCCTGCGGGTCATTTGGTGCTCAATCTTAACTTCTTGTGTGTTAAACACCTCCAAACGAATTCTGCAACTTCACGTTTCATACCTCCCCACCAATAATATTGTTTCAAATCCTTATACATTTTTCTAGACCCCGGGTGGATAGAGTACGGGGTAGCATGAGCTTCTTTCAGGATAGAATTCCTTAACTCGTCATCAGCGGGTACACAAACTCGGTTTCTGAAGCGTATCAATCCATCCTCGTGTATTACAAATCCAGGAGCTTTCCCTTGAGTTATTTCATCGCGAACTCGAGATAAGAATGGGTCCGTAACTTGCTTCGATCTAATTATATCCTCAAGGGACGATGAAATCTCAAGTGTACAGAGTTGCCCTTGAATACGCTGTAACCAGACTTCAATTTCCGGCCTCACCAATTCTAACTGCAATACCCTCTGAGTTGTTAGGCGGGCAAGCATCTGCTCCTGTACTGTTTTACGACTCAAAGCATCAGCAACTACATTTGCTTTGCCCGGATGATAAAGGATCTCGATATCATAGTCTTTGATGAGTTCTAGCCACCTTCTCTGCCTCATGTTTCACTCCTTCTGAGTAAAAATGTATTTCAGGCTCTTGTGATCAGTGAAAATCTGACAGGTAACTTCATACAGATAATGACGCCAGATTTTTAAAGCAAACACCACGGCTGCGAGTTCTAAATCATGGGTGGGGTAGTTGACCTCGTAAGGTCGTAGCTGTCTCGATGCATAGGAGATCACCTTCCCGTTTTGCATTAGTACACACCCAAGGCCCTGTTTATATGCATCACTATACACTACAAACCCTTCCGTTCCTTTCGGTAGGACTAAAATAGGTGCCGAAATCAACCGACTCTTAAGTTCATCAAAGCTCTGCTGACAAGCCTCTGACCATAAATACTTCTTATCCTTCCTCAACAAATTAGTCATTGGTTGGGCAATTTTGGAAAAACCCTCCACGAACCGTCGGTAATAACCTGCTAGTCCCAAGAAACTGCGTACTTCCTTAACGCTATTTGGTGGTAACCAGTGTCGGATAGCTTCTGTCTTCTGCGGGTCTACTCGCACCCCATCAGCTGATATCACATGCCCGAGAAAGATAACTTCATTTATCCAGAACTCACATTTAGAAAATTTTCCATAAAGTTGCTCTCGCCTTAACGCCTCGAGAACTAGATGGAGATGACGCTCGTGCTCTTCATGGTCACGAGAATAGATCAGAATGTCGTCAATAAAAACGACTACAAAGCGATCCAGATAATTAATAAACACTCGATTCATCAGCTCCATAAATACTGCCGGTGCATTCGTCAGTCCAAAAGGCATCACTACGAACTCATAATGCCCATAGCGAGTACGAAAAGCGGTCTTCGAAATATCAGACTCACGAATCCTCAACTGATGGTAACCAGACCTCAGGTCGATCTTAGAAAACACAGCAGCCCCTTGAAGCTGATCCAATAAATCATCAATACGCGGCAATGGGTATTTGTTCTTAATGGTTACCCTGTTCAACTCACGATAATCAATACACAAACGTAGAGATCCGTCCTTCTTTCATACATATAGCACTGGTGCTCCCCAAGGGGACGCACTAGGTCTAATGTAGCCCTTCTCGGTCAAATCCTCAAGTTGGCTCTTCAGCTCCTGCATCTCAGTCGGAGCCATGCGATACGGTGCTTTTGAGAGCGGGGACGTACCAGGCTCTAGCTCAATATTGAACTCTACATCACGATGCGGAGGTAAGCCTGGCAATTCATCTGGAAATACGTCTGGGTAGTCTCGGACTACCGGAATATCGATCAATTCAACTGGTCGATCCATTGTCTTGGTCATGTAACACCAATAGCTAATACATCCTTGATTAAGCAGTTTCACCGTTTTCATAGCGCTGATGATTCTCCCGGAACGGCTGGGATTATCACCCTGGAAGGTACACTCAATACCATCGTCAGATGTGGCCAGTTCTTGTTAAACTTGCGGACACTAATTATGGCATCATGACGGTCCATCCAATCGATACCCAAGATCACATCATCTTTAGGTAAATCGACCACAATTAAATTTGACAACCACTCACGGTCGTTCATTCGAATCGAGCAGTCCTGAACTTCACGATTCCCAACAATTCTTCTACCATCGGGTAGACCAATTATATAAGGTTCACAATTGATAACATGCTCTAATTGCAAACGACTCAAACAAGAAGTAGATAAAAAGGAGTGTGAAGCACCGGTATCAAAAAGAACACAGACAGGCTGAGATTGGATCTCGAGAGTACCTGCAATCATGCGGCCGGGATCTTGACCCTCTTCATCTCGTAAACTCTAGGTTTTGCAGCCCTGCACTGGATGTACTGCTTGATTTCCACGTCCCATCCCTTTGTTTGCCGGTAGTCCGATAAGAAGCGGATGGAGGTACACGGTCTGGAATCAAGATTGTCTTGGAGCATGAGGTGCTGCAGAATACGTCTAGTCCACTCCTACAATAACGAGCACGATGTCCGTTCTTCCCACAAGTATGGCATGACACGGCTGGCCTAGGACATTTCGAATTGATGTATCCCGGGTCTCCACAATTATAGCACACAACAGATAGGCTGACCGCTCGAGGTTGCGATCCGGTTGGCTTCGATGCCGTAGGTTGCCGTTCAGAAGGATTTGCTTGGTTGGGGTCTCTTGAATGTTCCCGGTTCTTTGTCGGGTTACGGTTCTGAATTTCTTGTTGTTAGACTGCGGTTGCTTCTTGGAAATTTCCTTCACGGTCAATTCGTACTCCAGAGATTTCTCGATGAACTCCGGTAGGGTCACACAATGATGGTTCAACAGCTGCATTCTCATTCGGGGTTTAAGCCTTTTGAGAAAGTATTTGATCTTATCAGCTTCTGTGTGGACAATCGTCGCGGCAAAAGGGAGAAGTGCCTGGAATTTCTCGGCGATAGATAGTACGTCATCATCTTCGGACGGTTTCGGATTCAGCAATTCTGATAATTTGGCCTCGCGGAGAGGACCTGGATAGTAACGATCTAGCATGAGATTTTTAAATTCTTCCCAAGTACATACGCCATCAGCTGGCCTCACCGAAAGCCACCAAGTGTGGGCACCCTTGCCCAAGTAGTAAGCTGCTACGGAGACGCGATTCTCTACTGGACAGTCTACCATATCGAACAACTTCTCGAAGTGTTCGATCCAATGCACGATATCGGCCGGCTCAGAGGAACCTTCAAAAATCGGGGGTCGTTGGCGCGAGATGTCACTCCGGCCCGCCATGTACAGGAGGTGGCCCCTGATGCTGGTCGGTAGCACCTCTCTGCATTGTTTCCATTAACTGACCCATTTGGGTCATCTGAGCCATCATGCCCTGCATTACAGTGTAAGGATCGACACGAGCATCCTCGCGTCCATTGTGGTGCGATTGGTCCCTAGAAGGCGAATCACTGCCTGCGGAACTATGCTCTGCGTTCGCACGTCTGTTGGCTCGCGGTATCGGGATTCGGCCCCTTCCGCGGCCTCGTCCCCCTCTGCCACGGCCTCTCAAATTTCTTTCCATACTGAAAGAATCAATTTGTAATGATAATCATAAGTATAGTTCATGATACCAATCAGAATTCACGCTAAGTTAATGGCAGTAAGAAATTACATATTCGAGAAAACAGTTCGTAATGAGTTATCATCACTACGAGAGTCACACAAAATATCATATCGACGTTTGAGTCGAATGATTTCAATCATATAATCAATCCAGAACTTTATTTGAATCATCAGTCAGATAATTCCTGCCACAAACCCTTAAAATGACGAGATCAACAAGGAGATCTATTCAGAGATCAATATCATGTCAATAATTTATTCATGGTTCATAAAGTACGTACCGCATTTGGCTCGTAGGATCAGGCGCTCGCACGGGTCACACGTGACACGAAGGTCTCTTGATACTAGTTCAATACACAAAGACTCAAAAGAAAGAAAACGACCTCTAGCAAATAAAAAAAAAAAAATTTCTCTCCGATACCATCTTCTGTAACACCCCGATAAGGCGGCCATTATAGTGCCGTGGACCCCACACTGGGATCCACCAGGCGATATCCAAAGCAAAGATTAAATACACAATACATGTGACACCGAACCACAAAATATAGTACTTACTCCGATGTGGAGTTTACAGCAGTATTGCCTACGGTCTTATTACACACAGGATCCAAAATCTAAGTATAATCCATATGGAGATGAATTATACCTTAAATAACAATACATTTGTTCAAACTTAAAAATAAAGCAGAAAGATAATATTACACGGTACGAACATGACCGGACACGAAAGACTTGGGGGCCCCCCGAACTAGTATCCTTCGAACCCTTCGTCATCACCTTGATCTTCCCGTGCCTTGCCTTTTCCTCGACCTAAAATACAACATAAGTATTTCGCCCAACACAGGGTCAGATATACATGATAAATGATTCTCAAGATAGTATACAATTCACGTATATAAGATTTCAAGAATAACGCCCCGACTAACGAACATACCCCTCGGGCGTATGAACGCTCAGTCACAAAACGTCGAACACATCCAATTATAAAAATGTACTGTGAGCGACTAAGATAGTACGGCTCAAGAGGGACATCACAGTACGCCCGATCCGAATATGTGTCAGTGCACATGTCCACCCCGTATACGGAATCCAGGATATACGTGGGACAATGTACCTAATTAGCCTCAACGAACTACGTCTCGTGTGCACAGCCTTTCACGGAAAAATATTCACGCATGACTATATATGTGCCCGGCTAAAAATCCTACACAATATCCAATTGGAACGTAGATATGACTCCGGATATGTCACGATGCAACATGACAACGAATTCAATAATTCACAAAATACGATTAAGGATCGAGGACTCACCGATATGACAACAAGATCAACAATATCAAGGGTCCAAAAGTGACGAACTTGGGAATACAATCCCATGATGAAAACGGGACATCATTAAGAACAACCTCAAATCACAAGTCACAAGTTTATAAGTGTTTCACATACACGAAATGCATAATCATCATAAGAATCCACACATCATTATAACCAAGCAAGATAACTTGCCTCAATACGGAGGCGTGTAAAGTCCTTCTTTGTCGAACGAACAGCCGGCCCTCGATTCAAAATTGGTTACTCGGACAATCCACCTTGAATGAAGTATATTTCACTCAATAATACGTTCATATGATCATCTATACCAACTTTAACGAGACAACATCCTAATTCTCATTTGAGTAGTTCAACTTTAAGATGTTGAGCGTTACTTCAAGGACCTCATTAAATACCATTCTATCCTTACAATTGATTACAAAATGTTTACCAAATGTTTCTTTGGATTAAGATGTGTTAGCATTAATCTCCTACTCTATAAACTTATCAAGGACATCAAAAGGAAAATCTGCACTTCCATCAATTACTTATGTTGAGTTAAGTAGTTACAATTTCATATTATGATCAAGAAGACTACTTCAAGTTCAACACCTTCCTTATGGTCTTTTAGTTAACTTGGAAGTTTAAACATTACTCCTCTGGATTCACTTTAGCTTAGGTTCAAGAAGGTGATTCCATACTTCTAATGATCAACAAGGGTTTCTCAAAACATTTTATGGTAATTATTCCAAGAAGTTATTTACATCATAATGAAACAAAGATTATTAGTAGTCTATTGGTGTTATTAGTCCAGGAATAAGAGTTTGGTTTAACTAAACATGATCATCATCATTTAAGATACTAAGAACACAACCTTACAAAACCCTTAACTATCATATTCATCATTAAGTTTGTTGGAAGCTTAACTATGAACATGTTTAGCTTGATTAAATCATCACTAGGTGGAGTATACTTAATCACTATCATTATAACTATGAGATTATAGGGTTAAAACGTATGACATACCTTCAGAATTGAAGAACAATACACCAATACCACAAGAACACAATCTAAGCTTCAAGAATGACTCCAACTCCCAATCAACAAGCTCCAAAATCCAAATGTAAAGCTCAAACACAAGTTGGAAGAAGGTAATTTCGATCTAGGGGTGCAGGAGGATGATTATCTAGGTGAAAACTCAGAGTTTGGTCGTGCAAAATGAAAGACACAAGCTGTCTTTTTATACAAGACAATTAATTCGTACGCTACCTGCAGACGGTGTACGTGCGTAAGCTCTGTCCCGGATGTTCTTGGTGAAACACGAACATCGTTACGTACGTTACCTATCAACGCGTTACGTATGTAATGTAGGTCAACTAGATTGCCTCCAAAAGATCAGATATTCGAATCTCGTCCGGCCCTACACGCCGAAAGTTGAGATCAGATACGATTACACTGGTTACGTACGTAACAAGCACACCTTTACGTACGTAAAGAACTAAGCATAACGTATGTTATGTTTAAGGATTAGCGTACGTTATACCCAGGTTAGTATCTAAAAAAAATGTATTAATCTATGCGACGTTGAGAATCCAATTATAGTGCGAGTGGTCGTTATTATTATGTTTATTTATGATATATTCCAATATCAATAACAATACACAAATGCAACAAGAGTACAACAGTATTTGAATTATCCGAACGATACAACACTAAGTAAGAATTTCCATCGGATATTACATACTCCCCCCCTTAAAAGGGGTTTCGTCCTCGAAACTAAGGGGTAAACAATTCAGGATACCTCTCTTGAATGCTTTTCTCCGTCTCCCACGTGGCTTCCTCGACCCCGTGTCGTGACCACTGAACCTTGATGGGGAATCGTCTTATTACGCAGCTTGTTTGATCCTCCTCTCAAGTATTCGTGCAGGCGCTCCTCATACGAATGATCCTCCGCTAAATCGATCTCATCGAACTGAAGTACATGACTCGGATCAGCAACGTATTTCCTTAACTGGGAGACATGGAACACGTTATGAATTCGGCTCAGGGCTGGTGGTAAAGCCAGGCGATAGGCTAAATTGCCTACTTGGTCCAAAACCTCAAACGGCCTGATATACCTCGGACTCAGCATGCCTCTCTTCCCAAAACGAAAAACTCCTCGAGTAGGGGACACCTTCATTAGTACATGGTCGCCGACCTCGAACTCAAGCGGTCGTCGGCGGTTGTCTGCGTAGGACTTCTGTCGGCTTTGAGCCGTCAACAAACGACTCTTAATCAGGGCGATCTTTTCACGGGCTGCTAACAACATATCGGGTTCCGTACCCAGGGTTTCAGATGGATCGTCCCAACACAGAGGGGATCTACAACGACGGCCATACAATGCTTCATAAGGTGCCATCTGAATACAAGTGTGCCAGCTATTATTATAAGTGAATTCCACCAAGGGTAGTTGGGCCTCCCAATCGTCCTTCCAATCGAGAACGCACGCCCTCAGCATATCCTCTAAAGTTTGGATAGTTCTCTCAGTCTGACCATCCGCCTGCGGGTGAAATGCTGTGCTGAAGGTCAAATGCGTACCCATCGCACGATGAACTGCTTTCCAAAAATGTGACACGAATCGCCCGTCACGATCTGATACAATTCTCTTAGGGGTACCATGTAGCCTTACAATTTCTTTGATAAATAGTTGGGCCAATCTCTCGGGTCCCCAAGTATCTTTAATCTCCAGAAAGTGGGCTGATTTGGTCAAACGATCCACAATCACCCAAATCGTATTCATCCCTCGATGACTCGTCGGCAGGCTGGTAATAAAATCCATCGATATATCCTCCCATTTCCACTCGGGAATCGGAAGCGGTTTCAGCAATCCTGCGGGTCGCTGGTGCTCAATCTTAACTTGCTGACAGGTTAAACACCTCCAAACGAATTCTGCAACTTCACGTTTCATACCTCCCCACCAATAATATTGTTTCAAATCCTTATACATTTTGCTAGACCCCGGGTGGATAGAGTACGGGGTAGCATGAGCTTCTTTCAGGATAGAATTCCTTAACTCGTCATCAGCGGGTACACAAACTCGGTTTCTGAAGAGTATCAATCCATCCTCGTTTATTACAAAGACATGAGCTTTCCCTTGAGTTATTTCATCTCGAACTCGAGATAAGAAAGGGTCCGTAACTTGCTTCGATCTAATTATATCCTCAAGGGACGATGAAATCTCAAGTGTACAGAGTTGCCCTTGAATACGCTGTAACTGCACTTCAATTTCCGGCCTCACCAATTCTAACCGCAATACCCTCTGAGTTGTTAGGCGGGCAAGCATCTGCTCTGTCTTGTTTTACGACTCAAAGCGTCAGCAACTACATTTGCTTTGCCCGGATGATAAAGGATCTCGATATCATAGTCTTTGATGAGTTCTAGCCACCTTCTCTGCCTCATGTTTAACTCCTTCTGAGTAAAAATGTATTTCAGGCTCTTGTGATCAGTGAAAATCTGACAGGTTACTCCATACAGATAATGACGCCAGATTTTTAAAGCAAACACCACGGCTGCGAGTTCTAAATCATGGGTGGGGTAGTTGACCTCGTAAGGTCGTAGCTGTCTCGATGCATAGGAGATCACCTTCCCGTTTTGCATTAGTACACACCCAAGGCCCTGTTTATATGCATCACTATACACTACAAACCCTTTCGTTCCTTTCGGTAGGACTAAAATAGGTGCCGAAATCAACCGACTCTTAATTTCATCAAAGCTCTGCTGACAAGCCTCTGACCATAAATACTTCTTATCCTTCCTCAACAAATTAGTCATTGGTTGGGCAATTTTGGAAAAACCCTCCACGAACTGTCGGTAATAACCTGCTAGTCCCAAGAAACTGCATACTTCCTTAACGCTCTTTGGTGGTAACCAGTCTCGGATAGCTTCTGTCTTCTGTGGGTCTACTCGCACCCCATCAACTGATATCACATGCCCGAGAAAGATAACTTCATTTATCCAGAACTCACATTTAGAAAATTTTCCATAAAGTTGCTCTCGCCTTAACGCCTCGAGAACTAGATGGAGATGACGCTCGTGCTCTTCATGGTCACGAGAATAGATCAGAATGTCGTCAATAAAAACGACTACAAAGCAATCCAGATAATTAATAAACACTCGATTCATCAGCTCCATAAATACTGCCGATGCATTCGTCAGTCCAAAAGGCATCACTACAAACTCATAATGCCCATAGCAAGTACGAAAAGCGGTCTTCGAAATATCAGACTCACGAATCCTCAACTGATGGTAACCAGACCTCAGGTCGATCTTAGAAAACACAGCAGCCCCTTGAAGCTGATCCAATAAATCATCAATACGCGGCAATGGGTATTTGTTCTTAATGGTTACCCTGTTCAACTCACGATAATCAATACACAGACGTAGAGATCCGTCCTTCTTCCATACAAATAGCACTGGTGCTCCCCAAGGGGACGCACTAGGTCTAATGTAGCCCTTCTCGGTCAAATCCTCAAGTTGGCTCTTCGCCTCCCGCATCTCGCCGGAGCCATGCGATATGGTGCTTTTGAGAGCGGGACGTACTGTGCTCTAGCTCAATATTGAACTCTACATCACGATGCGGAGGTAAGCCCGGCAATTCATCTGGAAATATGTCCGGTAGTCTCGGACTACCGGAATATCGATCAATTCAATCGTCGATCCATTGTCTTGGTCATGTAACACCAATAGCCAATACATCCTTGATTAAGCGGTTCACCGTTTTCATAGCGATGATTCTCCACGGCAGTGGGATTATCACCTGGAAGGTACACTCAATACCATCGCCGATGTGACTTCTTGTTCGCTTGCGACACTAATTATGGCATCATGACGGTCCATCCAATCGATACCCAAGATCACATCATCTTTAGGTAAATCGACCACAATTAAATTTGACAACCACTCACGGTCGTTCATTCGAATCGAGCGATCGAACTTCACGATTCCCAACAATTCTTCTACCATCGGGTAGACCAATTATATAAGGTTCACAATTGATAACATGCTCTAATTGCAAACGACTCAAACAAGAAGTAGATAAAAAGGAGTGTGAAGCACCGGATCAAAAAGAACACAGACAGCCGAGATGGATCTCGAGAGTACCGCAATCATGCGCCGGGATCTTCACCCTCTTCATCTCGTAAACTCTAGGTTTTGCATTTTGCACTGATGTACTGCTTGATTTCCACGTCCCATCCCTTTGTTTGCCCTTAGTCCGATAAGAAGCGGATGGAGGTACACGGTCCCGAATCAAGATTGTCTTGGAGCATGAGGTGCTGCAGAATACGCCCTAGTCCACTCCTACAATAACGAGCACGATGTCCGTTCTTCCCACAAGTATGGCATGACACGGCTGGCCTAGGACATTTCGAATTGATGTATCCCGGGTCTCCACAATTATAGCACACAACAGATAGGCTGACCGCTCGAGGTTGCGATCCGGTTGGCTTCGATGCCGTAAGTTGCCGTTCAGAAGGATTTGGCACTGGTTGGGGTCTCTTGAATGTTCCCGATTCTTTACATTGGTTCTGGTTCCTGAATTTCTTGTTGTTAGACTGCGGTTGCTTCTTGGAAATTTCCTTCACGGTCAATTCGTACTCCAGAGATTTCTCGATGAACTCCGGTAGGGTCACACAATGATGGTTCAACAGCTGCATTCTCATTCGGGGTTTAAGCCTTTTGAGAAAGTATTTGATCTTATCATCTTCTGTGTGGACAATCGTCGCGGCAAAAGGGAGAAGTGCCTGGAATTTCTCGGCGATAGATAGTACGTCATCATCTTCGGACGGTTTCGGATTCAGCAATTCTAATAATTTGGCCTCGCGGAGAGGACATGGATAGTAACGATCTAGCATGAGATTTTTAAATTCTTCCCAAGTACATACGCCATCAGCTGGCCTCACCGAAAGCCACCAAGTGTGGGCACCCTTGCCCAAGTAGTAAGCTGCTACGGAGACGCGATTCTCTACTGGACAGTCTACCATATCGAACAACTTCTCGAAGTGTTCGATCCAATGCACGATATCGGCCGGCTCAGAGGAACCTTCAAAATTCGGGGGTCGTTGGCGCGAGATGTCACTGATGATCCGATTCACCGGCCCGCCATGTACAGGAAGTGGCCTCGATCTTTGAGCTCTCTGCATTGTTTCCATTAACTGACCCATTTGGGTCATCTGAGCCATCATGCCCTGCATTACAGTGTAAGGATCGACACGAGCATCCTCGCGTCCATTGTGGTGCGATTGGTCCCTAGAAGGCGAATCACTGCCTGCGGAACTATGCTCTGTGTTCGCACGTCTGTTGGCTCGCGGTATCGGGATTCGGCCCCTTCCGCGGCCTCGTCCCCCTCTGCCACGGCCTCTCAAATTTCTTTCCATATTGAAAGAATCAATTTGTAATGATAATCATAAGTATAGTTCATGATACCAATCAGAATTCACGCTAAGTTAATGGCAGTAAGAAATTACATATTCGAGAAAACAGTTCGTAATGAGTTATCATCACTACGAGAGTCACACAAAATATCATATCGACATTTGAGTCGAATGATTTCAATCATATATTCAATCCAGAACTTTATTTGAATCATCAGTCAGATAATTCCTGCCACAAACCCTTAAAATGACGAGATCAACAAGGAGATCTATTCAGAGATCAATATCATGTCAATAATTTATTCATGGTTCATAAAGTACGTACCGCATTTGGCTCGTAGGATCAGGCGCTCGCACGGGTCACACGTGACACGAAGGTCTCTTGATACTAGTTCAATACACAAAGAATCAAAAAGAAAGAAAACGACCTCTAGCAAATAAAAAAAAAAAATTTCTCTCCGATACCATCTTCTGTAACACCCCGATAAGGCGGCCATTACAGTGCCGTGGACCCCACACTGGGATCCACCAGGCGATATCCAAAGCAAATATTAAATACACAATACATGTGACACCGAACCACAAAATATAGTACTTACTCCGATGTGGAGTTTACAGCAGTATGGCCTACGGCCTTATTACACACAGGATCCAAAATCTAAGTATAATCCATATGGAGATGAATTATACCTTAAATAACAATACATTTGTTCAAACTTAAAAATAAAGCAGAAAGATAACATTACACGGTACGAACATGACCGGACACGAAAGACTTGGGGCTCCCCCGAACTAGTATCCTTCGAACCCTTCGTCATCACCTTGATCTTCCCGTGCCTTGCCTTTTCCTCGACCTAAAATACAACATAAGTATTTCGCCCAACACAGGGTCAGATATACATGATAAATGATTCTCAAGATAGTATACAATTCACGTATATAAGATTTCAAGAATAACGCCCCGACTAACGAACATACCCCTCAGGCGTATGAACGCTCAGTCACAAAACGTCGAACACATCCAATTATAAAAATGTACTGTGAGCGACTAAGATAGTACGGCTCAAGAGGGACATCACAGTATGCCCGATCCGAATATGTGTCAGTGCACATGTCCACCCCGTATACGGAATCCAGGATATACGTGGGACAATGTACCTAATTAGCCTCAACGAACTACGTCTCGTGTGCACAGCCTTTCACGGAAAAATATTCACGCATGACTATATATGTGCCCGGCTAAAAATCCTACACAATATCCAATCGGAACGTAGATATGACTCCGGATATGTCACGATGCAACATGACAACGAATTCAATAATTCACAAAATCCGATTAAGGATCGAGGACTCACCGAGATGACAACAAGATCAACAATATCAAGGGTCCAAAAGTGACGAACTTGGGAATACAATCCCATGATGAAAACGGGACATCATTAAGAACAACCTCAAATCACAAGTCACAAGTTTATAAGTGTTTCACATACACGAAATGCATAATCATCATAAGAATCCACACATCATTTTAACCAAGCAAGATAACTTGCCTCAATACGGAGGCGTGTAAAGTCCTTCTTTGTCGAACGAACAGCCGACCCTCGATTCAAAATTGGTTACTCGGACAATCCACCTTGAATGAAGTATATTTCACTCAATAATACGTTCATATGATCATCTATACCAACTTTAACGAGACAACATCCTAATTCTCATTTGAGTAGTTCAACTTTAAGATGTTGAGCGTTACTTCAAGGACCTCATTCAATACCATTCTATCCTTACAATTGATTACAAAATGTTTACCAAATGTTTGCTGGATTAAGATGTGTTAGCATTAATCTCCTACTCTATAAACTTATCAAGGACATCAAAAGGAAAATCTGCACTTCCATCAATTACTTATGTTGAGTTAAGTAGTTACAATTCCATATTATGATCAATAAGACTACTTCAAGTTCAACACCTTCCTTATGGTCTTTTAGTTAACTTGGAAGTTTAAACATTACTCCTCTGGATTCACTTTAGCTTAGGTTCAAGAAGGTGATTCCATACTTCTAATGATCAACAAGGGTTTCTCAAAACATTTTATGGTAATTATTCCAAGAAGTTATTTACATCATAATGAAACAAAGATTATTAGTAGTCTATTGGTGTTATTAGTCCAGGAATAAGAGTTTGGTTTAACTAAACATGATCATCATCATTTAAGATACTAAGAACACAACCTTACAAAACCCTTAACTATCATATTCATCATTAAGTTTGTTGGAAGCTTAACTATGAACATGTTTAGCTTGATTAAATCATCACTAGGTGGATTATACTTAATCACTATCATTATAACTATGAGATTATAGGGTTAAAACGTATGACATACCTTCAGAATTGAAGAACAATACACCAATACCACAAGAACACAATCTAAGCTTCAAGAATGACTCCAACTCCCAATTAACAAGCTCCAAAATCCAAATGTAAAGCTCAAACACAAGTTGGAAGAAGGTAATTTCGATCTAGGGGTGCAGGAGGATGATTATCTAGGTGAAAACTCAGAGTTTGGTCGCAAATGAAAGACACAAGTCTTTTTATAACAAAGACAATTGCTACGTGACGCTACCCGACAAGATACGCACGTAAGCTCTGGCCCGGATGTTACCGGACTGAAACACGAACATCGTTACGTCGTTACCTATCAACGCTACATGCGTAATGTAGGTCAACTAGATTGCCTCCAAAAGATCGATATTCCGTCCGCCCTACACGCCGAAAGTTGAGATCGGATACGATTACACTGGTTACGTACGTAACAAGCACACCTTTACGTACGTAAAGAACTAAGAATAACGTACGTTATGTTTAAGGATTAGCGTACGTTATACCCAGGTTAGTAGCTAAAAAAAATGTATTAATCTATGCGACGTTGAGAATCCAATTATAGTGCGAGTGGTCGTTATTATTATGTTTATTTATGATATATTCCAATATCAATAACAATACACAAATGCAACAAGAGTACAACAGTATTTGAATTATCCGGACAATACAACAGTAAGTAAGAATTTCCGTCGGATATTACATATACGGGGAGGACATGTGCACGGACACATTTCCGGATCGGGCGTACTGTGACGTCCATCTTTGAGCCATATTGTTTGGTCGTTCATCCTCCATTTATGGTTGGGCATGTCCGACAGTTTGCGACTGGTTGTACATACGCCCGAGGGGTATGTTCGACAGTTGGGGTTATTTCTTTGAGATCTATTATTGTTGATCATTTGGAGTTTACATTGTTGATGGTATTCTCGGTTGTGGTTGATCCTTTGTTGATCGTTTGGAATTTACCTTGTTGATGGTATTCTCGGTCGTTGTTGAACCTCTGTTGATCGTGTCAGAGTTTATCATGTTGATGGTTATTGTTGATCCTTTATCGATCGGGCCGGAGTTTATCATGTTGATGGTATTCTCGGTTATCGTTGATCCTTTGTTGGTCGTATTGGAGTTTATCATGTCGATGATATTCTCAGTCGATGTTTTGGTTGATCATGGTTTTGATCGTATGAGCATTCGTACTGTATGTCGATGTTTCAGGACTCGTTATCTTCGTATTGTGGTAGTTGATCTACAGATATATTGTGTTATATTGGTTTTTATCGAGATTGAGATTCGACGGTGCAAATCCGACGGATAAGATTTGGCACGGATGAATCAGTTAACGCTTATGAGTTATGATGATGTTTTGAGGATTCTTGGTATTGTTTGATTACAGTACAGATGTTTGTTGTTGAGTTCATTTCGTCATTTGAGAATGCGAAATGTGGATTATGGTAAGGATTGTAATGGATTGGTAAGGTTATGACGGTAAGATTACGTTGGTAGTATTCTTATAGTATTATTACATTGGTATGTAATTATTTATGATGATGTGATCGATATCATTGTTGAGTATTGTGACTGACCCTGTCGTGGGCTTTATTTTTAGGTACTCGGAGATCGAGCTAGTAGTGGTCGTGAAGGGATGAGCTTCCCGGGTGATACTGCTGTGGCATGTTTTCGGAGAATTGAGTATTATTTCTGGTTGTTCTATTTCCGCTGCAATTGTGTATTTTTGAACTGTGTTTATATCCGCTGCGTGTGTATTATAAATGGCTTTTCGGTATTTTTACCAACTCATGTATATTTCAAAATGGCCTTTTTGGGTATTTCGTAAACTTGGATTATTTCGTTAAACCCTTTTTTCTAAACTATTTTGTCGGTACGTTTAAGTGGTGGCTTAGCGTACCTTTTGAAACTGTCGAGATTTGGCATTTTGCCTTGTATTTTCAAATAGTATTTGATGATGGTATTTGAGAACTATATTTTGGTAAACATTTGAGTATGCACCATATTACCGTCATCGGCCTTTCGGCGTTTTTAAATATTTTTGAAAATGGTTTTTAGCCTGGTGGGTTCCGGCGCGGGACCCACGGCACTGTAATATCCCGTATGGTTTTGGGGGTGTTACACTCTCCCCTTGATAAAGATGCTTTGAGTAGGGGCAATACGCTTGGGCATCATATCTCGTAGACGCATAGTGATAACCTTAGTTATCAACTTATGCGTCACATTACAAAGAGTAATAGGCCTGAACTTAGAGATACAATTAGGGTTATCTACCTTAGGAATAAGGTAGAGGAAAGAATCTCCCATGCAATCTTGAAATTTCCCTGAGGTCATAGTTGAGTTCACAAAATAGAAAAGTTGTTCGTTACAAGAATCCCAGAACTGTTTAAAGAACCGAGCTTGAAAACCATCAGGTCCAGGAGCTTTGGTAGGATGAAAAGACCACAAAACCTCCCTAAGTTCTTGCATTTCCACCTCACGACATAAACATCTTTGATCATTTGTTGAAAGGCTTATTTGTCTATCTGCCCGTGTAATTTTCAGACCTGTACATGCATTACCATTGAAAAGCTCACTGTAAAAGTTCCATACACGTGTCCTCAAGGTCTCATCATCCATACATCAGTCGTCTCCAAATCTGAGGACCGAAATAGTATTTCTCCTTCTCCTTTGAATCTTGGTTTGATGGAAAAACTGAGTATTACGCTCACCATCTGTATTCTATTGCAATCTCGATTTCTGTTTCCACAGTTCCTCCTCTCGAAGCAAGGTGTTATTAAGCATATCAATAAGCATCTTCTCAAAATTCACCAAAGAATCCGTGATCGCTCTCTGCTCCAAACTCTCTTGGACTCCGTTAATTCTAGCCATGAGCCAGCGCTTTCTACGAAAGATATTCCTGAATTCCTCTTTATTCCATTGAAGAAGAACAGGTGGTAAACATTGAATTGCGTGCTCAATAGAAGTAAACTGATTCCAACGCTCTTTTACCAAAGTCATGAAGCTTGGGCCCAAATACCAGGCCGATTCAAGGCGAAAAGGCCTCTCCGTTCTCGCCACACAACCCTCACATAGAGTAAGAATGGGGCTATGGTCTAAATTAGTACGCGGCAGATTCATAACCATAGCGTTCGGAAACAGTTCTTTCCAATCAAGGTTAACCAAAGTCCGATCAAGCCTCTCCCAAATCCCGGCTGGACCACGTCTACCATTATACCAGGTGAATTTCGGCCCCTGATAAATAAGATCAATCAATCACAATTGTCTAATCTATGCCTGAAGCCATGACATCTCGCAAAAGATGGTGGGCGCCCACCTTTCTTTTCAGACACCTCTAAAACATCATTAAAGTCGCCAGTCACACACCAAGGCAAATCAAGACTTGTATTAATCAAAGCTAGGCTATTCCACAGATTAGCTTTATCAGGCGGGTTTGGCTTCGCATAGACACCAGAGAGAATCCACGTATTGGGCCCCGAAGGATTCACTAGTGCATGAATACTTTGATCATCCGAGCTAATAATATTGATATCCACTCTATGTTAAAGCATCCACAAACCCCCAGAAGCACCATCCGAAAGGCAAAAAACATGATTAGGAAAACCAAGTTTCCTACTAATCTGAGCAGAAACCTCCATACTAGTATGAGTCTCAGACAAGAACACAATATCAGGATTATGAAAATTACACAGTAATCTAAAACTGGGTTGGAACCCATCTCTCATCACTCCACGAACATTCCATGCCATGATTTTCAAATTCATCTCCATAAACAACAAATTTAAAGAGAGATTTACTGTACCAAGGTATCCCCTGGGTCCACAGGCATTTCTGAGGTAACAAACTCATCCTCTTTAGACTCGTCAATATCCTTGTTGGTCCCAGAAATGATGAAGACTGTCCTCACTGTACCAACACGAGTCTTTTCTAGCGCGTTTTGTCCTCACTCACGCGCACCTGAGAAACTTCCCAGGGGATCACCCATCCCATAACTACTCCAAGCCAAGCACGCTTAACTTTGGAGTTTCTATGAGATGGCTACCATAAAAGAAGATGCATCTTGTTGGTATGAGTAGTCCAAATCAATTCATTTAACCACTCTCTAGTGGAAGTGCAGAGCCCCGTACTAAGCGACAGGCGGACATGAGGGGCTGCACCACTAGGATGCCGCGGGTCGGGATGTTAAGCCCGGCCAGTTACGTTCTCCCGAGTCTAAGGTGAGGACGCTGGATACCAAAGTATTCCCAACAATCTGGAATTGAAATACAGCAAACCCCCATACCTGGAATAATCATCAACAACAACCATGCAATATTTCTTACCTCCCAAACTTACTGGGTCTACAGGACCGTAGAGATCCATGTGTAGCATTTCCAACACTCTTTGGGTTGAAAGGTAGGATTTGCTTTTCAGGGTTGACTTGATTTGCTTGCCTTTATGGCATGGACCGCATACGCTGTCCTTCTTGAATGACACATCTGGCAAACCTCTAACCATACCCTGTCTTGAAAGCTTGTTGATCGTCTTGAAGTTGACGTGAGACATCCTCTTGTGCCATAGCCAGCTAAGATCTGCAGTGCCTTTGGCAACAAAACATAGAATTGAGGAGCTCATAGGCTTCCAGTCAGCAATGTACATATTACTTGATCTGCTTCCTCTAAGCACAACTTCCTTGGTTTGGGTGTTCTTGACTCTACAGCGATCTATATAGAACTTCACCGAGAACTGTTTATCACAGAACTGGCTAATACTAAGTAGATTATACTGTAAGCCTTCAACATATGCAACATCGGTGACCTTGAATTTCCCGACAAGTAGGTTTCCTTTCCCTCTTGTTCTTCCTTTAGACTTATCACCGAAGCGAACTTTTGGACCGCTACCTTCTACAAAATCAGATAGCTTGCTCCTATCTCCAGTCATGTGACGAGAGCATCCACTATCGAAGTACTGTATCCTCCTCTAGAATGTCCTGTAACAAAGAAATTAGGTAGATTTAGGTCCCCTTTGATTTTTGGGTCCATATATGTTAGTTCCTTTAGGTACCTGCATTTTCTGACAGCAATTGGTTTATCGTAGGATGTACTCGGCACAAGATTGCGGTATCTACGGGGGGCATATCCGTAGTTGTTATAATCACGATAATTATTATGCATGTAAAATTCAGGGTTATTATTATTATTCCAGTACGAGTGCCGTCTAGGAGGTGGAGCCATTTTCTTAGCCCTACAGCTTGTCTTCTGGGTCTCCAGTTGGATTCCCAATGCTGTTGTTGATACTGAACTGGCATCTGCTGTCTTGAGGGATAACCGGGCTCCTGTATCCAATACCTAGGCGCACTGTACTGAGTGTACTGTTGTGCGGGCCTTTGGTGGTTGGATACCGTCTTCTTTCTAAATGACTGTCGGCTTTGATGATATGCTTGTGGAGCATGCTGTAGATTATGCCTTCTGAGTGGTTGATGGTTCCACTGTCTCGAATAGTAGAGTTGAGGGGCGAGTGCAGCCTTTCGGTTTTCTCGATGCGGGTTCCTTTATGGGACTAGGAGTATCTTCTCGATTCAGAATGTGTTCCACACTCTTGACGAACACAAGACTAGTTTTTCCTTTATTCGAACTCGAGCCGTATCCTAAGCCACTTTTATCATGAGCATGTTGCCCAGTTGCTCAATTTCTTCCATTCTTTTGGACGATTTTTCAAAAGACTTAATGGTCTCAAGTTCGGTTTCTCGCTTCTCGAGAGTTGTAATTTTGGTTTGTAGTAGAGCCAAATCATTTGTCTTGCTCTCATTATGGGTTTTAACCTCATTTAGTTCATGAGCAAGTTGATGATTGCTCTCCATGAGTTTTTCAAAATCGACCTTTTGGTTTCATACCAAGAGACATATTTTCATAATTTATTTTTAGCAAGTCATTTTCATCTTTCACTCTAGATTTGTTAATTGAAGTCAGATATTCTCGCTTTTAAAGTCTCATGGGCCTTTTGAATGTTTTTGAATTCATTCATCATATTTTCAAAGTATGAGATGCATTAGGTGGAATAACCGAGGTTGAACTTACCTCATCGTCGTTTTCACCTTCTCGAACATCTTTGGCCATAAAGCACATGTATGCTTTATCATCGAACTCATCGTCCGATGAATCACTTTCGCGACCACCGAAGACATTCTCACGATTGGATGGTGTGGGGAGGCTTCGATTCTCCAATCGGGGCCTTGAGCTTGTCTTTCCAAGCACGCCTTCTTTCATCTCTCTCTTGCCGCTCGGCCTTAGGCAATCTTTGGACTTTGGGATGAGGACATTTGTTTGCATAATGGCCTCGGTTTCCTCGCAGCTTATAGCACAGTTAGCATCACCAGATGATGTTTCTGCATTTACCTTGTTGATGTGTTTGGGCTCGTAGGAGTCTTTCCAGATCGCTTAATGAACTTTTGAATTTATGCATTAGAAGCGCCATTTCATCTTGTGACAGATGTCGTCGCCACTGCTCTTGTGGACCGGGCTTGACGAGCTAGGCATGCCTTTGTGTCGAGTTCGACATGCATGAGAGCCATGACTTTTGAAGGAGATTCTTCACCTTTCTCTCTCACAATGTCATACTCAAATGCTTTAAGGTCGAGAAGAGATCAAAAGTGGATATTTCATTAAGATTACAGGATACACGCATAGCCGTGGTCTTAATGTCCCATCTGGCCGAGAGATCTCAAAATTTTTAAGTTCTTCTCCTTTTGGGTGTAAATCTTGCCCAACGCTTCAAGTTCACCAACAATACCAAGAACTGAGGTCAAGTTCCTCAAGTGTTTCCGTTGGTTTCATTTCAAAAGATTCAAATTCCGAGTAAGTTTTGAAATCTTGTTTTCTTTTGAGAGCCTGGCCCTCACAAATTAACTTGAGTTTATCCTGATTTCTTCGTCGCTTTGCGGCTCTTTACCTTTGAGAACGTGCCTTTGTCAAGAGTGACAAATAACGCGTTCTTAGCCACGTTGTCGAGATTGGCTCGCTTCCTTTCATCGGTTGTCCATTGCTCGCGTTCTTTTCGAGCATTTCAAAGATGGGCTTGGCCCTCAATCCTGCGGCCGGATTGACCTTCATGATCTTGATCGGACCATCCCGTATAACAAAAATCATCTCTTCGCATTGCCGCAAGATGAGCTTCCATTCTAATTCTCCACTGTCAAATTCGTTAATAGAGAACATAGGGACTTTGTTAATCATAGAAGTATCCATACCGATAATATAGGAATGAAAGAAACTGCTTTGAAAATAAGTGATTTGAATCGATTCGGTTAAAAAGAAATACGATTGATTCTTTTTAGAATCAACCGCTCCGATACCACTTGTTGGCCACTTAAGTATACTGGATACGTTTGGGAAATCGTTTAAACAACAAACCGTATGGAATCTAAATCTGAGTGCGTAGCGGAAGTCTTGGATACGATTAGTTGCCATGGATACAAGAACGACGTATTAGGTGTATACTTAATATATCATGCTTATTTCAAACAAGAAAAGGTAAGGTAAATAACACGTAATTTAAGTGGTTCGAGGTAAACCCTCTACGTCCACCGGTCCTCCACACAGAGTAAACAGCTTATTATATAATTACTGCGTGCAACTACGTAATTATAAACAAACCTATCCTTGTATCGTTCACACAGATTGATACAAAGAATGTCACTTTCAACCGTTCACACAGATTGGTTAAAGCTTCCTTCTTGACTAGCTTCTTCACACACAGCCTAAAGCTTCGTCCTTATTCGTCCCACACAGTCGAATAACTTGTTGAGTTCACACAGAGCTCGGTTTTTACACAGAGGTAAAAGGTAGGTAACTGTAAGAACAGCAGCTTTGAATATCACGTTCTTGAGCCGATGATAGTCGTTCTTGATGTTGAGCAATGTATATCTCTTTCGCTCTAACTTGCGTATGCTCTAGAGATATGTTTGCTCGGATGATAACTTTGATAGCTTTTGTGAGTTATGTTACTTGAGTTCGTTCAGTTGGTTTATGATCGATCTTCAATGTCTTCAAGGATATATATATAGCCTCAAGAAAGTATCCGTTGAGATGTCCGTTTGAATAAGATTTCCTTCAACGGAATATGACATGATCCGATTTCGCGGGATTCTCAAGATTCGAAGACCGACATATTTAAATACTTTATCCTTGAGTATTTAAATACTTCTTTGTTCAACGGGACTTGACTTGTGTTCTTTCTTGTCCTTTTGTGAACTGTATGGAAGATGACTGTATTTAGGGCATCGAGACAGTTTCCATACTTGATCTTTTGCAAGTCTTCTTGCTGTACTGACGAGCTTCACTGATGCTGATTCGAGGCAGGTTTTCAATATAGGATAAAGCCTTGAATCCTCGATACAGTTTCCTTACTGTATATTTGGCATATATGTCAAAACCTTCTCAATAACAAATAACAATCGATACAGGGATCGGGTATCCCGGCTGATTCGATACAGGGTTATTGTTTTTCCCAACAATCCTCAAGCATGATATCATTATTCTGTCGGGTGTTCAGCCTTCCACAATTTAAATATGCTGGCATCCGATGCTTTGACCCCTCGATAGGCTCATCTCTCAATGGGCCATGCATAGTATGTCGAGCGCTCTTGGGTGCTTGAGGCTTATTGCACCCATTATGAATGTTATCGAGGTTGACACCCTGAGAATTCTTCTTATCACTATTCCCCAAGCTAGCAAACTTGTTCTGAGAGACTGGTTGCTTATCTTTTGAAGAAAGGGCTCTTCTAGGTACTTGTTTCGATATATCGTTAAGAGAAATCCTAGAGTCGTTCCTCTTTGATAGAAGAGTATTTCCCCTAACAAAATTATCCTCCTCACAGATCATGGGGTGCGCTGGCTAGTATTTTGTTGTTTCTTGTTCTTCTTCTTCATGAGTAACCAAGGCCCATATTCATCCTCCCCTTGAGTCTGTGAATTAGAATTAATCGGGGTTGAATTCGATTGGCGAGGTTCCTCACGCTGGTTATAATCTGTCTCGAGCCTCTCTGCATTCACATTATTCTCTTCTTTTCGAGTATTTGGGCAAACTGAAGCAGTGTGCTCCGCCCGTCCACACGAATAGCACAACGAAGGAATATTTTCATACACTACAGCATAACGACGATCATTAATCATAATACCCTTTTCAACGGGTTTTGACACGTCCACTTGGACACACAACCTCGAATATCTACCTCTTTCTCTCCAAAAAGTACTAGCATCAATTTTGATTGGCTCGCCTAAGCAACGAGCAATCTGAAGAAGTATGGATTCTCTGTAAAATTGTGGAGGTATATTGAAGATACGTACCCACATAATGGTCGTCGTCATCTTGAATGAAGCCAGATCAAACTCTGGGAACCATTTCTATATAGCCAAAAATTGTCCAGCGATCTTCCAGGGTCCCTTCGTGAGAATTGATTCACGAATTATCGGGTCCAAATTGCGAGTAATGAACAGATTATGACCCACGTCAACGAGATCAAATTTACCACGAATACCCCACAAGTTCGCCAATCTAGTTCGTAGTAAAACAACATCCCATGGACGACCCATCAATTTAATTATAATTGCATCCTTCCCCTCATCGTTAATGGTCTGTAGAAGCTTTTCATCAATCTTAATTCCAGGCAGAGGCATATTACCTGATGGAATTATAGTAATACTTTCAAGTTCTTCGGACGGAACCGATCGTAGCAAAACATCATCCCTAGGATTTTCCTCACTCACTATTGCTGCCCAAGATGATCCAGCGTTAAAGATAAAATTCTCTGGGGGAATAAAGTCAGCGCCGAATAAGTCCTTAGAGAATCCTAATCAATTTAAAACAAACCACAGTGTCGATTTAAGTCATTTACTCCACCTGTCCCCCACACTAGGCGTACAACATTCCAAAAAATAGATTCTTCAAATTCATTCTTCTACTCATGTTCGAAAATAACTCTTTTCACTTAAAATATCATGGTATTCCACATCTCATAAATCAAGTGAAGACAAGGCTTATCCGTTTCACAGCTTCTCAACATAGAATAAATTGGCTCAGTAAAATGAAGAATGTAATCAACTGGATCCCACCAACCATCATCCAACAACTTCTCTTTCACAATTCTAGCTTTCTCGGTATTATCCTCACGGTACAAAGACGGTGCTTATCACCATGTATTGCAATTGACGTTTCACAGTTCTAAATCTATTTCAATTAATTTTTATTTTAATTAATTTTATAGTTTCAATTGATTACAAAAAAACCTAAAATTTTAAAAAAAAACCATATTACCCGGATATGCGTATCCTAATCCGGATAAGTGTATCCAAAATTGGGATACGCGTATCCATTTTTTTTTAAATTGAACACGGATCCACCACGTGGCGAATCCCATGCGAATCCGACACCCGCCCCCTTGGAGTATCCGATACTGCATAGTACTGATTTTTGAAGAATCCGTGCACCATAGAGTCCAACACAGTTCAGTTCGGTTCAATTCAGTTCGATTTGATTCCGTTCAGTTCAACTATAAAATCAATATTATTAATTATTATTGTTACTATCAGTAATATTAGATATAATAATTATCATAATCGTTTATTTTACTATTATTACTATATTTGTTATATTAATTGTAATATAAATAATAATAATTATTATTCTATATATTATTTTTAATACGATTAATTACTTGGAGTATTATTGATACTAATTAATATTACCAATAATAATCTATATAATAATAATATTATTATTATTGTTGTTTTTGTTGTTGTTGTAATATAAATAAGAATATTATTATTGTATATATTGTTATCTAATTTTATTATTAATTATTATTATTATTAATATCAACAGTATTATAGGTCTTTATTATTATTATTATTATTGTTGTTGTTGTTGTTGTAATATAAATAATTTTTTGTTGTTGTATTTTTCTATTTGATATTATTATTATTTTTATGTTGATATTATCAATTATGTTATATAGAATTATTATTATTTAGTATTATGATTATTATTGTTGTAATATATATTATTATTATTTTATATATATTTGTTATGTAATATTAATAATGATAGTATTATTATTATTATCCAGTAAGTTCACTTCAATTCCGTTGAGCAGAATTCAGTTCAGTTCAGTTTAATTTAATTTAGTTCAGTTCACCAACATTCAGTTCAAGAACAGACCCTTAGTAGCAAGATTTAGTGCATGCCCTACAATTAGACATTGGAATGTCATTAACCATATTTTTTGATATCTTCAAGGTTCACGGTTTTTGGTTTCATTATACAAGAAATCAAGATATGCCATTGATAGATTATTCTGATAGTGACTATTCGTGTGATCCCCACAATGCCAGGTTCCAAACTAGTTAAAATTTTCTCTGCAATTTCGTGGGAGTCTGTTGCCACAACTTCAAACCACTCGAAGATTATTGCTTTATATGAGGCGTCGTGAGAATGTGTAGAGATAAGGTCATTAGTACAATCATAGGCGGATTCAGGACCGAAAAACTACTGGTGCACCGACCGTCCTACGAAAAACAATGTCGAACGATAAAATATATATTAAAATTACATTAAAGATAACAAATAATACATAAAAAAAAGTCAGTAATAACAAAGCGGGGGACAATGAAGCGAACATATCATGCTGGAAAACTTACCTCTAGACCGGGGTGAGGTCGAGCCTCTTGGGGGTACTCAGGACAGGGGACGACCCCCCTTGTGTGCATGTGTGGAAAAAAAACAAAAAAAAAACAAAAGATCCGTACATTTATAAAGAAAATCGCCTACATTTACTGTCCATTTTCTGAAAATGTGCTAAAATAACATCATTACTAATAGTTTTAAGTACATATTTTTCTATAAATGTTACAAGACGATTATTTAACCATTGATCACCCATCTTACTACATAACTCACTCTTCACATACTTCATAGCTGAGAAGACTCGTTCAACACTTGCGATTCTACGGCAAAATCAACAGTTCTTTCAAAAGTAATTTCTAATATTTGGTTAACTGAAACCCTTCAGCTAGTTTTGTATTAAGGGTGCATCTTAATTTTTTCATCATATTACATAAATATTCTTCAAAAGAAGCAAGTGTTTGCGAAATACTTCAAGGTTGAATAAACAATTTTAAACACTTTAATTAATATTGCCTTGATCAAAACAGATTATGTCAAATCAAAAAATATATTTAATAGGTATATATGACTTTACCTATTAAACTTCAAGAGTAAAAAATAATTAAACTCCTCGATAATTCAACTATTGCCAAAATAAAATAACAGGAAAAGATAATACTAGATATTATCGGGGAAGGGGGTCTTATTTTGAAAAAAATCTGGTGGTGCACGTGCACTACCAGGTTAGGCATAGATCCGCCTATGAGTACAACACATTCTTGTTAGTGCGGTATCTCAACAAATAATATATCCCCCGTAATCCTTTATGAGGACACTACAACTTGTGTTGTACAAAGAATAATTTAAGTTAAAAGAGGAAACATAAGAAAGCATATTGCGCCCAAATTCTTTTATCCAGTGTGCTCCCTAAGAGCAATAAGATTATTATACAAAAAGTATAATCTCGACATCTAGCATATTCGTTCATCAAATCTCTCCCTACATCTACTTTGGAAAGATAAGTTCATGGTACTTGAAATGCGTACTTGGAAGACTTGTCTTCCGGCGGCAACTTCACAACAAAATCCTGAAGAATGTCTTGAAAATCAATGAATGTACTTCCCTCCCCCCCACCCATAGGATTTCTTTTAGTTAAATTTTTTTAACGAGACAGTTAGTGCAACATTTTATAATATGTATTGATGCATTCAAGCTGATCGGTCATCAAGAATCGAATTGCTCCTAAAGTAGAGATGGCAATAGGGCTGGTCGGGCTGGTACTTGAAGACCCAGACCGCCCCATGAGGTGAACGGGGCGGGACGGGTCGACCCACCGCGGGTCAAGGGGTGGGGTAGGTCGACCCGTATAGGAAAAATATTATTTCAAAGTGAATAAAATAAACATCTTTATAAGTTTTTATCTTGTATTTTATTTTCGTAATACATATTATTTAAGAAATTTGTCAATACTAACATTAATATGAAAGATATATTAATAAATGTATAAAAAGATATATAAATATAACTACTATAGATATAAAATATATATTAAATATATTTAAAATAATTAAAAAAGTAATGCGGGGCAGGGCGGGATGGGTACCCACGGGTAGAGGTGAGCAAAACCGAACCGAGAAACCGAGAAACCGAAAAAACCGATGAAACCGAAACCGAAAAACCGAAACCAAATCAAAACCATCGGTTTGGGTTTAGAATTTTTAAAAACCAAAAAGTCAGTTTCGGTTTCGGTTTATACACTAGAAACCGAACCATTAAAACCGAACCGAACCGATATCATTTAATATATATGTATTTCGTAAATTTTATATGTATATATGCATTATGTAGAATAGACAAAAACAGTGTCCTGGTCTGGTGGTTAGGACGCTGGTATTCCGCGCGTTGGTCCCAAGTTCGATTCCCATCCAATACACATTTTAAGTTTTTTTGAAGAATAGACAAAAATCAGGTTGGTTGGGTTTAAACCCAAAACCGACCCATAAAAACCGAAAAACCGAAAAACCGAACCCATTGGGTTGGTTTCGGTTTGGGTTTGATTTTTTGGAAACCGAAGTTTGTCGGTTTGGGTTCGGTTTTAGCCTAAAACCGACCCAAACCAACCCATGCTCACCCCTACCCACGGGGCAAAAATTATACCCAGACGCAACGAGGCGGGGCGACCCATGCGCCACGAGTCAGGATGGGGCAGTGCGGGTCGGGCCAAAATTGCCATCCCTATCCCAAAGACACGAGCTGGAAAATCGCACGGCAGTGCCTCTAGAAAATGCCGTGATTGGTCCCGATGAAGACTCTCTGATGATTAAGTCAGGTCAGGTTTAGGCAAAATCTGGTAGAATAAGTGAAGATAATTAGTGGAGATGGGTTGGCTCACCCCTATTGATAGAAAGGGGGGAAGCTTGTTCTCCAAGATCCTGTCTCTTATTGGTGGAGATCCCTGATTTTTAGGGATATTAGTGCAATTGCCCTAGAGATTATGCTATCATGACTAAATACTTACTTTCTAGGGATTTTATCCTAGTCAAACCACTTTTGTGAGGTCTAGCCATGTACTCCTCTTAGCTCATTAGCTTGATGATGTGGAGGGCTAACACTTACAAGCTCGGAATATAAACATAGAGGTCGGACCCTCTTTACGAGAGAGCTCCTCTCTGGGGTGGTTTGATCTCGAGGGCCCTCCCAAGCCTACCTCAGTCGGCAGTTTAGTTAAGCTTGTTAAGAGTCAGGTCTAATGTGTTGGAAATAAAGCGTAGCAAAAGTGGCTGGATTTGGTTTTTTAAACCAGCCATCAAAATTCGGATCTATTTAGGCTCATCAAAACTCAATTAATTAATTACACATTAATAAGCAATTTAAATGAAATAGAGTTGAAAATTGGATGACGGTGTGAGACGATCATAGAAGGATAATTCATGATAACATACAACATTACAGAAATTAAAAAATTACTTGCACTCGCATAGGCTAGTACAAACAAATCCATGCATAGTGATATCAATTTAATTCATATCCTATCCTACTTGCTGGATAAAACCATAATTGAGTTGAATAACGTCACAACCCTATAATCTATGGTCGATATATCCTACTTGCTGGATAAAACCATAATTGAGTTGAATAACGTCACAACCCTATAATCTATGATCGAGTACAGATCGAGTGTGGATATAGGGTATTAACCAATCATCCGATCCGTGTGCAAATTTGAAATATATAAATATGTTATAGTATACATATGTTATATTGTATTACATAAAATATAATATTTTAAATACTTATTATACTCAAATTTAATTTATTAATTTTATACTATATATAATATATAATTATTATCTTAAATATAGGGTGTGCGGGTACTCGATTGTGTATCCAATTACTCGACGAGCATCACCCAATCTCTACCTGAATCAAATACCGTAGAATATGGGAGAGGCCTACCCATTGACATCCTATTTTGAGGCAAACTTTTTAAGATTGTACCTTTAGGTCAATCCCTCAATTAAAATGGGCCGCAATAAGTTAATAACCGGAGCTTAGGCCTACTTGCAAATGAGATTGTCTTTATTCGTAGGTCAGCAACATTTTTATATGCTACCACCTAAGTGTGTTATACTCGTCGATAGTACTATGAGTGTTTTTTGATTTCGGTCCAGGTGATAACTAGGAGAACCCAACTCGAATCTAAATGCAAATATTTGGTTTCTATTTAATTTCGGTTTATTAAATGTTGTGTCGAGAATTATACTCTCCGACCGGCGATCGCCTCGGAGATCGGGCGACCTAGCCATTGCCGAGCAGCCGAGGCAGAACTGCCGACCAGCGACCAGACGGCCTAGCCTTAGCCCGGCAGTCAAGATAAATCGGTCAACCGAAGGTCTCAGGACAAGTCCCGGTGCTGAGCGATCAACATCTAAGACGATCGTCTCTCGGTACTAGGCGATCGACTCCTGGCGACCGCCTAGCGGACGATCATCTCCCGGCACTTGCCGACCGACCCTTGGTGACCGACCGATGCCGACCCTTGGTGACCGACCGATGCGGACCCTTGGAGACCGACCGATGCCGACCCTCAGTGACCAGCTAGAGACGACCGCCTCATGCCGATAGTCATCCAGTCGGCAAAGGCCGAGCCTCAGGACTGAACCCACGTGCAGAGCCGAGACAAGATCCGCATATCACGGACCGTTGATCACAGCCTGTCAGCATCCGTCCACCAGCCGACAGCCCCGCCGAAAGATGTCAGTAGGACCACATGTGATAGTGACTCCGGACGCGTGCTGGCTCCTCATTGGACCGCACAGCTGGCTGCCAGCCGCTGCCTTGGACTTTAGGCCGACAGCCCGTGTGACTTAAGGACGATCGCCCCCTTATTATATTGGCCGGCAGACGATTGCCCCATTATTATATTGGCCGAAAGGCGATCGCCCGCCAGAAGACAAGGCTCCGCTGCCCCTATAAATAGAAGGCAGCCTGCACTTGTCCAGAGGACGGAAATTCTTCAGCACTCCCTGGCATTATCGCGATTTCAGCACACAATATAGAAGCAATACACAACGCTTGGCTTTCTCCTACTCTTGGCAACAGCTATCTTTTGGTTCTTTCTTCTCTCGGCCTCTCTCATACAGAAGACGATCGGCAGGGACGAAGAACACCAAGCTTCGCTCAAGAGCTGGATTAACAGAGTCTTTTTACACTCATTGTATTTAGATTCTCACAATAATACTTGTATCCATGAATATTTGTATTAATAACATCTTGCGAGAGCATTCAAGCCCGGGCCTAACAAACCCGGCAAATCTTGTGTTATTCATATTCTCTCGGAAGTGCTCCCGCAATTTTGTTTGTTGTTCGTTCATTCCAGCAGTATTTAATCTTCGGATAAATATTTTGGGTAACAACAATTGGCGCTAGATGAAGGGGATCTAACCCTCAAATTTTATTCCTACCGTATCGAAGAACACTCACTGTTCTCGGGGCATATACTTGAAGTGACACTCATTGCGCTTCAAAGAAATCTTTCAGAAATCATGTCTTCCGCCTCCGCGTCGAAGAAAGCCGCTGGCCAGCCCGCCAGACGCCTCTTTCCGTCTCAGTCCGAGCCTCAACCGATGGCGGAGGGTAGCCGCCGCGGTCCGAGACGCTCGATCCCGCCCCTGACGGGCGGCCCAAGCCTCTCGCTCGATCAGTTCCGAACCAAGGGACAGATCGACGAGGCCATGGCCGTCCTACAGGAGCGACGGTGTGTTCTCGACGCGCCTCCCGCTATCACCCCCTCGGCCATCCGCACTGCCAAGCTCAAGGCGCATCGCCGAGCGATCGCCAGAGGCTCTCATCCGCAAGGAGAGGCGCTCGCCACCGGCACCTCTGCTTGGCCGCACTGGCAGTGACCCGTCTTGGCGATCGGGGCAGTCTGGCCCCAGCTACAAGACGACGGAGCTCGAGTCCGTCACCAGGAGCTAGGCCTACCCGACTCCCAGAAGGCAGCCCAGCCATCTGGCTCCCCCTCGCCAAATAGCCGAGGTCGGTAGCAGCGGAGTCCGGAGATCGGTACACGATCGCCTCGGCTCCCGCTCCCAAAGCCGATCCGCAAGCGACCGAGCCACGGCGATGGCCGCGATGCAACGTCAGCTCGACGACATGAAGGCACTCCTGGAATCCGGGGCAGGCGCCAAGAAGGCGATCGCCGAGCCGAGCGAGCCACTCGTGGTCAACATCGAGCTCGCCCCCGTGCAGCACAAGATCACTCCTCCGCAAACAACTTTGTACGAGGGGAGATCGGACCCCGAAATGCACCTGAGCAAGTTCAACATCTACATGACCGGGTGTGGGGCATCTGACGCGACCAGGTGCCGAATGTTCCCTATGACGCTGGACGACCTCACCTACAGGTGGTACACCTCATTGCCACCTCGGTCCATTGGCTCCTTTAACGAACTAGCGAACGTCTTCACAGCGTACTTCGCCACCAGGGTCTCCCGGCCAGAAGGTCCCCTTCGCATGATGCAAATCAGGTAGGGAGAAGAAGAGTCCGACTCGGACTACATCGACCGAGTAGACGAGATCATCCTCAACGGCGAGCCCGTAAGTGATGAGATCGCCCTCTACGCGGTCCTAGGAGGATTTCATGGTCTTTCGTCTATGTTCAGGCATCTCACGAAGGACCAACCCGCGACCTACGCAATCTTCCGAGCTAAGGCCGCAGATTTCCTGGTCAGGCAAAGGATTCTTCTCAACCTTTGAACAGCGCGATCAGCGCCCGAACGACGATCTCCCGCCCGATCGCCGATATCAACTTATGAATAAAGCGATCGGCAGCCGAGCGACGATCACCAGTCTTCCAGCCTGATCGCCGATCATCAAGTTACATCACCAAACTGGAGGACTCGCTCACCATCTACAGTCCACCATTTAACATGATGGACTAAGGCTCACGATCGCCTCCACCGCACATCATAAAGCCATGGTCCTGGTAGTCGATGGAACCGGCTGCTTCGGCCATGCAAGGTCCCTTTGGGCCAAGATCGCCCGCCTTTTGTTTAAATACGAGGCCGGCGTAGTCTGAGGGCCCTCCAAAATTAATCAGTGGACACGATCGCCCGCCCTCAAGGTTCACCATCTAACATGATGTACCCGGACAATGCGACACGTGCCACAACCTCCGTCTCAACGTACACCATCGAGGTTCGCCATCTTCATGGTGGGCCGAGGTGGAAGCAGAGCTAACAAGCCGCAGAAGTGGAGTTGATTAATCTGACGCTGCCCCGCGCAAGGACTCCTCTAGACCAAGACCGCACGCCCTTCGTTTAAATACGAGGTGAGGCGCAGCCTAACAGAGGACCCTCACAATAAAGTGAGTCACGAGACACTCAATGTCTTCGCGCACCAAGACACGGTCATGGAGTCAGTCCATCGAACTCCGCGACTGTGCACGATTCCTCAAACAACGAAACCATCAAGTTTCTGAGGGGGATCGGCCAATGTTCTTTTTTGCAGGTACAAGACCGAAAGATAGCTAGCCAATCGACCAGATAGCCCAAGTCTGAATCCAAAGTCAGCTCAACGGATCACCCGTCCTCATCCTACACGATCGCCAGCAAAACCACCTCGCCCCATGTCTTCAACATCGGAGCAAGCTGGGGGGCAATTGTTGTGTCGAGAATTATACTCTCCGACCGGCGATCGCCTCGGAGATCGGGCGACCTAGCCATTGCCGAGCAGCCGAGGCAGAACTGCCGAGCAGCCGAGGCAGAACTGCCGACCAGCGACCAGGCGGCCTAGCCTTAGCCCGGCAGTCAAGATATATCGGCCAACCCAAGGTCTCAGGACAAGTCCCGGTGCCGAGCGATCGACATCTAAGACGATCGTCTCTCCGTACTTGGCGATCGACTCCTGGCGACCGCCTAGCAGACGATCATCTCCCGGCACTTGCCGACCGACCCTTGGTGACCGACCGATGCCGACCCTTGGTGACCGACCGATGCCGACCCTTGGAGACCGACCGATGCCGACCCTCAGTGACCATCTAGAGACGACCGCCTCATGCCGATAGTCATCCAGTCGGCAAAGGCCGAGCCTCAGGACTGAACCCACGTGCAGAGCCGAGACAAGATCCGCATATCACGGACCGTTTACCACAGCCTGTCAGCATCCGTCCACCAGCCGACAGGCCCGCCGAAAGGTGTCAGTAGGACCGCATGTGACAGTGACTCCGGACGCGTGCTGGCTCCTCATTGGACCGCACAGCTGGCTACCAGCCGCTGCCTTGGACTTTAGGCCGACAGCCCGTGTGACTTAAGGACGATTGCCCCCTTATTATATTGGCCGGCAGACGATCGCCCCATTATTATATTGGACGGAAGGCGATCGCCCGCCAGAAGACAAGGCTCCGCTGCCCCATTATAAATAGAAGGCAGCCTGCACTTGTCCAGAGGACGGAAATTCTTCAGCACTCTCTGGCATTATCGCGATTTCAGCACACAATACAGAAGCAATACACAGCGCTTGGCTTTCTCCTACTCTTGGCAACAGCTATCTTTTGGTTCTTTCTTCTCTCGGCCTCTCTCATACAGAAGACGATCGGCAGGGACGAAGAACACCAAGCTTCGCTCAAGAGCTGGATTAACAGAGTCTCTTTACACTCATTGTATTTAGATTCTCACATTAATACTTGTATCCACTAATATTTGTATTAATAACATCTCGCGAGAGCATTCAAGCCCGGGCTTAACAAAGCCGGCAAATCTTGTGTTATTCATATTCTCTCAGAAGTGCTCCCGCAATTTTATTTGTTGTCCGTTCATTCCAGCAGTATTTAATCTTCGGATAAATATTTTGGGCAACAACATTGAAGTTGCCACAGACTTTATAAATACATGAGAAACTTTATAGTGTATACACTAGTCAAATTTAAATGATAAGTTTTAGACTTCGGGTTGCACAGTTAGAGAAACTTATAGAAGTTCAATACTTTTGCCTCCATAATTGCTCTTACAACCTAAAAGTAATCTGCATAAAGAATCCAAGTCAATAGTTGAGCACCAGAGGCACTCATATTGGTTAAGATGGAAAGAAGCATTTGAGACTGAGCTTGAATCGCTTAGTAATAGAATTTTTTCTGGCTTTACACTATACATCAGAAAATAGTATCACAGTATGATACAAATGGGTGTTTATACGGAATACAAATGAGAATAATGAGGTGGTGAGATTTCATGGCCATCCCAAACAATTTGGAGGCCCTGTTCAACATTTAAAGATTGAACCCCTTATATCGAATGAATTGCCAAAACCTCAAACTATTTTATTTAAATTTTAAATGACACTCAATACATTTTAAACTTGAGTATGTTTTTATAAAAAAATGAAAATATAATGGGCAGGGAGAGTACCAAAAATTGGTACAATACTTTCCTAAAAAAGTTTGCATTTGACATGTTCATTAGTGACACAATTGTATTGAGTGATTTATGTTAAGACTCACGTGATGGATTCAAATTCTGATATTGACATTTTGCAGAAAATCCAGACAATTTCTATAACAGTGATTAAAAACAATAAAAAGTCCCATTGGAGAATTGAATCGGGGACTACTATGGAAGTGAAGATACCTGGAGATGGGTTGGCTCACCCCCATTTATAGAATGGGGGAAAGCTTGTTTCCCAAGATCCTTTCTTTTATTGGGGAAGATCCCTGATTTTTAGGAATATTGGTGCAGTTGCCATAGAGATTCTGCTATCATGACTAAATCCATACTTTCTAGGGATTTTATCCTAATCAAACCACTTTTGTGAGGTATAACCATGCACTCCCCTTAGCTCATCAGCTTGATGATGTGGAGGACTAGCATTTACAAGCTCTTAATATAGACATAGAGGTCGGACCCTCTTTACGAGAGAGCTCCTCTCTGGGGTGGTTTGATCTCAGGGGCCCCTCCCAGGCCTACCTCAGTCAGTAGTTCAGGTAAGCTTGCTAATAGCCAGGTCTAATGAACCGGGTTCGTAGGAGACCTAAATATGATGTCATTTGGGAGAGCTGACACGTTGGACGACCTCCTGGTCTAGAACTGGCAGGTCTAGACCTGTTGGTGTAGACATGTGGGGACCGAGCTGCACTAGTAGAGCAAGGCTCTAAGCTCCACTCTCCAAGTTGTATACAAGTTTGGTGGGACCTAATAGACTTTCACACAATAAGCTGGATTCCAGATGAACCGCAATAAACCGGGCAAGTATATTTTGGGTCATATCATCCAGTCTCCCGTACTATAGTCGAGTGGAGAATAAGACCGAGTAGATTAGACTAAAGATGTTTTTTTATCCATAAACGAAAAGTTAAGCTCTAGAACATGATAAGACCCGATGCAGTTGGTCACTTTGTAGCTGATGAACAGAGCTAAGAGTACAATAAGGGGCCTCATAGACATGCCATCTTGGACTCATGATATAGATGGGGCAATCTTAAGATCGAGGTGCTGCTAGGCCAAGCCAAGGCAAGAGGATAAAAGTCCGAGCTGAGGCCTTCTATACTGAGAGACCTGGCGGAGGCCAAAATGATAAGAGGCCGAGCTGTAGATTGAGCAAGCTATAAATTGAGGGTGTTTCAGCCGATCGATATTTATGGCAGGTCACATGATTTTCAAATTTGAGGGCAGTTCACCCGATCAAATTTGAGAGCAGTTCACCCGATCTTCAAATTTGAGGGCAATTCACCCGATCACATTTTAGGGTAGGTCAATCGATTTTAGGGCAGGTCACCCGATCAAATTTTAGGGCAGGTCACCCGATCTTCAAATTTGAGGGGCTGTTCATCCGTTCAAATTTTAGGGCGGGTCACCCGATCTTTAAATTTGAGGGCAGTTCACTCAATCAAATTTTAGGCCAGGTCACCCGATTTTCAAATTTTAGGCCAGTTCACCCGATCAAATTTTAAGGCAGGTCACCCGATCTTCAAATTTTAGGACAATTCACCCAATCAGACTTTAGGGCAGTTCACCCGATCTTCAAATTTGAGGCAGTTCACCTGATCAAATTTTGTGGCAAGTCACCCGATCTTCAAATTGAGCAGTTCACCCGATCAAATTTTAGGGAAGGTCACCATAAAATAAAACTAGTGTATAACTGTGATTTTAGATCTTTAATTTAGACCCAAAATTTAAATAAGACATTTGAATTAACAATTGGAACAACCTGAATCAGAGGTTCAAATCTCAAAAAAGTTATCCCGATTCCTATCAAAACCAACACATCCGTTCTTCTTACCCCATAACTATAAACATATCTGAAATTTTCTTGAAGAATTTCAGATTGCAGCAATGAATAAAGATTCAAACATATCTCTATTGGAAAATCATGGTCGGTAAAAAGTTAGCTTTGTCGCTGATGAAAGAATTCGTGTTCGGTCGAATCCGGGTATGAACAATAAGTCTCACATCTCAACTCAATGAATGACTCAATATCACTCGTTCCCACATACGGGTCCACTTGATGCATCCGAGCTGATCGGTCACCAAGAATCGGACTGCTCCCAAAGAACCGTGCTGGAAAATTACGCGGTAGTCCCTCTAGAAAACATTGGGAGTGGTCCCAACGAAGACTATCTGATGCTTAATTCAGGTCAGGTTTAGGAGAAATCTGGTAGAGTAAGTGTATGTATTTTGTACAAGTGAAGATACCTAAAGATGTTTGGCTCACCCCTTTTTATAGATAGTGGGAAAGCCTGTTCCCCAAGATCCTGCCTTTTATTGGGAGAGATCCCTGATTTTTAGGGATATTGGTGCAATTGCTCTAGAGGTTCTGCTATCATGACTAAATCCCTACTTTCTAGGGATTTTATTCTAGTCAAACCACTTTTCTGAGGTCTAACCATGCACTCCTCTTAGCTCAGCAGCTTGATGATATGGAGGGTTAACACTTACAAGCTCGGAATATGGACATAGAGGTCGGACCCTCTTTACGAGAGAGCTCCCCCTAGGGTAGTTTGATCTCAGCGGCCCCTCCCAGGCCTACCTCAGTCGGTAGTTCAGTTAAGCTTGCTAAGAGCCAGGTCTAAAGGATCGGGTTTGTAGGAGACCTGGATATGATGTCATCTAGGAGAGATGACATGTGGGATGACCTGCTGGTCTAGACCTGTTGGTGTAGACATGTGGAGACCGAGCTGCACTAGTACAACTAGGCTATGAGCTCCACTCTCCAAGTTGTATAGTAGGTTGGTGGGACCTATTGGACCTTCAATAAGCTAGATCTTCAGTAATCCTACTTTGTTTCTAGATGAACCGCAATAAGATATATTTTGGGTCATATCATGTATGTCATGTACTTTTTTCTCTATCTAGTTTTTCCCATAGGAATTTTCTAGTAAAATTTTTTAATGAGGCATGAACGTCATGCAGATATTCAGGATATATATATAGAGAGAGAAAATATGATGTATGTACACATAATGTGTACATATATTTACACACATATATATCTCATCCATTCATTTACAGTGAGACCCATTTATTTGCTATGGTCGCACAACAAATGACTAGATGAGATACATGTATATATAAATATATGTAAACAAATGTGTACATGTAGCATTACACACACACCGCTACATGAAGTTAACACACGCTAGCTGGCTGGCTAACGCAGAGAGGTTAGACCAGAGAGAGAAGATTCGGGAGGATTTTTTAGAGAGAGCATTTTTTTGTGTTTTCAATAGAGGGAGAGAGAAAGACTGGATTCTAGAGAGAGAGAGAGAAAGTTGACGGATCGACCACTCCTACGTTATTGAACTTAGTGCATCCAAGTACTGATGGTCAGCAGGATCAATCGGAAGGCCAAGGGAATAATGCAAATGCCGGTGTTGTTAGGAGTATGCCCTCGAATGCCACTCAGAGGATATTGAGTGAGGGCATTGCACTTGTAATTATGTAAATCATTTATGTAAGGCAAATGAATGTTTCTTTATTTACTGGTAGTTACTGACATTCCTAACTCGTAAATAAACATATAGAAACTAGTCCGTGTATTTGAGAGCAAAACGTTCCACTCCTTATTGGATAAGGGGGTCGGCACTGGAAAGGTTTATAGCTCAAATACTTAATCGTTCGCAAGTCAATGAAACTTGACTGGGCGTTAAGTTTATGTGAAGACTTGTATGACGTGTTCTTTGACATGGAGAGTGCCTGTCGAACGCTAATGGTTAGTGGGAGCGCACGTTATAGGTATGCTAAATTGGATTATTATACTCGAACTGACTCACCCTTGATTCGTCACACGGATTTCACTCCGGGACAGTCAATGACGGAATCGAAAGGTTGTGATAGGTATTCGTGAACCTTCGACTTGAGGATTTAGTAGGGATGTACTTGTGACGTCAAGATTTTCATTAGAGTAGTTCGACCCTATAAACCGGAAGGCGGGGGTCAACCTCGACGTGCATCTTGATGGGCAAGTAGCAGGTCCTACTGAATACCAAGATAGAATTCTTTCTCTCGTTAGTGAGCGGGTTATATGTCCTATGCGGTTATTGGCAGATGAGATCATAAGTCTTTGGCCAAAGCATTGGAGCTAGTTGTATTAGATACACGACAGCTCTATGATCTCGATTTGCATTAACGCATGCATAGTGTCAAGTACAAATAGGGTTTGACTGACCGTGACCCTATAACTTGATCGGGACATTTGAAAGAAGGGTTTATACGTATATTTGTATTCACGACAGAATGGTTCTTGAATGATCCCAATCATTCGTTCTCAGTCAGGGTACAGTGTAGGCCACCAGGCTGGCTAGGTGGTGCTACTACTCTTTGGTTCCTCCCATTGCTGACTGAGACGGACCTACCGAGTCGCGCATTAGATTTCTGACGGAATGAATCGAGCTTAATCTCTCATTATGAATATTAGATATTGGATATCTAATTTGGGACATTGGATGTCTAAATCGATTTATTGGATAAATTGATTTGCGGCTTAATGGATTAAATAAATTACTGGGTGATTAATTTAATTCGTGAATATAATTATTTCTTGGAGAAATTAATTATGTTATCATGTATTTGATATGATTAATTGATTGGATTAATTAATCGATATAAATACATCTAACGGAATCGGAGTTTATCTGTTTGGACTCTCGGAGTCTCAAACGAACCGAACTCGTCCGATTTCTTCTAGAGGCCCCACCTTAATTTCCTACCTTGATCATAGTCTTGTTTTCTTGTTGGAAGACTTTTGACATTTGAGATTTCATATCTCTTATATTAAGGGAAAAGGAGATATGGTGGGTGACTTTATCTTGTGAATGATTTGAAGACCAAAATAAAGCCTCATTTCCATTCTCTTTGGAAGCTCACGGCATCAAATTAGTGAGAGGGAAGAGAAAATTTTGGTGTTCTTCTTCATTCATTTCTTCTTCATTTTCTTGGAGAAAAATTGAGAGAAAATCATATAGAGAGAGTAAGATTAAAACACTTAGAGTGTAGTAATCTTTACATATATAGCTTCATCACTTAGCTCTAGCCGTATCCTGAGGATAGCAAGGTGATCGCTGTTCGGTTGTTTTTCCGGCGCGTGGCAAGTAGAGACGCGGTGTTTTCGGCGTTGGATCGTTCAAGAGCTTGGGAATAGCTCAAGAGAAGGTTATCCATTTAATCAACGGACTACGAGGGTATGTTTCTCGTATCTCTTGTATTTCGTTTTTGATATTCGTATATACGTAGCTCGATCGATCCTCGTAGGGATTCGGATCGAATTAATTTTCGCTTTACCGCCTACGGGCCTTCGCTTTAGGCACCGAATCCCAACAAAGGGTATCGGAGCGTAGGTCTTGCGATCGTATATACGATATTTTGCATTTTGAATGCTTGATTAAATGATTAGTGATTTGGAATCACAACCGCTTAATTCGTTGTTTTAATTGTTCGTCGAAAATTTAATTTTTCCATGTTTTTATGTTACTATATAAATCGGTTTTATTTATTAAAACTGAATTATATGGGTAATATTAAATTAGAAAAATATAATTTTTGAAATCGGACGAAAAGAGTCGAAAAATCGCCGCCCGGGATCGCCTGCCGCCTGTCGCCAAGGGTGCCGGACCGCCGGCAGCTTGTTTCCTCGCACCGCGATCAGCCCCTCGGCTAAGGACCGGCCGTGATGCCGGACCACGGGCTAGGCCCGGCGATTTTATTTCGATTCCGTTTCTGCTTATGTTTCGTTATAATAATTTCCTAAATTAAATCGATTTAATTTGACTAAATAAAATACTTGGTGTTTTATTTTGAGGAAATTTATTATTGTGAAATATTTATCATCCGGTTTATACGAACGAATTAAAACTACCATGTTTGTGAATTAATTGGATTAATTCTAATAGATGGTTATTTTTATATTGGTTGAATCAATATATTTAATGTGTAGTCCATTTATTTAGTATTTATTGGATGAATGCTTTTGAATGGGGATGTGGTTCATGGACTTAGTTTTGAATCGTTCGGTTTTATTCGATTGGGTTGTAAAGGCCGTTTTGAGCCTATTTATTTTACTAGAATTATTTGTATCTAGGATGCAATTTTTCAATGTAAAATTTATATGTAATGACGAAGACCGGAGGAATATCCATTTCGAGAAGACGAAGATTCAAGACGAAGACTTGTAATTAGATTACGGAGTTTTTGTTTTTTTTAGGAACGGTCCATGAACCACATGTTGGTAGCAACTAGGTTGTGAATGGTTGTTTCATATTGTATGAATGCCACAAACGCGCTTAAACGATTAATGTGCAAAGTGCAACGTAAATCGCGAAAATTCTCCCACAATAAATTATTAAGTTTATAAGGTTTCAAGGTTTTCCTTCCCTCCATCGAGTTTTCGGGAAATTGAAATCCAAATCGGATGTGCTATGCTTCCGAGTTATCGGGGTAGTCGTTCGGGGAGGACGGATAAATTACCGGGAGCGCATTGGATGCCTTCGGTTGGAGCAAATTTTATCCCTAGAAACCTGATAGGTTGCCGGATAAGATTCAATTGTGAAACTGATTTGCGTCGATGGTATAAACTTAACTTGTTCACAAACCATAGAAACCGTATAGGTTGAGGGGAATGAACAAGGGGAAAAGAAGATCGAATCATCCATTAGATGGGTTGGTGTTGGACACCACTTTATGAAAATTAATAGACTAGAAACCTGTTCGGTTGCCCTCTATTAAGATTTATAAAGAACTCGATCACCACTATGAAGTAGAGCGACGATACTTCCGGTTTTCACATGGGAGTGTGTTATTCCGATAAAAATAGTGGGAGCTGGGTAACAAGAATAGAAAAGACCTTAATTCTATACTCAGAACATAATATAACAAGTCACTAATTAATTTGTTATACTTAATGCGCATAACTCAATATGACAATGAATCCACTGCACTACGCTCGAAAAGAACACCTTAATGGGACCTAACTTTGTGGATTGGCTCGCAACTGATGATTGTCCTCGTATAGAGGCACTGGATACGTCTTGGAGACGGACATTCCGGCGCCTCCTGTGCGGACCCGAGCCAATCAGGAAGAGATTGAAAACCACGAAAAGTGGGTTAAGGATGACGTGAAAGTCCGTGCATATATGATGGCTTCCATGTCTAATGAGCTTCAGAGAGCTCATGAGAAAATGACTTCGCTAGTGCATTCTATCTCACTTAACCGAACTTTATGGTGAGCACAAGCAGAATCGCTAGATATGAGATATCCAAGCAACTGCTCGGTGCAAGGATGAAGGAAGGTGAGAAGGTTGGGGAACACGTCCTCAAAATGATATCCATGATCGAGAGATTGGAGGCTCTTGATTTTAAAATGGATACTTCTCTCCAAACCGACCTTATCCTACAGCCTCTCCCCGATTCCTTCTCACGCTTGTTATGAACTTCAAATCGCAATGAGATTGCATGTAATTTAGCTGGGCTAATGAACAAACTTGTGACCGCTCGCCTCGGATGAAGACTCGCGGATGAAGGAGTCTGCTCTTGTGATTTCTTCTCGACTCCTGAGGTCTAAGAACAAGAAGAAAAAGACCAAGAAGCAAACCGACCACAAGTTAAGGACCTTAAGGGTAAGGGCAAGGCCCCGATGGTTCCAAAGAACAAGAAGAAGAAGGATACTTGTCTCAAGTGCGGTGAGTCGGGCCATGGGCTAGAGACTGCCCCATTCTTCATGGCACTTCGTGCATGTAACTTTTAGTTTTGGAAACAAATTGTTCTGCTACCGTATTTTCTACCTCCGGATACCGGATTCTCGTGCTAGTTCTCATATTTGTACCGTGAATCGTGATCTGAACAAAGTAGGAAGCTTGGAGCCGAGAAGTTATGATCACGGAAGCGGGCATAGTGTCGAGGCGACCGACATAGGATCACTTCTTTTGGGTTTAGAATCCGGCTTTGTTTTGACTTTAGAAGATGTACTTGTTTTGCCCAAGGGGCACAAAACATTGTATCCATTCCGGTCATGGACCGAAAAGGCTTTTCATTTTTCATTGGTGATGGTTCCTGCAAAATTTATTTTAGAAATAAACTAGTGGGTACTGCTACATTGTTGAATGGATTGTATCATCTAAATCTCAGCAACAAAGTAGTTGTGAATACTATGACTAGAAAACGTGGTAGGGATGAAACCAATCAAGTTTTGAAATGGCATCTTAGACTTGGTCATGTTGGTCAGACCAAGGTTTACAAGATGGAAAAAGATGGACTTATGGGTCCATTGGGATCGGATCCCTTTCCTACTTGTGAATCTTGCCTTAAAGGCAAAATGACTAAGTCCCCCTTCACAGGGACATTTGAAAGAGCCGCTGATAAGCTGGGATTAATCCATACCGACGTATGTGGTGCTTTGGAAGCAGCACGTGACGGATATCAATATTTCATTACGTTTACAGATGATCATACTAGGTATGGTTATGTATACTTAATAAAACATAAATCCGAGGCCTTTGAGAAATTCCAGGAATTCAAGGCCCTAGTCGAAAAACAAACTGGTAATCATATCAAAGCACTTCGGTCAGACCGAGGTGGCGAGTATATGAGTACGGAGTTTGACGAGTTCCTTAAAGAACATGGAATAGTTTCACAACTAACACCTCCAGGTACTCCTCAGTTAAATGGTGTGTCAGAAAGAAGGAACCGGACCCTGTTGAACATGGTCCGTTCCATGCTGGGCTATACTGACTTGCCGATTTACCTGTGGGGGTATGCACTCCTGACTGCCGCTTACATCTTGAATAGATGTCCTTCCAAATCCGTTCCTAAAACTCCACATGAGATGTGGGAGGGCAGGAAACCAAGTCTTAATCATATTAGGATTTTGGGATGTCCCGCCTATGTCAAGAAGACTAAGGTGGAAAAGTTGGAAGCTAGGTCTCAAGGACGTTTCATTGGATTCCCATCCGGGACGATGGGATATCTATTCTACATGCCCGAAGATCGAAGGATCGTTGTTGCTTTACAAGCACACTTCTGGAAGATGAGTTCATTCAGAAGGCGGAGCGAGTAGAAGTATTTCTTTAGAAGAATACAATGAAACTCCTCGAGAGACACTGCAAGAAACTGGAACCGAACTTTCAAACACTAGTACAACCACCTCGTAGGTCTAGTAGGGTGTCTCATTTACTCGAGAGGTATGGGCTTGTGCACTTGGAGGAGCCGGGTCTCCATGAGGTTCCAAGTGATAGCCAAGAGACCGACCCGACGACCTATGACCAAGCGATGGTGGATGTAGACTCGCGAAATGGCGTGAAGCTATGGAAGCCGAGATAGACTCGATGCATGTAAATCAGTCCGGACTCTAGTAGACCGCCCCAAGGGCATAGTGCCCATTGGGAATAAGTGGATCTACAAGAGAAAGACCGATGGTGATGGCAAGGTTGACGCCTATAAGGCCGGGCTTGTGGCAAAGGGTTATACCCAAAAGGAAGGGATTGATTACCACGATACCTTCTCGCCCGTAGCTATGATCAAGTCTATTCGCATGATGCTTGCTATAGCTGCCTACCACGATTATGAGATATGGCAAATGGACGTAAAGACGGCTTTCCTTAATGGATTCCTCGAGGAGGAAATCTATATGGAGCGACCTAAAGGCTTTGTGTCCGAAGTCGATATTCGTAAAGTGTGCAAGCTTCATTGTTCCATTTATGGATCAAACAAGCGTCGCAGTAGTTGGAACCTTCGTTTTGACGAGGCGGTCAAAGAGTTTGACTTCGTGCAAAATGAAGAGGAACCTTGTGTATACAAGAAGGTTAGTGGGAGCAAGATCGCATTCTTAGTACTATATGTAGATGACATTCTACTAATAGGAAATGATGTGGGAATGCTCAATTCTGTGAAAGCTTGGCTTTCGAGTAATTTCTCCATGAAAGACTTGGGAGAAGCAACCTATATTCTTGGTATTCGGCTCTACCGGGATAGAGCGAAGAGAACAATGGGCCTTTCCCAAGCCCTCTATATAGATAAGATCTTAAAGCGATTTAAGATGGATGATTCTAAAAGAGGGTTCCTACCGATGCAAAGATGGAATAAAACTCACCTTGAAGATGTGTCCTCAAAGTGAGGAACAACGCAAGGAAATGAGTAATATACCATATGCTTCGGCCGTGGGTAGCCTTATGTATGCTATGTTGTGTACAAGACCTGACATCGCGCATGCTGTAAGCGTGGTGAGTAGGTTTCAGGCAAACCCTGTAGGGAACATTGGATCGTCAGAAAGAACGTTCTCAAGTACTTGAGAAGAACGAGAGATATGGTTCTTATGTATGGCGGTGGAGATTTGGATGTGGTGGGATTCACTGATTCGGACTTCCAAGGACTGAAGGATGACTCGATGTCCACTTCTGGCTACATATTTACTCTTAATGGAGGAGCGATTCTTGGCGTAGTGCCAAGCAAAGCGCGCCGATTCCACCGTCAGCCGAGTATCAAGCGGCCTCGGAGGCTTCCAAGGAAGGGTTACGGATTAAGAAGTTTCTAGGAGAACTTCAAATGATACCATGTGCCGAAATGCCTGTCTACAGATCACGACAACGACGAGTCAGAGCACGTGCCAAGGAGCCGAGGTTTCACAACAAAGACCAAACATATTGAGAGGAAGTATCATCTCGTAAGAGAATTTGTTCGCAAGGGATACATCAGGCCGCACAGAGTTGACTCGGCCGACAACGTCGCCGATCCACCGACCAAGCCACTTTCTCGGACTAGCTTGGAGCGTCATCCGGAGAACATGGGTATTAGATACCATAGTGTCCGGCATTGAGTGCAAGTGGGAGATTGTTAGAGTATGCCCTCGAATGCCACTCAGAGGATATTGAGTGAGGGCATTGCACTTGTAATTATGTAAATCATTTATGTAAGGCAAATGAATGTTTCTTTATTTACTGGTAGTTACTGACATTCCTAACTCGTAAATAAACATATAGAAACTAGTCCGTGTATTTGAGAGCAAAACGTTCCACTCCTTATTGGATAAGGGGGTCGGCACTGGAAAGGTTTATAGCTCAAATACTTAATCGTTCGCAAGTCAATGAAACTTGACTGGGCGTTAAGTTTATGTGAAGACTTGTATGACGCGTGTTCTTTGACATGGAGAGTGCCTCCGAACGCTAATGGTTAGTGGGAGCGCACGTTATAGGTATGCTAAATTGGATTATTATACTCGAACTGACTCACCCTTGATTCGTCACACGGATTTCACTCCGGGACAGTCAATGACGGAATCGAAAGGTTGTGATAGGTATTCGTGAACCTTCGACTTGAGGATTTAGTAGGGATGTACTTGTGACGTCAAGATTTTCATTAGAGTAGTTCGACCCTATAAACCGGAAGGCGGGGTCAACCTCGACGTGCATCTTGATGGGCAAGTAGCAGGTCCTACTGAATACCAAGATAGAATTCTTTCTCTCGTTAGTGAGCGGGTTATATGTCCTATGCGGTTATTGGCAGATGAGATCATAAGTCTTTGGCCAAAGCATTGGAGCTAGTTGTATTAGATACACGACAGCTCTATGATCTCGATTTGCATTAACGCATGCATAGTGTCAAGTACAAATAGGGTTTGACTGACCGTGACCCTATAACTTGATCGGGACATTTGAAAGAAGGGTTTATACGTATACTTGTATTCACGACAGAATGGTTCTTGAATGATCCCAATCATTCGTTCTCAGTCAGGGTACAGTGTAGGCCACCAGGCTGGCTAGGTGGTGCTACTACTCTTTGGTTCCTCCCATTGCTGACTGAGACGGACCTACCGAGTCGCGCATTAGGATTTACGACGGAATGAATCGAGCTTAATCTCTCATTATGAATATTAGATATTGGATATCTAATTTGGGACATTGGATGTCTAAATCGATTTATTGGATAAATTGATTTGCGGCTTAATGGATTAAATAAATTACTGGGTGATTAATTTAATTCGTGAATATAATTATTTCTTGGAGAAATTAATTATGTTATCATGTATTTGATATGATTAATTGATTGGATTAATTAATCGATATAAATACATCGGAACGGAATCGGAGTTTATCTGTTTGGACTCTCGGGAGTCTGAAACGAACCGAACTCGTCCGATTTCTTCTAGAGGCCGGCCCCACCTTAATTTCCTACCTTGATCATAGTCTTGTTTTCTTGTTGGAAGACTTTTGACATTTGAGATTTCATATCTCTTATATTAAGGGAAAAGGAGATATGGTGGGTGACTTTATCTTGTGAATGATTTGAAGACCAAAATAAAGCCTCATTTCCATTCTCTTTTGGAAGCTCACGGCAGCATCAAATTAGTGAGAGGGAAGAGAAAATTTTTGGTGTTCTTCTTCATTCATTTCTTCTTCATTTTTCTTGGAGAAAAATTGAGAGAAAATCATATAGAGAGAGTAAGATTAAAACACTTAGAGTGTAGTAATCTTTACATATATAGCTTCATCACTTAGCTCTAGCCGTATCCTCGGAGGATAGCAAGGTGATCGTCGTTCCGGTTGTTTTTCCGGCGCGTGGCAAGTAGAGACGCGGTGTTTTCGGCGTTGGATCGTTCAAGAGCTTGGGGAATAGCTCAAGAGAAGGTTATCCATTTAATCAACGGACTACGAGGGTATGTTTCTCGTATCTCTTGTATTTCGTTTTTGATATTCGTATATACGTAGCTCGATCGATCCTCGTAGGGATTCGGATCGAATTAATTTTCGTTTTACCGCTTCCGCTGGGCCTTCGTTTTAGGCACCGAATCCCAACAGGTGTTACGAACATTCTCCACCAGGTGGCAAATCAAATGTCTCTCTTGACCCATATGATTCAACAGAATAATCCAAACCCGATGGCTATTACGGGGACCAGTTGCGGGTCGACCCAGTGGCGCATTGACATCTTGAGCGACTGAAATCACCTTAACTTCTCTTGGGGTCACTACCAAAAAAGGATTTCAGTCGACGACACTAAAAAAAATGGCCGACGACTTTTAAGTGTCGTCGGCTAAACTACAAACTTTAGCCGACGATCCAAACTGTCGTCGGCTAAAACGTTTTAGCCAACGACTTGATATGGTTCGTCGGCTAAACTACAACGTAGTCATCAGCTAAAGTTTAACACTTTAGCCGACGACTTTTGTAATGATTTAGCCGACGACCCAGATCAAGTCAACAGCTAAACCTCCAATTTAAAATTATATATCGTCCTCAGTTATGTCCTACACGCAAGTGCACGTCATCGTTTACAAGTAATAAAGTGATAAGTAGAGTATCGTTCCCACGAGGATTGAGTCTCTAACTACCGACGTTTTCGTATTCCAATTTTATTTGAACAATCGAAGTTGGGTTTTTGGATTAATAACTACAAGAATGAATAAAAGACTAAACAGAAAGCGATAGCTTGAATAAAAGGAATCAAATGATAAATAAGTCTAGAGTTCTGAATCCACCTTAATTTATCCGAATTTAATCTTGATCATCCGTAATAAATAATTTTCCCAATTTATTGAAGGCGGAGATTGCTAATATATTCTACCGCCTCTCCCGAGGTCAATAGATTTATCTAACGGCGACTAACGCACTCTATCCCTAGGTGAATTATCTCGTCGCTAGGCGAAAAGCATGAAATCTCCTAAAGGCCACGTAGTTCCTATGAGTATATTCCTATCTCACGAATAAAACGGTCCTCACCAATAGTTCCTCACCAAATCTCCTCTCCCGATTCAAGTGAATGATTAAATCAATACAACTATTGCCGTATAATTGCAAGCATTAAACATAATTGGGAAAACTCAATAAAAAGGTAATAAATCGATAATCTCAATCAATTCCAAAATAAAGGTTTCATCAAAACCCTAGATTAGGGCTTTAGCCTGACATACTAAAAGTGAAAATACAGAATAAATAAACGAAAACATAAAATTCAAACGCAGATGAAGCTCGGATTCCTCCGTTCTTCACTTCCGCCTTCCGCCCTTGAATTCCTCTGCTTTCCTCCTCTTCTCTGTCTCCAAGCTTAAGCTCTCTTAGGTTTAGATTCAATGATTCCAAGATAATTAAATTAGGTCTTAAGCCCTATTTATAGCTCAGCACCTCCACAAATCGCGTCCATATTAATCGGTTGAAAATCAAGCCAAACGCCCAAAATCCGCGGCACGTATAAATCCCGCTAAGTGTGTCGCGGCTCACTGTCGTGTGCCGCGGCACATCGCTAAAATTTGAATACCCAGGCGTAATTAAATCCTTCTTCGTGCCGCTGCTCACATGGGTGGCCGCGCACGCAGTACACCTTACTCGCCCTTCGGCCGGTGTCTTCCTTTGCCGCTCGCCTTCCTTGTGCCGCGGCTCATAGTCCGATTTTGCCGCTACCGCTTTGCATCGTTTAAGCTTCCGGACTTCAATTTCCTATCAATCATGCAAAATTAAGGCATTAAAAGCTCATTTAGATGATTTCACACTCCAAAATACTACAAAATAATGATAAATAAGCGTATAAAAATACGCCTAACAAATACCCCCATACTTAAGCCTTTGCTTGTCCTCAAGCAAAAAGAATTAAAGTCAATAAAAGAATGTCGTGAATCATCGTGCAACTCATATTGTTCAACCTAATCAATACTATCCTGCCATCCTCTCTAAATAATACGAGTGTCATAAAAGCGAGCTGCACTCAGAATAATGATTCCGCAAAGAAGTCAAGTTCAGTCCTAATCATTCGTTCATGAAGAAAATTTCACCAAAGATTAACAAAACATGAGTCAAATCGTCCACAATATGAAAGGCCAACACAACCAAACTAGTTCATCCTGCTCCACGCCTAAAGGCACAAATTTTACGAGTCTTATAACAAATAAACCTCGGACAAGATCCCCTTATATAACTATGCTCAAGAATTTGATTCGAGTCGACCACTAGGTTAGGATCTCGGGATGTTTCATCGGGATAATCCTAGGTGGAACTTCCATTCTCATGTATTCGAAACCGCTTGACGTAAAAGACACTCATGGGGCACATGGATGCTTCTAGTTACTAAGTTCCGTTTACATGGAGAAACAACTCAAATACAAAATTTCCGCATGTCCGAATCAAGGTTGCCGCTTTACGCGAGAGTAAACAATGGTCACGCGAATACCCCCGGTTACTAGGCTTCCAATCATTGACACATGTGAAATATCTAAATTACTAGTCTAATCGGGTCGCTGCTTTACGCGAGAGTAAACAACGGTCACGCGAATACCCCTACTAGACTTCCCTTCATAGAACGCATTCTCTCGACTTTTAGGGAAAACCGACCGACTCTAAACTCAATTTAAGTGCCCACACGACTAAAGAAACAAGATTACTCACTATCCGGAAAATGTAGCCAAACGTATTAATGGGGATTTTAAACAAGTATGTATCGTCTCTTATCTCGCCAAGACCTCTCAAGAAAAAAATTTCGGACCTAATGAATACTAAGCGTAATGTAAATAATCGACTACAACTCGACTAGAACTCGCCCGCTTCTTCGAGAGAAAGACAAAGGTCGTAACATCAAGATCACACAAAATAGAAGCACGAAAATTCACGAATAAAGAAAAAACCTACGGCAAGCAAGGCTATCTAAAAAGAAAAGTGCAACAAAATATAATGTACAAAGAAGAAAATAGAGTACAAAGAATTAATGTAGATCAATGTAAATCCCTCCCCAAACTTAGGACGTACATTGACCTCAATGGACAAAAAAATGAAATGCAAGAAAAGTAAAAGGTCAAGTACTCCTCCACCGCTCAGAGCCGGTGCCAGATCGTCGGTGAGGAGGGTGGTGTGGCCGGCCGGCGGGCGCAGAAATGGCCCGTCGGGATGCATGATGTGGGCCGCCCATGCGGTGAGGTGCTCGATGATAAGCCTCCTCGCAGCAAGACGCTCTCCGCTCGTCGGCTGCCCGGCGGCTCGCTCTCTCATCTCGGCTCTGGCGGCAGCAACAACACTCTCCCGCGCCGCCCGCTGCTCCTCTCGCAAGGCAGCCATCCAGCTCTCTCTCTCTCTCTCCTCATCTCATCTCTCTCTCCTCAACTCCTCTCTCAGCTCCTCCATATGCTCTTCTCTCTGTCTCCTCATATCCTCCCGCAGCCCATCAAACAGCTCCTCCAACCTCGCTCTGTCGGGCTGCGGTCCGGCCTCTCCGTAAGGCCAACAAAGTGGCTCTGGGATCCCTCGTGAGCCTTCTCAAGCAAAAATCCTCGCCCCCGAGCGTGTGCCGGCGCTCCGCCCCACTGCTCAAAGTGCGATATGATGCGGTGGTCGATCGGGGCCTGTGGGGCAAGCATCGGCTCGTCGACTGACCATGTCAGCCCCGACTGCCGGCATAAAGCGCAGATGAGGGAGGGGTGCTTCAATCCCGTCTTGGCCCCCCCTGGATACTCTAGAAGATAGATCGGACCAGAATGGGGGCCACATCGAAGCGCAATGAGGTGATAGCAAAAGTATCCGGCGCGGAGAGAAAAGCTGACGGATCCGGGAGGTGGGATCAATGCGGGCACAAATAAAGTAAAGCTGTGCTCGCCCGAGCCGGGCCGAGGCGCGAGCTCTCAAGTGAAAAGTAGATGAGCTCTGTGCTCACCGCTCCCGGCCGACTGGCCGTGCAATCGTCTCAAGCAGGGGCCTCCTTAGTGAGGCCGGTCATCACGCGGTCATAGCCGTCTCGCCCACCGCCGAAACCCAAAAAGCCTCCGAATAGCAATCGGGAGAAATCAACCGTGACTTCTGACGTCGACTCCGAGTCCGGACTCTAAAGATGGCAACGAATGCCCCGCCCGGATGTGCTTCACAGAGCGCTGCATAAAACTCCTGGACGATCGAAATGACCGCCGCTCAGAGGTGCGGTAAATCTAGCCCATCCCATCTCGTCAATCATCATGAGCAACTCCCGTCCCGAGGAGCCGGAGTAAAACCTCTCTCGGGAATAAGTGGACGCGACGGATCTTTTCGTTGAATATCTTGTGGATCTCGGGTCCGAAAATTGGTGCCCTCCGCCTCGGCCCGACTCCCGAGAGGTCTCCTCGCGTAGGGGTTGACTCGGTCGTATCACGCTTGGTCAGCTAATTCGTGAGCGCCATAATCAGTCCCGAGAAGCACGGACGAGGGTTTATTTACGCAAAAATAATAACGATGATATATGCGCGGCTAAAGACATCAAACCGTAAATTCGAATTTAAGACACTAGCGCATACGAGAGAGAAGGATGAATTTGGACTTAAACATTTAACTTGGATGTAAGGATTGGGCTTGTCAGAATTCAAAACGTATACGTTGCACGAGAATTCAAAACAATTGCTTTTTCAACGAAAATTTTCATTTGGGCAATTTATCAGCCACCTTGAGGGCGCATGTTTACTTGAAGAATGAACATAGTTCTAGCTCGATTCAGCCCCCAAAAACAGAAATACAATTCAATCATGACCAACTTAACACAATCAATTCATTGATATTCCAATTTAATCAAGAAAATTGATGAAATTACCCTGTTATATTCTAACAATCACGAAACTATTTGAAGGAGAAATAAACATATTCCACTTATCAAACACAAACACAACTTCCAAATATAAACCATAAGCAAGTAAAATCGCAAGATTGAAACGTACCTTTTCGAGATTTCAAGAAAAATCGCAGGGAAAAGATGGAGGAATCTCTTCACGGCCGCTACTGGGAGGGAAGGCAAGGAGAAGGAAAAATGTACTGATAAATGCCGCCGAATGCATGTTATAAGCTACCCGGCCTTTCGGATTCTCGCATAGTGTGCCGCGCACGTATAAAGTGAGCCGCGCACAAGGTACACCTTTTACTCGTGTCTTGTTTTGTCGTGTGCCGCGGCTCAAATTCCGTGTGCCGCGGCTCATTACTCGAGTGTGCCGCGCTCATTTATGCCGTGCCGCTGCACAAAGTACATCGGTTTTGCCTCCCATTGCGATCGATGTGTGCCGCGGCTCACAATAATCGTGCCGCGGCTCATACTCCGATTTCCTCGACTTTCCTCGTAATTTTGAAAACAGACGTTAAAAACGAGAGGAAGAAGCAAATAGAAGCACAAAAATGATGAACAATAAAAATCACGAATACAAGAAAATAAAGAAATGCAAGAAAAACTACACTACGAGCTCGTTGCCTCCCGAGAAGCGCTAAGTTTATAGTCTTCACTAGGACCTATTGAACAACGTTAGTTCGCTGCAACTCCATTCGCTTCCGCCCGTTCATCGAACCGTTTGTATTTTGGTTAAAATTATGACCGTTGGTCATCACCGCTCGACTTTCGGTTCACTATCAAATGCGCTTTTGAAAAGGTTTCGACTTGAGAAACTTCCGAAACACCCGGTTTCTCCATGACTAATTTTTCTCGCTTTCACTCACTCTCCTCCTTCACAAACGAACTCACAATCGCAGCAGATTTTTCTTCATGGTCGAGAAACGCCACTAGTTCTACATCCTTCTTCAAACTTGGGCCATTTGACACAAAATCAATTTTCCCAACGACGATTTTTTCGATGCTTTCCTCTTTCACAAACATCCACACCCTCACTTTGTGATCCTTTATCAGCACTTCCGGACATGGGAACGATTTGAATACTTGAAAAGTAACTTCCTCGTCTTGGACCCTCGAGTTAGCTCTCCCTTTTCCACGTCTATAAGGGTTCGGCCGTCGCTAGAAATGGTCGTCCCAAGATGATCGGAATATTGTCATCTTCCTCCATGTCTAGTACGTTGAAGTCGGATGGAAAGATGAACTTGTCAACCTTATCTAATACTTCGTAGATCACTCCCATCTGATACTTTATCGATCGTTCCGAAAATTGTAATGAGACTGTGGTTGGCTTAGCTTCCCAATATTCAGCTTTTGAAAAATCGATAGAGGCATGAGGTTGATACTTGCACCAAGATCGCATAGTGCCTTATCAAACGAAAGATTCCCATGGTGCACGGTATGTTAAAGCTTCCGGATCTTTCAATTTAGGTGGGAGCTTCTTTGAAAAATTGCACCGCACTCCTCTGTCAAGGCAACCGCTTCAAACTCCTCAAGCTTTCTCTTCTTCGATAATATCTCTTTCATGAATTTGACATAACTCGGCATCTGCTCCAATGCGTCGAACGGAATATTTATGTGAAGCTTTTGAACACCTCAAGGAACTTAGAAAATTGTTTGTCCGCCCTCCTTTGCCGTAGTCTCGGAAACGGAACGGGGGAACACATGTCTTTGAGTTATCCGGCTGAACTTCCTTCGACTCCTCTAGCTTTAATTCCATCTCTTCCTCAATCACCTTCTTCTCTTTACCCACTGGGCTGATCTAGCACATCTCTCCCGCTTCTCAAGCTAATTGCATTTAGACTCTCTCGAGGATTTGTCTCGTGGTACTGCAATGCTCCTCCGACGAGCTGTCAACACATTAGCGATTTGGCCCAGCTGAATCTCCAAATTCCGAATGGAAGCAGAATGATTTTGTAGTGTAGCTTCCGTCCGAGTCATAAATTGACTCGTATTTGCCGCCAATTTTGCAAGTGCTTCCTCGAGAGATACTTTGGGAGCGGAAGGGGGCTGCTGTTGATTCTGGGCGAAAGGGGGCTGGTGTGCGTTCTGTCCGTTTCTCCATGAAAAGTTGGGATGATTTCGCCACCCCGGATTATAAGTATTGGAGTACGGGTTATTCGGTCGATTCCCATTTCCTACGAATTGAGCCTGCTCCATCTGATTTTGCTCGAACGGATTTCCAAATTGACACTCCGCACTCGGGTGTGATCCGTTACACCAATTACATGTCTCAATGGTAACGGGGGCTGGTGCGTGCGAAAAGTTCTGGAGCTGTTGTGTCAAAGCGGCGACTTGAGCTGACAAGGTGGAAATCGGATCATTGCTCGAAACTTCCATTACCCTCTTCGTGTCAATCTTTCACGCCATTGGTAAGCGTTTTCAGCCATATCTTCCAAAAGCACGTGAGCCTCGGCCATAGATTTTCCCATGAATGTTCCTCCGAGGTCGCATCCACTAAAGTGCGTGTAGAAGCACTCAAACCACCATAAAACGTATGTAGTCAAGCCAATCGAAATGCCGTGATGAGGGCATCTTCAAGCAATTCTTTATATCGCTCCCACGCCTCGTGGAGCGATTCCATATCGTCTTGGGCAAAAGTGGTTATCTCGCTTCTCAACCGCGCTGCCTTAGCCGGGTGGGAAAATTTTGCAAGGAAGGCTTGCACTAACCTCTCCCAAGTTGTAATCGACCCGGCGGAAGGAATTCAACTAATTTTGCTTTATCCCTCAAAGAAAAAGGGAAAAGCCTCAATCGGATGGCATCGTCGGTGACACCATTAGTTTTGAAAGTGTCGCATATCTCAAGGAAAGAAGCAATGTGGGCATTCGGATCGTCCTTCTGTAGTCCACGTAATGGGCTCGCCCGCACCATCCGAATAATGGCGGGCTTGATCTCAAAGTTATTAGCTTGGATGGTGGGACGCCGAATTCCCGAAAATTTGCGTTGACTTGCGGCATGGCATAATCTCGAAGAGCGAGTTCCGGTTGAGCTTGCCGCACTTGGTTGTCTCCTCCTTGATTTCAATATTCTCGGCCATGTTGGCCGTCCTGCAGCCTCTCTTTTCTCCTTTTTGTTCCTTCTTAGAGTGCGCCGAGCTCGGTGTCCAAAGGTAGTAGGCCTTCGTTACGAGTCTTCTCATGCACTAACGAAAGGTCCCGAAAGGAAAACGAATAAACAAAATTAAATAAACAAAATAAAACGCTCAAATTAAGACTGAAATACTTAAATCGATATTAGAGAAATTTCAATCCCCGCAACGGCGCCAAAACTTGTTGCGATATGTCCTACACGCAAGTGCACGTCATCGTTTACAAGTAATAAAGTGATAAGTAGAGTATCGCTCACGAGGATTGAGTCTCTAACTACCGACGCTTTCGTATTCCAATTTTATTTGAACAATCAAGTCGGGTTTTTGGATTAATAACTACAAGAATGAATAAAAGACTAAACAGAAAGCGATAGCTTGAATAAAAGGAATCAAATGATAAATAAGTCTAGAGTTCAATCCACCTTAATTTATCCGAATTTAATCTTGATCATCCGTAATAAATAATTTTCCCAATTTATTGAAGGCGGAGATTGCTAATATATTCTACCGCCTCTCCGAGGTCAATAGATTTATCTAACGGCGACTAACGCACTCTATCCCTAGGTGAATTATCTCGCCGCTAGGCGAAAAGCATGAAATCTCCTAAAGGCCACGTAGTTCCTATGAGTATATTCCTATCTCACAATAAAACGGTCCTCACCAATAGTTCTCACCAAATCTCCTCTCCCGATTCAAGTGAATGATTAAATTAATACAACTATCGCGATAATTGCAAGCATTAAACATAATTGGGAAAACTCAATAAAAAGGTAATAAATTGGATAATCTCAATCAATTCGTCAAAATAAAGGTTTCATCAAAACCCTAGATTAGGCTTTAGCCCGACATACTAAAAGCTGAAAATACGAATAAATAAACGAAAGCATAAAATTCAAACGCAGATGAAGCTCGGATTCCTCCGTTCTTCGCCTTCCGCCTTCGCCCTTGAATTCCTCTGCTTCCTCCTCTTCTCTCGTCTCCAAGCTTAAGCTCTCTTAGGTTTAGATTCAATGATTCCAAGATAATTAAATTAGGGTCTTAAGCCCTATTTATAGCTCAAAGACTCCACAAATCGCGTCCATATTAATCGGTTGAAAATCGGCTTCAAACGCCCAAAATCCGCGCAGACGTATAAATCCCGCTAAGTGTGCCGCTCACCCGTGCCGTGCCGCGCACATCGCTAAAATCAATACCCGGGCGTAATTAAATCCTTCCGTGCCGCGGCTCACATGGCTGTGCCGCGCATGCAGTACAAATTCTACTCGCCTTCGGCCGGTGTCTTCCTTTGCCGCGGCTCGCCTTCCTTGTGCCGCGGCTCATAGTCCGATTTTGCTACCGCTTTTGCATCGTTTAAGCTTCCGGACTTCAATTTCCTGTCAATCATGCAAAATTAAGGCATTAAAAGCTCATTTAGATGATTTCACACTCCAAAATACTACAAAATAATGATAAATAAGCGTATAAAAATACGCCTAACAGCCGACGACTTTTGTAATGATTTAGCCGACGACCCAGATCAAGTCAACAGCTAAACCTCCAATTTAAAATTATATATCGTCCTCAGTTATTTTCAGGCGAACAAACCTTGATTTTGTGTTTTTTTTGAGTTTGTGTTGCTACTTTGAGTTGTGCTAGCTGGAGTGACGAAGGTTTCTACCGATTGTATTGAGATTCAATTCGATTAAGGTATTTTTTATTGTGATTTCGAAACTTTGTATTATTCATGTTGTAGATTCGAAAGCTTTTCTGTATAACCCTTAATTTTTGTGATGATAATCATTATGATTCATATACATTGAGGTGTATTCGTTGTAGACGTTATATTGATTGTTTGTTGTGATTCCATTTATAATTTGAACAATATTAGTTAGTTGGATTAATATTGGACAATTTATACATTTTCAGGATGGACAAGAGTTGGATTGGGTTACGAAAATGGGATCTAAGAGTAATGGATGAGATGAAGCAGTTTATGAGATTTGTAAAAGAGCACGACAGTGGTAATACGTTGCACTACTGTCCGTGTAATAAATGTAGATATCGCAGTGATATGTATCCTTTTCCATTTGATGAGGTCTGGGAGCACCTAAAGAGGAATGGTTTTTGGAATAAATATACATGTTGGATATACCACGGTGAAGCACCGAATTCTGTTATTCCGTATGATCACGGAAAATTTAGTGGTAACGATGGGTTCATTGATCTGGATAGGAGGTTGATTGATGATGTGTTTGGTTATTCCGAGATGTCTGTACCAACTGAGCCAATCCCACAACCCCATAGACTGATGCCTTGCAATACTGCTGGGCTTCACAGGTACAACAACCTAATTTAACTCCAACAGACCCCTCTGTACCCAGGGTGTAACATGACTGTTCTTGATTGTATCATGGAAACGATGAGATTAAAGATGGAGAACAGATTATCCATCAAATATGTGGATGATTACTTGGAGCTTACAAGTAATATTCTTCCACAGGGTCATCGTCTTCCTAACATATATACCAAAATGAGACGAACTCTGAAAGTTCTTGGTCTTTCCTACATTAAGATCCACGTCTGCATGTATGATTGTGTTCTATTCTGGGGGCATCCTAATGAAGACCTCGCGAGATGTCCTGTATGTGATACAAAGAGATATAGGATCACTCCTTCTGGAAAAGAGAAACCAGTGAAGCTACTTTGGTATTTTCCATTGAAGGACAGGTTGGAACGACTTTTTCTGTCTCCTCACACGGCAAAAGCAATGAGATGGCACGCCGAGCCTCGCACTCATGACAGAGATACTATGATACACCCTTCGGATGGAGAGGCGTGGAAGCATATAGATATGAAGTATCCGAATTTTTCTTCAGATATCCGAAATGTGAGGCTCGGGATTGCATCTGATGGTTTCAACCCTTTGGGTAACATGAGTCTTTCATATACCATATGGCCTGTTGTAGTGTTTCCTTACAATCTTCCTCCGTGGATGTGCATGTGGAAGGAGTATAATATATTGACCTTGTTAGTCCCGGGGCCAGGATATTCGGGAAAGTATATCGATATGTATATGAGATCTTTGATAGAGGAGATGAAATTGTTGTGGGAGCAAGGTCATCCCACGTACGACAATTATTCGTCCGAGACGTTCTACTTGCACGCCATGTGTATCGGCACTATTAGTGATTTTCCTGCATATGGAATGTTGTCTGGATCTGTTATTAGCGGATATAGAGGTTGTCCACTATGTTTGAATGCAGATTGTGCTAGGTACCATTGTAGGAAAGTTATCTGAATGCGTCATCGGATATGGCTTGAGAGGGAACATGAGTGGCGCATGGATGTTGCAGCATTTGATGGGACTGTAGAAATGGGCGAGCCACCACGACAGTGGACAGGTGATGAAATACTATCGATTCTTAATTAGTACGATTTTGGTCAGCTTATCCACCATCCTGATGTGATTGCAACAACCCCTGAAAGGCCCGACAGGTATAAGTATTGGTCGCACAAAAGTATATTTTAGGAATTGCCTTACTGGTGCAAGTTACTGATAAGGAACTTCTTGGATGTCATGCACATTGAAAAAAATGTTTGCGAAAGTGTGGTTGGGACAATCTTAGGTTGGGAGGGAAAGACCAAAGACGGGCCAAAAGCACGCAAAGGTTTGGAAGAAATGAGCATAAGTAAACATTTTTGGTTGAAGACTGTCAAGGGGAAAACAAAAAATTCCTAAGGCAGCTTACATCGTCACTGCCGAGCAGAAAACTGAAATATTTTGGTGGATAAAGACTGCTAGGTATCCTATCGGGTATGCTGGAAATATAAGAAGATGCGTTAATTTCAGGGAGAACAAGTTAACTGGTTTGAAGAGTCATGATTGTCATATCCTACTCCAACGCCTATTTCCGGTATTTATTCGACCGTACTTACCAAAACAGGTGGTCGAGCCCTATGTTGCATTGTCAAGATTTTTTACAGAAATTATGTACGAGAGAAGTGGGGAGTTCTGATTTGCGTCAAATGCAAGATGAGATCATCTATATTTTATGCAAGTTTGAGCGAATATTTCCTCCAAAATTTTTTGACCCCATGCCTCACGTCATGATCCACCTTCCCCGGCAGTTATTGCTCACTGGTCCAGTGCACTACACGTGGATGTACCCGGTTGAAAGGTAACATAATTTTGTATTATATATATAAAATATTGTTAAATTAAATATGATTTCTAACACAATGACAATATTACAGGCAACTCGGTGATTACAAAGACTCCGTGGCCAATAAGTCTGCACCGAAAGGATGCATTGCAGAATCATACCTTGTGTCGGAGTGTCTTACGTATATCAAGTTGTATTTAGGCGCCTTCGAGCCCCATTCCTGCTCTATTCCAGCAGATGAAAGACAATTCAATCTTTCTATCATCTCCACTGAGGTTGACGTCCATAGGAGGTTGCCAGGAAGACAATTAGACCCGTACGAGTCATAAATTGCACATTGGTGGATATTGCTCAATTGTCCAGAAGTTCAATACTGGAAAGACATCCACTTGTCATGCGATATGGTGCGAGGTGACACTAGATACCACAATGACACTTTTGCCGACTATTTAGGGAGTGGGTACGTATACATTCAGTTGCTATTGATTTTGGACTTGAGATTTTTCTTTACATAAATTTTTTTTAACACAGATGACCCATATACAAGATGACGGACACCCTAACTGGTCGCTTGAACTTATGCTTCTTTCTATGAAGCCGGTTATGTCAAAAATTTATTCAATGGCCAAAGTCAACGGTGTCACAGTCGTATGCCTTGAGAGAGACAAAAAAAAAAAAGATGTCAAAATTTTGGGGTTATGTTAGATGGTGGATATTACGATGTTCTTATGGAAGTGGTAGAACTAATTTACGGGGAAGGCATGACAATTTACTTGTTTAAGTGTCGATGGTACGACACCAGTCTTCGAACTGATATGTGAGACGACTACGGGGTGTTATCCGTTGACACTTCCACTACATGATATGAAAGTGATCCTTTTGTATTTGCAACATCATCAAAGTCGGTGTATTATTTGGACGACTTGGTGAAGAAAAGTGTTAGGCGTATTTTTATACGCTTATTTATCATTATTTTGTAGTATTTTGGAGAGTGAAATCGTCTAAATGAGCTTTTAATGCCTTAATTTTGTATGATTGACAGGAAATTGAAGTCCGGAAGCTAAAACGAGGCAAAACGGCGAAAACGCAACTGGACTCGAGCCGCAGACAAGGAAGCCGAGCCGCGCACAGAAGACACCACCGAGCGCAGAGTGAATCAGTACTCGTGTCCGCGGCACACCAGTGAGCCGCGCACGTAAGAATTAATTAACGCCTGTGCATTCAACAAGGCGATGTGCCGCGGCACAGGTTTAGTGAGCCGCGGCACACTTGGCGGTTTTTGTATGCTCGCGCGGATTTTGAGCTGTTTCGAAGCCAGTTTTCGACCGACTAATACGGACGTGATTTGGAGGATATGTGAGCTATAAATAGGGTTTAAGACCCTAATTAAATCATCTTGGAATCTTTGGATCTTGAACCTTTGGGAGCTTAAGCTTGGAGACGGCAGAAGAAGAGGGAAGCAGAAGACTTCAAGGGCAGAAGGCGGAAGCTGAAGAACGGAGGAATCCGAGCTTCATCTGCGTTTGAATTTTATGCTTTCGTTTATTGATTCTGTATTTTCAGTTTTTAGTATGTCAGGCTAAAGCACTAATCTAGGGGTTTGATGAAACCTTTGTTTTGACGAATTGATTGAGATTATCCAATTTATTACCTTTTTATTGAGTTTTCCCAATTATGTTTAATGCTTGCAATTATCTGGCCAATAGTTGTATTGATTTAATCATTCACTTCGAATCGGGAGAGGAGATTTGGTGAGGAACTATTGGTGAGGACCGTTTTATTCTGTGAGATAGGAATATACTCATAGGAACTACGTGGCCTTTAGGAGATTTCATGCTTTTTGCCTATCGACGAATTAATTCACCTAGGGATAGAGTGCGTTATTCGCCTTTAGATAAATCTATTGACCTCGGGAGAGGCGGTAGAATATATTAGCAATCTCCGCCTTCAATAAATTGGGAAAATTATTTATTACGGATAATCGAGAGTAAATTCGGATAAACTAAGGTGGATTCAGAACCCTAGACTTATTCATCATTTGATTTATTTTATTCAAGCCATCGTTTTATACTAGTCTTTTAGTAATTCTTCTAGTTATTAATTACAAAATCCCAAATTCGATTGTTCAGATAAAATTGGAATACGAAACAATCGGTAGTTAGAAATTAAATCCTCGTGGGAACGATACTCTACTTATCACTTTATTACTTGTAAATGATGACGTGCACTTGCGTGTAGGAAAAATCGCAACAAGTTTTTGGCGCCGTTGCCGGGGATTGAAATTTTCTAATATTGATTTAAGTATTTCCAGTCTTAATTTGAACGTTTTATTTTTATTTTTGTGTATTTAATTTCGTTTATTTGTTTTTCCTTTCAGGACCTTTCGTAGTGCATGAGAAAACTCGGAACGAAGGCCTACTACCTTTGGATACCGAGCTCGAGCGCACTCTAAGAAGGAACAAAAAGGAGAAAAGAGAGTTGCGCATTTACGGCCAACATGGCCGAGAATATCGAAGTCCAAGGAGGAGATAACCAAGTGCGGCAAGTTCAACCGAACTAGCTCTTCGAGATTATGCCATGCCGCAGTCAACGCTAATTTTTCGGGAATTCGGCGTCCCACTATCCAAGCTAATAATTTTGAGATCAAGCCCGCCATTATTCGGATGGTGCAAAGGGCCCATTCTGTGGACTGCCGAAGGACGACCCGAATGCCCATATTGCTTCTTTCCTTGAGATATGCGACACATTCAAGACTAATGGTGTCACCAACGATGCCATCCGATTGAGGCTTTTCCCTTTCTCTTTGAGGGATAAAGCAAAGTTTTGGTTAAATTCCTTACCGCCGGGGTCGATTACAACATGGGAGAGGTTAGCGCAAGCCTTCCTTGCCAAATTTTTCCCACCAGCTAAGACGGCGAGGTTGAGAAACGAAATAACCACTTTTGTCCAGTACGATATGGAATCGCTCCACGAGGCGTGGGAGCGATATAAAGAATTGCTACGAAGATGCCCTCATCACGGCATTCCTGATTGGCTTCAGCTTCATACGTTTTATAATGGTTTGAGTGCTTCTACACGCACTCTCGTGGATGCGGCCTCTGGTGGGACTTTCATGGGAAAATCTATGGCCGAGGCACACGTGCTTTTGGAAGATATGGCCGAAAACGCATACCAATGGCCATCGGAAAGATTGACACCGAAGAGAGTCATGGAAGTTTCAAGCAATGACCCGATTTCCACTTTGACAGCTCAAGTTGCCGCTTTGACACAACAGCTCCAGACATTTTCGCACGCACCAGCCCCCGTTACCATAGAGACACGTAATTGGTGTAACGGATCACACCCGAGCGCGGAGTGTCAAGTTGGAAACCCGTTCGAGCAAAATCAGATGGAGCAGGCTCAATTTGTGGGAAGTGGGAATTGGCCGAATAACCCATACTCCAATACTTATAATCCGGGGTGGCGCAATCATCCTAACTTTTCATGGAGAAACGGGCAGAACTCACACCACCCCTGCTCGCCTGTAATCAACAGCAGCCCTCCCGCTCCCAAAGTGTCTTTCGAGGAAGCACTTGCAAAATTGGTGGCAAATACGAGTCAATTTATGACCCGTGACTAAGCTACATTACAAAATCATTCTGCTTCCATTCGAACTTGGAGGTTCAAATTGGCCAAATTGCTAATGTGTTGACTCGTCCGGAGGGAGCATTGCCGAGTACAACAGA